>JAPDVU010000001.1:161313600-163981100 GCA_026230045.1 Corynorhinus townsendii | reverse complement strand
GAACAGTTTTTTCAAATATGTATGTACTTGGATGCCCTTAAATTCCCCAAGTAGAAAGAAATGCTTTCCATGAAGCTGCTTATTCCTAGTAACCCACATCAGAGCTGACACATGAAAAATGGTGAAATTACTGAAGGTAGTCCAGCCTGAATAAGGACTACCTTATTAGTTCAGGTACTTGCATCTCCCTAATTTTCATATTAATCATGTGTCCATCTTTCTCTGAAATAGGGCCATCATGCTTCATGTCAGAATTTAGCATGTAAGTAAAATTCATAGTGCTTCAAATCTCACTTGAAAATATTTGTGTGGAGAGAGCAGAATGACTGATCTTATTATTATTAACAAAGTGAGAGTCCCTAAAATGTTCATTTTTAGCCATGAAATAGGAAAATTGGTATCAAGACATTTATAAAATCAATGATGGTCACATATAGTCCCTACCCCCAAATCAACAATAATGCAGAGTTCCTGTTTCAGAGAGCCACTGCACACTGTAATGTGCCAATGTTATATATTTCTCATCAGTTTTTACAGTTTCCACTGATTAAATATATATTGACTCATAAAGCATTGCCAGCACATCAGTTGTCACCAGATGCAAGCATATGTCATTTAAGTATTAACTATCATATAAAAATGGCAGCTTGGTTGTTTAGAAACCATAATCTGGTACCAGTCATTCCCAAATTTCCCTAATACATTAGAAATCTCTCAGAATACAGTGATCTCTGTACTAAGCTGCAGCCAAGAAAAAGGAAAAACCTTTAAATAACCATTTCTTTTCTTTGGTTAAATATTGCTGTATGTTCACAGTAAATAACAGGTTTTTTGACACAGAAAAAAATGTGTCAGTGGATTAAATTTTCCATATTACTAGAAGATGGAAGTTGAGGTCAGCTAAATAAGCTAAGCTCATCAGAAATATCCATTAAAAATTCAAATGAACATAAACTGCTCCTATATAAAACGTATGCTGTCAATATCACCTATAAAAATGTGTACTGCATTTGCATCACATTCTTTTTAGATGCTGTACCTAGAATGCTGTTAGCTCACTCTTCTATTTCATAAAGGACAATCACTAAATCCTAGCTGTAAAATATCTCCAACTGCTAATAGAACTGACTCACAACAAACAAGTCTGGAGATACTTAAAAACCACCTTGCTCTAGAAACAGAAAAAAAATTAATAAAATGCATGTTTTGCTAGGAGGAGAAGAGAAAACGTATTCTATATGTTAAGTATCCTATCAGATGGTATAGACATTGCCTAGACTATTAAAAGCTTCTAGTAACTGAGAGGTAATTGCTCATTTGCTGACTGTAGGGTTGTACAGCAGACAGAAGCTGTGAGAGAAGCCATCCTTCCTTGCTAATGTAACATGTAGAACTTGCTGCTACTGCAACACTTAATGCTCACCGTACCGAGTCATCTTTAATGCAAACACACATTTTCTGCCTTGCTTCTATGTTTTCCATTATAATGCAACACGAAAACAGTGTACATTTCATTCCATCCCTATGAGGTTTGCATAAGCAGTTCCAAGTCACACTAAATACTATATTGCTCTTATTATAGTGGATAAATATTTTAAAGTTTACGAATTAAATATTTTTTTTCAGTATGCTCTCTGCAACTATTATGAACTTCTTATAGCTTCCTCATTCATAGGAAATCTTTAGGGTTTCCTTTTTCAAATGTAAGACTATTATTGGTTTCTCCAAACAGAAGCAGATCAGAGTGAAAAAATAAGTTGAATAAATCACTTTATACTTGGTGTTAATAAGAACAGTATGCTTCTTCGTAAAAAGAGACTTTTCTACAAGGCATATATATTTTATTATAATAAAAGTTTGCTAACAAAAAATGAATCAAGTAAATGTTACATCTTTAAGTATACAATGTCTCTCTTCATTTTTATAATAGTTAGCACAGATTTTCTTGGCATACATTGCTTTACTTGACACAGGTATTTCTCACACTAAATTAGGACAACACATCCAAAGAAGAGCATGTCCTGAACTGTTTGGTTGAAATTTCCCACAAAATAAGAAACCAAGAAGTTGTTTACACATTTGCCTCAAAAGAAGCAGACTAATTGTGTTAACTGATTTATCAATCTATGGGGTTCTTTGTCCAATTATTAAAAGTACAAACAGACTAGGGAGAAATTTAAATGTCTAATGCACCTCAAAATCTTTTTTCCCAAAGGTTGATTATAATTCTAAGCAAAGCTACTCTAATAGGCCCCTGAGGTTTCATGCAGGTTAAAATAAAATAATAACAATAACATTACCTCATTGGCCAGCTCCAGGAGCACGGGGGCAGCTCCATTTTCCCCCACTCCATGCAGGTACCTAGACAAGACAAAGCCAAGTGGTGATGCAGTGACAAGAAAAGGCCAGCATAGAAATAACAGCATCCCCTGTGTGTACATGTTTCTCCTGGGCAAATGCCATGCTCAACTCTAGTTAAAGTATGCTACTGTCACAACAAGGCATTGAAGGGAAAAGGATAACAAAACAACTGACCTCCAAACCACTGGCAATTAACCAAAGTGGGGGGCAGTAGGTCTGGGCATATAAGCCTCCCGTTTTCCCTTCCCAACATGTAAAGTGAACACAGAGATGATTTGGGAAAAAACAACAACACACGATTCCTATCATCCTGGCTTTATTATGAACTTCTTATAGCTTCTCACCACAACCATCCCACGGAAAGGAAGTAAGTGCACTTATGATTTGAAAAAAGCATCCATGGCCATGGCCGGTATGGTCAGTGTTTAAAGCACTGGCCCTCACACCGAAGGGTCTAGGGCTTGATTCCTGGTAAAAGGCAGGTACCTGGGTTGCAGGTTTGATCCCCAGACCTGGTTGGGGTGCATGAGGAAGGCAATTGATCCATGCATCTCTTTCACCTCTCTCTCCCAGCTCCTTTCCTCCCTCCCTTACACTTTCTAAAAATCAATGGAAAAGATATCTCAGGTGAGGATTAACAAAACAAAAAAAGCATCCATGAACCCATATCGCCTTTTTATTTATTTTTGTTTCATAGGACTGGTTGCCATCTTCTTAGAAAAAACTGGAGCAGACTTGCCATCAGTGGGTCAGTACTCCTTTACCAGGCAATACAAGCATCATCTTACTGGCCCTGTGTTTCTGTCATAGCCTCTAGCTCTCCTCACCTCGAAACACACTAAAAACAAAACAAACAAACAAACAAAAACACCACAAAAATCCCCCAAATCTATCCCCCATATGTGATTTTTTTAAAAAATAAAAATCTGGATGTACCATTTTCCTCCTTAAAGCACTTCAAAGGCTCCACATTAAATCTCAAAATTAAATTATAACCACTTAACAAGTTCTTATAAGGTTCTTCAAAGTCTGGTTCCTACCTATTCTATTTGGACAGCCTCATTTCTGTTCCCCTCTTCACCCTTCAACAGGAGAACTCCTGATTTTTCTTATATGTCACCCACTTCAATCTACCACAACCTGGAAGTCAAGTGTCCCTCATGTACAATCGAGGAGCATCTTGTACAGCTCTCCATCATTTAGCACAGTATATTATATCTGCCGGTTACTTGTCTACCTCAAACTCATCCCCCACTAGAAGGCTGAAAGCTCATGAAGTAGAGGAATTGATTTCATTCAATTTATTAAGTCTAGCACAGTTCTTAGCTTATAATAGTTGATTATATTATACTAGAGGCCCGCTGCACGAAATTTGTGCATGGCGGGGGGGGGGGTGGCCCTCACCCCAGCCTGCACCCTCTCCAATCTGGGACCCCGGATGTCACAATCTAGGACCGCTGGTTCCCAATCACTCACCTGCCTGCCTGCCTGGTCACCCCTAACTGCCCCCTGCTGCTGGCCAGGTTACTCCCAACTGCCCCTTCCCTGCTGGCCTGGTTGCTCCTAACTGCCACCCCCCACTGGCCTGGTCACCACTTACTGACCCCCTCTTCCAGCCTGGTCGCCCCCAACTGCCTCCCTCTGCTGGCCTGGTTGCCCTAACTGTCCCCCCCCCCTTGCCAGCCTGGTCACCCCCAACTGCCCCCCCTGCTGGCCTAGTCACCCCCACTGCCCCCCTGCCAGCCTAATAGCCCCCAACTGTCCCCCCTGCTGGCCTGGTCACCCCAACTGCACCCCCCTGCTGGCCTGGTCACCCCTAACTGCCCCCCCCCCCGGCTTGGTCACCTCTTACTGCCTCCCCTGCTGGCCTGTTTGCCCCCAACTGCCCCCCCCCCACCTGCCTGGTCACTCCACGCAGCCTGCTGTTCAGTCGTTTAGTTGTCCCTCACTAACCCCCCTGCCGGCCTGGTCACCCCACACAGCCTGCTTGTTCAGTCATTTGGTCGTCCCTCACTACCCCCTCCCCCCCACCCCCCGCTGGTTGGTAACTCCACGCAGCCTGCTTGTTCAGTTGTTTGGTCGTCCCTCACTAACCCCCCTGCCAGCCTGGTCACCCCATGCAGCCTGCTGTTCAGTCATTTGGTCGTCCCTCACTAACCCCCCTGCCAGCCTGGTCGTAGGCAGCCATCTTGTGAGGGTGTGATGATCAATTTGCATATTACCTCTTTATTATATAGGATGTACAGATTTTTCTCTTTAATAAATGATTATATTATATATATATATACATATATATATGTTTTCTAAATTTTAAAGCCACATTGGGCAAGAAAATACTACTAAATATGGACATTTTCTGTATAGTGTACTGTTTAAGTGAATAATATTTGTTTGATAGTAAAAATCAAAGTCAACAGATGGGGTTTCACAAAAAAATGCTAGAAGCAGATATTAAATTACATTATTTCACAAGAATGCTTATAAAGGTGTATAATTTTTCTATAAACCTAGTTGGGGGAAAAAGCATATTTTTTAAGGTTGGGAGAGTGTCAGGATCATTACAACTTCAAAACAATGCTAACAAGTCCATTTTTTAATATATTGAAGCCTTTCTTGAATAAAGAGTTTAGGAATATAACTGGGAAATAAGTACTTTCAGAATCAAGGGCATGGGAGGCATATGTGTTTTAAAGAATGGTCTCGGGGAAACAGGTCAGCTAGGAACCTCCCATCAGCTTACAACATTCCCACTGTACTGACAGGCTGCCCCAGGAGTGGCCAATCAGTTCAGCCAAGAAGACCAGCTCAACGTGTGCCATAACCACCAAAAGTGCACATTCATTAAGGGTTCAGATTCTGGGTCAGGGTCATTAAACCTGTACTGATACCAGGATATCTTTGTAACTTTCTACTCAACATTCATTTATCCCACAAAGATTGAGAGCTAACTACACATGTGTTGGGACTGTTCTAGGTTATGAAGCAACAGCAGGGCACAAAACTCCCATGGCTCCTGGCATCACATGGATTACATTCCAGTGGAGAGACAGACAATGAAAATACAGAGAAATAACTACATAATGTAGATATACACTACAATAAAATGATAAACACTACTTAGTGGATGGGCCAGGAAGCCCATCTCGAAGGTATGGACACTGAGTAGAGACCTGCAAGAAGGAAGGTGGCGAGCCATGGGAGGAAGCCTGTGCCCAGCAAGAGAATAGAATGTGCAAATGTTGGGAATGTGCTGGGGCTGTTCAAAGACCAGGAAAGGCTCTAGTGTGACCAGAGCAGAGCTATTGAGAGGAGACTGGAAATAACAAGAGAGGAGCTGGACCCCAGACCACTGCCTCTACTAGAGAATTGTTGCTTTGAGTCCAAATTACATGGTTTCATGTAAATACTGCATCAATCATTACCCTGGGAATGATCAATGGAACATTTCTATTCCCTGAGACCATACTTTAAGGTTTAAAGTAACATGAGATGGTCAAACAATAATAATAACTCTATTGATACAGTTTATTTAATATAGTGGAAATTTCTAATTACGAGCTTAATAAAGCTTCCCAGTTGGTCACGTGGAGAAACCAAAGTCCAAGGTACTGATGAAAGCTATCTGGGCTCTCTTAGCTGGCAGGCTGTGAAGTTTTGCAACGGAATCCTGATCAACCAGGGTCTACTGAGGTGCCTTCATATGCTTAAAAGGGTAGCACTGCTTCTGAAAGTATTTATTCCCCAATCTATTTCCCAACTATATCCTGTAACACTTCAGAAAGTGCTAGGGAAAAGACATTAAAATTAATTTGAAGTTTTATTTGTCCTTTCTGAGAACTTTAATTGTCCCCCACATAAAGTGACAGATCATGTTTATGCATATTTTAGATATGCAATCAAAGCGACATGCTAATTACAGAAAATATTCAATGAGGACCTAATCAGATATTCCTAATGCTACGCTTCTCTTCATCCTCAATGCATTCCATGTAAACTTATACCACGGGCTTTTCACATGGCTTCTTTCTCTCTCCATCTAGACTGGAAGAACCTTGGGGTAGGGCTGCACAAATGCATGTTGAGCCTTCATCCAACAGATCCTTAGCAAAGGTCTGAATTACCATTGGGATATAAGGATGTGATCCTGAACACTACATCCAGGTGACCTGGGCTATCTTCCTAATGCCTATTTGCAAATAAAAACAACATTGCACAGAAGATGTCTATCACCCTTTAGCTTTGCCACAGGAGGACTAACAAGTAAATGTCTTGTGGGTGACACCATCATAAAAAGAGCTCCAGAGAAGGTCCATTTTATGTTTTTTTTGAGTGTGAAAGATACCTTAGCATCTAAGATTAAAATACTATGTAAGATTTTAAATATAAGGCAAAGTTATTTGATCTTTAAAATTTTTATAACTATAATGGTGAAACATAAAAACCTACCAATTGAATGAATAAATACAGCTAATAAAGCAGACAGTGTGTGTTGGGAATAGGGACGCAATGGAAGAGAATATTTCTAAACTTCCCTATTGATGGGGACTTGCATTTCTGACCAATTTGTGAGTGTGTCTGTGTGTGCACACACATTCTGTCAAGCATGTTTCTCACTTGGAAATAAAATGCCATTAGTACAGTGGGAAAGAATAGAATTGTTTTTCAAAATAAACACTCAAGTTGTGACTATCATACACAACCTGAAGAACAGAAGAAATTTCATCAATAATTCAAAAGTTTGAGAAGACATTTTCTACTGATACTGGGATACTGTGAAGTTTCAGCTAACCATGATGGAATCACATTGTGGATTACGAAGTTTTAAATACAGACTTCGAATTCTGAATTGTGATCCTCTCAAGGCTAGCAAGAATGTGCAGTCTCAGGAATTCTCTAAAACTGCCACCAGGAAACCAATGCAACCTTTCTAGACAGTAATTTGGCAACATATAATAAAACCTTTAAATGCTCATTGTTTGCACCAGTAATTACAGATATAGAAATATTAAGAAACTAATCCAAAATACAAAGACTTATGCTTCAAAACGTTTATCATAGTATTATTTATGATATCAAAGCATTGGAAACATGTATGTTCAACAGAGGAATAATTCAGTAAATTATGATACTTTCATATGATGAAGTAATGCAATCAATAATATGCTTACAAAAAGCTTTCTACAAAGTAATATTACGTCATATACATTTTCCAAGTATAAAATTCAGGATTCACAATCACATATATAGTATGACCTCATCTATGTAAAAAAGACTAGAATAAAAAATATCACCATGGTTATTATCTCTGGGTGCCACAATTATGGCCTATCATTCATCCCTTTTTTTAAATCTTCAAAAATGTGCTTAATTTTCACAATAAGTGAGTATTGCTTTTATAAAAGCAAAAAATCTAAAGAAATGGTTAACATCATTAAACCGCTACAATTTGACTTTCTTCTAATCAGTTGGAAAACAAAAATCTTTCAAGGCCAGTTTACCTTAGAGAATACAGGGCCATTAGACCTGCATGTTTAGAACCAGAGGCCTATAAGGTCAGTCCATCCAAGAGGTCACCACACGGCCTGCCTCCAAGCACAGTGCGGGGCAGACAGTCAGGGAGCAGCATGGGAAAGTGAGAAGCTAGTCAGACTGTTTCCTATTGGTCTGTCTACTGCAGCCTGACTTCATGTTTTTGTTTCAGATATTGTGTTTCCTCAAAATAACCGAGACTCTCACATTTCAATAAATGTGAAGAGATACAAACATATTTCTGTATTCTCATTATTACCCACTCAACTGTTCTTTGAGTAACCATTCAAAAAGGAAATATTTTTATTTCTGGCCTAAACTATACAGATAACCCAATAAAGTATGTTCATAGTTTAATAATTAAATATATTTCATAATGAAACTAATATTTTAGAAGGCAGCTCTTAGAGATCTTGGAAATCATCTACTGAAACAGCCTTTTTCATAACAAGAAGGCAGATTATCAAAGGGCAGACCCATGGCCTCATGGTGGATCCCCAAATTCCTAGGAAACACTCCATGTTCCTTCACTTCAGTTAACAAAGGCTTTAGAATCTGAACATACTTTTTAATGATGGTCTAAGACTACAATTTTTACAAATCAGAATATATTTTTCACATGTAAATAACTTTTCAGTCTTTCCTTGGAGGGTCTGAATGCCAAAGCAGTTGCTGGCTTCACAGGTCTTGAGCCATTCTTAATTTTAAGTGTATTATTTAGGTTATGACTTTATTTATTTTTTTTCATTTATTTTTTTATTATTGTTTAAAGTAATTACAAATAATAGTACATATGTCTCCTTTTTTTCCCCCAATTGACCTTCCCCCAGCCTCCCCTACCCCTGGCACATGCCCTCACCCCCCTCCAGTGTCTTATGTCCATTGGTTATGCTTATATGCATGCATACAAGTCCTTCAGTTGATCTCTAACCCCCCCCCCCCCTCTCCACCAGCCCTCCCCAGCCTTCCCGCTGTAGTTTGACAGTCTCTGGTTTCTCTTCAGACTGTATAAATCAGTGGTCGGCAAACTGCAGCTCGTGAGCCGAGGTTTGCTGCTCTGTTGACTAATGAGTTTGCCGACGACTGGTATAAATCTTTCGCCTTTTACATAATTTAGATGTTACTTTCACTAAGGAGATTATGATTTTTGAGTAAATCAATTCAAACTTTGCAAAGACCTGTTAACAGAGGAATGCTCCTAGACACAAAAGTTGTATGTATGTGTGTGTGTGCTCCCATATCTTTAACAGACACTACTACTGAAAATTGAATGAATCTTTTATCATACATAGCATAGTGTAAAATTCTAAATTCAATAACTTGTCTTTTCAAAAACACTTCTTGATTCTTAAAAAATGACCCTACAAAAGCATGACACCAGTATTTTCTCTACATAGTCATTTCACTCATAAAATTTTCATGCATAAAAATCATTCATCTAAAATCAGTACCACAGAAAGGTTGACCTGTCCATCTTAAATGTAATAATTTAAGAGCATATTTCAAACAGTTTTCCTTTCCAATGTGCCCTTAAAATATTAAAGAAACCAACAATTTCTAATGAAACCATTACCATTTACCATTATAAATTATTCAGTCATATTACAAAGCCAATAACATTTTTAAAAAGAGCTATTTAAAATATTCTGTTTGTTTTAGAATGGAATGTGAAAACTATAGTAAATTAAAGTGAAATTAAATATCCCATGGACACTCTGATGTTGATTTAATACTCAATATTTTCTTAAAATATAAAACCCCTTTTAAAATGTCACAGTATTACATTATTATATATCTCTATAAGTCCTTACTTGGTATATGTCTTTTTTTTCTTGGAATCACTAACCCAATACCTATGATGCAAAGTAAAACTGCACTAAAATTCAATCTTATTTTTTAATATATTTTTCAACTTGCAGATCTAAAGAAGTAAATGAAAATTAATTTGAGAACTTCCATACATATATGTAGATATATGTATATATGAATATAAAGATCTATACAAGCCATGCACTTACAGTAAGTTTCCAGTAGTCAACTGAGATTTCATAATATTGTAACAATTTCCCACATAGTATGTATATACACACTTAATTGAGACAGTCTCACCATATTATTTAAATCTATAAAACAAAGCATTTGAGAAATCCTTCAAAAATATATTTGAAGACTTAGAAAACAGACTTAAAACAAAACACTTTCAAATGTTACATAGAAAATTAACTTAGTAATCTAATTTATTCATAATTATTATTACAATCAATAGGTACTATGATACCCTCTAGTGGGGCAGGCAGGTCATACCTCTGGTAATAACTTTCAATTGCTTCTGAAGTATGGTGTTTGGCATGTGTTCTTTTAATATGTTTCTGAAACAAAACAGAAAAGATTCTTATGTTGTGTCACATATGAAGTTCAAGTACAAAAATGACATATTTCTTCATCCCAACATCTAACACATAGGGCAAACTGAATAACAGCTTGGGGACTGTGGTGGTAGTAGGTCGTTTTTCCTTCTACTCCATGAACCCATGCATTTTAATCTCCACTGCTTGGCTGGGATGTCTTCAGACTGCACCACAAGGTACAGTATGTATGTAAAAGCCAACAGGGTCAGAGTAATTGAATCTAAATAAGTTTGCGTAGGGTGGCAGAGGGCAGAGAAAGACTTGTTCCCTTGAAAACCTTTGTATTAATTTTCCCCCAATTCAATTCCATCTAAGTCCTCTGCACTCTAGTTTTACAATCCAATTGCCATTTTTAACCAGGACGAACATTGCTTAAAAACAACTTATTTGAAAACTACAAAAGTAATTCCATCGAGACTTGCCACTTGACTGACACCTGTCATCTCATGATAAATGACTCCATTTTCTGCCTCTCTTGCCTTCTGCCACTCCAGCAATGGTCATTTATCATCATCTCTGTCAGCAATGGAAAGCAGCACTGACAGTGCAAGTCAGCAAACATTTAGCACATGGAACCACGCAACACAGGGAAATTATTATTGTCAGAATAATAATGGTTTAGCATAATTTATTACAGGTCCACCAAATAAGCAAAGGCTAGATGTTATTAGACAGATGGATGGGTAGGCTTGGCAGGCCTCCACTGAGACGCAGGCGGTGCTTGATGTGGAAAGGAGAACATCCTCCAACCCAATCAGAGAGCTGGCAGTTCAATTACAAAGAAATAAAGGGACATTCATCATTCAATTAGGCACCTGTCAACCCTCACAAAGGAGAAAACTTCTAACCTGGTACTCCTGGGAGAAGATGCTCAGCAGAGTGGCCTGCGATTGACTGGAACAAATAAAAGAAGGACAAAGTTAATTACTGGAGTGCACGGCAAAGAAACAAAAGAGAAAGGAGCTTCAAAGGTAGGCCTGCTGCCCTGTAATCTAACAGAACATGAAAACAAGTGTGGAAAAGTTGTTCCAGATGAACACCTCAGACAAAGGCTTCCTGCTGCCGGGTCAAGGAGAGAAAAAACGGGAAAGGGGAAAACGTGATGGTCTCAAAGTCAAGTATCCTATGATGTGGATTTTTTTAAAACTTTAGAATGATTGTAAATCAAATCTGTAGCATGCAGACCAAAAGCAGGTTAAGTTTGTTTCCATTAACAAATGAGAGACTTAAGCCCCACAAACAATAGGAGATGTGCAGTGCATTTGTTGGAAACATTCTGAAATTTATTTTGTTAGCAGACAGGTATTCTCTTCTGTAGCTATTTCAGATTCAGGGGGGAAAACTTTGGTCTTCACAAGAAGTAGCACAGACCATTGGAACATTCCCACTGATACGGGTGTGCTTTGAAAATAGAAGTTTTCATGGCAGGAAGCTGAGATCCTTGAAGTGAGTCACTCCCAAAGACTGCCATACGCCTTCTGCATCTAGACCCCATGCAATGTCAGACACCTGCCAATGAAGCAACCTGGAAAACATTCTTCCCAAGTGAGAGTTTTTCCCATCACAATTGTTAACATTTATAATATCTTTCTCTCTAAAAAAGCAATCAACGCCCCATTGCTACTCTTTTTGATTGCCCTCTGTAGATATAGCTGCCTATCATATCTTGAAAACAATTATCTCTGAAATATTTTCCTACTAAATGCTATCTGAACAAGCTTCAGTGTTAATAATTTGACTTTTACAGTATGCTAAAGCACTGTGAATAAGTAATTTTTTTCCCCTATTCAAGAATGAAACTTCTTGAGCTCATCATAGGTAATTTGGGAAGTGTAAAATAAAAAAACAATGACAGCATATTTCTTTATTCACTTTCTCAATTTTTATAATTTTCTGCGTTTCTTCATAGATTTGGCTTCTAACTCCTTTCCACTCTTATCAGCTTACAAAAAGTAGGTTGAAAAAAAAAAACCATAAAAGTTTACTACGAAAAACTGGTAATTACTAAAGGATGGTTTCAATAACTCAAAAGTACTGAGGAATTAGTGAATACAATTACAAATTCATTATGTCCAATTTTTTCAATTTCCCTTTAAAAATGGAAACCATCTTTGAAAGAGTCAACTTTATATATAAAATCTTATTATCCTGGCTTGCCTGAGTTTTGCATGCAAATTACAAACCCTAGTAGGGTTGCTGACAACTACCTTCTAAAAAAAAAAAAATAGCAAAATTACACCCAAATCTTTGTAAGCCACTAAATGTTAATACATTAGATATTTTTGTGCAATAAATGGAACCCCTCCTCATTGTCAAACAAAGCATATTTATGTTAACATAAATTTTTATGGTAGACAGAATATCTGTCGCAATGTGTCAAAAATATGATGGAAAGAATGTGCTTGTAATGCTCAAGGTGGGGACCAATGACTAAAGAGGAGGAAACTAAATGGTGAATAAATTTTAAAAATGTCACTGTAGCTGCCCAGACAGAATGGTAAGGCCAGATGAGATAATGTCTTTTGCCAGAAAAATGTCTTTAAACGGCTTAGAATTCAACTAAAACCCTGGACAAAGACTACGGAGCAATCCGTTCTCTTGATGGCCAAGAGGATTAGAGAGAAGGTCCCAGCTTACACTGGGAGTAAACCCTGGCTAGACCTAAAATGAGAAAATGAGTTACTTCACATGGTAGCAATAGACAGGCAGGCCTGGGTCCAAAATGCCTTGGGTTTGGTGGACTAGACATAGCTGCAGAGAACTGCATGACCTCCGCAGTAGATTGCCAGCCTAGCTCTGCTTCTGTATGTGCTAAGCTTATAGAAGAGGGTTCCGAACAGCCTCACACATAAAGAGCAGAAAAGTAGTTTTAGTGCCACTAAGACCTTGACTCCAGGGTATATTATCTGCTTCTTTCTTCCAACGTGTTAATTCTGAGAAGGTCAACCTTGAATATCACAATCAGTCAGTCAGCAGTATTCACTAAGTATCCACAATGTCCTAAGGCCATGGATATGGGGAAACTAGAACATCAAAATAAAACATTAAATGAGGTGGACAGGAATTGACTTAGAAGAAACTTTCAAAGTATGTGTGCACACATCCCAGCCCTCCGCCCCCCCCCCCCCCCCCCACAATTAAAACACTGTCAAGTATTCATATATTTTTTAGGGATCTGGTGAAGTAAATCATATCTTGAACTTTCACATATTTCAAGACTGCACTGGCTTTGTAACATATATCCATCTGTCACTTAGCATATAAATTTTCATAGTCAAAAATACAGTCACTTAATTTGCACAAATATCCAATATATTATTAAAACTTCTTCAAAAACCAGCTTCCTGTTTTTCCCCATGCTATCCTCCCAGATTAAGTCCCTCCCCATGTCTGAGAAAGGAGCAACTGGGAGGAGCCCTAGATGGCTATGTAAAACCTTGCCAAGGGATGACAAATGGCTCTATGGAGCAGCAGCAGCCATATTGCAGCAATGAGGAAACAAGCATGAGGAAAAAGCCCATAGCGGGGATGGTGGGACAAAAACTGAAAGAGCCCAGTCCTTGAGGAAGGACACTGTTGAACTTCTCAAGAGACCACGAATTGAACTGACCAGCCTCCATACTTCTTTTGAGTAAGAACACATTTGTTTTAATTCTCAAAAACAAAGGAATAAAACTGCCCAGGTTTCTATGTGCCATGGTAAGGAGGTGCTTCATCAAGATGGCATGTGTATGGGAGGTAATACATGAAAGGGTTGTCCATTTTTACACGTTCTAAATCTCTTCCTAGCTGGCATCTACTATATTTGGCTTCCTTAAAATTGTTCCTCTGTCTATCACTGTGTCACTAGGTTGATGTGCCTAGTGATCATAAATTGGTATGTGTGATTTTCCTGTTTAGATTTTAAACATTGACGGTGTACTATTTAACTTCATTTTACATTGTATTCAAGACACTTCAGATGCCAAGTGTGTAAAAACAGGCAAAAAACAAACAAACCACACACACAAACAAAAATAGTCCCCCATATAATATTTAACTCAACATGTCCCCCAAGTCATCCAGCTAAGACAGTAACCTGAAGGATGTAGGGAAAATGAGGGTCGGGTGGGTGCAGCACAGACCAGGAGCAGAACTCAGCATACACTTAGTTGCAACATCCATAATGAAAGGCAAGTCCTCATGCTCCCAGGTGGACACTTAAAACAAGTAAATTCTTAAGGAAGAAGATACCACACATTTTATGTCCTTCCTCTTCCCACGTACCAAATCTCTGAAAAGAACCATAAAGAAATAAAACCGTTATTTAATTTTCAAGCTCCTTTTGCTACACAATCTAGGAAGCATAAATGTCTACACACTCTAGTGGGCTCAAAATTATCTGAGCAAAATGGGTATTATTTCTGGGACTTGGGGAGCAATAAACCAATTAAAAGGAGATAAGTCAGGATACTGCTACAGAGCATTAGGCTTGGAAACCTCACAATTACAAGGCACAAACAACCTCTCTAACTGTGTGAAGAACACACGGGAACAAGGACTCTATGTGGCTTCTGATTCAGAGAACTAGTCAAGCAAGGTCTGCTATGAAAGTACATCTCCCCTCCCTCACACACACCTCACCCCCTTCAAACACACACCTCCACACAAATTTGAAAAACAGAGCCGTTCCCCCCTCAAAATCAAAACAGAATTCAATAAAAGAGCAAGACTTGGTAAAATACCACTAATTACTTTTTTTCCCCCCCTCAGGAATGTACAAAGTGTAGTAGAAAGTATCTGGGAAATTACTGTGGAGAAAACAGGAAAAATAGTTAAACTAATTCAGAAAAATTTATCCATCATACTTCCCCTCATCCATTCTTCTTTCTGATTTCTGACTTCATATTAAGGATCCAGAATACAGTTTATGCCTAATTATAGCAAATATTTCCATAAATGATTACTATTATATTGGTGAAAGCATTAAGCTTAGTAGTGAAATTCTTAAAAGGTATACTTATATTGTTTATAGGAAAAAAGTAGTTACTGTCCCAGGCACTTAATTAATTTGGCTGATAAGCTTAAGTCACATGCAAAATAGCTTTACCACAAAAGCCAAGATTTATATACTCGAGCACTTTATTTACCTTCAACAACCTTCTAAGATAGGTACTATTATTATCCTTATTTTAAAAATGGAGAAATGAAGGAATAAAAATTAAGTAAAAGACACAAAGTGCTAAGATTAGCAGTATAGCTAGAAATCATATCCAATTCCAAACCCAAACTTTTAACCCCAGCATTAACTTGGTTTGCTAAGAGTTCCCAGAAATTGGTTTTGCACATCATGTGTGCTAATACCCCCACTTGAACATTTACATGTTACATTACACTCCAAATAACCCTGAAAGGTGAGTATTGTTAGGGTTTTGATAGAAAATTAAAGCCACAGGAGATCTAGCATTTTAATCAAATTCCATGGCCTTAGACAATAATCCCTTTTTAAAAAAAAAAAAATCAAATTACAGTTTTCCTTTACTTAACTACATAAAAATGCTGTTCTTTTCTAGTGTGTTGCGCGGCAAAGGAACTTCTGACTACAGGAAACAGTCATGGATTAAAAATTGTTGGGTAATTTCTATGATTCTTTCTGCAGCTAAGGTATATGTTTAGTTAACATACACCATTGCCTGGAGTATCTCTATGTGACTGCACATGTGTCTGTTGCTCAAATGCTATCCTATCTAATAAAGGGGGAATATGCTAATTGACCACCACTCCCTCACAAAGATGGCTGCACCCACAGCTGAAACCAAGTTCCCATAAGGAGCCTTAATGAGCAATCAGCAGGGACCTGAAGCTAAGCCCTCCCCGCCCCCAAAAGGGCTTGACAGGGGACCTCAGGCCACGCCCCCTGCCCTGGCACCAGGCCAGGGGACCTGAGGCCATGACCCCGCCCGGTGGAGCTTGATGGGGGACCTCAAGGTACGCTTCCTGTGCTGGTGCTGGGCTAGGGGACCTCAGGCCATGCCCCCCACCCTGATACCAGGCCGGGGGACCTCAGACTGCACCCCCTGCCCAGCAGGGCTTGATGGGGAACCTCATGCTGTGCCCCCTACCCCAGCACTAGGCCAGGGGACCTGAGGCTGTGCCCTGCTGCCTGGCTGAGCTTGACAGGGGACCTAAGACCACACCCTCTACCTGGTGGGGCTTGACAGGGGACCTCAGGCCGTGCCTGCCGCCTTGGCACCAGGCCGGGGGACCTCAGGCCACGATCCCTGCCCCAGCGTCAGGCCAGGGGAGCTGAGGCCACGCCCCCACCCAGCGGGGCTTGACGGGGGACCTCAAGGTGCACCCCCAGTGCTGGGTCAGGGGAACTCAGGCTGAGCCTCCCACCCCCCTACCCCCCCCCCCCCCCGCCTGGTGGGGCTTGCAGGGACCTCAGGCCATGCCCCTAACCCAGCAGGGCTTGATGGGGGACCTCAAGGTATGCCTCCCAGCCTGGTCTGGGCTGGGGGACCTCAGGCCACACCCTCCATCCTGGTGCCAGGCCAGGGAGCCTGAGGCTATGTCCTCTGCCTGGCAGGGCTTGATGAAGGTGGGACTGGCCAGGTCTGGATCTAGCCCAATGGGGGTGGGGTCCGGCTGGGTCTGGGTCTCATGTGATTTTGAGACGCATGTGGGTGGGCGGGGACTTGATTCTGGGTCCCGTGGTTCGCCCCAGACTCTAACAGGAGGAAGGTTTTCATATACATTTTACTAATTTTCTTTCATCTCTGACACTTGTATTATAGAGAAAGGGCAAATAGTATTATTAAATTATTTCCTCGAATTAACCCCCTTTTAATGTGCACGAATTTTGTGCACCGGGCCACTAATTTACTACATATAAAGCAGCTTTAAAGCCTTCTCTGAACAGCACAGGTAAAAACCAAATCAATCTCTGTATATGATAGTATCTTCCATAGGTGTTTAATTTTATTATATAACTGGAGGCCTGGTGCACGAAAATTCAGCCCAGCCTATGCCCTCTCACAATCCGGGACCCATTAAGGGATGTCCACCTGCCGGCTTAGGCCTGCTCCCCTGGGGATATGGCCTAAGCTGGAAGTCAGACATCCCTCTAGCAGACCACGAGCCCTCGGGAGATGTCCGGCTGACGGCTTAGGCCCATTCCCCTTGGGCCTAAGGCGTCAGCTGGACATCCTTAGTGCTGCCAAGGTGGTGGGACAGGCTCCCACCACCGCTGCTTCACTCGCAGTGGTCAGCCCGGCTTGTGGCTGAGCAGAGCTCTCTCATGGGAGCGCACTGACCACCAGGGGGCAGCTCCTGCATTGAGCGTCTGCCCCCTGGTGCTCAGTGCGCATCATAGCAACTGGTCATTCCTGGTCATTCTACTGTTAGGGTCAATTTGCACATTACCCTTTTATTATATAGGATATTTAATAGTTTTCTAGTTATAAAGGAATACAGGTTTTGCATAAAATGCAGAGATATTCACTGTTTGCATTCTGGTGTATAGCCTTCCTTAGTTTTCACCCATGTCTGGTGTTAAGTACTGTGTGAATGTATTCATAGACAAATATAAATTTTGTTAAATTGTAGTGTTTTAACATACTTTTTATAACATATCTTTATTATATGATATTATATTATATGATATAAACTTTTATCCATATCTTTACATATTACTTTTTTCAAAATTTTATTGTGAATAAGAAACTTTAAAAAGGGGGGGGGGGACAAATATATATCTGAACGAATACATAAAAAGCAAGACCATGTAACCACTTGGTCTTATACTGTTGGCATGGCAAAAGAAACTCTTTCTGATCACCACCCTTCACTCTCACAAATTAATCTGATCTTAATGTTAACTGATTTCTTGCTTTTCTTGTTTTATCACCCCAATATGTATCCCTAAATTCCATAGGTTAGCTTTGCCTGCTTGTAAATCTCACATTAACGGAACCACACAGTGTGTGCTCTTTAGAATCTTGCTTTTTTCATTCAACAGTATGCCTGTGAGAGTCACCCATGGTCATTTAAGAGCAGTTAATTCATTTTCATTGCCATATAGTATACCATTGTATAAGTGTATGCCACATTTATCTATCCTATTGTTGATGAAACCTTGAACCCAATCTTTTACTAATGACAATGATGCTGCTGTGAACATTTCTGTATATGTCTCTTGGTGCACATCTTATTTGAAAAAGATAGGTATAAATGTAGAAGTGGAGTTCTGGGTCATCCTGCATGCAAGTGTCTAGCTGCACTATATACTGTCAAACAAATTTTCAAAATGTTACGAACAATTTTAAACTCCCACCAACACTAAAGGGGAGCTTCCATTGCTGTGCAATCTCATCACACTTTCTCCGAGTCCTCCACTTGCATTTTCATGTTCTTTGTGATACCATTTGAAGTACAGAAGTTTTTTATTTTGAGAAAATCCAATACATCAATTAATGTTTACTATTGGTACTTTTTTGTGTCTCTTTTCTAAGAAATCTTTACCAACAGTCATAGACATTTTCATATGTGTTCTTCTAGAAGCTTAAGAGTGTTAGATTTTATACTTTGGCTTATGATCTACCTTGAATTAATTTTGTGCAGTTCGTCACAGTTTGTTTTTGTTACTTTCACACAGATATTCAGTTGACCACACATCATTAGCTCATTTAATTATCTTGGTGCCTTTGAGGAAACAAAATATCTGAATTTCTATTTTGGAATTTTCTAATCTGTTGACCCCTAATTTATATGATTTATCGTTGCATAGGTATCACAATATTTTGATTATTGTAGCTAAATCATGTAATTTAATGTAAGTACTGATATATGTAGATTTAAATGTGTCATCTTACTAAGTGCTGTCTTTCCACTATACATTCCTATTCTCTCCTTTTTTGTCTTCTCAATTAATTTAATATTTCTTTGTCATTATATTTTCCCTGGTAACCTAAAAGTTTTACACTCTTCCTACCTAACCACAAGCCTCAATTTATCAAAATTTGTTTGTAATTGGAGATTAAGCGCTACCTGGAAAACACAAAAGCTTTATAACACTATGTAGAGTTATCCCCGCCTGACATATAGGATATTATTGATGTTTTAATTCTGTATGTATCTTAAAATTCAAAAGTCATTGCTATTGTTTTTACAGTTTCTATTCACTCTGATTTACCCACATGTGTATCATTTCATTGCCCTTCATTTTTCTTCTTTATTCTTCCATTTGGAATAACTCTCTTTTAAAATTCCGTCAGTGCAGATGTGTTGGTGATGTCAAATGCTGGCTCTTTTCAACGATAATGTGTCTTATTTTTCTACTTGGTTTCAAGATGTTTTTTATAGTTTCAATTCTGTGGTATTTAGTAAAACCCACTTAGAATTTGTTGGACTTCTTAAATATGTAGCTGGATACCATTCATCACTTGGAGGAATATTCTCAACCACCGTTTTTCAAACATTGCTCTCCTTCTCCTGAAACTCCAATTAGCACTCCCCCCGCCACCCCTATATCCTTTATTCCTCACACTCTCTTAATATACTCCACCTTTCTGTTATTCTATGTTCCATTCTGAGTTTTTTCTTCTGACCTATCTTCCAGTTTGATAATTCTCTCTTCAATAAATTTCTGTTTTGCTATAAAATATATCCATTGAGCTAAATCCCCCCAATTGCAGTTACCGTATTTTTCACTTAGAGATTTTCTAAGTTTCTTTTTAAAATAAGTTCCCTGCAGATTGTTTCAATCTTTTTTTTAGCATCTTCAATAAACTACAATTATAGAACTTCTGTTTAGTAGTTCCAATAACTAAGCTCCTTTGACTCTATTTCTTACAGTTTCTATTGGCTCTCATTCACACTGTCATGTTTTTTTTTTTTTTTATGACTGTACTAGAGGCCCAGTGCACAGAATTCATGCATAGTTGGGTCCCTAGGCCTGGCCTGCGATCCGGGTTGATTGGGGCCTTTCTGCTGCCAGCTGGGGCCTCCCTTCCCTGGCTGCCAGCTGCTGGCCAGGGCCTTCCTTCATTCCACACTGCCCCCTGGTGGTCAGGGCACATCATAGCAAGTGATCAAACTCCCTGTCTCCAGTTCGAACTCCTAAGGGGACACTTTGCATATTAGCCTTTTATATATATATATATGATATAGATATAGATATAGATATAGATATAGATATAGATATAGATATAGATATAGATATTATGTGCCATGTTACTTTAAAAAAAGATTTATAGATAATTTGAAGACTAGAATGATGTTGTCTTTCTCCAGAAAGGCTTGTGGTTTAATTCTGAGAGCACTAGGAGTACAAAATCAGCTTGGTCCAATTTTAGGAAGCCAATGAGGTAAACTTTAAGTTGAAATACATGAATGTAGACTGTTTATTTTAATTAACATTTACTCCTAGGGCACAGTCCTTTAAGGTCCCACCTCAAATTAAAGCTTGGGATTTATAAGAGCTCCCATCTTTGGGGGTCCTAATCTTTAAGCCTTGTCCTCTAGCCCTATAAAGCTGTCAAAAGTTCTACTCAGGACTTGGTTGGACTACATCTGATGCAAGGGTAATTAAATTAGAATTCAATAACTAAAAAGTTATTTCTGCAAAACCTTTATTTTTAGAAATTAAAAAACTACATTCCCAACTAACTCATAAAGGAGAAGTCATGATGGGAATAACAAAAATATGCAATATTGAGCAATGATAGTGGTATGTATAAATAGTTGTAGAAAATTATTGCACTAATTGAATAGTAGAAGAAAGGAATTTATTTTATTCTAGAAGGTTCTACCAAACTGGAAATCCTAGTACACAAAATAACAGAAAAAGAAATAAGAGAATCAAAAACAAATAAAACCCTCCTCATTTGTAGATGAGATGACTTTCTATACAGAAAAAACAAACAAAAGAATCTGCAAAGTATAAAACCTAATAAGAGATATCAGAAAGGTAACTGGAATAAAAGTAGTATAAAATAAATAAATAGAATTCTTAAAAGTTAATAGTATTCAATTAGAAAATGGAATAGAAAATAGATCTCATTCACAATAATAAGTAAGTACTTAGAAATATATTTAACAAAAAAGTGTAAAACCTCTGAAGAAAATTATAAAACATTACTAAAGAGCATGCAAGAGTTCCTGACTAAATGTAGAGATATTTTTACAAAGAAGTATCATGGGTGGTAAGATAGCATAAATAAAATGGTCAACTCTCTATACATCAATCAATAATGTTAATAAAAATCCAATGAAACTTACAACGCAGTTTTATGGTAGAAACTGATAAACTTATCTTAAAATCCATTAAGAATGCATAGTCATGAATAGTTAATATGTTCTGAAACAAAGTAGGGAACTCACTCTAACAGATATCAACATGGATACATTTCAAAAATATAGTATTTACCAAAAAATAAAATAAATAAAAACATGTTACAGAATTCTAAATACATTTGATACCACTTAAATAGAGTGTAAAACAGCAAAATATAATTACCTTTCTTTCATGTACATATATGGGTATATTAAAAAAACAACAACACAGAGGCTAATAAGCACTAAACTTAAGACAATGGTTACCTCAAGTAAAGGAGAAGAGGAAAGAAATCAGGGAAAGTGTTTTTAAATAATAAATAAATAAATATCTGAAGGAGAAAAGGATTGTAAAATGGTGTCTGAATATTTCATTTCTATGAAGTTTAAAAAGCATCTGAAGCAAATATAAACAGAGGTGGATTCATAGAGTCCATTATATTATTCTTTATTCTTTTCTCTCCGTGTGCTATATTTCATAATAAAAATAAGAAAAATATCAAAGAGGAGTGGGATAAATTTGTCTTTAAGTCTTTTCTGCTCTAAGTCTCACCCTATCATAAGTGTTCTGATTTAATTAGTCTTAAGTACTTACACTTCTTTCCTTTCTAATTAAATTTAAGAACTAGCATAATGAAAATCAGATAAAGACTAAGAAGCCTGGGTGACAGACACTTAATTTTGCTTGCAAGACCAGATGTCTGGTCATTTTCTCTAAAGCAATCCCTCTAACTTCAACAATATATAAATAGCAAATACATTTTAGAAAAATGTTCACCAATTCCTTCTTCCTACAATGATTTCTTTCTTTGTTTAATAAATCAGATTATGAGAGATCTTTATATTAAGTTTATAGTAATTTCACTGAGTACCAGAGAGAGAAAGCACAAGAAAAGTTAACAGATAATAATATCCTGTATGTAAAGGTATTTACATAATACCTTTACATACAGGTGAAAATTCAACTTTCTTCCAACTCTGCATAGAGTATTAGCTAGTATGGCTTCCATTATTTCCTCCCTCTGGCTATTACTCATTTATTTCCAAGCACGCTTCTGTCTTCCTAAGTCAAAACCTGCTTACCTTTCAAAGTACTGTCCATCACTATTTCTCTTCATTACCAAATGTCTTTGAAGGTCTTTGGTTCCATAAATCCTATACAGCAAACCCCAAAGACAGGCTTATTTTAGCTGAACACATTCAAACATTTTGCACCTTTGACTACCCTCCTTTTCTTGAAAATCTTTCCTCTTATGAATTCCAGAGCACTATTTTCTAATCTCTCCTCCTACTCTGTTAAACACTTATTTTTCTCCTTGGCTGCTTAAATCTTCCCTGAAATTTCCCAGGGAGGTGTCCTCAACCTTCTTTTCTTTTTACCTTGTATGTTCATGTGGGTGACAGCACACCCTGTTGTTTACCCAATAACTACTTGCATAACTCCAACACACACACACACACACACACACACACACAGATTTTTTTCTTTTCCAGCCTCAACTCTACTCAGATTCACAGTCTCAATGTTGTAATTACTTATGGGACTTTTCACCTATTTGGCCATAAGTACTCTAGAGGCAAATTCACCACCACCTTCCTTTCCCACCAAAGTGTTTTATACTCAACCTCCATTAAATCAACCATTTCCATAAACACAGCTGCTAGAGCTAGAAATCTGAGTCATTCTTGATTCTTTCCCCCCCACACCTGAAACATCTAAAAAGTCACCAAGTCTCATTAATTCTACCATCAAAAGTTTTTCACATTTGTTCCTATTCCCCTGTACTACTAGTGTCCTGATTCACTTCCCTTGCTTCACATCTCTATACCCTTTAATCCAATCTCCAATTTATCAACAATACTTCTAAAATACACATCTGATTATGTTACCCTCTTGGCTTGAAAATCCCAGGAGGTGTCTATTACCCATACAATGAAGTTCAAACTCATTGGCAAAGCACTTGAGACTCTGGCTCAGTCATCTTCTTTTTAACCTCCCACAACTCTTTCCCACCTTTAATCCCCCAAGCATTTTATACTTTAATCTCACCACATCACCATAAATTACTGTTTGTTTTTTTCTGGAATCTAGAATGTTCTTAGAGCCTCCTTATTCTACTTGGAGAACTTCTACTCTTTAAGGAAATAATTGGACTTGGGATCCTATACCATGCTATCACTATTAAATCAAGTTTTTTTAGTAAGAGAACTATTTCAAGAGATGAGATATTAGAGGATTTTTATTCAAGCCAAAGCCTTTCATTTTAAAAATAACAAAACTAAAGGTTAGAAAAATGAAATGATTTGTCCAAGGTTACAAAAAGCATTATTTTATACCAGGTACAGGTATATATAAAAGAAGTAAGTTGTGCTATAAGCAGGGCTAACTCGAATAATAGTTTGTTAGGTCATCTCTATAGGTAGGAATATTGCATATTATAATAGCTTTATTACCCTAATAATCATAATGTATCAATGACCAATGTGTATAAATTAAACCATAAACACAAATACAAAAGTAAAATATCCTAGAACATAAGTTATATCATCAATAGACCCCAAACCCACAAGTCCCCACTTCTTACCACCCAAAGATGCAATGAATGGATGAAAAATTTCCTCTATGACAGTTCTTTTTCTACTATAAATGCAAAATTTAGATATGACCTTACAATATGGAAAGTGATTATTCTTCCAGGTAATATGTTGTTTCACCTGATTTTAGGACCATTTTTCAGTTCTTCAGAACCTAGTTTTCTCTTACAAATTTCTGACAGGCATCTTTATGTATTCTACAATTATTTTTAAACAATAGGGAGCATCAAAAGTTGTACTGTTAAGGAACTACCTTTGAGAACTACTGTCTTTATTCTTGGGATACTTAACCATTTGTATGCCATAAGTATCTATAGACGCAAGAGGCAGACCTTTTTAAATTAAATTCAAAATATTGTGGCAGTTAACTGGTTAAAATCCAATTAGAAAAATCACTTAATATTTCAAAGACTCAGTTTTATCATTTGTACCTAGATTCATGACTGTAGAATCCATTTTCTTTCTTTCTTTTTTTTTTGTGAAGAAATTAGAACCTTCATTTATTGTTGGTAGGGTTATAAATTGGTACAACTGCCTTGGAAAACAATTAGGTCGGTCCTCAAAAAGTTAAGCATAGAGGTCTCATATGATCCAGCAATGTAGAATCCATTTTCATCTTAAAAGCTCTATGATTTCTATCAATTTAACATCTCAAAGATTTAGATTAAATTTCTCTCTGCATACAGCCCTGAAACTTTCAAGTACGTGTAATGTATCAGGAAACTGCCTTGGTCCTAATAATAATGACTTGTAATCATGTTGACACTGGACATTTCTGTGTGGGCCTAACAGCAGGTCTATTCTAGGTCAATAGCTATAGTGATTGAATTGTTTATTAAGACTTCTAGGCATTTAAAGTAATCAGACCACAGGGTGAGAACATGAAGGAAAATAATTAACTCCTTTCATTCACCATTGATTATAAGGTACCACTTTCCCCAATAGAGGTTAAATAATCACCTCATGGTGTTACACACACCATAACTACTTCACTGCTAAAAATTACCTTATTGTTTATGCAAAACTGAACACAGATATTTAACAAAAGAACCACCAGATATTTAGCAGAATAATTTATTTAAAAATATATTTATATATATATTATATTCAACCTCACAATTCTTCAAGTATTGAAAGAGTCTTTTTATGAGAAGTATCTGACTTGGACAGGTAATCCCAAGAAAAGAAACAAGTAGGTCATGAGGACCATAAAGGCTCCCACCTCTTTGAAGCAACTTCAAACTTATTTGTTTGATGCTCAATGTTTCTATCAAAGTGGCCAATGTTAAGGAAAATAGAGACACTTCTCATCCTTAAAATGTGTTTAATTTTAGAAGGGCACTTGTCAAAATGGTTAAATATACAAAATGAGACAGTAGAGAACAATGGTTATCCATTTTCATTAAAGTGACAAAATCACTTTTCTATCAATGTTCAGCGTAATTTAGTAGACAACTCATTATATTATTACCATGGATGGGATGAGATAACTTTTACCACTAACCAATAATCATTCTCTTCCTACTCCATGGTATCATCTGCATTTTCTTCTGCAAAAGCCTTAGACCTAAAATAGCACCAAATAACATTGTTCACTTTTCCAGTAACATTCAGAGCCAAAATCATTACCAATTCTGATCTCCCGCAGACAGTTTTCTTAAAAGAACAGCTTGTCAAACCAAATAAATACTTTTACTTTATCTTAAAAGAAAAAATTTATTAAACATCCTACTATAGGCAAATATTTTAGTTTTCTAAGATGCTGTAACAAATTACAATGTGTTTGGAAAAGGGACCTTTGGGAGGTAATCGGGGTTGGATTGGGTCACAAGGGAAGAACCCTCATGATGGGATTAGTTACTTTAGAAGAAGAAAGAGATCATTCTGAGTGCATGCATCAAGGAAAGGCCAAGTGAAGACATAGTGAGAAGGTGCTATCTGCAAGCCCGGAAGAGTGTCCTCACCAGGACCTGACTATGCTAGCAGCCTGATCTCAAACTCTAGACCTCTGGGAAAATAAATGTCTATTGTTTAAGCCATCCATCTATGGTGTTTTGTTATGGTAGCCCCAAAATGAATTAAACACTGATGTCCTTTCACAGTAGGCCACACTGTGAGAGCTAATAGTTAGTCACCAGTGTCTTCAATATTCCCAGCTAGACAGACAATTCTCTGAGTTTTAGGGATGGGTTAAGTTCTTTTTTAACTGTCTCTTTCTTGAGACATAGAGTCTAAAAACTTCCACAGAAAGCTAAATGTGTGTCTGCACCAGCTTACTTATTCCACATACTGAGTTTTATGAAGCATTCTGATCTTACTCACTGGTGTCCATTTCTTCCCCCTCTTTGGATTTCAAATATTGTCTGTTTTTTTTTTAATACAGAAAATGTCTGAATAATCCTCTTTTCTCAGGGAATTCCTCAGTTTCTGAAATCCTGCTAGAATACCAAGTCAATGCCACTCTACATCATCATAAATGAATGAATGAACATCTACAGGCTAATTTAATTCTGCAACCATAATGCTGCTAGTCTATGTCTAATAAACACAATTACTTTTCAACCTTTTCACAGTAAAAAGTTTAGAATACTGTACAAAACCACTTAAAAACATTTCCTTATTCCATTTCTGTACAAAATATGTGTTCTGCCCTCCTAATCTTTCTTAATTTAATAGGTCACAGAGACCTTATAAAGAGAACAGTAAAAATGACTGGCCAGATTCACTTTCTAATTGTTGTAATTTATAAAAATCGAACTACCATCTCAACTGCTTTCTTCCCAAATAAATTTCCAGTTTTATTAACATAACAGTACTAATAATCTCATACTCTTTCCGTGTCTTTTGTTCCCTACACCCAAACTCCAATTGCCCAACTTATGCTTTTCATTTAAGAATTTAACAAGGAAATGCAGGAATTGGCAAAAAACTAACTTCCTGAATACTTAGTGCTTTTACATAGCTTCAATAGTGTTTTTATGAGGTCAAACTATTTGAGGCTTCAGATACTATATTTTCCCTACTACATTAGTTTGAAAAAAACTGTAGAACTTCAATCTTCTCTAAAAATATCATCATCATCATATGGACTATAATTATTCTACAACCACACCACTTTAATAATAAATGCTAAGAATATTAAAACAACAAAAGGAATACCTTAAAATGCATTAAGCTCTTCTCTCATTAAACACAAAATTTTAATTCTCACCATAGCCTTTTATTCTTAATTCACAATCAAATCCTTCTGGCAGTTAATCTCAGCACTTAATGTCACTCATTCCAATAAAACCCATCTTAAACGGTGGTAAATGCCTTCCCTACCTCTCTGTGTGTCCTAAGGA
This sequence comes from Corynorhinus townsendii, assembly GCA_026230045.1. Lineage (NCBI taxonomy): Eukaryota > Metazoa > Chordata > Mammalia > Chiroptera > Vespertilionidae > Corynorhinus > Corynorhinus townsendii. Next base: position 163,953,550 of record JAPDVU010000001.1, on the reverse strand, counting down.
AAACCCAGAGGATGAGCAGATATGGAGTACAGTCACTAAGTTTATACACAACACAACTATGCTTTGTTATACACCAACTTTTGCCAGAACATCCAACTTGTTACTTTTCTCCATTTCTGTTGAACTCTTTCAAACTCATAAACAGTAGGCACTCAACAAATAACTACTGTCATAGTGATCATGGTGATGACCACAACAAAGATAGCAACACTGGTGGAAAGTTTCTTGAGTACCAGGTACTATTTTACCTAACTGCCATCACTGTAATAATAAAAGCAGTAGTAGTATTTAAGAAACTGAGGCAAAGGTGGAAGTGCCTTACCCGAATTAACATAGCCGGCATGTGAACATAGGCAGTTTGGCCTCAAACCCTACATAATACTTGGAGCAGTTCTCAACCTGTGGGTAGAACTGCTAGCAGGGTCGCCTAAGACCATCGGAAAACACAGATATTTGCATTACGATTCATAACAGTAGCAAAATTACAGTTATGAAGTAGCAACGAAAATAATTTTATGGTTGGGGGTCACCACAACATGAGGAACTATATTAAAGGGTCGTGGCATTAGAAAGGTTGAGAACCACTGGTCTAGACTTTTAGAAAGCTCCTGGCATTTCCTGCAGGACCAGAAAGTCAAGCTCAGAAGCCTCATAACCAAGAACAATGCCCAAACCCGTAGACAGGAGTATTCCCATCAGGTACCACTGCCACCTCCCTGCCCAGAGTGCTGAGAGTCCACCACTGGGGTCTCCTGCATCAGATCACCCCCCCCACACACACCACTGCCTCCACCACACCTGCCAAGAGAAAGGATCTGCACACAGAGGCTTCTACCTTCTCACCATTCAAGTTGACCTTGACAGATCTGAGTTCATCACCCAGTAAAGTTAATGTGCAACTGCTAGCTGTAAATGAGTACACTTTTAGCTCTAATTTGAAGTGAAATGTGCCTATAGTTATGTTTACACTATGTTTATCATTACAATTTTAAGTAAGCATGTTTTCAAGGTCTACAAAAGAAAGCAGTTTAAAAAACTAAGAGTTTTGAGTTACAGGTGATTTATTTATTCTTTATTCTTCTTTTCTGATTTTAATATTATTTATGTAAGAAATAAAAATTCAGCCCAGCTGGTGTGGCTCAGCAGTTCAGTATCAATCCAGTAACCAAGAGGTTACTGGTTTAATTCCCAGTCAGGGAAAATGCCCTGGTTGTGGGCTAGATCCCCAGTAGGGGCCGTGCAGGAGGCAGCAAATCGATGATTTCCTTTCTCATCAATGTTTCTATCTCTCTATTCCTCTCCCTCCCTCTCTCTCTAAAAATCAACAAAAACATATTTGTAAAAAAATAAAAATTCAGAGACGAAATTAATACCTTTTTGTTGCCATATATATACATACTAGAGGCCCAGTGCATGAAATTCATGCATGAGGGTATGTATCCCTCAGCCCAGCCTGCACCCTCTCCAATCTGGGACCCCCTCAAGGGATGTCCGACTGCCCGGTAGGATCAGGCCTAAATGGGCAGTCGGACATCCCTCTCACAATCCAGGACTACTGGCTCCCAACTGCTTGCCTGCCTGCCTTCCTGATTGCCCCTAACCGATTCTGCCTGCCAGCCTGATCACCACCCCCTAATCACTCCCCTACCAGCCTGATTGATGCCTAACTGCTCCCCTGCCAGCCTGTTTGCCCCTAACTGCCCTCCCCTGCAGGCCTGTTTGCCCCTAACTGCCCTCCCCTGCAGGCCTGGTCCCCCTCAACTGCTCTCCCCTGCAGGCCTGGGTCCCCCCTAACTGCCCTTCCCTGCAGGTCTGGTTGCCCCCAACTTCCCTCCTCTGCCGGCCAGGTCACCCTAACTGCCCTCCCCTGCAGGCTTGATCACCCCCAACCGCCCTCCCTTGCAGGCCTGGTCCCTCCTAACTTCCCTCCTTTGCTGGCCATCTTGTGGTGGCCATCTTGTGTCCACATGGGGGCAGCCATCTTGTGTGTTGGAGTGATGGTCAATTTGCATATTACTTTCATTAGTTAGAATAGAGGCCTGGTGCACAGGTGGGTGCCTGCTGGTTTGCCCTGAAGGGTGTCCCGGATCAGGGGGCGGGATTCCCTTGTGGCGTGGGGCGGCCTGGGGCATGGTGATTTGCAGGCCGGCCACACGTCTCGGTGACCCAAGCAGAGGTCCTGGTATCTGGGATTTATTTATCTTCTATAATTGAAACTTTGTAGCCTTGAATGGAGGCCTGGGCCTGCCAAGGTGTGCAGAAAGCTTGGCTTCCTCCATTGCTGAGGAAACCCAAGTCTCCTGCTCACTCCATTGCTGCAGCCATCTTGGTAGGGTTAATTTGGATACTCGCTCCTGATTGGCTGGTGGGTGTGGCTTGTGGGTATAGCAGAGTGGTGGTTAATTTGCATATTACTCTTTTATTAGGATGATATTCTATAATGTGACTGAATTCCATTATGCTCCTAAAAAACACCACCCAACCAAAAAAGACAATGGCAGGTGATCTTTATTCTATAGAACTGAAGCTTGCATTGCATTCAATTCCCCCCAAATTTGGACATGCCTAGTGCATCAGTAGCTCCAAAGAATTGTGTCTCACATATTTGGAAAGATTTTGATATAAGAAACTTAAATTCTCTTCTTAGTATCAAAATGACTTCCCAAGGCTCGCACTCCTTCCCCAGATCAGAAGGAGCCTGAAAGGCTGCCCTCCCTGTTACAAACCCTGAGGTACCTCAAGACAGGACTCACCTGGGGATGTGCTCACTGTGCCTGCTAGAAGCACCAGGCTCTGCCTGGTACCTCCTGGAGCTACTTGACCTCATCCTGGAGTCTTCCCATGACTCCCAGACCAACCTGAACCTCAGGGAGGACGAATGTGAGTAGCTTTGGCCAAACACTCCAGTCCTGAGATTAAGTCCTGTTTGCTGTCACACTGGCTTCTCTTATTTCTTCCAACTCGGCCCAAAGGCTGCTAATGTAAAATATAATTCCCAGATTTTTATGTAATGGGGATATTGTCTTTACAAACCCAGCTTGTATTACAGATACTGGAGAATCTGTTATTGCCAGGAGATCAAGCCCCATGCTCAAGGCTAGATTGATTGCTGGGCCTGGCTCCCCGTGATAGAGCTCCACAGTTGCCTCCTCTACTCTACACCTCCTCCAAAACACCTGCTTTGGTTTCTTCCCAACCCGGTCTATGCCATTTAAGGGGAGAGAGGGAAGTCTGCAGGCAGGTCCAATGGATCCCCCTCCCCCCTCCCACAAGCCCACTCCCTACCTGTGATAGTAAAAATGCTGGAACATCTATTTTGAATATAAGTTCTTTCAGTTCCAAGATACAGACATCAAGGAACATACTGAAATCTATTTTTAAGCATAAGCACCCTGAAAAGGATCAAATACAGGTGAGACCAAATGCAGGTGATACTATGATGAAAGAAACAAACATCCCACTTTAAAAAGTTTTCCCCTCCAAGTTTCCCACACATAAAATTCTAACCACTTATGAGTAGTCGTCATTTCAATGAATTGTGTCAAATGAAAAGGGAAAAAGAAAGATACATTCACCATGAGGCTAATTTATGGTCTCACTAAATCCAGCAGACTGAAGGATTTCATTTAGTCTATCATGAATTCTGAGACCAAAGCAATTCTATTAAAAGCCCTTGGGGGGGGGGGGAGGGGTGTTAAGAAGAGAGAGAGAGAGAGAGAGAGAGAGAGAGAGAGAGAGAGAGAGAGGTCAGCCAACAAAAACTTTCCCTAAATATTGTAAGAAATTAAAACAATAAAATAGGTATAGTTCCTTATAATTTCATATACATTAAATTCTCAAAACAATATTGGGTATCAGTTGAAAAGACTGCTTTCTACCTGCAGATTAGAAAATGTATGCTTAGAAAAAATTACCAAAACATGTGCAGAAGCATCCAGCTCCTAAAGGAGAGAGCCTCTCAAAGCTCAATTCTGTGACTCCCAGTCCTGAAAGCCAGCTACCCCAGCTCACCTGTCCACCGTGACTAAAATGGGGCTTCTCCTCCTCATGGCTCAGAGGGTGCCACCTGCATTCCAAACAATGAAATGAAGACTCTTGATCATACTGCCTACATTTTCCTGTACAGACATTCATTTTCCTTTTCTGATGGTTTCTCTCCCTATTCTCTCACTGGTCCAATGTTAGACTCCATTGAAATCCACTGCAAAGGCAAATATTCTCCTTCAGAATTGTTTTTAGAATAAAAATGGGGAGGATACCTGGGAATTCCCACAATAATTACATTAAAACTGATTGTACCAGAATACTGACAATTAGACAATGTCCCAAGAAGAAAACCAGAGGGAAAACGTGGCTTCCAACCAAAAACAAACAAACAAAAGACCTAGCTGAGGAATCCTGTTCTTTAAAAAAAAAAAAAAAATCTTTTTAAGCATTAAAAAACATACCTAGAAGGATTTTGCATTGGCTGTTGGAGACTGGCACTGCTGTTTCAAGGGCTCTCAATAAAATTGCTTTCGTTTAAGAGTTCGTGAAACCCTTCAGACTCTGGATTTAGTGAGCCCATAAATAAGACTCATGTTTAATTTTAATTTAAAGTGTTCTTCCTTTCATTTGCTTTTTTCATTCGCCTCAGAGTTCTTTAAGGCAGGGGCTCCTTTTGCCTTTATTTATTTATTTATTTATTTTATTTTATATCATCAACATTTAGCACAGAACCTTGCACAGAGCAAGCAGTCTTTCAAATGATGACTTAAATAAAGAATAATCCTTCTCCTCCCCCCATTCCCTAGTATGCACACACTCCATACCAGCACAGATCCATTCTAAGGGAAAAACTAAAACACTGCAACCCACAGACAACACAGCATATAAACATGTGAACACAGGACAGTTATGGCATTGCTAAAGAAGACTTTTAGTTTCCCAAAACAGTGGTACCTCATAACAAATGATCTTAAGGTTTACAAAAAAATAGGAGTGTATGCTACTAATTAATTTTTAAGGCCTAGAAATTTTGCCCATACAAAATGCAACAGCAACATTCAGTGACAGCCTTTGCTGTCAAAAAGTTCATCACAATCAACTATTGTTTTTAAAGACATCAATACATAGTGAGGTAGATGACCTCCAGAAAAAGATGTTCATTTCCACACAATAAATAGGGTGCTTGAAAAGAGCACCCCGACCTGTTCCTTGTACAGTATTGCCAGTTACCCCACCCTAACCTAACTCTCTCTTTATGACATCCAGGTAGGTACTGTAAACAAGTCACTGTGGGAAAACTGAGACACCCATGTCTGAGCTTTGACTCAGTCAGACCTAATCTAGAACCAGGAAAGTAGAGGCACTGGGGATTATAAAACTGCTAACCTTATTGAAAAGCTCCATGACTCACCAGGCACCCACCTTGAAATACTTCTGAATATGGTGAGAAACTTGGTCTGATCCACTTATGCTCTGATTGGACCTCATAGCCCAGAGTCCAATCTGATAAAACCCAGTATCTTTATCTCTACATCACATGGGGTACATTTAACTGAAAGGGATAGAAACTCCAAAATAACTGTGGGTTAAAAAGGGCAGAAATTTATCTCTTCCAGGATAGCAATTCTGCTCCAGGAAGTCCTTAGGACCCAGTGAACTCATCAGTCACATAAACAAAGCTACTATAATTAAAAGCAATACAATATGAGTAAAAGTTAACTCTTTACTTCAAAGCTATCTCGGTTTTCCTAACTCTTGTTTAATATATCCAAGCCATTTTAAACTCTTGGTATCTGTTATTTCTTTGAGAGGGCTCTCCAATCATTATTATAATGAACTAGAGGCCCAATGCATGAATTCGTGCACAGGTGGGGTCCGGCCAGCTCGCCCCAATGGGGGTCCACCATTGGGGCAGCCTAGTGGAGGGGAGGGGCCACAGGTTGGCTACCAACCACCCATGGCCCCTCCCCCCAGCCAGCCCCAACCCGATCGGGATGTTGGTGGCCAATAGGGGGCTGGATCAGGCTGGTTGGCTGCCCTGGTGCCTCATAGCCACCGGTCATTCTGCTGTTCCGGTTGCTGGGCTTTTATATACTCTAGTATATAGATTTCACTTACCAAACACCATTGGTGAGCAACCAGATTTAGAGCTGGAGATACCAGCAATTAAACAAATTGCTATTCATTTGCTAAAAGGCAAAGGCCTCTCTGATTTTTCAGTTCAACACACAATCCCCTAAGTATAATATTCACTGTCTTTAGGCATGGACTATTTTGATTCTCAAAACACAAACCTTTTTTTCTCCTCTTCTAAGATAATAATTATAAGCAAGAAAATTAAAAAGCAATTGATTTTATGAGACATGGACATTTCACTTTATTTCAAAAGAGAAGTAGGTAAGTCTGGATTTATTCAACTAAGCCATCATGATATTGTATAAATCTTCTTCTCAGTTTCTCTTCATTTCATTAAATCCAGTCATTCTGTATGTTATATGACTACATATTTAGAAGCCACTCCTATGAGGTGGTCAGTTCATTTATTCAGGAGTTCAACAGCTGTTTATTAAGCAGCTGTTTGTTGACACACTCCATGTGTTGGAGAGAGTGAACTCTCAGAACGTATGTTGCAGAAGACTCAGCCTCCCCAAGAGTTTTATATTTAAAAGACTTTTGCTAGGCACAAAACAGTTACTCTCAGAAACAAAGAACTCCCTACTATTTCAGTAGAGCAAATACCACTTATCATGTCCCGTGAGTTCAGATTCTCCAATCATGTCTGTATGAATTTTCAAGAAATGATGAAACAAACAAACAAAAATCTTCTTATAGTAAGTTCTTTGAAATGACTTGATAAAAGTATCTTGGTACCAAATGGTATTCAGGTAATTTGGGCAACATATTCTAAGAGAATGAGTCAGACACATCATCACTCTTGTAACCTTGACCCTGAATTTGGTCTAAAAGTTCTATACATTTTTAGTAGAACAGATGATGCCATAACACAGGAAAATGGCAACATTTAAAATTCATAGTAGCACAAAACCATTACTTTTCCCATTGGATCCCTTGAACTTTAATAATGTCTGACCTGGTTGGCCAGTAAGTTCTAAAAGCAGACAGAGGAAAATTGCTAATATTAGACACTGCTGGAATGATTTTTCATTTAGAAAGATTTTATAAGTTCTCTTAAAACAGGTCACCAATTCTGAAGACACTTAGCTTTCTTGAGCAAGTAGCTATTGACGAAAGCCGGTAACTTAATACATGCAAAGTAAAATCCAGGTAAAAACTAGACCATATATTCTTATTATCCTTACACATAAAGTAAAAATAAATACATACTCACTCCCCCCACACAGTTATCTATGAACCAATCCAAATTAAAGGAAGTGTGGCAAAAGGAGATGTGAAAGGAAGTTATTCATTTATTTCCCAGGATAAATGACACAAAAGCTAGCATCTTTTTAACTGTCCAAAAGAGAGAATATACTACACAGTTGAGAATGGATTAAGGCCTGAGTAATCATACATTTATAATTTTCACATTGCACAAATGAAAAAGATTTATAAAGGCACAATTTAAAAGTCTACCTGGCTTAAGTCACTTAAAAGAAGCAAAGTGATAAGGGGGGGCAAGCAATTAGCTGCTTCTCCACAACACCATAATTCCAAGTGGCTTTCTACATGCCCCTTGCTTTACTCAAATATCATTTCAACATGCAATTATCCCTGTGCTGTGATGCAGTTGTCATTTGCTTTGTTTTTAGTGCAAATACCTGCTTACTGATTGAAAATGCCCCATGTTATGGTTTGTGAACTGTTGCCTAGATGTGGCTTCCAAATGACATTAGCAATATAGTAATGCCTTAAGAACCCTGAGATCATAGTCAGCCAGAGTAGCTTCTAGGGTGCATGCCCTATTCTAAAAACTCAGAGAGCTAGGTGTAGTCACCTAGAGAGAAGCTCTCATTTCATTTCTCTCCCACAGACTGTCAAACGTTTCCTTTCCCAGCTTTACAAAAACACCAGCCTCCAGATTGTCAAGGGATTATCTTGGCACTACACAATTCTTAAAGCTTTTACACAGCATGCATTTATCTTCACAGGATCCCTGTGCAAAAAGCAGGAGCTATTGCCCAGCTGGTGTTGCTCAGTGGTTGAGCATTGACCTATGAACCAGGAGGTCACAGTTTGATTCCCAGTCAGGGCACATGCCCAGGATGTGGACTCAACCCCCAGGAGGGGGCGTGCAGGGGGCAGCCAAGCAGTGATTCTCTTTCATCATTTGATGTTTCTATCTCTCTCTCCCATTTCCTTCCTCTCTAAAATCAATAAATATATAGATATTTTAAAAAGAAGGCGCTCTAGCTATCTATGCAGACCAACTAGAGCTCCAAGGATAAGTAACTTGCCCAGGGCCATGCCTTCAAGACAGTTGCAAGATTGGCTTTGGAAGCCAGACCTCCTCTTGGGTCTTAGATTCGTAGGCTTGGAGCCTGTGGCCAGGGAACAGTGAAGGACTCTTCCCAATTCTCATCTAAATGAATACAATTCATAGACCATATCTGACTCATTACATCTTAAAAGCAATAAAACTCAGTTCAAGGTTTTTTTTCATTTCAAGTTAATGGGGCTCTAAATCCTTACAAGTATACAGTTATTTTTCAAAACACACTTTCACTGATTTGCACATTTTTATCTTTAGCATTTTATTAACATAGCTCATATCAAATTGTCACTTAATTTAGTGATATGATTGTAGCACAATGCATTACTCATGTGTTTGTGGTGAAGCTGGTGTAAAGAAACCTGTTGTACTACCAGTCATATAGCAATTATGTACATTACATAATACCTGGTGGTGATGATAATAAATGACTGCTTCTGGACTATGTATTTACTATACTATACTTTCCATCATTATTTTAGAGTGTATTCTTTCTACTTAAAAAAAAAAAAGTTTGCTGTAAAACAGTGTGCTTTGTTAGGCTGGCAGCAGCTTCATACATCTGCACACTTCATCTTTGATTGCATAATTTTCTTGTGTGCTTGCTTTAATCTCATGTTGTTTTGTACAGTAACATTCTGTACAGCCTTAGAGTCTAGAGCAATAGGTTATACCATATAGCCCAGGTGTGTTATAGGTCTGTACCACCTAGGTTTGTGTAAGTACACTCTATGATGTTCACAAAATGACAAAATTGTCTAAGAACACACCTCTCAGAACATACCCCCATCCTTATGTGGCGCAAGACTTAATTTAATTTCAAATTAGAAAGAAGAAAAGAAAAGAGAGAATAAATCTAGATCAACCTCAGAGAAGTTGGTCATCACCATGGGCCCACATCTCCTGTGGGACCAGGCTCCAGATGGAATGCAGGAACATACACATAGGTCACACAAGGGAAGATATTTTATTTTACATACTATATTGAAAAACTTTTAAGCAATGCGTGCTCTTTAATAAATTTCATTTCTCCCACAGCTTATTTTAAATACTCTAAAATTATGTCCTCAGATTCTTCTGTGAAATACATATCTAATGCTTTTCATGTTTCATTCCCCTGAGACACCAGATAATACAATCACTGAACACCATCCTGGTCCTCAAACTCTCCTCACTTATGGATGTTACTTCCCACCAATCGGACAGTCTGATAAGGGAACAGTGGAAACAAAGGAAATGTGTAGGTCCTTCCAGTTTATTTTCACAGATTTCCAAAAGCACCTATAATTTTAACAACTTAGTGTATCAACTGAGTGAACACAGGGACCAAGAAAACACCTGCTGTCACTATTTCTACTGATTAACCCAGAAAATGCCACCAAAATGGCATTAGCCAGTTAAGAAATCAACTCCTACAGCTTTAAACACAAACTCAAATGTCTCTCTGTGACTTGAACCTGTTTGGGGTGAATACCTAGGCAAGTGGCAACCTTGTTTAGAGTAAATTAACCACCCTTAATAGCACAAAAAGGGCTTCCTGGTAATTGACAGGAACACAGCTAGATATGAGTATGCCTGTTGGCCTGGTAATTGACAGGAACACAGCTAGATATGAGTATGCCTGTTGGGAATATAAAATTTACAAATAATCCTTAGGCCCTGACCGGTTTGGCTCAGTGGATAGAGCATCAGCCTGCGGACTAAAGGGTCCCAGGTTCAATTCCGGTCAAGGGCATGTACCTTGGTTGCGGGCACATCCCCAGTGGGGGGTGTGCAAGAGGCAGCTGATCGATATTTCTCTCTCTCATCGATGTTTCTAACTCTCTGTCCCTCTCCCTTCCTCTCTGTAAAAAATCAATAAAATATATTTTAAAAAAATAATCCTTAGAGGTTAAGGAAACAGTGACTTCTATAAACAGAGATTTTAATTTAACAGAAAACATTTTACAATAAAGTTTATGTATACAGTTTATTAAGGAATTAAAACAGGCCTCATAGACAAGTAAATACAGAGATACTGTGAAAGGGAATTAGATTACTCAAAACTGATTTTAATCAGAAGCTTTTTAACCTTAATCCTGTATGGCTTATTTTAGATGATTTTCCAACCAGATAATAAAGAGCAATTTCACTTAAGTGCTGCAGCCACGGGGTTTACAGTATAAGGCCCTTTCATGTTCCATTTCCACATCTACTCATGGAGGGCACCTCCATCACTCATTTATTCTTAGGAAGCATGCTTTCCTCCATAAGTGTACAGAGTCCCCCAGGAGAAAACCCAAACTTCTCTTCCTTATTCTCACCAACTTCAAAAGGCAGTCAACCTCATGGAAATGTAAAAGTTAAACTTTTTGTTCTTTATAAGCCAAGAAGTGTATTTCTATTTTTTCCACGAAAAAGAACAAAAATCACATAAAGGTGATATCTCGAAAATAATATAATCAAACTTTCAAATGTCATGCTCAAATGACATGCAATTAAAGTATATTATATACAACATGATATGTGCAATATTAATATTCTACATTTTACGTAAGATATATGTAAGGCTACACAATACACAAAATGGTTTGGAAAAACCAGCATCAAGGTTATCTGCTATGACTTCCTATCAGCAGGGAGAAGGAGGCGGATGGAATTCTGGAACATGAGTAAGATAACACTCATGTCAAAAAAAAAAAAAAAAAGTCCTTGTCCTCAAGCAAGCTAATGAAGCAAGTGATAAGCTACGGGTCAAATTCCCACTTCCACAATCAAAATTTATCATAGGAGCCCTTGAAAAGGGAGTGCATCTGTCATATGTTAATGACTTTAAGTTGTTCACCGAACTTCTAGGTGTATAGGAAAACTTAAAAGCACTTCACAACTCCTTGTGGGTATAATTAGACTGTTGCAATTGTTGGCAATTCTCATCCTGGGACTTTAAAAGGTCATTCCACTCTTTAAGATACCAAATTTGGAGTCACTCTCCCTTCTGGATAGATTAAACACACCCTACAATTAGTATACAGCTGCACCTGTTGCAAAGCTTCTTTCTTCAGTGTTGTAAATGGGGACAGTCAACAACATTCTAAATTCTTGAGGGATTATTAAACCTCGGAAACCAAGCTATGAACAAATCTGTCTGCTGCTGAGGTGAGGGATGGTGGTCACACCCTGACCACAAGCAGAAGCCATGATCTTTATTTACTCTTAATAGGCAATCCCAGCTAGCACAGGCACCACGCCAACTCCACTCCCAATCTCATAAGCAGTCAACATGCAATATTGTTACTTAGCAGGACTAGGTTTTCATGATCTATTTGAATTTCTACAAAGAACAAAGGGAATTTCAAAATATTTTTAAAGTCGAACTAACTAAAATTGCATTATTGATATCTAAACTTTACTAAACCATGGTGAAGCAAAAATGCCACTGGTCACATATGAAGGTAAATCTTTCTATTTTATAAAGTTTGTAGCTCAAAACTGCAAATTCACCTGTAATTTGTAAGTCCTTTACAAAAGTTTTCTAATACATTTCATAATTGTCGATGACAGTAGTTTCACTGCTATAGTACAAAAAAACACACATAAAAAACACCCACAGTACTGATGTTAAAGGATATAGCTTTTAGTGAAAATGTATTTAGGAAAAGAGACATTAATTTAAAAAAAACAGATTCATGAAGTCCAAGAAAATTTGATATAACTATTAATAAATTGTCTTATATATTTTATTAATAGTTATTTTTATTAATATTTATTAATAGAGAAATATAGAGGACAGGGCTCTAAAGCCACCATTGTTTTTTTGTCATGGAAATCACTGGTATTTTCCACTACATTAAAAAGCAATAATTTTTGGTAGCTGATATATGCAACCACATAAACAAAAATATGGTAACTCCTTCTTAAATTAGTGATACTGTGCTTAGTAAAACTACTAGGCAAAGTCTCTTATTATCACCATACTATGTAACATATCACATATATTTAAGTAATTTTCTCCCATATATAAATTATATTTAAAGCATAATTGAAATTTTTCAAATAGGAAAAAATTTTTTTCATGAGTTTTATTACATCATTGTTATACAGGTACACTTTCTTCTGTGTGTATTATATTATATGTACAGATACTTTTAGAAAGCTGTCTGAAATAAAATAGAAGTTAAATCAGTGAGACTATTTCAAAATTAGTATTCCAACTTGAATAAAGATAGCATAACTGATTTATACTATTATCATTCCAAATAAATAAATAAATATATTTTCTAGTGAAACTACTTCCTCAAAGAAAATATCTATTTACTAGAGGCCTGGTGCACAAAATTCATGCACGGGGGCGGAGGGTCCCTCAGCCCAGCCTGCACCCTCTCGCAATCCAGAACCACTGGCTCCTAACCACTCTCCTGCCTGCCTGCCTCATCGCCCCTAACTGCTGGCCTGCCTACCTGATGGCCCCTAACCATTGGCCTGCCTACCTGATCTCCCCTAACCACTCTGCCTGCCTGCCTGATGCCCCTAACTGCTCACCTGCCTGACTGATCACCCTTAACCACTCTATCTGCCTGCCTGATCACCCCTAACCACCTCTGCCTCAGCACCCACCACTGCGGCTTCGTCCAGAATGACATCTGGAAGGTCATTCAGCTGTCCGGTCTAATTAGCATATTATGCTTTTATTATTATAGATTATGCATATTACATATATGCTTTTAAATATACCTCCTTTAAAAGTCATTGAACTACATTATGAAATTGCCAAATTTTTTTTAGGTTTGCTGTTGGTTCTATATAGTAATCAAATTTAGAAAACTATAAATTATATTTAAATTTATTATTTACAAGCAATTAATTATAAAACACAATCCAGGTGGCTTTCATTACATAAATTACTGTTAATGACAGGGACCTCATGCTGCTACTGTATTTAGCATTTGTATGTGTCAAGTGCAGAGTGGTGTGTAACTACCCTTTTCAGGGTGGAACCGATCATTGAAGCAGAAGGCGAGCTGCCCAAGTTTCAGATCACACCCTCACTAGTGGTTTAATTCCAAATATTGCCCAGGTTTTAACAATGTTTGCTACAAGAACTTGTAACAATATTTTGTTGAAACAGCTTTAAAACCAGATACATAATTAGTGAGCACCAAAAATGTTTAACTCCACTTAGTTACTTGAAGTTCTATCTCTATGATTTAAACATTACAAAAAAAAAAAAAAGTTCAATCAATTCTCACAGAACCAAATAAGGGATTTACTGATGTCTCAAGGATGAAGTTTTAAAAATGATGTTGGATATGTTTCCTCCCACCATGAAACTATGCAAAAGAAATAGACAAAAACTCTCTTGTCAGGGCTGTGCTTCCCTATTTTATTTAGTCTGTTGTAGCAATTCTTTCAAGTCTACATTAGGTGTAATTCCCTTCCAAAAAGAACAAAGAATTTTACCTCTTTAGTTTATTCTGAGATAACGCATGAGTTTCAATGATGTAAAAGGCAAAAGGACCTCATATTGTTACTCTGAATTAAATGCAATTCTTGAATAAATAGTCTGCAGCAAACACAGAGAAAATAAAAATAAAGAAATTCATCCTATTTCAAACTCTATCCCAACTAGAGGCTTAAATAAGTAATTCCATCCCCCTCCACCACTACCACCAGAAAAAAGGAAAGCATTTTATGAAAATGCTTCTTAAGCTGTAGGATGAAACTCTGGAATTAACTTGGTCTTCTTTTCTAAAAATGTAAATAAAATTAAAACAATTTTTAATTAACTGAAAATCCCATATTGAGCTACCTCTCTGGTATTACCCTTCACTTTTTCTCCCCCTCAAGAAGTCTAACTTTTAGCAATTTCATCACTTATTAACAACCAGCAGAGAAGTGGGTAATGGGAACGAATTAGGATGAAATTTAAGTGTCTTTAGCCACTTAGTAGCTAATGTACATTTGAGGAACACTGAGAAAAGGGGAGGATAAAATAATGGCTAACAGTTTACATACTTAGTATGAGGATAAAGTAACAAAATGGACTTTTTCAGTAGCAGTCAAGAGCAAATTTATTCAATTATTTTTGGCCAAAGTAATCATCCTGGAGAAGGAGTGAGGTTTTTAAGTTCACCACCAATAATGCTGCTTTTACTCAAAATAGAAGCTTAGGAACCACTTTAGAACCACTTTACAAGTTACACAAGAAGCCAACTTAATAGTCACATCTCATATGTTACCAAAATACAGGGTAGCCACCAAGTCTGGAGACATAGTCAAATATATAAAAAGGGTTTATTATTATTAAATTTCAACACATAGCAAAATAATGTCTCCAGACTTTATGGTCACCTTGTAGCATCAGCCCCCTTAGTTATCAAACCTAATGATGTCTGCTGTCTCTAATTATCTGATCCATTCTCTAAGTAACACATTTTGTCGCCACTGAAGGTATTAAAAAGATTATGCCACATGCTCTAAAAACAACTAACAAGGACTCGGAAAAACATATTGGCCATCATATTAGAAAGTGTGTTCAGTAGGAACCAATATTCGTCCTAACATATTCTTTCTCTCTCTTTTATGAGCCATTACTTTGTAGCTGTAATACATGAGAGGGAAGAGGTAACTTCAATGATCTGTGGATGTTAGAAGAGTTAAGTAAAGTCAAGAGACAGAGGGACTCCCACCTATCAAAACCATCAGCACCTCCCACTGGAGTGCTGGGAAGAATTCATGAGTACATATGGTTAATAATTAACAGTCTGGGGGGGAGGGCGGGAAGAAATTAACCAAAAAAAAAAAAAAATGTATGTGCACATGTGCATAACCCATGGACAGACAATTGTGGAGTGAAGGCCTGGAGAGGGGGTGGGAGTGGGGTAGAGAGGGTCAATGGGGGAAAAAAGGAGACATCTGTAATACTTTTAACAATAACTGTTTTTTTTAAAAAAAGGGAAAAAAGAATTAATAGTCTTGAAGTTCATACTTTTTCTCTAATTATTATACAATAATAATAATTTTCAACAATGTAACAAGATTTTTCATGTCTTCCTAATCTAAACTAGGAACGACAGCTTTATCACCATGAACAGAAAATAAATTTGAGAGCTGCGTATCAGTAACAGGCTGAGTGTTTGGGGTATGATGTAAGGGAATGACTCAGTGACGCTGTGGTCAGGGCACGGTCATAAAGACTTGGAGAGGGAAGCCTAGAAGAGCCAGTCAGCAGGGCCGTCTGTCTATTTTTGTGATGCTGCAGTGGCAGAGGTCATTGGCACTGAGGACCAGGAGGGCAGGTCATGAAGATTTTACTCAGAGGGTCGGGAGTCCAGTTCCGGAAAAGGCCAAAACCAAAGGCCTCATGGATGGTTAAGGTACTAGTAAAGCATCTGTATCTGAAGAGGAAGTTACAGACTTCCTGCTTTGGAAACTGCTGTATTTGAGACACTGTGGCAGGATAAGAAAATAAAAAGAGCCTTGAGAAACCACATAGGCAGGTCACAGGCAGAGTCCTCTGAGGCTGCCCTGTTGTGGATCCCTGAAGGGAGAGCTGACAGAGGTTTATGAACAGGGGCTCATCATGCCCAGAGGCCCAGTTCTGCAGAAAAATAGCGCCAAAAATCATAAAGGCGCCTGTTTCACATGCTCTGGGTTGCAAAGGGTTGTACTTGTCTCCACCTGAATCATGTAAGCCCCATGGCTAAGTTTATGAAAAGAAAAGGGGGAACAGAAAAAGGCCAAATTTGCCCTAACCGGTTTGGCTCAGTGGATAGAGCGTCGGCCTGCAGACTCAAGGGTCCCAGGTTTGATTCTGGTCAAGGGCATGTACCGTGGTTGGGGGCACATCCCCAGTAGGGGGTGTGCAGGAGGCAGCTGATGTTTCTCTCTCATTGATGTTTCTAACTCTCCCTCTCCCTTCCTCTCTGTAAAAAAATCAATAATATATATTAAAAAAAAAAAAGAAAGAAAAAAAAAGGCCAAATCTCTCATGACGAGTCTGCCTTGATTCCAGCCACAGCCGTTTCCCCCGTGCAGACTCCCAGTCAGTGGAAGTTACATTGTCCTCAGGGAGAGAACACTTCAACATGAAATCCCAGTCCGTGAGGCCATGCACATTCTAAAAGGAAAACTATTCCTCACACCAGGGAATGTTAGCACTCCACAAAAATTTGCAGTTGAGTCACTGCTGAAAAGGATCTTCTGATCAATTATCTGGGACATCAAAACACTGTAGCATTACTTCCTAAAAATAACTGAACAAAATTACTTCAAACCACATGAAGCAATCTGCTGATTTCGCCTCAAGGATAAAAGTCAATCACTGAATTAGTATTAACCATTGAAGTGGGGAGGGGGGTGGCGGAGCAGGGTGAGACAACAATAAAAATAGATCAAAAACTCTATCTACAAATGTTAATAGGTCAGAACTCTTTCAAGATCAAATTTCTTTCGCTCAGTTTTACATCAAAGTCTTATCAACTACGAAAAATCTCTTTCCACGGAAATCATAACACAAGTACTTGCTCTTCTGGTATAAATGGCACCACAGTTCATATCCTTGGCATGTGGCCACAGATTTTTACATCACCACCAAAGTCCACAGTTAATATCCAAATTTCTGCTAAACCAAGCCATAAACAAATCTTCAACCAAAAAGCTCTGTTTACTCATTTATAATCTGTTACCTGGAAAAAAAGCAGAAGGTCTCTCTAGCCACCTAATCACCATATCAATGACACATGCCACAAGAGAGAAGCACTAGTTTATTTGATTGATCATGGTAGATAAACTCCAAATAACAGAGAAATTAACAAATGCTTGACATTTGCTCAACATCCATTATTCTGACACTGCTTTCAGAATTTCAAAGCCTGGGAGTATGCTTAATCAACATTCATATTCCCCTGTGAGCTACAGGCACCATATTGCACCCCGCCTTCATACTGATGAAAACTGCATATTGGCCATTTCCAAAATGTTCTGGGACTCCACACTGGGCCCCTTTTCTCTCTTGTTCCTGCTCTGCAGTTTTCTTTTAAACACTTCCAAGACAAAAGCATCTGCCAGTTTTTCTCTCCAGGGATGTATGCAAAATGAACTTAACAGTTTTAAGGCAGGAGTAACCCTCACATCTAAATTCATTCATAGGACAGAAAAGGGCCTAAGAGGCCTCTCCAGGGACAAAACCCTGCTGCAATGCTCCCCAAACACAACAGTAGGAGCTTTATAAAATCTAAGTCCAGACAATTTCCAATTCAAATGCCCAACATAGCATGACCTTTGTCAGATCTCTGAGCCCAAGATGCACCCATGATTTTTTATTCTAACCAGCACAGACATTAGACAGGGCACTACTGCTAAGCAGGAGGTTCAATATTTGCATGCTCTTCTATTGTGAAAATGTAACAGTGACAGCACTGTGTCAAATTCTTTTCCCTCTAGAACTTTAACTCCATAGGAGAGGCATGGCTGACAGATGACTCCCCAACATCTGTGTTATGTACACTGCACAGCTGAGGAGCCCCAGATCACTGTCAGAACATCACAGAGATGACCTGCGCCTTTCTTATGCCTTCTTCTTATCCCTGCCCACCCCCAAATATATGTGTGTGTGTGTGTGTGTGTATACGTATATATATTACAAATAGTACAATTTTAAATAAAATGTAAAAATGGCCAGATTAACATAACTTAGTCATTAAGCTGTTCACGTAGCAGCTCAACCTATGTTGTATAAATGTCCTATCCCAAATAACTGATCAGACTTGACATGGTGTGCATCATATTGTTTTATTTAATACATTTACTAAAATTTCATGGATTGAGCATCACTTCTAAAAGCACTAGAAAATATTTATTCATATCCCGTGATTTATTTTGATTACCCTTACAGCTACTTGATAAGGTGGAACTCACAAAGTTATAAGGTTAAGGTTTATACAGCCATTGCTTCATCTACTAAAATATAACAAATGGCTCCATGCCGGTGTTATATTTTACTTTCATTTAGTGTTAAGTAGTACACCAGGCTAAGCACTTAGCTGCCTACTGTATATTTTAATATTTTTAAATAGGAATTAAAATCCCAACCCAGAGAGTGAGCGCTTAAGAAACAATCTTAGAAAAGAATAGCAAGTCCATTGTATGGTACTAGATAGAACAATACTGGCCAAAAAGAAGAAACATGCTTTTTGAGTTATCTTCTCAAAAAAAAAAAAATAATAATAAATACTGGTCAGTATTAGAAAGTTAACAAAAATCCATTCAATGCATAAAGGACAACACTGTCCAGGGACTAAAGGGAGGAACTTAAAGATACAATCACAGCCAAACACATGGCTCCTTTCCTCAAGGAATTCCCAATCAGACAAACAGAAAGCAAAAGACGGGTGTATATATTCCAAGTGAAAGTAACTACAAGGGTCGAAGCAAAAAAAAAAAAAAAAAAAAAAGGAGGGGGGATGGGAGAGTAATTGGCACTAGAGACTCTCTTTCATTAATTTGCCTTTAAAATGTTTTATCTGGAGGCAGGAATCCCAGACAAGGAAGATGAAAAGAATGACATAAAGATCAGAAATGGGAGGTGTAGAAAAAGTCAATATAGCTTTTCAAGAAAAACAGGAATGTTTGTTGGCCTGATCATTTTTGAGAGAACCATTATAAATTCTATCTGATCAACTGCTTTGGGAAAGAATATAAAAAAAGCAAACAAAAAAACCCCAACAGTTTTAATTTCCAATAAACTAGTTTGTTTAAGATGCAAAGTGAGATGAAGAGAAAGAAAAAGGCCTTTCTTAGGAACCAAGTTTTGTTTCCATTTATGAGTGACGATCATCCCAAGTTATCCACAAAACAATAATCTTCCCACAAGTGCTACTCATGGATACCCACAGAGGCTCCATTAAGCTTCTCAAAAACTCTGCCTTCCCATCGATGACAGGAGAGCTGCCAGCCAATGAGATGCTTCACGTGGAGCAAGAAAACCGAGAAGCCATGTTACATTGTGCTGCAGGTCAGGCAGCAGAGTGACTTCGGATGAATAACAGGTTACTATAAAAACTGAAGGGTCTGTCATATTGCACCCTCAGAAAGGAAAGATAAAGACTATGAAGTCAAATAGAGCGCAATACAAAAACAGTGAAGTTCCAATCTCCCCTCCAAAAAATAACTCAAAATAGGAAAATAATCTTACTCAGCTTCGTGCATGGTGATAATGGCACCTGAAAAATCCTACGTAAAGAACAATTTAACCACTTTACCCATATTGAAGGGTTTATAGGAGGATGAGCTCTAACATTACAAGATAGCCCTAGGAGTTGGAGTAAGGAAGGGAGGCTGTGAATTAAGAAAATTCAACAGGAGTTAAATGAGAGCATTGAAGAAGGGAATGAGTTTGAGTGCTGCAAAATCTTTCTGGGACCCTCTCATCACCATCACCCTGGCATTCTATTTCTAGTCCAGAAATATATTTTACCTTTCTGAGATTCTTTTTTGGTCGCAAGCCAACCATTATGAACCTTTCAGTGAATCACTGAATAGGGCACTTAAAGGGATAAACAATTATAAAAATAACTCTGTCACAAGTGCATACATTTTATTTTATTTAGTGATGTAATAAGCTTAGGGGCATATATCAGGTCCAAAATGGTCTTGGTCATTAAGTTAAGCAATAAATCATAGGTCTTGCCAACAATGACGGCAAACAGATGCTAACAAGGAAATGTATTATTTAATATTGCCATGTGTTATAAAAATGTAAGTGTGTTTAAGACATGTCTTAAATTTTTATAATAATATGCATTTAATACATTACTGTTTTGACACATGCGGGAATCAGATTTATAGGTCCCATTCCGTAGCTTCTTCTGCGAACATGAGAGCACATTCTGGATGTGTTTTTTCAAATAAGAGGGGAAACCTTTAAAGTGAGTGCATGCTTGCAACAATATCTAATTGGTTGTCTTTCTGTTTTGTAGTAAATAATGTCAACACTGAAACTCATTAAAAAGAATGAATCTACACACTCTGCCAGAACATTAAAATAGAACGTTTTAAAAATTACAGTTTTTAAAGAAACCTTACAGTCTAAGAAAGTATAAGAGCACTTTTTAATCAAGTTGGCAACTGATTTTTTTACATGCATTTTGCGCTGTCCTGCACGACAAGAAAAAATATATATACTAACTTGATGTAACGAGTAAATTTCAACATTCAAAAATGCAAAAGCAACTGGGTAAGAAAAATCCTACTTTACATAGACATTCAAAAATCCTATGCATCAGACAGTATCTCAAAACACAAACCAATTTAAAATTGAATCTTTCTATTCAAATTATGCCAAACCATAATATTCCCCTTCTAATAATTTCCTTTCTGACTACTAGGCTTATATCTCTTACCAGCAGGTTCAACCCTCCTAGGGAAAGGACTTGTAAAAGAAGATAATTTTTTTAAAAAAAATGAGCTTTTTTTATACCAAAAAGATGCCAACTCTGCTAAAAGCTTTTTTTATTTGTACATTATTTTGTCTGTGTCCCTTTTAATCAACTCCCTAACTGCCAGCATGGTCTTCCCCCTTTCTTGTCGAGGCAAGAGTCCATGCCTTAGAATACTTGAAGAAGCAGTGCTTGGAGTATGGAAACTAAATTTTCTTCATTAAATCTACTGGAGCAGATATTAAAAATGCATTTAATATACTGGTGATGGTCGGTGGGCACCGCTAACTGTGACAGGCCAGTTACTGATGATGTGCCGTCAGATGGCCTTCTCAGCAGGCGCCTGGGTCTCAGGCTGCTGAAGGACAGCAATCTCTTCCCTTGTGTGTAAGCTCTATTCATCTCCCAAGTATTTACTAAATCACAGGCCTTTGCACACAGAGCCCACGTTTCAGTGTATGCTAACGAATGATGGATGGCCTCGTCAATTCGTTATGTCCTGAAAGCATGGTTTCCTGCCATTCCAATCATCAAACCTCAGCGCTTCAGAGCTGATCAGTCTCGGGGAATATATTTTGCAGGCTCGATTTAAAGGGTAGAGTTCTTTCCATTAGAATCTCCGACTCTCTCCCTCAAATGTTTGTTGTTTCAACTAATTATTTCAGCAGAATAGTCAATAAGTGTGCAGATAATATAACACTGGCAGGTTTGTTTCTGATATTTGCTAAGATGTCATTTCTTCTATGACAAAACAACCAACACATTGGGTAATGAAATTTATGTTTTAAAACAATTTTCCTTCTATGTACATCAGGCAAAACCTTAAAAATATTTTATATCACATTATAACGGAAATGCATTAGCAGATGGATTTCAAAGGAAGGGAATAACCAGTCACTAAATCATCTCAATGCTTTAAGACAATAAATAATTTGTGAGAGTTCTCTTAATTATAATCTAGGTAAAGGTACAAACTGCTTCAAAATTCTTCTGACAGATCCAAAGTTAGATGACAAAATCCCACCTGTCAAAGAAATAAACCTCTTAAGAGATATATTTTTCAGTTCCAAGGTTATAAATGTCAATTGTCTTTTCTATAAGTGATCGGAACATTTTTCTTTTTAGCTATTTGTTATCTATGAAACAGAAAATAATAACACACTCATACCTTTCCCTCAGAAACAGTAAACTTTATAGAAACAGACAAAATTACCACAACTAAACAGATAGCTGAGCTTTGAGGAAATGAATTGGGATTAAAGAGCTAAACAACCTGCTATAAATAAGCTCCTGGAAATGCTAAAAATTAAAAAAAAAGGGGGGGCCAGGCCCCATATAGCCAATAGGTAGGTGGGTTCTGAAGTACCAATCAGCATAAACTCTACAACACTGCCCTGCCTTTCACCTCAACCTTGACCTCAAGATTAAGCTCACGTTTACTGCACACAAAGGTCACCTGTATTAGGTCAAAATTCTAAGTCCCTTGTCATAAAAGGTTAATATATTCCAACCTTTCCTTCTCCATGCATCAAATTTTTCATGGTAAAGTCATATTCAGCAGACAGTATATTCAGCAATTTATTGTGCCATTGTAATACAGTGCAGAATACAATTGTCCAAAAAGCTATCACATGAATAAAATATTTTCCATGACAATGTACCAAATCTAGATTCCTTACACACCGCAAACAGATGAAATAACACTAATCAAGTCTTGTTTTCATACTTCAGAAGAGTTATATGGCAAATAATTGTCCTCAAAATACATTCTATAGTATAATCATGACTTCTACTTCCATAACCATTGGCTACAGGCAGCTATTTTTCAGAATGTCACTCAACTTTTTAAGTATTTTTTTTTTAAACACAAAGCTCTCTAGCCAATTTTAACACTTTTATTTGAATCTGGCCTAAGCAGTTGAAATGAAATAGCTTTAAACGTGAAAGCATCTCTTTGATCTAGAACTTAGAGAAAGACACACTCTATAGTAAAATAGAAAAGGAAGGGGAAAATATTATTGTCTTGCCCAACTCATTATTATTGCAACTATATGATCAGCAGAACTGCACAAATAAGATAAATTAAACACATTCTTTGCAGGCAGCATTCTGTAATACATTGTAATTAATAAAAAAACAAAGCGTTAAGGAACAATAAATCTATTTTCTTTAAAAAGTTCAAGTGACTTTTTTGTATTTCCCCACAATGTCTTTTCATATTCATTCTTAGTACCATGAAAATATTTTAAGAATGTTTAAAAAGCCCTTGTTCTTCCAATGTATTAATACCTATGTTAGACACTAAATCCGTGCTCACTCATAGGATGATCTGGGTATTTTACAAAATATCCATGCCCTGGAAGTCTTACACCTAAACTCACTTAATTATTGGACACAAGCTACTTCCCAGTGGCAGAACTCTGACTCCAAAACTGGCATTCACCCAAATATCTTTCATAAATTGTTATCAAGGTGAGGCAAAAATGTAAAACAGCTTCCAGAGTGTGGGGCATTGCAACTGAGAGAAGTAATTAGAAAATACTTCAAGATGCTCAGGTTTTAAACATCCTGACTTATTCTGTCTTAGGCAGTGATCTTCTTATATAACCATTTACTATTGCAGAGTTAGAAGTGAGGGGAAACAATCTAATTTATATGCCCATTGATGACAAATGAGCATATAAACCTCAATATGCCCATTTGTCATCAATGGAATATAACTTCTTGGTTGCTAGTACCATCTAAGGACTCCATCAACATTTACTAAAAGTAGGTTTCCCATTGCCCTGGGGCTAAAAGAAGAACACTTTGGAAACCTGAAAAATAAAAAGGCTGGATCTAATTGTTATAAGCATAAATATCATTGCAACAAGCATCCTTAAGTCAACAATGGTAATAATAACAGCAGGAGCAGTGGCAGCACCAAAAATGTACTCAGCACAGCATCAAGAACTGTGCTGATCATTTTACATGTATGATCTTTTCAAAAAAAAATTTTTTTTCATTGATTTCAGAAAGAAAGGGAGAGAGAGATATAGAAACATCAATGATGAGAGAGAATCATTGATTGGCTGCCTCCTGCACACCCCCTACTGGGGGCGGGGGGATTGAGCCCACTACTCGGACATGTGCCCCTAGCCGGAATTGAACCAAGACCCTTTAGTCCACAGGCTGACGCTTTACCCACTGAGCCAAACTGGCCAGGGCAATGTACAATCTTATTTCAAGTTCACAACAATGCCATTTTATAAATAAGGACACAAAGGCACCAAGAGTTGAAGAAAGTTACCCAACATTACCCAGCAAGCAAATCATGAAGCCAGGATTCATATGACTACTTCCAAGTTCTTTAAACCAATATGTAATACTGCCTTTATAACAAAAAAACTGAACAGGCCCTGGAGTTCACAATGATAGGGTTTGGCCTCCTATCAATTTATAAAATAATCCACCATAAGCAGAGAGAGCTAAATAAACCACCCAAGGTCAAGCACAGGCTATGACAACTCTGCCAAACTCAATACACCCGGTCAGCCCACTCATGCAGGCCTATGTCCACAAAGACTTCCACTTGTCATTCTAAAATGCACATGTTTTTGCCTAACACTGTTAATTTTATTTTCCATTTCTATTTTAGCTGTCTGATGCCATATTATTTTATTACTTATACTTTAATGTAGAAAAGAAATACTTCGATCGGAATATGTGATACTTGAGTCTTTATAAAATTGTACTAATTCAAACTGTAATGTGACCAACTGGGTATCTCCCCATTGTGTTTCACTCTAATTGTAGAGATGCTCTGCTTTTTACACTAGAGGTATTTCTAAATGTCTACAGAGTGAAAAAACACTGTATTGTTCCTAAATTTAACAAATTAATCTATTATGGAAGGGAATAATTTTCCTAAGTGAGACATATGTACATGTTTTGTTGTTTTTCTTTAACCAAGCAGCATTTTCTTCAGATCAGTTCAATCAATATTCATCACCATATTCATTAAAATACCTGTGATATAGTAGGTACTGCTAAGGCTCAAGACTGGAATTCTAGCTCCCACACTGACTATAGCAGGAAAAAATAGGTATCCTCTCTTTGGACAAAAAAAAAAAAAAAAAAAAAAGGAGAAATCCCAACACACAAAAATATGATAACAATAAATGAGATACAGATGTAATTATTTTTATCAGTTTTTGGGGGGGGGAGAATAAGCTGAGTAAAGAAAATCCTAGAAAAGACATGCCACAGGCCATAACAGGCAACGCATGTCTCAAACTGGTGATTGGTGATGGCATGCAGTGGTGATGGCGGGCTTAACAAGTGCCTTTGGGGCGGGGGGGGGGGGGGGGGGACTCAGGTGGGTAGCGCTTGCCAATTTCTGTGGTGTAAACACTCCCACTGTGGCTGATTTTAAGGTACTAATTCAAAGCCACAATTTGTAGGGTGAAGAAAAGATGCTCAATCAGCTGGCACAAGCTGGAAAGAGCCAGCTCCAGTACCCACTGGCTAGGCCAAATTCAGCCTACAGACTTGTTCTGTTTGGCCAGGAAACTGTTGGCCTACACAGTGTTTTTAAAAATTCAAACAAATTGACAACATTTAAACTCATGATATTTTTTTCCTTAATTAGATCTAGAGCTGCTTTCTAGAAAACGGAACACCTGGCCCTGGCCAGTGTGGCTCGGTGGTAAAGTGTCAACTCACACACAGAAGGGTTTGATTCCCCACCAAGGGCAGGTTTGATTCCAGGCTCAGGTCAGGGCATGTACGGGAGGCAACCAATCCATGCGTCTCTCTCACATGGATATGATATCTCCACCTCCGCCCCTCACAACCCTCCCTGGCTTCCACTCTCTCTAAAAATCAAAAAATCAATGGAAATAATATCCTCTGCTGAGAATTAACATAAAAAGAAAACAGAACACCTGGCAGCAATGGGCCCATATTCCTGCATGGCAATACATGGCTGGTATAAAACGGCAGCTGCTCTGCTAGTGTATACAACTGGACTTTTGTCTTGCCACAATACCAGCCAAGCCAGCTTCATTCATTCACTCCTTGTTGATACCCACTGACCCCCAAGTACAACAGGTGTCTGTGATCTCTAGTTAAAGAAAAAGATTGGAGAATTTTGCCTCCAGATGTAGAATCTCAGTCAAATCACCAGGTAACATCTGCTTTCTGTTGCTGCATCTGTATAACATTAATAGATTTGACTAGATGGTCTCTAATTCTGATCTTGATCGAAGACTCTGAATCACGAAATCTGAAATAATAAGGGAGGTACACAGGTCCCTCTGGAGAAGCATTTGTGATCTGCATGTGAGGCGTTTCTACCGAAGTGCAAACCAAAATGCAAAATGTTATAAACTGGAGGTTAAATAAATTTTTACTTTAATATGTATTTTAGTTGGCTGCAGGAAATAAGAATCTAGAAAATGTTAACTTTAGCCCTGGCCAGTGTGGCTCAGTTGGCTGGGCACTGTCCCATGCACTTAAAGGTTGCTGGTTCGATTCCTGGTCAGGGCACATACTCAGGTTACAGGCTTAATCCCTGGTAGGGGGCATGCAGAAGGCAGCTGATCGCTGTTCTGCTCTCGCACAGATGTCTCTCTCTCTCTCTCTCTCTCCTCCTCTTTCTCTAAAATTCAATTTAAAAATTAATAAATAAATAAGTTAACTTTATCAGTTAAGAAATGAGGTTTGTGAGCTATGTATTACAGCTAGGCTGTAAGAGTCTGTGGGGTTTGTAATACTATACAATGAAGAATCTCTCTGTTATTCCCAGTCCATTTACTATCTTAGCTAAATGGGGCTTGAAGTGCAAGTTAATTTCAAATTTTATTAGCTTTCCCTACCAATATTATCAGCAAAGACAAATAGCAGGGTAACATACTTTAAGCATAAGATGATACTGGCTTGAAAGAGTTGTAGATAAAAACAAAATGTTGAAAAAAATGATTTTCAGTCTAATTTCATCTGCAATTATAGGAAGATGCAGTTAAACAACACTAAACCCTCCCAGATCTCATCCACACAGAAGGTCACCTACGAAGTGCACACAAGTCTTGGACACCATCTCATAAGTTACAGAATCTTGGGAGGCTAAGGTGTGGCACAGACATGAGCAAACACGGGGGTTTCACCCTGCATTTCTATTTATACTAAAGTTGGAGTTGGGTACCCACAGTGTTCCTACACTAGACATACCCAGTTCTATTTGAGAGTAATCACAAATATTCATGACAAACAGTAATTCATAAACTTGCTGAGTGTATATCTGAATCTTTCATATCACCAGGCTGACTAGGCAAGCAGCAAGCAAATAGCTGGGAAGTGAGCTTAACCAAACACCTGCATCCCAAAGCTGACAGACCTTGCACCCTGTATCGTGCTAGCTGCATGTTGGGAGATTTTCAACAATCTTGAGTGATAACCCTTGTAAATATCAAGTCGGCCATGTCTCCTGGTTCCTAAAACAGGGTTATATAAAAGATCAGAGTTAACAACTCATCCTTTCTTGGGCCTGGGGAAAGGACAGATCTCAACAGTAACAAAAATTTTAAATTAAAAGTAAATATGAGTTGGGGGCTGAGGGATATGGCGACAATGCAGGGCATATTTTAAATCTCCATCTTCTATATGTCTACTGCATCCAGGACAGCCTCAGAAAGACTGGGATTCATACAGAATTGCCCTAATTAGCAGGGGTGTCGTTTGGTCAGGGAAAGACCCAGTGTTTACATATTTGCCTGAGCAACAATATCAAGACCCATGAACCCATCTTACCTTCTCTTGTACTTGTATGGCTTGCTTTGTTGCAAAATATTTATTCGCAAGGTCCTAACATTATTACTCTAAGTTTAATAGTTGTCAAACATTTTTAGCAGCTGAATCTCAATATTTAAAATGCATAAAAGAAATAAGAGATATTTTAACATTCTGTTATCTCAATGAGACTTCAGGTGTTTGTCAGGTCGCAATGTGAACGCCCATTAAATTAAAAAACAAAAACAAAAAACTTTATTTGCTACCTTAAAGCCAGAAGGCACATAAAGACCCCCACTTAGCCAAAGGATAGCACTTGCAAAAGGTGACACTGTAAAACATGTCACTGTTCTTTGGCATGAAGGAAGCTTTGTGTTATGAGGAAGAACGATCAACTCTTAACATATGTGTTATCAAGATGCCTCCCTGAAAGGTAGGGCTGGAAAGAAAGAGGAAAGAAAAGTAGAGGCAGGTATTTAGTTCCCCAAAGTGGCCAGGAAAAGGCTTGATTTATGACAGGCCTTGTGCCATCTTTACTACATGAGGCACAGATTGCTCCATGGGCCAAACATGCTGGATCCAGCTGTCTATTCTGTTCCCATAAGACAGTGGTCGGCAAACTCATTAGTCAACAGAGCGGCAAATCGCAGTTCGCAAGCCGCACGTGGCTCACAAGCCGCAGTTTGCCGAACACTGCCATAAGAGATGGAGACATTCCGTTAGAAGCTGCACCCCATACCTTTAGTGTGTCCCCTGTATACCAGCTCACTGTATAAGCAGTTTGACAGCACAAAGGGACAAGAAAGATATCTTGAATTAGACATTTGAAATAATTTCCCTTCAAGAAAAAGAAAACTGAAAATAAAATAAAGGAAAATTTATTCTTTACCTATCTCCCATATGATTTTCGTACCAGTATAGGATTTTTATATATTAAGGTCACTTTTCATGTTGGTTGTTTTGTTTTTAAGGAAACTTCAACCAACATGGCAAAATTGCACAAAATGTGTAATAAAAACATAACAGTGAATTTAGTCAAAATTTGTGGAAAGTCAAGTAATAAAATATTATTACCTTTTATATACTGCACTAGAGACCCAGTGCATGAAATTTGTGCACAGGGGTGTCCCTCAGCCCAGCCTGCACCCTCTCCAATCTGGGACCCCTCGAGGGATGTCCGACTGGCCGTTTAGGTCTGATCCCAGTAGGATTGGGCTTAAACGGGCAGTCGGACAACCCTCTCACAATCCAGGACTGCTGGCTCCCAACTGCTTGCCTGCCTGCCTGCCTTCCTGATTGCCCCTAACCGCTTCTGCCTGCAAGCCTGATCATCCCCTAACCACTCCCCTGCCAGCCTGGTTGCCCCTAACTGCCCTCCCCTGCTGGCCTGATTGCCCACAACTGCCCTCCCCTGCTGGCCTGATCCCTCCCAACTGCCCTCCCCTACTGGCCATCTTGTGGCGGCCATCTTGTGTCCACATGGGGGCAGCCATCTTGTGTGTTGGAGTGACAGTCAATTTGCATATTACTCTTTTATTAGATAGGATAGAGGTCTGGTGCATGGGTGGGGGTGGGGGCCAGATGGTTTGCCCTGAAGGGTGTCCTGGATCAGGATGGGGGTTCCCTTGGGGCATGGGGTGGCCTGGGCGAGGGGCCTGTGGTGGTTTGCAGGCCAGCCATGCCCTCTGGCAACCCAAGTGGAGGCCCTGGTATCTGGGGTTTTTTTATCTTCGATAATTGAAACTTTCTAGCCTTGAGTGGAGTCCAGAGCTGGCCAGGGTGTGCAGGAAGCTTGGCTTCCTCCATTGCCAGGGAAACCCAAGCCTCCCGTTCACTCCGTGGCCGCAGCCAATCTTGGTTGGGTTAATTTGCATACACGTTCCTGATTGGCTGGTGGGCATGGCTTGTGGGTGTATGGTCAATTTGCATATTACTCTTTTATTAGATAGGATATTGAACATTTTTCTCCTAGGGAATTATATAATTCCTCTTTATTGTACCAGCATACATTTTGGTGTGGGTTATTACTTAATAGACTAAATTTAATGCCTGAATATAGACTTAAAATGAAGTCAATAATTTAATTGTGTGTGAGGAAAAGTTTTCCTCACACTAATAAGAAATATAGTCAGCATGTGGGTCCTTCTTGGGGATAACATTATCTGAGGTTTTCTCTACTGACTAATAGAGAAAACTCCTATATATATACTTCCTGAGTATCTGAATATTATTTTGAAAGCCATGTAAAATAATTTTATTTCTTTGGCAAAATCACCAAAATAATTTTCAGTTCAATAAAACACTGACATTTCTCCCCCTTACAAGTTATTCTCTCATTATTTGGAACACAGGTCCACCACAATATTGTCAAAGTATAGGAAACTGACCACAAATTGAAAGAACAAGGCCAATAGAATAACCTTCCAATTTAAGTAAATCAAGCCCTACAGTATTAATTATACACTGCAATGTGCTACTACAATTCTTAAAAATTAGTGAATCTAGGTCTTAAAAATTGGATTTATATATAATTATGAAAGATTTAGGGCAAGTTTTGAATATTTGAGCCAATTCAACTAATGATCAAGCCTATGTGTTCACAGCCACATAATCAACTGATCCACATAAACATGTATTTTCTACAAATCTCTGGGCTTTCATTTCAAAGCAAAATTTTGTTTTATATGTTTCAAAAGTTTACTACGCAGATATTTCTCCTACTATAGGCCATATACTAAATTCCAAAAGTAATCAGATTTACCCTCCATTAACTACTCACGAGGACTTTACACTAAGCCAGTGGTCGGCAAACTCATCAGTCAACAGAGCCAAATATCAACAGTACAACGACTGAAATTTCTTTTGAGAGCCAAATTTTTTAAACTTAAACTTCTTCTAACGCCATTTCTTCAAAATAGACTCGCCCAGGCCATGGTATTTTGTGGAAGAGCCACACTCAAGGGGCCAAAGAGCCGCATGTGGCTCGCGAGCCGCAGTTTGCTAACCACAGCACTAAGTTAAGTGTTTTTACATGCCTGACTTCACTTAATCCTCACCACAGCCTTAAGAACAGTTTGAATCCTGCTTCCTTCTACTTCCTAGCTGTGGAGCTTCATCTCTCCTTTTACAGATGAGGCAATTGTGACTCAGATAAAAAGAGGCAGTGCCAAGTCACTTCCTAAGAACAAATAGTTAAAGGACGCAAAAACAATGGTATAAAAGTCACCCTATGGGAACAGTGGACTGACTTAAAATGTACCATGGGGGCAGGTGGGTGGGTGGGGTGGGGTAAGGGGATGCATTGTTCAAAAATGAAAAACTGTAGCCAATGCAGCACCAAATTAAACTCAGCCACACTAAATAAATGTAAAAATTAAATAAAATTGTTCTGCGTGTCCCAAGCACATCCCTTAGCTACTCCACTCCCAACCAGACTGGACCCCTAGGTCTATCACCAACAACCAAGAACCACTAAGTTCAACACTGGCAAAGATACAGAAGAGCCAGCCTTAACTCCAGTTCTCAGGTTGAGGTAGGTGAAGATCTCAAGAAAATGAATCATGTATATTGGTTTAAGCACAGAGAGTCCAACCAAGTGAGTTTTTAACCACTACTTTTGAGATTTCTCTAGGATCGGCCTCACATGAGCGAATGGCTGCCTATGTTGTGATTCAAGAGTGTAGAAACAGTAGATGTTAAGGGCAATGACATAAAATCATGCTTAGAAATGTGGAAGGCACCATTAAAAAAAAAAAAAAACACAACAAAAAAACAACTAAGCCAGGATCCCTTAGGGAAAAGATATAGCAATAGGGTAAAGACACTTACTTGCTTAGAGATTTATGGTGTCAAGGGTTTGATTTATGACTTATAAGGAAAGGCATGAAGAGCAACCAAATAGCTAATGTATGGAAAGGGAACTCAGGGAAAAATCAAACTTGTGCCAAAGGGCTTAGTTCACCAACAAAAGAATTCCAACAAAGGTATATCTCCTCTAAGAACCCCACTTAACTAACCATATTGGATCTAACTGTGCAACAAATCCTTTGTTTTCTATTATTTTAATAATTTATAGCTATCGGATGTATCTTAAACTCTTCCCTTGGACCATAATTACTCAAAATTAATTTCTATATCATTCTATCTAGCTGTTTTCTTTTAAAAATATCACAAACATAGTGAGCACCCAGTGAATTATTATAGACCAACTGCTATAAGAGATGGATAAAATGCATGAACTAGAAAAAATCGTGGACTGACTGTAGGATGGATTGTTTTACATAAAATGGTGATAGTGGATGATATTAGTTGAAAAGCATTCCAGTGAGAGAAATAGAAAATCACCATTAGGCAAAAATCGGTAATAACTGTTTCATGCAAACACCACTGATGGATGCTAAAATCATGAGGGAAAGTGTGATGTGAGAAAAAGGATATTTGCATAATCTTGAAGGATATCCCTTACAAAGTACAAGGGAGAAACTTGGTAGGCACCACACCTTAACCAAGTGAATAAGGTTAACCTCACCAGTAATAAGACATATGAAAACATGATAGGATGTACTGAGAAAGGCACCATGTCACTTCTGGGCTATTCTTGCCAAAAATGTTTACCCTTAATCTAATCATGAGAAAACACCAAACACAAACTTAGGGATGTTCTACAAAACAGTGCTCTTCAAAAGTGTCAAGATCAAAAAAGACAAGATAATAGTAAAAAAAAAAAAAAAAAAAAAAGGTCACAGATTGAAGGTGACTAAGAAAACATTACAATTAAATCTAATGCATGATCCTGGAATAGAAATGGGACATTGGATCCTGGAATAGAGCAAGGTCATTAGTGAAAAACAAACAAAAAACAACATTCAAAAAAGGTATATAAATTAATAAACTGTATTGCATAAAAATTAATTTCTTGATTTTGACAATTATACTATAGCTACGTAATACATTAACATTATGGCAAGCAGAGTGAAAGGTATATTGGAATTCTTATAATATTTCTGCAACTTTTCTGTAAGTTTAAAATTATTTCATTATATACATATAGAGAGAGAGAGAGAGAAAGAGAGAAGAGGGTAGAGATAGGTAAAGAGCTCAAGAAAATGAATGAAATATATTGACTTAAGCATAGAAAGCCTAGCCAAATTAGTTTTTAAATACTCCTTTTGAGGTTTCTCTAGAACAGTAACCTTCCTATATAATAAAACCCTAATATGCAAATTGACCAACCGGTGGAACAACCAGCGGAACAACTCATCTCTATGATGCACACTGACCACCAAACAGGGGCAGCTCCTGTGCTGAGCATCTGCCATCTCCACCACCATCTCCCCCCGACAGGGAGGCGACCAGCTGTGGCAACTGGGGGCAGACCGGCCGGCAAATGCCCTGCTGGTTGCCTCCCACAAACTGGCAGTCGGATATCCCCCAAGGGCACAGGCTGGGCCGAGGGACCCTCCCTGCCCCCCCATGCACAAATTTCGTGCACTGGGCCTCTAGTGTGTGTGTGTGTGTGTGTGTGTGTGTGTGTGTGTGTGTGTATATGTATATATACACACACACACATACACACATATATGTATGTGTATATATGTATATACACACATATGTAGTGTTTAGGCAGTAAAATATAATCTGATAAGTAACAGTTGATTGGGCTGGGTGCTTTGATCTGAATAAGAAGGTCCAGAAAATAATTTGAGAGATGCAAATCAATGACTATGTCCTCTGCAAGTACTTAAATACAGTATGTCCTATATTCTTGGGGGCAAATGTCTTGCTACTGTAAAATTGCAGAAGAGAATAGAATGAAGGTGAATTTAGGAGTTGTGAGGTATCAGACCACAAAGCCCTATCCCTTCGTATCAACTTGGAGAATTCTGAGACCAGAGCAGCTAAGGGATTGCCCAGGTCCAGTGCACTGACTTAGAAAGACAAACTTGTAATTTCTGTGGAAACAAAGAAACCATGGAGGAATGAGAGTAGAGAGTGGAAGCCACCATATAAAATAAAAATTAAGCTGGGGGGAAAATTTATCTCTGAGCATATGCTACGATAAATTTTAGCTAGAAAGATGAAAGGATTAACAATAAGAAAGAAAGGCATAAAGAACCTAGAAGAATATTTAAGTGAAAGATTTCTTTTTCATATCATAGGACAGAAAAGGAATTTGCTCAGCATAAAATGAAAAATGAGAGAAAAAAACCACACATAAATTTAAAGTTAAGCATTTTCAAAATAGAACAATTACTAAAAGCAAACAGAAAATATCTGCAAAAAAAAATATGAACATATAAAGGGTCAACATCCTTAACATATGCAGATCAATAAACAATAATAGCAAACCTCAATACAAAATTAGGCAAAAGACACCAGGCAGGTAATTCAAGAAGAAAACTAAATGATCAATAAACAGTTGAGAAAACATACAATGTATTATAATCAAAATGCAAATTACAAGATGTCATTCTCAATCCATCATGTTAAAAATTAAGTAATGACTCTCTTCAATGTTTGCAAAGTTGTAGAGATATATATTCCCATGCCCTGTTGGTAAAAGGATTAATACAATCTTTTTTTTATAGTAAGTTGTCAATACACAGCAGAATTCTTTAAAACATAAATAACCTTGATTTAAAATAGGTAGTGGTTGTCAAAGTGTGATCAATGAATTCCTGGAGTCCCTGAGACCGTCTCATGGGTCTATAAGGTCAAAATTACCTTTATAGAAATAGTAGGACATGATTTGCCTTTTCCCTGTGTGGTATGTGCAATGATAGTGCAAAAACAATGGCGGGTAAAGTTGCCAGCTCCTGAGCACAAATCAAGGCCGGGTACAACTGTCCTATGAATCACTGTATTCTTCACTGTCACATACTTGCAGAAAACAAAAAGCCAGTTTTACTTAGGAATATCTTCAAATTCACTTATTAATACTCAACCTTTCAATACACATCCTTTTAACATTTTATATGAGCAAATAAGAAGTAAATCCAAAGCACATGTACTGCATATAGAAGTCTGAAGGCTGTCTCAAGGAAAAGCACTTGTACGCTTGTTTGAAAGCTGAACTAGCTGCTTTTTCTTTTTCTTTTTCAAAAAATATATTTTATTGATTTTTTACAGAGAGGGAGAGGGATAGAGAGTTAGAAACATCAATGAGGGAGAAACATCAATCAGCTGCCTCCTGCACACTCCCTACTGGGTATGTGCCTGCAACCAAGGTACATGCCCTTGACCGGAATTGAGCCTGGGACCCTTGAGTCCGCAGGCCAACGCTCTATCCACTGAGCCAACCCGTTTAGGGCACTAGCTGCTTTTTCCATGAAACACCATTCTTACTGGATTAAATGATGGACAGAGTATAATTATTCAGATTTGGGTATCTGGCAGACATTTCCTCAAAAATAAACAACGTGAGCCTGTCCCTTCAAGAAAAACAAGTGATAATTTTTGTTACCAATGATAAAATGTGAGCTTTCAAGGGATAATTCTGTATCCATCACCATAAGCGTGACAGCTTCAAATCTTACAGATTTTTCTGATGAGATCAGGGAAGATATTAATAAATGTGATTTCTTTCCATGCTATATAATGAACGGTGACAACATCTGGGAGACCTGTATAACTCACAACCAACATTTTGCAAGAACAATGCAAGATGATAAAAGTCATGCATAGGTAAAAGATCCACTCAAAGTTCATGACAGGCCAACGGTTTGTAATGTAACAGAGTGGAAAGGGCCAATATACAGTTTCACATTCAACACTGCAATTAACCTTTAAGGAAATACCACTTGTTGGGTTTTATGTAGCAACAAAAACATCCACAATTATCTGAAAAGCCGATTAAATTACTCTTCCCTTTCCAACTACATATCTAATTGAGGCCAGAGTTTCTTCATATTCTGAAGTCAAAATAACATATCCAGAGCAGGTTGAATGTAGAAGCAGATATCTTCCTTCTATTAAGAAAGACGTTTAAAATTTTTTCACAAGTATAAAATGGCCATTTTCTCACTACTTTTTCGAAATGATGGTTAATTGAGTATGTTAAATATAACATGTTAACAAAAACATGTAATTGCTTTATTAGTTAATTTTTAAATAAATTAATCAGTAAATTTTCTTAAGTTTCTCAGATTTAATTTATATTTTGGTAAATATCAACAGATATAACCAATATATCAGTAAATAAATGTTCTTTTTCAGAGTGTAAAGAGATCTGCAACCTAAAAGTTTGAAAACTGCTGATATGGTCATTTCCAATTCCTGGGAATGGAAAGTAAGAAAATAAGCAGACTTGGCATTATATATATACAAAAATAATATTAAAAAATAGAGGGAAAAAAACCTCTTGATATCCAACAATAAGAAAATGAATGGTACATCTAGAACGTGATATTGATTATTTGAAACACATTGTGAAGACTTTTTGAAGATGAGAAATGCTCACCATATGTTAACTGAGAAAAGCAAGACCTATAAAGTATATTAGCAGAGACAATACTATAGTGTGAAAAAAAAGACTAGAAGGAAATAGATAAAATGGTAACAAAAAATCTGTGGGCTATAGTATTATAAATACTTTTTTTTTTTTTTTTTTTTTTTTTTTTTTTTTTTACTGAGCATGTCCTGCTTTTAAAATCAGAAAAATTAAAAATTTTAGCAACTTTTTAAAACATTTTAGTACTTTGATTTTTAAGAACTCACCGTATGTGAATGTTACCAAAAACAATTGCTGCTGTTATTATTAATAATATTGAAACTAATCAAGGCAGCTTAGTATAGAATTCTGAACTAAAATTATAAAACCTGTACTCAAGACAGTGTTTAGCCATTAAACATCTCTAGTGTATTTGACAAGTCATTTAACCTCTTTGAACCACCAGAAATTATTTAGCAGGTCCGTAGCTGACCAACTCTATCAAATCTAAAGATTGTGCAAGTCCTTTGCAAGGAACATCTGAAGTAAAACAATGCTTGGTGAACACAAATACAGATGATGTTATAGAACTGTGTACCTGAAACCTGTATAATTCTGTTAACCCATGTCACCCCAATATATTCAACAAAAAGAAAAGAAAAACACACACACATAAAATAAAGTCAAACAGTGCTGTAGTGAAGCCAAGTCCAAAATCACACTCTTTATAAAATTTCCACCCATGGTGCTAAATGGCTCTTTAATTTCTTCTGCTGATTAGTGCAGCCTCTGTAAATAGTTTCCTGTGGAAGAGTTTGTGATTCCCCAAGTGGTATTTTGAAGAAGTGAAAAGTATTGGGGCATATTATGAATAAAAGCTAAAAGCGGGGTGGGGTGGGGGAGGGCGCATAAGAGAATAACCAAGACAGCCTGGTGCCCCAAACGAAGGGAGTCCTTCATAAGTGTACTTCATAAGTGCATAAAAGTATGGGAAGGGTACCTCTTATGGAGAGGACAAAGTACTTGCTATGGAAAAAGAATGAGAGCAAAGGAGAAGAGGAAGGGGGAAAAAAGGAAAAGCAAGACTATAGTTGTAATATAAGTACATGAGAGAAGAATATCTAAATGTATGTTCTATTTTAAAACTATCCAGAAATATCTACCTATTCCCTTAGCTGATGAGCCTTCAGCCATTCACTATTCATTGGCAGAGTTGGCAACAGTTAAAGACAGATCATTAAATTCCAATGTATCAGTTTTGTTCCTGGTTAGCAAGTCTGATAAAAATCTTAGACTATAAAAGGATAAATATTGCCTTAAATTAAATATGGATTATTTTAGAAAGAGATCCCTTCATTTTACAGATTAGGAAAACAGTCATTCAAAAAACTGAGATCATAAGACTTTCAACTTACGCTTCAATTGTACTTTATTAATACCAATTATCCAATAATCTCTCTTTCTTCAAGAAAACATTTCTATGGTGATGTCTGTTGCAGGATTGCACATCAAGGACCAAGATGTCCTCCATTGGGGGCTACAATGCTCAGTACCATAAGACAAAACGGTACAAGTTGGAATTTGGTTTTGAGATCAAAGAAAAGGAAACAAGCATTTTAATCTTTAACATGTCACAAATATAATAACCTGCTTTGTCCTGGCTTGGTTCTTTGTGTAACGTCTGGGACTCAGTTTGCACATTTTTAAAATGAGGAATCTATACTTCCTATTAGAAAGGTGGATAATCCTAAAATCACACAAAAAAAAGTGTTTTGGGGAGGAGGGAAGTTTGAAATATACCTGGAACGTGTATACACATGGTTGTTCAAATGACCAATCTTGAGCCAAGAGTGGAATCTCTGGGGTACAGTCTCTGTGGCTGGCTTGAGAACACTCGAGGGCCCTTAATTATATTAGAGAGCCATCGTCACACAGGAGGCCCCTTCTGGCCTGTGCGCCCTAGTTTGTTTCCAGGGGCCAATTGAAAAGGGTCCTCCATTTCCTCCTTTTGAATCTCCAATTGGTATTTCCACTTTAAGGGGGGTCCTGCCTCCTGTCATTCATCCCTAGTATCTGTCAATTAATCATTAGACATTTTATGGAGCACCTATTTTGTGCACCCATCACCAAGTTTCCAATAAACAACGGTTAACTTGAATTTAATTGATTCATCCAGTGAGAATCTCCAGAAGGCAGGTGAAAGAAGAAACCTTTCACCATCCTGATCTCCTAACACTGACATGAGTGACACGTGGTAAGGGCTGGCTTGGCTGCGGGCCACAGCTGATGGCAGGCAAAGGGCTGTGAGAGGGGAGAGATGGGCACTTACCTGGGGAACCTCTGCTTCAGCTTCCTCAGGCTCTGCCTGGTGGGAGGCACAGACACTAGGCACTGGGCTATCTCGTCGTACTGGGCTTTAGTCAGTATCATGTTGGGCCAGTCTGGGAGGTGGCGGGACAAGTAAAAAACACCCTGGGCTCGAGCAGCCCTGGTGCCGGGGGACCAGGGGTGGACACACAGGGGCACGGCACGGGGTCCTCCACTTCCCTGGCGGGTCCCCCAGCCCTCCACCCTCCGAAGAACAGCCTAGGCTTCCGCAGCAGCGCCGTGGCGGCGGGGACGGGCTTTAGATCAGCTTGCCGGGCAAGGGGTTTCTGGGCAGCCGCAGTAGGCCCAGCCGAAGGCAACCGCCGCCATGTCAATTAAGGGCAAACCAATCAGGAAGCAGCGACCCCGGCAGAGGCGGAGCCTAAATCTCTGTGAGCAGGTATTCCGGCAGCGACCACCTGGGATCCACCTGGGGCAATCCGAGCATGCCCCCTCCGGGTTGCCAGCCTAAGCCCTGGCTCACAGACCCGGCAGCAAGGGCACATGGGGGTCTGCGATCCCTAAGCTTGAGCCCGCAAAGCCGCTGCCAGGGCGCGAGGTTTGAATACGTTTCCAAAAGCGCGGGTTTTAACGCTTCTCCGATTGGAGACCGACAAAGTGTGCCTTCCCCGAAGACTCCGCACTCCGAGGGCGGGGCCGAGGGCCAAACCACAGCGTCTCTGTAGACGCGACACCAGCCAAGCTTCTGCAGCTCGCGTGGCGCTGGTACGTGCTGGGAAACAAACTAGAAAACAAACCCGACGTCATCAAACAGCCCGGAGTGAAGAATAGCACTCACCCCCGCCCCGGGCTACGTGCTCACGGACTGAATCTTTTCCTCCCTCGTCTCTGTCTCCCCAGCTCTCGGAGCATAGTAGGCGCTGAACAAATGTTTGGAGAATGGAGTCAATGACTGTTTTCCGTGGTGCCTTGAGGCGACCTCAGATCTCCTGAGGCCCTTTTCTAGGACGTCAGACCCTCCTTTAATCCCTTTTTAAACAATCATTTTGTTTCTTAGAAGGCCATGTGTTGTGTTTCTTTTCAAATTTTAACATTTTCAGCAAATGAATGAAAAAGTGTTTGTTAGAGAAGGTGTGGGGTTTTTTTGTTTGTTTGTTTGTTTTCAATCTGGAATAAGGCCTGGGTTGGAAGTTTAGCTTAGATATGCCTCCTTGGATAAAGGCCCTAATCCATCCAAGCCTCAGTTCCTTTGTCTGTAAAAGTGTATTTTTTTTAAATTAATGAGGTAGATGTTAAGCTTAAATAGGAAAGTAAAGGACTCCTCAGCATATTGTACAGCAGATAGCCTAGACTAGGTAGGTTACTTGATATTGTTTAACAGGCCCCCTAGGCTTTGACTCACTTAATCCTCTAACTTCCTGTAGGCAGGTACAGAGCCATTATCACCTCCCACCTCCCTTTCTACAGGGTGAATAAACTGAGGCCTGAAAAGGTGAAGTAACTTCCCAGAGGTCAGGACAAGGAGTAAGCAGCATGCATGAAGTTTAAACTGCTGAAATTTGGTTCCAGAGTCTGTGCTCTTGCCCACTCTCTTGTATTTAATTACTACACCAAATAGTCACACTCCCTTAGGCCAAAGGGTAAGCATTTTTTGAACAGGAATAATCTACATTTCGAAGAATCTTTTTGAAAAGATTCACCACTTTTATTTCCCCGGTAACAACAACGGATCCTGAATTCAGAAACCATGCTTTTGGTGTGCTTTTCCGCCTGAATATTTACATCAGAAAGTTTTCTTGCCATATGCTTTGCATCTAGCTCTGGTTGTGTGACATTAGTACATAACTATTTATTTATGGCAGTGTGGCCTGGAGTTGCCACCTGGCTAGTTTGTTGCTGACCCTGCCATGACTTTTACATGAAAGCTAGCTGACGATAAGCAGACACCACTTGATCCCCCATTCCATTCTCCCTCCCACTTCCCTCTTTCCGATTCACAGCCAACAGATTTTTATAGAAAACGTCAGTTCAAGGATGTTTGCACGAGTTATTTTTTATAGTAACTCTTCTCTCTGGCTCTTGTCCTGCATTCACCCTCACAACCCTTAAGGAACAGGCCAGGTTTGTTTTTGTGTTTTTATTTTTAACATGCTGGCAGTTTACAATTTTGACCCAAATCCAGTAGATTGTTTAGAGTTAGTGCCAGGGGAAAAGCACAGTTATGTTGCTGTTTTTGTTGGCAGTGACAGTAGCGTTGTTTATTAAGCACAAAATAGAAGCAAAGCAGAAATGTGTTATTCTTCTTGTTGTCGTTGTTGTTTAGGTGTTTTTAAATGTTCTTTTCATGTGAAATGCTTAGAGTAAGCCAATTATTCCTTTGAGGCCTCCTTTCTACTTCCCTTTCCCTACTTCCATTCTGTCCCATCTCTTGCATCACAGTCCATGCCCCTCATCTGCCATTACTGCTCTAGAGCTGCCTTTTCATGCCCGAGGTCCCCCCACTGTTTCTCAGTCAGTCAGTAATACCAACCATGTGCCCGTTAAATTAAGTAGGGGCATGAAATGAAAACAATACCAAACTGAAAACTCGAGGAACTGGTTACCTGTTTAAAATTAGCTACAAATGCTGTGCACTTGAACAAGTGAAAGCTTTTCTAATCCTGAATGTACTCAGTGTAACCCCAAGAAATGGAACTTTATAGTTCTCATAGGGAAAGTATCTAGGAACATGAAAAAAATCCTAGTAACAAAACTGCAGTAACAAAATGTGTCAAAGTAGGGACTAGTGCAGCTCCCTGGAAGAATCCACAGCCTGGGAAGATGGGCTGGAGTAAATCACTTGACCAGATTTCTTTCTGCCAATTCCTGGACAAGGTGAGTGATGAACAATTTTAAAGGAGTGTGGGGCTTGGCAGGAAGGCAGCAGAAGGTCATTTCAAGAAGAGTGCTAAACACAAAGGACTAAAAATAAGAGTGAGCCAAGTCACGTGCATGGGAGAGCTATTCTGGCGAGAGCAAAGAGTTCTAGACAGAGTGAAAAGGAGCTGAAAATGCTTGACCTTGGAAAGGTCAGTCACAGTTTTTTAACAGCCTGTTGTTCACCGAGTCTGCCAAATCCAATGTGTGTTTTTAAAAATAAATGCTGAATATTATTTTTACTATATTTTAAAGTCTGATTCTATTCATGGAATCTTGTTAAAGTCAACTTACTGATTATTTTAAAGAAAAATAATTGAAGTTTACTAATTGAAAAAGAAGGGAGTTAATGTTTTTTAAACACCTATTATACTCAAACATTATCCCCTTAGCCCCTGATTTTATAGATTAGGAAACCGAGACTTGAAGAGAGCAAA
This sequence comes from Corynorhinus townsendii, assembly GCA_026230045.1. NCBI lineage: Eukaryota > Metazoa > Chordata > Mammalia > Chiroptera > Vespertilionidae > Corynorhinus > Corynorhinus townsendii. The sequence continues at coordinate 163,911,823 of JAPDVU010000001.1, read as the reverse complement.
AGATTTGTCTGATAGACCCAGTTAAGTTGCAAAATCATGATTTGGTTATAAGTCTGTCTAATAATAGAACCTCATGTTCTCCATTGCAGTGTACTGTTAAAAAAGCAAAACCTCTTTGATTAATTATCCTCAGTTAAGCATTTATTTTCTGAAATAGCCCACTACTTTCTTTGGTCACCAGCAATGCCTGCTGAAGAGGCATTCAACTTTTGTTTTTGACATTTAGTCAAAGCACACTTTTCTGAAGAAATTGTTTGGCCTCTTTGACTAGAATAGATTGCATATTTTTTCTTTGCCACATAAAGCACCACCTAAAGTGATGCATCTTTTGAAACTGAAGTTTACATCTCCATACTTGCCATCCACGCATGACAAGTCATTTTATCCTGGTCCCAAAATAATATAACTACTCAGTGAACAATAAAAAGCAGAATAGTTCACTTGTTGAGGCTCGCAGCAATTACTCAAATTAATGACTGAAGGAATTAAATAGGGCAGACCAAAAGCCAAATGTGGTCGCTTCATGCAAGTCAATGGTGATGAACTCCTTGTCTGTCCAACCAGGTGGCCTGATTCCAGAGGGAGGTTACTTGTCGATGGGAGTATTCACCAAAGTCCTGTTACAAATAGAAACCATGTCCCACTTGCAAAGAATTCAGAATGTGCATGTTAGTCCATAATCCTAAAAACCAATGCTGTGGGTAGACACAGTGCTAAGCGTTTTAAATACATCTATCTTCCCTTAATCCTCAGATCCAGTGTCAAGAGCTAAATGCTATTATTGAATTCATTTCTAAGGGGAGAAACCTAAGACTTAGAGAGTAGGTTTGTCCTTATCAATTACTCGAAAATGAAATTTAAAAAGACAAAAACATATGAAATGCAAGCCCCCAATTAGTGATTACACAATTCAACAGACATAGAATTACTCTGTCAAATTGATCTAAAAGGTTCTAAATAGTTATTCTCAAGTTCTGTATTTCTCACATAAAGACTCGTAAGAAACTTTGAGGATCAGCCCTGGCTTGCCTATCACATTCTGAGTAGCACTGTACTATTACCTTAGAAAGCCAATTTGTAAGCCCGGTATGCGCAGTCTAGGATATCACACTTCCACGTTTCTTAGTTAGAAGCAAAGTATAACCTGTTCCTTTTAGACTTCTAAGGATCAACTATCATTATTATTATCATTTTTCTGTATTTAATTCTTTTCAAGTGATGCATATTTATTAAGATCAGCAGTGCAAATCCTTACAGGCTATTTCATTATACACCCTATAAAGTTAATGCCATGTGTTTTTATAGCATAAAACCTAATTTCTTCTTGAGATAATAAACCCATCAGTCAGAGCTCATATACCATTTCTGTTCTGAACTACACACCCAACACTACTGGCACATGATAAAGGCTATTAATTGGCATCTACACATTTACAACATTTGACAAGGATAAGAAACAAAAGTAGTGTTTTTAGCAGGGATATTTTCTCTTGGGTGTTTTGTGTTCTAGCAAAGGGAGACATGTGAACATGTTTGTTGAAGAAAGACTGAAGCCTCTTAAATTTTCTCCTCAGGCTCATCAGGGACTTGTGGATAATTTGCAGGTAATTTGTATCCCCTTTTCCTGCAGGACTAAACCTTAGATGTAATTTCTGCAGCTGTCAATCACTCTTCTTGTCCCACAGACCATTCTGCAAGAATACGTCATGTTCTGAGGGCTTTCTCACATTTATAAATTCAGCAATTGAAAGGGACTATGCTGGTGGAGTAGAGGGTTTCTATTGGGGGTTTTGGGAAGAGAAATGAGAGGCAAGGAATCAATTCTGTCCTTAATATGCACTTTTTTCAACATAAGGTAGAGTTGGAAGCACTTGTCAGAAGAAGATTAGCTCTAAGTCTCTTCATTTAAAAAATTACTTTCTTTTGCCATCCCACTGGGTTAGACTTTCATAAGAGGAGGCCAGTCATGATTTATAACCACTTCCCTCTCCATGATTGATGGAAGGAGAGTTCAGGGAAGGAGTTCCTTCTCAGATAAGTATAGAGATTATAATAATAAAAGTGTATTATGCTAATTAGACCAGACATCCTTCCAGACAAAGCTGGGCTGGGAGGGAAGCCTGGGTCCCGGTTGCCAGAGGGAAGCCAGTACCGGCAGCTGGGGAAAGGAAGGCCTACTCTTGCATGAATTTCGTGCATTGGGCCTCTAGTTATAATAATAGGCTCCCCTCTTTTGAGAAAATGAAAGCACATCACGTAGTTATTTAACATATTGCCATCACAAAATGTATACCAGCCATCATTACATCCACTTGGCTTATGGGGAAACTGAGGTACAAGATGGTTTAGAACTTCAACCAGTTTCTTTAGATTTCACTTTTACATGTGAGGCTATAAAAATACATCTCTATTTTTGTACTTCTTTTACTTCATTTTTTTCCCTCATAATCATCAAAGAAACATATGTTCCTTGTAGTCAACAACAGAAGATCAGATACTATAAATTATCCAAAGTCCCATCCGTTGGAGCCACTACTGTAACTATGTTGGCACAATCCCTTCCAGTCATTTTTCTACAATTTCTTCTTTTCATAGATAAGTCAAACTGTATGTACAACTTGAGTCCTGCTATGTCACTTTGTATTACACCATAAGCCAAAGATATTCTTATCAACACTTGGCAATTTTGACCCTAGTTTTATATTAAGAGTGGAGCAGTAGGTTTCAGGAGTTAGATGAGGAACTCTCACAAGCCAGTCCTTGACAGGAGGGACTTGGCATAGCCAGCACAAGACTGGGCCATCTTTCAGTTCCAGCAGTGCTGCAATTCAGACCATGTGGGAATGATGCAATGGACCCTCTGGAGCAAGGCAGAGATTCCTGTGACTGATGTACAGCTTTCCTGGGCATCCCATTCACAGAGCTATGATTGAAATCATGTCAGTGAGTCTCTAACCACACGGATATTCTGACAGTCAACATGTTGACACAGGAGCCAGCATGTGTTTTTTTTTTCAGATAGCTACTAGTCATATCTGAAATCATACTCAGATTCATTACAGTCCTGGATGCAGGGAGCAAATATTTTGCATCGCCCAGAGGACAGTCACACTAGATGCCACTCCTCATGCCAGAGACCATGAGTTTCCATCTCACTTTCAAACACCACCAAAAGATTTATGTAGGTAAGGGATGAGAAGGGATTAAGGTAATGGTGTAGATGGAGAATAGTAGAGGTGGGAACTTGAGGAACACTTAAGCTCTACACAAACATACACAAATCTAGTTTTATAAAATAACACTAAAACTATTCGTGTAGTCAGAACTTTTGAAAACAATATAAATGCTCTTAAAATGTAAAGATTAATGTAGCTCATTATGCCAGATCCTCTAAGGAAAATATGAACATCCACAAAAAAACTCATTCATTCACTCACTCATTCATTCACTCACTCATTCATTCACTCACTCATTCATTTAACATATATTTACTGAGTGCTACCTTGTGCCAGGCACTGTTCTGGATCATGTATATAAATAATTACAGGACTGACCAAGTGCCCACTCTCAAAGTTTACATTTTTCAATACATCAGATTTATTTTATATTAAAATAATTTCTGTTCCAGTTTAAAGAAAGCTACAGAGACATGACAACTAAATATAATACCTGACCATAGGCAGGAATTTTTACGTGAAGGCAAAAAATGCAATGAAGGACATTGTTGCACAAACACAAAAACTTGGAATACAAATGATAGAATATATATATCCCTAAACCCTTAATGCTCCAGAAAAAAAAAAAAAGCAATTGAGGATAGTGAGAGAGTAAATGATAAATCAAATGGATTAAAATGTCAACAGTAAATGATTCTAGGTAAAGGCATATGGATATTTTTTGCATTCTTTTTATTTTATACTCTTTTTTATTTTGTATTGCTTTGGTAGATTTAAAATTATTTCCAAATAAAAAGTTTGTTAAAAACCTATTTCACTTTGTAAAATGAGTGAAAATAGAATGTCCTTAAATCATGTGCCAAGTTCTCAGTCATACATGATTTATAGGCATTTGATTGATATGCTGATTTTCTCAGGATTTCACAGATGGATGATATCTTCTAATCAGACCTACAGGATAACTGAGGCATAATTTTCAAAATCTATCTGCCTCCCATAACAGGAACCATAGGTGTTTTCTATCTTATCCAAGAATCCAATGATTTCCATTTATATATAATCTTGTGTAATATATAATTATGCCATTTACCATGTAATTGTTGGGGAACAGGGCAGCCTGCCCCAAAACAAAATATCCTACAAGGCACCTTGGTTACTTTGAATTAAAGTTATCTGACAAGCAGCTGCTGAGCCAGGGACACACTCCAAACATTGCTTCCATAGCTGGCGGATGTCTTTGAAAGCACTGCTCTTCTCTTCACTAGCAGCACTGTGAATATCACATTCTTTTAGGCCTCTAGTAGCACATAAACTTTATGACAATGAGATCAATTTTCATATGTGGCCAACTGAATCAGTCTCTTTTCATGATGGTGAAATCTTATAAAATCCTTTGCTACATTGCCAGAGGAGAGTATGGAATTTTAACATCATATATATATTAGGCATAATTTATTTCTTAGCTACCCTCATAGAGGATTTGAGGTGACTATTTTATTTTACCTGTCTTTTCTTTCACGTGGGCAGAAATTAGATCTTTGGAGGCCATTTAAGCTGCATCAAGAAGAGGCAATGTGATAAAGCGGTGAAGAGCATAGACGTTGGATCCAGTTTAAACCACATACTCATTCTGATGCTAGACTACCATAAAAGGGTTGTTTGTGCTTGGGTATATTACTTAATTCTCCTGTGCCTTAGTATATGGCTCCAGCTGTAAAGTGAGATAATAATAGTATTTACCTCATAGATTATCATGAGGATTAAAAGTTAGAATATGAAAAGTACTTTAATTAGTAATTGGCCACATGCTAAATTTATTATTACATTCATGAATTCTTTTTAAAATAAATGGCTACAAAAAGACCTACAAAAATATTAGATATTATAACTCAATGTACCCATTTAATAATATAAGTAGCATACAAGGTATTCTGTCTATGCTAAGTGCTATGTTAAGTGCTTTATATATGTTATTACTGGGAAATTTAACAAAAGAAACAGAGGCTGAGAGAAGATGATTAATTTGTCTAACATCAAACAATTGGTTAGGAGAGTTTGAACCAGGTACTTTGACTCCAAACCCTAGATACTTAACCACAAAACTACATTGCCTTCTCTTCACACAACTATTTTTCTCACTAGGCAAAAATATTAGTCAAGGTATGGCAAGGCTTAGTTAAAACTTACAAACTAAACTAACAGTATTCTAAGTAGAAACCACTACAGAATAGAGACCGTTTTACTCAGAATTGTCATATTTTATCTTTCTGAGGAAGGTTAGTATACTTTATCAGCTTTATTTGATTTAAGATTCAGATATTTGGAGAAATATTTCTCTGCCTTCACTTTAGAACACACACAGCTCTCTGAACCTTTGAAAGACTGTCACAAACCTGATTTCCACCCCCCCCCCCCACCCCGTGAATCAAGAATTCCTACTGAGTTAATGTGCACGAATTAATTTTTTAAAGTAGAGTTTTATAAGATAAACACTTCCTCCAGGTCGAAATTTTCAACTCAGGGAAAACATTAGATTTAGAAAACTTAAACAGTAATTAGTTTGCTCATGCAAAGGAGGAGAGGAAAAAACCCTTGATGGTCTCATTTCTCCATACCTCTAATATACTTATCTTTTTTAAAAAATTATTTTTTATTCTTAACTTAAATTTATCTTTATTATTGAAATTATCACAGATGTATCCCTTGTTCCCCCACTGACCCCCGCCACCCCCGCTCCCACCCCTCCCTAATCCTTCACTGCACTATTGTCTGTGTCTGTGTCCATGGGTTATACATATGTGCATATATGTTCTTTGGTTAATCCCTTCCTGCCTCCTCCCCCTGAAATACGTCAGTCTGTTGCATGCTTCAATGTCTCTGGATCTATTTTTTTCATCGTTTTATTTTGTTCATTAGATTCCACATATTTGTGCAATCATGTGATACCTGTCTTTCTATGACTGGCTTATTTCACTTAGCATAATACTCTCTAGGTGCCTCCATGCTGTCACAAAGGGTAAGAGATCCTTCGTTTTTATAGCTGCATAGTATTCCATGATGTAAATATACCACAGCTTTTTTATCCACTTGTCTACTGATGGGCACATGGGCTGTTTCCAGATCTTAACTATTGTAAATAAAGCTGCTATGAACATAGCATATATTTTTTCTGATTGGTGTTTCAGCTTTTTTAGGATATATTCCTAGAAGTGGGATCACTGGGTCAAATGGCAGTTCCACTTTTAATTTTTTGAGGACACTCCACACTGATTTCCATAATGGTTGTACCAGTCTGCATTATATTTAAAAGAAATTCACCTTTGATAAGTCATGTTACATGTCACAAATAATATCATTTTGGATTCATTGCAGATAATGAAGTAACTATAGACTCTATTTTTTTTTCATGTTCTACTTAAAAAACAACAACACTTCTAGTATATATTAGTATATATATATATATATATATACACACACACACACACACACACACACACATACATATATATATTTAACATGCTTAGAATTTGTAAATAATTTTCCAGGTTCCTAGTTAATATCCTACTCTAGAGAATGGCAAAAATATATATAATAATATAAATTATTAGTAGTTTCTGATATATAAGTTTGATTTAACTTGCTTTATAGTCACCATCTTTATTCCTCTAAAAGTTTTCTGCTATGATATAAGAATTGGAATAGAATCTGTCTCACAAATTCAAAATCAGGTGTTTTTTGTTTTTTTTTCTCCCTTCACTATTGGAAATTTAGCCCACTGTTTTTAAAGCTATAGATGAGCTGGGGACCTGGGGGTGGAAAACACTGGGATAGAGGAAAGACATTAACTTTGGATACCGACAGACCTGGGTTTGAGTTCTGGCCCTACCACTTATCTATTACTTTATGCAAAAAAATCTGTATTTAACCTGTTAGGCTCTCCATTCTTTCCAGATTAAATGGGGGCATTATTACGTATTTCTTATATTGTTGTGATGGAGAAATGTAAGAATATATTCTAATGTCTGGCACATTAGTAGATGTCCAATAAATGGCATTTCTTTTTCTTAAATATATTTTATTGATTTTTTACAGAGAGGAAGAGAAAGGGATAGAGAGTTAGAAACATCGATGAGAGAGAAACATTGATCAGCTACCTCCTGCACACCTCCTACTGGGGATGTGCCCACAACCAAGGTACATGCCCTTGACCGGAATTGAACCTGGAACCTTTCAGTCCACAGGCCGACGCTCTATCCACTGAGCCAAACCAGTTAGGGCAATAAATGGCATTTCTGATTCCTTGCACAACACGACTTCCATGAATGTGAGTATGGACAACTAACTTCGGTTAGTTGTGTTTTAGGGCAGAGAGAGAGTACATATTCTTACCATGTGCCTAAACACTCAAATCACTTCAGATCTTGAATAAGGGAATGGATTTGATTCTACTGAAAGCAGTGTGAGGGAATGGGGTGAGGGGAGGTTTTAAAATCAAAGTGTGAATTTCATCATTCCATTTAACTTGAAGTCTGATTTTAAGTCATTATTTAATTTATGGGGACTTCAGCTTTCTTGTCTGTAAAATGTAGCTAATAATACATACATCTTAGACTTAAGGGGAGAATTAAATGAGATAAAGCTTCTTAACAGGGTGCCTGGAAAAAAATGTGAATCCTAATTCCTTATTTGGTGGAGCATAGACTCCACTCCATCTAAAAGGGAATGATCTCTGCATCATACTTTACCTGTACTGGGCCCAAGAGTGAAAGAGTAGAGTGGAGACGCTATTGATGCCACCTTTCCTCTTGTTTTCAGCAATCACTAAATGGGCATTGACCATATTCATTGACTGGCATTATGAATGTCATTCCACATATTTAAGATTACACAGCTTATAAGTGGCAAAACCAGAAGATAAATGCAAGTTTCTCTGAGATCTCCCCTTCCTGTCCCACCTGGTTCTCTGCACTCTCTCTACCTGGGCTAGATGAGGTCCCTCATGACTATAAACCTTCATGGCATTTTGTTATCACCTATCACATGGCTCATATACTTTTCTATTGGTTGTTAAAATTATTTGAGTTATTGTATAATTTCCCTGAATCAATAATACATTTCAGGAGAGGAGAGACATTATCACACACCATTATTATCATCAAGAGTCCTTTTAGCTTTCCATAATAAGGAAATTTAATTATATTAAGAAACAACATGTCTAAATGTTCATGGTACCAGAGTGAAGCAGTTTAACAATTACATAAAGAGCCCAAGCTCTTTCTATTTTCTCTCCACCATATCTAGTATATTAAACTTTTATTTTCTCCCTTGTAACCTCACAGGTGCAAGATGGCTGTCACAGATCCAAGCATCTGGCTATTATTCAAGGTAAGACAAGAGAGAAAGGACAGCACTGCTGCGCTCTATGCTCATTCCAGTTTCTTACAAGACAAAAACACCCTCCTAGGAGCTCCCTGATTAACTTCATTTTATATGATTTTCCAGTACTGGATCCCTTTGTGGATCCTTAAATGTACAAACACTACCATAGACCCAAATTTCCCTAAATGCAGTGATGTATAACTAAAGAATTTAAAGACCCATTTAGTGCCTTACTGGTGGTTATATGTGATAGCAAGTGTAAGGTCGGAAAGCTAAGGAATACATGGATAATGCATAGCTGTTGAGGATCCCTTCTAAGGAGTGGTGTCCATTTTCCTGCAACTTTATAGTAATTTAAACTCATGCCTCAGCAAAGTCACAAATTGCAAGATGTTGCAGATCTTTAGGTTTGCTTGAAATTAGTTAAGCCCTCAAATGTTACGTCTCTGAATACCAAGAGTCTACTTTAACCTCTTTTGTGATGAACAAGGTGGATTGTGTATGTTTTCCTACTGAATGAATTATTACCCCTTACATTCTTGAGAGAAAGTCTTTGTTGATTGCTGACTTGTAGACTCAAGCATATGTTTAGTTATGGTTCCCTCAGGTGCCAACAAAGGTAAAATAAACTTTAAAGATGTTTCAGGTGAATAGCATTCTACCCTGTACCTTGGTACAAATTGTGAGTCAATTATTTATGAGTAGAACACAATTTGTTTACACCTCATTGACCTTTAATACAGTTATGACACGTGTGTGACTTGATTCTTCCCTCTATTGATTTGGTCTAGAAAAGTAAAATAAGAGTTAAAATGGTCCCTCAGGGTGAGTTAAAATTGTAGGTTATGGCCATGTTAAATTGCTTCAGTATACTTTGTGTCCTTTAGAGTCAGAAAATGAAGCAATAAAGTAAGTTGATGTAAGTAATTCTTGTTTTTAAAAGGACCTTGAAGTGCTCTTAACAATATCATGGATTTGATAAGATCTGCTTCAGACTTCTTAATTTAAAATGAACATAAAGATGGTAAAGCCAAAGGAATGTTGAAATACTAGTGTTGTGCTAACAGCTTTGAAACTGAATTCATGGGAGAGGACTGATAGAAATTCCTTGTTATTGTCTGCCATACTTGGGGAAAATTAAAGCAGCAGCCACCATTAGGAATTTCCTGGGGGGCATATCCAGGTGTACAAAATATGTAGGAGGGTTTCAAATGTTTTTGCTCATTACTTATGTGTCATCAAGTTCAGACAGTGTTTAAAAGTCAGGCAATTTTCAGGTTTTAAATGTTAATTTTTGTGACAGGCAAACCTATTTAATCTGAGTGTTCACAACTTTCTATTTTCTCTTCCCCCTTCTCCTACTTGTCTGTGATTATTGTGGAACTGATGAGCTTAAAAAAAAAAAAAGCATTAGGGAAGACAGAAAGAAAACATTATTTCATATAGAAAAAGGGGAGAGCATCATTAGCTGGAGAGAAGAATAGACTGGGAGGAAAAGTGGAGAAAAGAACAGGAGCCAACATGGGAGCATGAGCTGAGTTTGGGACAGAACACTGTGACATTTAGAGGGAAGAGAACGAGTCAAGATCCGGTTTAAATAAAATAACACTGAGTTCAAAATGTTATGTATAATGATTAATGCGCTTTGAGATAGCTAGATATTTAAGTTGTTCTTTCAAAGTAAGAATAAGCTGATTTGGCTTTATGCTGGTTCCTAGTACTATCCTTATAGTTGTCATCTCTTGCTTTTTAAAGCCTCTTTTTCATTCATGCCAATACTAATGGATCTAATGATGGATATTCCATGAAGGAAGTATATGACAAAGAGAAAGAGATTCCTAGCTGGAGCTGGGTGAGATGGGATTATCCGGTGAACTGGAAGACCTGGAGTAGATTTAGAGCTCACTAAAACTGGACTGGAATTGAAAGCTTTAGAGGTAAAAGGTCAATTTTAGGGAGAAGTTGTCACTCCTAAGACCTCAGATACTGCTAAAACACTCTTTCTTTGATCTCAGTTTGTGCTTTTGTATATTTGATTCTAGAGCTCCATTTGTGCCCGTAATAACCTGGAGGCAGTTTAAGTCCCATGGAGCTCTGGAAACATGATGTGCTAAATCCAGAAATCCCATGCACTGAAGGCTATAAGTGAGACACATAACTTAGGGGACTCTGTGTAATTATGCCTGAATTAAAAGTTGTGAAAAGCCATGAAGTGGCAACTACTGTTTTGGAACTAGGGATGAGGTGGCAAGTTTGAACCAAGAAATCATGTAATTTCTTTGGTAGAGGACGTCAAACTCCACTGTAGTCATAAAAAATAATATGGGAAAGAATCAGTCCCACTTGTGAGCCAGTCTTTCTAGCTTCCTACTCCTAGAGAGTCATTTTATGGGATCCACTTCAGCTCTCTTGGTCAGTGTCTACCTTCTTTGTCTGCTGCCCATCTCCTCTGTTCAAACACAGAAAACATTTCTGGAGTGCTCATGTTCTGCACTAGATGCAAGGGGGTCTGCTCTCAAAGTTCACCCTCTAATCCTAACATATAAAAGACCAGGGTTGTAACTGACCCATCACAACCAAAGGCTGACCAACCTGGAAGTCCTTCAGTCAGTGCTGGGTTGCTGTGGTGACCCAGCACTGACTGCCCCGCTGCAGCCTGGTGACCCAGCACTGACTTCCCAGGGGGCTGAGACCCAGAGAGAGAGAGGCAAGATCTGATACACAGCCTCAGTGGCAGCTGTCGATCAGTACTTGCCTCTCTCTTTCTCTTCCTCTTTCTTTCTGAGCTTCGCCAACAGCCAGGCTTTTCTTTCTCTCCTGGTCTCTGTGGGGGCTGCTGTTCAACCCCACCTCTCTGATCAGGCCCAGAGATAGGCCTGGAGATGTTGATTGGCATAGGAACCGACCAATCAGAACCAAATGTGGGTGCTGTGAAGAACCAATGGCTGCCTAGGATGTGGAGCTTTTGATGCTGACTGGCATAGGAACCTACCAATCAGACCAAATCTGGGTGCTGTGGGGAGCCAATGGCTGCCTAGGAGGCGGAGATTTTGATGCTGACATAGAAACCGACCAATCAGAACCAAATTGGCCAGCAGAGGAGGGCAGTTGGGGGCGAGATCAGGCCAGCAGTGGAGGGCAGTTGGGGGCAACCAGGCTGGCAGGGGAGGGCAGTTTGGGGCAATCAGGAATGCAGGCAGGTGAGCAGTTAGGAGCCAGTAGTCCCAGATTGTGAGAGGGATGTCTGACTACAGATGGGATGAGGCCTAAACCTGCAGTCGGAATCCCCCAAGGGGTCCCCAATTGGAGAGGGTGCAGGCTGGGCAGTCAGTAATAACCATAAAGCCACTAAGAGTGGTTTATAAACAGTTAACTTTTAAATTGCTGCAGCTCTTTGGAGTTTTACATATATTATCTGAATTGTTTTAATAACTCTGCAATGCTGATGATGTATACACATTTGTTGCTATTATTTCTATTTATAAAAATGGAAAATTTAGATTCATTGAGGTTAAGAACCTTGCCTAAGTTGTTTGGCTAAAATAAAGCTTATGACCTACATCTTCTGATTTCAAGTTCCATTTTTTTTTAGAAATTTAATTGGATTGAATTGAAATGAGTGTAAATTAATGTAGTGCAATAATAATTTTGAGTACAAAGATAAGGGAGCAATCATAATGGTGTGTGTCTATTCTTGAAAATAAGAAATTTATCACAGATTCTAAAAAGGGACATAAATTTAGAAGAAGGTATTTATTGAAAATAGAAAGAAATTAACAGATATAAACTTATTCTATACATGTATATGTATACTTATAATTTAGTTAGCATCTGTATTAGAGGAATAGATTACACTTAGTGAGTACATATTACATGTCAGATATCGGCTGCATATTACCTTATTTAATGGTCACAGCATCCCTCTCAGATGGGATCTATTGTTAAACTCTATTTTATAGTTGAGGAAATGGATGCTCTAAGAGGTTTAAGGCTTTCTCAGGATGAGAAGCAGCAGAAAAAGGACTCAAATTGCCTAGTTTCTCTGATACAATTCTGCGGAGCCATGGTGTCCAGTGTGGACTGCATTATGGTTCAGATGGGCATTCCAGGTAGTAAGGGCCCTGCTCATCATGGAAGGCCACCCTGTGGCAAGACCATTTAGTAGGTGTCCATAAGTCTTCTATTATCCCTGGTTCCATTTTTTCATCACGACTACTCCAACCATGACCCTGAACAAAACTTCTTAAGCTCAGTAAATAAAAAACAAGTGTAATAATATTATTTCTTTTCATGAGAGATCTTTGGAAGAACATCTTAACTGCAATTCACCCCCCACAACTATATTTTCCTTAATGAAGGAAATCCTGTTGAACATTTCATCTAATCTTACACTTGCCTCCAGGTATTAAACTCCCACATTCACTCTCCTCTTAAATAAATGTACTTTTTTAGCTGCAGATTTCTCTTGACCCTCATATAACTATCACTGAGTTCCTTTTGTCGTTATCAAACTCAACATGAATCAAACTGAACTCACCAGCTACACTTGCCCCTTTAAATGCCCTGCAGAAGAGTCCCAGTGAGTAACTTGTTCTTTACTATTTGCTCCTCTCTAGCCCCACCAGACAGCTTCTGTACAGACCAGGTTACATGATTGGTCTTTCATTGTTGACTTCTTAGTCCCCAAATGCCTCTTACTTGGAATCCAAAGGCTCATGGCTAAAAGGTATTGTTCATTTTTTTCATTCCTTAGATTATGTATTATTTATTTTAATAACCACCTCCAATGACTTCATTAGATAGTAACTTTTTTTCCTTTAAAACTTCTCTATTAGCCAGTTTTATTCACAAAGCCGATTATCTCTCTTATGTAACTCAAGCCATGTTGTACCTTTCAGCTGGCCAACCAATACAGCATTTGTTTTGTTATAATACTATTTTTCTCCCTTGTTTAACCTAAAAATTCTTAACTGAGACATTCCTGAAGATTTCAAATAAATCCATTCTTCCTGTTGTCATATCATATCTCTGCCTTTACAACAACAACAAAAAATGAAAACAAAGACAAAAACACCCACAAAACACACACCAAACAAGTGAACTGATCCAAACCAACAAAGAAAACACCCCCTAAAAACACACCCTTATTTATTAGTATCCCATTTTCGAATGTGTCAAGAAAATCCCTTTTGTTGTTCTTATTAATATGTATCCATTTCAAAGCACAGTTATCACCTCTCTTGGATTGTAAATCTCGTTGAGGGCAGGAGCCAGTGTCTGACCACTAATAGGTACCCACACAGTTATTGGAAAGCAGTGGAAGCTCTAGGGGGTCAATAAATACTTGTTGACTCACTGACTATATAAATATAAATAGCAAAATAATCAGACATTCTGCTATCACATACTTTGCTCCCTCTTGATAAGTCTGTCTCTTTGGTAGCATTGATTCTCTAAGTCACCAGGGTTCCATTTAGTGAATTAGAGCTGCCATGTGCTAACTGGTGCCCTGGTGGCCTGAACGAGTTTGAGTCTCCCCAGATGAAGGACATTTCCCCTGAGAGTGGCTCTGAATCTTGCTGAATACTTAACCCAACCTTTATTTCCTCCACAGCATTTCCCTTAGAGATGAAAGATTCCTCTGCCTTTAGGCCTCTTAGCTTTTTCACGAGGCAGAAACTCTCAAGTCATAAACAAATAAAAATGCACTTCATTTGCCATTTTCTTGCTATTTTAATTTTTAAAAGAAAGTATTGCTCAATTACAGCGAATGCCAACAGGAAATTCACAATTTTCCTTGTAGCATTTTTCTTTTTATAAGTGAGCAGCTTTCCAACAGATCCAGCTGTCAACAGTGCCCTCCTACTGTTTGACTCACATTTAGAATTCATTTCCATGTGACCACAATACAAAAAATGTTGAAAGCATTAAAGGAGCATATAGGACACTCTCTAGGTGTTTCTTCCTCAGGCCCAGGCTCCCAAAGCTTTTCTGTTTTGCCTAGTGCTCTCTACAAAACAATGACCCTTTGTGCAATTTTAGAAACCTATAATGGGATAAAGTTAATGGATGATTTCGTTCCATCCCAGTAGGGAATCTCTGTCTTGGATCCTGAGGAATCTGGCTTCTTTTGTTGTGCATTGAGTTAAAATTGCAAGCAGAGTCTTAAGAAGTGGTTAGTCTCTGGACTCCAAAGATGCGAAGTTCCCAATCTCCATAACAGAACTGAGATGCTTATGAATTTGAGAGATATATGAAGAGTTCTTATCGTGGCTTAAAACATAGGCCATCTGTAAGTTGCGAGAAAGGTAATGCCATGCTTTGATAATACCACTGCATCCTGATTACAAATGCCCTAAATGTCCTTGCTTCTTTCTACTTGCCTCTTTTGAAAAGCCATCCACACTGGCTGCCGAGCCAAAAGAATATAGCTACTCCCACTGGCACATCCTTCCTCATCCTGCTGGGGAATTATGTTACCTGCTTCCTCTACCTGAAGATTTCCTCGGCTCCGGACCCAGTTTTATTCCTTGGATATTGTGGTTCCTTGCTTTCTGTTACTCTGCATTATTTAATTTGCACACTTGTTTCTTATCAGAATGGCCTGCTCCCCTCCTTCTCCTTTTAGTCCTCAGCCACAGATGATGTTCTGAGGTTACTTCTCAACATCATTGATCTATTAAACTTCTTTGTGTTTAATTATTACTCTTTATTGAGCACTTCCTGTGGGCCAGGCACTGTACTGGGTGCTTTTCATGTTGTTCTTATTTAATGTCCAGATACAAAATTCCAAGCCCTTTGAAACATAGGAACTGCCCCTCCCCAAGGTGTCTGAGCAAGTGAGTGGCAGAGCCAGGAGTCAAAGCCCAATATTTCTGCAGCTAGAATTCATGTTTCAACACAGTGCTACATGGCCTATGGACACTTTCAAAACTGTGTTCTCTACTGTTTACTTATTGTATTTATACACACACATACACACACATACCCTCATGCATGTCCATGTCCTGTATATGTAACAGCATTTATCATTTTTGTTATAGATAGCTATTAATATGTTTACGTTCTCCTCTAAACTGCTAATTTCAGAAAGCAGAGATTGAATCTTATTTATCTTTATGTTCTTTCCCATATACTCAGAGCCTGGCACCAAGTAATTACTCAATAAATGGTAATGACAATATTGGTTTGGTGGAGAAATTATTAGGAAATAAATTTTACTTTATAGAAGCTTATTCAAGTTTCCATCACTATTGTGGTATTATGGCTTGCAATTTTGGCACTCCTGAGGGGAATATTTACAGACTACTAGGGCAATTTACAATTATTCTCTCTTTATGAACAATAATAGCTAATCAATTGCATATTAAAATAAATGGTTGTATGACTAGGATGATTTAAAATATTTCTATATTGCAAAGACCAGTACAATAGAAACAAATAAATATCATTTTTAGCAGCACTTTTAGCAAATAACATGAAGTGAGTTTTTACTTCAGAAAGCAGTGCTGTCAATGAAAGTCAAGTGTCAGACCAATGTTCCTAACACCCATTTGCTCTGCCTTTTTGACTTGGCTTTGACTAGGTATTTGACATAAATGTTGATGAATTGTCTGAAGTGGATAATATAGTATTTATTTAAGAAGATATTACTATTAAGGCAAAGTAGCATGTAAATTTAGTACAAAGGACAATTGTATTTCTAATCCTAACCTCCTCTATGACTGTGCTCTTGGTCACAAGGGCATGACAAGGCAATGATGATGGCCAGTACAAACCATCACTCCTGGGAAAAGCACGACAGTAAAGGAGTGTCACTGGTATAATTTTCATTTTTACAAAAGTCACAGACTTCTTAAATGTACCATGAGGTGCCCATTTTATCTGAATTAATGTTCTTTCTGAATTTTTAGGTTGCTCTTTGTTCTAATTTCCATCTCCAGGTTTTCTCTCTCTTTTTTTTTTCATGCTAAATTTAAGTGTAAAAAAGAGCCCCAAATCCAAAATAATAGAAGGAGGATGGGAAAACACAGGATGATTACTGAGAGACTGCATCGTATATTATATAAAGACAGAGTCTCAGCGATTTATTTGGCTGTGTCCGGGTGCTTTCTCAGGGAGCTAGAGATCCAGTCTTTCATTCTATCAACAGCTCTTGCTGTCAATTAATTAGAATATATATTCCTATTAATTCAAGGCTGTGCGATGCCTTCTTTATGTACACTACAAAAATTTCCACGAAACTGCATCGGTCCTCAGTTGTAACATGCAGCCCGCCCAGAATTTGACTGTTTCTTTCCCAATTGACATATTGTATGCTTGCCAATCTGTGCAGATGCTTTTTGGATTGGAAAGACATTGCTGCTTTTAATAATATTTTAAAATGTTGGGAATGTGGATTTAAACTTGATCTCTTTACAAACATGGGTAAGTAAAACCCTTTGAACAGATCAGGAAAGGAGGCCAGCTGCGATTTGCCTATAATACGCAAACCAAATGGTGTATTTCTTTCATAGTGCATCTTCCCCAATGGATATAGCTATCACACAGAAAATAAGGCTCAACGTCCACTGCTGAAATAATCTAGATGGTTTGAAAATGGAAGTGCTAAACCTATTATCTTCATCCTCAAATCTGATTTTTGAACCTCAGCTAATGCCATTTCAACACTCTGTTGCTTCAGTTAGAACTCTTAAAGTCATCCTTGACTTATGTCCCTTATTTTCCATGTCCAATTGATCATCAGACCTGTCCGTTCTCCCTGAGAAGTGTCCTCTGGCTAAAGTCCTTTTTTATCATCCTCACGGCCACTGGCTTAGACCCTCATCATTTTTGTTTGGAGTATTAATACAGCCTTCTATCTGATTCCTCTGGCATCTGTCTTCCTCCCTTCAAGTCCATTCTTCACATAGACACCAGAATGATCTGCCCGTAAACAATTCTCATCAAGTTACCTCTCTTCTTAAAGACCTCAGCGGGAGTCCAGTTGTCCACAGGGCGAACTCTAATCTCCTGAGCTGGGCCTGGAAGGCTTTGGCAATTGGGCAGGGACTGGCTTCTCTAGTTACAGTTCTTGCTGTTTCCTGCGTAGCCTCTCCTCTCTGGCTTTATTCCTAAAAACTCACATCAAGCTCATATTAAATGATTATATTAATTGATGCCTTGCCCATGTTGCTGGCCTGCTTTTTAGGATGCTTCTTTTTTCTTCACCACTTGACAAACTCTTATCTTTTAAAAACATGCTCCTCCTTTTGAATATCACATTCTCTCTCTCTCTCTCTCTCTCTCTCTCTCTCTCTCTCTCTCTCTCTCTCTTTCTCTCTCTCTCTCTCCCTCCCTCCCTCCCTCCCTCCCTCCCTCCCTCTCTCTCTCTCTCTCTCTCTCTCTCTCTCTCTTTCTCTCTCTCTCTCTCCCTCCCTCCCTCCCTCTCTCTCTCTCTCTCTTAATCCTCACCCAGGGATATTTTTCCATAGATTTTCTTTTTCCCCCAGAGAGAATGGAAGGGAGGGGGAGAGACAGAGAGAGGAATATCAATGTGAGAGAGACACATCAATTGGTTGCCTCCCACATGTGTCCCCTCCAGGGCCTAGACTGAACCTGCCACTTAGGTATGTGCCCTTGACCAGAATCAAACTTGATACCCTCAGTCTATGGGTTTCTAAGCACTGAACCAAACAGGCTAGGGCTAAATATCACCTCCTCTTGCAGTCTTTTGTGACACCAGCAAAGTGATTCTTACCCTGCTCTAGACTTGCTCATCATGCCAATGATACTTCTATTATAACATTTATTGCTCTATATTTTACCTATGTGTTAGGTCTGATTATAAACTCTTCGAGGGGTGGACTCTCATACCTGATTCATATTTGAATTATCCAAATACAATAACATTTAATGAATGCTGCAGGAATAAATTAATTCCTGTCCCCCCCCCCCCCACACACAATACTATAGTGCTTTGTAACCAAACCAAATGATATTTTTATTGTAAGTGCTTCTACAATAACATGATATATGCTTTTCAAAAAATTCAATCTTTTGCAAAAACAAAACAAAGATAGACAAACAATAAAAAAGGCTCATTGGGCAGACAATTCAAAACCTCATGCGCTTTGTAATCACAGCACAAATCAAAATAATCATATGTGGTATCTGAGCTAAGTTGGGTCTCCCTGGCTGTCCTCCTCAGTGTGGCTGGACATGAACATGATAGGTCTCAATAACAAACAGTAATAATAAAGATGAGATGCTAAGAACACTTGGGTTAACTAGGGGGAGTTACTGAGATAATGCAGAAGGAAATGGGGTCTGAGCCTTTAGGGCCATCCAACCTGCCACTGCCTCCTGGGGAGGGGGAAGCACCTGTTCAGGGAGGCAGCCTAGAGTGCCAATGTTCATTTACAATGTTCTGAAAGTAGGTACTGCCGCCTTACAAGGGTTGCTGCAACAAATGCAGCAACTGCACTGGGGACCTCTTTCTTTCCTGCAGAAAGTTATAATTGCCCCCTTGCTATATTATAGGTGTCTCTAACAACTTGCATATTAACAATTTGGCTTCCACATTGTGCTGATATTCCCTGCTTATTAATTATGTTCCCCTGTTTATCAATTACTTATAAGCTAAATCACATTGTAGACATGAGCAGTCTAGTAAAGCAGACAGAGTTCATATATTTACATTGTTTAACTATCTAATGCCTATACCCTACCTTTCCAATGAAATACTGGAGCTAATTCTTTGAAGAAAAGATGTATGTAATACTGAAAGAATTTCACTTTTTTCAGCTTTTGATATACATTTCTGAGTAGCAGATGCAATTTTTTTCTGTTTTCGGCCCTGCCCATCTTTGGCTGTGTTGTAGAACCTACCTCTCTCCGTCTCTTCCCAAGTGGCTTCTGGGTAGTTCTGGCCAGCGGTAGGCACAGATGGAAGGATGGCCAGCAGTAGAGGAGAAGTCAGATGTTTCTTTGCCCATTTCTTTGCCCTGGCTGCCACTCTGGCAGTGGCTACCTTCTTTCTGGGGCTCTAGTTCTTGTGGGATTGCCCTCCTTCCAGGGTCCCAGTTCTCACCGGGTGATCCTCTGCTGGGATTCCAGCTTCCCTAGCCAGCCCTGGCTTTCGAGCTGTAGGAACAACACCTCCTCCCCTTGTCCCCTAGAGGTGGCAGATACTCCCTGATTTGCTTCATTGTTCCTTCTGGCTTCAGCTCTTCCATGACCATGTTACCGTTTGCTTGTATTCAGTTTCCTTGGCATAAAAGCTCTAAAGTGTATTTCCCTGATTGGCCTCTGATATGATGCTAAAAACAATATAGAGTAAAATCAGATCTACTACAGGCTCCCATTGCCTAACTTGTAGAATAGAATAAAAATTACCTTGTCTATATCCATCTGTCAGAAAACAATGGCCACCTATAACCCTAATATGTCATTGGGACTGTTAAATGAGGTTCTGCTGATAATTCCTCAGATACCGACAAGGCCCACAAACTGTTTCCTGTGCCTTGACTGCATACTTGGACTCTGACATTCTTATCATGTGCAGGAGAGGCTGGGGCGCTCTGCCGCAAATGGTACTTGAAGACACAGCTCCAGTGACATTTAATGACTCCTTTCCCCAGTTTTCTTTTCAGTAGACAATAACTGGGGGAAGGAATTTGAATATCTTGAAATTCCAAAATTTCTGTTGCCTTTATTCCTGATCAATTTGTAAAAAATAATAACAAAAACTTTAATTAAACCTGAAAACAAGCAAGTTCCAAATCCTTTGAGGACAGCTGCAATAAAAAGTCCCACCCCAGTTAAAACAGGACGTGGCTCTGTTGGGACACACTACAGTACCTTGTGCTAGTACCTCCTGCAAAAAGTGATTTTTTTTGTTTGTTTCCAGAAGAATAGGAGGATGGAATGTTCGTCATACCTCCACCTAACATCTGCTATTGCAACGAATCCAACTTTTATTGACGAAAAGGGCACTGAAGCCGCAATCCTCCAGGCTGACAAAGGAAAGAATAATAAGGCAGCTTTTTTGAGTCAGGATTAAGTTGTGTTGGTTGATGAGTTTGGAAAAACAATATTACACTTGGCTTCTGAATAAATACTGCAGAGACCTCTTTTAAATCCTCTAGTAATTTTTTGTAATCCCTCACAAGTAGTAAAACCATTTCTGTGAGGCAGAGAGGAGAGGAACCCACAAATAAGACATCTGTTATTATTATATCAATGATGATATATGCCCAACTATGAAATAACAATGTTTAATAAGAAATGGAACCTTATCCAAAATGAGATCTCACTCACTTCCACGACTTCATTTGCTACATTAATAAGAGTAAACTGAAGTTTATAATTGAGTGATCTTATCTATTAGCATTAGTAATATATCACAAGTTTAGGGCTTTATATTTTAAATGAATGGAATTTAAAATGTTGGGAAGTTCTGTGATAACATATAGTGTGTGTGGACAGATGAGCTTGGTGACACATTGAATACACAGGAATATATTAGGGCTATTCGCCTTCTGTTCTATATTTTTAAAGGAAACTTGCACCTCCCCCAATGTTTTGATTTATTTATTACAAGTTTAAGATATTTTTACAATTTATTAAAACAAGCATGAAAGAATGTTGAGATTTATAATGCTTTCATAAGATGTTTAATATGATGGACCTTAATATTTAAAATGAATTCTAGAGAAATAATTTATTACTTGAATTTAACACACTTTTTCAGCATACAGGTGAAAAACAAATTCTGAACTCTAAAGGCTATGTCATCGTATGTTCGAAGAATTTTGGAGAACCCCAAAGTACAACTTGTGTGATCGAATAAGCAGTTATTTGCCAGTACCAGATTTATGTGTTAATCAAAAGAATCTTAAACAAGGCTCCTTTAAAATGCCTCACAATGATATCCAGAATCTCTTGGTTTTTGGTTATCTTTCTACTTATTTCCTTTGACTCCTATACAAACAAACATCAGCTGAGCTCTTGACTTTGGAAGGAGGCACACTTTCCCCAGTCCCCTTCAGCCCTTCCCCCCTTCCTCCCCCCCCCCCCCCCATGCTCAGCAATGCAATATGCACAGAACAGGCCTTGCTCTGCTCTCCTGTGGATTTTCAGTTCAAACTCAGTTTCACCCTCTTCCAGCCTTTGCTGAAACTGGTGACTACTGAAGCCAAAGTTAGAATGTGTGAATTTGCTTAGAAAGCGGTGTTAGAGCCAAGTAGGAAACAGCAATGCTTCTCAACATTTGCCTCCACTGAGAGCAACAGACTTTTGGAATCTCCCTCTTTCTTAGGCTTCCATCACTCTTCTCTCTCAGCTCTTCTATTTCTTTGACTGGTCTCTGACCTTTCCTTCTCAGTTTACTATATTGACTCTCATTCCTCTTCCCTGTCTTTGCATGTAGGGGCTTCCAGGTCTCTGTCCTGATCATCTTCCCTATTCATCTATGATACTTTTCTTTTAAATATGTTTTTATTTATTTCAGAGAGAGAGAGGGAGAGATTGAAATATCCATGATGAGAGTGAATCATTGATCGGCTGCGTCCTGCACACCCCCTACTGGGGATCAAGCTCACAACTTAGGCATGTGCCCTAGATCAGGAATCAAATTGTGACTTCCTAGATCATGGGGTGATGCTCAACCACTGAGCCACACTGCCTCAGCTACGATATTTTGAGCTGTATTGAGGTATAATGTCCACATAAGAATTGTGTATGTATGTGTGTATGGGGAGGGGTTGGGGGTATATGTACACATATCCTATATAATAAAAGCCTAATATGCAAATCTACTGAACAGCGGAAAGACTGGTGGAACCATGGGTCGCTATGATGTGCACTGACCACCAGGGGCAGACACTCAACATAGGAGCTGCCCCCAGCCTGCAGGTCCCAGGCCAGCCAAGGCGGGTGCCAGCGGGGGCCCCCCCAATTGCCCTGCTGGTTGCCCCACAGATTGGCCCTGATCGCTGGCCAGGCCTAGGCACCCTACCCATGCATGAATTTTGTGCATCGGGCCACTAGTCTATATATATAAAAGGCTAATATGCTAAGTGTCCAACAGTCTGACCAGTTGCTGTGATGTACACTGACCACCAGGGGGCAGACGCTCAACATAGGAGCTGCCGAGCTGCAGTAACTTGGCAGTGGTGGTTCTCTAGTGACGCACCCCAAAACCAGAAAGGAGGGAGCCCGATCCTGGTGGGGCTGCATGATTCCACCTTTGGCTGTAGGTTATGTTGTTGCTGGGGTGTTGTTGGCCCCGAATCTGGTTTAACTGCACACTTGCATTTGCGTACCACACCCTGTGCAACAGCAACTTTGCAGAGTGCCCTCTCGCACTACAGGACCCCTTGGGGGATGTCAGAGAGCTGGTTTCAGCCTGGTCCCTGCAGGCCAGGCTGAGGGTCCCTACCTGCTGGAGGGATCCCACTCACTTTGCAGATGCCCTTTGAGCCACAGAGCTATCCCGGGTGCAGCCGGCCAGGGAGAGACTGCAGGAGGTTGGCTCCAGGGCATGTCTGACCCATCTCACCCAGTCCTGCCCCACTGGCTACCTTCTAATTAATTTCCTTTCAATGTGCATGAATCCGTGCACCAGATCACTAGTGTGTGTGTGTGTATACACACACACACACACACACACTGAGTGGCCAGATTATTATGATCTCTGAACACACAATAATCTGGCCACTCAGTGTGTGTGTGTGTGTGTGTGTGTGTGTGTGTGTGTGTGTGTGTGTGTATGTGTGTAATATATATATAGTAAATATATATTAGAGGACTGGTGCATGAATTTGTGCATGGGTGGGGTCCAGCTCTGTCCAGGGGAGGGGACATGGGCAGTTGGCCGGCCTGCCTGCTGGTCAAACTCCTGGTCAAGGGGACAATTTCATATTAGCCTTTTATTATATAAGATATGCACTGAGTGGCCAGATTATTATGCATTCAGAGATCATAATAATCTCGTCACTTGGTGTGTGTGTGTGTGTGTGTATATGTATGTGTATATATATATATACATACACACACACACACACTTCTACTGAGAAGATTCTGGATATATATGTGTGTGTGTGTGTGTGTGTGTGTGTGTGTGTGTGTCTGTATTAGAACACTTAAGATCCCTCTTTGCAAATTTCAAATACATATTACAATATTGTTTATAAATACTGTATATATTTTTTGTTAGAAAGATATTTTTAGAGAAAAAGGCAGAAGGAGAGAGCGAAACATGGATCAGCTGTCTCCTGCATGCCCCCTATTGGGGATTGAACTTGCAACCCAGGCATGTGCTGTGTGACCAGGGATTGAGCCGGTGATCTTGGTGTATGGGAAAATGCTCAACCAACTGAGCCACACCAGCCAGGGCTACAATATTGTAAGCTATAGTCACCATGCTGTATATTGGATCTCCAGAATTTATGCATCTTGCATAACTGAAACTGTGTACCCTTTGACCAACATTTTCTCATTTCTCCCTCCCTCCATCTACTATACTTGATAACCCAAAGTGAATGACTGACTAGTGCAAAAGGCGTGGTGTGGCAGGTGTTGTGAGCTCTACTTAAGACACACATTATATTTGTAAAGCAGACTATATTATAGTGTTATAACTTGGAGAAGAAATAATATTCTCTTTCTATGAACTCATGGAGAATATCCATTTGGACTTTTATTTAGGCTGCCTTTCAAACTGAGAGTTGGAGTAGTGTTTCTTCTTTATGTGTATACCAGGAGCCCTCAGCCCAGCTTGCTCCCTCTCATAGATTGGGAGCCCTCAGGGGATGTCCTACTGATGGCCACAGTCTGGCCTCCCTGTACGGGAGGCGACGGGGCTGCTCAGGGGAAGGCACCAGCCCCATCACTGCACTGCTGCAGCCACTGCCAGCCACTGTAGCCGCCAAGGTGTTTTCATCAACAAGGCCTCCAGTTCCTTCACCATGAAAAAATGACGACTTTAGGCATTCTCAAGACGTGTCTTTCATAGGATATGACCTTTCCTTCTTCCTTCCTTTCTTTCCCTCCCTCCCTCCCTTCCTTCCTTCCTTCCTTCCTTCCTTCCTTCCTTCCTTCCTTCCTTCCTTCCTTCCTTCCTTCCTTCCTTCCTTCCTTCCTTCCAGAATCCTCACCTGAGGATATGTTTCCAGTGAGTTTTAGAGAGTGTGGAAGAGAGAGGGAGAGACAGACATCATTGTGAAAGGGACACTTTGATTGGTTGCCTTCTGCATGAGCCCTGACCTGGGCCCCGGCCAGAGAGGAGCCTGTAACCTAGGTACATGCCCTTGATTAGAATTGAACCCAGACCCTGCAGTCGGCAGGCCAGGGCTCTATCCACTCAGACAAACTGGCTAGGGCAGGATATAACATTTCTTAGCCCCTTCAGCAGCAGACCTTCGTTTTTTCCTCCAGGAGTATGGTGGAAAAACCCTAGATCACCTTCTTGGATTCTTATTACCCAAGTTACCAAGAACACTGCAAGTGACGGCGTACAGGGAGCTTAGCCAATGAGTGGTCAGGTTTACACTCAACCTGGTTTGGCTCAGTGGATAGAGCGTCGGCCTGCAGACTGAAGGGTCCTAGGTTTGACTCCTGTTAAGGGCATGTATCTTGGTTGGGGGCATATCCCCAGTGGGGAGTGTGCAGGAGGCAGCTGATCAATGTTTCTCTCTCATCTGTGTTTCCGACTGTCTATCCCTCTCCCCTCTTCTCTGTAAAAAAATCAATAAAATATATTTTTTTAAAAAAGAAAAGGTGATTCCTCTGCAGCTCATGTGCAGAGGACCCCCTGCGTTGTGTCCACTGGGCTGGGGCGTGTCCCCATGGCCTGGGGGGGGCATGCCCCCAAGGCTGGCAGCCAGTCCTGCATTGTGGGCACCAGGCTGGAGGCATAGACCCGGGCTGCTGCTTCGCGCTGGCACATGTGCAAGCGGCCGCTCCGTTCCCAGCTGCTTGGTGTCTGCACCCATAGGCCCAGAGTGACCGGGGGCATTCTGGGACCCCGGCCGCTCAGGGACTGTGCATGGGCCTACAGGCTAGGAGCGGCCTGGGTACCGAGGATGTTTCTGGGACCAAGGCCACTTGGCGCCTGTGTATGCAAATTAACCCATCATCTTTGGCAGGTTAATTTGCATACTCACTCCTGATTGGCTGGTGGGTGTCATGGAGGTACAGTCAATTTGCATCTTTCTCTTTTATTAGTGTAGATGTGTTTCTTAATTAATATTAAACAATAATTAACTTTTCTTCAAGACCTTTAACCATTACTGAGAAGATTCCAGGTATCCTATCTAATAAAAGAGTGATATGCAGATTGACCATCACTCCAACACACAAGATGGCTGCCCCCTTGTGGTCGAAGATCCTGCCCCCATGTGGACACAAGATGGCCACCACAAGATGGCCAGCAGTTGTGAGGGACCAGGCCTTCAAGGAAGGGCAGTTGGGGGTGATCAAGCCTGTAGGGGAGGGCAGTTAGGGGTGACCAGGCCGGCAGAGGAGGGAAGTTGGAGGTGACTGGGCCTGCAGGGAAGGGCAGTTGAGGGGAACCAGGCCTGCAGGGGAGGGCAGTTAGGGATGACCAGACCTGCAGGGGAGGGCAATTAGGGGTGACCAGGCCTGCAGGGGAGGGCAGTTAGGGGCAAACAGGCTGGCAGGGGAGCAGTTAGGCATCAATCAGGCTGGCAGGGGAGTGGTTAGGGGGTGATCAGGCTGGCAGGCAGAAGTAGTTGGGGCAATCAGGAAGGCAGGCAGGTGAGCAGTTAGGAGCCAGCAGTCCTGGATTGTGAGAGGGATATCCTCTGGAGATCAGGCCTAAACGGGCAGTTGGACATCCCTCAAGCGGTCCCAGATTGGAGAGGGTGCAGGCTGGGCTGAGGGACACCTCCTCCCCATGCACAAATTTCATGCACTGGACCTCTAGTATATGATATAAAGGTATCTAATTGCTCTTCAATAAAATCATTATCAGTCTTTACCCTGTCCAGTCCTATTAGACCTATAGATATATGTAAGTGCTGAGTCCTTTTATTTCTAAGATCAGTCCTCCGCAATCCCTGGGCTCAAATCTTGAGACTGGAAAAACATTAGGAGATTAACCTCGCCAGGGAGTGAAATCTAGAATTAGTCTTGCTTCTATAAGATCTCTAAGACCTGCTGTTCTAAGATTAGTTCTGGTCCTTATACAGCCCCTAAAGGAAGGCTTCCCTTCATCTTTCTGTGCACATCTAGTGACTACAAATAGATATCTTCCCGGGCTTTCAGACAAGCGTGTCAGGATCCTGCTGGCACTGACTTTCTGCCCTAGATCCCACACTAGTGGCAGACATACCTTGCATAGTTCTTGTGAGCCACCATTCCCAGGAACTAGACCTTGTCTTTAGTATCTGTAGTTCCTAACAGGTTCTGATCCTCAAATGGACAAAACCCAAAAATGCAGCACTGTCTTACACTAAACCTGAGATGTCACTAAAGTCTGGACACTTCAGTGATTGTCTTCATTGACCAGATGAACCCTATGAATACTATCCTAATTTGCCCTGCTGGGTAGTTCCTTCAGTGGCCAGCTCCACTGTAAGGTCAGTGTTCCAGCTTCAATATCAACCTGCTTCTCTCTTTTTTGCCCACCATCCACTGAAGCCTTAGTATGTTCCATAGTCCAGGCCACACAAATTTGATAATTTTCACTGATATCTTCAGGCTAGGTCAGTCTTAATGAGACAAAATCATGAACTATTAAAAGAGGGTCTGATGGCTCATATTAATATCCCTTCAAAAATAGTGCTTATTGAATATCTACAAGGTATTTCTCATTCAGTGTGAGGAGACAGAACTAGAAGACCTTGTTTTTGTCCTGAATATGTTTACATTCTAATGGGACACTCATATTTATTTGTGTGTGTGCGCATGTGCGTGTGTGTGTGTGTGCGCGCGTGCACACACACACACACACACACACACACACACACACGCACATACACACACACTCTACACAGGCAATATAAACGTTAAGTGAATTAACCCAACCAAAAGTTCCAGAAGAATTCAGGTAAGATAGAGATGAGTCTGGTGCCCTCATTTTACACACAGTGAAAGGGTGCTAAGGCAGGGTTAAAACTCATGGGGTCTAACAAAAGTTTGTACTTACCTCATTCTACTGGGCTCCCTCATGAGAATTTCAAGCTATGATTAACGGGTGAGTGCCATGAGACTTCCTTAGTAATAGGTTTCCCAGTTAAGTTGGAATTTCAGGTAGACAAGTAATTTTTAAAATATAATTACATACCAATTACAAATTGCATTTGTTATTTACCTGAAATTTGAGTTTAACTGAACTTTAACTGGACATCTCCCCCCTAGCCCCCCACCACTAAATTTAACTCTATTAGTGCTGCGTAAATCACACCATATAGAAAACTGCTCAAGTGTAAAGAATGTGCTCCTTGAGGCTAAAGGAAGTAAACTTTTATTAGCAAGCCATGACTTGTCAGAACTGGAAAAAAGCTTAAAGGTCACCCCATCTTCATTTTATCAATGAGTAGACTAAAGATCTTGCACTAACTCATGGTACTTACTAGTCAGTTCCTTTGTAATGCCAAATCCATTGGCCTTTTTTAATACCAAATCCACCGCACTTAGAGCGAGTGGAAAGTTTAGAATCAACCTGAGGTTTGTGGGTGAAAGAAACACGGCTGTCTTGTGCCTTGTAGGGGCTATATAAATATTTTGGCCAAAATGAGGATTTTATGCTAATCTGGTTTCTGATACAATGCTCTACATAGAATAAGCATACCATTAGGCTTGTTGATAATAATACATGTCACACACACACACTAGTATAATCATAAATACATGCACACATATTCCTTCTTAGGATTTGAGAGAATGTGTTGAAATCTGCCACATGGATTATTGGATATGCTTGGTAAATAGAACATTAACTCGTGTCAAATAATTTTTTATATTCTTGGAGTTTATAGTAGCTAATAGAGAAACTAGGGCAGTATAACATCCAAATTAGGGGAAAGAAAAAATTTTGAAGCTAGACTAGTCAAACTAGTTGCCACTAGCAACACATGGTTATTTAGCATGTGAAAGGTCTTCAGTTGTGAGGTGTGCTGTAATTAAAATTAGCACACTATATTTCAGACTTAGATAAAAGAGTAAAAAATATCACAATAATTTTAACATTATTTGCATTTTAAATATGTTTGGTATATTGGGTTAAATGAAATGTACTAATAAAATTTACCTGTTTTTTTTTTAACTTTTTTATTATAGCTACTAAAAAACTTAAAACTACAGAAGTGCATCAGATTATATTTCTGTTTTATAGTATGTTCCAAAGGATTCATTATTTGAACAGGAAAAAAAATAGAGTTTAGGATACACACACACACATATCTTGCCATCCATCTTTCTAGGATGGTATTTAACTTATTTATTTGCTTCATTGAAAATTTTTAAAATTGCTTTGGAAAGTGTGAACCATCATGAAAAGATTAATATCTTTGTAATCATTGTTAAGAAAGAAAATAGTTGGCTATTGGATTTTCTTTTCAGAACTCAGCAAACATTTACTGGTCTCAGGCTGCTTAGCTCTTTGGGGTAAATCAATTAAATGCCTCGGTTTCCTCATCTACAACAAGAGCTCTCTGAAGGGGCAGGCCTGTTCCCAACACCCACAAAGCACAGACTGCCAGAACAATGAATAATGTGGCCCCATTGTTGCTGACAGATGGGAATTATTCACTTTTCAGTGTATGTTTTTTGAAATGGTTTTGAGTTCACGCCCAGTTGGCGGCTGTTGCCATGGTCGTATGCTTTATGATGTTAGCCCCTTGCCCCTTACTCTGCCTTCCCAGGAAAGAGAGAAACGTGCTGCAAGTTTCACAATTGTAAAAATATTTTACTAGTCAGTGCCTTTGTAATTTCTTCTTGTATTTCCCGTTAAACTTGGGTAATTCATAGATACAGATAATAAAAGCTACCAGATATAGGGGGAGGCACAGTCTGATTCCACTTCATTAGAAAGTGCCCTAAGAAAGTCTCCTGTGTGGGGAACTGCATTATGAAATCCTCTCTTGTTCTAGCAATTGTTCAGTTTTTAAGCTCTTGCTTTGGGTATGGAGGCTCTTTGGCATTTTTAGTTAGTTGCAAAAGCCAACATGTCTTTTTTTGTGATGTCAACTTATGCCCGGTAGAAGAAAATATAAATATTTTGGAGTTGTTTTTTTTCCATTTCAACCTCATCATTGTTAGTGCATCTGCACTCCACCTGACCTCTCTTGGTTCTGTTTTTAATTCTCCTCATATACCAGCTTTTAGTGGAGCCTGTGTGCTTTAAGTAATGAAGGTCAAATTTCTGAGCCCTTGTATGCTCACCCAATGATTTCTAGCTCTCTTTAATCCTTCCCTGCACCAACTGCTGCAGTAATGAGGGGCAAGGGGCGGCTGAGGATTGAGGTCATGAGCTTTCAGTTTGCAGTTACATATTTCTCTGGTGCTTAGGTGGAACAGCTCCTCTTAGTTTCCTAGAGGTGGGTGAAAAAGAAAGGAGAAAAGGAAAGAAATTACTGAAGCCCATCGTAATGTGTTGATATTGTTTGGGTGGGTCTTTTCCTGACACATTGTGCATCCTTGTTAGGGAAGGATGGAGGGAAGGAGAAGGAGAAGCTCTGACAAGTCATAAGAGGACTGCATGTGAATGTGTGTCCACAGGGAATGCTGCCCCTTGGCCAGCCAGGAGAAGCTGTGGTCTCTGGCCCAGCAGTGTCAAAGTAGAGGGACTCTCCTACTGACGAAAGAATCACTGAACCTTCTGTTCGCCTTTAAGGCATATCTTCTGCCTACCACCTCTCAGGATGTTTCATACCATCATCTTTAAACCTCAACAAGTATGTATAAAGACATAATTCTAAACATAGTTGTAATTATTCCACAGCTTTCATTATAAAATAGAACTAATTTAGACTGTATATGAATCCGTCCTAAAAATCTTAATGAAAACTAGATGTTGAATTACAGAGCCTGTATAAAGTTATTATAGTTTTAGATTATAATACTGAAGACTGCTGTTTTTGACAAAATGCAATGAAACAACTTTGACATTATTGATGAAATACTATAAAGACATTTTCTCTTCCCGGGGTAGACAAATGGAAAAAAGAAAGAAAAAAATTACTTCACTTTTTTTCTATGTTTGTTAATTTATTTTTTCATATGCACTCAACACATATTTATTGAGCACCTACTACATGCCAAGCATTCTATTAGATATGAGATGCTCTGTCTAATGACAGCTATATATTGATACAAATTGTTGAATAATTATTCAAACAATTCAGGCACGCTTTTAATCTGGTTAATTACTAGTTTGCTATATGGTAAGCACGCTACTTAGTCTCATGGGCCCTTTGATATCTGTTCCAAAATTTACAGAATTTATATTTTATTAGGGGTTTATGAGACATGCACGGAGATCTGTAATACAAGAGTTCAAGTGGCATATGCCACAGATGCACAAATCAACTGTAAGGGAGGTGTAGGGATAGCAAAGATAGCTTTCAACAGGAAAGGCACCTCACAGGATCCCAGGGGAGATCACCAGAGAAAATGACATTTAAGACAAACCTTGAGGAACCTAACAGATGGAGAGAAGCAGAGACCAACAAAGACATTGCCAACTTGGGACAGTGCATATGGAATGTGAAATCAAGTAGCGAGACTTGAAACTTCATAGCCAAAGAACCTTGAATGCAAGGCCCAACAACTTGGCCTGTACTTTGTAGGCACCCTCAGAGGTAACGTGATGAAGTGATGGGTCTCCACTTTTAGACTTCTTTAATCTTCTGGAGATCAAGTGGTGTTTGAGAAATGGCGAAGAGAGGCTTTCACCAGAAAACACACATGTAGGGCTTTGCAATCCTGCTTGCTTCTCAGTTTACCATCTATTTTCTGTGTCCAGTTCCCTTCCATGCTATCATGATTCTAAGTTTTCTATAAACTAGTGCCTAAATCCTGGGAAAACATTCATATTAATGAGTGAATGATAGCAAAGCCTCAGTTTTTAAAAACTTTCCCCAAAGCAAACAGTTGTGCTTGCTTTGCACCACAACCTGCACCACTTGCATGCCAGAGAGATCATCTTCACCCATGTTGGCCGGGACTCTGAACTCATAAGAATCTCTAGAGTAGCCGGCGCTGGCGCGGGGCAGCGCTCCTGGTAGAGGGGTTCTTCGAAGATATCAAGTGCCCCCTGAAGCTACGGTATGATAAAGGAACTCCCCTAAATGGCTGGCAGTGACATGTAACAGGAGGAAATGGAAATGAAATCCCACTCGTTTTATAACTTACTGTGAAAATCTCTTTCGTATCTTATTCTGAAGAGCTTTCAGAGGAAGCTATCTGGGGAATTAGTATGTGTATGGCTCTAAGCATTTAACTTGCACATATATTAATTTTTAAAAGTTATATTTAATAAGTTAATACAGTCTTATAAAAATTCATTTAATTTCACAGTGTATTGAGGAACAAGTAGAAGTCCTCTTTCCTGCCCTGAGACTCTTCTTACCTCCCCCAAGTCTACACTCCTCAGAGATCATCACTGCTATCAGTTTTGGATTCTTCCCGATCTTTCTCCACACACTTACACACACACACACACACACACACTCGCATGCATGCCCACAAGCACACTCACTCATTTCCACATTGTTTTACCTTGTGCATACACATAGTACATGTTGTCCAAAACCCTTGTTTTTTGAGAATATTCCATATTACACACATGGATTTACCTTGTCATTTTTCATTGCTATATAGGACTACATAATATGGATTCCTATAGTTCATCCATCATACTTTCACTGATGAGCATTTAGGATATTTCCAGTTTTTCATTATTAAAAACAGTGCTACAAAGTCATGTTCCTCTCTTTTTGTGCATGTATGAGAGTATTTCCTCAACTCAGATACCTAGACTTGAATTTTCTCAGTCAAAGAGTACCCATATAAAAAAAACAATAATAGGATATTTCTGATGCATTTATGTCAGATTTTAAAAAAATAATTATTCTTTGGCAAAGATCAAAATCCAGCTAAATCTTAAATCCAGGTGTCTATCGAAATCATTCCCAAAGTCCTTAATTTATTTCAGATGATGCTTAACATCCATTCTAAAAGCAAAATGCTGCTTGTGATGAGCTATGCCAATCACATGTATTTAGATTTATATGCTTCTGCTCCCTTGCCAGTGCTGAAGAGGGTAGTATATCTTTACCGACACAATCAGCGTAGACTTGATAAAGTAGAGCATGGACGTCAGAGGTATATAAGACAATTAGGTAGACAGCTGTCTTTGGGTAATATAGATTATTCAGAGCTCCAGTCAGGCGACAGAAAAGCTTGAAACGAAAGCCTTTATTTGAATGTCCAGTATTATTGCTCTCTGGCATAGTCATAAACAATGATATTTTACATTTCCTCTTCCTCATATGGTCCAAACACTCTGCATGACAATATTAGAAAAGTCAGATATTTACAGGTTCCTTTTTCTAACTTCGCGGAGTAAATTGTCCAGAGTGCCCAATGTGCCTGGAAGGGTGAACTTTCATCCAAAAGGCTAGATGGGCTTTAAACAAGCTGCCTCCAGTGTTGGGGGGAGTCAGCCAAAGTCTTGCTTGAGTTTTGAGATTGAACCTTGATGGGAATATTCTCTAGGACTCAGCGTGAGTGGAATGCCGCCCTGTTCTGTTGATCAGTGGCCCTTATAATGTGGACATAGGAAGGGGAGGGTCGGGCATCTGGGCCATGCAGGTGGAAACAATTATGATTCAAAATGGATTTGGAAAACTGATTTGCTTTTCTCTAAATTTGCCACATAAAAAGTAGTTTTGGGTTCCTAAAATCTCTCAACCACTCATTAAGTATATGCATTCGTAGAACACTTGATATTTTATTGTGCATGACTTAAAAATCTACCTTATACAATGTATGGAATATGTATACATATTCCTCTCTAAACACACATATATAGTCAAATCTGTGTTTCACATCAAACATCTACTGTATGTTTCATTAGGGAGACAAGACCCATGTGTTTTGCAGAAGCTTTTAAAGCGGTTTCATTTATTTTATTAGCCTTTAATGAATGTAATTAGAACCCAAGTAATTAAATGCAATTGTGCTCAGTATGTTCCTGTTGTAAATTGCCCTAAACAATGTGCATCGTGTGAACAAATTTGTGGGATTAATCGAGGATAGATAATGTTTTTGGATAGTATTTCACACTAAACGGCCGCAGAGAGAAACAAAGGAGCTGGCGCAGTGTCATTAATCTTAGTCAACTGGCAGCTCTGGTGTAATTTGCATGACTTAGGCAGTGACACAGGATGAGGCTTGCTTGGGATGGGTGTTAGATCACTACGATACGTATGTATTTATTCCCCTTTAGTCTCCTGATTTATAAGCAGAAAGAAGTTTGCATGTGGAAACGGATAAACACTATGGTGCTAATGGAAGGAGTTGTAGATTACTCAAATTATTACTGGCAATATACACATTCTTTTGTTTTCATATTGAGTAGTTCTGTTTTATGGTTTAAAAAGGCATCTGTGAATCCCTGTCAAGACAGAGGAAAAAAAAGCAGATGTATTGTGGCTGGATAGTATGATGCACACAGCAGAAAAAGTTTGACTTTTCCCCCCTCCTTCCATATCTAATATATATATTGATTTATTGCTTTAGGAACCTATCTTTTTCAGGAGAGGCACTTTTGGATTGCATTATAGGAAACCTTCAAACTCCACTTAGGAAAATATCATTCGGAAATAAGCGCTTGGGAACATGGGTAGCAAATGCAAATGCTTTCTTTTTTCATCATAAGATGTAGAATGCAACTATGAATTACAGAAACAATTAGATAAGACAGTCTAAGAAAAGCACACAAATTGCACTCCAAATGTCATAACAGATGACAAATAAAAGGTAAATGAATCTGGGGAGTTTAGATCTAAAATGGCCATGCCCTCCTGACCTAACAGACATGCTAATCTAGGCCTGTACGAGTGTGTCTGACATTTATGAGCACATGGCCCAGGCCATTGTGTTCTTTTTCTTCTGTTTGAGATGAAGTTGCCCTCAAAGTTACCTAGAATGCAGCCAAATCATCTTGAGGGCAGAACATACAGCTACATTGGCTTTGCCGGTACAGTGCCACACGAAGACTAGATTTAAATTCGAGTTAAAGACTTGAAGTAAGAAACGAATATTCATTAATTAAAAAACTACACTTCACAATATATTTCAGGTTAAACTTTAGTCTTTTCTTCTGTACAAAACTGTTTTATTTTGATAACAATATCTTCTAATTTTAAAAAAATTATGGAGTGCATCCTTCTGAGGTTCAATGAAAAACATAAACTTTGGTGAGTTTTATCCTCAACTAAAAAGATTTCTTTTGCCTTAGTGAGTATATAGATTTGAATAAGCTTTCCTGAATCACAGAAACTTAGTGTCTCTCTCTTTTAAATCTACATAGATAATGTGGTATGTGGTGTGCATGTGTGTGTACATGAGAGTATGTTATTTTATGTTTTTATTCCATAAACTTTTAAAACAACAAAATAATTAACAATTCATGAGCATAGCTGACTCTTATTAACATGCCACTGGCCTGCACAACCCAGTTCAACATTTCAAGATCTAGGACAATAGTATGTATTGGGAGGTCAGGCCTATTGATAGAGCATTAAAATGTGTCATATTTAACACAGTTACTTCCCAAACTAGCATGGCAGCATAGCTATAGTTAAAAAGATACAGGGCAATGTGTAAAGTGTAGATATAACACATATCATTTGGAATGCGAAGAAACACAGAAATAGTTTAATGCTGAAGTCATGCTTAGCATTCCAGACTGGTTGAACATGGGGATGAGGGAGAGAAAAATTTTTTCCACTTTAACGTTTGTGGGAAGAAGTCAACTCTTTTCACCACAAATGTTATGGTCACTTGAGGACCTTTTGACTTAATAGATCAAAAGGCAGTTTTCCCAACCCTGGCAGAAATATGATTCTAAAAAGGATGGAAACTGGTGGGTCCTCAGCTGGGCATCATAACCGTTCATCACACGATTCAGTCAATGCATTGCCTGAGTGATCATCACCATTTCTGTGTAATCTGTTGTCCGAGTCAAAAATACACACGTGGCAGAAGTAATTTGTCCAGAGCACAACGAGAGAATTTCTACTTAGTTGCACAGAGTAAATGAAAGTAATTTATTGGAAGTCCTTGCCCAGCATTACTTTGGTATGCAGTCCAAGACATGATTAGAAGCACCCATATAGGCCAGATATGCCATTAATTGCTATGTCAAGTCTTCAATGGAATCATGATTGATGCTGTGGGGTTGCAGAATCTGACTTCCCTCAGAGCATTCAGAATCCTTTTTGTACATATTGCAACGTTCAACTTAAACATGTTACAGCCTACTGTCTATTATTGACTTAAATATTACTCACAAGTTTATGTCTTTACAACCTATAAGATGCTTCTGAAATTAAACACACAAAAGCTTTCACATAGACCAGTGGTCGGCAAACTCATTAGTCAACAGAGCAGCAAACCGTGGCTCACGAACTGCAGTTTGCCGACCACTGACATAGACTATATACTCTTGGAAGAAAAAGTTTGTTGTCGTTTTTTTTCAATCAGAGTTTCATCTACATGATGACTCTTATTATGAAGACAAAAATATAGATGCATTAGAGCTGTTGAAGTATTGGTACTATAAAACTCCTATTAAGATTCTGAGAAAAATAGAGCCTGAAAGAGTTCATGCATTATAAAGAGAGACCCCAGTTGTAAAAGAAATCAGAAAATAATTGCTCTGAAATCTGCCTTTTAAAAAATATTTTTATTGATTTCAGAGAGGAAGGGAGAGAGAGAGAAACATCAATGATGAGAGAGAATCATTGATCAGTGCCTCCTGCAAGCCCCCTACTGAGGATCAAGCCTGCAACCCTGGCATATGCCCTTGACTGGAATCGAACCTAGGGTGCAGGACAACGCTCTTTCTACTGAGCCAAACCAGGCAGGGCTGAAATCCGCATTTTATTACTGGTAGTCTTTGTAACTCCTTAAACTTTCTGCCCCTTCGTGTTCCTATCTCTGAAATGGATAAAAAAATTACTTCAAAGGAATTTAGAAACATGCACACAGGAAGGGAAATACATTTCTAGAGGCCAGGATTCAGTGGAAAAGTCATATTTTTAGTTAACAGTTCTTGAATGGAAGCTCTTACCGTATCCTGTTTGCTGGTGTATGGGGCAAGGTGCCCAGGACTGAGACTAAAATGGGTTTTATTAGCTTTGCTGCATACAATATGTGTGGTCTTAGGTAATTTATTTACATGTTCTTATTCTTCAGGAAGGATACTAATTGACTCTAAACCAGATTTTTGTACAGAGCATTTTAGCTGAAGTCAGAGCCTGAGACTTAGATGCTGTACATGTTGGAGGTGTGTTACTTCCTCCCCAACATACCTATTGCATTTAGAGCTTGAATGCTTCTAAGAGAAAGTGAGCCGTCTATCGGTGAGGGAAGGATATCCGTGTGATGAGCATACAGCTGAAGACTATGCATGTGCTCAGGGCACTCTTCTCCATGTGGCCATTCAGGGACCCAGGCTCCTTTTACTTCATGACTTGGTTATCTCCAAGCTCCTCATTACCATCTGCAGCTGGCTGCTAGAAAGGGAAACAGCATGAAGGACCACACAGAGAGGTTGTTATGGGCTAAGCCTTAAAGTGGTACACATCACTTCTGCTCAAATTCCACTGGCAAGGGCTTGGTCATGGGACCAAACCCTAACTTCAAGGGAGGCTGTAAAATTTCTAACTATATGTTTTTAAAAAAGAAAATGGATTTTAATGGATAGCAGTGGTCCCTGTACTAAGCAATATCTCTTCTCCTACATATCTGCATACCTGCACTAATAGATTCACAGAGGGTGGAACAGTCTTTTGAATAAAAAAAGATTTTGGATCTGAGCATTTTATTCTTTTATTTTTGTATTATTATTTTTTTTCTCTTTTTTTTCCAATAAATCTTTATTGTTCAGATTATTACAGGTGTTCCTCTTTTATTTCCCCCATAGCTCCCCTCCACCTGATTCCCCACCCCACCCAATGCCCTTACCCCCCGCCACTGTCTTCATCCATAGGAGTAAGATTTTTGTCCAATCTCTTCCCGCACCCCTCACACTTGCTTCCCCTGAGAATCGTCAGTCCACTCCCTTTCTATGTCCCTGATTCTATTATATTCACCAGTCCATTCTGTTCTTCAGATTTTTTATTCACTTGATTTTTAGATTCACTTGTTGGTAGGTATGTATTTGATGTCATTTTGTTGTTCATAATTTTTATCTTTACCTTTTTCTTCTTCTTCTTCTTCTTCTTAAAGAATACCCTTCAGCATTTCATGTAATCCTGGTTTGGTGGCGATGAACTTTAGCTTTTTCTTGTCTGTGAAGCTCTTTATCTGACCTTCAACTCTGAATGATAGCTTTGCTGGGTAGAGTAATCTTGGTTGTAGGTTCTTGCTGTTCATCACTTTGAATATTTCTTGCCACTCCCTTCTGGCCTGCATAGTTTCTGTTGAGAAATCAGCTGACAGTCGTATGGGTACTCCCTTGTAGGTAATTAACTGTTTTTCTCTTGCTGCTTTTAATATTCTCTCTTTGTCTTTTGCCCTTGGCATTTTAATTATGATGTGTCTTGGTGTGGTCCTCTTTGGATTCCTCTTGTATGGGGTTCTGTGCGCTTCCTGAACTTGTAAGTCTATTTCTTTCACCAGGTAGGGAAACTTTTCTGTCATTATTTCTTCTAATAGGTTTTCAATATTTTGCTCTCTCCCTTTTTCTGGCACCCCAAAAATTCGGATGTTGGTTCGCTTAAAGTTGTCCCAGAGGCTCCTTACACTATCTTCATATTTTTGGATTCTTTTTTCTTTTTGTTTTTCTGGTTGGATGTTTTTTGTTTCCACATATTTCAGATCTTTGGTTTGATTCTTGGGGTACGTTGATCTACAGTTGAGTTTCTGTATATTCTTTATTTCAGACAGTGTATGCTTCATTTCTGACTGATCCTTTTCCATTTTTTTGGCATTCTCATTAAGCTCCTTGAAGGTCTCATCAAGTTTCTCAGCGGTTTTAAGAAGATTCTTGAGTAACCTTATACATGTGGTTCTGAACTCTATGTCATCCAGTAGTTCGCTTTCCTCTGTTTCTTTCATTCGTGACATGTTTCTTTGTCTCCACATTTTGGCTGTTTCCCTGTGTTGATGGAGTAGCTTT
Source organism: Corynorhinus townsendii (assembly GCA_026230045.1). Lineage (NCBI taxonomy): Eukaryota > Metazoa > Chordata > Mammalia > Chiroptera > Vespertilionidae > Corynorhinus > Corynorhinus townsendii. The sequence continues at coordinate 163,872,907 of JAPDVU010000001.1, read as the reverse complement.
GTGTGGTAGCTGATCTATAGGGGGCAGTAGCTCAGCCTCCTCAATTACATGAGGTGGATGCTCTTGGTACACCCCTTTGTGGGCTGAGTGCAAAGTCTTGGTGTAGTTAAGCCTTAATTGCCGTTGGTACACTGGGAGGAATTGACCTCCAGGCCAATTAGCTGTGAGCACTCGCTGTGTCTATAATGGAAGAACTGCTGCTCTGAAGACACGCTTATGGGGCAGGACTTGTTTCAGTGGGGCTTTGGTGCTCACTGAGTCTGCCTCTTGAATGTGTCACTTATGGATGTGAGGAGTTGAAATCTGGTGTCTCACACTGACCACTAGGTACACTGGCTTCTGCATCTCCAATGGGGTGCAGGTCAGCTACTGTCTGAGGCCACCCAGCAGGAGCTACAGTGAGAGCTTCAGTTTTCTCCTCTTTGCTTGTGGTTTGGAGGTTTTGGAGCTGTCTGACCCAGGCTGCAAGTTTGCTAGGTTAAGCTGCGATAGGGCAGGGCTTTCTTATGCAAAAGCTGCCTCTTAGAGCTTGGGTGGGTTTGTAGGTTGTGCAGGGCGGGGTCTCAGGGCGTCACTAGGCTAGGGCGTGGCAAACAGCAATGGCTGCTAGTTAGCGGGCTCTGAGTCCCTGTTGGCAGTCCCGTGCCCCAGTGCAGTAAACAATTATTCCTGTGCTCAGCTCTGCAAGCAAGCCACCCTTACTGGCAGACAGTCCAGCTTCTCCCCGTAGGAGTTTGGGTCCCCCGCATCTCCCCTGAAACTGTATTTCAGAGTAATCGGGGGCTTGTCTCCCTTCTGGTTGAAAAAAGCAATGCCCGCCGCCAGCACGGATCACGCGCCTCCTCAGCTTTTCAGCGCTCGTGCACGTCTCAATGCTCTTTTCTCTTTCCTTCTAGTTGTAGAACTTCCACTCAGCTAGCTTTCCCGTGGTTCTGGGTGATAGACGTTTTTTCTTTTAGTTGTATTTTTGAAATTGTTGCGGGAGGCAGCAGTTTAGGTGTTTACCTAAGCCGCCATCTTGGATTCTCCCCTGAGCATTTTATTCTTAATCCCCAACTAAGCTTACAGATTATTAATAACATATTTAATAAACTGTGGAGGCTCAGATCAAGACTGTATTTCAGACAGGACAGTGGACTCTCTCAGAGAAAAACCTTTGTGAGGACTGCAGGTCCAGATGCCAGGAATTCTTCCTGTGGACTCAATGTTCCAGGTCTTAACTGGAACAGCTCTTTCCATTTCCACATGCACAGGCTTTGTCCTCATGGCATGGCCTTCGCACCAATTGGCTGGGTCTGGCTGGCTTTTGGCATCAGACATGAACTGCCTAGATTTAGTTCCGCTGTGGCCATCTGGGTATAAAGTGCATGGGAAACAGGCTCAGGGGCTTGTAATTAGGAACATTAATGGGCATTACCGTCATTTGAAACTAAACACAGTAAGAGTTGGGTGCACATGTAACCTCACTAACCATTGACTGCAAAAATATAAAATTTTAGCAGGCTATTTTCAATACTGCTCTTTCAGTGACAAGATTTCTAAAATATGATTAAGCAATATTCTATAACTTCTGTGTGTGACTATACTGAAGACTGTATAAAAATGATCATATATATATGCACATATATACATATGTGTGTGTGTATGAGTGTGTGTGTATATATATATATACCGTTTCAAAAGTTTGTTCTTGGCATGAGCATGAAGTGTAATAAATACTTGTACCTTCCCTGAAACATGGGTAGTGCTAAAAAATAACTTTTATTGAGCAACTATTGTGCACAAGTCACTTTAGGTATGTTCTCTTTTGTAAGCCTCTAAACAACCTGATGAAGTAGCTATGAACACTCTCATTTTACAGATGAAGAAACAGGTTGTGATGTTCAGTAAACTACACCAGGTACTAGAACTATGACACAACAGAGCCAGGATTCAAATTCTGTCAATCAAAACCCAAAGTCTGCACTTGTAACTACTATGTGATATGGGTTGTTGCAGCCAAGACTAGCTTCCCAGAGAAGCAGTCTGACTCTAGCAGATGCTGTAGGAGGAACTGGGCAAGAGATCACATCCTGTGAGATAACCCAGACTAGCGAGGAAGAGGAGTGGCCATTGTCCCAAGCAGTCAATATTGACGGCAGAATGATAAGTGGAGTGATGATATGCAGGCATACTAGTAAAGACAGCAAGCTCCTTAGCCTTTCTGAGTCTCAGGGTCCTCATTCATAAAATGGGGTAATAGAACTACTTAACTTTTAACAGGTAGTGAAGGTTAAATGAATTCTAGGACAGTGCCTTGCACTCAGGACAACGATTCATATTTATTGAATAATCGTTAAGCTCCCTTCAAGTTCTGTAAAAAAAAATGTGTAACATTCTTAAGAATTTAGAGTGAGGTTTGAGAGTTTGAAGGGGAGTCCTAGCAGCAGCAGCAAAGTTGCATCAGGTCAGTTCTGCTTCAGAACTGTAATTTTAATAAAGACAAATTAGGTGGAGATGCTGGGGTGGTGGATATGATGGTAGCCCAGTGCCACTGGCCAGAGGCAGCAACAGTGACTAGGTACATAAAGGTTGGATTTCTGCAGGAGATTTGCACATCGAAGAGCAAAGATAAGCTCAAGCAAACACAGCACGTTATGGTATTAGTAGCACCAGGGAGAGCTCCCGGGGTCCTTCTAATCTTGGAAGGCAGGAAACATTTGAAGTACTTTTCATTTATGCCTGGTCTTCTCTGGTTAGGCCTACCATTAAAGCATAGACTTTTTAGTTCAGTGGTCGGCAAACTCATTAGTCAACAGAGCCAAATATCAACAGTACAACGATAGAAATTTCTTTTGAGAGCCAAATTTTTTAAACTTAAACTTCTTCTAATGCCCCTTCTTCCAAATAGACTCGCCCAGGCCGTGGTATTTTATGGAAGAGCCACACTCAAGGGGCCCAAGAGCCGCATGTGGCTCGCGAGCCACAGTTTGCCGACCACGGTTTTAGTTGATTAAGTGCCCAGGTCTGTTAAGGAAGATTCAAGAGGACGAAAACTGCATTGTCATTAACTCAGGAACACTTAAGACCTTTCTAAAATCCAATACCTATCATCTCCATGGACTTGAGCTTAGATGGCATTTACACCCCCCTATGAACTCGGTGAGAAACAATTGCTATTTTCTTTGCTTCAGTACGGTATCTTTCTAGAGCATGAACAGGGGCCCAAGCAACATAAACATCAACAAACACTTCTTTTTCTCTTCCTTGTACTATGTATACCCTTTAGAACAAGTGGGCTGCCAAGGGCCCTCCCCTCCCACCCACCCCCGAAAAACTAACTGGATATAGGATCAGAGGCTTACTGGAGAATTTGCCTTAAGTGAGGCAAATTTCAAACATATTTGCCCAGGGAGAAAAGGATTCAAATGGTGGTTTCAGTTCCAGCTGAAACCTATTTGACCTTTAATGCAGTTTCGTGACCATTTCCTACCGAGCTTGTGTGCTGAGTTCCTTACTACCAAAGTGGGGCAGCAATGACAAAGGAACTCTCAGCCCTTCACAACCGCCTCTAGAAAATAAGCAGCTCCCTTTGTATTTCTGCTGGTGGGGGTGCATTTCCCCCACCTGGATTTTCCGGACATGAAAGAAGGACTGCTCCCCGACTTCTTCCCTTCAATATGGGAGAGCCAGTAAAAGGGACAGCCCCCAACAACATTGTGGTAGCTATTGCTTATTAAGGGCCAACCTTAAGTATGGAGTTCCTATTTGCAGGTCTATCTAAACTTTTACACGATGTAGGCCTGCCTTTGGTATAAGACTAAAGCACTACTGTAATTTTTTTTTAACTTAAGCGTGTGTCTTTTAAAAATATTTTTATTGAGTTCAGAGAGGAAGGGAGAGGGAGAGAGAGATAGAAACATCAATGATGAGAGAGGATCATTGATTGGCTGCCTCTCTGCACACCCCCTACTAGGGATTGAGACCGAAACCGGGGCATGTGCCCTGACTGGGAATCAAACGATGACACTCAACCACTGAGCCATGCCATCCGGGCAGCACTACTATAATTTTAATAAAATATTTTAGAGATTTGAAGAAAAGTGTTTTTGTTGTTTGAGAAGAGAAGGCTTTTGTTGTTGTTGTTGTTTTGATTGTTTTTTGAGTGGCTTCTTCTAAATTTGCAGAAGCTTGTCAGCAATGAAAGGTTACTGCATGTCCAGCAGTCCTTCCTTCTTACAACTTTCTCTTTTCTGGACTTTGTAACATACAATCCAGATTTTCCTCTTACCATGCAGCACAGTCTATCTTGGATTTTTTTTCAAGCATATGCTCTTTTTATTGGGCCATTAAGTTTTGAAATTCCTCAAAATTGTCTCTAAAATTACCCACCCCCCTGCTGTATTTCTTCCTGATGACCCTGTTTCCCTCCTCTATAGCACCAAATGCTTTGTTATAATCAAATGTCTCTCACATTTGTATCTCCAGCTCAGACCTCTCTTCTGGGTCCAAACTGTTTACTCAGCTTTCCTAAGGGGATGTACCAAAATCACCTCAAACTCAACACATTCAAGTCAATTCAGAATCCAGCCCTGCTCCTGGGCCTGTTCCTTCTCCAGTTTTCCTATCTTCATGAGCTTATAAACACTGGGCAGAAAAGACTGTAGGCCATCCTCACACTTCTGCTTCCCTTGCCCTCCTCCTCCAATTTATCCCTGAGTCCCGTCAATGACCTCCTACATATTTCTCAAATATCTCACTTCTTTTCCTCTCTATTTTCAGCTCCCACCCCAGCCCACACCATGTAGTTCTGGTATATCCTCTGGCAGCCTGCATTCCCCTACCAAATCCTATGTAATTATTTTTTCATGTTATAACCTGAGTGACCTTTTCAACTCACACAACTTCTTGTCTTCACTCTGCTTGAAGCCATTTGGTGGTTTTGCACTGCTCTTGAGATGAAGATTAATATCCCTAACAGGGTTCATGAGGTCTTGTGTGATTTGGCAGCAACTCCTACTTCTAGAACAGTCTGGTAGCACTTAACCTCCTTTCTTTTTACACACAACTCACTGTCTTTTTCATACTTAAGAAGCTCCATTCATCCTCTTGACTCCAAATGTTATGGAACATCAGATTCCCTTTGCCTCTGACTCATTGTTTGCTTTACTTACTCATAACACGCCTAGTTTTGTATATAATGTGTGTGTGTGTGTGTGTGTGTGTGTGTGCGCGTGTGTGTGTATTTCAATTGATTTTTTTAGAAAGGAAGGGAGAGGAAGAGAGAGAAACATTGATGTGAGAGCAAAACATTGATTAGCTACCTCTTGCACACCCCCTACCAGAATCAAACCTGCAATCTTTCTGTTCACAGGATGATGCCAAACCAACAGAGCCACACTGGCCAGACCTTAACACTCCTGTTTAAATAACACTTTTTTATGGAAGTCTCTGTAGTACCTAATTTAGATATAGTCTCAATGGTTCTCAACCTTTGTAATGCCGTGACCCTTTAATATAGTTCCTCATGTTGTGGTGACCCCAACCTTAAAATTATTTTCGTTGCTACTTCATAACTGTAATTTTGCTACTGTTATGAATCATAATGTGAATATCTGTGTTTTCCGATGGTCTGAGGCTCTATAGCAGCGGTTCTCAACCTGTGGGTCATGACCCACAGATTGAGCAATCCACAGGTTGAGAACCACTAGCAGGGTCGCCTAAGACAATCAGAAAACACAGATATTTACATTACGATTCATAACAATAGCAAAATTACAGTTATGAAGTAGCAACGAAAATAATTTTAAGGTTGGGGGTCACCACAACATGAGAAACTGTATTAAAGGGTCACAGCATTAGAAAGGTTGAGAACCACTGCTACTGTAGTTGATGACAGACACCATATGCATTTGGCTGGAGTATTTTGTTTCTAGGAAAGATGAACTAGGACTACATATAGCAATTGCTTAGCACATATCTGTTGAGAGAGTAGAGTTTTGTCTGTCATATTGTATTAGTCCTATAGACCAAAAGAGTGATTTTTTTTCCCTTCAAAAGATTTACAGTTTTTACTTAATTTCTTCCCTGGAATTACCTTTATTATATATTTTAATTGTTTCTGTATCTCAAATATTTTTTTCTGATTGAGAATTAAGGATTTAAAAAGAAAATTACAGTACTTTCTTTCAGCTGGTGCATGAATGCACACATACTTTAGTGACTTTATTCAGCATTATCCTTTAAATGTTAGCCATCTCACCAGGGTTTTCCCGTCAGCTATTATTTCACAGTTTTCTGAAACATCTTCCAATGGAAGTCCTATCCAAGTCAGTCATCACAAAAACATGATTGCACTCATCTTTCACCCACGATACACTTCTTGAATTCATTCAATGGCTTCTAACACATTAACTCCTACCACAAGCTGTGTGGGATTATCAGAGATAGTCACTTGAGCAAGTAAATTTCCAGCTAGTGATTTTGTGCCCAACACCTTGAGAAAGTGGATGCTGCTTTTGTTGAAAGGCTGAAGGCATGTGGTGTGTGGTGACAGACTATTCAGTTTTGTTTTAGACCTTGCCAGGCAGCAGATGGCATGGGTCATCATCAAATTTATCTTTGATTCTATTTCATTGTTTGCTAATATCACCACAATATTTGTGAAATTGTTCTCCATTATGTTCATTTTTCTGTTTATTTTAAAATCTGTACGATGCTGACACAGAGTGACAGTACTTTCCTGTGTTTTCATGGGTACAGCCCCACTCTGTTTTGTTTTGTTTTCTCCTGTACAGATCTTGGAGATCATAGCTGCAAAGAAATTACTTTCTAATGGATACATTTCTATCTATCTATCTATCTATCTATCTATCTATCTCTATCTATCTATCTATCATTTATCTATTTATCATCTATCTATCAAGTGTCTCTTCTGCCTTCTATTTCCCTAATATTCATTTAGAGTAACCCTATTCTCTCATTTTTTACTCTATATGGTTTACCTGGAACTGACTATGTGCTCAGTTCTTAGAGTAGATGGGTGGTCTAAAGGAATCAATCAATGAATTTCACATCCTTGATCACAAAAAGTGGTTCTTGCAGGTTAGAAAGCACAATTCAGGAAAATAATGTTGAGGCCCAGAGTTTTTATTTTCTAAAAACTGTTTGGGGAAATAATGCTCTGTGCAGTGTGTGTGTGTGTGTGTGTGTGTGTGTGTGTGTGTGTGTGTGTGAAGAGGATAACTGAAAGGAGAAAATTTGGGTCTGGGGGCTGCTGAAGCAGTCTTGTCATCACAGCTGCAGAGCTGGATTGCCTGAGGATGGAGCCAAAGCAGAAAGAGGCAAAGCTAAGTTATGGAATCCTGATTTAGCATTCAAGGTCCTGGATCCAGTTGCACCTGAGACAGTTTTACTGCTGAACTTCTCAATATATGTTTTATTTTTTGGTTAAGTCAGTTTGAATTTTTCGTTCTCTCATTGTAACCAAAAGAGTCATGGTGAATGTGTTATTTTTTTTTAAATTAAGCTAGGATGGTTGTTACCCCAAGGATACTGAGCAAGAAAATACATTCTCATTGTCAAATATGTCCTAGGAGGAAGCAAGGCTCCTAGAAGATTGTCTAGACCCAGCATCTGTTAGGCAGTGATGCTGACCCCAGATTGGCAAGCATCACAACTACCACACCAGATGGCCTTTCTAGGCTCTCCTCAATTCCTGAAAAAGCTATGATATCAAAAGTTGGAATGTTACATTCTCATGCATTAAAGTAAACTCTCTTAATGACTAGTTTTCATATATTAGTATGGGTTAGAAATCTACAGTTATTGGTATCTAATGTGTCCCTAGAGTTTTAATTTGTTTACCCTAGTGTTATTTTACAATGATGTCCTTCTCTTCACTTCCTCCCCTTTGCCCAGGCAATTTGAGGCATCCTGATGTCATCTAGATGTTCACGGGCATCACTGTTGGGCTCTCTGGGATGTCTAGGGCTGGGGCAGCTGAATCCATGAATAGGTTTTGAGGAACACTACTTAAATAGCCACATTTTCTTAAAAGGAATTTTAGATCTTAAAAGGTATGATAACATTATAGTACTCCTATACCATTCAAAAGGCATCTTTTCATTCTGAATTTAGAAGTCTTACATGCTTGTTGAAGGGCGTTTTATCCAAAGTGAAAAGTTAATATATGTAATTCCTTTACCTAGAGATATCCATAATTGAAATGTTTGCATGTTTTAATCCAGTCTTATTTTCTATGAATGTGAAAGCATCTGTATTTTACTATATATGTCATTTTTCCTGGTTCTACACTTATTTTAGTATAAATATTTTCCCGTGTTTCTACAAGCTATTCAGAATGGCAATGGCTCTACAATCCCCCCACCTTGTGTTCCACATGTGCTTGGCCATTAGCTGACGGTCGCACTCTGTTAGCTCTCAACTAATATTATTTAAGAGGTGGTTGCCCAACTTAGGCTCACAATTACTGTTTTCAGGTAATTAAATTTGTGTTCAGGATTTTAGAAAAGATAAGTGTTATTTATAAGAATTGCTTTCCTGCACAGTCATTTGTTAATAATTTATTTGGTTATATTTTTGAGTGCCTACTATGGGCATGGCATCTTGCTCCTAGACATATTTCACAGACCAAGAAAATTATGCTTTAGAAGACTTGTTTAATGATAGCTAAATTTCACACTTGCAAAATTACAAAAAGCTGTGTAAAGATTCAAGGGTCTTTGAAGCCATCTTTGGTTCCACTTACTTGTCATTATTTAATCAGAAAAGAGCCTTATTGGGACACATATGGTGTAAATAGTTCAAAAGATATTTGGATGTCTTTATGACAGAGGATTTTCTTACACTTCAACCCCTAAAATGTTGCATTTTATTTTTCCACAGCTATGTACTTTTCTTGGAAGGTGGTATGTCATTTTTTAAACCAGAAATTAACCATGTTTTTTCTCCTTCCATGGGATTTTTTTTCTTTTGTATGGAATTCTTCTGGTTTGCGGTATGCTGTGTTTGTAAAAGCAATATGCATGTTTTTAAAAGTTCCATCACATAAGAGAGAACTTGTCTCTTCTACTGATTTGAATGGAATTAAACTTTAAAAAACAGGTCCATACATACACAATTTGGAAATCTCAAAACAATGAATGAATTGAAAGTCCTGCATATTCCATCAAATGTTTGCTGAAGAGGCTTAACTGGGAAATGGGATAAGGACAGAAAACATTTGAGCACAGCTAAATACCTATTGAGCCATCCTGCATTTATGGGAGGTAAGTGAAACTCATTTTATTTCCTTTTATGGGGGGTTTTATTACCTCTTTGCTTATGAGCAGAAGTCACTTTGAATTTTAATTTTGGTTTGGGTGTGATACATTCTCAAGACTAAAATCAGTATTTTCTCTCTCCTAAAAAGTTTCTTTTGCATACTATTTGAAGACTCTCAAATTACAGATGTAAAACTGGAATATAAAAGGTGAGACAAGCCCTTAGTAACCAAGAGAATTTTAAGTACTTTGAGATTTTACTGTAAATAATTTGCTTCTTTTTCATCTGGTATCCCTGAAATAAGGATGAACACAAAAAACTTGATTGTACTGTCACTAAATTAACATTTGTTAGTAGATTGGAAAGATATATTTTCTCTCTCCCTTTCTTTCTTTTATCCTTTTAAATTTCTCTTGTATCTCCAATGGGCTGTTTAAAATAGATTCATGTACAACCTCATGTTAGAAAATGTTGTCTTCAGACCCAAAGTCACTTTTATGCTCCATGCCACTCATCTGGCCCTTACTTGAAGATAAGACCTCTCTATATATTCATCTAGAAGCTGTATTTTGCCCTTGATGTTACATTATTTATTGATTATCAATTAACTTTTAAGTTGCAGTTAAGCTTAAATATTTTTTATGTAGAAGGAATACAGCACACACTGACCCCTCAAAGTAGAAGCTTCTCTGAGGGCAAGATATTCAGTTGCAGTATATCATCTGAGCCTTTTATGGCAGCCTTGGTTTGTGGACAAGTGTTCAATATGATTTGTCCAGCTTTATTTATTATGCTGTAAAGTTTTCTTTCAACATTTCAAATGCTCTTCTTGATAACTAGGTTTTGAGTGTTGGATATCATGCAATTATCGAGGAATCGAAACTTATGGAATAGGTATTAGTTCTTGGTTCTGTGATGGCTTCTGTGTACTTTACCACTGGCTAGTTTTATGAATTTGTTCAAATCAATTAATCATACTCTGTCTAATATTTGAATGGGAGGCAGTATTATTCTATCTTTATAGAGACCTCAAGCCTTTCCTGAGAATCATAACCACCTTTAAAGATTCTCATTGTTACCTGTCCCAATTTTATGCCTACTGTACATTTTCAGACTTTTAGTCTATGGAGTGCTCTAAATTCACGATCTAAAATTAGTGGCAACTCAGTTTGAAAACTTTTTCATCTGCCAACTGTGCCTCTTAACAGCAACAGAAGTAATACCATTAATAAGTGTTAACTGCTATTAAATAATGAAGTCAGGATTCAGATACTCACCGTTAAGACTCCAGAATCAAGTTCTTAATCTGCACTCTGCAACTACTAATGTATCAAGTGTATCTATTCACTTATAATTATAAAAATAATTTATAAAGCAATTTTACTTCACTAGTTCCAAAAAGGATTTGAAGCAGCTTATGATAAAACATCAACATACAACATAGTTAAAAGTTAGGATAAAATAAGGGGTTATAAACAAAAAAACAGAGGTGAAATTATTATAGTTAAAAATTGAACTTGCACTAAACTGATTATTATAATACAGTAGTAAATTTAGGATCACTCCTCATAAATGAAGCCAGAAAGGGAAATGTGATGGGTTATATGGCTTTCATCTAATAAAAGGAAATATTTCCATATTCCTCAGTAAGAGCAAACTTCAAACTTTGTTCTGATCTTGAATTCCAACAATTGTTGGCATGGATCCTTTCTTCTCTCCCTTATTTGTTCATTCAATAGCTAGTTATTAAATGCCTTTTATGGCCTCAGCATTATGCCTGTCACTGTGAACTTCGTGCCGAGCAAAATAGTTTTCTGCCCTTTAGGAGAGTACACTAGTGGAGAAAATAGCCATGAATCCTTACATTAGTGTGTAACTACAAAGTGACATCCCTGTGATGTGGAAAGGAGCACAGTTCCATGAGAACACATAACAAATAAACATGACCTAGGCTTGGGGTTTGGGGGTGGCTTCCCTAAAGAAGTGGTAAGCAGTAGGTTTTAGATCTTGCTTTCTTTTTTTAAAAAAATAAATTTTTCTATTGATTTCAGAGAGGAAGGGAGATGGAAAGAGAGATAGAAACATCAGTGATGAGAGAGAATCATCGATGGGCTGCCTCCTGCACACCCCACACTGGGGATGAAGCCTGCAACCTGGGCATGTGCCCTGACTGGGAATTAAACTGTAACCTCCTGGTTCATAAGTCGATACTCAACCACTGAGCCAGCCAGCCAGGCTGGTACTTACTTTCAAAGTGTTGACCATAGACTGACAGCAATGGCACTAGCTGGGAGCTGCACCTAAGAGATGCAGCATCCCAGGCTCCAGCCTGGACCCATGGTCTCAGAATCTGCTTCTGTATTAACAAGACCCACAAGATAATTCCTTTGAACAGTAGAGTTTGAGAGGCACCGATCGAGGGGAAGGGGTAGTGTAGGACAAAGGGAACCATGTGTTCAAAGGTTCTGTGGTAGGAAGGAGTACTGAAGAACTGAAATAGAGCATGTCGCTGGAGTCTTGTAGGAAGAGGAAGGGCAAGCAGTCATGAGAAGGTAGGTCATGGAGATCTATGCATGCTGGGGCTGCTCAGCAGGGCTTTGCAGGCCTGAGAGACACGGGAATCCTTGATAGCTTTTATTTGTCAAGCAGAGGAAGAGGATAATCGGATTTTATCTGGAAAACATGCCTCTGCAGTGCAGAGAGCAGAGGGTCTTCAGAGTGAAAGCAGAGGGCCACGGAGGTTGCTGTTAGAGTGTCTGGGTGAAAGAGGATAGTGTGAAGAGAGTGAGAAATAGAGATCTGTGAGATAGAGAAGAGATTAAGTGAGTTGGCTATGGTAATAGTTTTAATACGAGGATGATGGAAATTGAGGGGTCAAAGATTACTCTTTTTGAATGGATGAAGGTGTTGAGGTAGGAAATCCCTAAAAGGCAGGTAGATTTGGAGCATCTCTAAGACCCAATTGATTTGAAATAACCAGTTGGGTCTTAGAGATGTTGAATTTCAGATGCCTTTGAGGCAGAGGAGATATCAGTGGTTGTCATAAAAGTGGGTTCTGACTGGTCTGGATTGGAGATATAAAATTGGGAGCAAGATTGAGCAATATGTTGAATAATTAATTTAAGAAAAAGGCAAAAATAGTTTTTCATTGTTTTATCTCTTGTATTAAATTTCAACAATATGTTAATTTAATGAAAACATTTTTATAGAATGCCATATTAATATAGTCCAGCTCCATTATTTTCTATCATTTAAAATAGATTTTGGGATAGATTTTAGATAATTTGAAAGGAAGTCAATATTTTTTAGACGTTCTTAAATATTGATTGTCTTGACCATACTTTGGATGGAACTCATTTAAAAATTGAATTCCATGGGCCTTAAGCATGGACATTATATGTTGCCAATTGCCTTGTTCATAACATATCCACAATTATATCTGAATTGATTATTGAACTTAGAGCTGTATATTTTAGATATGAGGCTTGCAGATAGCAAAGCTGGCATTCTGTTATAAAAATGAATGAGTCTGATAAACCTTCTTACACAAATATAGGGTAATCCTACCTCTATTCAGAGAAGGGCTGTGGAGGTGCATCTGAACTGTGCTAAAGCTAATTTCTAAAATATTTGATTCTGCCCAAACACATGTTCAAATACAAATAGAATGGAAGATATAATTTGACTAGAAAATTTAAGTGTAGATTTTATCAATCAGCTGAATTAGCTATGAAAATATAAATGTGGCTTTTCTAGAATAAGTTTACCAGCTGCGAAATATATGCCCAGGAAGTATAATAAAATAACCTACTGGGTGAAGGGAGAAGCTAGAATCAGGAAAATTATAAAAAATTTAATAACTGGTATGGTAAGGGCACAAGCCAATAAGAAAAGATATCAGTCATACTGCTCAAGGTGTACCCTGGAGAACCTATTGCTATAAAGGCATTACTTCAACTAACTTGGGGTGGATATTATGGGAATGAGGAGCCTGGGTGGTAGGAGCATGGTGGATCCTTGGAAAGTAAGAGCAGTTAGTGGTTTATGATTATGAATAGCAGTATTTCATTATTTTAACAACCAACATGGCCTGTTCTGTTACCTCCTGGCTGAATACCAGCCCTGCCTAGAATTGTGCATTTGAACAACAAGATATAATGAAACCAGTACTCCTTGATTTAAGCATTGTTAATATTTTGCTATTGTTTTTGACAGTGATGAACCAATAGGTCCATCTGTTTTTTAAGACCATACATAATAAACAATGTAATCAGCAATAGAAGAAATGACTCATTTTCATTGTCTTTGGCAGGAGAGCAGTAACACCACACATCTTAATGGAATTTTTTATTTACAAGCAAGAAAGGAGGGGAAGGGGTATAATATAGACCAGTTGAACACCGTTATATTTAGAACATGGTCTTTCAAATAACTGTTCCAACCTCTTGTGATTCTGGGATGGATTTTATAATACAGGTTCTGAGAAAGCACGGAGTCAGGGCTCTTTGCTGAGATGACATGATTTGGAGCGAGAGGCAGCACAGCCTGAAATGATCTGCCTCAGTCTTTCCTGACCACCCACAATCCTGGAGCTAAAATTCAGGCACTTGAGCAAGGCCATCTTCCTCTTCCTTGCTGCTGATGGATGTGCTTCTTGACACCTCCTCCTTTTCCATCTTCTCTGTCCATCTTTCTGACTATGTTCTGTGTTTCTGACTATGTATCTTACATAATATTGTGAATTAACCTCAGCTTTTGAACTGCACTACACCTTTAATAATTAAGAGTCTCAGATGATTTCTTCCATGTGAGGGGTAAAGCTTGGGTCCATCATTTGTGACACTTCCTTGAGACTGAGCAATCAGACCACATTCACCAAGTCACTTTCCCTAGACTTTATCTTAATTACTACTTTGCTATGACTGTTACCTTTGGGAAAATATTTATATAAATGATTCTGTGACATTTTGCACCACCCTTTAAACATGAGTTTAATGCCAGACTTTAAAGATTATGCTTAGATGAAGTGGCCATCTCTTCTAAAATGGTCAGATTTACCCACTCTGAAAACTTGATTTGACTGGTTTATAAACAAAAATACATTAATTTCAAAATCATATGTTGGTGAATGGAATAACATAGGATTATCACATATATTGTAGTTTAGTGTTTATTTTGTGTGTTTAATGAGTGTTGTGGATTCCGTGGTAATCTCAGGATAGAGGTTTGAAAAAATTCTTATACAACTTGGTACATTGAAAAAGATTTATTATAGGAGTTTTTAAAAATTCATTATTGTTTAAAATATTACATATAGTATTACATATGTCTCCTTTTCCCCCCATTGACCTCTCCCCAGCCACCCCCACCCCCAGCACATGCCCTCACCCCCTCTAGTGTCTGTGTCCATTGGTTATGCTTATATGCATGCATACAAGTCCTTTGGTTGAACTCTTATACCCCACCCCCAACCCTCCCCTGCCTTCCCTCTGAAGTTTGATGGTCTGTTTGATGCTTCTTTGTCTCTGAATCTATTTTTGTTCATCGGTTTATGTTGTTTGTTATATTCCACAAATGAGTGAAATCATGTGATATTTATCTTTCTCCAATTGGCTTATTTTGCTTTGCATAATGTTCTCCATGTCCTTTCTTTTTTTATAGCAGAGTAGTATTCCATTGTATAGATGTACCACAGGTTTTTAATCCACTCATCTGCTGATGGGTACTTAGACTGTTTCCAAATCTTAGTTATTGTAAATTGTGCTGCTATGAACATAGGGGTGCATATAACCTTTCTGGATTGGTTTTTCTGATTTCTTGGGATATATTCCTACAAGTGGAATTACTGGGTGAAATGGGAGTTCCATTTTTAATATTTTGAGGAAACTCCACACTGTCTTCCACAGTGGTTGCTCCAGTCTGCATTCCCACCAGCAGTGCACGAGGGTTCCTTTTTCTCCACATCCTCACCAGCACTTGTTTGGCTGCAGCAATCTTGAGAAAGAAAGACAAAGTTGGAGGGATCGCAATACCAGATATCAAGCTACATTACAAAGCCACTGTTCTCAAAACTGTCTGGTATTGGCATAAGAACAGACATATAGACCAATGGAACAGAACAGAGAAACCAGAAATTGACCCAAGCCAGTATGCTCAATTAATATTTGACAAAGGAGGCAAGAGCATACAATGGAGTCAAGACAGTTTCTTCAATAAATGGTGTTGGGAAAATTAGACAGATACATGGAAAAAAATGAAACTAGACCACCAACTTACACCATACACAAAAATAAACTCAAAATGGATAAAAGACTTAAATGTAAAATGGGAAACCATAAAAATCTGAGAAGGATTCATAGGCAGCAAAATATCAGACATATGTCATAGCAATATCCTTACTGATACATCTCCTAGGACAATGGAGACTAAGAAGAAATTAACAAATGGGACTAGATCAAAATAAAAAGCTTCTGTACAGCAAAAGAAACCATCAGCAAAACAACAAGAAAGCCCACTGCATGGGAGAACATATTTGCTAATGTTATATCTGATCAGGGTCTAATCTCCAAAATTTATAGGGAACTCATACAACTTAACAAAAGGAAGATAAACAATCCAATCAAAAAATGGGCAAAAGATCTAAATAGACACTTTTTGAAAGTGGATGTACAGAAGGCCAAGAGACATATGAAACCATGCTCAAAGTCACTAATCATCTGAGAGATGCAAATCAAAACGACAATGAGGTACTATCTCACACCTGTCAGAATGGCTATCATCAACAAATTATTATAGGAGTTTTGTGGTATTTTTTCTCCAGTCCATTTTATTCTCAATAATAGACATTAATGATCATACTTATCAAGTGCATTCATTTTATCACAATCCTAAATTAATCAATGTTTTAATGTTAAAAATCATCATTATCCTCATAATTTTAATTTCAAATTTCAAGGTTTTAGGAAATAGTTGCTGTGATTGAGATTTTATTTTTTCTCTCCTAAGATAACACAAACTTAAAGGAGAGACTATTACTATTTCTTGAGAACCAAGAGATGAAATGAGAAAGTTTCATATGTAAAACTTAATCTTGGAAAGATTATTCTATTTGTATAGCATAAAGTAGAAGACTATGACCTTCAGATATTCTCTAAATTGGCTTGAATTTCACCCTCATTTCCAAATGACTGGGAACAGTTCTAAATATTCTCCTGTTTAATAAACACCTGTGGCCCCTTTGTTGGAGGATTTTGCATAGCTAAATAGTCAACCTGGTGTGTGTGGCCTTAGAGAGAAAAAAACTCCACCTAATTCTTCCAAAGTATTGTTGTTTTAAAAGTGTGTAATTATGCATTATTTCTCTTGCTGTTGGAAATCGTTGAGATACACGCTTATCTATCACATCCTTAACTCTTGTCAGCTTTATAAAATCCTGTTTCACTTTCTGGGTAATTTTTCCTTCTAAAACTTTCTTTTGTCTTCTAATAAATATTCCCTTTCTAAACCCATTTTCTTTTAAAATGAAAAGACTAAAAGACCTACTTTTGTAATTAAAAGTCATTTAAAAATAACCTCAGAAGATTGTTTCTAGATATCAAAACATCTTTATGGCCCCATTTTAATGGCAAGAAAGACAAGCGTTTGGGATCCTGTACATTTTACTCTAGTCTACATTAATTACCTTCTATTAAAAAATGACAAAGACCTTTTGAAAGGGAATCTGGCACTCTTTCCACAGAAATGATGGCAGGCACCCTACTTTGCTGATTTCTTGACACTTCTAATTACCTGTATTCATTTGAAATCGTTTCCTTTGTAGAGAGTTATTGGCATGATTTTCTGAGAACGAGAAGAAAATGGAAAACATTTTAGCAAGTTAAGGGGAAAAAAAATCAACAGTATCATTGTTTGCCGCTTTTGTTGAAACTACCTACAGGAGTCATTTGAGGGACATGAAGGTAAATGAAAGGTTATACTTTGCCCTGCAGGTTGTTGCTGGTATTTGTAATGTCAATAACTGTAGAAGGTTGTCAGGAAATTGGAGAGATAAAGGTCAATAGCAATGACAAATATATCATTGTATGTGTTTGAATATGCAATATCAGCCTAATCTGCCAGTGGAGGCTTTTCGCCCTGGAAATATCAATCAGGTGCTGTATAAAACCCACCTATTGTTCTCTGGCCGCCTAGAATGTAATGGGGAGCTCTGCAGATTGAAAACCCATCATTTTTTTTTTTTTTGGTGGAGTGGTATCATAAGTTATTGCTGAACACACCTATAAATGCTCACTTCTTTTAAAGATGGAATTAACAAAAACGTATTAAAGATTATCCAGTTTCAAAGATTGCTTCATTGGTGGGAAAATAAAGCATTTTTCTTTTCATAAAATGGGAAGACACAATTTAGCTTTGTATATCATTGCAATGAGGTCGGCTCCAGAATCTTTCAGTGTTCTAAGCTAAATTAAATATTAACTAGGCTGCCCTAACTGGTTTGGCTTGGTGGATGGAGCGTGGGCCTGCTGACTGAAGAGTCCCAGGTTTGATTCTGGTCAAGGGCATGTACCTTGGTTGCAGGCACATCCCCAGTAGGAGGTGTGCAGGAGGCAGCTGATTGATGTTTCTCTCTCATCGATGTTTCTAACTCTCTATCCCTCTCCCTTCCTCTCTGTAAAAACATCAACAGAATATATTTAAAAAAATAAATATTAACTATGCCTTTCATACCATCTTGACAAAAAATTAGTTGTGTTAGTGGTAGACCCTTAGTCCAAGTCCTGCCTCATGTTGATTTTGATGTGTTAGAAAGTATGGTTATTTGTATTTAGTCATAAATTATTTACAAATGAAATGCACAATAGGTTACGTAAACTGTGTCTCTACAAAGCACCGACTTGTTAAAATGCATTTGTTGGAGCCAAACCAAAGTATTCAGATTTGGTAGACAAATGAATCTAACTTCCTTTTAGTAAATGGTGCTAAAGAAATCACTTAAAACCTTTTGAAAAATGAAAAGTAAAAATAAAATAGCAAGAGATCTTTTAAAGGTATGTGTTTCAACTTGGTATTGAAGAACACCTGCAGGATATAAAGGCAGTGTGTTTGAAACCCAAAGAGATCATATTTTATGGATATGACTTTAATTTTTGCATCTGCTAGTATTCTCCATTAAAGTAAAATATTTTGAAAGTCTACTCTTCCTGAAACATTCAGCACTTTTTTGGGTATAATGACCCCTTTTCCTATCTCTGACCCAATGCATAAGTCATCCTTCTCAAATGCACACACAGACCATGTGGAAAGAGACGTGCAAAAGAGATTGGTTCTCGAAGAGTGTACAGAGTGACAGGAAAAAGAGCCATAAACTCAGCCGAACCTTGAGGTGACAGAATTAGAGAAAAGGCCGGAGGGGACAGGGAGATCTGAAGGAGAAAAGAGATGGGAAAGAAAGAAATGATTCATGGAGGGGAAAATAAAGAAGGGCATCAGGAAGGTAAAATACAAACACAATTTAACACAATACATATAATTGTTACATAGGAAAATTGAGATTTACTGAACGAGAGAGAGAGAGAGAGAGAGAGAGAGAGAGAGAGAGAGAGAGAGAGAGAGAGAGAGAGAGAGAGAGAGATTGTAGAGGTTGAGATGTAAATGGATAATATTCAGGTAGCTGACCAGAAGAGAAAGCCGAGGGAAAGAAACAGAAATAGCAGAACCCCTGATGTTTTCCAGCCAAGGTGTCTATCCATTTAAGGAGCCATGAGTCTGAGCCTCCCTCTCCCCTTCCCTCTGCCTGTGCCACACAGAGTAGAACCTGTTCATGGGTCTTGTCCCTTGCAGTGAATCCACAATATATGTGTCCATTTCTTCTCACATCCAATATTCTATACAGTTCATTTTGGAAATTTTACATAGAGTGTTTTTTCCTAAAGCTCTTATTATTTCCAGATAAATAATAATTTTAAAAATAATCAAATAAAAACCCTCAATGACTTAAGTAGGATATTTTGAGATTGGATTATTTCATCTATTACTGGCTTCCCTTTGTATTCAGTTCATTTTTTTATTACATTTCTGACCTTCAGATAAGACTCCTATGTAAGTAAATAGTCTGGCTAAATTCACCGTGTGCCAAAGGAAAGCTATAGGACTGTCCCAAAGGGTTTATTTATTTTACTTTACATTGTTTTATAAATTGAAATTATATAAACAGAAGTGGACCTTTACTTTTCCCTGGTCTTCTTACTTGAGAGTAGTATTTTCTTAATGAAGGTAACTATGGAGTTTAAGAAACAATATGCATTAAACAATATGCTTATATGCATTAAACATGTGTTATATAAACTTTTCTTTGCAATTTCAGCAACTTGAATGTGAGGGCTGGAAATGAGAGTCCTGTATTGTCTGTGCCCAAGTGTCTTCTTTTTATAGGCTAACATCTGGGTGAGAATAAAATTTCGAGGTTATATTGTTTTCATTTTATTTCTTTCCCTTTCTCACTTTTCTGGGTAAAGGTTAGTTTGGAGATGAATGGATAATACAGTGCAAGTAATTTCCTATTTCTTGTGATCTCTTTTTAAAAACATTTGTGATATAGCACAAATAAATAATTATTGTTTTGGACATAGTGTTATTCTTTTATGTCAGATGACTGCTATTAAAAACTAGCTTATTAAATCATAATTTTCTATTAAGTCACATAATTTGGCAATTTTTACAGTACATTATTTGGGTAATAACAAAACTACATATTAATTTTTCCTTTTCTCTTCTCTTTGTTCATTGTTATTACTAATCATTTTAGTTATCAATAACCCACAATGGAAATGACTCAAAATTTGCAGAATTATTCCATAGCTTTTTCTCTCTATACTAAAAATTTAATATAATTTCTAAGTGTAATAACATACTATACGAGGTGAATGTCCTGAAAGATAACTGTAATTCACAAGTGTTAGGGATGGGAGAGATTAGATATAATTTTATTCATATCTATCTTCCCTATCTCTCTATGTAGACAGATATAGTATTAGACATGACTGAGTGTGCAGTTGTGAGGAAAATCACAAATCTCAGGTCTTTTCTGAGGTAAAAAAAGGGTGAAGGCCACATGCTTCCAGTAATCCAGAAGTTATCGTATGTATCTTATTTTCCTCTCTCTCTCTCTCTCTCTCTCTCTCTCTCTCTCTCTCTCTCATGCTACTTGCCAACTAAGTCTTCCTGTTTGAAAGAAAAAATGATCTAACTTTTAGTGTAATATTTAATTTGTTCAGATGTTGTTCTTTCTTAAAATGCACTAATTTTATTTATTCAGTCTGCTCAAGAAAATTAAATACACACAGAATGATTTAAATTATTTTTGCATTATAAATAAATAGTTGAGATTTTGATAACTATCCATGATATTGTGATCTAAATTTAAACAAGAGAGAAAAAAACAAAGGAAGAAACAAAAGTTAGAGAAGCAAATAGAAAAATAAATAGTGTAAGGATTATTGATAAAAATTAAAAGTAATTAACTGGTGAAGAGAAAGAAAAAACTTCAAGTATATAAAAGGAAATGCTTGTTCAATCATAAGAAAGAAAAAAAGATTACAGAAGGCCATAGTGGATCACAAGCTAATTAGGGTTAAAAACAGAGTTCTGTTGTTCAAAGACAAAGTACTGATAGTCACTGATGAATTTAGGGAACATAAATAGTAATCTATACTATATGCATTATTAATCAGTTGCTTGTTATCATACTGTGTCCTTTAGGATCCTACTACTTAAGCTGAGTGTGCAGAATTTGGAATAGGTCCAGAGGAAGCAGCAAAACAACTGAAAGGTTGGGAAACAGTCCCAATGAAACAAGGGTAAAGGAACTGGCCTTGTTTAGTCTGGAGAAGAAAAGACTTGGAGGGAATTAATAGCAGTCTTCAAGTTCATGAAGGAACACAGTCCTTTGCAGGTAGAGGTGAACAGCTGGTCTCTGTTTCCTCTGAGGATAGTATAAGACAGCAGGGTCTTAAATGGGGTAGATGGGATTTAGGCAAGATGTTAGGAAGATGAGGGGAAGTGTGAGGAGAATTGGTATTATTATTTTTTGGAGTCATTTAGTTCAAATTGCAGAATAAAAAGAGAGAATACAATCTATAAAGCAGGAACCTATGGAGGAAAGGAGACAAAGAATGAATAGTTGTGATCTCTGGATAAAGGCAATCTGGGATGAAAGAAATACTAAATTCTAGAAGTGTATGGAATCAGAATACTGGACTAGAAGGGAAAATATATTACAGAAAAGGAGGGTTAAAAAGATAAAAACAAAACTATGAAAATGTGAGGGTATTACATGCATTTGAAATAAATGTACAATGTTAAACAACAATTTGTTTTGGTGTTGAGGAAAAAGTTTTAAGTATTCATGTGTATAATATATACTAAATACTAGTTATTTAAACAAATTCTGTTAAACTGACATCCTTGAATGCTGAAAATAGGACCACCAAAGAGATTTGCCATATTTTATGCCAAATTTTATAAAGTCAATCAAACAATAAATATGAGGAAATAAACTAAATAATTTCTTAAATCTTATCCAAATCTTATTTTGACCTTATGACATATGGGAAAATTGTGACTCTTTGCTAGGTAAAAAACAATACATATATACCACACAAAACAAGAATAAAAAATGCATAAAACTCAAGCACCTATGTTATAACCCAGAAAAATAATTGTAAAAGTCATCCACCTCATTACAGGAAATATTAATTGAGTATTATGCAGATCAAACAATGGAAGGGATCCATGAATTTAAGAAATTTAGAGTGTAAAATTCATTGCCATTTGATACATTATTGGTAAATCACCTAGGACTACAAAATCTATTGAACTTAAAATGATGCTTACATCTATAAATACAGAAGTATAAATTACCATTTCAGCAAGTGGAATTGTTAAAGAATGTGCATTAGCTTTTAAAATAATTACAGAAGTTAAAATTTCCTTGAACTAGGATTATAACTTAAATCAATAATCAAAATTGTGTTTAAAGATTACAAAGACAAGGTGGGGCAAAAGTAGACTTACAGTTGTTCATATGGAAAATAATACAATAATTAATAAATAATAATACAAGAATAAACCATGTTTTGCATACTCACAACTATAAATCTACTTTGCCCCACCCTGTATATTACACTGTGGGTCTGGATAAGCTCCTTTATTTCTAGATTACTTGGTTAATCTGATCAATTTTCTAGTTACTTTTATTTCTTCAGATAGTCATTATTCCTCCTCAGAAATGGAATAGATTTATGTTTAGTTTTGTTGAACAAATTTTCACTACTTCACAGCTGTATTTTGTCATTGAGAGGTTTAGTCTCATGTGTCTTGCAATGCACTCTTTTTTTCTGATGTTTCTTCACTCTCAAAAGCAGAAAGTAGAATAGTCCATATTTGAATGTATTTTGTCAAGATGATAGTTATGTATATTTTATAACATTCTGGTACACTGATTTTAGCAATCTAAAAATAGATCCCTGCAAATATTTTTTTTTTTTTTACTGCTTTTTAAAAATATAGTTACAAACACTTCACTTGTAAAAGATTTAGGTTTGTAAATGCGTCTTAGTTCCTCTCTCCACAAAGAAAAGCCTTTTGTTCTGGTCTCTCTGGCACTACCTTATTTTGTGACTTTCTGCTGTCCCCTAGTGGCATGTTAATCTTCTTGACTACCGTGTGATCTCCTCTGGAACCAATTCTCTACTCTTCTGTGCTTTTTTTTGTGACTCTCATTAGCAGACATTTAAAATACTATTAAACAACCCATGAGCTGCCTTTTAGAAGCAATAACCCTGTTCTTTAGCCCAAACAATTTTCCATTTATGAATTCTTACTCAAGTAAACATGTCTAGGGAATGTGTGCTATCTAGATATATATTGTGTTATCTCACTATAATAAACATTTCAGGTTTTCAAAATTTTAACACAAAACTGATGAAAGCAAATGTTATCAGTTTTGACTGGTATATACATAACATCCAGTAGCTAAAACGTAATTTGTGACAGGTCAGACTATTTATGTCAATGGGTTTACAAACAAAAATTATACTATTCCTTTTCCTTTGCTTTTCAAAATCGTGGTAGTTTACTATAATAGTAATATTTGCTCTTTTTATGATTATTTTTTTCTATGACATATTTAGAAATGCACAATGAAACTATGTACTTGAAGCAACAGATGTAATTCATTTATGTAAAAGATTTTGCATCAACATATACCATGATGATTAAAAAAGAAACATGTTCTTAAATTTTTCTGAATTTAAATTTCTTTCTATATGAATTAGAATTTTCTTTTTTAAAATTTAAAGATAGATTGGCTATTTTATCTTCCTTCTATGTTTTGTGTACTGAGACATAATTTTCAACTGTAATATTGGGCTGGTAAGTTTTTGAATACAGCATTTTGTTTTTCTAAATTAGTCATTTTAAAATGCATGTAATGAGAACGGAATGTAAGAATTTGTAAAAAACAATATTTCAGGTATTTTTATGTTTAATTTTAACTTCAAGAATTACTACAAAGCCGGCTTACACAATTCCTTTAAAAGATGGCTAAAAACAAGCTAAGAAGAATTTACAGGAAAGAATGGTCTGATGAAATCTGGCCCATTAACAGAAAGAACATTGCAGAAATCTGAGATGTATAGTGAACTAATGATTTCTTGGCACTGTCTTATTTGGCACTTATCATGGTTTTGACAATTATCACATGAATAGCAACACTTTTTTCTTTTTGAACTTGGAGTGGAGGGTGGGAAGGGCTTGGGGGTGGGGGGGGGGCGGGTAAAGGAGGCCCAAAGTCCTGGAAACTCCCATTTCTTAGTAATTCAAGTGTACAGTTTAAGCATGTAGAAGAAAAAGAACTAAGCTGTAGGGTTCTGTTAAATGATGAGATTCTTGTTTCTTCAAAGAAATGTTCTAGTTTTTGAACTCTTCTCTTCTAAAAGGTCAGATTGCTGTCCAATTTAGTCATTTTGTCTGTTTATACATGCCTTCATTGGGATAAGGTATCCAAAAACAAAGCCTTAGATTGCAATCAATCTTGGCTTAAGTGCAAAGCCATCTAACCAATCCAAGAAATCCTACTGACTATCATGTGGAAAGGGAAAAGGAAGAGTTTAAACCTCCTAAACTTTTTATCAAGAGAAAAGATAAACCACCTTTCTTAAACCACTTTAACATATGAGAGACTCATGCTCCCCTCCTTCAATTTTGCCCTGACACCCAATTTCTCAAATTCCTATTACATGGGTTTTCTAAAAATACATCCTACACCAAACATTATAAATTACAATAGCTATTTTTTTCACATTGAAATGTCTGATTTTTTAAAAAGTTATCTATTAAGGTTGTAAATGTTCTAAAAATGTTCTCTTGGAGTTATTTTTAAAACTCATGATATGTTGGATAATAAATATTATTGCTCTATCACTGGAAACAACATACTTGACAGGTTAATAGGAATGAGAATTCCATTTGAAATTTTAATTAATTTCATTTTAGATGAATGTGACTCTCAAAAATCTTAGTTCTAATGAATACACAGGCAAATTTCTTTGCCATTGTAGATTCTATTCAGTTAATTACCTTGTATATTATTTGGAAAATTAAAAAAGGGAAAAATTGCCTTTAAAAAAATGAAATCTAGAGACAGTCTTAATAAATCTTCTCTCATGTTATATAGTATTATCAGTGGCCTATTCTCTACAAATTAGTTTTTCCAAAACAAATAATAAAGCCGAGCAGTTCTACTTTTTACAACTCCTGAGACTATCTAAACAAAATGAGCAGATTTATAGGGCTATTTTTAGTGTGTGTCACTAGCATTACAGTTTACATTTGCTTTCGAGCCTTATTTGACATTCTTGGTAGAAAAATACAGGCAGAACACTCATTAAGAGTCTTAATAAAGGACAGTCTCCATAGGGTAGTTACAGAAATAACCAAAGTCAAGGCATGTATAAGAATGTTCTTTTGGACCTGACTTAATGTCCTGCTGCTTGATTTCATTTGTCTAAAAAAGTAAAGTCTGGGATCAAAATGCAGATTTAATGTTCTGTTTAAAAAATCTTTAGGCATGGGAAGTAAGTGAAGTAAAAGTAAAGTAAGTGTAGTAAAAGCACATTTTTGATGGTGAGAATTGTCACACAGCAACAGGTAAGTGCTGCCATGTCTAAATAACTATTATTTTTTTCATAAATTGTATATTCACATTAAAGTGAAAATTAACTGGAGAAGTCTAGGACAATGTTGTGATTTTCTGCAAATCATTCTTCCATGAATAAAAATGCATGGAAAAACCTTATGTAATGTTATGAAATATGTCATCACACGTAGATTTATGGAAAATACCATGTTATATTTCATGTCATATTTCAAAATATAGATGCGAGGATTAAATATTTGCATCTCGTCTACCAAGTTTCTCCAGCAGTTTGTTCTGGGTGAGAAAGGCCAGTGCCTTTCACAGTGAAAGGGAGCCCATTTCAATTGCATATACAAATAAGGGATGAAGAACTCACCTCCTTTTGTTTATTCAGAAAAGATATTATATCAAGAGGAAAATATTAGAAGATAAAAGCAGATACATATTTAACCACTTGATCACATCTTTTTCTTCTATGGAAAGGGAAGCGCTTTGATAAGGTTAGACTGGACAGGAAACCTGATTTGACACCCTGCTCGGTGCCTTGTGGTGCTTTCTTAGTAATCGTGTTCATGTAAAACTCCCTAGTAAGGAAATTCCTTAGCTGCAGACATCATTTAGCTGAGCCTTATAAATAGAGCTCACATTCAAAGGTAAGAAAACAGACATGAATGTTACACCAACCACCCCTGATAAGATATGTTTTCAAAGCAAAAACATGTCTACAAAGTGTTGTGGTATGGAAATCTCCGATTAAACACTTAAGAAAACACTCGTTCCCACACAGCAGCCTCTTTATTTGCATGAAATAATTCCTTAGAACAACAAAAAAGTAACTTTGGCACAACTATTGGACCTTATTAAAATTCGGTCTACCACATTTAAAGCTGAAAAAGAGGTTTCTATAAAATCATGGCCAGACAGATTTCTCACTATGAACTTGAATAACGCTGAAAAGTGAAAATGATACGTTTGGACTGACAGTAATAGTCACGTAACTGCTGAAAAAATACAAATTAAGGACTTTCAGAGATTTCAAATAGTTTGCTACAGAAGAGTCATTTAAGAAGGTAGTTTTATAGCTTGATGAGTGTTTTTAACCGAGTTAAAGATGTTACTACAGCTACCTCAAAACCACTTGTAAACAATGCCCCTGACTCAAAGGTTGTCACAGACGGGGTTTTTAAAAATGTGAAGCTTTTAATCATTCTATTTCAAAGGCTTTATAGTGTAAAGGAATTGCATTTCTATAATAAGTTTATCAATTACTAATTAGTTTGGTGGTGAGTGCCTAATTTGGTTTCTATATAAAATAGGGCCAGTTTTGATTTCTCCTACAACTGGCTTATCTTGGCATATTTAACATATGAATTAAGCCCAAATATCTTTCAAAATTCAAAATAGCTGTACTTATTCCTGCCAAAATAATAAAAAGAAATTTATTGTTGTAATCTCGATTTATGGTTTAGTCAGAATGAAAATATGACCTCTCTAGGAATCCCCGTTGCCCCTTAAATTCCAGTTTGCTTTACAATGGGTTTGTGTGCTGGTGAAATTGGTGCAGCTAACACTTAATATGTTGATTTGAAAATAAGATGCTTTTGATTTAAAAAAAATTTAAATGAGAAAAAAATCTGAGTCTCTTTAAATAAATTATTTGGCTCCTTGTAACTTTAAATAACCACAACAAACAAACAAACAAACAAACAAAAGATAAACCAAATCATATGATAAATATATTGCAAGAAGGGACAGATGAGGCATTTTTCAAAATTAAATTGCTATGACAAGCAGTTGTGAGGCAGCCTGCTTTCTCAATTTTTGGTGTGTGGGGTGAAGATTAAGAGTATTATAGAAAACACATACTCACAGCAACTAAAATCTCTTAAGATATTCAATTTCTTCTTTTTATCAAATATACACACAATGTGTTTTATAATTTTGGTGATTTTTACTTTCCAGTTTTGGTGGACTCATTTCAATCTTTACAACATCAACTTTAAGTATTATATATTTTTGTCCATAAAGCATTCTTCAAATGGTAGTTATTTATGTGAATAATAGAAAACAGCATAAAAATATGACTTTCCTCCTTATTCCATTATTAAAATGGAATGTGATCATTAACCAGGGCTGAGGTTTAGTGGCAACATTGTGAAAAATAGCCTAAATAAATCGATGTCAAATTAATCAAGAAAGGACTATTTTGTTATTTTCAAAATAACAGGATTGTTTAGCTATGAATAATCATTATGAGGAAAATCAAAGGTTGTATTTTGAAAAATTAGCATACTATATACCTCTATAGAGTGCTAAAACTTCCACTTGGAATTGTGAAAAATCGTGATTAAGGAACTGTTCACGATCATAATAAAGTCATATGATTGACCGTGAATTTAGAAGCTGATGATAGACAAAACTGTGACTAACACAGAGTGCCTGTCTCTTTCCTACAATTTGGAAAAAGTCTTTCTGAACCAGCCTCCTCTCTCTGCAAAGGTGCCTCACTTTCGAAGCAAAGAACTTTACTTTCTCCAAACTTCTGGTGCTTTCGCTTTGTTCCTCAAGTCAGAGGCAAAGAATATTTTCTCAGGCATTGATTTATTTTTACCCTCTGTGTTTGATAAGAATTTATTATTTAGAGGTCCTGCAGGTTGAAGTGCATATAAAAATCAGTTTTGATTTCCAAAAAAAACCAAAAAACATTTACAGTAATGCAGAAGGAATTTCAATCATTTTATCGTGGGGTTCATATCACCTAGGTATACTTTTAATTAAACACGGCTCCATCAATAAGCAAATAATAGAAGTTAGCCGAGAAGCAGTTGATCTAAATCATGACAGTTGCTCATTTATCTTTGTCCTAACTAGACAATAGGAAATGACACTACGCTGTTGTTTTCTATGCATTAAGATTTCCTTCTTAAACAAATGCAATTGAGGCGGTTTGTTTTCCGACAGCCCAGCGCACACTGCCAGTGGCCAGAGTTTTGTCTCGTCTTCATCCAGAGGAGGATTAATCTTGGTGATGGTGCAAACAAAATGTATGTCTGGGGTCAAAGTGCAGACTGCCTTTTGGGATCTGCATTACATTAATGTCATTTTTGGGTTCCTGACGTTAATCAAAACCAACACCATAAAGCGTCACTTAGCTAATTTGTGTATTATTGTCAATGTTACCATTAATTATGCGTTTGTGAGGAAAAAGAGGATTAATGAGATGTCACAGGTAATTTACAGTGATCAGGCTCCCCAGGACATTAAGGAAACACTAGCTGGGTAAGATTACCATGCAATCCTAATAGTATGCAAGAAGCCAAAGACCTTGCTGTGGGACCACACTGATATTGTCCATCATTACAGAAAATCCCTCTTTACTAGAGTAATTCCTGACTTTTAAATACCTCACTCGAATTGCATGCTTGTTTTCATCTGAAGTGTTAGGCACTAGTGTATTAATTGTGAGACTTCTGTTTAGGTGTGTCTCTCTCCAAGTTCTGAGGATAAGCTATTGTTTTTCTTGAAAGGTAGGCAAGTCACAGAGGATTAATTCTTCACTGTGCCACAGGAACTCTAGTTCACACTGGAATATCTCTATGAAACCATTTTAGGTGGTTTGAGTATTTGCATTTAAATCAAGTTTGAGAAAAAGATCTCTTAAATCACATCATTTTCTCCAGCTTATTCCTCACGTAGAGCCATGTAAATAAAGGGCTTTTACTTTCTGTCCCCCAATTTCTGACGTTACTCAGTGAAGAGAGACTGCGTAACCTAATGTGAGAGGTGTATCAGCACCATGCGTATGGGGACAGAAGCACTGAGTGTATACAGTCCTATACAGTGTCCAAAAGGCCATGTCCAAAGAGGGAGGCTGGGCCTCTGCTTGCCTCTGTTGCCCATTCGCTGTGCTGTGTGGTGACTAAGGGATCTGCTCAGAGAACAACCTGGAGCTCCCACAGGGGAACTCAGAATGACTGGTTCAACCTGTGATTGTGAGTCAAGCCTGGATTTGGTGCTCACTAGGAGCCCGAAAGCCTATTAGGGGAGGGTCTGACAGCCAGAGTTGAGGGAGGAGCTAGAGTTAGAAATCGGGAAGTCGTTTAAAAGAATCAGGAGACAGGAAGATGGGACCTGTTGAGAAAGCAGTGAACTGAATCTGTGAGCTTTATTTATTCAATGGATATTTGTTGACCCCTCATCATGCAAAAGGCATCATGACAGGCATAGGGATATACACTGGGGAGAAAACTAGATGTAATACCGGAGAATTCAGAGCTCAGGGCCATGGTGGCTCAATCAACTTGTTTTTGAAATGATCATGGTGCTGTAGGGTGGAGCATAGGCTGGAGGAGGGACAGAGTGGTTTTTGGAAGACCCTGTAGAAGGAGGCTGTTTGGGGAGACCATCTGCTATTTTAATTTGAATTTTCATTGACCCATTTTAGTTTTGTCTTAGTCCTATTTTTATTTATTTGAGGAGTTACAGTATATGATAAAATATAGAACTGTGTATTGTTTTCATACAGATATAGGTATCCCAAAATATGTATACACATTTAAGAGCTGATAGCTCAGATTGATGTTTCTTTCTTTTCAGACTTAACCCAATGGAATTAATATTTATTCAAAGTCTGTATACATTTTTGTGGACATCCTGTATATGCAATTGAGGTTTAAATCCCAACTCTGGGAAACTTTGAACAAGTTATTTAACCTTTCTATGTGTCTGTATCTTCATTTGTGAAATGGAGATAAAATTTACCCAAAATAGGTGTGAGGATTAAATGAAATAATGAGTCTGACTCTTAGCATAAGATTCAGCAAGTGTTTACTAGTAAAAAGTCAATGGTTTTTAACCTTAATTTGTATCAGTATCATCTGAAACTTAAACAAAATACAGTGGTCTGTACCATTCTGAATATTTGAGTATGATCTCAATGTATAGTCTGGATAAAAATTGGTGCAATAAAGATTCAATATTTAGCCCTGATCTGGTGGTTCAATTGGTTGGAATGTTGTCCCATACACCAAAAATATTGCGGGTTTAATTCCTGCCAAGGCAACTACCTAAGTTGTAGATTTGATCCAAGGTTGGGCCTCATAGGAAAGGCAACCTATCGATGTTTCTTTCTCTCTCTCTCTCTCTCTCTCTCGCTCTCTCCCTCCCTCATTTTCTCTCTCTCTCTCTTTCTCTCTAAAAAAGCAATAAAAACATGTCCTTGGGTGAAGATTAACAAAAAATTCAATATTTATCATTTGTTATTAACAATTATTATTAACATAAATATATATAGTGAAACTTACAAATAATTTTTATCTGATACCTTGGTCTAGAGACTGTATATGTGGGATCAAGCATATTTTATCAAGTACTTATACATATGATTATAATGTTTGAAGCCATACAATTTGAATTGTGCTTATATACAAATTTATGAAATACTGTTATGCTGCAATTACTGTTTTTGTGTATATATGTGAGTTCATGTATAGATTTATTTCCCTGGGGTGTGTGCTGAAGTTTGAGATGGCTAGTGCTGTATGAAAGCTGTATGCAAGAAAAATTGTCCATGTACTAGAGTAAGGTCAAACCACAAGTGAGCTAAACTTCATCTATTAACAAATGAAAATAAAACATTTATTACACTGTCCACTCTTGCTTTTCTATGTTTATGGTATATTCCAAGGAGATTTCCCTGTTGGGATAAAATTTCAGAAGCAGAGGTTGAAAAGCAGGGGAAAGTTTAAATAAAAGTGTTTTATTATTGATTTGGTTGTTGCTGGGGCTGACCATATAGATTGTGGAAATAATATAGTTTACTTCTTTTCTTTTTATTGGCTCTACAAAGTAATAGCTTAGCATAGCTATTAGTTTATCTTGTAACTAACCTTTGAACTACTTTCTGAGTTGGTTATTTTCCAGAAAACAGTATACTCAATACAATAAACTGAATGATTTTTAATAATGTTAAATGCACTGGAGGAGAATATCCTAAAGGAAATATCTGATTCTCCTCTGTTCTATGATATTTTATGGATTTGAAATTTCTTACTTTATTATTGTGATCTTTGTAGTGACAAAACTCATGCTCTGATTAGAATTAGGGGTCTATCTATCCATATATAGAGTTTCTTAGGTTCTGAAATTAAATGGCTAGTATACTTACTCTATTCACCATAATGGCATAGTGTGAAGGAAATGATTTATCAAAATATTCCGGCCTGGGCCTGTGTGGCTCATTTGTTTGAGCATCGTCCTGTGCACACAAAGGTCACTGGTCCGATTCTTGCTTATGGCATATGCCTGGGTTGCTGGTTCAATAGGAGGCAACCAATTGATGTTTCTCTCTTACATTGGTGTTTCTCTTTCTCTTTCTATCTCTCCCTCTAAAATCAATAAAAACATTTAAAAACTAAGAAAAGAAAATATTCTGGACTAAAAATGGTTTATCAAGGTTTTAGATGTAATATGTGAAGGACTAGCCATTCTATTTTTAAAAAAACATGTAAATGATGATATGTGGGACTATGTATAAGATCCACTGAAATTATTATTCAAGACCTCAGAAAGAGGAGTTGCCAGAGGGGCTGGGATCGGGGAGAAAAGGGTACTAATATATGGTGACAGGAGAAACTTTGACTTTGGGTGGTGGGCACATGGTGCAATATAAAGATCTTGTAACATAGAAACCCACACCTGAAACTTATGTTCGTGTCGACCAGTGTCACCCTAATAAATTTAATTAAAAATAAAATAGAAAGAGGAGACTCAGCTTTCCCCAGCAGATCGTGTTTGAGATCCTTTGGAGGCTGGGGAGGAATCTCCCAGAGGAGCCCCTTCCCCTCACTCAGAGCCATGGTGCGGAAGGAGGAACCAACAGCCTTTGGGGGAAGGCTTGGTGCTACTCCGCACACCCAAGCATCACGTCAGATCACTGTAATAAAAAAATGTGAATTAAGTATAGATTCAAATTTGGGGGTAACAGGATAAACTATCATCCCACCATATGTATGTGACTTCATTTCCCACTCATTTCAATTTTTAAACAGAAAATTTCAGTCCCCTTTGCTTGTCTAATATCTGCTCAGGACAGTTGGAAGACACTTAATATTTTTAAATGCATGCCTGTTAAGATGAATCTCCAAACTTTGTGTAAAAAAAAAAAAAAAGACATCAGAAATGTGTATATGTCATAGTCTTTTATTTTACATAATGGCATTACAGAGACCAGAGACCCTGATGATAGGATTGCTAATAAGCAGAAAAATGTTCCTCAGGTGACCACAAAAATTCCTCTTCAAAATAATTGTGAAAAAACTTTTGAAGCTTGAGAAGCTTTCTTTTTCATGTCAAAGGAATTGATTAAATAATTAAATAATTATCACAACATTTCCTTCTTCCCCACTGCTGCTCAAAATATACTGGTAACATACTGAATCATATGGACCTATATTGTCAATGAAACATCAACAAACCCATAAATGTGCCTATGGAGTATAAAGTCACACATGATTAACATTTCCAAAAGAAGAATCCTCTCAACATAAGTCCACCAAAAAAGAAGTGTGTTCTCAGGTTTAGTACCTTGAAAAATAATGCATCTATATTTTCTTCTTTGAGATTCACAATGTTCATTGATTTCTGAAATGTTCTTGTTGTAAATAAAATTTTAAAATTTGAAAGTCATTTGTCCCCATGGAAACATTAACATTACTCAGAGTTTCTGTTCCATAGAACACACTATGTTTCTATGGAAAATTATAATTATGATGCAGGTATTTTCTGTATCCACCAGCTGGGCCAAAAGCAGCCCAGTGGGAAATGGGAAGTGTGTCCATTGGAGCCAGCTTGATGTAGAATAACCAGAGAGAACCCAGGGCTACAGTTAGTATGTCTGTGCTGATTGTCAGGTCTGCAGGGCCAAAATGGGAGGGTCAAAAATGTGGAAAAAACTGGAAGTATTGAGAATACAGAATTAAGTGTGGGAAACAGGAGTAGGTTAATTATTGAAAATCAAATTGCAATAAAGTGGTGGAGGTTCTTTTTTTTTTTTTAATAAATCTTTATTGTTCAGATTATTACAGGTGTTCCTCTTTTATTTTTCCCCATAGCTCCCCTCCACCTGATTCCCCACCCCACCCCATGCCCTTACCCCTGCCACTGTCTTCATCCATAGGAGTAAGAGTTTTGTTCAATCTCTTCCCGCACCCCTCACACCTGCTTCCCCTGAGAATCATCAATCCACTCCCTTTCTATGTCCCTGATTCTATTATATTCACCAGTCCACTCTGTTCTTCAGATTTTTTATTCACTTGATTTTTAGATTCACTTGTTGGTAGGTATGTATTTGATGTCATTTTGTTGTTCATAATTTTTATCTTTACCTTTTTCTTCTTCTTCCTCTTCTTAAAGGATACCCTTCAGCGTTTCGTGTAATCCTGGTTTGGTGGTGATGAACTCCTTTAGCTTTTTCTTGTCTGTGAAGCTCTTTATCTGACCTTCAACTCTGAATGATAGCTTTGCTGGGTAGAGTAATCTTGGTTGTAGGTTCTTGCTGTTCATCACTTTGAATATTTCTTGCCACTCCCTTCTGGCCTGCATAGTTTCTGTTGAGAAATCAGCTGACAGTCGTATGGGTACTCCCTTGTAGGTAATTAACTGTTTTTCTCTTGCTGCTTTTAATATTCTCTCTTTGTCTTTTGCCCTTGGCATTTTAATTATGATGTGTCTTGGTGTGGTCCTCTTTGGATTCCTCTTGTATGGGGTTCTGTGCGCTTCCTGAACTTGTAAGTCTATTTCTTTCACCAGGTAGGGAAACTTTTCTGTCATTATTTCTTCTAATAGGTTTTCAACATTTTGCTCTCTCCCTTCTTCTGGCACCCCAAAAATTCGGATGTTGGTTCGCTTGAAGTTGTCCCAGAGGCTCCTTACACTATCTTCATATTTTTGGATTCTTTTTTCTTTTTGTTTTTCTGGTTGGATGTTTTTTGTTTCCACATATTTCAGATCTTTGGTTTGATTCTTGGGGTACGTTGATCTACAATTGAGTTTCTGTATATTCTTTATTTTAGACAGTGTATGCTTCATTTCTGACTGGTCCTTTTCCATTTTTTTGGCATTCTCATTAAGGTCCTTGAAGGTCTCACTAAGCTCCTCAGAAGTGTCATCAAGTTTCTCAGCGGTTTTTAGAAGATTCTTGAGTAACCTTATACATGTGGTTCTGAACTCTATGTCATCCAGTAGTTTGCTTTCCTCCATTTCTTTCATTCGTGACATGTTTCTTTGTTTCTGCATTTTGGCTGCTTCTCTGTGTTAATGGAGTGGCTTTGTGTGGTAGGTGACCTATAGGGGGCCGTAGCTCAGCCTCCCCAATCACCTGATGTGGACGCTCTTGGTACACCCCTTTGTGGGCTGAGTGCAAAGTCTTGGTGCAGTTAAGCCTTAATTGCTGTTGGTACGCTGGGAGGAATTGACCTCCAGGCCAATTAGCTGTGAGCACTCGCTGTGTCTATAATGGAAGAACTGCTGCGCTGAAGACACGCTTATGGGGCAGGACTTGTTTCAGTGGGGCTTTGGTGCTCACTGAGTCTGCCTCTTGAATGTGTCACTTATGGATGTGAGGAGTTGAAATCTGGTGTCTCACACTGACCACTAGGTACACTGGCTTCTGGATCTCCAAGGGGTGCAGGTCAGCTACTGTCTGAGGCCACTCAGCAGGAGCTACAGTGAGAGCTGCGGTTTTCTCCTCTTTGCTTGTGGTTTGGAGGTTTTGGAGCTGTCTGACCCAGGCTGCAAGTTTGCTAGGTTAAGCTGCGATAGGGCAGGCCTTTCTTATGCTAAAGCTGCTGCTTGGAGCTTGGGTGGGTTTGTAGGTTGTGCAGGGTGGGGCCTCAGGGTGTCACTAGGTTAGGGCGTGGCAAACAGCAATGGCTGCTAGTTAGCTGGCCATGCATCCCCAACAGCATCCACGAGTCCCGTGCCCCAGTGCAGTAAACAATTATTCCTGTGTGCAGCTCTGCAAGCAAGCCACCCTCACTGGCAGACAGTCCAGCTTCTCCCCGTAGGAGTTTGGGTCCCCCGCGTCTCCCCAGAGACTGTATTTCAGAGTAATCGGGGGCTTGTCTCCGTTTGGGTTGAATAAAGCAACGCACCCAGTCGCACGCAGCCAGCCCGGATCACGCGCCTCCGTACCTCAGATTTTCAGCACTGGTGCACATCTCAATGCTCTTTTCTCTTTCCTTCTAGTTGTAGAACTTCCACTCAGCCAGCTTTCCCGTGGTTCTGGGTGATAAACGTTTTGTCTTTTAGTTGCAGTTTAAATTGTTGTGGGAGGCAGCAGTTTAGGTGTTTACCTACGCCGCCATCTTGGATTCTCTCTGGAGGTTCTTTTTATGTATGTCTATTATAGAGTCTGGAGGTTGAGAGGAAGAAAACTTCAAGGCTTAGCTGATAGACCCTCACTGCACAAAGACTGAGAAAAATACATAAGAAATAATGTCATGGTCAGTACATCACCTTCAGTATTGTACATTTTAAGTAGACTGGGGCTATGGTAGCCACTGAGCATTTAGAGGACCTTGAAATATTCTCCAATGCCTTCTGATAACATGACCAAAAATCTTAAAATTGGTGGTGCTTCTGTTGTCATTTCCAAAGAGTAAATACTTACCAGTATTAGTCAACTGGTCTTCAGAGTTATACTAGGAGATAATAAGGGACATGGAGGCCTTTTGCCAAATATGCCAACCAGAAAACTTTACCTCAAAGGGTCAAAGGATAGCAATTAAAATAACCTAATGTTTATTCATGAACTTCTATGTACTGGGAACAATATTCTTGAAGCACACATGCCAGGGTAATTGAGGATTTTCAACAACTTTAGCCAATGGCCCAACTTCATTGAGGTCACCAGAAAAAGAGGGTTTCCAAACAATAAATAGCTGTTATTTCCACTACGAGAAAAAAAAGTTCTAAGCTTAAGGACACGATCTGGGCCTAATTTATCTTTGCAGACCCTGAATTTAATATTCTCAGCACTGAAGCAAAAGCTCAATAAATGTTTGTGTAGGTGAATGAATATTCAATTTATAAGGGGATCTGAATTAATACAATTACATGTAGGAAAGGCAAAATAAGTATAGTAAGAATATCCTGAGACTATGTTTTAAACCAAATAACAAAATTATGGTGACTAGGTATACATGCAGTTAGATAGGCCAGCTTGATAGCTTGATGTGCTTTTGTCAAAAATTTGCATTTCTTTTCTCTCTTTTTTTGACAACTGACCTCAATTCTGAGAGACTGAAGCAATATAATGTCCTATAAATAGTGATTATAGCAACACATTAAAGAACAACCTTAATGAGTTCACAATGTGATAAAGATTATTTTTAATGTGATCTTTTCTGTATAGACAACAATATAACTAAATGAATTTTTTATATTGCACAAAGATTGAGAGAAATACACAAATTCCATCCTTAAAAATGGAAAAAAGCAATAAAGCAAATATTTCCACATCCTTCATGCTTCAAGATGACTATGTGTGAGTAGGGATGAAAAGACTTGCAAGTATATACATTCACTTTTTAACTCTGTAATCTGACCATGCAGCAATCTTTCTGTATCTCAGGGGGCCTGGGATGGAATGATTTTATGTGTGAACTGCATTCAAATGGAGACAGAGATAATAAGAACATCTATACTAATAACAGAGGAATATGCAAATTGTCTGGGACACCGTCACAGTAACAGTAACAGTAATGACCAAACAGCAGGCTGCATGGAGCAACCAGGCCAGCAGGGGGGTTAGTGAGGGACGACCAAATGACTGAACAGTAGGCTGTGTGGGATGACCAGGCTGGCAGGGAGGTCAGTTGGGGCTGACAAGGCCAGCAGGGGGGGCAGTTGGGGGTTACCAGGCCAACGGGGGGAGGGGCAGTAGGGAGCAACCGGGCCATTGGCGGGGGGGGTGGGCAGTTAGGGATGACCAAGCCACCTGGAGGGGGAAGTTGGGGATGACCATGCCAGCAGGTGGGGGCAGTTGGGGGTGATCAGGCCAGCAGACAGGTGAGCAGTTAGGAGCCAGCAGTTCCGGATTGTAAAAGGGATGTCCCCCGAGGGGTTCCAGAATGGAGAGGGTGCAGGCCGGGCTGAGGGGACCCCTCCCATGCACAAATTTCATGCACCGGGCCTCTAGTCTAAAACATAAAAAGCTAGCACAGACAAATATGTATAAGATCCTTGGACCTTCCCTCCATCTTTGAGGAGTTGGAATCACTGAGATTTTCTTGCCTTATGTAAATTTTCCTTTGCTTTTGTCACATTCCTTTTTTGTTCCCCATTTTGAATACCAGCCAGTCCTCATGTTCCTTTAGTTTTTTTTTTTTAATTCAAATCAGCAGTTCTGAATCTAATTTCTAATAGCTCCCTTATTTGACAGTTCAGTTTTGTCTTTCTGACCATGAATTGAACTCAAATTTGATTAACCCCACAGTGACTTTTCACCATGAAAGGCTATAGTGCCTTTTCCTGAAAAGACTCCCTCACCTGCCTGTAAAATAGGTTTCAGGAACAAAGATGGAGAAACTACATTGAAATATCCTTTTCTTCTCTTGTTTCTCCCTGTCACCATTCCTCCCCTGGTCTTCCTCCCTTTCCCGTTCTCCTTCTCCCTCCCCCTCATCTCCTCCTCTTCCTTCCACTCATTTTTCTTCAAATCACTGGGGCTCTAACTCATTAAGTTTTAGGGTCCTTAATTTATCAAAGTGAGTAAATGTATTCTAAAATTAGTTGGGTTAGTTCATAAATCAAGACATAAAAGATGAACACAAGGAAAGAAGTGGTAACTGAGAAACTGATGGGGTTCTGAATATTATTTTTTCTTTTCTCTTCTCTTTTCTGTATTCAGTTGCCCCTTTCTGCATCTAGACCTTTATGCATGTATAACTAACTGCACTACTTTTCAAGTCATAGTTTAAAAGTCATTCTATCTTCTAGACTTAGACTTTCATATGATCTAATTAAACTCTATATATAGAATGTCTCAGATTTAATTAGTAATCTAGATGTAGATAAAACACAGGGATTAAATGCAATCATCCAGAAATTTTGTACAATTCCCAGGCAATTAGAAATGTGTGACAAGTCCCTTCCACACAGGAAGATGTCGTGTGAGGCAGCCTGTGAAATGGCTCCCTGCATTCCTTTCCTGTGGACTCCCTGCCCTGTGCAATATGCCACCACTCACCTTGTGTGCGGGCTGGATATTGTGACTCGCTCCTCAAGAACGGAATACCACAAAAGTGATGAAATGTGTAACTTCTGAATTTAGGTTACAAAAAGTCTGCGTGATATCTCTCCTCCTCCTCCTCCTTCTCATCCTCTTTCTCTCCCTTCTCCCTTCTTTGCCCTTGCCCAGAGGGAAGCAAACTGCCATACTATGAGTAACCCTTACACAAAACAGCACAGCAAAGAACTCATGTTTCTGGCCATTGGCTGGTAAAAGACCTGGTGCCGACCAGCCCTGGGAGTGAGCGTGAAAGGAGATTTCCACCCCAGCTCAGCCTTTAGTAGCAATGTCTGCTGACACCGTGATTATAACATTGTGAGAAAACTTGGGCTACCCCAAGTTTGGGTTTCTGATCACAGAATGACTGAGATAATAAATGCCTGTTCTTTTAAGCCACTAACTTTTGAGTTTTGGGATAAATTGTTACAGTCATTGATATACTAGTACAGACGTTAGTATCTGGAAGTGGGGTGATGTTACGATTTGGTAGTGGGTGGAGGCTGAAAAGATTTTGAGAAGTGTGTTAGAGAAAGTCTAAATTTCCTTGAATATCCAGGCCAATTTCAAGTGTATCGCCTATAAATTATGTCCAACAAGAAAACAGAAAGCTTTCACAATAACAATAACACATGTAACACAATACATTTGATGGTGTTCTCACCAAAAATGCTGACAATAAGGGGCTTCAAAATTGTGGATATCCAGGCTAGTGATTTAACATATTGGTAGTCTTTTGTATGCATAATGTTCATTCTTCTCAGACATGTACACCACACACAATAGATGTGTATGGTGATTTGATGTGGGCAGGATGCTCTTCTATAGCTTTTTATGAGCTTCTGATTCTTCCCATTAACTTTTTATAGATAGCTTGCTCGAATCTGTGCCTGTGAATAAATGATACAGTCTCTCTTTTCTCTAAGGGAGGCAATGTATGACCACCCACTTCAAATCTTGATGCCATTTACTAAGTAATAATTTCTACTACAAATACATTCTTAGGTTATGCATAATTTTTTAATATATCTGATCATAATGCAAAGATAAATTTCCTTTGCAAAGTCTTGAACTAAATCTAATTAGGGTTTTGCTTTACATTAGTGGGGGGAAATTTTTTTATTATCTAACCTAAAGGAATTCTTACTTATGGGTAATGAAGAAAGGGATATTCATGGTTTATGTGCCTACAGACATGGAGTTGAGACAGCGAAGAGTAATATTTATTGCTTTACAGATGGTATTTCTTTGTAAGTAATCATAATTAAATCTTTTATGTATTATCAGGTAATGTGCATATACATATATGAATATATATATATATATATATATATATATATATATATCATATATATCTTATATATACACTAGTGGCCTGGTGCACAAAATTTGTGCACAGGGTGGGGTGTCCCTCAGCCTGGCCTGCACTCTCTCCAATATGTGACATCCCTCTCACAATCCAGGATCGCTGGCTCCTAACTGCTCACCTGCCTGCCTGCCTGGTCACCCCTAACCACTCTGCCTGCTGACCTGCTTGCCCCCAAGTGACCCCCCCACCAGCCTTCTCATCCCCAACTGCCCCCCTTTGCTGGCCTGATCACCCCCAACTGTCCTCCCCTCCTGGCCTGATCTCCTCTAACTGTCTTTGCCTCACCGCCACCACCATGGCTTTGTCTGGAAGGACGTCTGGAAGGTTTCTCGGTCTAATTAGCATATTACCCTTTTATTAGTATAGATAAGAGGCCTGGTGCACAGGTGGGGGCCTGCAGGTCTGCCCTGAAGGGGCTCCTGGATCAGGGTGGGGTCCCCACTGAGGGCATGACCAACCTGGGTGAGGGGCTGAGGGCCGTTTGGGGGTGGTTTGCAGGCTGGCCAAACCCCCAGCTTTGTCCAGAAGGTCTCTGGAAGGTCTCCGAGTCTAATTATATATACTAGAAGCCCAATGCATGAAGATTCATGCAAGAATGGGCCTTCCTTTCCCTGGCTGCCAGCATCGCCTTTCCACTCCAGTCCCAGAGCCACCTCTTTCCGCTCTGGCCCTGCCTTCCCATGCTGCCCAGAGGCCCTGAGCAGCTGGGGCAGTACAGAACGCCTGCGTCATTGCCATTGTGATGACGCAAGCGTCCCACCCCACCCCCGGCTGCTTGGTGCCTGTGTATGCAAATTAACCCAGCAGCTTTGTTGGGTTAATTTGCATATTCACTCCTGATTGGCTGGTGGGTGTCGCGAAGGAATGGTCAATTTGCATCTTTCTCTTTTATTAGTGTAAATACTGAGTGGCCAGATAATTATGACCACCTGATGTTTGTAGGCAAATTAGCTGTACACTGCATCATATGGGACATGGAAGCCGAAGGCTTGTTCGAGCACCTTTGCTGTCTGCAGTTATCGAAATAAAACATCTCTAATTCACACAGGAACACAAGGATTGGACAGTCGAGCACTGGAAAAAAGTTATGCGGTTCGATGAATCACATTTCCAGTTGCATCATACAGATGGCAGAGTGAGAATTTCACAGAAACAGCATGAAAGCATGCACCCCAAATGCATGAGTACAACCCTTCAAGCTGGTGGGGTCAGTGTTATGGTTTGGGGCATGTTTTCTTGGCATGATTTGGGCCCTTTAGTTCATGTGGAACAACGTCTGAATAGCACAACATACCTAAGTATCCTTGCTGATCAAGTTCATCATATCATGTTAATGGCATATCCCAATGGAGATGGCTTCTTCCAGCAAGCCAATGTGCCATGCCACGGTGCTCGTTTTGTGCAGGAGTGGTTTCAAAAACATGAGGGAGACTTTACTTTGCTTAGGTGGCCCCCACAAGCACCAGATCTCAATCCATTTGAGTATTTGTGGGACGAAGTTAAAAGAGCCATCAGGCAGCTGGTTCCACAACCATCAAATCTCACAGAACTGAACAGTGCTATCACTTTTCAACATCTCGTGGAATCAATGCCAAGAAGAATAGCTGCAATATTGAAGGCAAAAGGTAGCCCGACGAAGTACTGATGGGGTGGTCATAATAATCTGACCACTCAGTATATATTATTCTTGGCATTGACTCCACGAGATGTTGAAAGGTGATGCGAGGATTCTGACACCATGCCTGATGAATAGCACTGTCCACAGTGTATATAGGTATGCATAACCCATGAACACAGACAACTGTGTGGTAAATGCCTCTGGGAATGGCAGATGTCGGGTGGAGGGAGTCAATGGGAGAAAAAGAGGACATCTGTAATACTTTCGACAATAACAAGATATGCTAGAATATATATATATATATATATATATATATATATATATATATATATATATATATGATTTCTCATTTCATTATACTGGGCAAAAAGAAAATATAAGTCAAATCAATCTATACTTTAAAATAAGATTTTGTCTAAATTTGGATATTTGGATAAGACATTTATTTATTATGACTTCTTTTTTTTCCATGTCACTTGAGAAACAGGATCTTTGTAAATTCTTCAATTAAGTCCCAGTGGGAAAAAGAGGTAAATATAGGAAAATATGATTGTTTAGCAGGATGTTAAGTGACTTGGTAGAAAAGTGGTCCAGCTTCCAGAATTAATTATTTCAGCCTCCATCACTACCAAAGACTTACATATACACTTTAAAAATTACCTTTATTTACTTTAATACTTTTGTGGAACACATTCTGATTATATCCTTTAAATTCTACTTACAGATATATCCCATTTTGTCCAATTAATGTGATTTTGATAGACTGCATATAGACCATAATTCTGTGGACCAAATAATATTTTAAATGCATGAAGAAGCTACCTATTAAATATTTTGTTAAAATTTTTTTCTGAATTATGCATAATTATACTCTAATTTGTATCTTTTGTGAATCTAGGACTCCATGTATAATGTCTTCGTGAATGAGCACACATGCACTTGAGATACAGAACTACCTTAGAAATGCT
The DNA here is from genome assembly GCA_026230045.1 of Corynorhinus townsendii. Lineage (NCBI taxonomy): Eukaryota > Metazoa > Chordata > Mammalia > Chiroptera > Vespertilionidae > Corynorhinus > Corynorhinus townsendii. The sequence continues at coordinate 163,830,205 of JAPDVU010000001.1, read as the reverse complement.
CTAGGAAAGCATGCTGCAAGGGAAATAGTGACTTCCTTAGACACCTATGCACCATTTTAGTGGCAAAAGTTGTACATTTTCATTGAATGTCATGCACAACTTCATGAGTATCTTTTTCCAGTACATAAATGCTGCTGATTTGCAACTTCTAGGATGCTACAATATCCCCATAAACCTCTCTTCTTAGAAGAAACACAGCTCCATCAAAACAAGTCTTAGAAAATATTGACCCAGCAGTAATAAACAACACTCCTCAAATGTGTGTGTGTGTGTGTGTGTGTGTGTGTGTGTGTATATATATACATATGTATATATATGTGTATATATACATATATATGTGTATATATATATACACACACACACACACACACATATATATATATAATCTCTTGAGGGGCAACACCAGTTTTATTTTACTCATTAGGCTTTGCACTTTTGCCAACACTAGTAAATGATGTGGTCAATCTAGCTCATAAAAGTAAAGCTTTTTTTTTTTTTTTAAATCTGAGGAAATGATCTATAATCCTTTCCCTGGTTATTCAGATAGATAAAAATATCATCTTTTCAAAAACTGCTCCCAGCAGACAAGGAGATGTTTATATTTGGCACTGTGGATGAGGATCTATAGTTAAGTAAATGGAAATAGACCAGATCAAATTATGTTGCCTTTAGCAAATAATAGCAATGTTAGCCCCTTGGTACTGAACAAGTTGTTCAATACATTTATGAATTTGTGTTATTTAAAGTAAGAATTCAAAGAGCATAGTAAACATTTTGGCTGGAGTGGGAAATGGATTGCTGCTACAACCAGGACAGAGGGCAAATGTGAAGCTTGAGCAATGCAGCTATAGCTAGAGGTGGCCATGGACCTAGATGAGTCTGCTAAGAGCAATGGCACATTGACAGTCTTTGGAAAATCAATCTGCCAACTGATCCACACCGTTAAAGCAAAAGAAACTGACACAAGAACAAACAGCAGGCGTAATCTTAATAGGAATTAAGCACAAATAATAAAATAACCATAAATGAACAATCTCTAATGCTTTGTTTTACACGAATATGTGCTATTTTAATTATGGATAGCTGAAAAATTCTTCACCTTTTCTCATTATCCATAAAAATACTTCAGTTGTTCTGTGTATTTTTTTCACCCATTTCTTTTTTTTTTTATAATAAATCTTTATTGTTCAGATTATTACAGGTGTTCCTCTTTTTTTTCCCCCATAGCTCCCCTCCACCTGATTCCCCACCCCACCCCATGCCCTTACCCCCCGCCACTATCTTCATCCATAGGAGTAAGATTTTTGTCCAATCTCTTCCCACACCCCTCACACTTGCTTCCCCTGAGAATCGTCAATCCACTCCCTTTCTATGTCCCTGATTCTATTATATTCACCAGTCCATTCTGTTCTTCAGATTTTTTATTCACTTGATTTTTAGATTCACTTGTTGGTAGGTATGTATTTGATGTCATTTTGTTGTTCATAATTTTTATCTTTACCTTTTTCTTCTTCTTCTTCTTCTTGAAGAATACCCTTCAGCATTTCACGTAATCCTGGTTTGGTGGCGATGAACCCCTTTAGCATTTTCTTGTCTGTGAAGCTCTTTATCTGACCTTCAACTCTGAATGATAGCTTTGCTGGGTAGAGTATCTTGGTTGTAGGTTCTTGCTGTTCATCACTTTGAATATTTCTTGCCACTCCCTTCTGGCCTGCATAGTTTCTGTTGAGAAATCAGCTGACAGTCGTTTGGGTACTCCCTTGTAGGTAATTAACTGTTTTTCTCTTGCTGCTTTTAATATTCTCTCTTTGTCTTTTGCCCTTGGCATTTTAATTATGATGTGTCTTGGTGTGCTCCTCTTTGGATTCCTCTTGTATGGAGGTCTGTGTGCTTCCTGAACTTGTAAGTCTATTTCTTTCACCAGGTAGGGAAACTTTTCTGTCATTATTTCTTCTAATAGGTTTTCAACATTTTGCTCTCTCCCTTCTTCTGGCACCCCAAAAATTCGGATGTTGGTTCGCTTAAAGTTGTCCCAGAGGCTCCTTACACTATCTTCATATTTTTGGATTCTTTTTTCTTTTTGTTTTTCTGGTTGGATGTTTTTTGTTTCCACATATTTCAGATCTTTGGTTTGATTCTTGGGGTACGTTGATCTACAATTGAGTTTCTGTATATTCTTTATTTTAGACAGTGTATGCTTCATTTCTGACTGGTCCTTTTCCATTTTTTTTGGCATTCTCATTAAGGTCCTTGAAGGTCTCACTAAGCTCCTCAGAAGTGTCATCAAGTTTCTCAGCGGTTTTTAGAAGATTCTTGAGTAACCTTATACATGTGGTTCTGAACTCTATGTCATCCAGTAGTTTGCTTTCCTCCGTTTCTTTCATTCGTGACATGTTTCTTTATCTCCACATTTTGGCTGTTTCCCTGTGTTGATGGAGTAGCTTTGTGTGGTAGCTGATCTATAGGGGGCAGTAGCTCAGCCTCCCCAATCACCTGATGTGGACGCTCTTGGTACACCCCTTTGTGGGCTGAGTGCAAAGTCTTGGTGCAGTTAAGCCTTAATTGCTGTTGGTACGCTGGGAGGAATTGACCTCCAGGCCAATTAGCTGTGAGCACTCGCTGTGTCTATAATGGAAGAACTGCTGCGCTGAAGACACACTTATGGGGCAGGACTTGTTTCAGTGGGGCTTTGGTGCTCACTGAGTCTGCCTCTTGAATGTGTCACTTATGGATGTGAGGAGTTGAAATCTGGTGTCTCACACTGACCACTAGGTACACTGGCTTCTGGATCTCCAATGGGGTGCAGGTCAACTACTGTCTGAGGCCACCCAGCAGGAGCTACAGTGAGAGCTGCAGTTTTCTCCTCTTTGCTTGTGGTTTGGAGGTTTTGGAGCTGTCTGACCCAGGCTGCAAGTTTGCTAGGTTAAGCTGCGATAGGGCAGGGCTTTCTTATGCAAAAGCCGCTGCTTAGAGCTTGGGTGGGTTTGTAGGTTGTGCAGGGCGGGGTCTCAGGGCGTCACTAGGCTAGGGCGTGGCAAACAGCAATGGCTGCTAGTTAGCTGGCTCTGCATCCCCAACAGCATCCACGAGTCCCGTGCCCCAGTGCAGTAAACAATTATTCCTGCGTGCAGCTCTGCAAGCAAGCCACCCTCACTGGCAGACAGTCCAGCTTCTCCCCGTAGGAGTTTGGGTCCCCCGCATCTCCCCAGAAACTGTATTTCAGAGTAATCGGGGGCTTTTCTCCCTTCGGGTTGAAAAAAGCAACGCCCGCCGCCAGCCCGGATCACGCGCCTCAGTACCTCAGCTTTCCAGCGCTCGTGCACGTCTCAATGCTCTTTTCTCTTTCCTTCCAGTTGTAGAACTTCCACTCAGCCAGCTTTCCCGTGGTTCTGGGTGATAGACGTTTTTTCTTTTAGTTGTGTTTTTGAAATTGTTGCGGGAGGCAGCAGTTTAGGTGTTTACCTACGCCGCCATCTTGGATTCCCCTCTTCACCCATTTCTTTATTACCCATTTTTTCTTCTCTTTCATTTTTTTCTCCCGTTTCTCTCTCTCTTCCACACTTGCTCTTCCCTATCTGATCTTTTTTCCTTCCTTTTCTTCCTGGTTCTCTCTCTTCACATCCTTCTTTTCATTCTTCCTCCCCTTAAGCCAAGCATTGCATAAGTATTAAACAGAGAAAACAAATGATATGCTGATTTCAGAACTAGACTTCCTGAGTGAAGAGTAACAGGAAAATACATGATAATATGAAGGCATAGGCACCATAAAAGAACTAGGGACTGATTTTATAATTTGGCTTCAAGTATATGGCAGATTAGCTGACTTAACTTCCTAACTAAACTCACTCTTTCACAAAATAGTATTCACCATTTATTACCTATGAAATAGTGTCCTAATAGTCTCTTTATCTTTCTTCCCAGTCTGTACTTCCCACATGTCTGTATTCTCATCATATTCCTCACCAGCTTAAAATCCTTAATTTCAATAAAATTACTCATTGATTGATTGATTCATTAATTCATATACCCTGTGATGAATATATTATTTCTTTCTGCCTAAAGGAGGAAATAAAAACCCTTACTGAAGTAAATATATTTATCACCCTCTAGTCCATCCTAGCTTCCTCTTTATCCTTTTCATGTAGTGTGGTGGCTTTCTTCTTCTTCTTCTTCTCCTTCTCCTTCTCCTTCTCCTTCTCCTTCTCCTTCTTCTTCTTCTTCTTCTTCTTCTTCTTCTTCTTCTTCTTCTTCTTCTTCTTCTTCTTCTTCTTCTTCTTCTTCTTCTTCTTCTTCTTCTCCTTCTTCTCCTTCTCCTTCTTCTTCTTCTCCTTCTTCCCCTCCTCCTCCTCCTCCGCCTCCTCCTCCTCCTCCTTCTTCTTCTTCTTCTTCTTTTGTTTTTGTTAATCCTTACCTGAAGATATATTTTCCCATTGATTTTTAGAGAGAGTGAAAGGGAGATAAGGAGGGAGGGAGGAAAAGAGAGAGAGAGAGACATCAATTGGTTGTCTCCCGCATGCACCTTGACTCGGGCCAGGGATCAAACCTGCAACCCAGTTATGAGCCCATGACTGGAAATTGAACCCATGACTCTTCAGTGATCGGGCCAATGCTCTAACCACTGAACCCTTCTGGCCAAGGCCATATGTCCATTTCTTATTTAATCTTTGAATTAACTCAGGTATATTATCCTCTATGAAGCCTTTTCTAACTCTTTGTTCACCTTGGAAGACTGTTGTTTCTTACTCCTGAAATTTTAAAATGTATATATACTAGTATATCTTGTTACTATTGAAAGTATTACAGATGTCTTCGTTTTCCCCCATTGACTCCCTCCACCCCAAACCTGCCATGCCCCCAGGCTTTTACCACACCGTCTGTGTTCATGGGTTATGCATATCTGTATATATAAAAGGCTAATATTGAAAGTGTCCCCTTGGGAGTTCTACCTGGAGACCGGGAATTCCATCACTCTCTATGATGTGTGCTGAACACCAGGGGGTGACGCAGAATGAAGGAAGGCCCCTGTCGGCAGCCAGAAGCTGGGGAAGGGAGGCCCCCTGCCAGCAGCCAGAAGGAAGGCTCTGGCCGGTAGTTAGAAGGCCCCAATCAGCCCTGATCTCCAGCCAGGCCTCGGGACCCTACCCATGTATGAATTGCATGCACCGGGCCTCTGGTATGCATATAAGTGCTTTGGTTAATCTCTCCTCACCCCCATCCTACCTTCCCACTGAGATTTGTCAGTCTGTTCCATGCATCTATGTCTCTGAATCTATTTTGTTCATCAGTGTTTTTTTCATTAGATTCCACATATGAGTGAGATCATGTGATACTTGACTTTCTCTGACTGGCTTATTTCCCTTAGCATAATATTCTCCAGGTCCCTCCATGCTGTCTCAAAGGGTAAGCGATTTTTTTTTTTACAGCTGCATAGTATTCCATGGTGTAAATGTACTACAGCTTTTTTATCCACTCATCCACTGGTGGACACTTGAGCTGTTTCCAGATCTTAGCTATTATAAATAGCACTGCTATGAGCATAAGGTGCATTTTTCTTTCTGATTGGTGTTTTAGATTTCATAGAATATATTCCTTGAAATTGAATCACTGGTCAAATGACAGTTCCGTTTTTAATTTTCTAAGGAAACTACATATTGTTTTCCATAGTGGTTGCATCAGTCTGCATTCCCACCAGCAGTGTACTAGGGTTCCCTTTTCTCCACTTCCTTGCCAGTGCTTGTCATTTGTTGATGGTACCCTTTCTGACAAGTGTGAGGTGATAGCTCATTGTCATTTTAATTTGCATCTCTCTGATGATTAGTGACTTTGAGCACTTTTTTCATACGTCCCTTGGCCATCTGTATGTCCACTTTGGAGAAGTGTCTACTTATGTCCTTTGCCCATTTTTTAATTGAATTGTCTTCTTTTTGTTAATTTGTGTGAGTTCCTTATATATTTTGGATGTTAACTTTTATCAGTGTGTCATTGCCAAATATGTTCTCCTATACAGTGACCTCCCTTTTCATTTTGTTGAAGGTTTCTTTTGTTGTGCAGAGCTTTTTATTTCTATGCAGTCTCACTTGTTTATTTTCTTTTTAGTTTCCTAGGAGATGTATCAGCAAACGTATTGCTATGAGAGATGTCTGAGATTTTGCTGCCTGTGGTTTGTTTTAGGATTTTTATGGTTTCAGACTTACATTTAAGTCTTTTATCCATTTTACCTATCTTGTATATGCTGTAAGTTGGTGGTCTAGTTTCATTTTTTTGCATGTATCACTTCAATTTTCCCAACACCATTTATTGAAGAGACTGTCTTGACTCCATTGTATGATCTTGCCTTCTTTAGAAAATATTAATTGAGTGTAATGGCTTGGGTCAATTTCTAGGTTCTCTGTTTTGTTCCATTGATCTATATACCTGTTCTTGTGCTAGTACCAGACTCTTTTGATTACAGTGGTTTTATAGTAAAACTTGATATCTGGTATTGTGATCCCTCCAACTTTGTTTTTCTTTCTCAAGATTGCTGCAGCTAATCCAGGGTATTTTTTGGTTCCATATAAATTTTAAGAGTATTTCTTGCAGATGTGTCAAATATGCCATTGGTAGTTTAGTAAGGATTGCATTGAATCTATTGATTGCTTTGGAGGATATTTTAATGATGTTATTTCTACAAATCCATGAACATGACATATTGTTACACTTGTTTATATCTTCCTCTGTCTCTTTTTTCAGTGTCCTGTAGTTTTCTGAGTACAGGTTTTTTACTTCCTTGGATAAGTTTATTCCTAGGTATCTTATTTTTTTGTTGTTGTTGCAATGATAAATGGGATTTCTTTTTTAGTTTCCCTTTCTGAGAGTTCATTATTGGTGTATGAAAATGCCATAGATTTCTGGATGTTAACTTTGTGTCCTTTATTATGCTTCTTTTAAAATCCCCACTTACCCTGTGTGTAATGTAGTTATTTTATTTTGATTGTTTTTTTAAAAAGATAATTTCCATTACAAGGTTAATATATGCTTCTTGTAGCATTTTTAGAAAATGCAGAAAAGTGGAATAAAGAAAAACTAGTTCTATCTTTAACAACCATTATTAATATTTTGATATATTTTCATCTAGATTTTTTTCCTATGCATACATTTTATAATTTACTCTATCATTTTAAGGTTAAAAAGAGAGATTTAATAAGTTTTAATTTATACTTTTTTGGCTTACTTATCTTTCCTTATTTTTAATTTTGTGATATATATGTTTTTAATATCCAATCTTTATGTAGAATTGAAATTTATTCATCCTCACCTGAGCATATGTTTTTTTTTTTAATTTTGAGAGAGAGAGAGAGAGAGAGAGAGAGAAACATCAATCCGTTTCCTCCCAAACATGCCCTGACTGGGTCTTGAACCCACAACTTAGGTATGTGCCCTGACCAGGAATTGAGCCTGCAACCTCTTATTGCATGGGGGCAATGCTCCAACCAACTGAGCCACCCAGCTAGGACTAGAAATAAAATTTATTTTCAATCCAAATTAATTATAGGTTATAATATCCAAAGAGCTAAATAGCACCTCTAAAACATATTTAATTTTTGTATTGCCTGGATTATACTACATTTAAAAAAATAATTTTTTAGTGATTTCAGAGAGAAAAGGAGAAGGAGAGATAGAAACATTAATGATGAGAGAGAATCATTGATTGGCTACCTTCTGAACACCCACACTTGAGACTGAACCCACAACCCAACTATGCCCTGACCAGGAATTGAACCATGACCTCCCGGTTCATAGGTTGAAGCTCACCCACTGAGCCACCATGGCTGGGCTACTACAGTTTTTGGGTCTTGCTGCAAGACATGTTTTCATGACTATTTTATAAATGAAGAACCCAAAACTCTGAGAAATTAATCACTTGTTCAAGGTCAAACAAGTCATGGTGATAAAATGAGACTCAAATTTTATTCTAATGCCAGTAGTTGTGGTTTCAGGTTCACTAGGAAAGCCAAAGGTAGGATTAGACTTATTTTGTTATTTTTTTAAACTGTATTTTGATTCTTGCCAGATCTTTTTTTCTGATCAAATATAAAGATATTTTGTTAAGTTTTCATTAGTCTCACTTACTGCAGATTAGCTAATAGTCCCAGAAAAATGCCAGTGGCTCTGGTGGCGGCAGCAGCAAAATGAAGCCCAGCTAACTGGCTAGTACTTCTGTTAGAGGTGACAGTGATGCATCAACCAGGTTTTCAGTGGCAGCAATGATTCAAGCTGCCAGCAGGAAGCTCCTCCCAGGTTCTTGTCAGATTTATGAGTAATACCATCACTTTTTCTTTTGTAGCTTTCCTGTTCCATTTGGAAAGCAAGGTTAGTGCCATCTAAGTGAGGTCTTGGTGCAAGGATTTTGAGGAAGTGAGGTCTTGTGCATGGCAGGGAGGGGGCGTCCCTCAGCCCAGCCTGCATCTTGTCCAATCCAGGACCCCTCGGGGATGTCCGACTGCTTCTCACAATTTGGGACCACCACTAGATTCTAACTGCTCTCCAGCCTGCCTGCCAGATTGCCCCTAACCCCCTCTGCCTGCCTGCCTGATTGCCCCTAACCACTTCTACCTCGCCCCACACCTGGGACCCAGGATTCCCTCCTCCGGCCAGTTGCAGGCACCCAGGATCCGGGCCAGCTTCGCCTGGGCCAGCCATAGCTGCAGGGGACCTTGGGTGGGTGGCTTTGCCTGGGCTGCAGCTGCAGGCATCTGGGATCGTGGGGCAGGTGGCGGCTTGTCCCTCTTCCAGGCCACAGCCTGGCTGGTCCCCCTTCCTCTCTCATGAGCTCATTTGTGCCTGGCTGGTCCTCATGCCTCTCTTCCCAGTGTTGCGTGTCTGAGCAGTTCCCTTGCTGTGAGGCACAAGGGTGCGAGGGCGTGATGACCATTTGCATATTAGCTCTTTATTATATAGGATCATCCTGAAAAGTCTCATGGCCATCTGATATCATACACAGTAGAAAGCTCTTATGATGAGCTACACATGTGAATGCACACACCTCCCCCCCCACACATACACAGAAGGTGATGGTGGTAATAGGGAGTATCATGATCATCTTGCAATATTTAAAGTGTTATGTGGAAAAGAAACATGGTTTCAAAAGATTGAACTCAGACCAACACAGTGGAAATTACTGAATGAAGATTTCTAATTAATATAGAATTGCTAAGATATTGGCTTAGTTGGCTCTTTATTCCTGGATATATTAAAGCAGAGTCTGAATGATCATGTATCAGAACTATTTTATAAGGCAGCTTTATGTTGAGTGAAAATTTTTATTAGGTACTCTTTATTTAAAGCTCTGGATTTCTTTTAACCTGAAGTTTTTATAATTCAGTTATATTTTATCTTCCTTAGTTGTTAGTTGTTTTTCCATGTTCTTCACACATCTTAAGAAGAGCAATTTTACTTCTACTGCTTTATTTCCATGTACACACTTATTATTGGGACCAAGTGACAATGGTTCTCTTCAGCTTCACAGCTAGAAACTTGATGATTATTGCAGTCTGGGTTTCAAGTGCCCATTGCAAACGAGTCTGAGTTTTGGATGAACCTGGTAACAGGGATATTGTCCAAAGAAATCAAATATGATCTCCTTTCCAGGAGACGGGGCAGGTGGTGCCTCAGAGGCCTGGTCTGGGCAATGATTTAGAATTTGGAGCCAAAATAGGCGGAGACAATTAGCAGAGGCAAATCTTAGGGATTTCCAAGGTCAGTACACAAGGCAAACAGTCTGGGGACAGTTGCCAAAACCAAATGGAACAAAACAAGGAGGATGAACCAATTCTCAAAGCCAAGAGCTTAGAAAGAAAGAGCAGATGATTTCTGAAATGGCTAGAGCAGTGAAATAAAGGCAAGAGTGGAGCAATTCTCCAGTCTGGATTTCAGATTATGCCATCTCCATAGCCTCAGTGAGCATGGCAATAGCCAGGAGAGACCGAGTCCAAACCTCACACTAAATTGATATCCTTGGTTAACTAATTAATTTATTTAAAATGTTGTTAGAGTATTAAATTTGACAGTAAAATAGTAGTCAAGTTCTCAGACTAATTTAAATTGCCTAAGTGAAACAAGCAAATATTCTAGAAAAATTAATGGTACTGGACAAAAAGCTGTTCCTAGAGTGTTAAATAAAATTTTTATTGGTAGTTCATCTCACGGTAAAATTGCTTAACATGTAATGAACCTAAAGCAGTCATATTTTAGTGCAAAAAAATTAAAATTTAAAAGCGATCAAGACTACATTATAAAATTTCCAAAAGCCTCCTAATATTTAAATAAAAAAAGGGGGGATAGTAGAAGAATATCATGTAAAGAAAAATATCCTGTAAGTAAATTACATCTAGAAAATTTTTACTTTAGAAAATTAACTTTCACTTCTAATGCTAACAGCAAGACACCCATGAAAAACACACATGGTGTCAAAACAAGCCAAAGGAAAATTGTTTGGGCAAAAAATGAAAAAGGATCCCAAGTCAAATTTATAGAAAAGATTCCTTTATTAACTTTTGGTCAAGAATATGTTTGTATATTTTCAGAAAATACCTCCAAGACCATGTGGATTCCTGCAACAGAGAGGAATTGACAGGACTGCTCCAGCCATAAAGACAGAAGAGAAACAGTCCAGAGATGGAAGATGCTGACGATGCCTTGCCATACTAGAAGTCAGCAGCTGTGCATCGCTGCAGGTTGCCCAGGACCAAACCAGAGAGGGTCGGACCTGCATTACCACCATTTGTCCACCATCCAGAACTGAAATATCATTGCTGACATGTACACATAAGGAACTGTTTGACATTGAAATTGGGACTCAAAAGAACTGTTGGCCCAGAAAGAAACTCACTACAAACTGATTCATTTGCCTCCCAGCATAACCATTATTGCTTATCTCATTTTCGGTTCTTATAAGGGTATTTCTAGTATCACATGAATTCACTCATCTAGGGGAAATAATGAACAACATAAACTGATGAACAAAAACAGACCCGGAGACAGGGAAGCATTGATCAGACTGTCAAACCTCAGAGGGAAGGTAGGGGAGGGTGGGGGTAAGGGGGAGAGATCAACCAAAGGACTTGTATGCATGCATATAAGCCTAACCAGTGGTCAAGGGCAACAGGGGGGTTAGGGCATGCATGGGGAGGGGTTGGGATGGGAATGGGGGGATGAGGACAAATATGTGATACTTTAATCAATAAAGAAATTAATTAAAAAAAGAATGCATCTTATGAGAAAATCATTTTGCTAACTGCAATGAAAAATTTTAAAAAGGTCATGAATCTTGTTTCCCAGGAGCTTACTTTCTAAGGAGTGGGAAGATGGATAGACATACAATAAAAAGTAGAAAAACATATGTCATACATAAATTAAGTGGTAAGAGAAAATAGACTTATTTATTGCCCTGTTAGATAAATATGTAAGCAGGCAAATATGAGAGGAAGAATGAAAATAATTCAGGAAGAAAACTTTTCTAAAACTTTCTAAAAGACATTTCACCACTTTTAAATTTCTAGCTCAGCACAATTCTACTCTCAAATTGAATGGAATTTATGAAAGCAAATACACAAAAATGAAGTTTGTAAAATTTTAGTGTTAGGATGGCACTGGCAATCAACCAGCCAACCCATGCCCTCTCCATGAAGTTACTTTGGATCAGAGTGGTTGAAGAACATGCTCAAATCACACAGCAGCTCTATTTGTCTGAACTGTACTTGTCTAATTCATAGTTACTCACAGGAAATGATTATTCATGTGAGTCTGCATTAACATTTTGTTAAAAATTTTTATCCTCATTGAGTTGCACATGAATGAGTTTGATAAATCTGTTGTTGTTCAATAGCTGAAAGCAGTAAGTCTGGTAAACTTGCTCAAATTGATGCATGAAAATTTATACAACTCTCAAGCCATGTGATGGTTGACTGATGTATACACTAACACTTTTGGCTTCTGTATTATTTCTTCTGGCACTTCCTCAGAATGTAGTATCGGGCATGCTTCATTACAAATATTGTATCTATCTAATCAAACACTGGTGTGGATTATGCCAGCCATCTTCTTTATACTGTCTTTAGATCTAGTCATTGAAGGTTTTTCTACTATAATTTAATAAAAGCTCTACAAAATGACCTTGAAGCCTGCATTCATCTATGATACTTTCCTACATTTATTTTTAGGAATCATTGAGGAAACTAAAAATGTAAAACATGATCCACCTGTGGATGTGCGATGGTTTTAATTCAACAATATCTAATTCTAGTTATACATTCTTTGTAATGAACTTAGAGGACAAGTAGCACCATTTTGCTTGGGTTTATGTGAGAAAACTCACACACAGAAAAGTCAGAGTGTCTTAATGACAAAAACACTGAAAGACGCAGCTGTAGATTAAATTCAATTTTTTTTCTAGAAGTTCCTTCTTTTCCAATAAGTATGAAATTTATAAAGTTCAATAAAGATAGAAATTCTTTGTAGACTTCATTTTAGTTAGCATCAATAACTATTTGCAGAACCAGCAAGGTGTTAAAGAAAAAAGGTTATTAATATTATGGCTATACTAGCGGCCCAGTGCTTAAAATTTGTGCACATTAAAAGGGGATTAATTAGAGGATATAATTTAATATTGCTATTTGCCCTTTCTCTATAATAGAAGTGTCAGAGATGCAAGAAAATTAGTAAAATATATATGAAAACTTTCCTCCTGTCAGAGTCTGGGGCACACCATGGGACCCAGAGTCAAGTCCCCGCCCACCCATATGTGCCTCAAAATTGCGTGAGATCTGGACTTGGCAGCACCCCCTCCCCCCCATTGTGCTAGATCCAGATCCGGCCAGTCCCAACCTTGTCAAGGCCCACCAGGTAGGGGACGTAGCCTCAGGTCCCCTGGCCTGGTGCCTGGATGGGGGGAATGCCTTGAGGTCCCCTGTCGAGCCCTGCCAGGTGTGGGACATGCCCTGAGATCCCATCAAGCCCTGCCAGTCAGGGGGGTGCAGCCTCCGGTCCCCTGGCCTAGCACCGGGACAGCCTCAGGTCTCCTGTCAAGCCCCACCAGCAGGCGGGTGCAGCCTCAGGTCCCCTGTCAAGCCCCACTGGGCAGGGGGTGCAGCCTGAGTTCCCCTGACCCAGGACTGGGGGTGCACCTTGAGGTCCCCCGTCAAGCCCTGCTGGGAGGGGAGCACAGCCTAAGGTCCCCTGTTAAGCCTCACCTGGTGGGGGGCATGGCCTGAGGTCCCCTGGCCTGGCGTTGGGACAGGGGAAGCAGCCTGAGGTCCCCTAGCCCAGTACCAGGATGGGAAGCGCACCTTGAGGTCCCCTGTCTAGCCCCGCCGGGTGTGGGGCATGGCCTGAAGTCCCTTGTCAAGGCCTGCCGGGTGGGGGACATGACCTGAGGTCCCCTGTCAAGGCCCAAGGGGGCAGGGGAGGGTGTAGTCTCAGGTCCCTGCTAATTGCTCGTTAAGGCTCCTTATGGGAACTTGGCCTCAGCTGTGGGTGCAGCCATCTTTGTGACAGAGTGATGGTTAATCAGCATATTCCCTCTTTATTAGATAGGATATGCCAATTCAAAATAATCTTGTGATTAAAGTTTTTTTTCTTTTCAGTGATTTCCTTAGACAACACTTCAATATTCAAAAACATATGGTGTTTACAATTTTACCCACAGGCTGTTTTTCCAAAATGACTTCACTCATGGGCAATCATAGGATTTTCAGAATAGATTTTAATTTCTTAATTTTATTTTCTCCACCTCTTTTCTGGCTTTTAACTCTTTGCTACTATCACATCATCCATTCACCAAGATGAGTTTATAGGTTTATTATGTTGTAGCAGCAAAATTGCATTTGCTTTAACAACATATGTAAAGCAGAAGTTAGTTAATTATACATAAAAGTACATAAACACATGTATTCACATTACGCATATATGTGCAACTATTTGTTTTATATATATATATATGGTACATTTATAAATCTATAAACTAATACTTATTCAAGGATAGAGGACCAATTTTATTTAGTGTAAAAAGTCTAGCAAAACATCTTGGCTATGACAACTAGTTATAATAATGGGGAAGTTTATTAATACAGTAGTTCCATTTTCATGTACTTTGAGCAATAGGACATCTGTATTATCAGTCCTAAAGCATTTCAATCAGTTAATGGATATGGAGTGATTGCTTTGCTGACAATTGGGAAGTAGTAATTTCTAGCTATGCTTTTGTAAGCATGAACTATGTCAGACACTTGAAATACATCTTTAATTTTTATATTCTGCCATCTCTGCAAGTTGGGCTTTGCTGGGAACTGAGTCACATGGAAGTAAAGCCATTTGTCCAACATCAACATTTATGAAGTACTGGACTAGAATTTGAACCCAGATCTGTTTGGCTCCAAAGATCCAATAAAGAAGACTGGGAATGACAAACTTGTAATGGTGTATAGTGGTGATCCATTAAGGAAAAATGTTGGTAATTTCTACTACACCACTCTTGGCTATTAGAGTGCTGCCCTAGCCTATTAGTGATTAGAGGATTGGAAGTTCATGTTCACTTGTATTAATGCAGTCCATCCAATAGCCAATAAAGTGTACTAAGTTCTGGCATCACTCACATCTAGATTGGGGCTCAGGTTATATTGCATTTCAGTTACACAATCATGGACATATTACTTACCTTCTTTAAGTTCCAATTTTTCTCATCAGTAAGATAGACTTAAGTAATAGCACCTAACAAGTAGGATTATAGAACTTTATTGAGATAATGCCTGTGCAATCTGCTGTAAAGATTGCTTATATTAAGTACTCAATAGTATGATGTTATAAACACACACATAGATAAATATATACTTAAAACAGGATCATGTTCAATAAATAATTTTATCATTTGAAAATCTTAGCATTGTCTCACAGTATTTTTCAATATTAATAAATATTCTTCACACCAACCTATATTACATTTGATTTGATTCTTTTTCTACTTTTGGACACTGACCCAGTTCCTTTTTTTTAAAAAATATATTTTATTGATTTTTTACAGAGAGGAAGGGAGAGGGATAGAGAGTTAGAAACATGGATGAGAGAGAAACATCGATCAGCTGCCTCCTGCATGCCTCGTACTGGGGATGTGCCTGCAACCAAGGTACATGCCCTTGACCGGAATTGAACCCAGGACCCTTCAGTCCACAGGCCGACGCTCTGTCCACTGAGCCAAACCGGCTAGGGCGACCCAGTTTCTTATGTGTCACTATAATATTAAAACATTGCAGAAATTGTTGCTTAAATCTCTGATTTAGAATAAATTCCTAGACGTAGAATTACTGGTTCCAAGGGTAGGAGAAACTTGGTCTCTCAAGATGATTTCTCTCAAGAAAATCAGCATATTCCAAGTAGAAGCATATGGGAGTGAACTTAAAAAACCATTTTAATATAATTGAAGAAAAGGATTAAAAAGTGAATCTCACAATTAACTGAATTTTAGAAGCTATGCCCAGTATTTTCAAGAACTAAACAGTCACTATGAAAAAGTCAGAGCTTGCTTTTCTTTGCCTTTGCTATTGATATAGGCCACAATTTTGTTGTAACGTTCTTTCCTGGGGAAGACCCATTGAGGTACACATTACAAAAGCAGCCCAGCCAGCATGGCTCAGTGGTTGAGCACTGACCTATGAACCAGGAGATCACAGTTCAGTTCCTAGTCAGGGCTCATGCCCAGATTGGGGGCTCAATCCTCAGTGTGAGGTGTGCAGGAGGCAGCCAATCAATGATTCTCCCTCATCACTGAAGTTTTATCTCTTTCTCCCTCTCCCTTCTTCTCTGAAATCAATATTAATAAAAGCATTGTAGAACTATGGTGAAGAATTCTTCACATGATTTTGTTCATTTTAGGAGGCTTAGGTGGCACGCATTTTCTGTGACATGGAAGAAAGCAAAAGAGGCATGGAAGTGTGACCCTTTGCTTTTGGAAAAAGAAAAGAAAACAACTTAGTATTTCAAGAGCAAGTGGCTGAACACAAACCACAACTATGGAGTTAAAAAAATTTCCTTCACTCTGTAGAAAAAATGTTGATATCTCATTTGGATGTTTTCTTTTTTTATTGCAGTATTATGCAAGGAAAGTGGTACTTAAAAAGCCATAATCCATTGCTAAAGGCATTAGTTTCCTCTTACAGTTCAGGTGCAAATGCAGTGTGCTATGAAAGACAAGTTACATTCTCTAAAGTATCTTCCAATAAACAGGGTAGAACCGTGGTCTCTATGAATTTTGAATCTTAGAAATTTCAATTGGAAATGCAGTGAAGAGATTGAAAACCACAGTAGGAGCTCAAAATTCAGCGAATGCAGTCCATTATTAGACTCTCCTACATGAGAATAAACTCACTAAATTATTCTCTCCTTTCAGTTAGATATTAAGGAACAGTTTAAGTGCATGAAAAAATATTCTGTGGTATCAGAAAACATTTGAATGTTTGGGCTGATAAATTTAATAGTCCCCTTTTTCAGAGACTCATGGATTTGCAGCTATTGGGTTAGAACCTGTAGGCACATGTCATGTGGGTAAGCATACTTTGCAGGCCTCAAGTGCTACCCTCTGAAGCTCAGTACTTTATTTCACCACCCTCCTTCCCTCTGTCTGCTCTGTTTATGTATGTGGGAGCGCCTGTTGAGTGTGGCTGATCTCTCCCAGCTGTGGCCTCTTCACTCACCCTAATTTCTTTCTCCATAGCTCATTTGGACCCAAGCAGTGGTGAAATTGCTGACTGGAGAATGTGCCCTGCCACAAAAGCCATAGGCAAGACATGGCCACAACCAAAAGAGCATGAAGGATGGAAAACACCATCTGGACCATGCTATTTAAATAGCATAAACTCCTCTTTCTTCATTTAAGAAAAATCAGCCATGCAGGCTTTTGTTGCTTTCTGCTGTGGCCAGAAACCACTTAGGTTGCAATCCTCTGTAAGTGAAAGAAAAAGTCCAAAGAGACTCCAGAGTATACATGGCCCTCTTTTCATGTTTTATGTATAGCCTTTCTTGGCCCGCGTCTCTGTAGCCCTTGCCCTGCTCAGGGCACAGAAGTATCTCTGGACTGCACATCTGTCATCGATCTCCCTGAGCGTGCTCACTAGGCTCCTAGGGGATTTGCTTTCCAGTTGTTGGTAGGTGAGGAGAGCTTGTTTTCTGCTTACATACAGACAATAATCAAAGAATGAGCAGCAAATTCCAGAGAGTCCATGTTTGTATTCATTTAGGAAAAAAAATTCCTCTTTCTAATTCTTAACCAGACTTAGTCATTCTTTGGTTTTTACTCAGCAATGAAGATTCATAGTTAGGCTCTTGTATTTTGATAGTAGTATTTTATAACAAACTGATAAAATGGTTGGTTTTATTCTAATTCATAATTAAGACGTATTCTCTAGCCATGAGGATAATTAAATAATGATTTTTTCTCAGGGATTAGGGTTCATCACAAATAGCATTCATCTTTTTATTTTCTTTTTATTGTTTTAAGTATTACAAATAGTAGTACATATGTCTCCTTTTTTTTCCCCCATTGATCTCCCCCAGACCTCCCCTACCCCCCAGGACATGCCTTCACCTGCCCACCCTCCCCCCCCGCCCCAGTGTCTTATATCCATTGTTTGTGCTTATATGCATGCGTACAAGTCCTTTGGTTGGTCTCTTACAGCCCCCCTCGCCCAACCTCCCCTGTCTTCCCAATGTAGTTTGACAGTCTGTTCAATGCTTCTTTGCCTCTGTATCTTTTTCCCATCATTTCTTTCCTTTAAAAAGTTTTGCCTTTGCAGACTGGAAATAAACATATAATAACAAAACAAAAAAATGTTTGAGTCCCAATTTCAATGTCCAACAGTTCCTTATGTGTACATGCCAGCAGTGATATCTGGATGGTGGGCACATGGTGGCAATGCAGGTCCGACCCTCTCTGGTTTGGTCCTAGGTAACCTGCAGCGGTGCACAGCTGCTGACTGCTCGTGTGGCAAGGCGTTGTCAGCGTCTTCCATCTCTGGACTGTTTTTTCCTCTTGTCTTCGTGGTTGGAGCACTCCTGTCACTTCCTCTCTATTGCAGGAATCCATCTGGTCTTGGGGTTGTTTTCTGAAAATATACAAATATATTCTCGACCACAAGTTAATAAAGGAATCTTTTCTTTATAATTGATTTGGGATCCTTTTTATTTTTGTTCAAACGATTTTCCTTTGTCTTATTTAGACACCATGTGTGTTTTTAATGGCCGTCTTGCTGTTAGCATTGCAAATGAAACTTAATTTGGTAAAGTAAAAATTTTCTAGATGTAATTTACTTATAGGATATTTTTCCTTACATGATATTGCCCTACTATCCCCCCTTTTTTTTATTAATGGAGGTTTTTGTAAATTTTATAATGAAGTCTTGATAACTTTAAATTAAAAAAATTTTTTTTCCCCACACATATGACTGCTTTAGGTTCATTGCATATTCAGGAATTTTACCAAGAGATGAACTACCAATAGAAATTTTAGTTATTACTTTAAGAACAGCTTTTTGTCCAGTACAATTAACTTTACTTGAATATTCACTTATTTCAATTAGCCTATTTAAATTAATCTGAAAACTCGATTACTATTTTACTGTCAAATTTAATACTCTACCAACAATCTTAGTTTACCCTGTAAATATTAGTGGGAAGGATTATTTGCATTCTTGAGTGGGCCCTGAGCATTCCAGATTTTCGGCTGAATTTAGATATAGGGCCGCTGCTGTCGGCCAAGTCTCTTGTCTGATACCTGGGTCCCGATCTGAGCTGGGCCATGTCTCTGTCTGTCACCTGTATCTCGATGTGAGCTGGGCCAGGTCTCTTTCTGTTGCCTGGGTCCCATTCTGAGCTGGGTGTGGGAAGTGCAAAGCAGCCATGGGGGCAGGACACCTCCTTCAGAAGGGGTGAGGGTTCAAACCCCTGCAATGTTGGGGGGGTGAGGGTCTGTGCCCCACTTCTGTTGCCCCCCCAAGTTCTCTCCTGATGGCCCCTCTGCGACTGTGCCTGTCTTATGTTGTTCCTTCCTTGAGGAATCTTACCCGTCTCTGGCTAACCAGCCATCCTCCGGGGCCAAGCAGGGTGGTGTGAGGTTCAGTTCTGTCTCCTTGGTAGCCTATGCCCCCATGGCCTCCACACCCAGCACCTGCCTTGGGAACCCCTGGCCTGCTGGCAGGGTCCCGGTGCTGATCACATATCTCGGGGAACTTGGGTTTCTTCTCCAGTGAGGGCCCAGCTCACACAATTGGATGTGAGACAGATCCATGGTACCAGCCCCCACGAGGCTTCAAGCTCAGCATGAACAGAAAGCTCAGGTAACAGCTGAGGGCAATTGGATTGTGAGAAGAGGGTCCCTCTTGGCACAAAGGGCAAGAGGGGCCAATATAGGATGCTCAAGTGCCTTCCCAGTGCCTTAATTCCTTCTGCAAGGGATTAAATCCTTTCATGTCCTTTTTTTTTTTTTTAATTGCTGCCAACCATTCAAAGAATTAGTTTGTAAGTTTGTTTGGGATAATTGCAAAATATGCTATTGTAAAATATCTAAAATTATAATGACATTGTAGAATAATATCATGTAAGGATATTCTTTGCCCTAGGCCCTGGCAATTCCATTTCAAACTGGCTGTCAATTTCTTTTTGTAGCTTTATATAAACTTTGTCAGGGAGGCAAAAACACAAATTACTTACTTTAGTTCAAGAGGCCAAATATATTGACTTTCAATTACAATCCTTATGACTTTTGAAGGAAACTTCTCTTTGTTTCCTTCCAAAATAATTTTCAGTCTACAGAGAGTTTCATTTAAAAATTTTTTGTCACATGAGACAATTTCTCTTATGGTTATGGTGACCACTAGTATTGATTAGATTTAGTATTTTATTTTTATTTTATAATTTTTTATTTAATTTTTTTAATTTTTATTTTTTACATATGTGTCCTTATTTCTCCATAACCCCCCACTCCCCACTTATGCCTGCCCCCTTGTTGTCTGTGTCCATTGATTAGGTTCATATGCATGCATACAAGTCCCTTGGTTGATCTCTCCACCTTACCCCCACCCTCCCCTACCTTACCTGAGGTGTGATGTTCTGATCGACGTTTCTCAGCCTCTGGATCTGTTCTTGTTCATCAGTCTATGCCGTTCATTATATTCCACAAATGAGCGAGATCATGTGATATTTATCTTTCTCTGCCTGGCTTATTTCACTCAACATAATATTCTCCATCTCCATCCATATTGCTGCAAATGGTAGGAACTCCTTCTTTTTTACCACAGCGTAGTATTCCATTGTATAGATATACCACAGTTTTTTAATCCATTCATCTGCTGATGGGCATTTAGGTTGTTTCCAAATCTTGGCTATGGTGAATTGTGCTGCTATGAACATAGGGGTGCATATTTCCTTTCTGATGCGTGTTTCTAGATTCTTGGGATATATTCCTAGAAGTGGGATCACTGGGTCAAATGGGAGTTCCATTTTTAGTTTTTTGAGGAAGCTCCATACTGTTCTCCACAGTGGCTGCACCAGTCTGCATTCCCACCAGCAGTGCAAGAGTTCCTTTTTCTCTGCATCCTCGCCAACACTTGTTGTTTGTTGATTTGTTGATAAAAGCCATTCTGACAGGTGTGAGATGGTACCTCATTGTTGTTTTGATTTGCATCTCTCTGATGATTAGTGACTGTGAGCAGGTTTTCATATGTCTCTTGGCCATAGCATTCATCTCTTGAGGGAGATCACAGAGGTATTGACATTCTAATAAGGATGATACTAGACTAAGAGTTCAAGACCCAGCTTTGTCACTAACTGGCTGTGTGACTTTAAGCACCTAGTCTCTTTGACTTGGTGTTCTCATCTGTAAAGCGAAAATTGAGATCCTCTCAGTCTCTGCAAACTCAAACCTCTTCCTGAATCTTCAGAATGCAACTTGGCAAGGAAAGTAAAAATAAATAGCTTCCATTTACTGATGCCTATTAAGTGCCAGCAAAGTGGAAGAATACATGCAATGCTCTACATGTATTGCTCATTGTAAAGGGAACAGGTATCATTATTATGTCCGTATTATAGCCGATGAATTGAGACAACATTTAAGGAATTTCCCAATGTCACAAGAGATAGAGCTGTAATAAAAGTTTAGGGCTCCCTGATCACAAAGCCCGACTTTTCATAATTCTTGAGCATTTATTATGATCACAGGAATTTCATATATTATCCCATTTAATGTTCAAAATAACACTGTAAGGCTGGTATTATTATTTTCACTATGAAGATAAGACAATTGCAGCTTAAAAAATTGGAAGTCTACCAAGAGTGACATGATTAATGTAGAATAAGAGAGCCAGGACCCATTCCTTAGTCAGCCTAATTCCAGCAATCCAGCTCTTTCTATTATACCAGTTGGATGCCTGGACAAATCCAACTTTCTTGGATAATTGGATAGCATTTTGTTTACTCTTAAATTTTGGATTTGACTTTAGGTTGGCATATTCAAATTCAGGCCAAACGTTAGGTAATGTTATGGAAAATGTTATTTATATTATAATTTTTGGACAAGATAATAGGACAAGTTTAGGTTAAGTTTCAGATGCCAAACAAAACCTTGGAGGACCTGAAGAATTGAGGGATGGCTGGTGGGAGAGAGTGACATCACTGAGATCAGATCCATCTATTCATTTTATAAAGTAGACTTTTTTTTTAAATATGTTTTTTTTTATTTTAGAGAGGAAGGGAAAGGGAGAGAGAGAGAAACATCTATCAGCTGCCTCCTGCATATCCCCTATTGGGGATTGAGCCCTCAATCTGGGCATGTGCCCTGAATGGCAACCTAACAGCAACCTTTTAGAGCATGGGATGTTGCCCACCAACTGAGCCACACTGGCCAGGGATAAAGTAGACTTTTAAATGTCAGATAATTTAAGAATTCAGAAGTTCTCTTTGGTAAAGATAAATAAACACTACCTTGACATCTGGATAATATGAAATATCTGATCTCTCTCTTTTTAAATAAACTTGACAACTTTTTTTTTATGAAGTCATGAATATAAGTGGGCAGTGCATATTGGAATCTTATCAACTGATAGTTATCAAAGAGAGAGGATAAAGGAATAGACATAAACCTGACCATGGCCACATGGTCAGTAAGTGGAGTAGCACTTACCTAGGATGGTAAAAAACCTAGTTGCTCATTTGAGAAGCATTAAAAATTGAAATTCCTGGGCCTCTATCCAGCTGAATTGAATAAGAATCACTAAGGAGTGTGCCCAAGGCATTTGTATTTTTTAAAAGCTCCCCAGTTGATACTGATGCACAACCAGGTTTGGGGAGCCAGTGAGCTGGGCTGGTCTCTGTTCTCTTAGTCTCTTGAAAGAAGTCTATGAAAAGTTGTGATGTGGTTTCAACTACTTCTACAAGGACTTTTGTATCTCACAAAGGCATGAAAAGAAAAGTCACCAGGAACTCACTTAGATGCCACTTTGTAAGACTTAGGCCTAAATCACAGAAAATCTCTAAAATTTACTTGTGATTTTATTTTTGCCCTGCTCAAAAATTCAATTCTTGTCCCATTTTTTTTGAGTGAGTAGATTTTATAACAATTTAGTCAATGCTTTATATTTTCTGTGGTCAGAAAACTAAAAGAATGATTTTCATTTTGAAGGTATGGTGGACTTCTTTTATGATAAAACGTGGGTCAGAAGGCACTAGAGGGAAAACTAAGCATTAGTTTTCAAGAATTCTCTTGAGAAATATATTTTACAAGTGTGCATACCATATATTAGTACATGTTCCTTCCTTTAAAGTCATGTCATATATTTTGATACACTCTCAATTGAACAAAATGCATTAGTTCTAAAGAACAAACATGTTGCTATTATTGATTTGCTTTAGATTTGTAATGTCTTTTTTCATTATGCATATTATTTAGGTTTCCCCCCCACAGATTCTTCTCTTAGCCGCTATTAATAGGTTTATGGTTTTGTTTTTGAGAAGATGGAAAGGGCAAGAATTATATTTGGGTCAGTGTGCACAATGAAGAATTAGAAATTTCCTGTGGATTACAAAAGAATAAGTACATTTTAACTAAATGAAAGGAGAGACTAATATTGCAGAAGTTCTGGGTAAAATCAGTTTCTGGAAAATACCTTAAATCAAAGGTTGTAAATTCTATAAATTAAAAAAAAATAGTAGGCTTCATTTACAATAAATCTTTTTTTTTCTCTAGGTAGTTATGGTTATGGTTATTTCTTTTTTTATGTAAAAGTTAAATTTTATTAATCATTATTATAAATAATAATGTGAGGAGTACAAGACACCACAACTCATTTTCTCTGAGAAACTGAGAACAAATTTTATTTTAAAAAAAACTCCCTAATTTTTAGGTGTACATGCACTTCCATTTAGTCAATAACAGCAAAGTAGACAAGACAATAAGTGCAATATTTAACTACAAGAGAATGCATACTGACTTTGATAAGAGGACATGCTCAATTTAATACTAATGAATGCTGACTCCTTTCTTTTTTTGACAATCTAAAAAACTCTTGTCTCTGTGCTACAATAAAGCTCATTGATTCTGTCTTCAAAGTTTTTTTAATTTAATAAATCTTTATTGTTCATATTATTACAATTGTTCCTCTTTTTTCCCCATAGCTCCCCTCTACCTGATTCCCACCCCACCCTCTGCCCTTACCTTCCCTTCACTTCCTCATCCATAGGTATATGACCTTTGTCCAGTCTCTTCCCGCACCCCCCATACTTCTTTCCCCATGAGAATTGTCAGTCCACTCCCTTTCTATGCCCCTGATTCTATTAAATTCACCAGTTTATTGTTCATCAGATTTTTTATTCACTTGATTTTTAGATTCACTTGTTGATAGATATGTATTTGTTGTTAATAATTTTTATCTTTACCTTTTTCTTCTTCTTCCTCTTCTTAAAGAGTACCTTTCAGCATTTCATATAATACTGGTTTGGTGTTGATGAATTCCTTTAGCTTTTTCTTATCTGTGAAGCTCTTTATCTGCCCTTCAATTCTGAATGATATCTTTGCTGGGTAGAGTAATCTTGGTTGTAGGTTCTTGCTATTCATCACTTTGAATATTTCTTGCCACTCCCTTCTGGCCTGCATAGTTTCTGTTGAGAAATCAGCTGACAATTGTATGGGGGCTCCCTAGTAGGTAACTAACTGTTTTTCTCTTGCTGCTTTTAATATTCTCTCTTTGTCTTTTGCTCTTGGAATTTTATTTTATTTTTTTATATTTTTATTGATTTCAAAGAGGAAGGGCGAGGGAGAGAGAGATAGAAACATCAATGATGAGAGAGAATCATTGATTGGCTGCCTCCCGCACATCCCCTACTGGGGATTGAGCTCACAACCCAGGCATGTGCCCTTGATTGGAATTGAACCCAGGACCTTTCAGTCCACAGGCCGATGCTCTATCCACTGAGCCAAACCAGCTAGGGCTGTTCTTGGCATTTTAATTATGATGAGTCTTGGTGTGGTCCTTTTTGGATTCCTTTTGTTTGGGGTCCTCTGTGCACTTCCTGGACTTGTAAGTCTATTTCTTTCACCAGGTGGGAGAAGTTTTCAGTCATTATTTCTTCAAAT
This sequence comes from Corynorhinus townsendii, assembly GCA_026230045.1. Taxonomy (NCBI): domain Eukaryota; kingdom Metazoa; phylum Chordata; class Mammalia; order Chiroptera; family Vespertilionidae; genus Corynorhinus; species Corynorhinus townsendii. Next base: position 163,805,562 of record JAPDVU010000001.1, on the reverse strand, counting down.
AGGTTTTCAGTATCTTGCTCTCTCTCTTTTTCTGGCACCCCCGTAATTTGGATGTTGGTATGCTTGAAGTTGTCCCAGAGGCTCCATACACTATCTTCAAATTTTTTGGATTCTTTTTTCTTTTTGCTTTTCTGGTTGAATGTTTTTTGCTTTTTTGTATTTCAAATCTTTGACTTGATTCTTGAGGTCCTCTAGTCTGCTGTTAGGTCTCTGTATAATATTTTTTATTTCAGTCAATGTATGTTTAATTTCTAGTTGGTCTTTTTCATATCCTCGAGGGTCTTGCTAAATTTATCGGCCTTTTCTAAGAAATTCTTGAAAAACCTTATAACCGTGGTTTTGAACTCTATATCCAGTCATTTGCTTTCCTCCATTTCTTTAGTTTGTGATCTGTTTCTTTGTCTTCGCATTTTCGCTGCTTCCCTGAGTTGGTAGAGTAGCTTTATGTGCTAGGTGTCCTATATGGCCCAGTGGGTCAACCTCCCCAGTTACCTGAGGTGGACACTCTTGCTGCACCCCTTTATGGACTGTGTGTGCAGCCTTGTTGTAGTTAAGTCTTGATTGTTGTTGGTATCACTGGGAAGAATTGACCTCCAGGACAATTGGCTGTGAGGATCAGCTGTGTCTACGCCAGGAGAATTTCTGTGTTGGAGACAGCCTTATGAGACAAGACTTGCAAAATTGCAAAAGCCTCTGTGCTCAGCTTGGATGGGGCGGAGTCTTAGGGCTGAGCAGACAGCCTTGGCTTCCCATCAGCCCTGCCCTATGAGGACCCTGGGTCTCAGTGTCCCTCAGTAATCGCTGCTAGCACCTCTGAGAGAAAGCTGCCCTCGAGTTTCGCCAGCTGCCAGACAGTCCAGTTTCTCCCCGAATGAATCTGGATTCCCAGATTTTTGCCCAGAACTGGAGTTCAGCACAGTCGGGAACTTCCATCTTCCTCCTGCTAGAGAAAGCCAGCGACACACTCAGCAGTCAGTTCTCTCTGCACACACTCGCACGTGTGCCTCCAGACCTCTGCCTTTCGCGGCTCCCCTGAATTTCCGTGCACTCCTCTCTTTTCCCGACAGTCCAGACTCCCCCTGTATGAGTCTGGGACCCCAGGGTCTCACCTGGAACTGGGGTTCAGTGCAGTTGGAACTGGGGTTCAGTGAAGTCAGGAGCTTCCATCTCTGCCCTGCTAGAGAAAGCTAGCCAGGCACTCAGCCACCCATCCTCTCTGCACATGTGTCTCTGTACCTCAGCTTTTTGCAGCTCCTCTGAGACTCCGTGTGCCCCTCTCTTTCCTTATAGTTGTAGAATTTCCACTCAGCCAGCTTTCCTGTGGTTCTGGATGATGTCCTTTCTGTCTTTGAGCTGTAGTTTTGAAATTGTTGTGCGAGGCAACAGTTTAGGTGTTCATCTATGCCATCTTGGTTTCCCCTAGGGTTATTTCTTATCAGTTAATCAGTCAAGGAAGTATAAAAGGCAGATCTAAGAATACATTTTCTCCCATCCTTATCTTATGGTGAACCATTTGGTTTAGTTGGTGTACATGTAGTTTTCTAATAGCTGCATATCCCAAGATCAGTATCTGATTTTTGTATAAGAAACATACATTAGTGTATTTTTAAGCAAAGAGAAAATCAGGATATGGGTCTATTCCATTGATTTCAGAAAAATAAACATACCCACAGCACAAGATGCTGCCAGCAGGATGAGTGCTAATGACTGTGGGCCTGTTTGCTTTTCATCATTTCAATTCCACCAGGGAAAAGTCCACTGGAAGGAATATTAAACTCCAAACTAAAATTGTCATTTAAAATCAAGTTCTTGGGGGGAAGGGGCAGGGTAGAGATTGACTTGTAAATTGTGAATAACGTAAAATTGACTTAAGATTCAACAATATTTTATACTTTCTGGGAAGCCATTTGAATCAGAGCATTTTGGGGGCGTGTTGTGCTCTGTTTCCAAAGCCTACCTCTGCTCACACTTGGTTTGTGTGGTGATCACAGTGCTGCCTCAGGTGTTCTCGAGGTGTGTGAGAAATGTTCTCACTAGTCTCCTGGCTTCCCAGCCACTCATAGATGGCATCCCTGCGGGGCTCTAAGTCAGGAAAGGAGCTTTTATTCTGCATAGAGGCATTCTCTCCTTTATATTCCTGAGCAAAGGGACCCAAATAATGGTCACCTTTACTTTGTCTGAATTATGGCCCTTTACATTAAAGAGTTTCTTTTCCATGAAGTTAATAAAAAATACTTTGTTGTTGTTATTGTTAATCCTTATCTGGAGATATTTTCCCATTGATTTTTAGAGAGAGTGGAAGGGAGGGGGAGAGACACAGAGAGAAAAACATCCATGTGAGAGAGAGACATCTACCCCGACTGGGGCCAGGGATTGAGACTGTAACCCAGGTACATGACCTTGACTGGAATCAGACCCAGGACTCTTCAGTCAACAGGCCAATGCTCTATCCACTGAGCCAAACCAGCTAGGGCTCAAAATAGTTTTTGACATGAATTTCCACACATGTCAATTGGCCTCACTTTGTTCTGGGATCACATCTACATATAACCATGGCTAGCTTTTTGGCAAACATTTATCACTGGTCTTTAAAGAGAATTGTTCTACAGAGTGTATTAATAGAGAAAAATTTATCCTAGCTACCAGTAAAATAATGTATTAATTTATGCTCCATGATTGCAAATAATATTTTCCCATTAGGAGGACAACATGGAAAAAGAAATGTTACTATCTAATGAATTATGATCAGTCTTATAATGAATTACTTACCATAAGCAAAAATACTAAATGCATAGAATTTGGGGTTACTTGAACTGTTTGAGGTGTAGCTTTCCTTTGTGTAATGATCTAGGTGACTAGGCACCTGCTATATCTGCACAAACTTCATCCACAAGTGAGCAATTAGTACCTTTCTAACTCAACTCAAACCCTTTACATATGTTTAAAGTCTCTAATAAGGACATGGTCATTAACCTAATAGCTCAGTGAAATAAACCAATAGATTTCTGAGAATGGCAAAATCAACAAGGGTACAATCCATCAGACTTTGGGGTGACTGTCTATTATTGCATCACTAGAGGCCCGATGCATGAAGACTCATGCAAGAATGGGCCTTCCTTACCCTGGCTGCTGGCACTGCCTTTGCTCTGGCCAGAACCACCTTTCCACCTTCCCACGCTGCCTAGAGGCCCAGAGCAGCTGGGGCGGTGCAGAATACCTGCATCATCACCATGGCGATGATGCAAACATCCTGACCCCGGCCGCTCGGTGCCTACATATGCAAATTAACCTGCCATCTTTGTTGAGTTAATTTGCATACTCTCTCCTGATTGGCTAGTGGGTTTTGTGAAGGTAGGGTCAATTTATATCTTTCTCTTTTTATTAGGGTAGATTATGCACATTAAGAGTCTTCTGGGCTGTGAGTATAGTAGTAGTTTTTGTTTTTTTTTCCCATTTTTTTATTAAGGTATTATATGTGTACATATCTTACCATTGTTCCCCCCCCCCAACCCCACTCCCATACATGCCTTCACCACCCAATGTTTTGCATCCGTTGGTTATTCTTATATGCATGTATATAAGTCCTTCGGTTGATCTTTTATTTCCCCCACCTCTCCCTAACCTTCCTGCTGTAATTTGACAGTCTGATGCTTTACTGCCTCTGTATCTATCTTTTTGTTCATCAGTTTATAATGTGTTTTTTATTATCCACAAATGAGTGAGATCATGTGGTATTTTTCTTTCATTGACTGGCTTATTTCACTTAGCATAATGTTCTCCAATTCCATCCAGGTTGCTACAAATAGTAAGAATTCCTTCTTTTTTATGGCAGCATAGTATTCCATTGTGTAGATGTACCATTGTTTTCTGATCCAGTCATCTGCTGACGGGCACCTAGGCTGTTTCCAAATCTTAGTTATTGTAAATTGTGCTGCTATGAACATAGGGGTGCATATATCCTTTCTGATTGGTGTTTCTAGTTTCTTAGGATATATTCCTAGGAGTGGGATTACTGGGTCAAATGGGATTTCCATTTTCAGTTTTTTGAGGAAACTCCATACTGTTCTCCACAGTGGCTGCACCAGTCTGCATTCCCACCAGCAGTGCACGAGGGTTCTTTTTTCTCCACATACTCGCCAGCACTTGTCATTTGTTGATTTGTTGATGATAGCCATTTTAACAGGTGTGAGATGGTACCGCCTTGTCGTTTTGATTTGCATCTCTCTGATAATTAGTGACTTTGAGCATGTTTTCATGTGTCTCTTGGCCTTCCTTCTGTCTTCTTTCGAAAAGATTCTACTTAGGTCCGTAGCCCATTTTTTTTTTTATTGGATAATTTATCTTCCTTTTATTAAGTTGTATAAGCTGCCTATAGATGTTGGAGATTAAACTTTTATCAGTGATAACATTTGCAAATATGTTCTCCCATACAGTGGGGTTTTTTGTTGTTTTATTGATGGTTTCTTTTGCTGTCCAAAAGCTTTTTATTTTGATGTAGTCCCATTTGTTTATTTTCTCTTTAGCTTCCATTGCCCTAGGGATAGTATCAGTGAAGAAGTTCTTTCGGCATATGTTTGAGATTTTGCTGCCTGTGGATTCCTCTAGTATTTTTATGGTTTCTCATCTTATGTTTAAGTCCTGTATCCATTTTGAGTTAATTTTTGTGTATGGTGTAAGTTGGTGATCTAGTTTCATTTTTTTGCATGTATCTGTCCAATTTTCCCAACACAATTTATTGAAGAGACTGTTTTGACTCCATTGTATGTTCATGCATCCTTTGTCAAATATTAATTGAGCATAGTGGTTTGGGTTGATATCTGGATTCTCTATTGTATTCCATTGATCTATATGTCTGTTCTTATGCCAGTACCAGGCTGTTTTGGGAACAGTGGCTTTGTAATACAGCTTGAAATCTGGTATTGAGATCTCTCCTACTTTATTCTTCTTTCTCAGGATTGCTGTGGCTATTCGGGGTCTCTTTTTATTTCAGATGAATTTTTGAAGAGTTCTTTCTAGGTCTGTGAAATATGCCATTGGTATTTTAATGGGGAGTGCATTGAATCTATAGATTGCTTTGGGTAGTATGGACATTTTAATGATGTTGATTCTACCATTCCATGAACATGGTATGTTATTCCATCTGTTTATGTCTTCCTCTATCTCTTTTTTCAGTGTCCTGTAGTTTTCTGCGTGTAGGTCTTTTACCTCCTTGGTTAAGTTTATTCCCAGGTATCTTAATTTTTTTGGTGCAATGGTAAATGGGATTGCTTCTTTAGTTTCTCTTTCTGTAAGTTCATTATTGGTGTATAGAAATGCCATAGATTTCTTGGCATTAATTTTGTATCCTGCTACATTGCTGAATTCGTTTATTAAGTCTATTAGTTTTTTGATGGAGTCTTTCGGGTTTTTTATGTACAATATCATGTCATCTGCAAATAAGGACAGCTTTACTTCTTCTTTTCCAATTTGGATGCCTTTTATTTCTTCTTCTTGTCTAATTGAAATGACTAATACTTTCAGTACTATGTTGAACAAGAGTGGTGAGAGTGGGCATCCCTGTCTTGTTCCTGTTCTTAGGGGAAATGGTTTTAGTTTTTGCCCATTGAGTGTGATATTAGCTGTGGGTTTATCATATATAGCTTTTATTATGTTGAGGTATGATCCTTCTATTCCCACCTTGTTGAGAGTTTTTATCAAGAAGTGGTGTTGGATTTTGTCAAATGCTTTTTATGCATCAACTGATATGACTATGTGGTTTTTATCTCTCAATTTGTTTATGTGATGTATCACGTTTATGGATTTGCAGATATTGTACCATCCTTGCATTCCTGGGATAAATCCTACTTGGTCATGGTGTATGATCTTTCTGATGTACTGCTGAATCGGATTTCCTAGGATTTTGTTGAGGATTGTGGCATCTATGTTCATGAGGGATATTGGCCTGTAATTCTCTTTCATTGTGTTGTCCTTATCTGGTTTTGGTATTAGGGTGATGCTGGCTTCATAGAAGGAGCTTGGAAGTGTTCCTTCCTCTTGAATTTTTTGGAATAGTCTGAGGAGGATAGGTTTTAGTTCTTCCTTGATGTTTGGTAAAACTCCCCTGTGAAGCCGTCTGGCCCCAGGCTTTTGTTTGCTGGAAGCTTTTTGATGACTGCTTCAATTTCTTCCATAGTTACTGGCATATTGAGCTGTTTAGATTCATCCTGATTGAGTTTTGGAAGGTTATATTTTTCTAGGAATATGTCCATTTCCTCCAGGTTGTTCAGTTTGTTGGAATAGAGTTGTTTGTAGTATTTTTTAACAATCCTTTGTATTTCGGCGGGATCTGTTGTTATTTCACTTTTTTCATTTCTGATTTTGTTTATTTGGGTCCTCTCTTTTTGCTTCCTGGTGAGCCTGGCTAGAAGTTCATCAATCTTGTTTATCCTTTCAAAGAACCAGCTCCTGGTTTTGTTGATCTTTTGTATTGCTTCTTAGGTATCAATGTCATTTATCTCCACTCTGATCTTTATTATTTCCTTCCTTCTGCTTATGCTGGGCTTTTCTTGTTGCTCTCTTTCTAACTCTTTGAGTTGTAGGGTTAGGTAATTTATTACCATTGTTTCCTGTTTATTGCAGTATGCTTGTAGAGCTATGAACTTCCCTCTCAAGACTGCTTTCGCTGTGTCCCATAGATTTTGGATTGTTGTGTTTTCATTGTCATTTGTTGCCATGATGTTTTTTATTTCTTCCTTGATCTCTCTGGTAACCCAGTCATTGTTTAATAGCATGCTGTTTAGTCTCCATGTGTTTGACTTTTTTGGATTGTTTTTAATGTAGTTGATTTCCAGTTTTATGCCACTGTCGTCTGAGAAGATGCTTGATATGATTTCTATCTTCTTGAATTTGAAGAGACTTTGCCTATGACCCAACATATGGTCTATCTTTGAAAATGAGCCATGTGCACTTGAGAAGAATGTATATTCTGTGGTTTTGGGGTGAAATGTCCTGAAGATGTCAATTAATTCCATCTGGTCTAGTGAGTCATTTAGGATTGATGTTTTTTTGCTGATTTTTTTTGTTTAGAGGATTTTTCCAATGGTGATAGTGGGGTATTAAAGTCTCCTACTATGATTGTATTACTGTTAATCTCTCCCTTGATATCTTCCAGGAGTTTTTTTTTTTAATGTATTTGGGTGCTCCTGTCTTGGGTGCATATATGTTTACCAGAGTTATTTCTTCTTGTTGGATTGCTCGCTTTAGTATTATGAAGTGGCCTTCCTTATCTCTTGTTATGTCCTTCACTTTGAGATCTAATTTGTCAGATATAAGTGTTGCTACCCCAGCTTTTTTTTCATTTCCATTTGCCTGGAAAACCTTTTTCCATCCCATCACCCTCAGTCTGTGTGCGTCTTTTTTTTCTGAGGTGGGTTTCTTGTAGACAGCAGATATATGGGTCATGTTTTCTTATCCAGTCCATTACCCTATGTCTTTTGATTGGGGAATTTAATCCATTTACATTTAAAGTTATTATTGATAGGTACTTATTTGTCGCCATTTTTATTCTGTACCCCTGTGTTCCTTCTTCGCTTCCTCTTTCTTTCTTTCTTTCTTTCTTTCTTTCTTTCTTTCTTTCTTTCTTTCTTTCTTTCTCTCTCTCTCTCTCTCTCTCTCTCTCTCTTTCTTTCTTTCTTTCTTTCTTTCTTTCTTTCTTTCTTTCTTTCTTCCTTTCTTCCTTTCTTTCCAGCAGAATCTTTAGCATTTCTTGCATTGCTGGTTTGGTGGTAATAAATTCCCTTAGTCCTTTTTTGCCTGTGAAGCTCCTGATTTTTTTGATTGATAGCCTTGCTGGGTACAGTATTCTTGGATTCAGACCCTTCCTTTGCATGACTGTATATTTTATTCCATTCCCTTCTGGCATGATGAGTTTCTGTTGAGAAATCTGTTGCTAGTCTGATGGTGGTTCCTTTGTATGTAACTTTCTGTCTCTCTCTGCCCACTTTTAAGATTCTTACTTTGTTGCTGGTGTTTGCCAATTTAATTATAATATGCCTTGGCATTGGTCTTTTGGGGTTCATTTTGCTTGGGACTCTGTGAGCTCCTTGGATTTGTATGGGTTTTTTCTTCCCTATATCAGGGAAGTTTTCTGTCATGATTTCTTCAAACAGGTTTTCTATTCCTTGCTCAGTTTCCTTTCCTTCTGGAATCCCTATTATGCTGATGTTGTTTTGTTTTGTGTTGTCCCAAAGTTCCCTTAGGCTCTCTTCCTGCTTTTTAAGGTTTTTTTTCTAGAAGCTGCTCTACTTGGGTATTTTTTTCCATCTTGTCTTCTAGCTCACTGATGCGGTCCTCTGCTTCTTCTATTCTACTCTTGATGCTTTCTATTGAGTTCTTTACAGCAGCAATGTCATTTTTATTTCTTCTTGGTTCTTCTTCATTTCCTCTTGGTTCTTACTCATATTGTTGAATTTGTCTTCCATTCTTTTCAGCCACCTATGACCATTTCTCTGAATTCTTTCTCTGGCAGGTTGCTTGCCTCTATTTCATTTACTTCATTTTCTGGTGATGCCTGCATATGCAGGCTGTTTCTTCATCTCCCATGTTCTCTCTTCTCCAGATGTCTGGTTATGTAGTTATTTCTCTCCTGCATTGACTTAAAGGCACAAAATACAACACAACCAGGTACAACACACAAGGCACTGAACAGAAATCTATTCACAATGTTAATAACCTCCAATAAAGGTAACACTAGAGAAAGGAAAATTAGGGGATAGGAGAGAAAGAAGAAGAGAAAAAAGAGAGAAAGAAAAATAAAGAGTGTCAAAATGAAATTGGGAAAAGAAAGAAAAAAATAAGAGAGACAAGAAAGAGACTAAGAGAGAAAAGGGGAACAAACTATATATATGGTGAGAAAAATCCAATAGAGCAACCACTAATCCCAGCAAATGCCAGCCACAAGTACCTGGGGATTAATACAAACTACACCACCAACTAATATCAAGCAAGGCAAGGGAAAACAGAAGCAAAAAACAAGCAAAAACAAAGGAAACAAAAACAAGAATAAGCAAAACAATCTCACAAAAAAGCATAAAAATTCTATATAATCAACATTCAAGCAAACAACAACTAAAGGACAGAGAGAAAAACAATTTTTTGGGTAGTTAAGACAGCGAAGAGAGAGGTGTGTATGGACTTGGAGCAGGGGATTGGAAATTAGATATATATGTAGGGTGAAATTTATCAGGGGGTAAACAGAAAGAATAGGGAAAATCTAAAGCAGGAAAGGGGTAAGATAAACAGGACACCAAAGGGGGAAAAGTTAGGAAGAGAGTGATGGCATAAAGATAGAGTTGAGATAGAGTAAAACGATGCTAAAGGAAAGATGAATATAGAATGTAGAACACTAGTCCCAAAGTAAAATAAAGAGAAAATAAAATGACACTTAAAAAAAAAAAAAGGTAAAATAGTAGTAGTAATAATACTGATTAAAAATAAAAATGTAATAATTAAAAAGGTAAAATCAAGTGAGGAAAAAAAAAGAAAAAATAGTTTCTTAAGTTAAAGATGCAAAAAATGAAAATAAAAAAATATATAATGTGCAATAGTGAAGGTCATTCACTTCCTCTATTGTTGTTTTTGGCACACCTGTTTCTCAGTCCAGACAGTATTGCAGTTCCCTGCGTTCTACTGTTCCTCAGTGTTGTAAGCCAGTCCTGATTTTTAAGCAGGCGGTGTCTTAATTTCTTGTATTCCTTTATTTTTGATCACACAAGAGCCAATTTGTGATTCAGCCCCTGGGTGGCAGTGTTTCTGGATTGACTTCCGGGTCTATTTATGACCTCTCTAACCTGTGTTTATCCCTGTGGCACTCAATACTGGTTTGTGGGAGTGGGCTGCCTAAGAGCTGGCTCGCGGATGGTTACTCCCAGCTCCGACCCCCAGGTTCCAGAAAAACAACTTTCCCCTGCATTCTCCCAGGGTGTCCCCAACTGGGTGATCCTATGTATTGGGCTTAGTAATCAGAAGCAAGGATTTGAAGAGGAAAAAGGCCCAGTGCGCAAACAATGGGTCTGCGGGCAAGTCTAAGCAGCCGGCACACTTTTGAAATTCTTAGGCTGTCCCTGCACATCAGATCAAAATGGGTTGGTTTTCAGGGATCCCTTCTGTTAGCAGCTCTTAGGACCCTCTTCAACATTCACGGATCACGCCAGCCCCACCAGCCACGATTTTTCCAGGCACAGACTTTCCTGGTCCTCCAGCTCCTGCAAAATGCGCGTTTCTCTCTCCAGCTGGGACCAGAGACCTCACCTGATCCCAGGCGAAATCTGACCTTTCTGTGGTGGAATGAAGAGCTCCTTTGAATCCGCGAGTTTGCGCCAATTGGGGACCGGTGTTCTGGGGCTTGCAGCTGTTAGCTGGTTGCTGCAGTTGTGGATTTTCAGGCTTCCCATAAGCTCCACTTTCCCTATCAAGATGGCGAGGTCTCCGCGACGGAGCCCATGGCTCCGGGAGGGGACCCAGCTGCAGTGGGGGCTGTCGGACAGGGGAACCCCATCTAGCAGTTCCCCATCTTCCCCTAGAGTTTGGCTGTCCCTTAACTTGCCAACAAACACTCCTTGTGCGATCCTCAGCTGTTCTTTCTTTCTGCTCCCGGACAAGGCTCGGAACACGTCTGTCTGTTCGGCCGCCATTTGCATATTCCTCATAGTAGTAGTTTTTTAAGTTTTCTGGAATTTGATAGTCCCAACAAAATAATTAAAAATTCACTTTTGATAAAAATATCACACATGGATAAGTTCAAACCATTGCATTACTGGAAATATAAATAGATAGAAGTTTACATAGCTTTCCAGAGAGTAAAGTATTTATTTAAAAGAACAAGAACAAAGTCTCAATGTTGTCTCATTACCTCTGGGAAGGAGTTCAGACAGTTACTCAGACAATAGAGCATTTTTAATGCAAATATTATCTGTCTTCTTATTTTATAATTCCAAACTTGGTTTATTCCAAGCCATGTTTTCTTTCTCTCTTTTCTTTCCTTTCTTTCCCCTTCCTTCCTTCCTTCCTTCCTTCCTTCCTTCCTTCCTTCCTTCCTTCCTTCCTTCCTTCCTTCCAGGTAAGACCTGAAGGGAGTTACTGTGTGTGTATCATCCCTGTGTGCATGTTTATGAATCCCTATATGTGTGTGTGTTTAATTAAGTGGATTAATAGGAAGTAATTTGATACTAACTGTACAGTTATTATGAGGTGAATGAATGTGGAAAGTGGATTTTAGACTTTGTGATTATAAAAATGTTAAAACTGTAAATAATAAGCATAGAAATAAAGATAGAACATTGAGATGGTGTGAGGTTTGTGAAAATTTTAGAAATTAGATAAAGTGTTAGGGAATCCCATCTTTTTAATGGAGACAAAAATGAAACAGGTGGATAATGTGGCCAAATATTCAGTATTATATTTCCTCTTTCAGCATTTTGATTTCCTTATTTTTAGTGTAGCAAATTATTGTGGTTAATGCTTGAGTGTTGGTATCAATATTAAATGAAAGGTACATATTTTTTCTTTTAAAATATGTGATTTTTAAAGACTTGCTGTATACTTAGGTATAATTTTATTACACTGAGGAACCAATTTTTTTTTCAATAGAATACATCTGTGATTTTATGTAATGGGAAAATAGTTCATAGGAAAATTGTATTCCTTTGATAGGCCTTTCCTGGACAGACCTCTGCTTATACACTTTCTGATGTAGTAGGACTTTTTGTAGGACCTAGACCACACTTATTTGGCCTGATCATTTGAGCAAAGATATATTTCTTTTTAAAAATATTTCTTGTGGAAAGTATTATATATGCCCCCTTACCCCCATCCCCCCATTGACCCCTTCTAGCCAGTTCCCATCCCCCACTCCTGGCCCTTACCAAATGATTTATTTCTATTTTTTTAAATGTATATATATATACAAATATATATATATATATATATATTTCAGAGAGGGAGAAAGAGAGAGAGATAGAAACATCAATGATGAGAGTGAATCATTGACTGGCTGCCTCCTGCATGCCCCTTACTGTGGACTGAGTGTGCAACCCAGGCATGTGCCCTTGACCAGAATCAAACTTTCAGTCCACAGGCTGACACTCTATCCACTGAACCAAACCAGCCAGGGCAAGGATGTATTTCTCGAGTGACTACCTCTAATTGCTAAGAGAAAAATTTCTATAAATAGTCATCTTGCTTGAAATGTAACTCATAAAGATTGCCTATGTACTTAAAAGAAAGTAGATTCTGCAAATACTTGCCATATATATGTAGCATAACCACATGATACAAACTACAATAATAACTTCCCTTGTATTCAGAACAGGAATGGATTTGTTTAGAAGTAAAGGAAGGTTACAAGAATTAACTTGCTCTTTGGGCCTTGTACATTTGGAAATGTTCTTCAAGTCTGCTTTGGAATGATCAGTTTCTCTTCTTCCTCCAAAGTTACTTTTGATTCCAAAATACTCTGAAATTTAAAAAAAAAGGTTGAAAATGAAATATTTGTGGTCCCCTTATTCAGGGCATCAATTCTGAGGTGAAGTAGCATATGGTTCCTTTAAAGGGGTGTAATTTAAGCAAAAATTTTATATCTCATTTTGAAGAGCAAATAGAGATATGAGAATACATGACTAGTCCTCAGGAGCTATAGAGGCAGAATAATGGCTGGTAAAATGTCTATGTCCTAATCCCTACAACCTGTGAATATGTTGCCTTAGGTTGTGAATGCAAATTAGCATTGTAAATGGAATTAAGGCTATTAATCAGCTGACCCTAAAACAGGAGGGTTCAATGTAATCAAAAGGGGTTTTAAAGTGGAACAAGGAAGCAGAAGCAGTCAGATTGATGTGATATGGGAAGAAGACCCACCATTGCTGGCTCTGAAGGTGGAGGAAGGGCCATAACTCAAGGAATGTGAACAATTTCTACAAACTAAAGAGGAGAAGAAAACTGATTCTCCCCTAGTGAAAGTGAATCCTTCCCAAGAGCCTCTGGAAAGGAACATAGTCCTTCTAACACACTTTTGACTACAGAACTGTAGGATAATAGATCAGTGTTATCTTATGCTTTGTTTATGGTGATTTGCTACAGCAACAATAATGAATACAGGAGTTGTTAAACTCTTATGCCGATCTAACTTTGCTAATTCATTTCTCTCAGGTGTGACTGAAATTTAGCTGAAGGCAATAATACACCCCTCCAATAACTAGCATAGTCTTAGCAAAGAGGCATTCAGAGCTGATGTATGAGATTTGCAGGGTGGGGAAAAAGGTTTCCAGTTATTTATAAGGAAAATAATACAAGAATTAATAAATAATAATACAAGAATAAACTCTGTGTTTTATATACTCACAACTGTCAACCTACTTTTGCCTTACCCTGTATGTAACTTGTTTCTTGGTTACATGTTGATAAGATTGAGTTGCATGCTCAATTCCTTAATAGTTTCTGGAATTATGTTTATTTACACAAAATGGTAGAGACTAAATGAGTTATCAAAAAAAGTATTCTAATTTTAAGCAATTTTGTCCTATTTTATTAACTTATTGCTGTCTGGCTAATTGGCAAATAAAAATAATCCATTTGCAAGATTAGCTATTTAAACATAATGAGAAAAAGAAGGAGAAAGATGGAAAAGGAGAAAGAGAGAAAGAGAGGGAGAGAGAGAGAGAAAGAGAGAGAGAGAGAGAGAGAGAGAGAGAGAGAGAGAGAGAGAGAGAGAGAGAGAAACAGATTTTACAGAAGATTTGTCCATTAATATGCTAACCCCAGTCAATTTTGGTGGAAAAAAGACTTAATTATACAGTATTGGTTGAGGAATAGTTTTGCTGTGAAAAAGCTTGTATTTGTTCTGATTGAATGTGATTTAGGTAACCCCAGTGGGATGGTAAAGTTAGATAAAGTTGAGATTTGACAGGGTTTGTATGACCAATAACCTTTCCAATTTAATAGAATAAATAGTGCCGCTATGTGTGCTTAAAATATTGACATGATCTATATTAGAATGAATTTATTCTTTAAGAAATGACAGGATTTTCTGACATCATGGTAAGGAAGACTTGTGACATAGTAGTATTTTATCATCTGGATTTAAATATACCAGTGCAGCCCTAGCCAGTTTGGCTCAGTGGACAGAGAATCGACCTGTGGACCAAAGAGTCCCAGGTTCAATTACCAGTACAGTCAAGGGCACATACCTCAGTTGCAGGCTCCTCCCCTGCCCAGGCCCTGATCAGGGCATGAGTAGGAGGCACTCAACTGATGTGTTTCTCTCAGATGGATGTTTCTCTCTGTGTTTCCCTCTCTCTTCCACTCTCTCTAAAAATATTAATGGAAAAATATCCTTGGGTGAGGATTAACAAAACAAAACAAACAAACAAACAAAAAAGAAATAAAGAAAGGAAGAAAAGCCTCAGATTAAGTTTAATAAATACGTGAAAATTACACTAAAAATAAATAAATATAACAAATGCATAGTGTAAAACCTGCCAGGATTAGCCCATGGTGCAGGTGATAAGTCCTTTTTTTGCGGTTATTGTGTGATAAGAATGTTCCACTGTATAATTTATGAATAAAATCTAATATAAAACTTGAAGATTGTAAAAAAGCATGGTCATTGAAATTTGTTCTCAAATTTTAAGTTATTAGTGTGTAAATATATCTAAATATTTTTTCTTATGGTACTTTCACTAACAGATTCATAAGATCAGACTTTTATAGGTGCATTTACAAAAAAATAAAATAATTTTTGAGCTTTTCAAGGTCATATTTAAGAAAATGTGTAAAAACCAGCAATGGTGATTTGAGATGTGTTAATATTTTAAAGTATTTTTAACACTACAAACTATAAATTAAAAGAAAGCAAATAAACATGTATAGTTGCCAAGTATTTTAGCTTTCCTATATAGGCAACTCTATATAGTTAGGTACATACCTATCTGGAGGAAACATGGTCGATGGACCAGACAATATTTCTGTACCTTATATTCCGTGGCTCACAGACTTCTTTGAAATTTTGATGAAATTTATGATCCCTTTTCTCAGAAAATGTACACACACACACACACATTTTAATATTATATATGATCTCAGAGTGTTTATGGAGCCCCTAAAATCCATTCATAAACTTCCCAAGGTTAATAATCAGTTGTTCTTCAAACTATTGTGGTTTTCTTGTCCGGACTACACTAACACAATCATCTTGAATTTTGGTTTCTCAAGGGACTTCCGGAATCTGGCACTTCCATATTGTAAGGAACTAATTATTTGGGGCAGACTGTACTTTGGAATTTTAGTTTATAACCTAATATCAAGTGAAGTTCTGTTAATTATTTCTGTTCAAGCCTAGGATTTTGAAGACAACAGAAAGTTTTAGATGGGAAGTAAATTCTAGGACATAAAGAACTCAACAAAACCGAGGAGTATGAAGTGGAAACAGATTCTGATTTCCCCAATGAGGCTTATAGTACAAGTGCTACATGAAGTAGGTAGGCTGGGGGGTTACACTTACAAGGGATCTGGCTGAAGGTTCCAGGGCACAGGAGGAAGTCCTGAGAACCTGGGCCCTGAAGCACTGGGCAATGGATTTAGAGAATGATTGCTCAAGATTGGGAGGGGCATGACTAAGCAATAAGCATTGCGGCTGACTTGATCTTGAACCTTGATCTTCGGAGGTAGGCAGTTTTTATGCAATTTCACTAGTATTGGGACAAAAAGCAGGTTTGATTGGGTTCGCAAGTAAGAACAAGCCTGCAAATCTAGCAACAGTAGAAGAACACTGCTAATCTGGGCCCAAAAGTATGGTGGATGCTTCCAGAGGAGCACATGCATTTCTATGTAGTCTATACATACCTAAATAAAGCCATCTATATTCGTAGGCCACATTTAAAATATTTCAGAAATTCAATAGAAAGTAAGAGGTTTAACCGTCTGTGCAATAGGGACAAATGAGGGCTGAATCCATTTTTTCTTGTTGCTCCATAAACTAAGTCACCGATTGGGGCATGGGCTATATCTGACCACAGGAAGGGTTACCATGACAAGTGGATGATGTCATGCAAAGACACCATGACATCATCCACTTGCCAACACTTTTGCTGAGCTTAACAGAGGTAGCATCTTTCTGACTTTGTACAAAGGCTCCATGCAGGCCAGAGGCAGCTCTGCCCATGTTAGAGTCTCTTGGCTACTTTGCCACAGTGCTCAGCTGTTCTGAAGCGTGCTGGAGGCAGATTGCCTGGGTTTGAATCCTGCCTTTGCTACACACTAGCTGTGGGCAAGTTATTTAATCTATCTGTATCTCATTTTCCTCATCTGTAAAATAGGAATGATAAAAGTTCTACTTATTTTATAGGGTTATTGTGAGGAATAACTGACATATAAGCATGTAAAGTGCTTAGAAACATTGTCTAGAATATTGTGCTCAATAAATGCTAGTCATTAATATTCTCCTAAATATGTCATTTTATGCAATAAATGACAATGTTTTATTCACATAATAAAATTTCTAGTAATTTCATGTTACTGACAGAATAAAGTTCTAACACCTCAACCTGACATTTAAAGTCTGCTCACTGCATCCATTCAGTTATTACCCTTTTCTTCAACAAACAATACAGCCTCTACTTTAGCCACAATGGTTTGCTCAGAGATAGCCCTTCTTTTATGTTCTCCCAAAACTCTAGGCCTCCTGTCCTGCTGATGGACAAACCTAATAATACAATTCATGTGATATCTTCTCAAAAGATACTGGATAAATGCCTGGGAGGGTTAAAAAAAATTTTTCTTCTCCAATAATGAGTGAAAGAATAAAGGAAAGAAGAAGAGAGAAACCTAAGACTTCTTCAGTTGGTAGCAAATGAAAATTTAAATAAAAGGCTTTTATTGGGACATTTATTACCTTTGAATAAAATTTGTAAGCAAAACTAAAGGGCAGATACTTCCTCAGGTTCCTTTCTACTAACATTTTTTATTTAAATTAAGGTGCTAATGTCTCTCCTAGAGATATCTGATTTTAAGTGAGGATTAAAGCCTAAAATATGTTTGACAAAGAGTGACATTTTAGACTGTAACTGAGGAGTGGAGTGTGTGATTTTTTTTCTCAAGTTGCCTTCAAATATTATCCTTTGGGCTGTTGCTTAATTTGCAAGAACACAAGCATAGTTTGAATATTAGTTAATGAAAGAGGAAAATGAAGAAGATTAAAGAGGAGGGCATCCTGACCCCTAGTGTTTACTTTTCTGCTCATCTTCCCTGGTGGTGGTCATACTGTGACTTCAGACCATTTAATTGGTCTCTTTTTTATCCTTATGATCTCGTTCTTTCTGCTTTGTGCCTATCACTTTGGTGTGAGAGAAAGGCTAAATGCCATTGACTTCCTTCTTTAATTTTGGTGGGCCATGCCACTCCTTAAAAACACTGAGTGGGAACGAGGAGACCGGTTTTCTATTCTGAGCTCTGTCATTAAGTCTTAAGTGCTTCATATCTCAGCTTTCCATCTGTGAACTGAAGGATCATTCATATTAATTGAGCACTAGGCATTGTTTCAAGTGCTGGGAATATGGCAATGAGTAAAACTCACAAGATTCCTGCTCTTGGTGTGTTGGGATAGGGGCATGCACGAAAAGGAGACAGTCAATAGACCCATAAATTTACACTGAAGGAAATTCCAGATACTGATAATAGCGGAGGGGAGAAGAAAACTGGGTGGAGTGATAGAAAGTGACTGGCGTTGGATAAAGGGAGGTCCCTTTGAGGAGCCTGGTATTTAAACTGTACCCAAATGATGAAAATGAATCATGATATAGGGCAGCAGGCCCCAGAAAGAAGGCACAATTGGTGCAAAGAAAGACTGGAAGGCAAAATTAGGTTAGGGCTGCGAAGGCTGGGAGGCCCCACTGGTTGGAGCATCCTCCCATGTACCAAAAGGTTGTGGGTTCAATTCTCAGTCAGGGCATATACGTAGGTTGAGGTTCAATCCCCAGTTGGGGCATGTAGGAGAAACAACTGATGGATATTTCACTCTCACATCGATGTTTCTCCCTCTCTCATCCTCCCTTCCTCTCTTGAAAATAAATAAATAAACATATCAGGTTAGTGTCTTAGAGGGACTGGCAATATGCCAGCATGAAAAGAATGAGGGGAGAGTGATAATAGATGGAAATAAAGAGGTGGGCAGGGGCCATAGAGGACCTTGCTGACATTGCAAGGGGTTTGAATTTATTCTTATCATCATGTAAACTAATCGAAGCAGTGTTGTCTAATGGAAATATAATGTGAGCCACATATGGAATTTTTAAAAGTTTAGTTGCCACATTAAAAACGTAAAAACAGCCCTGGCCAGTGTGGCTTAGTTGGTTGAGCATTTTCCTGTGTACCAAAGGTTGCTGCTTCAATTCCCAGTCGGGCATATACCCAGGTAATGGGTTTGATCCTTGGTTGGGGTATGTACATCATTTTCTCTCTCTCTCTTCCTTTTCCTTCCTCTCTCTCTAAAATCAATAAAACATATTTTTAAAGTAAAAAAAAAGATAAATTAGATTTAATAATATGTTATTTTATAGAATATATACAAATATTTCAACATATAGACACTATTAAACATTATTACACTCTCTTTTTTGAGGGAGTTTTTGAAATCCAGTGTGTATTTTACACTTATAGTACATTTCCATTTCGATGCCAAATTTTCATTGGAAATAATTGATCTGCATTGAGATTTCATAAAATTTACATTTGCTATAGTATATTTGCATACCAACTTGTTCCAAACATACTTAAATGTTTTTCAGTAATTAAATCAAATATCCTTTTTTACATTTAGAGTAATTAAAGTAAATTGAAAATGCAGTTTTTCAGTTGCGCCAGACACACGTGTTCCATAGACACACATGGCTTGTGGCTGCCATATTGAACAGCCCAGAATTCCAGGGTTTAACAGGGAGTGACCCAATTTCATTTGCTTGAAAAGGATCACTGGTTGCTGTGTGAAGAACTGACTGTGGCAGAGAAAGCATCAGCATAAAGGACCGATTACACAGGGGTCAGCGAACTTTTCCTGTAAGGGGCTAGATAGTAAAAAGGGGCCAGACAGTAAATATTTTAGGCTTTGCGGGCCATGTGGTCTCTGTCTTAATTACTCAGCTCTGCCATTGTAGAGCAAAAGCAGCCATAGGCTATACATGAAAGAATAAGCATGGCATTGCTCCAATATAACTTTATGGATGGACACTGGAATTTGAATTTCATATAATTTTACATGTCATGAAATATTATTATTCTTTTGATTTTTTTTTTACAATCATTTAAAAATGTAAACCAGGATGTACAAAAGGAAGCAGAAAATGGAATTGTGAGGTGGAGTTTGCTGACCCCCAGATCAGGGTTCCTTGGCGGCAACCCAGGCGGGAGGTGAGGGTGCTGAGCGGGCAGTGGTGGGAGGAATAGAGTTCTCATAGTAGAGCTGGCTGGATAGGCAGCTGGATGAGCATCAGGGTGTCAGGAGTGAAAAAGGGAAAAGTCAAGCGCTGGGCTTCATTTTGAGCCCGACCAGCTGATTTCAAAAGTTCTCTTTAGCTCCAACAACTTGTGATCTATGATTTTAAAATGGAATCCATTTCTTTTCTTCCTTATTTTTATTTTTTTCAAACCAGAGTTTGGAATGATACTCTTGTCCTCTGTGAGTGTATGCATTCCAGTGTCTGGAACTTGTAAACCTGGGGATTTTCTCTGCTAAAGGAACTTTGTATATTTTAGCTCTTCACTGTCAGCCCCATTAAGCTATTTTAGAATTTTTGATTTTTGTGTTGTCGAATTTCATGGATCTTAAGACAAACTTTTGCATGCTTGAGTAATTTGCTTCATTTCTGTACAGCTACAATCCTGTTTAAATGAACTAAACTTATTCGTTTCAAAAGAGATTCTATGGAAATTCTAGATCAGTTAGGTCCTTCCCTCCCCTCTTTTTTGTTTCAACATATTGTAGTTCTCTCCTGGTGAGCAAAGGTTTCCTGGATTAAAACAGCAATTGATTTTGTTTTTAGCTTTTATTCGAATGTATCCTTTCTCTCAAATACATTATGCATCGCCAAAGAAACTCATAAATTATAGACTAAGCAAAAGTTAAAATTAGATCTGAGTGTGGTGTAATGCCCAAAGGAAACTATTTGAAAAGGTTACAAGCTGTCAAAAACCAATTTGTATGGTTAAAAGCCACACAGTTAGATGCTGTTAATGGAGTATCTGTAATGATTATTTGGACATTGGTTGCTTATTATGTCTCTGTGGCAACTAATCAGTGTTTCTTTGGAAGCCACAGAGGCCTGAAATCCAGCACCTATAATCCCAGAGAAGTGTGTGGAAGAATGTGTTGTTTCACATCAAACAGACCACACCTCTTCTTTCTCCAGATTTTAATAATTCCCCTCCCCTCCCAAACTGTCACTGGTGCTGATTGCGAGAATAAAGACTAGTTACTTCAGTGAAAGGATCATAAAGTCAATCATGTGGATAAAATTACTGAGCCATCCAGCCAGCTGGTCTCTATTTGGCTCCACTTTGGCTCATTAGTTTATGGGGTGAATTCAGTCCATATTTAAGGAAAGCAAAAACGGCATCAAAACTAGTTTGTAATTAATTGCAGCTTTTAAGAAAGGAATGAATTTGCAAGTGGGGAATATGCAATGTCAGATCCTGATTCCTGATTATGTTATGGATCTGTCTGAAATGCAACTTTCTGGTGTGTTTATGGTAACGCTGGGTACAGGTTAGACACTTTTTCAGACCTTACCACTGGTGTCTATGTTTTAAGAGTTTCTCTTGCACAACTTCAAAAACTTTAACATAACACATTGTTGGTTGGCTGGAGTCTGTGCATCTCCAAACACTGTAGAGTCATTTGGATATCTGACCATATCGTCTTGGCACCTGTCTTGATGTATTGTCATTCAGGCGATTAGATGGACTTGTGCAACTGTAAGCTGACGTTGAAATGACTGTACATCACAAAAACATTGTGGTTTCCATGCTTTCTTAGTGGCATAATGGCTAAATTAATTATGTGGGCATTTAATGGACCCAGAAATAACAAATACATGATTCTCTTGACTTGGAATCCCTTTATAAAGGGATATAAAAGCAGTCAAGCAACTCTGGAGCTGTGCCTCTGCACATATAACTTCTTGTAACAAAAGCCAAAGTAAGTGTAAAGGACACAAATGCTTTTAAACAAAAGGAACCAAGTGGGACGGAGCACTGATATTTAATGCTAACTCTCATAAACACAGAAAGAAAAAATCTGTTGAATGAAGAAGCCAAATGTCATAAATATACCTCTCCGTGTCAAAGACTGGAATTAGTTTTCACAGAACACAACAGGCAAAGGTAAAACAGAACTTTGCTTGACTACTTATGGTAGAAACAATCTGTCCAGAGAAAGAAGCATGTCTTTGGAAGTGATGGATATTCAGGATGCAAGCCCTATGGTTCAAGAGTATGAGTTCAGAATGTGTTTGAGGGGTGTCTAACTATGCAAATCCCTAGCTGATGCCATGAGACACAAGGGCCACAGACCTCAGCGTGACATTTGGATCACCTTTGGACCACATCGTATCCCCTATATCTCCTCAAGTCCTGCACCCCCTGAACTGGCAAGAAATTATCCATAAATTGAAAGAAAAATTCAGAAACACAAATAGACCACTAGAAAAATAAATTTGGTCCAAAGGAGGGGATTTCAAATCCCACATTTGACATTAGGAGACTGAGACCTAGACAAATGAAAACGGTGGAGTAGCATCCTCAAAATTACCTATTTAATTAGCTGGGGTAACTAACAGGACATTTTATAAAATGGCTTTAATGTATATTTTAGCTAATCCTTAAAAAAAATCTTACAAGGTAAGTACTGAAGGTATTATCTTCAAAATACTACAAATAAAGGAACTGAAATTCAGAGAGGTAAAGTAATTTGTCCAAGACCATATAGCTAGTTAGGAAGACATGATCCCTTCTTAACTCATTCTTCTTGACTCTGTGAACATTGCGTATTCTAAATTGCCTCCAGATTTAAGTTCCTTTTCCTCCAATGTAGTGCCAAGCATAATGAAGAGCTAAGCATGAGAAATGAAAGAAAACAAAAAAAGAATAGAATTGGCTTTGTGTCTGATTCCAAAGATGATAATCTTCTCAATTAGAATAGACATGCTAAATGCCACCTGAGCAGATTGATGAAGAAAAACCTAGAATGTCAGTAATGATACTTCATAGATGAGCCAGTTTTTACATTCTTTGAACCAATTTTCCTCTCTTTAAGTCCCTCCAAATTTCTCCTTCAAAATCCCCTCAAAATTAGCACAGGCTCAAATAAAGTAAAAATGAATTGATTGGTTCTTACAAAATGACATAGAGCCCTAGGAAATATATTACATCAAAATGCAATTTTAATGGCCTCAGTGACACATAATAAAACATTATAATTACCTGTTATTTACATGTGTTCTAAAAATTACTTACAATTAATTGGGAGCAGGATTAACAATTTTAATCATGTTATGAAATATTCATGAGCATCCATAAAAACCACAAGAAATTTCTTTAATGCATTAATGATATTTAATATCTTTTCACAGAGTTTAAGGACAGAAAAATGCAATTAGATAATGTAGTGTACTTTTCTGAAGTTACTGTCAGTCTCTCTGAAGAAATGGCTACCACACATTGTTCTTAGCTGTCAGATCTATATAGTTATAGAATCGCTTCTTTTTTGCTCTTAATAATGAACCAGATTCTCCCATCAGTCTATTGGACATGACAACAATGATAACAAGAATACCTTTGCAGATGGAGAGCCCTAATACTTTTCAAAACATACATGCTGATATCAAGGGCAGGAAATCCATTGATTTGTTTTTCATAGCCACTGTGCAGTCCACTTCCACTGTGAGCTCCAGGTTGAAGCAACACCTAGAAGTTGAGGCAAGTATTGAAATTGCTTCTCTCAGTAATATAAGTGAATAAGAACTAAGCTGAAAAGGTTGGGTTAGTAATCTGCAAGAGGAGCACACACAATGTGTGTACCGTGGGCTGAAATATCTCCTTTAGTCTCATTGTTGGTGTTCTCTACCAGATCCTCCAACCCCACAACTTTCCTGCAATCTAAGGGATACCACTTGTAATGAGGATTCAAATAAAATAAGATAAATTATAACATGTTGTTGAGAAACTATTACTGACAAAATGGGGGCAAGTAATAGATGAAAAGGGAATATTAAGGATGGAGGAAAAAATCAAAGAAGAATCAGATGCATAGAAGTTAGGCACATGGGCCCTAACCGGTTTGGCTCAGTGGATAGAGCGTCGGCCTGTGGACTGAAGGGTCCCAGGTTCGATTCCGGTCAAGGGCATGTGCCTTGGTTGCGGGCACATTCCCAGTGGGGAGTGTGCAGGAGGCAGCTGATTGATGTTTCTCTCTCATTGATGTTTCTAACTCTCTCTCCCTCTCCCTTCCTCTCTGTAAAAAATCAATAAAATATATATTTTAAAAAAAAGAATTTAGACACATGGAGTATTGAAAAAATTCTACCTTTATCATTATCCTTCTCTGGGTATTTCCAGACCTACGTAGGGAGAGGGCATTTGACTCTGCTGATGGAAATTTTGGTAGTTCTATTTCTGAAGGTACATTAGTAAACTGTTGTTTTGATTTCTAATGCTAGGTTCTTAGAATCCTATTACTCCTGAGTAGCTGGGAAATTAGGCTCCTGACTCCATAAAGTGGAGGACCAGAAGGTGGACTGGTGGGCACACAGTTAGTAAAACACCCGAGTGGTCAAGGCTATTATTGGCTGTTAGTACTATTCCTTTCATAGTGGACAGTAGCACTTTCTCTTGCAGCAGAGTTAAAAAATGACTAAAGTTACATTCTTGGAAGAATTTTGTATTTTATCTCGATTTCATTCTGTCATGACCTTCAGTGTGTAAATTAAAGAACTCTAAAATAGCCTTAGCTGGTTTGGCTCAGTGGATAGAGAGTCGGTCTGCTGACTAAAGGGTCCTGGGTTCAATTCTGGCCAGGGGCACATGCCTGGGTTGCGGGCTCGATCCCCAGAGGGGGGTGTGTGGGAGGCAGCTGATCAGTGATTCTCATCATTGATGTTTCTATCTCTATCCTTCTCCCTTCTCTCTAAAATCAATAAAAATATTTTGAAAAGAATTCTAAAATAGAAAAAAACCAGAAAAATAATTCTAAAATATTAATCATTTTATACTTTAAAAATCATGTTGGATGGCTTTATTAAAAACATAAGAATTAAGTTTAGTTTATATTTTTTTGAAGAAGAAAGTCTTGTACATAGGACATTTGGAAACTAGCAAAACTTGTAAGCAAGGACAAAAATCATGCAGAATTTCTTGAGCCAGAGAAAATCACTATACTATTTTGGTGTATTTCTGGTCTACTTTTTATGCATTTAAACATGTTAAGCTTTGAAAAATTTTAAAGTAATATCTAGACTATTTAATAAAAATCCAGTTAATATAGAAAGGTGTAGAATGGAAAGGACATATCTTTCTTCATCCTACAACATTTTTAACAGTTTCTATTTTTCAGTTATCCTATGGTTACCATTATACATCTAGTTAATATATTTTTTCAATTTCTTATCAATTTAAAAAATATCTGGTGACCCATTAGTACATTCTACCTTTATGTTTGGCTTCTGCTAGTTTGTATTACAGGGGTTGGCAAAAGTAGGTTTATAGTTGTTCATGTGGAAAAATCATGCAGGTTATGATTATAATAATACAGAAGTAAACTGTGTTTCAAGTACTCGTTCTAAACCAACATTTGCCCACGCACCCTTGTATAATATTATATTTGTGACTTTAACTGTGTTGTAATTTACTAAATTTAGTCAGTGTCTAAGGAAAGTTGAATGAAAATACATAGTTTTTGTTTATATTATTTTTCACCTGTTCAAGTTTTACTATTTTTTTTAAATAGGTTTTTATTGATTTCAGAGAGAGGGAGGAGGGGAGAGGGATAGAAATATCAATGATGAGAGAAAATCATTGATCAGCTGCCTCCTGCATGCCTTCTACTGGGGATTGAGCCTGAAACCCAGACATGTGCCCTGACCAGGAATCGAACTGTGACCTCCTGGTTCATAGGTTGACACTCAACCACCACCCTACGAGTAGATACAGATCCCTAGAACTAGAGAGACTTGAAACCACAGTCAGAACATCATATTTTACTGATGAGGAACTGGGCAGAGATTAAGTGATTAGTCAACATCAACAATTAAGATTTTTCTTTTGTATCAATAATTATATTTATAAAGGAGGCACATTTTGAATTTCTTTGAAGCCACATTAACTTTGCCATGCATGTGGCTAGATCTTTATAGAAGGCAATACTGAGATGGCAAAGTTCACTGATATTGTTCTGGCTAATGACATGTCTCAAATTTTTTCATTCCTCTTCTCATAATCTAGAGTCTCAGTTTTTATTCTAATAGTAATCTCCGCCATATTTCCCAGTGCTTTTGTGAAAACACATTTCCAAAACAGAATTCAAGGGATGTCAGTATCTAGCACAAGATGCACTCAGAAATGGGCAGAGCTTGACTAAATGACCATCTATTTCACAATTTCAAAATTCATAACAACAAGTTTCTTATAGCAAATGTATAGTACATGTTGCTGCATGATTGCAGGTCTCACTCTTAGAAGCAGCAGGTAAGCTTTTTATTTTAAAATTATGTGAACGTTTCTCAAAGGACAGCCAGAAAGTGAGAGAGAACCTCAGAGGCCTGTGTGCAGGACAGAGTTCTAGATCTGACTCCTGGCTCAGTCAGGCATTAAGTGATTTACCTGGCATACATTTCTTAACCATTCTGAGCTTCATTTTATTTACCTGTAAAATGGTTATTTAACAGCATTTACCTTACAGGGATGTTTAAGGATTAGAACATAATACTTTATTAAATAATAAACTATATTCTTATTAGAATAGTCAGTCAGCCAGTCTCCAAATGTTCATTGAGTTTGTTATAAGACTAGCACTTAATCCTTGAATGAAAATACATAACCAGCAGAGTTATGGGAAACTGAATCTCTTGGGAGGGTAATGCAGCCTATAAAATATATGTACTATTTTGCAAAGTTTGGAGGTTTAATCATTATTCTAAAATTGAAGTATGAAGAAAAGACAAATGAAATGTTAAAAGTAACGTGTTTGATTATTAATAGAACAGATTGTTAAATGGAATTTTCTTTCTGTCTTGGACTCTTGATTGAGACCCAAAGATGAGGAAATCAGTGGTAACTGCCGCATATTCTGCTAGTAAGAAAGGGTGTGAGACTCATCTGTGCAATACTAACCTTTCTTGTCTAGTCTATGGAAGAGAATTCTACAGATTTTTGAGAGAGAGTGAGGATGTGTTTTTTAACACAGCTCTATGATTTAGGTGTAATTCACATAACATGCAATTCAGCAATATAAAGTGTATAATTCAATAGCTTTGCATATATTCACAGAGTTGTGAAGCCATCACAATAATCAATTTTAAAATATTTTCATTATCCCCCAACAAAACTCCTCACCCTTTAGCTGTCACTCCTTAATCCTCACCTGTCCTCTTAATCCCCTCCCTCCAACCCTAGGCAACCGCTAATCTACTTTATGACTCAATACTTTTGCCTTTTCTGGAATTTCATATGAATGGGTTCCTACAATTTGTGGGCATTTGCAACTACTTTCTTTCACTTAGCATAATGTTTTCAAGTTTCATCCATATTGTAGCATTTATCAGTACCTCATTTATTTTCATTGGCTAATAATATTCCATTATATAGATATACTAAAATTTACTTATTCACTCATTAATTGATGGACCTTTGGGGTTGGTTTACTTTTGAATATTATGATTAATGTTGCTATAATCATTGGTATAAACATTTTTGTGTGCACATATGTTTTAATTTCTCTGGGTTATATGCCAAGGAGTGGAATTGCTGGTTAGTATGGTAACTTTATGTTTAACTTTTTAAGGAACTGCCAGACTGTTTTTCTAACTGGCTGAACCCTTTAAATTCCCATCAGCAATGTATGAGGGTTCTAATTGTTCCACACTCTTGCCAACACTTGCTACTATCTGTTCTATTGCTGATAGCCACCCTAGTAGGTGTGAAGTGGTATCTCATTGTGGTTTTGCATTTTCAAGATGGTTAATGGTGTTGAGCATTTTCTCATGTACTTGTTAGTCATTTATATAACTTGTTTGGAGTACTATTCAGATATCTTGTTCATTTTTGGTTGATTATTTATTTATTTGATTATTTTTAATTGATTATTTGTTATTTTGTAGTATAAGAAAGTTTGTGGTGTTCCTGGTTTTCCCCAGATGTTGGAAGCAGCTCCAAAAGAATAATGCACAGACATTGCCAGTGTCTGCCAGAAGACAAGACTGGCTTACCATTCCTTAGCTGGGATCCTGTAACCTTTAGAAGGACTAGGTCCAGGACTTCTGTTGAATTGTAACAGATCTCAGAGAGAGCGCTGTGATGGGAGTGGCTTTTACTTCTAGAATTTGTGGGTGCATTGGGGTTTATTTTTTTCTATGGGCCATCTGTATACCTGTATTGATGGCTAGAGCCATTTAGAAAGGACCCTGAGCATCTCTGCTGCCTGTCAGGGAGTGATGAACTACCAATGCCCGATGTGATAGAATTAGGAGGTGGGGCCTTTGGGGTTGATTAGGTTATGAGGACAGAGTCTTATAAAAGGGGTCCAGGAGAGAACGCCTGCTCCTTCCACCATTTGAGGGTACAACAGGAAGTCTGTGACCCAGAAGAGGACCCTCACCCAACCATGTTGACAGCCTGAACTTATACATCCAAGACCCCAGAACTATGAGAAATAAATTTGTCATTTATAAGCCACTCCATCTATGGTACTTTGTTATAGCAGTCAGGGTGGACTAAGATCGAGGGGCAGGAGTCCCAGGAGTGCAGCACTGAGTAAAAAGCTGAGGCAGAACCGGAAGTAGTTAGCCTGAGCGGGTATTGCCTACATAGTGACAGGGTCAGTGCCAAGGCCCCAGGCTGGGCTCTCCAAAGTAGTCCATGAGATAAAGAGTCTGAAGAGAAAGGGCCACATTATGTAAACCCCTCTCAGGTATATCTTTATCCTCTGCATCCGTCCCCTCTCAGGCTGTTTCCTGCCCCCATTTTCCCATCTCTCATACTCAGATTGCAAGTCTGGTGTGTGTAGGGGTAGGGGAGAAAGCTTTGAAATGATCCAAGTTTTGATTTAGATTGAATTGGATATTTTCACACCTGAACATAATACTGCTCTAATACCCAAAAGTGACCACGAAAGCCTCAGGGAAGTTCCTGAGATATTTTCCAAGCAAGTGAAAGGAGATGTAACAGAGGATTTCTTAACATGGTAGTAGAGAAGAAGAAAACTAATTCTTGGTTGTACTTCATCAAGTACCACCTGTTCAATACACACACACACACACACACACACACACACACGCACACATATCTACATATCTACATATTCTCAGAGTGTTGCATTCTTCCTAGGTTGATGTAATCATCTTAAGCCCTTTGGTCTATGCATCATAATAATTAAATGAAGTTGTACATAATTTCCAACCACAGAAAGTAGGGCAATGATGGAGTCAAGGAATATATGAACCTAGTTCTATGACTGACAATTCGTGAGTAGGGTATGCAGCCCTGTGGTTTGGGACTCTATCTAGGGCTGTTCATTTTGCCAATGACTCTTAAAAATTGACTGTTTGGTTCATATTACGTGATTAAAGATCTTCATTCTCCCGGGAGATCTCAGGTCTTTTAGTAACAGATTGATAAGTGAAAACATCTAGTAAACAAAAGGGCTCTTTGAAATAAAATAATATGCAGAAACAATTTTCCAAATTTATATATTAAAATAAGCAACATGTTAATTGCAGAAAACCAGCTGTTTAGGTAGCAGACTCCTAGATGCCTGACTGTAGTGACAATAGGGGTCAGTCCCTGAGGGCCTGAGCCCCTGCGTCTTGGTCATGTCAGGCCCAAGATCAAGAGAAAACTCATGTGCTAAAAAGCTTGGCATAACATCTTAGAGACCCAGAGCACGGAGGCCCTTTACACAAACAGAACAAATCCTTTTCAGTGCTTTTAGACCTTAACAAACACGGGGTGATGTATAAAACTCCACTCCCCCACCACACAGCCAGCCCCCACCCTGCGAAACCGTGCACTCTTTTCAGCATTTCTTAAATCAGCCCCAGTGAACAATCTGCATTCATTGTAACAAGTACAATCTCACTGAATTAGATTCTGAAGAGACTTTATAGTGAGAAAAAAAGAGGACTGATCCTGTATTCTCTTTTGTTTAAACAAGGGACAGAGCACAGCAAAGGAGAAATCTTGGGTGAGCTAAGTCCACTGGAATGGGTGGGGAGGGAAGGATTTGGGGTGAACATTGGATGGACTTGTACTGGGTCAGAAATCAATTGCTAGGTGTTTTGGGAACAGAAAACCAGCATCAATGTTGGTGATTTTAACTGTGTGACTGTTAGTTGTCACTGGTACATTTTCATTTTCCTATCACAAACTGATATATTTTCTTTTAACATAAATTTCCTTGGATGTAAGGTAAGACTTGGGGTCAGAATCATCAAAATTATAAAGTGGGAGAGAAAAAGCACATCAGTAGCTATTTGCAGATGTAATAAAGATTTAGCTAATCTGCATATTTATAGTTTGCATTAGCTTACACAGGACCTCACAGTCTGATAAAAACCTGCACTATCACCCAGGCCCACACGATTCATTGCCTAGTATCATTATGATTATCTATGGTCCTCTCATTACTCACCCATTGCCTTGGTTGTATCAGGAGTAAAAATAATAAGCCATAAGCTTCCCTGCTGTTTAACCTAACAACAAATCATCCCCAATTCGAAACCCAATGCCAATTATACAAAGCAAATTGCGATCATGCAGACAGATTTCTTCTTCCTTCGCCAGGCAGCTGACCTCTCTCCCCTGAAGCTGTCAGCCCAAGCAAGTGTTACATTTAAGAACTTATTCTTGATTTGGGGGAGTTACTAATCCCTAATAAGTTAATAACCAAAACAGAGTTGGTTTTATAATGCGTCAGCACACAAATTAGCTGGGCAAATAAAAAGTATTAAAAAAAATCCTGAAAATAGTACTTACCATCAGTCTCCCATTCAGAAATGATGAAGGAAGATGCTTTATACAGATTTAGTAATAAGACATGACATAAATGAGTATATAACATGTTATGACCTTTCTTCTGGTGAACAATAAGCATTTTGTTCATTATTCAGAATCTCTTTGTTTACAGTGAATGTGGTGATGAATTGAAGTTATGGCATCAATTAAATCACAAGTTTCTATTATTTTCAAAGAGAAAAAATGCAGATATTTTAAGGCAGGTAGCAAAAATGATGAGTTACTATCTATTCTTGGTCTCTAAATGAGTTTTACATATTCAGAAAAGGAACATTAAAGATGCTCTACAAAGCCAGCATCATATATTACTTTTACACTGAATAAAGATAACATTTGTAGAATCCCATTAGCAATATTTCTTTAGATCCGCCTCCCCCCCACTTATAACCTTATGATCCCAAAGGGAAGGATAGATAATCAGTAAATAGAACTCTGATATCTGTCAGGAATTTGCTTGAATTAGAGGCGATCTAACTTGACAAAGAGATAGAGGAAAAAAATTACCTTTGGTACTCTGATGAATGTATTTGAGTTTTTCTTTAAAGGTATCAATAAAATGGAAACAAAATCACCTTGTCATATTTGAAAAACACAGCATATCTATACTAATAAAAGGGTAATATGCTAATTAGACTGGGAGACCTTCCAGGAGACCTTCCAGACGTTCTTCTGGACAAAGCCATGGCGGCGGGGCTGAAGTAGAGGCAGTTAGAGGCCAGGATGGGATGGCAGTTGTGGGTGATCAGGCTGGTGGGGGGTGAGGCCGTTGGGGGTAAGCAGACCAGCAGGGGGGCCATTTGGGGGCAAGCAGGCCGTCAGTAGGGGTGAGTGGAGGTGATCAGGACAGCGTGGGGGGGGCAGTTTGGAGTGAGCAGGGTAGCAGGGGGGCAGTTGGGGGTGATCAGGCTGCAGGGGAGGGAGCATTTGGGGGTGAGCAGGCTGGTAGGCAGAGTGGTTAGGGGCAATCAGGCAGGCAGGTGAGCGGATAGGAGTCAGCAGTCCTGGATTGCGAGAGGGATGTCTGACTGCTGGTTTAGGCCCGATCCCTGTAAACTGGCAGTAGGACATCCTTCAAGGGGTTCCAGATTGGAGAGGGTGCAGGCTGGGCTGAGGAACACCCCTCCCTCCCCGCCCCCCGTGCATGAATTTTGTGCACCGGTCCACTAATGTAATGTATAATTATCAATGGCATAAAGTAAATATCCTTGGGAAAAACAGACCATGGAATAGTTTTTAAATCTTGAACTTGAATGTGTTTTTAGAAGCATTATATAATAAAGTACAAATAGTTTAGGGTTAAGTATTTCTCCCTTTAATGATCTTAACATTCCAGAGATAGATTATAATTGTTCTATAAATCCTCTATTTTCTTAGCCAACCAAATCAGGAAAGGGAAAAAAGATGAGACAAGATTAAAACATCCTGGAATATAATATATCCATGGTCATCACTGACTTTTGGAGCATTGCAGTCTTTGGCACTACATATGATTTAGTTATGGAGCCCCTCTAAATACCCACTTCCTGGTGTAGTCGAGTTAGGATATCTTCTCTGGAAGAAAGGGGTCCTTAAAAAGGGAAACTACTACCCATTTGGGTCTACACCATCAGACTTTTCTTGAGAGTTGCCTCATGAAGATCTCTCTGCAGAACTCTTCTTGCTGTGCCCTTCAAAAAGTGCCCTGCTCGTGAACTTGAGGAATGCCACATTAGCACCCTAGGCTCCCTTGGAAGTTGTCAGGAGTTGGTGGACCATGGCAGCAGGACTGCTGGTGGTGGCAACGTCAAAGAGTCTCTCTCTTTAACCAGTATGTAATTGGTATCAGAAAAGACCACTTAGAGTGAACCTTCTTAAAACGGAACCCAAATTTTCATAGAGAATAGTGGGAAAAAGAAAAGTTTGGTTGAAACTTTATCTAGAAATATACAATAAAAATTAGTAGAAATAATTTTAAAACAAAATTTAGATTTTGATAAAAAAACATTCTCTAATCCTTAGAACATGTGAAGAATGAACCAAATCTTAGATTTTTGAATACTCTTTCTAACATAAGTTTAAGACACTAAACATATGCTAAAAAAGAGATCAATTTTGCCAAAATGTTTCTTGGTTTTATTAATTTTCAAATGGGTTTTTCTAATTATTTAGTTTTCAAATTGTCCTTTTTTGAATCTCATCCTTTTTATTTTTGCCTTGTACAATTGATTGGCTTTGATAGATCCACATAGTCTTTGCCTGTGACTGAAGCAGATCTCCAACATCATTTTAATTAACTTTATGAGACCCTGTATTTTAGAAAGATTTTTAGTTTAATTTTTAAAGTTGTATTCTATATGCATAGGAAGTTGTAGATCCCAGTTCTTAGCAGACTTATAACTGATTAAGATGTTGATTCTATGAATTAAAATAGGTGCTATGTTAATTGCAGAGGTGAATTTGAGTTAAAACTAACCTTATAAGTGGTAAGTTCACAAATGAATCATCTCATGTTATGATAATTTTTTATTTCTTAATTAGTGAGACTCACAAAATGAATATGCAGATGAGGAATCAGATACCTGTGTCTACTTGACAATGTAATGGAGATCAAGATAGAGCAATGTGGGTGTTAATAATAGCTAAATAGCTAATATTTTTCTGAAGATGAACTATATTATTAGCATTTAGCATACATGGATTTGTGCCCTAGAATTCTTACTGCCCTCTGTAAGAAGGGAGAATTTGAATTTGAGTTTGCTTATTGTACTTCTAAGTCCCTTAGATAACTTTACTGCAGAATCTTTGTTCCGCCCATGTGTTACACCGGCATACTTGGATGCTCACTATCTGTTAGACACTGTGCTGCACTCTGGAGACACGAAGATAGGTCATGTGTCTCTTTCCACAAAGAGCTCAGGTGCTAGTAGGAGAAACATCTGAACAAACAAGTACCATAGAGTGAGATTTAACAAAAATACTAATGCTTATGATACATTTATAATGTATCAGGCAAGACCATTTCATATCATCCTGACAACCTAGCTGGTGTCTGAATCTAGACTTGCACCCAGGTCTCTCTGATGCCAAAACTGTATTCTTTACCACTGTACCCTACTGCTTCCCCATGGTAAGTGCAAAGACAAAGGTTTATGCCCAGGTGCTGTGAGAACCAGGGGTCAGGGATCCTTAGGAAAGCCTTCTTGGAGATGTTGTGTGAGCTAGAATGCTGGAGACAAGCACACAGTCCCTTGCAAGGCAGAGCAAAATGGGAATGTGGTGGAGGGATGGATTGGGTTTGGGAAATTATTCTGTCTTTGTTTTCTTCAGTATTATAAGCATAGTTATATATAGGCCATTTTACACTACATTACCTAGAATATAACAATGCAGTTTCATTTACAATCATGCTTAGTGTTCCTAACACCAGCAAATTCCAAATAAAATCTTATGTATAATCATGCTCCCTGTTTCTGTATAAAAGATTTCAAAAGCCCATTGCCTCAGGCAGTGGACTTAAGAGGGATTGTTACTCAACTGCTCACTGCTGCTCTGATTCCTTCTACCACGTATATTTACCCAAAAATGTCACATGGGACTTTGCATTTATATAATGCGTTTTAGGGCAATGAAATCCCAATGAAATCAGTCGGCTTATTTAATGTTCAAAGTGTTTAATAAGCTTTTTTTTTTTGAATGAGGCATTTAAAAGAGTTTTTTTTTTCTTTCATTAATTAACTCACCAGTGCACCAAATACGTATCAGATAAATGAGTTGATAGGGTCCTCAGTCTAGTTGAAGATGCAATACGGAAAGCACTAATTAGGCAGGCAAGAGCTCCAGATAATTAAATAGTGATTAATAGATTTCTGTGCTACCAAAATTAAAAGTAACTAATTGGTTGAAAAAAATATTTAAAATTGTGTGTTGGGAATTTACATGTTGAACGCGATTCTGAAAGATACTAAGATTATGTTGATTTTGTTAAGAGTGAAATTTTTATTTTTTTTTACTCATTTTTTCCACCTTCTGACATCTTGTGTCAAAGTATTCCCATGTTAATAGTAGACTATAATGGAAGTTTATGCAATTAAATCCAGCAAGAGAGTTTATAGACCATTTATCATTGGATATGGGTCATATACTGTGAATTTCAGAAAATAAAAGGGAATTCCATTTGTAGCCCACTCTTGCCTGAAGCTCACCTAATGAAATTTTTCTCTCTCATAGAATTAACAGTGTATCCAGCTGAAAAGATTTAACATTCTCTGTGCATACTAAGCATGCAAAAGTAGAATAAAACCTTGCATACTTACAGGGGATTTTTGTTGCTTTTGCTTCAGCCCAAATTAGGCAGCTCTTGTTCATTTAGTGCATTTGAAAGGAGCTGAACTTTTAAAATTCTGAACTGTCAGTCCCCATCATTTCATGTGACAGCTGACACTTTGAGAGGGAAGAACACACAAATCATGTTAGTGGAGCGAAATGCTGCTAATAAATGCTATTGTTTTTCCGGATGGAAAAGGAACACCTTAAATAGCTGTTTGCAGATCCAGTGCATTTGTTATGATGCAAAATGCATGTTTGGCTGTCACCATTTTTGTTTATTACCTTCAGAGCATAAAATTGCTGGTAAAAAAATTAAAGAAACAAAAGGCCAGATTCATTAAGAAAAGAACTATGCTTTTCTCTCAGCCCAACTTTACTTCCCACCTTCCCATTTTAATAGACAAACACAGCATAAAAGTAAATAAATAGTGTATGGCTCTTGAGATAAATTTCACCATTTCTGTACTTATGGAAAACAGGAACTTTGAAATATTCTTTTGTCTGCTTGTACTCTGCTTGCTAAGCCAGGGGACTTGAGAAAACTGGCTCTGGCACTTTGGAGTTTTGTTAAGAATGTCCGAGATAGCTTTGGAGGTGTTATATAAGTATAGCTTTGCTTTCTACCATCAAACTTCTGAGGCTAAAGTGTTTGTGGGTAAGTTGGAAGGAGCCACCGTCCTGATATAGAAAATCTCTGTGTGTCTTTCAGATCTATTGACCTGATAAATCTATATAGAATGATGTATCATGTTATCACTCAACACACTTCTACCTGTTAAATATTTTATAAATATTGCTGTTAAACTTATAAATAAATGTCTTTGAGTATTTTAGTAAGCCCTAGTAAGATGTCTAATAGGTTGAAGTTGGTCTGACTCAAATAATGAACTGGAAAGTTTAAAATATGAGTGTGATGGTTAATTTTATGTGTCAACATGACTGGGCCACAAGGTGCCCAGATATTTGGTCAAACATTATTTTGGATGTATGTGTGTAATAATGTTTTGGAATGAGATTAACCTTTGAATCAGAAGACTGAGTAAAGTAGATTACCTTCTCTAATATGAGTGGGGTTCATCTAATAAGCTGAAGGACACAAATAGAACAGTAAGTCAGACCCTCCTTTAAGTAAGAAAAAACTGCTCCTGTTTGACTCCCCGAGATGGACCATGAGTCTTTCCTGACTCAAACTTGAACTGAAATGTTGGTTCTTCTTGAATCGCGAGGCTACTGGTTTTGGACTGGATCTTATGCAATCAGCTCTCTTGGTTCTCAGGCCTTTGAACTCAGACTGGAATTATACCATTGGCTCTCCTGGAAGTTCAGCTTCCAACCGCAGTTTCTGGGGCTTCTCAGTCTTCATAATCACATGAGCCAATTTTTCATAACAAATTTCTTTCTATATATGTACATCCTGGAGATGTTTCTCTGGAGAACTCTGATTAACTCATGGGCTTAAATTCTAAAAAAATATACAGGAGTACAAAATGTTCAGGAGTGACTTGAATTTCTTATTTCTTTTTTCTTTTTACACAGTGTCTTTTAGTTTTCAATGCAAATAATAGGAAAAGAAAATTATTTTCGGTATGCTTCACACTGATGAACTGGCAGATAACTCTTTTAACTATCTAGACAGGAAACATACATTCATACATACATACATGCATACATATGAAAACATTAAAAAGCTCATTACTGCATGGCCTTGAACAATGCGAAGCTCTTATGCACATATTTACGCATATGTGTACGAAGTATAGTTGATTGAGAAATTGCTCAATGGAAAGTCCCATAAGTTAGTCCTAGTGGTATATTCTGCACATCATTTGTGTAATGTCTTAGTATAGCTCTAAACATGGAAATTCTTTGGACTTTACGGACAAGTGCCCTTTAAATTCCAGGGAACGTACACACAGATATGAAGAATGTAATCGACATTGTTTTCATAGGAAGCATGGAGAGTCTATGTGCCCCACTGGGACACTGAAAGCTCCTCCGGGAGAAGCCATTGACCTGCTTTCTAGCCTCACTGCTCTGACCTCTCCTCCAGGGTTTCCTTGAAATCTGTTTAACTTTGAGTCACCATCTCTACTGTTTGCTTACTCACCTTCTCAAAACCAACAGGTCAGAAGTCAATGGGTACTTTTTAAAATTCATGACTGTCCTAGGATGTATGATTCCCAAGACAGCCATGGCAAATAGCCCGTCTTACAGATGGATCTATCCACAATGTTATTCCGTGGCTAAGATTTTACTGGAGCTGCTCCTTATGCCCACAAAGAGGCAGTTTGCTTGGTCTGTCATTCCCTTCCAAAGGCACTTAGGAGGGGTGGGAGCCTGGAGTGCGCAGTTAAGTTCCTCCACCTGAGAGCACAAGTGAATTAAAGTTCCGGTGACTTGGGTCTCAGAGGCAATTACAGTGGTTTTCAGTAGTTAAACCGAGGTAACTTGCAAAGAGCCCAATTCCATTGCTGACCTGATCTTTAAATCAATATTTTCCACCGACATTATATATGATAGCATATGTAGGCGGGGAAACTAGGAACTGAAGCCCCAGAACAGATTTAAAGGGGAGAAAGTGAGTTTTTATATGAGGTTGAATTTTCAAGTATTATCTAGGGCAAAAGTTTTTTAAAATCTTAAATTACCTGTCACTCCGTAGCAGAGAAAAGTTCCAGAGACTCAACTTTG
The DNA here is from genome assembly GCA_026230045.1 of Corynorhinus townsendii. Lineage (NCBI taxonomy): Eukaryota > Metazoa > Chordata > Mammalia > Chiroptera > Vespertilionidae > Corynorhinus > Corynorhinus townsendii. The sequence continues at coordinate 163,768,266 of JAPDVU010000001.1, read as the reverse complement.
CTCTTACACATAATGTCAGAGACCCCTGAAAGGGTACTTCGAAAGATATATTACACATTGTTATGCAATTCCCTATTCCTCTGACTGGGAGAATTAGGAATTTGGAAGGTTTTTATATGTGGAGTAGGGGAAAAAGAGAGGGAAGAACTGACACAGAAATTTATTTTTAAAGATACTAAAACCTGGGCAGTTTTTACTGCATAGCCACAGGATTCTGGCTAAAATAATTTGAAGGAAGGTGGTGAACTGATGACTACAGAGAGTAGATTCTAGAAAACCCCTTTTTAATGCAATTTAAATGGAAGAAGACATCATCACTGATCTCAGATAATCTCTAATTTCACTGGAAGGCCTGAGGAGCAAGGAAGTCAGCTACAGCACTTGCTAAATGACCAGTGTGGTTAGTGTGACTATTACATGGATTGTGCACACAGAAAAGCCAGTCAGTAATACCCTCTGAACCCTGACTGCAGCGTGATGCCATCTTGTGAGGCACTGCAGATGAGCCAACACCTCTGTAAATGGTTCAGGGGGTTCAAAGCTTTGGAGTCAGACACACCTGGTTTCAAATCCCAGCCCCACAACTCCTAGCTGGATGCTCTGAAATATTTACAAAATCTGTTTAGGCTCAATTCCTTCACCTGTTAAATGAGTTTAATAATAGTATCCAAGAGTAATAATAGCAAATCAGATTCTATGAGGAACATGCTTTGCAGAGGTCTGACACTTAGCATGTGCATAGTCCAGTTTAGCTAATTAATTGCATGAAGAAACTAATACATAGAAGCTGATATGATCATGGTAAACATAATATAAAGTGTTTAGAGTAAGGCAGTCCTGACAATCAGAAATGGCATCATGCAATTGAATGCCTTATCGGTAGCACATTGGGTTAAAAAAATAATGGGTCCATCCTTATTTTTATCACCATGGAAAACCACAGAGGGGCCACATTCTAAATGATTTCCAACAGAGTCAGCTAAAATGTTGTTATTACAAATGGACAAGTATGAGAGATTGTATATTCTTGGACAATATTGGCTCACTATGTGTTCATCTTATGTGAGCATGTATTGAACAGAATTGATAACAATACTTGAAAATAAGACATCATGAAGACTCGTTCTCATATGACTTTAGGTTGTGTAAATAAACCTTTGTCATGGAAAGAACAAGAAAGATGGCATATCTCTCTTCCATTCTCAAAGCATAAAGTCTCAAATATCAGAAGCATATGGTTTTAAAATTTTGTGTCTGAGTCTGCAGCATCGATGGAGTTTTATGTACAGAGATAAAAATCTGTGCATGGACTGTCACAAGCTGTTTGGGTGAAGGGAGTCACTGCTGCTCAACCAATGTTGATATTCTTAAATGGGTTGCAATGAGAAGCACCTGTAAGACAGACAGGTTGGGGGTGGGAAAAACCATCAAGGGATCCAGCTAAAAAATAATGCAAATAAGATGAGTAAAGAGAGGTTGAACAGTCCCAGTGAGTCACATGCTGATGAGAACCATGAATGCAGACACAGGTGTGATTCCTGTCACAAGCATGGCAGCAATGTGGCTTGACTCACTCATGATGGTCTGGAAAATTAGGGTTACTGATCCTTTCACCTTTTGTATTATTTACCCTAATTATGCTAGGCATGAAGTAGTAGGTGACTCCATAAAACATATATGGTATTGACAAATAAAATACAAATTTTGAGGTGAAGAATTCCCTGGAGCAGGACAGTTTTCATGACTCTTTCATCAGAGCAGGATGAGCTGAGGGTATGTGTGTGGGGTAAGGGAGGCGGGAGAAGAGGTGATATAAATTTGTCAGATGTTTTACTAAGTGAATTTTCACACCTTTTCTCATTTGACCATTTGACCCTCATGTGGTAGGCATGGTGAAAGAAAGCTTGATCAGCAAAAAGCCTTCAGGAGTATCTTGTTATAGATGAATTTCATGAGCACAGTGAAAATAAAGATAAATGGAGATAAAAAAATTCAGTTGAATGTCTTCTGAGCATTTGGTCTCCAAAGATTCAGGTCTCATCCTTGGCCACCTCACATTAATAAATTTCCTGGATATTTTCAAATGGTTGAAAGCACCATGGATATTTACGTGGTGATAGTAGTGGGATGTGACCTGAGATGGTTCTTAAACCCAAAGAGTTTTAGAGTAGAGAGGAGAAATGCATGTTAATAATTAACCTTTAAAAAAGTCAAACAAAATAATAACCATATAGAGAGGAATTATTACACAGGTCAAGCACATGAGCTCTGTAATCAATGGCTTGTTTCTGCCATTTATTAGCTGGATGACCTCAGGCAAGTTCTTTTATCTCTCTCAACCTCACTCTCCTCAGAGGTAGGACCTATGATGATATGTCTAAAATCCTTATCACAATGCCTGGCAGATACTGAGTATTAAAAAATGGTAGCTATCATTGCTAATCATTATAGGCTAAGTGCTATGATTAGGGCATTATGGAAAACTTAAAAAATTAAATTTATTCATCAATTACAGTTGACATATATTAGTTTCAGGTGTATAATATAGTGATTCGACACTTATACACCTCAGGAAGTGGTCACCCCAATAAGTTTAGTACCCATATAACACCATACGTAACTACAGTATTTTTGACTATTCCCTATGCCCTACTTTGACATCTCCATGACTATTTTATAACTGACAATTTGTACTTTTTAATCCCTCTCACCTTTTTCACCCATCTTCTTAACCCTCCTCCAATCTGGTGATAATCAGTTTGTTTTCTGTATCTATGAGTGTGTTTCTGTTTTGTTTGTTCATAAGAGAAATCATATGGTATTTGTCTTTCACTATCTGACTTATTTCACTTATCCATGTTGTCACAAATGACAATATTTTATTCTTTTTTATGGCCAAGTAATATTTCATTATATATGTCACATCTTCTTTATCCATTCATCCGTTGATAGACACCTAGGTTACTTCCATATCTTGGCTATTATAAACAATGCAGCAAAGAACATAAGAATCCATGCATCTTTTGAATGAGTGTCTTGGATTCATGGAGGGCCTGAATGCTGGGTTATAGGGTTTGGGCTTTATTCTATGCCCAGTAAGGAGTCAATGAAGGTTTTGAAACAATATTACATGTTCTAGAAAGATTATTCTATATCCTATATCAGTGGTTGGCAAACTGCGGCTCACAAGCCACATGCAGCTCTTTGGCCCCTTGAGTATGGCTCTTCCACAAAATACCGTGTGTGGGCACGCACATACAGTGCAATTGAAACTTCGTGGCCCATGCACAGAAGTTGGTTTTCGGCTCTCAAAAGAAATTTCAATCGTTTTACTGTTGATATTTGGCTCTGTTGACTAATGAGTTTGCTGACCACTGCACTATATTACAATGAGATGGGAAGTTAGCCATTAGTACATTATTAGTGAGGAGATCATAAGATAGTTTTATTCTTAAGCACTGGTCACCATCTTACTTTTGTTTCCCCCCTTTTTCTGGCCCTGGCCTATGCCATTCTTTGGCTATTCTCAATAATTCTCAGCCTCAGATGTACATTAATAACATTTAATGGTGCTTTAGATATACATTAATGCCTAAGCTCTTCTCCAGACTATTGAATTAACATCTGGATGGTACGGCCCAGGTGATGAATTTGAAAATTCAGTACAAGTGATTCTTATGTCCAGACTGGATTAAAAGCTTCCTTTTGAACTTCCTCTCTACCCAATAGTACCTTGTGATTCAGTGAGGAGGCTCATTAAGTTGCAAAATATCCATATATTATGGTGGTCTAGTGTTAAAATATCAGTGGATATAAGAAGAGAAATCTTGCCACTTGGCCATGGTTCAGGACACTCGGTAGTAGGGGACAAAGAGAAAGCATAGCGTGCTTGGGTGCGAGGATGACTGGATCACAGTTCAGAGATAGGCAGGTGACTTGGGATTCAGCTATGTAGCTGGGTATCTGCAGAGGTCCAGAGATCCCTTCTCATGTCGTACTGTGACTATCACTCAGCTGCTTTCCCTGTCCCTGATATTTCTCAGTGTGAGTTTTTACCCCAGCTGTTACTATCAACTCATTGACTCTCTTTTATACCCTTAGTTGGAATTCCTGAGAGGGACCATTGCACTGGTCCAGTTCCTCATGTGGATCATCTGCCTTTGGTAGGTGCTTTCTCTTTGGTCCAGTCAGTTGTGATTGGGTGGCAGGATCTTACAGGGTAGAGCATGTGGGGAAATTCCTGCAGAAAGGACCTGGGCTTCCCAGAAGGGGGCTGTTGAGCAATAAGTACTTATAGCTAGCCTTAGTTAGCATGTGAGGCACAAGTCTAAGCTTTTTACATGTGTAGTAACTCATTTAATTTTTAAAACTTACGTAATTTATTTATCTTTATTTGTTTACAAAAGTAAATTTATATAAACACATATATAGCAGTTACTCTGTGCCAGGCACTATTCTAATTACTTTACAATTCTGACTCATTTAATACTAGTAAACACTTATGAGAGAATTGCTACTATTTTTCTCATTTTATGGGCAAAGAAACAGTCATGGAGTTAAGGTCTCTTCTGAGGTCATATGGCTTAAAATGGCAAAACTGAGATTTGAACCCAGACACCCTGGCCACATGCTTACTACCTGTTCTGTCATTTACGGAATCTGTTTCATTACACGGTCAGACAGTCCAAGGTACTGAAAGCATATCTGTTCCTATTATGCACCCCAGGCTGATGTACATAGTGATGTGAGGATGGGCAGGTAGCTTGGTGCCTCAGTGAACTTGGTTTTGTAAGTCTATATCTGTGTCCTCTTCCCCCTTCTCTTTTCCCTTTAAAGTTCCATGTGTCTGGCACTAGGTGCTGAATAAATATTTATCAAATGTGTGATAAATGAATGAAAATATATGAGCATGAGATTTTCAAAAAAGAATTAAGAATAATGAATTGGAGTTTGAAAGAAGATGGAAAAAATTTTGATAGAGTGGGAAATCACGTGATTGCTCGATAATTCCAATATTAAGCATGAATGGTACCACTTGAGTTTGCCTCAACCTCAAGAGACTCCCACCAAGAGCCGATGTTGTGTTTGAAAGACTTTTGTTCCTAGTCTTCTTAGTTTGTAAAATTTGAGCAACACGACACCCCAGAATTTAGATATTTATTGCTGCTTTTCCAGTTAAACCATTATAAGAATCAACCATCGTTTAGTATCTTTTTGTGAAATCTTGAGCCACAGTGAAAAAAAGAACAAGAGGAAAAAAAGTTGAGTAAAACCTTAACAACTTTGCAACAGTAAGTGTATTGACATTTGATGGGGTTTTTATTTTATTCTTGTCTTTTTAAAGGAAAAAAATGTAACAAAAAGAAAACTCAGAGACTCTTGGGACACACCCTTAAAATATATTATGAAGAACATGTATTTTTAGTTACCCAGCAGTGCAAGAATAAGGTCATCAGTGAAAATGGGATACACGCACTGAAGAAGAAAACCATGAGCAGTGACAGCCTGGTTGTATGACTTCACTGTGGAGGAAGCAGCAGACAGAGGCAAGAGGATCCCAGCACAGATGTGCCATAAAAAAGCACAAGGGATTAAGTGGGAGCTTGATGTCAAATTAAACCTGTGCATAAAACTTGTTTCCTTGTAGTTAAGGGGAACACCACCATTCAGATAGATAAGCTACCTAAGGCAGCCTATCTACAAGCTGGGAATGGGGTTTCCAATCAGGAAAGGTTTTTGTGTCTTTGTTCTATTGAGAACTTGCTTCAGACAGCTCTGCTAGATTCAAGACACTGGCTCTGATCAGTTAGAGAGCGAGAGCCTAAGAAAAGGTCATACAGAGTAATTTGACAATGTCACAAGATGCCTGAAGAATATGCCTCCATTTTAAATAAAACAAAAGAGGACATTTTCCCATTCAAGAGCTGCTTCTGATTATTATCTGGTATAATCTTAGGAACACAATATATAGGATAGTAAGATACTCATGTAACAGTTATGTTATATAACACCCTATATTGTTTACACTCATTCTTTCTCAATAAATCAAGTTTTACTTTATAGTCTGTAATATGGTGTCATTTAAATTTATTTACACACATTTATATAAGAAAATTAATTCATTCTGGATATTCCTTTAATGTCTTACAAAACCTCTCCTCATTCTTTTCCTTTCCCCAATTTCCACCCCCCCAACCCACTCACCATCTGTGGCCAAAATGTAGAATATAAGAAAATGGAAATATGCTAAGATCTAGTTTGTACTTAAGATTCTAAAGAGATGCATGTATTCAGAACTTTCTTAGCAAGACTGTAATTAAAAAAATGTACCTGAGTATAGAAAAAGATTGAAGAAATATAATTCTTCAATTAGAATTCTTCAAAATCTATCTTTAAAAATTAGTTCAAGTAGAAAATTATTTAGATCAACTTATTTACTGTTACATTTTATAAAGATACATGCTTGTTATATTAAATAATTTTATAGTCTCCTATACCATGGGGAAGAATGCTAGTTTTTCTAACAACTTTATAACCTGGAACAGAAGCAGAAAAAGTTAAATGATATGCTTAAACTATGAGGCAAAAAAGAAAAAAATTATTTTGGTCAGGGACTCTCATATCAAGTTCCCTTCCTCTGATAAATTTGTTCATTGAAAACCATATCTATAGATAGCTATGGAATTAGAATGATTTCCTTGGGGATGACATACCAATCATTTTGTAAGATAAAGCCAGTCCTAGTTTTTCAGTAGTCATCTTTATCACTGAGGTCGGTGGTTGCAGCACTGGCAGTGAAGTGCCCTAAATCTGAAGGTGATATTGATGAAAGGTGGAGTGAGGAAGACATTTGAATGAGTTTCAGTTATAGTAGGGATTCTGATTCTCTTACTTTTGGAAATTTGGCAAACTTCAGAGAGTGAGACTGGTTAGCAGTGCTTTACAAATGGGAAATCAGTTGAGCAAGCTTAGATCCAACTAGTAGATCCCAATGGGCTTTGGTTTGTGAAGTGTCCTTCACCACATTTTCCATGGTATGTTGGCTCTCGATTTTTGGTAGGTGTAACCATAGAATTATACAGATAGAACATATTTTTTGGGGAAGCATAACCTAATAACCTAGTCCGGTTAATAGACCAGAATATGTTGGAAGAGAAATGGTGTTTGTGAATTTTGCTTTTAATTATCAATGGAGAGTCTTTAACTGGATAAACCAAACCAAAAAAGCATACAAACAAAGCAACAGCCACAATACACTAAAAAAAAAAAAAAAAAAAAAAGCTTTTGACTGTCATTGGAAACCAACCTAAAATGTCAAACTTTAGACCTCTAGGATAGTTTGTGAAGCTAGAAAAACTACTAAGTTTGTCACTGACGTGGATTCATTTATTTATTTAATCCTGTGTGTGTGTGTGTGTGTGTGTGTGTGTGTGTGTGTGTGTGTCTGCCTGTGTGTGTAAATGGTGGTGGGGTAAGTAAACAATTTTTAAGCTGTGGATTCTCCTAAATCTCATGTTTACTATTGACAGGGTCAAAAGAAAATATAAGGTGAATGTTTCTTCTCCACCTGGCAGCTTCAGAAGAAATGAGAAAGGAAAGCTAAATACAGTTGTGAAGACAGAAGGCTAAGCACCAGCGTCCTGTTAACGACTTGGGACAACTCTTAGTCACTGTTCACAAGGTCTCCATCAAATGTGGCAAGAAAATTTTATGGCCTTTAGCATGGAAACAGCATTGCCAACCCTCAAGGATTTCTGTCTTATATGAGCAAATGAAATGGTAGTTGAGATTTGGCAAAGCAAAGAGAAAATATTAACCTTCTTTGGGGCAGGGGGGTTGGGGGGAGAGAGAGAGAGAGAGAGAGATAGGGGGGGAGAGAGAGAGAGAGAGAGGAAAACACCAGTGGAAGATTTTCAGAGAGAAAGAGAGAGGACACCACCAGTGGAAGATTTTCAAAGCCTTGATGACTTTTTAATTTTAAACTATATTAAATGCTCTGCTACCCATATGCGCACTTTAGCTGGAATTCTTATGTAGTTTCAGCATCATTCATGATAATAGTGATATGGCAAGATTTTGAATAAAGTTTGGAATTGTGAAAATTAACTTCTATCCAGTGTGCTTCAAGTGTTACAATTGTTTATTATATTGCAATCACCTGAAAATTAGAAATTCAAGTGTGTCATATAAAGTGACTACATAAGAGTCACTGTTAGAGTGCTTCATTCTCCATTCACACCAGACAGGATTTTTCACATACATATTGTGAAGTGCTTTGCAAGAGATAACATTCTCTTGTTACTGACAGATTAACCAGGATACCAAGTCAGATGCCTAAATGAGGTTACATTCTGAGATAGGAAACCTTTTTATTTTCCTTTTCTCCTATCACCTTAGCTTTGGTCACATTCAGCATTGTTCTCTTTCCCTGATGTTCACTTTTCATAGCAGGTTGTTTTGAATGATAGTATCCTGCTACATGCCTTGCCCTAGTGGGTGGAATAAAGAGATTTTCACACATAAGAAATGATACTTCTATATGTAGTAGTTTTGTTTGGGTTTTGCTAACAGAATAATTATAGTCAATATATATGGAAAGTAGCTTGATAATTTAAGGGGAGAATATTAAAATTTGTATCTTTAAGGCTACCAATGATAAATTAAATGTATTTCTTTGACAAAATAATTTAAAAATCACTTTATTACTGCAGGCTATACAGTTTTTGTTATTGTAATAATTCTATGAGTTCTCACATGTGCATGTGGCTGCAATGGCCCTGCATATTTCCTTGTTTTATGCCTGAAACGAAATTAATTACTTGGTTTAATTTCATGAACATGCCAAGCTGCAGTTATGAATAGCTACTAATATCAAGTGTTTACATGGAGAGGATGGGATGTTACAATAAATATCTACCCAATTACCAAACCACCAAGGGCAATAGTGTTTCTAGGTAAGCTGGACAAATTATAATTTCACTATATTTAACAGGGAATGAAACAATTGCAAAGTCAGCACTGAGGTTTTGTTAAAATCCTATGATGCCCACAATGTCAAAGTAAACTTTATCAATAAAACAATTTGCAAATACAATATTGTAAAAGACAAAGTTGTTAAAAGCCAGAGAATCTCAGTGAAAACAGATACACCTTGAACATTATTCTACCAAACCGTTAGAAATATTCTGAAAGACCTTTATGAGGTGAAGGGAAGTTAGTGTGGGAGGGCAGTTCTGCAGCAAGCTGTGGCTTTATAAGACACTAGAGGCCCAGTGCATGAAATTTGTGCATGGGGGGGGACTGTCCCTCAGCCTATCCTGCACCCTCTCCAATATGGGACACCTTGGGGGATGGCTGACTGCTGGGGGATGTCCCTGTGGGATCAGGCCTACACCAGCAGTTGGACATCCCTCTCACAATCTGGGACTCCTGGCTCCTAACCACTTACCTGCCTGCCTGCCTGATTGCCCCCAACAACTTTCGCCTGCCAGCCTGACCACCCCCTTACTGCTCCCCTGCAACCCGATTAACACCTAACTGGTCCCCTGCTGGCATGAACATCCCCAACTGCCCTCCCCTGCAGGGCTGAGGGGACTGGGGGACTGAGGCTGGATAAGGCGGGGCTGAGGGGACTGAGTGCCGCCATCTTGTGGCTGTGGGCACCACCACCTTGTAAGGCTATGACAGTAATTAGCATATTCCCTTTTATTGGCTGTGGGTGCTGCCATCATGCGAGAGTGTGATGGTCAATTAGCATAATCCCTCTTTATTAGATAGGATTAATGTCTGTGTGTGTTATTTCCTTACATTAAAATTGAGTTTATTGGGGTGACACTGGTTCAAAAAATCATAAAACTGGGGAGAATCCAAGATGGTGGCGTAGGTAAACATCTAAACTGCTGCCTTGCACAACCATTTCAAAACTACAACTAAAAGACAAAATGTCTATCACCCAGAACCACGGGAAAGCTGGCTGAGTGGAAGTTCTACAACTAGAAGGAAAGAGAAAAGAGCATTGAGACGTGCACAAGTGCTGAAAAGCTGAGGTACGGAGGCTAGTGATCCGGCTGGCGGCAAGCGTTGCTTTTTTCAACCCAAAGGGAGACAAGCCCCTGATTACTCTGAAATACAGTTTCTGGGGAGACATGGGGGACCCAAACTCCTACGGGAAGAAGCTGGACTGTCTGCCACCGGGTCGGAAAGTGAGGGGGGTTTGCTTACAGAGCTGCACGCAAGAATAATTGTTTACTGTGCTGGGGCACAGGATGCAGTCGGAGACACAGAGTCGGCTAACTAGCAGCCATCGCTGTTTGCCACGCCCTAGCCTAGTGACGCCCTGAGACCCCACCCTACACAACCTACAAACCCACCCAAGTTCCAAGCAGCAGCTTTAGCATAAGAAAGGCCTGCCCTATCGCAGCTTAACCTAACAAACTTGTAGCCTGGATCAGACAGCGCCAAAACCTCCAAACCCCAAGCAAAGAGGAGAAAACTGTAGCTCTCGCTGTAGCTCCTGCTGGGTGGGCTCAGACAGTAGCTGACCTGCACCCCATTGGAGATCCAGAAGCCAGTATACCTAGTGGTCAGTGTGAGAAACCAGATTTCAACTCCTCACATCCATAAGTGACACATTCAAGAGGCAGACTCAGTGAGCACCAAAGCCCCACTGAAACAAGTCCTGCCCCATAAGCATGTCTCCAGCACAGCAGTTCTTCCATTATAGGCACAGCGAGTGCTCACAGCTGATTGGCCTGGAGGTCAACTCCTCCCAGCGTACCAACAGCAATTAAGGCTTGACTATACCAAGACTTTGCACTCAGCCCACAAAGGGGTGTACCAAGAGCGTCCACATCAGGTGATTGGGGAGGCTGAGCTACTGCCCCCTATAGGTCACCTACCACACAAAGCCACTCCATCAACACAGGGAAGCAGCCAAAATGCAGAGACAAAGAAACATGTCATGCATGAAAGAAACGGAGGAAAGCAAACTACTGGATGACATAGAGTTCAGATCCACATTTATAAGGTTACTCAAGAATCTTCTAAAAACCGCCGAGAAACTTGATGACACTTCTGAGGAGCTTAGTGAGACCTTCAAGGACCTTAATGAGAATGCCAAAAAAATGGAAAAGGACCAGTCAGAAATGAAGCATACACTGTCTAAAATAAAGAATATACAGAAACTGAACTGTAGATCAACGTATCCCAAGAATCAAACCAAAGATCTGAAATATGAGGAAACAAAAAACACCCAACCCGAAAAACAAAAAGAAAAAAGAATCCAAAAATATGAAGATAGTGTAAGGAGCCTCTGGAACAACTTCAAGCGTACCAACATCCAAATTTTTGGGGTGCCAGAAGAAGGGAGAGAGCAAAATACTGAAAACCTATTAGAAGAAATAATGACAGAAAACTTTCCCTACCTGGTGAAAGAAATAGACTTACAAGTCCAGGAAACACACAGAACCCCATACAAGAGGAATCCAAAGAGGACCACACCAAGACACATCATAATTAAAATGCCAAGGGCAAAAGACAAAGAGAGAATCTTGAAAGCAGCAAGAGAAAAACGGTTAGTTACCTACAAGGGAGTACCCATACGACTGTCAGCTGATTTCTCAGCAGCAACTATGCAGGCCAGAAGGGAGTGTCAAGAAATATTCAAAGTGATGAACAGCAAGAACCTACAACCAAGATTACTCTACCCAGCAAAGCTATCATTCAGAGTTGAAGGTCAGATAAAGAGCTTCACAGACAAGAAAAAGCTAAAGGAGTTCATTGCCACCAAACCAGGATTACATGAAATGCTGAAGGGTATTCTTTAAGAGAGGAAGAAGAAGAAAAAGGTAAAGATAAAAATTATGAACAACAAAATGACATCAAATACATACCTACCAACAAGTGAATCTAAAAATCAAGTGAATAAAAAATCTGAAGAACAGAATGGACTGGTGAATATAATAGAATCAGGGACATAGAAAGGGAGTGGACTGACAACTCTCAGGGGGAAGCGGGTGTGAGGGGTGCGGGAAGAGATTGGACAAAAATCTTACTCCTATGGATGAAGACAGTGGCAGGGGATAAGGGCATGGAGTAGGGTGGGGTGGGGAATCAGGTGGAGGGAAGCTACAGGGAGAAAACAAAAAGAGGAACACCTGTAATCTGAACAATAAAGATTTATTTTTAAAAAAATCATAAAACTGTCCACACACAAAAAAACATTATCCTAGAAAGAGATACACTCACATTTGCCAAATATAAAAGAACAACAATTTTTTTAATCAAAGCTCTTGATTGCAAGTTTCACATTTTTATATAAATTATTTTACTTAATCCTTAGGCAATGTCATGGAGAAAGTTGGTAGAATTAATGTTTCCCAAAATGATTTTCGTTTTCAAGTGAGAAAATGAATGCTGACCTAGAATTAGGATTAGGATGAGGGTGAAGATCTGGCTGCAGGGTAGAGTGTGTTAACACTGAAATTAGGTGGGGCCTCTCCTGTTAAATGACACTAGGATTCACTCTAGTTTCGTGGAAGTGTACCTGTTCTCGTGGGGTGTGGGGAAGGAAAGATAGGACCCTCTAGGGCTTCAGGTTGCTCTGATTGGGCATTGAGTTCTGAGCCTAAATTTCATCCTGAATTATAGTTTCTCTTCTTAGCCTACTGTTCTAACATTCTGAAAGGTCAGAAGAAGGAAAATGTATGAATACCCATAGGTTTGGTCCTGTTGTTAATACCTGATGGTTGGGGAGGATTTCCACTAACCAGGGTACCTGGCCCCATACCTTCATCCACCCTCACAAGATCTTATTTATCTTTTGTTTTGGCTTCAGTTCTGCTAAATCCTTGTTTAGCTGGGGGCAGATAAGTGCTTGTTTACAGCCACCTTCTCTTTCTGTCCCACTTTGATTTCTGCCTAGAGATACCAAAGGAAAGAAGCCACAGAGGCCAAGGCCCTGGTAACTATTTCTGCGGAGACTTGGAGATTCAGGAGAGGTATGTCTTCTTGAGACTTGCCAGAGTTGTCTCCATATTCCTTTGCTATATGTGTGCATTTCTAACAGGGCTGTTAGTGAGGTTTTTTTTTTTACTCACTTTTTTTTTTTTTTTTTCTGATATTACCGCTAGGATGTTCAAGTGGGATTGGGAATGGCACCAGCCCCACTAGAAATATTCTGTTGTTGTGTCCTCTCTTTTTAAGACCCTTTTAAGTTCAGTTGCTGCTGGTGATCCCTGCCTCTTTTAAATTGTAATTTAATTTTGTTGGGTATTGGAAGAAAGAGATTCTGAAGTCTGATTTTACTCTGTGAATTTTACTTAAAAATCCCCTCAAATCTTATTTCAGTTAAAGTAATTATTAAAATGTTAAATCTGCCGTTATATGGTGTATTTGTAGTTTTTATATTAGAATGTAATTCCAGTCTAAAATCACTTTCAATGACTGGATGTCTCTCTCTTGGGCAAGTGGCTGACCATTTTTGGATTCTGCTGTACAAGCCCCTATGTGGCATTTTACACTACTGACTGGCTCCTCGGTGTAACTCTATTTTCTTGGCTTCTACTAAACTTTTCTGAGACACTGGCAATCGTTCATGTTGTCCTTGCTTGGTTTCTCATGAGAACGTATTCTGTCTGCTCTTAAATACAGTCTTCCACATATGTTCGTTCTCAACCCGTTGGCCTTTTCAGAGAATATGCTTTATTGTCATGATCTTATATATTATAGACAGGAAGAGAGAGGAGGGTGAAGGAGGAAATTAGATGTTCATTGGGGTCATGTTGAGTTTAAGGTAGCTATGAAATTTTTAAAAAAGGAGGCTGTACTATGGACATTTAGATATATGAGTCAGGATTAAGTAAGAAATCTATGTTAGAAATTCAGATACAGAAGTTCCAAAGAGACAACCAACCATCAGATCTTGCATTTTATTGCAGTCTTTCCCTCCTGTGTGTCTTTTTTAACTTTCACATACTACCACACTCACACACAACACTTCACTTTTGACACTTTTAGTCACCAAATGTGGGGGTTTTACCTACACCATCAAGCAATTCTCTGCAACACCAACTGAGTGTCCTACAGTTCAACTCAATTCTGACACTGTCTGCCTGGAGATAGCCTCAGATCCCACAGGTTAAAGACTCAGTCCTACAAGATTGCTCCCTCCCCGCCCTTCAGTTGCCAATCACATGTCCCTGTTGCCACCTGTGCTTCTGCCCAATTTGCTATAAATCAGAGGTTCCCCTTACTCCCCCTTCAGGTTTAATTCATTGGCTAGAGTGGCTGACAGAACTCAGGAATATCCTTACTGACACTTGCCAGTTTATTAAAGGATATGATAAAGGATACAAACAAAGAGTCAGATGAGGAGATAGATACACAGGGCAAGGTCTGGGAGGTTTCCAAGCACAGAAACTTCAGTCCATGTGGAGTTGGGGTATGTCACCCTCCTGCTATGTGGATGTGTTCTCCACCTAGAAGCTCTCGGATCTCCACACTTTGGGGTTTTTATGAAGGCTTCATCTCCTCGGCATGAGCCATCCTTAATACCACTTTCAGCCCCTCTCCCTTCTCAAGAGAATTGGGAGCGGGGTGAAATTTCCCAACTTCTAATCATGGCTTGGTCTTTTCAGTGACCATTCCTTGTTCATGAACAATCCAGGAGTCCATCCAGAATTGTCTCATTAAAATAAAAGCCTCTGAACACCCAGGAAATTATAAAGGTTTCAAAACCCATGTTCCAGGAAGTGGGGTCAGAGACCAATATATACTTTTATTACCTTATCTTTATCTGTTTATCTCACACTTATTTACTATAAGTTCCATACATTTTGTTAAAAAGAATTCAACTGAGTAAATGTGAAGATTAAATGGCTTTATTAAGCAATTCATAAATTTGGCAGCATTCCGTCTAGTAACTACAAGGACATACCCAGGAGTTGCACAGAATGGAAGGTTTTTATAGGAAGAAAGGGGGGGAGGGGGCAAGGGAGGTATTAATAAAGAAAAGAAAGGATTAGTTTTAGAGCAGGACATCTTTTGGGGAGGGGGTGGTAAGAGAATGGCCAACTTTTTTATCATGCAGATTTCCTCTTCCTTCTGTGGGAGAAGATAGAGAAGGTAAATGTGAGAGATCACCTTACCTGTGCTTGGCCAGAAAATTACAGACTGGTTGATTACAATTACATTTCTGGGAGAGATTGAAACTGAAATTAGATCAGGTATTCAATCTAGTTTGGTATCATAAGCTGTTAGTGATGCCATTTTGTGCTTGTGCTTTTCTCTTTAACATTTTAATGTCTGAGCTCTAGGTCTATAATCCACCATCTACTATGCAGTATCTGAATGTCCTAGAGAAACACGGAAATTAACATGTTTCAACATATCCTGAACTTCATTAGTTGTCCCCACTTTCCTGCCACCTTTATGTTTCTACATTTTTACTCCTCTGCTTACTAAAATCATATCACCTCAAAATTTGCCATTTTAACATTTTCCATATTTGGTTTAAAAAAAGTTTGAATAAATTAAAATTATATTAATTCATTAGGAAGGAAACTTTCAGAAATCAGAGCCACAATTAAAGTTTTCATCTAAAAGTTGTGGCTAAGAAGTGACAACTTTTGAGACTGAGGAGTGTAGAGGAAGCAGTGCTTGGAATATTATTTTTTTTTCCTTGGTCAGTAGAAAAAGCCTAGGTACATGGTCACTCTTTGGGCATTGGGGGAGTGATCTCCTACTAACTTATTGGACATATATCTAGTCACTATATTTTATAAGCAAGTAATGTGAATACCTAATATATTTCATATTATGGGTACCTCTGAGGAGTTGAAACATATTCTACCTAATAAAGATGCAAATTGACCATCACTTCATGACAAAGATGGTGGCACCCACAGCCAATAAGGAGGGAATATAAAAATTGACACGACAAAGATGGCAGTGTCGGAGCCGGGCCACTTGTGATGATGCAGGTGTTCTGCCCCACTCCAGCTGCTCCAGGCCTCTGGGCAGCATGCAAAGGTGGAAGGCAGCTCTGCGCCAAAGTGAAGGCCGAAGTGAAAGCAAAGGCCCGGGTCCCGGGTGCCGGCAGCCAGGGGAAGGAAGGCCCATTCTTGCATGAATCTTCATGCATCGGGCCTTTAGTCTATAATAATAAAAACATAATATGCTAATTAGACCAGACATCCTTCTGGACGACCTTCCAGAAGAAGCCAGGGCTATGAGGAGAAGCTAGGGTCCTGGGTGCCAGAGGGAAGCTGGTGCTGGCAGCCAGGGGGAAGGAAGACATACTCTTGCATGAATTTTGTGCATCAGGCCTCTAGTATTCTTAATAAAATTACATGTTCTCAGGGGAATTGGAACTTTAAAGGAACACTGCTTTGATTCTTTTATTAAAAAGAATAATCTCTTGTAATGTAAATAATTGAGATTTAAGAAAAACTGCTTTCTGAAAGCAAGGAACATCTGGAATATATACATATTTTAGTAGAAGTTGAATAAAATATAGAAATGTGACCTAGCATGCTTTTATGCAAATAAAGAAGCTTTCAAAATAACATAAACATTTTTGTCTGGGAGTCTTTGGGGAAAATTATGATAGCCTTATTTTTAGACTTTTTATGTCATGAAGACGTCATTTCAATATCTCACTTTATTTAGAGAACTTAAAATTATTCTTGAATTACTACTTTATGCACAAGAGACTAAAATTGATGTTAATGGTATAGTTGTAACATTTATGCCTGGCTGGTAATATTTTGGAATGAATGTACATGACTATATCTGTATACAATATTAATAGAAAATAATATATTTTGTAAAAATGGTATCATAATGTTCATAGTGTTTTATGTCTTGCTTTTTTCACTTATAATGTATCATAGACATTAAAATAACTTTTCTACTATATAATAGTACATGTTAATTTTTTGCAAAAAATTATTTTTGTCGTGTTTTAAATTACTTTTAAAATTAATATTCCTTCCTAAAGTATCTACACTGATACCTATGCAAGGACTATTAACAGTGGGTAATTATGTTGGGCTTTTAAATATGTTTTCTGGTACCAATAATATGTAATATATATAATTTATGTTATAAATGCATCCGATATAAAAAAGGACAAGTGTGAGCAGTTTGCAAAGGAAATTCAAGAACAGACTGGTTATCCTTCATTCAGTGAACAGTTTCTTCCTCTCTCCTCCAAAACTCCAGTTCAGCCATGGACAGTCCTAACTGGGTAAACTTCACCAACTAGACTCTCAGGCCAACATATAAAAGGTGGTTTGTGGGTTTTATTTTCCCCTCTGAAGCTCTTGACTCCAGACTTTAGAAGAACAAGTTCAAAAAGAACTTTGTGTAAAAATGCACATCACCTGCTTAATCCTGATTGGGATCCTTCATGAAGAAAGTCCCGTTTATGATTAGTCTACAGAGCATCATTCCATTTCCTGGGAATAAAGTGATTAAGGAAGAGCGTGACACACAGTAGGCTCTCAATAAATAACATTATTCTTAATACTTTAAGGAATGCTCTGGCTTTAGAATCCTACCAAATATCAAAGACTGGGCCCCACTCCCAAATATTCTAATTTCATTGGTCTGTGTAGGGGCTCAGGCAGAATTCAGTGTTTTGAAATAGTTCCTTGGGTGCTTTGAATATACATCCAACATTGAGAACCAGTGATCTCTAGACATTGCATTAGCTAACAAATTGTATACGAAGTTTGTTGACAGGTAGTGTTCTAAATGATTCACATACTTATTTCTCACAGCAATCTATGAGAACGATTATTATCTTCAAGATGGAGATGAGAAAACTGAAGCCCAGAGATCCTAAGTGGCTTGCCCTATGCCATACAGCTGGCAAACTGCAGAGCTAGGATTTGAACCCAGAATGACAGCATTCAGTAAAATAGATTAGGAATGCTAAAAGCTATAGGGAGATAATATCATAGCAACACCAGAACCTGGATTCTAGTTTGGAAGGGGTAGTTACAAGATCAGTATAGAGATTGGGGACTCGAGAGAAATAGATGCTCTTGAGTGTCATGACCTTGTCAGCCAAAGAGGCAAGGCTTAAGCCTTCACTCTGTAACTGGGCTGTAAGATAAAGTAAGTTTGAGTAGATCTCTGAAATTAATGATAAATAATAAGCAAATATTAAATAATGACAAATTTCTGGCAAATCTGCAGTTTAGGATTTAGTAGTCTACTGAATACCTAAATGAGTAAAAGACTGCTTACCAACATGCTTAGAAATGAGAGTTTATTCAAAGTTCTTATTATTTTAAATTTTTCCAAGTCAAATTTTGAGTAATTATTTACAGTTTATATTTTTTTCACTGTTCTTATTAACATATGTTTAAAGAAAGGTCTTTAGAATTTTAGTTAATAAAGAATAAGTCTTGACAATGCTATAAAATAATATAGTTGCTCAAACTGCAGGTGTTGTCAATAGAATGTGTCACATAGTCATAGATATTTTAATTTTCACATTCAGCGACTCAGAGTAATATTTGAATTTTGACATTACTGAACCTATTAACTTAGACAATAGGTGTGGATTTGGGGGAACATAAGGATGCTAAAGTTTTGAAGAAAAAGTAGAAGGAGCAAGTTTTAGGGGATAACATCTTTTCAGGAGAGGTAAAACTATAGTAGAACCTTGCAAAATGAGAGGGGAAGTGATCACATATCTTTAAGATATTATCAAAAGCACCTGAGGGAAATATGACAAATAGCCTCTGCTTAACCAGTCTATATGCTTAACCAGTGGTTGTGGATTTTCCAGAATGTGCTGCGACTAAAAGCATATGGGTAAGTGCGTTGTATAACTCTCCTAAATTTATTGAATAATTAATGCAAATCTCTAATATTCTTATTATGAACTACTATGTATTTTGGAAGAGTCAGTTCTTAGAAATATAATTAAAACCAACTGGCTCTGATTATTTAATTTTTCTCTAGTGATGATTTAAGCCCATAAAAATGTGATGCTTATTTTACAGTCTGCCAAAATTTAGGAATTCTCTGGTCTAGTATCAACTATGCAAACACTGCCATTATTAGAAGTACACTGTAACCACAACTGGACATATATTTCATTATATAAATCTAAGAAATGTGAACCGGCATGTTAACTGTTTGAATGGCAGAGAGAAGAAAAGAGGAAGCAGTGATCAGGCACAACTATTGGTAGGAGGCATAATTATTATTTAATGTTGACATTTTAATTGAATATATATTTTAAATTATCATTATTAGGGATAGAACTATAATCACTAGTGAAACTAATAAACACAATTTTATTTACAAATTATATGGGGAGGGAAGGAAAGGAAGAGAATGAAGTGAACCTTAGATAAGCAAAACTTAAGCAAAGAGAACAGAAGAAATGATAATAAGTTATAATAAATACAAAAGATAAATCAGGTTAAAGAAATAAAACCAACCATCTTAATAAATGCAAGTGGATTAAATACCAGGACATAGGTGCTGGTAAAGAATAATGTCTCTTCTAATTTCTTTTGTTTAATACTTTAAATTATCTGGCATGAAAGGCAATTTAAAACTTTAAAGTTAAAATTAATAAAAGGAGGTTGATATTTATGTGTTTAGTTATGGAAAATAGTACTTACATTTTAGATTCTGTTACTTCCTTAATGAATTCTTACTGAGAAAACTACATATAGTTTTCTTTCTCCAAATGTTGAGCTCTCAAGTTGGGTTTTAGAGATACTGAGCAAAATAATAGTTTAAATTTTGTTTTGCATGGACATTAAAAATATGAGATTATTTTCTTGAAGTTCTACCAAAAATTGGCTCTTTACTCAATTTTTATAATGATCAAATACCAAGCTACTTTTTTCTCATCCCATGAACAGTTGATTGTTCTTATCCTATGTAATAAAGAGGTAATATGCAAATTAACCCTCACACCCTCACAAGTGGCTGCCTATGACCAGACCCACAGGGTGGTTAGTGAGGGATGACCAAATGACTAAACAACAGGCTGCATGGGGCAACCAGGCTGGCAGGGGGAGCAGTTGGGGGTGATCAGGCTGGCAGGGGGGACAGTGGGGATGATTCGGCTGGCAGGGGGGGCACTGAGGGGCAACTAGGCTGGCGGGGGGGGTAGTTGGGAGCAACCAGGCCAGCAAGGGGGGACAGTTGGGGGTGACCAGGCTGGCAGGGGGGCAGTTAGGTGCGACCAGGATGGCAGGGGGGTCAGTGAGGGGCAATCAGGCCTGCACACATAGGCTGTGAGGGGTGATCAGGCCAGCAGGAGGGTGGGGCAGTTAGGGGTGACCAGACAGGCAGACAGGTGAGGGATTAGAGCCAGAGGTCCAGGATTGTGAGAGGGATTTCCGACTGCCAGTTTAGCCCCAATCCCCAGGATTGGGCCTAAACTGACAGTTGGACATCACCCAAGGGGTCCTGGATTGGAGAGGGTGCAGACTGGGCTGAGTGACGCCACACCCCCGCCCCCCGTGCACGAATTTCATGCACTGGGCCTCTAGTGTGGATATAAAAATGATGACTTTCTTTATAATTTTATCATGTTCATGGCTCATTAGATTAACTACTAGAAAATTATTTACTTTTTCTTTGTGATAATTGAAAAGGTATTTCATTTTTTTAAAAGAGATAGAGGATTGTAGGAAAGATGAGTATTTTCTTAAAGAGTGTATCAATGAGATATAGGCTGTCCCAAAAATATATACACACACTTTGAATAATAATAAAGGCAGTGTTTATTAAAATGAATTTCATTTACAAAATTGAGCTATCAGTTGCTGAAGTGTGTATCTATTTTTAGGATACTCTCTATATTAGACTGTATTATAAGACATTATACATTGTCTTATATATTGATGAAGTTAGATGCTGACTTAAAGTCCAGTTACAGTCAGATTTTTTTCTTATTATTGAATTTTACAAAGGAATTCGAACAGAGCAGGAGAGAATTAATAGGTGACCATAAAGCAGTGACAATGACCAGTCGCATATGAGTATTTGCATTTCAGTTCATCTATTATAGGTCTGAGTCCAAATTAGTCTTGTCTTTCATTACATTTGATGCAAACTTCCACTTTTAAAATCAATCTTTACCACCTCTTCTTCTTCTCCTTTTTTTTATTCTAAAAGAAAAGTTTTCTGACAATTTTCAAAATTGATGCCCAGATTTATAAATTGCTCATGAGCAAGGGAGAAACCAAACCAAGAAAATCTCTAACCAGCAACTCAAAACAATTGTTTTCTGGGTTTCCAAAGTCTATTTAAAAAACACACAACAACACATAATAATAAAGGGTCAAAATCTATTCCCACATTCCCACTTCTCTCTGATTTTCAGAACACAACACCCGGGTCTTTGATTTTTTTTCCCCTTGCCAGTTGCCATACAAAGAATTACACAGTTCAATAAAATGAAAGACTCAGCACTGTGTGGTTCCTACAAGTGGCTGAAGGGATTCTGAGATAGGTTAATGGTTCTGATTGTTTTCTCATATTGATTTTTAAGATGATTATATTTTATTTTTGAGAGAAAACATAGACTTGCATGTAAAGTGCCTTGAGGGTAGACTAGGCCTCTTACAGGTTGAAAAAGTTTATATGAATTTGTAATGATTCACAGAAAATGAAGAGAGAAGGCTATACTGATAAACACCTCTTTCCTTTTAACAAAAAGTTATGACTTTAAAGAACCTATCTGTTCTAAAAGGTTGAATTAGTTAATGGAACCAACCATTTTTAGTAACCAACAAAAGCAGAAACAAAAGGTGGTTCTTTCTGGCTCTACTTCAAAGAGAGGTCAAAAGGGTTGATCATCCAGGTTTGAGTGGGGCAGGGGGATGGGAAAATACTGTCTTGGTGCGAGCACTGGTCACCTCCTCCTGCTTGGCTTTTTGTTTGTTAATCCTCACCAGAGGATATTTTTCCATTGATTTTTTTCTTTCTTTTTTTATTGTTTAAAGTATTACATATAGTAGTACATATATCTTCTTTTTTTTCTCCATTGACCTTCCCCCAGCCTCCCCTACCCCCAGTCGTATGCCCTCATCCTACCTCCCCCAGTGTCTTGTGTCCATTTGTTGTGCTTATATGCATGCATAGAAGTCCTTCGGTTGATCTTTTCCCCCCCCCTTCCCAACACTCCCCAGCCTTCCCACTGTAATTTGACAGTCTGTTTGGTGCTTTACTGCCTCTGTATCTATCTTTTGGTTCATCAGGTTATAATGTTCTTTATTTTCCATAAATGAGTGAGATCATGTGGTATTTTTCTTTCATTGCCTGGCTTATTTCACATAACATAATGCTCTCCAGGTCCATCCATGCTGCTATAAATGGTAAGAATTCCTTCTTTTTTATACGAGCGAAGTATTCCATTGTGTAGATGTACCATAGTTTTCTGACCCAGTCATCTGCTAATGGGCATTTGGGCTGTTTCCAAATCTTAGCTATTGTAAATTTTGCTGCAATGAACATAGGGGTGCATATTTCCTTTCTGATTGGTGTTTCTAGTTTCTTGGGTTATATTCCTAGAAGTGGAATTACTGGGTCATATGGGAACTCCATTTTTAGTTTTTTGAGGAAACTCCATACTGTTCTCCACAGTGGCTGCACCAGTCTGCATTCCCACCAGCAGTGCACGAGGGTTCTTTTTGCTCTGCATCCTAGCCAGCACTTGTCATTTGTTGATTTGTTGATGGTTGCCATTCTGACAGGTGTGAGATGGTACCGCATTGTCGTTTTGATTTGCATCTCTCAGATAATTAGTGACTTTGAGCATGTTTTCATGTGTCTCTTGGCCTTCCTTCTGTCTTCTTTTGAAAAGATTCTATTTAGGTCCGTTGCCCATTTTTTTTATTGGATCATTTGTCTTCCTTTTATTAAGTTGTATAAGTTCCCTGTGGATGTTGGATATTAAACCTTTATCAGTGATAAGACTTGCAAATATATTCTCCCATACAGTGGGCTTTCTTGTTGTTTTATTGATGGTTTCTTTTGCTGTCCAAAAGCTTTTTATTTTGATGTAGTCCCATTTGTTTATTTTCTCTTTAGTTACCATTGCCCTAGGAGCCGGATCGGTGAAGAAATTGCTTCGGCATATGTCAGAGATTTTTCTGCCTCTGGATTCCTCTAGTATTTTTATAGTGTCCTGTCTTATGTTTAAGTCCTGTATCCATTTTGAGTTAATTTTTGTGCATGGTGTAAGTTGGTGGTCTAGTTTCATTTTTTTGCATGTATCTGTCCAATTTTCCCAACACAATTTATTGAAGAGACTGTCTTGACTCCATTGTATGTTCTTGCCTCCTTTGTCAAATAGTAATTGAGCATAGTGGTTTGGGTCAATATCTGGGTTCTCTATTCTATTCCATTGATCTATATGTCTGTTCTTGTGCCAGTACCAGGCTGTTTTGGGAACAGTGGCTTAGTAATACAGCTTGAAATCTGGTATTGAGATCCCACTTACTTTGTTCTTTTTCAGGATTGCTGAAGCTATTCTGGGTCTTTTTTTATTCCAGATGAATTTTTGGAGAGTTCTTTCTAGGTCTGTGATTTTTAAGGAGAGTAGAAGAGAGAGGAAAAGATCTTCACGAGCCCTGACCAGGGCCTGCAACCAAAGTAGGTGCCCTTGACCATAACTGAACACAGGACCCTTTGGTCCACAGGCCACTGCTCTATCCACTGGGCCAAATTGGCTAGAGATAACTTACAGCTTGGCTTTTGAGATAACTTAACAGTCCTTCCAAAATCTGCTGCACATGCCCCCCACATTGAGGCAGGGTTGCCCTAGTTCTGGAATGCTGAGCTCAATGTATTCCTCTCTTTGCAGTATTGGCTTGAGTTTTTGGATCCATTTCAAGTGAAGCAGATGACTAATCACCCCTTTCTGCGAGTTGATAATGGGTTGTCTATAAAACCTTGTTTTTGTGTGGTTACCTTATTGTGAAGTTCATGTCTTTTGAGGAACATTCACAACTGAAAGGCAAGGAAAATGTCTACTCTTGGGTGTAGTAAAGCTGACAGGAAAAGAAAAAAAGAAAACACAACACAAAAAAACACTAAATGATTTGGCTGTTGTTTTCTAGTTTCCTGCGAGAAAGTGGCCTTGACCCCCATGCATTATTGCTTTTGAGATTGTAACAGCAGATGGTACGAAATGACAGTCGGTGAAGACAACTAAAGGTTGCTTATAACATTGCAGGGTTGTGCAGGTGACTTTAAAAAACAAAGGATTTGGAAGTGATAAAAGTGGAGACTGGCAGTAGAGATGGTAATAAAGCCACTAGCTAGTTGAGGCACTGTCTTTTTTTATTTTATTATTATTTCATCTGATTGCAAATTAAAGTGGAAAAAATATTAACCCCAGGCAGAAAAGAATACTCAACCTCTGCCTCAGTGGTTTTTCAGAATTAAAAAAAAATGTAGTCTTTGATTTTCACATTTGATTTTTTGTCTTTTGCCTGCTGGTTGGCATACAAAGAGATATAGCTCAATAAAATGAAAGATCCACCAAGCTGTGTTTCATAGAAAGGGCCTGGAGGGATACTGAGCCAGGTTAATGTATATGATGGCTTTTCCTTCATTGATTTGTAAGATGATTATATTTTATTTATAGGCGAGAAAATAATAGTTAATCTTAGATTTATTGAAAACTTATTGCAAGGTAGCATGAATTGATAACAATAACAGTACATTAAGGGCAACAAAATTAGACTTGTCTTTAATCCCTTGTGCTGATGTGCAGTGAATCTATTGGCTTGAAATTAAATGTGCTCTAGCCCACAACTAAATTCAGGTGGAAAAGAGTTATATATTTTGGGCTGCTCTGAAAGATTTCATTACACAAAGCTTTGGTACACTGGAGGTATTTCTTTTGTAAAAACTATGTGAAAAATCTAGGAGCTAAAAGCTCAGGGATATCAGCATGCTGTTTTCTGGAAGCTTTAAGAACTGATTTTCAAATCAGCCAGTCATTCATCAGCTAAAAAGCCTACTGATCAACCACAAGATGTTTGTCCAGAAGTTTGAATCTTAAACCAGGATGTATGAATTCTGAGATGAAGTAAAAACTAAGCACATTAGCTTATCATAACTCAGAATTCCATTACCTTAAGACTATTATAACTTGCTTTTATATCTGAAATGAGTTCAGGGATTTTTTGGATTTGGAGCAAATGAATCCCTGTTAGCCAAATATAGACAGAAATTTTGCCCAGTAAGGATAGAATACTGCATCTTTGTTTCTTAAAGGAGTAAGTTTCAATACAGTCACTTCATATCTGTGTCTGAGAAATGCCAGCTAGAGGCCCTTGATATGCAATGTTTATCAGAGATCAGGGGTGGAGAAGCAGAAACATACTCCCCAGCAATTTAGTTAGCTAACATTTTCCAGATAATTGAATGTTTATGTAATGAGAAGAGAGGAAAATATTCAAAATGTGCTCAAGAGACAGAAAATTTTTATCACAGTGCTCACCCAAAATAACAATATAGCATTGTTTTAAAGTATTTCAAAATTTGCTTTTATTAAAAGTGCCACATAGTGCTCACTTTGGCAGTGCATGTACTACATTGGACCATTCCAGAGATTAACAGGACAAGAATGACATGCAAATTCTTGAAACATTTTATGCTTTTGCATTTTCAGCCATAAGTGCAAAGTGTATGTGCAAAAGCTAAAATAGCTTAATATCATGCTACGCTTTAGTAATACTGAAAATGTATTATTGTGAGCGGTTTGTAATTAAGCCCAGTGAGATAGCTAAGTCCATACATCAGTGAACAGGTATAGTTTGCTTATTTATAGAACGTTTCTTTTTTGAAAAACTAGTAATGGTCACACTTGGATCACATTTATACATTTATAAAAATAAAGATTTGCCCTGACTGGTGTGGCTCAGTTGGTTGGGTGTTGTCCCATGCACCAAAAGGTTGCAGGTTAGATTCCTGGTCAGGGCACACACTGGAGTTTCAGGCTTGATCACCAGTTGGGGGTCTGCAGGAGGTAGCCCATTAATGTTCTGCTCTCACATCGATGTTTTTTTTTTCTCTCTATCTCTTTCTCTCTCTCTTAAAAAAACAATAAAATATTAAAAAAAAATAAATACCTGGTTGTAGTAATTCTTCTAAAAAATGCCACATTAACTCATGCTGTAGTTAATATGAATGACTGAAGTTGATTTTTACCTATGTTAAAAATAAACTAAAGCATATTAAACATTTTAAGAGTTTATTTGAGCAAAAATTGATTCAAATCAGTCATCTCCAAACTGGAAAATGGTAGGAGTAGTTCAAGGACAGGAGCTAGAGGAAAGACTTTTATAGAGAGGAAGCAGAGCAAAGCAAGGAAATCATTGGATTGGCCCAAGCATTTGACTCATTTGGAAAACCTAGTAGGCTGTTTGTGATCAGGTGTCATTGGGTTTTGGTTTCTTCACCTTTAGGCATTTGCAGGCTTAGGTTTTGGTTTGCTGAAGTGAGCTGCTATGGTCTTAGAACCATCTCAGTCTATTTATTTTTAATTTTTTAACTTTTAAAAAAAATTTGATAAATCTTTATTCAAATTATTATAATTGTTTCTCCTTCCCCCCCATAGCTCCCCTTCACCCAGTTCCCACCCCACCCTCTGCCCTTACCTCCCCAGCCCCCCCCATCCTCGTCCACAGGTGTACAATTTTTGTCCAGTCTCTTTCTGCACACCCCCCATTTTCAATTTCCCCTTGAGAATTATCAGTCCACTCCCTTTCTATGCCCCTGATTCTATTATATTCACCAGTTTATTCTGTTCATCAGATTTTTAATTCACTTGATTTTTAGGTTCACTTGTTGATATATGTATTTGTTGTTCAAAATTTTTATCTTTACTTTTTTCTTCTTCCTCTTCTTAAAGAATATCTTTCAGCATTTCATATAATACTGGTTTGGTGGTGATGAACTCCTTTAGCTTTTTCTTATCTGTGAAGCTCTTTATTTGCCCTTCCATTCTGAATGATAGCTTTGCTGGGTAGAGTAATCTTGGTTGTAGGTTCTTGCTGTTCATTACTTTGAATATTGCTTGCCACTCCCGTCTGACCTGCATAGTTTCTGTTGAGAAATCAGCTGACAATCGTATGGGTGCTCCCTTGTAGGTAATTAACTGTTTTTCTCTTGCTGCTTTTAATAGTCTCTCTTTGTCTTTTGATCTTGGCATTTTAATTATGATGTGTCTTGGTCCTCTTTGGATTCCTTTTGTTTGGGGTTCTGTGTGCTTCCTGGACTTGTAAGTCTATTTCTTTCACCAGGTGGGGGACGTTTTTGGTCATTATTTCTTCAAATAGGTTTTCAGTATCTTGCTCTCTCTCTTCTTCTGGCACCCCCATAATTCTGATGTTGGTATGCTTGAAGTTGTCCCAGAGGCTTCTTACACTATCTTCAACTTTTTGGATTTTTTTTTTGCTTTTTGCTTTTTCAGTTGAGTGTTTTTTGCTTCTTTGTATTTCAATTCTTTGACTTGATTGTTGTGTTCCTCTAGTCTGTTGTTGGGTCTCTGTATAATATTTTTTATTTCAGTCAGTGTATGTTTAATTTCTAGTTGGTCCTTTTTCATATCTTCGAAGGTCTCATTATATTTATCAGCCTTTTCTAGGATATTCTTGAAAAGCCTTATAACTGTGGTTTTGAACTCTATATCCAGTTGTTTGTTTTCCTCCATTTCTTTCGTTTGTGATCTGTTTCTTTTTTGCTACATTTTCACTGCTTCCTTGAGTTGGTGGGGTAGCTTTGTGTGCTAGGTTTCCTATATGGCCCAGTGGGTCGGTCTCCCCAGTTAACCTGGGGTGGATACTCTTGGTGCACCCCTTTGTGGACTGTGTGTACAGCTTTGTTGTAGATAAATCTTGATTGTTGTTGGTGTCACTGGGAGGAATTGACCTCCAGGCCAGTTGGCTGTGAGGATCAGCTGTGTCTACGCTGGGAGAAGTTTGGTGCTGGAGACAGCCTTATAGGATTAGACTTGCCAAACTGCATAAGCCTCTGTGCTCAGCTTGGATGGGGTGGAGTCTCAGGGCGGAGCAGACAGTCTTGGCTTCCTGTCAGCCCTGCCCTTGCGCGCGCACCTCCAGACTTCTGCCTTCCCCGGTTCCCGAGAGTCCAGATTCCCCCCACAAGAGCATGGGCCCCTAGGGGCTCACCTGGAACTGATGATCAGTGCAGTCAGAACTGGGGTTCAGTGCAGTTGGAACTGGGGTTCAGTGCAGTTGGGGGCTTTCTTCCCCCTCCCACCAGGGAAAGTTAGCCAGGCTCTCAGCCGCCCTTCCTCTCTGCATGCGAGTCTCCGTACCTCAACCCTTTGCTGTTCCTCCAAATTTCCAAGAGCTTTTCTCTTTCCTTCTAGTTGTAGAATTTCCACTCAGCCAGCTTTCTTGTGGTTCTGGATGGTGTCCCTTCTGTCTTTTAGTTGTAGTTTTGAAATTGTTGTGCGAGGCAATAGTTTAGGTGCTTACCTATGCTGCCATCTTGGTTTCTCCCACAATAGGCCATTTAAAAATAAACGGCACTATGGACGTAGCACCGACAACCAACACTTGGCTTTCCCCAATTGGGACATAGGCCCCTTCACAACCCCAGAGCGACAACCCACCAAATCGCAGCCAATGCTGCCAAGACCTCATGATGCAAAATGCAGCCCACAGTCCAGCCCAGCCTGGAAATGGTGGCTGTGGGCACCTGGTAATTACGTAGCAACACCTGGCTTCCTCTCCTCAGCGACTAACATCCTTGGAGTTTCTTCAGCCCAGGAACCCAACTTGCTTTATAGCCAGGTGGAAACATTTTACACTTTAACCAAATGTTTGGGAAGCATTTTCCCATGCCTCATCTCATTGGATCCTTACAGAAGTCCTGGAGTAGGTAGGTAGGAGACTCGGTAGAATCCTATTTTCTTTTCATTAGCAAGATGCAAATAGCAATATTAAAATATCAAAATATTTCTTTTAATTAATTTCCTTTCCATGTGCACAAATCTGTGCACCAGGACACTAGTATGAAAATAACTTCCCACCACAATTGCTCATGCAAATTTCATCAGCAAGAGCAAACCAACATTCTAAAAGGGATACCAGAAGGCATTGAGTTTCCATATCTGAGTCCAGGATATAATTCAAGAGGACAGAGAAACAAAATAGTAATGCAATTAAAGAGGTTTCCTCTTTTTTTAAGAAAGAAGTATATATATTTATTGATTTCAGAGAGGAAGGGTGAGGCAGAGGGCGAGAGAGGTAGAAACATTAATGATGAGAGAAACATCAATCTTTGGTTAGCTGACTCCGGCACACCCCCTACTGGGGATCAAGCCTGCTACCTGGGCATTTGCCCTGACCAGGAATTGAACCATGACCTCTTGGTTCATAGGTCGACACTCAACCACTGAGCCACACCAGTGGGGCAATGAGGTATCCTCTTTTACTTGATTATTTCTTGCCTACTTGATTATTCCATATTACTTGAAGTTCTATATTTAAAATAAAATGGAATGAGAACATCCCAGAAGTTATATGTCAGGTTCATGAAACTCTGGCTAAAAAGGAAAAGTTATTTTTTTAAAGAGACTTTTTGATAATTGAATATCAATAAGCAAACTTTATACTTACTTTAAATTCATGTAGCATATTCCTACTATGAAAATGCAGAAATTCAAATAAATCTTTAACCTGTATGTAAAGATAAAAACACAGACAGAATATTGGAGATATTTTTTAAAAGACCAAAAAGAAATTTCAAAAGCCAGCACTAACATACTCATCACATTGTCTTAATTATGTTTTTGTTAGTTATTTCAGAGACTTTTCATTGCCACTCAATGCGTATCCTCTTTTTAATAAAAAGATTCTCAGGTTCTCTTGGAGCTAGGTGTGGCCATATTTCTAAGTTATCCTCAATGAGGTGTAAGTTGTAATTGCTGTACGGGGTAGAGAGGAAAGTTCCTTAAATGGGGAGAAGGGTGGTCTTGCTAGATTGTGACCTTAAGAACTGAGAATAGGGAAGGGAAAAGATTAAAGAAGCCTGAGTCCCTGGTGTCTTCAAAAGTCACCACACTTCCTTTGTTATGAGAAGTCACCACATTCCCTTTGTTATTAGTAGCTGAATGCAATTCTTAATTGATACATTTGTCAAGATTAAAAACTAATTTTGCTTTTTTGAAATATATATATCTAATGTCTAAATCTCAGTCCCTAGTATAGAGTAGTCACCTACAGTATACTTCTTCAATATGTGGAATTTTTTCACTAGGAAAATGAAAGTTATCTGTATATATAAAACCCTAATAAGCAAATAGACTGAATGGTGGAACAACCAAACAACCAAACAACCAGTCGCTATGACGTGCACTGACCACCAGGGAGCATATGCAGAACATGGCAGGCATTGGCAGCAGGCAGCAGAGCATGGCACATGGCAGTCATTGGCTGCGGCAGGATGGTGGAGCATGTGAGTGGGGGCCCCAGACCAAGGCAGGGCTCTGGTTGCTGTCATTGGGGTGAGCCTGTGGTGGTTACTGAAAATTCTTTGCTCCTGGGCACTCGCACCTACTGCCGGTGCTGGCCCCGCTCACATCTATTGCCAGCACAAGAGCTGCCACTCACACCCTCTGCTGGCATCCAGCACTGGTCCTGATCATTCGGCGCCTTCAGCAGGTGCAAGTGGCGGCTGTGGGCCCTAATCACCCCTGAGGGCTTCTCCACCTCCCCCTGCTCCTGAGGGGTGATCGGGGCAGCAGCAGCTGCTGGCGCCAGCCCCAATCGTTCCACGCTGTCAGCTGGTGCGAGCGAGGCTGGTGCTGTCAGGTGGCAGGAGCGGGACTGCCAGCAGACAGGGGTTTGGGGACCATGGCAGGAGGGACCAGGCTGGAACAAGGAGGATGGGCCAAGACCTGCCCCTATGCCCACTGCAGCCTCGCAGCCCACAGTTCCTTTCAAGGTGCATGAATTCATGCACTGGGACCCTAGTTTATACTAATAAAAGAGTAATAAGCTAATTAAATCAGAAGACCTTCTGGATACCTTCCGGATGTCCTTCCGGACAAGGGTGGGGGCTTGGCCGGCCTGCAAACTGCCCCCAAACAGCCCTCAGCCCCTCGCCCAGGCTGGCCATACCCCCCAGCGGGGACCCCCACCCTGAAGGGGGTGTTGACAGCCTGAAAACGACCCTCAGCCCCTCACCTAGCCTGGCTATGGCCCCCAGTGGGTACCCTCACCTCAATAGGGGTGTGGCCAGCCTACAAACGGCCCTCAGCCTCTCACCCAGTCCCACCCCACCCCCAGTGTGGACCCTCACCCTGATGGGGGTATAGCCAGCCTGTAAACTACCCCAGGCTCCTCACCCAGGCCGGCCACGCCCCCCAAGAGGACCCCCACCCTGATCTGGGACTGCCTTCAGGGCAGACCAGCCAGCCCCCACCTGTGCACCAGGCCTCTATCTATACTAATAAAAGGGTAATATGCTAATTAGACTGGGAGACCTTCCGGGAGACCCTCCTTGATGTTCTTTCAGACAAAGGTATGGTGGCGGGACTGAGGCAGAGGTGGTTAGGGGTGATCAGGCCAGGAGGGGAGGGCAGTTGGGGTGATCAGGCTGGCATGTGGGCAATAGGGGGCGAGCAGGCCAAAGGGGGGGCAATTAGGGGGGAGAAGGCTGCCAGACAGAGTGGTTAGGGGCAGTCAGGCAGGCAGGCAGGTGAGCAGTTAGGAGCCAGCAGTCCTGGATTGTGAGAAGGATGTCCTGACTGCCAGTGTAGGCCCAATCCTGTAGACAGACATCTCCCAAGGGGTCCCAGATTGGAGAGGGTCCAGGCCGGGCTGAGGAACACCGCCCCCCCCATGCATGAATTTCATGCCCCGGGCCACTAGTATTATTATAAAATACAATGTAAGTGGACACAGGGTTTATGACTTTTTTTCTCTTTTGCTGTATTTATAATCAAGTTCAAGTTAGCCTCATTATATCATAAAATAAGGAATATACTTTATATATATATATATATATATATATATATACTAGATACCTGATGCATGAAGATTTGTGCATAATGGGCCTTCCTTACCCTGGCTGCTGGCACAGCCTTTGCTCTGGCCTGGAGTCGCCTTTCTGCCTTTGCTCTGCCCAGAGCTGCCTTTTTACCTTCCCACGCTGCCTAGAGGCCCGGAGCAGCTGGGGCATTGAGAAATGCCTGCATCGTCACCATGGTGATTACGCAAGTGCCCCGCCGCCAGCTGCTGGGCACCTGTGTATGCAAATTAACCTGCCATCTTTGTTGGGTTAATTTGCATACTCCTGATTGGCTGGTGAGCATTACGAAGGTACAGTCAATTTGCATCTTTCTTTTTTTTTAGTGTAGATATTTTTAAAAATCTGCATATACTTTTGTTCACCCTAGTGAGGTAAAATGGAGAACTGGGATGATAATGCACCTGATTTGGGTTAAGAATATCTTTGTAGATGAGCACACTATTGAGGCTTGGTTGAAAGTGAGATTTATCCCTGAATTATCATGATTGCCTTAGCAGTGTACTCTAATAGACCTTATTTTCAGTTTGGATATGCTCTTGCTCTTAGAATACATGCTGCCTCCAGGGAAGGATTGTGTTAGCTAATCTGTATAGCATTGAACAAAACTCTACTCTGAAATGCTTAGTTCATATTTATTTGATGATGCCAAATTGTTTCCTTTGTTACACTGTTTATAAAATCCAAGGAGAAAACATGAGGTTGTATATTGCCCAAGTCTACTGTATAAATAACTAATTTGGAGGGCAATAAGACATTAGGCAAACAAAATAAGAATGAAATTTTTAAATGTAATACCCTATAACATACCTGATTACATACTTATGATCCTGGATGGACTGAACCAATAAAATCCAAGAAGGATTCTCTTTCCAGTGTATGTGTGCAGCAAACCCTAAGTGATCATTTTAAGAGGCTATGGTTCTGATCATTTTCGCTTTATCTCTGGCATTCTCTCATAGATACATCGCCATAAAAATAGACACTCCTACTCAGATTTTTATTCATAATTCCATTTGAGGGTAATTATTGCTTACTTCAGTAAGCCTATCTGATTTACCTTCACAGTAATAAATGATCACAGTAACATTTAGCTGAGGTTGTTCACTCGATCTCCTATTGACACATGCCTTTTCTTCCTTTTTTCAGGTTCACCCTTTCTCCAACCATTCAGTAAATCTTCAAGGGACTGAAATTGTAGAATATCTTTCTGGTTTTTCTCTGCTCTTTATCCTTGTAAGAAATACTAAGAAGAAATTCAGGCCAGCAGCTTAATTATTTCTTCAGTTTTGTCCTCTTTGATATCTCATATACTTTACCTTTAACTGTAAAACTTCAAAGTCATATTTTTGAGCTCTAAAACCCCTTTTAAATTGATACTAATAGCTAACTTTAGAAGTTATGGACATTTTGCATTCTTTTTCCATTGTAAAGTGTCCTATGTGTGACACCCAGAGCTGCTTTCACGAATTGTGGGATTGGGGATCCAATTACATAATGGCATGTATCCCCCATTGTAATATACAAAATATCTTCACTGTTCTAAACATCTTCTGTGTTCTGCTTATTCCTTCCTCTTTTCTCATTAATCCCTGGCAACCACTGATCTTTTTACTGTCTCCATAGTTTTGTATTTTCCAGAAGGTTATATATTTGGACTCATACACTGTATAGCTTTCTGGGATTGAATTCTTTCACTTAGCAAGAGGCATTTAAGTTTTCCCATGTTTTTTAATGGTTCAATCGTTTATTTCTTTTTAGGACTGAGTAGTATTCCATTGTCTATACTTACCACTGTTTATTTATTCACCTCCTCAAGGACATCTTGGCTGCTTCCCAAGTTTTGGGAATTATGCATAAAGTTGCCATACCCATCCTTGTGCAGTTTTTTGTGTGTAGACATAGTTTTCAATTCCTTAGTAATTCATTGTTTAAAACAAGTTCATTCAGTCAATATATAGGGTATCCCAAAAATGTATATACACACTTTGAATAATGATAAAGGCAGTGTTTATTAAAATATATCTCATTTTCAAAATTGAGCTTTCAGCTGTTAAAGTGTACTACATTCTTTGGGACATGCTGTATAGTTATTTCTACCTTCTTATGGGTCAGGCAGTGTGCTGGTTTCTGGAGGTAAAGTGGTGCCTGCCTTCATGTCTATTGTCCCTGGAGAATGTAGGCTCCATGAGGCAAGCATGTATCTAGTGTGTTCATCACTGTACTCACAGATACCCACACTTTTCTTGACACATCTATATAGAAGTGACTGAGAAAGGTATAAAGGAAAAGGATCAGTAAAGGCAAATGCAAACAAAAACAAGCCACCAAGTGGCACAGTCCATCCTCTGTATAGCAGGTTTCATATGGGGAGATTCAGCCATCCACAGATTAAGAATTTTTAGAAAACAGTGTTACATAGCTGCTGAGTTAGGCCTACTATGTAGTTAGGCCTACAATGATTGTGTCTGTATTGAACTTGTACAGATTTTTTTACATTAATCCCTAAACAATACAGTATAATAGCTATTCACATTTTATTAGGTATTATAAGTAATCTAAAGATGATTTTAAGTATGCAAAAGAATGTGCAGACCTACATGCAAATACTATGAGTCTTGAGCATCTGCAAATGTGGGTATTCCCAGGAGGTCCTGAAACCAATCCTCCATGCATATTGAGTGACAACTATATAATATCAGACAACATTGAATCAAATGCAAAGCATCTTATAGTGATAAAGGTACTGTCTTCAGTGAAAATCTGTAGTCAACATTCATATGTTATACAACAGAGCATCAAAATTGATATTTGTTCACTAAATACTGAACCAATGGAGAAAATTTCCTTAATCTGTGTATGAAAAAATATACATACAACAATATGTGTATGTATATTTTGTATGAAAAAATTAAATGGAGAGAGAAAGAAATTGACAATATTAAAACAAAGGGTTCTTACTGAATTAAGTATACAATAAACAAAGTTTACATACTGGGCAAAGATATTTGAAACCTCTAGAACTTATAAGAAATTCATATCTGCGATAGAAAACTGGAAAGCACCAAGAAAAAGACATAAAATCCAGTAGAAAAATGAACAGAAGTAATACATAATTTCGCAGACAAGAAAATTCAAAATCTAACAGATGTTTGAATAAATGCTCCATATCAATAGTTATCAGTGAAATGCTAATTAAAACAATAATGATATGGCATGTAACAGTCATAGAATATGGAAAATTAGAAAAGGAAACAGCAGGTTTTAGTGAGGAACTCACTGTGGGGGGAGGGCCATTCAGCAGGGCATTTTGGTAGCATTTGGCAAGATTATGTCTGTGTACACCCAACAGCCCAGTGACTGTCCCAGAGAACTTCTCCCCCTTGACCCCAAAGTGATATGTCAAAAGTCTCTCTCTCTCTCTCTCTCTCTCTCTCTCTTTCCCTCTTTACACAAACACATAGACATACACACACACACAGACATATATATATATTTTGGTGGAAAGTTGAATTCATTAATAGAAGAATGGATAAATAAAATATGGCATATTAATATGGCATATGTGCATAAAAAGGAACCAGATATATGTAGAAATAAAAATCTGGGTATATTTTTAAGAATAGTGTTAATAGGGGAAAAATAAGAAGCACAATGTGATTTATAGCATCATACTATTGGTGAAGTTTAAACACGTACACACACAAAAAAATTTCCAAGAATATGTGCATATTTGAAGAAATACAATAAAAGTACTTAAGTAGATGTCTAGGAAGGCAGAGTAGTGGAAGCAGGATCTTGGCATAAAGTGGGAAAATAAACAAGGGAAGGTCTTGGGCAGACTGGTGTCCCGAGGGGAGAGGAAGAGGGGAAGAAAAGCAAAGGGAGAAGGTTGGCTAAAGGGAAGCACAATGGGCTGGAATCTAATGCTCAGCTCTTCTCTTTCCTGGCCTCCATCATGAGGCTTCTGATAAGATTTCACTCCAAACATCTAATTCAAATACGCAGTTTTAAAGACATGGACCTAGTGGATAAAGTACTGTGTTTAGAAGCAGGTGCCTTAAATTTCACAACCTGCACCAACAGAATCTGTGCCTTAGGGTAAAACCCTGAAACCTCCCGTGTTGGTTTCCCCATCTGTAAACAGAATAAAACAACGCTGTTTTTCTTAATCTCTCAAGATCGTTATGATAAGAAAAAGAACCTGAAATTCTATCTAAAATCAATGAGTCCAGCAGGAGAATACCTGTTGCTGTGCTGTACTGATGTATAGAACTGTTCTTGACCAGAGGTTTATCTGTGCACCTGTATGCAGGAAAGAAGTACATGAGATCAGGTTTAGAAATATGCCTGTGGAAGTCTCTTTCTCACCTCGGACTCCCCTCCTAACCCCACCCCAAATGAGTAAGGAGATGAGGTGCTCAGACACTCTGCCAGTCAGATACTCCCATATTAGAAGCAGGTCTACTAGTAGGCTAGGTTCCCTTAGAACCAAATAAAGAGTATGATTTATAAAAGGTCTAATGTCCACTGTTTCCCTTCTCTATTACTGATTTATCTCTTTAATTAACCCAATGGATTTCTAACTTTTTGGTTCCAGAGACACTTTACACTCTTAAAATTTATTGAAAACTCCACCAAGCTATGACTTTTGGGGGTTATATCTTTTGATATTTACTATATTAGAGATTAACACAGAGATATCTGTGTTAGATAAAATATTTATTCATTCATTCATTTAAAAATAATAACAAACCCATTGTAGCTAACATAAAAAAACATATTTTCTAAAGCAAGTAACTATATATCCCCCAAAAATAATGTTTTCCAAAAGAAAAAAAAAGATAGAATAGTGGTATTTTTAAAAATAATTTTGTAAACTCTTAGCTTCTTAAAAATGCTTCCAGAATATGTTCAGTAAAATGTTGAATTTAGACATCAAATATTGTCTTCAAAAATTTTAAAGCAAGGAATATATTACTTCCACAGTGGGATAGTAGCCTAAATTCAAAACTTGGTCTTTCATCTGCTATTGAAGGGGTAGCATTTTCTGTTTTAAACTTGATGAAGGAATCCAAGAAAATTTGACTTCAAAGTATTTGTCTTAGAAATAATTTTTATAAGGAACATTACACCCATTTAAAATAATACTAGGTTCAACTATGTGAGGTTCCTAATATTTGCACATTTTGACCTATAAATATAGCATTTTTATATGGGTTTTTCTAATATGGATAGGAGAGTACAGCTTATTTGTGTTCTTTAAAAAAATTCCTCCTTGAGAATGTTTACCTTCCCAAAGGAAGAATTTAGGTTATACTTCAACAAGAATAGTAGTCTTGGAGAAGGTTCCTGAGAAACTTTGAAGACATAGTTTATGAGTTGAGTCTTGACTAATGGTGGTTTAGAAGTTTATGATAAATTTTTTGGTTCTTATCTTGTATTTTTTACTAAATACATAACATTTTGTTTGAGAAAAAACTGATTTTAATGTATTTAAAATCAAAGTACTAGTTATCAGGGCAGAGTTGGTAATGCAAATCTTAAAATTGTGCATTTTTATTATTGCTAAACAGTCTTATTAGAACTTACCATTATAATACCAGTATAGCAAGAATACCTTTTTTTGATTAAGAAGCAAGAGTATATTTATAAGTTTGCTTACTCAAAACACTTATTGTGAGGTATATATCTACTATTTAATCATATAAATATATTCATGTAGTGGTATGTTTTAACTTACAATGTATTCCTTCTTAGGCCAAAGCCCATCCTATCAAACTCAATAGATATGTAATGAAATTGCTTGGCATTGATACTTCATATTTTAAAATACAAATAGTTACTGTGTTCTAGCACAATATTGAGCCACAACCAAAGCAATCACTTTTTAATTTATGGTGAATCTAAATTTTAATTATTATTTTTCCTTGAACTTTGTAGTAGTATAAATTATTTGAAAGACAGCGTGAAATTTCAACAAATCTAATATGACAGTATAGGTCATTTAGTGTCTTAAATCAATAGTGTTTTACATTAGGAACTAGGGAACCAGGATTTTTAGCCAAAACAAAGCATAGCAAAACACAGAAAGGGTTTTTCTTTTCCTGACATCATGGGACAGAAAAGCCAAAGTTTTTTTTTTTTTTTTTTTTTTTTTGCCATCATCACTCAGTTCTGTATCCAAATCCATGGCTAGTTAAGATAAGATACTTGCATTTATTGAGTACCTTATCAAAGACTGCTCAAAGCTCTCTACTACCAGTCTTAAATAATGTCCATAAAGTAGAGGAACTCCTAAATAAATACAGGATAGTAAAAATGGAAGTAATATAATACAGAATATAATTTTCAGGTTTAGATTCAGGAAGAATAATAGCCATTAAGTTACTGGCATGAAGGAAGCAATAAATGGAGTCCAAAAGGGAGAGTACAGAACTTGGGCAGTGTCTGTCACAGCCTGGTGCTCCTGAATCCCTTGTCCAACTCACCATTCTACCCAGTGACCATCCCCCTAACCAGGCCTCCTCCAATACCTGTGGGTGGAGGAGAACAGACATTGATACTGGCTGTGGAATGGGCTCTGGAAATTTGTCAAAGAATCATAAATCCATCAAAGAGTCTCAAATCTCTCCTCTAATTATTCATTCATATTCCTTTTCCTTTGGAAAACAGTAGAGGACTTAAATATGCTAGCAAAAGAGCATAAATCAGATAATTGCTAATTTTCTTTTAGTTTATTTGTTTGGGGAACAACTAACCCCAATTCCTTAGCTTCTTCTCATAGGACATGTTTTTGTCCAAAACTTTGTCAAATCTCTGTTTTCTGACTCCTGTGGTTTCTTTATTGTGCCTGTGGCATCCGAAAGCCAACCAATAAACTAAATAACTAAACAAAACATTTTAACAGTTATCCTAACCATCTTCTCCTTATCTGTGATTCGGATCCATCTTCCTTTCATCAGTCTCCTACACCAAGCCTGAGAGAGCAGGTAGATTGGACAGTAGGGACTGCTCAGTTACCTGATTGTTCTGTAAAAAAACCGAATAAGGAACTGTGTGTAGGGAAATAAACATTTATTTGAAATCTGGGACAGAGCTTTGCTAAATGTTTTTAGTAGAAATCTTGTTTACTATTTTAATTCTTCTGATGTCACTGATTGCATGGAATGCTGATTCAGGTAACACAGAAATGCTGTGGCAAGCAAGCATATTGCCTTTATTAAGGATCTAGAAGTAACTATTTAAAGTAACTATGACCAAGACTGGAAATAATATCACACAGGTTTCTATGCTTTGGAGAGCAGTTATTCTCAGAAATTCCCTTCAAAAACACATTGGGTTTCACTATCTTGGCATCCTCATGTGCAATCTTTAGACAATATCTCAGTAATGTGGCAGCTCTATTCTGTAACTCGCTTCAGAAAATAACTTCATAAACACAATGCAGTTATACAAATCAGATTTAAAACTACTTATAAAAAAGAGTCCTGAACTAATTTGATTAAAGCCATAAGTTATTATTTATCTATTTCCTGGTTACCATTCATAGCTTGACACTTGTGAAGAAAACTGATGTTAATATAATGCATTAGGAGGAATTCACCTCCTGAGAGCCAGTGTAGCTTAGCAAAGTGATATTTAATGTTTTCTATGATATTTATTTAACTAAAATGGCTGATTAGATGTTAAACAGAACAGAGGTTAATGATCTTTGCTATTGGTATTATAAAAAAATGTAAAAAGAATAAAATAGGGTTAATGATGTATGACATTATTGTTATTATGGAGATTAAAATCATGCAGTTGTTGGCTGCTGTGAAAAAAATGGGCACCAAGCTGTGAGTAATTAGCAAAAGTATACCATCTTCCAACCTTATAATTAACTAGAGGCCAGGTGCATGAATTCATGCACAGGTAGTGTCCCTGGGCCTGGTCAGTGATGAATCAGGTTCCCCCCCTCCTGGCCTCTCTGCCTCCTCCTTCCCTCCCTCCCTCAGCACCCTGTGCTGTCCCCTGGTGGTCAGTGCACGTCATTGAGAGTGATTGAACTGTTCTCTCAGTTGAACTCCAGAGGAGATAATTTGCATATTAGCCTTTTACTATATAGGATTAGTTTTTTGGCTGTAGTACTTTTTAATGTGGGACTTCATTGGCTACATGTAATTATAAAAATCTATACATAATTTTCAATCTGTTATAAAAGCAAATTCTTGATGATTTTCTACATCTGAGAAAGAACCAGTAAAATCTATAGCCAATACCAAAGAAAACACACAGGAACAGTCGAGATAACCAACAACTTCTGGGCATGGTGAAGTCAGTGGAGGCCTGTTGGAAGAAGTTTTGGAGACCTTTTATAGCCTTGGAGCAATCAAAACCTCTCACTCTGGCAACCTCCACCAAACCAGGAATACTCTTTTGTTCTTTGGATTGTTTATCAAAAAGACTTCTGGTTTTCTTTTCTATTTGCATTATTTTTGTTTTGCCAGAATAATAAGAACTTAAAAATACTGGATGCATAGTTACATTTGAATTTCAGATAAACTATGAGTAACATTTTATTATAATGCTTCCCTGCAATATTTGGGACCTACTTGTCTAACAAATTATTTGTTGTTTACCTGAAATTCAAATTTATCTGGGAATTTTGTGTCTTATCTGGCAACCTTCAGTATTTTAAGCTTTCTGAATTTTATTGCAATAGTACTGGCTAATAAATTCAGACATTACATTTGAAATGGAAGAGCCTCAAAGGCATAAAAATACAAGTATTTCTTCTTTAAAATTAAATTCAAACTTGTATTTTCTCCAAACTATACCATCATTTGTTTATACAGAATTCACAAGAACATTCACTTGTATTTATAGAGTATGTCTCTATACTGTTGGCCTGTATAAATTTCTAAATAAGGGTACCTTTTTCTAAGTTCTTCATATCCCTGGTATCATAGCTAGAAATTGTATGATAGAAGGGGATGATAGTTAAGTGGAGTAAACAGGGTAGAAACCATATGACAGTGTTAAAGGCTATCTGTTGCTGATTTTGGCCATCCTTCAACATTCCCTCTACTCTGTATTCTTAGTCACAAAATGGCAAGTAATGTTCAAAGAGATATATATAGTCTTTCTATTCTTTTTATGAGGAATGAATAAGATTGCTAAGAAAGGTTGCAATATTTGGATTCTGATAAAGTTTACAAAGCTGTTTTTGAAAGTTTTTTTTTAAATAATATTTTTACTTTAATGACATTATTTTGTGTCTAAAGTGAGGGGGAAAATTTTGAAGGGGAAATATATTTGATTCAGTCTTCTGAAGTTTGTTGGATTTTGATAGTTTGCTTCTAGTTATATGTTGTTTTAGACAAAAGAACATACAGACAGTCCTCGGGTTATGTTGGACTCGACGTATGTCATTTTGTGGTTACATTGCCATCTCTCATTTATTTATATAAAAAAAAGTTCCATCATTTCGATGTATGTACATACGTGCTTTATGTTTTTTATTATTTATTTACCACAAGTAAAAGTCAGGAATTGTTATCTTTCAATTTTTTTTTTTTTTTACTGTTTCACTTCATTACTGCTGTGCATGTGCTCCATGTGAGTGACGTAGGTGCTTATGTAGGTAGGTTTCGACTTACAGTGAAAATCTCGTTACGTCACACCATAGGAATGGATCTCTGATGTAACCCGAGGACCTAGTGTATAGGCTTTCTGAGTGTTTTTTCTTAATTAGTTAGATTCCATATTTTTAAAGGAAAATAAATACATTTATTCTTGATCAGGATCCAATTTGGAATCAGATCAACAAAGGTGTGAGTTCCTAGGAGGGATAATCACTTATTTTTATGTTGCTATCAGGGAAGAGTGCTGTGTAAAAATAATTCATGTTTCTTTAATATTTACATATAAATTGAGTTAAACATGTTGACTTCTATCCTTATGTTTCAGTTGGCATTTCTTTATAGGCACGTTTTCTTAATCTTGTTGATAAATTTTGTATTCATACAGAGACTTATGGAAAACGCAATCTTTGTGTTGAATACTTTCATTCAATCAAAACTTAAGTTTTTACTTAATACCTTTTAGACATTGAATGTTGTGTGGTCACAGAGGTACATCTAGTCGGACCATATGAAGTTGCCAGTACTTGTCTGTTTTCCATGGACAAAAAGGACAATTTCAAATGGTACAATCAAATATAAACTGGTCTTCTCAGGAGAAACTTGGAAATATAAGCAATATAGTACATGGTAGTACATGAAAAGTTCTAGTCATGTGGACCAGTGCTTTGCACAATTTTCATCATCTGTATGAGTATCACTTGTATTTTTATTTACTAATATTTTTTCAATGAGTCACTTTTTTAAAACTTAAATAGATTTAACTATTTTAAGCAATACTATCCATTAAAACATCACTTTTCAACCATAATGCTGCAATAATTTTTAAAATATGCAATACATGACTATTTAGTCAGGGGTACTGACTTCTTTTCCCTTAGGTTGTCAAATAATAATAATAAAAAAAGACAACATAACAATAGCTGTCCAGTGCAAATAAATAAAAATTATACCTATTTGTCAGATTGGCAAAAAATATATTTTTGATGTGCTACAGAATTGTAGTCATAGTTTATGTGTGCCATGAGATGAAAAGAGTTGAAAATGACGGCATTAAAACGTTCTAGCTTGAAGTGCTGGCTGCATGTTTTCTAACAGCTCCCATGTTTATCAGTGTACCACCAAATTCACCTTACCTACCAGTGGGACTAACATCACTCCTTAGAAAACCACTGGTATTGATAGAAAATGCTATAGGAGTTTTGCTACATTGGTCATTTTCCAAATATTTCTGAATTCAGAAAGAGATGTAGGTCACCAGAGGGAAATTTCTGTTTTCAATAACATAGAAATCTGAAAGAAAAAATGGAAATGACAATGTTTTCTAAATTTCATGTTAGGTTATTGGATATATTAGGCTGGACTATAAGAAATTAGCATTCTTATGGATCAAAAGTGTTTGTATATTGGCAATTTCATGTAGCCTAACCTAGTATGTAGTGAAAAGCATTCCTTTTCCTGAGGG
This sequence comes from Corynorhinus townsendii, assembly GCA_026230045.1. Classification (NCBI taxonomy): domain Eukaryota; kingdom Metazoa; phylum Chordata; class Mammalia; order Chiroptera; family Vespertilionidae; genus Corynorhinus; species Corynorhinus townsendii. The sequence continues at coordinate 163,725,114 of JAPDVU010000001.1, read as the reverse complement.
AGTTAAACCATCAGGATAGTTGGATTATTTATGAAACGTGCATTACATTTCTCAGAAAGGGTTTCCTATTGTCCATTGCCACGGGGACCTTGTTGAAGGGACTCATTCCCTGAGCCATTTCACAGCAGAATTTGCAGTGACCTTTTACATAAGGCAAGTGAACGCGGTGCAGGTTGTAGTGGGACTAGCTAAAGTAGTATGCCTGCTTATGTTTACCAATACCCTACTCTGATTGACTGAGACATCCACAAAGTAGATCACCTTTTAACAGATCATTTGCCTCCTATCCACAGCCGGTCAGGTGGATAGAAGACTATCCACATAGCTGGAAGCAGCCATCAGCCTGCTAAGTATATGGAAGGCAGACAGGCATGAGATGTGCGCACATGAATTGTTCTCTTTCAAAGGTCAGGTGGCTCTGTTGCCAGTGTATGCTTGGATGCAGTATGCCCAAATGTCCTGAGTTTAATTTTTCTGATGTCACCACTTGGATCTCATAATATGTGGTGACACTGGAAGATAGTAAGAAAATAACAAGAGATTTCAGTAGCATGAAAGAGATTTTTCTACCTACTGTAAAGCCAAAATATCTGTGAAGATATGACTAATTTTTATGCAATTATTTTTTCCTCTTTAGCAGGTGTTTATCATTGTTTCTCTTTTTTAAAAAATAAAGGATTTGGTGGAGGGAGAAATTACACAGCAATTATGAATGTATGAACTAAATGCAATACATTATACAGAGAGAAATCCATGCATTGTTAGTTATATGAAGTACTTAATATGTATTTGAAAAAGACTTTCACCATTTTCTATAATTCTCTTTTGGGAAACAGTACTCATGATATTTTTCCAGTGAGAAGGCATAATTGTGGTTGGAAGGGTAGAAGAAGTAATGCAAGATAGGTTAAAACAAATATAGAACTTAAGTTGTAAAACACATCAAAAGTGTCCAATAAATTATGTCTTTATTTAAATACATGTTCCAAAATTTTTAAGGTGATCAAGTCAACTTTAATGATGTCTCTATTTTTATTAAATGCCTCCAGCAACTTTATAAAATTTCCCCTTTAAAGTTTAGATACAACTCAGTGTCAGAGATAACATTTTGAACCATTTTAATACATTTGTATATAATGATTACAAATGACAACTAATATTAAATATTTTATACAGATTTTACACTGAATTAAAACAAAAAAATTTAGTATAAAATAATATTGTATCTAATAATTTTTAATATGACATTTTTTAGTCATTACTTTAACATAGTCTTTGAAATATCAAATTTTAAATATGTTTTTATTGATTTTTATTAATAGAGAGAGGAAGGGAGAGGGATAGAGAGAAGAATATCTTCAATTTGCTGCCTCCTGCACACCACTCACTAGGGATCGAGCCTGCAACTGGGGCATGTGCCCTGACCAGGAATCGAACCAGCCACCTCTTGGTTCCTAGGTTGACCCTCAACTGCTGAGCCACACCAGCCAGGCTTATCAAATTTTAGCCAGTATAGTTCTCACATAGTTTATAATATATCACTGAGGAATGCTTCTTTGACAAATATACCTAGAAAAAAAACATGGAAGATGTAGATTTAATGTTAAATAAAATTTTATGTGACAATTCTAATATCTACACAAGGCTTATTTTAATGAATATATCTTGTTAGAAGCTCATGTGAATTAATACATCAACATTTTTTTAATGGAATATCTTACAGTTATCAAAATGTTTGGGCAAGAGGAACTGAGGTATCTTCATTAATTATTCCAAGAGTTCCACAGAGTATCAGTAGTTTTGGAACTGTTATGATGTTGTTTTTCATCTCCTGTTAGACAAAAGTGGAGGTGCTTTATGCCATAATCTCATGTCAATCTTAATTGGTATTAACAATGTAGAATTGTTTATTTAAAATATCACGTTCATTTTGTAATTAAATAAAATCTGAGCCTTTAGGCAGTAATGAATTTTCATTCTGTTTTATTTGTTAAAATGCATTAAAATTAGGCTATAATGGTCTTGGGAATAATAAAAATGAGCACAATAAGTGTTCGGTAGAAATATATTTATTGCTCTAGTTTAATGAAAAATTTGTAATTAATAACATTTATGAAGGAGTGGCGATGGAAACACACCATTAGTATGTAATTTTTTTCAATTATTTTTACAAATGAGTGAAAAAACATTAGGTGAAATACAAAATTTGTCAGGAAAAAATTGCACTAGATCTACCCACATTAGCCATGTGAGTTCCTTTGGATAAGGTCTTAGCATTTGTTTTTCTTTGCTATGTTAGATGACAATTGAATAATTTCAAAATAGCCTAAACATAATTGCATAACAGAAAAAGAAATATGCTGGAAAATTTTGAGAAGGTTGTACATTCTTCACAGAATGGAAATGGGTTAGCAAGTCATTCTTTCAAATCAGAGATTTATTTTTACATCATATATTTAAAAGCTATAACTCAGAGACTCTGCTTGTTTTGTTTTCTTCCATTATCAGCAATAACCTTAAGAATCTTTAACCTTTCATAGTATAGGTTCAATATTAGCTTTCAGATAATATGTTTCACAGGTTAATTTTTCTATTGGATTTTTGCACTTTTGTCAACAGTCATGACATTATAACTTTTTAATTTCTTCAATGAAGCACAAGGTCAGAAGGAAGTTATTTCTTGTCTGGATTTGTGTATTGTAACATGACCAACACAGTAAAATTTTATATACTATACTAGGATCATACTTTGAATATAACAGTTATTGAATGTATATAATTTAAAATATGGGGTTCATTCTGCTCAGTTTTCCTTTATCATAAATTTTGTATATCTATATCATCATATTTCACCCTTCCATTTAATTATTAAGTAGGAAATGATCTTAATAGAAGTAGTACATAAGAACATATTATCTTAAATGTGATGTAATTTGGGGACAATTAAGTAACTATAATTTTTCAACACAATTAAAATTATAAACCTATTTCTATGTTTATGAGTGAACATAAAGTACTTTGATATTGTTATAATGTTGGAAATTATTGCCCCGAAGGAAAAGACTTCACCTCCAGTATGTGCTTTGCCAAAAAAATATTAATCTTTATAAAGAGTGCAATTTAATGTCACCAATTACTTTATCATGAAAATAACATAGAGGTGAGTTTAATTAAATTCAGAGTTAGTAGTACAGTATTTTCAGGAAAAATTTCTAAGGTTAATTTCAGCAGAAAGTATAGTTATGTAAAATAATTTTTCAAGAATAGAGAAATAAATATGGGACTTCAATTTTTGGCAATATAAACCACAAGGAACTTAAAGTTTTTATTTGTATAGCAATTATTTTCTACTGCTAGTTGAGGCTCTATTACCTATGTGGTCCCACAAAAAAGTTTAAAAGTCAGTATAAAGTATTTCTGGTGTGAAGTTTGCCAGACCTGACCTTCTCTTCAAACAATGCAAGGACCTAAGCTTGTTTTATTCTAATTAGCTTCTTTTCAACTAACATGCTATTATTGTTTAAGTTAGTTATACTCTCAAACTTAGAACTTTTTAAGTGCCAAATTAAATAGCTAGGTAACCACTATAGACGCAGAAATGAAAAACTGAAATGTGAAATGAGTAGAAGGAATGTAATAAGAAACATAGACAAAAAAAGTTGATATAAATAATTCCAAAGACTTCATATGGATATTACAACATATGTAAATAGACTAACTTCCTCAATAAAATACATAATTATCAATATGAAAATTTAAAAATCTGGTTATATGTTCTTTGTAAGAGACACAACTGAAATAGAAAAACAAAGAAACGTTCAAAGTAAAAGGTTAAAAAGAAAGCTATGCCAGGCACATTCAAAATGAACAAAAGTGTGTATAGCTGTATTGAAAGAAATTGAAATAGATTGTAAGGTAGAAACATCCTAAAAATAAAGAGGATGACAACATTTTGACTTCTTCCTCTGAGCAATGTATCTGGCTTGTTAAACCTAAGCTCTAGGACATAATAAGACTTAAAACAAACCTATAGTATGATAGTTTGGTATTTGTGCAGAGAGGAACAACTAATGAATCAGATTAGAGAGCCCAGAACCTGTATATATATTAAGATTTGACAGAGAGCAGAATTGGCATTGGAAAAAAGAATGGCTTAATAAATAAAGGACATTTTATTCATAGCTCACAACATGCAAAAAAGTCAATTCTAGATGAATTAAAAACTTAACAGCTCAAACTTTTAAATCAATCACAAAGACTATGTTATGCACTTGAAGTAAAGGATGACTTCTTAATATTAAAAAAGTTCAAAATATAAAGTAAAAATATTTTGTCCACATTAAAATAAGAAACTTGTGTTCATTTTAAAAAATAAAAGACAACTAAAATGAGACTAGTCTCATCTATGCAATCAAATATTTCAGTATCATATATATTTCTATGAACAAAAAAGAAATAGATAATTCAACAATCCAGTGAAAAGATATTAAAAAGTTATTAACACTTATTTCTTAGAAGGAAAACACAAATTTTAATAAACATATGAAAGATGCTTAAGCTCATTAGTTATCCAGAAAATATCAAAGACCCAATGACATAGGTATAAATAAATGTAAAGGTCTGATAAGACCATATATTTTCAGATATGAGGAACTATTGGAACTCTAACACACTGCTGCCGGAATTATAAATTGGTGTATTTTAGAAAACAATTTGTCTTTTCCAAGAAAAGTTTAAAATGTATGTACATTTTGACATATGGCCCAGCAATAGACCTCCTGGAGTCACTCTCATGGTGAAAGAGGAGACTCAGACAAGAGCATAACCCTCAAGTTCATCAGCAGTGCATAAATCCATCTTGATCTGTACAGACAATAGAATCATATTACTAGTAAGTTTAAATGATGTACAACTATAGACATGAACATATCTCACAACTTCACATCAAGCGTCAAATCATGTCACAGTAAAGTTTCTTCAGTTTGATTTCACTTATGTTAAGTTCAAGTGTAGGCAAAAACACACACACAAAACAGGTTGTATGAGTATATACAGATATGTGGCAAAACCAATAAAGAAAAGAGAGAATAAATATACAAAATTGATTGGTTATCACTGAAAAGAGGGTAGGAATTGCCAGCAAGGGGGACAAAAGAAGCTTTAGAGATATGTTGAAGGTCCCAACTACATAAATTGGTTAATGGGGATACTGGTACTCATTTTGTTATTACTGTTTAAACTAGCCTCCTTGTATGTTACATACTAGTACATTCTTCTTTAAGATTATTTAGTAATATAAAATTTGGTTAAAATGAATGTATATATCATGATTTATTGGATATTTTGAGGTCGATGTAGAATGTCTTTTTAGAACACTGGATACATTAACTGAACTAATCAATCGAATGAGAAGTGAAATGGCAAAATAAAGATACTGAGCTTAGTAGAGTTCCAGTTGTCATAGAAAATATGGCTTAATTAAATGAAAATCAGGTTTCTATTTTCTGTTGAAAGGACAATAGGCTGAACTGTCAGTGGTACACAAGGAATCAGCATCAGAGATCTCAAAAAACAAGCATTAACAACATGTTATTTTGTCTGATAAATATATAGATAGGTAATGAGTTTACTTCATCAAGATACTATCAACTAAAGAACTTATAAGCATATATGCATAACCCATGGACACAGTCAATAGTGTGGTGAAGGCCTAGGGTGGGGACAGGTAGGGCTAGATGGGGTCTATAGCGGGAAAAGGGGATATCTGTAATACTTTCAATAACAAAGATACATTTTTAATAAGATACCTACACAAGATTTGGCTCTAAATATTTGAAAGGTGGAATAAACATATAAAAACTACAATGTTTAGATAATAAATAGTTTAGAACAATAACGTAAGAGAGATCACAAAAATAGGTGAAGAATATTTAATTCCAGACCAGGCTGAACCAGTCAAGTGACCAGTTCTCTGTATTTAAAGCATGGGAGCTCTCTGTGATTGTTTCTAAATGCATGTCTAGATTGAGTATATTGACTGACCTTTTTTAAGTGTATGAGGGTATTAACAATCATTTGAAATGAAATGACCGAAAAGGTACGTGTGGAAAAAGAATTAGAATCAGGATGTTATATTTAGAGGTAGCTTGACAAAAATTGCCATCAAAATGATGAAAAGGAAAGCTCCTTTTCACATTTTACATGTGATCATAAGTAGAAATGATATCATAGGTTTTTCACTTCTGAGTCTTTTTTATCTTTAAATGATTTGTTTGAAAAATATGTTAACAGCATAAATTTTTCTCAAGTTAAAAGAAACTAAAAAATTGCTGGTAAAATATGCAAATGTTAGATCCCCTCATCTCACATAATCATTATTCTTGGCATTCCTTGTGCTTTTAATTTTCAAATGTTCTCAACTTTTGGGTTGTCATACGTCTTTGACAGTGTCAAAGGAATAAAAAAAGTATGACACAAAGGACGGTTGCACCCATAGCTCATGATTTCCATGTATTATTCTGTTTCAGACAATAACCAAATTCACTGCTTGATTCTTTTTTTTTTTTAAAGTACAGAAAAAAAATTATTGGAAATCTCTTGAATACATTTTAAAGTATACCTCAGTATTTCCAAACAAGGTAGGCTGGAGGAGGGGAGGGACTCTGCCCCCTGGAGACAGATGACTGGTCCCAGCCCGGCCCCTTGTGCTGCAGAAGTCAGTCTAGGCTCATACCTTTCATTGTACAGGGCTGAGGGGCAAGGGCCAGCCTTGACCATTGCTTTGCTCCATCCTGGCTCAGCGCAAAGTCAGGGCTCAGCCTCCTTGGTCTCTCACTGATGGGGTCCTGAAGAAAGGTTGCTGCCTGCACAGGCCAACAATTAGGACATCAAGGCCAAAGGCTTTGACTCAGTCTGTGCACTCACGACTTTCTACACGTGGCCTCAAAAGGGCAGTGGCTGAGACATTGGGGCAGGTTGGTGGGGAGGAAGGCAAGAGATAACTTGCAATGGGCCTCCACCCTTCTCAGCACTGGGCCGTGAGGATAATCCACTGGGCTGTGGATTGGTTTAGCAGGCCCTGGGTGTGTTCTGGCCCAAAGATAGGAGGGCCAAGTTGGACACCACTGCTGGGAACATTTCTTTGTGGCAGAGAACACATGCACAGGGGCAGGGCTCAGCCTAAAGGAGACAGCATCAGAGCCCACTCAAGCCCTCAGAGATCAGCTTTGTTGGTGGGAACAGTATCACATGCATTTACTACAAGCAACTGAGAGCCATGTGCTCCAGCTGCTGCCAATGAATACCCCTGGTGGGTCAGGAGGAAAGGGGCAGGCCTAGGTCTCCACGGCCAAGACTACCAGTTAGGCTGGGAGAGGGACAGCCTAGGAGGGTGAGGCCAGGCACTTGACTTGCCCAAGTAACAATACCTGAAGGGGTAAGTCAACCATGTGCCAGCTTTAGTTTCTCAACAAAGAACCAGTAAACCTCAGGGCAGGGTACAGACCGTGGGATTAAAGGAGGGTGGTGGCCAGGCCCAGGTGAAAGGAGGAAAAGGGCGCATAACGCAGCCCTGAGAAACAGAAGCAAGTGCCCCAGGAGGGGCCTGTCTGGACTTCCCCAGGCCCACCACATAATGCCTTGGGCACGATGTGCACCACAACTCCAGGGGGTCACCACATACGGCTTCCTCGGCTGCCAGAACAAGCCAGCCACTGCAGGTGCCGTGAGAGATCCCCAGGCTCTCACCGGGAACATGAGGTGTTCAAGGTAAAGCCTGTTGTCAGTGCAAATTCAGCAAGTCTGGGAAGTGTGTTGCCCTCACCAGTCCTGTTCTTAGCTCCCACCTTCTATATGTGGGAAGGAAGACCCCCAGAGCAGCAACCTAGAATCTGGGAACCTCCACAGGAACAGGCCCTGCCCCAGGAAGAGGCCCTTTACCTTCCCCAAGAGAAAACATCTAACCTCAAACATAATTTATCTATAAAACATCTGACTTTTCTGAAAGTAATAAATATTTACCATATACCACATTCTATAACCAAGGGGCAGCAACAGGGGAGGGGAGGGAAGAGAACTGCTGTGACTCCAACCCTAGAGACACAGGATTTGGTTTCCATGTAGCTGAGGAGCTGAGCACAGGCAGCCGCCAGGGCTGCTCAGACCCTCCGCTGGGGGTGGCACAATCTTCCAGGGTGTGAATGGCTGACTTTCGAGTCCTCATCTTGGGCAGAAGGCCTGTCATATTGCCACAAGTACAGGGGCAGAGGGAGGGAGAGAGGAAGATACCAGAACCAAAGGAGACAACACAGAGCCTGAGGAGCCCTTCCTTCCTCCCAGCACTGCCTCCTTCCTCTCTCTGCCTCGACACCAATCTCTGGGCCACCAGCTGGAATGTCAAATGGTTGGTGGTAACAGCGACAGGCGAGGGGCCAGTTGCAGGAAGAATGGGGGGCCACCTTTGTGAACAGAAGCAGCAGGCCCTGCAGAGGGCCCTTTTGTTACAAAGAGTCTCCCCATCTCCAAGGCCAGAGGTTGAGTCCTCTTAAATGCTCTAACAGGGCCTGAATGCTGCCATGAAATCTCCAGGAGGGGCAAGAGCAGGGACTTCTGGGTCCCCATGGCGGAAACCAGCCTCCCTCCACCTGGCTTGGAGCAGGACGAGGAATGGGAACAGCTGATGTCCCAGGCTCTCTGTCTCCTGGGACCACAAAAAGGGGAGGCTGCTGGTACTCGAGGACACCAACTTTTACTGCAGAGTTTCCACAAAGGCATCAAATTCTCAGACATTCTTCTCGTGCACAGCCAGCTTCTCTGGTAGCGAGTCCAAATTCTCAGCCATGGACTGCGCCCCGATATCTATGGAGAAGCTGCTCAGCTGAGGGGGGGTTCTGAAATTCACGATAGAAGGTCCCCAAGTCCATCGGAAGAATGTCATCTTTAGAAAATGCCGGTTTGAAGTGGATCATGACAAAGTCATCATGGGTATTGCCACTGCTGCCACCGCTGGAACCATCAGAGTGCAGGCTGCCCTGGAGAGGAGACTCAGTCTCTGGGGAGTCTGGAGGATTCACCATGGGATCAGCATCCTCCAGTTCTAAATTCTTGGGAGCAAACATGGCAAAGGGTATGTCCAAACTCGTCAATGTCACCTGGGATGGAGGTGAGGTGGAGAAAGAGGTGGTACACACTTCTTGAGAATCTTCCACAGAAGGATATGTTACTCCAGTGTCCTCACCAGTGGTTCTGTAATTGCAGGGGTGCATGGGCGAGGAGCTGGGATAGGGACGGTCCACAATGTGATCAATGATAATCCCCATGATAGGTGGGGTCCTCTCAAATTGCCTTGTGGACATGAATGCCAAGTTAATTCTGTAAGCACAAGAAAGAGTGATGGTGCCCACAGGGGTGCCCACTGTCCCAACACGAACTGTCTGGAAACCTTCTCCTAAGCCATTCAGCTGAACTTCACCAAAATATATCCTGTATAATATGACATATTCATGTCCTTGTTTCCTGGAGAGTCTATAAGCCGGTGTCACCCTCGTTATAGCCAGGAGAGACTTCAGCAGCAATGACAGTCTGTTGTACACAGTGTAAGAAACTTTTATTTCTTTATCACACCTTTCATTCATTTCAAGATACCAAATTTCTAGTTCCATGGAATCTCCCTCAGAAGTCTTGAGTGAGATCTCCACACACATAGGTCTCCCAAGGGCGGGCAGCTGCCCTGCCAGTGCCTTCTTTGCTTCATGTGTAACCTCTGGCATGTCTTTGATTGCTAAATTGAACCAATCTGAACCCGTTGGGGATGAAGATGAACGAGTACAAACCTTCTCGCCAAGTCAAGCCGGGACAATCACTTGAACAGTCTTGAGGGCAAAATATTTAATGAACTTGTCCAGGTCCTTTCTGTCCTGGGAATTGACATCAGTTTCCATTGCCTATGGGAATCTGCAAAGCTGCGATACAAAGAGTGGCTCAGGGCTCTCATTAGGGAGGCAGTGGCCTGGGGCCGGCCAGCTGCCCCTCCTGGCCGGCAGAGGGGCTCCGGAGCAGTAGTGACAGCCTGGGTCGCAGACAGTTCACCCCTCAGTAGGCTCGCGGATCGAAGACCCCCAGGTAGTCGCTCTCAAGACTGAGCGAGTCTTCGCACACACGTCCACTGGAGCTCTTTAACTCTCCTCACAACTCAAGCGATCACTCCTGCTTTAAGTCCTTCGGCCGGCCGCTTCCCGGCGCCGCCATCGTGTTTGTTTTCATCTCCACTGCTTGATTCTTAATAGAAATTATTTTCCTTTTCTAATAATAAGAATTTAATTTTATCCCACAACTGCATTCAAAATTAATTGGGACCTTATATAGTGGTCGGCAAACTGCGGCTCACGAGCTGTGGTTTGCCCTCTGTTGACTAATAAGTTTGCCGACCACTGTATTCTAGACTATAGTAACACTTTGGATTATCTATAATATTTGGAAGGTTTGTTTATCATTCAATTACTTTATTCGTTAAATTTACAATGGACATTTTCACAAAACAAAAGCTTATATACCAGATGCTGTGTCAAATGTATAACTTTTTATTCTAATGTCAGGCCTATCAGATAGGTACAATTTTATATTCTTTTCACTGATGGAAAAATAGGTTTAGAGAAGTTAAATGACCTACCTAAAACCACACATCAAGCAAGTGATCTGGAACCTACTTTACAACATAAAAACCATACTCTTTAAGCATTGCACTGCAATACTTCCTTCCCAGGAAGTTTTCTAAATATTCATCTTTAATTTTCGTTCTTCTTGTACATCTGTTTGTACCATTTGTTGGCCATTTTACAAGAGTTCCTTTTAGCAAACCAATCTCCATCATCCTGTTACAGTACTAGTTGTGCCCTTCTTAACTGGTGCTGAAGGTCAGTGGAGCAATAATTGGAAGCTTGGGGCCATTGAACTTATGTTTATACTTAACATTTATTGGAAATAGCCCATTTCACTTTTCCAACATATATATAGACAGTTTTATTGTCAAAATGTGTTGCTTTATCTGCATTTGTCTATCTGAAAATTTTAATGCAAATATTCAGCATGATTTTATCTATTAAGATGTATTTGTATAAGCACATATATCTATCCATCCTGGAAGTCATTTATTTATAGCAATACCATAAGAAAATTTTATTCAGGAAGAAATAGTGCAATGGAACATTTGGCTCTAAAAAATTATTGAAGTAAAAAAGTTATATAGATTTTTCCCCTTAAACTCTGCAAACAAAATTGGACATACATAGAAATATTGAAAAATTATAAATATTTTGTTGCTTGAACTAATTATATATTTTCAGGTACATCCCATTCCAAAGTTTGTCTGCTGAAATGCTGCACTGTGGTGTACTTTCTGAATCCTATAAAGTGTCATTTTAAAATTAGGGTCACAAGAAGGTGAAGATAGGCAGTAATATACTTGTTGACCCTTCTCAGGAATTCCAGATAAAACCCCAGAAGTTGAGTCAGAGATAATCACAAGATCTGGAATTTACAATAACAAACTCTCCATATATCTACCTGTCAGACTTCTTCCTCTTAGGGAGGGACAAAAGGTCACTAAAATAGCTTTTTCCCTTGAAAATGTTTTTGCCCTTCTTTAGGGGGTACTGAAAAGTTATAGTTTAAATTAAATAGGGCCATTAAGATTCTTTTTTCATTGAAACTGCTTATTCTTAAAGACCCAAATATTAAGAAACTTTTTTTTCAGGAAGATTGTAGCAAAATTTGATAAAAAGTCATAACAAGAACAACAAAAAAGGAAAACAAAGGATCAGTCACTCACACAAAGATCAAATGCTAGCAATTCACAAGTTTGAACACATGAGAAAATTCTAATTTAATAAACAAATGGGACTACATCAAAATAAAAAGCTTTTGTACAGCAAAAGAAACCATCAACAAAACAACAAGAAAGCCCACAATATGGGAGAATATATTTGCAAATGTTATCACTGATAAAGGTTTAATCTCCAACATCTACAGGGGACTTATACAACTTAATAAAAGGAAGATAAATGATCCAATAAAAAAAATGGGCAACAGACCTAGATAGAATCTTTTCGAAAGAAGACAGAACGAAGGCCAAGAGACATATGAAAATATGCTCAAAGTCACTATCTGAGAGATGCAAGTCAAAACGACAATGCGGTACTATCTCACACCTGTCAGAATGGCAACCATCAACAAATCAACAAACAAGTGCTAGAGAGGATGCAGAAAAAAAGGAACCCTCGTGCACCGCTGGTGGGAATGCAGACTGGTGCAGCCACTGTGGAGAACAGTATGGAGTTTCTGCAAAATTCTAAAAATGGAATTCCCATTTGACCCAGTAATCCCACTTCTAGGAATATATCCCAAGAAACTAGAAACACCAATCAGAAAGGATATATGCACCCCTATGTTCATAGCAGCACAATTCACCATAGGTAAGATTTGGAAACAGCCCAAATGCCCATTAGCAGATGACTGGGTCAGAAAACTATGGTACACCTACACAATGGAATACTTCGCTGGTATAAAAAAGAAGGAATTCTTACCATTTTCAGCAACATGGATGGACCTGGAGAGCATTATGCTAAGTGAAATAAGTCAGTCAGAGAAAGATAAATATCACATGATCTCACTCATTTATGGAAAATAAAGAACATTATAACCTGATGAACAAAAAAATAGATACAGAGGCAGTAAAGCACCAAACAGACTGTCAAATTACAGTGGGAAGACTGGGGAGTGTTTGGGAGGGAGGGGAAGAGATCAACCGAAGGACTTCTATGCATGCATATAAGCACAACCAATGGACACAAGACACTGGGGGGGGGTGGGATGAGGGCATGCGGCAGGGGGTAGGGGAGGCTGGGGGAAGGTCAATGGGGAAAAAAAAGGAGATATATGTACTATTATATGTAATATTTCAAAATAAAAAAGTTAAAATTAAAAAAAAATAAATGAAATTTAAAACAAAGTCCACAATTTTATCAATCCTAATGTAGCCATATGCTAAAGTGAGGTAGTATGCTATTAGAATAAAGGCATCACACGCTCAATCCTTCTTTCTACTTTTTCTCCTAGTAAGTAGAAGAAATCTTGAAAATACTGTCAGTTATTATTATAATATCTTAGCAATAATTCTGTTGATCACATTCTGTTTTCTTAGAACTTCATAGGCAATAGGAAACAATGTAGAGTTATAGTCTTTTAAATCTATCCACTTCTACAATATCAACATCATGATTTCACTTGCCTTTAAAAATAGGAGAACATGCCCTAGCAGGTTTGGCTCAGTGGATAGAGAGTTGGCCTGGGGACCAAAGGGTCCAGGGTTCTACTCCGGTCAAGGGCTCAAGGGCATGTACCTTGGTTGCAGGCTCCTCCGCAGCCTGGACCCTGGTTGGGGCTTATGTAGGAGGCAGCCAATCGATCTGTTCTCTCACAGTGATATTTCTCTCTGTCTTTCCCTCTCTCATTCACTCTCTAAAAATCAATGGAAAAATATCCTTGGGTAAGGATTAAAAAAAAAAAAATAGGAGAACAACTGTAGCTAATATCAAAGAATCCATACCTTTTATTTCCCATCTCTGTGCTCCCTGGATTTTGGTTTAAAGGCAAATATTGTTGAACATTTAGTTTATTTTCATGAACTACAGCATACATATGTCTTAAAATTAATATACACAGTATGTTTGAGCTCTATAATATACCACAGTGACGTTTAGTGTTTCTATGACATTTCTAAAATGATATAGGTTCCCTTTAACTTCTAATTTACTGCAAGTCACAAAAATTTTAACCAAGAGTTGAATTGTTTAATAGGAAAAGATTCTGACTTTTTCATAAGAGTGTATGAGTTGAAATCATGTGAAAGTACTTCTGATTAAAAATTTTATATCTCTCTTTTTTTGTGTGTGGTTAAAATCACCACAATAAATCAACTGTTATCCAAGAATATGATACATCTACCTTAAAAATTCAATGACATTTTTAAAAGGAAAAAATACCATAATATCTTATTTTCATATTTTATATGACTAGGACTACAGCCATTATTGTTAGAGGTAATAAACATTTTCAAAAGCCAACATTAGGCACATGTTGTCACTTACCTAAAAGATCTTATCTGTCTGGATAACATCTATTCTGCATGGTCTGGTGACTTAGAGTAAGAAAGGGACTAACATTTAATTGAGATGCTATCTTAATACTATTTCTCATTTTTACAGATAAAACTGGGTGTAGGCCATGATTGTTTTGCTTACTTTGCATCCTTATGACCTAAGCACTAGGTGCTCAGTACATATTTGGTGAATAAATAAATTTTCTGAGGCATGGTTGGTAAATTTAGATTTAAACTGAAGTTATTGACTCCAGGCTAGGAACTTTCCCCTTTATTTTTAAATAAAAATAAGTCATCATAAACAGTCATATAGAAGAGACTGCTATTCATAACATATAACTGTAGATACAGAAAACCTGATTAAAGAGGAATTTAAAAAAATAAAACACCATTAAGTTGTTTCTACATTATTTACAAAGTATTTTATCAGCATTAATATTTAAAATGTTTCAGAGTGAATATTTTTAGTTTTATTTTTTATTTAGTTTTCCTTCATCTTTATTGTTTAAAGTATTATGTATGTCCCCTGTTTCCTCATAGACCCCTTCTAGTCCTCCTCTGCCCCGCCCCCTGCCCCAGGCCTTCACTCCACTGCTGTCTGTGTCCATGGCTTATGCACGTATGCATACAAGTTCTTTGGTTGATCTCTTCCCACCCACCCACCCTTCTTCACCTTCCCTTTGAGATTTGACAGTCTGTTCCTTGCTTCTATGTCTCTGGAGAAAATATTTTTAAATTAAAGAGGCAAACTTCAAATCCTCTGTCTAATCCATTTACATAAAACAATTAGAAATGCCATTTGTAATTTAGGCTTATCTGCCTATTTGAAACATAATGATTTTTGCTTATTTTAGGATTATTTTCCCCAGTTATACCCTGTTTCTCTCAAAAACATTGAAACTTGATTGGTATTGACACTACAGTATGTGCCAACCAATTATCAAGTTTAGAATGTGTTGCTTCCTATCTTATAACACGTATATTCTTTATGATTGGCTTATGAATCAGCAGGTTATATGACAAAAAATAAACAGTAAGATGACTTCATTAATTTCTTCTGTTTTTACTTATAAGTTATAGTAAGTACATAGTATCTTCAAAGCTAAATGAATTTCTTATTCAGATTACTATGTGTCTTTTAGGAAGTCTGAATTAACAAGAAATCAAATAATATCACTTTTGCTCTATCTCAGACATTTATTTGGAATCAGGTTTGTTTTGGGATCATTTTTGTGGTTTGTTATTGGTTTGTGTGGCATCCCTAATTCTTTGTTGCATCTGAGAAAAGGCATGCTCTGCTTTTACCTTTTCTTTTTATTAATTTTTATGTGGATTTCAGATGAGAAAGGATGCAGTATTGCTTTGACTGTCTGCCATAATATAAAATGCAGTAAAATGTACAGCTGTGATAGTCTATTTAGAATTTTAAAATGAAATATAAAGTAAAGGACCAGGTGCTTAATTTTTACATGCTGCGTTTCTTTTTAAAAATTCATGGTATCTTTTTGAATAATTTTTACTCATGCAGATGTTCTGAATATTGGAGACAGACGTTTATTTTATTTTCTTGGTTCCCATTTCCAACTAAGGTTTTGCACAAAGAAGGTGGGTTGAATGGCTAAATTACTGGTGACTCAGAATTCCGAGGGTAATTATTCTCAGGCAATTGCCAAATGACTCATGGCAAGACTTTCAATGATTTGGACCTTGTTTTTTGTTTTTTTTCCCCCTAGTTCAGATCTGGAGAGTAATGGCTGTTTAACATAATGGAAAAGAACGTTAGGCTATTTAAGAAGAAATACATATCAGTAGGAATGTGTTGACTCTTAAAATAATAGACAATCTTGTTTATATTATTTGTGAAAAGATGAATCATTGCTGTAAGAACGCTATTTGACAAATTTCAGAATTTTTAAATTCTCTAATATCTAAAATACTTTTTCTTTTTAGCTTAATACACATCATGAAAAATTCAGTCTGGGTCATTTAGAATTAAGTGACTAGACATTAAAATGATGATTTAAGTTTTGCCCCCCCCCCCCCCAAATTACCAGTATATAAAAATCTCATGTTCTACCCTTTACATAAAATATGGGTCCATAGCTGGATAACTTAGAGTCATATGCCTGATATTCATGGATAACTAGGTAGGTATTTCTCTCTTTCCACATCCAGTGGAGCTAGAGAGCGGGTCCAGTTCCTGAGTAGGGGCGGCAGGGGATTGATAAATAAAAGAAAGAGACAAGACACAGAGATAGAAGGAAAAGCTGGGACTGGGTGGGACCACCGTCCTCTTCTGATGGAGATAGGGACAGGGACCCAGAGCCAATCCAGCGAGTTTATTTTATATCCCAAATACCAGGAAGTTTCACCAAAAGTTCAAGACAAAAGGAGATTATTTGCATTCTTGAGTAGCCCCTGAGCATTCCTGGTGCTAGGCTGGATGTAGATATCAAAACCACGTCCCCCACCATGGGCTGAAATGAAGTTCAAGCTGACAACACCCTTGCCCTTTTGGCAAGGCGTGTGCCCAGGGCGTGGCTTTGCCGACACCCCTGGGTTCAACTGACAATAATTAAGGAATGCCCATGTGCCTTCCCAGGCGCTGTCTACAGATAACCCATGTGTTTTAAGTAATAACTTGCCAGCTTAGTTATTGAATGAATATGCAAAGGACATCAGGATATGTTTTGTGAGTGATTATCATGATGAGTAATGTTGAGGATGAATCCATTGTGAGGTAGGTTACTTCCTGTATTTAATAATCTTCATTTTTAAAGCTATATTATTCTGAAAAGAAAAATTACTAATGGTTATCTATTTGACAAATCATAATGTAGTATTAAAATATAATGTATATGATCCTTTTAAAAATAATTACTTCTCACTGCTGTTTATTCTCTCCACTTTGACCTACCAACCGGAAGAATGTATCTGCCTGAGAGAGGAATCCCCGAACATAGGCTTTGTTCTACCTCTGTTTCCCATTAATCGATTCAAGCAGATGTAAGAAAAAAATTTCCTCAGTAAAGAAAGTCCATTGTCTTGAATGACTATGTATTCTTGCTATTCATAAATTTTATTCTGTTTTCCTGATTTACCCAAAAATAAGGCAGTTTTCCTGTTGAGGTTAATTTGGGACATTTAAAATAATCCCATCCTTTAGAAAACAAGATGGAAATATTTTATCCTGGTTATCAGTGACAGTCATTTGTTTTTTACTATATTTAGATTATCACAGTATTCTTCTTTAGTCACAAGTTGATCAAGATTGTGATCTCATTTTGGTATAATGTAAGTTTGCTGGGCAGGAAAAGATTCAAAACCAAAACAAAACCAATAAAAAACACACACAAAAAGTGTCCCTGTTTCTGGTCCTAGCTCCCATGTTGTGGCTAAAAGCAACTCCATGTGATTTATCACTCTGATTACTTCCCCCCTTGATTGTAAATTTACCCCAAACATTCTTTGGCATATAACAAAACAGTACACACTAATAAAAACAGTTGGTGTAAGTGTGTGGGAAATACAGAATTGAATTGATTGTATACCTTTGGAAAAAATTGACATCGGCATCAAACACAACATGTCATCATTTTCAATATGGCCGCAGGAAGGAAAATAGTCCTGCAGGTTTCTCAGTCTTGTGATGAGAAAACTTTTGTTGTTCTTCCATCAGTAATTATTTCTTTTCTCTCAATAGCAGTGCCATTTTGCTGGGTGAAAGGGGAAGTGGTCAAAGTTAACTCTAGAGCAGAACATCGTGTTGTCTTGATGTCCAAGGTGGGTAGTAAGTCACTCACTGTAGAACCAATTGAGAAAGGCTGGGAGGGAAGAGAAATGATGCAGGTTGTATAACCATGCACACTCACAGACAGACAGGGGATCCAAATGAAGGACCAAAAGCAGTAAAAAGTTAAATCAACAAATTCTGCCATTGAAATTCATAAATTTCACATTTTTTCTTGATAAAGGATGGGCATGTGAGAGAGCATATTAAAAATAAGTGCTCAAAAATTTAATAATAGAAATTAAATTATAAAAATATAATTATCCAAACTGTGAAATATTTTACTTATTACATTAATACTTTATCAGGAAATCAGTATTACTAATTAACATTTATGTGTCGAGGGAGCAGGATTGGGACTGACAGTTATGGGAAATAAAATGGCCTGCAAGAAGTATAATTTGCCTTCTTGTCATATTTCTCTCTGGAAATAAACAAAATAACAAAATATGTTTTTGCCCATACTTAATGTGAAAATGGCTATTCACATAAAAAAAATTGAGGGTAGGTGTTAACTGAATTAAGAAATGTGTGTGTGTGTGGGGGGGGTGTGTATGATTAGCTGAATAAATACAATGATCAGGTTTGAGTTTAATGGGCTTCCAAATTTAACAATCAAGCACTATAATTTTTAAAGATAGGAAATTGAGATCCAGTAAAACTAGCTTACCTGACACCTTAATTCTTCACATGTTCTTGTACTGTGCCCCTCCTTGGTGGATGAAAGAGGTCAAATTGTGATCCAATTGACAGATTTGTATTTCTCACTTTTCTGACTTCATGCAAGTGATGATCTCTCTGTATTTTCATTTCTCACATTGGGTCTAAACTGGTGTGCCTCCCACCAACTCCTTTCTAAGTAGGAATCAGTTAATACTTGTAAATTACTGTGTCATTGGGGGAAATGTGTGATGTAAATACAAGGTATTTGTGAGGGGAAAAAACACACCCACAAAACCAAAAGCTAATTTCCTTCAAAAAGCATTGATATTTAAGAAACATAATGCTAGCTTTGTCAAGCTGAGTTGCCAATATGTTGGAAACAAAGTTTTATTGTGCCAGATGCAAGAAGAGCAGGTGAGCTCTTGACTAATGAAGTAGAGTGAAAAGGAAGCATGAAACCTTTACAACCCGAAAGGTACAGGAGCAAAATGTAGAGAGAGAAGGCAAAGACAGCCAGGATTACTCTGATGATATTTAAGTTTGATTATCCTATTGTGATACATTAAAATTGTAAATATAAGACAATCAATTTGTGGGTTTTAGATTTTTCCATTGGCTCTGTAAAATCAGAGAGTTCTTAGGAATGAATCATACCCTTTTATCCTCTTAGGACTCAATAGGTTGTTTGTATATTAATGTTATGGAGTAGAAGAGATTAGCTTTAAGAAAGCAAACAGAAGTCAAGGGCCTCCTTGGTTACAAATTTGGTTTATGTTTTTGAAATGCCTATTAGATTTAAGAGTAACAAGGAATGAAACCCCTTTCAAAAAGAAAATGCTCTTACCCACTAAATGACAAATAGGGAAATAAGCTTCATGGGAAGCAAGGAAATTCAAGATGTTTGCTAGCTTTGCCCCAGAACCTCTGTAAGACTGATCCTTACTGAAAAATACTGAAATGCTGCCTCAATAAGACTATCTTGTATAAAAATAAACAGCTTAAGAAAAAAAGCAGAGAGAGAGAGAGGGAAGGAGGAAGAGGAGGAAGAGGAGGAGGAGGAAGGAAGGGAGAAAAGAAAGGGGCGGGGAGGAGAGAGGAAAAAACAAAAATCTGTCTCCTTCATCATTCTTAGGAGGGGAAGGGATAGCATTTACCTGAAAGATTATATATATAATTTGTGAAAGTTTTAATGTGAGAATTGTTAATAAAAGGAAGTAGGGAGAGCAAAACTGTGGAAAAAAAGTAAAACATGAAAAATGTATTGATGCTATGTGCAGATAGGGAAAGAAATATAGGTTCTTTATTTTCTTAGTAGCTGATCTATTTTGTCCTCCACATGGTTAGGTAAATAAGGGAATGATGGGAGGGGGAGGCAGCTAAATTTAGTCTAATTTAGTAAATTCTATCTCATGCCCAATCATTTACTTCTCTTTCCTTTTTTTTTTAATTTTAAGATGTCATCTGAGTGTATGTTCTCAAGGGAAAGTGGACCTTTGCTATCCTCCAGCTCCTCTGGTCTCTGTAAAAATGTCCTTTTGGGTCTGGTGATTGCTTCCCCAGGTGGCTGTTGTGGCTAAAGTGGTGGCCTGCAGGTCTGCAGGTGTGGCCCTCCTTGCAGCCTCACTCAGTTCTCTGAGTCTCTGCCTGCCTGACTCTGCTTAGCCTAGTCCGCAATGAACCTCATGGAGAATCTTGCTGGCTTTCAACTCAGCTGCTTTCTGAGTTTCCTGTACACTAGAGACTTCTAGGTCTCACCCATTGTATATAAGAAACAAATTGTTCAGGAAAGCTAAACTAGCAACTCCTAGGCCTAATCACTGTCCAATCACTACCAAAATGACGTTTCTATGGCCATTGGAATGTTTGCTTGAACAGGGCCACCTGTGAACCAATTTCCTCCCAGAGTGCTTCAGGCTGGATATTCTCATCAGTTTATCTAATATACCATCCTCTCCCCAGGTTGAATTCAGAGAAGGAAATGCACTCTTCTCCTCCCCAGCTTCCATGCCATGTCCCACCTTTTCTTCTCACAACCCTCCAGAGCTGAAGGAGGTAAGATTTAAAAAATGTATTTTTCTCTTTGTAGCTGAGACTTCTCTTCCTAGTCTCCTGTTTCTGAACTTCAGCCTTCTTGCTAAGTATGGATGGAGATGAAAAAGGGGAAAGAATGGCCTAAATGTAGGGAAAACTAAATGTTGGAGGTATTTCCAGAATATCTGACCCAGTACAAGAAAAGCAGCGAAGAAATTGGAGGTTGTGAATCCTGGAAGAGTGAGATAGGAGAGGGCTTTGGAAGCAGCCAGCAGTGGGCTTACGGGAGAAGTTGGCTGGTTAGCTATTGCACTGAAAGGGGTGACAGAAAAATATGTGAATTGCTTTGTGCTGTTCTCCATTCTGTGCAAATTTGTACTACAATTATCGCATGCAATAGTTGTGATGAAGCTTAGTTCCACGTGTTGCATAGACTAAGGTAAGAAAGGAGAGCTACTCCAGGAGTCAAATGACAAGCAAAATCCTAGAGAATGAAACTGAGGACAAGAGTTCAGAGTGAGTGATTATTCAGCAGAATAATAGCTGTTTGGCTTTCTCCTCCCACTATCATCTCATATGAAATTCCCCCAAATGAAAAAGTAAACAAGAAATCCCTTAGTGGTAAAATTACAGGTTTTTCTCCAAGTTACCTCTATAATCAAAAGACACAATATGTTGAGAAACAATTAAAGCAAATTTAATTACAGGGTTCCAGACTATCACAACAAAGCAAGTATCACAATAAAGTGAGTTGTAATCTTTTTTCTGGTGGCAGGCTTGCCTTCAATTTGTCAAAAACAACAATAACAAAAATGCAACATCTTTGAAGCTCAATAAAACAGAGTGCAATAAAATGAGGTAGGTCTGTATGTAAGTTTTCTTTTTAAAAATATTTTTTTATTGATTTCAGAGAGGAAGGGAGAGGGAGAGAGAGATAGAGACATCAATGATGAGAGAGAATCATTGATTGGCTGCCTCCTGCATACCCCCTATTGGGGATCAAGCCCGAAACCTGGGCATGTACCCTTGCACAGAATTGAACCTGGGACCCTTCAGTCCACAGGCCAATGCTTTATCCACTGAGTCAAACTGGCTAAGCAGTACATCAGTTTCCTTAAGAGCAGAATTCAGATCAGGATATGCACATCTTTTACTTTACCTTAAAGGGGTCTGTTTGTTTTACCTGAATGTATTCCTGAATGAAGTGCTATAAAGGGGTTCTAGAACAGTATTTTAAAGGTCAGCATTAACCAGGAGTCATCTTAGAAAAATACATTACCTGCAGGTCATCTGATATAAAGAGAAATTACTTTTAAGTCTCCTGATATTCCATCTATATCTTAAAATAAGATTTTTAAAAAATATATTTTATTGATTTTTTTACAGAGAGGAAGGTAGAGGGATAGAGAGTCAGAAACATCAATGAGAAAGAAACATTGATCAGCTGCCTTCTGCACAACCCCCACTGGGGATGTGCCCGCAACCAAGGTACATGCCCTTGACTGGAATTGAACCTTGGACCCTTCAGTCCGCAGGCTGAAGCTCTATCCACTGACCCAAACCAGTTAGGGCTTAAAATAAGATTTTTAGGAGCCTACATATTTTGCCAAAGTGTTTTGGTCATCATTGGAAAGACACGTGGCTGGTGTTTATCTGCACCATTTACTTATTGGTTTATTATACCATTTACTTTTCTTTTTCTGCCTCCACCCTGGGCTCTGCAGGAGGAACTTCTGTGATAAAGTCATTTCCACATTGCACTTTCCTTACTGCATTATTTTTGGAGATAATTAATTTCAGAATTTTCATCTATTCTTTTATAAAAACCTAGCACCATTTTCATTAATCATTTTTGTTCTTGCCCTTCTATGGACCTTCTCTATGGCTTCTGAAACCCTGCATATTCAAGAAAAACAGCAAGTTACTAATTTATAATTTTTTGGCGAAGTATATAAAAGATCATCATCTTTTTTTCCCCTGTTTTTAAGTTCAATATAATGACTTATTTGCTTGCTTGACCACTGCATTTTATGCAATAAACTAGCCATGTGCAAAATGACATTTAGAAGTGAGTTTGAAGGATCTGCATTTCATTAGGACCCCATAATGTAAGTGACTCTTTGGATACTAGAGCATGGCAGGGAGCCTGTTTTATAATGGTATATTTGAAAGATATATTTATTGTTCCCCCACAAGAAAAAGCCAAGAAGAGAAGGAAAAATAAGTTAAACTTTAGTCTTGAGGCAGAATCCCTGGGGTACATTTGGGGCCATCAAAAATCTGACCCCTCTTCCCAAACGAAAGCAAAACTTCCAGGAGTTCTTAGTCAGCTTATAAACAAAGAGGGGAACATACAGAAGTAATGAAATTTCCAACTGTGGAGAAAAGCACTCATTTATTTTTTTTTAAATCAGGGAATGATTGATGTGGTTGCAATTTGATGTGTGCTTTTAAAGAAATCCTTCATTTCACTGCTCCCCCCACCCCTGCCTCCAGCTCTTTTATAGCAAAGCAATACTCATCTTATTCAGACTTCCAGGGCTGGATGAAAACAATGTTGGTTTACGTCTCCTTCTATTCTTCACTCCCTAGTAATCCCATGTTTTTGCAGTAATGCAAATTGTGAAAAAGTCATGTTTATTTTTTACTTCTAACCTTCCCATTGCTTTTGAGGTACCTGGCTATTTCTTTGGGCATCCTCTTTTTCAGGCAAACACCTACAACACAGTAGTTCGGTGTTAGCTGAACTCTGACAATGTCAGAAATTTAATCAAAACATGTATTAGGAAGGGTTTTACTTTGTGTTTGGTGAGGCTGAAATTATAAAAAGCATGACTAAAGAATTTCTGTTTTGGAGACAGCGTTTGTTTAGAACTCACGCTGCTTATACTTTGATTTAAAAAATTTTTTATTTGGTTTCTCAAGGCAAGTTTGGGAGCTTACAATTTCCTTCTAGAATATTCACGTTAAAATCTTTTTAAACTACACTTTGACACACAGAGGCACAGCGAGGCAGAGGCTGACTCTCCACTTTGCATTCCATAGTTTCCGTATCTTTAGGAAGATCCCACAGATCTGGGTGGGGGTTTTATCAGAGCTGAGGGAGAGCGGTCTTCCTCTAGTTCTTTGTTTCTTCTTGAAAAGCTCCCTGAGGAGTATTAATAAGAAGGGTCTTCAATGAGATTAATGGATGACGACAAATACGGGTAAAGTAGCCGAGTCAGCCCGGCATTTCAGGCATTCTGAGCTGCACACAGAGGTCCTTAGCATTACATGGTTCTTTGTAATGGGAGCCAAATGCAAACCGCCAAAGTGTCAGCCACCAAGCAGGTTCAAAAGTTTGCGCTAATATATGGTGTTGTCGGTTGCTTCAGGTACCTGGGAACTTTCAGGGAGGGGTGGCTTCATGCCTTTCTACGTCTCCTACGTGGATGCCCTTGTCACTGATTTCTACTTAAAACCATTTATGACTCTAGCAGATGTTTCTGATTTAGAAAGAGCACTTTTTGAACCATTTCTTTCTAACTTCCTTCCCCCCTCCATTCCCCCTCCCTGCTCCTCTCAGGAGCTAATTCCAGTCAGGTTGGAAATTACAAGCATGTTGTTTAGTGCCGGGAATGATGTGCTGACTGATGAGCAGAGGTAGGGCTTGAACCAGGGTCCTGAGCAACAGACTTCAATAGATAGAGCATCAGTCTACTGAGAAATGTGCCATGCAGAAGCTTGATTTCCCTTCAGCCCAACTTAATTTTTCAGAGCCTGTAACTGAGACTGGCAGTTCTGAGCCCCTTGTTCCTTTGGCACAATTTATCAGCACAAGGTCAGAGAATTCTTTTGGGCCTGTTTCTCATGAGCGGTGATAATTATGCATATAGACAGCCCTACTCATATTATGTAATGCATTGAATGAAGCAGGGAGAATGGTTTTGATTTGGAATCAGAAGCACCGTCACCAGACCCAAATATGTCCAGCATCCAACTAACCCAGGAATCACCTCTCATGTTCTGGATCAGATCCATCAACACACCCCCGATGAGGACACATCCTTCTCTTTATGACTATTGATGGGCTTTCAGCCTGACAATTCAGAAATGTGCCATTGACGTAGGCCACGTTCAGAGGAGAGCGCCTTCTGGGATTTCTCAGTCATCGGCCTAAGTGGGGGTGATTTGGTGGCAGGAAATGTCTCCAGATAATGCATTCTTCTAATTTCTTTTTCAAATACTCTGCATCTTAGCTATTAATCAGGGAAGCTCCCACTTTTCCCTGACAGAGCCATTCACCCATTTGGCCCAGGTTTTGGCTGTGGGAATGAATGGACCATGTTCAGTTCATTGCAAGGCTAAGCAGATCAATGCTCCTGTCACTGTCTGGTTAGATGATATTTAACATCACTCTAAACAAAAGCATTTCCAAGCCAAGAGGAAAAGTGCTACTAAAAATAGAGCGTTTGAGTGGCTTCTCTGTATGAGCTTTCCTTACACAAAAACCCAGAGGATTTTAACATTTAAAGCTCCTTTTGACCCTTAGAGAATTTTTATGTTTTACAAGCTGGATAGAACTAACAGTGGTAGCTATTAGATAGGAATCCTTATAGCCCTTATTCCTAGAAAATAATTAAAGAAATCTAAGAAGATGAGATGTAAGGCTTACCTACGGCTCATGAGATAGTTAAATGTAGGTAAACCACATAGTCAAAGGTTCATATCAGAGAGGAAAAGTATTATTAGGTCACCTGAATAACAAGTGGTCCAGGTGACACCTCAGGGCCACCCAGAAATGCTTCCCACACATTCATCCCACTGAAAAAAGCATTTTACACCAGGCTTCGTCAGTTTCTCACTTTTCCTTGAGGGCCATTTCTATTGCTTTCTTATTGGAAATGAAATAAGAAAAGTAACAAAAATCTACTGTTCTTTATTGAATGATGTATCATACCATGCAATAGACAGACATAGATTCTCAAAACATGCTAGCCATGATATTGCACTGTGTTGTGACAATGATTTGCAAAAACAAGCATCTTAGCCATTTGTTACTTGTACCCTGCTTGCCAGCTTTTCCTTAACAATTTTCCAAGGTTATTTCCTTTCGTGTGAGGCTGAAGAGGAATATATTTTATTTGAAAACTTTTCTTTAGTAACAATGAGAATGAGAGAAACCCAGTGGTATTGTGTGTGTGTTTGTGTGTGTGTGTGTGCGCGCGTGCGTGCGCGCGTATTTCCCTGGTTTGTATATTTTCTCTTTCTCTTTACATCATTTCAATCCAATCAGATGTCTCAAGAAAATGGGTGCCAGGACTCATGCATCACTGAAGCCTGTCCCGGGGACCGACATTCAGTGTAGGTGGAGTGTGCCGGAACATTAAGTCAGTATGCCACGGCCTTTCAATATAGGTAATACCTTATGCTTGGCAAATTGAGAACTGACATCTAATAACTTGGTATATCAGAAACCAGGCTATAAATAAGTGTATGCTTGAGACAAATTTTTTAACTATTATTTTGAGTACCAGATAGAAATTACTCTTAGTGGCTCACAGTGATGTAGCTTAGGGAAGCTTTATTTTGCTGACTCTACGTGGATTCCTTATACAACACAATACTGTATTCTGATGGCTATTTTTTATTTGTTAATATTTTAAGTAATCCATGTGCTAAAAAGTCAAGAACCTATTTTGGTTAATCTCATTACACTTTTTTTCTATTTGTTTTTATTTGTATGTATTCTGGGTTGTGGAGTCTATATTGGCCATTACCTTTTGTCTTAAGGTTTACCACAAATTCTAAGAATATTAGAATAGACTTACTAAGAATATCATTGGGACAATCTGACATTTTAATATCCATGAAATATGAATATATTTTATATATACATATATATCATTTATTCAAAAGCCTATTTTACTTTTTCTTTTGCCGGAAATAATATCTTTTGGTCAGGCATTTTAAAAACTCTAAATGATTTCAAAAAATATGTATTCTCCCTAGAAGCAATGTGGGCTTAAAATAGTAGTTTGTGTTGAGAAAGCCATAGTGGAAATAGACTTTTCATATGTTGTGAAAAAATTCCAAAACACATTAACACAGAAGCCAGAATATGAATCTTTTTCTTGCTCCCTGAGACTTTGTATCATTTTTTTCATGTTTCAACCTTTCATTTTTTACCATCTTAATTTTCTCTTGTGAGCAGCCAAATTAGAAGACAGCTTTAGTTTTTATATCAAAATCTTGGAGGTGAGGTGGGAAGGTAAATTTTTAATCTTTCACCAGCATTGGGTTTGAGATCAGCACAGTTTTGTATTTATATACTAAATATTTTTAAGAATGCTCTTTTTCTTTATGTGCAATTCAAATCAGTTCATCTCTCTCCCTCCACCCCCGCAGCAGACCATGTGTTAAGGTCTATGGAATGGTACAGAGGGAATTATTTATGCTCTATCTCCTCAAATTGAGGACGACTCCCAGTAACATGTGCAGTTGAGCAGGCTGATGCTTAGAAAAAGAAGAGATGGTTACATAAGAATTTCACAGACATAGCACAAACAGAAACAAAGACCCCAGTGCAAAGGACAGTGAATTTCAATCCACTGAGGAATGGTTAAAAATTTTTTTTGAGCTGATACAGTTTGTGTTATATAAAATTTGCAAGGGACTCTGCCTCAGCCAGTCATAAAGAGGAAGCAATATTTCCTAAACAAATAAATGGTTACCAACTCGAGATTTCAAATGCTAATTAATCAAGTTTTCTCAAATCAGATGCCTTCTAGAAATTTATTTATTATTAGGCGTATGTCCTTAATACCACTTTAATTATTTTCTGATTCTTGGGCTTGCCAAATGTAGTTTTGACAAGCTCAGTACTTTTCAAGAATGTAACCCCGAAGTTAATGAGAGATTCCTGTATAGTTGATGCAGAACAGCCTAATGGTACAGCAGCAGTTAAGCACTAAATCAAAATGATTTATTTCACTAAAGCAATAGCAGGGTTTTTGATGGGGATGAGTATGAACTCAAAAGCACCCCGAGGATTCATGTTTAAGGCTGCAGGGATGATGCTGTGCTGGATTCAGGCTCAGTCCTGACTGAGAGGATCGGTGGCCACCAGTCACCTGGGAAACTCAGAGGGGTGCTGAAGTCCTCCAAAAACTTCCACACTTGTGCCTCTGTGTACAAATTGAACCCAAGCCCATTCATTGCATGAGAGTGAGCTGGCTGCAAGATGATTAGTGATTTCAACTAACCAGGAAACAGTTGGTAGCAACTCAGTCCTTTTTCTTACTTTCTGGTCTCTCCTGCTGTTGCAGATACAGTTTTTGCTACTGATGAGGTAGGTAAGATTCAGATTTATACCAAATGATGCATAAACCGTGCAGCCCTGCCTACTGGCAACCAACATTTGCCTTTGCTGGGCTCAAGCCAGCTTTTCCCTGGCACGACTGAGTTTGCTCACGCTGAAATGGGGCAGAGGGACCATGGAGCCAAAAGAAGCTGGACTTCAACCTCATCTATAAAGTTGCCCAGAGGGACCTTTAAGCAGAATTCTCATGCTTTCCAGTCTCCATAGTTATCCTTACTCTACATGATTCCCAGCCTAGTGTAGGGAAATTTATCAAATACAGTGTTTTACTGTGGTAGCATCTTCAGATTTCTCTTTGCCTCCCTTTGTTCCAATAGTGGTGTAGTCCATCTTCTAAACATCTTAAATGCTTTGCTTTCCAGGCTTGGGTTTCCCAGATGAGACCAAAGCCTAGGCATTATGGAGCAAAAGTATTAACATATCTCTGAAAGCTTCTCATGCTCTTGCCCAGAGTTCGGCTGTGCTCCTTAGCTATTATTAGTGATATTACTCTTGCCTTAGATGGTTTGGCTCAGTGGATAGAACATCTGCCTATGGAATAAAGTGTCCCAGGTTTGATTCTGGTCAAGGGGCATGTACCTCAGTTGCAGGCTCTGGCCCCAGCCCCAGTCGGGGTGTGTGTGGGAGGCAACCAATCATGTGTCTCTCTCACATCGATGTTTCTCTCTTTCTGTCTCTCCCCCTCTCTTCCATTCTCTCTAAAAATCAATGAAAAAATATCCTCAGGTGAAGATTAACAACAACAAATAATAATAGTAATAATAATAATACTCAAGTAGCAACTTAGTCGCTTGGAATATAGTCATATCTTTATGAGAGGCCCAATTAATGTTTATATATATGCAAATATATATACTTGTTATAACAAAACAAAAATAGACTAGTCACTGCTATGACTTTCTCTTTGGGGGCTGGAGTTGGCCTTTATCTGTTAAATCCAGTGGGCAGTGAGCTTGAGCTGGTGGTTAATTTTATATCAGATTTCAGCCAGCCGGCAGTTACTCTTGTCTGCCGGTAGACTACTTTCTCTGTCACTTGGTATTAGATGTATTACACACCAAGCAGTAATTATCTTTGACACATAATTATTATGGTTTTGATGACAAGAAAGTCTTTTCTTTCCCTGCTTTCATAACATATATTCCTGAAAGTCCAGGCTTGCAAATGCAGCTAAGAATTAAAAGCACTTGGCTTTGGATCGAACTTGAGGAAAGGGAATAAAACAAAAGAATTGAATGTGCATGAGGGAGGACAGTTTAGGGAGGGTAATATAAAAAAAAGAAAAAGAAAAAGAAAAATACACAGACTATTTGAAAGTTTCCCAGATGATCTCACGTAAGTAGATTGCTGAACAGGAATGAAACCTCTGAGGGTCATGCCCTGGGGAAAAGCTGCCAGGACACAGCCAGGCCAGGTTCCCAGCAGGAAAAGGGTGTCTTTAAAGTAATAAACTGGTCAAGGCTTGGA
Source organism: Corynorhinus townsendii (assembly GCA_026230045.1). Lineage (NCBI taxonomy): Eukaryota > Metazoa > Chordata > Mammalia > Chiroptera > Vespertilionidae > Corynorhinus > Corynorhinus townsendii. Next base: position 163,695,651 of record JAPDVU010000001.1, on the reverse strand, counting down.
TTAGAGGCGAGAGGAGAGGAAAGGAGGAGGCTTGCAGCAAGGCCACACAAACCACGCAAATGACTTTCTAATCTTGCCACATGGGCATTTCTAGCTTTGTTCTGAGTCAACCCCAGCTGCAGGCCTGGATGAACAGTTTAACAATCCTTGCCTGTAAACATAGATTTTTTTCCCCCCTCAAATGAGGCATCTTGAGCCTGGGGCTCTGTGGTATTTAAACAGGCAAGCGCTTGGCGCTCCTCCAGCTTTACCTGCAGCTGTATTTCTTGTAAGACGGTCACCAGCTTTGACTGCAGAGCTTGGTCTTAGTTCTCTTGGACAATTCCCTGGAACTTCTGCTCAGGAGCATCTGGGGACAGTGGGAGGTGGCAAAGGGGGTGGATGGGGTGGAGACAGGGGATGGGGACAGACTAGGGGTGTATTAGAGAGATTTGCTAAAGACTGGAATTATAATACATGGATGTAATAATTTAACTCTAGGAAGCTGATGTGATCCAGGATCTGATTAGCACAAGAGGAAATCTGCTGGGTTGGCTGATGGTGATTGGATTGAGATGGAAGCTTTGTTTTCCTTTTCCCCATTTAGAAGTCAAAAACGTGGGCACTGGGGAGTCACTTATATTCCCAAGGGGGCAACCTCTCCTCATAGGCTTCTCAGCTATAACTCAAATAATAATAATCAAGTGAACATACTTGAAAACAGCTCTAATTTTAGTTCATTTTATTATTTAGAGATGGGGAGAGAAGGAGGGGTGGAGGAGGAGGCTGCCATCTATGACTAATGCTATCTTGCAAGCTCTTAAGCCATATTTAGTAACATGGAGTATAAAAATAAGCTTTTAGTTCAATTTTTTTAAGTTGACTTCTGTTTCCTTTCTTCTATTCCCTCTCCCAAAGACGGATTTAACTAATTACACTTTCAGCTGAATGCTGATAGACATGTATTTATTATCGGTGCTGTAAGCCCTGGAATTCTTTTTTCCTCTGTGAGGCCACAGACATATACATTAAGCTCAAGTCCCTGTGAGCTGTCAGAGTTATGGTCCAGCCCAGAGCAGTGCAACATGATAAAGTTTTCAGGCCCTGTTTAGTTAAGACTGAAGAGCTGGGACCCAGCCAATCTCCACCACTCAGGGCTCTTTTCACAGTCCAAAATGATTTGGCTTAAACGTTTCCAACTGTGATGAGGTCCCATTTCAGTGATTATGCAGTCATTCACTTTTCCACATCAACATCAAAGTCATTAACAGCCGAGTATTATTGCACTGGCTGGAATTCAGTTAAGGACTAGAGGGAAGTTGCTCTTTATTAAGATAAATCATTGCCTTGGTTATGTCACCCATGAAATAATCAATTTACTGTGTTGGTTAATTTCCTCCCTCTTTGATCTGTGAATTAAATTCAACAGATCATTGTTTCACACAACCACCACTCAAAAAATGTTATAAGGGAAAATGCACACACATGTTCTGATGGCCGTGGTCTTACAAGTATGATAAACAACATAGCAAACTGAGGGCTCAGTTCATTCGATCATTCATTTCCCCAGTTATCTTATCTCCCCACTGCTCCAAGGGCAAGGTAACACCCTGATCTAACTGGGTGATCTTCTCTCTGAATTCCTGAAGTGTTCTGTTAAGAACTAAAATGTTAAGCAGAATTAGCCTTAATACTTTGGGGATCATAAGCTTGAACCAAATCCAATGCGGGATATCCTTGTCTGGAATTCAGGACAAAAAAGCAGCAATCTTTACAAGGATACTCACTTATAAGTGTGAGGCATCCTTTAGAGGGATCCCTCTCATTAATTCGAGGCCTTCTTTGTTCCATAATTCATGGCTTCTTACAGGGAAAAGACGTTGAGTGAGATGTTTTATTTTTCCTTGCTTTGGTGATTCCTATGAGAAATATTTTTGTGCTTGGATGATTTAAAAATATTTTTTCATAATGAAATATTTCAAATATGCAGACAAGTATAGAGAATAATATAATAAAAATCCATGGACCCACAACACAACTTTATCAAATCTTAGCATTGCACTTCAGATGTGTGTGTGTTTTAAAGAAATAAATGTTATAGATACAGTTGAGAACTTCTATGTATCCTCTACTATTTTCTCTCTCTTCAAAGAAAATTGCTGTCATAAATGTATGAATATAAATGCTTTATTTAGTTATTTTACTTTTGCTACATATTTTTTGCAATCACAAGCAACAGATATGTTATTTTATAGTTTTTTTTAAGCTTTTTGAAGATGGTATTATGTCATATACTTCCTTTTGCATTTTGCTTGTTTCATCTACATTAAATGTTTGGGAGTTACCAATGTTAATACATGTAGACCTAAGTTACTTATTTTTAAAATTTATTTATTTTTAAATATATTTTTATTGATTTCAGAGAGGAAGGGAGAGGGAGAAAGAGAGATAGAAATATCAGTGCTGAGAGAGAATCATTGATTGGCTGCCTCCTGCACACTCCCTATTGGGGATTGAGCCCTCAATCCAGGCATGTGCCTTTGGCTGGAACCAAACCTGGGACCCTTCAGTCCACAGGCCAACACTCTACCCACTGAGCCAAACCAGCCAGGGCTATTATTCATTTTAACTGTGACATAGTATTTTGTTGTATGAATACAATTAAATATTAGCTACGTGTCTTTTTCCACAAGTATATTTTCTCTGGGGCACATACAAAAAGATGGAATTTCTAGATCATCAGGCATGCACATATTTAGCTTTGCTAGACATTGTCAAATTACCAATTTGTATTCTCACCACTACTAGATCAGAATCTTTATTTTTCCAAACTTTCTGTGCTAGAATGATTAAAAACAATTTTCTAATTAAAACATCAGACTGAAGCCAGTGTTCTCTGGTTTCTGTGAGCTCAGTCTCCACACTGGAAATAGAGTAGAGAAGTGTAGTTGACATAATTCCAAAGGAGGTAGGAATTTCCCAATGGTTATCTCTTACCTGCGTTTCAATCTTGACTTTGGAGATCTGGCTCATGAAATATATGTAATCAAGATAACATAGAGGGTTACCTTATGGCAAATCATTCTTTTCCCCCTTGTGGATAGCTCTTTAGAATCAGCTGAAATGGAGATATGACAATTTTCCACGTCCTTCAGACACAAAATGACACTTTGACAAGATGATTACAACAAACATAGAGCTGCAATTTTAATCCCTTCAATCTCAAATTTTCATAGAGATGACCAAACCATGTCAAATTTTTAAAAATGATACTTCATGTGTTAAAATCAAATAGCATTTATTGGACACTTAAGAGAATGTGAAACATGGTGACAGCTATATGTTTGCATTTAGGTGAACATGGGGCTTGGCAGCTAAGAATTTATTATAGAAAAAATAAAGCCAATATTAATGAGAAGTAGAAAGAATTTAAAAGTATTTGAGATACCACATCACCAACTGTGGTTAATCCCAAGTTTAAAATGCTCATCTTCCCAAACAGGGTGGCACTTATCCACATGGAAGACACAGAAAAGGCTTTAAGAACTGTTCTCTCAGCCACATTGACTAAGGGGGAATTGAGCCTGATATCTAGTATTTAGTTAGATGTATGTATACATACGGTACAGAGAACTCTAAAAAATTATACATTGTCATGATTATTACTTTACTTATTTGCAAATCAGGCAATAGAAAATTTCACATATCACTTCTGCTACTTCTAAGTGGACATTAGGCACCAAATCAAATGTGTTTTATTGGATTCTATTTCCATTTAGGAGAGCGATGATGCTGGTTGCCCAGTCTTCTCTTTCTAATTCATCCTCCACCTATCTTTGCTGCTCTGGGGCTCCTATGTCCCTGGCTTCTGGTTGGGTTTTGTTAGTGATAATGAGCATTGCTAAGAGAATAGAGGGTAGGGAGAGGGGGGCATATTTATTCCTCCCCCCTTTCTTAGTCCATTCAAAATAAAAACAGTTGTTTAAAATATTTTCAGACTTCATGGTAGAAACATCAAACTGGTAAAATAAAAGATAACTAGAGAGAATCCAAGATGGTGGCATAGGTAAACACCTAAACTGCTGCCTCACACAACAATTTCAAAACTACAACTAAAAGACAAAACGTCTATCACCCAGAACCCCAGGAAAGCTGGCTGAGTGGAAGTTCTACAACTAGAAGGAAAGAGAAAAGAGCATTGAGACGTGCACAAGCGCTGAAAAGCTGAGGTACGGAGGCGCAGGATCTGGGCTGGTGGCAGGCGTTGCTTTTTTCAACCCAAAGGGAGACAAGCCCCCGATTACTCTGAAATACAGTTTCTGGAGAGATGCGGGGGACCCAAACTCCTATGGGGAGAAGCTGGATTGTCTGCCACCAGGTCGGAAAGTGAGGGGGACCTGCTTGCAGAGCTGCGCGCAAGAATAATTGTTTACTGCGCTGGGGCACAGGATGCAGTGGGAGACACAGAGCCGGCTAACTAGCAGCCATTGCTATTTGCTATGCCCTAGCCTAATGATGCCCTGAGACCCCGCCCCACACAACCTACAAACCCACCAAGCTCCAAGCAGCAGTTTTAGCATAAGAAAGGCCTGCCCTATCGCAGCTTAACCTAACAAACTTGCAGCCCGGATCAGACAAGTCCAAAAACTCCAAACCCCAAGCAAAGAGGAGAAAACTGTAGCTCTCGCTGTAGCTCCTGCTGGGCGGACTCAGACAATAACTGACCTGCACCCCTTTGGAGATCCAGAAGCCAGTATACCTAGTGGTCAGTGTGGGAAACCAGATTTCAACTCCTCACATCCATAAGTGACACATTGAAGAGGCAGACTCAGCGAGCACCAAAGCCCCACTGAAACAAGTCCTGCACCACAAGCGTGTCTCCAGCCCAGCAGTTCTTCCATTATAGACACAGCGAGTCCTCACAGCCCATTGGCCTGGAGGTCAATTCCTCCCAGCATACCAACAGCAATTAAGGCTTGACTATACCAAGACTTTGCACTCAGCCCACAAAGGGGTGTACCAAGAGCGTCCACATCAGGTGATTGGGGAGGCTGAGCTACTGCCCCCTATAGGTCACCTACCACACAAAGCCACTCCATCAACACAGGCAACCAGCCAAAATGCGGAGACAAAGAAACATGTCATGAATGAAAGAAACGGAGGAAAGCAAACTACTGGACGACATAGAGTTCAGAACCACATTTATAAGATTACTCAAGAATCTTCTAAAAACCGCCGAGAAACTTGATGACACTTCTGAGGAGCTTAGTGAGACCCTCAAGGACCTTAATGAGAATGCCAAAAAAATGGAAAAGGACCAGTCAGAAATGAAGCATACACTGTCTAAAATAAAGAATATACAGAAACTGAACTGTAGATCAACGTACCCCAAGAATCAAACCAAAGATCTGAAATATGAGGAAACAAAAAACACCCAACCAGAAAAACAAAAAGAAAAAAGAATCCAAAAATATGAAGATAGTGTAAGGAGCCTCTGGGACAACTTCAAGCGTACCAACATCCGAATTTTTGGGGTGCCAGAAGAAGAGAGAGAGCAAAATGTTGAAAACCTATTAGAAGAAATAATGACAGAAAACTTTCCCTACCTGGTGAAAGAAATAGACTTACAAGTCCAGGAAGCGCACAGAACCGCAAACAAAAGGAATCCAAAGAGGACCACACCAAGACACATCATAATTAAAATGCCAAGGGCAAAAGACAAAGAGAGAATCTTGAAAGCAGCAAGAGAAAAACGGTTAGTCACCTACAAGGGAGTTGTACCTATACGACTGTCATCTGATTTCTCAGCAGAAACTATGCAGGCCAGAAGGGAGTGGCAAGAAATATTCAAAGTGATGAACAGCAAGAACCTACAACCAAGATTACTCTACCCAGCAAAGCTATCATTCAGAATTGAAGGTCAGATAAAGAGCTTCACAGACAAGAAAAAGCTAAAGGAGTTCATCACCACCAAACCAGGATTACACGAAATGCTGAAGGGTATCCTTTAAGAAGAGGAAGAAGAAGAAAAAAGTAAAGATAAAAATTATGAACAACAAAATGACATCAAATACATACCTACCAACAAGTGAATCTAAAAATCAAGTAAATAAAAAATCTAAATAACAGAATGGACTGGTGAATATAATAGAATCAGGGACATAGAAAGGGAGTGGACTGACAAATCTCAGGGGGAAGTGGGTGTGAGTGGTGTGGGAAGAGATGGGACAAAAATCTTACTCCTATGGATGAAGACAGTGGCAGGGGGTAAGGGCATGGGGTAGGGTGGGGTGGGGAATCAGGTGGAGGAGAGCTACAGGGGGAAAACAAAAAGAGGAACACCTGTAATCTGAACAATAAAGATTTATTTAAAAAAAAAGTTAACTAGAAGAAATGAGAGTTTAAATAATGGTGCTTTTAAATTTTCATAAAGGCAAAATGTCTATCCTTAGATATAAAATTATTAATATTTTAACATGTATGAGTTTATCTGAAACATATCCAAGCCTAAGTTTCATCATCTGTAAAGTGTGGGTAATATGAATACTTATCATAAAGACTGCTCAGAAGATTTAATAAATTAGTGCAGCAATTTTTAACAGGTGTGCTGCAACAACTTTTTAAATACACAATACCTGACTATTTAGTCAAGGGTACTGATCTCTTTTCCACTGGATTGTCAAATTAAAAAATCACAACAGCCAACACAACAATAGCTGTCCTGTGTGAATGAATCAAAATTATACATATTTTTTTTTTTTGCCTGGCCAGTGTAGCTCAGTGTTTGAGCATCAGCCTATGAAACAGGAAGTCACAGTTGGATTTCTAGTCAGGACACATGCCTGAGTTGTAGGCTTGATCCCCAATAGTGGGTGTGTAGGAGGCAACTGATCAATGATTTATTCTCTCTCACCATTGATGTTTCTATCTCTCTTTCCCTATTATACTTTTATTTATCAGATTAGCAAAAAAAGTTTTTTTGGTGTGCTGCATAATTTTCGTAGTTAGTTTATGTGTGCCATGAGATGAAAAAGGCTGAAAATTGCTTGCACTAGTGAATGAAAGGCATTTAACAGAATATCTGATATCTAATAGGTATGCAATAAAATTGAGATTATTAGTCTTATCATTTTCTTTTTTGGCTGTCTCCTTCCATTTACCATATCTTCTCAGAGATTATCAAATGATAATTTGTAGTTTAAAATTAATAGGGACATTTTTTCCATGGTAAATTTGAGATGTTATCTTTGCCATTTTTTTTATAAGCACCTGTGGGCAGGAAAATATTTTTGAAGGATTAATTATTTTTCCTCTTGCATTTCCTAGTTGAGTCCCTGGAGCCAGATACTCTTGGCTTGGATTTTGGTTCCATTTTTTACTCATAGCATGACCTTAGACTAAACCCTAATTTTCTCATCTATAACTGCCTAGAATTGTAATGAGGAATAATCAGAGAACTGATTTAAATAACTAAACTCAGCTCTAAATGGACGTGAGCTCTAATGATATATTATGATCATTGTTATCATGCTCTTCAGGTGTCAAGGAGAGTGAAGACAACAAAATAAACTGTGGGGTTCTAGGGAGCAAGCCTGCTCTTTCCAGGAGAACACTGTGCATCTATAACGCCTTCATTACTGCCTCTGTGTTTGTTCACTCTGAGGATCAGCACTCCACCAGATTGGCTTTGTCCTATCCAGGCTTTGCTTGATTTTAAGGCCCTTTCTGAGACATATCCTTTTGCAGCATTCCTTTAAGATGAGCTGGTGGCAGGATTTAAAAGATAAACTGAGGCACAATAATTTCAGATCCCCCGAGTCACACAACATGTAGCAAGTGGGTGTGTTCTTTCCTTTCAGGAAAGGGGAGAACACAGTAAAAGCCTTTCTTAGAAAGGCTTTTCAGCTAATGCTCTTTGACTTTGTTGCTTGTTTCTGACTGGGGGGAATGTGAAGGGGCTGGAAGGACCAGTGATGGTGCTGCAGGTGAAGTCACCTGTGAGATGCATGGAACACTTGTCCTTGGAGGGCGTCTGTGGGAGCAGTGAACACCAGACAGCAGGACAAATACTTCCTCCCTATTGTTCACCGCAGAAACACTCACTAACCTCTCTCTCTCTTTTTGATTAAGACATTCTGTGAGCTCACTTCTGAAAAAGCTAAAGATTAACAGAGAAAAACCACACAAGTATCATTCTTTAGGCTGAAACATTGGTCAGATGTGCTGGACACCTCAAACACATAGACTTTTACATGTTATAAGTTTAGGCGAATAATGTTTAAACAGCTCAAAATTTTTAAGTGTTTTAGGTTCAAACATGTAAGTTTTATCAAACTTATTTAGTTAAATTAGGAAAATATATATTTTCACCACAGGGGAAATATATGTTGAAAAAATATGACTTTAGACTATCTCTAATGATAGCAGTCTCCAAAAAAGGCTAAAAGAGTCAGTGAAAATGTATGTAGGCATGTAGATGTATGTGGACGAATTCCCTTATAATTTATACTGCCAAGAAAGTATTAACTACAAAACAGTATAGAGGAGAAAATGTGAGCTAGGACTGGATTCTGATTAATATTGCAATCATTTGAATAGGAGTGATTCTCTTTATTTTAAAGATGGTCCTTTCTGATGAGAATTTCTCATTCCTACCTGTTATTATATATAGGGGTTAAAGATGTGTAATTTAATGGTAAATAAAGTTTAAAACTAATTACATTTGCTTTTAAATAGCCCCATCAATCAGTATCTAAAATTTACCAGAATTGAACATTAATCCATCAAGTGGTTGGAAATTGCCAGGGTATTTCAGGCTACTTTAGCAGTTCATATTTTATCATATTACTGTCTGCACATTACTAACATTAAGCATAATTTCATGCAGAAGACAATTAGATTAATGAATGACTCTTGTGTTGTCAAATATCATGAAAGCCATTTCTGCAAAACGAACTGGAAAATCTGTTCTGTATTTTAGAAAAGGTGGCAGTTTCTATACTAGACAAAGGCCAACTTCTGTATTCAGTTACTAACATATAATTCTGGCCTGGAAGTCTAACCTCAGAAAATGGTCCAATAAATTCATGTCCAAAAATAAGTTCAAGTCCAGTGAAGCAGTTCATTATTCATTGGGTAGGATATGAAAGAGAAGCTTAATATTTTACTGATGATTCCAAGCCCAATAAAATTTTTTATTTCTAATTCAGGTAAAAGTCAACTCTCTATTACTTGTGATATTTCTGAATTAGAAGTAATTGATGACCATATATAGAAATTCCAAGCCTCGATCATCTCTCTTCACTGATAAATAACATCTTGGCCTGTTGAGAAGTTGATTTCCCAGTATTATCATACAATAAATGGCCTCAAGAAGCAGAAAGTTAGACCACTGAGCCTCATTCAGAATTATTTATGCTAGGAACTCTCATTACTTGGGTCATATAATTAGATTACCCCTTCTGTACTTTAGAATATGTTTCTTCCAAGGCCAGATGAAAAGGAAGACTCATAACCTAGCAGTTAATGAAAAATGTTAGCCTTTGAATGCAGCTGAGGGTCACTGTACCAATCCTTTTATCTTATAAGAAATGGTGGGTCCAGAAAACTTGAGTGTAAGGACCATGCAGTTAATAGCAGAATCAGAATTAGCATGTATAGATCTGACATCTAATTTAGTGCTCTCTCCCCCACATTTAAAGTCTATTTCCATTTCTACTACTTCTCTAAAAGTCTGTCAGATATTGGTCAGAAATGTAGTGACCTAAGGAGTGCATGAAGCCGATACTTTTCTGGAAGATGGGGAAGCTGGATCCTAAAGTGACAGGGGATGGGGTTGCTCAGGCACAAAGGCCTCAGGAGCTCTGCAGGCAGCTGAGAAGGGAGGACTGAGGAAGGAGAGGACACATGACCTGCTGTGGTGTACTGAAAGTGGACAGTGGCTCGAAGGTGGCTCAGTCAGGGCAACTGGTGAGAATAGGATTTCCAAAATTTGTGGGGGGAAGGATTTTTAAGGCAAGCCAATAAAAGTAGAAATCATGAAGAAAAAAGGTAAACAGGATCAAAACAGAATAAAAAGACAAAACGGAAACTAGAAAAGACATTTACGACATAAGAAAGAAGCACAAAGTTAATGACCCTATTCTAGCATAGTTCTTATTAACAGTGAAAAAAAAAAAATAAACATGAAAAACAAGGGCAAACAGTAGAGCCCTAGCCGGTTTGGCTCAGTGGATAGAGCATCTGCCTGAGGACCCAAGGGTCCCAGGTTTGATTCTGGTCAAGGGCAGGTCCTGGGTTGTAGGCTCCTCTCTCTGGGTGAGGATTTTAAAAAAGATATGTTCTTGCCCTGGACTGTGTGGCTAAGTGGTAGGAGCTTCAGCTCGTGAGCCAAAGATCTTGGTTCTATTCTAGGTCAAGGTCAAAGTCATGTACCTGGTTGCAGGTTTGATCCCCAGTCCAGGTGGGGGAGCCTGGGGAAGGCAATTAATCGATGTGTCGGTCTCATATCAATGTTTCTCTCTCTCTCTCCCTCCTCCTCCCTCTTTCCCATTATCTCTAAATAAAAAAATCAATGGAAAAAATATCCTTGGGCGAGGATTAAGAAAAATATTTAAAAAAAATAAGAGTAGACAGGAGAAGGTTAAATGGGGAGAAATAAAAACTTTTCAACAAATAGAAAATGTTTATTCTCACAAGGAATCAAGTAAATGAAAAAATGTAAAAACATCATTGAGATGCAATCTTTTTCATACCACACTACTTTTCATTATAAAAAAAGGATGAAAACATATGAAATTGAAAAACCATGAAAGATATGGTAAATAATTTATGGCTTAGGCTGGTGGTACTTTAATTGGTATAACTTTTTGGAAGAGTAATTTACAATGTATCCCTAAAGTCTAAAAGGGCCCCTAGTTTTTGACCCAGCAATTCTACCTCTAGGAATAAATACTAAAGCAATAATCATTGAGCATAACTATTTAACAATGCAAAAAATTAAAAAGCCAAATAAGAGAGAGATTAGTTAAATAAACTATATGTGCATAATGTGTATAAAGCAGTTTATTTATCTATAAAATATGTATAATAGCAGTCCATATCTTAAATGTACATAAACTATATAGTAAATACTCCATAGCTGTACTAATTATTATCACTGCTATGTACATTGCCCTTTAAAGTTCTTTTGTGTTTTGGGGAAGGTTGGTCAGGGCAAATGGAAAGAGCCCGTGATGGTATGTGCTTGGCAGGCTGGCTCATGGACAGCCGGTGGGCAGTGTGACTGTGGCCCAGTGAGTGCAGGGGAGCAGTAGAAGATGATGATGATGATGAACTTGGAGAGGTGGCTGGGACCAGATTATTTGGCCTTGTAAGCCATGTTAATAACCTGGTATTTTATATTTATTTGTTTACTGTTTGTCTTCCCACAATGATTAATCTCCACAAGGACAAGGACAGGGTTGGGTAAAAGCAGGTGTAATACAATATTTAACAAATGATAGTACAAGAATAAATTCTGTGTTTCACATAATCACAGCTGTCAACCTACTTTTGTCCCATCCTGCATTTTGTTTTGTCGCTGCAGTGCCCACAGCATCTAGGACTGCACTGCTCAGTATGGTAGCCACTAGCCACATGTATCTATAAGCACTTTGGATGTAACTGGTCTAAACTGTGGTGACAAATATCTCTTAAATAAATGTTTATATTCATTGCACATTGAAATGATAATACATAGATATATAGGGTTAAATCAAGTATATTAAAATTAATTTTACTTGTTTCTTTTTTTTACTTTTTAAAATATGGCTATTAGAAAATTTAAAGTGACATGTATGATTCATATCATATCTATGTTAAAAGTGCAGGCATGCCCAGCCACCGACCTATGAACCAGGAGGTCATGGTTTGATTCTTGGTCAGGGCACATGCCCAGGTTGAGGGCTTGATCCCCATTGTGGAGTGTGCAGGAGGCAGCTGGTCAATGATTCTCTCTCATCACTGATGTTTCTAGCTCTCTCCCTCTCCCTTCCTCTCTGAAGTCAGTAAAAAATATTTTTAAAAAGCACAGGCATGAAAGGCACACATTTGTTATTCAGCAAGTATTTGTTGAATGAATAGATGAGCACGTGTTATAGTCTACCTTGATTTTGTTTGACATGACTTCTGGATTTTAAATTTGACTCAAAAACTGAAGTATCTATGGTTAGAAGAGAACTTGATTAATATTTATCCTATCAGCCTCTCTTAGATTTTTGTTTCTTCTTGCTCTGTGCTAATGGACCTTTCTGAGAGTTGGGCAACATGTATTTGGCTGTAGATATCTCCTGATTGAGGCAGAAAATTCTGCTATTGTCCTTGTAGATAGATAACACTTGGATCTGACAGTATTAAACAATAGCTCTAGGAGTTTGTGAATTTTAGATCCAATATCCAATCTTGATGGATGTTGTAAGAATTTAGTCAATGAGTACATCAACACATATTTAATTTATTAAAAAAGTCACAAGCCAATATACATATAAAGGCAATTATGGCATATGTGCTTTTTTACTGAAAGACATGTATGTACAGGGTAAAACTCTGAAGTAAAGAGGGTGATTATTTTTCTTTTTTGGTTTAAGAGAACTGCATCTTTCTATGTATCCACAGCTGTGAAGGAATATGTTTATATCTGTGCATTTACCTATAGGGAATTCATATGCACCTTTGTTGGCCTGGTGCGTATTTATAGAAATCACTTTTTCCTATCTATAGAAATGTAGATGAGTAAATTTTTAGAATGTATAGGTGGTCATAGAAAGGGTTTTCTAAGAGGATGACAGACATTGGGGCTGAATCCTGCTTCAGGCAGTAGCAAGCAAGTTAAACCATCACTGATTGACTTTTATTAAGTCTGATTTGTAAGGCTGATAGGCTCAGGCTTGCATCTGATGGACAGGTTTTTGTCACCCAGCCAAGATAGGAATCCTAGAGAAATGCCAAAGAGAAAAGACAGTGTTGTTCCCCAAAACCTATTGTGCTTTGAACGTTTGCTACTTTATTTTTTTCTATTTTACATACCCACGCTGAAATGTTTTTACCAATTATTTTGTCATTCTTTATGAAACTTGGTTTAATCAGATGCTGAGTCTGATCTTTGTGCTTTAGGCTATGGCTGTAAATAGCAATGAAGTGGAAATACTATTTGTTTAAGAAGCTGGAATGCATTGGTTCAGTTAAGAGAGAGAGGGGAAGAATATGGACACACATGCTTTCCTCAACTCCCAGTTCCCTCCAAAGGGATATCTTTAAAAAGTTTTTGTCTTTTTAGTTATCCTTAAAGAATTCTCTTATGGGCTAGGTAGGTATGAATTGAATTCCTTACATGTAACTGTCTTTGCTCTCTCTCTTGCTAGGTTAAGCCAGAGGTAAATTTATAAAGCTTGTTTTTTGTTGTTTTTTTTTAAAAATATATTTTTATTGATTTCAGAGAGTAAGGGAGAGAGAGAAATATCCATTATGAGAGAGAATCATTGATTGGCTGCCTCCTGCACACCACCGATTGGGAATTGAGTCCTCAACCCAGGCAAGTGCTCTGCCTGTGAATCGAACCATGAACTCCTAGTTCACAGGTTGACACTCAGCCACTGAGCCACACCAGCCTGGCAGCACTGATTTCTTTTTCTTTTTTTTTAACTTAATAAATCTTCATTGTTCAGATGATTATAATTGTTCCTCTTTTTTCCACCATAGCTCCCCTCCACCCAGTTTCCACCCCACCCTCTGCCCTTACCCCCCCCCCCCCCCCCGCCCACTGTCCTCATCCATAGGTATATGATTTTTGTCCAGTCTCTTCCCACACCCTCCACACCCCTTTCCCCCAGAGAATTGTCAGTCCACTCCCTTTCTATGCCCCTGATTCTATTATATTCACCAGTTTATTCTGTCCATCAGATTTTTTTAATTCACTTGATTTTTAGATTCACTTGTTGATAGATATGTATTTGTTGTTCATAATTTTTATCTTTACCTTTTTCTTCTTCTTCCTCTTCTTAAAGAAAAACTTTCAACATTTCATATAATACTGGTTTGGTGGTGATGAACTTCTTTAGCTTTTTCTTGTTTGTGAAGCTCTTTATCTGCCCTTCAATTCTGAGTGATAGCTTTGCTGGGTAGAGTAATCTTGGTTGTAGGTTCTTGCTATTCATCACTTTGAATATTGCTTGCCACTCCCGTCTAGCCTGCATAGTTTCTGTTGAGAAATCAGCTGACAATCGTATGGGTGCTCCCTTGTATGTAACTAACTGTTTTTCTCTTGCTGCTTTTAATATTCTCTCTTTGTCTTTTGCTCTTGGCATTTTAATTATGATGTGTCATGGTGTGGTCCTCTTTGAATTCCTTTTGTTTGGGGTTCTGTGCACTTCCTGGACTTGTAAATCTATTTCTTTCACCAGATGAGGGAAGTTTTTGGACATTATTTCTTCAAATAGGTTTTCAGTATCTTGCTATCTCTCTTCTTCTGGCACCCCCATAATTCTGATGTTGGTACACTTAAAGTTGTCCCAGAGGTTTCTTACACTATCTTCATATTTTTGGATTCTTTTTTCTTTTCTGGTTGAGTGTTTTTTACTTCTTTGTATTTCAATTCTTTGACTTGATTTTTGTGATCCTCTAGGCTGCTGTTAGTTCTCTGTATAATATTTTTTTATTTCAGTCAGTGTATGTTTAATTTCTAGTTGGTCCTTTTTCATATCCTCAAGGGTCTCACTAAATTTATCGGCCTTTTCTAAGAAATTCTTGAAAAACCTTATAACCGTGGTTTTGAACTCTATATCCAATTGTTTGCTTTCCTCCATTTCTTTAGTTTGTGATCTGTTTCTTTGTCTCTGCATTTTGGCTGCTTCCCTGAGTTAATAGAATGGCTTTGTGTGCTAGGTGTCCTATATGGCCCAGTGGCTCAGCCTCCCCAGTTATCTGAGGTGGACGCTCTTGGTGCACCCCTTTGTGGGCTGTGTGCACAGTCTTGTTGTAGTTAAGCCTTGATTGTTGTTGGTATCACTGGGAGAAATTGACCTCCAGGCCAACTGGCTGTGAGGATCAGCTGTGTCTATGCTGGGAGAAGTTCAGTGCTGGAGGCACCCTTATGAGATAAGACTTGCAAGAGCCTCTGTGCTCAGCTTGGATGGGGCGAAGTCTCAGGGCAGAGAAAACAGCCTTGCCTTCTCATCAGCCCTGCCCTAATAGGCCCCTGTGTCTCAGTGTCCCGTGGTAATCGCTGCAAGCACCTCCTAGAGAAAGTTGCCCTTGAGTTCTGCCCACTGCCAGACAATCCAGTTTCTCCCTGAATGAGTCTAGGTCCCCAGAGTCTTGCCCAGAACTGGAGTTCGGTACAGTCAGGAGCTTTTGTCTCCCTCCCGCTTGAGAAAGCCAGCTGCGTACTCAGTTGCTCGCCCTCTCCATGTGCACACCTCGGTACCTCTGCCTTCCGCAGTTCCTCTGAGTCTCAGTGTGCTTTTCTCTTTCCTGACAGTCCAGTTTCACCCAGTATGAGTCTGGGACCCCAGAGTCTTGCCCAGAACTTTAGTTCAGCGCAGTTGGGAGCTTTTGTCTCCCTTCCAATTGAGAAAGCCAGCCTCGCACTCAGTTGCCAGTCCTCTCCACACACACGTCTCAGTACCTCTGCCTCCTGCAGCTCTTCTGAGTCTAGGTGCGCTTTTCTTTTTTCTTCTAGTTGTAGAATTTCCACTCAGCCAGCCTTCCTGTGGTTCTGGATGATGTCCGTTTTATCTTTTAGTTGTAGTTTTGAAATTGTTGTGGGAGGCAGCAGTTTAAGTGTTTACCTATGCCACCATCTTCGTTTCCTTCTAAAGCTTGTTTTTGACAGCTCCAAGCTACTTTTACATCCAACCAGTGTTTGTTGAACATCTATTAGGATGGACCCCAAACCCTTTGCTTGGAAGGTGCTTTTGCAAATATTTCATTTAAACTTCATAAAGATGTGTCCATGCAAGTGTTTCAGATGAACAAATGCATTCTCTACGTGGTTTTTAAAAAGTCACACAGATAGAAAGTAACAGTTCCAGTCCTCTAACTCTTATGTTTAGTGGTTTTTATCTTCTTAGGTAGCTCCACTAATTCAAACCTGTTCTCATAAATGCCCTGATAATCTCATTCTCATGAAGATGTGCAGGTAGCCAAGGCTTACTAGACTCCTAATTTCCTTTGAGACTTCTTTGACCCTTGAGTTATTTAGAAGCTTATTGTTTAATTTAGAAATATTTAGAGATTTTCTAGATTTCTTATGTTATTGAATTCTAATTGAATACTGTCCTGACCACAGAATATATGCTATCATTTTGATCCTTCGCAATTCACTAAAAGTTGCTTAATCAGTAGGGTCTGTCTTGGTGAATGACTCCTTTGAGCTAGGGAAGAATGTGCATTTTACTATTGTTTGGTATAATCTATAATAATAAAAGCATAATATGCCAATTAGACCAGACATCCTTCCGGATAACCTTCCAGACAAAGCCACAGCAGGGGCTGATGCAGAGGCAGAGGTAGACAGCTGCCGTGGCAGGTGGGGGCCAAGTCAGCCACAGTGTCAGGGGCTGAACCCCTTGCAGGAATTCTGTGCCTCAGGCCTCTAGTGTTCTATAAGAGCATATCAGGCCAAGGATTGGTATTTTGTTCAAATCTTCTATATCCTTTGTAATTAATCTACTTGTTCTATCTATTTCTTCATTCACTTCTATAAATTATTGATTCATATATTTTTGGACTTAGTTATTAGGTTCATACACATTTAAGATTGCTATGACTTGTTGATGAATTGATGTTTTTATCATTATGAAACCTTCTCTATCTGTTAGTACTTTTCTTCTCAAAGTCTACTTTGGCTGATACTCATATACCATGTTAACTCTTGTTATATTTAGTGTTGTATGATATATGTTTTTCATACTTTTACTTTCAATCTGTATCCTAACCTTTTAAGCATGTACTGGCAAGCAGCATGTAGTTAGGCACTGTTTTGTTTTTTTTTGTTTTAAGCCTGACAATTTTTACATTCTAAATGTAAGCTATTAGTCCATTTACATTCAATTTAATTATTAATATGTTTGTATTTAGGTTTACTATCTTGATGTTTCTTTTCCTTTTGTCCCATCTGCATTTTGTTCTTCCATTTCTCCATTCCTGCCAGCTTTTGAGTGAAATGAGTACATTTTAATATTCTGTTAGATGCTCTCTCCTTTAGGTTATGCCTCTTAGTATTATTTTCTAGTGGTTGCTCTAGATATTAAAATATTCATCTTTACAATCAGGATAAGCACTCTAAACCTGTATACTTCCCAAAACTGGCCAAGTTTGCCCATTGTACTCTTGTCATATGTTTTATTTTGACATAGGTTAAAAAACTCATAATCTATTAATATAATTTTGACTTTAAATAGTCTAATAGACTTTTTAAAAATTAATATATGTATCTATTTAGTTGATAAAGGCATAGGTATAGAAATATTAGAATTTAAAAATTTATAGCAGTAATAATTTTATAGTATTTAAAATATTTTTACATTTTTATGTGTTAGTAATTTATATAGTAATTTTGAAAAATCCTTCATATTTATCCATATATGTATCTTTTCTAATGTTCTTTGTTCTTTCATGCAGGACTAGTTTTTCTCTGGTATTTACCTTCAGACAAAAGAATTTCCTTTACCATTCATTTTGGTGCAGGTCAGCTATGGATAAATTCAGCTTTTGTCTGTCTGAAAATTATTTTTTCTTCCTTCATAAAGGACATTTTCACTGGATACAGAATCTAGGTTGACAGTTTTTTCTTTCAGAACTTAAAAATGTCATTCCATTTTCTTCTGTTCTCCATTATTTGTGATGAATAGTCATACTTCATTCTGCTTGTTGTTCACTGGTGCATAAGGTGTGATTTTTTTCTCAGGCTGCTTTCAAGATTAGATTTGACTCTCAGCAGGTTGACTATGATGTATATAGCTAAGTTTTAAGTTTTATTTATCCTGCCCAGGGTAAACACACTGGAACTGCTTCATGTCACTGTGGATAAATAAGTTTATCAATTTTTCAAAATTTGCCATTATTATCTAGTCAAATATTTTTCTGCCTATTTTCTCTCTTTTCTTTCTATGACATTTCTATTATGCATATGTCAAACTATTTGATATAATTCCACAGATATCAGATGCTGTATTATTTTAAACTTTTTTATGCATTACAGTTTGGATGACCTCTATGATCATGATCTTGTAACTCACAATTTTTTTCTTCTCTATGCCAATCTAATAAGAATAAATGAAAAGAATTATGCTATCAATTTTGTTGTTGTGTTAGTATTTTCACTTGAATTTTTATACAGTTTTCATTTCACTGATGAAATTTTCTATTTGCTCACTTGTATCCTTTAATCATAGATTCAACATTTTTATCATATTTATTTTTAAAGCCCTCTCTGATTATTTCAACATTTGGGCTATATCTGGGTTTGGTTCTTTTTGACTGGTTTTTTGGTTTTTTTTTTCATAATGGTAAGTCACATTTTGTTTCTTTGCTTTTTGTTTGTTGTTCTGTGTAAGAAAAATGTAGATACTGAAGTAAATAATGCTTGTACCAAGCGAAAGGTTTACCCCTTTGCCATGCTGCTAGTGTGAGCATTGATTCAATGCATCTTTAGTTGACCTGGGTTTGGGCCATATTGTTGCTTCAGTTACATTTAGTTCAGCACAGTCTTCAAATGATTTTGGGGCAGGTTAAATACATCCTTTTTTAAAAAGAATCTGGGCTTTGGATATGAGTGCCTGGAGGATTTTCCTCAGGACTTATGCATTGCCTACATCTTTAACAGGTCCCACGTACTTGTACATTAGATGAGGAAACTTTGAGCTCTCTTACCTTTCTTCTAGCCATAGGAGGCCACTGCTTGCACACATTGTTAAGACTCATAGTGCCAGGAGGGTTTCTTTCATTTCTTCTATCCCACCCTTAGACTTTACCTGGCTTGGCATACTTGTGCCTGGCTGAGCGTGTGTGTGTGTGTGTGTGTGTGTGTGTGTGTGTGTGTGTGTGTGTGTTAAGGGGTGTTCTATTGACTATTGAGAGAAGAGAGGGGAATTTCTAACTATAATTATACTATCATTTTGATAGTCTTTCTCCTTTTACTTCTATAAATTTTTGCTTCATATATTTTTGTAATTTTATTATTTAGTCTTGTATTTTAGGACTGCCATATCCTTTTGATGTATTAATCCTTTATTTTTATGTAATGTTCTTCTATGTCTATGCTAATTTTCTTTTCTCTGAAGTCAATTTTATCTGATATCGATATGACCACTCTTGCTTTCTTTTAATATTAGTATGAGATATCTTTTTTCTACTCCTTATCTTTTAATTTGCCTATATCATTATAGTTGAAATGAATCTCTTGTAGCGAGTATATGGTTGGGCAACTTTTTAAATACATTATACCAGTCTCATACTTGGACCATTTCTATTTAATTGTCATACTTGGACCATTTATATTTAATTTTTGATATGTTAGAGCTTCAGTCAGATTTTTTGTTGTTTTTCTTGGTTTGTTTTTTCTGGTTCTTTTTTTTGTTTCTTTACTTTCTTTTTCTTGCTTCTCTTTGGGTTACATAAACATTTTTAGGAATTCCTTTTTGATATATCTATAATATATTAAGGGTATTTCTTTATATAGCTCTTTTAGAAGTTGCTCTGTGTATATTGTATATACATAATTCATCAGAGCCTACTTGTGTGATTATTTTACTAGTCTGAATCGCATGTAGAAATTTACTTCCCTTTATGTCTCTTTCCTTTCCTTTATTGATGATATAATTGCCTTAAATATTATCTTTGCATATATTTAGAACACTATCAGATATCATTATAATTTTTTGCTCCAACTGCAAATTTAGGACTTTCTTCAAGAGAAAGAAAATGTATTTGTATTTACCTATATATTTACTCTTTTCATTGTTCTTTTTTTTGACGTTGCATGATTCTTTTTTTTCCCTACTTCCTTCCTATTTACAGAATTTCTTTAACAAATATTTTAGTTTTCTGTTGGCTAAGAATATCTTTATTCCCATTTACCCCTGAAAAATAATGTCTTCAGATATACAGTCATACCTGACAGATATTGTGGGTTTAGTTCCAGACTGCCACCAGAAAGCAAATATAACTTGCTGTATTCACATAAATGTGTTGGTTTCCCAGTGCATATAAAAGTTATGTTTACACTATACTGTAGTCTATTAAATAGTGTGCAATAGTATTATGTCTAAAAGAAAAAATTTACATACCTTAATTTAAAAATTCTAGGGAAAAGATTAATGCTTGCCAGAGGGGAGGTGAGTTGAGGAGGGTCTGGGTGAAAAGGTAAGAGGATTAAAAAGTACAAATTGGTAGTTTCAAAATAGTCATGGAGATGCAAAGTACAGCAAAGGGAATAGTTAATGATATTGTAATAACTATGTATGGTGCTAGGTGTGTACTGGAAATCTTGAGGGAAACATTTGTAAAGTATATGATTGTCTAATCACTATGCTGTACACCTGAAACTAGTACAAAATAACATTGAATTTAAACTATAATTGAAAATTAAAAATAATTCACCATCTCTTAAAAAATGGTAACAATTATCTGAGCCTGTTGGAAAAATAGCACTGATAAACTTTCTCATTGCAAGTTTGTTGCCACAAACCTTGAATTTGTAAAAAATGCAACATTTGCAAAGCACAAAAAAGTGAAGTACAATAAACCAAGGCATACCTGTTGACTATAGATTGAGATTCCCTTTCTTTCATAAATTTTATGCCACTTCTTCATGGTTTTCATAGTCAGTCAGGGCACAAACTTAAGTTGCTGGTTCAATCCTCAGTTGGGGCACATGCAGGCGGTATCCAATCAATGTTTTTCTCTCACATCAATGTTTCTCTCTCTCTTTCCCTTTCTCTCTTTCTAAAATAAATAATAAAAAGTTACCCTCCGGTGAGAATTTTTAAAAAGTCAGTTCTTTAGAAACTTGATGTATAGATTAAATGCAGACCCACCCAAGATTGCAGCAAATTATTTTGTGGATATCAACAAACTGATTCTAAAGTTTATATGGAGAGTCAAAAGATCCAGAATAACCACAAAGTATTGAAGATAAACAAAGACAGAGGACTGACACTACTCAACTCCCAGACTTGTTATAAATCTATATTAATCAAGGCAATGTGGCATTAGTGAAAAAAAAATAGATAGACTAATGGAACAGAATAAAAAGCTCAGAAATAGACTCATAAATACAATTAACTGATCTTTGACAAAAAAGTAAAGACAATACACTGGAGCAAAGATAGTCTTTTCAATAAATGGCACTCAAGCAACTAGATATTCATATGCAAAACCATAGAATATAAACATAGATCTTACACCCTTCAGAAAAACTAAGTCAAAATGGTTCATAGACCTAAAAGTAAAATGGAAAACCATAAAACTCTTAAAAAAATAAAAATTGAAGAAAATCTAGATGACCTTGAATACAATGTGAATTTTAGATATAACTCCAAAGATAGAATTTATGAAATAAATAATTGATAAACTGGGCTTTATTAAAATTAAAAACTTCTTTCTGCCCTGGCCTGTGTGGCTCAGTTAGTTGGAGCATTGTCCTATACACCAAAAGATCATGGGTTCGATTCCTGTTCAAGGTACATACCCAGTATGTGGTCTGATCCCTAGTCAGGGTGCATACAGGAGGCAACTGATTGATGTTTCTCACATCAATTTTTTTTCTCTCTCCCCCTATCCCATCCTCTATCTCTAAAATTAATAATAACATTCTTGGTAAGGATTAAAAAACAAAATTAAAAAAAAACTTCTGTTCTGCAAAAAATGATGTCAAGGCAATGAGAAGAAAGGCAACAAACTGAGAATATATTTACAAAAGACATACCTGATAAAGAACTATTATCTAAAATATAACAAAAAAGGCTTATGGCTCAACAGTAAGGAAATGAACACACTGGTTTAAAAGTGGGCGAAATGTTGAAAAGACACCTCACTATTGAAGATATGGACATTGAAAATAAGCATATGAAAAGATGTTCAACATCATATGTCATTAGGGAATTGCAAATTAAAACTATGAGAAGCCTTTACAGACCAATCATAATGGCCAAAATGCAGAACACTGACAACACCAAATGCTAGTGAGGATGTGGAACAACGGGGACTCTTAGCCATTGCTGGAGGGAATGCAAAATGATAAGCCATTTGGAAGACAATTTGGCAATTTCTCATAAAATGAAATACACTCTTTTTATATGATCCATCAATTGTGCGCCTTGATATTTACCCAACGGAGCCAAACACATGTTCACACAAAAACCTGAACACTAATGTGTATAGCAACTTTATTCATAATTGCCAAAGCTCAGAAGCAACCAAGATGTTCTTTAGTAGGTGAATGGATAAAGACATGGTGGTGCATTCAGACAATGAAGTATCATTCAGTGATAAAAAGAAATAAGGTATTAAGTCATAAAAAAACATGGAGGAAATATAAATGCAGATTACTAAGAAGAAGAATGTAATGTAAAGGCTACATGCCATATAATTCAAATTATGTGACATTCTAGAAAGACCAACTATGGGAGCAGTAAAAGGGTCAGGGGTTGGGAGGCAGGAAGAATGATTAGGCAGAGCACAGAGGATTCTTAGGGCAGGAAATTATACTGTATTTTTATTTCATCCAAATGTTACTTTTGACATTGGCATAATTAAAGACTCTAGTGCCTAGAACATAGTAGTTGTGCAATAAATGTTGGACAAAAGGAATGGCTAAATACCCAACAGTAGGCAAAATAGTGCAATAGGGCAAAGTTTCCAAAAAGTCAGCTCTTCATTCTTCCTATTATTTGAGCAACATTTATGACCTGGAGAAAGCCTTTGGTAAATGTGATACACGGGCTCATTGCAGAGATCACAGACCTATTGGGATAGCTGTCTCCCAGTCATCATAGGTTATACACATCTAAATGACAAGGGACAATTTTTTATTCATTTTATATCTAGCATAGAACCTTGTTGACATGCATTTTGAATAGTAAGTTCTTAAATATTTGCTGAATGAATGTTAAAAACTGATACATTTCATGTCCTCAATAACTACGGAAGAGATTCTTAGTTTAAAGCTAAAATTTGTACTCTGTCCTAAACATTTCTGTTATGAACTGAACTGTGTGTCTTCCAAATTCATGTTGAAATCCCAAGTATAGTACCTCAGAATGCAACTCTATTTGAAGATAAGGTCTTCAACTATCTGATTAAGTTAAAATGAGGCCTTCAGAGTGGGGCCTTAATTCAATATAATTGTGGTCCTTATAAGAAGAGAAAGAGAAACCATGGGCAGGCAGAGAGAAAAGGCCCTGTAAGGACATGATAAGAAGGCTTCCATCTACCAATTAAAGACAGAGGCCTCAGGAGAAACCAAACCTACCAACTCATTGATCTTGGACTTCCAGCTTCCAGAACTGTGAGAAAATAGATTTCTTTCTCAAGCCACCCAGTCTGTGGTATTTTGACTAACATAATCCCTTTCCATGAATAACAGGGAACACCCACATTTTAACATTGTGAAGGTTTTATTTAACAAATATGTTGCTATTTATCCACATGCCTTGGCAAATATGTGTCTCAAATATAAAAATCATTATTCCAGTTAATGTCAAGGTGTGTTTGTCCCTCTCTTCCTTTATCACTAAAATCATACCTCTTGTTTATTTCTTTTTTACTTGTAAACAATGAAGAAATATCTAGTTGTAAGAGGAAGTAAGTGACAAACCATATTTCATAATTAATTAGGTTGCAGTATCAATTAAATATAGCCAAAGGAAACCAAAAGAAATTATACCTAATAATTTTTATGCATCCTGTTTATTTTTTCCCTCAAGAAACTACCATCTTTACCTTAAAATCAGTTTTGGTGTGACTAGTGCTAACTGGGCATCCTTTATCCCAACTGATTAAAATCTGAGGACCACAGAGGTTGCTAATTTATAATGTTCCACACCATGCTATTTGATGTTCAGTCCAATATTTTTCTGCAGGGCCCGGGATATACTCTAAGTGACAACTTTCCCTGTGCACATGTTATTTTCCCCCTCAGAATCTTCTTAGATGACACCCTCCCAGATAAGAAATAAGGAGGAAGCAAACACTGATGACATTTTATCAACAGGCTGTGACCCAAGTGTAACCAAACCCAAATTGCAGCGAGTCTACTTTTTCAACACTCCTGCTGTAGGCAGGATGATAATGAAGCCAGACAGAGACATTTCCTTCAAGTTTTCCAGACGATGTGGCTCCTTGAAGTAGATTACAATGAAATCTGTACAAAGTAAGAGGCATGTTGGAGCCTCCCTCCCCAGAGAAAACCGGTTTCCAGTCTGAGACTGACCCCATAAGTGGAGTCAAAATCCAATTGTTACATCATCCTTAAAGAATGTTATTTAACACAAAGACAGCCCATAAAGTAGCAGAAAGAGCAAAAATTTTCTGGCTTCAAGTATCATTAAATGTTTTTAAGAGGATATGGAAGGGTTGCAAAGGATAACAAAATAAAGTTTTAAAAGATTTTTATCTATGTCATCTAATTTTTCTTTTTCAGACAACATCTTTATGTTGGTAAGCTTTGAACTTTGTGAGTTTTAATATGACATGCAAGACATTTTTAAACCATAGTTACTCTACATTTGTTATATTATTCACTTTTAACTGATAAAAACATGCTAATTTAATCATAAAATTGAGAAAAGATTTATATACAGTTTCCAAAGATATTACATTTCAA
Source organism: Corynorhinus townsendii (assembly GCA_026230045.1). NCBI lineage: Eukaryota > Metazoa > Chordata > Mammalia > Chiroptera > Vespertilionidae > Corynorhinus > Corynorhinus townsendii. Next base: position 163,670,810 of record JAPDVU010000001.1, on the reverse strand, counting down.
CTTTTTTTCCTTATAATCCTATTTATAACCAATTAGTGTGTAGGCTTGGAGGAGAACAAAGTAATAGAAGTTGTGGTTGAAGAGTTTACTCTGTGTCCACAATGTGCTAGGAACTTTCTGGAATGTAACCTACTTCACCATCAAAACCTCCTGTTAAGTGGAATTTTCTGTTCACAAACTGATCGAAATATTTTTGCTACTTATTACTACAGAATTTTTGGTGGCTCCATGAAGTTCTGTGAGTTGCTTGAATTGGAGGATGACTATAGGCAAGAGTTTCAGCATGGGCTAAGATTTTCCAGAAATGTCCTTTGTGAGTTCAAGTGTGGTCTGAGCCTCCTAGGTCATGGATGTTAAGGGTGGTCTTTAGTATGGTAAAGAAAGTCCTTTAGATTTCTCCCTGACTTTAAACTACTTACTTATTCAATGAAGTGGTGGAACTGATTTATCCCAAAGTAACTTTGTATGTAGTAATGGGGAGTTATTGGTGGAAAACTTGTGTCAATGGTAAAGTAATGCTGGGGAACTACGCTGGAGGCAGCTACCTCAGAAGTCACCTAGACCTTTGGAAGCTGACTCTTGAGCATGGGTCATATGCAAAATTGCTGTCTATTTAACATGTCATACCTTACATCAGTCTGGACATTTCTTGGTTCAGTCTAGAATCCAGGGATACATGGTAGAGAGAAGGAGGTGCTAGAACTAAATGGAATTTTACAAGTGATGACATTGTAGAGATTAGGTGGCTGAGAATCAGCCCATAGGCCAAGAGACGTGAGGAACTGATGCAATTATTCAGATAAATTAGGGTGAGAACTAGTTTGCTGTTTTTTGCCATATTTTAACAATGAAATCTGGACATTTGGGTATGTAATAGTTTAAAAAATTGAAAACAGACATAATCATTCAAGTTATGCGGTATACAATATATAAAAGGGTGACAATAAAAACAAATAATTACACAGTTAAAATAGTTTAGCAAAGGTAAAAATAATGGAAGCTAACATATGTGGGTTTAAATCAATATATTTTCTTTTATGAAGTAAGCCATTTCCGATGCCTGTCTCCCCATGTGAACTTAATTAACTTAGTTGTTATTCAGAAGAATTGGACTTTTTCAGGGATTGGAGGAACAATTTTGATGCCATGCAACATTTAGTATTTTGATTCTAGGAAAGCAAAGTGATAATGATCCATATTCCATTGTGTGCTTTTTATATAATGCAAACTTACCAAATATGAAAATTTTAATTGGACTATTCTAAGCACTACCATGGTTATAAGCATCCTTGCTCTGATGAATCTTACATTAAAACATTTTTCCCAAGCTACTACAAAACCCAGAATCATTAAAAATTTAAGAATTGCTAAAATACAAAGGATGTGCATCTCAATACATTGTTTATGTTTTGCATTTCACTCAGATTGAGTAGTGAAACTAAATTGGTTGGTTTATTTTATATTTTGCCTGTTTCTAACCAACTTCACTTTTTTTTTCCATGGGTTCATCAAATGATGATGTCTTGGGGGTTTCAGACTCCTGCCATCATTCATATTCTCAACAAGCTTTTTGTCATTGAAAGAAAACATTTCTTTGTATATGAGGGTTTGTGAAGCCTTTAATAATCTGTTAGAGGAAACTGAAGTTTGGGGTTAAAAATACTTTAACAAGGATATGAATGGAATTGTGTAGAACTTGGGTTTGTTCTAAAATAAGAAAAGTCAAACTTTATCAGCACATCTATATTTTCTCAAATGATTAATAAATTACACAATTATGCTGAATTTTGTTGAAGTACTATAATATAAATGGATACATTACAGTCTTTAATTTTTATCTGTTGATGTCTGTTATAAATCCTGATAATGTAGGCACTGTATATATTTAATAAATACTGCTTGAAGGCAGCATATTCTTCTACTAATCATTAAGGCAAGCTTGGTAGGATATTAAATCTATGCCAGCTCAGTTAAACCAATAATCAATTTCAGTTGAAACAAAGTGTCTTTGGTTTGCAGATCATTCTACTGTGCTATTAATTGGTAATATAAATGAACAATTGCTATGTACCTTGCTACATGTCCTGCTAAAAGACTCAAGTTAAATCTTTTATGGAAAATAATCATAATTGAATACGAAATAGTTGATTTCCATCCTTTCTCATTATTCAATATTTATGAGTAGAAGGACAGGGTTGCTGCCTCTGGAGAGAAGATGGAAGTGGAGATTAAACTGGCATTATCGGTGGTTTATCATTCAATTGGAGGATTACCTGACTCTTGCCTCTTTTCTGCTTTGGGACAGCTGCCTTGTGGCCATCCTGCAGTTCATCAGCACCTCTACCAGAAGTGTGCAGGACAGGAAGTCCTAGTCGGCCCCATTTTACTCCTTGCCAGCGATTTTGGTCAAAGCAGGAACAGGGGACAAGATTGAAATTAATGGCTGAAATGAAGTTTGATAATTGTCTGTGTATTTCATTAGACCTGTCCACTTGTTAACAAGCTGAATCCAGTGTTGTTTTTTTATTCACCTGGATGTGCAGTGTATTTAGTTCATGATAAAAATTCTGGCTTGTGATTTATGCCCTACTAATAAGAGGGACATAAGAAAAACTGAGTATGCTATAGGTCTGTAACTTAGTTTTGAAAAACTAATGATGTTACTGTGTCTATTTACACAGAAAAAGATAAAATGTTTTATATACATGTATGGAGAAAGACAGAGAGACTTTATAATCGAGTCCTTGAAAAGTCTCTCGCCTCATATAATATTTTCTCAGTAATTTTATTTTGGACAAAAGTAATTATTTGAAGAAATGTACATTAGCCTGCAACTACTTCAATAAGTTGTTCCAAAAGGGACAAATTTTACACAGATAACAATTTTATGATGCATGAACTTAAAATTATAAGTGTCTTAATGTAATTAGATAAACACAACAATTTAATTGTAGAAATGAAGACTATACACCTACATAAATAATGGGTTTAAATGTTACATGAATGAATGCTTTGGATAAAACAGTGAGTGTCAACATTATACATGGATTGAAATAGGGCTATATCTCAAATGACTCAGGCAGAAGTAAATAGAGAGAGCGTACTGTAAGTTAACTCAAACAATGACTCTGGACCAGCTTCAAATCATACCAGAGAACCACCTAACCACCTCTGTGAATGATACATATAAAGGGCAGACTCAGTGGGCACTGGAGTCCCACTAAAATGGGTCAGCCCCTGCACAACAACTCCTTAATGGTGGTCACAGCCACAGTTATTACTGTACTTGCAATAAGTTCCAGAAGGTCCTAACATCCAATCAGCCAGAGGGTCAGTCCCTCTCATTGACATGTCAACAGCAATTAAGGCTCAACTACAACATTAAGGGCACACACAACTCACATAAGTGACCCACCTGCAGCACCCAGCTTAGGTGACCAGGAAGCCATTGGGCATCATAAGACACCTACTACTTTACCAAGACCTGCAGACATAGCAGCTCTACCTAATACCTGGAAACAAACACAGGAATACTGCACAAATTAGGAGACAAGTATACATGTCCCAAATGAAAGAACAGAAAAAAAAACCTGCCAGAAAAACAACAAAATGGAGGCAAGCAATCTTCTAGAAACAGAGTTCAAAACACTTCATTATAAGAATGTTCAATAATCTCACTATGAACTTCAACAAAGAGATAGGAAACATAAAAATAGAGATAGAATGCATTTTAAAAAGTCAGAAATGAAGAATATAATAGCTGAAATGAATATTTTCATAAATGAAGCGAAAATCAAATCAGTGATTTGGAAGATAAAATAGCAGAAAACACTCAATCAGAATAACAGAAAGAATAAGAAAAATGAGGATAGTGTAAGGAGCCTCTTAGGCAACATCAAGGATACCAACATTCACATCATAGGGGTACCAGAAGGAAAAGAGAAAGAGTAAGGAATTGAAGACATATTTAAAGAAATAATGACTGAAAATTTTCCTAATCTGGTTAAAGAAGTAGACATACAAGGTCAGAAAGTTCAGGGAGTCCCAAACAAGATGAACCCAAGAGGCCCACACCAAAACATTATAATTAAAATGCAAAAGGTTAAAGACAAAGAAAGAATTTTTTAAAAAGCAAGAAAAAGGCAATTAGTTATCTACAAGGGACTCCATAAGACTGTCAGCTGATTTCCCAACAGAAACTTTGCAAAACAGAAGGAATTGACAAGAAATTCAAAGTGATGAAAAGCAAGAACTTACAACCAAGATTACTCTACCCAGCAAAGCTATCATTTAGATATGAAGGTCAGATAAAGAGCTTTCCAGACAAGAAAAAACTATAGGAGTTCATCACTGTAAAACCAGTATTCAAGAAATGTTAAAGACTTCTTTAAGAAGAAGAAAAAAAATATAAAAAATGGATAACAACAAGTCTATCTAAAAGTACTATAAATGTAAATGGATTAAATTCTCCAAACAAAAGTTATAGTGTGGCTGAATGGATAACAAAACAAGGCCCTTACATATGCTGTCTACAAAAGACTCCCTTCAGATTGAAATACACATATAGACTGTAAAGGGATGGAAAAAGATAGTTTATAAAAATGGAATCCCCCCCCCCCCCCCAAATAACATGGGTTAACAATACTCATACCAGATAAAATACACTTTAAACAAAGGCTATAACAAGAGACAAAGAAGAACCCAGCAATTCCACTTCTGGGTATACATATGAAGAAACCCAAAACACTAATTTGAAAGGATATTTGCATCCATATGTTCATTGTTGCATTACTTACAATAACCAAGATATAGAAGCAACCATGTCCATCAATAGATGAATGAATAAAAAGAAGTGGTACATATATAAAATGGAATATAAAAAAGATTGATTTTTTGCCAATTGCAATAACATAGATGGGTGTATAAGATATTGTGCTGAGTGAAATAAGTCAAATAGAGAAAGACAAATACCATATGATTTCACTTATATGTGGAATCAAAAAGACAAAACAAAAATAAACAAAGCAGACACAAACTCATAGATACAGAGAATATTTTGATATTTGACAGATGAGAGGGGAATTGGTGAGATGGGCTAAAAAGAGGAAAGGATTAAGAAGTACAAATTGGTAGTTAAAAAATAGTCATGTGGATGTAAAGTATAACATAGGTAACACAGTCAATAATATTGTAATAACTATATATGGTGTCTGATGGGTGCTAAATTTATTGGAGTGATCACTTTGTAAGTTATAGAAATGTCTAATCACTATATTTTATACCTGAAACTAATAAAATATTGTATACCAACTGTAATTAAAAAATAAAAGAAAATAAACATGCATGGTGACAGAAAATAATTGACCCTGGTCATAACCAATATACTGATTGTAAAAATACATGAAAATTTTGAATAAAATTCTTTTTGTATAATATATGATATTTTTATTGAACAATTGCTGAGAATATAGCTTTGCACAATGTAAGTGACCAACATGACTTAACAGACATCTATAGAATGTTAGATGTAACAGCCACAGAATACACATCCTATCTAATAAAAGAGTAATATGAAAATTAACCATCACTCTGCTACTCCCACAAGCCATGCCCACCAGCCAATCAGGAGTGAGTATGCAAATTGCCCCAACAAAGATGGCTGAAACCAAGGAGCGAGCAGGAGGCTTTGGTTTCCCTGGCAATGGAGGAAGCCAAACTTTCTGCACAACCTGGCCGGCCTAGGACTCCACTCAAGGCTACAAAGTTTCAATTATAGAAGATAAATAAATCCCAACAAAAAAACGGCTGCAGCCATTGAGCAAGCAGGAGGCTTGGTTCTGCTCAAGGCTACAAAGTTTCAATTATAGAATATAAATAAATCCCAGATACCAGGGCCTCTGCTTGTGTCACCGAGGGGCATGGCGGGCCTGCAAACCACCACAGGACCCTCGCCCTGATCTGGGACACCCTTCAGGGCAAACCAGCTGGACCCCACTCATGCATCAGGCCTCTATCCTATCTAATAAAAGAGTAATATGCAAATTGACCGTCACTCTAACACACAAGATGGCTGCCCCCATGTGGTCAAAGATGGCTGCCCCCATGTGGACACAAGATGGCCACCACAAGATGGCCAGCAGGGGAGGGCAGTTGGGAGGGACCAGGCCTGCAAAGGAGGGCAGTTAGGGGTGATCAAGCCTGCAGAGGAGGGCAGTTAGGGGTGACCAGGCCTGCAGGGGAGGGCAGTTAGGGGCAAACAGGCTGGCAGGGTGCAGTTAGGCGTCAATTACGCTGGCAGGGGAGTGTTTAGGGGGTGATCAGGCTGGAAGGCAGAAGCGGTTAGGGGCAATCAGGAAGGCAAGCAGGGGAGCAGTTGGGACCCAGCAGTCCTGGATTGTGAGAGGGATGTCCGACTGCTCTCAAGGGATGTCCTACCAGGATTGGGCTTAAATGGGCAGTCAGACATCCCTCAAGGGGTCTCAGATTGGAGAGGGTGCAGGCTGGGCTCAGGGACACCCTCCCCCCCCCCCCATGCACGAATTTCATGCACCGGGCTTCTAGTTCTTTTCATATTGCCATGACTATTCACATAGATAGAGCACATAATGGGCTAAAAAACGTTTTAACACATTTTAAAAGATTGGATTCTTACAGATGATATTCTCTGAAATTAAATTAAAAATCAATAGCATCTAGAAATGTCACAGATATTTGAATGTTAAGCAGAATTTTTTAGGTAATAGATAGGTTACATAGAAGAAATTGTAATAAAATTTAGGAAATATTTTGAACTCATTAATAATTACAACTCACCATCTCAAAACTTATGTAATGCTTAGAGTGAAATATATAGTTTTGTATTAAGAATATATAAAAAGACATAAAATAAATTAAGCATTTACCTTAAGAGATTAAGTAAAAAAGAGAATATTAAATGTAAAGTAAGTAGAAGGAAGGAAATAAGATAAAAGCAGAAATCAGCCAAATAGAAAACAGATGAGCAATAGAGAAATAAACAGAGCCAAATGTGATTTCTTTGAAAATATTAATAAGAATAATAGATTAACAGACTTCTAGCAAGACTGTACAATAAAAAAGGAGAGAAATATAATTTAAAAAATGAATATCAAGCTATATACTCCAGATAGTAAAAGAATAGTGAGAGAATATTATTAATAGCATTATTTCAATAAAATCAACAATTTTGATGAAATAGGCAAATTCTAGAAAAAAATATAATATACCAAATCTGGCAGGAGGAAATAAAAAGTCAGAATAAAACTTTACTTATTACATAAACATGTAATAAATACATTAAATAAATTAAATGTATAATAAATATATCTTCCATAAAGAAGATGCCAAGATCAGATTATTTCTGTGGTGAAATTTGCCAAGAATTTATTTAAAAAATAAAACTATTATTACAGAAAATAGTGTGAAATGTTTAGAAAATATAGGAGGAAACACTACCTAATTCATTCTTTGAGGCTAACACATCCCAGAAAACAAAACCTGACAAAGGAAATGCCTTCTCTCCCCTGCCAAAACCCCTAAAAAACAGCACAGAAGAGAATCCCTTCAATCTGTTAACAAGATTTATGTAAAAACTAGAGGCCCGGTGCATGAAATTCATGCACTCGGGGGGAGGGTGGTCCCTCAGCCCAGCCTGCACCCTCTTGCAGTCTGAGACCCCTCAGGGGCTGTCCACCTGCCACCTTAGGCCTGTTTCCCATGGAAAATCCCTCTCACAGTCCAGAACCCCTTGCTCCTTACCACCTGCCTGCTCACTGGTCCTTACCACTGCTGAGAAACTTGGACTCCTTCCTCTGAGGTCACACAACTGTCACACACCAGGAAGTCACTCAGAAATATCTTGGCATTGGCCAACTTATGGAATTCTCCCTTCTCTCTGTTCTCCTGAGCCGGACTCTGGATGTTGACTGCGGCATTCTCTTGGTCATTGTTTTTGTTTTTGTTTTCCAAAACGTTATAAAGTTTATATGAATATAACATACAAAGATGCAGCCTCCTTTGTAGGAATAGGGAAGGAAGGGGTGGTTAAGTAAAGCACACTGAGCTGCAGCAAGCACCAGCTGTGGGGAGGGCCAAGGGGGAGAGGAGGTTGGCACTGGGGCCGAGGCCCTAGAGCTGTTGCTGGGGAAGTAGGGATTCCCTCTGCGTGCCATGTTGTGAGGCTGAACTAATTGGTCAAGCTGAGGCAGAGGTGGGTGGCCATATCAGCCAACTTTGATGCTTTCCCACCCCAACTCTGTTGTAAAACCCCAGAGCCCTGTATTCCAAAGACCCCATCCAGAACAGAGGCCCTGGAAGGGGGTGAGAGGAAGTGAGTAGGGCAAGTTTGAAAGCTGATATGCCTGTGTGCTGAGGGATGGCCGGAGACAGTGGTGAAAGGTAGCAGGGGAAGGGCTCTCATACATACTCTTCTGAGGCGGCCATAGGTGAAGGAGGCCAGGGGAGTAGGGTAGGGATGAGCACCATGGCCCCAGCCTCTTAGATATCCCTGTCTGTCCTCTGCAGTGTACATGGAGGAAAGGGCTGCCTCTGAGGAGGGGCCAGGCCAGGCCAGATGACCATCTTGAGTTCTAGCTGAGGTGATGGTCTTCATCCTGAGATGTCGTCTAACGGGTGATGGGAGAGGGTCCAGTGCCTCCTCGCTTCTCGAAGAACATGTAGTCAATGACGAATGTTGTTCCCAGCAGTACAGCCTTTACTCTCATGTCCAGATCCAGCGGGAACTGCAAGCCAAAGTCATCTGCATCCGTGAGGGCTTCTTGGAGCAGAACACCCTGTGCCCCAATCCCCCGCCCCACCACTGCTCTCTAATGCGGCCCACACTGTGGGACTCATCCGGAGTCTTCACCTCAAAGTTGGTGTCTGTGACACAGCCACAGGTCCAGCAGGGCCCCACCACTCGCAAGATCATATGGCAATTAGCATCTTGAATGGAGAACTTGGGGAGGGAGGGATGCCAGGTCTGCAGCACATGGCCACTGGTGGTACCTGGTGGTGACTGTACTTCCATCTCTCAGTCCCTGGAGTCCACCAGATAGACACGAAGGGGCCAGCAGATCTCGAAGCACAGATGTGCACAGAAATTGCTCTCTTCAGCCACCTGACCCAGGGGCTGTCCAGCCCCTGAGCACAGTTCATACCAGTTACTTGTCTCTCAGCATAGGAGCATTTCCACTTGCACAGCCCTCTGTTGAATCAGGATCTGATCAATCGGCACCAAGAATTCGAGGCCAGAGGTACCCCAGGCAGTGGCAAGTGGCGGGGCGGGGCAGCAGGCCCGGCAGCAGGACCCAGGGTACTGGGGCTGGACAAAGGGAAGAGAGTGAAGCTGGGTGCATGGGCAGGCATGGGGGTGGGCACTGGTGCCAGTCTGGGCCCAGGATGCTGTACCTGTTCTGCGTACCCAGCAGTCACAGGGTAGGGAGGAGGGGGCGAAGGGGTGTAGCCAGTGGGGGGCAAGTATCCTTCCATAGAAAAGGGATGAGGGTTTGTGGGTTGTTGCTATACCAGAAGCTTGGTTCTAGAAGTGGAGGTAATCCTGGGGACAGCCTGACGGACACAGAGACAGACACAAAGACGAATAGGTAAATGTGGAGATGCGGCTGCGCCAGGTGCCCGCCCAGGGTCTCTTGGGCTGTGACTCTGACTCTGGGAGAAACCAAAAGTGTCAGCGGGTGGGGAAGAGTACCTGGGACCCTGGATTCCCTCTGGGTTTTTCAGAACCACCCCTCCCTTTGTTCTCCCATTCTCCACGGAGGTGGTTGTTGGCAGATGGCAGGATGAATGGATCCGCGATCATACTGATGGCCTGACCTCCAGGGAGGTTTCCTGACCCCTCTGTGTCCCCCACTCACCTGAAGCCCCTAAAATAGTTGGGGTGCTCAGCGCTCGGAGGCTCCCGAGAGCTCATGGAGGCGGGCCCTTGGTCACTGGTTTTTATTATTTACTACATTTCTTCCGTGTGCAGTGATCAGAATTCATCTGGAGTGGGGTGGGCTTGAGTGACCTGGAGGAAGCATGGGGAGAGCAGTCACCACTGGTCGCCCCTGGTGCTGCTGGTGCTATCGTTTCTTCCTTGTGGAGCATGTAGAGAGGGGAAGCGGTCGCAGTGACTGAGGCCAAGTTCCAGGAGGCCAGCAGCGCTGTTGGGATCATGCCGCCAGTGCTGGTCCGATGGTGCCTGGCCTGGCCTGTTCTCTGGAGATTGAACCTGCAGGACTACTAAAGGAGCCAGTACCCAGTTCTGCCCCACCTCCTCCACCAATTGATTGGAGGAAGGACTGGAAGGAAGGACCAAGAGGTCGCTCTTTCAACCGCTAGCCAGTCAGCTGCCACTGATTTTTTTTTTAATTTCTTTATTGATTAAGGTATTACATGTGACCTTATTCCCCCATTAATCCCCAACTCCCATTCATGCCCTTGCCGCCCTTTTGCCTGTGTCCATTGATTAGGCTTATATGCATTCATATAAGTCCTTTGGTGGATCTCTCCACCTTACCCCTCCCCTCCCCTACCTTCCCTGAGGTTTGACCTTCTGATTGATGTTTCTCTGTCTCTGGATCTATTTTTGTTCATCAGTTTATGGTGTTCATTATATTCCACAAATGAGTGAGATCATGTGATATTTATCTTTCTCTGCCTGGCTTATTTCACTTAGCATAATGCTCTCCATCTCCATCCATGTGTGGCAAATGGTAAGAACTCCTTCTTTTTTACCTCAGCATAGTATTCTATTGTGTAGATATACCACAGTTTTTTAATCCACTCATCTGCTGATGGGCACTTAGGCTGTTTCCAAATCTTAGCTATGGTGAATTGTGCTGCTATGAACATAGGAGTACATATATCCTTTCTGATTGGTGTTTCTAGTTTCTTGGGATATATTCCTAGTAGTGGGTCAAATGGGAGTTCCATTTTTAGTTTTTTGAGGAAACTCCATACTGTTCTCCACAGTGGCTGCACCAGTATGCATTCCCACCAGCAGTGCACGAGGATTCCTTTTTCTCCGCATCCTCGCCAGCACTTGTCATTTGTTGATTTGTTGATGATAGCCATTCTGACAGGTGTGAGATGGTACCACATTGTCGTTTTGATTTGCATCTCTCTGATGATTAGTGACTTTGAGCAGGTTTTCATATGTCTCTTGGCCTTCATTCTGTCTTCTTTCGAAAAGTGTCCATTTAGATCAGTTGCCCATTTTTTGATTGAGTTGTTTATCTTCTTTTTGTTAAGCTGCATGAGTTCCCTGTAAATGTTGGAGAGTAAACCCTTATCGTTGATATCATTGGCAAATATGTTCTCCCATGCAGTGGGCTTTCTTGTTGTTTTATTGATGGTCTCCTTTGCTGTGCAAAAGCTTTTTATTTTGATGTAGTCCCATTTGTTTATTTTCTCTTTTGTTTCCATTGCCCTAGGAGCAGTAATAGTGAAGAAATTGCTTTGGCATATGTCAGAGATTTTTCTGGCTGTGGATTCCTGTAGTATTTTTATGATTTCTCATCATATGTTTAAGTCTTTGGTCCATTTTGAGTTTATTTTTGTGTATGGTGTAAGTTAGTGGTCTAGTTTCATTTTTTTTGCATGTATCTGTCCAATTTTCCCAGCACCATTTATTGAAGAGATTGTCTTGACTCCATTGTGTGTTCATGCCTCCTTTGTCAAATATTAATTGAGCATAGTGGTTTGGGTCAATATCTGGGTTCTCTATTCTATTCCATTGATCTATATGTCTGTTCTTGTGCCAGTACCAGGCTGTTTTGAGAACAGTGGCTTTGTAATACAGCTTGAAATCTGGTATTGAGATCCCACTTTGTTCTTCTTTCTCAGGATTGCTGTGGCTATTCTGGGTCTATTTTTATGCCAGATGAATTTTTGGAGAGTTCTTTCTAGGTCTGTGAAATATGCCGTTGGTATTTTAATGGGGAGTGCATTGAATCTATAGATTTCTTTGGGTAATATGGACATTTTAATGATGTTGTTTCTCCCAATCCATGAACATGGTATGTTCTTCCATTTGTTTACATCTTCCTCTATCTCCTTTTTCAGTGCCCTGTAGTTTTCCACGTATAGGTCTTTTACCTCTTTAGTTAAGTTTGTTCCTAGATATCTTAATTTTTTTGGTGTGATGGTAAATAGGATTGCTTTTTTAGTCTCTCTTTCTGTAAGTTCACTATTGGTGTATAAAAATGCCATAGATTTCTTGGCATTAATTTTGTATCCTGCTACATTGCTGAATTCATTTATTAAGTCTATTAGTTTTTTGATGGAGTCTTTGGGTTTTTTAGGTACAATATCATGTCATCTGCAAATAAGGACAGCTTTACTTCTTTTCCAATTTGGATGCCTTTTATTTCTTCTTCTTGTCTAATTGCAATGGCTAATACTTTCAGTATTATGTCAAACAGGAGTGGTGAGAGTGGGCATCCCTGTCTTGTTCCTGTTCTTAGGGGAAATGGTTTTAATTTTTGCCCATTGAGTATGATGTTAGCTGTGGTTTTATCATATATAGCTTTTATTTTGTTGAGGTATTATACTTCTATTCCCACCTTGTTGAGACTTTTTATAAAGAAAGGGTGTTGGATTTTGTCAAATGCTTTTTCTGCATCAATTGATATGACCATCTGATTTTTATCTCTCAATTTGTTTATGTGATGTATCATGTTTATTGCTTTGCGGATATTGTACCATCCTTGCATTCCTGGGATAAATCCTACTTGGTCATGGTGTATGATCTTTCTGATGTACTGCTGGATCTGATTTGCTAGAATTTTGTTGAGGATTTTGGCATCTATGTTCATGAGGGATATTGGCCTGTAATTCTCTTTCATTGTGTTGTCTTTATCTGGTTTTGGTGTTAGGGTGATGCTGGCTTCATAGAATGAGCTTGGAAGTGTTCCTTCCTCTTGAATTTTCTGCAATAGTCTGAAGAGGATGGGTTTTAGTTCTTCCTTGAATGTTTGGTAAAACTCCCCTGTGAAGCTGTCTGGCCCCGGGCTTTTGTTTGCTGGAAGCTTTTTGATGACAGCTTCAATTACTTCCATAGTTATTGGCCTATTGAGATGTTTAGATTCTTCCTGATTCAGTTTTGGAAGGTTATATTTTTCTAGGAATATGTCCATTTCCTCCAGGTTGTCCAGTTTGTTGGAATAGAGTTGTTCATAGTATTTTTAAACAATCCTTTGTATTTTGGTGGGGTCTGTTGTTATTTCACCTCTTTCATTTCTGATTTTGTTTATTTGGGTCCTCTCTCTTTGCTTCTTGGTGAGCCTGGCTAGAGGTTCATCAATCTTGTTTATCCTTTCAAAGAACCAGCTCCTGGTTTTGTTGATCTTTTGTATTGTTTTTTTGGTCTCAATGTCATTTATATTTGCACTGATCTTTATTATTTCCTTCCTTCTGCTTACACTGGGCTTTTCTTGTTGCTCTCACCGCTGCCACTGATTGAACAGCTCCCACTCCTTCAGCTCCCTAGCCTGGTGTTCAGTCGAGCCTTTGGTTGTTTTGGACATTATAGACCATGGGTTTTTATATATTAGGATTATAGCTAACAGCATTGTTAATGGTGAAGGACTAAAATATTTTTCCTCTGAGATTGGGGAATGGCAAGACTGCCTGCTTCCACCACTCATACTGGTATGTACTAGTATTTTTTTGTTTGTGTTTTATAGAAGCACTTTTTGAAAAAAAATATTCTTATTGATTTCAGAGAGGAAGGAAGAGGGAGAGAGAGATCGAAACATCAATGGTAATAGAGAATCACTGATCAGCTGCCTTATGCACACCCCACACTGGGGATCAAGTTCGTAACCCAGGCATGTGCCCTGACCGGGAATTGCATGGTGACCTCCTGGTTCATAGGTTGATGCTCAACCACTGAGCCACATGGGCCCAGATGAGCTCCACTGCAGTATTACTGTACTTTCAATAAGGTTTGATAAAACAATTAAAGAAATAAAAATTAGGAAGGAACCCTGGCCAGTGTTCTCAGTGGTTAGAGTATCAACCCGCTCATGGAAGGGTTACAGGTTCCATTCCCAGCCAAGGGCCTGTCCCTGGGTTGCAGGTTCGATCCCAGGCCCCAGGTCAGGGTGCATGCATGAGGCAACCAATTGATATGTCTCTCCCACATAGATGTTTCTCTCTGTCTCTCTTTTCCTCCCTCCACTCTCTCTAAAATCAATGCAAAAGAATATCCAGGGGTGAGGACTAATAAAATAAATATATGAGGGGAAAAGCAAAACATGGCTTGGCCAGTGTAACTCAGATGGTTAGAGGGTTGTCCCATACAACAAAAGGTGGTGGGTTCAGTTACTGGTCAAGGTACGTACCCAGTTTGCAGGTTAGATACCCAGGCAGGGCACATGTGGAGGCAACTGCTTGATGTTTCTCTCTCACATAGATGTTTCTCTTTCTCTCTCTCTTTCCCTCTCTCCCTTCCTCCCCTCCTTTCTCTAAAAAAACATAAAAATAGGAAAAGCTAAACAGTCTGTATTTGTGCACTATGTAAAAGTGTGCAAATTGGCCCTAACTGGTTTGGCTCAGTGGATAGAGCATTGGCTTGAAGACTGAAAGGTCCCAGGTTCAGTTATGATCAAGGGCATGTACCTTGGTTGTGGGCACATATCCAGTAGGAAGTGTGCAGGAGGCAGCTGATCAATGTTTCTCTCTCATTGATGTTTCTTACTCTCTATCCCTCTCTCTTCCTCTCTGTAAAAAACAATAAAATATATATTTTAAAAGTATGCATATTGTGTCCATTGGTTAGGCTGATATGCATGCATACAAGTCCTTTGGTTGACACAGACAACAGGGGGGGTGAGGGAATGAGTGGTGGGGTTGGGAGACAATGGGGAGATAAGGACACATATGTAATACCTTAATCAATAAAAACATAAAATGGTAAAAAAAAAAAACTAATTCCCTTTAGATAGAAAAAAAAAACGTGCAAATTGTAAAGAATCATAAATATATAAAATCATAAAGAATCTATTAAGAAACTGCTAGGAATAAGTGCACAGTTGATAAGTCACAGTTGCAGAATACAAAGCCAATATACAAATATCAATTATAGCTTGCATATTTGTAGCAATTAAAAGTAAAATTTAAAAATGCAATTTAAAATAGTAAAAGGACAAAATAATTAAGAATAAATATAACAAAAGATCTTCTAGAGCTCTCTGAAAGCACAAAACAGAATACAACACTGTGGAGAAAACTCAACAGAAGATTCAATATTAAATAGAGAGATATTCATATTAAAATGTCAGTTCTCCCCACATTGGTCTACAGATTCAATGCAATGAAAAAAATCTCTGTTTTACAGAAATAGCTTAGTTGCTTCTAAAGTATATATGAAACCAAATAAGAACAGCCAACACAATCCTAAAAAAGGAAAATGTATTTGGAGGACTTGCACTATATTACTTGAAGATTACTCCAAAGCTACAGTAATCAGAATGTATTATTCCTCTTTAACTCCATATCCTGAATACTGTAGCATATACAAAAGGCCTGAATAATGTAACAGTGTGATGCTCATGTGCCCACCTCCCAGTTTTAACAATTATCTGTTATGGCAACTATTGTTTTTTTCTTTCTTTTTTAAATAAATCTTTATTGTTCAGATTATTATAGGTGTTCCTCTTCCCCCCCCCCCCCCATAGCTCCCCTCCACCTGATTCCCCACCCCACGCCATGCCCTTACCCCCTGCCACTGTCTTCATCCATAGGTGTAAGATTTTTGTGCAATCTCTTCCCGTACCCCTCACACCCCCTTCCCCCTGAGAATTGTCAGTCCACTCCCTTTCTATGCCCCTCATTCTATTATATTCATAAGTCTATTCTGTTCATCAGATTTTTTATTCACTTGATTCTTATATTCACTTGTTGATAGATGTGTATTTGTTGTTCATAATTTTTATCTTTACCTTTTTCTTCTTCTTCCTCTTCTTAAAGAAAACCTTTCAACATTTCATATAATCCTGGTTTGGTGGTGATGAACTCCTTTAGCTTTTTCTTGTCTGTGAAGCTCTTTATCTGCCCTTCAATTCTGAATGATAGCTTTGCTGGGTAGAGTAATCTTGGTTTTAGGTTCTTGCTGTTCATCACTTTGAATATTTCTTGTCACTCCCTTCTGGCCTGCATAGTTTCTGTTGAGAAATCAGCTGACAGTCGTGTGGGTACTCCCTTGTTGGTAACTGTTTTTCTCTTGCTGCTTTCAAGATTCTCTCTTTGTCTTTTGCCCTTGGCATTTTAATTATGATGTGTCATGGTGTGGTCCTCTTTGGATTCCTCTTGTTTGGGGTTCTCTGTGCTTCCTGGACTTGTAAGTCTATTTCTTTCACCAGGTAGGGAAAGTTTTCTGTCATTATTTCTTCTAATAGGTTTTCAATATTTTGCTCTCTCTCTTCTTCTGGCACCCCAATAGTTCAGATGATGGTATGCTTAAAGTTGTCCCAGAGGCTCCTTACACTATCTTCATATTTTTGGATATTTTTTTCTTTCTGTTTTTCTGGTTGGGTGTTTTTTGTTTATGACATTTTCCTCATATTTCAGATCTTTGGTTAGATTCTTGGGGTCCTTTGATCTACAGTTGAATTTCTGTATATTCTTTATTTCAGACAGTGTATGCTTAATTTCTGACCGGCCCTTTTCCATTTTTTTGGCATTCTCATTAAGGTCCTTGAAGTTCTCACTAAGCTCCTTGGAGATCTCATCAAGTTTCTCTGCAGTTTTTAGAAGATTCTTGAGTAAGCTTATAAATGTGGTTTTGAACTCTATGTCCAGTAGTTTGCTTTCCTCCATTTCTTTCATTCGTGACATGCTTCTTTGTCTCCACATTTTGGCTGCTTCCCTGTGTTGATGGAGTGGTTTTCTGTGGTAGGTGTCCAGTGGTTCAGCCTGTCACCTGAGGTGGACACTCTTGGTGCACCCCTTTGTGGGCTGAGTGCAAAGTCTTGGTGTAGTTAAGCCTTGATTGCTATTGGTACACTGGGAGGAATTGACCTCCAGGCCAATTGGCTGTGAGGACCCACTGTGTCTATAATGGAAGAACTGCTGTGCTGGAGAAACACTTATGGGGCAGGACTTGCTTCAGGGGGATGTTGGTGCTCACTGAGTCTGCCTCTTGAATGTGTCACTTACGGATGTGAGTAGTTGAAATCTGGTGTCATCTCACACTGACCACTAGATACACTAGCGTCTGGATCTCCAATGGGGTGCAGGTCAGCTACTGTCTGAGGCCACCCAGCAGGAGCTACAGTGAAAACTACAGTTTTCTTCTCTTTGCTTAGGGTTTGAGGTTTTGGAGCTGTCTGACCAGAGCTGCAGTTTGTTAGGTTAAGCTGCAATAGGGTAGACCATTTATATGCAATGCCACTGCATGGAGCTTGGGTGGGTTTGTAGATTTTGTGGTATGTGATCTCAGGAAGTCACTAGGCTAGGACATGGCCAAGAGTGATGGCTGCCAGTCAGCCATCTCTGCGTCTCCGTGTTTCCAAGACCCTGCGTCCCGTGCCCCAGAGCAGTAAACAATGATTACTGCGCGCACCTCTGCAAGAAAGCTGCCCTCATTTTCCGACCCGATGGCAGACAGTCCAGCTTCTCCCTGTAGGAGTTTGGGTCCCCAGCCTCTCCCCAGAAACTGGAGTTCAGAGTAATGGGGAGCTTGTCTCCCTTTGGGTTGAAAAAAGCAGCACACCCAGTCGCTCGTCACCAGCCCAATTCACACGCCTCCGTACCTCAGCTTTTCAGCGCTTGTGCATGTCTCAATGCTCTTTTCTCTTTCCTTCTAGTTGTAGAACTTCCACTCAGCCAGCTTTCCCGTGGTTCTGGGTGATAGACGTTTTGTCTTTTAGTTGTAGTTTTGAAATTGTTGTGCGAGGCAGCAGTTTAGGTGTTTACCTATGCCACCATCTAGGTATGGATCTCCAACTATTGTTTTTTCTACACGCTTCCATTAACTTCCACTGATTATTTCTTCTTAATTTATTATCTTAACACATCTTAAAAGAGAGATTTCCCTTGACCACATATTTGGTTACTCTGAAATACAGTTCATATAAGGTAATCATAATCAATTATTATTTTTTCCCTTTATCAGTTTTTAAACTAACAAATTGGTACTCTAGGATGCTGCAGAGATGACCAATTTTTGTTTAAGCATTATCAAGGATGCCTTTATTTAAACATATTTAATGTCTTCCAATACATTTCAGATACTATATTTATTTATGCTCAATTGTTCTATATTTGGCAAAGGAGGGCTTATTCAAGTGGACTCCTGAGGCAGGTTGATAACTTTTTCTGTTTATGCCAGGATAATCCTATATGCAGGGGTGGGCAAAAGTAGATTTACAGTTGTTTATATAGAAAAAGACAAGAAGGTTATGATGAACACAATAGCTTTATTAACTGTGTGTTTCGTCTACTCACAACTGTAAACCTATTTTTGCCCATGCCCACAGTTCCTGCCCCAGATCTGCAATTAGCAATTTCTTAAAGAATCTCCTTTTCCTTTTAATAGGAAGCTAGAGGCCCGGCGCATGAAACTGTGCACGGGTACAGTCCCTAGGTGTGGCCTGCAATCAGGGCCATCTTCCCCAGCTGCCTGCAGCTGGCCCCGCCCCCCGCCACCACCCACCCCCACTTCCCCATTTCCCATTGGGTGATCGGTGCCTGATGGCCGGGGCAAGGGACCAAGAGGTGGTCAGTGTGCCTCATATTGACTGGTCCAGCGATCATTGTGGTTGTTCTGCTTTTAGGGTCAATTTGCATATTACCCTTATATAGTTTAGAGGCCTAGTGCATGTGTGGGGGCCAGCTGGCCTGCCCTGAAGGGGGCCCTGGATCAAGGTGAGGGGGGGTTCTCTGCTGGGGGGTGAAGCTGCCAGGGCAGGGGTCATGGGGTTTGCAGGCCAGCCACGCCCCCAATCAGGTGGGAGTCCCTGCTGGGATGGGCCAGCCTGAGCGAGGGGCCATCGGCAGTTTGCAGGCCAACCACACCCCCGATCGGCATGGGGGTCACCCCTGAGGGGTGGTGCCAGCCTGGGCAAGGGGCTTGGGGCAGTTTGCAGGCCAGCCATGTCCTGGCTTTGTCAGGAAGGATGTCCAGTCTAATTAGCATATTACCTTTTTATTAGTATAGATGGTATTAGGGGAGAAAACTCTGAGTGCTAGGGGTGCTCATTGCTACAGGGGTTGGCCATAGGCCTCTGCAGTGGAGGAAATGTTTGTATGTTGTCCTTAACATTTGTTGTTTACTTGCCTTTTTCCCCCACTAGACTGTTAGGCCAGACTCTATGGCTTTTCCTCCCTTGTGACTAGTATGATTTTATGATTTGTTGTAAAATTTTGTTGAATGAGGGAACAGGCAAACAATTACCAAATAAGATTTTAAGATTTCCCAAAGAGTTTTACACTTTATGGAAAATGGCAATGGAAATGTGGGGTGTGTGTGTGTGTGTGTGTGTGTGTGTGTGTGTATTACTGGGTGAGTGGTGGTAGAATCTGTTCAAACCATTAAACAGACTCAAATACAGGAAATTGGGATGTTTCAGATTGGATATAAATTTTTCTATAATTGAAATACTTTGAAACTCTGACATTAATAAATGAATACCTTGCTATTTTTATATATTTCTTAGGTAGCATGTCTTGGGTAGAAAGAACTTATCTGGGATGCTTAATGGCTAAACCCCAAACAACTCATGCACTTGAGGTACCCATTATTGTCTTGTGCTTTGCAATGGGTTACATTATCCCACAGATGTTCTCAGCTGGTTATGCTGAAAATCCTGGGTTGATTTACTGAGAATTTATTATATCGGTGGTTCCTTCTGCTCCTTGAGAATATCAGCATGCCTCACAATTTGAAGAGTTGTTAGCCCTGGCAGTAGGCTTACCCAATAGTTTTCTATGGAAAATAAATATTCTTCACCTTACTTAAGCCACTGTACAAACACTGCTTTAAAACAAACCTCACAGCTCTTCAACATTCCTAACACATTTCCCCAATCCCCAGAAACTTCTATAAAGAAATTCTGTAGCTGCCACTGTTGGGTGATATTAATTAAATGGGAAAAAAATAAGTTAATGACAACACAATAGGAAAGCAACATATCTATGTTCCATGGTCAATGCTAAGTACTTTCACGTGAAATAATAACAATAATGTTAATACTTGAGCAGACTTAGGCTTACTGGACTCCAGCATTATTTCAAGTACTCTTTACACACACCTTACCCCATAACTATTACTATTTCCCTTTACAGATAAAGAAACAGAAGCAAAGAAGTAAAGTAAGTCACCTGGCTCAGGTTCTATACTCTTAACTACTGTCTTGAACTGTCTCTCAGAATGTTATCTAATCTTATTGGCTACTTAAGATAACTTTTTGATATTGATATTTTATGATAATTAAACTGTGGCTCAGGGAGACTAAATAGCTTGGTAAATTCCATACTACTTGTAAATTAGACCTAAGATCCCTGATTAAAAGCCTGTGCTCTCTTTTTTAGATAAAGGTAAACAGAATAATAAGCTTATCAACATGATATCATTTGTCTCCCTAGTTTGCATTTTATGTATAATAAAATATTAAAATGTTATAAATTAGAGAACTATAAAACATACAGTTGTATATTCAATTTTACTTAACAACTGGCTTTATTAAAGAGATAAATAGAGGCAAGGGCTTAGATTTCCGTGGTTCATTTTCCTGCAGGTCACTGTGACCACTGTGGGATGATATCACTTTGCGTACCTTTTTTTTTTTCTGAAGTAAGCTAGATATGGCACACAAAATGCTACACTTTGTGTGCCATATCTAGCTTTTTGCCAGCAAATTAGTTTAAAATTTGATATAGAAGAAAAATGGTAGTGTGAAATAGTTCATATTTACCACAAAGAAAAAACAAAACTTCTCCTGGCATAATGACTTCCCAGGGATAACTATCCTACAATTATCCCAATGGAAATATTTGCCCTTGGAAATGAACTAAAATGGAAAAGTTTAAAGCCATTTGGGGTTGTATGATCACATTAGATGTAATAGAAATCAAATTTGAAGTGTCATTTACAGGTATTAACCCTTTGTGGCCTTGGCTCTGCCAAATGCATCCCTAATCTGGAGAGTCAGTCCTTCAAGACATTCATGACATGCTGATTGTTACATGGCTCATTTATTGATATAGTTTCATATGTGCTGAACTACTTTATGAAGTACAATGTTCAATATATTTATATTTAATATCTGCAGTCTTTGTTGCTTGGCTTTATTGTCTTTCTCTTTTCTTCAAACTTAGTAATAACTAATTAGGAGGGAAAATTATAGAGCCAACTTTCTCTCCCAGCTATTTTTCATAGTAAATAAAACAGAGAGATATACTTAAGGACCTATAAAGTAAAACGTGTAATTGAATTGCAATTTAAGAGGATACTATAATAAATACAAACTGTAAAATATGAGATGCTTTTAGAATTCTAACTGGAGTCACCCAATCTCTGAGAACAAAAGGATGAATCAAACAACAGGAAGAGTCTGAAGCGTGGAGAGTGAGAGTGTGGAGAATTATAGATGACTGGAGGCCAGTTCCCTGACCTCCCGCTGCCCCCACTGCTGCAGCCACTGGTGGGGGAAGCAAAACTGACACTAGCTGTTTATCATGCTTTAAGACCAGAATGTGAAATGAAAACCATTATACCTCTCAGGATGCAAGGAATGCAGAAGAAAGGATTAAATCAATTGAAGATGTTATCTCAATGGGAGAAGGAATTCTAATTAAATTGAAGTCTTAAAAAAAAGACTGCCTGTTTCAAAAGACTGATAGAGACATATATCTGATGAGTCAACTTGGTCTTTTTAAGGCCCTACCCAGGCCCCTCTTCTATTTATGTTTATGATTAGAGGGATAAACAGCCCATGAACGCTTGCTATCTACCAAATCCAGCCATATGGTCTTAAAAATCATTTTCCGAGTTTACAGATAATTCTTGTGTCAAATTAGTTGATGCAAGATTCTGAGAGTTAGGGAGATTGGACTAGAGTCAAATCCACTGCATTCATCAAAACTTTACCAGACTGTGTCCAGCATGTGTTGGGATCTAAGAGACACCTAGAAATATATGGCAAAATCATCCCCCCTCAGGGGACTGACAGCATGGTGTGGTGTCCTGGCAAGAGGCAAATACAGCAAAGGAGGACAACATCAGTAATTGAAAGGCAGTGGTGGAGGGCAGTGATTCTTGAGGTAGATAGGTTTTGGTTGCCTATGACTGACTTTGAACTAGTTATTTAATTAGAACTTGATTTTTCATTTCTGCAGGGTAGAAATAAGATCATCAACTTTATGTTTGAATTGATAAACATCAATATCCTGGCAGAGAGCCTAGTATGCACTAGGCATTTAATACACGAGAGCTGTGATAATAATGATGTTATAATAATGTTCCACGTGAGAGGCAGAAACTAACTAGATTAATAGAAACACCCGTTTGAAGAAGGCACTTTTGAGTTCAGGGATCAGAATCAAGTGGGCCCTTAAGTATCAGCAAAGGTGAGGAAGGCAAAAGTGTGACATGGTTAAAGGTTGCTAAGGGAGCCATCCTCGGGCCCTTAGAGTTGCAGGCAGTTTGTACTTTGGCCTTGGGGACAAGTGATGATACTTAAATTAACACATTTGTCCACATTCTCCAAATGACTGGGCCATGAGCCTCAGTGCTTATGATTACTGTGGAACCTGTGCCAGCTTTGCTTCATCAAGAATGCCAGATGTAATGTAATTTTAATGACTTCCATTGTGTTTGAGGCTTCCTTGCGAAGATCCAGCATCTCCGTGCACATTTAAACTGACCTGAGTATACTAATGAAGATTAACTGTTCATTGATTAAGGAAAGACGAATCACCCTATTACTGATGTGAACTTTCTGTCCTAAAGTAAAAGTGTATTGAGCTTCAAAAATACTGGTGCAGAGATAGTGGGAGCCTCCATTTAATTGTCTTTCCTTTTATGTTATCCTGATAATAATGGCAACAAAATGTTTGTTCCTTTTAAAAAAAAAAAATGAAGTTTTCTTCGTTCTGTTTTTAAAAAGTCCACACACAGTGAATCTGTATAGTAAACATGATTAACACCTTTTACTTACTATTTTTTCAAACTGAATGAACTTCTTGTGAATCAAAGTCCAATACTAAAATTTATCCTTTAGGATTGCATTAAGCTGCATGTAAGCAGAGGCCTAAAAACAATTGTTTAACCAGGGGTTCATTCTTCTCATGTAACAGGGAAACTGGGGAAGCCAGGGAGCCAGTGTTTTTCTCCTTCCCATCCCATTGATCCTAGTGCATAATATTTGGCCTCATTATTGAAAGGTGGCTGCATTGTTGGGTAGTAACCTATAAGGCCTTCTGTCTCTGCATATCATTTATCTTGTTAGATGAACATAAAACTCCCTGAGTTTGGGCACTGATTTGTCTGCTTCTTTGTATATGCAGGGCCTAGCTTAGGTGTCCTACATTTGATAGATACTCAGTACATATTTATCGATAACTATGACAGGAAATTGAACTAATTAAAACATCATTGTGGATGGCAGTAATCCACAAAAAATTTCATGAATTATGAAAGCTATAACCTAAAATAAATTTTAAGAATTCATTTAGCAGCAAAGGTCCTCCTGGCAGAGATGTCTGGAGCAGGGTATGAAGTGCTGCATGAGAAAGGCAATGGCAAAGTGGTGCACGGTGAGGGACTGGCTTGTTTGACCTTGGACATGATGGAGGTGTAAGAAGCTGGTTTTACCAGTTGGTTGAAGACTTTACATATCTGCTGAATACATAAGGATATCAAATTTGATCTGAGAAACAGTAAAGAACAATCTCAGATTCTTTCACAGGAAAACATGAAGAATATTGTATTTTAAGAAGATTAGTTAAGCAAAGGAATGCATAATTAATAAAACTTGGGAAAGAAAAACTAGAGTAAAAAGCCCTACTAGGAGATGATTGAAATCCAGAGGGGAGGTCTAAAGGAAGGCAGCTTTTCTTCAAAGGCCTGAGATTAGTACAGTCCCCACTCCTTTTGAGGGTGTAATGGCCGCTTCAAAAGGCATCCTAGTGGCCTCCTAAATTCCCTAAGGAATTCTAAGCATTTTTCTAAGTACTCGAATTCATGTAAGGAAGAATTACTCTTACTAAATATAGAAAAATAAATTGCAAAGTAGGAAAAATAATTTGCTGGAGTACAATAAATTTTCAAACAATTTATTTTTAATGTATTTACTTGCCAGATTTTTTTTTAGTGATAGCATATTTATTTGAATTTTACTTTACAAAGCTGCATTATTTTGTTATATGAAAATTCTTGAAAATATTTTGTATTCTTTTTTGAATGTTTTATTTTTCCAACTAATCTGTCTCTTGAAGTAAGATAATTGCAGTGTGACAGTGATGACTTTAATTAATACAATAATAATTCAGTGGAACCGATCAGCACAGACTCTTCAAAATTCTCTTATAAGGTACTGACAATTCAATAAATATTTATTGATTGTCTTATAGTTGCTGAGCATTCTGCTATTCACTGATTACATAGTGATGAATGAAATAGATATAACCCATGTCTGCATGGAATTAACTATCTATATCAGGTAAATAAAAATGCTAATGATTTATAAGGAAATAAAACAAAATGGTGAGAAGTGTGGGAATGTGATGAAGTGTCAGAGGAGCTGGACCTACTTTGACAGAGTAGTCACATCTAAGAAAGTGATATTGAAGTTGTGGCTGGAAAAATAAACAAGAGCCAGCCTTGTAAAGATTTGGATGAAAAAAAACTGGATTGAACATTTAATGATAGGACAGTTTTCAAAGGCATGGACAGAATCAATGATAGTCAAGAAGGAAAGGTAAAATACCCCAGTTAAACAACAGTCATTAATTGTTACAGCCCTTTGACCTGGAAGGGCAAGAGCCGGAGGACTGTCTCTAATCCAGAGAATGTAGCTGTAGCTATAAGAGATGCCTGACCAAATGGGACTGTGGCTTTGAGAAGAGGAAAGCATCACCTTCAAACTATAGCCTGGCAGGAAACTACTGAGAAAGTAAACTCTGCAATCTCTATATCTTCTAAAATATATGGAAATTTCACTTAAAGTGTTTATAAGAAGCAAAACCATTTTAAAAAAGAACAAAGTTGAAAGATGTACCCTATTTTATTTCTACTATCTATCCTATCTAATAAAAGAGTAATATGCAAATTGACTGTCACTTCAAGACACAAGATGGCCACCACAGATGGCCTGCAGGGGAGGGCAGTTGTGACCAGGCCAACAGAGGAGAGCAGTTGGGGGTAACCAGACCAGCAAAGGAGGGCAGTTGGGGGTGACCAGGGTGGCAGAGGAGGGCAGTTGGGGCAGACCAGGTCAGCAAGGGAGGACATTTGGGGGGGACCTAGGCTTGCAGGGGAGGGAACTTGGGGGGGACCAGACCTGCAGGGGAGGGCCATTGGGTGGGACCAGGCCTGCAGGGGAAGGCAGTTGTAAGGAACCAGGCTGGCAGGGGAGGGCAGTTAGGGGCAATCGGGCTGGCTGGGAATGGTTAGGTGTCAATCAGGCTGGCAGGGGAGTGGTTAGGGGGTGATCAGGCTGGTAGGCAGAAGCAGTTAGAGGCAATTAGGCAGAGGCAGGTGAGCAGTTGGGAGCCAGAACTCCTGGATTATGAGAGGGATGTCCAACGGCCCGTTTAGGCCCAATTCCAGTGGGATCGGGCCTAAACGGCGGTTGGACAACCCTCAAGGGGTCTCAGAGTAGAAAGGGTGCAGACTGGGCTGAGGGACAACACCCCCCCCCCCCCGTGCACCAATTTTGTGCACCAGGCTTCCAGTAAAGCTATATTAGCCCTAGCCAGTTTGGATCAGTGGATAAAGCTTCAGCCTGTGGATCAAAGGGTCCCTGGTTTGATTCTGGTCAAGGGCATGTACCTTGGTTGCAGGCTCCTCCTGGGCCTGGGCCTTGGTAGGGCTCATGCAGGAGGCAATCAATCAATGTATTTCTCTCACATCAATAATTCTCTCTGTCTTTCCCTCTCACTTCCAATCTCCTTAAAATAAATAAATAAATAAATAAATAAATAAATAAATAAATAAATAAATTATATTAAGACAGTGAGTGTTAATAAAGGGGTAGACATATAAATAAATGAAAAAAATTAGAAAGTGAAGGGAAGAACTCAAATATGGTCAATTGATTTTTAACAATGGGGCTGACAATATGTAGAAAAAATAATATTTTTCATCAAATGACCATGGAGTGACTATATATAGTTTTTCCAGAATCATATCTATCATCTATCTATCTATCTATCTATCTATCTATCTATCTATCTATCATCTATCTATCTAGAAAGTGGGATAGAGATACACAGAGATATACCAATCTCTAGCCTTATCCCTCACTAAACATAATAAATTATTTTAGACAGATCATGGACTTAAACATAAAAACTCAAGAAATAAACTTCTGAAGGCCAATACTAAATAGAAATCTTTGTGTCTTGCTGACAGGTAAATCTCTACATGTACAAAACACAATAATCATTTTTAAAAGTTAGACTTAATCAAAATTAAAAACTTTTGCTTATTAAAAGTAATCATGAAGAAAACTAATAGGCCAGCCGAAGACTGGGAAAAATATTTCAAAAACATATGACTGATGAAGAATTTCTCTTCTCAGTATATACAGAACTCCTATAACTCAATAGTAAAAATACAATCAACCCAGTTAAAACACAGGCACAAAATTTGAGTAGATCCTGCACAAAAGAAGATATATGAAACCAGTAAAAGCATAAAAAAGTGCTATCGTTAGGCACTGGGGAAGTGCAAATGAAGTCACAGTGAAATTCCCATTATATCTCCACCAGGATGGCTGAAAATTGAAAAGGAGTAACTAGTGTTCTCATACACTTGGTGGGAATTTGAAATGGTACAATGACTCTGGAAAAATTGCTAGAAGCTGAATATAAAACTAAACATCGCCCACACTATGACCCAGAAACTACACTCCTAAGTAGTCACCCTACATAAACAAAAACATGTATCAACAAAAGTGTTGTGCAAAAATGTTTATTATAGCTTTATTTATAATTGAAAAAAATGAAAACAATCTAATACTCATCAACAAGAGGATGGAAAACGGAACTGCGATATATTTATGCAATGGAAATACTACTCAGCATTGAAAAGAATGAACAACCAATTCAAACAAGAAAATGGGCAAATCCTTCTTAAAAACGTTATGTTGTGTAAAGGAAAATTTATACAAAGAGCACATATCATGTAATTCATTTATGTAAAATTTTAGAATACGGAGAACAAGTACATGATGTTAAAGCAAAGCAGTTGCCTCTGAATGTGTTAGCAGGGGAGACTGACTGGAAAGGATGTGAGGGAATTTTCTGCAGTTATGTTAATTTTCTATATCTTGGTAGTGGTTTGGGTTTTCCAAATGCATAAATTTTCAAAATGTACAAAATGGCATACTTAATATTTTTGCAATTCAAGGTATGTAAATTTCACCTAAAAACAAAACTTATATATTAAACTCTAATTAATGACATGCATGCTGAAATGTTTAAGGGCAATGCATACTGTGTCTGCATCTAACTTTGAATTATATCAAAAGTTAAACATTGACAGAAGAATAGATGAATGTAATGCATCAAATAGCAAAAATGTTAATTATAGAATATCAGTGGTCGATATATGGGTGATAGCTGTACAATTATTTCAACTGCTCTGTATGTTTGGAAATTTGTATAATTAATTTTGGAAAAAATTACAGAGGGTATTTGGAAAATCCTAAATGCATTCTTCCCTTCAGCTCCAACCCCACTTCCTACCCTGCTTTACAATGGCATATCAAAGTTAGAATTATGAGAATAGCAACCTCCCAGAATAATCCTATATAATAAAAGGCTAATATACAAATAGACCGAACGGTGGAAAGACAAGTCACTATGATGCACACTGACCGCCAGGGGGCAGATGCTCATGCAGGAGCTTCCCCTGCTGGTCAGTATGTTCCCACAAGGGGAGTACCTCTTAGCCAGAAGCTGGGCTCACGGCTAGCGAGCGCAGTGGTGGTGGCAGGAGCCTCTCCTGCCTCTGCGGCAGTGCTAAGGCTATCTGACTGCCGGCTTACGCCCGCTCTCCCCAGGCCTAAGCCATCAGTCAGACATCCCCCGAGGGCTCCCAGACTGCAAGAGGGTGCAGGCCAGGGTGAGGGACTTCCCTCCCCCCACCATTCCCCAAGTGCACAAATTTCATGCACCGGGCCTCTAGTATTTAATAATTGTTTAGTGAAACATGCAGATGACTCTCCCATTCCATGACTGACTTGCCCAGTTACTATATTTAACCTGTGGAATTGGTAATGGTAAAGTGGTCCAATTGTATTTGAGCCAAATAGTAAGCAGACTCTAAATTTGAGCCAAGTCTGTCTGTTGTATTTAGAACTAGAGCTAGAGACCGAAACTCCTAAGATTAACCCTATCAACACCTCCAAATTAGCAGCACTGGAGGCAGGGTGACTCATCAGGTATAGAAATACAGTTAATAGATCGTTACTGAGCCCATGTCTCCACTCTTTTTGGTTTTATATGTCGCCCTGCCTATTGGAAGTGATGGTTCTAAGGTTGGACTGTTTAAAGTGTACATTTAGTTTATAATGAATCTAGTAGCACTTGACATAATTGCCTGCAATACCTGAAGTTTTCTTACTAGAAAAAAACACATTTTTAATTAAAAAGTGTTATGAGATACCACATTTGTTTTAACATTCAGACTCAGGTCGGCTCAGAGCTGGTTTCCTAGTCTACCCTTGACACATCTTAGCTGGTCTATCTATTTGCAGTGGCAATAGACCATATCTCAGCTATTGTTTTCTGGGAATTTTGTTTTTTCTTCTAAAAAAAAGTGGGTTTTGAAATGAAGCACATAATTTTACTAAAAATATTATATTTGAGAGGTTATTTCATTAAATGTTTTTATACTCTCACACTATTTTTTAAAAATTAAAGCTATTGTTCTCTTAGGGAATGGGCCAAGGGAAGTCAGAGGGTGGGGGCAGAAACATAGAAACATAGAAAGACAAAACCAGCCCAGGCACTATCACCAGTACCGGAACATACAGCATTTTCTGGAACTTTGTAAGGTGCCATTTCCCTCTATTTTGCAGGTGGTTAAAGTCATAATTGAAGCCTAAAAAAAATGTTGTGGCTGCAGATCAAAAGTTTAAAAGACCGTTAATTATTGATAGGCCTAGATTCTGACAAGGGGATCCTTTGGGTCAGAGATGAGTTAAGAAGCACTGAACAAATAAGCAACCCAGCAGATTCATTTTGCACTTCTTGATGGAACTAAAGAAATAAAAGAAGATGGAATTTTATTATCTAAATATTTTATTCACAAAATTATTACTACATTAGATAAAGCACTGCCTCATGACCAAGCATTTAAAAAAAATATGACCTCTTCCTCGGGCATAGAGGGGATAAATGGTGATGGAAAAAATAAAAATTTTAAATAAAGATGACCACATAAAGAGAGATGGTCATTTGAAGCCAAGAGTGACATTCACATATTAAGAAAAAAGAAATTTTTTTTTTTATTCTTCTTACCCAGTATTCCTTTTGGCTACTACATTGAGAAAAAGCATTTTTGTTTTTCTCAACCTGTATTCCTCTTGGCCACTGTAGACAAATCTGAATTTCTCCTAAGTAGGTCACAAATAAGTTATGACGCTGCCCATTTCTATTTTAACAGCAGCACAGGAACAGACAAGCAGATCTGAAGGGGAGAGGCTTCTGGGTACCAGTTAGAGCAACTGTGAGAATCCACGCACTATGCGTCCTTGCTGTGTTCGCTGCCCCCCCATGAAAAGTTCTTCGCCCCCAGCTTTGCCTGAGGCCAAAGCCATGAGGCCATAGCCTGCAGCTCTTGATGAATCCTTGTAGACCTCTGTGGTCAAAGTTTCTCCAGCAAAATCAGCACAGAACAAATGCTTTCTACTTGATGTCTGCCTCTTGAAAGCTTAGGGCAAAGCTATCTCTTTACAAAAATAGAGAAAGAAATAAATCTGAAATTATGCTTATATGGCCATTCTTTATTTCTTCCTGTTTGCATATGCAGCCCACACTAAATATTGTATTGCCTAGCAGGAATTCAAACACAAGTGCCTGATGTGTCTTAAATAAAATAAGAAGCATGTTCATTTAGAGATTGTGAGCGATAATTCAACATGAAAATCTGGGAGCAAAAAATGATCTTGGGAGCCCGTGGGCAATCCGGGAGAACTGGCACATGGGCAGCCAGCAACCTGGCTCGCCTTCATTACCAGTGGGATGTACATTGCCTTTTTTCTCCTGTCTTTATTCATTTTTCAACAGACTGCCACATGCAATATGCCAAATCTCAAGTAAAACAAGCCCTACACACACACACACACACACACACACACACACACGCACACAGGAACTGAAGAACCTTCAGTAGACCCCGGCATAGACAGTGAAAACAGCCATCTGTACTGAAGCTCAGGATTTATTCAGTCACACTGGCCTGAGTTATTTATTTGGTTTTGCAATGTAAAGAGTTTTGTTTTATTGTTGGAACTATTCATGCTGTCAAATAGTTTTCAAAACTCTTCCCCTAATGCATGGGGCATTTACCACTGGTGAGCAAGCACCAGCAGTGGAACACAAAAATGTATGTGCACTCTGGCTGACACATTTAGCACAATATTAAGCCCAGCAGGTGTGAATCAGTGGTTGAGTGTCAACCCATGAACCAAGAGGTTACTTGTTCAATTCCCAGTCAGGGCACATGCCCAGGTTGCAGGCTTGGTCCCCAATGGGGGATGTGCAGGAGGCAGCCAATCGATGTTTGTCTCTCTTTGATGTCTCTGTCTCTCTATCCCTCTCCCCTTCTCTCTCTAATATATATATGAAGAACAATATTAAATAACAAATACAAAAGACTGTCCCATTTCATATTGCTGATTTCATAGGGAATTCTCTTAATTTAGCATGATTCTTAATTTTGGGGAATATGTATGTCCTTTCTAAAAAAGTAAGCATTTTTATTTTTTGAAGAAGGAAGCACATTTGAATTTTATCAAATGCTTTTGACAGTTTTCGTGGTAATCATATTTTTTCCTTTGACCTATTTATATAATGACTTTTATTAATGGGGTTTTAAGATTGAAACACTTTTGAATTCTTGCAATAAATCAATTTGCATAATGTACTGTGGATTTTCATTGTCAACATTTTATTTAGGGTTTTTTTACATTATATTTTTAAAGTTAGATTGGTTTGTAAGTTTTTTATCTTTGTCATATTTTAGCATGAAAAATTTAATTCTTAATGGATTTCTAATAGTCTGTCATGTGGCTATGCCACAATGGATTCTTTTATATAGACATTTACGTTGTTCACCATTTCCAGCATTATAAATAAAGCAACAGTGAATATTCTTGGTAAAAAAAAATGTGTGTGCATCTAATGGGCATTAAAATCTTTGTGCAGGTCACAGCCAGACTCAGACTGCAATCCTGGTATTTAATGGAGAGGTTAAAAAAAACTTTACAGGTTGAATGCCTGTGGCACACTGATCATTTTTCAAGGTTTTGAAGATTAAAGTGTATGAGATTCTTTCCAGCAAGTTTGAACAAGGTGTTGGGAAGCATGAATGGCAGGTGGCTGATCTACAAAATGTCATCCAGGTTCAAGCTTCTGAACTTGATGTTATCAACAGACAACTCAGATTTCATGTGAGTCTGAGGATTCTCACATTGTTGTAACCAAGTCATGGAGTGCAGAAAGCTATTTTTATTTCAAGTAAGGCTTTTTAGTACTATGAATGCTTTCTATTAAACTACATAATTGTTCTCATTTACTCACATTTGTGAATGTAGCTATTGTCCCCAAATGATCATTAACATTCATGACAAAAAGATAAAATATGATAATCATTGATATTCTCTGTTGCAAAGCCTCTATCCTATCTACAGCCATAAATAATACTGATAGACGTTAAATCAAAATGGGAAGATTTCATGTTCTATCTCAGAATACTGTACTATATATCACAATAAGTCTATCACATGCAATCTTAAATTTCATGCACAAAGTATATAAAAAGTCACAAATTTTGCAATGTTCATTACCAGAGTTGAACCTAGTATTTTGTGTGTAAGCTTTGTTTGATGTACACCTACTGTAAATGTTTCCTACATAAACACAGATGGATATGTAGGTGCATATATGTGTTTCAACATCTATCTGTCTCTGTATCTTACTTGGAAAGTTGATCACCTTAGTAGCAGCTGGGCATATTTCATCCTGGCTCTAGCTTAGAGTAATTATGGAAAGTAGTTTTTCCCCCAGGTACTTATTTGATCTTAAACATTTTAAACATCCTTTAATTTGTTCCCATTGGAAACATTTTACCATACAAAGGAATCAAGCAGAAGACTACTTATAGTTTCTCTAAGAATAATTAAAAATTTATAAAAGGTCTTCTCTCTCCCTCTTTCCCTTCCTTTCTTCCTTCCTTGTGTCATTTATTGGCTAGGATTGGAAAGTAAACTATCTTCTCACTGTTTCCGAAAGAAATGCAAATTAAAGTTTAAAAGGTATCACATAAAAGCATATCAAAGTAAAATACTGTATGAGGCACACAATCATAAAAATGAATGTTTCTAACTGTAAAGTCAGGCAAAATACCACACTGTTACGTGCAATCATATGGTTAACTACTGAGGTTTACCCGCTTGGTGATTTTCCTTACTGAGGTATAGTCCATGTCTCAGATTCAGATAAGAAAGGGATTCTGTATCTTTCGCTTGTGAGTTGTGCCCGCTTGTAAATTGTATACACTATTGATGATTTTACTTTCTTGTTTCCCCCCAATACTAGCCAGAGGACAACCACTTCTGTTGAGAGAACTGCCAAGTTGTTTTCTTGAGGAATTCTGAGAGGGTTGACCTGATACAAAGCTTACTATAGGCTCAGATAGAGGCTCGTTTGTTTGGGGGAAGGAAGTGGGGAAAGGACAATCAACATCAAGTCTTAGTTCCATATGGTGTTCCTGGGTGCCTCTCTGTTTCCCACATTCTCTATTTCTTTTCCAGTATGAATCTGAAATGTGATGGGCTGTGTCTTGCTTTTCAGGAGTTTCTCACTAGGTAAGTGAGTGTTTGGTATCAACAGGTGCCTGGAACTGTGCAGACAGAACTTCTTCAGCCATGACTTTGGAGCCCTGGCACAGTGCTGCAAACATTCAGTCTTAGGGCTTAGATTTAAGGGAGGCTAGGATGCTCTCCGTATCTATCAATGAATGCATGGCTTTGCCTCTGTTCAGCTTTGCTTTCCCATGAGTGAGACAATGAGCCTTGCTAATGTATGTTTTCTGAAAATATTACTCTGTTGGGCATAAAATGTAATTTCTTTGGGTCATAACACTGCTGCCAGACAGATATATAGTTTTGCATGTATCCATGTAATAATTAAACCAAGAAACACAGTGAATTAATTGTTTTAGATACGATTTAAATCAAGGGACCTGAAGCTAAAAAAATGGCTATTTGGAAGGCAAAATGGCTTTGTCTTATTGTTGTTTAATTGGTTGGTTGTTGAATGTCCACTTGCGCATCTACTTTTTAGTTAATGACATTTATTCTCTCAAAAACAAGTACTAGATGTCTACTATGGACTAGGCACTAAGTTAGATGTTTGAGTTATGATGCTTTATGTTCAGGGTGTCCCCCCAAAAATGTATTCAGACTTTAACAGCTAATAGCGCAATTGATGTTTCTTTCTTTTCAGATTTAACCCATTGGAATTAATAATCATTCAAAGTGTGTTTATATTTTGGGGGGACACCCTATACATTGTAAGACAAAGGTAGAAATACAAAGAACACTCTGGGAGGGGGGGGGACCTGAAAAAAAAGATTAGGAAATTGGCCCTTCACTGTACTAATAAATATGAAGAGACCTGGAATTATTTGACAAAGAGAGCATGCTAAACATTGACTTTATACGTTTCTCCAAGTGTCTGAAGTGTGTTTATCCAGGACACTTCATGTTTACAGACAATGGTGTGAGGCTAAGGGAGTCATTTAAATTAAGAATTGGGGTTCACATAACATATTTCTTTTTTTTTTAAACAAGAACCTCTTTTTTAAAATCTATTTTATTGTTTTTTTATAGAGAGCAAGGGAGAAGGATAGAGAGTTAGAAACATTGATGAGAGAAAAAACATCTATCAGCTGCCTCCTGCACGCCCCCTCCTGGAGGTGTGCCCGCCACCAAGGTCCATGCCCTTGACCGGGAATCGAACCCGGGACCCTTCCGCCCACAGGCCAATGCTCCATCCACTGACCCAAACCGGTTAGGGCCACATAACAGATTTCTTGACTTTAAAGCCAGCACAGAATTTCTAAGGGAAGATGTGAACTCCCCCTCATTCGTTGAAGAAGTAAACTTTGGGCTACCTTCTTACTCTGATGTTGATGACTTATGCTTTATCTGCAGAGAGAGAAACAGAGGTTGGATCACATGGCCCCTCTTGGTCCTTTCCAGCTTCTCTGATTCTCTGATACACATGTAGGAAAACAGCTTTTGTCAGGAAAAAAACAGTGACTTGCCATTGCTTGGTTCATTGTGACTTTCTTTTCTACTTGGTCCAGAGAAAAGTGAAGCTTGGTTAGAAAGGAAGGGGTTGAAGGTAACAGTGAATTTCATAAAGGGCACACAACAGGCAGCGGCAAGTGAGGACTTGAATCATCACACCGCTCTCTTTTTGAGTTATTAGGCCACATCTCACTCAAAGATTAAGCATTTCATCTCAGGGGTAGCTCCTTTTTATTACAGCGTTGCCCTTTGCAATACCATAATTAAGGTTCTGTCACTGTTTCCCTTATAAACTCTTATTTTCTGGAATTTATAACTTAAGGCTAAAAATTCCCTCTAGGCTGAAACTTAGAAAGTACATTCTGATCTTTTTACCTGTTGGCTTTTTTTTTTCCTTGCTTGCTTTTTTTTTTTTTTTTCTGAAAAAAGAAAAATAAGCCCAGCTGAGCTTAAAGAGGACCTGACATGAGGAATTAGACTGAGGATTTTCCCTCTAGTCTCAACTCAGTTTTGCTTAGCAAACTTTTAGCTTACAGAATTTGAGCCTTTAACTCTCAGATATATGCCCTTAGAGGACTGTCCAGAAATAAATGAGGTCTTGGAGGTTCTGAGTGTCTTATCTTTACCATAATGTTTTACCAAGTTCACTCTAAGGAAAGACTATGGATTAATAATAACAAAAAGTGTTTTCCTGAAGTTACTGAGTTTTTAAAATGAATTCTGAGCCATTTCTGAGTTTCCGTACCCATATACTTTATGCCACTTTTCTAGTGGTCTGGTCCAAAGAACAACTATTAATGATGGTAAACAAATAGACCTGAAAAATATCAACAAATAGCATCAGAATGTCAATTTAGACCTGCTTCTTTTCGTTTTGATGGAAGGAAACACTGACTTCATAGAATCTTACATTTCAAAAGCTAGCAACAGGCTAAGTAGAAATGCTGCCTCTACACTTTTGATCTTTGGGTCTGGAAAGCAAAATTGGAATCGCTTGAATTCTACTTGATTTAAAATAAATGATTTGATGAATCTCTCAGAAAATCTTTTTTTCCTAGGCATACAAGTCTAGGTATAAGAGAAGTGAAGAAAATATACAAAGGTATGCAAACCTTAAAGGAAAAACATTAATCCTTGTCTCTTGCAATCATGTCCAGACCGAAAAAAAAAAGCAACAAAACAACCCCCCCCCCCAAAAAAAAAATACCAGTTCTTATACTTTTCTCTTTTTCACTCTATGGAGAGATTCCCCAGAATTAAATTTTCTTGCTTCTGAAGCTTTCAATTCTATTCTTTTAGATAAAACATGTTATTAAAAAGTATGTTTGATTTTTTTAAATGCATTTTTAATGCCAGAGGGGAGATGTTTTATGGTTCTTTTATGTTCTCTTCTTTTCACTCCACATGAATAGGCTTACCAGTTTTACTTTTTATCCTCAGACCAACACAATTTCATGTTAAGTTGGACAAATTTATTCAACTCTAGTGCAAGCACTGATTTAAAAAAATAAATAAAGCAAGGTCAGGCTAGCTTTGCTTTTTTATATTTTCTTTTATAATAAATTCTCTCTCAAATGATGCCTATGTGTATATTTTGACATAATCATGGGTACGAATGTGCAATGCTTGAAATCTAAAATGACACTGGAATATCTTTTCTTGCATTAGCATTATTTTAGCATTCCTACTACAGGGCATGGTTGGGAGGAATGCAGAGGTTTTCAGTTTATATATACACCTCTGATTATTATTCCTGTTCCTGGAGCTACAGATCCAATCTCATATCATGATGGATGCATCTCTCAGAGTTCAAAGGAAGTGTTGGCAAAAAAAGAAGGACTTTAAATAAGGCAACTATGAGAGCCCAAGATGTGAAACTCAAAATTGAATGCCATGGTGTTAAATGATGATCTAGTTTCCCTTTTGATTTCTGTTGCAATAACTGAGGTACATTTGGGGTCCTCAAGTGTAGTGTCATGTATGCTAGCAGTCTTAGGAACGCAGAACATGGCTATGCCAATCATATGCCATCTTACCTTGAAGTCCCTTTTAATCAGTTGCTTTCCAGAGCCAAGTCCTGGGAGGTCAGAGGTGTCACCACTTTAGGGAAAATACACAAATCAGCATATGCTAAAAAGGTAGAAGAATTAGGCAAAATGTTTTTTAAAAAGGAAGAAAATATTGTTCCCATTTTATTTTAGGTATTGTACTACATTTGAGGCACAATCGGAAAGTTGCTGATGATTTCAGCATCCTGGATATTTGGGGGTGGGTGTTGGTAGCTGGTTTGTAGAACTTTCTCACAAGTGTAATTTCATCAGAGTAACCAAAGACACTGTTAATAGCTGAGGATGATTCTGCACTATGCTTAAGGAAACATAGCGGAAGTGTTTGTAATAGAAATGTTAACAGAAGTGAGTAGACTATTTTGGTGTCATGCCTGGTTAAAAACAAAAAGAAAATAACAAAATAAGGAAGGATAAAAAAAAGAGAAAGGAAGGATTCAATCCTTTGAGATACAATACTATGCTTTCAAGATTCCAAGTTTAAAAAGTGAATACTCCTCACTAAGGTAAAATGTGATTATTAACATTAATAATTTAATACATTAGATTATTAAAAATGAGGAGGAAATGAAGATAGCTGTGGCTCAAAATAGGGGACACTCATGGGGACAAGGGACAATGCATGGAAGAGTAGCCACATGGGAGAGGAAAGAGGGAACAGAAAACTAATTTTCATTTTATTCTTTGATTTGTCTAAAGCTGGGCTTGAACAGAGTTCTGGAAAGTTCTAGCAAATAGTCATTAAGATAAACAGTCCTTCTTTCAAAAATTTTGTTATTTTTATTTTTTAGATCATTATACTAGTTAGCAGACCACTGGTGGATCCAGGGACTGGAGATTAGAGATTGCCCTATCATATGAGCTGTCAGCATCTTTGCACCTATTTTATTAAATGGCTAGAGGCCTGGTGCACAAAATTCGTGCACGGGTAGGGTCCCTAGGTCCGGCCAGTGATCAGGGCCAATTTGTGGGGTGACCAGTGGGATGATTGGGGCCCCAACTCTCATCTGCCTTGGCTGGCCTGGCACCACCTGCTTGCTGGCCCTGCCCCCTGCCACTGGTCTGGGCCTACAGACTGGGGGCAGCCCCTACATTGAGCATCTGCCCCCTGGTGGTCAGTGTGTGCCATAGCAACTGGTCATTCCACTGTTCAGTTAATTTGCATATTAAGGTTTTATATAGATAGAGGGCATTGAATACTTTAATGTCTTTCTACCTTATAAAATACATTGTACCAAAGAATAAAACCTATCACTCCATTTCTATGAAGTATAAGTTAAATTGGACCCCACCAGATTTATCTCTCTCACTGTCAACATGCACAAATTGATAATCATTTTATAATACTAATTGGTATATATTTCCTTTTGTCAAAATCATGAATCAAGTCAAAATCACTTGCAAATGCTACCGTCACCTACAGGCTCCTTTAGGATGGGTCACTAAATTTCTTCAAAATGTGATAGGTATAGTGTTTGGGGAAAATCTGGTTAAGGAGAGCTGAAAAGGACTATTTTCCTTGAAAATAAATATTTTTATTTATAATGTGCCTGAGCAATTCTCAGGGGCAAAACACAAAATCCTGGGATAAAAACTACAAAGCTTTTGTATTCTCTCTCTCTTTATATATATATGCTTTTATATGTAGGCTTTTACATATATATAGGCTTATATATATAAAGGCTTTTGTAATATATATCCGTTTTCTCCCCTTATAGCTTTTGTTGTTATATACTGAGAAAAAAATTAGAATCTACCATCTTTTTTCTCCTACATTCTCCTTGTCTCTAACCTAAGAACTTATTTTCTCTTTCAAAATATTCATTAAAACACAAATGACTTTCTCCCTTTTGATGTTGCCAGAGAAACTTGAGTACTATATAATTAAGCTTCTGTTTTAAAGTATTTCTCTCAACAAACACAGGCTTTCTAGGACTAAGACTGCATAATAGATATTATTAACTGTACGTATAAATAGGAAATGTGCCTTGCAAAGTATTATATTTGCTGAATGAGTTTGCCTCATTTGAAAGTCATCTCTTTACTAATGACTCATGAGTTTCCTTTCAATTATTTAAAAATAATGTAATCATGGGCTCTTCTGTAATAATTTGTCATTCTTATATTCATATTTGAACCTATTAATTAGAGACAACATATGTATTTATAATGTGCCTTTATTATCCAAGTTGATCCCTTTAATCCTATTTGAATAGCCAGATAAAAATTAATCCCTTCAAACATCTTTACACAGAAACATTTAAATTCACGTATTTTCATCTTTGTTCTCAGCACCTACAGTTAAAGCTTTCATTATTGAGGTTGATGTAGGAGCAGTAAACAAGCAATCTGGGAAGAATAATATGCAAATTCTTTTTCTTTGCAAAGAAGAGATATGTATTTACAAAAGAGTTCTTCTAGTCTACAGGGTCTAAGTTCACAGAGAATTATTTTAAAGAGTTTAATAACATCCTTATAATCTAATTAATGATACAATCATTCTCAGGTCATATGTAGTTGTAGGAGGCCTTGACGCCTATTATGAAACTGTCTGTCTCATAAAATAAGCGGTTGTCTATTTGAAGACTTTTAGCCCACGTGAACCAGGGCAGTGCAAGACCTTGAGGGTCCTTTGGACTAGGTATTTACTGATGTAAAAATAACAGAGGGAAGCCATGTTGAAGGCAATTTTGAATACTTTTTCTGACACTGTGATCCACACACGGCTAGGTCACTGGAAACAGGAGAGGAAGCAATTGTTTTTCCCTGCTGTGAGCCGTGGATTTGAACATGCCTCACACTGTTCTCATGCTGTTTTCTTTCCCTCTCCTTTTCCCATAACACAAGTGTAAACTGAGCTCATGAAAGTCCTTTGGGCACTAGAAATAACAAAGCCTATCCACTGATGAACTGATAATCTTACTTCATTTCTTTCCCTAGAATTATGTAGGGTATATCAATTATATAATGATAATGATTTTTTAGAAAAGAGGGAACTAAAAGAAAAAGCCTATATATATATGTGTGAATATGTATATATATATGTATATATATAGGCTTTTTCTTTTAGTATATATATTCACACATATATGTAAACTTTTTATATAAAGTAGAAAATTTGAGAAATACTTCAAATAGTAAAATAAAAAGAATAAGATTAAAAATTGGTAATTTTAAAAATAACCTTCCAAGCTTCATAGAGTTTAATAATTGGTATCATGTAATAGCTATAGCATTATATTTTTCAAGTTATTAAATTGTCTTTGAAAGCATATTTTTAATTAACTACATAGCATCCCATCTCAAACATTTCTCCTTCTCACTTTCTGTGAATTGCCTACCCGCACCCCAACATCTTTCTTTCGTCTTTGGCTGAAGATGGTATTTAAGATTATGGCTTTGCCATTTCCAAGAGTTTTGTTTAGCTTTACTGGGTATCTCCCATGTGTACATGAGGTATACCTGTTGATAAACTTCTGTTTGTTTTTCTCTTGTTAATATGCCTTTTTATTGCAGGAAATTTCAATCTAGAACTAGGAAGGGTAGAGGGAAAATTAATTTTCCTCCCTTACAAAACCTTTACCTGTTAGTAAAAGATCACAGTAGAAAAGTAAAAACTTCACATTTCCCCTTACTGATTTCTCTTTACCAGGAGGAAATGGAGCATTAAGGTAAAATATTCATAATCTCACAGAGTTTATTCTCCTCCAAAAAGAGGCTCAATAGTACTGATGGTCAAAATCTAAAATGAATGATTCAAAAACCTCTGAGAGGAAAGGAAAATGCAGGGAGAGTAGTAATAACTCAGGAGATTCCTAATATTCCTCATATAAAAATTCTTGATCCAAAAATAAATACTGGCTCAAACTAAAAATTCTTGAAGTAGTGAGTTGGCCTCATCTGTCCAAATGAAACTGGGAAGATAATGTGAAACTCAAGGATAACCTCTCAGTAGTGTGAGAGAATACATTCTAATTCGGAGACACGGGGCATTTAACAAATTTGGTGAAGTTAACACAAAGCCAAGATTCATCCACCAAAGATGCAGCCACATTCTTACATTACTGTTATCTTAGTCTTTTGTTACCATTCAATATTGGGTTGGAGTTGGGAGTTACCTGACTTTGCGGAAGCATATCTGAACCTGTTGGAGAGACCTAAGCATTGCCCAGGAGTCGAAGACTTTTAGAGGGATGTCATATGTGTCAAATGGAAGACTGTGACAGAGACTGTAGGTTTCTCACCAATACCCATTTCTTCTTCTTCCAGTTACATACCTGGCCTGTTTCTCAGTCTTCCTTACAGTTCAGTGTGGCCATGTGACTGAGTGTTAGTCAGTGGGATATGAATGGAAATGATATGAGACACTTCTAGGCCTACATCCTGAAAACCTAAACTTTTCTCCATCATGCTCAGTAATCCCTGAAAGCCTGTTGCTGAAGACAGCATGACCGCTGACAAACTCGACCCCTGAACTGCTATTTGGATCAGACTTCTCCCACCTCTCTCTCCAAGCTGTAGTTATCTTCAACTTTTATGTGAGCAACAGATACATTTCTATTTAGTTGGAGCCAGTATTTATTTTTGGATGTATTTATTATGGCAATTAGCCTGCTCTGAATAATATAGCAAAGGTCTTGGCAAATGGCAGAGAAGATGACCAACAGCTTTAGGCTTCCTTAGATCTTAATTACTCACAATCTCCGGTGAAGAGTGAGGTCTCTTTTTTAGCAGTCTTAAATATCATGGAGGAAAGCTGTTGCTTTTTTTTTAACTTTTTTGGTCACTCTTGAGACATGGAAGAAGGCACAGCCAGTTTCTTCTTTCCATTTGAAACCACATGGGACTTGTACATTGGGAAAAACAAATGTGTTACCAGGAGTGACAAGGAATGCTGATACACTGAAACAGCTTTTGGACAGTATAATCTGAATATACCAAAAGAGATCATTCTAAAAAAACATAGTGTAAACATTTTTTAAAGGCTGTATTTGTGTATGGTGGGTCCTACTTCAACATTTTAAGAATAAAAATTATTCTTTTTTTCCAAAATTGAATTTGGAAAAGACTGTCTAGTTTTAACATGTATTTCCTTAATTCCAAAGGGGAGAGTTTGAGCAATTTTCATAAATTTTTTTCTTTACTCCTCCCTGTATCTTCATCCTTTGCATTCTTTAATTTTTATAAATTTTTAATCCATTGTTTTTGTTCATGTTTATTATGTTCCTATTTCCTATTAATTTGTAAATTTTTATGAAATAAAATGCAGTAAGTTTTTATGTTTGCTACTCTGTAATTTAATAAAAACAGACTTACTCCAAGATTATTTTTTAAAATAGATATTTTGTTCTAGTACTACATAGAATAAATCAACCTGAAATTTACTTTAGTATAAAGAATTAGATATTCTTTTTATCTAATTCTGATTTAAAATATGATATAAATTATAAACTAACTAGAGGCTCAGTGCACAAAATTCATGCACGATGGGGGGGGGGTCCCCTCAGCCCAGCCTGAACCCTCTTCAATCTGGGACTCCTTGGGGGATGTCCGACTGGTGGTTTAAACTGGCAGTCAGAA
The DNA here is from genome assembly GCA_026230045.1 of Corynorhinus townsendii. NCBI lineage: Eukaryota > Metazoa > Chordata > Mammalia > Chiroptera > Vespertilionidae > Corynorhinus > Corynorhinus townsendii. The sequence continues at coordinate 163,628,434 of JAPDVU010000001.1, read as the reverse complement.
ATCCCTCTCATAATCCTGGACCACTGGCTCCTAATTGCTTACCTGCCTGCCTGACTGATTGCCCCTAACTGCCCCCTCCCCCCCCCCCCCCACGCCATCCAGGTTGCCCTCAACTGCCCCCTTCTTGCTGGTCTGGTCGCTCCTAATTAGCCCCCCCCTCCCGGCCTGGTCACCCCTCACTGCCCCCCTGACCAGCCTGGTCGTCCCCAACTGCCCCCCTCTGCTGGCTTGGTTGCCCCCATCTGCCCCCTCTGCTGGCATGGTCACCTCTTACTGCCCCCCCTGCTGGCTTGGTTACCCCCAACTGTCCCCCTCTGCTGGCCTGGTTGCACCTAACTATGTCCCGCCCCCCTCCCCCCCTGCTGGTGTGGTTGCCCTCAACTGCCCCCCCTGCTGAACTGGTCACCCCCAACTGCCCCCCCCTGCCAGCCTGATCGCCCCACGCAGCCTGCTTGTTCAGTCATTTGGTCGTCCCTCACTAATCCCCCCTGCCAGCCTGTTTGCCCCATGCAGCCTGCTTGTTCAGTCATTTGGTCATCCCTCACTAACCCCTCTGCTGGCCTGGTTGTAGGCAGTCATCTTGTGAGGGCGTGAGGGTCAATTTGCATATTACCTCTTTATTATATAGGATATTGAAGAATGTATTTATTTCTATTTCTAAATTCTGTTCTCTTCAGTTGATATGCTATATATTTCTGGCTAAGTATCAGTTTTAATTTCTGTAGCTTTGAGGTATGTTTTATTATTTGTATGAATGCTCCACTTAGATTCTCTTCCCCCACCCCCAGAATTTTCATGACTCCTACCAGGTCCCCCTTTTTCCTCCAATGATCATGGTGTTATTTACACTGAAATTACATTTGATTTCTAGGTTAATATATGGAGCATTTTATTCATGTAGTATTAATCTATTTAAAAACAAGTTTTATCCTTCTGGTTTCCACCTCTTCTAGGTTCTTTAATAGTTTAAATCACTATTTTTTTCAAATAAGCCATACATCTTCTTGTTATATTTGCTTCTAGTTATTTTGGCTTTCTTTGGTAGTTCTTAAAATGTGCTATGTTCTTTCCTTATACTTTCTAACTTACGTGTGTATGGGAAAGCTATTGATTTTTGTATATACCACCTTGCTGAATTGTTATTATGCTTTACTTGTTTTTTTAGTTGATTCTCTAGCAGTTTCCATCTATAATAATAAAAGGGTAATTAGACTGGAAGTCTTCCAGATGTCATACCGAACGTCCTTCCTGATGAAGCTGGGCTGGGGGAAGTCAGCCCGGGTCCTGGGTGCCTGCAGGCAGTCTGGGGGAAGCTAGCCCAGTCCTGGGTGCCTGCTGCCGGCCAGAGGAGGGAAGCCTGGGTCCTGGGTGCCGAGGGAAGCCAGTTCTGGCAGCTGGGGGAAGGAAGGCCTACTCTTGCATGAATTTTCGTGCATCGGGTCTCTAGTGTGTATAATAATACTCTTGGCATAAAGAAATAATTTCCCCTCTTTTTTCCAGTATGCATATTTCATACATTTCCTTTGGTTCTGATTGGTTGGTATATAAGCTGCAGAATTTTAAAAATATTTTGCATAGCACTCCTTTCTTATAGAACCGTTTTCTACTCTTCATCAGATTAAAAGATATAAGTGGTTCATAATGAAACCTTATAATTGTGGTGTACTTTATATCATAAGTTAGCATATTTGTTTCATTTTCATTAGCTGGCTCCCAGTCGGTTGCTCCTTTACCTTGATATCCTCTCCACCTGCTCTTCCAAAGGTGGCTCATATGAAAGCTTTCTCCTGGACTTTGCTTCACTTCACACTTCACGATGTACCAATGTGTGTGTTGCCTACACCATCAGATCTAACTGTTTTTTCTAACTCTGAAACTGCTGGTAGGACCTTTTATTCATTTAGCATCTAGAACCTTCAAGAAACACTACATTCTTTAGAGGACTGTAGAATTTTGTGCATGCTTTCAGGGCCCTTATTCAATTTCCGAAATTCAATGTATTTGGCAGCTATTTTTTATAACTTGAGACCTGGGGTTGTGACTGTGTCCTGGTTTCATAAGGATGGAGATTATTGTTTTCATCTTTTTATTATTTTTTTAATGTGAGTGATAGAAGTGAAGGAAAGCTGAACTAATGCCACAATCTTCATTCCTAATGCAGCTGGTTTGCTTTATACTTTATCTTTTAATAAAGCTCTCTTTCATCTTATCTTATTTGATAAAGTTTATGCTTTCTTATATTTTATTGAGAACACAAAGTAATGCATTCTAAAATAGATGTATTCTTAATTTTTCTTATTTATTTTACTTTTAAAATAATTTTTATAGGTTTCATTTCCTCCATCTCATTAGACCAATGTTTCCTTCCTTTTATGGAATAGATTTTAAAAATATATAATCCTTATCTAGTTTGTATGCTTTGCTTATACTTGAAAGTGGAGAGAATTTGCCAGGTCTTGCCAAACAACAGACTGTGTATAATCTCTTTGATATTTTTTATGGTTAATGTGGGGATGGGGTAGAGTGTTAGAAAACACTGTTCAGGTTTTTGCTGGAGACTAACAGGATGTTCATAGCCCCCAGCTGAACGTGTAATCTGGCAGACATTTATCTAATGCAGTGTGGCTGGTTTGAGGTGAGATTAACTTTGTATTGAATGGTATATGCCCTTCCTTTTACTAGGTTTCTGTAGCTATTTACATACCAAAATTCTACAGCAATTTATACGTTTTAATTTTCAGAGACAGGCATTATACTATTGTGAGGGTTGTTGTTTCAGAGAGTAGTTTAGCCCCAGGTAAGCCAAGTCACCATTTAACATCTGCATCATAAAAGATCTTTATGGTTCATTGTACTCCAAACAAAGTAAGGCCACTGAAGTGCAAAATAACTGCCAATATCTTTTTGTGGTTGTTTTTGGTATAAATGGCTAGCCTTAAAAAGAAATCCTGCTGCTTTATAAATTATTTTAATCCTGCATTTATAGAATTATTAAAGGTTTTGAAAGGCTTACAGTACTTTATTAAATTTCATGGGGGAAATTATAGGCTAGCTTGCTGTTATATAATGTGACTATTTAAAGATTTGGATTTTTTCTTTTTGTTTTCTCCTGTGTATCATGAATTTTCCTTAAAAGCTTCTTGAAGAAGTTCTACTTATTCAGAAATGAATTACCTGGCTTATTTCTTGGCTCAGTTTTCTGCCTCTTGACTTTGTTAATACTCCTCTAACTATTTTACTGGTCTATAATTTGAATTACATCTGGGTTGAGCAAAGGAAGCTAGAAGAGGGGAATTTGTAGTCATTGCTTTCACATGTTGATTTACAGTCTAGAATCAGTCTCACCAACACTGAAATGTTTAGACCCATTTCTCTACTACTAAGAAGAAAAGAATCCTCTTATGATGGCTAGTGATATTTCCATTTCGCAGCAATTATAATACTTTCATCTGGGCTTTGAGATGTTAAAATCATTTACAGAAGTGTCACACAAATATATTCAACACAACTCTCCTTTTAAATGGAAATTTTCAGAACAGTTGAGTTGGTGCCTAATTTGATTCTCTGTCAAATGTCTTAGGGTAATCCATGCCAGGCTTTTACCTCTGTTTTCATAAGTAATCAAAAATTGTTTGAATGTACAAGTTAGTCTAATTCTATATTAATTCACTGAACTATAATGTCATTCCAAGAAACTAATGTAAACGATGGCCTCCCAACACCTCCCTATCTCAGGGAATTAGATCAGAATGTGACATTCAACCTCTATCCACACAGACAAAATGAAGCGCAGAACTGAATTAATTAGCCGGATATTTCAATAAAAGCAATCCACAATTGAGGAGAAAGAAGGAGTTTGAGGATAGATTCCCCCCCCCCAAAAAAAAAAAAATTGGCTAAATTCAGCAGATAACTAACTGCTTGACTCACCAGATAATTGGCAGCTCCCTTTTGTAGATGTAGGTGTCTAGTCTTAGTCTTTTAAGTACTCAAATTCCTGGAATGAAATTCTGTTAGAACTAGAGTTATTCTTTCCAAAAACTCTATTCTCACTGAATTTAAACTTTTCCCCCTCTGACAGGTCAATCCTTTTTCCTTTCAGCTTTACCTAATTCAGCAGAAAGGGCTAAGTTGATATTTAAAGCCGCTCTCCCTAAAATGCCTCTCATAATAAAATAAATTGTTTTTAGGAAAAAAAAGTAAAAGGGGAGTTCTTTTTCATTTTAAAACCTACCTCTTCTCCTTTCCTAGGTGGGTAATGCCAACATCTATGAACTTCATCATTGGTAAGGTTTCCAGAGGAAAATCATTCTCTTTTCTAAGTAAACCAGAAAAATTAAATTCTTTTTGCGGTTAAAAATGATTATGTGGAAATTTTTAAACATTCCTATAGTTAGTCACTGAGAATATAAAGAAAATATAATGGTGGTTGATAATAAATGGATGTCCCATATTTTCAAAGTATTTACCATTTAAGTGGGGTTCAAACCCTAGCAACATAAAGAATATTCTCATGAATACCATATTAGCCAGACTGATTGGAGAAAGAACACCTGGAAAATGGGTGAAATGAATCAGTCTGGTGGAGAAGCAACAAAGCCTTTGGAATTGGTGTTTAACAGGGCAAGTTTGTAGTTTCTCTGACAAAAGAAAAGAGCCAATCCTTCATACCAGAGTGTCAAATAGAAAATTTCCAAAAGGATGAGTACAGCCAGGCTATGTGAACTCATAAAAAACAGCTAGTGTGAAATAGTAGGTTTACCCCTGGGAACTGAAGGAATTGGACGAAGAGGTCAGAAGGAGATAGTGCCCTGGCTCTTTTACTCCCACGGTTTTCTGAGGTGTCCACTGAGCGGCACAGCCTTGCCACTTCCAACATGCTGACATAGAAAGAACAGCAGTTGCTAAAGTAAAATTTACACGGAGCTGATCATAAATGCCTAAATGACAATTCCTTGGGGTTCATGTCTTCTTCCTCTCTTGAGTCAACTTGAAACTAAGACAGTTTATTTTAATTTCTTTATGGTGTAAAGCTCTCCAGAAATGAATATCTTGGGAACCTTTTTAAGCCAATAGCCAACAGAGCAGCAAATCTGTTCAAAGATACATTTCCTATGTGATGCATGCGTAGCATGAAATACCCTGAGAAGGACCATGAAAATCAGTGTAGCTTTTGAGAGGAAATGATCTGCTAACATTTTTGTAGAGATGGCATTCAAAAGGGAAAAACTTCATTTTCTGTAATAGAAGCTGTAAAACAAGTAAGGAGAAAACATTTCCATTTATTTTAATATACAAATGCAAGCCAAAATGGCATGGAATATCTGAACAGTAGCAAAGTTAATTTTTTTTCTTGACAAAACAAAAGCACACTGCCATATCCATAGAGGTCCCAAAGCTTAGTGAGGAGGTGTTTTTAAATCATTGTACCATTAGGTGTGCGGGTCCAGAAATGCTGACAGAAATTGGCTGTATTCATTTCTTCCATGTGCAACTAATACGATGACGATGCTGGAAGGTAAAAAGAGGAATCACATACAAATCCTGCTCTCAGGAGACTTACATACTAGTAGACAAGTGAAGGCAAAAAATAAACAGGAGGTAACTAAGTGCTACAAGGAAGTCCCTAAGATTGAGGTAGTGATTTCTTTCAACTGGGTAGATTCCAGGCAATATAATGAAGGAAGTAAAACTTGAATTACACCTTGAAGATATAGCTTTTAAACAAACAAATGGAACAAGTGTCACCTTCTTGACTGAGGAAACAAGCCTGGTCTATTGGCTTCTCTCCTATTCACCATCATAAGTCCAGTACTTGGTACATAGTAGGTGCTTAATAAATATTTTCAGACTGAATAAAGTAAATAGCCTACTTAGCAAGAGCATCAGTAAGGGGAAATATTAAAAACATAAGGTGCAGAAGACAGGTCTCCCATGATATCCCACCATTGATATTTGGATTTCATTTTCCAGGTAACAGAGAGCCATTACATATATATTTTTTAATTATGTCATTTAAGCAAGAGGAGATGAACAACTGTGGCTTTAAAACTGTCTGCTTTACTTGGTGGGAATATGTGTATAGGGGAAAATTGATAGTAAGGGCAAGATTACTCTCTGAAGAATACACTATAAAATAATCATACAGAGAATTAGACCCAATCAATCACTTTCTTTAGAAGAAGGAGTCTTGGACAGCAAATGTTAAATATTCCTCTTCCACAGGCAAGCATTTTACTATTACAGACTTGATGTAATATCTTTGAACATTCACCGTGTAGACTTTCAACTATAGCCTATATTGTTATTAAACTTGTGTTTATATGTCTGTGTCTGCCTAGGAGACTACACATTTCTTGAGGTCAGGAAATATGTCTTGATTGACTTGGTATCTTGTATGTCTTTACATGCTTGATATTCAAAGTTTATGGAGCAACTAAGACTCCCCATATTCCAATGTTCTGAAGCCCTGTGTACACAGAAGCAGAGATGATAAGTTAGCTAAAGGATTAGTGATGTCATCAAGAAAAGAAGCCATTTCTATCTTAGTCTCAGTGAACTTTGTTGATTTTATCTTCCCATGACTAGTAATTCCATTCTCCCCTTGCTGAGAAAAATCAGGTTTCTAAGCTTATACAAGCCAGAGGACCAGACTCGGGAATATAACAAATTTGCAAGGTAAATGACATCTTGTGTGAGAGAATAGTCCTTCGCCAGGGACATCCTGGCCTTGTCATATCTGACCTTCAACAGGTTCAAATTAGAAGCAGTGATTACGTTAAATAAGAACAGAATAAAGGTCCAGAAGGAACATTTAGGCTAATGGAAAGAACTTTCCAACAATTGGCACGCACTTTTATCATCTTCTGAGTTTCATTTTTGAGGTGTTAAGAAACTGTCTTTGGGTATGTATGGATTTGAATAACCTACATGACCTGGGGGAAGCATGGCCCATGCTTGCTCTTTAATCTATGACATGGAATTTTTTCCCCACCTAATTTGTTTTTTGTGCCTTATTAAAGAATGAAGGCAAGTTTTACAAATGCATTAATGGCAAAACAGATGACAGCTTCTGTATAGTCCCCATTAGCTATGTCAGTATAAGCTCAGATGCTGAAAAAAGAGGGCATTTTATTAAATATCACCTGAAGACAGCAGAATAGAAAGCAGCAGAAAAGGAAAATGGTCACTGAAAAATCTAGTGCTGAGGAACACACTATATTTTTCACCATTTGCCATATTTACTGAAAAATCAATGGCAGATCTCCCGTAGTGTGACTGTGATGTGACAAACTCTTATTTTGGGTTAACATCCTATTATGCCAGTTCATTTGTGTAAAATTTTCTGCTGGATTGGCAAGTAGCATTACCAAATTGGAAACCAAAGCTAGAGTCTTCTGAGGAAGAGAGGGAATGAGAAAAGTGATATTTAATTATTAGTTTTATTTTGTATAAATATTACACTCAACAGAAGATTTAGAATTACTTAAGAAAATGCACACAATACAACAAGATAGAACAAATGTTTAAAATAGATGAAGGAATGGAGTACAGAACAATAATAGTATTAAGATAATAAATTGGAACTGAGAGTAGTATTTGCAAGAAATATTGGGAGCTTTTCATTCTTGAGTGAATTGGGCCTTGGATATGGCTCTGAAGTTTTGAACAGCCAGCTTAAAAGGGACTTCATTTTTCACAGCATTTAATGCGATTAAAAAACAAACCAGGTCATTGCTCATGAATATTCTATTTTTCCCTCAACCCATGCCTAGAGATTAATTTCTCTTGTGAATTCTGAGAGAGAGAGAGAGAGAGAGAGAGAGAGAGAGAGAGAGAGAGAGAGAGAGAGGAGAGAGAACTGGAACATGGGAGACAAAATTCTTACAGTACTTTCACAGTGAGCTTCCTTGTAATCTTCTACTACGTAGCCTGATATAATTATACCCCAAAGCAACAAAGTAATAAATCTTTGGGGAGCTAATAGAATGTGCTTGAGGGGTGATGCTTCCTGCTGGAATGGCATAATGAAAGACAGATTTTAAAGTATACCGAGGACTGGATGGGCTCTGCATCCTCTTGAGACTCTTTCTCTCTCATTTTTCTTTTGCATTTGAGATTGAAATTTTTAAGTACATAGTCTAGGTAACTGGATAGCCTGGCTGACCATATGCGTCAACTGTTCAAACTGGGATAAGATTAACATGCTTTTATGAAAATCGAGGAGCAATAAGAACATGTTTCCTCACAGAAGTGACCCCAGGATGTGCCAACATTTTGCTTAATAAGGACAGTCTCCTAAAGATATGGGGAAACATCTTCTTGGCCATGATGTTCAGAGAGAATCAATTTAATTTGAAAGTGTCATGTCAGGGGGTAAATAAAAACTGATTTATGTTCTCATAAGTGTGAATTAACAGAGACAAATAAAATAGAAATAACTCCAATCTCTGAAATTTGAGCCTAAAAACTGATACCACGAACTTACCTAAGAAACGTACAATTTCAGAAATCAAGTACCATCAGAATGAAAAGATCAAGGAAAGGAAATGATTCAATTCTCCATCACTGTCTGCTTGCTCTTCCTCTGTGAACCTGAAGCACATGCCTCCAATCCTCAGATTCTTCTTCCTTTACAACCGCCCCACTGCCTCAGAGGCCTACAAAGGAATGATTTTATTTGACTTATGTCTTTATAGCAATTAGTATCAATTTTGCTTGGTAAAGCAAGTCAATGTTGGTTCGATGAATTAATATTGCTGGCTTGGTGTTTTTTTTTTTAGCCCCATTTACATAAGCCAAAATCATTTTGCTAGTTTAAGAATAACAAAAGTTTTATTCATAAATTGGTTGACTAATGAAATATATGTGCATGAGAGATCTAAGGTCTGGGATGAGGAAGGAAGAAATTTGGGGGCATACTTCACTTGAGTAAAAAAAAAAAGGAAGAGCCTAAAAGTTGACAGAAAAATAACTAATAATACACTTTTCCTATTTGTACTCATCATTTTTCATATAATTAAAACAAAACAAATCAACAACTAAAGCCTCTTAGTGATGTTCTGTTACAATATTGGTTCAATATACGCCATTCAGTGTTTCGTTCCTATTCAGGAAGACAAGAACTTGGAATTCTTAGGCTGGGCCCAGTGTTGTCAGTGCTGGTGTGGTTTCCTGGAGAGAAGTGAGCACTGCCCAGAGTGGAGTGGAGTGTTAGGCTCAATAGGTGACTTCTGAGTGGGGGCAGAGCTACTTTGGGAATTAGGCGCATTTGCCCTGATTCTCAGCCAGTAAATGGGTATTCTCAACAGTTTCAAAGTGGTTCTGGTCATGTTTAACTTCTCTCCCTGTGGGGGGCTAATCTCATAAAGATTTCAGCCACACAAGCAACAGTGTCTGGGGTGTAATGATTGCTTTGAAGTTTGTTTGCTCGCCAGTACATTTAAAGGGTTTAAATGTTCCAGGAATAGGATTAGATGCCCCAGTGAATTCATTTCATTTACCCCCAGCAGTGGTTTCCCGATGCTAGGAGAGGTTTACATGGTATCAATTTAGAGGCATGCTGCTTTTGAAGATTTTCCTCTTCACCCTCTCAATTTTCTACTTCTCTCAAGATCTTGCCTAGAAAAATATTAGGGGTCAGGGCTCAGTAGAAAGGGGCATTATTGTTATGCCTTTAGGCATGCTAAAGATAATTTTCTGAATCATCTTCTAAAGTGTTGTTAGCTCAATGAGGGGGAAGAAGAAAATGAGGACAAAATTAAGGCTACTTTAGACTCGTGCAAAGATTAAACATTCACGTTGAATCCCTGCACAGTGCCAACCTCTGGCTCTGTCATGCCTTTTACAAGTGGATAATTTTGAACCCGGATTATTGCACCAGCTATGCAGACAGTTGGTTTCAGAGAACATTGTAAGGTGTTGCCCTTAGGAAATACAGCGAATGTATATCTCCTTCAAACATAACCCAAACATTGTATTTGAAAATAAATAGTTGACTGGTAGTGACCCTCAGTGCCTAGTACCTTTTTATGCTGAACGGTGGCACACTGATTCGCTATATCAAAATATAGATTTGGCCTCTTTATCTATGTAGGTGGAAGGAAAAAAGTTCTCCTAGGCTACGGAGTCCACTGAAAATGATTTCTGGGATTAAAAAGCGTTAATGTGGAGGATATTTAATCTTCTACGTGTGAAACATTTCCATAAATGTGGACCAATCTTCGTGGTATAAGAATATATTATTTTTTTCAACATCCATACTCACTTATGTAGCTCAAATGATATATGTTAGCTAAATTTTGATTTCATGAAAAATCTTGGGATATTGCCAATAGATAGACATTTGCCAGAGATGTAATGATGTTTCCACTCTCATTAGAGGATTGATGAATTTCTTAGACCTTTCAGGTGTTGTTATATTTTTTCTTAAAAACAAATTAGAAGCAAAACAAGCTCATTTTCGGAAACTTAGAAAAACACAACAAAGTTATAAAGAAAAACAATAAAAATTACAGATATACTTCCACAATGCTGTTATAATCACTGTTAAAATATTGAGATATTTCTTTTCTTTTTTCTACATATATTTTCCCATAATTGTGATCATGCCTTAAATAAGTGCTTTCTTTACATGGGCATTTTCTCATGCCATTAAAATTGTTACTCAGTAATTTTAATGGCAGAAGAATATTTTATATAAACAAACATATAACAGTATTTCAGTGTTTCTTTTTGTGTTAGACATTTAAAATTTTCCCAACCTCTGGAATTACTGAGCCAAAAATTCTGAATATTTTAAGGGTTTTGATATAAATTGTCAAACAAATTATTTTTCAGAAATACTTTATAAAATTATGAGTTTTAATGTTTTAAAATATGCCTATTAACTTAGACATTTTTTTTTCCATATCCTTTGCTCATCACCCCATTTATTTGCCTATTTTTCTTTAAGGATATTTGTGTTATTCTTAGTGATAGTTCTAAAGCTCATTATATTGGGGATATTACCTTTCTCTGTATTTGTTAAAATATCTTCCCCAGGGCTGAGAAGTCTTATTTTTTGCATCTCTATCTCTTATCTTGCTGCTATAACATCTGAATAATTTTGTTTAAATGACCTATTTTAAAATGATGTAGATTATTAAAAACTATTTTGTGCTCAGAAATTATGAGGACTTGCTTTAGTATTATGAAGAACTGATTACAAATTACTAAAGGTCTGATAAAATACTTTCTAAAGGCTCTAGGAACATTTCAACTAATTTAGTCTTCACTGGATGATCATGCTTCTTCCATTTTCTCCACATGCCCCTCACCGCCCATTACCACCTGCTTTCTGTTTCTCCCTAAAGGAGAAAACTTTTCTTTGTTTGAAGTAGAGTGAGCAATCAATTGATCTTCTCTTCCCACTGTCTGGTTAGATTACCTAGGGACCTGCAGCAGATCTCTTAGAGTATGGTTTGCTTACCACACACAAAAGGCTCTGCATGCAGAAAGTGCTAATATCACTCTGCTTGATCCTCTTTTAAGGGACTGGCACCATCCAGTACTTAGTGTTAAGATGCATAATCAGCTAAGCAATATGGCTTGATACTCCTTATTCTGATCACACTTTGTTTAGGTTGCCAATAGTGAATTGGCATAATCTCTTACTGCAGTTATTTTATAGTTATTATATGCTTAAGTTATATTCTAGATACTGACAAGTTATTTTTTATTTTTTTCTGGATGACCCAGAAGAAGTAGGGCCTGCTTCTGGCCTTGAGTTAATTTCACTTACCCATACCCAACACCAACTCAGATAAATTTTATCTTCATTTGAAAGCTGGACTTCGTGTTTTGCTAGGCATTTATGGAGAATTCACAATAGAAAGCCTAAAATATATGCTCAGATACCAGGCAATTGGAGAGCTGTTTCATCCCCTGTGGTTATTAATTTTGAATGATTTAAAGAAATGATTATAATATGCTCATTTATACAATTACAGAAGTACTTTACATTTATGTTTTAGGGTAAAAAGGCTTGCTCTGTGGTGTGACCTATGGGAGAGATTATGAACATCTTCAACTGTACATGCTGAGGGAACAAACACCACTTAAGCTAGGCTCTGCTTCCTAAACAAGTATTTAATCTCCTCATTAAAGATATATGAAACTAAAAATCAATGAGCTCCGGTGGTTAGAGCTTTTTAGCGGAACTAATGGACACACCTTGTCTAACATTAGAAACTCCACTTGTGGTTTCCAGCTGTACATGAGCAGAAAACATGAACCTAGAAATGAGGTTTCTGGCCAGAGGAATGACTGGGCTGTGAGTTCTGAATAAGCAGGCCTCATAAATATATAACGGGTGGAATAATGTATTGCCAATTCACATTCTCTCGCATTAAATAGATATAGTGAACTCCTACTATAAAGCTCAAGATTAAAGTCGGCAGAATTCTGCTTGGATACATGCCCTATTGAGCCCCATTAGAAAGACTCTTAACTGTGTAAATTTAAACTTCTGACATACTGAAATCATAAACTATTTAAACTGAAAAAATATTCCACAAGACTTGTTTAGAAATATAAAAGACAGATTTCTTTTCACCAAGTAAAATAATGGATATTTCAGGTAAATAATTTAGCCATTTGGACAAACACCCAGAACCTGAAATGAATCTCAGGTAAACTATTTTATCAATAAAATAAGAAGATCTTAAAGAAAATCTTAGGGTATTCATTACCTACTCATTTTGCTGCTATATTTCAAAGGTGTTTTGTTTTGTGTTCATATGCTCTAAACAATGCAAGAAAATATGGTAAAAACGTAAGATTGATCATAAGCTCTATGAGGCCAGGAACTGTGCCTGTCTTTTTCAAACCTGAAGTGGGCGGCATACTAGTAGACATTTTAGTTAAATTGATGAATGGTGTATGATGAAAGTAACACATGGAGCTTGGCTAGATTGTGAGCTAATACATCAGTCCATGTTGGGTCGTGAGAATTAGCAAGACTGTTGCACATAATCACAATCCTGAAGCATTGATAAATCATTGTATGGACATACCTCGTTCATGCTTCATATCTCTCACTTAGTAAGGAATGAAACAGCTAAATGCAAAACTCTAAAAGTTGCAATCAGACCAAAGGGACTTGCTCATAATTTTAAGCAGCCAGCCAGGTGGCCAATAAGAATTACAAAACAAATTCCTCTTGGGAGATGGAGAAGAGTATTCCACATAGCATTTTGGTCCAGATGATGTCTCCTTTCTCTAAACTCTAAGGAAACTTCTAGCACTACAGGTGAAGAAAGCAATAACAGAAGATTTTGAGATGTACAAAAGGAAGAATGCAAGCTTTCCACAGTTCCAATGCTGCACACACTATAGAAACACATACATAGTAGGAAGGAAAAGAAAGAAGAGGTGCCTCCCAATCACAGGAAGACCTGTTACCCTTGGCCATACAGTGAAGGCTTACACCAAAACTTAGTGCAGAGTTCACTCAAGTGTTCCATGCAGTTACCCATATGTATTGTATCCACAATCACTTCTTGACTTTGCTCCTTCAGATACATATTTAGTAATCTGTCTACAGTTTCTTCAATAGCATAGGTTCAGTTCTTTTAAATAAATCTTTTTGTTGTTTTCACAGAAGCCCAACTTAAAAACAACAACAACAACAACACACACACAACAAACAAACAAAAAAAACAACCCTTTGGCCCAGAGGACAGAATTGGTAGGCACAAATGATAGTTTTGCCATTATCCTCCTTTCTCAATGGGATAATACTGGTGAGCATACTGGTAATACAGTCCACTCATAATGAGCTCACATAAAATTGCATGTAATGATGAAAACCATTCAGAATGATTCATTAAAGAAAAGCTATCCTGAGGATAATCAACTATCTGGGCACAGCTGCCTGAACTTTTTCAAAAAGTCACCATAAATGGCTAACACATGATTGGATCATTTTTCAATTTTGCTGGGCAAAATTATACTTCTCTAGTAAAAAAGAGTCATAACTAGATGTTGACTAGCCATGAGAGGAGTCTTGCATCTCAAATTAAAGAGCAAGAAAACTGTGCTGAGGTCTGGCTCAATAGAAACATCTAGGATTGAGAAGGAGCTCTAATTTCTGATGGGCAGCAACTGAACAAATGTTTGTCTCTGAGATGCCAAGTTCCTCCTATTGCTTTTGTTTTGTGGAGTCTAAGGAGAGCAGAAAGCAGAATTTTCTTGTCAAGAACATGGCATCCCTACTAAAAAGAGACCTCATCTTCTCCCAAACTTAATGAATCCTGTCTGCAAGATAACCTTTAGAAAAAGGGTGAAACCTCTTTTTGGCTCCTACACTAATGGTTGTATTTTTTTAATGAGTTTATGTAATTTTATGCTGGTATTTTAAAATCATTATGCTTACTAATGACTGTTCTTTTTTTTTTATGTATTATAACCTATTCAACTCTATGAATTTTATTGATAACTCACCCTAAGGCAATTCAAAGCCAAATACATAAACCAAATATACAAAGTAAATATCATTATGAGAGCATGCTTTTCGGTACTAAAAGACACTGTCCAGTATGATAAATGATAGCCATATGGGATGGAAAGGAAAAACAATTGTGCATAATTTTTAAGAAAGGAGTCATGAAAAGGAGTGGGAAGAGACGCTGCTCACCATGAGGTATTGAAAGGGGGGAAGTAGCCTTTCAGGTTACTCAGAGTCTATAAACAGAGAGTGTCTATAAAAATACATAGAGTTGTCTCTTATCTAATTCCATTTTCACAGGAAAGTTCCTCCTTGGCTCTTGAGCCTTGGCATCTACCATATTCTGCACACTGATATCTGCATTCAGGGCTTATTTCAAATGTTATCTTATGAGAAGGTCTTTCCTGATAACCTTCTATAAAATAGCAAGAATCCTTCTTATTTTGTATGCCTTCACACTGCTTCTTTATTTTTCCTCATAGCACTTAATTGTCAATCATACTAAATTACATATGTGTTTTTGTAGTGTCTGCCACCTCTCACTATAATAAGTTGTGTGATTTCTTTTCTGTTATCTTTTTGGTGTATGAAACTTTGCCTGGTGCTTAGCAGATGCTTAAAGTATTTTGCTGAATGAATGAAATATGGACAGATGGTAATAAAGGGCTCTTAAATAAAATCTCATTGTTTATGAAATAAATATATACTCTATAATGCATTTACAATAAGCCAAGTCCCTGTCAACTCATATGTTTTGTTGATGGCTTAACACACAACCTTCAACAATAATAAGTCATGTCATGCAAAAGAAAGTGTGTAGACTAACAATAATTTGGAATTTTTTTCATTAGTAAAAATTAGGCACTTTGTTTTCTGAAAAAGAAAGGAAATCACAATATGAATGTTATTAGTTGAATAAAAATTCTGAGTGCAATGTCTAGGCCTCTTTACAAAAATATAATTATTATGAATTTATTTTCATAAGGGGACTATATATGATAGACATTTTAGAAAATATTAGAAATGCTAAGAAGAAAATATAAATTAAATTTTATTTAATCATTAGAGATAATTAATATTAACTTGATATATATCTTATATGCCCTGTAGATGAGATTTACAAAGAATTGGTATTATATTTTACAAGGATTTTTAAACTTGCTTCTATTTAATAACATAGCAAAATATCTTCTCATTTGTTAAATGCTACTCTATGTAACATTTTAATATCTTAATAGTATTTCACTTTATTGATGAAAATTATTTATTTATGCAGTTCCTTTTTGTGAAACATTTACATTATTTATGAGTTTTCACTGATACTAGCAATTTTGTCAAAAAAAAAAAACAAAACAGCTATACAGTAAAACATTATACCCACCCATGATAATCTTCTTAGGATGAATTTCTATAAGTGGAAATTTTAGGACACAGGAGTATACATTTTTCATTCACTTTCTGCTTACCTCCAAATTATTCTCCAGAAAGATCATAGCAAATTATTCTCCCTACAGAGTGTAAGTATATTAATTTTATGCAATGAGGAGAAAATGTTAATATTTTGACAGTAACAAAAAATTTATATATATAAATTTGTTTATTTTGGAAAATTACTTTAATACATGCTTATGGTAGAAGGTATCTCCCTGAGTGCTTAGAAGTCAGTAGTTTCTTTGTAAAAAACGAGGGGAAATTTTTTTTTTTATATGTTGAATTGGATAAGATGACAAGAGTCCTGGACTAGTTAAATGGCCAATAAAACCTCCTTGAAAGTCAGGAGTTTCAATGGTACGTGAATATCTCTATTTAAAAACACACCAAAAATCCTATATAATAAAAGATTAATATGCAAATTGACCAAACAGTGGAACAGCTGGTCACTATGACATGCACTGACCACCAGGGGGCAGACGCTCAACACAGGAGCTGCCCCCTGGTGGTCAGTGTGTGAAGCTGGGCTCACGTCTGACAAGTGCAGCTGTGGTGAGGGGAGCCTCTCCCGCCACCACCTCCACAGCAGCACTAAGGATGTACAACTGATGGCTCCTGGACTGCGAGAGGGCACAGGCCAGTCTGAGGAACACCCCCTCCCCCTGCCCGTGTGCACGAATTTTGTGCACCGGGCATCTAGTATCACTATATTACTATAAAGTTGTTTGCTTTGCTATTATAGGCACCCATCTTATGTAAAATTAATGTGACTCATAAGAAGCTGTGTGTATGGACCTTTTAGTAGAAATTGAAAGGAGATTGAGTATTATTTTGAGGTCACTGTGGCGTAGCATTTGAATTGATAAACTGGGAGAAAGGAGCTCAAGGTGAGAGGGAGTCATGAAAGTCAAGCCCTCAAGAATGTGTTGAAATCTTGGCAAGGAGCTTGTTTTCATGTATCATTGGGACAGTGGAGACATGGTGATCATTGAATCCAGTTCAGGCATTTCCTAGAGGCATGGAGTCTTCCACCTGACATCTGGCTTATATATTAGTAAACTCTAGATATTATTTTCAAAGATCTTTTACCATAAATATTAAAGCTGTCACAGGAGACAACATTCAAAGCCAGTTCTGTCATTGTTGCCATTAGATTAAAAATAGTGAGAACAATAGAGCCTCTTTATGTTTTTTAAACTTTCAATATTAGTTTTTATTGGTTTCAGATGTACTAATACAATATAGTGGTTGGACAATAATATACTTTACAAAACATCCCCCCCGCCCCAATATTTCCAGTACCCATTTACTCACTTAGCACCATATCTAGTTATTGCAATGTTTTTGACTGAATTTCCTTTGCTGTACTTTGCATCCCCATGACTATTTTGTAACTACCAATTTGTACTTCTTAATATTTTACCTCTTACATACAGTCCCCTACCTCCCTTCCCCTATGGCACTACCTATCTTCTCTCTGTGTCTATGAGCCTGCTTCAATTTTATTTGTTTGTTCATTTTGTTCTTCAGGTTCCACATAAAAGTGAAATCATATGGTTTTTATCTTTCCCTGACTGACTTATTTCACTGAGCATATTACTCTGTAGTTCATCCATGCTGTTGCAAATGGTAAGATTTCATTAATGTTTCCTAATAGTCATGATAAGATAGATAAATACATATAGTGGTTATGAAGACAGATTAGCATGATAAAGCTTAAATATGGATAGGCTGCCAGATTTAACAAATAAAAATATTCCTATTCTTTTTTTAACAACAACAAAAAATGGTTTATGTTTCTCTGGAGTTTGCATTTAACCGGTGTCCTGTATTTTACCTGGCAAACATAAGCTTGAATTTATTATAAGAATGAAGTCACCATCTAGGAGATGCATGAAATGATAACAGTGTGAATTCTATTTAAAGAATACAGAGCATCGTAAATCAAAGTAGTGCATTAAAAGAGTAAGAAATGACATTTCTATGAGACTTGGGTTCAGTGTAACAGTTGTCTTTACTGACTAGTTACTTCATGAACCAAGCAAACTAGGATTTAAGACACTCTTTATTGGCCTGTGGCTAGTTCAGTACAGATATCCAAGACCCCAAGGCCAAGGGACAATGCTACTTTAAATGTAGACCTATACAACTTTGGTTGTATTGATTTCTTGAAATGTAAAATGCTGATTACTCATTGTGTCATTGCATCTGCCTGGGAGAGCCCTGGCTGGTGTGGCTCAGTTGGTTGGAGCATCATCCTGTGTGTTGAAGGGTTATGGGTTCAATTCCCAAACAGGGCACATACCTAGGTTGGGAGTTCAGTCCCTGATCAGTTCATGTTTGTTTTTTCTTCCCTCTCACTTCCTCTCTCTCTAAATCAATTAACACACACACACACACACACACACACACACACACACACACATACACACACACACGAGAGATGAAAACCTCAAAAATTATCCCTAATATGATTGTACCTAAGAAAATCCCCTCTCTGGTTTTGGTCAATGTTTAGATCTTTTGCCCTCTATAATATTGAAGAAAGTTACTGAAACCATTTATCATCATTATTTAAAACCAGTTGTCTTGATATACCAATTGTCAACACAATTTGATCAAAATATAATATATTTATATTAATTTAATGAGGTATACCCTAGAAATTTTTGCATTGTATTGGTTTTGAAGTTAAAGAGACATAGGCTTGGAACCCTAGTTTGCCTGGTTCATCTGCTAAAGACCCAATAAATAATTTGACACTTAGCTTTATACCTAAGAAAAATGTATGTCTGTATTCCAAAAGACATGTATAAGAATGTTTATAGAACAATATGAATGTTTGTTGCAATATTGTAAAGTTTAGTAATGGACAACAACTAGAAACAGTTAAAATGTCATGCAGTAATAATGAATATAGATCAACAAAAATAAACAAATTAGAGCTATGTGTGACAACATGCATGAAACGCACAAAAACAATGTTGAGTGAAAGAATCCAGCCACAAAAAGAAGATATCGTATATAATTCCATTTATATAAAGATAAAAAATAGGCATAAGTGGTAAGGATGTATAATAGCATAATAAAACTGAATATTTTGAGCTCTTATTTAGCAACTGAATTTTATAAAGGCACTCCCAACCTAGACTGTTATTCAATGCTGTTAGCAATGTATAAGCCTGTGCTTTGTCGAACAAAATGTATTTCATGGTTTCATAAAGTAAGCTGTTAATTTTAGTAGATATGCTTAGAGATTTAAAATTATAAACACTGTTCCCTCTTTCTGATGATGTTAGTCAAACAGATGAAAGGCTACTTAAATCAACAAACACACTGGGTTCAAACTCTAGGTTTGTAAATGCTTCTATGAGTACATGTATGTTTAAGGGTTTTTTTTTTTTGTCTTGTTTTTCCACTCTTCCAGTCCTTGTGGCAGAAAAATGTCACCCACAGATTTGCTCAGGACTTTGGCATACCCACCACAGCTGAGATAGTGGTAGAGCCCTATCCAAGCACTTGGGCTGAGTGTGGAGGGTGGGAGGAGCCCAAAGCAAATCCAGGCTATTGCCAGAAAAAGAGGCAATAGGTGCCAGAGTCAAAGAAGCATGCTGACCACATGTTTATGAATCAGTCTTACTTTTTCTTTAATGTACTTTCTTCAAAGTGACAATGGCCACACAGGTCTCTTCTAGATTGGAATACTTTCTTTTGACTTATCCTATCTAATAAAAGAGCAATACACAAATTAACCCTTACTTGCTACACCCACAAGCCACGCCCACTGGCCAATCAGGAGTGAGTATGCAAATTAACCCAACCAAGATGGCTGCAGCCACAGAGTGAGCAGGAGGCTTGTGTTTCCCTGGCAATGGAGGAAGCCAAGCTTTCCTCACACCCTAGTAGGCCCAGGCCTCCACTCAAGGCTACAAAGTTTCAATTATAGAAGATAAATAAATCCCAGATACCAATGCCTCCACTTGGGTCCCCAGTGGGGTGTGGCCGGCCTGCAAACCACCACAGGCCCCTAGCCCAGGCCACTCCACACCCCAAGGGAACCCCCACCCTGATCCAGGACACCCTTCAGGGCAAACCAACTGGCCCCCACCCATGCAGCAGGCCTCTGTCCTATCTAATAAAAGAGTAATGTGCAAATTGACCATCACTCCAACACACAAGATGGCTGCCCCCATGTGGTCAAAGATGGCTGCCCCCAGGTGGACACAAGATGGCCACCACAAGATGGCCTGCAAGGGAGGGCAGTTGTGGGCAATCAAGCCAGCAGAGGAGGGAAGTTGGGAGGGACCAGGCCTGCAAGAGAGGGCAGTTGGGGGCAATCAAGCCTGTAGGGGAGGACAGTTAGGGGTGACCAGGCTGGCAGAGGAGGGAAGTTGGGGGTGACCGGACCTGCAGAGAAGGGCAGTTGTAGGGGACCCAGGCCTGCTGGGGAGAGTAGCTGGGGGGACCCGGCCTGCAGGGGAGGGTAGTTAGGGACAAACAGGCTGGTAGGGGAGTGGTTAGGAGGTGATCAGGCTGGCAGGCAGAAGCAGTTAGGGGCAATCAAGAAGGCAGGCAGGTGAGCACTTAGGAGCCAGCAGTCCTGGATTGTGAGAGGGATGTCCCAGATTGGAGAGGGTGCAGGCTGGGCTGAGGGACAAACACCCCTGTGCGTGAATTTCATGCACTGGGCCTCTAGTTTACATATAAGTATATTCATGAACTAACAAATCCATCTCCTTGTCTACTGCCTCTTTGTGTAAACAAGTCCTGAGGCTGAGGTATTGTCATTAATCCCACTTGTACTGAAGTCCAACTGATATGCTTTGACCCAGGAGGACATAATAGATCAGTGGCTACACAGACTAGAGACCCTGACTTTGACCCACTGGGTCAGCTCTCCCTGCAGAAGGAATACTTAAATCCTGAATCCTTATTCCCATTTAGCTCTATGTGAATGGACATTAGATTATACATTTGGTCCCAGACTGGCCGGGTGAGACAACACTGTTACCGTTGATTTCTACACACCATGTTTCTTCAATTCTTAGCCTGGCTGTATTGTGTTTGAGAGATATGAATGACAATGCAAAGCTCAAAAGGGCATTCCAGTTCCAGTGCATCAGACAATATGGAAACAAACAAAGCTCCTTTTACTGGCTTCCATTGACGCATGAAGAAACCCATTATTGAGCCATTTGTATGTTTTCTTTAAAATGGCAGCCTTTGGCAGAGATGTCTTGGTAATGATATGTTACAATGCCCCGCCAAGAGCTCATGCAGGAAAGGACTGTGGAAGCGCTGTCTCTCTCCTGGGATGGAGAAAGGTTAAACGCATGTCACTCCTGCTGACATGGTGTGAGGACTCATCTCTGCACTTTGTAATCAACCAGAAATGAATCAGAAATGGAGTGGGCACATTGGACAGCTTGTTCAGGGTTCCTGACTGCACTAACTATAAATTAGTTCCATCCTACACATGCACAAGCAGAAATCCCAGTTTAGACTTTCTTGCCTAAAGTACTGTAATAATAGCCCTAAGGCCTGTCATTACTTCTGAAATTACAGTCAAATGGCTCTGATTTGGCAGCTACCAGAAGATAAAGTCTCTTTTGCAGGGCATTTTGGCTAGATCATTCTGCTCTGCTAGGATGCTGATGAGGACCACCTTAGAAGGACAGAAAAGAGGACAGAGAAGGGAAAACAAAACTGACTGGAAATGTTTTCAGAGCTTTTAAGCTGTTGAGCAATTAACAGTTATTGACTCAATACAAGAATAACTATGGGCATGTTTTAACTTAGGGTCACATGTGTATGATGACTTTTTCTTTAATTTTAACTTGATTATTCTTATAAGAAAGATATATAGTCATGGATAACTGAAGATGCTTGAGTTGTCCTATAAGAATTTTATTCTTGAGATAGGTCCACAACTTTAGACAGATGAGTTAAATTCTTTTATATTTAAACTATGCTCTCAGATTTTGTTTCCCTTTGTTACTTTTTTAATTACAAAATATTCATACTAAGATATTTATATGTTTTTATCAGGCTTTAGGTTTTATTTTTTTTCTACTTTGTAAAAGAAACAGCCAACATTTTTCCTTTCTTACATTTCTGTTCTCAATTTTATTGCACATATTGTCTCTCTAAAGAAATCATAAAGAGTTTTCTGGAGGAGTATCGCTTTATATGGCTGTCCATTCTTGCAATTTATTCCTAAACCATTTTATTCCTAAAAATATTTAATGTTTTATTTTATTCTTTCATGTTTTGGGGGAACATTATTAATAGAGCAAAAGACAGGATTTATTTTCTACTCCGCTTTCCTCTTAATTTATTTGTTTGTGTGCAAAACTAATTGGTTTCATATTGTGTAACCCTAGAAATCTGTTTCAGCATGACTTTCCTTGCTAACATACTTCAATCCTCCACCATAGTTTGAAAGAAAATATTTTAGTCTCCATCATTATTATATCTGTACCACATAATGTTGAACCCTTATTTCAAAGCTTGGTTTAACATCCATAAATAAAACTAAACCGTAGAGTTTCCCAGGAAAGTAAAGTGTTAAGGGTGAGATGTAGAAAAGGAGTAATTTAGTTCTTGGCCATTGTTGCTGAGTCCTACTGGTATACCCCTAATGTAGGTATTTTTAAATGATTAATGTAGCCTCTTGAAAGAATCATAATTAAACAACAAGAAAAATCCTCTTGAGAGAGAGAGAGAGAAAGAGGTATGAATATATTCAATCCACTATTTGTCTTTTTCTTGTCACTTTTCGGTTCCTACTTGGTTTTATGGTACTAGATGGGGGCCAGCTTTTTCCCATCTGTGAAACACTAAAAACAAAACACACACACACACACGAAAAAAAACAAAACTTTACAAAGCTTTAAGCTATTTCAGAAACTCATGCTCTATTACATTCAATCTGGGAGGTACTTCAAGGAAGCTGTGAGTATTTTGCTTTTTGCCCTCTGTCTTTCGGGGCAGTGTAATAAAATGGCTATAATAATAAGGAAAGGAAATGGGAAAGAAATCATGTGACCAAATGACTTATGGAGAAACATGTTTCCCTAGTGTTCCTATTCATTTATCTCTACTGTATAATGCATTTTTCTTGTTTTACTGGGTAATTAAACCTTCAACACTCCCAAGTTTGTGAAGAATCTGAATCCCATTATGGGGAGATGCCTGAGTTTGATTCCCTTGTATTATTATCAGGAGTTGGCCCCGTTCAAAGGGAATGCTTTTGATAATGTTTGGAGAGGTCTCTAAGGAGAGTCCCTTCTCTGGGCAAGTTAAGCACTGTCACATGTCTTGGCAAGGTTTGCTGAACTTTTAGGTTAATTCCTACAGCTCTTTCTCCCCCTCCCACCTAAATTTTGTTTTAAACTTATTGCCTTGTCTGCTTCTTAACAGAGCAGGATCGTTTTTCAGAGGTAGAGCTATTCTTTTCTTTCAAGTTATGTGTTTATGAACAGGAAAAAAGGAGAATCCACATCAAAGCCCTTTTGGGAGAGACCACAGGTTTTCTGCATGTGTCTCCTCTAGTATAACAGTAGTCTGATACCAGTGCTCGAAGATGAATTACTCCAAAGTTACACTTTCCATTCTGACCCTTTCAGTTTAAAGCCAACATTGTGTCATGTGTCTTTAATCTGAAATACACAGCAAGGATCATAATTTACATTTACTTGTTTTCTGATCTAGAGAAGAGGGAGCTACAACTTCTGTTTTGAATGTTGGCTCTTTCTTTGGATACTTAGATCATGTATTTTTGTTCAACTTTATTTTGATCATAAATAAGTCAAATAAAGTAGTTTTAAAATTTAATTTTTTTCTGGAAAAATTATCTAAATACTCAACTATATGCCTCACCTGCCTAAGAATTTACTCTATTTGAAAACTGGAACACTAGGCAATTTCAAAATGTGACAATTTTGGACAAGAACTTTGTCATATCTAGATGCACCAAGAAAGGGATGTAATTTGAAAGACAGGATATTATTTTTGCTTCTTTAAAGAAAAATCAGGAGAAATTATATTCTAAAAACTGAGCAACTAAATGAAATAATGAATAAAATAATGAAGAAAAATATTCAAATCTTGAAGTAAACCTTTTTCTTAAAATCTATTTACTAAGCTACCTGAGTTTTCAAAAATACACCGAGCTTGAATAAAGACAAGTATTTTAGCTAAAAGAAATAATGAGGCATTGTCATATGATGGAATTTTAAGCTATATGGGATTTTATTTGTGTTTAATGATTTTATAGGTAATAAAATGATGAATGAAAAGTAAAGTTTACTTTTCTGATATATTTTAGTAAAAATTCCTTGTGCAGTATTTTAAGGTTCAATATATTTCTCTTTGGAAAAGAACAATTAAGACAACCTTAAATTATTAAAGAAACATAGATTACCTTAACAATAGGGTTTGTGATTGAATAGAAAAGATCAATTAACTCTGGGAGACCTGAATTGAGGTGGTGAGCGGCATTTCCATGAATTGTGATCATAGGTCAGACACTGGACTTCTATGGATCTCAGTGTTCTTCACTACAATATGTCCCTTTAGGTTCTATATGTTTCAACATGTTCTATAATTCTACCAGTATGTCTTTTCTGAATAGATACTTTCACCCAAACCCACATTGACTTGGTTCATACTATCATTGTAATCCTGATTCCAACTTCTTCCCCTTAAATCTGGGGTCCAAGTTACATATTTTAACACAAAAAAATAATTTCACCCTCCCCGCCAAAAAAAAAAAAAAAAAAAAAGGAATTTTTTTTCAAGAGCACTAAAAGCTCAGAAAGCAGATGTGGTTTGTATAAGTATTCATTATGAATTTGCTGCAAATTATAATTATAGAGACAACCAAAACCAAAGGCATGCTTTAGAACAGAGTAATTGGGACAGAGATTTAAGTGATATGGAAGGAAAAGGCTTTTTAAAGAAATATTTAAATGTCTTAATTATTTCAGCTTGGTGAAATAGAAATATAAATTAGGAAGAGTTCCCCTTATCCTTTACCTTAATAGGGACTTTTTCTGCCTAGCTTCTGGAGCCTTTGGTAGGGCACAAGGCTCACCCAGGGGCACAATGCATCATGGGGTGATAGCAAGGCTCTGATTCCAAATGAGCTGGGATTGAATCTTGGCTGTGCTGTTTGCTGAAAATTTAACTTTGGAAAATTTAAACTTTCTGAACTTCTTTCTCTTCCTTCAGTTATAAATGGGGATAATAATACCTACCTCGTAGGACCATTGTTGGAACTGGAGATAATCTTCACCTGACACAAATGTCAGATTGTGGCTCAAGCCAGAGGGATGTTAATGATATCAGCGGAGTAGCTGAGTATGTGTTACCCTTTTGAGGGTAACAGAAAGTTCTGGAGGTTGTTGATTAGAAGAGGGTAAGCAGGGCAGTTGGAAACAGGAGGCACTATCTTTGTTGGGCATGGATGAGGAGCATACTCATGCAGGAAGCTTTGGGGAAATCTTGAATCATGAAAGGTAAGAGATGCATAAAGTCCAAATAAGAGTAATTGTAATGACTCCACTGTCTTATTGATGGTGGCTGCAGGAGGTGCCTGCCTTGTTCGAGTAGAGAATTGCTTTATGTTCTTCATATCTAGATGGTATTGTAAGACAAAAATATACCTTTTAACATAGTAACTTTTATATTTCTAATATTATAAGTATTCTATACATTTTCAGTGGCTGTTTAGGTTTTGGTTTTTCTCCCAAGATCCTTTCCATCTCTTCAATGAGCATTACCCTAAACACCCTTTAGAAAATAAATTGCCCTCCTTCATAGTCTCAACTAAGTGGGTTTGCAAGAGATTGATGTCACACTCAGCTTCCAGGGATGACCTTGAACAGCTTAACCATCAGCACATTCAATGATAACTTTTAATAGGGAATAGGTATGGAGTGGGCACTTGAAAACTTGTAAGTCTAGTGGGAGTTGCAAGACTTTTGCTTGGTATGTTGGGGTGTGGACTCTGTGTCCTCCTCTGGACTTGAAGAGAGAAGCATACATAGAGCCTTTAGGATTGCCAAGGCAGAAAATGCCAATAAAAGGATCAACAGCACACAAGTAGAGCACAGCAAAGAAAATGTAAAACAGATACTTACTTTTGAGTTAACCA
The DNA here is from genome assembly GCA_026230045.1 of Corynorhinus townsendii. Lineage (NCBI taxonomy): Eukaryota > Metazoa > Chordata > Mammalia > Chiroptera > Vespertilionidae > Corynorhinus > Corynorhinus townsendii. Next base: position 163,602,356 of record JAPDVU010000001.1, on the reverse strand, counting down.
TGTACACTGAAACATTTCACTACTGTTCACAATATTATTTTGTTGTGTACATACAAAAGCCCTCCACTTATAAGATGGGAATGTGCCTAGAGTCTTATCTGACTTTTGAGTTATCTGATCCTCCAAATGTATTTATTTTTTGTATGAGGTAGTTTCAGTTGGGTTTTCTGAAACCATAAAGATATTAATGGTACACCTGTAAATAATAGAAAAATTAGATATGAGCAAAGAGAAGAAGATACATTCTATTTGTAATACTAACACCCATACCCCATCATATATCTATGTAGTATATTATATGTATAGTCATCTAATTATGTGTGTGTATATATATATATACAAGTATATGTTGAAATATTAAAAAATACATTTCTTGTAATGCTTTTGCTAAAATTATAGGCATGATTTTTATATATAATTGTTATACTATAATCACATTTTTAATAGTTTCATAATAAATTGTTGCATGGATATACCATAATTTAACCAATTTCCTACACTGAAAAATTAAATTATAACTATATTTTTACTATTATAAGCAACTAGTGGCCTGGTGCACAAAATTCGTGCATGGGGGGGGAGGTTGTCCCTCAGCCTGGCTTGCACTGCACCCTCTCCAATCTGGGATTCCTTGGGGGATGTCTGACTGTTGATTTAGGTCCCCGATCTGGGACCGCTGGCTCCTAACTGCTCACCTGCCTGCCTGCATGCATGATCTCCCCTAACCACTCTACCTGCTGGCCTGATCACCCCCAACTAACCCCCCTGCCAGCCTCATCACCCCCAACTTCCCCCCCACTGACAGCCTGCTTACCCCAACTGCCCCCTCCCAGCCTGATCACCCCCAACTCCCCTCCTCTCCTGGCCTGATCTCCCCTAATCACCTCTGCCTCAGCTTCACCACCATGGCTTTGTCCGGAAGGACATCCAGAAAGTCTTCTGGTCTAATTACCCTTAATATTAGCATATTACCCTTTTATTAGTATAGATGTTGTAATGAACAATCTTATACATAAGGCCTGACACATATTCTTAAATATTTTCAATAGGAATAATTCTGAAAAGTGGGTTTGATGACTAATGTGTTTCATGTTTTTAAGTTATTGATACATTTATGCACTTTACAGAACATGTATACCAATTTATACTCCTACTGAAAGCAACTGGAAATTCATGTACTCACAAAACATCCTTGTTACTGTTAGAACTTGGTCAATATGATGAATACAAAATGCTAGCTATAATGTATAGCCCATGTATAGATGTGTAGACATGAAGTAGAATTTTTGCTGTTACTGGTGAGCATAAAGGGTTTTTCTCTTAAAGCTGAAAGGATTTTGAACTATGAGCATGTTTATATGAGTTACAGGGTTAACTAAATTGGCACTCCCTTTTAATTGAACAAATGCCCCCCCCCCCCCCCCCCGGCCTGATCACCCCCAACTCCCCTCCTCTCTTGCTTATCTATGCTATTTTTAAATAGAACACTAAACTCATTGAGAAAGTGTAATTGCGATGGAAAAAAAAATCTCACTCTATACAGTTGGAGGTGATGGTTTGTTTATAAGTGAATGTGATATGGTTTACCTTGTGGAAATATAAGGTGTGTGGCTACTTTTATGAGCACATGGTTCTTTATAGCAGGCGACATAGTGGGTGTCACTGGAGCGATTTTCCACTATTGTTATTATTATTCAACTAAAGGTGTTTTTAAAGGTGATTTTCAAAAAGCTGACCCAGTTACCTTTATACAGCCAGAGTAGATATGCTGGTAAAGATTCTTAGCAAGGAAATGGAAAGAAATATGGAGGAGGATAGGGAACATAAGGAGAGGCAAACTCAGAGTAGTATTGAATAATTTGATCCAGCGGTGCCCCTAAGTCACTCTGTTGGGTCAGAGAAAGTGTGCAGGTCCTTGCTTTCCAGCCACCAAACTTACCTGCCTTGAAGGCTGAGTGATTGGGGTCACAACAATGTAACACTTCAAAATACTCATCTGGTTTGGTTGAAATATCCCCTTAGCAACTCACTGATTCTCTCAGGTCAGGGTTAAGGTACATGTGACAGCACTGTTATTGACCAGAGAATTATCAGACCCCAAAAATGTAATTGCCAGCAATATGAGGGGGCTGCAGAAGATAGAGATGATTCTTTTTTTAAAAATCCCATTTCAGAAATGGATATACCTTTCTCACCTTGACAGGGAAAGTAGATCTTCTTGAAATGCTTCAACTAGCTTCTTTGTCTAGGTGACTGTGAACACTTGAAGACAAAGACCTTCCTGATCCTTACAGCTATTTCCGTTAACTCCTTGAAAACCAAATAATGTGTGCGCTCAGCTGCTGAACTGTTTTAATGAGGTGCCACTGATTTTAATGGGGCAAAAAGATGGATGATTTACACCAGATGTCCATAAGGGCCATTCGGGGATTGCTTTGCTGGACACATAGTACATCATGTTGCTCATTGAATTCTTAAGGGGTTAACTTGACCTTTCCCTTTAACACAGCACTAAAAATAATGTAATTTCCATTCTCTGTGTCTCTTTTATTTATATAGAAAAGCTTCATGACAAATCCACCAGGCCTTAGAGAGCAAGTTTCTCATTTATGTCTTTGCTATCCATAAACCCTAGTGGGTGATTTTGAACCTGAGAATAGACACTGGTGGATGCTTCACTCATGAGCAAGAACCAGGGTTTTATTATCAACACTTCTAGCATTGAATCATTCTAGGATGAAAGGTATTATTTTCTGAATATTGTTGTTCAGTGTTGTATACCTCACTTCTAAGAAAATTTATTTCAGCTCAGATAATTAATACTCTTGCCCCTTGGAGTAGAAAAACAAAATTAAAAATTAAAGAGAAAAAGTTGAAATCTTTTCTTAAACATAACACCTCAGGCATTATATTGTAATATTACTTATTATTTTCTAGATTTTGATGAAATACATGGCCCCATTTATTAAAAGTTATTAAATAATAAAATATATAGAATTTATAAAATGAAAATGTCTGATATTTATTAAATGTTGTTAATTGAGAACATTTTATGGTTAAAAGCAGAGGACCAAAGTTCTGAGTGTTAACATTTTGCCTCTTAATGGGGCCCAACACCTGGATCTGACATTCTACTGAGGTCCTTATGCATGGATTTCAACTCATAGAAATGAATGAGCTTATTTATTTGAGGGTTATCATGGCCTTTGTAGCATGTGAAACTTCATCTTTTGCTGTATATATCCTTTGAAAATCAGATATTATAATCAATTGAAAAAGAAATCCAGAAACTCAAAAGCTTAAAATTATCAACCAACAAGGGGGCACATTGTTGTATATAATCTAAAGGGGGACCATATCATAATTCATAATTTATTTCTTGTTTCTCCTGCTGCATTTTTAGAGTTCACTTAACACATTGGACTCTAGAAGATAGCATAGTAACAGCCACATAGTAAAAAAAAAAATCCCCATGTTTTTTCTTGTATGTTGAAAATTTTAGGTCTATGTATTCTTTTGTGATGCCTTTGTATTTTCCTAGATATATAAAAATGTAAATTAGATTGTTTTATTTAAAAAAATATTACTTGTGCAAACAAAACAAAAAAAAGAGGGGGAAAAAAGGCAAAAATATCCCACTGAGAAACAGATATTCCTCCCCTCAACTTTCTCTGGTATTGTAGATCACAGATTTTTGCTTGAAGAATAAAGAATTGTGATTTCTCTCTTTAGTCTTAATGTGATATTTACTTTTAATGTGAATTTTTCAGTTAATAAGGCACATTGAAATATTTCGCTCTTGCTCATCATATTATTTCACTGTTTAGGTACAAAAACCTTTCATTACATATTATATAGCACTTTTCATCTCACCAATTACTTGTTTTCACTCAGATGAAAAGGATGTGAGCTAAGCCACCAATTGCCTTTACAGGCCTTAATCTAGTTTTCCTACCTTTAGTATCTCTTATATCTTATGTGTCTGACCTTACAATGCTGTGATAATGCAAACTAGGTTTGCAAAATTTTGCTTTATAGGCCTACATGTTTTTAAATTACATCTTTATTGTTGAAAGTATTACATATGTTCCCTTTTCCCCCCATTAACCCTTCTAGCCTGCCTCTTCCCTTCCTTCTAGCCTGCCTCTTCCCTTCCATCTGCCCTAGCCTCCACCAACCTATTGTCTGTGTCCATGTCTTATGTATATATACATACAAGACATACAAGTTCTTTGGTTGATCTCTTCCCTTCCATCCACCCACCTCCCACTTACCTCTGATATTCAATAGATATATATATATCTTTGTAAAATTTAGAATTATTATAAGTGTGTGGTGAGAATAAACACAAAAATGACCCCAAATGTCCACCTGTCCCTGAATATGCACTCATTAAGATCCTATGAATGAAGACCAGCCTATGAATTCATTAAGCTATGAATTCATTAAGCTATGAATTCATTAAGCTATGAATTCATTAAGCTATGAATTCTATTGATCAATAGAATACAATAGATCTAGTAGAGTACCTAAGCCTCTTGAGATCTTCTGCTCTTTCTCTTATCCCTCTGCCTTCACCAATAAAATACACCTGGATTAACCTGTTGGATGAGGAGATACATATGGCCCAGTCACTGACATTATCCCATCATATATATTAGTGAGCCTAGCCGAGACCAGAAGAACCAACTAGCTGAGTCCAGCCTAATTTTTAACCCACAATATCATGATCCAAACAGATGATTATTTTTTAAAGCTTATTTATCGTGTGTTTTGCTCTACAGCTAAAGCTTCAGATTCAAATATATTTTGATGTAAATAGGTTTTGACAGATTCAAAGGAAAGACTAGATATGATTGTAACCAACAATGAACTATCTATATGCTATGTGAAATTTTGGGCCCAAGGAGTTTGTTGTCTTTTGCTCTATAATCCTCTTTTTTGGGGGCTTACAATTTATTTGCCAAGTTCTCTCTTTTAAATGACTATGTACCATTTTCTCTTCTCCAGAGTCAGCTATTAGTGTCCAGAAAGGGTTGCTAAAAGCAGGGAAGAATTTCCTTCTAAGACCTTTGTCATGTTCTTCAATTTGAGTAGTAATTCCCTATATTTTATAATTAAAATAAATGCTTTTGGGTTTTGCTGTGTTTTTATTTCCTCCATAGATGGCTGTATGTCCTTTCATAAAATTACAAGAACTAAAGTAAACTTATATCCTGGAAACATATTGAGACCATTTGGACTTCTTTTTTTTAATATTAAGGAAGAAACTTAATAGTTTCACAATCTTTTTTTAAGTAATTCTATTTTGATGGCTTATCTAGTCAGAGTTACTGGAGCAAACAACAGGAAAAAAACAATTCAGTTAACTAAATAAAAAGTGAATTATAGCACTCCTCACACCTTGAATTTTTTTCTACAAGATTTTAAATTTCTAGGTAAGGGCACCCCTGATTGGGTGAAAAAAGGAATATGTAACTGCTTTGTATTTTTATACAAGGCTTTTGTTCCTGTCTATTTTGAAATGTGCTGCAAATAAGAAGTGTTTTAAAAATATAAGCAACCAAGAAACAAATGTCTTTTACCACTGTGTTTGCTATCTAACAGTCCCATGTACTATTCCCTCCCAAATATTTTTACATTAAAGATTAAAGTTTCAGTAACAATGACATCATTTTTGTGCAATAAAAATGTATTTACTTTCTTCCTAAAAGAAAAGTAAGTAAAATCTTATAATTGACTGTATCCAGCTTCAAGTCAAAGTTTAAGAGCTTTGGTCATTATCTCAGAATTTTTCACCATCTGATCTTAATCTTCTGTACCTTATGAACTAAAATATGTTTAACAACCAACATACCTTACAATTAATTATGAAGGAAAAAGAAAGGAAGGAAATATTTAGTTGAAATAACTATATATGCAAATAACAAGCAAATAAGTTTGTGTAGATGCTACAGACCTTGTTTCTAGAGTTATTAATGAGGCCCTAAGCAGTATGTAGGGCTTTCTTCCATGCTTCATGTTTTTTTGCTTTCAGCCAATACCTGGTATTCTTATCCAGTGGGGTGTCCCAAATCTTTGTTCTTGAGAAACAAGGGCCCTTGGAGATACTGTCTCTATGCAATGCTGTCTAAGAGAGCTTTCTGTGATAAGGGAACTGTTCCACATGTGCAATCTAAAATAATGCAAGTAAGCCCTGGCTGGATAGCTCAGTTGGTAAGAGCACCTTCTTGATACATCAAGGTTTTGGGTTTGACCCCAAGTCAGGCCACATATAAGAACCAACCAGTCGATGAATGTATAACTAAGTGGAACAGCAAATGGATATTTCTTGCTCCCTCCTGTCCCCTCTCTCTCTAAAATCAACCAATAAAGTAAAATAAAATAAAATAAAAAAGTAATTTAAGTAAAAGTTGTTCTCTCCTATCATATTCTGCATCTATTCCTACACATAATCTCAAATATCAAACATCTCCAACTAAACTTTTCAGTATTGTAGCTACTAGCCACATGTGGCTATTTAACACTTGAAATGAGGCTAATGAGACAGAGAAACTGAATATTTAATTATATTTAATATTAATTAAATGCCAAATAGACATTAGACAATACAGCTATATGGATTTAGTAGTCTTTCATTTATTTATTTTAAATATGTTTTTATTGATTTTTTTAAAGAGAGAGAGGAAGGGAAAAAGAGAGAGAACCACCCATGAGAGACAAACATTGATTAGCTGCCTCCTGCATGCTCACTACTGGGGACTGAGCTACAACCCAGGCCAGGCATGTGCTCTGATGGGAAAACAAACCAGTGACCTCTCTGTACATGGAACAACGCTCAACCAATTGAGTGAGTCACACCAATCAGGACCTTTCATTTACTTTTATTCCCAGACATGGAAATACCTGGAGGTACCCCAAAGGATCACCTGGATTCTTTTTATATTTTTTATTGGTTTTGTTGGTTTTTTTTAGTGTTTTCTAGATCCTCTCTGAGGATATAATTTGATACTACTGCAGCCACTGGGCACTGATGTCCATGTCACTGACTGCATCCCCTTTTAAAATAAACATTTTATTTTAGAACTAGAGGCCCGATGCACGAAATTCATGCATGGGGGGAGGGGGCACTTTGCCCCTCAGCCCAACCTGAACCCTCTCCAATCTGGGACCCCCCATAGGGATCGGGCCTAAACCAACAGTCAGATATCCCTCTCACAATCAGGGACTGTTGGCTCCCAACCGCTTGCCTGCCTGCCAGCCTGATCACCCCCTAACCACTCTCCTGCCAGCCTGATCGACGCCTAACTGCCCCCCTGCCAACCTAGTCGCCCCTAAGTGCCCTCCCCTGCCAGCCTGATTGCCCCTAATGGCCTCTGCATTGGTCCCCACCACCGTGGCTCTGTCTGGAAGGATGTCCGGATGGATGTCCAAAAGATGTCTGGTCTAATTAGCATATTACCCTTTTATTAGTACAGATAACATATATGCCCCTAAAAAGTTATATTATTTTACATGCTTTAAATTATACAGTACATTCAATCTCTTTTATCCTGTTTTTTTTTTCTAAATATATCTTATTAATTTTTTTCATGGAGAGGGAGAGGAATAGAGAGTTAGAAACATCGATAAGAGAGAAACATCAATCAGCTGCATCCTGCACACCCCCGACTGGGGATGTGCCTGCAACCAAGGTACATGCCCTTGACCGGAATCGAACCTGGGACCCTTCAGTCCACAGGCCGATGTTCTATCCACTGAGCCAAACTGGTTAGGGCGCCTCCCCCCTACACTTCTTTTTTTTTTTTTCTTTGTAGATTATCCACATTTGTAGATATAGCATTAATTCATTTTCCATTGATTTTTAGAGAGAGTGGAAGGGAGAGGGATATATAGAGAGAAACATCAATATAAGAAACATCCCTTCAATTGCCTTCCTTAGGAGCCCTGATCAGGAATCCAACTTGAAAGCCAGGTATGTGCCAGGTATGTTCACTGACCTGGAATTGAACCTGTAACCTTTCGGTGCACAGGACCATGCTCATGCTCAACCAATCTATCCACTTCAGCCTGGCTGTTATTCAATTTCTGGAATTTTATTTCAATTAATTCTCACAAAGTCTGTGGTTTAGGTAATATTCACCTTTTGCTAATGAGAAAAAAACAACCAACCTCTTTGTTTTGAGACATTTTTCTTCCTTCATTGCTGCATTTTCCTGCCTGCCCTAGAAAGGCTTTTGACAGCCGTTTCACTGGTATCTAGAGTCAGAAGCAGTCTCCTCACCACTACCCTCTCCAAAGCCTCCTGTGCACTGGTACTGAGGCTATCCTGGAGGGCACAGAGGCTAGGTAACAGAGACAACGACAGGATTTGGACCACTGGAGCCACCGTATCCACCTTTCCTCTCCATGCCGGGGAAGCCGGGGCCAGCAACTTCCGGCAGCACCCAACTTCCAGATAGGCCGAGGTTTGCAGAGGTGCTTCGGTCTCTTCCTCTCAAGAGCTGCTGTCACCCCCAAGGTTATAGGGTTGCCCTGGAAGTCCTCTGCGCACCTCCCGTCCGTGGCAAACATGGCAGTGGACTCAGCGATGGAACTACTATTTTTAGATACTTTTAAACACCCCAGCACTGAGGTAAGACTTCGCTTCTTGATTCTGACTCTGCTTCTCAACTGTGGGACATTTACAAAAAATCCTTAGGCATGCTTCAACTTTTCCTCCTGCTGGTGGCCTTAAATGCTGCACATACACACCCTTCTCCCCAGATGGGTGTGGGCACCATGTCTGCGGGAGAGCATCGGTGGCCAGGACATTTCTCTGCCTTATCTTAGGCTCCTGCATCTTTGGTTGAGTTGGCTGTTCTGCTTGCTTTGCTCCCCTGCCCTGTTACCCCCGTCAACTTTGGGTCTTAAAAATATCCTGGTTCTCAGGTTTAGCTCAGGTGGTGTTTGGGAGGGTCTCAGACTGCCTGTGTTTGACAGCAGTCCCAGAGACCGAGCAGGTCATGATGGCTTCGTGATTCCTAAATCCCTCCTCTCAGGTCCTTTTTTTAACGGGAGTTAGGTTGCCCAGATGTGACACTCATTCGGTTTAAGATTCACCCATTAGGACATGACATATTTGCGTGGAAGGCTTTTGCGTAGAGGATACCTGTGAGGAGGGGAATCAGCAGTGAAAGGAACCAATGGCGGATTTGGAACCCCCAGACAGGGAACCTCGTTCACTCCCCGCATGTCTGCCCACTGCACTCCCTGCATGTCTCCCTCAGCAGCAGGCCTGGATGTGCAGGAGGCTTGGCTTCCTTCATCGCCCAGCAACGAAGAAAGCCAAGCCTCCCACCTGCTCTGCCGGCTCCGTGTCTCTGGCCTACACTGCCATATTTGTGGCTATGGGCGTGGCCATCTTTGTCTCGGAGTGACGGTTAGTTTGCATATTACCCTTTTATTAGATAGGATTAGATAGGATAATTTTATTTTGGGGGCAATCAAATATTTAGTTCCTAGCAGTATCTAAATTCAGGGTGGTTTGTGTGTGTGTGTGTGTGTGTGTGTGTGTGTGTGTGTGTGTGTGTGAGTGTATGAATGTCTTATTTTAGCAACACTTCTTGTAAAGACTATAATTTTTCATTGAACTGTCTTTGTTTCTTTGTCAAAGATAGTTGACTATAGTTTTGTGGGCCTACCTCTGGGCTCTTTATTCTGACCCATTGATCGATGTGTCTATTTTTTAATCAATACCACACTCTCTTTATTACGTAGATTTATAGTAAATCTTGAAGTCCTGGAATGTCAGTTCTCCAATTTTGATTTTCAATATTATGTTGTCTATTCTTGGAATTTTGCTTTCCATATAAACTTTAGAGTCAGCTTGTTGATATATATAAAACAGCTCATTGGAATTTTGATTGGCATTGCATTAAATCTATAGATCAAGTTGGGGAGATGAATATCTTCACAATTTAGAGTTTTTCAGTGTTAGCACAGAATGTCTCTCCATTTACTAAGGTATTTTTTATTTATTTCTTCAGGTTTTTTTATTCTTTATGCATATATATATATTTATATATATCTTATCTAGTAAAAGAATAATATGCAAATTGACTGTCACCCCAACATATAAGATGGCTGCCCCATGTGGTCAAAGATGGCTGCCAGCATGTGGGCACAAGATGGCCACTACAAGATGGCCAGCAGGGGAGGGCAGTTGAGAGGGACCATGCCTGCAAGGGAGGGCAATTGGGGGCTATCAAGCCTTTAGGGGAGGGCAGTTAGGGATGACCAGGCCAGCAGAGGAGGGAAGTTGGGGGCGACCGGGCCTGCAGGGAAGGGCAGTTGTGGGGGACCCAGGCCTGCAGGGGAGAACAGTTGGGGGGACCAGGCCTGCAGGGGAGGGCAGTTGGGGGGACCAAGCCTGCAGGGGAGAGCAGTTGGGGGGACCAGGCCTGCAGGGGAGGGCAGTTAGGGGGGACCAGACCTGCAGGGGAGCAGTTAGGCATGAATCAGTCTGGCAGGGGAGTGGTTAGGGACTGATCAGGCTTGGCAGGCAGAAGCAGTTAGGGGCAATCAGGAAGGCAGACAGGTGAGCAGCTGGGAGCCAGCAGTCCTGGATTGTGAGAGGGATGTCCAACTGCCCATTTAGGCCCAATCCTGGTAGGATCGGGCCAAAACTGGCTGTTGGACATTCCTTGAGGGGTTCCAGATTGAAGAGTGTACAGGCTGGGCTAAGGGACACCCCCCCGCCCCCCGTGCACAGATTTTGTGCACTGGGCCTCTGGTATACACACACACACTCACTCACACACACACACACACACACACACACACACACACACATATTTTTTTCAATTTAGACTTATAACCGAGTACTTCAATTTTTGGTGCTATTGTAAATGACATTTTTAAAATTTTAAAGTTTAATTGTTTATTGCTGATTTATAGAAAAGTAATTAACTTTTGCAAGTTGTACAAGTCCACTGTAATTGTTATCCTTGCTCTTTCAAATAAGATGTTTCTGCTGGCCCCCAATTTCTTTCAAGTTTTCTCTTTGTCTTTGGTTTCCAGTAATTAGAATATTATATGACTAGGGGTGTTGGTGTGTGTATTTGGTATATTTCCTACTTTGTGTTCTCTGAACTTCTTGGAACTGGTTTGTGCCTATCATTAATTTTGCAAAGTTCTCAGCCACTATTACTTCAAAATATTTCTTATGATCCATTCTCTCTCTTTTTTTCCCTTGTATTCCAATCATGCATATGTTACATCTTTTGATGTTGTACCACAATTCTTGGATGTCTGTTCCCCCTGCTCCATTCTTTTTATCTCCAAGTTAGTCTGGGAAATTTCTATTGATCTATCTTCATGTTCTTTGATTATTTCCTCAGCTATGTTAACTCTACTGATGAACCTCTTAAAGACTTTCTTTATTTCTATTACACATTGTTGTTTTCTAAAGTTTCCTTTTGATTATTTCTTAGAGTCTCCATATCTCTTACATTACTCATCTATTTTTTTTAACATTCTCTGCATTTTCCATTAGAGCCCTTAATGTATTTATTATAGTCATTTTAAATTCTCTGTCTAATAATTCCAAAATCAGTGTCATATTAGAGTCTAATTCTGGTACTTGCTTTTTCTCTTTAGACTGTCTTCTTTTACCTTTTGACATACCTGTTATGTTTTTGTTGTTGTTGAAAGCTAGACATGTTGAATCTGATAGTATGAACTGAATCTGATAGTATGAACTGAGGTAAACAGGCTTTGAGGGTAGGATTTAAGTTAATCTGACTAGGACTTGGGTTGTGTTAATGTTTGCTATAGGAGCCAGACGCTTCAGATTTCTTTTGTGTCTTTATTTGTATCTTCTCTCTTATTTTAGGGTGTACTCCTCCTCAGAGAGAGTGTCTTGCAGCTTTTCACACTGTTATTTCATTGCTATGGTTGTGAATTGTGAGGAAGAGAGAACATTCTACATCCTTCCAGTTATCTCTCAATCTTTTAGTAACACGTGTCCCAAGGCTGTGACCTTCACAAGTGTTTTTCTAGTGGTGTAGCTTTTATATCCTGTCCCCCACTCTCTTCTCTGACTGTAGTATGCCCAATCTATTTCTTTAAAGACCTAGCCACTGTTGATGTTGGTTTTCTCCTCCCTCTTAGGTGAAACTGGACATCTGGAGGGAGCGAGAGTGGGAGGAACCCCTTCTTCTTTCTGAAAGGAGGTTCCAGCAAAGTATTTTCTTCTGGAAAGTAGGTCTTTGTTACGGAGACAGCTAATGGAAAAGGTCCTGAAAATATTTCACGATGATTACCCTTCTCTCCTTGCTAGAGCCAAGAGGGAATCTTTCTCAGATCTTTACTCTGAGAGACTGGTAAGGTTCCTGAAGGTAAAGCCTACAAAGTGTGAGAGTGCTCCTAAAACTCTGGTCCCCAGAATTTTCTCATTTTCACACTAGCCTCAAACAGCACCAGCAAAATTACCATTTACGTGTTCCTACCAGTTATGGCACAGACAGCTTCAGCCCCAGGGGAGCAGATCTTGACTGGGATTGTCTGATGTGGCTGTTTTCCCCAAGACCTCAATTCTTTAATGGATCTGATATTCATTTGTTCAACTTTTTCTCATTGGAAGGACAGAATGAAAATTCCAAGCTTTTTTCATGTGGGAACTGAATCCACTAGTTTCTCACTTAACACTTGGATCCATTAAAATAATTTCTCCCCAGCCAGCATGGCTTAGTGGTTGAGCATTGACCTATGAACTAGGAGGTCATGGTTTGATTTCCAGAACCTGGGTTGCTGGCTCAATCCCCAGTATGGGGTGTGCAGGAGGCAGCTGATCAATGATTCTCTCTCATCATTGATGTTTCTATCTCTCTCCCTCTCCATTCCTCTCTAAAATCAATAAAAATATATTTAAAAAATAAATAATTTATAACAGTTCTTGAACTATTGTATCACTTTCTTAATTTTCATAGTTCTTCTTTTCAGTAGGCTTCTTTAACAAGAGACTGAGCTCTGCTTTTCACATATAAGATTCCTCTGAAAGAGCACGAGTGCCTTGATTTTATGCAGCCAAACAGAAACCTGTCTACCAAATGTTTGATGGCAAAATTTGAAGCATGCTTTTCCCAACTGAGTATGTACCATTAAATTAATGTACTCAGAATTCTACATATCTTATAGATTCAAAGTGATCCTTTTTTTATTTATTTTTATTGTTTTAAGTAATACAAATAGTAGTACATATTCTCCTTTTTTTCCCCCCATTGATCTCCCCCCGACCTCCCCTACCCCCCAGTACATGCCTTCACCTGCCCACCCTCCCCCCTGCCCCAGTGTCTTATATCCATTGGTTGTGCTTATATGCATTCGTACAAGTCCTTCGGTTGGTCTCTTACAGCCCCCCTCGCCCAACCTCCCCTGTCTTCCCAATGTAGTTTGACAGTCTGTTCAATGCTTCTTTGCCTCTGTATCTTTTTCCCACCATTTCTTTCCTTTAAAAAGTTTTGCCTTTGCAGACTGGAAATAAACATATAATAACAAAACAAAACAAAACAAAACAAAACAAAAAAATGTTTGAGTCCCAATTTCAATGTCCAACAGTTCTGAGTCCCCGTTTCAATGTCTAACAGCTCCTTATGTGTACGTGTCAGCAATGATATCTGGATGGTGGGCACATGTTGGCAATGCAGGTCTGACCCTCTCTGGTTTGGTCCTAGGTAACCTGCAGCAGTGCACAGCTGCTGACTGCTCGTGTGGCAAGGCGTTGTCAGCGTCTTACATTATGTCACACTTCAATGTAAATAATCATAATTTGCTTGTCTTTTTTTTAGGACACAGACAAAAAACCTTAATGTGGTAAATGAGTTATTCCATGGTTAAGTCCTGCCTCTGGCCACAGCCTAATTGTATGCCACTGTTCCCCTCCTGCAGTGTCTTTATGACAGTGGTTTCCTGAAGTTCCTCAAACATTCTTTCCTACTGCATTGCTTTCATATATGCAGTTACCTACAGCTGTATTATCATCCTCTCCCTTGGGAACTTCTGTTCATACTTAAACTTTCAGTTTGCCAGTTTTTCAGAAAAGTCTTCTCTGGCCCTTAGAATAAACTGTCTCCTTAAATAGATATTTTCACATAGCCTTGTATATTTTGGGGAAGTATTACAACAATAATAAATTATTTAAATCATCATGTAATTCTTTCTTTATTATCTGTATCTCCTATTGAATTTTAACTCCAGCAGGTCAGGGACTGCCTACTTGTTCACTGTTATATTCTTTGCACCAACAAAGTCCTGGAAAACATTTTTTTTGTATGCATGGATTATGAATAAATGAACATTCAACCTTAATTTTCATGTTGTGGCAAACCAAATCCTTGATTTGGGTTTAGGGGCCACAGAAACATAAGGCAGAAATGACACAAGCAGAGGTTCTCAAGGAGAAAATCAGGAGCAGAAATTTAATTTGAGTAATGATATGAAATTTCTCCCTTAGGGAAATTCAGAAATATTTGTAAGAAGAATAGATTTCTTGCAGTTATACATATGTGAGATGACATAATTTCTTTGGCTACCAAAGGGGAGGATGATCTCGAAATGCTCAAGGATTCAGGAGTACTCAGATTACAGCCGCAGTTATAATATGATTATTGTTATTATCAACTAGCTAATCTTTTTAAACCAAGTTTCTCAAAGATTGGAATGAAACATGAGAAAATGCTTCAAAACCATTGATGACAGAATGATTTTCTGGGTGAGATTTGTGGTGATCTTGAGTCTCCTGAAGTCATCATAGGACTTCAAGTTTGAAGATGACAATCATTGACTGCTTCCAATGAGTGTAACACTCTACTTAATTGTGGGGTGAGCTTGTAGCTACATAACTGTATTATTAATAATACTAAAGGCCTGGGGCATGAAATTCGTGCATGGGGGACAGGGGTCCCTCAGCCCAGCCTGCACCCTCTCACAATCCAGGACCTCTCAGGGGATGTCCGACTGCCAGTTTGTCTGTGTCCTAAACCGGCAGTCGGACATCCTTCTTGCAATCTGGGACCGCTGGCTCCTAACTGTTTGCTTGCCTGCCTGTTTGCCCCGAACCACTCTGCCTGCCTGCCTGATCACCCCCTAACTGCTCACTTGCCTTCCTGATCACCCCTAATCACCTCTGCCTCAGCCTCAGCCTCTGCACCCGGGACCCAGGCTGCCCTCTCTCTGGCTGGCCACAGGCACCTGGGACCTGAGTGGTGTTGCCTGGGCCCCAGCTTTGTCAGGAAGGACATCTGGAATGATGTCTAGGAGAGGTCTGGTCTACCTGGTCTAATTAGCATATTACCCTTTTATTAGTATAGATTATTATTAATACCATAAAGGGTTTATTATGCAAGTATTTAAATCCAACAAACTGACCAAATAATTGCATTGTACTAGGTATGTTCTCATGTATAATAATATTTAATTTCTACCAGAACTCCATTGGGTAGGCAACATCATTTTTTATTTTTTTTTATTTTCTTTACAAATAACAAAACAGGTTCAGGATGAATAAATAATTTAGCCATGATCATATAGTTGATTTAGTGCCACACAGAAGATATGAACCTTAGTTTTCTAATTCTCTTGAGGTTATAAGCCTCATTTTGTGAACAGCTTTATAGTCATTATCTCTATCTGTGGCACTTTTGGAATGGACTTTCACATCTAATCACTTTAAACATTGATAACATTAACCTGTATATTTATTGAGCAGGTACACAGATTAATGCTATATTTTTGTGCCAAATTTTATAATTTTCTTCTTAACCTTAATACAAAGAAAGAATACCCTGCCCTCAAAAACAAAATTCTAAAAAAAAAAAAAAGTGCACTTAAACAAGGAAAACATGGAAATGTGTAGAATATCAAGGTTTTTAAAGCAGCTGTTATGTGTGGAAAGTGAGCACACTTTATGGCAGTTTTTAGTATCTGTTCCAGCTGTGTAATATAATCTGAAAATTATACAGAGTAGTATTCATTTAAATGTGTAAACTTTATTGACAAGAAGACAGCTTCAAAAGAAATAGCAGAACCCATTTTGTCAATTTTGTTTGGAGGAATTTCTTGGTAAATAAGAACAGAATAGAGCATGATAACTTATATGACACTTTAAATTGCATTTCAGGGCATCCAGCCAATTTTTCAACTTGCATAGCATGAATAAGAAAGCAATTTTGTCTAATTAGAACACAAAATCATCTTGGTAAATGTGTTATGTGTTGATATTTATATATATGATGTACATGTGCATTATTACACACACTTGTTACACAGGCACACCCACAGTTGGTTTTTCTTATGAGTGACTCTTTAGAAGCGACTCTGGGCAAAATATAGCTGGAACATTTATTTTTGGGATTGTTTGGCGTGTTGCAGGGCATCCGTTATCTCTGGCTTCTGCCTACTAAATGGCAATTATGGTGGCAACCAAAAATTCGCTCATAAATTTCCAAAATGCTTCTTCAGAAAATGCGTTACTCCTGTAGAGAACAGCTTCTCTGAGAAGTGGCATAGAACTCAAACTAGGTCAATTGGTGTCCTTCCCCGGGGAATTTCAAACTGGTGCTGTCCAATCTATGAGAATGACTGTGGAAACTATCAGTGGGCATCTCCTTGGCTACATGGAAATGGTTGGTCTGCAATAAGAGAGAGTAAAACTGACATACAGAGCGGAGAGGCAGCAGACAGAGCTACACTGTACTGATGTCTACCTGCCCTCCCCTAGATTTAGTGACATTCCTCCTTTTGCTATAGCTAGTTCTGGCTGGGTTTCTGTTGTTTGCTATTAAGAATTCTAACATGACATAGGTAGTTTTTGAACATTATTATTTTATAGTAGGTCTAACCAGTAATCATCATCCCTTTAGTATGATGAAAGGAACTGAATAAAGGAGATAGTCAATAAAGGCAAAGAATAAGAATGCCAGCAGAGCGTTATTTAAGGTTCTGATGGATTATATTATGAAAATAAATTTCCAGGAATACTTACTGGGTGAAATTGAAACTTTGTATATGTATTTTTAAAATGAAAAGAAATTAGATTATATGAAGGAAGTGTGTGCTGATTTTAAATATTCCTTTTTTGAAATGGTAAGCTAGGGCACTGCTACTCACATAATCTTTACTAGGTGTCATTATGTGCTCTCTGGCAAGGCAAATGTTTTCATTGGAAATGGTTACCTTATTAATATAGTAGATGCTTTCAGGAAACCAGAATCCATCAAAATTTTGTCGTTGGTCCAACTTTGGTATGGATGTTCTTTGGAAAGTCTACAGGAGAGATTTACATTACAATAAATGTTTAGTTACATAGAGATAAATTATAAAATATGTGCTAGGATATATAATGAAGCAGCAATTCGAAACAATGCAGTGTTAAAGATTGGTAAATACCACTAATTATGTCTAGTGTTGTTTCTGCAGTAGAGTATGAAGCACATGCTCTCTGGCTGATAATCAACTAGTTAGAGATGAAGGACATAGATATTGTGTTTTAAGGAGAAATTCATTTAAGGGGAACTTTAATGAATAAATTCATGTCATATTCTCAGTTTATATTTTAAAAATATCTGATATTCAGACACATGCAAATATCAATTTGTGGAGACTGCAGAGTAAAAAATAAAGGCTAACATATGGTTACTTTTCAGCTAATTTCCATTTATCCTTGTTCCTCTTATTGAAATTGTTCTTTATTGTTATGAGAACCACCAGTCTCCCAGCTCTTCCCTGTTCTCCTGACTCATGACAATTCTCCTGAATTCATTATTCATTTGCTGGTCCACTTGCCTGCACACCTATGTCAAAGCTTTTAAAATGGACACACCTGGGAGCAAAAGAAAAGTCACATAAATAATAAGTATTGGCTTGGGGACTCAAAATCAAGTATGCCAAAGCCTTTGTAACAGCTGCTATTACTATCATTTCCTTCCTTAATCCTACAATGTAGTATGGGCTCTCCAAAAATAAGAGCTTAATGATCATTTTAATCTTTTTTTATAGATCAGAACAAACACAAGATATATAGTAGGAAACAATATCTATATGTTAATATAATATTTATTACATTAATATAACACTAAATATTTTTAGTGCCAGGGAATGATATTGTCGTAAATGCACACTTCATTAAAAAATTTTTATGCTAATTAATTAACTTCTAATTACACACACATTGATTTTATCTACCTGGAAATTATTATTACTGTGAAATGAAAGCATTGGATGATAGGATAAAAAGTCTTTATTTAGTTATTGATTATGAGAGATGAAAAGAATAACAATGATAATGCTAGTAGATGTTGACAATGGAGCTTTTACAAGTGTCAATTAAAATAGAAG
The DNA here is from genome assembly GCA_026230045.1 of Corynorhinus townsendii. Classification (NCBI taxonomy): domain Eukaryota; kingdom Metazoa; phylum Chordata; class Mammalia; order Chiroptera; family Vespertilionidae; genus Corynorhinus; species Corynorhinus townsendii. The sequence continues at coordinate 163,583,981 of JAPDVU010000001.1, read as the reverse complement.
GAAAACAAAAATACTATAGGATCTATACACTCACAAACGAGAAAAAGGTTAGATATTATCAAATTCTATAATTGGAAAACCAAACAAAAATAGTTTGAAATTATTTGCTTTGATGGAAATACTATGCTCTTCATCATTCAACAGTGTGTTTCTCTCTCTATTTGATATAGTGAAACCAAGTAATCTTTTTATTGTGTGTTGTACAGACATTCAGGTTTTGAAACAAATTTGGAATTTTTGAATATAAGCTGTAAGTTATGGTCCAATTCTTAAACAGAGAATATTAAGTCCCATTATGTATTTCATTGTTTTGCTAATTAACTTTTGTAATTTTATTGCTGTTATTAAGAATAATATACAGTTATTTATAATAAGTTGTTATAACTCTAATATTTGCTACTAATAGAAGGAAATAATATGGATCAATAAAACTTCCATATAATTTGCATCTAATATTTACAATGTAATAAGTTAAGAAAAAATATTACAGTTAAATATATTTAGTGACACAGTCATTTCAGTTATATTAGAAATCCTACTGTTTAAGTCAGTAAAATTAAACTAGAAAAACGTTTATAGAAATAAGTGTTATGGAAAATTAAAGTGCCTGAATATAATGTCAAAATGACCAACCCAACTGTTTTTCTATCTTTAAATTTAATGTGATCTTTTAAGTAGATCACTATATCCAATGCAAGAGTTTTTAACTAGTTTCTTTTCACTTAAGCTACTGTTTAACATTTAACATTATATATGGGAACATAATCAAAATACTAGAAACAACATCTTTGGTGAAGCTCTTAATTTTGTAAAAATATTTCATATAATCCTATATAATAAAAGCTTAATATGCAAATTGACTGAACTGCGAATGACCAATGGAACGACGAGTCACTATGATGTGCACTGACCACCAGGGGGCAGACGCTCAATGAAGGAGCTGCCTCAGCCTGCAGGCCCCAGGCCAGCCAAGGCGGTGCCAACGGGGGCCCCCCAATCGCCCCACCAGTCACCCCACAGATCGTCCCTGATCGCCAGCGTGGCCTAGGGCCCCTACCCATGCACATATTTTGTGCACTGGGCCTCTAGTTTATATATATATATAAAAGCCTATGCGACCAGTATGACTGAATGACTGCAACGACCAGAATGACGGGTTGACCAGTCACTATGATGTGCACTGACCACCAGGGGGCAGATGCTCAATGCAAGATCTGCCCCTGGTGGTCAGTACGCTCCCACAGCCAACCTTCCATGGCTGGCCAACCTCCCATGGTCCCTCCCCCCAGCCAGTTTCCCAACCTCCTGTGGTCTCTCTCCCCCGGTGGTCTCTCACCCTGTCTCTCCCCCCAGCTGGCAGGATCCAATTGGCCTGGCCCTGATTGGTCCTGATTGCTGGCCAGGCCTAGGGATCCCACCCATGCACACATTCAGGCCTCTAGTGTTGAATATATTTCAATAACATGAAATATGGAGTTGAAAATCTATCTGAAATATGTGACTAATATTGACCAGTAATCTGAATTTTTCAATCCTAAACTGTAATCATATTTTCCCCTGCAAACAGTGTTCTGGGATCAGCTAAATAACCATCCAAACCCTCTAATCCTATTGAAAAAAGAGGGAATATGCTAATTGACCATCACTCCATCACAAAGATGGCTGCACCCACAGCTGAGGCCAAGTTCCCATAAGGAGCCTTCATGAGCAATCAGCACAGACCTGAGGCTATACCCTCCTCCCTGCCCCTGCAGGGCTTGACAGGGGACCTCAAGGTGCACTTCCCATCCTGATGCTGGGCTAGTGGACCTCAGGCTGCTCCCCCTGCTCCAGCACCAGGTCGGGAGACCTCAGGCTGTGCCCCCCACCCGGCAGGGCTTGACAGGGGACCTCAGACTGCACCCCCCACTGGGTGGGGCTTCATAGGGGACCTCAGGCCACACCCCCTGTCCCAGCAGGGCTTGACAGGGGACCTGAGGCTGCACCCCCCTCCTGGTGCTGGGCCAGGGGACCTAAGGCTGTGCCCCCCCACCTGGCAGGGTTTGACGGGGGATCTAAGGCCTTGTCCCCCACCTGGTGGGGCTTGATGGAGGACCTCAAGGCATGCCCTCCACCCCAGTCTGGGCAGGGAGACCTCATACCACACCCCCCCATCTGGCTCTGGGCCAGGGGACCTGAGACTACACCTCCTGCCTGGCAGGGCTTGACAAGGGTGGGACTGGCCGGGTCTGGATCTAGCCCAAGGAGGGGCGGCGCGGCTGGGTCTGGGTCTCACTTGATTTTGAGGTGCATGTGGGTGGATGGGGACTTGACTCTGGGTACTGTGGTGAGCCCCAGACTCTGACAGGAGGAAGGTTTTCATATACATTTTACTAATTTTCTTTCATCTCTGACACTTCTATTATAGAGAAAGGGCAAATAGCAATATTAAATTATTTCCTCTAATTAATCCCCTTTTAATGTGCACGAATTTTGTAGACCAGGTCACTAGTTTGTTTATATAAGATAAGAATGTATCTTTGTTTGTTTCTGTTAATCCTTATCTGAGGATATTTTTTCCCATTGATCTTTTTAGAGGGAGTGGAAAGGAGGGAGTGGGAGAAAGAGAGAGAAACATTGATGTGAGACAGACATATCGATTTATTGTCTTCCACAGTCTCCACGACCTGGGCTGGAGATTAAACCTGCAACCCAGGTATTTGCCCTTGACCTGGAATAGAGCTGCAACCCTTTGATTCAGGGGATAAAGCCTAACCACTGAGAACCACTGGCCAAAGCAAGAACATATCTTAATATGTTCATTTGTATTTTTATCTTTTACCAAAAAGAAAGCTTCTTACAAATATTATTAGAAAACATATCCATCCCTTTCAAATATTCTTATATGATTCATTTTACTCTTGGAAAATCATGAGATAGAATTACATTTCAATAGTATTTCTTTTGAAAAATTGGTCATAGCTATGGGAAAAATGTCTCAAAAAGATTCCAAAAGTCTTAATCTTTCCATCACCAAAAAGATTTACATTTACAGCTAATCTAGATTAGCCATTGGCTTCTTCTGTGCCTCTATTACATCCCTCTTGTTTTACATATTCACAGTCATTATCTGCTTTCTGTATGTATGTATGTGCATATGTTATGTGTTTGTATGTACTTACTGGCTTATAGACTTAAGTCTATTAGTTTAAGTGACATGAGGACATGGATCTCTTTTTATCTTGCTCACTGCTGTGTTCCCAGTGTCTTGTATAGAGACTAGAATGTAAGACAGGGATTTTTGTCTGCTTTGCTCACTACTATATCCTCAGCACATAGAATCTACAATAATAAAAGCATGATACGCTAATTAGACCGCACAACCTTCCTGATGAACCTGGTGCTGCGAGGTAAGCCCATGCCGGCAGCCGGGGGAAGGAAAGCCTACTCTTGGACAAATTTCGTGCATTGGGCCTCTAGTAGTCAATAATGAAAGAAAGAAAGAAAAAGAGAAAGAGAGAGGGGGGGGAGAGAGAGAGAGAGAGAGGAAGAAAGAAAGAAAGAAAGAAGGAAGGAAGGAAGGAAGGAAGGAAGGAAGGAAGGAAGGAAGGAAGGAAAGAAAGAAAGAAAGAAAGAAAGAAAGAAAGAAAGAAAGAAAGAAAGAAAGAAAGAAAGAAAAAAAGAAAGAAAGAAAGAAAAGAAAAAGGAAGGAAGGAGGGAGGGGAGAGAGAGAGAGAGAAAGGGAGGATGGAAGGAAGGAAAATATAGTAGGCACTTGGTAAATATTTATTGAATGAATAAATTATTTCTGTATTTCAAGATTTTGTTTCTGGACACCATTTTAAAGTGCAGATTGCATCTGAATTTTGGTTGTTTAGACAGTAGCAATAGGCCAGTTTTGCAAAGCTTTCTTGCCCATCTCTGGGCTTTTGCAAAGTATTGCATTCTGAATTCATAAATTATCATTTTTTTGGATACTTTAAATTGTGCTCTGTAGAGGTAGAAGATTATACAGAAGAAAACTTCTTTTCAGAAGAAAGTTGCCTATTTTTTTAGAGAGGGAGGGAAGGTTGTCTATGGCCCTTGATGCACTAACTGAATTTAAGAAAACTAACTATATCCAATATACTCTGCTTACTAATAAGAGACCTTATCTACCTAGTATTGTCCAACACTCTTGAGAGAATCTGAGGGAGGAGGTAGAGGAAAATAAGTCATGGATCTTTCTAGACCTAGAGTTTCTATGTAGTTACCTGGTATTGTCTCTATTTCCAGAAAAGTTATAAGCTGATATGATGAGCATAATTATAATTCCTCATTTAACAATTAAATTTTCTGTAAGGAAAAACTCCTACTATTTAGTGATGATAGAAGCTTTTCTAAGAATACACTAAGGAATAGTCATATTTTCTATTAATGCAGGGAATAGATGATAATCTCACCACCATAAAGTTAAAATTAATAAATTCTTTGAAATATGCTGTAGATGCTCTCCCTCTTCCTCTCCCTTCCAATTCCCCCAGGGGTGTCATCTTGACCTTCCTCACTTCTGAGCTCCAAACGCCCTTCCTTTGCCTCTATAACTTGTTTCCTAAGCCCATTTCTTCTATGAACTACTTCTTCTACCTCTGTGATTTTCTAAGTAAATGTAAAAAAAAAATGCCCATTATCAACAATTATTTGTGTCAATAATAACATGGCTTAAAATAGCAATTTGGGGAAACAAATACACTTCTGCACTCTTTCCCTCTGCTATCTATATACTTCAATTCTTCAAAATATCCCCCATGCTCTATTTGCAACTTTAATGATTATTCTTTCTTAGCTCCAATGTGTCTAGAAGGGAGTAGGTGAATGGCTGGAAATGGGACAAAAGAAAATAAATGAGAATGGAGGAAAAAACAAATTTCTTTTCTAAAAAAAAATGGCAGAATGAGTTTTTCCCCCCAATAAATTATGGGCTATTTGCCTACTTAATCCCACCTTCCCCCAGCTCCCAATATGAACCTTTTAGGAAAAGGAAAGAAAAATGCATGCTAAATATACTCCAAGTAAAATCATGTTGATGTTTCCTTTCTTCATTTCTGTAACTGATTTTGGCACCTTAATACAAGGACAATAGCATGCAAATCTTTATACAATAACCTAGTTAGGGTTCCCACAATAAGTAACTCCCATATCTATCACTTTTAAAGCATCATTGCAAGACTGGAGTGAACAATGTGCCCTTATATTTCTTATTTTCCAGATCAATCTGTTTTTCTTAATTTTAATTTATAATCAGCACAACTGAAGCTTCCTAATCATATCAGACATGCCAATCCTTTCAGAAGCAAATCTGATTTAACATCAAGGAGCCTGGCTCATGTTCATGGAGGCGGAGTTTTATTCCCACTGCTCTCCAGAAGTTTTTGGCCGGGACTTAACACATTTATTCAGCTAAGATTCAAACTTGTTTCCTAATACTTGGTGGGCAAAAATCTCTCTCATTTCAGCCAAGCAATCTCTTTGGTCAGCATAGCAGAGGGTGTGCCCAGGCAGGTGGCAGTGAAGTGTCTTGTTTGCAGTTTTGGTGTAGAGGAAGAGAGATAAAAATACACACAGAAGGAAATTGCTCTTGAAAAATTCTGGAATAAAATAAAAGCTGTTGCTTTGAAGGTGGAGGTGTGTTCACCTTACACTTTTAAAGGGATGTATGAGAGACAGAATATAGGCTTATCATCCTATTTTGTTTTGCGTCTCAGAATAGTTTAACCTAACAGACAAATACCACTGATTCTACCTTAAGGGATGCACAATTTTCCAAGAAGGCACTTTGTGGGTATTTTTGGCCTGCAAAACAGCGATGAGCTCTCCTTGCTAGCTGCAAGCTGGAGCTTGTGTCAGGCTTCACTAGGCACACAAGGCTCTGATTTTGTATCATTAAAGACTCATTATCTCTTTTAACTTCTGTCGAAAGCATTCATCCATAGCTCTAGCTACTACTGAAACAATAGAGGCTCCTAGCTCAGTAATAATGCCTTTTTTTTTTTCTTTTGCCAGCTTAAAGAGCCTTTAAAGGATGGATTGGCTTTCACAATGCGAAACAAAAAGCTACTGCTCAGGAAAAATATGAAAGGTTATTGCAATAAGTAACTTCAATTTTAAAGAGTGGAGGAATATCATCTGATGTGAGTTTCTCAGAGCTGGAGCCTGCGTATACCTGAATACTAAATTCCTATTGGGGAAATATTGCATTTTCCAAAGGAGAATGGCATGCCTTACGTATGCTTAGCCTCAAAGAGAGAAGTACTTTAATAAGAATGAAACAGGCTTTGTGTATTGATCTTGCCAATTTGTTTGGTATTAATATATATTTGGCAGGGAGCTAAACTCTCCATTGAATTCAACAGTGGATTATACGAACAGTGATTTCTACATTTACTGGCTTTGTTTACACTTTCATTATACCTCTACTGCATTATCTGATGCCTTCATATAGTTTTCAATCTTATAGCCACTTTAATCTCCTCCTGCACTCAGCATATCTGAGTGAGTTTGTTGGCATAAGGGAATTTTGAAGGTTATATTACAGTACATGAATCAACAGAAAATGAAATGCACTGGAGACTTGATCAGCCACTTTTAATTCATTGCAGAAAGTTATGGATACCAAAATGCATTTAATGTAATCTGATCTCTTTATTCAGTCCTGAATTTATGAGCAATTCACCAGGAGTCAAATGACAACTTTGTTTTAAAAATAGTAGTCTATATTGAATGCCATTTTAATATATCTCTGACATATTTACATTTAAAGAGTAGAGAAAAGTGGAATCTTTGAACATAAATTTCTCTGTTCATAGAAAAGAAAAGCCCGGGAAGGGTGATACTTTTTTTCACTGAAACAAACATTGTCTGTCATTGTAACAGGTCAGGTTGGTGATAACAGTTAAATAAATGCCGCTCATCAGTACAGCTGTAAACAGGTTAGAAACCCCCTAGATTACTGAACATTTCATTTGAAGGAGGAGGCAAATAACGCCATTGCGCTCAGTGCTATAAAAAACATTCTGTGTCAGCAAGCCTGCTCTTTGCCTAGAATGATCAAATGTTTTTGGTTCATGCTGGTCAACAAGAAGATATGGACAGTGGCTTCCCAGACAATCTCCCTAACAGCAACACAAATAGATGTTAAACATCAATCAATTATTGTTTGTTTATAATATGTGATCCTTCACTCGGGATTCCAAGTTGTTTTGGTAAGGTTGACCCCATCAAAATCACAGGTCTTACCTGGGAAGAGATAAGATAACCCCTTCTCACTCATGTTTGAGAAATGTTTTCTCACACATCATAGCATTGGAATTTAGGTTGAAGGGCAAATGTGGAAATACTAGTTGCTCTTTTTATTTTAACATACAAAATTTGTTATCCATTTCAAAGCAAACAAAATTTTCTTTTAGTGTCTTTGAGAATTTCTTTTTTTTCTGTGAAATATATTTTTTAATTAATAGAAGAGCATGTCTTAATAAATATAATAGCATCATCAAAAGCACACAAACATAGTTTTACAGGGTACAATACAAAGTCAATTTTGATCATATTCTTACTTGCATTTACTAAAAATGTGAGAAAGACTGTAAATCAATCTCTAAATAATTATCTTGCATCAACAGAAAAGTACAGCACAATTATTTCACAGAAGGTTTTGGAGAGACAACTTGAGAAGACTTTGCTTTTAAAGATATGAAGATATATATCACAAATCAAGTCACATGTCTATAACATTAAAACATGGAATTGTACTTAATCAAAAATAAAAGTAAAATAGCTGAAGAAGGCTGTGTACTCCGCCCCCCATTATACTAACTTCTATTTTGGGCAGGAATGAACAACCTTTTCCATTAGTAGGAAAATGTGCTCTGCAAACTCTCAGAGGACACCACGGCCATCTATGCCCACAGTGTGCTCAGCGCGCATGTCATCGTAGGCCATTTTCCCACCCTGTAAGTAACCCATCTCTACCAAATGTCTCTTAGCAAAATAAAATGAGCCATTTTCATATAACTCTCCATCCCAATCTTGTCGACGAGGTCGTTTAGCTGGATTCAAATTCAGAGGTTCAGCCACTTCACGAACTCCTTTCTGAATTTCACTCCATCGAAATTGATGGCACCTCACAACAGAGAAAACAGAATCACATCCTTCTTCTGGAATCATTTCTGCAACTTTTTGAAAGTCAGTAGGATGTAAACATGGAGAAGCAGCTTGAATATTTCCTACAATGTCAACCTCATTGTGATAACTAAGAAATTCTACGATGGCATCTAAAGTAGTTGGGCTGTCTTTTGAAACTTCAGAACTTCTTCGATGAACTTGTGCACCAAATTCTTTGGCCACATTCTCAATTTCATCATGATCACACACACTCTGGAAGACCTCCGAGTCCAGGGCCACAGGCAGGACCCAGCCAATGAGTGGGACCCCCACCAGATGCCTAATGTTCTTTAAAGGGATGCTCTTGCTGCCGGCTGGGCATGAATTAAGGCCGACCAGGGACAGCCTCCCCCCGTGGGTTGGAGACAGAGGTGGTGGCCCCCTTCTCTACTACCAAGTCCGTCTTCCTCCCATGCCTCATCCCCAGCTTCTCCGCATCCCAGAGCTCTTCTCTTGAGAATTTCTTATTGTTTATCTAAAAAAGCTATGTAATTTTATTAAGCCCAAGGAAATAACATAATATGATAAGCTTCTTAGCTTATTAAATGTGGGGATTATTATCATTATTATAAAACCATACTATACAGCACTTACAAAGAACAATTACATTTAATAATTATTTATATTAGTTATAAATATAGTTGTATAAAATATATTTTATTAAGTATGTGAAATAAAATTGTAGGTTTCATAACCAATTTTTTTTGTAATAACTAGTGGCCTCATATATGGATTTGTGCACATTTAAAGGAAATTAATTAGAAGAAATATTTTAATGTTGCTATTTGCCCTTTCTCTATAATAGAAGTGTCAATCAAATTCACGATCAACAATGACAGATCAAAACACACATGTGTAATTGGTGCCAGTGAGAGCTTGATATATATCATGCATGTGCAAGTCAACGTTTATTTTTAAATAGCCAGTGTGAGTCCTATGTACCAGCCAGTTGGTCGGTCGGATGGTCGGATGGACATATGGTCAGTCACTTAGCCTTTAATATATATATATATAGATAGCCTTCTGATGGAGGTAATTCTGAATGATTAGCTTAATTGATAATTTTGTAACTAGAATAGACTTCTGCATTACTTTAGAATTAGAACATTCATGGTAAACATTTTACTAACAACAATAAAATGACTATTCTTATTTAACAGATGTAAATTTCCATTCCAAAAATATTCCAAACCAAAAATTGACTACTTTTAAATAGTACTTTTATTATTTAGTTCATTTTACACTGGCAAAATAATGACATAGTACTATATTTCCTTTAAATTTATTTTAAAAGTAGATCATAACGCCCTGGCTAGTGTTTCTAAGTGGTTTGAGCATTGGCTCACATGCCTAAGGGTCTTGGATTTGATTCCTGGTCAAGGGTACATACCTGGTCAGGACAGGGCTCAACCAATCAATGTGTTTCTCTCACATTGATGTTCCTCTCTCTCTCTCTCTCTCTCTCCCCCTCTCCCACCCTTCCGCTCTCTCTTAAAAAAAAAAAAGTCATTGGAAAAATATATTCTCAGGTGAGGATTAACAGAAAATAAATAAAAAATAAAAGTATATCATAAGGATAGTAGAAGAGAAAAAAAGTGTTGACATATTGGAAAAGAAAGAATTAATTTGCAAAAGCAATGGCAAGATATCCTAAATATTTTAGTTTAGAAATCAGTAGCAAAAACAGTTTGTTAGAATCATACAACAACAGTCTGTCTAAATAAACCTATATCCCCAGAGAGAAAGCTCAATCCAATCTGGTTTAAACAAGTGAAGGGTGATTTTTCCAGAGTCCAGCAAACATCATTCTTAGAAACTACTTCCTAATGTACAGCCTGAGTATTCCTTTGCTCCATTTCATTTAATTGCTAAATTTCTTTTGTGTTTCTTTCAAAAACTGACTAGCCATACCCTCCCTCAGTTTCCACCCATTCAAGTTACATTTAGTTCTTTATGTTTTCATTATAGTTCAATTCCTCTAATCAAAGTAATTTACATTTCTCATTTTTACCCTATTTTGGGGGAGGGGATAAATCTGTGACACAATAGTGTTTTAATTATGCTCTTTTAAGAGGTGTAATGAAAGAGGCTTTTCTAGATTATAAACACTGAATTTGTAATACTGTAGCCCAACTTGTGATGCCTATGAAAATCATATCCCAGGAGCTTTACAATATTAACAATATATTGTATTTCTTCTTTTTGAATATCCATATACTTTGAAATTTTTAGGATAAGTCTCAAGTGATCTTTATTTTCTATACCTGTACAACTTTTCCTGGTTATGCCAAGTTTGCCAAATAGAATGAGAATTATATATTGTAACTATGAGCAATCTTTTACAATCTTAAGAACTATTTCAACTATATTTAAATACAAAAGTGAGCACAACAAAAATATAATATCTTTAACAGAAAATGGAAGCATTAATACCATCTTGGGTACACAGTCTTTAAGTAAAAATAACAAATGATTTAAATTGTCATTATTCTGTGTTAACCTTGGGATGAAATGCCAAAAGTTGTATTAGGCATCAGAGTTGATTTTCTTTTACTTTTAGGCAAGAAGAATGGTGGTGCTGCTGGAATCAATGGCATAATTGAAAGCATGTAAGGTTTATGGTGAGGAACCATGAGAATGGAGTCTTACACAACAGTTTGGAGGAGGATATGCCTTTAACTTAGGAGTGAGGGCTTAGAACATTAAAATCAGTATTTGTGGAGGATGAGAGTGCGTGTGGTCCACTTATACTCTCCCAAACCCCAAATCAACAATCTCTCATTCTTTTGCATCTTTCCCCATTCTTTCCTCCATCTCAGCACTTCTCCACACCTACCTTTAGAAGTTAGTTTTTAAGAGATTGAGATTTCATCCATTCTAGGAAAGTTAACATTTTAACAAGATTTTGCAAGTAAAAAGACTTCAAGATTTCAGGTGTGTAGAAGACACTTTTATTTTTATTATTATTTTGTAATCATTATTATTGGAAGTGTTACATAGATTCCCCCTTTTTCCCCATTAACCTCTTCCAGCCCACTCCCGTGCCCCCCAATAGAAGATACTTTTAAACAAGTTGCTGTTAGCATAAATAAGTCTAAGTTTCTTGAGTGTGGAGTCCATATACTTATTTCCTTCAAATTTCAATTGCATTATAAATGTTGCAAATCATTTAGATATAATAGTAAAAATTCTATATAATAAAAGGGTAATATGCAAATCCACCGAACGGTGGAACATCCGGTAGCTATGATATGCACTGACCACCAGGGGGCAGATGCTCAATGTGGGAGCTGCTCCCTGATGGTCAGTGCTCTCCCACAGGGGGAGTGCCACTCAGCCACAAGCCGGGCTGATGGCTGGTGAGCGCAGTGGTGGTGGCTGGAGCCTCTCCCGCCAGCACTAAGGATGTCCAGGCTGCTAAAGGGTGCAGGCAGGGCTGAAGAGACCCTCCCCCCCCCCCCCCCCCCCAGTGTACAACTGTCATGCACTGGACCTCTAGTATTTTATAATTATCAGAAATGTGATAGAACTGATCAAGTATATAAAACCAGTTATGCAAATTGGCTAGTATGAGTAAGAATTCTTTATTTGATGCTAACATTGAAACTTTTTCATTTTGGTAGAAAATATTAGCAAAAAATATGAGGGTCAACTTTTTTTGAAATAACAATCATTATCTTGTCCTGATAACCTGTGCCGGCTCCACCAATTTCTGTTCAGTTACATCTCTGCAGTATGCTGTCTAGGACACCTCTTCAATTTGCTGCATGGGCAGACATGTCTTCTTGAAAACCATGGGTCTGCTTACCAGAAATAATCTTAAGAACAGTTATGCTCTTGATAGTAACAAATGAAGCAATGGTTAATTGATGACATTCATAAAAGAATAAAGATAGCAATATTACAAATATTAATACAATCCATAGTCTTCATACCAAACTTTGAAATTTGTTTTTACCCACTGGTCAGTAATTGAATACAATTAAACATTGTTCCATTGTATGTGCATTAATTTGAATATTTATAACTCTTTTGCATTTAGAAATTTGCTAACTATATTGCCAATGCTATCTCGGAGCACAAAAATAAAAGAAAGCACTGATAGAGAAGTCAAAACAGAAAATAAAAACTCAGTGTAGTTGAACCCAAAGGATAGGGGCAATGGTGTGGAAAGGAAAACTGGGATACAAAATGACGCCTATTAATTCATATAACAACTGCATTTACCCCTTTGAGGTAATGCAAATGCATGATAAAAGTAAAATGACCAAATCCAATTATATGCATCAATTCTATCTTCTTGAGCAATAATCATTCTTTCGTAAACTGTAATTTTGGCCACTTGTGTGTACCAACCCTTAATTGTCAGTAATTCTCTAGTTTTCTAGCATTTTGTAATGAGATATTTTAGCATACAACACTGCTGCTGCCAGCTATTTACGTTGTAGAACTGAATTGCCAAACAGACATATAAAAAACATGGGAGGCAGCCACTTGCAGCATTCTTAAATATTTTGCTTATTTACTCGATATTTAAAGAGAGCAAATTATTGACAGAATCAGTGGTAATCTTGAGGGTCCCAGAGCCATGGCTACTATTTTTCTTTCCATGTCATAATCTCATTAAGAATTGTAGAAATCTTTTTCCTGTTTTAAATGATACCATGTAGGCAAGAAAAATCACAACTGCTACTGTTGGTTATTTAGGTGTTACGAAACTCTCTATTTTTCTTGGAAATATAATTTTCAATAAACTCCAGAAATAGAAACTGGTCATCATATACAAACCAATTTTTCAAAAAATGTCTGTGTGTACTTCCTACAGGACTGGAGACTTGAATGTTTTCCATATAACCAAGTCAGTGGGGTGGTGGCATAGTCTAGGAATTAATGTTAGGGGGAGTTTAGGATGGGCATGGTTAGGAACACTCCCTAGATTGCTTCACTCTTTTTTTTTTTTTTAAAAAAGGAACCCAGTGGGAATCTTAAATGCATGTTACTAAGTAAAAGAAGACAATTTGAAAAGGTTTCATACTGTATGATTCCAACTATATGGCAGCCTGGAAAAGGTAAAACTATAGAGATAATAAAAAGATCAGTGGTTGATTATCACATACGGGGGTGTGGGGAGAGATGAACAGGCAAAGAACAGAGGATTTTTAGGGCAATGAAAATCCTCTGGATGGTATAATGATAGATATGTATCATTGTATATTTGTTTGTGCCCATAGAATGTACAACATCAAGACTGAATACTAAGGTAAACTATGAATTTGGGGTAATTGTGATGTGCCAATGTAAGCTTACCCTTGGTAAAACACGTTCCATTCTGGTGAGTGGATGCTGATAATGGGGGAGATTAAGCATGGGCACCAGCAAAGGGAATATGAGAAATATCAGTGCCTCTGGTTTAATTTTGTTGTAAACCTAAAACTACTCTACAAAAGATAGTCATTTTGTAAAAGGAAGGTATTGCACTGGTTCATCTCAAAAGTGCCTCAGAGTTTCTAGGGGTGGCTTTTAGTGACATTTTAAATTGGTTGGTTAGGAGAGGGGATGCTGATGGCTAATAGAAAAGGGTTGGCCAGGGACTCAGAGATTTGGATTCTCGGGAGCCTTTGTTCCTCACTGGTTATTCAATGAATGAACGCAGCCTGAGGGGTCTGAGTTCCTCATCTATCCAATTAAAACATTGACTTATTTGTACTAGAGTCCTAGTGCATGAAATTTGTGAACGGGTAGGGTCCCTAGGCCTGGCTGGCGATCAGGGCCGATCAGGTTCCCCGCCTCCCCACCTCCTCCTTCCCTCACTCCCTTAGCACCCGCTGCCACCACAGCTGGTCGCCCGCTATGTTCCACGCTGCCCCCTGGTGGTCAGCACATGTCATAGCAAGTGAGCAAACTCCCAGTCTCCTGGTTGAACTTCCGAGGGGACACTTTGCATATTAGGCTTTTACATAAGACTAATATGCTAAGTGTCTGACCATTCAACTGTTCGACCAGTTGCTATGATGCGTACTGACCACCAGGGGCAGATACTCAGACTGGTCAGTTAGCTTGCTACTGGGGTCTGGCCCATTTAGACTGCTGGGCGAGACGGGCTGCACATGCCCTGGAGCCATCCCGTGGTCCCTCCCCAGCCCCAATAGTGCACCGGTAGGGTGCCTCAGCATGGCCTGTGCCTTCTTGGAATCTGGGATCCCTTGGGGGATGTCAGAGAGCTGGTTTCAGTTCGATCCCCGCAGGCTAGGCCAAGGGACCCCACAGGTGCACGAATCTGTGCCCTGGGCCTCTAGTATATAGATAATACCTTCAGATCTCAATATTTCTTTTAACAGCCAGTTGTATATTTTCCCAAGTATTTCCTTGCTCATGATTATTTAAAGCTATTTCTATATATTTATTGTTCTTTGACTAATATCCTTGTATTTGTTGCCTTTTTAAATGACTTTCAAAAATAGTTAGTATGAGTATTTTAAAATAAATAATTTCTTATTATTTTTATTATTTGACCCACTTTTTTCCTATTATTTTTGGACTGCTCAATTAAGATTTAAAAAAAATTCTCCTCTTTCCAAATCTCCCTGTATAGATGCCTTACTTTTGAATTTGATCTTGTTTACCATTTCTTGTAATGTTTCCTTTGGTCTGTGAACATCCCAAGAATATCTTTCAGAAATCTTCTGCACACCCTATTCTTTTCAGGGTTTCTTCATTGATTATTCATCAAAGCCTAGATTCTCTATTTGAATTTGGAATCTCTTCCAACTTATACTTTAATTTTTGTTTATTTTTTAGTTTCAACTAACATTTTATCAAGTCCATTTATATTTGGATATCCATCATCTTATGTTGAAAACTGTATATAGTACCTTCTCATGCCAAGATGTTCCTGAGTTCTCTTTCTTCTTTGAGACAATGATGTCATTATCCACAAAGTCTCAACTGCTAGAAAAATTGGTGACATCCTCAGTCTCTCCTTTCTTATTCTTCATCTGATAGGTCACTATCCTTATTGCCAGAGTATCACCTTATGTATCCTTATTCCATATACCATCACTCTGGATATCTACACTAATAAAAGAGAAACATGCAAATTGACCATCACTCTGCTACACGCACCAGCCAATCAGGAACGAGTATGCAAATTAACCCAACAAAGATGGTGGCGGCCACGAAGCTGGAGTGAGCAGGAGGCTTGGGTTGCCCCCAGTGATGGAGGAAGCCAAGCTTCCCGCCCACCCTGGCTGGCCCTCGCCTCCACTCAAGGCTACAAAGTTTCAATTATAGAAGATAAATAAATCCCAGATACCTGCTTCCAGCCGGCCCTGGCCTCCGCTTAAGGAGGCACTGAAAAATAAAAAAAGGAAAAAAGGAGGGGCTGGGAGCTTGGGTTGCTGGGGGTGTGGCCAGCCTGCAAACAGCCATCAGCCCCTCACCCAGGCTGGTCAGGCACTCCAGTGGGGACCCCCACCCTGAAGGAAGTGTGGCCAGCCTGAAAACAGCCCTCAGCCCCTCACCCAGGCTGGCCACACCCCCATGGCCTGATCCCTGTAAACGGGCAGTCGAACATCCCTTGGACACCCCCCCCCCCCACACACACACACCCCCCGTGCATGAATTTCATGCACAGGGCCTCTAGTATATTTTATAATGAAACCTGTGAGGGGCATTCCAAAAAATTGAGGATGCTTGCAAGAAGAGAGATTGGCATCTCTTTACTCAGTTGGTCACTTGGCTGAGCCTCTGACTTGGTAGTTTTTCCTGCCTCTACATGGGCAGGACAAAAATAACTAGAAAGAGATGACAGACCAGGGGAATAAAGGCAAAGCATCCTCACTCACACACAAAGGTGTGTGAGTTCCTACAGGTCAATGGGCATCATAGAGCAATGGGAGCTAGGTCCAAGGACTCACAAAGATGCCTTGAGGTATTTTAATGGGGGCAGGAGCTAGAAGATTTGGAAGAGATTTAGCTGGAGCTGCTCGATGGCTTGAGAAAGGAATGAATACACAAATGTGCACAAATCAATGTTCAAAGCAGTGTGCAAAGGCAGATGTGAGAAACTCAAAAAGGAGAATTAGGCAAAAATAATATCTGCATTCCTATGGTACAGATGCCATTTAAGTACAAAAACATGTATTTTTATCACTAAAATTGAAAGTCATAACAAGATGCATGTTTGTACTTCATCCTATACCCCTTTCCATCTTGGCCTCTCTTTTACCCCACCAAAGACACAGGATTGCTACTGCATTTTAAAATGCCTTTTGTGTTTTGTGGTCATAGTCTATTCACTGGCTAGTTCCATGTGTTACCTACCATTTAGTTACTGTGAAGACAATTATGCAAGGCCACTGTTTTTCTCCCAGGTCATCATTTTCCCTCTTCACATTTCATAATGCAATATTCTCAAATCATCTGACATAGTTGCTTTAACAGGTTTTAAAGCAGCAAACAATTTTTTTTCATGGTTTTAGACCCATGCCCATGTGATGCTCTTTCAGAAAATTGAATATATGCTACTTTTCTCCTTTAAAAAATAGTACTTTTCATTGCTTTTTGCTGTAGAGCTGCAAACCAATACTGCCATCCACTGTTCCTTTGGATAATCTTTTCCCCAGCAGTTCTTGCCAAGATGTTTTGAAGAAAAACCTGACAACAAAATTAAATTCTTTGAAAAGATGGGGAGTTTGTTACTTCCAAGCAAGTGCTGCACTGAAGATCATAAAGGAATCAAACTTCATGACTTATCTTCTTTTCCCAAATGCCTTGATGGAGAAAATGCTCTCTCAAAATGTGAGCAAGTAAATGAGCAATCTATAGAGTCCACTTCTTCCCAGACATCACAGGACGGGAAAAATCACCTTGTTCTTCTTTGATCACTGTTTAACTTTACTTTCTGAAGCTCCCCAGACTCAGGGCTATTTCTCATCCAGTCACAGTCTAATGTTTCAGGAAGAAAGCCAGTGTTCTCCTCCAAGCCAGCAAGCTGGGCATCTCTGTTAGTTTTATACTGCAGTCAGAGAAGCCCTCCAACTCTGAGAGGGCACTCCTAATGTCTAACACTTTTCATTTTGTGTCTTTTTTTTTCTGCTCTCACATATCTCATCTTTTTTATGTTACCCCTTTTTAGTCTTATTTTTCCTATCTTCAGTTCGACTTCCAATGAATAAATCTGTAATTAAGATCACGAGGAATTCCTTATTTTTCTCTCACATGAAATAGAACCGACCCTTTAGGTAATATAGGCAAAATCAAGAGGCCAGAATTTAAGGCAGGTAATGGCAGGTTGGAAGGCCTTGAGGTGACCTGGTCCAATTCCCTGGCTCTACAAGTGAAGAACATGGAACCCAGAGAGGACCGGTAAAACACCTGGCGCCAGGGAGTCAATAAATGCCAGAGCCAGGGGCGGAACCCAGGTCTCTCCACCCTGGTCAAAGCCTTATTCCTGCAAAATGCTCCTCTAGAAGCACAGTCCTCCTCTCTGCCTCAGGGTTACAGGACATCATAAATCACTTAAAAAAATAGCATATATCTCTCTGAAGGCGTCTTTGTTTCTCCATGCCTCTCATACGCTTCTCTTGACGCCCACCTCCCGGAAAGGTAGCAGGATGTCTAGGTTGAGAAAGAGCTCACAACAGTAACAGCCTTCTTCCATTTCACCCAGGAGAGGAGAAGGTATGTGAGTGTGATGGCCTGGAAAGAGAAACGGATGGGAGGACTGTCTGTCCTTCAGTCCTGTTTTATTAGGAGGACAATTGAATGTTATTTTACTTATGGAGATTTATAGCTTCTACATTAGGAGATCTCAGTTCCTTCATCCAGGCACCACTTATGTCTGAACTGCTCTTTGAATTTATGCAGGTCATATTTCCTTATTATCTCTTAAAATAGCCCTAAAGCAGCCACATGATAATATTAGAAAGCTGGGAGTTGCTTCAATGTTTGTTCAATGCTATTCATTGAGCAACCACAACCTGCCTGAGAAAACACACAATCTCTGATTCCTGTTTTCATCAGATTTTAATCCAATGGGGTGCTGACACTTTTTATTTTATGGATTGACATTGTGTGGGTGTGCATTTGAGCTGTACAAAGTTTTATTGTAGAAGAAGATGGTGCTGGAATGCTTTAAGGAAAATCATTCCTATCTCTAATAACAGGATTTTGTTCTATAAAATGATTATCAAAGATAAAAATGATTTAGAGAAGTTATTAGGGATGGGTGTTTATGTAATACATTGTGAGAGAAGGCCCACAGGGGGCACAAAGGGAACTGATTAGTTTGGTTATAAGGTGAAAGGTAGTAAGAAAATGACTTTTTCCCCCAAATCATATTATGTACCAGGCATTGTTTGGAATTTTAAATATATTATTTTATTCCTTACAAAGCTCTGAATGTAATTGTGATCATACCCACTTTTCATGTGAATAGACCCTGACTGGGACAAAAGGGGTTTCCTAGAGATCACTTAGCAGATAAGGGCCAAGCGAGTCCAGGTGTATCCGAATAGAAAGCTTTAGGCACACACTGGCAACAGAAAGTTGATTGACTTGTGTGGAGTAGAAATCTCATAAGGATTATTGGGGCAGGGTCCTAGAAAGATAGGGACTCTAAATGCCAGGTTAAAGTTATTTGATTTTATTCTGTAGACAATGCTGAATCATTGGTGCTTTTAAATAAAGGGAAAGTGTTCAAAATTATACTTTAGAAAAAGAAATCTGGTAGTCATGTGCAAAGTGGATATTGAAAATAAGACCAATTTGCTATTCCAAGAGCTCATGAATAATATTAATGGGAAGAAGAGAAGTAACATTTTTATAGGGTGACCTTAATGTATAACACAAAATGAACTGACAATGTCAATAATTTATTCATTCATTTCATTACTGCTTATCCTGTGCTAAGTATTGGCATCTTATACTTCATTCAGGAACTTATATGTTTTTAATTTTTTTCATTATTAATTAAGGTATTACATATGTGTCTTTATCCCCCCATCCCCCCCCCCATTCATGCCCTCACCCCCTGGTGTCTGTGTCCATTGGTTAGGCTTACATGCATGCACACAAGTCCTTTGGTTGATCTCTCCCCCTTACCCCCATCCTCCCCTACCTTCCCTCTGAGGTTTGACAGTCTGATTGATGCTTCTCTGTCTCTGAATCTATTTTTGTTCATCAGCTTATGTTCATTATATTCCACAAATGAGTGAGATAATGTGGTATTTATATTTATTTCTCTGACTGACTTAGCATAATGCGCTCCATTTCCATCCACGCTGTTGCAAATGGTAGGAGTTCCTTCTTTTTTACCACAGCGTAGTATTCCATTGTGTAGATGTACCACAGTTTTTTAATCCACTCATCTACTGATGGACACTTAGGCTGTTTCCAAATCTTAGCTATGGTAAATTGTGCTGCTATGAACATAGGGGTGCGTATACCCTTTCTGATTGGTGTATCTGATTTCTTGGGGTATATTCCTAGAAGTGGGATTACTGGGTCAAATGGGAGCTCCATTTTTAGTTTTTTGAGGAAACTCCATACTGTTTTCCACAGTGGCTGCACCAGTCGCATTCCCAGCAGTGCACGAGGGTTCCTTTTTCTCCGCATCCTCGCCAGCACTTGTCGTTTGTTGATTTGTTGATGATAGCCATTCTGACAGGTGTGAGATGGTACTGCATTGTCGTTTTGATTTGCATCTCTCAGATGATTAGTGACTTTGAGTATGTTTTCATATGGGAAACTTATATTTTTAATTAAACATATTATTTGGAAATAATTATAAATTAATATATAATTATAAGAAATAATGCAGAAAGGCCCTGGCTGGATAGCTCAATTGGTTAGAGCATAGTCCCAATATGCCAAGGTTGCAGGTTTAATACCTGGTCAGGGCACCTACATGAATGAGCCAATTAATGCATAAAAGTGTGGAACAAAAAACTGATCTCTTACTCTCTCTCTCCTTTCCTCTCTCTAAAATAAATAAATAAAAATTAAAAAGTATGATGCAGAGATAGCTTGTGTACCCTTTACCCAGTTTCCCAATAGGGAATGTCTTGCAAAATTCTAGTATAATATCATTGCCAGGATCTTGACATTGATACAACCCACTGATCTTATTCAGATCCCTCGGGATTTATTTGTACTCGATGGGTTTACAAAATATCAGTTATTCAATAATCCTAGTACACTGTTACCATGCTCAGTTAATCAATGTCTATTATAAATCCTCACCAGTTCCCCAGCTCACCACAAGGAGAGTCTCAGAGTCTTGTTAAATGCACCTAGACCTGTCCTTCCTTTACTCAGGTTCCAAACTAACAGTCCTGAAACAGTGATTAAATGGTATTTCTTGTGGTTGAAATCTGCCTATGCTTTCCTTCATCTGGCTTTCATCTATCCTGAAAGTTACTCGGAATTTGTTAAGTATTTTTCTTCTATCATTGAATTAGACAGAGTCCATTAATATACTGGAAAGGTCTTCATTCTTAGAAAGCTGGTTATTCTACGGCTGTCAGGATTCATATTCTTCCCTAACCTGCTTGAATCTGTCTACATGAAGACCTCCACGTGCAATGTACCAGACCCACAGATGTTATTTCTGACTCAACATGAGCAGTGTGACTTGGCGTGATGTTTTTAACCTCTCTGGGCCTTAATAGTGCCTTTCACTTCAAAAGGTCATGAGGCTGTGTAAAGATGATCCTGCATTTTCTGCCTTTGTCATCCTTATTTTGTACCTGCTTTTAACTCTCTCAGGCCCCCAGGGATCTCATAATGCCTGCTGATATCCCCCAAAACTTTCTCTTAGAAGAGGCTCTGTGGACTTATTGTACACTGTGTGCATGGCTTGTGCTGCTAACAAGGAGGAGCACATGTGGGGTCGCACTTGGAGAAATCCAGGGTTGGCTGTGTATGGGAAGCAGCATAAATGTTAAGAGCAGTACACTCTGAAGGCAGACACTCTAGAACTGAACCCAGGCTCTACAACTTACTGGTTATGTGATATTGGAAAATCCCCATTTCTGAGCCTCAGTTTCTTCAACTGTATACGTGAATAGTAACAGTACCTTCTTCACAGCATTGGTTTCTTTATTTTTTAAACTTTTTTCTTAAAAGTATTACATATGTGTCCTTATCCCCCCCATTGCCCACCCCCGACTCATGCCCTCACCCCTCTGGTGTCCATTGCTTAGGCTTATATGCATGCATACAAGTCCTTTGGTTGATCTCTCCCCCTTATGGCCACCCTCCCCTACCTTCCCTCTGAGGTTTGACGGTCTGATTGATGATTCTCTGTCTCTGGATCTGTTTTGGTTCATCAGTTTATGTTGTTCATCATATTCCACAAATGAGTGAGATTGTATGATATTTATCTTTCTCTGACTGGCTTATCTCGCTTAGCATAATGCTCTCCAGTTTTATCCATGCTGTTGCAAATGGTAAGAATTCCTTCTTCTTCTTCTTCTTTTTTTTTAACCACAGCATAGCATTGGTTTCTAATATAAGTTAAGTATATTGCATAGTATTTGACACAGTATGTAAGCATTTAACTATTAATGTTATAATTTAAAAAGTCATAGATATGAGTGGTGTATGGCATTCACGGCGTGTCTATAGTTCTCTTGATGGCTAGATTATTTTTAAAAACTGTCCTTTTATATTTCTTAAATCTCTCCTCTCCTTCATAGTTGTTGTATGATTATATATCTTAACATTTTAAAAACTGTATTAATTTTGTATCTAAAGAGTAACAGAATTTTATGAGGGCTCTCTTGTATCTATGTCATGCTCCAAAGATATCTCTGTATGTTTTGGAAAAGGAAAGAGGACCAGTGCATTGTACTAAGTATAGTCCTGTGCTAAAACTTTAGACTTGTTAACTCAAATAATTATATATACTTATTTATTTATTTTTGTTAATCCTCATCTGAGGATATTTTTTCCATTGATTTTTGAAGAGAGTAGAAGGGAGGGAGGGAGAAAGAGAGAGACATAGATGTGAGAGGGACACATTGATTGGTTGACTCCTACACATGAGAACCTTCAATCCATGTGCATGCCCTTGACTGGGAATGGAACCCATGACCCTTCAAGGATAGAGCCAACACTCCAACCACTGAAAACACTGGCCAGGGCAACTCAAATAATCTCTAAAATAATCTTTTGGAGGAGGTATCAGATTCTTCATTATTTACAAGAGGGATACTAAGACTCAGAAAGTGTAAATAATTTGTCCAAGGTCACAAGTCTAATCCTTGCCAGGTCAAAAGTAGAACACAATGATCTTTACACTCTAATAAATTTTCTCCTCTGTGTATTCTGTGTGTTCTTAGAGAAGCTATAGTAAAGCGAAATGATGGGTAATACATACCTTAATGCAATACAAAAATTCAAGAATTTGGTGACCATTTTGTGGGAAGATAGTTGTTTTTTTTTTTTCTGTTAATCTTCACCCAAGGATATTTTTCCCATTTATTTATTTGTTTGTTTGTTTGTTTGTTTATTTATTTATTAATTATTTTTTAGAGAGAGTGGGACGGACAGGGAGAGGGAGAGACAAAGAGAGTGAGAAATGTTGATGTGAGAGAGACACTTCGATTGGTTGCCTTCTGCTGCTGGGTATTGTAGTCGAACCCACAACCTGCTTTAGTCCAGGGGCCCACACTCTAACCACTGAGCCAAACCAGCTAGGGCAGAAAATAGTTTTTAAAGGCCCATTTGAAGTGAGACTTCCAAGCCTATATTTTCATTGCCAAATTCCAGAGAAATCTCAATTAAAGACATTAAAATAAAAATTTAAAAACATTTTTACTTTTCAATTTTTTAAAGGGTGAGTTAAAATAATCTTAATAACTCAGTGAAAGTGTTTCTTTCTCTAATGTCTTTGTGTTTCATGCTTTGCAACTTGTACCTATGTAACAGTCACAAAATACTTTAATATTTTAAGAGAGAAAATAAAAACAGTAGAACCAATGATTTGGTATTATTTAAAAATGTTTTTAACAAAATGTTGATTGTCACCATGTCTATTCCCTTTCCTTTTCTCCAACCTTCTAGAATTCTCTACTAGCAATCATGCTAAAGTTAAGAAGTGTACTGAACACAGCAAATGCTACCCTAAACCAAAAACTGAACTAATAGCTAGGCAAAATGCCCTCTGAATAAGTGCTTGTAAGGTCAGTTCTAGGAGGGAAAAAGTCATTTGAAGAAAGAAAGTGTAGAGCAAGAAGTCTCTGAATTTATACCTCAAAAGGCCCTACCCTCATTTTCAATTATAGACAAATATAATTTATTTGCTTCTTGTCCAAGTCCTTACTAATTCTGGAAGTTTTCAGCAACATTTTTTCTGATTATTGATGATTGGTCCTTATGGTCTGATATGTAATATCCTTCCACTTGATTACTTAATCTTGATTTTTCCTATCTGGCCTCTGCTTTTGTTTGTTTTATAAGTGACAGAAAATAAAATCTAATTCAATTGTGTAAAAGGAGGAGTTTATTGAATCATGCAATCCAAGAGAAAGTTCATCAACAGTTAAACTTGGATCTACAAAAAAAATAAGTAAACTTTGGATCTAGTTGAGGATCTATTGGCTTCAACTGTAATATTTGTGTTATTCACTAAATCTTGAATGTCCAATTTACAGCCTTTATAATCTGCATAAGAATTTTAGTATAATAAGTATATATTTTGTTTACTTATTTAGCAATTCTAACTTAGTATTCTCAGAAATTCTAATCAACTGCCAGATAGCACCATCATGTCATTAACTAGGTTTCTTACCACATGATTTAAAACTGAAAATTTTTTCCATAGAGGTTGTATGTAATCTGTACAAAATCGTAATATAAAATTATAAAAGAACATAAAAAATTAGGAACCTAAGCTTCACATGCACTTGAATTACGTTGAGCTATAGCTGGTGTGTTTTAAAAATAATAAAAACTTTATTTAGTCTTACATCTAGACTTTTGATTACATTACTAATTCTGAAAAATGCCTGTGTACTCATTCAATGATTACTTAAGAATGCTGAATACACCAGACCCTACAAATTGTTAATACTCAGAACAGCTGAATTGTTAACATATATTCAGATATAAGATGGTCTTCCCATAAAATTATCATTTACCTCTACAGATGCTGGCATTGTATAAGTGGGTGACTAAGATAGGTTGAAATATTTGAGATATTGGCTTCATTTAATTCATGTTTACTATTCAATTTTAAAATTCATTTAAAAAATTTAAAAACAAGAATATTTTTTGCTATCACTGTCTAGTCCATATCAACATTTTATTCTCATATGGGCTGATGTGATCTGCCAAATTTTCAAATAAAATTGTATATTTTAAAAATCTTTCAACCAAAAACATTATTGTATAAACTTTCATATGAAAGTAAGATGGAATAGTTGTTGCCATACCAAAGCTCCCACTGAGAACAACTAGAAAAGATAAATTAAAAGGTCACATGTTTAACACCATCAGAGAGCTGTTGAAGCAATGAGGAACAGGAAGGCTAGGAGCATGAAGAGGGGAGGACCATGGATTAGTAATCTGACATTTTACTGTGGCTATATTTGAAAATTCTGGGTATGAGCAAGAACCCGAGTTCCTGGGCTTTGTCCAGGCAGAGAGGAGTCTGCTGCCAAACTTTGAAGTCAACATAACATTTGGCAATCTTATAAGACTGCATTAACAAAATTGGAAGCTCAAGAGACCTCAAATTCATGGTCAGCTTTCTCCTTAAGACATTTGCTGAATTCTGAAATGTGGGGTGTGGGAAGATAATAGCTAAGTGGAAAATAGAAAAGCAGAACCGAATTTCCTACAATTTTATATTAAGAAGACAAAGACCTTAAGTCCTGACAGGGAAAGAGACTTTGGTAACACATCAGAGTCTCATTGAAAGCCCTGGTGAACTGTGCCATATAAAGAAGAAGTGAACTAAAATTAGACTGAATTCAGCTTACTTCCTAATAGCATTATGTTGATAAGCCTCTGAGTTGCCTAGCTGGGGAAAGGTTAAATAACTCTGGAAGATGAGCTAACTCATGTCTACAATGTCTATATGCAAATTGATGGCACTAAATCTGGTTATTAGGCCTACCAAAAGACAAGACCATGATATTGGATCTCAAGAGAATAATCAGAATACAAAAATATAAAAAACCGACCCAAAGGCAATCCACCTATTCATGTTAGCAGACATGAACTTTAAAGTTGGCAAAGGTGAAGTTTTGCGATCTGAAGAGAAACCAGAGTATAAAGATGAATAGTTTTAAGACTAGATAAAAGATGAAGAAATATAAATGGAAAGATGGAGATTTTTACCAAATAATTTAAAATCTATAAAGCAAAATAAATGGACATTCTAAATCTGAAATCACATATCTGAAATTAACTGAATAGTTATATTAATCTACATATTCAAAAGACAGAATTTGAAAATATCAAAATTGAGTATAAAAATAAAAAAATAACTGAGAAGACAGAAAAGAGCAAATATGCAGAACAATTTCCAAAGACTCATCGTGCATATAATTGGAATTCCTTATATTTGAAAAAGAATGGGTTAGAAGATGTATTAGAAGGTGAGTAATTTTCTAAAACTGATGAAAGATAAAGACTCACCAATTTAAGAAGCTCAATGTACTAAAAACAAAAAGATACAAAGAAAACAAGACTTAGGAATCTTATAGTTACACTGTTAAAAACCAAAAACAAAGAGAACAATCTTGAAAGTATCCAGAGTAAAAAGACACTGCATGTGAATAACAATTTTACAGTTGACTTCTCAATACAAACTATGGAAGCTGATAAAAAATGAAAAGTGCTGAGAGAAAAGTGTCAGATTATCAATCAAATAAAATGAATAAAATATGCTATTCATCAGTAAGTATAAATAGTAAAAATTAAGTAAAACAAAGCAAAACACCTCATTCTGTTCATTAATAAAAATGTTTTCTCAGGAAAACAGTAGCTGAGATATTTTGTCAACAGCAGGCCTTCACTGAAACAAATATGAAAGGGTTTTCTTTAACCAGGAAAAAATGTCCCAGAGGTAAACATAAAAATGCAAAAGGGGGAGATAAATAAAATTAAAGAATTCTTAAATTCAGCATTATTGGACAAGAGGTAAAAATAATAATTTGTAGTAGTCTGTTCTAGGTGAAGAATGTATATTGCAATCTCTAATATCACAAAAAGGATAAGAAAGAGTGCATAACTAAGAAATTAACAGGGTGAATAATTGTTTTTTTTTAACCAAAAGGATGGCAAGAGAAGAGGTAAAACACAAACATAGAACAGGGGGGTCAAACAGAAAACAAAAGCAGGATGGTAGTGTAATTAAATGCATCAGTGATTAGATTTCATAAAAAGAACCACTATAAATCTCTAAGAAAAGGAAGATGCCCCAGTGGAGAAATGGGCAAAATATTTGACTAGGTGCTTAAAAAAATGTATTACTAAATGACCAATAAACCTGAGAAGCAAGAGATTTTATTAGTCAGCATGAAAATATAAAGCACATTGAGATCCATCACACTTCAGAATGGCTAAAATTAAAAACAAATGAACAAAACAGGTGACATTAAGGATTGTTGACAATGTGGAGAAATACCAGTTCTTACTCAGTGCTGGTGGGAAGGAAAATTAAAATTGGCAAAGGCAATTTGAAAACCTGTTTGACTATTTCTTGTGAAACTAAACCTACTGAATTACATTACATATTAAATATGTGCACAATAGCTCAGTTATTTCCCTCCTATGTTGATACTCAGTACAAATGTGTATAAGTTCACCCAAAGTCATGCCTAATATTCAAAACAGTGTGATTCATAATCACCTACATACTAGAGAATGGATAAAGGTGTGTTATGTGTGCTTGAGTTGGCTCTGACTCCTGACAACTCATGAAAGAGTACATATTGTATGACTTTATTTATGTAAAGTTTAGAAATTAAACAATGCTATAAGGAGTGAGGATACTGGTGATACTTGACAGAGGAGTAATGGATGTGGACTTAAAGGTGCACAAAAGGGGCTTTTGGAGTCCTGGTAATATTTGGTGGCCTGATCTGGATGCTGGCTCCATAGGTGTGCTCACTTTGTGACCAATGCTTTGGACTGTGCATTGGACATACTTGCATGCTTCAGTATGTATGTTATCTTTCAATAAAGAGTTTACTTATAAGTTATTAAGTACATGCTAAATGCATATGACTGAGCTATGTATCTCTTATAAATTGCTTTTCTATTACTCTGCTAGTAAATGCCTATTTTGACATGCTCTGAAATATTAGAGTGGCAAAATAATAATGATGATGATACATTGTTTATTATATGTCACTTACCATACCATGAAAATTTACATGTTTTTCCAAGCCTCACAATAATTCTGATTTTGATAATATTACACAAAAAAATAATTTATTTCTTCAAAGAATTATTGGAAATAAAAAACCAAATAAAACAAACATTTCATAATAATAAACTGAACCACCAAAACTCATGTGATTATGAAAAAATTGAAATCTGCTTGGCATCTAACACTTTGTGAATTGCATCTGTTTGCATGGCAGTTCAAAGAGTCAATTAGTATTTATTGAAAATTTACTATATGCCTAGCATTGCTAAATACCGTGGAAGTTACAAACAAACCATATATTGTGGTTCCATTCCTTGAGAACCAAATAAGTGATTCAGAGCTACAAGAGTTAAACTTGCAAAGCAATGGAAAGGACAACACAAAGAAATGTAGTTGAAACTACTGAATTATGTCAGGCATTCCATGATAGTCTAAAAATGAAAGATAAATGTAGGATGGAGTGATGGGAAGACATATTGGAGGAAGTAGGCCGGAATGGACTTCAGGAAGGTGATTGACTAGCAAAGTTTCTTGGAGATCTAATTAACCCATGTGTTGGACAGATGAAGATTACCTTTTTATAATAGTATGAATTGATATCATAAATGGTTCTGATGCCATTATGATGTATCATGTGTGAATAATTAATGCTTAGACTAATGGAGCTATACATGGAACTGCAGGGGTGTTACAAATTAGAATTTATGTGCTTTGACATAGCAGTGGGTAGATGCTGGTGTAGTGTTTGTCCCTTTCACTATTCACTATGCCTCACTCTTACCAGATGTGTGTGTGCACGCGCACGTATGTGTATGTGTGTGTGTGTGCGTGTGTGTATGTGTGTATGCATATGTTTGATAGTTAGGGCCACAAAATCCAGCTAGGAACTGAATTCATAAAAATCTTTCTCAAAATAATTTGTACAAAGTTTTACAATGTCTGGCAGGAGAAAAATTGAAGGAAAGGGGTAAAATTATTTGCAATAGAGTTTTCCAATGGTCCGATCTTCTGAACATTGTTTTGAACTTATCTTCAGTTAAAATTTTAGTTGAGTATATAATTTGGTTAAATTATCTTGAAATGCTAAGTGTAATTAGAAAATTTACTGGATAAGCACACTCTTCATTTCGTATGGATTTTTCTTTTTGCCTCTGACATTATCAAGGCTAGTATATTAATTTGATAGCTTTCTTTGGGGAGAGGACCAGGGACATAATTTAACTCATAACAACTAATTACTCTATAACTAGTATTTATCAAGTTATGGTGTTTTATATCTTAGTTTCATTGCCACACCACCGGCATAGCAAAACACAGTGTTAAAGCTATGCCTTGCTCATGGTATAGCACAGTGGTTGGCAAACTGTGGCTCGCAAGCCACATGCGGCTCGCGAGCTGCGGTTTGCCGCTCTGTTGACTAATGAGTTTGCTGACCACTGGGATAGGGGCTTAATCACAAGGAACAGCAACAGCCTGTAATTATTGGAATCGAGAGTCTAGGTCAGTGGTCGACAAACTCATTAGTCAACAGAGCTGCAGTTTGCCGACCACTGGATAGCATATTGCCACTTGTATGTAAATGAAGTCATTTAGAATAATAAGTTCATAGGGCAGAGTATTTTGAAGGTGATTTTTACCTTTGTTAGAACTTTTCTCTGCAGAGACCAGAGGTCCAATTCACACTTTGGTGTTGTTACATTCACTGAGAACTGGAGATTTTAAAGGTTCATTAAGTCCCAAATGATGACCCAGGAAGGGACTCATGCTAATCTATGACAAGGGTTTTACCATTCTGTACCAAAGTGAGAAAAAGAAGACCCATGCCATCTCTTGATTTAGCTAGATAAATTTTTATATGATTAAGTTAGAAACTATCCTTTAAAAAATAAAATGGTATTTGTTTTTTTCAGGTTGCCTTTAATCTGAATATTATATTGTCTTTGGTTTTTATTTAAAATATAGTTTATTTCATGAAATGATGCTGATCATTGGTTTTGGTTTGAAGTTTAATTTATATCTGGGAATCATTGATCTAATCAAATGATGCATCTGATTCTTGAATTTCCTCAAAAATATGCCCATTATACTATGGTTAAACATCTTTAAAAAGAAGAAATACCACCACTTTCTATTCTCATATAACTTTCTTAGAAAACTAAAAAGATTCAGTGGAGATGTTTTTGAAAATTTATCTTGTTGGCTTTTACTTCTGAAAGCATATTAAAGCAATGTAATCTATTCTAAATGCAGCCCTTCAAATATATAAGAAAGGTATTGTTTTCATCCCAAGTTTTCTCTTGGCTAAACAACCCCATTTTCTTTTTTCCTCGAGAAAGTGATCACAGATCTGTTTTATTTTGTCAATGATACTGAAACTCTTGGAATCTAGGACTGAATTTAACATCAACCAGATATGCATACCTATTTGAAAGGGACCATCACTTCCCAGTCCTAGATCCTGTGTTTTAGTACTGTTTACTACTTCATTAGCTGTTTTGTGAGTTGCAGCTCAATGTTTTTCTGCCTTTGGTTTACTGTTCTCATCCAGAAAACTAGAAAGTATCACAGTAAAAAAAATGGCAACTAAAAATGTGAATTGGAAATTGGAAAAAGAAATGTTCTTTAAGGAAAGCAAACTACATTAACTAGCCAGGAGATGTGTAATTGATGTATTATTGATAATTATCCAATAGGTAAAAGCTAAAATCTATCTTTTAACAGAAATAAAATAATTCATTCCATTTGAAAAATATTTACTCCAGTGCTTAAAAAATCTTTTTTTCCCCCTACAGTAAAAAAAAAAAAAAAAAAAAAAAAAATTCACTTGTGGGCAAATCACATGTGGCAAAGTATAGAATTTTCCTTAAAAATTAAAAATGAAAAACATGTTCCTCAGTGTTCAGTACCTCTTGGATAGCCACCTCCTTGTTAAATATCAGTTCTTGATAAAGAAAACAAAATTGGTTGGTAATTAAAAATTGGTTGGTAATTAAATAAAATTCTCCCAAGAGTTTATTCCTTTTAGCAAAGTTCAGAGCCCTAACCTAAAGCAGGGGCCAACACACTACAGCTCAGGGGCTAAATCCACCTGTTTCTGCAAATAAAGCTTTATGTGAACACAGCCACATCCATCATTTTGTATCTCTTGAGGTTGCCTTTGCATTGCAATGGCATGGTTGAGTAGTTGCTACAGAGGCTATAGTACCCATAAAGCCTAAATTATTGATTATCTGGTCCTTTTAAGGAAAAAATTTGTTCATTGTTAAGCTGCAGGAGCATTCCTACTATGGCATTTTTGCAATAAGAAACAGATCAAAGGAGCGAAGAGAATAATAATAAAGGGTGAGAGAAGCATTCATGTTCACCTAGAATTAGAGCTAGTTCTCAATCTACCCAGAAAGTCCATACGGATCGGGAGAAGAAATGAACAGCTCTGACCTAATTGTTATAGATGTGTCATTTGCTTGGGAAGAGATTAGTTCCAGGTAGTAAAGCTGACAGATTAGATGCCACGGTGCTGGGCTGCTCTAGAGAAGACCAGACTGTGCTGGAGTAGGACTTGGAACTGTTATGTCATGAATCACATAAAAGTCCCTTTTGTCATAATGCTCAGGTCTCCTTCAACTTGAAAAGAAGGTGAGCCAAACAGTTCTATGATTCCCTATGTAATGTTCACCACAAGGGATATTTTAAAGAGCTGACTAAACAGATCCCAAAAAAGTCAAATGCACCTTCATACACATACTGTATTGCTGTGGGGGATAGAGAACAAGCATCTCAGTGAAATCAGTTTCTGTCTTATCAAATGCTTAGCAACAGGAGGCTGATCCAGCAATTATAATTTACTAGAGGCTCAGTGCACAAAATTAATGCACTTGGGGGGGGGGGAATGGGGTGTCCCTCAGCCCAGCCTGCACCTCTCCAATCTGGGACCTAAACTGGAAGTCAGACACCCATCTCACAATCCGGTACTGCTGGCTCCTAACCACTCGCCTGCCTGCCTACCTGATCGCCCCCTAACCGCTCCCCTGCTCACCTTATTGTCACCTAACTGCTCCCCTGCTGGCTCGATTACCCCCAACTGCCCTCCCCTGCAGGCCTGATCGCCTCCAACTATGACCTATGCAAAATTCTGTTTAACACTCATCTGTTTCCCTCCAGCTTTGGTGCTACCCTCCCTCCCCTCATAGGGATTTAATACTCTTGTGTTGATTAGGCTGGTTCAGGGCATCTACAGTTCTTCTGGTTAGGTATGATCTCCTTTGTGGTCCTGATGTTTCCCTTTCATCAGAATGTGTTGTCCTTTATGCCATTCTCTTGGGGCCTCTGGATGCTGTTATGGATCCTGCCTAAGAGATAAATGCCCATTTTTGGCACCAGTGTTAGGAGAAAACTAAGAATGTCAGTCCCTACAGAATACAGGATACCTCCATCAGGATGATGCCCCTTAATTCGACAGGTTACTTATCTACAATGCCTTGCAGAGTCACATGAGAGCCTGAGGCAAAGGAAAATGATGTGCTCCTATCCACATGTATCAAAATATCTTTCCACAATTTTAATCAAGTGCAAAAGTTAATAAAAACTCTGTAGTTATTTTTTTAAAAGACAATATCTAGAAACCTGCATTGCCCAACCTCTTTGCACACCATTATTAACCCATGACACCTGCCGGGAGAGGAGCATGGTCACCATAGGTGTCAGGAACCCCACTGACTGGAAATAGCTGTTTCCTTTGCTCCATAATACAAGATCTTGAAACAAACAAACAAAACAACTACTACCTGTCTTTATTTTAAATTTTGATATTTTGTGCACCATAATTTTGTGCATTCATTTTTGTTTTTAAATATTACATGAAAATTATTTATTTTTGTTTACTGAGCTTTTTTGTCTCTGAATCTTGCCCTTGAGAGGCACATCTCAGTTGCCTCCCCCTAATTCTGACGTTGTTAGTCTGTTATTCAGATTTTGTCTGAGGTGTTAAGCTATTCTTTAAGAAGCAAAAAACTTCTGATATATATATTACTAACCCAGGGTTTTTCAAATGTCCTAGGAACACCAGAGTTCTAGAGATATTATTAGTGTTTGAACAAAACAAAACAAAATAAAACAAAAAACAGAAAAACAAAAGGCATTTTATTGTTCAAGAATGTTGGGAGATGCCAACTATGTCTGTCTCTGTCTCTTTCTCTGGAAACTCACAGTCACATTAACATATTAAGGTTCAGAGAAGTCCCAAAGCAAAAATAATGTTGACCATGTTTTACCACACTTATTTGACTTTTTGTTTTACAAAGCTTCTTTTGTCATCTTAGTAGACACATATAATTTAACTATCGCTGCATAACAAATAGCCCCAAAACTTAGTGGTTTAAAATGACAATAAACATTTATTATTCTCACAGTTTCTGTGGGTCAGGATTTTGGAAGGTGGAGCTGGGTGACTCTAGCACGGGATCTCTCTCAGGAGGTTTAGTCATGATGTCCACCAGAGCCGCAGCCTTTGAAAGCTGGACTGGGGCTACTGACCAGCTTCCAAGGTGGCTGCCAAGGTGGTTGGCAAGTTTGGTGTTGACTACTGGCAGAGGCCTCAATTCAGGAAGGTTCACACATAGATCTTTCCACAGGATGGCCTAGACCTCGTCATATTCTGGTTGATGTCCCCCAGAGCAAGAGAGAGAGCCATGCATAAGCTATGCTTTTTATGACTTGGCCTCAGAAGTCTAATACCATCATGTTCATGTCTTCACAACATTATTCATTAAAAGCAAGTCATGAAGTCCAGCCTGCACAGAAGAAGGTAGGTGTTACCTTTTGAGGGGAAGTGAATTAAGGAACTTATGAACCTATTTTCAATGATCACAGAATATCATGTGAGAAATGTTGTCACAATCTTTCCTTCTGTTTTCTACTGAGATATTTGTACTCACTGAGGGCAGAAATCCACTTAAAACTGGACCCAAAGCTGGCTAGCTAGCTACTCTATTAAACAACAATAAACCTGGATGATTGTAAGAGACATCTGTTGCCTTTGCTTACCTTCCTCTCTGATTATGGAAATCCACTTTTCTTTTGGCAAACTTTTCTCATGTGTGCTTGGTGGGAATGCCAGTCATGGTGCCACCAGCACCATTATTATCTCAGAAGTGGACTCAGGCCCTGACTGGTTTGGCTCAGTGGATAGAGCGTCAGCCTGTAGACTCAAGGGTCCCGGGTTCGATTCTGGTCAGGGGCATGTACCTTGATTGCGGGCACATACCCAGTAGGGAGTGTTCAGGAGGCAGCTGATTGATATTTCTCTCTCATCGATGTTTCTAACTCTCTCTCCCTCTCTCCCTTCCTCTCTGTAAAAAAATCAATTATATATATATATATATATATATATATATATATATATATATATATAAAATAAGGCTCAGGACCAGGTGGCCAATCAGAGACCTCCAGTCCCGTTCTAATGATTGCATTAGTGATAGGCACATGGCTCAAGACAGAACCATAATATTGGATTTTTTTTTGCTAGGAGACTAGCAGATACAGTGTTGCAAGGAAGAAACCATTGTAATCGAAAAGAGGAGAGGAGAGGAGAGAGGGGGGGGAGAGGAGGGGAGAGAAGAGAAGAAGGAGACAGCAATGATACCAGAGAGCAAGAGTCCTGATGATTCATTTGAATCCTTGGATCCAGTTCTGCATGAAGCCATTTCAGTTATGTGGACCATTCTCTTATTTTTAAATCTGGTGTGAATTGTATTTTTTTTTAAACTGAGGCGTCCTAACAATTCAAGTATCATGACCCAGCATAGATAATAGGTGATTTTTCATTAGTGCCTTTTAAGCAGTAAGCAAAGCTAAGAAAAACATTACAACAAATTTGAGGAACAAACAGGTCTATTGGAGATAAAATTATTTTTAAAATGCTCCATTTTCTTTTCCTGCATTATTCGTGGTTATGGTTATTCATTTTTTTTCTACATTGGGTTATTTTTTGAAGTTTTTTCTGGTCACTCTTAGCTATTAATAAACATTCAATTGTTTAGCCAATAGAAAGTATCTTCCAGCCTAATATTAAATACCTAAATTCTCATGCAAATTTAGAATTTTTAGCCCTGGTCAGGTACCTCAGCTGGTCAGAGCGTCATCCCGATCCACCAAGGTTGAGGCTTCCATCCCCTGTCAGGCACATACAAGAATTAACTAATGAATGCATGAATAAGGGGGACAACAGATTCTCTCTCTCTCTCTCTCTCCTTCTCTCTCTCTCTCTCTCTCTCTCTCTCTCCCTCCCTCCCCCTTCCTCTCTCTTTAAAATCAGCCAATTAATAAAAACATTTTTAAAATGTTAGAATTTTTACCTCCCGTCTTACCCAGCTCAGGCTAGACACAGGTCAGCTTTTAACTCTGTGCCACTCTAGTCAAAATTAGATGGTAGGAAAGGTCCCATTTGGTTGTTCTTCACAACTCCAACTAGTTTTTAGAATAGGTTTTGGGCAGGGAGCTTTTCCCACCAGTACATCTCTCCCAGCACATCTTTATATTACAATACTCATCTGCTTATTACAAGTAGTGATGTGTATTGAGTCAGGAAAGTGTATTTTAAATATTTTTTGTGGAAATTGGAAATAAACCAGTCAGAATTTTTGTCTTTGATTTGTTTGTTGTCAGGTGGATATGGTAGAGCTATCACAAATGGGTTCCCAGTGACATGGTTGAGAGACATACATACAACCCCCTGTAGCTCACCTTAAAACATATTCTTTAGTTGAAAGAAAGGCGGACAGAGTCAGAAAGTCTGAGAAGATCGAAAAGACTTCTTGAATGAATAGAGTAAGTCCTCACTTAATGCTGTTAATATGTTCTGTGACTTTAGGGAAATGACATATTTTTACAGTAGGTTAATTAGTATAAACAAGAATTAAGTTCCTATGGCATCTCATCAACATTATAACAAAATGACATCATTCAAGGACCCGCTATATAATCCAACTCAAAATAGTCATTGTTAGCCTACTTTGTACAAGGAATATAGTATTAAATTTTGTGATGTTTGTAATACAGAGATCCTTCCCTTAAGGAGTTTACCATTTTATAGAAGTTATAAGATATGTGATAAAGTAAATATAATGAAAGGACATTATAATTCTCACATTAATTTACACATTTTGAACATAGCTCACCTCTTAACAAATATTGACTAGAGCAGATGACTAATGCTTGATTTTAGACTCTGACGTTGTAGTTATTTGGTTCTTTTGAAACAGAAATGGAACAACCTGTTAGAGAAGACACTTCCAAATTCTGAACTGAATAAAATGGTTTTATCTAAGGTTCTTGAAAGCTACTTAGTAAAAATTGTTCTTTTATTGATTTTTAAAATGCTTTAATCAATAGTACTGATTAGGTTCCCAACCTTTCGGGCCTCACAGGTCACCAGTGGTCTGCGGACCACAGGTTGGTGACTGCTGGAAACCATTCATACCTAATTTTAAGTGTGCCCCTTATAACTTTTTTCTATTTATTATTTACTTCTTCCAAAATTCATATCTAATGTATCCATTTTTATCTGTGCTGGCAATTTTGGTTTCCCCCATGCAAGTTATTCAACAATATAACTTTAGTGCAGCTAATGGTCAGTGTTATAACTCCACAAATGTAACCCTGAGAGACGGGTACCATTCTGTGATTGTATGGTTGTTTTATATATAAATATATAATTCCAGTGTCTATAACTTAAAGTATTGGTCAGAAAGCAGGTAAGATTGAGTCAGCAAATTCCCAAATCTGTACTGTATAAATTGTTCTTTGAAAAAACAATAAGATCATTTAACTTTTTTTTTTTTTTTTACGATCTGGCTTTATGATGTAAGTACCAAGTTAAGGGTCCAGGAATTTCACTGGAATAATGTTCAAAATCTTCAATGTGGCAAAGATATTGCAAAAAGAACTTAGTTTTTTTTTTTGTGTGTGTGGTAGCAAAAACAGGTCAGTGGTAAAGACACTCAGAAATCAATCTAGATGAGAAGTCCCTCTCTTGTCTCAGAATCCTCAGTTAGGTAGAGTGCAGGGAACCTTACGAAAATGCCAAGGAGACCTAGAGGAGCATACACTAGGAGGGTAATGGGGTATGTCTAGGGATGGCAAAAACAAGGTGGGGGTTAGATTGTGCCAGTGTTCAAAGAAATGTGTGGGTGTTTGGTCTTTGTCCTGTAGGCAGAAAGATGCCTTTAAAGAATTCTGAGCATGATCAAATCTGTTGCTGACCTCAGTGTGGGAGAAAGATTTGAAAAGTGAAAAAATTAGAGGCATAAAAGCAATTAAGAGGTTGTTATAATAATCTCAGTCATGTATGGAATGTTACCCTGAATGTTGGCATTAAAAATTAGTCTAAAATTTAAAACGCATATCAGAAAGTTTCACTGGTAATTGTTAGGTCAAGTGTATTTAGGGCGTCAGAGAAATTTGTCACTAGCCGTGTGTTAACGGCCAATGATAATTCAGACTTGAGTCAAAGATTTGGATGCTAAATCTAAAGAATTTTGCTTCCAGCCAATCTTTCCCTGTGTCCTACCCTTGTCCTCCAAATTCCATCATCAGAGAAGTCTAGGCAAGGAGAAATCTGGGAGTTAGGATATTTTAGGATTTAAAACATTATAGCTTTAGGTATTTCACCTAAAAGCTGGTAAATTTCATAGCAAGAGTTTCACCTAAGGAATACTTAGGGTTTCAAGGTTAGGGGTAAGAAAAATCTGAAAACCTGGGTGATGAGACATGGGTATTGATAGATGGACACAATGTTTAAGTGGAAAGAGTAGGGTGTGTGTGTGTGTGTGTGTGTGTGTGTGTGTGTGTGTGTGTAGTATTAGCTTTTACTTGGCAAAATACTGATCTTTGATGAGGAAAACCAAAAGGCCTACTGAGGCTCACAGTCCTTTCTACTTTAGTTATTAGCAAATAAAGATCTACTTTTACTCAGTTTTATGCAATGATCACCCAAAGGAGTATTAAGAGAAACATGATTTAAAGAACGATAGAACAACGTTTTGGAACAGACGATGGATACAGCTTTGATATTGCAAAGATTATGGATCTAGATAAGGCACTTAAATAATAATGAAGGCTTTAGGTTCTCATGTTGAATGATTCAGTTAAGCACTATAAAATCCCAGGATATTCTGGCTCTTACCATTTGAAGTAAGTGGAAGTAAAATTAGAAAGATCCAGGCTTTACATTTATACTTAAAATCATTGATAGACTATCTTCCAAGAATAAAGAGATTTAGATTCAAGTGTTTAGAAAGAGTAGGGTGTGTGTGTGTGTGTGTGTGTGTGTGTGTGTGTGTGTGTGTGTGTGTGTGTGTGTGTAGTATTAGCTTTTACTTGGCAAAATACTGATCTTTGATGAGGGAAACCAAAATTGTTTCAAATTATATGTCACAGACCTCAGTTGCTCTGCAGAACTATTTTCCAGTTTGGTGAGTTGTTTTATTCCTTGACTCCTGTTTATACTTTTCCAACCCAGCCCGGGAAAATGAAATGGATCCTAGTCAGCCAGAATTTTCTCCTGAAGTCTTATGAACTCAGTCTTATGAACTTATGTTAACAGTGCAAACCAGTCCGGTCTTTCTATTGGAAAATTTCTAAATAGGCTTCATCTCAACTCTGTTCTATTGAGGGGACCCACAGCATTTTCAGGGAGCATGGATTTTATGACTGCAGCTTGGATGCAGCTGTGTCTTTTCCAATCTAGGGCCAAGAGACAAAATGCAACATGAGATTTTTA
Source organism: Corynorhinus townsendii (assembly GCA_026230045.1). Taxonomy (NCBI): domain Eukaryota; kingdom Metazoa; phylum Chordata; class Mammalia; order Chiroptera; family Vespertilionidae; genus Corynorhinus; species Corynorhinus townsendii. The sequence continues at coordinate 163,545,636 of JAPDVU010000001.1, read as the reverse complement.
AACATTCCAAGGCCCATCTGCCATGTAACCCACTTATCTTTGTGGCTGCAAGTTCTTTATTGATCCAAAATGGTAAAGAAAGAAAAAAAAAAAGGCAACAAAGGGGGAAAATGTAGGGGGAGAGAAAAGCCATAAATCCATTCTTTTGTTGTTCTTCCAGCAGCATCTGTGAGCAATTGTCACAATTACTAGTCAAACTGGATTTGACTTGTTGCCAACATGAATTTTCCAAAAATCCAATGTAAACAAACTCTGCAAGTACTTCCTCATTTGCCAAGCCAGTAATTATTTACTTTGTTTGGGCCTAGCATTAATGTCAGTTCAGCTTTACAGCCTGTAATGTGTTTGTTAATGAAACCATGAGGTCTAAAGCTACATATTAACCTTGCCACCCTTCAATTTTGAGCTCAATAAAGTTGCACCATGGTTTTGTAAACTAGTGTTGGAGGACAGGCAAATGATTAATTATATTTTTCCCTTTTCCTTTATCCAAGCAAATTGTTAATCTTTAAACCTGCCTCTCATTTTAAAGTTAACAAAGCAAAATCCAGCCGCTGGGAGATATGATATCATTTAGACAAGTGGCTGTGGCTGTTTTGATGCCATATGTAGAAGTTGTCAGCTATGATGCTTGCATTCGTGTTTAGTAACCTTGCAGGCACTGTGTGCTTCTTGAAAGGAAGGGAAATTCCTCAGGGAATCAGGGAATATCTATTTGGTAGGGAAGTGATGGAATGCATGGTTGGGACCCAGAATTCATTTTGTGGAGACTAAATGAAAGTCAGGTGGCTTGAGGATGTCTGAGCAATTCAGCTGGTAAAAGACGAAAATTCCTGATCTGCATGAGGAAGCAAAGAGGTTGGGGAAAGGAAAAATAGGAGCCCAAGAATATAATATTTTTCTCCCAGACAAAACAGCATCTGCTTCTGTCTCCAGTTTATTGAACATGGATTGTGCGCTGATGGTGACCTAGAAAATGACAGAGGACAGCCATAAGCCCTGTTCTCATAGAACTTATAGTCCAGTGGGCCATGAGGAGGCAGATAATAAACAAGGAAACAAACAGGCAACGTAGTTTCCGATCTTGATGAATATTATCAAGTCTATGAAACAAAGGGAGGTCACTTTGATGGGTGATTACTTTGAAGTCATCTCTGGGAGGGGGGCATTAAAGCTTAAACAATGTGATGAAGCCCTGATTGGAATGTAAGGAGACAAGCTTTTCAGGAAGAGGGAAGGACAGCAAGTGTCAAAGCTGTTTGAGGTGTACCACGAAGGGAAGAAAGGCCATGGAGGTGTGCCCAGTGAAGCGGGTTTGTATTGAGGGGAATGGGAAGAGATGACTTGTGTATTGTTCCCCAAAGTGACTTAGGATGGGAAAGAAAAGAAGTGACAGGGTTTTAGGAAGGAGTACACCTTGTAAGAAGAGGAATTCTGGCGATTAATTTGGCAGTCTCCGTTTATTTTAGGGAAGGACAAACATGAAAGGGAAATCATTGGGCTAATACTAGAGAAACCATCCCTAGAAAAAACATTACTTTTTTTGTTTTCGTTTTTTTGTTAATCCTCACCCGAGAACATTTTCCCCATTGATTTTTAGAGAGAATGGAAAAGAGGGAAGGATGGAGGGAGAGAGAAGAGACAATGAGAGAGAGAGACAAACACTGATGTGAAAGAGACACATCAATTGGTTGCCTCCCTTATGCTGGAGATCAAGCCTGCAACCCAGGTAGGTACCCTTGACTGGGAATTGAACCTACAACCCTTTGGTGCCTGGGGCCCGTGCTCTATCCACTGAGCCATACCAGCTCGGGCAAGCTTTTTATAAGCTCCTTCATGACCACCTTCTTCTCTGAATATTTGAAGGCTTGAAAAAGCCTCAGGAACTGTCTAGAAATTTGACTTACAGATGAAGTTTAGTCCTTTACTGTGGAGCTATGACTGTTTGATTTACCTGACATGGAAATTGACTCCGGATAGAGGTGTCTATTTTATCTAATGTAAAGCTATAATGTTTCAGGAAGTGTGATGATTTTTTTTTCTTTATCTCCAGAGAAGGTGTGAATAAATCCCCCCAAAGGGATAATTTTGTTTAGCATCAGAAACTGATGGTTGTGTTTGATTATGTAGTTCTCAGCTCAGAATAGGCATTTTATGCAAAAATCAATATGAATTATGGAAAGAATCTAGCATTTTAGTTACACAGTGTATGAATTTTATATTTAGCTACAGTGAGGAAGGAGACTACATAAGGCAATTTCAAGAATCTTTTAGAAATGCTTTTCCTGGGGAAACACTTTACACTTAACATAATAAATTGATGGAAAATGCACAAATTGGACATTCTCAATCTAAATGGTGAGAAAGAATGTAAATAATCTTATTAATAATGTCAATTCCTTATGATAAAACATATTTTAACTTTCTTCTGTGCCACGTGTCCTTGCAGCCATAGCTTGTGGATTCTGTTTAACACATTTATTTGGAGGTAATCTTAGCTTATGAGCTGACATTTTCAACTTATCATACCAAAAATATTTTTGGAACAACAACCCTCCAACCCTAGTGTACATAAATCAGAAACAGAACCTAAATTGGTGGATAATTGGATTGAGCTCTGAGCTTAAAGATGGAGGGACAAAAGAATGTCCCAAAGCTGTGCTTGATAGTCTTAGTCTTATCTGTGGATGTTTTTACACCAGGCGAGGAGACAGTATTTGTTTACAGTGATATGTGCTGTTTGTAGTGCCATTTTATTTGAGCTGGTATTTTGTATCCAAGCAAAACCATTCATGGGTGAGGGCTCGTTTTGCTCTCCCCCTTGGGTTCAAATGCGATACTAAAGCAACATCACTAGGTGGCCAGGTTGGCAAGGCGAGGAGGTGGTTTGAGATACAGGCACACAGGCAGCCAGGATGATAACAGGAGACGATGACATGTCACTGGAGCTTTGTGACAGCTATAGCCTTCACAGGGACAGAATCAGTGCTGCCAGCATCCTTGGTAGATATAATGTACAGAACTCAATAAACTTAAACTCACAGGCTTTGGGACTAATTGCAAACTATCTCACAGTTTGTTTCTCAAGTAAATCTTGAAAAATCCCCAGTGATGTCTGAGTTTTTAAAAAGCATCATCTTTTGTTCTAATGATTCCTGGAAGATATGCAGAAAGTCTCCTACACACTGTTTACGGCTGGAATCTTAAAGAGCCACTGCTTTCTCATTAATGATCCTACGAACCACACATTGTTTTCATGCATATAATTGAGTCATGCTAGACAGATGGGCACTGAGTAATGCTTAAGGCATTGTCCACTTTTTTCTTGTTCATAGTCTTTCTTATCTTTTTGTCCTCCTTCTCCTCACTTGTAGCCATTGTTTCTGGAAAGTTCTCTTCTAAGTCAGTGATGACAATCAAGTTGAAACTAACTTCAGCAGACATTGTGAAGCTAAATGCTCAACAAATTGATTGGTGTTTTAAAATTTTTAATTTATACTGATGGTAGCAAAAACCTTTTTTGATTTATTTTTACAAATGTATTTTAAAATTTTCTGTCCATTTTTGCAAAGTTAGAAATGTGGAAAAGAGAGAAAAGTTCAAAAATGTGGAAAAGGGAAACCATGGTGAAAGATAAAATCTATTCAACAAAGATGCTTATTTGTTTTCAAAATGTACTTGTGGAAACCAATGATGGTACCCATACATCAAGTAGATTGAGAGTCGTCCCTGAATTATAACCCAGTGTAGGAAAGACAAAGGCTTGGTTTAATCAGTGCTGCAAATTTAAGAAACTCCTGGAGGCAACAAATATTTCAGGCTTGTTAGACCCCATTCTCTCTCTCTCACACCTATGGCTTTTACTAAGATACCCACATGTGGTTGAATTCATGTTTATTTTAATATCGAAGTGATGGGGCATTATATCTTCCTTGCCATACATACCAGTTGTATATTCATCCATCTATTCACTTGCTAAATTATTGATTCACTTTTAGTAAGTGCCTACTATGAGAAAAGTACTGAGGATATAAAGAAAAATAAGACCCAGGCTTTGTCCTCAGGAACCTTAGCCATGTTTGCCTATACTCACATATGTATGTGACCCCCCCACACACACTTGCACACATGTGTATATTGCTGATGTGTTTTGTCTGCAAAATTATGGCCGTGCTGAGTAATCTACCTCATGGTTGGAGGGTGAAGAAAAACTTATTATCAGCCTTAAGCTAGGAAGTAACTGAGATTTCTCTGACGGGGTACAAAATAGTCATGAGGATTTGAGAAAGACTTTCCTTTTCCTTTTAGAATAAATAGTATTGAACCTATTGAGTTTTCAAAAAATATTAGATTTATGTATCTTCAACTATTCATGTCTCTAACTATACTTTCATTATAGCTGTTAACTAGGTTGTAATGTCTCTGAATGCAGACATGGCAGACATAATCCCTCCAAATTCTGCTTCTCTAAAATCTTAGAAATCCTGAAGGAATAAAGTATCTAAAATCCTACAAATATGCACATTGGTATTTGTGATTTTTCATCGTCATTCTATGTATATCTTCCGAATTGCCATTTTGAATGAAAAACCTAGCTGTTCTCAGTACTGGTGACCCAATATCATGGCTGAAAATTTATTTTGCTCTTTTTTTTTGGGTGGTACATTCATTTATGCTAAAATGTTTGATATGTGCATCTGTTTATACCTTGGATTCTTTCAAGTATTATTGAAGATACTGGTGTAAATACTCATGTCTATGCCTGTTTATATAGATACAATGGTGTGTGTGTGTGTGTGTGTCCGCGCGCGCGTGTATGAGCGCCCGTTTGAGAGTTCATTAGATTTTAGAAGTTTAAGCATCAGCTTATATATGTAAGATGAATAACTCTGTAATCACACTTCTTTTTTTTTTAAGGAAATATTTAAAAACTGATTTTTAGAGAGAAAGGAAGGGAGAGAAACATTGATCGGCTGCCTTCTGCATACCCCTTACCAGTGATTGAGCTCACAACCCAGGAATTGAACCAGCAACCATTTGATGCTTAGGATATTGCCCAGCCCACTGAGCAACACTGGCTAGGGCTGTAACCATGTTTCTTATGCTGCATTATAAATCTTCTTTTGCCATTGACCTGACCGTGAGCCCACTGGGGGCAAAGGTTGTCTGGTATTTAGCTCTATAGCGCCAGGACCCAACTCTGTGCTGAAACATAGAAAAGCATTAAATAAATTGGATATAAAACAGAAATATGGTAGGGTTAGTCAGGTAGGTGACAACAAAGTGTGATTCCCAAGTTAAAACATTTTTGAAATGCAAGCTCTTAGTTTGAATTACAGTCTGTGTGCCAGATGTTTTATATATATTATCTCATTTAATCCTCTGAATAACATGAGAGATAAGTGGAGGCAATTACAGCACAACAAAGGAGATGTTGAAGTTACTGCATACAAACTCAATGCGAGCAAGGATGCTTTCTATTTCTTCCTCTGTTGCTGGTTTGTATCTCTAGTCACTAGAAAGATGTCTGGCCCCAGAGGTGAATTTACCAAAAGGCTGTGCTTGGGGCTTTTGGGGAATGTAAATGTTTAAGAGAAGGTCTGTAACCTGGAGGCCTGGAAAGAGCTTTCGGAAAGTATTTGGCATTTAGAAGAGCATTTGTAAACTTGGTGACAAAAGGTGCTTCAGAACATTTGGGACTGAGGCCAGACTGCAAAGGGCTGAGAATGAATACAAGCTGTAGAAGTCAGCAGAACGCAGGGCACATTCTTCCAAGAAGTTTGATGGAAAGAACGAGAGAGGGGAATAATCTGAGGGGAGTCAGGGCTGAAAGATTTTCTTCCTATCAGTTTTCTCAGTGAGGAAACTGAATCCATCATTGTGAAAACTCGGGCAAATAAATGGCGGAGAAGAATATAGTAAAAATCCATGGGTGGAAGCCAGTTACAGGAAGAGCAAAAAGAGGTAAGAACAAGATCACTGATGTACAAGTCTATCTAATTATATTTTTAAATTTAAATGAATCTTTTTTTATATGCTTATTTACACCCGATGCGATATCCATGGAAGGCTTTGATTATACTGCTAATATTACTCTCATTAAGCTAATTATTTACTATGATTTCACTTAGCCAAGATAGTTAATATACTTTTAAATAATATTTTATTAAAAATAACAGTTGTTGATAGAAATAATACCTGTCTCTTATGGAAAATGCAAATGAGCCAAATAATTTTATATTTTAATCTGAACCTATTCATTACCTTCCCATCAGTAAGCGTTATGATGATCATAATCACTACTAATTCAGTCTCTCACTACCACTTATCTATATTTTGAAAGGTTCTATTTCTTTTTCTAAAACAAAAATGGGATCATATAACAAAAACTATTCTAAAATCTGCTTTTTAAAAATAATATTTTAGCAACTTTTCATTTCATTCCACATAATGCTGTCTCCTCATTTTGCTAGCTGAAGAAAATTAAATTATATGCATTTATTATAATGTATTGAGTAATCTCTTATTGCTAGGTATTGTAGTGCTTTTCGATTTTGATATTGTAAACTCCCCCTAGGATACTAGGAGTGAATTGCTTGTGACAATATGCATCATTTTATAGCTTTTCTGCAGTTTTTCCTGCTTGTCCTTCATAGAAGTTGTATCAGTTTACACTATCACCAAGAAAATATGAGAGTGGGTGTTGCCCACATCCTGGATAATTCTAGGGATTAGGATTAAAAAGTCCTTTCCAATATTAAATTTTATTTCATACATACTTCATTATGGTCCTACTTTGCACTTTCACTGTAAGGTTGAAATTATTCCTACTGGCTCTTTCTCTGTCATTTCTTGCTTATTTACTTGTGTAGTTATTTAATATATTTTGCATTATGGTTGAATTTCTCAGTGTGTTGCAAGCACTTTTTAAAGGTTATATATTGAAGTAGGAACCATTTACAGGCATTTATAGTTGGTAAATATTTCTTCTTTTTGTCATTTGCTGTTATACGATTTAGATCATGCATATGTTTAAAAAATTTGATGTATTAAGCCTTTTGCTTTATGGTATCTACCTTTTCTGTGAGGCTATGTATAAATATTCACCTATTATGTGTATGGTATGTCACTTTTTATATTTTAATATTTAAACCATTTGGGATTAATTTCATTGTATGGTTTCAGATATGCAATTAGAATTTAATATTATTTTTATTATGGCCAGTTATCTGAATACCACTTATTGATTAATCAATTCTCTTCCTCACTGATTTGAGGTGCCATTCCTGCCACATACTAAGTTTTTATTAATACTACATTTTAGGTCTAAATATTGTAATTTTCTCCATTGCTATGTTTGGCATTTCCTACAATAATATTACATTGTTTATTTTATTACAAATAGATAATGTCATTTGGATGATTCCTTCATCTTTTATAATTGTAAAAGAAGTTGGCTCTTTTAACATGGTAATCTCAGTTATTTTGGTATCTATATTCATACAATGAAATATTATTCATCAATTAAAAGGAATAAACTATTTGGCACATACTACATCAAGAATGACCCTCTAAAACATACTCACTGAAAACAGTCAGACTCATGACCTTATAATGTATGATTACAGTTACAGGAAATGTCTAGATAAGGCAAATTTATAGACACAGAAAGTAGATTAGTGGCTACATGGAGGCTGAGGGGAGGGTTGAAAAGAGAATTAATTGAACAAGGACATGAGGAATAAATGAACATGAGGAATCTTACTGGGGTAATGAAATGTTTTAAAATGACTTAGGTCCATGGCTTCACCATTCAGTAAGATTAACCAAAATCATTGGATTGTGCACTTGAAATGAGTAAATATGTAAAATACACTTTAGTAAAATTGTTATTAAAAAGAATTATTCTGGCTATTTAATAAAATATAACTGTCTTTTGTTTGGAATTGGACTATATTTATAAATTTCAAAATTGACATATGATGATATTGTTTTGCTGTTTAAACTATTATATTTATTTCCCAGGAAATATTTATAACTTTATTTCTATAAATCCACATTTTTGTATTCATTCTTTGGGCCATTAGGTTTTTTGGTTGTTTGTTTTATTTTTAGGTGGTTGCTGTTTTTGGTGATTTTTCTCATATTAAATAGAATAACTATTTACTGACAGTTTAACAGAGGACTGCTTGACTGTTATGTATTTATTTTATAAACAGTCCCATTAATGAAATCACTTGTTACTTCAAACATTCTGCACCAAGAGGTGTGATTACATTAGCAATCTGACTGACCTCTGGCCCAGAATGACAGGTCATAGACTGATCCACGAGTTCAAAAATTTCCCTGTGAATTTTCCCCAAAAATTGTTAGACAGAGGTCACTGGATCCTGATGATTTATCAACATCTAGTTTGTCAATTTGGTTTAATTTAGAATATCTACTACAATATCAGACTTAAATTTATGACCCACTAACTTGAAAATAGAGTTTTAGAGTGGGGAATTTTATAACAGCATGCTCAGTAAATTAACTATCTAATGTATAACAATGATTAGAATTTCATCAAATTCAAGCATATGTCAAGAGATCATAATCAGAACACTGGCCATCAGGTAAATTAACAAACCATTTGGCTGGGAATAGAATGATTAGCACAGGGATAATCTACTCTGTCGCTGATGATTATTGGGCCTGAGACAGTTATCTGATATCTGCATGTTTCAGTAAACACTGAGAAAACCTTTGCCTCTGAGGAAAAATAAAGATTTTAGTTGCTTACATTTGGTTGCTGACATATTTTCCACTTAAATAAACTATCACTTTGTAATGTACACTTTCATTATCAGATAATGATATGTAAGTAGAAGTTAAAAAGATTAAGAAGTAGTAAAGTTACAAAAAGTTTTTAAAAAAGAGAGAAAATATATTATTTTGGAATCCATTTAGGAATGTTAAGCAGTATGAGGATAGAAGTGAATTTGGACAAATTAGTAAAACTCTGGGGACTGTAACTCGATCAGGGGAAGTTATGTAAAACAGGGTCAAAATTGTGATCTTAACCTCAGCATTTCTGGCATATCTAATATAGTTAACCTAAAGATTTTGGTTCTATAAATTAAGTAGGAAAAGTTTATCATATTTTTACATTTTGAGCCCAGTGAGTCATTTTATTATCTTGTTAGCATACACAATTCTGTCAGGATTCTTGTTTCAGGCAACAAAAGGGGACCCTGGAGTATTTGAGCAGCAACAGTATTTATTCAAATGATATTGCAGCATGATAGTCCTGCTTGTTCAGCATTGTAGTAACTTTCACTAACTTCTTATCACTAGTTGTCATCACATAAAGAGGTATTTCAGAAATCTGCTGGTTCCATCTAAACAATTCCCATTGTGTGTTAATTATAAGATGTTTCCCTTGACAATTAGGATTAGCCCCCTAGCCAGTATCACATCCTTTCTTTTCACCATCTGCCTTTTGGTACTACACTGCAATTGCTAGGTTCCACTCTTAGCTAATCATTGTTATCAGTGATCCATGGTGGAAGCATACATCTCAGGGGTCCTACACTTCTAAACTGGTAGAATAAAAAGTTAGAAGGTTGCTTAAAAGGTTATTAATGAATCATTATGTGGACAAGCCCGAGCCAGCACTCCTATGTTCATTCATTGCTTGATTTCCAGATGCTTGGGATATGGCTATCAATGAAGCAACATCATGTATTGGGTCTGGTTTGGAGCAAACATTTCCATTCTTTGTGAGCAGCTTCTGCATGATGAGGTGGATAGTCAAGTTAGTGATGTTTGTGGAATTTAGCCCATTGTGCATCTTATTTTGCTGCAGTTTGTTCCTTGACAAGGAGCAGTATTGTATAGTATTTCCTGATGGAGTGTATGGTATTCAGAAACTCCACAGGTTTTAGAGTTAGAAACAGCATGACAGGCAGAGGAAAAAAACTGAAATCCGATTGTGTTTCATCGGTGTCAGATTGGCTTCAATGGGAAGCAGGTTCAGAGATGGTTTGTACTTCGGGTGTTTACTGAGGAGTACTCTTGGGATCATCCCTTGTGGGAGAATGAAGGCACGAGAGTTACACTGTGAGGGGGCCATAGCCAAGTCCTTAGCCTATCCCTGCTTGGCCTTCTGGAGGTGTGATTGGCTTCCAGCTTTGTCCGGAAGTGGGCCATAAACTCTGAGGTTTTTATATAGCTCCCTCAAATGTAAAATCAATTAAATTCCAGGAGGATTTTTTTTGGACTTGACAGCTAATTCTAAAATATACATGGAACTATAAAGGGCTAAGAGTAGCTAACATGTTGAAGAAGAAAGACAAGGTAGGGGAGCCTGTTATTCTAGATATCAAGATTTAAAATAATTGGCAAGGAACAGAAAAAGAGAGGGCAGATAAAGGGATTCATGTATGGATGGACACTTGATATATGGCAGATGTGACATGGCAGATCAGTGGAGAGATAAGGGCTTTCCATATATGGAACATTGGGAATTGGGCATCCATATAAGAAATAAAATTGGACTTTTCACATGTCATCTACAAAGATACATTCCCAATGGCTTAGAGAACGAAATATGGTTAGTAGAATTACACAACCTTTGAAAGGTGATGTAAGAAAACAAATTGCACCCTTCAGATTTGTTAAAAATTTAAAAGTCTGACAATACCAATGTTGGTGAGCATTTGAACAATAGGAAATCTCAAGCTATGTCAGAATGTAAATTTGACTCATTCAATTTGTAATACAGTTTGGTAACATATATTAAAGTTGACTGTAGCATGCGCTATAATTAAACAATTCCACTCTTAGTAGCAATATTTGTAATAGTCAAACAGCTGGAGGCAACCCAACAGTAGGATAGCTAAATAAATTATATTAAGTTCATACAATGAAATACTATACAGCAATGAAAATAAACATACTAGAACTACATGCAACATCCTGGATTAGTTTTAAAAATATAATATTAAGCAAAAGTAGAAAATGCAAAAGAAAACATACAGTATGATTCTATTCATGTAAAGTTCAAAAGTCGGGGTTATGACCACTTCTAGAGGAATAAAGGGGTTTTAATTCTGAAGGGACACATGGAGGAGAGAGGTTATTTCTATGGAGTTCATAATGTTCTATCTCAGCCTGAGTGGAGTTTATGGATGCCGGAAGCCAATTCTAGCATGTCAGCAGGGCTGAATCATCTGGGATGGCTAAAAAGCATCTCCCCCAAACCTGAATAGGACATTTCCCCAAACCTGAATAGGATGATTGTCTACTGCCAGACAGCTCAGGGCTTCTTAATCTGCATGTTGTTGCCTCCTGTTAGCCAAACACCTGAACAGTTGTAGGCTATTCCCCAATCTGACAATGCTTCTGTAAACCCTATCCTTTGAAGTGTATTATCTCCACCTTGCCTTAAGATAAATTGTGTTAATAAATAGCATGGGGTCCAGAGTCAAGGGGTAGGCTTTAGCTCCTTTAGCTGAAGCTCCTCTGATCCCCAATGCCTTCCAAAACTATCTTTTGTCTTTAGACTTCTTCTTGAATCTATGCATCAGCTCCTTTCTCCAGATTGCTGAACCCTTTGTGATGATGGACAAGAACCCCAGCATATGGGTGTTTGCTTTACAATTAGTTACTAACTTGTGCAAATACTTTTGCACTTTTTCTCTGTGTAGCGTATATTTCATGCAAAAGGTTTGAACAGCAAAGCAGAAAAAAATGTGTGGACACCTATCTCATGATCTACATGTACACTTGCACATTTTTCTGAGCTTTGAAATGGAAGATGAAATGTATAGCAGTGGCCCTTGACTATATAGAATCTCTCTGAGAAGTTGGCATCATGGGCAGTTACTCAGTCTGAGTAGGCAAAGCAGACACACACTGGAAATGGACTTGATGGTGCCATGACTATATTTATATTCCCAGTACCTAGCTCAGTGATTAGCATGTAGAAACTGTTCAATGTGTGTTTTCTGAATAGATGGTTAAATGAATGAATGAATGAATTAACAGTGCCTGTCACAGAAGCCTGCTGAATCATTGATGAGACCCATCACCGATTAATCTCTTATTAGAAAACTATATATTTACATATTTTTTATACATTTCCCTAGTTAGATGTGGTATAAAGAATGCTGAATAACCAAGTCTGCTAAACTCAAAATTACCTAACCTTACCTGAAAATTTGGGAATGTTTCTCCCCCTTTCATATATCTCTTCAGATCGATTTCTGTGAAATAGACCACATCAACCCACTCACTTCCCACCTTTTGTCAGGAACAGAAGCCAAATGGTGGTCCATGGTAAGCAAATATGTAATTAAGCTTTCGTTTAGTTCAGTGAAACTATGCCTTCTTTATTGGCCCCAGGCGATGTTTAGAGTAGGCAGGTTTAGATATGGTGGATTTATCAGCAAATTTAGCCTAATTTAAGAGGCATGCCTTCAAACCAATTAAAGACGTTGCTTATGTGATGTTCTGTGATGTCAACGAATTTAGGCAATTCATGCAGGACTTCAGCCTTGAGAGCGGATTTATACGAGAGAAAAGGAAACTGCTAAGAATTTTTTTTTTTTTTTTTTGGTCTGACATCCTCCCTTGGACCACATAATAATCCAACAACTCACACAAGCAATTCCATATGGAGATGAGGAGTGTCTAGCCAAAACAAGTTGCTTAGCTTATTAGCCTTGGGTTACCCCATTTAAAAAGGAGGGGTGGGATGGCAATGCTTGCCTTTTCTTTCTCGCCCCCCCTCCCCCCCTCCAGAGTTTCAGATGGAAAACAAATGGCTAGTGAGGCGGAGCTGCAGCCCAGAAGCTCTGTGCTCAGCTGTTTTCTCTGCACATTTGAAAAGCCTCACCAGTGCAACAGCATAGATTTCTTTGCACTTGACTGGCTGCGGAGAAGGGCACATTGCACCATTCTCATTGTTGTCTACTTTCGCATTCTATCCTTCTTGGGCAAGACTATCAAGTTGCTTTGGTGTGAATCTTGGCAGAAAAAACCTCTTCTCTCCAAGAATTTGAAATACTGTGAATGGCAAAATAAATTGGCTCCAATTGTAAGCTCCTTGTACAGGAGAATGGAAGACAGCAGAAGGAGAATTAGAATACATTTTATTTTTGAGATCTGCTGGAGACTAATTTTTTTCTCTCTAAGTGTAGAGAGTATAAAATTGCATTCAAATGTAATTGTAATGCAATATGAGATTTTTATTTTCTTTCCTAGTCAGGTCAATTAGAAAACAAAGTTGACCCTTTTGTCTCTAGTTAAAGTATTAATTGCCACATCATGCAATTATTTTGCCTGCCCATTTGGCATCACTCAGATTCACAAAACAAAGGACAAGTCACTTAGTATTAACTTTTCCACCAACTCTTACTCATTGTGCAGATATGTTCAGTTTTTCTGTCTTTCTGGTTCTTTCTCTCTCACCCTTCTTCCCTCCTTTTTTTCTTTTAAAAACCATATGCACTTACATTCAAATAGACTTCAAGGAGTTTTTGAAACTAATTCTGAAAAAAAATATTAGCTGTGTATAATATAAAACTCCTTCATAAACATGATCATAAAAAAGTAAATTTAAAAAATTGGATTACCACGAATTTTCAGATTCCCTGCCCCTCCCCCCTTTTTAAAGTTATTGATTGTCTTTTGAGGGAGACTCTCTAGTAAGTAATTCTGGTTTCTGCAGCTTGTTAACTAGGCTAACTCGGCATGACACCCAGTGGAAGACCCTGCTGGAAGAGCATGAACAGGTAAACTACACATTCACTAGGCCTGCTGTGTAATTTTATGTCCCATCAGACCAACTCAACAGAAACCCAAGAGACTGAGAGAAACTTCCAGCTAGGGCAGCGGTTGCAAAGCATTTGCATGGTGTACAATTTGCCAATAATGGTTGATGGGCTTAACTTGCATTTTTGTAAATATTGGGATTATTAAGTTACCAGATTTACTTCTTTGAGTTCGTGTACAATGTCATTTTGTGGCGAAAAGAGATATTTTAGACTTCACAGCAAGGAACTCACCTTCTAATGGATGCCTTCTTAGGAGTTTCCAATAGAAATCCTTTAGACCTTACAGTGTACTGAAAAATTCCAACACTGTTAATGACTGAGAATTTCTAGTTTATGATGTTGGAGTTTTTGTTGTTGTTGTTTGTTTGTTTTGTAACTCACAGATTATTTACATGGAACAGGATCAGATAATTTTTTGTTCATTAATTTAAATTTAATTCTTTAATTTTAGGTCCTTTGGGTAATTTTAAGATGTGTCCCAACTTCTTCTAAGAGCCTAAAAGAAAAGATAAAACCCATAAAAATAACTCAAGTACATTTATAACATAACTAGAGCCCAGTGCACGAATTTGTGCATGGGTGGGGTCTGGCCGGCCTGTTCTGATGGGAACCCATTGGGCCAGGCTGATGTGGGGAGGGGCTGCATGTGGTTGGCCAGCTGGCCCTGCCCCCGATCAGGGTATTGGGGGCTGATCAGGGGCTGGGCCAGCCAAGGGGTGGGGGGACCCGATCGGGGCCTGGATCCGGCTGGTTGGCTGCCGCAGTGCACGTCATAGTTGTTCTAGTATTTCTGCCATCCGGTCACTGGGCTTTTATATATATATAGATTGCTCCCAGTCCTCTCTACCAACAATGACTGAATCTCCTACCTACTCCAGACATTGCTAGAAAAACCAGGAGTACTTCTCACGTGTTCACAAACTGGGTTGTGAGCTTCAGTTACTATAAGGCATCTACCCTGCCTTTCCTTCTCCTCATTAGCCTGCCCTTATCATTTTCTTTTTATGAAGCTCCTTAAGAAGGTGTCACCATCATTCATTCCTCAGATACTTATTGAGTGTCTCCTCTAAGCCAGGTATTCACTTTCTTCTGGGGATAAGTGATGAATACAACAGGAAAGGCCCCTAATCCTTAGCACTTGTGTGTGAGTGTGTGTGTGTGTGTGTGTGTGTGTGTGTGTGTGTGTGAGTGAGAGGGAGAAGGTGATCAAGAAAGGCAAATAAGATGATTTTAGATAGTGACAAGTGTTTCAAATATGGGTAGATGAGACTGAGGCTGGTGGATGGTGTTTGTAAAGGTGACTTCTCTGAAGAGGGGTGTTTGACTTGGTGAGAAGTTGCTACCAATGTCAGTGTCTATTAAGAGAATACTGAATACCTTGCTAAGAGTACTGTGGGTACCTACTTCCATCACTGCTAATCCTCATATTGCCAGAGTAGTTATGAATTATAGACACACTTCCAAATAGGCCACACTTTGTTATCCAAACCCCAAATGCTTGTTCCCAATCTCATGATGTCTTTCATCCACTGAACTCCTTCAGCTCTAGGTCTCTCCACTGACCTTATCTCCCTTATTCTCTCAAGTTTCTAATCAGGCTTTTTGGGGACTGACACCAATACAATCTGGGGCCCACTTCAAGAAAAAGAATACCAGCCCTAACTGGCGTGGCTCAGTGGATAGAGCGTCGGCCTGCAAACTGAAGGGTCCCAGGTTCGATTCCAATCAAGGGCATGTACCTTGGTTGCAGGCACATCTCCAGTAGGGAGTGTGCAGTAGGCAGCTGATCGATGTTTCTCTCTCATTGATGTTTCTAACTCTATCCCTCGCCCTTCCTCTCTGTAAAAAGTCAATAAAATATATTTTTAAAAAAGAAAGAAAAAGAACACCAGGATACAAAATTGGGTATAGGGAATTGGGAAGGGTCCAAGGTTACACGTCTTTCTAGCTGAAAGAGTAGCCCCCATGCAGAGCAACACGTGTGTGCAGACACCCAGGGGAGTTCTCTGCCCTTTATCTGTACACATGCCACAATATGAATCTCAGTTTGAGGCCCCATCTAAACAAATAGAAAGATATTTTCACCATATGATAGATAAGGGCAAAGTTCTGAGCTGGGAGTTTAGAAGAGGGAAAGATTGTGTCCCAGGGGAGGCAACCAGTGGACACCTTATACAAAAGTATGTCTGAGATACATCTTGAAGGGTGAATAAGATATGCATACTCAGAAAAGATGGGAAGACTTTACTGAGTGCCTATCTGTGTATTTTCTCTCCATTTCCAACATTACTCTTAAGAATATTGCACAGTGGGAAGTTTGTTTTATATATGTTAAAGGCTCAAAATTACACAAATATTATATTGCATAATTAACTTACCTTGTTTATTAATCCTCACATGAGGATATTTTACCATTGATTTTTAGAGATAGTGGAAGGGAGGGAAGAGGGGAGAGAGAAGGAGAGAGAGAGAGAGAGAGAGAGAGAGGGAGAGAGAGAAAGAGAGAGAGAGAGAGAGAGAGAGAAATGTGTCTGGTTGTCTTCTGCAAGCATCCCAACTGGGGCCTGGGGTTCAAACCTGCAACCCAGGCACATGCCCTTGACCAGGAATTGAACTTTCTGTGTGGAGGCCCACACTCTAACCACTGAGAACACTGGTCAGAACTCACTTAACTTATTTAAACTATGTTTCCCACTCAGCCTACCTGAGTTCAGTGCTCTTTCCATTATGCCAAACTGACTCTCATTTGAATAAATGCATGAGGACTGCAATCCCAGAACAAGCATAGGGAATAAACAATGGAGAGGGTGGCTGAATCACAGGGAGTCGTAGTAGAAACAGAGTTAGAAAAACAGCCCAGGATCAGGTTATTGAGGGTTTAAATGTCATTAAGTGAGTAGCATTTTGTTTTATGTTAATACATAAGACCACATCACAACTAGTGGCCAGGTTTCGTCAGCAGAACCTCTTGCTATGTGTGAATATAGTAGAGGCAAATTGCAGTCAGAACACAGTCTGCACTGACTTTCCATTAGGGCTGTATGATATCAGGAGTGTTGACTATAACCTTCACCATTTTATCGATGTTTGAAATACCACAATGCAAGTTTTACCCTTTGCCCCACTGTTGAACTCTAACTTCTGAAGGAGGCAAACAATGAACATACATGAGATTGCTGGCTTCTTCCTGGGGGCAGCTTTAAAAAAGCAGGACCCAGAAAGATAGAGGGTGTGGAAAACCTAACATCACAGAGAGAGAAAGATTCACAATTTTTTTTATTGTATCTTTACTTCCAATCATCTGGATCAGTCACAGGCCAGCTCTCCTCTTAGAAAGACAATCCTGAGCCAAAACTACAGAAACAGTGGGGCTGAGTTTTGAGTAAGGCAAGGCTACTCTATTCTATGGATGCCATCTCCCAAGCTGCTTTTCTCTTAGGGAAAACTCCAGTGTGGGGAAACATGTGCAGAAAACAGAGGAGGGAGAAGTCTGGTAAGTGGAGGGTGACAGCAGAAGCCCTCCCAGCAGCAGACCCTGCAGTTTCATTGTTGGTGGGCTGTCAGCATCTTACTGATTTCTTACTGGTGGCTCTGGCTGGGCGTGTCCAGGAAGCCTCAGAGGCTTTGATTCAAATTGCATTTTGTTATTCTCCTTGAAAGGTTTCTCATCTGGGATCCCATGATAGGACCGGTTGAGGCATGTGTTTCTATTTTTAAGACTACAATAGATGTTGAAAAAATGTGAAAGTAAATGCGAAGGCCAGGTCCTGTGGCAGAGAGAACCCTTGGCCTACTTGGTACCTTTAAATGGTGCCCAGCTCCATTTTGCAGCTAAACCTCAATTTTGCTGTCCACCAAGGGTGAACAGCATTCCACAGAGTTGTATCATTTGTTTTAAGACAAGGAAAATTGATTGGTCTTTGTAGAATCCCCGAGATTGTCAGGGAGGGTCCATCAAGATGTGCATAATTGTACTTCAGTTACAAACTTGAGCTTCTGGAAGCAGGGGCCACATCTTTGTATCAATAACTGAATCAGTATAGCATCTTGATTTACGTTTGTGGAATGAATGAATGAATGAATGAATGATGAGATGCATCCATGATTGAAATGAATCTTGTCATGAAGCTCTTCTGCAAATAGTTTTTATCTTGTTGATGCAAATGCAAGAGTTTAGATTATTCATGAAGTAAAGGAATGTAACAGTGAAAGAAGAAATTCCTAATTGAAGCTTAATTCTGGGTTTTGCTTATAAGTGAAAAAGAAATCCACTCACTCCATCAAGTCCTGGTGCTTATTGTTAGACATCAGAAATCACAGTGGCCGTGCTAGCTGATGGTAAAACTAGACAAACTAACAAGAATGAACACAATTTATAGATGTTCAAGGACTTAGAAATTTTATCATCCACAAACTAAGTCTCAAAGGATTATTCAGGATGATTGGCTGGACAAAAAGCAAACACATTAACAAAAACAAAGCACAAAAAAAGCTAAGATATAAATGTAGGTTACTAGAAAGTATAAGAAACAAGAAAAGTGGAACCTAGTATTATTGTGAAGTACTTGCTAATGAAGGTGGTGTAATTGTATATCTGGAGAATGAAAGAAGTTCCTAAGAGTGTTCAATATAAGATTGATAACTATGGTCCTGGCCAGTTAGCTCAGTTGGTTGGAGTGTGGTGACAATGCACCAAGGTTGCTGGTTTGATCCCAGAGCATATATAAGAAATAACCAATGAATGCATGGATTAGGGGGAATAACAAAACAATGTTTCTCTGTTTCTCTCTCTCTCTAAAAAAAAGAATGATATATTTCAATCTCCAAAAAAACCCAATGATTTTCTTTTATATCAGCAATAATCATGTAGAAAACAAAATGAAGAAATTCCCTTTTGACAATCATAACGACAAATATATAGCAATACACTTAATATGGCTTCAGAGCTTATATGAAGAAAACTGTAATTCAACTGAAAAACATGAACAAAAACTTGAGAAAAGGGAGAGAAATACCATTTATAAAAAAAAGTCCACATTATTAACATGCAAAAGCTCTTAACTAATTAATTCAACAATATTTTTCAAAAGTTCCAATGGCAAAGCCCTGGCCAGTGTGGCTCAGCTGGTTGAGCATAATCCTGTGCACCAAAAGGTCCTCCATTTAATTCCCGGTCAGGGCACATGACCAGCTTGCAGGTTTGGTCCCCAGTCAGGGTGAAGGAGGTAACTAATCAATGTTTTCTCACATTGATGTTTCTCTTTCACATTTCTCTCTCTCTTTCTCATCTCCCCCTTTCCCTTCCTCTCTCTCTAAAATAAATTAAAAAACATATTTAAAAAATTCCAATGGCATAATATTTTACAACTTGTTTAAATTGTTCTGATATTCAAATGAGAAAATAAGACTATAGAAAAAATTTTCAGGAATAGAAGGACTTACCTTATCAAATAGTAAGATAGACTAAAAAACTATGTTTTTTTAAAAATATATTTTTATTTATTTCAGAGAGGATGGGAGAAGGAGAGATAGAAACATCAATGATGAGAGAGAATCATTGATTGGCTGCATCCTGCACATCCTACACTGAGGATTGAGCCCACAACTCAGGCATATGCCCTGACCAGGAATGGAGCCGTGGAGGCTGAACTTGAACCACGGAACCATACTGGCCAAACAAACAAACAAAGGTATTTTTGCTAGAGAGATAGACATGCTGGTCAAAGCCTTGTGGTATTAGAGATTATTTGGTATAATGAGATTAATTGTCCACCCCTCCCCCCCGCCCTCCGCAAATTCAAATGTTGAAATCCTTACTATACCCATAGTAGTAGCTCTGATTATGACCTTATTTAGAAATTGGGTCATTGCAAGTGGAATTAGTTCAGTAAGGATGAGGTCATGCTGGAGCAGGGTAAGTCCCTAATCCAATATGACAGGTATCCTTATATGAAAGGGAGATTTGGACACAGATGCACGCACAGGGAAAATGGCAAATGAACCTGAAGTCAGAGATTGAGGTGATGCTTCTACAAGCGAAGAAAGCCACCAGAAATGATGAAAGAGGCATGGAACAGACTTTCTCATAGCTCTCTGGGGAACCAAACTGTCAGCACCTTGACCGCAGATTTCTGCTCTCCATTTCTGTCGTTTAAGACACCAGTTTATGGCACTTTACTGTGGCAGACCTATAAAACGAATAGAATTGGAAAAGAATGGACTATCAATAAATGATATTGAGAAATTAATTGGATATCTGTCTCATTCCTTAACTGAATTCAATTACAGCTGTTATTAGTGTTTAATGTTAAAAAAAAGGATTAGAAGAAAATATTAGTGAATATACTTTATAATCCTAAATGAATAATTTTTTAGCATTATACAATCTGTATATATAAAAGCCCAGCAACCTGAATGGCGAATGATCAGAAATACTGGAACAACCAGTGGCTATGACGCACACTGCAGCACCCAACCAGCCTGATCCAAGCCCCAATCGGCCTCCCACCTGGGCTGGCCCAGGCCCCAATCAGCCCCCAACACCCCGATCAGGGACGGAGCTGGCTGACCAACTGCCCACAGCCCCTCCCCCCCACCAGCTTGGCCCAATGGGCTCCCATCAGGGCAGGCTGGCCAGACCCCACCCATGCACGAATTTGTGCACCAGACGTCTAGTCTCTAATTACTGTAAAAGACTATTAGCTATTATGTTTTTACCTTTAAAACTAGTAAACATTTAAAATATTAATAATATAAAGCATTGGCTAACGTTCTAGCAATGGTGCTTGAATACTGGAGATTTTTTTAATCTAACAGAATATAAATTCTGTATATAATGTGTAAGTAATATAAATATGTTATATTATGTAATTATATATATCCTTTAGCTCAGTAAACAAACATATTCCTGCATTCTTTAGCTCAGTAAAACTGTAAAGAATTTATTCCAAAGACATATATATATGTGTAGATATATATGTATTCATGTAGCATTATTTATAACACAGAAGAATTAGAAATAAACTAAAAGTCATCAGTTGACATTAGTTAAATAAATGATTCTTTATTCACAAAATGGAACTGTCTTCATCCATTAAACATGTTATACATCTATTTAACAATATGGAAAGAGCTTCATGACAAATTATGGAGTGAAAAAAGCAGGTTACAAAGGGTATATTCTGATCTCATATGAGCACCCCCTTACATACACTCACATCAAGAAGTCTAGTCATCTGACTTCTAGAAAAATATTGAGCAAAATTACAATATTAAATACAATTGTAATAGTGATGAGATTTAGGGTGACTTTTAATTAATTTTTATACTTTTCTATTTTTGAAATTTCAACATGAATGTTCATTAATAATTAGTTAAAGGTCTTTTTCATTATGAACTTAGTTGAGAATAAATACATATTTAAAATATGTATTCTGTTTTCCCCAGTAATTTTATTCTAGAAATATATATTAAATAACTAGAGATGCATACATGGATTTATATGCAAGGATATTTGTTTATAATTTTAAAAATTAGGAAATACCAGAATATGTAACAGCATGGACTTTATTACCTAAATTATGTTTCATCCAAGTGACAAAATACAAAATACAGTAGAGCCATAAAATAGAGTGTATGGGGTAGGAAATACTGTATGATTGAAATTTGTGGAAACACATATGTGCACATACTGAGAAAAATAGGAAGACATATATAACAAAATGTATTTTTATTTCTGAAGGATAGAATCTCATTACTGATATTGCTTTGTAATTCTTTATAAGTATCACATAAGAGAATAAAAATATATAATATAGACAGACTTTTGCTGTTTTTCCCAGATCTATGTGTGCATATTCAAACAAACACACAATCTGCATATATTATGGAAAAACACAAGTTTGAGATTAAAAAATTTTTCTCTCCCTTCCCAAGACTGTGTTCCTTTTCACACACATTGCTCATCTAGAGGCAGTCCTTTCTGGCACTCCTTTACCCAGAGCTCCATGAGACTGTCCTGTACTCAATGGGAATCAAAGAACTACTATCAGGAGACAGACCGCTCTTTCCCAGAAAAGAGGCTCTTATTTTCACCCTTCCATACCCCTCCCCCTTCTCTTATTTTGATACTTTTGGAGATTAGAGATTTTAATTGTATGGCTTGTGAAATGCCGTTTTTCTTCCAACAGCTGTGTTTATGGTATATAATCTATTAGCTGCCTATATGCCAACATTTAAAAGCATTCTGATGGATAATACTCAGCAAGGGATTAATCTTTTCCAGCATCACCCTCTTGACCTGCAAATGTACATTAGTGGGGGGTATAATGCCTGCTCTGACATTTGTTTGCAATGTATCCAAATACATTCTGGAACGCACATTCAGGTTTCCTGGCATTGAGACAGACAGGCGAGTCAGCACGAAGACATATAGTTCCCATCTGCCAGGGTTAAGGGAACTAGGACTTGTGGAGCCTTTCCATGGAGCTCTGCACTGTGTACTTTCATGTCGTCCCTCTCCCAAGTCTGACTCTGCGGCACATCAACCATGCTACCTACAGTACAATGAGGTCAGACAATAAATAAGATGTACATAGGCCAGGTTTGGGTCTTCTCTCATGTGTTTTCTGCACATCATTTGGTCAGGATCACCCTAAAATGTAGGCCAGCAGAGGATTGCCTTTTCTGCCCTCCAGGTTCTCTCATGATATTTGAAATTTCAGTTTCAAATCCTGGCTTTGCCATCTGCTATTCTTTTTTTTTTTTAATTTCTTTATTGATTAAGGTATTACATATGTGTCTTTATTCCCCCATTACCCCTCACCTCCCATTCATGCTCCCACCCCCCTGTTGTCTGTGTCCATTGATTAGGCTTACATGTATGCATATAAGTCCTTTGGTTGATCTCTCCCCCCTACCCCCACCCTCCCCTACCTTCCCTGAGGTTTGACTTTCTGATTGATGTTTGTCTGTCTCTGGATCTATTTTTGTTCATCAGTTTATGTTGTTCATTATATTCCACAAATGAGTGAGATCATGTGATATTTATCTTTCTCTGCCTGGCTTATTTCACTTAGCATAATGCTCTCCATCTCCATCCATGTTATTGCAAATGGTAAGAACTCCTTCTTTATTACCGCAGCATAGTACTCCATTGTGTAGATGTACCACAGTTTTTTAATCCACTCATCTGCTGATGAGTACTTACACTGTTTCCAAATCTTAGATATGGTGAATTGTGCTGCTATGAACATAGGGGTGCATATATCCTTTCTGACTGGTGTTTCTAGTTTCTTGGGATATATTCCTAGAAGTGGGATCACTGGGTCAAATGGGAGCTTCATTTTTAGTTTTTTGAGGAAACTCCATACTGTTCTCCACAGTGGCTGCACCAGTCTGCATTCCCACCAGCAGTGCACGAGGGTTCCTTTTTCTCCGCATCCTCGCCAGCACTTGTCATTTGTTGATTTGTTGATAATAGCCATTCTGACAGGTGTGAGATGGTACCGCATTGTTGTTTTGTTTTGAATCTCTCTGATGATTAGTGACTTTGAGCAGGTTTTCATATGTCTCTTGGCCTTCCTTCTGTCTTCTTTCGAAAAGTGTCTATTTAGATCAGTTGCCCATTTTTTGATTGGGTTGTTTATCTTCTTTTTGTTAAACTGCATGAGTTCCCTGTAAATGTTGGAGATTAAACCTTTATCATTGATATCATTGGCAAATATGGTCTCCCATGCAGTGGGCTTTCTTGGTTTTTTTTATTGATGGTTTCCTTTGCTGTGCAAAAGCTTTTTATTTTGATGTAGTCCCATTTGTTTATTTTCTCTTTAGTTTCCATTACCCTAGGAGCAGTATCAGTGAAGAAATTGCTTTGACATATGTCAGAGATTTTTCTGCCTATGGATTCCTCTAGTATTTTTATGGTATGTTTAAGTTCTTTATCCATTTTGAGTTTATTTTTGTGTATGGTATAAGTTGGTGGTCTACTTTCATTTTTTTTTGCATGTATCTGTCCAATTTTCCCAACACCATTTATTGAAGAGACTGTCTTGACTCCATTGTATGTTCATGCCTCCTTTGTCAAATTTTAAGTGAGCATAGTGATTTGGGTCGATTTCTGGGTTCTCTATTCTATTCCATTGATCTATATGTCTGTTCTTGTGCCAATACCAGGCAGTTTTGAGAACAGTGACTTTGTAATACAGCTTGCCATCTGCTATACTTGAGTAGATCACTTAGTATTGTGAAACTCTGCAGTGGGTATAATATTTATCTTCCAGGGATTGGGGCAAAATAAAATAAATCATGTCAGTGAATCAGTGTAGACCTGGAGCATAAGAATTATTCTATACATGTTTTTGGAAACATAATAACATTTATGTTTTAATACTATTTGAGTCATAAAGGATTATTTTGTTGGTGTTTATGATTTCTATCTATAAAAAAACTATTTGTTTATAATTTCTTTCTATAAAATGATTCTTGGGAGAAGCAGTATGATAAGATAGAAATAAATGACCATTAATTCAGATTAATTGATAACTACTTGAAATTAATAAGACTCACCAGCGAAGGATCACAAAGTAAATCAATGAGGGGATCAAAGAAGCAATTCTTTCTCTAGTCAATGTCCATGATTCTCTGCCATCAGTTATCTTTCACTCATGTTCTGCTAAATATAAGCAATACATTTTCTCGGAAGAAACTATACTATTTTATTTACAGATATCTACTCTTGTGGCTCTTAAGCAGTTTTTATCTTTTATTTTATTCAACAATGCAAAAGAAGAATACAATATGAAGAATAGTAAAAATTTTGGTCAAAATGTAATAGTATTTCCCAGTCTTAGTTTTGGAGTTTGAGCTTAATCTACCTAATTATGAGACAGAAAGGGGGAGTGGAACAAGAATTATCTAGATCTTGGGTCAAGTCTTTCTCTGCCACCTTATTAGGTGAATTCACAGCATGACACTTAATTTTCCCTGCCTCAATTTCCCTGTTTGTTAAATGGGGATAATGATATATATAGTTCAGAGATTATAATAAGGATTAGATAAGATATGAGAAAAAAGCATCTATTATAAAATTGATATGTTGGCAGACAAAATCAGTAATCATTGTAATTATTTTATTATTTTGCTAGCTTCTGTCACATCATTTATATTCTCAGCCAAAATTATTTGAGAGAAAGAAGGGACCAACATGGACTAGTCAGAGTATGAGGTCCACTCTGTAGTAGTCATGATTTCACTGGATAGACTAAAAGGAGATTGTAATCCTAAACAATGATAAGTGTTATATATTATTTTTCTACTTAGAGGTCATTTCAAGTTCTGATTCATTTCTGAGAGAACTAGTATTTCAACTGTGAACATTGAATACCATCAATGCCAAAGAGCTCTAGGAACACACTTACCTCTGGTAAGAAACTGGTTTGCAATGAGGGAGAACACACCAGGGACTTCTAAGAATGATGGTATTAGAAATAATTTCTGGTATTGGAGCTTGTTGTAGGGGATTTACATTGGATTGGATATTCTATGATTCGGTACCTTAATAAATCTTACATAGGAGAAAACGTGGGAGGAATAAAGCAAGGCTGAAGGAGCAGTTACTCCTATCAGCCAGGATAGGGATATCCTTGGTCTTCTTTTGTGCCTTGGCCTTCGGTGAGAAGTCTTCTTATTGTCTTGATCCATCATGGTCACAGAGTAGCCTTGTCTGATGTTGGCATTCTGTGAAATTGCTTGTGTTCAACAGGTTACACACGGCCTGACTGTGAGTGTCAGGCCAGCTCCTGGCAACACCAAGACCTAACCCAGGGCACCAGGCCAAGTCCCAGCTGCCAGGGGCTGTTTTCCTCACTCAGTTCCTCATTCTCAGAAAAAAACACTTACAGGTCAAAGAGGCGTCCCTAACCAGTTCTTTCACATTTCACTCATGACAAAATATAGCAACACAGGGTTTCCCAAACTTCATTCAGTGCCATATTATATGATTATTTACTTAATATTTCAACCAATTTTATCTTAAATTAAATGAATATATTTTATAAAGCAATATTATAGCATTACTTTAAATGAAAATTAATATTACTTTCTCAAAATAAGACATAAATATAAAATAAAATTAAAAAGACAATATAATAAATTCTAGATGGATTATTTTGCCTGCTGAAGGTTCTGAGGTGGAACTCTGATCTCTCTTTATGTCAAAGTGAATGCTGAATATGTAGAGAGATTGAAAAACTATAACTAAACCAATTTTCCACTTGGTATAATTTGAAGGATTGAAAAATAAGCAAAAATTAAATAAATTTATTACTATGATAACCAGCATTATTTAATACCAAATTTGTATGCTATCCTAAAAAGTCACACTCACTATCTATTTTAACATGATTATACACCTCTCAAATTTTGAGAAATACTAATCTGTATATTCTGGATGTATAACTATCTCTGTTAGTTTAAAATATCCAGACAGAATTTTTGCTTTTGGTAATTTATTAAAGCTGCCTTATCTAAAACAGGATGCCTATGTGACTTGAAATTATAAGAAAGAGAGACGCTCTAATTTGTTTTTTAATTGTTTAGCTCAAGTTGTTTTGCCCATTGAAGGAAGGGCCTTGTATACTGCATGGTGATTTACATAAAACCTAGTTTCTAATATAAATCATCTTGTAGTGCTCTTTTTTTGTTTACAATTGTCCATGCTTCTTTAATTTCTATAGCAGTGAGATCAAGTGGTGCAAAAGAAATAAAAACTATGCCAAGAAAAAGGCACTTGAGCTGAGCTGGAGTTACTCAGTTGGTTGAGTGTTGTCCTGTGCTCTGAAAGGTTGCCAGTTAGAATCCCGGTCAGCACACATACCTGGGTTGCAGGTGTGATCCCCAGTTGGGCAGTGTACAGAGGGCAACCAATCAATGTTTCTCATCCATGCTTTTCTCTCTGCCTTCCTCTCTCTAAGTATGTCCTTGGGTGAAGGTAAAAAATAAGAAAAGACATTTGGGCCTCCCTCTTTCAATAACTATTGGTGTGATGTTGAGCATACACTTGCCTTCACTTTTCTTATTATTAAAATGAATAGGAAAGTCTCAACCCCTCTTTGTGTAAAAGTTGCGAGAACGAAATCAATAGGCTGAATAATAATAATATTATTTACTAACAAGACTCAAAACTCATCTACCCGAGGCAGCTTGTGTTGTATTCTTAGATTTATTGCCTTAGTACTCTTTCTTTCAGTGAAAGACTCTGTAGCAGTTAATCTTAAGCACGTAACTTTTCGTGTACATCTAAACTTTAGTTGTAGATTAAACACTAAGTTGTTTTCCTTTCTTTGAACTTTGAAGGCCTTTTTCCAGATGGTGTCATGTGGCACACTGTTTGTGTTGTAGTTTTTGATGATTTTGAAAGCTCATTCCATCAGAGATGCCTCACTACCCCACCAGGGACCCAGCACAGCCAGCCTTCCCATATGTTTCTCCATCTCTGCACACTAAGTTCCTTCGCTGCCTTGCCTGCATAACAAATATAAATGTGGCTCTGGACCTGCATTCCTCCCAGATGAGCAGACTTCAAAGCAAGTGTGAGGTCTCCAGGAGAAGGCTTTTCCTTTGTCCATCTGTGTGCCCATTGCTAGCTACGTGTCTGGTTTTCTTAGCGATGGAGTAATTAAAGGAGGTGGAAAAAGTAGGGAGAAGGGGGAGAGCCCGAAGAGGTTTATGATTTTCTAGAACTGGAAGGAAGTGGAGGAAACAAGATAAAATTAAATTTTCTATCTGGAACAACAAATTAGGTCGAGAATGACAAATTTAGTGTAAGTAGCAGGTTAGCTGTGGGCACGGCATCAACGCATATAATGTAACTTTGCATGTCATTATTTAGCATGCTAATATATCACTATTATATGCTCATTACTGGCAGCAGCATCGCACTGAACAAGAGATCATTATTTACTTGAGGGCCATGTCAGTGACTGATGAGGACTGTATAATGTAGCAGCTACCCTAGGTTTTTCATGGGGGAAATGAAATAAGACTTGTTCCTTTATCCTTGCATAGAAGTTAAACTTCAGCTATGATGGAGCAAGGCAGAAAGGTCCTCCAGTTCTTTAATATCATTCCCAGTCTGAGTATGTAAAATTCACCTGTACTACTCTTCCACATCCACTTTTTCTTGTTTTTCTTTTTCTTTTCGTTTAAAGTCTTCCTTCCTTCCTTCCTTCCTTCCTTCCTTCCTTCCTTCCTTCCTTCCTTCCTTCCTTCCTTCCTTCCTTCCTTCCTTTTTTCTTTTTAATGTCTCCTTATAGCCTCTTCCTCTTGAGCTAAGGAGTATTTCTTTGTATATATGCTATATATATGTGTGTTTGTGTGTGTGTGTGTGTGTGTGTGTATTTTTTTCTATCCTGAACAACCTGCAAGTACTCATGGGATATCTTATAGGCTCTCACTGCTCCCCAGTTATGAGATTCTAGTCATGGCCGTTGAACCTAAACTGTGTTCCTTCACAGAATCGCACGTAATGAAATCAAGGGATGGGTGGCTTGCTTTAAGGTAATGGAGACTCTTGGTGGGAGGGATGACAAAGGGCAAAAAGAAAAACCCAAAAGAAGAAGGAATACATCAGACTGTGACCTTATAAGCAGAGAGCAGTAGCTTTTTCATTGTGCCATTTTGTGGAGGTGCCTGTCATATAGAAAGTGCTTACTAAATAATGCTCACAGACAGAAAGCCATTCCTGCTCCACATTTTGTTCACTAACATTTTGTAGGACAAATACATATATAAATAAATTCAGAGAATAAATGAATGCAGTTTTTCACTTTTATTGTCTACCCTTGTTTAAATTTCAACATCTTTTTCATTACATTAGGTAAATGTGAGAAGTGTTGAGGAAAATTTGGTACTAATTACTTCAGAGCAGTCTGTCTCTAATTGCTAGACCTTAACTGATGGGGATATGAGGTAGTCTATCACATTACTTTGGGAATGAAGTGATAAAAGATTGTATTTGAGTATTTATCAGTTTAATTGTTGCCACAGACTTGGGGAATCTCATGATCCTTTTCTTATTATTAAAATGAATAGGAAATATATCTTTTTCACTCTTCATATTCTTGACCATATTTAGTTATGAGAAAAATAGACTTGACTAGAAAGACATTTTCTAGGACAACATTTCTTTTTATAGTTTTCATATTATCTCCTGTCAAAAGTCTACAAGACACAGATTTGTTATGAGGACTGAATGTCCAATAGAATTGGATATAGTGTAGCCAGGACTATTTGGGGCATTAAGCTCAAAACCAAAGTCCAGAAAGTCCTTTGTCAATATAATATGCAATAACTTCTGTTAGGTAATTTAATGTTGGAATTAGCTTTAGGAAACTCAAGTAGAAAAATTCAGCATGGCATATAAAGTTGACCTGCATTTGGAATATTAACTGATTTATCATTTTTTCTTTTGTTGGTCATTTTACTTTAATATGTTTGTAATTTAATATTGGTGCATAACCATTTCTATATTGTTCATTTTTCTGGTCTCATTAGCAAGATCATCCCCATAGTAAAAAATTTTAGTATTTATTAATATAAATGTTTATTGATATTATTACTATTAAATTTTAATGGAAATACTTTATGATTTTATTTGAAAAAGCAATTGATGCCCAAAGCAAATGATTAATGGCTTATAAACAGGTTAGGAAATACATTGTTCATTGTAAAACATGTAAATCTTATACTACTCTCCATGCACTTACTGACAAAACTTTCTGCTAAAATTGTAATACTGGAATCAAAATATTTTGTTGCTGTTGTTGTACTGAGGAATTTAGGGAACATTGAGCCATATTTGAAAAAAAAAACACTTTTATTTACTGAACACTTAAATTTAAATACAAAACCTTTTCTCATGGAGTGACAAGGGGGAGATATGTATTTTTCTTTAGCTACCTTGCCAAACACTATTGGGGCACGTTAATGTCACAATACCTGGGCCCACGGGGGATAAAACCTGCCTGTGGAAAGCTTGCCCTGCTAAGGAGGTAGATTAGAGGTAAACATCTGTTCTCTACTACTGCTATGGAATCCTTGCCAACAGTCTGTATTTGATAGATGATCTAAACGGAATTTATTTTATTCTTTTGATGGATAATAGGAAGAATAGGTCTAAAGTACCCATTAGAGAAATTTAGCCTCATTTGTGATTTGGTTTTTTTTACATAAAAAGTTCAGTGAATATAACCTATCACCTCTACTTCTCCTAACCAATTTGATTTTGGCTAAACCCTAATCACATTTGGCAGGGGCACTTTTTGTGCTTTTATTTCTCAACCTATTGGAAATTTAAAGAGAACACAGTCCATAAATATGTCTTTATTTATACTTAATACATTTACAAAGTATTTTGTAAATGTAAGTTAATGTCCAGAAATGTGTTGTATTTTATTGCTAAATAGAGAAGAAATTCACCTTTGTCACAAATAAATTAACTTGTTCTCAGGAAGTTTAATTTTAATCCACATTATAAAATAATAATCATAGCAGATTCTATCTGAAAGGGCTTGATTTTAATATTTCAACAACAGATATTAAAAAGAAATTATCTATCAGCTGTGTGCATATATATATGCACACTAGAAATTATCTATTAGCTGTGTGCATATATATATATATGCACTGTAGTGCATATATCATGCACTCGGGGGTGGGGGGTCCCTCAGCTCAGATTGCGAGAGGGTGCAGGCCAGGCTGAGGGACCCCACCAGTGCATGATCAGGGCTGGGGAGGAACATGGGTGTTTGGCCAGCTGGGGAGGGACAGTGAGAGGGCTCCAGGGCATGTCTGGCCCATCTCGTTCAATCCCAATTGGCCAGACCCCAGCAGCAAGCTAACCTACTGGTTGGAGTGTCTTCCCCCTGGTGGTTAGTGCACGTCATAGCGAGCAGTTGAGCAGCCTTAGCATATCATTAGCACATTACGCTTTGATTGGTTGAATGGCCGACTGGACACTTAACATATTAGGCTTTTATTATATATTCTTCTCTCTATGTAATATGTATAGGTTAACACCAATTATCTAAATGAGATGGACCAAATCTTCCTGAGATTTCTGAATAGTTTTCTTTAGTACATTGATTTTGGGCAGAGGAAATTTTCTTTAAAACTCACTAACGATGCATATCATCAGTATGTAATCAGAAAAATAGACACCACACTAGATATTTCACCAGAAATATTTAATATGGGATACAGTTGCACAGATTTTGGAAGGCAGCAAAAAGAAAAGGGGATCACCAATGTAACCTAGAGATAATGGTTGCAGGAAGTACCTACTGACCCCAGGAGGAACACTGTGGAGGAAGGGGCACTATACATTAGAATTTTTTTGCTCTAAAGAGGAAATACTGCCCAACTTAAGAGCTTGTAGAAGGGGCCCGCAGAGCTGGGGCTTAGCCACAGTGGAAAGGTTACCACCTGGACAGAGCTGGTACCTGTGAGGGTGTGCTGTCTAGCAAATAACACCAAGACATTAACATTCCTCCTACCTCAAACCTCCTCCAGGATCCCTTATTAGCAAAACTTGACAAATAAGAAATCTGATTTGCAGAGTCCCTGTCATAGTATCCCAGGAGAGAGTTGGGGTAGACAAGAGCAGAATAATTGAATTGAGGGCAAGTATCTAAAGAGCCAGAGCTGTAGATCTATGTAGCAATGCAAATAACCACTATTCATGAATGTCTTTTGTAAGTTTATTTTTTAATATTATGCTTTCTTAGATTCACACATAACTTTATATCTTGGGGCCATGCCCTGAATCCCAAATCCCTGTCCCTGCCTTTGGTTTCCCTGCAACATACTCTTCCCTTCCAAGACATACATTCTTACGCGTAGCTCTTAGTTTGGCCATGGAAATAAATGTGCAGCATTGCCCAAAACTCATTCTCAGTATGATTCAAATGGACTTGCAGCACTGGTAGCTGAAGCATATGCTAAGAAATGCTATATATGGGCATTCCAACAAAACCCGGTCCTCTAGGATCCTCAGTCACACAGCCCAGTTTCCTGCCAAGGAGGTGGCATCCAACCAAGGAGCAGGCAGAGCTCTCACCTGGGTGTCTCATGGTGTTCAGTTGGGAGGCAAGCTCATCTTTCATCACTTCCTCCTTCCTTTGGCGCCAAGTAACTTGAAAATTGCTTCATTTGTTATTAAATGAATTTCTTACTACTTTTCTCCTATATGTGTGCATGATAATATTATACATACTCAGTCCATTTTATGTATTTAGTGATCTAAAATAAATTTACCTTCTTGAATAGTTAATGACTCCTCAAGATAATAAAATAAAATAATGAAGTTCTGATTTTATAAATTTCTGTTCTTTAGATAGTGAAGATTTGCAGATATCAGGGCAAAATGGTAAGTTAAAAATTGAAAAGACTCAGAGAAAATGGCAAATGCTATAAATAAACAGAAAAGGTAGTTGGCTAGGATTTAAAATAAGGTGTTTAGAAATAACTCTTAAGCAGAGATCCCAATTCTGCCACTTACTGGCCATAAGCCCATGGTAAATATTGTTTCTTAAAAATATATTTTTATTGATTTCATAGAGGAAGGGAGAGGGAGAGAGGTAGAAACATCAATGATAAGAGAGAATCATTGATCCGCTGCCTCCTGCATACAACCTACTGGGGATCAAGCCACGCAACCTGGGCATGTGCCCTTGACTGGAATCAAACCCGGGACCCTTCTGTCTACAGGCCAACACTCTATCCACTGAGCCAAACCAGCTAGAGCTAGTATACATTCCTGATGTAACTGAGCCTCTGTTTTCTCATGAGAAATACTGTTAATATCTATTAGGTAGGATTATTGTGAAGATTAAATGTCATACACAATATACAACGAACTTAGTCTAGCACCTGGTATACAATAAATGCTTGAAAAATACTAGAAAGGAAAAAAAAATACTAGGCCCAATGTAAACATTAAAGTTTTGTTTTCTTTTTTTATTAAATGTGATGAAAGGCCTTTTACTTCCTCCTTTTAGTCTATGTAACACATATAAGAACTAAAATTCAGTTTTTCTTTCACCTATAACCTCACAAAATGGTCACTATCATTTTGTGCACCCTCAGCATTTATTAAGCCATCCTTTAAAACTCAGCTCAAAAGTCTCCTTCTAAGATGACTCAGCTTTATAACCCAGATGCCTCTCCTCATATGTAGACATCTGTATCATAGGACCGCTTCTTCCATGTCCCTTCCCCACTATACCACAAGATAATTGAAGGCAGGACTAGCCTTGTTGACTTTAGTACTTCAGAACCCAGCTGTGCCTACCACAGCATGGGTACTCAGTGAAGTATATATTAATAAATAGATGGGCACAATTTAAATGGCTGAATGTGGAGTGAAGTCTGAGAAGGGCTTGGGAAATGGGAATAATAAGAAACATTAGAATTGAAAACAAAATTATTACTTGGCTAGATAAAAAGAGCCATAAAGATAAGATGGGTTTAAGTGGAG
The DNA here is from genome assembly GCA_026230045.1 of Corynorhinus townsendii. NCBI lineage: Eukaryota > Metazoa > Chordata > Mammalia > Chiroptera > Vespertilionidae > Corynorhinus > Corynorhinus townsendii. Next base: position 163,512,282 of record JAPDVU010000001.1, on the reverse strand, counting down.
AGAGATTAGAACATTCATGAAGATAAGTTAACAGAATCTCTGTTTTTACTTATAAACACATTTTTCTGGTTATAATAACATTCAGTGCTCAAGTAAAGGTCAAAGAGATTATAGAATTTCCCTAATAGTTTATGAAGGAAATGGAATGTTATTCAAGTTTGATCACACTTTGCTGATTAAATTATCTTAAAGGGATAAACAAAAGCATAAATGAATCACTATGTTGTATACCTGAAACTAATACATGTTGTATGTCAATTTTACCTTAAAAGAAACAAAAAGCCTAAACATATTTTTAAAAATACACATTTATACTATACTAGAGGCCTGGTGTATGGATTCATGTACCAGTAGGATCCCTTAGCCTGGCTTGCATCCTCTTGCAATCTGGGATCCCTCGGGGGATATCAGACTACCGGCAATCCAACATTCCCTGAGAGATGTAGTAGTGCGCAAAGTGGCAGGCAGCTAGGGAGGAGCTAGAAGCCAGGCCGGGCACTGCGCCACTCCCACTCATCCTGGCCCACTGCACCTGCCGCCACCGCCACTTGGTAGCACTGCCATGGAGGCAGGAGAGGCTCCCGCCCCAGCAGCTACACGCGCCAGCCATGAACCTGGCGTCTGGCGCCCATCTGTCAGCAGAGCAGCGCTCCCACTGTGGGAGTGCACTGACTACCAGGGGACAGCTCCTGCATTAAGTGTCTGCCCCCTGGTGGTCAGTGAATGTCATAGCAACTGGTCAACTGGTTGTTCGGACGCTTAGGCTTTTATATATATAGATACAATTTAAGAAGTAGAGTATCAGAAGGATGAGTGTGATAAGTATAGTGACAGAATTATCAAAGCATAAAAAGTACTAATTTGTACAGAAGAAAAAAGCAATTTGCAAAAACTTTGTAATAAATGTTTTTAAAAATATATACTTTTACTAGAGGCCCGGTGCATGAAAATTCATGCACTGGAGGGGGGTCCCTTAGCCCAGCCTTCCCCCTCTCACAGTCCACCAGCCCTCAGGGGCAGAAGGTGACCTGGCAATCAGGGGAAAGTGACGCCCTATCACACCTCTGCTGCTGCCACTGCTGGCAGCGCAAGCCACAGCCGGCCTGGTTACCTGAGCCTCGGGCGGCCCTGGGTGGCTGGGCAGCTGCCATCTGAGGCTTGCCTGTGCCTTGGGCCAGCCCTGGGCAGCTGGGCAGATGCCATCTGAGGCTTGCCTGCACCTCGGACCAGCCCTGGGAGGATGGGGGGGCTGAGGGGACTGGGGGACTCTGGAGGCAGGCGGAGCTGAGGGAACTAGGCGCCACAATCTTGTGGCTGTGGGCACTGCCATCTTTGAGGGTGTGACAGTCAATTAGCATATTCCCTCCTTATTGGCTATGGGCGCTGCCATCTTTTGCGACAGCATGAGGGTGAATTAGCATATTCTCTCTTTATTAGATAGGATTGTTTTCAGAGAGAGAGAGATAGAAACATCAATGATGAGAGAGAATCATTGATCAGCTGCCCCCTGCACACCCCCTACTGGGGATCAAGCCCACAACCCGGGCATGTGCCCTTGACCAGAATCGAACCTGGGACCCTTCAGTCCACAGGCCGATGCTCTAGTCACTGAGCCAAACCAGCTAGGGCATAATAAATCTCTTATAAAATTCCAAGTTTCTTGGCTAAGTGTACAAGGTCCCTTACAATGTGCCTCCCCCAATCCCAACCCTACCCATTTGTGCAACCCCATTTCTTTCCACTGTTTTCCTTACCTCACTGAAGGTTTCATCCTTATTTACCAGTCTTATATAATGTCTCTCTCCATCTGCCATCCCTCAGCCTTTGCTCAATGCCAGCCCTTCCTGAGTCTTCCCTGGCTTCTCTGGGTAGTTTCAGTGTCTGTGCTCTAGCAGTTAACCATGTCAACTAATTTATCCTTCTGTCTCTGCCACATAAAGCGTGTCCTGGAAAGTAGAAATAATGTTATGGTGTGCTTATATTTTTACCACCTAATACCATGCCTGTTATATAATATGTGTTCAATGAATATATTAATGCTAAGTGAGATTTCAGGAACTTTTGGAATAAAAAATAGTCTAATTGAGAAAATGCAATTTTTTGGTGATTTGCATGTACTAGTACATGTGTTGCATTCATTGTGGGAGAGGTCATCTGGGGGAAAAATATATATAAGAGGAAGAAAATAGGCCCCAGTAAATAGCTGAAACCTCAAATCAGAGGGCAGGCCTGAGCCACAATATAAATCTTCCTCAGTGATAGCCCAAGAAGATATACAACAGAGCGTTCACTAATCAACATTTTCTAGGTGTATGAAAGATCCATTTTGAGTTCAGGCCTACAAGTTCAATACCTTTTCCCTCAATAACCATAGCAAGCAGGAGTTATTTAACTTCATGAATTATAAAATGACAAGAAACATTTCTGTATTGGTTGTGGATTCAATGCCACAACAGGTTCAAAAGTTCAGAAGCAGCTAATACCCAAATTTATCATAGTAAAGGTTACTACATGAACAGCATTTTTAAATAATACATACTTTAAATTATTGAAGGTAAGCATCAACAGGTAAGAACATGGTCTTTTTAAAGTATCCTCTTGTTTCCTAAAATGCTTCAGCACTTTTCAAATATCCTCAGAGCAATAAATGATACAACTATATATACTTTAATATTAGCAGCTAGCTGTTTGGTATGTTTTATTGTAAATAGATGTTTTAGGTCTTATTTCCTTCAAATAGAATCATTATAGTGGAACACTTATTGAATGTTTATTCTGTGCCTGGTACTACAAAAACATTTTATAACTAATAACTCATTTAAAAATCTTATAAATCGATTTCTACTATCAACCCCATTGTACAGATGAGAAAAATTATAGATGAGAGACCATCAGAAACCATCTATTCCTATTTTTTCCCCCAAGGTTTGCTTATTCTGTTTCCTTTACCTGTAAGGTCTGCTTATTCCGTTTCTTTTACTTGTAAGGTATCTTCTCAGTCTATTACTCTGTTCTATTCTGTCTTCAAGACCAATTTAAATCTCTTTCATGCACTTTCCTACAATCTTCCTTAAGTTTTCCAACACTGATCTGGCAATTATTCACAACTCATCCACCCATCCATTCATACTTCCATTCATCCATCCATTCCTCCTTCCTTCCTTCCTTCCTTTATTAGATTCTGTTATGTAAATGACCATGCAAGTTCCCCATAGATCTCATATTAATTTATATGCTAACTTAAGTTTTTGCTTCACATAGTAGACTTGTCTCCCTAATGAGATCATAAGCTGCTTGAGGGTAAGCATGTTGTCTAAAGGTTATTTGTAAATGAACTCAGAGCCTGTATGGGTTAGCAGATGGTAAGGAACTAAGCTCTAAGAAATACTTTGGATCAGGAAGTCCAAAAGAAACTAGAGTAGGAAAAGGGAGTGGCCAGAGAACTTGGGGAACTAGGAGAATGTTCAGTTCTTTTTTTAAAAGTATACTTTATTGATTTTTTACAGAGAGGAAGGGAGAGGGATAGAGAGTTAGAAATATCGATCAGCTGCCTCCTGCACACTCCCTACTGAGTATGTGCCCACAACCTAGGTACATGTCCTTGACCAGAATCGAACCTGGGACTCGAGTCCTCAGGCCGACACTCTATCCACTGAGCCAACCAGATAGGGCAGAATGTTCAGTTCTTCAGAGAGTTTATAAAGATGACAAACCAACAATCAAACACAATTATGTTTAAGTAGAGTTAGTTGGGGACCAAGGCGCTTATTCAAGATGTGCAATGCTTCTACTGTCTTAAGAGAGACCACTGGTGCCTGGAAAGTGGTATTACTCATGGGGATAAAAGCTGAGTGTTTAGGAGGTTGATGAGGAAATGAAAGTAGTTTTAGATCTCTTATTCAAGTATTTGGCAGCAGAAAATAGAAGGGAAGTAAGATGCTAATTATAAAAGGTTAAAGGACAAGGTTTTTTTTAAATGTTTGAGAATCTATACATGTTAGAAAATAAAAAGCTACAGGGAAAGGGGTTGAAGAATTTCCATGGGTAGTAAAACCTTCACCCCTCCTCCTTCTATGGGAAAGGAGAAAAACAATTCAGTTCATTCCTTTCCAGTGGTCGGCAAACTCATTAGTCAACAGAGCAAAATATCAACAGTGTGATTGAAATTTCTTTTGAGAGCCAAATTTTTTAAATTTAAACTTCTTCTAACACCACTTCTTCATAACAGAGTCGCCCAGGCCATGGTATTTTGTGGAAGAGGCATACTCAAGGGGCCAAAGAGCCGCATGTGGCTCGCGAGCCGCAGTTTGCCAACCACGGCTCTAACCTGTAGGCAAATGCCAGGTGACCCTCTGGGCTATTTAAATCAGCTCATCTTCATTCCTAGTGGCCAGAAAGAGCAGTTCCTTGCTCTGCTGATGAACAAGGCTCTCTGAGAGATATTGACCAAATATAGTTGCTTTTTTCTTTCATCACCATTCAATTTGCTTAAATAAAAAGTCCAATGAAAAATGACTTCTTCGACTGTATCTCTGCTGCATCCATCCTCTCCCGTTATTTTTGGATATCCCTCTGGAGTGATTTGGTTATATGCATGTAACTCCCCATTCACCAAGTCTAATATGCAAGTCTTAAATTTTTAAAATTGCCTGGGCATTCTATGGACAGTACAGATACAGTGCAGGTTGTCCCTGTGTGAGTTGAAATCTGATACTCTGAATCCAAAGGAATTACCCACCATATCCATCTCTATTGCATTTTGTGTCTCCTTTTCTTCCCTGTCGTTCACCAGACAGTAATGTTCTCAGATCAAATATTCTCTATAAATTGAGAGAACATTTAGCTGATTTATGGGGCTTTTAGCTATTATATACTTACCTATTCAATAAAAGTAAGTACTTACATCACATGACACATATGCTACCTTCACAATATAAGATCTTTCCTTCAAGGGATTCAGGCATCAAATTGTAATGAGATTTCTTGTAGCTAATACATCACTTAAGGGCAAACTGACATTTTGATCTATTTCTTTTTTTTTTCTTTTTATCAATGGAATTCAGGACACAGCATTCTTTGTAAGAGCCTTAAAATTATTAAGACTTTTCTTTTTCTTTTTTAATGTAAACCTCTTCCATAAAGAAACCAGGAGCAAGAATATTGGTTTTGCTCTTAAGGGCAAAAAGGGGGCCTTGGTCTTTAATGCAATATTGCCAATTTCCAGAACCCAAACAGAGTTCATGCTGCCTTAGCATCATGCCATGGGAAAACTTTGAGGGAAAATACACCTTACATGATCTTATTTAGGTGTCTCAATCAACACATTATTAAAGAATGAACAAATATTTACTTTAGAAAGTACTTTGGCAAATAGAGAAGTATAAGGCATAACCTAACAAAGTCAGTTCCTTGAAAGTCACTCTGAGTTAGGCTTACTCAGCATTAGTGCTGTTAACATCGAGTGCCAGATTATTCTTTGTTGTGGGTGGCCATCCTGTGAATTGTGGATTGATTAGCAGAATTCCTGGCTTCTACCCAATAGAGGCCATCAGTGCCCCTCTCCAAGTTGTGACAATATGTCTTCAGATATTGCTAATAGTCCCTTCAGGGGCAATTACCCCCAGTTGAGAAGCACTCCTCTATTGGACTTACCTATGGACTTCAGCTCCATTGTGAATATGATTATAGCAAGATTCCATGGTATGTTTGGATCTAAGGGCAGAAATTTACTCTGCAACAAAGCATCTTATGACCTTGGGAATATAGGAAGTGATGTTTTCCCGATTCCTATGCTATGGTGCTGTGAATGTTAATCTATATATATAAAAGCCTAAGCAACTGTTTGACCGTTCAACTGTTTGACCAGTAGCTATGATGCACACTGACCACCAGGAAGCAGATGCTCAATGCACAGGCATGGAAACATGGAACAGACTGGTGAATCTCAGAGGAAAGGGGGGGAGTGTGGGGAGAGATGAACCAAAGATCTTATATGCATACTAGTGACCCGGTGCATGAAATTTGTGCACATTAAAAGGGGATTAATTAGAGGAAATAATTTAATATTTCTATTTGTCCTTTCTCTATAATAGAAGTGTCAGAGCTGAAAGAAAATTAGTAAAATGTATATGAAAACCTTCCTCCTGTCAGAGTCTGGGGCACACCATGGGACTCAGAGTCAAGTCCCCATCCACCCACATGCACCTCAAAATCACATGAGACCCAGACCCGGCTGCCCCACCCCCCCCTGCCCCACGCATTGGGCTAGATCCAGACCCGGCCAGTCCCACCCTTGTCAAGCCCTGCCCAGCAGGGGGCATAGCCTCAGGTCACCTGGCCTGGTGCCAGGATAAGGGGGCATGGCCTGAGGTTCCCCAGCCCAGACCTAGGCAGGGGGTGTGCCTTGAGGTCCTCCATCAAGCCCCGACAGGTGGGGGACACAGCCTGAAATCCCCTTTCAAGCCCCGCTGGGTGGGGGTCATGGCCTGAGGTCCCCAGTCAAGCCCCACCAGGTGCGGGGGCACAGCCTCAGGTCCCCCAGCCCAGCACCAGGAGGAGGGAACAGCCTCAGGTCCCCTGTCAAGTCCCACTGGCAGGGGGGCGCAGCCTCAGGTTCCCTGTCAAGCCCTGCTGGGCAGGGCACAGTCTGAGTTCCCCTGGCCCAGCACTGGGGGTGCACCTTGAGGTCCCCTCTCAAGCCCTGCTAGGTGGGGGGTGCGGCCTGAGGTCCCCTGTAAAGCCCCACCTGGTGGGGCACACAACCTGAGGACTCCCTGCCTGGCACTGGGGCGGGGGGAGCAGCCTGAGGTCCCCAGCTCAGCACCAGGATGGGAAGTGCACCTTGAGGTCCCCCATCAAGCCACATGGGGGCGGGGGAGGGCATAGCCTCAGGTCCCCTGGCCTGGCACTGGGTGGGAGGTGCTGCCTGAGGTCCCCAGCCTGACACCAGGGTGGGGGGGTGCGGCCTGAAGGCCCCTGTCAAGCCCCACAAGGGCGGGGGAGAGGGTAGCCTCAGGTTCCTGCTGATTGTTCATTAAGGCTCCTTAAGGGAACTTGGCCTCAGTTGTGGATGCAGCCATCTTTGCGATGGAGTGATGGTCAATTAGCATTATTTCTTCTTTATTAGATAGGACTAGCAGCCTGGTGCACTGGTGGGATCCCTCAGCCTGGCCTGTGGAGATCGGACTGAAACTCTGACATCCCCCAAGGGGTCCCGGATTGTGAGAGGGCACAGGCCAAGCCAAGGGACCTCACCAGTGCATGAATCTGTTCCCTGGGCCTCTAGTAAATTAATAAAAGTGGTAAATAGCACTTTTAAAAGAGGAGTTTTAGAAAACCCAATATCTATATTGGGTTTAGGAAGGTTCAAAAATTAAAGCAGATATGAATAAGAATTGTGGGGTAAGCAAAACTGGTTGCTGGCACTCATTCCACAATACTGTTTTTTTTGGAGTGACATAAACCTAGTACTGGCTAGTAATTTCTTTATTTCAGACTTAAGTAATATTCACTAACTACCATTTCATTGCGACTCAAACTGATATTATCTAAACTGAGCTTATTATATCATACTACATATTAAATGTTTGTGTTCCCCCAAAATTCATAGGACATAGAGAGAAGATAGTCACCTATGAACCAGGATGTGGGCTCTCACCAGACACCAAATCTTCCAGCATCTTGACATTGGACTTCTTTATCTCCAGAATTGTGAGAAATAAATTTCTGTTATTTATAAGCCATATAGTCCGAGGTATGCTGTTATAGCAGCTTATATGGACTAAGACATATCCCATTGCAAAAATAATTCGGCTCCTAATTTGCCAACTTCTATTATGGAGCCATCATTCTTTAAAGATATTATCTAAACTGTCCACAATCTTCCCATATACCAGAAGTTTCCAAGTCCTATTGGTCCCTTCTTGTCAGTGCCACTTCAATTGGACACAACCTCTCTACCTCTTTGTTCCAAAAACCAACATTTTTGTGGTCATGTGGCTGAATTATTGCCACATTTCTGAGAGCTCCTACCCTTAGTCTCTCTATACCATAGATTAGACTCTCTTGCGTGCTTTTATCAAAATGCTACTTCTGACATGTGAATTTTAATACCATATGACACCTTTTTCAGTAACCTATATTATGTACCTTTTATTGAAACAAATATAAATTTTCTAGCATGATATTCTGTGCTGCCCCTTAGTTTACTTCATTTTTCCATCTCAATATGGTTTCTTTTGAAAATCATTTTTTATTTTTTAATTATAGTTGACATACAATATTATATTAATTTCAGGTGTACACCCAGTGATTAGACATTAAATAACTTACTAAGTGATCATCCAGATAAATCTTGTACCCATCTGACAATATACATAGCTATTAGAATATTATTAGCTATATTCCCTATGCTGTATTTTGCGTCCCCATGACTATTCTGTTATTACCAATTTGTATTTCTTAATCCTTTCATATTTTTCACCCACCTCCCAACCCCTCCCCCATATGGCAACCATCAAAACATTTTCTGTGTCTATGAGTCTTTCTGTTCTGCTTATTCATTTATTTTCTTTTTATAAGTTCAATTGTTGATACATATGTATTCATTATCATTTTATTATTCATTTATTTTTTCTTTTCTTCTTTTTCTTCTTACAGAAGACCCTGTAACATTTCATGTAATACTAGTTTGGTGGTGGGAAGCTCTTTATATGTCCTTTGATTCTAAATGATAACTTTGCAGGGTAGAATAATCTTGGTTGTAGATCCTTGCTTTTCATCACTTGGAATATTTCTTGCCACTCCCTTCTGACTTGTAAAGTCTCTTTTGAGAAATCATCTGACAGTCTTATGAGGACTTCCTTGTAAATAACTAACTGCTTTGCTGTTGCTGATTTTAAGATTCTTTCTTTGTCTTTAACTTTTTACACTGGTGTGGGCCTCTTTGGGTTCATCTTGTTTGGGACTTTCTGTGCTTCCTGGACTTGTATTTCTATTTCCTTCTCCAGGTTAGAAAAGTTTTCTGTCATAATCTTTTAAATAGATTTTCAGTTTCTTGCTCTTTCTCTTTGCCTTCTGGCACCCCATGATCCAAATATTGGTACACTTGAAGTTGTCCTAGGGGCTCCTCACACTATCCTCATTTTTTTTTTATTCTGTTTTTCTTTTTTGCTCTTCTGATTGGGTGTTTTTGGTGTGTGTGTGTGTGTGTGTGTGTGTGTGTGTGTGTGTATGTTTTGCTTCCTTTATAGTCCAAATTGCTGTTTGATTCTTAGCTTCATCAACTCTACTGTTGTTTCCCTATAAATTATTCTTCTCTTCAGTTAGTGTATCCTTCATTTCTTATTTTTTTGGTTATTTTTTATGGTTTCCATGTTATTTTTGTATGATGTTGAAGTGCTTTCTACATTTAGGACATCTTTTTCTGTCTCCTCATTTTGGCAGTCTACCTGTGTTTATTTCTATGTATTATGTAGAGTTGCTATACCTCCTGGGCTTGGTAGAGTGGCTTACTGTAATAGGTGTCCTATAAGGTCCAGTGGCACAGCCTCCCCATTCACCCAAGCTGGGCACTCCAAATGAGCACCCCATATGGGCTGTGTATACCCTCCTATTGTAGTTGAGATTGATTGCTGTTGGCACACCAGTGGAAGGGATTTACCTTAAGGCCCATTGGCTGCAAGGACTAGCTGTGACCAGCATGGAGGATCAGCTTGTGCAAGAGCCCACCTCACAGAGCATGACTTACTTCAGCAGGTCTCTAGTACCCGCTGAGTCCACCCTTTGAAGTGTCGCTTTTGGAGGTGCTTGGGTGTGCTTAAACATGGTCTGAGGATGTCCATTGGATATGCTGGCTCTAGGCTTTCCAGGAGGTATAGGCCAAGGCCAGCCACCACTTCTGTTCTGCCCAAGGCCACCTGGCATGAGTGACAAAGTGATCTGCAGATTGTTGCTACTTGTGCTGGGCTTAGAGATACCCAGGAGAGGCCAAGATGTGAACCAGAGCAGGCTGGTGCTAGTGCTAGGCCTGGGGCCACTTAGCAAGAGGTATGGGACATGCTGAGAAAAGGTGCTACTTGTCCTATAGCTACAATATAATGTATTCAACATTAAATCTATATTATAAAATTATATGCAATTTAGAAATTATAATGCAATAAAGGAATAGAAAACTTTTAATTTTGAGAAATATCACAGTAAATAGAACTCAGAATGCATTTTCCCATTGAAAACTTAAACTTAGATTCCAAATTAACTAAATTAGAAACCAAATTAATCTGTCAGTAATATCACTACATCATACCAGGGCTACTATTCAGCAACATGAATGGATATATCTATACTAATAGCAAAAAAGGCATATAAAACTGGATTTTGAGAAACATCACTATGTGTTGGAATAAAAACCCACAGTGGTCCTTGTGTAGAATTACTTTGTTAAAAGCACACAAGTGAAAAACATGACAATAAAATTTTTAGAAACATAAATACAATTTAAAAAAATTTTAATTGATTTTTAGAGAGAGAGGAAGGGAGACGGAGAGAGAGTAAAAATGATTGATATGAGAGTGAAACATAGATTAGCTGCCTTCTGCACCTCCCAAACTGGGGATTGAGTGGCAACCTGGGCATGTGCCCTGACTAGGAATCAAACTGGCAACCTTCTGATGTGTAGGATGACACTGAACCAACTGAGTCACACCAACCATGGCCTGCACATAATTTTTGACTGATTATCTAACCTCTCTGGAGAGAGAAAAAGGTGAAATATTTTTATTTTACTCAGACAAATGGAAATAAGATATAATAAACTTCTGGACCAGAACTGTCCACTATAGCTCTCTGTAATGCAATTGATTTGTATTTGTGCACTTCAATGTGTCAATCACTAAACATATGCTGCTACTGCATCCTTGAAATATGAAATATGGGTAATGTGAATGAGGAAGTAAGTTTTTAAGTTTGTATTAATTTTATCTAATTTAAATTTGAATATAAATCCCTACACATGGCTAGTGGCTACTGTGTTGGATAATGTGGGTCAGATAATGACAGCTGTTAAACATTGGACAGGTAGTCCTCAGTGAAGTAGGGGAATGTGGGCAATTTCACAGGGCCCTTTGCTTACCATGCTTACCATCTTCTTTATTGAGTTGGGCCTTCTCTATCCTAACTTCATGTCTCCTTATTTACCTAAAGAGGAATCCATAGTTACCTGGCCGAGTGAATTCTGAAATTTGAAAACCTGAAATAGCAAAATATAGGCTTCATTTCTAAAGCTTAAGAGCTAGATTGGCTATAAACAGGAAGGAAATCTTACCTTTTGGGATAGCATGGATGGACCTGGAGAGTATTATGCTAAGTGAAATAAGGCAGTCAGAGAAAGACAAGTACATAGCCAATCAGAGAGAGACAAGTACCATATAATTTCACTCATATGTGGAATCTAATGAACAAAATAAACTAAGAAACACAATAGAAACAGAATCATAGATACAGAGAACAGACTGACAGCTGTCACAGAGAAGGAGGGTTGGAGGGCTGGGTGAGAAAGATAAAGGGATTAAGCAAAAAACAAACAAACAAACAAAAACATAACTCAGAGTCACAGAGAAAAGTAAGGTGACTACCAGAAAGGAAAGGAGGTGGGGGGAGTTAGATGACAGTAAAGGGGGAGGAGATAAATGGTGATGGAGGAGATATGATTTGGGGTGGTGAACACATAATACAATATACAGATGATGTATTACAGAATTGTACATCTGAAGCCTATATAATTTTATTAACCAATGTCACCCCAATACATTCCATAGAAAATAAGTGGTTCTATTTTAAAAGGCTACGAAAACAGTTATCATTTGACTAGATGAAGAGCTTAAGAAAGGTTAATATTATTCAAAATATATCTCTTAAGAATACCACAGATGGTAATATAAGATCAATGTTAGGGTGTCTAATATAAAATCAGTTTGTGCTTTAAAAGTTAATTTGTAAATAGGGAAATAAAATTTCTAAACAGTAAATAGATCCCAGAATGAATTTTCCCATTGAAAACTTAAACTTAGATTCCAAATTAACTAAATTTAGAAACTGAATTGATCTGTCAGTAATATTGCTACATAACACCAGGGCAAGTATTCAGCAATATGAATGGATATAGCTATACTAGTAGCTAAAATAATGAAATATTTTATATACTTGCTAAATAGCCACTGCTTTGCCATCCTACCTCACAGCCACTTCCCCTTAAAACAGTCACATCTTCCACACTCAGACACCAAAGGGTCGAAGCCTGGACCAGCAAGGGCCCCTGGACCCTCCTCAGTTGGCACTTATTAGAACTGGTCAGTGCCTATACCATGTTGACTGCAAAATGCAGGGTGTCCCAAAAATGTTAAATATACGCTTTAACAGCCGATAGCTCAGTTTTGAAAATGAAATGTATTTTAATAAACACTGCCTTTATAATTATTCAAGTGTGTGTACACATTTTTGGAGACACCCTATAGTTTCCCTACCATCCTCATCATGCTCTTCCTATGGTACTATTATATGATACTGAGATTTATGAAAAGTCATGCTTTTACAACTGGGCAGTGAGGGAATGGGACTGCCTAGAAATTGTTTCTATCCCAGATTCCAAGTCTCATGCAGAAGCATATCTAAGTGCCACATTGTGTGTTCAAATACAAGTGTATGCCCTCTGCAGCCCTTTGTCATGTAGCTCTCAACCAACAAGAAGTCTCTTTGCCTAACTTCTGTGGGTGAAATGGCCTCCCTCCCAGCTTTGTGCCTGCTAAGTAGGGCTCACCTCTGGAAAATAATGTAATCACCTAAAGTATAGTGGATTATGAAGGGCAATTTAAAAATGGAAAAGTGTATTTTCTAGAGACCATTTTTTCTAAAAAGCAATTTTTGGTAGGATTTACGAGTTTGAATGAGTTATGTCACATATGAAAATGGTTTTTAAATGTTTAATCCTGAAACATGTAAAGGGAAGGGTAATCACTGAGAAGATACATTTGAAGCTTTTTTTTTCTTATTTTTTAAAGGGGCAAGGAACGTCCGGCCCATGGGCCATGTAAGGCCCATGAAATCATTTGGTCTGGCCCTGCATTAATTAAATGTTTGACTAAATAGAGCAGACTAATTTTTAAGTTGATGCTTTTGTATGGCCCGCAAATGATGTTATAAATATCCAAATGGTCCTTGGCAGAAAAGGGGTTCCCCATCAGTGTTACATTTTCCTAACTTTCTTGAGTTCCACCAAATTCTAAAATTCTTAGTAACATATGAAGAAGACTATTGCAGCATTATTGTTAGATAAACCTATGGTGGGTGATTTTAAAGTCATGAAATCTTTCTGCTTCACTTCTGACAGTTATAAATTAGGAAATACAGTCTTTGACAGTTAATTACCAAGAGTATTCATAGGAAAAATTAGGTCATGTTACTAAGTGTTTGGAGATCTTAAACTTTGCTCTTTTGCTCCCTTAAAAACTATAAAAAAATTGTATTTTGCAATTTTTTGTCAGTTTAACATTGTATACATTTATTATACTTATATATATTTACTTACCAAGAACTTTTTCTCTAGACCAGTGGTTCTCAACCTTTCTAATGCCACGACCCATTAATACAGTTCCTCATGTTATGGTGACCCCCAACCATAAAATTATTTTCGTTGCTACTTCATAACTGTAATTTTGCTACTGTTAATGAATCATAATGTAAATATCTGTGTTTTCCAATGGTCTTAGGTGACCGCTGCTGTAGAGCCAATGGTCTTAGGTGACCGCTGCTGTAGAGCCAATGGTCTTAGGTGACCGCTGCTGTAGAGCCAATGGTCTTAGGTGACCGCTGCTGTAGAGCCTAAGACCATTGTAAAACACAGATATTTACATTATGATTCATTAACAGTAGCAAAATTACAGTTATGAAGTAGCAACGAAAATAATTTTATGGTTGGGGGTCACCACAACATGAGGAACTGTATTAAAGGGTCGTGGCATTAGAAAGGTTGAGAACCACTGCTCTAGACTTTCACCATCATAGAAGGTATTACAGAATTAATATATCTTATATACTAAACTAGTGGCCTGGTGCATGAAATTCATGCACATTAAAGGAAATATTTTAATATTGCTATTTGCCCTTTCTCTATAATAGAAATGTCAGAGATGAAAGAAAAGTAATAAAATGTATATGAAAATCTCCCTCCTGTCAAAGTCTGGGGCACACCATGGGATCTGGAGTCCAGTCCCCATCCACCACTGCACGTGCTTCAAAAACGCAGAAGACCCAGACCCGGCCGGCCCCACCCCCCATTGGGTGAGACCCAGACCTGGCCTGCTCCACCCCCACCAAGCCCTTCCAGGCGGGGTGCACAGCCTCAGGTCCCCCAGCCTGGCACCAGGTGAGAGTGCAGTCTCAAGTCCCCCGTTACACCCCACCAGGTGGGGGTGGGGGTGCAGTCTTAGGTCCCCTGGCCTGGCACTGGGGTCGGGGGGGCACAGCCTGAGGTCCTCTGTCAAGCCCCGCTGGGCTGGGATCATAGTCTGAGGTCCCCTGGTTTGGAGCTGGGACGGGAGGCATGGCCTGAGGTTCCCCAGCAAGCTCTGCCAGACAGGGGGTGCAGCCTGAGGTCCCCTGGCTTGGTGCTGGGGCGGAGTGTGTGGCCTGAGGTACCCCATCAAGCCCTGCTGGGTGAGGGGCATGACCTGAGGTCCCCTGTGAAGCCCCACAGGGCGGGGGGCACAGCCTGAGGTCTCCAGGCCCTGTGCCAGGGCAGAGGGCATGGCCTGAGGTCCCTCGCTCCGGCCAGGCACCCTGCAGCCTCAGGTCCCTGCTGTTCGGTCATGACATTACTGGGTCCCGGCTAATTTGCATGTTCCTCTATTGTATAGACAGATAGCAGTTGTCTCAAAAAATGGACTGTGCTTCACATTTTCCATTTTAGTTAAAGCGTTCATTTATTTTACATAATTCCATGTAGATTCTGGGACTCTGGCACAAATGAATTAATAATGCCACTATCAACAATGCAATCCACTGCTGGATGGGATTTTCTGCTGGAATACTATGGGATTTTTTTTTTCTTGGCTCAAAAAGATGATTTTTTTTTTTTTAAATTCAAAAAGAAAGCCAGACTCCCAAGTAAGCAGGGAGGATACTAGATACAATATTTATCCTTTTTCTTTTCTTTCCTTTTTCTTTCAAGTAATTACTTTGCTTTATGCCCATGCCAGCTGGACCAGAACCAAGCTTCTCACAGAGGGTCAGTCAAAACTAATCCATCTCTCCTATTGGAAAGGGTTATGGACTGCCCCAACCACTAGTCTTTCAGAAGGCAAACACAGTTGGAAAAACCTCTTTTGAAAGACCACCATCATTTTGGAAGAATTGGCACTTTTTCAAAGACTCTTTCCATTTAATACCAGTCGTCTAAAAGAGTAGGGCCAATTTCCATCCCCTGTTGTCAACAATCTATAATGAGAGAGAAAAGATTATTCCTTTGCTTGCACATTTGTGGACAAAATCAGCAGAGAGCAAATATATGGCAAAGCAGAACTCAACACATCAAATTCCTGACAGACAATATGTTGGCTATCTTCTATCAGAAACGAAAACAATTTAGGATTAACCAGCATCAACAAAATTGTCTTATTCCCTGGGAATTTTTTGGATCACTTTTTCATCTTCAAGATTTGGAAGACTACCTAAAATTGAAGTAGCGCCCATACAAAATATGAACTGAATGTTTCATAGAAGCTGAATGTGGAGGTTCCAAGTGGGGAAAAAAAAACATGTAGTTAAAGGCTCTGGATTTTAGGTCCAAAGTAATCATTAACTGGAAGTAGGCTAATCATTTCACTTCCTTAAGCCTACTTTTCCATATCTGCTAAATGAGAACAAGAACATCCCTTACTCATCTGCCATATAAAGGCTACTATGAAATTTGGAGAAAATTATGTAGCTACCAAATGGACTACACATACTCCTGGGAAATTGTTAGCCATATTGACAAGTCCTTGAAACCACAGGATAAAAAACATTGCATCTCCCTAGACAAGCACCAATTTATTGTAAGATTTTATATGATGGTTGAAATCGTTTTGCTTTTGGCTTTATTATTAAAAGGAACACAGCTATATTATGGATTTTACATGAACTTTTAAGATAAAATTAAGATTTCAAAGACTTTCTTTACTGTTGGGAAATCACTTTGGCCTATATGCCCTGATCTCCAGGGTTAACCATTTATTCTTGTCTGTTGCTTATAATTCTTTTTTTTTAAAAAAAATTTTTTTATTGATTTTAGAGAAGAAGGGGGAGGGAGAGAGAGATAGAAACATCAAGGATGAGAATCATTGATTGGCTGCCTCCTGCACGCCCCCTACTGGGGATTGAGCCAGCAACCTGGGCTTGGCCCAGACTGAATCCGGGACCCTTCAGTCCACAGGCCAACATGCTATCCATCTGGGGGATGCTTGTAACTCTTTACTGGAAAATTTTGCTAAGTTCTCTTTTCAAAAAGCATTAAAAATGTAAAAAAAAAATTCTACTAATGCATGCTTTTAGTTGAGGTCTCATTAGTAATTTTATCAAAAAAGGGAGCATTCTAAAAATGATTTTTATCTAATTTTTACTCTTCTACTAAGAACTGCCAGTTGGTTCTTATGTTTAGAATGTTGACTTTATAATTATTTTCTACATATTTTTATGTGCTTTTATTTTTATTAGGGCCATTGCCCAGTAAACAGATAGATCTGAGAGCCTATACTGAGAAATCCCCCAAAATAAAAGGGCTGACAAATGAATGCCAGCCAAAGGGAGCCCACATTTTCCTCGGGTGAGTTCTCTGTATCTCCCCTCCTGGCTATGACAAGCATATGAACCTACATCCCAGCTAAATGCAGCCTTGGTTTGCTAATAGATGCAGAACATGTTTAATTAAACATCAGGAAGATTGCAGCCAAATGTACAGAAATTCTGTGGACTGTGGTTTGTGTTAGGACGCTAGTGATATTTGCATTGGAGCTTCCACTATATTGTAAAACAAACTGTAGAGTTACTGACCATGTGAGAGACAAGAAATACTCTGGGTTGCTAAAATTTAGCAGCATTACTTCATTTTTATGCAAGCTCAGAATCACACCCTGTGGTCTCCCTCTAGCCAGTGTAGAAAACTTTACAGAGCACATTCTATACATTAATTTTACTTTGGTTTCATTTTATTTTTTTTTTTTAGTCTAATTTTTCCTTCTCCTTGATTTTTGTATTTACCATTTGCTATATTTTACCTTGGTGTGTGTGTGTGTGTGGCCTTGAATTAGTAAACATTTTCTTTTTTACTATTTTGCATGTATAGGCTATACTATGATCAGAGGAGATGAAG
Source organism: Corynorhinus townsendii (assembly GCA_026230045.1). Taxonomy (NCBI): domain Eukaryota; kingdom Metazoa; phylum Chordata; class Mammalia; order Chiroptera; family Vespertilionidae; genus Corynorhinus; species Corynorhinus townsendii. The sequence continues at coordinate 163,494,884 of JAPDVU010000001.1, read as the reverse complement.
AACAATGGCATTGTGAAATTTTTCACAGCAACGTTCTCTACATCATGACTTTACTCAAAATATTTCAAAGTTCTAGTGATTTTAACCTTTTCCCCCCATGTCTACATCACACATGCACACATGAATTGAAGTAATTTTGCAGAAACCTTGAAGCAATAATGTTCTGTTTGCTAAATATGACTATAAAACAGATCCCATACAAAGAATTTTTGCAGTACATAGATTAGTTTCTATGATCCTTGTGTAATCCTTGATAATCCATGATGCCTGGGTGTTTCTCAGTGAGGTTAACCCCTCACTTGCTGATGGCCTCACCTCTCAGCCCATCCTACCTGTGTCCTGCCTCCCCACATCTAGCCCATCCATTTGAAATCTTTAGTCAAGAAAATGGTTCTGATACCAGTGACTTGGGAGAGGGAGAGAGCCTGTCGGGGGAGTGAGAGGAGAAGAGTATCAGTTAGGGGGGAAGGGAGGTGGGAGAAAATGAGGTGAAGGGTGCCGGCTAAATTTATCTTCTTTTTTGTTTATTTGTTTAATGCATATTTTTAATCATTATTATTAAATATATAATTTAAAAATCCAATCCTTTTTGTTACCAAGGGGCACAGCAAGGGGTAGATGTGGGGGCCTGAGGCATCCAGCCCCAGGAACCTGTGGGGATGGGTCAGTGCCCTCTACAAATGTTTTTGACTTTGTTCAACAAAGAATAAATGATATCAAATGCACATGCCCTCTTACGCGCATGCACACACGCACGCGCGCGCACACACACACACAAACACACACACACACATAATTTCTTTAACTGAAGATGTTTTAGCCTCAGTTTTAAAATAGCAATGTCTTCAGAGGTGTTAAAGTGGTGAAAATAGTTATATAGGCATCGTTCTAAGTAAATCAAAGACTTTTGAAAGGTTGCAGGTGAGAGGGAGGATGAGCAGGGTCAACTGTAAGTGGAACCCAGGCAGGTTCCAGCTGCAGCTAGTTAGGTTATCAGTGGGGTCGTAGCCCTTAAAGAGCATTTACTTTTCTCCTCTAACCCTCCCAGCTTCCAGGTGGAGAGGCTGGTACCTAGGAACGTAGGCCCCAAAGGCAAAGGCTGGATCCACAGGGCTGCCACCAAGATGGGAGTGGTCCCCCTCTTCTGTCAGGTAAAGGGGTGGGGCCCATTCTCACGCAGGAGCAGGGGTGGCCGCGCTAGGGCTCTTAGGCGCTCGCTGCATTTTAGAGATGAGAAAGCCATGACTTGCATTCACTTTCAGGCCTCTTAGTTACAGTCACAATTCTCCCTGGTGTCACCAGGAAAGCAAAGAAATGCCATTTGAAGATTATTAACAATAATAGTTACTCTTTCTTGAGCTCTTAGTACCTGTCAGCTGTACGGGTGGTACTGGCCTAGCTGCATCCACTGTCGCTTCATCTTTACAGCAGACTTTAAGATGGTGCTTACTCATTTTACCGCTGATGATTCTTGAATAAAAGGAGGATCTGCGATTTGTAAGACCACACAACCACCAACTGTTAGAACCAAAACTGAGATCAGGTCTGCCTGTTCTAGTGTCAGTTGTAATATTCTGTAGTTACAACAATTAATTCTTCATTGTTCATCAGTTATGGGCCAGGTATCACTCTAATCATTTATTCCCTCAGTTATTTTCCTGGTTGGCAAATGACTTTCCTCACATATTTTCAGCCCCAATTTAAGAAAAGGTAATCCACAATAAAAGAGAAGGAAAAATGGACAGAGAACATAAATGAATTTAAATGAAGTAATCAGGCTGGGATCCCATCGGCTGGGATTCCTGCTTGTTTGCAGGTTAGTCTCCTTTGCAAAGGGACTGAATGTTTCATCCCCTCCAGCTGCTCGCGGCCCTTCTGGCTGTGCTGCTTCTCTGAGGGGCTCTCTTCAATCTAGAGCAGCGGTTTCCACTTGGTGTGCCGCAAGAATTTATAAAACATACAATTTCTGATCAGGGGCACTGACCTCTCTTCCCAACTGTCAATGAAAAACAGTGACAACAGCAAATGCAACAATAGCTGTCTGGTGTGAATGAATCAAAATCATACTTTTTTTTTGTCATATTGGCAAAAGGTATTATATATTTTTTGGTGTGCTGCAGAATTTTAGTAATAAGCTTATGTGTGCCATGAAATGAACAAGGTTGAAAGCCGCAGATTCAGAAGCATCACTAGCTGAACAGCTGTAATCATGTTATTAAAACCAGTACGTATAGCCAGGCTGGCATGGCTCAGTGGTTGAGCGTCACCTGTGAACCAGGAGGTTGAGGTTTGATTCCTGGTCAGGGCTCATGCCCTGGTTGTGGGCTCAATCCACAGTGAGAGGTGTGATTCTCTCTCTCCATTGATGTTTCCATGTCTCTCTCCCCCTCCCTTCCTCTCTGAGATCAATAAAAATATATTTTTTAAAAACAGTGCATACAGTTTAAAAAACGAAATCCCAGGCATGTGTCTCCTGTGATTGCCAGCTCACCCAGCTCAATGTTGTGCTGAGAGGAACTGTATAGTGGCTAGAAAAAAAATTTTGCTTTCTGCCACTGCTACCTCAGCCCATCCTTTGTACGCTCAGTGTAAGAAATCTTTATGTCTGCAGGAGATTCAACTCCAAGGATTGGTTTGAGGGGTTCCCATTGATTGAATTCTACTTTTTGGTTTTAGTATAATATTCTTCATCTTTCTGTCTTCTTTGCCAGCAATAGCTAATTAACCAAACATATCTTGATTTAGCCCATCAGGCAAAGCCAGAGATCCAAGCTGGAGAATCTCAGACATGTGAATTTCATTAAATGTTGAAGAGGCCGCATTGAATCAGGAATAAAGGGCTGAACTTAGAAAATTTTAACAGCTTCAGATGTTTACTGTGGCCAACTAGAATGAAAGGGTTGGTTGTTTCGTGTTTTATTTTGTTTTTCCTGCATCAAATTTCTCTATAACAGAAAATTTTTCTGTAACAGAAAAGTTCCAGTGAGTAGAAAGAGGTATTGGACTGTAATGATGCAATTTCTTCTTGTGTTGTTTTACAAGTGTTCACATTTGTATGTCTTTTCTTCATCAGTAAGTTTGAAGATGAGAAAAAGGTAGGGGCTGTTTATTTACTATCAGTCCTTAGTACCTTGAGAGAGCTTACTATACTCTTTTTTAAATGGAGGTACATTGACATATAACATTATATAGTTTCAGGTGTACAGCATAATGGTTCAATATTTGTACATACTGAAAAATAATCACCACAATAAGTCTAGTTAATGTCACCATGTGTAGTTACAAGTTTTTCTTGTGATCTACTCCCTATGCAATATATATATATATTCATATATATATTACAGTATTAAATAACTATAGTCAACATACTGTATATTAATTACAACCCCTGATTTTATAGCTGGAAGTGTGTACATTTAACTCCATTCTTCTTCCTCCACATCTATCAACCATTAGTCTTTTTCTGTATCCATGAGCTCAGTTTCTGTTGTCTTTAGGTTTCCCATATACATGATATCATAAACTATTTGTGTTTCTCTGTGTGAGTTATTTTATTTAGCCTAATGCCATGTTGCAAATGGCAAGATCTCCCTTTTTTTAGTGGTTGAATACTATAGCATTGCGCCTATACAAGCACATATTCTTTACCCATTATCCATTGCTAGACACAGAGTTGTTTCCATGTCTTGGCTATCCTATATAATAAAGAGGGAATATGCAAATTGACCATCACTCCACCACGAAGATGGTGGCACCCACAGAGGAGGCAGGGGTTTCTGTAACACAAGATGGCTGTGCCCACAGCAGCGGGGATTCCATAACACAAGATGGCTGCACCCACAGTGGAGGCCAAGTTCCTGTAACGAGCCTTAACGAGCAATCAGCAGGCATCTGAGGCTGCGCCCCACCTCTGCCTCCATGGGGCTTGACGGGGAACCTCAGGCCACGCCCCCCACCCCAGCGCCAGGCCGGGGACCTCAGGCCGTGCCCTCGCCCTGGCACTGGGCCAGGGGACCTGAGGCTGCGCCCCCTGCCTGGCAGGGCTTGACAAGGGTGGGGCTGGCTGGGTCTGGATATTGCCCAATGTGGGGGAGCCGGCTGGGTCTGGGTCTGCGTGATTTGGAGGCACATGTGGGGAGGGGGGGGGACTTGACTCTGGGTCCTGTGGTGCACCCCAGACTCTGACAGGTGGAAAATTTTCATATACATTTTACTAATTTTCTTTTATCTCTGACACTTCTATTATAGAGAAAGGGCAAGTAGCAATATTAAAATATTTCCTCTAATTAATCCCCTTTTAATGTGCACAAATTTCGTGCACTGGGCCACTAGTTGTAAATAGTGTTGCAGTGAATGTGGGGGTGCATATATCCTTTCAAGTTAGTGTTTTTATTTTATGTTTTATAAACACACGGAAGTAAAATAACTGGATAATGTGGTAATTCTATTTTGAATATTTGAGGAGCCTCGGTACTATTTTTCACAGTCAGTGGCTGCACTAATTTACATTCTGGCCAACAGTGTACAAGGATTCCCTTTTCTCCACATCCTCAGAATATTTTTTTCCCCTTTGATATTGACTATTCCAGCATTGTGGTTTTGATTTGCATATCTTATGATTAGTCATGTTGAGTACCTCTCTAAGTCCCTGTTGGTCATCTCTATGACTTCTTAGAAAAAATGTCTATTTAGACTCTCTGCCCATTTTAAAAAACAATTGTTTGTTTATTTGTGTGTGTTTTTTATTTTGAGTTGTATGAGTTATTTATTATTATTTTGGATATAGACCCTTCTCAGATATGTCATTTGCAAATATTTTTTCCAACACCATAGGTGTCCTTATTTTGTTGGTTTCCTTTGCATGCAGAGCTTCTTAGTGTGAAGTAGTCCCACTAGTCAGGTTTTGCTTTCATTACTTTTGCTTTTGGTTTGAAATCCAAATATCCATTGCCAAGACCAATGTCGAGGAGCTGACCATCTATGTTTTTTTCTAGGAGTTCATGGTTTCATGCGTTACATTCCAGTCTTTAACCCATTTTGAGTTAATTTTTATGTATGGTATGATATGGTGGACAGTTTCTTTCTTTTTTATTTTATTTTTTTTTGTATGTGGATGTTCAGTTTCTCAATACCATTTATTGAAGAGACTTTATCCATTGTGTATTTTTGGCTCTTTTGTCATAACTTAATTGACCATATATGTATGGGTTTATTTCTGAATATATTCTTAATAGCTAAAATTTATTTAATATTTAACTTAAATTATCTTAATTTCTAACTTCTTAAGTATTGATAGGTGCTCTTACAGCACATTGTAACTGTGATTCTTATGAAAAGCTGAATCTGCTTTATAAATAAGTAGGTATAGGGTATGACTGGGCTTCCGGGGGGGGGGGGGGTTTGTTTTCTTTTTAATCTCCACCCTAGGATATGCTATTTTTAATTGATTTCTAGAGATAAGGGAAGAGAGAGGGGGAGGAGGAGGAGTGGGAGTAAGAGGGAGAGGGAAAAACACATTGATGTGAGAGAGAAACATCGATCATTTGCCTCCCATATGTGCCCGGACCAGGTAACCTGCATATTATATTCTAAGACTCAAAAGGAGTCAACATAAGATTCTAGCATCTCTATTACCTAAAATGCAGCTTCTATGAGCACAGAGACTATGGATGCTCTACAAGGTGTGTATAGCAACATGAATTAACTGATACTTATAAATGCTTTTTAATGCTTGAGATAATAATAAGTGATCAGATGGTGAATAGTAAATTTCAAAACTAATAACTAGAGAGGAAAATACAGAACCTGCAACGTGGGTATGTGCCCTAACTAGGAGTTGAACTTGTAACCCTTGGGTGTAGGAGATGACACTCCAACCACCTGAACCACACTGACCAGGACTGGGCTTCTAAAATATATATCTGAAGGCCATGTTTGCTTTCCTAATTTTGTAGAATAGTCATTAGTAGGACAGTTCTAGAATCAGAAGCCAACTCATGCTTTCTATGGCATGGGCAGGAAGTCCTGCATGGCGAAATAACAATAACAATATTGGTTGACATAGTACTCAGCAATCAGACAGAATTGTGTGTGGGTCCTAGAATGTGCATACCTTTCCTCCTCCTACAGAGTCCAGCTTGCTACCTGGTTTTGTCTGGCTCTCTCATTTTCTTCCTTAGACTTGATCTTGTCACTGTGTCTGCTCTGGCTCTGCTGTGGTCTGAATGTTTATGTCTCCTTTAAATTCATAGTTTGAGGTCCTATGTGATAGCATTGGGCAGTATAGTACTTAGGTCATGGAAGTGGACTTTGGTAAGCAATAACAGGCTTCTGGACCTATGCTTTCAATGTTCCCCCCTTGTCTGCTCTCAGTTGGAACACAGGCACTCCGTTCTCCTGGTAGTACAGCATAGACACTTAACTAAGCTGGAAATTCAAATATGTTATTTAATAATATAATCGGTCATTTGATTGTTGTCTTTTCTATTACACTTAACACAAGTTTGTAAATTCTAAGACTCAAAAGGAGTCAACATAAGATTCTAGCATCTCTATTACCTAAAATGCAGCTTCTATGAGCACAGAGTATATGGATACTCTACAAGGTATGTATAGCAACATGAATTAACTGATACTTATAATGCTTGAGATAATAATATGTGATCAGATGGTGAATAGTAAATTTCAAAACTAATAACTAGAGAGGAAAATACAGAATTGGATTTACAAATTGAAAAAAAGATATCAAAGGAAAACAGAATAAAATTTATCCCAGATAAGGAAAGCAAAACAGAGTACAAAAATAAGCCACAAAAGCATATAGAATATCATGTGGAATAATTACACACATACATGGCCAGGAGCTATCCAGATGCCCTAAGTCAGTGGTCGGCAAACTGCGGCTTGCGAGCCACATGCGGCTCTTTGGCCCCTTGAGTGTGGCTCTTCCACAAAATACCACGTGCAGGTGCACACTTACAGTGCAATTGAAACTTTGAGGCCCATGTGCAGAAGTCGGTTTTCGGCTCTCAAAAGAAATTTCAATCGTCATACCATTGATATTTGGCTCTGTTGACCAATGAGTTTGCCGACCACTGTCCTAAGTGGACAATGCAACAAGTGGAAATTACGAGGAAATAATATGAGGCATTATAGGCTTTCACTTATGTTTGGGGCTTCAGATCTGCAAGATTCTATAGTTCTGTTCTCTATGGGATTTTAGTTACACATTTTCTTAACTGTGTACCCTTCTAAAAATGTTTGTAGGGGGTTGTATTTGTATCACATTTGTCTCTGTATCGCCAGCACATAGCACAATGTCTAGAGCACCAAAATAAAGATTAAAAATAAAGTTAAGTAAATGAAAGAATATGTGGAAGAAAAAATAAGTGAATTAATAAACACTCTTAAGAAATCAGGAAACTCAGAATGGAGGTTGGTAGCTTATTGATAGCAGTCTCCTAATTGCTCTTGAAATTTTCTTTGTACATGTGTCTGTTGGTTGTCCATAGCATGCCATGAATTACTTACATTAATTCGAACTTGCTTCCTTATTGGCTAGCATAAAGTATTTGTCTTCATCACAGACAATTATAAAGGTATTGGATCTAGGTCTTAGGAGAAAAATATTTTTTAAAACTCTTCAAAAATTAATTTCCTTCTCTAAAAGTCTGCACAGGAGCATTCATAACAAATTGAAAATAGTGTCTCAACAGAACTAAATATACTAGTACATTATGATTTTAGTTATGATATAAAATTTATATGTATGGGAAAATGAAAGACAAGGCAATACACTAACCTAGAAACAGCGGTAGCTCTGAGATGGTGGAATTGTAATTTTTATGCTCTCTACAGTAAGCACACATTCTTCATGATCAATTACTTTGCACTTTAAAAGTTATTCTTAAAATTAACTATCATTAAGTTATAAACTATGGGATACCTGCTGACTACATGAAGACTGGCTTATAAAGTAAAGGAGTGATCCAAATGATATTATAGTTTAGTCTGCACAAATAACAGACTTCCTCATGAAAGTGAGTTCATGCCTTAATGGGGAGGCAGGTGAGACCTCCAAATGCAGATACATTTATTTGGTCTGCACAACATGGACCAGTTCAAGCTAGATTTGTTTGTTTGAATCTGGTCTGACACTTTAAGCTTGTAAGATGCCATACACATAATAAAAATCATTTTTCTGGTTTGTTTTGAAAGTTGAATATGTGGCAATACCTAATGTATTATTTGTGCATGGCAACAACAGTCTGGAGCTCCTAAGCACCATGGGTTGGTTACTGGTTCTGCGTTTTTGTTTTTTCCCCTTATCTAGCTCACTACATCTGTTTGTTTTGCCTACCTGGGCCGCAAGAGGTCTCTGATGTTGTTGGCACTGTTCTAGTTCTTTTTCTTCAAATGATGAAACAGAATTTTGTAGAAAATAGAGATTGTTTTTGCTTTGCTTTTCTTATGTGCTCTTTTGTGAATTTTATGTGTAGAGTGGGAGGGAGAAAAGAGGGATGTTGATCTATAATATTTAACCAAAAAAATTATGAAATGTATTATTGTTTCCTTAGGGTTGAGTGTATACAAGAATTTGGAATTCCACATCAGCCTAGAAAAGTAGGCTACAGAATCAGTAGACTTTGTAAGTAGCTAAAATTTTAGCAAAGAAGTAATTTTTTTCTGAAACTAGCTCCAAATCTGCATTTTTCTAAGGAAAAAGTGACAAATAGGGATAATTTATGAAATGGCTCTTAGTATTTAGAGGTTCAGTTTGGCTGAAAAAGGTTACACATAACTATTAAAGACGTATATTTCAGTTATGCCAGATTACAAATGAAAGAGTCCTTCCCAGTGGCAAAGATGGATTAACCAGGGAGTAATTTGAACTTTCCCTGAGCACTCTCAAGAATAACTCTCTCCTCCAGGGAGTGGGAGTGAAAGAGGAGATGGAGAAGACAAGATAAAATTAATGACCTCTGAAACTCCCACATGTGTATGACTCAATTTTCTCTAATATTTGGAGAAGGAAAAATACAGGTGAGATGAAAACAGCCAACATGTAAGTCTCTTCTATCTGGGGTGTTCATCCTCCATGAATCCCCAAAGCTACTGGCATTGCAACATGGGCAGCTAGAGCCACAGCCTGAACTGCAGCGAGAATTTAAGACCTCGCCTTGGGTGTTTCTTGTCAAAAGCAAGGTAGCCATGTTCCAACTTGCTTCTGTCCTCAAGCATAATGAAGGAGAAAAGGAAAATCTCTTTATTTTTATCATGTTGATATGTTCAGAGGTTTTCCTTTCCATTTCAACTTTTGGTTAACGTGCATTTATTTCTTTTCTCAGCTCCTTTGTATATGTCATGATCAGTAGGTCTCCTCCAACGTGCAAATCTGGCGCAGCAGACCTCAGTTTGCACTGTCAGCTCCTATGAGTGAAATCTATTGTGCTTGCCGAGCTGCCCCGCTTTTGCCTTTGTAGCAACTTTTAGACCACAATAACCATCATCAGTTTAAAGCCGGCAGATCCATTCCATTTCCTCTGTTCCTACAGCCCCACATTAAGCTAATATTATCTATTTCCCAAGTGAAAAGAGTCCTTCCAGTCCTATCAATTATTAATTCCTTGCTTGCAGCTAATGTTTTCTTTGAATTATTTAATGCATCTTCATTTATCAATAAACATAAAATGTTAAACAAAGAATACTGATGAAGGGCATTATTTAAGCTATAACATTTTATGAGATTATTTCAAGCGCCTTTTCTGATTTATTAACACAATATATTTTATAATTATTTTTCCATTTCTAAAAAAAAATTATTCTGGGTATCATCTAGAGGTTTGGAGATTTTGTGAGTGCCCTGTTCAACTTCTGTTATGATTGTGACAAGTTTCTTTTAAAATATTCTTAGTTGTGTGTACATGTCTGTGTCCCTCTTTCTGTGTAGACACATACAGATACAGATGTGGAAAAATAAAAGCACAATGGTATTTTTGTTTACTAATACATGTTTGTTATCTCTGATCTTATTCTTCAAATTTTAAAGACACCATTAAGTTTAATTTTTTTGTTGTGAATACTATAGCATTATATTCATATGGGTTTAACAACAATATGTACAAACATAAATTAGGCAGGTAGGCAAAAAACAATATCATTTTAAAGATACAACTTTATAAAATAGGCAAATTAACAACAAACTTGTCTACCATTTGTTGTCATTTTTCTTTTTAAACCTTGGCAGTAACATCCACATATGCACGCACTCACACATAAACACACAAATCAATCCTACTTATCTATATTCTTTTTTGTTGCCAAGTTTTGTAACTCAAAATAAAATATGGGCTATGTCAAAGTCCAGCTATAATTAAGTACATTTTATCCTGTCACCTTATGAAACAGCAAGAAACTGAGTATTCTGCAAATGGATATTCCAGATATGCCAAACTAAGAAAATTAAATCCTATGCATACTTAAAAAAAAAAGAAAAGTTAAGGCTTTTAACTAATATAATCATCCAACCCATGTCAGCCACCATTTGCCCTATAATTGACATTTATTTTAAAATAGTGGACTCCTTCAGACATTACGGTATTGGTATCAATGGATCTAGTCAGTTATTTCTCAGAGTTAGAGAGCTCTGAATTCTCTGCTGGATTATTATCCAAAAATAATCTCCATAAGTTTATAATAATAATCTAGATAAAACACAGATGTATTTTAATGAGACTTACAAAATTATCTTACATTTTCAGCAATAAGCTTGGAAATATCCAAGGTTGTTTAATTCATGAGACTCAAAAAGAATTAATTCGCCATATACTATCCCAGCCATACAGATCGAAGCAGGCAAAGACCTTGGAAGTCATGGAATCTAAGCCTTATTCTATGAAAATGAAGAAACTGAGATCTAGGAATGTTACTGACTTGCCATGGTCATAAAGCTAGTAGCACGCACTAATAAAGTTCATAGATAAATGTTAAGTTTGTGCCCATTTGCTTTAGAGGATAGAAAACTATACATTCCAAATGCCATATATGGTTGATCAAGAATGCTTTAATTAATTCATCAGTTTTTTAAAAAGTCAATGGCAACAGAGTCACCTTTCAATATAGTAAGGCTGTGATTGTATAAAAAATATTTTGCCAACAAAAGTGTATCAAAATTCAGGTATTATAAACAAATCACTGTGCCCATTGTGATCATCTCTAAGTTTTTAAATTGTGTAACATAAGGTTCTATAAATTATTAAGTGACATAAACTCAGGATAAGCCCTAAGCAAATTGTGAACTAAGGGAGAGATTCTTTTATGCCCTAGTCTCTTCCTTTTAAACAGTGACTGATCTCTAAAGCAATAGATGACAATGGCTTGCACTTGTTACCTGGAGTTTAAGACATTTTAAATACCAGGTGTCAGGCACTGTCCTAGGCACTTTAAATATGATGGTAAAATTATTCCAGCAACAACCATTGTAGCCAGATTTATTTTTTAAATTTCTGTTCTATAGATGAGCAAACACACACTAATAAAAGGTGTAATGATGTTCCTGAAATTATTTTAACTCATAGAAAAATCATAAAGGCCGTATTTTTTTTTTTAACCAAAAACATTAAACTTTACCATATGAAAGCCATGGAGAGGCATTAAAGAGATTTTTGTAGTTTTGTTTATTAGCAGTTTTATTAAGGTACTAGAGCCCAATGTACGAAATTCATGCAAGGGGCTTGGCCCCTACCACCATGGCTTCGGCTGGAAGGTCGTCCGGAAGGACGTCCGGTCTAACTAGCATATTATGCCTTTATTATTATAGATAATTGACATGCAATGAAATCTCATGTTTTAAAGTGTGCAATTTGATAAGTTTTGACATATATACATACTCATGCCATGAGTATCCTAATTAAAAAGGCCAACATAATTCATCACTATCCAAATAATCAATAGATGAATTTGGGGAGAATTGGCATTGTAGCAATATTGAATTTTCCTGTCATGAACAGGTATATTTCTCTATTTAATAGTTAATTCTCCAACTATTTCAGCAGTGTTTGGTCATTTTCAGGCTATAGGTCATACACATCTTTTGTCAGATTTATCCCTAAATAATTATTTTTTATGCTATTGTAAATAGTGTTTTCTATATATTTCAATTTCTAATTATTGTTAATATAGAGAAATAAAGTTGATTATTGAATATTAATCTTATCTATAACTTTGCAAAACTATTATTAGTTTCAGTCACCTTTCTATAGAATTCAGTGGATTTTCTACGTAGATGATTTTATTATCTACTAGAAGCCTGGTGCATAAAATTTGTGCATGGGAGCGGGGGTGTGTTCCTGCAGCCCAGCCAGCATCCTCTCCAATCCGGGACCCCTCGGAGAATGTTAGACATCCCTCTCACAATCCAGGACCACTGGCTCCTAACTGCTCACCTGCCTACCTGCCTGATCACCCCTCACTGCCCCTCCTGCTGGCCTGATCACCCCTAACTGCCCCCCTGGTTGCCCCTAACTGCACCCCCTGCCATCCTGGTCACCCCTAACTGCCCCTCTCTGCCAGCCTGGTTGCTCCTCACTGGCCCCCCTACCAGCCTGGTTGCCCCCAACTGCCCTCCCCCCACTGGCCTGGTCACCCCTCACTGCCCGCCTGCCAGCCAGGTTGCCCATGCATCCTGCTGTTTGATCATCCAGTTGTTTTGGTCATCATGGCCCCTGGCTTTTTACATATATGGATGAATAAAGACATTGGTTTTCTTGCCTTATTATACTAACTAGGAACCTCTAATGCAATGTTGAACACAATGGTAAAAGACACCCTTTCTTGTTCCTGATGTTAGGGGAAACCATGTATCTTCTCACCGTTATGTATGGTATTGTCCTTAGTTATTTTTGTTTGTTTGCTTGCTTGTTTTATAAATGTCTTTTATCAGGTTTAGGAAGATAACTTCAGTTCCTATTTTGCTTGGACTTGTTGTGGTGTGTGTGTTTTTTAATCATAAATGGGTATTGGATTTTGTCAAATGCTTTTTCTATGACTATTAAGGTGATCATATAGTTTTTAATTTTTATTCTGTTAATATGGTGAATTATATTGATTGATTTTTGAGTGTTAAACAACTCTACATTTCTGAAGTAAACCCTATCTTTTATGACACAGTATTCTCTTTTTAGATTGTTGGGTTTGAATTGCTAAAGTTGTGTTTAGGATATATTAATACTTACGTATACTTTATATCTCTGTATTTTTAACAGATGGTAAGTAAATGAGAAATATTGATAGTTTTCTTATAATATCCCTTTCTTGTTTTGGTATTAGTGCAATGCTGGACTCAGGGTGAGTGAAGAAGCATTTCTTCTTAAAGTTTCTGAAAACACCTGTGTATAAGTGGTTTGTATCTTTCTTAAATTTGGTAGAATTCATCAGTGAAGCCATCTGGGACTGAGATTTTCTTCAGTAAGGTGCTTTCCTTTTTTAACAGAAAATAGTTTTTGTGGGGGTTTTAATGGATATACAACTATTCAGTTTATCTATTTCTTCTCTGTGAGCTTTTGTGGTTTGTGTTTTTTAAGTAATTTGTGCATTTTCTCTAAGTTTCTAAGTTGTCAAACTTATTTGCATAGAATTATTCATGATATTCCTTTATATCTCTTTAATATCTGTCCAGTCTATAATGTAATCCCTCTCTCATTCTTAAAACATTTAAATATATATATATATATATATTGATTGATTGATTTCAGATATAGAGAGAAAGATAGAAATATCAATGCTGAGAGAGAATTATTGTTCAGCTACCTCCTACATGCCCCTCCCCACCACCCCTCCACCAAGGGACTGAGTCCAAACCCAGGCATGTTCCATGATTGTGGAGGGAATAGAAACCCATGACCTCCTTTTTCATAGGCTGACACTCAACCACTGAGCCATAGTGGTCGAGCCCCTCTCTCATTCTTGATACTGGTTATTTGTGTCTTCTCTTTTTCTGTTCAGTCAAGGTTTATCAATTTTATTGGTTTTAGAGAAAGAGAATTTGGTTTTATTGATGTTTATTACTTTCTATTAAATTGATTCTTCTCTGATCTTTATTATATATTTTTTCCAGCTTACTTTGGTTTAATTTGCTTCCTTTTTTTTTCTAGTTTCTTAAGATAGAGGATGAAATCACTGATTTGAGAATTTTGTATTTTTGAATATAGGGATTTAGTGTGATACATTTTCTCTTGATACTGCTCAAATTCTGATAATATTGTGATTTTATTTCATTTAATTAAAAATTCTTGCTAATTTAATACAATTTGTATACTGTTTTATTTGTCCTGACATAACTTATTAGGAGTGGAGATTCAATAAGACCTAGTGACTGACTTTTAGGACCACAGGAAAGGAAGGAAACAAAGTTAGTGAATACAGAGGTGTCTGGGTGAAATTATAGTTTTGGTTTTAGCATATGAGTTTTTGGTGTCAGCAAATATCCAGAAACATTATTCAGTGTCCACTTGGAATTTTAGAATTAGTGTTTGGGGGAAATATCAGCAATTAAAAAATTTTGGAGTGAGTCTTCCACAAAGAGATGAAGGGAAGATGTTAGATTAGATAGCTAAAGAATATAGTGCAGCCCTAACTGGTTTGGCTCAGTGGATAGAGTGCCTGGCTGTGGACTGAAAAGTCCCAGGTTTGATTCTGATCAAGGTCATGTACCTGGGTTGCAGGCATCATCCCCGGTAGGAGGCAGCTGGTTGATGTTTCTCTTTCATCGATGTTTCTAACTCTCTATCCCTCTCCCTTCCTCTTTGAAATAAATAAATAAATACATAAATAAATAAAGTACATAGACATATTGATTAACCTGTATATGTAAGTTACTACCTGATAATCACTGTTCTAAGTACTTTGCATACATAAACAAATTTAAAAATCACAAATCTTATGAAGAAGGTGCTATTATTAGTCCCATTTTACAAATAGAAGACAAAGACACACAGAGAGATGATAGTTAAATAATCGAACTGCTATTTGAACCTAAAGCAATATGACTCCAGAGATTATATTGTATTGCCACTTTTCTGCCAAAATGATCTACTTAATGGTATCCAAAGCAAGTGTAAAGACAATTATGGCAAGGTAATTTCTATGATGTTAACTTGTGTTTTGTTTTCATAGTTGAGAAGGACCAGAAAAAAAGCACTGTCAGACTTTTATTCCCTGTCCTTCATTCAGAGAAAGTAGCTCAGTCCTTTGTATTTACTTGTCTCATTTGTGGTTGTGTTCACGGACCTAAAGCAGACGTCAACTGAACAGAAGAACTTCACTCTTGCTTTATTTTTCTGACAGCCTCAGTTCACTAACTCTCTGAAAGGGTTAAGTTAAGATGAGGGACAGAGGCAAGCTCTAGCTATATTGGGGAAGTAGAAGAGCTGTGAAAGTAGTTGGAAAGAGTGGGAATATTCCACAGACCAAAAGTTCTGCAGAGGAGAAGGCAGAGCCTCAGAGGGGCATGGGTAGATGGTGTCTATAGAAACGCAGGACCTCAGGCACTCTCTTCCAGCTTCAGCAAGGATCCCTGCTCAGGTTTGGCACAAATAGCCGAACCACCTGGCCATAAGGGCATGGAGCTTGAACAGTGGGGAAAGTCTAAGGTAGCCATGGTGGAGTTAAAACCAGAGCTCTTCACCTGCTCACCAACTTTTGGGCACCGCATGAGGATTCTAGATTTGAGGCCTCCCTAAATGATGGGCTTACATTTATCATCAGCTCAGTGGGATGGAGACTTCAGGTGGGATGTAATTTGATTTTAAATGATAATAAAATTTATATTCCAGACTGAATTTTCAGAGAAAGATACATACTTGATACATTCATTCCAGGAATACATTCATTCAGTGAATTCCTTAAAAGTATGTTTAGACATCCTATTATGTGCTAAATGTTATACATGATGCTGGAATTACAAATAAATGTGTAGAACATTCTTCTTGCCACTGGAGGGGACACAGTTTAATAATTACAATTTCATTTGGTTGGAAAAAAACAGTAGAGTAGTGTTATGTGTGAAGCATCAAGAGGGGAATGAAATTGAAGCAAATTTTATAGAAATTATATTGAATTTGAATGCTAAAACCAAAGAGACAGATTACCAAGTAGAGTAGGGTAGAGGGGACAAGAAGAAACTGCTTTTGGAAAGAAGAAACTCCCCTGAAAGAACACAGGTGTACACAAATGGCACTTTTGAAAAGCACCAGTCAGCATGATGTCACAGGGAAATTGCAGGCTGGATGCCTACTGCACCGTTTAGAAATTCTGGAATGGAACTCCTCTGGGCTAAGGTTTGTGCTGTTGCTTTTTTATTTTTAAAATACTGGTAATTATAGCCTCCTCATGGAGTTATTCTGAGGCTGAAAGAAGATAACAAACAGAAGACCCAAACATAGATCGTGGTCCTTTACATATATTCCTCCCTGTATTCCTAGAGACCATTCTCAGTACAAAACACTGTGCTCTAACTCTGTCTGACCAGAGGAGAGAGTGAGTTTGCGATAGCATGAAATAAATACAGAAGTGTGTTTGGGGGACAGGTTGGAAAAGGCCTGTGAGCAATTGGCCTAAGGACTTTAGATTTAGTCCTATAAAAAGTGATTTAAAGCTCTTAACCAGGGGTATTACATGAGTAAATGCCTGTTTTAGAGAGAAGATGACAGAGGCAGAAGGGCCTGCAAGGCAGGTGCTAATTCAGGAGCTATTGCATGAACCAAACAAAAGACGAGAAGGTCTTAAAGTAAGATAGAGGCCCTGGGGTGGGAGAGAAGAACACACTCAAGAGATAATTTGGAGGTAGAAGTGAGCATTCACTGATCAAGTGTGGGGACTGTAAGGAGACCACAGACTAATCCCTAGTCCTCGTTGCTGAGAAAGTGTCAGTGTGATTGACTTACATAGGGAATAGAGGGGAAGTATGTTTGAGGAGCCTGAAGAGACTCCATAGAATTATAAACTTATGGGAAGTTAGACGCACATATGATTGGAAATTAGAACAGTGGGCCAAAGGAGAAAGTATTGTTCTATCTCCTTATCGCCTGACTCCACAGTATATGAAAAAATCTGCGGCAGGCATAGAAAGGAAGAGGCCTGACATTTATTAGCACAGCTTTACAACTTTTATCTATAATCACAAGATTTGGTATTAATTATTATGTTTTCCAGTTTTATAGATGGAGAAATGATGGGTATGTCAGTAAGATACAGCCACTACAGTTTTCTTCCAATATATATAAACATAATCAGTAGAAGAAAAACTTTTTTGGAAAAGCTAAATTTAATGGTAGTGTAACCTTAGCCTGGGCAGCAGAGACTTGGTTAAATTATAAAAAGACAACATTGGTGATTCCAAAAATAAACAAACAAAAATGATGAATAAATTGTAAAAGCAGTCAACAAATTGAAGTATCCTAGACAAACATTATGTGAGAACCTACTCATTTGCCTAGTATGACCAAAGATAACTTAAAATAAAAATACAGTAAAAGGCCTATATGCAAACATGCTGTTAACCTATTCACATATTCAAGTTTTTAACATTTTTGGAGTTCTCTACTATATGGTGGTTGCTCAGTTTAGTGCTGAGGATAGGAAGGGGAATAAGAAATACAACTAAGTGTTAAGATAGTCATGGTTTAGTGGGAGAATGGTAAATGGTCATTTGGACTGTGTGGCAAGAAATCCCAAAAGTTATGTACTCAGAATTTCAGTGAGCACAGACATGAGTGAGGGGAAGGAAGTAACAGGGAGGGCTTCCTGGAGATCGTGACTTGAACTCTAAAACATGGAAGAGGAACATAGTCTGGCGATGGGCAGGGAAAAGTTCTAAGCAGAGAGGTTGACATGAACAAAGCAGGGAGGCAAGAGACAGTGTTATTCATTTGAGGCAGTGGTTCTCAGCCTTCCTAATGCCGCGACCCTTTAACACAGTTCCTCATGTTGTGGTGACCCCCAACCATAAAATATTTTCATTGCTACTTCATAACTGTAATTTTGCTACTGTTATGAATCGTAATGTAAATATCTGTGTTTTCTGATGGTCTTAGATCTACAGCAGTCGTGACCCACAGGTTGAGAACCGCTAGCAGGGAAGCCTAAGACCATCGGAAAACACAGATATTTACATTATGATTCATAACAGTAGCAAAATTACAGTTATGAAGTAGCAACGAAAATAATTTTATGGTTGGGGGTCACCACAACATGAGGAACTGTGTTAAAGTGTCACGGTATTAGAAAGGCTGAGAACCACTGATTTGAGGGCTTCTGAGTTGCTCTGTTTGATGTGAGCAGCAAGGAAAAAGAGGGCAGCCTAAGAGAAGATAACGAGATCATAGTGGACCTTATTGGCTTCTATAGCCCCAAGAGTTTGCCGGATCACCTGGCTGTTCAGTTATTCTAGCAAAACAGCAGCCTGTACTAGGGCTAAGCCAGCAGGATGGACATTGACCACTTTTTCCTTGACTATTAAAACATTGAATCTGTTGAATTGATGTTTTTGCTTCAAGGTCTTTAGAAATGAGTGCTATTACACATTTAGAGATTGGTTTAAGGTTGTTCCAGAAAGGTTCTCAAATCTAAGACCATAAGTCAAGCTTTGTCACCCTACTGGTTCAACCCCCTCAAACTCCTCTTAAGAGAGGACAAGGCACCATTAGAGATTAGATTCTATTCCCAGAATCCTGCCTTGGCTGCCACTGCTGCCCCAGCAGTCTCAGCGATACGCATTTCCTGGAAGAACATTTCACTGTCAGAAGTGCTGACTGACTCAGACAACCCTTAGGCCAACCAGAAAATTTATTGGTGAGCCCTCAATATAATTCTCTCTCATTCCATACTCAAAGTAGAGAGCATGTCAGATGTTTCTTTCTTCCCTTAAAATCTTTAAAAAGCCCTTGTTAGGTAACTAAGTTAGAAACAAAATCTATACCATGTTTCTATTCTCAAGTGATATTCTTTATTGAAGCCTACATTATAGTCACATTAATATCACATTAGTTCCTTGTGATTAATATTCGTGCAATGAATGAATTAATAATGACTGGCCACTAAGGTTTTTCCTCCTCCCACCTTGACATGCAGAGGATCCAGGGCATTGATTATCACAAATATATAATGGATTGATTCATCATTTATGGGAAAAGAGCTCCTCTTCCCATAAAGCTTATTCTTTTTTCTCCCTCTTTTGGAGATATATTATCTTTGGCAGCAACTCAAAATCATCCACAGATTATTCACTGTGGCCAAAAGTTATAATTAAGGATGATAATTTGAGTACCAGCTTTGAGTGAATGAGTACGTCTCTCACAAATGAATTGTCATATAGAAGGTGTACCCAGAAGGGAGGATCTTCCTTTCCCCAGCCTCCCTTTGAATGATGACCATTGGAAGGATGGTTGCCTTCTGAGTAGTGTCATCTGTTACCTTCCAGCCTAATTGTAAGGGAAATATTATCTACTCTATTATCTGCTGGAAACCTCAAAACACATTTAGGAGGTGATATCTTTATACACTTGATCTTTTGACCCTGCATCTTTTATTAGTGCATTTTGAGTTAACTGTCCAAATTATTCCTTGGGTTTCTTCTTGGGTTTTGCAGCCAACATTGCTGTTGGGAAGTTATGTTTTTCTTCTGCTAACTGAAAACCATTTCTTTTCCACAATTTCTTGTGAGGAAAAGCTTAGCCTTCTGGATTGCCTTCACAGTAGGACCTGCCTTTTGATAGGCTGATGTTAGACTTAAACTTTTACCTTCATCCAGCATTAGCTTGCAGCAGCAAAATCACGCAAACAGTTATGTTTTTAATTGCATTTTCAACAGGATCAGTTCACTTCCTTGCCAGCGAGAGTTTATCCATATTCAATAAAAGAAGTCTAGCATTAACCTCAAATTCTACACCTAAGCTTGTGCATTAAGATGTCTATTTATTGCAACACTTCACATTGTGTTGTTGTATTTTAAGTGTCCTCTAATCTACTAATGAGCACTTGTGGTTTCATAATGAAATGGCTAATATTTCTTCCCTAGAAGTTGTGGGTAAATGGGCTACGTAAGTGGCTGCTTGGTACATGCATAAATGTAAAACAGCAAAAAATTCAATGTGAGCACACATTAGTTCATTTTGATGAGCAACTACTCTGTGCTAGGCTCTGTATGGTTCAGAGCATGGAGGTATACAAAAACAAAATACAGTGCCCCTGTTTTCAAGGGGAGATGGGTAAATAAATCATTTTAATACAATAAGGTACACAGAGTAATGTCTTTATAAATACTGATACTGATACAGAACCAAAATAAGCTCAGTCAAAAATAATTCGCACAGGAGGTGATAGCTGAAGAGGATTCAGGCCAGGAAGAGACCCATGATGGTTATCATTTTCTTCCTACTCTAGAAATCTGGATAAGCTGATAGAAATCCTACCACAGCCAAGTCCCAGTGGGCTCCATTTCTCTGTTTATGCAGAGTTTTGTGCTTTGTGTAAAGACTTTAGGCCTCAATGATTTATTAAAGTCCTTTCATTCAATGTTAGCTCTACCAAGAAAATCCATATGATACACATATTGTGTTTATAACATCATCCATTCATCCATCAAATCCCTTGAGCTATCCATTACTCTTAACTTGAAAAATTAAAATAATTGATAAGAGAAAGCATTGTGAAAGGCAGCCTACTAATGTTGATCATCTCTAAATTAATGATATCTTCATAATGAGGATTGAAATAGACCACCTCTTATTTGGGATTTTTATAATTCAGGGATGATGACTTACCCATTAAAGATGAAAACAAAGCATGTAAATTTGCTTTGAAGAGCAAGCTTATGATCAAATCGAGAGAGCTTGTTTATAATTACATGGTATGCTACAAGAGAATTGCTACTTATGTCATCTGGCTTTTATAACCCAGAGTTGGATGCATGATTCTGGTTTTTGTTTATAAACTTACTTTTAGATTCACCAATATATAATGATATAATGTTTCACATAATGTTTTTAAAGAGCTGATGGAAAAATGTATTCCACAGTATTTGAGACATGCAAAGCATTGTGGTTGTATATGCTATTTCTTAAAAATAAAAATCATTCTATTAATAAGAATATACATGGTTCTTTGGCAGAAATATTGGAAATAAAGAGACTGTTATTGGCTATTACTAACACCCTTGTGATAGAGAAAGAATTTTTTTCATTTCTGATATACAGCCTTATTAAAATTGAAAGAGAGAAAGGGAGCAGGAGAAGGAAAGAGAGAAAGGAAGGAGAGAAGGAAGAAGAAAATGATTTGAAGACCAAAGAACTATACAGACTTATGTTTCTGTTGTTTGGCCTGTGTACTTACAATTTATTTATATTTGAAGGGGAAAATGCAGCTGATATATTTATGCTTTAAAACTTCTAGTTCTACCATATCTCTAAAATTCACCATCCCTAATTTATGCTCTCACTAAAACCTTTTAGTTTAGATTTTCCTTATTTTTCATATGTTCTCCCTCCACTTTCCTTATAACGGTCTCTCCTTCACATTCTCAGAATAGTCCTCCTCAAGCTTAGCTCTAATGTTGTAATTTCCTGCCTCTAAAACCTTTATAATCTTCACTAGTGGCCCAGTGCACTGGGGCGGTGGGGGGGGGGGGGTTGGAAGATGGAGGTCCCTCCCTCCCCCCCCGCCCCCCGCAGCCTGGCCTGTGCCCTCTTGCCCTTTACTGCCTGCCTGCTCACTGTTCCTCAGTGCTCCTGCCACCGCCACTGTGCTCGCAGCCATGAGCCCTGCTTCTGCCTGAGTGGTGCTCCCCCTGTGGGAGCATACTGACCACCAGGGGACAGCTCCTGCATTGAGCTCTGCCCCCTGATGGTCAGTGTGCATCAGAGCAACTGGTCATTCTGGTTGTTCAATCATAATGGTTGCTTAGACTTTTATTATATAGATTGCTGACCAAATTGAACGTAGGTTCATCAACCAGACCTTCAGAATCCTGGACCTGAATAGACTGACTTCCCTCTGTGCTTTCCAAAGTATAACTGACGATCCTCCTTGACTCCATAGTCTGTTTTCCTCTAAACACAACCATCGTCTTATCTCTGAACTTGGTGTTCATGCCTTTTCCTCTGTGTGGAATGCTCTTCCCACTTCCCAATCCTGATGGAAATACTACCCATTTCAAGCCTGTCCTCAGTGCCATCTGTTTCATGAGACTTATTTTTTAATTAAATTAATTTTTTTCCATCACCATTTATTCCCTCTATGAGCTTTACCACCTCCATCCATCCCCCTCCCAACCCTGGCAATCACTATTGTCCATGTCCATGAGTTCTTTTTTTTTTTTTTTTTTTGCTCATTCCCTACACCCCCACCTCAGTTTCTCCCCCTCCACTCCCTGCCCCAGCTATCTGCCTACTTCATTTGACCTTTCTTGATCATCTTTTTTTCCCCTCCCATTTGATCTCTCAGAGTATGTAGTACTTCTCTCTTGGCATTTATTTTCATGCCTATGTTGATTTTGATCTTAAGAAAGGAAATATGCCTGTCAAACTACATTGGGAAGACAGGGGAGGTTGGGCGAGGGGGGCTGTAAGAGACCAACCGAAGGACTTGTACGCATGCATATAAGCACAACCAATGGATATAAGACACTGGGGCGGGGGGGAGGGCAGGCAGGGGAAGGCATGTACTGGGGGGTAGGGGAGGTCGGGGGGAGATCAATGGGGGAAAAAAAGGAGACATATGTACTACTATTTGTAATACTTAAAACAATAAAAAAAATGGTAAAAAAATAAATAAATAAATATAAAAAAAGAGAAAAAAAAAAAAAGAAAGGAAATATGCCAAACAAGGAGGAGTTAGAGATAAGGCACAAATTCTAACTCAACTTCTTCATGGTTCCCTGGAAAAGATGCTTAAGCACACAGTTGCTCTCAATAGTGTGCTACATATGGTGGGCAGTCCAGGATCCTGGGGGAGAAATAAGGAAAAAAAGGAAGAAAACCAGACCCTCAGACTAGATGATTTGGGAAACATTTCTTGAAACAAATGGCATGGGAGGAACTTAAAATTTGTATAGAAATTAGGACTAAGGAGAAGGGAATTTTAAGATAAGTTAGCACAGAGATAATAGAGATTGCATAATAGGATGAGGAACTGGGTTGTGCCTCACAAAAATTAATATTATGTAATAATGTGTTAAATAGTTAGGAACTTTGTCAGTTGTTCAGCTGTTGATAACTTGAAATCAGCTGTGCTGGGAGTACTTATAACATGGATATCAGCAAAAATTGATAAATCAGGGCTTTTTAATTTGTTTTCAGAAAGCATGGTAGCCAGGACACCAGTGGTTGTGAGAGAATATGGCAGGTTCACAGAATGGCAGGTAGTTAGTGTTCTAGTGTAGTTAGCAATTTGTATACTAAAATTAACCCTTGGACTAGGTCGTAAGGCTCCTGAAAGAAAAATTGATTCTTATTCATCTTGAAGTCCTCTAACTATGCCTCTGACAAAGGTAGGTAGTAGTCAGCTGTATCTTCATTAGAGAAGAATCATTTCAGATGAAAAAAAAAGTGCTTAAAATTTTGGTAAATTTTTTTAATGGCTTAAATTTATTTTTCTCCCTCAATAAAAATAAACATCACTGGAAATAATGGATTTCAGAAGCAGTTATCTGCTTGAAAGAGGACTAGGAAATTATCTTCAAGTGATATTTATTCAATAGGCTTAGTTGTGGGTTTTTTTTTTAATTTTCTGTTGTCAGTAATACAGATGTCCCCCATTCCTTCCCACACCTTTGCCTCCTTCCAACCAGCCCCACCATGGGTTATGTTTATATGCACATACATTTTTCATGATCCCGCTACACCCTTCCCCTCTGAGATATGTCATTCTGTTCCATGGATCCATACCTCTGGACCTATTTTTTTATCAGTTTTTTTTCCATTAGATTCCACATATAAATGAGATTATCTGATACTTGTCTTTCTCTGACTGGCTTATTTCACTCAGCATAATACTCTCCAGGTCCATCCATGCTATTGCAAAGGTAAGAGCTCCTTCTTTTTTACGGCCACATAGTATATTCCATTGTGTAAATGTACCACAGCTTTTTATCCAGTCATCTACTGATAGGCAATTGGGATGTTTCCAGATCTTGGCTATCCTATATAATAAAGAGGTAATATGCAAATTGACCATCACTACAACACACAAGATGGCCGTCCCCATGTGGTCAAAGATGGCCACCCCCATGTGGACACAAGATGGCTGTCAGGAGAGGGCAGTTGTAGGCAATCAGGCCAGCAGGGGAGGCCAATTGGGGAGGGACCAGGCCTGTAAGAGAGGGCAGTTGGGGGCGATCAGGCCTGCAGGGGAGGGCAGTTGGGGGTGACCAGGCCAGCAAGGGAGGGCACTTAGGGGCTACCAGGTTGGCAATGAACATAGGGGTACATACATTCTTTCTGATTGGTGTTTCAGGTTTTCTTAGTATATATTCCCATTAGTGGGACGCCTGGGTCAAATGGCAGTTCCATTTTTAATTTCTTTTGAGGAAAGTTGTTTTTACTTACATCTATTTAGAAAACTTTCCTAATGATTTGACACACATTTTGCTCAGGTTTGAGAAATGATCAGCCCAAATTAAGATATGTTTTGCCATTGAGAAAGAAAGTTCTCTTATACTTGGCTCAAGTTCTCTGCTCATTCTATTATCCTCACTTCTCTCCCAAACACTGGCCTAGTTGACTACAGGACCCAATTGTAATGTTTGTTAAAGTGATGAATGAATTATTTAAAAAATAACCATTTATTGAGCATTTTGTCAGTGTTGGGTACTGTTCTAAGTTTTTTCATAAATATCTCATTTAGTGTTCACTAAAATCAATTTCCTTTTAGGGATAAAGAAACCCAGTGTAACAGGGTAGGTAGCTTTTAAAACACTTTGCAACAATGAATAGCAACAATGAATAGCCAAATGACTGATAGTAATAAATGAATAAAATCTTTTATATATATATATATATATATGAATACACACACACACACACACACATTAGAGGCCCAGTGCACAAAATCACGTGGCCCCGCCCACCCCATGTGTGCCCTGCCCAACCGCCTGTCACCGGGCTTGACACCCTAACCTCTCCACCCAGAGCTCGAGTGTGCCTGGTCCCACCCTCAACCCCTCTGGCCTTCTCTGGCTGCTTCAACCCCCACCCTACTCCCCGCAAGTTGCCTCAGGCTGGTCCCATCTCCTCTGGGCACCTCCCTGCTACCACCCTGCCTCCAGAGCAACGCGGTGGCTCTGCCCCATCATGGCACCAGAGGATAGCGTGGAAGCCTCCCACCTGCTGCAGAGTTTTGAGCACCGCTTCCTGGCAGCGCATGCGCTGCGCTCTTTCCCCTGGCAGGCATGATGAGTGCAAGCGATGGGTGGCAAAGGACTGGTTGGGAGGGCGGGGATGAGAGCCCGTAGCACCCCCTCACCAGTCCTTCGCCACCCACTGCTCGCACTCAGCATGCCCACCACCCACCTGCCAGGGGAAGGTTAGAAGGGTCCTGGAGTGCAAGAGGGCACTCTGCAAAGTTGCTGTTGTCCAGCATGTGAAATGCAAATGCAAGTGTGCAGTAAGCCAGATTTGGGGCCGACAGTGCCCTAGCGACAACATAACCCATGGCTGAAGATGGAATCATGCGGTCCATCAACAACATATCCCCGTGTTGAGCATCTGCCCCCTGGTGGTCAGTGCACATCATATCTACTGGCAGGTTGGCTGGTCAGACAGTCGCTTAGCCTTATATATATATATAAGGCTATATATATATATATATATATCTATAGATATCTATATAGATATATATCTATATATCTATATAGATATCTATAGATATATATATATATATATAGACTAGGGGCCCAGTGCACGAATTCATGCACCTTGAAAGGAACTGTGGGCCGGGAGGCTGTGGTGGGCACAGGGGCAGGTCTCAGCCCATCCTCCACACCTCACCCAACCCTTCCCACCAGGACCCCCAGCCCCCTGTCTGCCAGTAACCTCGCTCCCACCGCCACTGCTTCCACATGCTGGTGGCGCTGGCCCCACTTGCACCCGCTGACTGCACAGAGCGATTGGGGCCAGTGCCAGCAGTGGGTGCGAGTGGGGCCAGCACTGTCAGTGGTTGCAGCTACTTATGGCGCTGAGCAATCAGGACGGGTGCTGGTTGCCAGCAGCAGGTGCGAGTGGTGGCTCTGGTGCTCACAGCAGGTGTGAGTGGAGCCATCACCGGCAGCAGGTGTGAGAGGCAGCTGCTGGGCCCAATCACCCCTTAGAAGCAGGGGGAAGTGGAGAAGCTCTGAGGGGTGATCGGAGCCAGCAGCCGGTGCTCACACCCACTGATGGTGCCAAGCGATCGGGGCCAGTGCCAGGCACCTGTAGTGGTTATGAGTGGCAGCTCTACTGCCAGCAGCAGGTGCGAGCATTGGGTGGGACCATGGCATGTGGGAGTCAAGAATTTTCAATAGCCATCAGAGGCTCACCCTGATGATGACTGGCACCCACCCCACCTTGGTCTGGTGGCCCCGCTCATCTGCTCCACCATCCCACTGCGGCCGATGCCCGCCATGTTCCATGCCTGCCCCCCTGGTGACCAGTGCACATCATAGTGACCCGTTGTGCAGTTGTTTGGTTGTTCCGCTGTTCGGTCTATTTGTACATTATTAGCCTTTTATTATATAAGATTACAACTCATTAGGTTCCAGCTAATTAAGATTTTGTTATATATTTTAACCTCTTGATACCACCCTAATCTAAGGTGTGGAGGTTGTGCCATTCAGCCTGACTAGGTTAAGTCAGTGGCCTGGCTGGGTAACTGGCACTCATCTGAATTTACTTGAACTTTCTTCTCTGTATCCTCACTCCCAGAAGTACCCTTTGAATGACATAGTTCTCAACAGCAAGAAAAACTTACTTGCAGATTCCTCAGACATTTTCCTTGTTTCAATTTAAAAAAATGTTTTCCCCAATGTCTGGTTATTCACTCAAGTCCTATTTATCCCAATTAAAATAGGTTAACAGATTATGTCAATTATTCTACAACGTGGCTAGTGTGGGTATAAGTATTACTATCTGTTTTGAAATTTCTTTGCCCAACTGTTAAGAAAGTCAGGATTATTCTTTCTTGACCACACCCAGAATGTCAATTTGCAGTAGATTGCATTACTGTTCCCAAATATTCTCTATCTTCCTTCTGAAAGCATTGTTCATCCCTGTCCATTGCCATGTGCTTGTTGTGGGAATGAGGGCACTTCCCAACTACCTGACATCAGATGTGGCCATGTGCCTTCCCTGAATAATGACATGTAAGCAGAAGTCCTAAGAGCCACTGCATGGTTTTTCTGGCCCTCTGACAACAAGAAGGCACACCCCAGAGAGAGGCTGCCCTTTTGGCACAGATGTAGGAAGAAGATAACAGCTCTGAGTGGAGCTGTTAGCAGGTGGTCAGCAGTTTGCAGCCAACACTTGACCGAAGCCATCACTAAACTTGTTGTGAGTGTCTGAGATTTGAGGAGTTTGTCACCTAACTTATATACCATGTAACTTGCCAAGAAAATCTACATAAAATTAGTTAAGGAGAGTAGGTTCATTTTTTTCCCTCTGCTCTGTCATTTTTCATATATATCTGGGCACACTGAACCTAAATTAAAGTTTATCTTTCTTTCTCCATATAAGCTTATTCTGAAAGGGACTTAGGCATGCTTCCCCATCTCCTGATGAATATGATCCAGGGGAACCAGCATTAAACATGGCTTTTGTACTCCTTTCGCAGATTCTTTGCAAGTATGTTCTCTTACAACTTTTCTAATTATGATAGAAAATATAGATGGGATAGTTATGAAAGTCTGAAAACATAAGCTTCCTCATGAGGCCTTTGCTTTTCTCTCTGAGAGACCTTATTACACCACCCCAGGAAGATAACGGTCCCTCCTTTTGTTTCTCATTTCCAGAAGAGTCCTTTGGTAATATATTGGCTCTAATTTCATGAGCATAGACTTCTTACTTCTACTGACTCTAGATCTAGTTACTGTATCTACTCCCTGAGATATTTGCCCCTTAAGACTATTTTCCTGTTTGGAAATTATAGCTATAAACTAATTAAGGATGCCACCCTCTCTTTTCTTAAAGATAGGCTTAGTTATTACTTCAGAAACAATGTGATTACACAAGATTAGTTAGATTAATCAATGCTTTACAAGGTTAGTGAGCTCTCCCTAAATGAGATAGTGCCTTAGCTACTCCCTCATCTTGACCACTGCCAGGATAATTCAACTGTTTGTGTGCGTGTTTTTTCCTAAGAAGATCCAGTTCTCATTACTAAATGTCACCACCAACCTCCCCCACCCAACTTGTAAGTAGGAAGGTTGATATTTTTCCTGCTCTGTCCTAAGAGAATTAGTGTTGTAGTGATTCTGTGGAAAGAATGACCCCCATTCCTCAGACCTGGAGGCTTTTCTGGGGTCATTAGAAGACCCCTTACCTATTTGTCAGCTGACAAATTCTCAGTCACAATCCAAGCTAAGAGTCAACAATGTAGCTTGTTAATGATACTCCATCTATTGGTCTATAATGGGGCACCACAGAGTGAATTGTGAACCTGTGAGGCAAATTTTGATCACCTTTGAACTTAGAAAGGACCAGGAACTGCTACTATAATAACAAACAAGATGAGATCCAATTTCAGCTCCAGTCACTACCTCCTTTTCATCCTAAGTATCTGATTCAGGAGTCACTTTTTTTTCCTAAAAGAGTTTCTTATGTATTTCTCTTTGAATATAGGTTGTACTTTACCTACAATTGTGGTCTGCTTCAAGGAGCCACTTGTAAAAAATTGCTGCAATGTGTTATAATATATCAAGATATATTATTTTTGATAGAAGGAATGCTTAATTTTTAAGATGAGTTTCCTGTTTTGTTTGTTTTTTTAAACATTTATCTTTGATTTTATTTATTCTTTAAACCTGGTAACTTACTTTGGAATATATCAGCAAAGCTGGATTTTGGAAACTTATTCCTTCCCATATGGTACTAATATATCTCTGTCTTTGCCTTCATGCAACACAGCAACAGATGTCTAACATTTCTGGTTTTTAATAGGCCTCTGATCTCAGGAAGGTCCCTTTTTGGAATAGGCGATGGTATGTTTCTAAAGCTACAGCTCATTGACAAGTTTATTTTTTACCAGATTTGTTTTAACTAGTGATTTAGATTTCACCCTTATTCAGAGATTTTCTTTGAACATATGAGCTAACAGCGAATTTTCTTGGTATAAAGACAGACACATACATTGTTAATAACCTTAAAAGGAGAAGACCAGCTTTAACTCTACCTGGAAGTAAAATATTGTGACCTGTGGTCATGAGCCTTTAATTGATACAGCCTATTTTAACTTTTCCCAGATGTCCAACTGGTATAGCTTTTTTCACAAATATTCTGACAGCTTTAGTTAAGTACTTCTGGTTTAGAATTGGTAAAGGAGATAGTGGATAGTTGAATTTGATTTTTCACTGCAGGGAGTCACAACAAAGATTGTCACTGAAATAGTTTTTATGGCATTTCAGACCTGGTTGAAAGGGTATGAATTATGCAGGGAAACTTCAGTTCACATGTGTGGTCTGAAGGGTTAGTATACAAGGGACAACATCATGTGTATTAGTAAATGCTATAAGGCGTTTTGATTAGCTTGATGATCATTTTATGTTGCTCTCTTCTTAGACTAGCTTTTTATGATTATGTCATAATAAAACATCAATAAAAATGCCAAATGCACCAAAAAACTTTCTGATTAACAAATATAATATTCAAGCCTGAGATGGTTTTATAAATGTATTTAAAATGTCCAGCCTACAGAGACCAAATGAACAAACACTTGAACTTCATCATAATGATGTATGAGATATGTTTACCAGCATTGGTAATTTCCAAATGAGAATAGATTGGGGAAAATTTTAAGATGAAAAGAATCTAATAAAATGCTTAATACTAAAGATATTTTAGGGGAAAGACTACCTTTGGGAAAGATGCTTTTTTAGATTGTTCATTCAATGTTCCTTCATTTTCCAGTTTTTTATTAGGCAACAGGAACATTTAAATTTAACTGTGTTGTGCTTCATATTTCAATGCCCACTTTAAACATGAAATGGCTACTTCAATAGAATGATGAATTTGGACACTAAATAAAAGTGTGTGTACACATGTGATCAATCATATATGTGTGAATGAATGTATATGTGTGTGTGTATTCTCTACCATTCACCTAAAAACAGGAATGTTTTAGGAAAATTAATATAGTAATTTTTTATTATAGAAAATCATGGGAGTGAGCAGTGTACTTGGATTTATTTCAGGAGAAAAGCCTGTTTAATAAAGGACCAAGCAGATTTGAACTAAAAGTATAGCCTGATTCAATCTGTTCTAATTTTTAGACCTCCCATCATCAACCAAGATTTTAAAATATGAATTAAATAAGAATATAGGGGAGGTAATTATATCACTCTACTTTACCTTGGTGCAGAAGGCAATAAAATAACCTCTCAAAGTTTATATGTTGGTTTGTAAAATTCTATTTGCCTTTATTAACAAGTGCTTAAGGCTAATTTCTCAGCCGAGATCATAATTTTATCCATTTCTCATGCTGTGCTTTCATCAGGGCTGCATTTAAAGTAAAAAACCTCATGCTTGGACAGGCTATATGGGAGCTGCTGTTTTGATTGTTTTTGATCAAGTGCCTTAATTAGGTCACCCCCCAAAAAGTATATTTTAATAATCTTTATCATTACTGAACAAAAGGGATTTAAATTCTACCATAAAGAGCTTTCTTCAGTGTCAAACATCTGTTCCAAAACTTATCATGGCAATATACTCACTGAATGGCATGAACAAATCTGATTAGCATCAACTTCTGGGAATGGTTTCTGGCTGATTGACCTGGGGACTTTATCTTTATATATTGGCATTGTATAGATTAAACAAAATCCAAAAGAATGTCAGGATATTAAGACACATAATTGTAGGTTAATTGAAAGATAAATATACTTTAATCTAATGTTGAACTTAGGAAATATTGAGGGCATTAACGTATTAGTGTGGCTGTGGGAAATAATCTTATTATCATAAGGAGGACTATGATAGGATTGTCTTTGTGTAAATGGTTCTTTCCTGAAATTTGTGTACTAAACCATTTAGGGATCTGAGGTAAGAGGCTGTTTTATTTGTTTCTGTGTGTTTTAACTGGTTCTCTCAGCCACATAGCAATCAGCTATATGAATAAAAGAGATCTCAGATAAATTAGAATTTCTTAATTTTTAGAGAAACGCAAACAGTGGTTCTTGTATAATAGCTCCCTTTCTAATCCACACACAAGGAACATAGTGTATATTACAGTTTCCAAGAGCAATATTTTGGCTTTGTTCACACATCTGTTAGATCCCAAATGACAGAATGATTCAGATTTAGGGAAATGGGAAGAGACATGGAGACAAAACAGAAACTGGAAATGTAGGGGAACAGGTTCAGTGTTTCAAATCTCCTGCTGGGTTCTTGATGCTTTAGTTTTAGACTCCTTTCAAAAAGTCATTCTCCAAAACTAATATTCATGCAGGCTAGTAGAAAGGCTTAAATGCTGGGTAATGAGAGAAAATTAACATTTTTTTCTTAGCACTTGATATATAGTAGTCACTTTGTGACCTTATGGAGGGGTAGGGGCCGGGTGTTATGTTATTAAACATCTTTTCAGACAGAGAAAGTGAGCTTGAGGGAAGTCAAGTAACTCCCTCAAGGTCACATAATTATAAATGGGGGAGTGGCATTTGACCTGGGAATTTCCTGCTTTGAAAATTCATGATTCTACTTGTTATATTATAAGCTTATGTGTAAGATATATTTATGTGTCTAAGACACAGTCACCTTCAAACTACTTTCCCTGTCAGCTCTATCTCATCCTTCACTCTTGCTGTCTTCCTTTATTGGCACATAGTTACTAAACAGAAAGGCAGTGTTGGTAAAAGTGGTGACCAGGTAAGCCTCGTGGTAATAGCCCCAAGTGAGGAGTCAATTCTTCTGTTTGTATAGATTTTTCCTTATGATTATGGCTCTGACATAAGCTAGAGGTGTGAAGTTAGACAAATAAATACAATTTCCTATAAAATGACAGTAGGGATGGAGTGGGCAATGGGCTCCCTTGCAGTCAGTGGAGAGAGCTGGGGATTGGGAGGATGGATATCTGTATTAATAGCAACCAACCAACAAACTCCCCAGGTGATTCTGAGGCACCAGTGATTTTGTATAATAAGTAAGACAGATAATTTCCTAGATTATCTCCAGCTCTCAGTGCTAAAATCATAATTTTGGTTTTCATTTTTCTGCAATAAAGCTATTTGTACCTTGATGTTTTATCTTTTAAAGCCCTTCATCATTTAAGTTGTCTTTCCCCTACCCCTTTTTATTTTTCTTAAAATTTTTTATTTTTTCCTTCTCTCTTTCTTGATCAGCCTTCATAGATGCTCATATATATCCTTAGTCCATTTAAGAAACATAATTTTGGTTTTGCTGTCTCTATTGTATATTCTTTTTAATTACTTTGTGTTGTTTTTTTAAGCCTTTGTGTTGAGGTATAAAATATATACTCTAAAGTGTACACATTTTAAACATGCAGCTAAGTTTATTTTTATGGATGAATACATCTGTGAGACCACCATCCAGATAAAAATATAAAGCATTCCAGACAGTTCAGTTCTCTTGTGCCACTTCCCAGTTAATATCCTCAAAGATAACTTCCATGATTTTTATCACCACCAATTAGTTTTGTCTACTCTTGAATTTCATGGAATGGAATCATACAGTATATAATCTTTCCTGCCTGATGTCTTTCAGAAAATTGGTCTATGAGATTCATCTATATCATTGTGAGTAGTTATAGTTTGCTCTCTCTTTTATTGCTCTGTATTGTTCCTCCTTTTAATCTCTCCCTCCACAACCATCCCTACATGGTTCTTTTCCTAACTTTTGAATTTAGGTGTTAGCTCATTGAGTTTCTTTTTTTCTTTTATGAGTAAGTACTAACTTAGCTGCCTTTTATTAATTATAACATAGTATTTTGGAATCATTCAGTTCAAAATGTTTTTTAACTTCCCCTACAACATCTCATGACTTATTTAGAAATGTACTTCTTAATTTCCAAATGTATGGTGTGGGTTTTATTTTGTTTTGTTTTATTAGTATGATTTTTTTATTAGTTCCAACTTCCTTGCATTATGGTCAAACAAATTTAAGACTTTCTTTATGGCTATGTTTGTGATCAGTTTTCATAAATGTTTTATATGTGCTTAAAAGGAATATTTATTTGCTACTAGTACAGTAAAACATTTTCTGTATGTGTATTAAATCAAGTTTGTTTATTTGTTTTGTTCAAGTCTTCTTTATTTATATCTGAATTTTTGGCTCTACATTATCCATCAGTTACTGAGAAATGTGTGTTATAATGTTTCACTTTGATGGTGGATTTATCAGATTCTCGCTGTAGTTCTGTCAATTTTTGCATTGTATGTTTTACCTTTTATTATTCAATTCATAATGTTTAAAAATGTTTGTTTTTTGCTAAAATGAACTTTCATCATTTTATATTGGTTTTGCCTTATAGGCTTTTTTTTTTCTGATACAGCAAAGCTAGAAAGGGTTTCTTTAAGTCATTATGTGTATTCTGTATTCTTCAACACTTTATTGTTCAAACATTTTGAACTCTTATATTATCAATTTATCCCTGGTAAATACCATAGAGCTTTCTATTTATTTATATTTTTAGTGCCAGTTTGAAATACTTGTCTTTAAATATCTTAAATGTAAATATGTCACATGTATTTTATATGACTGAAAATATTCTTTTATTTTGTGCTTTGTATATGGCCCACTGTTGCATCTTTCCTTTTATCTTCCCTCTTGCCTTCTTTTGAATTGATTACATTTTTAATCAATCCATTTCTTTATTGTCTAATTTTAGTTGATTTACAATCAATTTTATATATTTTAGAATGCATAAGTTAATGTTTACTCATTTTCTGGACAATAAAAGGACCTTAGAACATTTCACCTCTATTTAACATCTAATATGTTATTAATGCTTTAATTATTTCTATGTGTATTTTTTAATATATAATTAACATATCACATTATTTCAAGTGAACAACATAATGATATGTATTGTGAAATGATCACAATGTCTAGTTAAGACCCATTATCATATATTGTTACACATTTTTGTGCATATTTGTGATAATTTTTAAGATCTAGTCTCTTAGTAACATTTAAATATGCAATGTAGTATTATTAATTATAGTCATAATACAGTACATTACATCCCCAGAGCTTATTTATTTTATAACTGGAAGTTTGTACTTTTGACCACTTTCATACATTTCTCCAAACCAGCTACTCCTCATCTGGCAACTTCCAATTTGTTCTCTATATATATGAGCCTGTGGTCTGTTTCACTTTTTGTTTTTGTTTTAATATTCCACATATAATTGAGCTCATATTGAGTATTTGTCTTTCTCTGTCTGAATTACTACACTTATCATAATGCCCTCAAGGTCCATTTGTTTTTTCCACAAAAGGCAAGATTTCCTTTTTTATGAAAGAATACTATTTTATTGTGTGTATGTATATACATATACACATACATATACATATACATATACATATACATATACATATACATATACATATACATATACATATACATTCCCATCATCTTTATCCATTTTTCTGTCAAAGGACACATAGGTTGTTTCCATAGCTCAGCTATTTCAAAACATGCTGCAGTGAACAGGGAAATATATACATATTTTTCTAGTTACTGTTTTTGTTTTCTTTAAATAAATACCCAAAAGTGAAATTGCTGCATCATATGATAAATCTATTTTTAAGTTTTTGAGGAACCTCTATACTGTTTTCCACAGTGGCTATACCAATTTATTCCCAAAGCAGTAAGTACACAGGGTTTCCTTTTCTACACATGCTTGCCAACACTTGTTATTTCTTATCTTTTCTTATAATAGCTATTCTGAAAGGTGTGAGGTGATATGTCATTGTGGTTTTGATTTGCATTTACCTGATCATTAATGATGTTGAACATCTTTCATGTACCTGTTGGTCATCTGTATGTCTGAAAAAAAAATGTCCATTTTGAGTTAAAATTGTGTGTGGTATAAGATGGTGGTCTCATTTCATTTTTTTGTATATAGCTGTCTACTTTTCACAGCCCCATTAATTCATAAGATTGTCATTTTCTACTTGTATATCTTTAGCTCCTTTCTTGTAAATTAATGACCATATATACATGTGATTGTTTCTGGATTCCCATTTCTATTACATTGAACTGTGTCTATTTTTATGCCAATTCTACACTATCCTGATTACTATAGCTTTGTAATATAGTTTAAATTCAGAGAGCATGTTACTTCTAGCTTGGTTCTTCTTTCACAAGATTGTTTTGACTATCCAGTTGTTGTTTCTTTAAGTTTCATACAAATTTTAAGATTATTTGTTCTATTTCTATGAAAAATACCATTGGCTTTTGATAGGAATTGCACTGAATGTGCATATTGCTTTGGGTAGTATAGACACTTCAATAATATTAATTAATCAAACCCATAAACACAGAAAATCTTTCCATTTATTTTTGTCTTTTTCATTTTTAATCAACGTTTTATAGTTTTCACTCTAGCTATATTTTACCTCCTTAAGTTTATCCTAGGCATGTTATTCTTTTTTGTTGTTGTTAATTCTCATCCAAGGATATTGTTTTCCATTTATTTTTTTCCATTTGAACAGAGAAAGAGAATGAGGGAGGGAGGGAAAGGAGGAAGAAGGGAGGAGGGAGGGAGGGAAAGAGGAAGGTTGTTTTGGCTTATTCAAGGTCTTTTGTGGTTCATATAAATTTTAGGATAGTTTGTTCTAACTCTATAAAAAATGTCACCAGAATTTTGATAGGAGTTGCATTGATTTTAGATTCCTTTTGGTAGTGTGGACATTTTAATGATATTAATTTTTTCTATTTATGAACATGGTATATACTTTTATTTATTTGCACCTTTTAAAATTTATTTCTTTAGTGTCCTATAGTTCTTGAGAACATAATAGGTCTTTCTGGCTATATTTATTCCTAGGTATTTTATTCTTTTTCATACAATTTTAAATAGGATCGTTTTCTTAATTTCTCTTTCTGACAATTCATTATTGGTGTATAAAAATGCAGCCAATTTCTGAACATTAAGTTTGTTTCTGCTACTTAACTGAATTAATTTATTAGTTCTAACAGTTTTCTCTAGGGTTCTTTCTATATAGTTTCATGTCACCTGCAAATAATGACATTTTACTTTTTTCCTTTTCAACTTAGATGTCTTTTATTTCTTTTCTTGCCTAATTGTCTGGCTATGACTTCCAATACTACGTTGAATAAAATTTGTAAGAGGAGGCATCCTTGTTTTGTTCCTGATTTTAGAAGCAAAGCTTCCAGCTTTTCAATTTTGAGTATGATGTTAGTTGTAGGTGTGTCATATACTAGTATGGCCTGTATTATGTTGATGTACATTCCTTCTGTGCTCACTTTGTTGAGATTTCCTTTTATCATAAATGGAAGTTGAATTTTTTCAAAGGCTTTTTTGGTATCTATGAGTATGAGCATATTATTTTATCCTTTATTTTGTTAATGTAATGTATCACATTGATTTATGAATTTTTGAACTATTTTTGTATCCTTGGAATAACTCCTGCTTGTTCATGGTTTATGGTCCTCTTAATGTATTGCTAAATATGGTTTGCCAATAATTCATTGAATATTTTTACATCTGTGTTAATCCGGGATATTGGCATATAATTTTCTTTTCTTGTGCTGTTCTTGTCTGGTTTTCTATCAAGGTAATGCTTGCCTAGTAAAATGAGTTTGGTATCAGGGTCATCTGGCCTTGTGGAATGAATACTTTCTTTTATTTGGGGGGGGGAATAATTTAGGACAAATTGGTATTAATTATTCTTTAAATGTTTAGTAGAATTTGCTCCTTAAGTCATCTGGTCCTGGACTTTTGTTCATTGGATGTTTTTCATTACAGATTCAGTATCCTTACTAATAATCAGTCTGTTCAGATTTTCTATTTCTTCATGATTCTTGTTGTATGTTTCAAGGAATTTATGCATTTTTTCTAGTATGTCCAAATGTTGAAGTATCATTTTTCATTGTAGTCCAACCAGCCTATTTTATTTTTAATGGTTCCCAATAGTTGAGGTTGTGCAGAGACCTGTCAGTGTCCCAAAGGGGAGGGTCTTGGTCAGCACCTGGATTCTGGCTGATTGGAAGTCAGACCTCAGGCAGCAGGTTTTAAATTATGCAAATATATACAGTCCTGTGGGACTGTAAGCATAAGTCCTGCTAGCCCTCAGAGCCAGTCAATCAATCTTAAGGTGTCCCTGTGTGGCAGTTATAAAAAAACAGGGCCCGGATGGCTGTTTCAATTTCTTTCCAGCAGATACCAGCCAGCTGAAGTAAGGCAGGAGGAGAGAAAAGAGATGGCCTCCACCAACCTCTTTCCCTGTCAAAGACCTAAGTAGGAGCCTAGATATGTGCCCAACTAGAGCCTTAAGCTCCAGGAGAGCAAATAGACCTCTTTCACGGGGAGACTGAAGATGTGTTTCCATCTTCCATCTGTGCAGTGCTCTGGAGGTGTAACCAGCCTAGAACTGTAGCTCAGATTGTCCCAGGGCAGTGGTCGGCAAACTCATTAGTCAACAGAGCCAAATATCAACAGTACAACGATTGAAATTTCTTTTGAGAGCCAAATTTTTTTAACTTAAACTTCTTTTAACGCCACTTCTTCAAAATAGAGTCACCCAGGCCGTGGTATTTTGTGGCAGAGCCACACTCAAGGGGCCAAAGAGCCGCATGTGGCTTGCGAGCCACAGTTTGCCGACCACGGTGCAAGGGGATCCAGGTTCACAAGCCACCGTGGCACCAAAGCAAGGCGATCCAGGGTCAGCCCCTGGGTGAGAGCTACACAAATCAAGATGCAGAGGAGGGTGCAAACTCCTTTCCCTGAGGCACCAGCAAGCAGAGGGGGTGTGCAAAGATGGTGCCTACTAACCTCTATCCTG
Source organism: Corynorhinus townsendii (assembly GCA_026230045.1). Lineage (NCBI taxonomy): Eukaryota > Metazoa > Chordata > Mammalia > Chiroptera > Vespertilionidae > Corynorhinus > Corynorhinus townsendii. Next base: position 163,456,665 of record JAPDVU010000001.1, on the reverse strand, counting down.
GAGGGCACCCCAGCAAGCTCCCAGACTCCTGTCAAATCAGGCCAGCGCTTTAAGATAAGCAAATAAGCCTCTTTCACATAAAGTCTGGGTGTTCTTCAAATGGCTGCCTCTGTGCTGGGCCCTGGGGTGGGTGAGTCAGAGTGCAAGCCCTTTGAGAAGGACTTCTCAGTTTGCTACAGCCTTGTGGGTCACATGGACATGAGCCTTGTTGGCTTTCAAAGCTAGATGTTTTGGGGGCTCGTCTTTCAGATGCAGGTCTTACCAGTAAAAGTAGGGGTGCCGATGTGTGAGGTTCAAACCCTTAGCTCCTCAGGGAGAAGTTCTGGGTTTTGAGTTCTTTCCTGACTATGGGTCACTACTCCAGGGGTGGAGTTTTGAGGAAAATTGTGTCTCCCTTTCTGCAACCCACTTTGATATGGGTTTTTCTCATTTGTTTGTTGTGCAGGAGTCACTCAGCTAGTTTTTATGTTTTTGGGTTTTTTTTCCAGAGGAAATTGTCCCATATGTGTATCTGTGGGAGGAGGTGAATTCAGGGTCTTCCTATGTCACCATCTTGCACCAGTACCCAGTTAAATGTTAAAATTCATTCCCACCCCACCCCACCACCCCCACTCCTTATTTTTGCTCACATGCACCACCAAGGTAACTAAATAGACATTCTAATGCATAGTAAGCCTATAGCTTTCTATGCATGCCAAATAAGATAAAATAAATACCAACTCAATCTAGCATAGCACTGCTTCTTTCACATTATGTACATTTTTACATTGAATACGGCAAAACTCTATATTATAAAATTAATTAAACTAATAGAAGCTACACCAGTGGCAAAATCACAAAATCCCTGTCCTTAGAGAGTTTTTCAAAAATAATATAGAGTTTCATATAATCTTACTGAAGACTGAGGTGGGAACTTACATTGGAAATTACCCTTGTGGAACTGCCATTATGTTAGTGAGAAGATTTTTCTTCTCATTTGTTTAATTATCACTTAGAGCTTGCCAGCTAAATATTAGTTTATAGATTCAGAAACTGAGATTCAGAGAGCCAGAAAGTTTCTGATCCAGGATTCAAACCATTTGTGTCTCTCTTCAAAACATGCACTTCTTACTGCAGCTTGGTGTTCTTTCCAGGATTGGTGTGCGGGTTGGAAATAACACATGTATATCTGGCACACAGCATCATGAAATGAATGCTAGCAATTATTATTGCTGTTATTCCACATGTTCTTCAAATGCTTTAGCACAGGTCCTATGCTACTTTTACAGAAGTCATTTTATAGAATGGCTGCTTTCCAATTTCAAATCACACTGTGGCAACTTACTGCTTGCAGACAAAGTAAAGAGAGTCTACCAAATTTGCTGTAATGTTCAGAGATACTTAACTATCCAGAGAACCAAAACTCTGACCCATTTTTCTTTTTTGGCAGATATATATGAGGCTTATCAGCGGTGGATGGGTCTACTGGTCAGAGTCAATATTGTACTTGAACCTTTCAGCGATTCACGTTTATTTAATATTAGAGGCCCGGTACATGATATTCATGCACTGGGAGTCAGGGGAGGGGTCCCTCAGCCCAGCTTGTACCCTCTCGCAGTCCTGGACCCCTTGGGAGATGTCCACCTGCTGGCATAGGCCTGCTGCCTGGGGCGGGCCTAAGCCGGCAGGCAGATATCCCCCAAGGGGGCCTTAGCGCTGCCACTGCACTGGCCAGCCGTGAGTCCGGCTTCTGGCTAAGCAGCGTTGTCCCTGTGGGAGCGCACTGACCACCAGGGGGCAGCTCCTCGCTGAGCGTCTGCTGCCTGGTGGTCAGTATGCATCATAGCGACTGGTCATTCTGCCATTCAGTCAATTTTCACATTAGCCTTTTATTATGTAGGATTGGAGAAGTGCCAGGGAGAAGTAAGTGTGGAAAGGCTCATTTATCTCTTTGGGAGAATGAAGGGCCAATGAATCACCATAGTGTAGACTAGTATCTGCTTACAATCCCCTGAGGCTTTCTGAATAAACAGCCAAGAGAGAGTTGATCGCACACTTGATATTTTGAGACACTTGGAAGGGGCTAGTGAAGTTGGAAAGAGTGACTATTTCAAGGGAACTTTCTCCTCTCTCTTTACTCGCCTTCTCCCTCCTGTGCCTGGCTGTTCTGGCAGCCTATCACTCACCTCAAGTATTTTGTTCCTTTTACTTTTAACTGTGTGTGCGGTTTTATACAAGATCATTCTTTTTTACAGAAGACCAGAGACCCTACTTGCATAGTAGACCCAATGAAATAGCTACATTTTAATTAAATTTACACAGCTTTTATGATACCAGTGGGTAGCCTTCACTACTACCTAGAGAAATTTCAGAGCCATCAGATGTACTTCACATGTAATTAATCTCTGATGCTCGATTTTGTACGATATGTAATAATGCTGCCTGGGTAGAAAGGACAGCTTCAGAGAAGAGTCATATTAAAGATGAAGAGAGAAGCTTTAGAAAGAATTGGTTTTCAAGAGAGCAACTAAGTGGGAACTTTATTAAAAGGAAAAGAAATAATGGGATTATCTTGCATTAACTAAAAATGCTTGACATCTTCAATTTTTCAGTTTATTTTATTTTGCCCCAGACAAATGTTTCAGGGTTTGTTTTTATAATGTATGCCATTTACAATGTTATGTTTGTAGTTTCATACATTTAATATTTGGGGAAGGGGAAGATTTGTTGTATTCAGGAATTGAAAATAAAAGAGAGTGAGAAAGAAAGAAAAACCCCACTGTAAGTATACCCTTCAATAGAATTATATCTTTTTCCCTGAAAAACATGTTGAGAAATTATTTTCAATTAAGAGTTTTTATTTTTAATGATTAAGTTAACAAACAGCACATTAAAGTGCTGTCTAAACTTCTTATGCTGTGCTTTGTACTTTTCACTATGCATCTTACTTGTGCCTCACACACAGGCGGAGGAGAGAAAAGCAGCAAGCATTTCACAAGTTATGTAATGAAGAACTGTAGAGACCAAGTTATTTGTCCAAGGTCAACCAAGAGACTAATGAAGACTCTGATGACTTCTGATTTAAAATTGAATGGCTTTTTCATCCTACCATCCTCATCCTATTGTCATTTCTAGAACTTTAAACAACTATTTTCTATGTGTCAATGGGTTATGCATATATGCATACAAGTTCTTTGGTTGATCACTTCCCATCTACCTTCCCCTGCCTTCCCTCTGAGATTTTGCAGTCTGGTCTATGCTTCTATATCTCTGAATCTAATTTGTCCATAAATTTATTTTGTTCATTAGATTCCACATCTGAGTGAGATTATGTGATACTTGTCTTTCTCTGACTGGCTTATTTCACTTAGCATAATAGTCCTCAGGTCCCTCCAAGCTGCCTAAAAGGGTAAGATATCCTTCTTTTTTACTGCTGCATAGTATTCCATGGTATAAATGTGCACAGCTTTTGTATCCACTCATTAACTGATGGGTACTTGGACTGTTTCTAGATCTTAGCTATTGTAAATTGTGTTGCTATGAACATATGGATGCATATATTCTTTCTGATTGTTGCTTTGGGTTTCTTGGGATTTATTTCCAGAAGTGGGATCACTGGGTCAAATGGCAGTTCCATATTTAATTTTTTGAGGAAACTCCATGCTGTTTTCCATAATTACTGTACCAATCTGCGTTCCCACCAGCAGCATGCTAGGGTTCTCTTTTCTCCACATCCTCACCAGCACTTGTCATGTGTTGATTGTTGATGGTAGCCATTTTGATAAGTATGAGTTGATACCTCATTGTTGTTTTAATTTGCATTTCTGATAATTATTGACTTTGAGCATTTTTGCATGTCTCTTGGCCTTCTATATGTCCACTTTTGAGGAGTGTCTATTTAGGTCCTTTGCCCATTTTTTTATTAGATTGTTTGCCTTCTTTTTGTTAAGTTGTATGAGTTCTTTATATATTTTGAGAATTAACCTATTGTCAGATATACTATTGCCAAATATGTTCTCCCATACAGTGGGTTCCCTTTTTATTTTGTTGATGGTTTCTTTTTGCCTGGCAGAAGCTTTCTACTTTGATGTAGTCCCATTTGTTTATTTTCTCCTTTGTTTCCCTTCCCCTAGGAGATGTATCTGTAAACATTGCTAAGAGAGATGTCTGAGATTTTGCTGCCTATGGTTTCTTCTAAGATTTTTATGGTTTCACGTCATATATTTAAGTCTTTTATCCATTTAGAGTTTATTTTTGTATAGGGTGTATGTTGGGCCTAGTTCCATTTTTTTGCATGTATATGTCCAATTTTCCAACACCATTTATTGAAGAGACTGTCTTGACTCCATTGTATGTTGTTGCCTCCTTTGTCAAATATTAATTAAGCGTAATGGCTTGGGTCCATTTCTTGGGTCTCTGTTCTGTTCCATTGATCTATATACCTGTTCTTATTCCAGTACCAGGCTGTTTTGTTTATGGTGGCTTTGTAGCATAACTTGACATCTGGTATTGTGATTCCTCCAACTTTGTTCTTCTTTCTCAAGATTGCTGCAGCTATTCGGGGTCTTTTTTGGTTCCATATAAATTTTTTGGAGTATTTGTTGTAGATCTGTGAAATATCCTGTCAGTATTTTAATAGGGATTGCATTGAATCTATAGATTACTTTGTTAGTATGGACATTTTTATGATGTTAATTATACCCATCCATGAACACGGTATATTCTTCCACTTGATTATATCATCCTCTATTTTTTCCAACATCTTGTAGCTTTCTGAGTACAGGTCTTTTACTTCCTTGGTTGAGTTCATTCCTCAATATCTTATTTTTGTTGTTGTATTCTCAGTTCATTTCTCTCATTCACTCTACCAGTTGACAACTTACCAGTCATTCTTCCTTGAATGTGTTATGTATTTCCAAACCCCTGTGCCCTTGTTCATGGACAACCTCTTTCCCTTGCCATGGTCAAATCCACATGTCAAAGCCCTAATCATTCTTTAGAACTCAATTGAAATGAACTTTTCCTGATTTCCCCTCTTCCCGCAAAACATTTCTCTTCACCTTCTGTTTTCCATCATGTTGAACATTTCTTTATTACAGCCTTTTCATATTATGTCCTCATTATTCATTTTGTAACTGGTATTTGGGGAGCAGAGTTAAATGGGCTCTGTGGAAAAGGTCAGGTCCCATAAATTAACCCTCGGTCATTTGATTAGATGTAACTAAAATGAAGACTCACACAGCCTATACTGTGCCTTAGTAACATTTAGATTTCCTTCCCTATGCTTCAAAAACTATCTCCAAGCCTCCAAAGGAGAGTGGACAAACCTAACTTAATAAAATAATAGTCAGGAGGGAGTAAAGGAATTTGCACTAGTTTGATTATATCCAGTACAGCTTAGCTGAGTGATAGCATACATGAGATTTGGTGGGCTATTCCAAACCTAGCCAGCTCTATCACCATTTAAAAAATATGTATTTTTATTGATTTCAGACAGGAAGGGAGAAGGAGAGAGAGAGATATAAACATCAATGATGAGAGAGAACTATTGATAACCTAACTTCTGCATGCCCTGACCATATGCCCTGACTGGGAATTGGACCATAACCTCCTGGTTCGTAGGTTGACTCTGAACCACTTACTCACACTGGTTGGGCTCTATCACCATTTTAAGAGCAGGGAGGCATGTGAGTGTGTATGTTCTCCTTGATAGTACACCAGCTACTTTAACCTTTTCCTTTAACTCACAGTCTAAAAAATATAAATATTTATCCCAACATCTAGATATATTTGCACACAGAAAAGGACATGTCTATTGGACACTTCTTTATGCAACAATTCAGATTCTCTCTGTGTTACCTATTTTCAGTTTCAGCCGCTGCTGTGTAGATTCCAATCAAGAAGATTTTAATTTGATTAGCTTCCAATTAAATTCTCTCAGAAGCAAACCAATATATTTTCCTATAATCAGGGAACTGCTCTATGTGATTTAAATTATTTGAAATTTTTGAAGACTTGTTTTATGGTCTGGCTTATGGTCAATTTTGATAAAAATTCCACATGCACTTGAAAAGAATGTTTATTCTGCCGTCATTCAGGAGTATGTCCTTTGTATGTCAGTAAGGTCAAATTTGTTATTTCTCCTATTCTATTTTCTATATTCATATGGACTCTTTGCTTGTTACTGCATGTATCAGTTACTGATAGTCTTCTAACATGACTACAGATTTTTCTATTTCTTTCAACTTTTGTCTATGTATTTTGAAGTTATGCCATTAGGTGCATAAAATTTTAGAATTATCTTTTCTTTATATATTGAACCTTTAATCATAATAAAAACTCTTTTTTTACTTCAGTGATGATTTTTCTTTCCTGAGTTCTCAGCGTTCTACCCTGCACTGCTTAGTAACTGGCATGTGTCCCCAGGAAAAATAAGTGTTACACAGACAAGTGGGAACTTCCCTTCTATTCAGGATTTTGGTACTTCAAGTTATGAACTCCCCAGAAACTCTGCTGATTACTTTTTTTCATATTTTATCCAGATTTTCTAGTTATTAGTCACAATAGAAATACACTGATTTTACCCATCACAACTTTTTGTATTGTTTCTCTTTTAAGAGGCTGTCTCTTATCAGAGAGCTTATAGTTTTGAAGGAAAAAAAATATAAGTATGTAGACTCATTTTGTCAAACAAATTTACTGAGTATCCCATTACTGTCATGGTGCTACACTATACTCTAAATGTGTAGAGTAATAACATTATCTCTGTCCTGAAGGGTTCCCCGCCTAGCTGGGTGACAAGCAAGTACACATATGACATATACAGTGTGGTAAGTGTATTGGATTCTCCAATAAATAGAGGAGAAGGAGATTCATAGAGTCAGGCAATTGGGGAGGGAAGCAAAACAAATCCCGTTGCTATGGCACATTCTGGCTTTCTCCACTTAAATGGCCCATACAAAGGGCACACCTCCCCACGTGTCACAGAGATAGGTCAAAGTACTTTCAGTTCTTTATTGTCCACTACATATTAGTTACAAAAACACTGTGGGAAAGGAATGAATGTAACCTATAGATCGGCTAGGGCCCTCTTGCCCTTTGGATTTCAGAGTATAATTAGCCCAGACTCCAGATAATTCCACAGACTATGATATCGGTTAATTTCTAAAATTTACTATCTCAAGGATTCTGCCTTCCACAACCTTGCACTGTGGTTAGGTTTACTCTAAATTTTATCAGTTTGGACTCTTTATTTTGCGAGGAATAAAAATCCCAACTCAAGCAATAAGGGGCAATACCAAAATCCTGAATGGAAGGGAAGTTCCTGCTTGTCTGTGTAATACTTTTTTTCTTGGGGACACATGCCAGTTACTAAATATTAAAGGGGCTTTACTGACTTATAACTGGGAAATTAAATTGGAGGTTGAAGGTTAATTCAGTGTGCCAATGTTGTTATCTCTGTGCTCTGTGTTCATATTATGATCTTATGGTCATAGGACTAAACTAAAGCTGTGTGTGTGTGTGTGTGTGTGTGTGTGTGTGTGTGTGTGTGTGTGTGTGTGTGTGTGTGTGTGTGTTTCCATTTATACTCATGTGAGAGAGTTTTCCTCTCAGAATTCCAGCAAAATTCCTAAACTGCATCCTGATTATACCAGCGAAGGTCACATAACCACCACTGAGGCTGTGGCTCTGGCCAGGAAAACAGATGGTACCATGTGGATGGAATCATCTTTCCTCAAGCATAATAACTGTGACTGAGGGATGGACAAATGAATGAAATCTGAGTGTAAAAAAAGGAGAACAAGAGATTAATACTTTTGGTACATAACTGAAAATGTCCACTACATCCACCCACAAGGAAAAGTCAGTTTCATTGGATTTCTTCCAAAGAATCTACCTTTTAGAAAGCTTAATGAAAACGTAGTTGTTACCCTACCAGTGGTCGGCAAATTGCGGCTCACGAGTCACATGTGGCTCACGAGCCGCGGTTTGCTGCTCTGTTGACTAATGAGTTTGCCAACCACTGCCCTAGACTTTCTAAGGCACATAGAGGCAGGTGTGTAAAATGCCTATCACAGCACAACAACAAAATTCCATCCATTGCAGCTAGAGTTGTCCCCCCTCCCAGTTTTCTTGCAACTGTCCCTTATGTCACTTTCAGGTAGAAACATTAATAGCCACCTCATGAGTCATTTAATCTCTTTTCCCTGACTCAGTGGTCATAGAAATAAGTGTTATGCTGCAGCTTCCCTGCTGCCCTACAGTGAACATGAACAAGAAACACAATGTGGCCAGACTGACGTAGCTCAGTGGTTGAGTCAACCTATGCATCGGGAGGTGATGGTTTGATTCCCAGTCAGGGCACATGCCTGAGTTACGGGCTCGATCCCTAGTAGGGGCATGAAGCAGGCAGCCAATTCATGATTCTCTCTCGCCATTGATATTTCCAGCTCTCTCTCCCTCTCCTTTCCTCTCTCAAATCAATAAATATATATTTAAAAAGGAGAAAGAAACACATCATGGTTGGATAAAGCCTCTGGGGAGAAAAATCAATATATATTTTAAAATGCACAAGACATAAATTAGAGGTTTTAATAACATGACAGTACTTTCCATTATAAACCCAGGTATTTTGTAACATATAAACAGCCTGTTGTTGGACATGGAATAGCTTTAGCTTTTCTCCTCCTATGCCATCAGATAATTAAGGCTTTGAGGAGTCTATGAATAGAAGAGAAAAACCTTTTTTGTCTCATATATTCCACAAAGCCATAATGTGAGACAGTATAAGTTTCACCTGCTTCCTTGATTTTTCCACCCTCATTGTCTTGTGATGATGAGAGACAAAGCCATGCAGTACTTTGCGCTTCTAAAAATAATTAAAAACTGCAAGGTGTGTGTGTGTGTCTTATTCTTAAGTCAGAATGATTTATGCTACTTATTATTTAATGACTGATGCTTTGACATTCTCATTGCACAGCTGCAATTGGAAATGTGATCACATTGTGATATATGTGGGAGGCGAGCATTTTTGTTTTTATACTCTGTATTTAATTCATTCAACATCCTTTTCACTCCATTGCTCCCTCTCTCCCCTGGCAAGAATAAACTCATGCACCCAGCTCAGATCAGCTGTCAGTGTCTGTGAGCTTTGAAAGGGTCCTCACATTGGCAGAATACCCTCCCCTTCACAAGAGACATTCCAAGTGAACACGCTTGAATGCTGGGCTTCCCTCCCCTTACAACCCAAAATTTTCAAAAGTCTTTAAACTCCTTCCTTCTGCTTTCAACTCTCAAGGGAAACTGCACTGATAAGGTTTCTGTTCATCAAAAGAATGGAGTGGCAGTGGCTCTGCTATTCCCAGGACAGCTCCTCGGGAAAAGGGCGGCTTCTCCCCTGAGAAGCTATTAGGAAGAACAGGAGTTATCCGGCTCCCATCATGAATGTATCATCCACCTCGGTTATTGTGTCTGTGGATTCCTTTTCCTCTTGTCTCTCTCCCCCACCCTCAATCAGTTTTTAAAATCCATTACCTAGGGAGTTTCAAATTGTATCTGACCTATTGATTCCAGGAGATAGCCATGTCCAATGGGCATGCAATACAATATACAACCTGGAGCCCAGAGAAAGGCAACTTCCCGATAAAATGAGGAATACAGAACAATTTGGAATTTCTAGGGGGATGGAGAAAAATTACGTTTTCTGACTTGGGTTGGAAAATGAAATGGTGTATGAAAATAAGCTACGTAAAGCATCAAGTATCATGCAGAGATATAAGATATTGCCTTTATTAACAATAATTGAAGAATCGAATCTTAATTTGTTAGGGGCTGGCTATATCTCGTGCATGTGTTTCAGCCACATAGCTATACTGGATTTTAGGATGTTTGGGTGCTGACGTACACCTCTGAGCAGAGGACATTTAAGGGCGGGGAGGGCATTGTATTAAAACCTATCAGTTCTCACTCTTTGGGAACTTCAGCAAAAGGTTTTATGGGAGGTAGCAGGACCAGCTCAGAAGCACACGCTACCAAAACCACCCTGTGATGCAGCACTTCTACCCAAGGAGAGTGTGCTGGGAAGCTGCATATGAGTATCTGGTCTAAGATAATGGCTATTCCACGGACAACGATATTGGATAACTTAATTCTGTTTAATTAAACCAAATCTTTATTTTGTGCTAAGCTGTGACCCAATCGCTATGTTAGTCTCTCTGGGGATATTAAAAAATATGTAAGACATGGCCTATAACCTCAAGGAGTTAAGAAAATAATTGAAGGAGCTTACAATCGAATTGGTTTATAGAGTGCGGAGGTGTTATAAATTGTTAATAAGAGTCATTCTTCATTTTATTTCATTTACTTGAACAAATAGTTATACTTTGGAAAAAAAATGAATATGTACAAATAGAGACACACGCTTTTATATTGCTCCCCAAGCAACAAAGCTCCCCTTTTCTCTGTTGTTCTGCAAATAAGTAGAGAGGCGTACAGGCTTAGATATATAATGTGTGGCCACTCTTCAGTAACCACTATTGAACTTCAAAATGAGTTTAGTCATTAGCTTTGATAAATGAGGAGCCTGTTATTGATTTTTACACATGTCTATCATGGGATCTATTTAAAAAGAACAGTCAATTCCAGGAAAGATTATGTTAATCTTATTGGGTTGATTTCCTAATGGGAGGAGGCAGAGCAGGGAGTAAAAGGAGAGGTCTAAAAACCAGATATATCTGTATCATTTTCTTAAACCCATTCAGAAAACAATTTGGGAAAAATGAAGTATATTTGTAAAATGTATCTTTATTATCAAAAGTATTATAGATGTCCCATTTTTTCCCATTGACCCTCTTGATACTCCTTCCTGGCCTTCACCACACTATTGTCTGTGTCCATAGGTAATGCATGTATGCATATAAGTTCTTTGGTTGATCTCTGCCCCTGCCCCCACCCCCACTTTTCCTCTGAGATTTGTCAGTGTGTTCCATGGTTCTATGTCTCTGAAGTGTATCTGTCTTTTAGAAGCAAGCTAAGATTATATTGATAAATTATTCCAGACAATGTTAACCAACAGCTTGAGGAGTTCTTGAAAAAGGGCATTGACAGGAGGCTTACAATTACTAATTTATTTGTCTTTTTATAGTTCAGTTAAGAGTATCTTAGGTAGCCCGGCCCATGGCAGCTCGTCAAACTTCACAGTGTAGCTGTCAGAGTTTTGACTGATGTACAGGAGCGACTTGCTCACGTTTGCCCTTCCCTTCAGTGGCGTGCACACAGGTAAGACAGCTTGTTGGTAATTTTTATTTAATGCTCCCAGGATATGTGGCTGTACTTTTATTGAAAGTTCTGACAATAAAATCCCACTCCCTGAGATTTCCAAGGTTTCTGCTGCAAGCACTTCTCCACTTAAACAAGATCTTCCTCTTCCTCTGGGATTAGACAACTCTTTAGGGTCTTTTCTGATGCTTTCTGATCTCGAAGACAGCTGTTTAGTATGTTGGAGACCATTTTATTTTGTTTTGTTTTTTGGTGTTGTTGTTGACTCCACTGAGAAGGCATCTAAAAGAAAAATGAAACACAAGGAATTAGCCGTGCAAGGCACAGCAGGGCCCCAGGGGAGCCTGCATGGTTCTGAATTGGCAAATATCAAGTCTACCCAGTTTGACAGCTTTCAACCTTCTCCCATTCCTTTCTCCATCCCTCACCCCAGTCCAGTCCACTCATTAAATGAAGCTGCTCATTCTGTAATTGCCTTTGATGTCAGTTCTAGACTTTTACTTCATTTTTTCTAAAAACTGAGTATTTTAGTCTTAAAAGCTTTCCCAAACAGGTTGAGTCCTGCACTGTGTAGTGTTTGATCAGAAGCTTTTTGATTATATAGGAATTACAAACCAGTTTTCACACCCTTAAATACTTGGGCAGATGTTTGAAGACAATAAATTGTAATATGGCCTTGAAACACTTTAACATGGTAAAGGCAGCCATCTAATATACAGTAAAACTTCCATAAAACAAACTAATTTGGGCTAGAGGGTGTCCGTTAAAGCTAAAAGTCTGTTATATAATACTAGTAAAGTAGGTTTTTCCAAATGCATATGTTAACAAATTGACAAATAAGTTAGTTTACCTATTTTTACTTATGTAGATGTGTTTGTGTGATTAAAATTAAGTATGAAAAGTTAAATTTCACAGAAAAGTTTTCTATATGTATCACTGTAATTTTAAATTTATACTGAATAGGTCTAGTAAATGCATGCATTCACCAGTCACCACAAGTAAACAAATGATGGCTGGGTGTGGCTTAGTGCACCTGGGAACATTGGCCATGCATTAAAAGTACTGCAGAAAGTCATGACATGACAACAGAACCAATTACCGCAATAGATGTGGTGTGATCACGTCCTAATCATTCCCTGAATATTGTTTAAGAGTGGTGACTCTTGAAATAAGTAGACTATGGTTATAGATATGTGGCTTAGTGCACCTGGGAACATTGGCCATGCATTAAAAGTACTGCAGAAAGTCATGACATGACAACAGAACCAATTACCGCAATAGATGTGGTGTGATCACGTCCTAATCATTCCCTGAATATTGTTTAAGAGTGGTGACTCTTGAAATAAGTAGACTATGGTTATAGATATGTAATATTTATTTATGTCCACAAAATTACTACAGTGTTTTTTTCCCCAACATATGGCCTATTTGCTAAAATTTGTTAAAAATAACAGTGGATTACTAATAAAAATTACCTGTTAATTATATGCAAGTCTTGATTAAAGACATTTTAAAATTAACAGGGAGTTAATTTTCACATATGACATACAGACCAGAAATTTAGTCCATTAAATCCGAAGTCTGTTAAATCAAGGTCCTCAAAATTGAGGTTTTACTGTACCTCACCTTTGCTCCATCCATATGAGATTATATCAGTCAGGTATTCCGAGACCCATCATAGTGTTTCAGGATCATGAATGCAGCTATTGCTACTGGTTCCCAATGTGAAACCCACACCTTGATTTGTAGTCTCACATAGAAAGTCTAAGGTGCTTTGACAAAAGGCTTGGTTGGTAAACCCTGTGAAGGTATACTCTATTATTAGAAACTACAGGCCCAGTGCACGAAATTTCCCTCAGCCCAGCCAGCACCCTCTCCAATCCAGAACCCCTTGGGGGACATCCCCCTCACAATCCTGGACTGCTGGCTCCTAATTGCTCACCTGCCTGCCTGCCTCATTGCCCCTAACTGCCCCCTGCTGCCAGCCAAGTCACCCCCAATTGCCCCCTCCCTGCTGGCCTGGTTGCTCCTAACTGCCCCTGCCCCACCAGCTTGGTCACCCCTCCTGTTCTCCCTGCTGGCCTGGTTGCCCCCAACTGCCCCCTCTGCCTGCCTGGTCACCCCTAACTGCCCCCTTGCCATCCTGGTTGGCCCCCACTGCCCCCATGTTGGCCTAGTCGCCCCTCACTGCCCCTCCTGCCCAGTCTAATCGCCCCCCCTGCCAGCCTGGTTGCCCCCAACTGCCCCCCTCTGCCTGTCTGGTCGCCCCTAACTGCCCCCCCTGCAGGCCTGGTCACTCCCTACTGCCCCCCCTGCTGGCCTGGTCACCCGCACTGCCCCCCTGCCATCCTGCTCTTCCCATGCAGCCTGCTGTTCAGTCATCTCTTACTAACCCCCCTGCTGGCCTGGTTGTAGGCAGCCATCTTATGAGGGTGTGAGGGTCAATTTGCATATTACCTCTTTATTATATAGGATAATTATTTCCCCTTCATGTGGTATATTCCTACTGTATTCATATAACTTCTTGCATTTGTGTAATTCCAACATTTTGGAATTCTACTATAAAAACATGCTAATCATTTCCTAAAAGAAAGGTATTTTATCATAGCGTAAAAGTGTAAGAAGAACATAAACTCAGAAAAAAAGTCCAGTTCTTTAAATTGAACAAGTTTAGCTTTATTAAAAAAAAGAACACTCGCCTGGCCAGCATGGCTCAGGGTATGAGCGTTGACCTATGAACCAGGAGATCATGGTTCTATTCCCAGTCAGGGTATATGCCGGGGACGTGGGCACAGTCCCCAGTGTGGAGCTTACAGGAGGTGGCCGATCAGTGATTTTCTCTCATCATTGATGTTTCTATCTTTCCCTCTCCCTTCCTCTCTGAAATCAATAAACACACACACACACACACACACACACACAAACAAACGAAAAACTCATTGCTTTATCCATAAAGATAAGCTTGATTATTCTGCAGGAAAGTAAGAATATTAAAACCTCAGGGTCCATAAGACAGCAAAATGCATTTCTGCTCAAACCACATGCACATTGGAGCATTTTTGAGGGGTTAATACATCCTTTGACAATATACGAAGAATGGAAAAAGTGAGAGAACAGGGCAACTTATAAGCTGCAACTTAACATTTCTGTGTGGAAGGAACACATATACTCATATTGTATTGTCCAAAGCAAACCAGATTGCTCACCCTGGCTCAGCAGGCTGGCAGTGTGTAATGGCCATGCATGGAGTGGCCTCAGACATTAGTAGATACTATATAGGTTGGGACAAAAGTAGGTTTGCAGTTGTGAATACACAAAACACAGTTTATTCTTGTATTATTTAATAATTATTATATTATTTTCCATATGAACAACTGTAGATCTACTTTTTCCTCACTCTATATAGTCCCCACTTTTCATCTTAAGAAAGAGGAAGCCCCAGTGATTTTCATCTCTATATTCTAAGTGACTGTCACTCCATCTGACACAGAACTAGTTAATAATTTAATGAGGATTTAAACCCACGCTTTCTCGCTCATATTTGTCCCCACCCAAGACCCATACCAGTAGTACCCTGATACTATTAAATGTGCACAAAGATAGAGACCAGATTCATAAAGTAGCCAGAAACCATCTTTAGTTTTGTTTTAGAACAGTCTCCCAACCTAACTAAGAAAGGTGTTTATCCTGATTTTGTGTTTAATAAAATTGTGGTTTAAAGGGAAAGTGGCTTATTTAATATTCTATAATAAGGGAAAGAGCAAGAGCTCACATTGAGACTCCAGCCTGAATCCCTGAATCCCATTGAATTTGCAGAAATGGTATAGGTCAGCAGCCCGGGTGACAGCAGGCCTACGAATGAGAAGTACCTCTTTGACATCTATTGTCCAACATCTATTTCAGGTTCAATTATCTTCAAACTTTTGTCTTGTGAATTTCTTTTCATCAAGTTCTAATTCAATTTAAATGGGAAACCCAAGTCTTGCTTTCTATAAATCTGATGAATCAATCCTTTAAAATTATTTGCATGCATCTTTTCAAATTCGTGTTTTGGGTTTCTTTGGATAAATACTCAGAAATGAATGAAATTGCTGGTTCACATGGCAGTTGCATTTTTATTTTTTTGAGGAACTTCCATAATGTTTTCCTTAGTGGCTACACTGATCTGCAATTCCCACAGTGCAGGAGGATTCCCTTGTCTCCACATCCTCACTTGCTTGTTGATTTACTGATGATAGCCATTCTGAGAGATGTGATGTGATATCTCATTGTGTTTTTTTTTATATTTTTATTGATTTCAGAGAGGAAGGGAAAGGGAAAGAGAAATAGAAACATCAATGATGAGAGAGAATCATTGATCAACTGCCACCTGCACTCCCCCTACTGGGGCTCAAACCCACAACCGGGAATGTGCCTTGATCTCTTGGTTCATAAGTCAACACTTAATGCTCAATCATTGAGCCATGCCAACCAGGCTATCTCATGGTTTTAATTAACATTTTCCCGATGATTAGTCATGTTGAGCATCCTTTTGCTCTAATATCTCTCCCATGACTCCTGGCAAGCAGAGAATACCTACTGCACTGGGGATATATTACAGCTCATATTAAACTTGAAGACTTGATGTAGCATGCATTTCCCTTATATTATGAGCTTATGACTTCAATATAGGCCAAGGCAACACAAAATTAGGGACTCCATACACAAGAAAGGCACAAAAAATATGATTTGGGGATTTACTTATTAGACTTAGGCTTTTAAATGTTATGTCTTAATTATATTGATTTTCATATTTTTGTACTTTTTAAATCATACAATCTTTCTGTTTCTGTTGCTGTCTTATTTTAATACTAGAGGCCTGATGCATGGATTTGTGCACCAGTGGGGTACCTTAGCCTGGCCTGTGGGGATCAGGCCAAAACTGGCTCTCTGACATCCCCTGAGGGGTCCCAGATTGCAAGAGGGCAGTTCTCAGGTAACACACCCCACAATCAAGCTCCCTTTTCTCTGGTTCTGGGTGTATCACCTGAGAACCGCAGCTGCCAAGTCACTGCAGCTTGGCAGCTAATGCGTTGAGCATCTGCCCCCTGGTGGTCATTGTGCACCATAGCTACTGGTTGGATGGTTGAATGGTCAGACAGTCACTTAGGCTTTTATATATAGAGATTTACTTACTATGTTTTATTGATGAATATTCAAACTTATATCAGTTTTACAGTGAGGCACCAGGAAGATATAAAATGATACTGTTTGTAGACGATAGTGTTTTGAATAATATCCTTCCTCCTTTCTAAATTTCCATTGAATTCATCTATAGCTACATGTTGCCAAGAGATATCTCTTTTGCTGGCCTATCAAATTCTCCCTGAGGTTCTGTCTCTGGGTAAAAAGAGGATTTGGGGTCTTCAGAGAGAATGTTTGTCTGACCTCTCCCCCAAAAAATATACAAAGACCAGAAAGCTACATTAGGAATAAGACTATATATATTTACATTTTAGTTGTAGTTACAGAAAGTCAAACATTGTCTTAGAAAATTATTTTACCCTGATAGGAATGTAATTGTTTTAGATCTTGAAGGATTATTCTTTACCCCATGGTTTCTGCAAAGTCCAGATGTCTTCAAGATGATGTTATGTGTGAAAACTGTATATTTAGTGATATGCAACCTCTCAGACATTCTCTGAAAGTAAACAAGTTTAATACTTTTAGGTTCAAATGTGAATGTAAACATTTATATAATAAGATTTTTCACAGTGGCCTAGAAATTAAAACAGATATTTTAGTTATATCAATGATCTCTTTATATTTAATTTTAATATGCCAACTACATTAACATATAATTAAGTAATGGAATAAACTCAATTTACATTATTGAAACATATCAAAGTTGATTTCAATTTTGAGAAGATTATAAAGTTTTGTCAATATTTATGAAAATAAATAATTCACCTTAAAATGAGTTAAAATCAGTTAGAAATCATATTTTTCTTGTTTGTTAAGTGGTGTGACAATACCTCTCAAACTGATATGAAAATTAGGTACATAAGTAGTTAAAACAGGGGTAATTTTGCTGACATAGGTTTAAGAACATTTTTTTCCAGCAGATCCTTACATATTTGGGGGCCTATTTATGGATTCTCTATTCTGTTTTATTGGTTTATTTATACTTATATTGCTAATATAATATAATTAGTGTAAATTTAGAAGAAGTCTTGTATCTGATGGTATAAATCCTTTAGATGTGTTCTTCTTTAGATAGTTTTGGTTATTCTTGGTCCTTTAATATCAGAGAAAAGACAGGGGTGGGTGGATGGGTGAGAAGAGGTTAACCAAAGAACTTGTATGCATATATGCATAATCCATGGACACAAACAGTTGGATGGTGGAGGCCTGGGGTAGGTTTGGGAGCAGGCTATAAGGGGTCAAGGGGAGAAAAAAGGAGACATATAGTAATACTTTCAACAATAAAGATTTTTAAATGAATATAAATATATTTTTTTAATTCATAAAAATTTTACAATCTGCTTGTCAAAACCACAAAATGGAATTTTCTGGGATTTTGATTGAAACTGTATTTAAGGAAAACTGATATCCAATCTATAAATGTGTTATATTTCCCTCTTATTTTATCCTTCTTTAATTTCTCTTAGTAATGTTTTATAGTTTTGTTAGATTTATTGTTAGTATTTGATTTTATTTCATGCTCTTGTTTTAAGTTTCATTTTACAAATGTTTGTTGCTAGTATATAAGACTATTCACTTATATTGATTAATCTTCTACCTAGGAATCTTAATAACTTCACTATTAATTCTGTTGGATTTTGTGAGTTCTGGAGATTTTAGGAACCTATCATGTTTTCTGTGAATAATTTCAGTGTTATTTGTAGCTTTATTTTATTTTTCAGCTTTATTGAAATACAGTTGACATACAACACTGTAAGTTTAAATTTTACAATGTGATGATTTGATACCTTTATATTTTGAAAAAATGATTACCACAGTAGGGTTAATTAACACTTCGCTGAGCCTCACATAATTACCATTTTTTGGAGTGAAAATATTTAAGATCTGTACTCTTAGCAATATTCAAGTACATAGTACAATATTGTTGCAGTACATCTGCAGAACTGGTTTATCTTATAACAAGAATTTGGTGCCATTCATATAACTTCACTTTTTTTCCTTTTGATCTTAAATGTGTTTATTTTTAAGCTTAAATTTTTTTCAGTTACATTTGACTTAACAGTATCATATCAATTTCAGGTGTGTAACACAGTGATTAGACATTTACAAAGTGATCACCCTAATAAGTATAGTACCCATCTGACATCATAAATAGTTATTACAATACTATTGACTATATTCCCTATGCTGTATTTTACATCCCTATCACTGTTTCTCTCACTGGCAATTTGTACTTCTTAATCCCTTCACCTTTTTTCACCCCACTCCTCTTACCCCCTCCTCCCATCTTGTAAACATCAGTTTGTTCTCTGTCTCTATGATTTTGTTTCTGATTTCTTTTTTAATTATTTTATTTCTTAGATTACACATATAGTGAAGTCATATGGTATTTGTCTTTTTCAGTCTGATTTACTTCACTTAGCATACCCTCTGGGTCTAATTTTGTTGTCACAAATGGCAAGATTTCCTTCTTTTATATGGCTAATATTTCACCATATATATATATATGCAATTTTTCTTTATCCATTCCTCTATTGACACTTGGGTTGCTTCCATATCTTGGCTATTATAAATAATGCTTCAATGAACAAAGGTCTACCCTATATCTTTTTGAATTAGTGCTGTGGATTTCTTTGGATAAATACCCAGATGTGGTATTGCTGGGTCATATGGTAGTGCTATCTTTAATGTTTTGAGGCAACTCCGTAATAGCTGTACAAACTTACAATCCCTAAATAGTGCATGAGAGTTTCCTTTTCTCTACATCATCACCAACACTTGTTTGTTGATTTATTGATGATAGACATTCTGAGAAGTTTGAGGTGATATCTTATTGTGGTTTTAATTTGCATTTCCCTGTGAATAGTAATATTGGGGATGTTTTCCTATGTCTGTTGGCCATCCATATGTTTTCTTTGGAGAAATGTCCATTTAGGTCCTCTGCTCAGTTTTTAATTGGATTGTTGTTTTTTGGTGATAATTTGAATGAGTTCCTTATACATTTTGGATATAAACCCCTTATTAAATGTACCATTGGTGAATATCTTTCCAAGTCAATAAATTGTCTATTTGTTTTGTTGGTTTCCTTTGCTGTGCAAAGTTTTTTGTTTGATGTGGTCCCACTTGTTTATTTCTTCTTTTGTTTTCCTTGCCCTAGAAGATATATCCAAAATAATAATAATAATAATAATAATGCTAAGAGCTATGTCAAAGAGTTTTCTGCCTACACTTCTAGGCATTTTATGGTTTCAGGTTTAAGTATTTAATCCATTGTAAGTGTATTCCTATATATGGTATAAAGTCATCTAGTTTCTTCTCTTCTTCTTTTTCTTTTGTTGGTATCTGTCCAGTTTTCCCAACACTATTTATTAAATGGACTATCTTTACCACATTATATAGTTTTGCCTCCTTTTTCTTAGATTAATTGATCATAAAGGTATGGGTTCATTTTTTGGCTATTCTATCCCATTGATTTATGTGTCTGTTTTTATGCCACTACCATGCTCTTTCGATAACTATAGCTTTGTACCATGGTTTGATATTAGGTAATGTAATACCTTCAATTTTATCAATATTGCTTTGCTAATCAAGGTCTTTAGTGGTTCTATTTTAGGATTATTTGATTTAGTTTTGTGGAAAATGCCAGTAGAATTTTGATAGGGATTGCATTGAATCTGTAGATTGCTTTAGGTAATATGGTCATTTTAATTCCTCCTATTCATGAACACAGTATACCCTTCCATTTATTTGTACCTTCTCCAATTTCTTTCTTTAGTGTCATAGTTTTGGAGTATAGGTCCTTTGCCTCCTTGGTTAAATTTATTTCTAGGTATTTTTGATGCAATTATAAGTGAAATTGCATTTTACTTTTTCTTTCTGATAGTTCATTATTGCAACCAATTTTTGAATACTAATTTTGTATCCTGCTAATTTACTAACTTTACTTATTCTAATAGTTTTTTGTTGTTGTTGTTTTTTTGTTTCTCTCTATAGTATCATGTCTTCTACTACAAGTAATGACAGTTTTACCTTGTTCTTTCCAATTTGGATGCCTTTAATTTCTTTTCTTGTCTGGTTTCTGTGGCTAGAACTTCCAATACTAATTTGAACACAAGTGGTGACCATCCTGTCTGATCTTAAAGAAAAAGCTTCCAGCTTTTCTCCATTGAATATGATGTTATCTGTGGGTTTGCAATATATGGCCTTTATTATGTTGAGGTCTGTTCACTCTATTCAGAGTTTATTTAGAGTTTTTAATATAAATGGATGTTGAATTCTGTCAATGTTTTTCCTGCATTTATTGATATGATCATATGTTTATCCTTATTTTGTTTATGGTGTGTGTCATGTTATTTGATTTGTGAATTGAACCAACCTGCATCTCTGGAATAAATACAACTTGATTATTGTGTCTGATCTTTTTAATGTATTGCTGAATTTGGTTTGCAAATTTTTTTGGGGGAGATTTTTACATTTGTGTTCATCAGGGATATTGCCTTAGATTTTCATTTTTGGAATGTCTTTGTCTAGTTTTGAACTCAGGGTAATAACTGGTCTCATAAAGTGAGCTTGGGCGCTTTCCCTATTCTTAAATATTTTGAAGTAGTTTGAGAAGGATAGATACTAATTCCTCTTTGAAAGTTTGATAAAATTCATCTGTGGAGTCATCTGGCCCAGGCCATTGGTTTTCGGGAGTCTTTTGATTACTGATTTGATTTTATTAGCAATTATCAGTCTGTTTAGATTTTCTGTTTCTTTCTAATTCAGTCTTGGAAGATTGTTATGTTTCTAGAAATTTATCAATTTTTGGTATGTTGTGCAATTTGTAGGCATATAATTATTCATAGTATTTTCGTATATAAATTTTTTTCTGTGATGTCATTTTGTTACTTCTCTTTCATTCTGATTTTATTTATTTGAGGCAACCAATCAATGTCTCTTCCCTCCCTTCCACTCACTCTAAAATCAATGGAAGAAATTTCCTTGGGTGAGGATTAAAACACACACACACAAAACAAAACAAAATGCCAAAGGATAAAGACAAAGTGAATCTTAAAAGTAGAAAGAGAAAAACAGTTAATTATGTACAAGAGAGCTCCCATAGTCTGTCAGCTGATTTCTCATCAGAAACATTTGAGTCCAGAAAAGACTGGCACAAGACATTCACCAAGAGATATAAAACAAGAACCTACAACCAAGATTGCTCTACCTAGCCAGGCTATTATTTAGAATCAAAGGAAAAAAATAGTTTCTCAGATAAGAAAAAGCTAAAGGAGTTCATCACCACTAAATCAGTATTACAAGAAATATTGAAGTGACTTATTTAAATAGAAAAGAAAATATCAAAATATATGCATAAGAAAATATAATAAGTAAAAAATTCTCACTGATAAAGGCAATCAGTAAAAGCAGTGTATCAACCATCTACAAAAGTAAAAATGTAAAATTAGGAAGGTTATGTGTGATTACAACAATAAATTAGGGATACCCACAAATACATGCACATATGAAGTAAAAAAACAATGACAAATTAAATATGGTGGGTAGAGTAAAAATTGTAGTGATTTTAGAATGTAGTGATTTTAGAATGTTTTCACATTTAAATCCACTGGTAGGTTATTTTAAATGTGATTGCTTTCTTAATTTGTCTTTCTGATAGTTTATTGACTCTATATCATACAACTTTACTGAATTCATGGATTAGTCCTAAAAAAATTTTGGTGAAATCTTTAGGGTTTTTTCTATGTCATGTCATTTGCAGGTAGTAAGAGTTTTACTTTTTTCCAAATTGAGTGCCTCCAGGCCCATCCATGTTGTCGCAAATGGTAAGATTTCATTCTTTTTTAGGGCTAATATTCTATTGTATATATGTAGCACTTCTTTATCTAATCACCTACTGATTTGATACTTAGGTTGCTTCTATTATAAACAATGCTGCAATGAACTTCAGGATGTGCTTATCTTTTCAAATTAGTATTTTGTATTTCTTCAGATAAAAACCCACAAGTGGTATTGCTGGGTCATATGATATTGCTATTTTTAATATTGTGAAGAACCTCCATACTATCTGTACCAGTTTACAATCCTATCAATAGTGTATGAGGGTTCCCTTTTCTCCACATCCTCACCACAGTTTTTTTTCCTCTTCATGATAGTTATCCTGAGAGGTGTGAGTGGATATCTTATTGTAGTTTTGATTTGCATTTCTTTGATCATTAGTGATGTTCAGCATCCTTGTATATGTCTATTGATCATTGGAATGTCCTTTTTGGACAAATTTTTTATTTATGAAGTCTGTCCATTTTTTAAGTTGCAATGTTTTTATTGTATGAGGTCCTTATATATTAACCCCTTATTAGATGTATCATTGGCAAATATCTCCTTCCATTCAGTAGGTTGATGGTTTCTTCAGCTGCGTGGAAAACTTTTAGTGTGATACAGTCCCATTTGTGTATTTCTTCTTCTGTTTCCCTTGCTGGAGAGACATATCCAAATGAATATTACTAAAAGTAAAGTCAGATAGTTACTGCCTACGTTCCCTTTTAGGAGTTTTATGGTTTCAGGTCTTACATTTGAGTCTTTAATCCATTTTGAGTTTTTGTATAAGGAAGAGGTTTAGTTTCATTTTTTGCAAGTATCTATCTGGTTTTCCCAACACCATTTATTAATAGAGCATCTTTACCCCATTGTATATTATTGCCTCCTTTGTCATAGATTAATTGGCCATATAGGAATGAGTTTATTTCTGGGCTATCTATTCTGTTCCATTGATCTATGTGACTGTTTTTATGCCAGTACCATGCTGTTTTGTTTATTATAGCCTTATAGTATAGTTTGATATCAGGCATCGTGATACCTCCAATGTTTTTCTTCTTTCTCAAAATTTGTTTTATCTATTTGCAGCCTTTTGGGGTTCCAGATACATTTTAGGATTATTTGTTCTATTTCTGTGAAAAATGGTATTGATATTTTGATAAACATTTCATTGAATCAGTAGATTACTTTGAGTACTATGAACAATTTAACATTATTCATCTAATCCATGAGCACAAAATATCTTCCCATTTTATTGTGTATTCTTTAATTTCTTTCTTCAATGTCTGTTTTCTGAGTACAGGTCTTTTACCTCCTTGGTTAAATTTATTTCTAGGTTGTTCTTTTTTGATGCAATTGTAAATGAGATTGTTTTCTTAATTTCTCTTTCTTATAGTTTGTTGTGCATAAAAATACAACCAATTTCTGAATATTAATTTTGTATTCTACCACTTTACTGAATTCATTTATCAGTTCTAATAGTTTTTTGGTGGATTATTTAGGGTTCTCTTATAGACAGTATGCCATCTGCTGGTGTTTGATCTTTTTAATTCATTGTTAAAATTAGTTGGCTAATATTTTGTTAAAGATTTGTGCAAGATATTGGACCAGTAATTTTCTATTCTTGTAGCATCTTTGTCTGATTTTTGTGTCTGAATTTGGGAATTCTGCCTTATAAATTGTTTGGTAGTATTTTCTCTCTTTCTGTTTTTTGGAAGAATTTGAAGAGGATTAGTAATTATTCGTCATTACATGTTTGGTGGAATTCATTAGTTAATCCAGCTGGTCCTGGGCTTTTGTTCGTTGATACTTTTTAAAGATTTTATCAGAATTATTTTATTTTCAATAACAGTTTACATTCAATATTATTCTGGATTCGTTTTAAATATATGGCACAGCGGTTGGTCAATCACATACCTTACAAAAGTGGTCCCCGGATGTTTCAAGTAACCACCTAGCCCCATACATGTTTATTATAATACTAGAAGCTCAGTGCATGAAATTCGTGCACAAATAGGGTCCCTAGAAGCTGCTGGCCAGGGCCTCCCTTCACACCCACCCTGGTCTGGTGCTGCCCACTCACCTGCTCCACCATCCCACCATGGTCCCACTCTCATCAGGGCCTATTGGGGCCGGCAGCGCCTCCAGTGCCCACGGCCAGCGCCGTGTGGCCAACACCCACCATGTTCCGTGCCATCCCCTGGTGGTCAGCACACGTCTAACTCCCATTTGGTCGAGTTCCTGCCCTTAGGGACAATTTGCATATTAGCCTTTTATTATATAGGATTATTTACTATATTCCAAATGCTTTAACTTGTATTTTTATGACTATTCTGTAACTACCACTTTATACTTCTTAACCCCTTCACCTTTTTCACTTAACGCCCTCCCCTCTCAACTCTGTCTATTCTTTGTATCTATGAATATGTTCGTATTTTGCTTATTTTGTTCTTTATAATCCACATATAAGAGAAAGCATATGGTATATGCCTTGCTCTGACTTATTTAACTTAGCGTAATACCTTCCGGGTCTATTTATGCTATTGCAAAGGTAAGATTTCATTCTTTGTTCATACTTCAGTAGTATTCCATTGTGTAAATGTCCCACAGCTTTTCTTAATCCACTCATCTACTAATGGGCATTTGGGTTGCTACAATGAACATGGGAGTCAATATATTCTTTAGAATTAGTGTTTTAGGTTTTATTGGATATATTCCAAGAAGTGGAATTGCTGGGTCATAAGAAAATTCCATCTTTAATATTTTGTGGTACTGCCATACTATTTTCTCTAGTGGTTGCCTCAGTCTACATTGCTACAAACTGTGCACAAGAGTTCCCTTTACTCCAGCACTTGTTTGATGATAGCAATTCTGACATGTGGTGTGAGATGGTTTTGATTTGCATTTATCTAATCAGTGATGTTGAGAAACTTTTTATTTGTCTATGTCTTCTTTGTAGAATTGTCTACTCGTGTTTTCTGCCCACTTTTTAATTGGATTGGTTGTTTTTATGTCACGTTGTCTGGTTGTCTGAGTTCTTTATAAATTTTGGATATTAACCCCCTTATCAGATGTGTCATTGTCAAATATCTTTTCTGAAAGATGAGACAGAGGGCCGGAGACCAGGACACAGGCTTTATTAGAGGAAAAGACCCTGCTGGGCTATCTTCCAGATGGAAAAGAGCACATGTGCTGGGGTGAAGGCGCCTTTTGAGGGGAGGGAAGGGAAGGGATGGGGCTTAGGGTACTCGGCACACGCTGATTGGTGGTTTCATATAAGGCACATAATTAGGGGCTTAGAAATCGGGGGTTAGGGTATTTGGCAGGTGCTGATTGGTGGTTCAATGTACAGTCCATATAAGGTGGCTGGTTAGGTGTTCAGGAATGTTCGGGCTGCAGGTGGAGTTCACGTCATTCTCTGTCCATCAGTTGGGGGAAGGGAGGATCTATCATTTTCCATTCAGTACACTGCTATTTTGTTTTGTCGGTTTCCCTTACTGTGCAAAACCTTTTAAGTTTGATGTAGTCTCATTAATTTATTTTTTCTTTTGTTTCCCTTGCCCAAAGACATATGTCAGAAAAAAAATATTGCTAAGAGAAATGTTTGAGATTTTTGTTCAGATTTATTTATGATTCAGAATTGGTAGAGTTTGTTTCCAGAATTATTTTTTCCATTTCTTCTAGGTTGTTCAATTTGTTGGCATATAATTTTCACAGTAGTTTCTTATAATCCTTTGTATTTCCGTGGTGTCTCTTATAATGCCTCATCTTTCATTTCCCATTTTATGTATTTGAGTCTTTGCTCTTTTTTTCTTAGTGAGTCTAAAGGTTTTTTGATGTTATCATTTCAAGGAACCAGTTTTTACTTTCATCTATCTTTTCAGCCTCTAGTTTGTTTGTTTTTTTCCACCTGATCTTTATTTCCTTTCTTTTTGGGCTCATTTGCTCTTTTTTATTTCCTACTTCCTTGAAGTATAGAAATAGGTTTGAGATTTTTTTTTCTCTTTCTTTTTTGATTTTTTGATAATCCTCACCCAAGGATATTTTTCTGTTGATTTCTAGAGAGAATGGAAGGGAGAGAAACAGTGATTGGTTACCTACTGCATGTGCCCTGGAGCCTTGAATGGAACCCACAATTTAGGTATGTAATCTTGACTGGAATTGAACCCAGGACACTTTGGTACATGGGCTAATCCCATCTACCCACTGAGCCAAACCGGCTAAGGCTCTCTTCTTTTTGATGTAGGTATTTATTGCTGAGAATTTCTCTCTTAGAACAGCATTTGCTGAGTCACATAAGTTTCAGTATCTTGTATTCCATTTGTCTCCAGGTACTTGATTTCTTTTGATATTTTTTTCTTTGACCACTGATTGTTAAGCAGCTTGTGGCTTAATCTCCATATATTTGTTTTATAAAGACTTGTTTTTTGGCCTAATATATAACCTATCCTAGAGAATGTTTCATGTGCACTGGAGAAGAATGTGTTTTGTATGTATCTATTTAGAACTTATATTCACATGTTAATTTTTACTATCTGGCTAAAAAATTCAATGAGCTTTTCTCAATTATTGAACCTGCTTTTCCAGAGCATTTGTTGTCTGTACTCTGAGAGTGTTAACACTTCAATTTAAATTATTTTAATTAAAACTCTATTACTTGAATTCATTTTCTTTTTACCTTAACTTCAACTACTAAATAGGCTCTTCAATGACCTCCCACTATTTTTCTTCACCATTCCATCCTATTGCTTGGAAAAACGAAGAAGAAGAAAAATGCTTCCTACAGCCTAGAGAAGACAACCTGAATTCCTAACTTGGCTTTATTAACCCACTTTTCTCTAGTCCTCACCTCCTCTTTATTACTTGAAACCAGGAATTATTAATCCTTTTTTTTCTGAATGTAACTGCAATTCCCTACCTTATACTTTTGCTAATTTTTTTTTCCAGAAATAGCAGAGGGTAGGATGAGATTTAACTACTTCCTTTTTTGTGTCTGCTGGCCAGTTAGCCACCTCTGATATATATAAAAGCCAAGTGAAAACAGGAAAACTATATTAAAAAATGTAAGTTCAAGACAAGTCTCTATCTTTGAAACTCCTGAATTATATGTTGCTGCTTAGTCTATCTCACATGGAAATATTGGAAAACCACTCTTGAAACCTGCCCATCCTATTAAGTCTGAACTCAAATTCTAAATCATTTATTCTGCTTTCTTTTATTCTTAAATTGAAAGAATTCTTCTTGGCACTTCTATATCATTTTTAAAACTCCTGTAGTTATTTTCTGTTTAGTATTATATGGGTTTATGTACCTACCTTACCCTCTTTACTCATAAACAATATGAGGGGATTTATAATATTTACTTTGGTATACTCCAGCACAAGCACTCAAATTATATGAACTATTTGTGTCTGCTTATTTATAATAGTCTAAATAGAGCCCAATTATCCCCCTTTAAATCAGGTCCATTTTATGTTGTTTTTACTCTGACATAAGTCACTAATCATTTGTGTCTTTATTGGACAACAGGCATTGTGCCTGTGATTTGGCCTATTCTCTACTGTCCAAGTTTTATTTTGCTTTAAAAGTATTCTCTATTTTATCCCATTTACATGATGTCTATGTAGAGAAATATAAACCCATACTTACATATTCATAGGCACACACTTGAATAAACATACACATCCCTCTATACACCTAAGTTATAATGGCTAGCACTTCTTCAGATGATAAATTTCTTGTATGCTTAACTTTTTTTTACATCCTGTCAGTACCTTACTTGATGCTAGACACCTAGTCAGTGCTCAATAAATATTCAATGCCTGAATTATTGTGTTTTTTGAAAACTCAAAATGTGGAACCTTTTTTATAGTCTTGTATATTTACATATGAATTATAGCAATTTTTAATATCTTTATGTGGAAACTGAATATGAGACTGCTTTTCACTTCTCAATTAAATGCGATCTCCAAGTCACATATAAAGCAGGAAAAAATATTTAATCAGTTTGGGTGGGGCACAATTTTCCCCCTTGAAATCAAACTGAGGAATCTGTAGAATGCCATGCACAGTTTTGAATTTGGAGTTATCCTAAAGCTGGCAAACATCTATATCTTCCACATCTGGGGCAGCATCTGTTCCATGTTGTTAGCAGAAGAAAACAAGGATATTGGGGTAAACACCATAGCACAATATCAAGTTCTACAAATCTAACAAAAGTATTTATTGTCGATCAAGTGGCCAAGAAGCAGGGTGGAGTTCATACTAAGGTGCGTGATAATTGCATTTCTCAACTCCCTTTAGAAAATGTCATACTCCAGGCCTGGGATAACAAGCTTTTGCATGACAGCATAGGGGCCTATACATAAGAAACTCATTAAGCTACCTGTAGCTGGGCCTCACCCCAGCCTTGCACTGGCATGGGGAGCTTAATGAGGTGATAATGAGGAGAAAATGGTTTAGCTCCTTTTTGGCCTGGTTTGCGATGGGTAGGGAAATCCCAGTCTCCAGTGAAACAGCCACCATAGAGCCTAATTCATCATTCAGGGTGGGTCTATACTAGAAGAATAATTTGCTTCTAGGCCCTGAAGTTATTTGGCTCTCCTGTCTATGGAAACAAAGCAAGCTATTCATTCACATTTGAAGGGACTGTCCGACTGACACCAATAAAGGGTGTTAAACTAGCTAGTCATTAGCATTTGAAGGGAATGGCCAAATAACGCCAACAAAGGGTGTTAAACCAACCCATATTATAGGTAGAGGGGGGTGGGAACACTATGCAATTCTAAGTGGATTAATGCCAGCATTATTTTCTCACTATAAACCCAGCCACCTCCCTAAGATTTCATATTCATTCAAGGCTGGACCAAACCTTCTTGGCCAAGTACTCCCCTTCTTTTTCCCTATAAAGAAATGAAAGCAGTGAGCCGGGATTAAGAATATAACCTCTAGTATAGTATTGGCAAGACAGAGATCAGATCACCAAACTATTGAGTATCCAGGCCACAATGACAAATTCAGTAAGATATCCTGTGGCAGTCCTCAAGAGGGGTCCAAGAAGAACAGAACAGTGATAAGTTTCATCTGACTTAAGGTTTTCTCAGTTAGGCTAAATGCTGCTGCTGATAACCCGCAAAGTAAAGAAAAATAAAAAAAGGCAGAAATCCTTTTTCTTAAAATAGGAATCCTTTGGAAAGGATTTCATCCTCTCATTGAAATCAGGCAGGAAAGTCAGGAAGAACATACAGCTGAGGTTCTAGTGTGGGTGTTACTACTAACTGTTCTACCAGGCGGAAAGTGACAAGAGGACACAGATATTACATTAACTCAGGAATTTTACTTATATTATTTTATTTTTAAAATATTCTTACTTGTGGGGTGCACAAAAGGCTCATTTTGTTGATATAAAAATGTCAGGTAAGAGAGTCTAACTTATCCTGCCTATCATAACTAGTAAGTGCCATAGCCAAAATTCACACCTAAATAATATGGTTTTCTATAATTTAAACACAATGGGGACCTCGACAATCATAGATCTCAGCTGATAGGGGATGGTGATAATTTAGAGATAAGTTTCAAATAGAGGATTTCAAGTAAATCATGGTCTATTTGATAAATAAATTTATCTTCATTCCTCACTGAATCAATAACAACAATTGCAAGCTCATAAGGACAAAGATAATGGGAGCGATAAAGACAGCAGTTGAGAAAAATATACATTTTGTACCAAAGCAAAAATAGAAGTTGAACTCATTATCTTCAAGAGATTGGGGAAGAAGCAAATTAATGCTGCAGAACGGTGTTAGGAGGGTGGGAGTTGAGTGGGCAACAGCAAGCTCTGAGACAGGATGCTGGATGTGCTGGATGGGGCTGAAACAAGAGGACTACTATTTCAATGTGTTCAGCTCTCTGAACCTCTCCCCTAGGACACCAGGCTAATGAGATGTTTCCTCCCACACCCTTCACCCTTGCACCAGCTTGTGATCTATGGTCAGATTGATTCACAACTTCTGCCAAAACCTTAAACATCATTTCCCCTTTAAAACTGATCTCCCCTCTGAGCTTCCTCATTTTGGTGAATTTTACCATAATTTGTCTGTCAGGCTATTTTATTAATTTATAGTATTGATTTTCTGATATTAATACTTATTTATCTTTACATTTTTATATTTTAAGAAATATACACTTAAATTATGAAGTATTTATCAAAATTTATTCTTCTTAGCTAGCATTTGTGTATGTATTGCTAAAATAATTGCTTTCCAATTATTTCTAATTCTGAGTTTCTAAAGATAGTAAGAGTCTAGAGGCAGGTCTAAGATGGCAGTGTAGATGGACACTGAGCTCTCTCCTTCACAAGAATACATTTAATAGACACATATTTAGAGGAAATCTTCTTGAGAGACAACTCTGAGCCCATTGAGTAGCTTCTTTACAATAAGCAAGAAAGAGGGACTGCATAGAGAAGGTCGGTAGACCATGAAAATTGGCAGAGCTCGTAGGGCATTGAGATTTAGGCATGCAGAGGGCTCTACCCAGCCTCTGCTCTGACTGTGTACAACTAAAGCAACAGCACATGAATACATGATGGGCCTCCCCTACAGGGTGAGACAGGCATGGCTAAGTGTGCAAGTAGCTGTACTGCCCAGAGAGGGAGCAGGACTAGCAAAGTGTGGTAGTACACACAGGCAGACCTGCCCCACCCAGATTAGAAAGGCAAGGAGGCATATAATCACCACGCTGCTCCACCCAGATTCATTCATTCAGACCAGGAGACATACCACACATGCCCACTTTGACTATAACCCACCTGCCAGAACTACGCAACATCCAGTCTACACAAAGATCACTCTTTATTGGACTTGTATTTGCCCACATGACCCATGCAGACCCCCCACACAATGGACTAATGGACTGCAACTAGCCTGATACCTAACTGGACCTGGTTCCAACATGGAAAGGAAACCCTGGACACTGGCTTTGCTTCCAGCTTTGCTGAAACCCCAGCTACACTTCTTCTATGACTGGACTAAGAGAAATGTGATTTTGGAAACCCAGGGATGTAATAAAAATCCATGCAAATAAAAATCACTCATTCTCCTGTGTGAGCCTCAGAAAATTTTTTCTCAAGGTATCATAAGAACAAACTTGAGAGTACAATAAAGAACACTTCAACAAAGAGTTAGAAAATGTGATGAAACAGCAGATTTGTTAATACAGAAGAATAGATTAGCGACATGGAAGACAATAATGAAAATCACTCAATCTCTGGGATAACATCAAGCACTGTAGGAATTCTAGAAGGAGAAACAAAATAAAAGGGCAGAAAGAATATTTGAAGAAATAACCCAAAAACTTTCCCAATCTGGGGAAGGAAGCAGACATCCAGGTCCAGGAGGCACAGAGAGTTTCAAACAAGATGAACCCAAAGAGACCCACAGGAAGAAGACATACCATAATTAAAATGACAAAAGTTAAGAGTAAAGAGATAATCTTTAAAGGCAGCAAGAATGAAAAAAAAAAAAAATCAAGCGCTATGCAAGGGGAACCTCATAAGTCTATTAGCTGATTTCTCAGAAGCAAATTTACAGGCTAGAAGGGAGTGGCAGGAGATATGTAAATTGTTGAAAGAGAAAGGAATCTATAACCTAGAATTCTATAGAGTTTCTCAGACAAGCAAAAAATAAAAGAGCTCACCACCACTAAAGTTGCCTTACAAGAAATTGTTGCCCTAACCAGTTTGACTCAGTGGATAGAGTGTCAGCCTACGGACTGTAGGGTCCCAGGTTCAATTCTGGGGATGTACCTTGGTTGCAGGCACATCCCCAGGGGGGAGTGTGCAGGAGGCAGCTGAATCGATGTTTCTCTCACATCAATATTTCTAACTCTATCCCTTACCCTTCCTCTCTGTAAAAAATCAATAAAATATATTTTAAAAAAAGAAATGTTAAAGGGTCTTCTTCATTCAGAAAAGAAAAGGTCATACCAAGAAATAAGAAAATACAGGAAAGAAAATAAAAATCTCACTGGTAGAGATAAATATACAGTAATCACAGTGGATCAACCACTTAAAAAGCTAATTTGAAAGTTAAAGGACAATAGGAACGCTAACTATAACTACAACAAAATATCAGAGAATACACAAAAGAAAAAGATATAATATATGACATCAAAAACAAAGAGTGGAGGGGGCAGTAAAAATATAGTACTTTTAGATCACAATTGAATTTTAATGTCTATCAGCTTTAAAATATACTGTTACAGATAGATAGATGATAGATAGATAGATAGATAGATAGATAGATAGATAGATAGATAGATAGATGATAGATTGATAGATAATCCTCTTGGTAACCATAAAGCAAAAACATAGAAAATTACACAAATAATGAAGAGAAAGAAATCTAATTAAAACACCAAGAAAATCAACAAATCAAAAGGAAAGAGATCAAGAGAAGAAAAAGGGGGCAGAATAACAACAGAAACAACCAAAAAGCAACAAAATGTCAATAAGCACATACCTATCCATAACTGCTCTAAATGTAAATGGACTAAGTGCCCAATCAAAAGGTAGAATGGCAGAATGGATAATCATAACCCATCTATATACTGCTTACAAGAGACTCATTTTAGATTGCAAGACACTCACAGACCAAAAATAAAGGGATGGAAAAAGATATTCCATGCAAATAGAAATGAAAAGAAAGCTGCAGTAGCAATACTCATATCAGACAAAATACTCATATCTTCAAAACAAAGAGACAAAGAAGGACATTATATAATTTAAAGAATTCAAGAAGAGGATATAACAATTATAAATATTCACCCAACATAGGAGTACCCAAGTATATAAAGCAAATATTAATGGACATAAAAGTAGAAATTAACAGTCATGGTATAATATTTGGGACCTTTAATACTCAACTTACCTCAATGGATAGATCACCCTGGCAGAAACATGGCATTTAAGGAAATATTGGTCTTAAATGCCATGTTACAGTAGTTTGTCTTGATAGACATTTATAGAGCATTTCATCCCCAAACTGCAGATTACACATTTTTCTCAAGTGCATATGGAACATTTTCCAAGGTAAATCACATACTAGGCCACAAAACAAGCCCCAATAAATTCTAGAAGATTGAAATCATATCAGCTATGTTTTCTAACCACAATGGCATGAAATTAGAAATAAACAGCAGAAAGAAAACTGGTAAAAACACAAATATGTAGAGATTAAACAATATGCTACTAAACAACCAATGGATCAAAGAGAAAATCAAAAACTACCTTGAGACAAATGAAAATGCAAACACAACCTTACAAAATTTATGGGAGGAAGCAAAAGCGTTTATGAGAGCAAAGTTTATAGCTATACAGGCCTACCTCAAAAACCAAATGAATAACCTAAATTTATACCTAAAGAAACT
The DNA here is from genome assembly GCA_026230045.1 of Corynorhinus townsendii. Lineage (NCBI taxonomy): Eukaryota > Metazoa > Chordata > Mammalia > Chiroptera > Vespertilionidae > Corynorhinus > Corynorhinus townsendii. Next base: position 163,422,984 of record JAPDVU010000001.1, on the reverse strand, counting down.
AAAAATGTGGGAGGAAAAAAAAAAAAACCCAACAAAAGAGTAAAAATAAATGAAATAGAAAACAATAGAAAAGAGTAATGAAACTAAGACCTGTTTCTTTGAAAATGTAAATAAAATTAACTAGTCTCCAATAAGACTCATTGAACAACAAGAGAACACACATAAAGTGAGAAATGAATGAGGAAAGATTACAACTGACACCAGAGAAATGCAAAGGATCATTAAAGAATATGATGAACAGTTACATGACAACAAATTTGACAATCTGGAAGAAATGAATAAATTTCTAGAAACATGCAACCTTCCAATACTAAACAGAAAGAAACAGAGAATCTGAACAGACCAATAACTAGCAAGGGAATTTAAGCAGTAATAATAATGATAATAATAAAAATTCCCAACAAACAAAAGCCCAAGACCTGATGGCTTCACAGGTGAATTCTACCAAACATTTAAAGAATTGGCACCTATCTTTTCAAACTACTCCAAAAAATTAAAGTTAGAAATGCTTTCAAACTCATTTTATGAAATCAGCATTACCCTGATACCAAAACCAGATAAAGACATTACAAAAAAAGATAATTACAGGCCAATATCCCTGATGAATGTTGATGCCAAAATTTCCAACAAAATACTAGCAAACCAAGTTCAACAGCACATTAAAATAATTATATACCATGATCAAGTGGAATTTATGCCAGGGATGCAAGGGTGGTTCAACATCTACAAAATAATTAATGGGATTTATCACATTAAAAAAATCAAGGATAAAATCATATGATTATCTTAATAGGTGCAGAAAAAAAAATTTGACAAAGTTCAAAATCCATTTATGGTAAAAACTCTCGACAAAGTGGGTATAAAAGAAACTTATCTCAACTGATAAAAGCTATATATGACAAGCTCACAGCTAACATCATACTCAATGGTGAAAAGCTAAAAGCATTTTTTCTAAGTTCAGGAACAATATATTCTATACTAGAGGCCTGGTGCACGGATTCATACACATTGAAAGGTAATTAATTAGAAGGTGGCCGGCGGGGCAAGACTGGCTAAGACAGGCTGGACACGCCCTGAAGCCATCCTCCCTGGGGTGGCACTGGGGCTCAAAAGGTGTCTGTGGAGTGAGCGGGGGTCCCTCAGGCAGGTGGGGTCCCTTAGCCTGGCCTGTGGGGATCAGGTTGAAACTGGCAGTCTGACATCCCCCGAGGGGTCCCAGAGTGGGAGAGGGTATTTTGCAAAGTTGCAGTCCCTCAGCAGCTCCTGCATTGAGCATCTTCCCCCTTGTGGTCATTGTGTGTTATAGCTACTGGCTGTCAGCCAGTCGCTTAGGCTTTCATATATATCCTAGAAGCCCAGTGCATGAAATTCGTGCATGGGGGACGGGGGTTGTCCCTCAGCCCAGCCTGCACCCTCTCCAATCTGGGACCCCTCAAGGGATGTCTGACTGCCCATTTAGGCCCAATCCCGGTGGGACCGTGCCCAAATGGGCAGTTGTACATCCCTCTCACAATCCAGGACTACTGGCTCCCAACTGCTCACCTGCCTGCCTTCCTGATTGCCCCTAACTGCTTCTGCCTGCCAGCCTGATCACCCCCTAACCACTCCCCTGCCAGCCTGATTGATGCCTAACTGCTCCCCTGCCAGCCTGTTTGCCCCTAACTGCCCTCCCCTGCAGGCCTGGTCACCCCTAACTGCCCTCCCCTGCAGGCCTGGTACCCCCCAACTGCTCTCCCCTGCAGGTCTGGGTCCCCCCCCCCTCCACAACTGCCCTTCCCTGCAGGCCCTGTCACCCCCAAACTTCCCTCCTCTGCCTGCCTGGTCACCTCTAACTGCCCTCGCCAGCAGGCTTGATCGCCCCCAACAGTCCTCCCTTGCAGGCCTGGACCCTCCCAACTACCCTCCCCTGCTGGCCATCTTGTGGTGGCCATCTTGTGTCCACAAGGGGACAGGATCTTTGACCACATGAGGGCAGTCATCTTGTGTGTTGCAGTGATGGTCAATCTGCATATTACTCTTTTATTAGATAGTTCTAATAAAAGATCTATCAGTTGGGGGCCAGCTGGTTTGCCTGGAAGGGTGTCCTGGATCAGGGTGGGGGTTCCCTTGGGGAATGGGGCGGCCTGGGCAAGGGGCCTGTGGTGGTTTGCAGGCTGGCCACACCCCCCAGCGACCCAAGCCGGGGCCCTGGTATCTGGGATTTATTTATCTTCTACAATTGAAACTTTGTAGCCTGGAGTGGAGCCAAGCCTTCTGCTTGCTCAGTGGTGGCAGCCATTTCTGTTGGGATTTATATATCTTCTATAATTGAAACTTTGTAGCCTTAAGCGGAGGCCAAGGCAGGCCAGGGTGTGCGGAAAGCTTGGCTTCTTCCATCACCAGGGGCAAACCTAGTCTCCTGCTCTCTCCAGCTCCATGGCTGCCACCATTTCTGTTGAGCTTTATTTATCTTCTATAATTGAAACTTTGTATCCTGGAGTGGAGGCCTGGGCCCGGCAGGGTGTGCGGAAAGCTTGGCTTCCTCCATTGCTGGGGAAACCCAAGCCACCCTCTTGCTCTCTGTGGCTGCAGCCATCTTGGTTGGTTTTATTTGCATATTTGCTCCTGATTGGCTGGTGGGTGTGGCTTGTGGGTGTAGCAGAGGTACGGTCAATTTGCATATTACTCTCTTATTAGATAGAACTACAGGCCCGTTGCACAAAGAGATTTGTGCAATAGGCCTTCCTTCCCTTGGCTTCCAGCATCAGTTTTCCTCCTGCACCTGGGACCCAGGCCTTCGCTTGGCCAGAGTCTGCTGCCTTCTCCTTCACTGCAGACTCTGGCTGTCGTCTGCCATCTTCGCTGCAGACTCTGGCCGGAGTCTGCTGTCTTTGTCTTCACTGTAGACTCTGGCCAAGTCTGCCATCTTCACTACAGACTCTGGAGTCTGAAGTCTTCATCTTCGCTGTGGCCAGAGTGCTAATCCTGTAGATCCCTTCGCCCCCCCTCTCAGAACAGGCCTCCTGCCCTGCCCGGCCACTCTGCGCCTGGAGCAGTTGGGCAGCTGCCATCGTTCTCCTTCTAATTTGCATATTCCCTCCTGATTGGCTGGTGGGCATAGTGGAGTGATGGTTAATTTGCATGTTTCTTTTTTGTTAGTATAGATAGATAGATAGTATTAGAGGATCTAGCCATAGCAGTCAGACTAGGAAAATAAATGAAAGGCATCCAAACTGAAAAGGAAGCAAACTGTCACCATTTGAAGATGATATTATACTATATGTCAAAAACCTTATTTATTTTATTTTTCCATCACCAATTATCCCTCCTATGCCTTCTTCTACTTCCACACTCCCCCCCCCCAACACACACACAATTACCACACTGTTGTCCATGTCCATGAGTTCTCTTTTTTTCTCAATCCATCCACCACTCCCAACCACCCCCACCCCAACCAGAGCCGTCTGCCTGCTATAATAGCATTAATTAAAAATTCAGTAAAGTATCAGTATACAAATTTAATAAACAGAAATCTGTCATGTTACTATACACAAATAAACAATCAAGAGGAGAAATTAAAATATGCCAATTTGCAATTGCATAAAAAAAAATGGCTAGGAATAACTTTGACCAAGGAGGTAAAAGACCTGTATTCTGAAAACTATAAAATATTAAAGGACAAAATAGAAGAGGACACCAATAAAGGGAAGGATAAAATGTGTTCATAGATTGGAAGGATTAATATCATTAAAATGACTATAGTATGCAAAACAATATACAGATTCAATGCAATTCCTATCAAAATTCCAGTGACATTTTTCTCAGAACAGAACAAATAATCCTAAAATTTGGATAAAACCACAAAGGGTCACTAATAGCCAAAGCTCTCTTGAGAAAGAAGAACAAGGTTGGAGGTATCGTGATCCCTGATTTCAAACTATACTACAAAGTTATAATAATCAAAAAATATGTACTGGCACAAAAGCAGACAAACAGATCAATGGAACAGAATAGATAGCCCTGAAGTAAACCCTCCTTTATATTGTCAACTAATCTATGACAAAGGAAATAAAAATAGACAATGGTGTAACAACTGTCTCTTTAACAAATGGTGCTAGAAAAACTGAACCGATACACGAAAACACATACATATAACTGGATCATTTTCTTACACCATTTACAAAAATAAACTCAAAATGTGCTAAAGAATTAAATGCATGGCCTGAAACCATAAAACTCCTAGAAGAAAACATGGGTAGTAAACTATTTGACATCAGTCCAAGTAATATCTTTTTGGATACATCTCCTCAAGCAAATGAAACAAAAACAAAAATGAACAAATGGGACTTCATCAAACTGAAAAGTTTTTGCACAGTAAAGGAACCCACCAATGAAACAAAAAAATAGCTTATCTAAATGGGAGAATATATTCATAAATGTATATCTAGTAAGGTATTTGTAGCCAAAATATATAAGTAACTCCTACAACTAACAAAAACAAATTGATAGATGACATGAAAGACATTTCTCCAAAGATGACATAAAGATGGCCAATAGACATATGAAAAGATGCTCAACATTACTAATCATCAGGAAAATGCAAATCAAAACCACAATGAAATATCATCTCACACCAGTCAGAATACCTGTTATCAAATAGTCAAAGTTTAATGTGCTGGTTAGAATATGGAGAAAAGAGAACCCTTGAATACTGTTTTGGTAATGTAAATGGGTGCAGCCACTAAGGAAAACGGAATACCACTTTCTTTAAAAAGTTAAAATATAACTACCATATAATCCAGCAATTTCACTGCTGGGTATTTATTCAAAGACAATAAAACACAAACTAAAAAAAAGATATATGTACCCATGTTCATTGCAGCATTATTTATAATAGTCAAGATATGTAAGTAACCTAGGGGCCCATTGATAGATTAATGGATAAAGAAGATGCATATATACATATGGAATATTATGCAGCAAAAAAAATAATAAAATATTTTAATTTGTGACAACATAAATGAACCTAGAGGGTATTATGATAAGTGAAATAAGTAAGAGAGAAAGACAAATACCATATGGTTCAACTTACATGTGGAATCTAAAAAAAATCCCACAAACAAACACAGACTTGTGGAAACAGAGACCAAAGGATGGTTACAAGAAGGGAGATGGTGGAAGGATGGGTGAAAAAAGGTGAAGAAGAATATAGTCAATAATATTGTGATAAATGTGTATGGTGACAAATCATTACTAGAACTAGTGGGTGATCACATAAGGTAAAAAAAAAAAAGTCAAATCACTATATTGTATACCTGAAATAAATATAACTAATATAATATTGTCTATTAAATATACTTAAATAATTATATGTATTTAAATAATATAAAAAGAGACATAGCTGAAGTTGTGGGCATGCTGTGCAAATATTGTGCTAGGCAATGCAGTGTTCCTTTTCCAATATCAAAACAATGAGTGAGGAAGCATCTGTTTGGGTAATTTTACTGTGAATCCTGGGATTCCTACAGATAAGATGGGGGGGGGGGAATCAAATCATGAGAAATTTCCTCCTTTTTTAACATCTCTCATAGGAGCATTATATGCTGGCAAGAAGGCAATTCTATTTTCTTGGTATTCAGTTGCCCATTTTCTTAAAAAAATGTTTTCATGCTGTTTTATTAATATTAAAAGAACTACCAAAAATTAAGAAAAAAGTAATATAAATAATGTAGTATCTAAAAGTTTTAAAGTTTTTACTTACACATTTTATTCTTATCTATTTGGAGTTTTTTTCTTGTATTTCATTGTATAAGATTCTGCAATATAATTCTATGTGATTTAACAATTATCACAGTACCATTGAATCAGAAGTTCCTCATTTCCCTGTGATCTGTAACATATACATGATTGTCATCATCTAATTAATAAGTCATATATCTATTTATGGTTCTTCTTTTCTGTCCCATTTTTCTGTCTGTTGCTGTGCTAGTTCCATACTGTCCTAATCACCACAGCTTTATAATACAGTTTGATATCTGGGTAGAGTAAGCTATCATCAGTTTATTCTTATTCAGAAGTAGCTTAATTTTCTTAGTTTTATTTTTTTGACCTATACACTTTTAGAATCAACTTGTCAATTTCTTTTAAATATTTGTATTGTAGTTTTGATTAAAAAAAAAAAGAAAGAAGTTACATTGAAACTTTATGTTGACTCTTCAGTTTTAAAATCCATGAATATGGCTATTTTGTTAAGATTTTCTTTGACCTCTGTATATATTTTTAATAAAGGTCTTGCATATTTTTGTTTGATTTTTTTTAGGTATCATATTTTTATTATTATACATTATAACATTGTTTTCTTCTATTTTTCTGCTGTCCTGTACAAATATATGGGTTTTTGTATAATGGTATCATATCTAGCCTAATATCCTTTTCTAATATAGCTAATCTTTCATTTATTTTTCTGTATATTCTTTTTGGTTGTCTGTATTGAGAAACCTTTTATCAACTGTTTATCAACAGTTTTATTTCATCCTTTCCAAATCTTAAATAACATTTTTTCTTCTTTTATTTTGTGGGTTAGGAATCTAAGGCAATGCTATCAACAATTGGTGTTAGTGACAATCATCCCGATGTTAAAAGTTAAGATTCCAATGTTTCACCATTTAGCATGATGTTTATCCACTTTACTAAAATATTTTGTGCTTGTCTCTTTTATAATATGTTAATTCATATTGATTGTATCAAATTATTTTTCTTCATCCACTTAGAAAATTATGTTTTTTTCTTTTAATCTGCCTTTTGTGGTAAGTTATAATTATATATTTACTAGCAGCCCAGTGCACAAAATTTGGCACATTAAAAGGGAATTAATTAGAGGGGGTGGGACACAAGCCTCTTGTCTCCAGGCCAGCGCAGGGGGCAGGGATGCGGGCCTCATGTCCTAGGCCCATTGCTGGGGGTGGGGACATGAGCCTCACGTCCCGGGTCTGTTGCCAGGGGTGGGGACATGAGCCTCATGTCCTGGGGCCATTGCCGGGGTTGGGGATGCAGCCTGCTGATCAGTCGTTACATGACGGTTTCCCGACCAATTTGCATATTATCTTATTACTAGATAGATTAGTATTAAGTCACCCTTGAATTTCTATAATAAATATCATTAGGCATATTTTTTATATAATTTCATGAATAAATTGGGCTTTGATTTTCCTACCCTCTACACCCTTTCTGATTTTGATTTCAGAAGTATACTTACACCATTCTCAAGTATGACTTGTAGTGCCCCCTATTTCCCTGTCCTCAGAAGGTTTAATTAATATTGACATGGTGTTTTCCTTGACTGGTTAATAGAATTTTTTTGTAAAACATCAGATCCTGCTTCTCAAATACTTTAATGAAAATAGAATATACAGTTTTTCAGTGTCTTCAAGTTATTCATACTAAATTATATTTCTCTAGAAAAGTGGCTGTTTTTCTAATTTTCAAATGTATAATCATTAAGAAATTCACAATTCTTAGCTGCATTTAATTCTAGCCTGTATACAAATATTTGCCATTTTTTTGCTAATACTGTTTATATGTCATCTCCCTTTTTCTTTCTTTTATTAAAAATCAATTTTTCTTGGGATTTTCTTTAAAGAACCACTTCTTTGCATTTTGGTTTTATTTTTCATTACTTTTGTAATTTCATTATTATTTCTGGTCTTCCATAAATTGTTTTATGTCTTGCCACTATATTTAAGTTTATTGTTCTTTCCCTAATTTCTTAAATTAGATGTTAGGTTGTTATTTTCAGCAATTCTTTTTAAATATAATTTAGGACTATAAATGTCCTTCACATTTTAACTTTTGCTGCATTCTATAAACTTCGTTTAGTATTTAATTACATTATTTTGTTTCTTTTCCAAATACTATTGTTTTCTTTATACCATGCATTATTTTGAATTTTTTTTTTTTTAGTTTCTCTAGTGCATGATTTTAAAATATATGTTTTTATTATTTATATTTTACTAAACTGAAGCATGGGGCTAAAGCATAGTTTTCTTATGCCTTTAGCCCAAGGGCAGCATTTACTTTCCTAATCTTACCTAATACTAGAGAAACATGTGAATTGACCATACCTCCACTACACCCACAGCCAACCAGAGTGAGTATGCAAATTAACCCAACAAAGATGGTGGTATATTTGCATACATACCTGGGTCCCAGGAACCTCCTTGGCACCCAGGTCACTCCCAGCTGGCCATCGGGCCGAGGCGTTAGGCTTGGGCAGGGGCTGAGCCTGGGATCGGAGGGAAGGAGAAAAAAATCAATGGAAGCATATCCTCAGGTGAGGATAAAAAGAAAAATAAAGAAATGTCATATCCTATGAAAGACATCTTAAAAATGCTTAAAGAAAGTTGTCATTTTTTCATGATAAAGGGAGCCTGGAGTCCATGTTGATGAAAATACTTTGGTGGCTGCAGTCACTGGCAGTGGCTGCAGCAGCAGGGTGATGGGGCTGGCGCCTTCCCCTAATCAGCCCAGTCGCCTTCCACAAAGGGAGGCCAGACTGCGGCTTAGGTCCGCTCCCAACGGGGAGCGGGCCTAAGCCATCAGTAGGCCATCCCCTGAGGGCTCCCAGTATGTAAGAGGGGGCAGGCTGGGCTGAGGGACCCCTCCCCAGTGCATGAATTTCATGCACCAGGCCCCTAGTTTGCTTATATCCTGAAACTGTTATTCTTGAATCAGCTCACTGTTTCTTTTCTTCATGTATGTATTTAGTTGTTCTAGGAAAAATTCCCTTTCTTTCATGTGACTTCAGGAATACGTAAAAGCATATGTGTGCTAGTTTTTCCAGGATTTAGTTGTTTTCCTGTAGTGAAGTCCTTCATAGTAGCTGCTTAATCTTTAGTAAGCTCTAAGAAATGTCTTCAAACACATCTTGGACATTGATTTACAAAGTCAAATGAAAATGCAGGGTATTCAAAAGTTTTGAAATGTTGTCCAATATTTTCACCTATTCAGTCTACTTAACTCTTTCTGATTCCCCAACTGTATGCTAAGGGAAGAGGGAATAATACCTAGTGCTAATCTGAGAAGGTGTGCTTTAGCTAAATTTCCTTAATTTCAGGCCCGCACCATCTCTGGTGTAGGTGATTGTGTGTGTTGATTTAAAAGATCTTCTTTTCTAGCTCTTAGTGAAAGACATGTAAATAGAATAGATGGTATTGTCAAATGTTCTTGGCTGTATAAAGAGGTGACTGGAATAGAAGAGCTCTAAGGTGTTTTTCACTTCTAAGAAAATAAAATATTATTTCCCACGAATTACCTACCAGTGAATAATTAACAGTTAAGTATCAATTACATTTTTTCTTTGTTGATGGAGTAGCAATTTCTAAAGTATATTTTATTTGTTCATCCTTTAGTCCTTCCAACAATCAAATGCTGCCCTCAAGCCACTAGTAATTGTTGCTGTATCTCCCTGTCACTTATGGATTGAGAGTTAGTGCAGTCTTTGTTAGTAAATGCAGATGGATAATCCAGCCCTAAAATCAAAGTTCAAACATGTACCCATGGAACTGGACTCCAGGGACAGAGCAATAGCTCGTCTTGCAGCCTATAACCAGACAGTTCAGAAAGAACAGGTTTATTGAATTGAAGCAATTTTGACCCTGTGATATTTATGAAGTCAGAAACCAGGAAGAGGAAATCAAGTTTGTAAGGTTAAGAAAATAGAAGGAGTGGCCTTGTGAGTAATGGTCATGGTCTGTGGAAACAAGTTCTAAAGGAGTATTTATGAAAAATACAGGTGGTATGCATATACACACAAATATATATAAATTTAACTTTTAAGAATATACCATTAGTTTTTTGTAGAAATCCTAAGAAACTAGATTGTCTTTATATTCAGAAAAATTTAACTAAAGTAATGAAATACAAGAGAGTTCTTAAGAGTCTTTCCAGGGCCTTAAATATAGTCAAAGATTTACACATAAGACTTTCGATAATACAACTTGAAAATGTTCATTTCTGAGATCAGATTCATAGAAAATCTGTACATGTAATCACTATTGGCTTTAACTGTTTTATAGCAATGTAATATAAAAATAATAAATATTACTATGCAGAATAGGGATAATTGTGTAGGCAATAATTTTATTTTATGCAAGTTAGTAAAATGATTCAAGATGGATGGACTTGTGTGAATCACACTACTCTAAAGTACAAAACTTTATGTCTTCAATTTGAAAGGTTGCCAGATGAAATATATGTAGAGGTGTGACTAAGCAGCATACAGATATTCTTATTAGATTAGATAACTCAATTTATTAGATGAGATAACTCTCAATATTTCAAAAGCAATCTGTGCCATTAACATTTTGGAAGTACATGAAGTGTCTCTTTTTTTTCAGGTTTGAAATTTCTGTTCATTCTCTAGTTTCCAATTATAATTGAGAAATCTTATGTCTAAAAGAGAAAAAAATGTCTGGGTCATTTATCTTATAGCATTAATGGGTAAAACAGGCCTCTAAGAAGCAGCTCATTAAAAAATGGAGCAGAATGTTCACCTATCACTCAGAAGTTTCTTCTTGTGTATCAGTCCTCTTATGGGAAGTGAATATAGAGTAACAGCAGTATTGTTTGTCAGTGTCCTCCTGTGATTGCAATGCATCCGTGCACATATTGTTTCAGACAAAAAATTAGTATTTTGCATTAGCAGAGGATAATTAGGCAATAAGATACAAAAGCGAGTGTGGTTATCATGAGATAAACACACACATGGGGTGTTATGAAGCACAGCCAAGTGTCTGTAATCCCTCTAGGGTATGATTATCTCATGATAACCACACACCCTGGAGTTGCCTTATTGCTATTATAAAATATCTTTATTATAGGAAGAAATTGTGCATTTTTGTGCAGAAAGGAGACGGAGCTGGCAATTTAGAATGCCGAACAGCAGTTTCAGCTGAGGTATGTGGTTTACATAGATTAATCTATCCCATTGGAATGTTTCCCCAGCCAAAAAAATGTTCCCTAAATCCAAGCAGTCATAATCTGTAGTGATGTGCAGCTATTTGGAGCATTTGAAAAATTCCCTGCCTGGTTCTTAGGCTGTTGGTTTGATGGCTGCATGGGATGAATGCTGAGATACACAATGAAGAGAGGATCTATGTACACAGTATTCTGGGAAGCCAAATTGTGATTTCAGCAAAGGTCAAAATTCTGTGCCATAATTTTATCTTGTTTCTTGAACAGATAAATATTTTAAATTCTTTATGGGAACATAATCTAATAATAGAGAGATTTGTAAGGGAGAGAAGTTAGGTGAAATGTGGAGATTGAAATAAAGCTCAAAATGTTCAGGAAAGGGTTAATGAATGTCCCCCATAGGAGATCACAAACTTGAGGCCAACAAACTAAAGAAACTGAGGGTTTTAAAACTAAATAAATGAAGGCCAAGTGGAAGTATGATGTACATTTATAAATATCTGATTTATAGTCATAAGGAGTGGATTTATTCTCCATGGCTGCAGAGATGGAATCAATTTAAGTGAAAATCATGGGGAAAGGATTTTATTTTACCATAAGAATCACTTTTAAAATATGAGTGGTTACAAAAATATGATGGTCTTTTCTGGAAAAAAATGAAGCAAAGACTAAGTGATATATTAAAGATTGAGTGATATATTAAAGGGGAATTCCTCAATTAGAGAAGTTCCCCCCGTATCTCAAAAATTGATTTTACAGTAAAAATAAAAATTATGGACACATATAAAATATCACATTAAATATGTAAGAACTGAAAAGAGATTGTGAATCCAAAATATTTCTCATGTATCCTTTAATAGGAATAGAAATAAGTATCACTTGTATGTATCATGAGTTTTTAGGTATACAAAGCACATTAAAATAAGACTCAATTGTATTGAGACATCCTTGATGGCTTAATGTAAAGGATTGGCTATAAGAATCCTATTTGATTTAAAAATTATAATTCTCTTTTCTGTGAATCTGATTATTAACCTAATATTCTAAAACTAATGAAATCAGAGGATGAGTGATAAACATTTTATTTAGGAAGTAAAATCAGCAATGGACCAACCTATAGACTATGTGTAAAGTAAAAGTCAATATTTATATTCATGTTTACGCAGCCAAATCTTCGGCGGGGGTGGGAGGGAATCCAGAGAATTTAGTCAACCTTTGGTACTTACATGGTAGTGACATCTTATTGTTTAATATGGGATATGAAATAGATGTAGATGATTTGATTGAATTAAAAATATATAATATATGCCATCACTTTTTTCAATGAAACAAAGCCAACAATTGGCTTAGATGTAAAAATGAACTGTGTCCAAAGATTTCTTAGCCAGCCATGGTGATGTTTTATTGGTTTCTGCATATCACTAACTGATGTGCTTTCATGTAAAAGCAATAACTCACAGTGTAATATATTTTGCATTGTTTTGATATGGGTTCCATAAGTTAGAATACATTTCTGATGTATAACTCCAAATCTTTACAATAAAACTTGCCATGGGGAAAATTTAAAAGGGTACCATTTGTTTTCTAAATATGCAACAGCATCTTGCACAGTAATTGACAATTGTTTCAATGGAATGCTATCATTTCTAGTCTAAATCCCCATCTTTTAATTTAGCCCTAGGCCATACCTTTTAAAGAAATTTCTATCTATGAAATATCAGATGCTCTAACAGGGCCAGACTTGTGTACCTCCCTAGTTAAGCTGTGTGAAAAATTTCACACCTACACTCAAACTGCCAAAATATGCTTCTTCACTCTTTTCAGTACCAAGGGGAAAACATATACTTTTTCCCTTTGGGCAGTTTTGACAGTTTTAACACAAGTGAAAAGCAGGTTTTGCCAGCAAAATAAAAAACAAAGGGAAAAAGGAAGAAATCTTGAAATTATAATGTGAGAACCGCAGTCTTAGCAGGCTGTAGATGGGAGAGGAAACAAAATATCATAAGCTAATACTTCGTCTTATCCAAGGCTGACCACATGATCAGCAGTGTTCAATTGCTTGCTGGGGAAGATCATGGCAAGTGAAAGAGGCTAAACACTTTAAGGGGGAAGCCAACACTAAATAAAAATAATAAAAAAATGGCAATAAAACTTGAGCCTCCTGCAGCATTTTCCCTCAGAGTTAAATCATAAGTAAAGCCAATTACTTTGAAGAATCTATCCCACATTGGCAAGCTTCCTTATACCCCTTTGCCCCACACCGTCTGTATTGTCAAGATTTAGAAGTTTTCTTTGGCTTTAAGGGAGAGAGATAAAAATATAATAGTCAACTAATACATCCCTGAGACATCTCATGCCACTATGGCACTGTAGAAAATCACTCTTAAAATTTTTGAGGACTCCTGCACTTTTATGCGAGAGAAGGAAGCTTCTTTGTTGAAAGGTTTTTAAATAGAAAAATGGTCATTTATGATGACCACTTTCCTCAATATTGCTATACCCAAAACACTCAAAAGGTTTGGAATAAAATAATGGGTCTAGAAAAACACATATAGATGTAGCTCAGGGAATTCTGCCTAGCAGAGAATTCTTCTGGACCCATGAATTCCTAAAGCATTTTTACACTCTTTAGTCATGCTTTAAAGCAATTGAACACCCAACATTAACATCAAGTCAATGGCAAATCAAATGTGCTGACCCGTTCTGCATCCACCCAAACTCATCTGGTAGGATACTGTATTTTCAGAACACATGGAATGAATTTTAAACTTGACTCTTATGTGGAAGTCTGTACAACATGCAGTTCAAAGCATTTACATAAAGATGCATCTTTTGTCACTTTGAAGATAGAGTTACTGTGTACTGAGAGACAGAAATTGTTGGGCCTTTTATATGAAAAGGGAACTGGTTTTTGTAATAATCTTAGAAGAGGGACAATTCTAAGTGCCATATTTGTAACTTAGAGAAAAACCGCTAATGACTGTATTTGAGGATTTGCCCTTTGGATTATTTGGTATGCTCAATAAATAATGAAAATAGTCACTGGAGTAAATGCTATTTAACTTTTCTGTACCTAATCACTGTAGACTTGTGAATTTGTAGAACTAACATCTCCGCATGAGATTAGCTGAAGCAATACCACATGTCAACATTTCAAGGTATGGGGGGATGAGGATGGCAGAGGGAGAAATGTATACTATTTTTATAGGGGGGTGGGGAGAGTAAACTTTTCCAGTGGCATCACACTAAATTTCAGAGCTGAGGATCCATGTTCTCTCCTGAGAACTCCTTCTAATCAGCCATCTTTCAACACAGTGGTTCTGGAAATTGGGGCTGGGCTTACAGTGACTTGTCACTGCCAGTGGTGCCTTCCATTGAGTTATCTCCTGCTACTGTCTTCTACTGGCCTCCAGTTTCCATGCCCGCTAATGCTGGTTCTGACCCAACACCACTATCCTGATGCCACCTACACTGCCCCAGCACCATTCAGGTAGGTGTTACCCTTAAAACTGCCTCCCAATACTGCCTCCTCTAGAAACCCTGGATGATTGCACCCAGCTAATTCGGCACTGCTTTTCTTCCCCCATCAAGTCTTACAGACTTTGGGAGAAAACCGTTTCTCCCAAGTGTTTCTTGTTGGAAAATGTTTTCTTTCTTTTTCCTGAAGATTCAGATATATGTACATAGGGCCTGAGAGGGAACAGATGTGCCAGTCACCAATCCCATGTTTCCTCAGCATTGTTCTTTTCCTTTAAGGAGAGAGGAAATGCTATGAGATACAAGTTTTGACCTTGGCTTCCTCTCAGGACAGTTTCTCTTTAAGATCTTCTCTACTCATCCCAACTCCCAGATAAGGACACATATGCCCAGTATAACAAATATAGTTTTGCCAAATTGTGGCAGACACTGCTAATGTTCTTCCAGGGACCATTTGTTCCTTCTTCATTTTAGTAATAGAACCTCCCCACCAATATTCATCATCCCTGAGTCTCAACAGGGTGTGGCAAGTCAGCTAGACACTATATTCTCCCACCTCTCTGCCCATGAGGTGTGACTCAGTGACTAAGTTCTTGCAATGGGTGTGACAAGAAGTGGCCTCTTAAAGTTTTGTCCTTAAAAACTATCACACATGCATTTCCCTCTCTATCCTTGCTGCTTCCTTCCGGCTGGGGAATGCCAACAGCCAAGGCAGCTGCCTGGGGCCAGGAGGGAAGCAACATTGAGTACAGCAGAGAAGTTCCAGCAGCATGGGCACCACAGTCCTGTGGAGAGAGAAAGCACAGCCTCTAGCTCTGACTCAAACTCACACATGAGAGGCAACGAGGCTTCTACCTTGTTTGCTCCACTTTCTTGTGGAGTTGTCTTTATTACAGTGTTTTGACCTGTGTTCTAATCAATAAAATAGGCCTGACACAAGAGGAATCATTTGATATGTATTTTGTCACATATCACAAAGTGTAGTAAATTAATAAACCCAATCAGCTATCTTCTCTGTTTTGTCATTGCTATTTGGGAGGAAATAATTCCACAATTACATGTACAAATGGTAACAAAAGATGACTGCATAACTTTAACTTGGGACTAATATAGCTCGCAAAGAAATTGAACCAGTATCTCAAGATGAAAAATGAGGTTGTATGTGAAAATAGATTGTATATGTAAGAACTCTGTGGACCATTAAGTATTAGTTACATTATAATTAGAATAATTATCATAATAACAACTACTATTATTTTACTAATATAATCATTATTATTTTCATTTTAGCCAGCTCAGAGACCCGAGTTGAACATATTTCTGCTGGTATTTGAAATATACTTTAGTCATCAGACACTGGTATGTTTTAATTGCTGTATCAATTCATTCAATATATATTTGTGGACCACATAACAGTATGTATCATAGAGGCCAAAGTAACAGTGACCCTACCTAAACTGACTCACGTTGCATATATGTTTGAATTTAGACTTCACACAAGACACTAAAATACACATGTCACTAAAGAGCAAATTTCTAAACTGTACATTTATTGATCTGGATTTATGAAAAACCCTGTGTATATAGAAAAATATACATGACAAATCAGGAAATAGCTTAGGAGAGGGTTAGTGGAATGGTGTTTGTTTTGTTCTTTAAGGAAACAAAATGAATGCCTGGTTTAGAGAGCAATTGAATGGGAGGAGAAGGGTATACTATGGGGTTACATAAGGTAGGAAACTCACATTTCTTTGCTAGTTAAAATGTGTGGGAAGCATTTTTAATGTTGCATACCTCTTTGTTTGTGTGGATATATAACAGTCTTGTTTTTCGTGAAGATAACTGGTTAAACCTGTGAAATGCTCATTGATCTAAGTGGATGGGTCTGAGGGGAGGGCCTGTCAGCTGGGACAGCTTATCAGAAGAGGGTTGTTTTTCCCACCCCCCTCCTTTCTATTTATCCCTAAACCAGGGAAAATTCCCCTGGGAGCAGGGAGGCCTCAGAGGGAACATTGCAGAGACTCAAGAGATGAGAAACGGTTTGTAAATGAGCATTTAAAACATGAAAACACTCTTGTTTTTAAAGCCAATTGAGTATAAAGTACCAGTGGGAGATGGGAGTTGACAGCTGGGACTCTTCATCCGTCTGGCCGAGGGAGTCTGAGTCAATCTCTGATGGATGAAAAGTAGGATTGGGAGAGCTCAGGCCTGTCAGAATCTGCTCAGAATTCCTGGGCTTGCCATTTCAAACCAAATGCAAACCTTCGAGAGTGAGATTAGAGTGTTTACAGAAAAATAAAAGAGGCTTGAAAATGCTTATTAAGAGGCATCTTAGAAATCTTTATAAAGCATCATCTGTGATGATTTACATGCAAATGAATCTGAATGTGCCTGGCATACATTATTTAGGGTTTTCAAATTTGATCAAATCCATGCTGATCATGAAAAAGAAATACACCCACAGAGAGCCACTAGAGAGTTTGAAGCAAGGACAGCTTGTCCATCCCAGGTTTAAAGCAGACTGGGGATAAGGGATGACCCCTGAGTGCTGTTCATTCAGCCACTTCAGGACAATGTTTGCTCCCAGAGCTACATTCTGAGTCCTGGGATAGCTGCAATGGCTTCTGGGAGCATGGGATGTCCTGGGAGCTCCAGGTTTGTATTGGAGAGCCTTAAACAGGGGTTTACCCCCATGCCCAGGAGAATGCAGAGGCTACAGTCTTATTCCAGTGTTTCTTGGGGGTCTGCACTTTTTCCACCAGGAGTTTCTAATTTCTAGGTTTTCCAGATGACCTCTGGTCTGAAGTGGCCTTTCTCAGTGACAGGAACGGAACTGGGACCCTGGGCCTTTGCTAATCATAGTCTGAATTACTGAAAAGGTTTCCCAAGTTCAGGAAGTTGCCACAGCATGTAGGATGTAGATAAATGTAAATAGAGACAAAAAACCTGCCACCAGGGCCTCAAACTGCCACGGCAGGAAAAGTCATGGCAAGGTTATATAACAAGCTAAAATAGGTGTCTGTGGAGACCTCATGGCACTGCTGCATTCTTACCTAATTGCTAAATGATGACCAGTCAGCACAAAATGGGTCCTGGAAATTGCAGGAAAGAAAGTGTAAGGGAGTGTGTATGGCTCCATCAAATAGAATCTTCAGCTTTGCACATGCCCTAGTGTAGCACCCAGAGTATCACTCTGGCCAGGGATTTCTGATTTTCTCCCTCAGTCTCCTCTAAAATCAGCAA
Source organism: Corynorhinus townsendii (assembly GCA_026230045.1). Taxonomy (NCBI): domain Eukaryota; kingdom Metazoa; phylum Chordata; class Mammalia; order Chiroptera; family Vespertilionidae; genus Corynorhinus; species Corynorhinus townsendii. The sequence goes on along the minus strand of JAPDVU010000001.1, from coordinate 163,405,314 downwards.
CTCAAGCACAGGGACAAATTGGCACTGAATTAAAATATGAAGTAAGCAAAAGTTTGCTTTAGATGTCTATTCCCTCCTCTTCCCACCTGCCCCTTCCACGCCCTCAACTATGTCTGCTCTTTCCAGCATAGCTCCTCCAGGCCAAGGCGTAGACCTTATACTTAAAAACTATTGCTCTGTTTAAAAATAAATAGGCACCTATTACATAATTTGGTTATTTTTTATAAGTCAAAAGATGTATAGCCCTTTCATTTATCAATCACTTTTTTCATTGTGTAAGCCTGACTCTTAATACAAAGCAGAATATTCCCCAGATTGTTTAAACAGAGAATTTTATGAAAGATCCCTGACAGAGATGTGGGCAGGGTCAAGGAGACAGAGAATGGCAGGCACTCAGAGATCAGCAACAGAAGAAACCACTGACACCCTCAATCTGACGAAGCAAAGTATGATGGGAACTCAGAGCTCGTGGCACAGAGGAAGGCAGCTACACCTGGAGATCTGGTACCCAGGCAGGGACACAGCAGGGAAGAAATACCCCAAACACGTGCTCCTGCTGCTGTTTCCCATTGGTTGAACCTGGACAGAAGCCAGAGGGCAAGGGATCCCAGTTACTGCTATAGTCTGTAGGGTCAGCCAACTGGAGCACCAGCAGGCCAAAGGATACAGAATAGGTTGGTGAGTGGGGTAGAGGGTGGAAGAAAAACCAGTACATTAATGTAATCCTTATCTTTTCCTGTAGCATGATGAGGCTGTTGCTTTCTAACATCCTACCTTCTATATCCAGTGGTTCTCAACCTTTCTAATGCCGCGACACTTTATTACAGTCCCTCATGTTGTGGTGACCCCCAACCATAAAATTATTTTCGCTGCTACTTCAAAACTGTAATTTTGCTACTGTTAATGAATCGTAATGTAAATACCTGTATTTTCCGATGGTCTTAGGCTCTACAGTAGTGGTTCTCAAGCGGTTCTCAACCTACCCTGCTAGTGACCCACAAGTTGAGAACCGCTGCTGTAGAGCCTAAGACCATCGGAAAATACAGGTATTTACATTACGATTCATTAACAGTAGCAAAATTACAGTTTTGAAGTAGCAGCGAAAATAATTTTATGGTTGGGGGTCACCACAACATGAGGGACTGTAATAACGGGTCACAGCATTAGAAAGGTTGAGAACCACTGTTCTATATTGTATGTAAGTCACTCCAAGCTCTGGTTGTAGGACTTCAGACAAGTTCAGTTTTAAAATCTCTTACCCATCACTATCACAATAACATTCTAATTGTTCTTTTCTCTCCTGTTCATCTTGTTCTCTAAAATATAATTAGTCTTCTTAAAATAGCTACACAATTCAGTCATTTAGACATAAGAAAGTACTTCATGAAAAAGGTGGTAATTGAGATAATTTCTTGAAGTATAATGGGTTTTGGCAGGTAGATATGGCTAGGGTGGACATTGTACACAGAATAAAATGTATAAAGCCATGGGCCTAATATAAAGCAGACTACATGTGAAGCATTGTGGGACATGAGCATTGTTGCTTATGGTTGGCACCATAGTGTGGAAACTTCTGTGTATGAACCTGTTGCTGCAACCAGAGGATACCCTAGAACAGTGGTCGGCAAACTGCGGCTCGCGAGCCACAGTTTGCTGCTCTGTTGACTAATGAGTTTGCCGACCACTGGGATAGGGGCTTAATCACAAGGAACAACAACAGCCTGTAATTATTGGAATCGAGAGTCTAGGTCAGTGGTTGGCAAACTCATTAGTCAACAGAGCAGCAAACTGTGGCTCGCGAGCCGCAGTTTGCCGACCACTGCCCTAGAACACAGAACAGAGTGGAGAAGGTGGAGAATGAGTCTAGACTGATAAAAGAATGTGCCCAGCAAATGAATGAAGATATCTTTTGGATGCAAAAGGACTACTTTTATTATTGTTGTGGCTTTCTAAACAGAGCCTTCAGAAAAGTGCTTTAATTCACATACGTGAGTTTAATAGTGAAGATTTTAAGTAGCCTGAGAGGAAAGAGAGATTGTTTCTACTCTAAAATTGGACCACTGGATATGTCTTTTATGTGTGTAGGTCCAGAGTTAGGTGGTAATGAACATGGATCACCATAGCTGTCACTCAGGCAAAGGTAGGCCGATGAAAAAGTTCTCACATAAAAAACAAGGGACTTCAGAGAGGAGGTTTTAGCCTATGATGTTATAATATTGTTTAGCATTCCAGAGTTGTTAGCTTAATCTACTTGGTGCTCTATTGCCATTTCTCACATATATATAGATTGATGTTAATTGTGATTAACAAATTATTTTAAAATAATTAAAAATGTCTCAGCCACACCCTCCGCCTAATACTATATATGCCTCAGTCTCTCACCCTATTGGGGCTCCAATTTATAATATACACTAGAGGCTTGGTGCACAAAATTCATGCACAGGGTGGGGGTGTGTCCCTCAGCCCAGCCTGTACTCTCTCCAATCTGGGACATCCCTCTCACAATCCTGGACTGCTGACTCCTGATCACCCCCTAACCAGTCCCCTGCCAGCCTGATTAATGCCTAACTGCTCCCCTGCCAGCCTGATTGCCCCTACCTGGCCTCCCCTGCAGGCCTGCTCACCCCTAACTGCCCTCCACTGCTGGCCATCTTGTGGTGGCCATCTTGTGTCCACATGGGGGCAGCCTCTTGTGTTGGAGTGATGGTCAATTTGCATATTACTCTTTTATTCGATAGGATAGAGGCCTGGTGCACAGGTGGGGTCCGGCTGGTTTGCCCTGAAGGATGTCCCGGATCAGGTTGAGGGTTCCTGAGGGTTCCCTTGGGGTGTGGGGTGGCCTAGGTGAGGGGCCTGTGGGTGTTTGCAGGCCTGACAAGCCCCCCAGCCACCCAAGCAGAGGCCCTGGTATCTGCGATTTATTTATCTTCTATAATTGAAACTTTGTAGCCTTGAGTGAAGGCCAGGGTGTGCGGGAAGCTTGGCTTCCTCCATCACTGGGGACAACCCAAGCCTCCTGCTTGCTCCAGCTCCGTGGCCGCCGCCATATTTGTTGGGTTAATTTGTATACTCACTCCTGATTGGCTGGTGGGCGTGGCTTATGGGCTTGGCTTGTGGACATAGTGGAGGTACAGCCAATTTGCATGTTTCTCTTTTATTAGATAGGATTTTTTAATGTATCCCATGTCTCTCTTATGGTATTTTATTTCTCCTACTTTTTAAAAAAAATATATTTTATTGATTTTTTTACAGAGAGGAAGGGAGAGAGTTAGAAACATCGATGAGAAACATCGATCAGCTGCCTCCTGCACGCCCCCTACTGAGGATGTGCTTGCAACCCAGGTACATGCCCTTGACCGGAATTGAACCTGGGACCCTTCAATCCGCAGGCCAACGCTCTATCCACTGAGCCAAACCAGTTTTGGCTATTTCTCCCACTCTTGTTTCTCTTTGTGCTTTGGGTTAGATATTTTCTATTTCTCTGTGTACCAAGTCACAATCTCAACTTTCACTGTGTTTTATCTGCTATTAGACCAATCTATTAAGTACTTACTTTCAGTTATAGTTTCAATTCCAGAACTTCCATTTAATTCTATTTCATAATTCTAACTTGCATGTAAAATTCTTCATTTCCCTTTATTTTATCCATCTTATACTGTACTAGAGGCCTGGTGCACAACATTTGTGCACTAGCGGGGGAGTTCCCCTCAGCTCGGCCTGTGCCCTCTTGCAGTCTGGGACCCCTCGGGGGATGTCTGCCTGCTATGTAGGTGGGAGAGGCTCCTGCCACCACCGCTGGGCTCACCAGTCATGAGCCCTGTTTCTGGCTGAATGTGCATTCCCACATGGTGGTCCCCATGTGGGAATGCACTGACCTCCTGCATTGAGCATCTGCCCCCTGGTGGTCAGTGTGCATCATAGTGACCAGGAATTTTGCTGTTTGGTCAATTTGCATATTAGGGTTTTATTATATAGGATTTTTAACATATTGTTAATTGTTTTATTTTGATTTTTGCTAATAAAATATTTGGATCACCTGCTTATCTTGACCTTTTTTTAAACTTGTTTATTGGTATGGGAGGAGTTGTATGGTCTTCTCTTTTGGCATCACTAATTACTTTTTACTGAATGGTAGGTACTGTCTATATGTAAGAATATCATAGGCACTCCAGCTGAGATTATTTTCCTTTAGAGAAGGTCACTCTTTACCCTGCAGACAGAGCAGAGGCTTATCACCTAAATCCAATCATGTATTGGGCTGAGCAAACACAGAGCAGTGCAGTAAAGCTCAGACTCTGTCAAGTTCACCGTTGTTCTTAGTTACAGATCTCCAAGAACTGGTATGTTCACCAGGATCCCATTCCTCCCTTTTTACTCAACACTCTTTTTGTGGTAGGGTGAAGCTGTAAAAAATTCCTCTTTTTTTTATAGGTGTTCTGTTTAGTTTCATATGCTTCTGTTCCTTGTAGCTTCAGAACTAAACTCAGAAAATATCTTAAGGGGAAAATCAGCTGTGTACCCACTTTTTACTCTTCCTTCTCATTGTGATTTTAAGCCCTTAAGTTTCCAGTTTTGTCTCATAAAGACTACTACTAGTTTCTATGACACATCAGTGATTCACTATCCATGGAAAACCTGGATCCTCAAGTTTTCATTCTATGCCTACAACAAAGCACAATGACTACAGAAGATAAGTGTGTTGTTTCAGTTTCCCTTTCTGTCCTAGCTGTTTTTCCCCTCTCTTGTCCATGTTGCTCCAGAAGCTCTCTGATGCCTTTATCAGATTTTTGTGTGCATGTGCTTTGTGTGACTTTTCTAGCGGTTCTCAATGGGGATGTTGGTATGATACAAGCACCTCAATTCTATGCTGTAGTTGTCTTAAATATAACTTTAAAAAATCCTACCAGAGTATAAATATTTTTTTCATTGACTCTAGAGAGAGGAGGGGGTAGGGTGAGGGAGGGGGAGGAGAGAGACAGAGACACAGAGACATTGATGTGAGAGAGAAATAAAGATCAGTGCCTCCCATATGTGCCCTGATTTGGCATTCATCCTGCAACCTGGATATGTGCCCTGACTGGGAATCAAACCCAAGACCCTTCAGTGCACAGATGACACTCTAACCACTGTGCAATACCACCATAGCTTAAATATAATTTTTAAAGGAAAGAAGCATATATAAAGGAATTGAAGTAGTGTGCTAAAAATTTTGGTGTATTATTGAGAACTAGGACACCTGGGGTATATATCTGGCTCTGCAATTAATCAACTGCATAGCATTGGACAATTTATTTGGCCTTCCTAATCATAATCTTTGTATCTTAAAAATAAAAATGTTATGCTAAATAAGCTCTAAGATATTTTCTATTATTCTGAAAGTTTGAACAATTTTACTAGCTTATAAGTAGAATTTGATATACTGTCATAGAACATCCCACAGAATCCATCATCATCATCATCATCAAAAATAAGTAATTATATCAGATTGTGAAGAAGGGACTGTTTTATGACATGACCAATGCTAGACCCCCATGCTAGATCCAGCTAGATCTGGGTCAGAACAGAGATTGCTTCTCCTAAATTCCCTTAGAGTCTCTCCAAACCTTCCTCTATGCCCTAGATGTGCTGGTTCTTAGAACAGGTCCTTGCTCTTCCCTGGGCAAGTATATAAGCCATTTTATCCTTATCTTGGGTGGGTCACACCCCAGTACCTCTATCTATCCTGCCCCGTCCCATATAATGCCTTAGGGCCTGCCACATGACACGGAGAACAACCATGTCATCTTGCACCTGCCCAAGATGTGCCTCATGTGTAAGTTTCCTTAATAAACTCTTCATGTAATGATGGAGTTGTCAGCCTCCTTCTCCATTCTCCACCCCAGAAAAATTTCTTAACATATATGCTTAGAAAATGATTGCTTTTTAGGGTACTATTTTCATAATAGATTAATCAACATAAATCACAATGCTAACGTGTTTCTGTAGGGATATTCATATTGACCATTATAACTAAGATGACCATATGTTTACCTAGGACATTCCAGTTTATATTTTTTGTCCCCAAATAATTATTATGTCTCCTCAATCATTCTAAAAAGTTTTCTGTTTTGGCTGAAAAATTACATATGTTCTCTCTAGTTATAATGCCAAAAGAAGGGAAAAAGTCTAGGTAGGCCAGATACATAATCATTCTTGTGAGATTGCACTAAGATTAGAATTTTTAATATGCCAAAAAGCCAAAATGACTATTGATGAAAGTACATTAATTTTGATTCAGATATAATATTGAAAGAATCTAGAATATTTAGGCATTATTTGAATCCCTAGAATAACTACATGACAGTTTTCCAATGTGTTCATGTTTCTCACAGAAGAGTGAGAATTAGTTAGACAAGGTGTTATTCACAACAGGCCAATACAAGGATCATCTAGCGAGAATCAGGGCTTTTAACAGACAGACAACTGAAGACAAAATATCAATGAGAGTGTAATCAGTGATGGAGACTGTTTGTAATACCTGTTATACTAATGATCTCTCTGGACCTAACGTCCCTAGTATTTAGAGACCTCATAGTTTAGCTGTGAGGTTTCAATGACTTTAATGGAAATATTATTTTATCACTAGGTTTTATATATAAAGACAATTATTTTACTAATTGCCTATATAACAAACAATATGTGTATAACAGACATATTTTTTAAATACTTTGGAAATTAAAAACATATCTTTATTAATATGGTTCTGGTTCAAGATGGTGACACAGGAAGACCCTGAACTCACTTCCTCCCATGAACACCAACCTACAGTTACATATGGCATACTTTCCTCTGAAAAATTTCTAATAACTAGTTGAATGACTCTTACACATCAGGAAAGTGAGAAAAAACCCACATGGAAATAGCACAGTCTCGCTATAACCCACACCCTTGGCACAGTCTCTCTCAACCAGCACAGGAACTAAAACCCGGAGCTTCTCCCTGAGGAGCAAAGGCACCACTACTGTGAAGACCTGCACTTCAGCGATGAGCTCCCAAACACCTAGCCCTGAAAGCCAATGGGGCTCGTGTCCATGAGACCCACAGGGTGATAGCAAACAGAACAGATTTTAAAGGGCTTGAACATGTGGACTCACCCAATGACCTGCACAGGGGCAACCAAATGAGTGGTGCCACTATTTGTGTAAAAGGCATATTTGTCTATCTTAAAACACTGTCCTGGGGAGTATGCACATCTAGGGCCTTCTGGGGTACTCTTTGGGGACAGAGGCTGAAAGGCACCATCTTTGTGCTCTCCTGCTTAGCTCCAAATTGCTGGTACCTCCCAGAAAGAAGCACATATCCTCCTTTGGCACCTGAGCTTTTGTGAATGCCACCCAGCTCATCTGGCTCTAGTGGCCAACAGGGCTTATGCTTGCTGTACCATAGGACTGTATATATTTTCATATCTAAAAAGCTACTGCCTGTAAGTCTGGCTTTCAATCAGCTAGATTCTGACTGAGATCCCCCTCTTTGGGACACTAATAGTCTTGGCACACCCTCAACTAGTAGAGCCATTAAAAATAAAATACACTGGCTGGACAATCACAAAGGTTTAAGAGTTACCCAATAAGTAGGGAATAAATCTCATCATTCAACCCTGCTCTCCTTCATGACTGGGAGAGGTAGATGTCTTATTTAACTTATAAAACCAACATAGAGAGTCAAAAGGAAATGAAGAAACAAATGAATATGTTCCAAACAAAAGAATAAAATCTCATTAAAAAATCCTTAATAAAATGGAGATAAGTGATTTCCCAAGTAAAGAGTTCAAAATAATAGTCATAATGGATGCTTATTAAATTCAGGAGAATGGATGAACACAGTGATAAAGAGATTAAAAAATATATGAAAGTACCAAATAGAAGTCAAAAGAGCTGAAGAATACATTAACTGAATTAAATATGCATTAGAAGGGTTCAAGAGTAGACTAGATGAGGCAGAAATAATTAGTGATCATGACAGGATACTGGAAATCAGAGCAGAGAAAAGAAAAGAAAAGAAAACTAAAAAATGAAAATAGTGTAAAGGATTTATGGGACAAAATCAAGCAGACCAACATTTATATTACAGAGGTCCTAGAAAGAGGAGAGGGAGAGAAGAAATAAATGGCTGAAGAAATAATGGATGAAAACTTACTTAAGCTAGGGAAGAAAATAGACATCCAGATCTAGGAAGCCTACAGAGTTCTAAAAAAAACTCCCCAAAGAGACCCACACCAAGTACCATTATATTTGAAAAAGTCAAAGGTTAAAGACAAGAAGATAATCTTAAAAGGCAGCAAGAGAAAACAACTTGTTATATAAAAGGGAACCACCATAAATTGATAGGCAGATATTTCAACAGAAACTTGCAAACCAGAAGAGATTGTCACAATATATTTTATGTACTAAAAGAGAAAAAGTCCAACCAAGACTTTTCTAACCATCGAAGTTGTCATTCAGAGTTGAAGAAGATATGAGTTTTCCTGACAAGAACTAAAGAGTTCATCAGCACTAAGCTGGCCTTCTAAGACATATTAAAGGGACTTCTTTAACATGAAAAGTAAGGCTACTGATGAGCAACAAAAATACCTATGAAATTATAAACGTAACTGGTGAAGGTAAACATATAGTAAAGGTATTGGATTAACCAATGATAAAGCTAATGTAAAGTTTAAAAGACAAAAGTAGTACAAATAACTATAGAATAATTAGTTAAGGTATACTCAAGATAAAAATATGTAAAATATAACATTAAAAATAAATGGACATTAAGGGAGAGTAAAAATGTAGAGCTTTAGAATAGATTCAAACTTAAGTTATCAACTTATAAATAAACTGTTATAAGTTGATATAACTAATGTTTATGGTAACCAAAGCAAAAATCTATAATAAGCATCTATAATAATAAAAGCATAATATGCTAATTAGACTAGATATCCTTCCAGACATCCTTCTGGATGACCTTCTGGATGAAGCTGGGGCTGCGAGGGAAGCCCAGGTCCCAGGTGCCTGCTAGAGGCTGGAGGGAAGCCCAGGCCCCAGGTGCCAGAGGGAATCTGGTGCCAGCAAACGGAAAGGAAGGCCTACTCTTGCACGAATTTCGTGCATCGGGCCTCTAGTATAAGAAATAAAGGGAAAAGAATCTAAGAATACTATTAAAGAAATCCATTAAACTAAAAGAGTAAGAGAAAAAGAAACCGAGTAACATACAAACAGAAAAACAACAACCAGAAAACAATGAACAAAATGGCAAGAAGTACAAAAATAATAGTTACTTTAAATGTAAATGAAGTAAATTCCTTAATCAAAAGACATGATGTGGCATGACTGGAAAAGAAAAACTGCCTAAAAATGCTCATTTCAGAGGTAAGGACACACAGAGAATGAAGGTGAAGGTTTGGGAAAAAAATGTTACATACACAATAAAACCAAAGAAAACTGGAGTAACTATACTTACATCAGACAAAATAGACTTTTAAAACATAGACTGTAATAAGAGACAAAGAAGATAATTGCATGATCATAAAGGGGTCAATCCAACAAGAGGATTTAACATTGCAAATATTTATGTATATAATATGGGAGCACCTATTATATAAAGCAAATATTGATGAGCCTAAAGAGAGAAATAGCATACAAGTATAATAGGAGACTATAATACTCAACTTTTATCAATGGATAGATCATGTGAACAAAAAATCAATATGGGAACATTTGCCTTAATATTACCTTATATTCAAATGAATCTAAGATATATACAGAACATTCCATTCAAAAGCAACAGATTACATATTTTCCTCGAGTGCACATGAAAATTCTTCAGGAGAGATTATATATTAGGTCACAAAACAAGTCTTAGTAAATTTAAGAAAATTTAAATTATATCAAACATTTTTATAAACACAATTGTATAAAATTTGTAATTAATTTTAATAAGAAAAGTGGAAAGTTCAGGAATATGTGGAGGTTAAACAACATGTTACTGAGCAACCAATGGTTCAAAAAAAATTCAAAAAGGAAATACAGATGTCTTAAATTAAAAATAGAAGTAGAACATACCAAAGTTTGTGGGATGTGGCAAAAGCAGTTCTAAAAAGGAAGTTCACAGAAATAAATGCCTACATCAGGAAATAAATTAGGTTATTAGATATTTTTTTTCAACACCTAAGGGACTAGAAAAAGAAGATGCAAAGAACCCCAAAGTTAGTACAAAGAAGGAAATAAAAATCAGAGTTGTAATAAATAATAGGCTAAATGACAATAAAAGGAAGAGCTGGCATTTTTAAAAGATACAAAAAATTGGAAAAATTTAGTTAGACTCACCAAGAAATAAAACTCCAATAAATAAAATCTATAATCATAAAAGCATAATATGCTAATTAGACCAGACGTCCTTCTGGATGAAGCTGGGGCTGCGAGGGAAACCCAGGTCCTGGGTGCCAGAGGGAAGCTGGTGCTGGCAGCTGGGGGAAGGAAGGCCTACTCTTGCACAACTTTCATGCATCGGGCATCTAGTCAGAAAATAACACAGAAATAGAAACAATTATCAACAAATTAACAATTAGAAAAAATGGAAAAATTACTAGGAACATATAATCTACCAAGATTGAATCATGAAGGAATAAAAATTCTGAACAGAAAAATTACTAGTATGGAGACTGAATCAAAAATTAAAACCTCCCCAAAAACAGATGTCCAGGACCATATGGCTTCCTGATGAATTGATATCAATTCTTCTCAAATGTTTCAAAAAAATAAAAGATGTGGTAACAATTCCGAAGTCATTTACAAGGCGAGAATTACCTGGGTAGCAAAATAAAACAAGAACACCACAAGAAAATAAAATTATAGGCTAATATCCCTGATGAACATAAATGCAAAAAATTCTCAATGCAATCTTAGCAAACTAAATTAAATAATACATTAAAAAGGTCATATACCATGAACAACTGGGATTTACTCCAGGGATGCAAGGATGGTTCAGCATCAACAAATCAGTCATGGTGGCATACCACATTAACAAAATAAAGGAAACAAATCATCATTATCGCAGTAGATGCAGAAAAAGCATTGGACAGAATTTTACATACATTTATGATGAATACTCTCAATAAAGAGAGTACAGAGGAAACTTACCCCAACATAATGAAAGCCATATATAACAAACACTTAGCTAACATCCAACCCAATGGTTAAAAGCTGAAACATTTTCATCTCAGTTTAGAAACAAAAAAGTATACCCACTATTGCCACTTTTATTCAATACTAAAAGCCTGGTGCACAAAATTCATGCACGGGGTGAGGGGTGTCCCTCAGCCTGGAGTACACGCTCTTGCAATCTGGAACCCCTCAGATAGTGTCCCTAGGCCTAGCCAGCGATCAGGGCCTATCGGGGCTTTCCTTCCCCCTGCTGCCAGCAGCTGGCTCAGGCCCGCCACTGCCACTGCTTGCCATCTGTGCAGCACTGTTCCCTCCTCCCCCACCACTGGTTGCCTACCTCTGTGGGCAACAGGCATGGGGTGCGAGCACTTGGCTGGCCTAGGCCTCCCTCTGCGGGACAATCGCTGACCGGCCCTGCACACCCTCCACAGCCTCACTGGCCGGTGGCCTGGGCCTCCCTCTGTGGGGCAGTCAATTGCAGTGCTCTGTGATCTATGGCTCTGAAGAGGGAGGCCCTGCCCACCCACCACAGCACTGCTGGCTGGGTAGCCTGAGCCTCCCTCTTTGGGGCAATCACGGAGCCCCCCATCTATCACCCCACAAGCTGGTGGCCTGGGCCTCCTCCCTGTTTGGGGTGATCAATTGTGAAGTCCCCCCATTGATCACCCCACAGAGGTAGCCTGGGCCTCCTTCTGTGGGGTGATCACGGGGCAATGGCATGGCCCCCCTGACCAATTGCATCACACCTGCCTGGCGCCAGTGTGTGTCATAGCTTGGTCGATCTTCTGGATGGTCATTCTGCTATTCAGTCATTTGGTCAATTTGCATATTATGCTTTTATTATTATAAATAGAATTGGAAGTCCCAGCCAATTCTAGGCAGGGAAATGAAATAAAAACATTCAAATTGAAAAGAAGAAGTAAAACAGTGAGTATTTGCAGATGATATTATATTTGTGATATTATATAATCAAAATCCTAAAGACTCCACCCCCAAAATTTTAGAACTAAAGTTTTAGAATACAAATATTAATACACAAAAACCTGTTATGTTTCTATATACTAAAACAAATTTATCAGAAAGAGAAGTTAAGAAAACAATACCATTTAAAATTGCATTGAAAATAATAAAATACCTGGGAATAAACTAACCCAAGATGTGAAAGACCTGTTCACTGAAAACTATTATACATTGATGAAAGGAAAAAACAACCACATATATTTGGAAATATATTCTATGCTTATCGATTGGAAAAATTAATATTGTTTAAGTGTCAATAGTATCCAAAAGGAATGTACAGTTTCACTGCAATCCCTATCAAAATACCAAGAGAATTTTTCACAGAAATAGAACAAACTATCTTAAAATTTGTATAGAATCACTAAAGACCAAGATAATCAAAGGCATTTGATAATAAAGAAAGCTGGAAGCATTACATCCCTAATTAAAATTATATTATAAAGCAACTAGTGGCCCTGTGCACAAAATTCATGCACAGTGTGGGAGAGGGGGTGTCCCTCAGCCTGGCCTGCCCTCTCTCCATTCTGAGATCCCTCTCACAATCCAGAACCACTGGCTTCTCAGCACTCACCTGCCTACCTGCCTGATGCCCCTAACTGCTCTCCCCTGCCTACCTGATCCCCCTAACTGCTCTCCCCCCTCTTAACCTAAACCCCCTAACTGCCTATGTACTCTCCCTTCCTCTCTGTGCCTTCAGACCCTGGTGCAAGAGTGCTGAGAGCTCTCTGCCGAGGCCCTGTCCCTATCCTGATGCCCCCCCTCTGGCCCTGTCCCTGCCCAGCAACTCCTGCCTGCATGTGCCTCCATTGGGAGTGGCCTCCGCCTCTGAGGCAGTGTGACCTTAGCACTGGGCAGGCCTGCGCTGGGGGCAGAAGTCCCCGCCCCTGTCCCCACCCACCAGCTCCTGCCTGTTGACCAGTCATGACTGGGACAGCATTTTAGATAGCAATCAAAACAGTAGGGTATTACCATAAAAACACACACATTTATGGAACAGAATAGAGAAGTCAGAAATAAACCCATGCATATATTGTAAGTTAATTTATAACATAGGAGTCAAGTATATTCAAAAGGAAAGAACAGCTCTTTTAATAAATTTTGCTGGGAAAAATGAACTGACATATGTAAATGAATGAAACTGGATCACTATTTTACACCATACACAAAAATTAACTCCAAATGGATAAAGACTAGAATGTAAGATTCGAAACCATAAATCTCTTGGAAGAAAATATAGGCAATTAGGTCCTTGACATTGGTCTTGAGGACAAGTAGTTAGATTTGATACCAAAACAAAGGCAGCAAAAGCAAAAATAAACGGGACCATATTGAACTAGTATAGCACAGCAAAGGAACCCAACAACAAAATAAAATATCGCTTAGTGAATGGAAAAAATATTTGAAAATATCATATCTGAGAAGGAATTCATATTCAAAATATAACAACTCATATAACTCAATAGCAAAGTAGACAATTTGATAAAAATTGAGAAGAGGATTTGTATAGACATTTTCCAAAAGAAGACATACAGATGGACAACAAGCAAATGAAAATATGCTCAACATCACTAATCATCATGGAAATACAAATCAAAACCACAATGTTAGAATAGCCTGTACCTACCTGTTAGAATGGCTATTATCAAAAGACAAAAAAATAACAAGTGTTGACAAGGATGGGCAAATATGGAACCCTTGAGTACTATTTTGGGAATGAAAACTTGTGCAGCCACTATGGAAAACAGTATGTCATTTTCTAAAAAAGTTAAAATATAACTATCAGCAACTTCACTCCTGGTATTCATCCAAAGAAGTGGAAATACTAACTAAAACAGATATATGCACACCCATGTTCACTGCTGCATTATATACAATAACTAAAATATGAAAACAACCTAAGAGTCCACTGATAGATAAATGATAAAGAAATTATACATAGACACATACATATGCGTGTGTCCAGACACACACGATGAAATATTATTTAGCCAGCAGTAAGGGGTGAGGGTTGGGGAAAATGGCTGACAGGAGTAAAAAATACAAACTTCTAGTTATAAATAAAGAAGTCATTGGAATATAATGTACATCATGGTGACTACTGTTAACAATAACATTGACTTTTGAAAGTTGCTAAGAGAGTAAGTACATCTTAAAAATTCTCATCACAAGAAAAAATGTAAATGTATGGTGGCATATAACTAGACTTATTGTGTTAATAATTTTGCAATATATAAAAAAATCATGTTATACATATAAATTAATATATAATTAAAATTTTAAAATATAACTTTCATATTTCTGCCATTTATGAACTTTCTCTTTGTTGATTATACAGTGTGTATAAATGTCTTGTTTTAAGATTTTACTGGAACAATGAAAAATAGTTCCAAAACTTTATTAGAGATTGAACAAATATAATATATTTGACTATTTTTTCTTTTTATGTGAATCTCATTTTGGTGATTGTGCCCAAGTAGCTTCAACAAGTTAGTGCTTATGTATTTTAACTACTGATACAAGAAGGGCCTAGAAGAAAAATAATATGCCTCCATTATTATATGTCTACAAACCATTCATTTGTCAACTCATTCATTTACTCAAGAAACATATATTGAAACATATATTTTTATGCTGGTTATATTGCTTTTTTCATTTTAAATTATTACATCATAAAAATTTCCAAGCTAATGCCTGGTATTCAAATCCATAGTATTTCCTGACTAATAACAATTCCATCAAGTCTATGTATCACAGTTTTCTTAATCATTCTATTGTTGACCATTTTTGTTACTTCTGAAGTTTTTAGAGCTGCAATAAACTTCTGCACATAAATCATTTTGCATATTTAGGATTATTTCTTAGAACTTTGTATCAGAATTAGAATTGCTGGGTCAAGGAGAATTAACATTTTTAAGGCCCTTCATATACTACCAACTTGCTTTACAAACTAGGCATATCAATGCTCATTACCAGTGGCAAGACATCACTTTAGCTTTATAAATAAAAATTGCTACTTTCATTGTGGACAGCAGAGCACAAATAAAAATGGAAACTAGCAATAAAATCAGAATCCAGAGCATTAGGAACCAACTTTTACTTTTGAAGATTTCAAAAACACATTTTTTCCAAAATGAAAATTAATCTTTCCTTTTAGTCTTTCATATGGCAAATTTGTTTCCTTTTAAATATATTTTGATGACTGGTCAAAATGATGAAGTGTGTAAATGCCGTTCTTGTTTTCCCTCATGACCACATCAAAATTACAACCAAATTATATAACAACCATCATTAGGAATGACCTGAAAACGAGCTGAACAGAAGTCCTCTGAATAAGGATGTAAAGAAGAAGCTATGTTGAAACAAGTAGGAAAGGTTCAATGTAGAATTAGCAGCTCATGCATTCATGGTGTGATGATTAAGAATCAAAATGGATATCTCAACTGCAGAGGTGCCCTCTGAGGAAGCAAGGGCTCCCAGACCCTCACTAGACTCCCCAACCCAGGGATCCAGTGTCTGGAAAAGGAGACCCCTTTATATCTGGCTGTGAAAACCAGCTGGGATTGTGGCCAAGTGAAACAGCAGGCTGTATTCAAGGGCCCACAGACTCAGTCACTCACAAACTCACTCCGAGCTCTAGTGCAGAGGTAACAAAAAGCAACAGAAACATACAGGGAATAACTAAATTAACAAACTTCAGGGTGAGGGCTAGACGGACAGCTCTCTCTGGGGAGAGAAATGCTGGCAGAAAAGACAGTTTCTTCTTCTTCTCTCTCTCTCTTTTTTTTAATCCTCACCTGATGATATGTTTTTCATTGATTAGCAAGAGAGAAAGGAGAGAGAGAGAGAGAGAGAGAGAGAGAGAGAGAGAGAGAGAGAGAACTTCTCAATGTGAGAGAAACATTAATTTGTTGCCTTCCATACATGCACGCCATCCAGAGATGGAACTAGCATCTTGGGTATGTGCCCTGACCAGGAATCGAAGCCATGACCATTTGGTGCACAGGGCAGTGATCAAACCAACTGAGCCTCACAGGCCAAGGAGAAATAACCATTTCTTTATTGATCCCTCCTCTTACCCATCTGGCAAATGGGCACTAAATCTTAGTTCTTCATTAACCTTGTAACACTGTTAGCCCTACCCTAATGATTCCCTGAGACAATACCCAACCTCTTCCAGTGGCCTCTCTACACAAGTAGTTTGCCTTGGGTCATGCTGCAGACTTTCCTAAAATGTTTCAAAGGTCCACAAACCCCAAACAAGCCACAGCTAGCTTGGTGTGCCCTGTATCTCTTACTAAGCTTCCCCAAGCCTGGCAGAAGTGGAAACCAGTCTTAACTTGCATTATAACTCCCATTAGGAAGCCCCAACTATTGCATAAGCAGCAGCCAATCTTGGCTTAGAACAGTGGTCGGCAAACTCATTAGTCAACAGAGCCAAATATCAACAGTACAATAATTGAAATTTCTTTTGAGGGCCAAACTTTTTAAACTTAAACTTCTTCTAACGCCACTTCTTCAAAATAGACTCGCCCAGGCCGTGGTATTTTGTGGAAGAGCCACACTCAAGGAGCCAAAGAGCTGCATGCGGCTCGCGAGCCACAGTTTGCTGACCACTGGCTTAGAACATAGTTTCCACTAGGTAGCCACAAAACCAGCACAGCTGGCAGCTTGCCTCAGCTTACATCATAGTGCCCACTAAGGGTCCCAGACCCAACAGTAATGGCACCCAGCCTCTGATTGTCAAATAGCATATCTCAAGCACCTCCAAGCTCAGCAAAAGTGGCAACCAACCGTAGATCATTTTGTATTTCCTACAGGATGGTCCCAGGCTAGACACAAGTTGTGGCTGACCTTGAACTGCACTGGAGCCCTTCCTAAAAGTCTCCAGAACCATTGATACCTGGTGGTGAGCTTCAGACCACACCAGAGAACCACCCAACCAGTTCCACAAACAAGGGCAGACTCTGCTGACACTAGAGCACTTTTAAAATGACATTCACTCTGTGGGATCAGCCCTTACTCAGCAGCTCACTAGCTGTAGTCATAGCATGCCTTTGCAGCCAGTCAATTTGAGGATCAGTCCTACCTTATGATGTGCCAATAGCAATCATGTCTCAACTACAACAGGCAGACACACATAACCTACACAAGGGACACTCCTAGTGCATTTAACTCCGGTGACCAGGAAGACTTACAAGTACACCCCACTGGTACCTACTACATAAGACCATCTGCCAACACCAGGAGACATAGCAGCTCTATCTAACACATAGAAACACAGACTTTAAGCCAAAATGCAGAGACAAAGAAACATGTCCCAGATGAAAGAACAGGACAAAATTCCAGAAAAAGAACTAAACAAAATGGAGACAAGCAATCTACCAGATCCAGAGTTCAAAACACTGGTCAATAAACTTAGAGGAAGAGTAGATTAATTCAGAGAATGTCAACAGAAAGATAGAAAACATAAAAATGAAGAAACAAAACATTAAAAAGAACCAATCATAAATGAAAAATACAAAAAGTGAAATTAAGAATTAGAGGGAATCAACAGCAGATTATATAAAGCAGAGGATCAAATCAGCAATATGAAAGACTAGGTCATGAAAAATACCCAACAGAAGAGCAAAAAGAAAAATCCCCCAAGAAGGACAGCTTAAGGGACCTCTGGGACAACATTAAGCATACCAACATTTGCATCATAGGGTTAATAGAAGGAGAAAAGAGAGAGTAAGGGATTGAAAACAAATAATGACAGAAACTTTAACATGGTGAAGAAAATAGACATACAAATATAGGAAGCACATAGGTCCCAAATGAGATGAATCCAAAGAGGCCCACACCAAGACACATCATAATTAAAAGGCTAAAGTGTAAAGACAAAGAGAAAAATCTTTAAGTAGCAAGAGAAAAACAGTTAGATATTAGAACTCTCATAAAACTATTAGCTGATTTCTCAGAAGAAATTTTGAAGTCCAGAAAAGATTGGCACAAAATATTCAAAGTGATGAAAGAGAAAGACCTACAATCAAGATTGCTCTACCCATTGAGGGTTCTATCTAGAATGGAAGTAGAGGTAAAAAGCTTCCCAGAAATAAAAAATAAAAAAAAGGTTAAGGAGTTCAGCACCACTAAATTAGTATTATAAGAAATGTTAAAGCGACTTTTTAAAGAAAATATTGAAAATATGATGAAGACCATGCATACATGAAAAAACCACAGCTAATATAATACTAATTGGTGAAAAGCTAAAATATTCTTTAGATCAGTAACAAGACAAGTATGTCCACTTTACCACTTTTCAATTTAATATTGGAAGTCTTTGCTACTTTAATCAAAAAAGAAAAATAAATAAAATGCACCCAAATTGAAAAGAAGTAAAATTATAATTATTTGTAGATAACATGATACTATATTTAGAGATACCTAAGGAACCCATGGAAAAAACACACAATTAAACCTAATAAATAAATTTAGTAAAGTAGCAAAATAAAAAATTAACATTCAGAGGTAGGTTGTATTTGATTATCAGAGAGAAAAATAAAAAAGTCACTCTTACAATTGCATCAAAAACATAAAATATCTAGCATAGCTGGTATGGCTCACTGGTTGAGCATCAACCTATGAACTAGGAGATCATGGTTCCATTCCAGGTCAGAGCACATGCACATTGCAGCTCAATCCCCGGTAGGGGGCATGCAGGAGGCAGCTGATTGATGATTCTCCTCATTGATGTTTCTATATCTCTCTCCCTCTCCCTTCCTCTCTTAAATCAATAAAATCATATTAGTAAAGTAAAATATCTAGGAATAAATTTAAGGATGTAAAAGATCTGTACTCAAAAACTATAAGACATTGAGGGAAGAAATTGAAGAAAATACAAATTAATGGAAAGATATACTGTGCTCATGGATATGAAAAAGCAACAGCATTAAATGTTCATACTACCAAAAGCAATATATTAATTCAATGCAAGTCCTATAAAATATAATGGGATTTTTCAGAGAAATAGAACAAGCAATCCTAAAAGTTACATGAAACCACAAAAGAAAAACACAGTCAGAGGTGTCGTACTACCTGATATCAAACAACACTACAAGGGCTATATAGTAATCAAAACAGCATGGTACTGGTTTGAAAATAGACATATGGATCAGTGGAACAGAATGAAGAACCCAGAAAAAAGCGTGCCTATAAGGTTAATTAATCTATGACAAAGGAGGCAAGAATATATAATGGGCTCAAGACTGACTCCTCAATAAATAGTGCTGGAAAAACTGGACAGGTACATGCAGAAAAGTGAAACTAGATCACTTTTTTACATCATATACAAAAATAAACTCAAAATGGATTAGAGACTTAAATGTAAAATCAGAAACAATTAGACTACTAGAAAAAAAAAACATAGGCAGTAATCTCTGACATTGCTCTTAGTAATATTTTTTAGATATGTCTCCTTAGGCAAGGGATACACACACACTAAACCATTGAGACTACATCAAACTAAAAAGTTTCTGCACAGCTAATGATACCATCAACAAAAATAAAAGATGATCTACTAAATGGGAGAATATATTCACCAATTATATATCTGGTAAGGGATAAATATTCAAAATATATAAAGAACTCATACAATTTAACACCAACAAGCACAAACAATCCAATTAAAACTTTGTCAGAAGACCTGAATAGACATTTCCCCAAAGAGGACATACAGATGGTCAATAGACACAGGAAAAGATGCTCAGTGTCACTAAACAGCAGGGAAATGCAAATCAAATTACAAGTAGATATTACGCACAACTGTCAGAATGACTATCATCAATAAATCAACAAACAACAAGAGTTGAGGATGTGGAGAAAAGGGAACCCTCCTGCACTCTTGGTGGGATTATAAATTGGTGCAGCCACTATAGAACACAGTTTTGAGGTTTCTCAAAATATTAAAAATAGAAATAGTATATGATCCAGCAATTCCACTTCTGAGTCTTCACCCAAAGAAATTCAGAACACTTAAAAAAGATATATGCATCCCTATGAACATTGCAGCATTATTTGTTATAGCCAAGATTTCTCTCTCTCTCTCTCTCTCTCTCTCTCTCTCTCACACACACACACACAAACATACACACATAGCATATTATCCACCATAAAAAAAAGAATGAAATCCTGACAGTTTTGACAACATGGTTTGACCTAAATGAAATAAGTCAGATAGAGAAAGGCAAATACCATATCATTTCACTTATATGTGGAATCTAAAATACAAAATAAATTAACAAACAAAACAGAAACAAACTCATAGATACAGAGAACAAATTGGTATTTGCTTGATGGGAGGAGGGTTAGAGGGGTTAGAGACTGGGTGGAATAGGTGAAGAAATTAAGAAATATAGATTGCCAGTTACAAAAATAGTCAAAGGGATATAAAATACAGCATGGGATACAGTCAATAATATTGTAATAAATACGTATAGTGTCAGATGGGTACTAGATTTGTCAAGGTAACCACTTTGTAAGTTATGTAAATGTCCAATAATTATATTTTACACCTGAAACTAATATAATATTGTTTGCCTACTATAATTAAAAATATAGAAAATGTGTTTTATCTTTGAATTTATAATATAAGAGGAAAATTAATTTTAGTGTGTAATATACAACAAATATCTGTAAAATAGCATACTGGACTAGGCAAATAATTCTATGATTCTAAAAGTATAGTTTTAGTTGTAAAAAAAAAAATAAGGGGACACTAGTATTGTATGTGAATCTCTCCCTTCTTAAATGCTTGTGGCCTAACTTCTCCAAATCTATTTTTAAGACTAGGAGGAGATTGACATTTAACAGCTAGTAAATTCAGAAGCATGTAACTGGGTTTACTCCATAAGTGAATAACTTATATTTGGGTACACTTATCTATCTTTAATTCAACCTGACTAGGATCCAGTTTTATTCCAGTCTTGCATTGAGATTATTTTTCATATTGAAGTCAGTGATATTCATTAAGTTTCCCATACTGCTTTCAGTGAAGCAGCAAAGTCTAGTCAATACCCTGTACTTTACAATGGAAGTTTATTTAGTGTGCTGAATAATAATCTAACATCCCCTTGGCTTCCTGATAAGGTCTTTGATGTTCTTAAATGAAGATTGATCCCACTCCCAGTTTGATCCCACTTACATCTGCATTACTATTTATGGCAACATAATTCTGGGAAACCGTATTAAAAACCCCTCCCCCTTAAAATTTACACAGAAACATACACATCAAAAAAGTTGAGTGCAAAATAAGCATTCATTTTGAATAATGACTAGGAAAGGAATGTCAAGCTTATCTTTAAGCTTATCTCTTTTTACGAATCAGAGAAATCCTAACATACTTCATTTTATGATCTAACACACACAGACATTCACATTACACTTTCATGCATGTATAAAATGTAGTCAATATTGCCTTAGCAAAAGCTAAAATACATGAAGCATCCCATATTCTTACCACAGCAGAACAAGTTATTCAAAGTTATAGCTCTCATTTGTTGGTCATTACTTACATGAAACTTTTCAAACTGTAAAATCACATTTCTCAAATTTATTCAGAAAAAAATACAAATGTATTAAAATATCAGGATCAAGATAATTCGATTGCTTAAATGTAATCCTTCAATGCATAATCTATGTTGAAAGCTGTGATGATTGATTTATCATCTGAGTAATTATTGGGCAGACTTAATTATTTTATGTGTATGCAACATATTTAATAAATCTTCCTGTTGTAATTATACAGGAAACAA
This sequence comes from Corynorhinus townsendii, assembly GCA_026230045.1. Lineage (NCBI taxonomy): Eukaryota > Metazoa > Chordata > Mammalia > Chiroptera > Vespertilionidae > Corynorhinus > Corynorhinus townsendii. Next base: position 163,383,323 of record JAPDVU010000001.1, on the reverse strand, counting down.
AGAATGAACAGTCTTCAAAAATTGAAGCTTGCATTATATTTATGGTCTGTTGTTTGGAAACCAATGATTTTTTTCTTCTGGGCATCTGACATTGCATTCCACTCCTGATTTCCATGATACATTACTCTCCTGACCTTAATTCTCTGACTGTTATTCTCTGATTACTCTTTGCCATGAGAGTTGGTAACTCCTAAGCATATTTACTAAATTCCTTTCTGTTTTTGCTTTAGGAAATTCACATACCCAGAAGAAACACTTTACCTTACCCACTTTATTTTGTCTGCTCTGGGTTTAATAACTTATCCTCTTGCATTAAGAGCATCAGTTGTCTCGTGAAAAGTGTCATTTACATTAACTATCAAAACCTAAAGGTGAGCATTTCAGAAATTAGGCCGGCATTCTTCCTACTCCACAATTTGCCATTAATTCTTAATTTTTCCATTATTTTCTATTTTCTTGAGACCTTGCAGTTATGTTCTGTTATCTTATTTTTATTACCACCTGTGCGTTACATATAACTGAGACCCACATCTTCTTTCTGTTTCCATATAACTCAACATTAAGTCAGGCTCCAATCTTTATCCAGACATGAATAATCACACAGCTTTTAATTTTAGAAAAAGTTTCTTGAATTTCCTCACTCCATGGACTTATATGTTCCTGTAACATTAAGTCTAAATAACTCAGTCTGGCCTTACCAAATTGTTTTCACTCTTTCAGGTCAGTTTTGTTGTCTAATACATACAATTGTGTGTTTCTTTTGTATATACACCCCCCCCCCCCCGCCCCCGCAAACACACACACATATGCACCTTCTCTTCTCAATTCCAAATCTATTCTTTAATTAATGTCTTCCATTCTTGGTTTACATTATTTTAAGTTGCATTCAGCTTTACATGACATTGTGAAATTAACCTTTCCAATGGGACTGCTAACTCTTCTATTTTTCTTGCACTAAGATAGAACAATGCTTGCCAGGTTCAGAACCTACTCTTTATTCAATCAATACTTTTGTTGACTAAACTATGTCATGAGATAGGTATATCTACATATATAAAAGCCTAAGCAACTGTTACGACCAGACGACCGGACAACTGGACAGTAGCTATGATGTGCACTGACCACCAGGGGGCAGATGCTCAACCTCCCGCAGTCCCTCCACCCAGCCAGCTGGCCCCAATTGGGACTGGGTGAGATGGCCCCAATTGGCCCCAGTTGCCAGCCAGGCCGAAGGACCCCATGCGTGCATGAATTCGTGAGCCCTGCCTCTATTGTATATATATATAATCTATATTATTTTTTTAAATGCAGACAGGAAGGTTTTTAAGACTGTGACAGATAGCATCAGAAGAATATTAGAACCTATAAAAACCCCCTGTAAGAACCAGAAATCTAAGAGTAAAATGAGAAAAAAAGTCAAATAGTTATAATAGCTATCTGCAGGAAATCATGCAACAGATTGTTTGTGATATGTGGCTGAGCAGCCTTAAGAATGCCCAAGCCCAAACTAGGTTAATGAGAGTACAACCTCAACTTTAGAAATATAATAAACTTAGAAAGCAGAAAAGAATCAATTGTGTTCAGATCTGTTTAAAGGAAGATGTGTGAGCAGAAATGGGTTGGTCTGAAAGAAGTCTAAAGAAAGATGAGTTGGAGAATATGAACATTTGTGGACATTGTCAGAGGGCGAGGGATTCTGAGTCTGAAAGGATAGAAGTTTTCTCAGGAAGGAACCATTCTCTGTGCTTTCCCATGTCATTGGGAAAATTTCACTTAGGATTTTCATGAGTTCTAACTCCATGAACTGGAAAGTTTCCATTGGCCCCTCCAGATCCAGTCTCTAACCTATCTTCTGACTTGTTCTATGGCCCCAGACTTCCCTCCTCAGCCCATATATCAGGGCTCCATTAACTCAAACTTCCACTTGGTCTCAGCCAATGAGGTAAGGGGTGGAGTGCACCAACAGAATATTGGAGGGCAGGAGAAGAGTTCAGTGTACAGCCCTCTACCTAAAGCCATAACTTCTGTTAACTGGTCTCTCTTCAAAGGCTTCAGCCCTCAGCAGGTCCCGGTCACAGTCAGTACCCCTGGCCATTTCAGGCCAAGCATTGAAAATACTTAACATTGTGTTGAGACTCCTTGAGTGCTTCTTCTTCCCATCATCATCCCTAGACCTTGACCACACCTGTCTAAATAAACCATCTTCTTTATGTGCCATCTCCTTCTTCCTAGGATTTCGACTGATATACACCACAGTCACCTATTGATGCTTATTAGGATATTTGGAACTCTGATAATGAAATAGGGGATAGAAAGAAGCATTTCTGTTCAATGGTTTTATATATATGTGTATAAAAACATTTGTGTGTGTGTTCTTCATTGTAAAATAATGAGCTTTTGTTCTAACTTAAAACTGTCTCTAAGGCGTTTGGCTTGCCTGACTAAATCTTGGAGAACACGTCCTACTTTGGGAACACTGATAAACTTGAGTGCGGGGTCACTGGGCCTTATGAAATCTCAGACTGAGTGAGAAACAGGCATAGGGATCTTAACTAATTTGAGAATTTTCTAGGAAAATATCAAAGTTGAAAAAGGTTTTGAAGTGTTTGAAGCCAGAAACAATTTTAGATTTTAATCAAATAGTGGAAATTTCATGATGGAGTTGGGCCAAATTTGGTTTCCTCTGTGGAGAATTACAAGAGCAGTCCTATATTGGAATCTTCTTTAGTTAGATGATCTTCATGTACCCTTGAACTATTGAGTCATTTTTAGATCTCTTATGGGAACATTCTCTTTCAGCTTGGGGCCAAGAAACTCTATTTTGATGACCTGCCTAGACATGGTAAAAAAACAATTCCTAATTTCCAAAAAACAATAAGCAAAAGATCAACAACCATATATAGAGAAAAAATACCTTTACATATGAACAGGCAATGCAGAGGAATGATATGCGAATTACCTTAAACATATGAAAAGTTGTGCAAATTTACTCATGAATGAGATCATAGGGCTGAGTAAGAGAATTTATAATATGAGCCTGCAGCATTTAATCACTTTAGAATATAAGAAAATTCTGAATGATTACTAGGTTCATGTCAAAACCAAACCAAATCTCAGAAACTAATTTAAAGAGGCTTCCACTGGCCTACAAAACAATTTAAGTATCAATAAGGAATACTGTGTGAAGACAACTGAAGCATAAAAATATATTTAAATCCATGAACTCCTAATGACATTAAAACAACTCATTTGTCATAGTTGAAGGATGCCAGGGAAGCAACTCATTATTCTGAAAACTAATAAAAAATGGAAAGAAACAAGAATTTATTCTGCATTCCCTATATAAAATTATTTAACTTGACAAGGAAAGTTTCTCTTGATAGGAGAATCCATCAATAAATTAAGAAGGAATGATAGATTTAGAATATTACTATTTTCAATCCCTAATGCAAACATTAAAAAAGAAAAAATCAGATATAATATGGCACCTGACAGAAATACACCTAACCACTTATCAAGTATTCTTACTAAAAAAAAAAAAAAAAAATCAAGCCTGAATCCAATCAGCCTCTAGATCTAACTAGCACTGTTCAGGAAATACAGGGGATAGAGAAGCATGCCTGCTACATGACACCACAGAAAGTAAGCAGCAAAATCCAGACTGTGAAAAACTCTATGGGCTTGCACAGTATTTAAATATTTTAAAAATATGGCCCACCAACCCCTCTCCTGGTCCCCCAAAAAACTAGGAAACATGTAATTGCAAAGATATATGCACCCCTTTGTTCATTGCAGCATTATTCACGGTGGCTAAGACATGGAAACAACTGAAATGTCCTTCGATAGACAATTGGATAAAGAAAATGTGGTACATATACACAATGAAATGCTACTCAGCCCTAAGAAAAGATGAACTACTGCCATCATGGATGGATCCTGAGAATATGATGCTAATTGAAATAAACCAGGCAAAGCAACCTAAGAACCATATGATTTCACTCATATGTGGGATATAAAATTAAAACCCATGAACACAAATAGCAGTGTGGTACTTGCCAGAGGGAAGTGGGGGGTGGGAGGGTAAAGGGGGGGCCTAATTTATGGTGATGGAAGAAGATTTGACTTTGGGTGGTGGGCACATGGTGCAATATACAGATCTTATAGAAACCCACACCTGAAACCTATATGCTCATATTAACCAGTCACCCCAACAAATTTAATTAAAATTAGTTATCAATACATAAGATTTAGATTATTAGGTGTACCAGTTAATGTGGATTTTTTTCAATAGATGGAGTTACACATATATTGATATATATATGCGATTTGATATGTATGGTATTTTGTTGTATTGACAGCAAGCTTCAAAACTTCATGTCAAATTTTCTGAAGGTGTTAATATCATAGATATTTTTATGCTTAAAAATGTCGAATTTTGTGCCCCAAAAAAGAACATTGGTGGGAAGTTTTAATTCATTACTTTATTTTGAAGAAAAGTGCTACTGAATAGTTTGGGAAGCTTATGGTGAACATGCTCCATCTCAAGACACTTGTGAACACTGGTTTAAACGCTTTGACAGTGATGATTTCGATGTGAAAGACAAAGAACGTCCAGGTCAACTGAAAAAGTTTGAAGACCAACAATTACAAGCATTATTGGATGAAAATGCATGTCAAACTCAAAAACAACTTGCAGAAAGATTAAACGTTGCTCAGCAAACAATTTCTGATCATGTACAAGCAATGGGAAAGATTTTAAAGAAAGGAAAATGGGTGCCACATCAACCGAACGAAAGACAAATGGAAAACTGAAAAGTCATCAGTAAAATGTTGCTTCAATGGCACGGAAGAAAGTCTTTTTTGCATCGAATTGTGACTGGCGATGAAAAGTGGATTTATTTTGAGAATCCCAAATGCACCAAATCATGGGTTGATCCAGGTAAACCATCAGCATCGACTGCAAGGCCACATCGCTTCGGAAAGACGACAATGCTCTGTGTTTGGTGGCATCAGGAAGGTGTGGTGTATTATGAGCTTCTAAAACCAGGTGAAATCTATAACACTGATTGCTACCAACAACAAATAATCAATTTGAACCATGTTTTGATTGTGAAATGACCAGAATGTGCCAGAAGACATGACAAAGTAATTTTGCTTCATGATGATGCACCATCACACATTTCAAAACCAGTTAAAGACACGTTAAAAGATCTTGCCTGGGAAGTATTAACCCACCTGCTGTATTCACCAGACCTTGCTCCTTCAGATTACCACTTTTCCAATCGATGGCACAAGCACTTCTTTTTTTTTTTTTTTACACTTTATTGATTTTGATTTTTTTACAGAGAGGAAGGGAGAGAGATAGAGAGTTAGAAGCATCTATGAGGGAGGAACATCGATCAGCTGCCTCCTGCATGCCCCCTACTGGGGATATGCCCGCAACCCAGGTACATGCCCCTGACCAGAATCGAACCCGGGACCCCTCATTCCGTAGGCTGGCGCTCTATCCACTGAGCCAAACCAGTTTCGGTAGCACAAGCACTTTCTGAGCAGCACTTCAAAACGTACGAAGAAGTGGAAAATTGTGTCTCTGAATGGTTTGCCTCAAAACAAGAAAAGCTCTATGGGGACGGTATCCACAAATTACCTGAAAGATGGGGAAATGCGTAGCTAGCAATGGACATTACTTTGAATAAAGCACTTTTGATGTTTCTCTTGAAATCATTGTGTTTTCTTTGATTACAAAATCCGCCATTATTAACCGGTACACCTAGTATATAACAATCCATAAGTACAACTTTTACTGAAAATTCAAAATATCTACTAACACTGGGCCTTCAATATTGAAAGCAACTTTTACCTTGGGCCAGGTAGCAGTTACATTCTCAAGACAAGCTATGTTCTCTCCGATTTAGTATAGATCTCACCAGGCTCTCTCTCATCATGTTCCTTGAGATCTCCAGATTTGCAGTCTCTGTTTTAAGAGATTTTTGTTATCAATATGATGGTGGGACAATCTGGTAAGTATGCTCTTACCAGACAGTGATTTGTTTATTCAAGTCAAACGATTTATCAGGTGCAGTATCAGACACTGCACCTAGGACTGGGACACACCACTAAATGAAATAGACAAGCTCCTGGAAATTATGTGCAGTGTGATGGTAAAGCATTATCTAATTCTTACACTGTGACTTCCATTTCTTGGGTCCTATACAGATGGAGCATCACATTTCCAAGATTATAAATTACTTTGTATTAGTTGCATGTTGAATAGTATCATTATATTTTCTCATTTGGTTGACAGCCAATAAAGAACTCTTCCCTCTGCTCTCACACCTTACCACCACATCACTAAAGGACTATTTACAGCAATATTTTACTCACTGTATTATATCCAGTTTATGAAGAAAAAATTGCAAGGCATACTGAATTTGCAAAAGACCACCCCCCTTCCTCCCCCCCCGCCACCTACCCATTCATACACAAAATTTGAAGAGACCAAACATTGAACCAGACACTGCAGGGATGTTCTAAGAAATAATTCAGATATTTATATTGTTCAGCTTTATGTATATCATATTCCTTTTCTGGTTCTCAAACTTTTTTTAAGTCTTTTTTTTTTAGAGCAGTTTTAGGTTCACAGTAAAATGGAGAGGAAGGTACAGATATTTCCCATATACTCCCTGCCCAAACACATGCACAGCCTGCTCCATTTTCAACATCTCACCAGAATGGTACATTTACTACAATTTATGTACTTACATTGACCAACATTACCATTCAAAACGCATAGTTTACCTTAGGGTTCATTCTTGGTATTGTATATTCTATGGGTTTGGACAAATATATAATGCCACATATTTATCAATATAATAGCACAGAGTATATTCAAGCCCTGAAAACCATCTGTGATATATCTATTCACCTTCCCTCTAACCCCCAACTCCCGGAAACCACTGATATTTTTACTGTCTTCATAATTTTGCCTTTTCTAGAATGTCATATATGGCAATATGAATAAAGCTATATATATATGTTATATAATTTTTTTTTTTTTTTTACTTTCCCCATAGTTCTTGGGTATTCTGCTTTTTTCCAGTCTGATCCCTTTGCTTTTCGGTTTTGGATGTTTATACTGAGATATCCTCAAGCTTAGGATTTCTTTTCTCAACCCTATCTACTATTAATAAACTCATCAAAGGCATTCTTCATTTCTGTTAGTTGGTGTGTGTTTTGCTTTGTTTTTAATCTATGGTATTTCTTTTTGGTTCTTCCTTAATTTTCTATCTTTCTGCTTACATTTCTCATCTGTTCTTGCATGCTATCTATCGATTAGTGCCTTTAGCATCCTATATAATAAAGAGGTAATCTGCAAATTGACCGTTACTCCAACACACAAGATGGCCTCCCCCATGTGGTCAAAGATGGCCACCCCCATGTGAACACAAGATGGCCACCACAAGATGGCTGGCAGGGGAGGGCAGTTGTGGTCAATCAGGCCAGCAGGGGAGGGAAGTTGGGAGGGACCAGGCCTGCAGGGGAGGATAGTTGGGGGGGGACCAGGCCAGCAGGGGAGGGCAGTTAGGGGAAATCGGGTCAGCAGGGGAGTAGTTAGGCATCCATCAGGCTGGCACAGGAGTGGTTAGAGGGTGATGAGGCTGGCAGGCAGAAGCAGTTAGGGGCAATCAGGCAGGCAGGCAGGTGAGTGGTTGGGAGCCAGCAGTCCTGGATTGTGATAGGGATGTCCAACTGCCCATTTAGGCAGTTGGATATCCCTTGAGGGGTCCCAGTTTGGAGAAGGTGCAGGCTGGGCTGAGGGACACACCCCCCCACACACACACGTGCACGAATTTCATGCACTGGGCCTCTAGTATTAATTATAATTGTTTTAAACTCCCAGTCTGATAATTCCAACATCCCTGCAATGTCTGGTTTTGATGTTTGCGCTCTCTCTTAAATTTGGGGGGCAGGTGAGGGCATGAGTGGGGAGTGGGGGGCAATGGGGGATAAGGACACATAAATAATACCTTAAGCAATAAAGAAAAAATTTAAAAAAAAAACACAAATTGTGGGGGCAGGCTTGTTATTCTTTTTGCTTTTTAATATGTCTTATTTTTTTTTTCTTGATAACTGGGTATAATGTACTGAGTAAAAAGAACTGTTTTAAATAGCCTGTTATTAATGTGGTGGTGAGGTGTGAGGATTGAGGGAAGTGTACTTTAGCCATGATTAGGCCTCAGTCTCTCAGTGAGCTATGAGCCTATACCTCTGAATTGAGAATTTCACAAGCATGTCTCAGGGACTTCTCTCCCCTCTTAGTTGGGAAAGGATGGCTAGAGTGGGCTAGAATGGAGGACTTTCCTCCCCCAGGTCAGTTCAGCTCTGCTAATACTCCCCCTGACCCCGCCCTCCCCCCAGGTTAGGCCCTGGTTAATAAGTTTCTCCTAAGGGCAGTCCTTGTTAAGAACGGAGTGCTCTGGCTTATTTCAAAGGTGGTTCCCTTCCCCTCCCCCTGCCAGAAGCATGAGAGGATATTTCTCCACTATTTACTGTGGGAACCTGGTCAGGCTCCTGGAGGTAAATCACACAAAATTGTGCCCCTCCCACCTTCTGCCAGAGTTTTTAACTCAGAGTTGTCAACACTGAGGCTCCAGCAATTCAATTACAGTTCAGATTTTCCTACCTAGCTGGCTCCCACAGTGGTTTCTACTTCTGAGTCACTGACTCTGTAAATGGTTATTCTCGGTATTCACCTGCTGGTGTCTCCAGTCTTGGGGGCTTGCCTCTCTTATAGATCCTGGAGAAATTGACTTTTCATTCTGTTCAGCTTTGTGCTTGCTAGGACAGAGTGCTGACTTCCAAGCTCCTTGCATGTGAGACTGGGACCCTGGTTCTCATTTCTATTTCATAGTGTGACAGCTACTGACTCTAACCTCAAGTGTGTTTGGGAAAAGGAGTGATCCCTTCATCACAGATTGCTGAAAAGGGAAAATAGTACCAAGTAATCTGAAGTTTGGATAACCAGAAAATTGAGATTCCAGTAGCTTCTGTGGGGATGAGGCTCTACTCAGTTTAGGACAAGGTGATTTGGAAGTGATAATATTCATGTGAAAGTATCTCATAGGCAGTTGGGATGATGTATATGGATGCCCATCCTGAGTTGTGCCCTATGTGTGATGGTTAAGAACTGGAGGTCTATTACTTGCTACTTAGAGAGAAAGCAAAAAAGAAAAAAATACTGATCCAAATGAGCCAATATCAACATTTTTACTGGCATACAAATGTCTGACCAATCCTTAAGTATCTGTTTGTCTACTTAGTGGGTTAGCTATAGCAGGTCATTAACCCATGGTTATCTACCTTGCTTTGCAGCTGAGTACTTGTTCCACTGTGTCCTATCCACCAGATATTTTTTCAGGCAATGCTAATTAATCCTATATAATAAAGAGTTGATATGCAAATTGACCCTCATGTCCTCACAAGATGGCTGCCTGTGACCAAGCCAGCAGGGAGGTTAGTGAGGGATGACCAAATGACTGAACAAGCAGGCTGCGTGGGGCAACCAGGCCAGCAGGGGTAGCAGTTGGGGATGATCAGGCCAGCAGAGGGGGGCAGTTGGGGGTGCCCGAGCCGGCAGGGGGTATCAAGCCTAAACCTGCAGTTAGACATCCCCCGAGGGGTCCAGGATTGGAGAGGGTGTAGGCTGGGCTGAGAGAACCTCCACGAAATTCATGCACTAGTGTTCATATACTCCTAAGGACTATGAAATCCAGTAATAAGTCTGCTTTTAACAAAACCACATAGTGCTTATAAACTAAAAGCAAATAACTTTTGGCTTTATTTTTGCTTCTCCCTTTCCCCCCCCTCTGGCATGGAAAGAGGAGTGGGTTTATGAACTGTGTATGAGAGAGAGGAAGGATGGCAGAAGCTAGAATTAATGATAAAGACAGCCAACACAAATGAGGAAGGATGGATGAACAGAAAATAAGTAGAAGATAGAACCAAGCAGGAGAAATTTCATTTTAAACTCTACTTCATCAGGTACTTTCCTTCACCTTCTGGAATAACCTTGCCCTGTGGAGAACAGTGAGGAGAGGTTAACTATAGATATTTATTGTTAATGCTTCACATCTGCTGTATCATTAAATATGACAGAGATATTGCTAGAATTTCAGATTAGGTACCCATTGTGGCTCATGAATTAAAATAAGGGAAGATCAAGTATGAAAATTTGCTTGATAGAAAAAAAAGAAGATCTCAGAAAGGGAGGAGACCATTTCCATGTCCAGACAGTTTGATGCTGTCTAAGACAGCACCCACTTTATGTGTTGAATTCAAACCCAAGTATTCATTTAGTCAACTATTACAGGTTTAAAAATTTTCTATGACCTGAAGAAATATGATTCATGGCATCTAACTGAGTAGGGCCAGATGGGCAGAATCCCGAGTTTTTGAAAGTGTGTTCCTTGTACATGGGCCTTTGTCCATTTTACCATCATTTCTCTCAACTTCCTGTGTCCTGAAGCTCAAACTCTCAGCCCTGCTTTTTGGATAAAGACTGAGCACTTGTCTAGCAGGCAAGACTCTCCAGAGCCTTGATTTTTCCTCTGCCTCTTTATCTTCCATTTACAAATTTTCAGCTTATCCACACTCAACTATTTATATCTCTTTCTTTTCAACCTCTTACTATTTGGTCAAATAGCTGTCTCAGCTGCAATACTCATTATCTGGGCCCACCTATGTTCTCCACTTCTTCCGTGAAGCCTTTCCTGAGTCTCCCCCTGAATATAACATCTTCCTCCTCTGAAAGCACTTGTTGGGTATCTGAATTTTTTTACACACATCTTGCATTTCTCTTAATACCAGTTAGTTTTGTGTATGTCTATAAGGTGTCCCTCAACCTATAATATTGTTTCTCTCAAGGCAACAAATATTTGTTATAGGGCATCATACTCAGGCCCAGAGCTCTGGGAAAGTATCTAACTTGGGCATAAGTTAGTGATGCCTCCTACTCTCAAGTTTGATTTTTCCAATGTACAGCCCAAGGGCAATATGTTCTTTATGCCAGGCAGGTGCTTGGATGTGTGTCTATTATTTTTCATCTTCACACTCCTAAGAGGTGGGCGGTCTTCTGTGTTTATAAATCTCAAAACTTAGAAGTCAAATAAGCAACTCAAGGTCATGTGCACATAAATATCTGAGCCTGGTCTCTATCCCAGCCCCACCAGCTCAATATTCTACTTGCTTTCCATTGTGCTCTGATATTTTTCTTGGTTTTTCTTAAGTGGACATTTATGTTTAACAAACAGAATCATTTTATAAATTTTGTTTTCAATTACAGTTTGTATTCAATATTATTTTGTATTAATTTCAGGTGTTAGAGAATCATATATCTTACAAAGTGATCCCACCAATATTTCCAGTGCCCAGCTGGCACTGAACATGGTTATTACAATATTATTGACAATATTCCTATGCTGTATTTACATTCCCATGACTGTTTTGTTTAACTACCAATTTGTACTTCTCAATCCCTTCACCTTGTTTACCTAGTCCCTCATGCCCCCTCCTCTATGGCAGTGGTTGGCAAACTCATTAGTCAACAGAGCCAAATATCAACAGTACAACGATTGAAATTTCTTTTGACAGCCAAACTTTTTAAACTTAAACTTCTAATGCCACTTCTTCAAAATAGACTCGCCCAGGCCGTGGTATTTTGTGGAAGAGCCACACTCAAGGGGCCAAAGAGCCGCATGTGGCTCATGGGCCGCGGTTTGCCGAACCATTGCTCTATGGCAACCATCATTCTGTTCTATGCATCTACTAGTATGAGTCTGTTTCTATTTTCTTTGGACACAGAATAATTTCTTTATACAGAACGTATGTCTGAGTTATTTCTTTTAAATACAGAAGCCCAACTTCTCTCTGCCTACCACATGTCCCAACTTTTTCTCTAAAGCTCACTCTTTCTCTCCCTTCCTCTCCCTCTCCCTCTCCCCCGCACTCCCACACCCACTCTAATGTACATGTCTGTTTTGCATGTGGTGGAGGTTGCTGTGTGCTTAATACAAATTCTGGAAGTCCTGCTGCTGACTCCATGGACTTCAGAGGTAAAACAATAAGATCCTTGATAGTAGTTGGCTGCAGTCTTTCCCACACAATCCCCTAGACCCGTGGTCGGCAAACTGCAACTAGCGAGCCACATGAGGCTCTTTGGCCCCTTGAGTGTGGCTCTTCCACAAAATACCACGGCCTGGGCGAGTCTATTTTGAAGAAGTGGCATTAGAAGAAGTTTAAGTTTAAAAAAATTGGCTCTCAAAAGAAATTTCAATCATTGTACTGTTGATATTTGGCTCTATTGACTAATGAGTTTGCCGACCACTGCCCTAGACTAAGACTGCTGAGACCCTCAAAGCCATTGTTCAAAGGTCACTCACACCAATGATCTATACCAAGGGAAGGGGCTCTCTCTAGAATGTGACAAACTTTTTGTACACAAACATGCTCCAAAGATGTTTTTGTGACAAATAGGAGTGAGCTTAGCAAATCACTGTATCTATTCCTAAAATTAATCTCTGACCCAAACCTTAAGCCTTGTACTGTCACCATGTGAAAAAATATTAAAATATGCACATGCACAGTTTCACTCTCATCCTTGCCCAGGAGGACAGTATTATAAAAATGTTTCAGAATGCAGTTTTTCCTTAGTTTGCATTCTACTTCTACTACATACTTACTGTCTGATATTGCCTCAATGCTATTTTCCATAAAATGCGAATGATATTACCTATTTAGGGTTATTGGAATTGGATTAATCAAGATAATGCATTTCTCAGAAAAAGCGCCCAAAATATTAGCCATTATTTATTATTACTTTGCAAAACTTTATGGTGATGGCTGAATCATGATGAGAACAAGAGGAGAACTGAAGAGGCTAAATGAGACTAAGTTAATTTATATTATTTAAGTTGGGGTAAAATTCATATCACATAAAATTCACTATATTAACCATTTTGAAATGTACAACTCAATTGCTTTTAGTATAATTACAATGTTTTACACAAGGCACCAATAGAATTGTCTAGTTTCAGAACTTTTTAATCACCACAAAATGAAACCCATACCCATTAAGCAGTCAAATCCCATTTCTCCCTCAGTACCAGGCCCTGGCAACCAGTGATCTGCTTTTTGTCTCTGATGATATGCCTAATTCTGTCTATTTCATTCAAATGAAATCAGATAAAATATGGTCTTTTCTGTGGCTTTTCTCACTTAGTATAATGTTTTCAAGTTTTGTTCATAGTGCAACATGTATCAGTACTTCATTCCCTCTTATGGCTGAATAATATTCCATTATATGGATACATGATATTATGTTTATCCATTAATCAGTTGATGGAGATAGATTTGTTTCCACCTAAATGACAGCCTTGCCTGAAAAACAATGACTAAACTGTGGGACAATGGAACGAGTAGATTGCATTTTAGCTATTGTGATTGTCCATCCTTTAACCTTCAACCTATTCATGTTTTTAGATCTAATGTGAGTGTGTTATAGACACCATATAGTTTGATCAAGTTTTTTATCCATTCTATGAGGGAAGTCAATAATGGTCACAAGTAAATTAAATAGCAAAGAGCTTTCTTACTGAAATTTAAACTATTTTTTTATTGAGTATTACTATGGCTGTGGTAAGTTTTTTATTAGATTTCAGAGACCCTATCATTGTTTTTGTGAATGGAGAATTTGGAGCTCCATAATACGCCATTTTTGCTGATGCTACATTGTCAATTGATTTGTTTTTTTAAAAGGAGTGTAGAATTTGAAGAGCATAGCTGGAGGTTCCACAGGAAAATGAGAAAAGAGAAATTGGAGAATGTGACAGGGGTCCTCAAGACCTCTCTCAGGTTTGATGATTCTCTAGGAAGATTCAGCATGTAGTTGTACTAGCGGTGATGATTTTTACAGTGAAAATACACAAAGCAAATCAGGAAACAAAAGGCACATGGACAAACTTCAGAGGAAACCAGGAATAAGCTGTAAAGAGTCATGCATGAGTGGGGTCAAACAGGGAGCACTCATTCCTCCACTGATAAATTGTGGCAATACATTAATAGTGACAAGCTCATTAGGATCTCAGTGCCTGGAGTTTTTACTGGGGGCTAAGCACATAGGAAACTTCCCCCTGGCACATAACAAAATTCTAGACTAGCCAAAAAAAAAAAAGTTGATGTTCAGTATAACTAACATTGCTGCTACAAACACTTCCAGCATAGTGAGCCATTCTTATCAGTAATAGTGGTAGGAACCAAGGTTGCAAATATCAGCTAACCTTGCAAATATCAGCTAACCTTGCAGCTAATCTTGCAAGTAGGTCTTGTTAGAATAGCAGTCTAAAGCCTCCTATGTCAAGCATTTTTTTATACAAGGTACTTGCCACATGGTAATGAACTCTGGGACATAGTAAGTAAAAGAGATTCTTAGGAAACTTGGTAGTGTATTTTGTGATGTAATTTTTCCTTCTTTTTTTCTTTTTTCAGGGGATTTTGATAAAGACTTGCAAGTTCATGGTAACCATAAGGAAATTCTATAGTAGATACACAAAAGAGAAAGAAACAAATCCGAGGATAACACTAAAGAAAATCATTAGACTACAAAGAAAGAGATCAAAAGAAGAAAGAAACAGAGGAACTACTAAACAGCCAGAAAACAATGAACAAAATGGCAACAGTAAATACCTAGAAATTACTTTAAATATAAATGTACTAAATTCTCCCATTAAAAAGACACAGAATGGCTGAAAAAATAAAAACCATCAGGACCCTTCTATATGCCACCTATGAGAGACTGACTTCATGTAAGGACACAAACAGACTGAAAGTGAAGGGATACAAAATGATATTCCATGCAAATAGGAACAAAAACAGAGCTGGGGCATCTATGCTAATATCAAGATATATAGACTTTATATAAAGACTGTGAAGAGAGAAAAGGAGGTCATTGCACAATTATAAAAGGGGTCAATCCAACAAAAAGATATAACATTGGTAAATATTTATGCAACTAACAAAAGATGAACTAATATATAAGCAAATATTACCAAGCTTAAATAGAGAAATAGATAGTGATACCATAATAGTAGGGCTTTTCATACCCCACTTTCATCACAGGATAGATCACTTGGACAAAAAAGTAAACAGGAAAATATTAGCTTTAATCAATGTATCAGACTAGGCAGACTTAATATATATATATATAAACATTACATCCAAAAGAAACAGAATATATATTCTCAAATACACATGGAACATTCTCTTAGATAGATTATATGTTAAACCCAAAACAAGTCATGATTAATTTATGAAGGTTGAAATCATAAACAAATTTTCCAACCACACTGGTATAAATCAAGGAATCAATTAAAAGAAGAAAACTGGAAAATTTACAAAACTGTAGAAATTAAAATCATGCTAACAAACAACCAATGGGTCAAAGAAGAACAAAAAAGAGATAAAAATATTTTTTAAAAACATGAAAATGAAAATACAATATACCAAACTTAGGAGATGCAGTTAATGTGGTTTTAACAGGAACGTTCATAGTAATAAGTGTCTAAATAAGAAACAAGAAATATCTTACACAAACAATCTAACACCTCAAAGAACTAAAACAGAAGAGCAAATGAAGTTCAGAGTTAGCACAGGAAGGGAATAACACAGATCGGAGTGGTGATGAATGAAAAAGACTAAAATGACAATAGAAAATATCAGTGAAAATAAAAACTGGATTTTTGAAAAAATAAAGTTGACAAAGCTTTATCTAGATTCAGCAAGTAAGAAAGAGAAAACTTAAATCAGAAATTAGGAGATGTACTACTGACATTACAGAAATAGAAATAATTATAAGATACTATGAAAAAGTACATGCTCATAATTGCATAACCTAGAAAAAATGAAAAATTCCTAGAAATGTATGACCTACTAGGACTGAGTCATGAAGAAGTAGAAAATGTGAATAGACCAATTACTAATAATCAAATACTTCCCAATAAAAAAAAAAAAAGTCTAGCATCAGACTACTTCACTGGTGAATTCTACCAGATATTTATAGAAGAATTAATACCAATCTTTCTCAAATTTTTCTAAAAAGTAAAGGAGGAGGGAACACTTCCAAACTCATTATAGGAGGCCAGCATTACCCTGATATCTAAACCAGACAAGGATGCCACAAATTAAAGTACAGGTCCACTTCCCTGATGAATATAGATACTACATTTTTCTATAAAATATTAGCAAACCAAATTCAATAATATGTGGATAGGATTATACATCATAATCAAGTGAGATTTATTTCAGGGGTACAAGGATGGTTCAGCATCCACAAATCAATCACTGTGATGCACTACAATAAATTAAAGGATAAAAATTATATGATCATTTAAATGGATGCATGAAAAGCATATGACAAAATTCAACCATTTATTATAAAAAAGACAACCTCCTAATAAAGTGGGTATAGAGAAACATACCATCAACATAATAAAGGCCATATATGACAAACCCATAGCTAACATTATACTCAAATGTGAAAAGCTGAAAGCTTTTAACCTAAGGTCAGGAACAAACTAGGATGCACAACATGCCACTGTTATTCAATATAGTATTGGTGTCCTAGCCAGGGCAATTAGAAAAGAAATAGAATCATTCAAATCGGGAAAGAGGAAGTAAAATTGTTATTTGTAGATGACATGATATTTTGTATGGGAAATCCTAAAGACTACCCAAATCTGTTGGAGCTAATCAACAAATTCAGTGAAGTTGTAAGATACAAATAATACACAGACAGCTATTGCATTTCTATACTCTAATAACAAGCTTTCAGAAAGAAAAATTAAGAAAATAATCCCATTTACAATTTTATCAAAAACAATAAAATACCTGGGAATAAATTTAATCAAGAAAGTGAAAGAAATATCTATACACTGAAAGCTACAAGACATTGATGAAAGAAATTAGAGAATACAGAAATAAATAGGAAGATATCTGTGCTCATGGGTTGGAGGAATTAATATTGTTAAAATGTCCATATTATCAAAAGCAATGTACAGGTTTAATGCAATCCCTATTATAAATCCGATGGCATTTTTCACAGAAATAGAACAATCATAAAATTTGTATAGAACAACAAAAGAGCCCAAATAGCCAAAGTAATCTTGAGAAAGAACAAAATTATAGGCATCATGCTACCTGATTTCAAACTATATTACAAACCTAGAGTAATCAAAACAGGATGATAATGACATAAAAACAAAAACATAAATGAATAGAATAGAGCGCCTGGAAATAAACCCACACATATGTGATCAATTAATTTATGACAAATGAGTCAAGAATATACAATGGGGAAAGGGCAGTCTCTCTTTTTTTAAATAATTCTTTATTGTTGAAAGTATTACATATGTCCCCTAAGGACAGTCTTTTCAATAAATGTTGTTGGAAATATTGGCCATGCAAAAGAATGAGATGATGACTGTGTCATACCATATATAAAGATGAACTCAAAATGGATTAAAGGTTTGAACACAAGACCATAAAACTCCTAGAAGAAACATAGGAGGTAAACTCTTTCACATTGGTCTTGGTGATGATTTTTTTGGATTTGACACCCAAAGCAAAGGAACAAAGGCAAAAACAAACAGGTTTTCTTCCCCGTAAAGCAAAAAAATTATAAAGAATTTAAAGACAATCTCCCTAATGAGACAAATATTTGCAAGTTAGATCTGATAAGGGGCTAATATCTAATATAAATAACTCATACAACTCAATCTCAGAAAAACAGTCCAATAAAAAAATGGGCAGATAATCTGAATAGCTATTTTTCTAAAGAAGACATGCAGAGGGGGGCCAACATGTACATGAAAAGATATCCAACTTCACTAATCATCAGGGAAATGTAAATCAAAAACTCCTTATACCTGTTAGAATGGCTATTACCAAAAACAAGAAGTAAGTGTTGGTGAGGATGTAGAGAAAAGGCCACTATTAGTAGGCAAGTACACACTATAGGTGTGAATGTAAATTGGTGCAGCCACTGTAGAAAACAGTATGAAACATTCTTTTTTTTTTTTTTTGAGATTTGATCAAAGTAATCATTTTTATTGATTCTTCAATAATGTTCTTAATTGAAATACTATTTTTTTGTTCCTATGATTGCATGGCATTGAAGGATATAGTGATTACTAGTGTAGTTGGATGCCATGGCTGTTTCATGCTAAGATACTAACAGTTTTACTCATCATTGCTTTTTTTTAAAATTAATTTCTTCATTGATTAAGGTATTACATATTTGTCCTCATCCCCCCATTCCCATCCCAAACCCCTCTCCACGCATGCCCCCACCCCCCTGTTGTCCATGACCACTGGTTAGGCTTATATGCATGCATACAAGTCCTTTGGTTGATCCCTCCTCCTTACCCTGACTCTCTCCTATCTTCCCTCTGAGGTTTGACAGTCTGATCGATGCTTCTCTGTCTCCGGGTTTGTTTCTGTTCATCAGTTTATGTTGTTCATTATTTCCCCTGGATGAATGAGATCATGTGATACTAGAAATACACTTATAAGAACTGAAAATGAGACAAGCAATAATGGTTATGCTGAGAGGCAAATGAATCAGTCTGTAGTGAGTTTCTTTCTGGGCCAACAGTTCTTTTGAGTCCCAATTTTAATGTCAAACAGTTCCTTCTATGTACAGGTCAGCAATGATATTTCAGTTCTGGATGGTGGACAAATGGTGGTAATGCAGGTCCAACCCTCTCTGGTTTGGTCCTGGGCAACCTGCAGCAATGCACAGCTGCTGACTGCTAGTATGGCAAGGCGTCAGATCTAGCAATTCTAGTTCTGGGTATTTCTCTGAAGAAAATGAAAATGCTAACTTGAAGAGAAATATGTACTCTCTTCTTGTTCATTGTACCACTGTTTACATTAGCCAAGATATGAAAATAACCTCAGTGTCGATCAATGAATGAATGGATAAAGAAATTGTGGAATATTATAGTGGCATATTTTTCAGACATTAAAAAGAAGGAAATCTTGCCATTTACAATAACATGAAGGGACCTTGCAGGCTAAGTGAAGTAAGTTAGAGAAAAACAAATACTGCATATTATCACTTATGCTAGAGGCCCAGTGCACAAAATTTGTGCCCTTGCTGGGGAGGGGCGGGGGGTGGAGATCCCTCAGCCCAGCCTGTGCCCTCTCGCAGTTCAGGAGCCCTCGGGAGATTTCCTACTGACAGCTTAGGGGAGTGGGCCTAAGCTGGCAGTCGGACATTCTTAGAGCTGCCACAGAGGTAGGAGAGGCTCTGAGCCCGACTTCTGGCTGAGCAGTGCTCCCCCTGTGGGAGCGCACTGTCCACCAGGGGGCAGCTCCTGCATTGAGCGGGATTGGGCCAAAACCGGCTCTTCAACATCCCCCAAGGGATCCCAGATTGCAAGAGGGTGCAGGCCAGCTGGTGAGGGACTGAGGAAGGGCTTCAGAGTGTGTCCAGCCTGTCTTGCTCAGTCCTAATCAGCCAGACCCCAGTAGCAAGCTAACCTACTGGTCAGAGCTTTTGCCTCCTGGTGGTCAGTGCACATCATAGTGACTGGTTGACTGTTCGACTGTCTGCCCCTGGTGGTCAGTGCACATCATAGCGAGTGGTTGAGCAGCCTTGGCATATCATTAGCATATTATGCTTTGATTGGTTGAACAGACTACCAGATGACTGGACACTTAGCATATTAGGCTTTTATTATATAGGATGAGGAATCTAAAAAAAGATGGAAGGTGAGCAAAAGTGAAGGGGATCAAAAAGTACAAAAACTTTTCAATTATAAATAAGTCATGGCGATGTTTGTACAGCATGGTGACTATAATTAGTAATATTTATTGTATATTTAAAAGACCTTAAAAGTTCTCATCACAATAAAATAAATGTAACTACATATGGTGACAGATGTTAATTAGACTTATTTTTGTGATCATTTCTCAATATATTCAAATCATCATGTTGTATATTAAATACAGTCACTTTGGGGATTGGACATCTATGTCAGAATTTTGCAGGGATACAATTCAGTGTGTAACACTATGCCATATCTATCACATTGTATCCATTGTATTCATACCCCCAAAATCTGCAGAAGGTGGGAATTCTAGTGGGTAAGCAAGGTTAACTAAACTATCATTATTTTTTTTATCTTATCATATTATCCTTTCTAGTAGTTTCTTCTGAAACTCCTCTCATGGTTAATTTAAATATTTGAAAGTGATTATGTGAGCCACCAGCTCTTTTCTTTTTTTTTTTTTTTTAATAAATCTTTATTGTTCAGATTATTACAGGTGTTCCTCTATTTTTTCCCCCATAGCTCCCCTCCACCTGATTCCCCACCCCACCCCATGCCCTTACCCCCGCCACTGTCTTCATCCATAGGAGTAAGATTTTTGTCCAAGCTCTTCCCGCACCCCTCACACCTGCTTCCCCTGAGAATCATCAGTTCACTCCCTTTCTATGTCCCTGATTCTATTATATTCACCAGTCCATTCTGTTCTTCAGATTGTTTATTCACTTGATTTTTAGATTCACTTGTTGGTAGGTATGTATTTGATGTCATTTTGTTGTTCATAATTTTTATCTTTACCTTTTTCTTCTTCTTCCTCTCCTTAAAGAATACCCTTCAGCATTTCATGTAATCCTGGTTTGGTGGTGATGAACTCCTTTAGCTTTTTCTTGTCTGTGAAGCTCTTTATCTGACCTTCAACTCTGAATGATAGCTTTGCTGGGTAGAGTAATCTTGGTTGTAGGTTCTTGCTGTTCATCACTTTGAATATTTCTTGCCACTCCCTTCTGGCCTGCATAGTTTCTGTTGAGAAATCAGCTGACAGTCGTATG
The DNA here is from genome assembly GCA_026230045.1 of Corynorhinus townsendii. NCBI lineage: Eukaryota > Metazoa > Chordata > Mammalia > Chiroptera > Vespertilionidae > Corynorhinus > Corynorhinus townsendii. The sequence continues at coordinate 163,362,394 of JAPDVU010000001.1, read as the reverse complement.
GGTACTCCCTTGTAGGTAATTAACTGTTTTTCTCTTGCTGCTTTTAATATTCTCTCTTTGTCTTTTGCCCTTGGCATTTTAATTATGATGTGTCTTGGTGTGGTCCTCTTTGGATTCCTCTTGTATGGGGTTCTGTGCGCTTCCTGGACTTGTACATCTATTTCTTTCACCAGGCAGGGAAAGTTTTCTGTCATTATTTCTTCTAATAGGTTTTCAATATTTTGCTCTCTCCCTTCTTCTGGCACCCCAAAAATTCGGATGTTGGTTCGCTTGAAGTTGTCCCAGAGGCTCCTTACACTATCTTCATATTTTTGGATTCTTTTTTCTTTTTGTTTTTCTGGTTGGATGTTTTTTGTTTCCACATATTTCAGGTCTTTGGTTTGATTCTTGGGGTACGTTGATCTACAGTTGAGTTTCTGTATATTCTTTATTTCAGACAGTGTATGCTTCATTTCTGACTGATCCTTTTCCATTTTTTTGGCATTCTCATTAAGCTCCTTGAAGGTCTCATCAAGTTTCTCAGCGGTTTTAAGAAGATTCTTGAGTAACCTTATAAATGTGGTTCTGAACTCTATGTCATCCAGTAGTTTGCTTTCCTCCGTTTCTTTCATTCGTGACATGTTTCTTTGTCTCCTCATTTTGGCTGCTTCCCTGTGTTGATGGAGTGGCTTTGTGTGGTAGGTGACCTATAGGGGGCAGTAGCTCAGCCTCCCCAATCACCTGATGTGGACACTCTTGGTACACCCCTTTGTGGACTGAGTGCAAAGACTTGGTGCAGTTAAAGCCTTAATTGCTATTGGTATACTGGGAGGAATTGACCTCCAGGCCAATTAGCTGTGAGCACTCACTGTGTCTATAATGGAAGAACTGCTGCGCTGAAGACACACTTAGGGGCAGGACTTGTTTCAGTGGGGCTTTGGTGCTCACTGAGTCTGCCTTTGAATGTGTCACTTATGGATGTGAGGAGTTGAAATCTGGTGTCTCACTCTGACCACTAGGTATACTGGCTTCTGGATCTCCAATGGGGTGCAGGTCAGCTACTGTCTGAGGCCATCCAGCAGGAGCTCAGCTTTTCAGCGCTCGTGCACGTCTCGATGCTCCTTTCTCTTTCCTTCTAGTTGTAGAACTTCCACTCAGCCAGCTTTCCCGTGGTTCTGGGTGTTAGACGTTTTGTCTTTTAGTTGAATTTTTGAAATTGTTGCACGAGGCAGCAGTTTAGGTGTTTACCTACGCCGCCATCTTGGATTCCTCTCCGCCACCAGCTCTTTTCAACATTCTCAGAAAACAAACACCACCACACAGAATCTTACTACTTATTTTAGTTAGAACTGTCATTTTGAAACCAGCCCATGTTCAAAAACTAGGTTGAATAAATTCACTATTTTTAGAATAGAAATTATGAAAATGATTATCTCATTTTAAAAGAATTTATAAAACTCTTTAAGTTTTAATCTATACAACTTCAAGTTTTATAAATTACTTTATACATGAATGAATGAATAAATAATACAGTAATCTCCCCTCACCCCTTATCTGAGGGGGATATGTCCTAAGACCTCCAGGGGAAGCCTGAAACTATAGATAGTGCAAAACCTTATATATATCATATTTTTCCCTGTACATACATACATATACTTTATGGCTTCTCTTTAGCATATGCGAATTGCCAGCATCACTATTCTTGTGCTTTGGAGCCATCCTATATAACAAAAGGGTAATATGCAAATTGACCCTAATGGCTGAATGACCAGGAATAACCAGTCGCTATGACAAGCACTGACCACCAGGGGACAGATGCTCAATGCAGGAGCTGCCCCCTGGTGGTCAGTGCACTCCCACAGTGGGAGCTCCGCTAAGCCACAAGCCAGGCTGATGGCTACAAACCAGTGGCAGTGGCAGGAGCCATCCTGCCTCCTGAGCAGCGCTTAGGGAGGGGCCTAAGCCAACAGTTGGACATCCCCCAAGGGCTCCCAGGCTGTCAGAGGGCACAGGTTGGGCTGAGGGACCACCCCTCCCCCCAAGTGCATGAATTTTCATGCACCAGGCCTCTAGTTATTAAATAAAATAAGAGTTACTTAAACACAAGCACTGTGATATCTTGGTAGTCCATCTGATAAGACTAACAGACAGGTAGCATTTACAGCGTGGACAGAGATGGTTCACATCCAGGGCAGTACGGATCTAGACAGCACAAGTTTTCATCATGCTACTCAGAATGGCATGCAGTTAAAACTTATGAATTGTTTATTTCTGAAAAATTTCATTAATATTTTTAGACCACAATTTATCATAGGTAACTGGAACAATGGAAAGCAACACTGCAGATAAAGGGGAACTACTGTATTTCTCTTTCTTACAATGCAACCTAAATACAGTTATGCTCATGGAGGTAAACAGAAAAGAATTCCAGATTCAAGTTAAATGCTCACATCCAAAGTAGCAGATGGCATTTTCAGGCAGTTTTTGACAAGAGTAACAGTGAGACTTCTGAGAGTCTGTCTTGACTTCCAGATGAGAGAAGAGATGTGCTATGTGGTACAGTGAATTCAGGCCCAAGCTTCATGCTTCTACCCATTCTCAGGATCTGCCAGGCAGTTGCCGGTTTTGTTATAACACAGTTATTTAGAACCCTGAACAAATTTTTAATATATATATATATATATATATATTAAATATATATATATTAAATATATATATATTAAATATATATATGTAATCTCAGAGAGGAAGAGAGAGATATATCAATAATGAGAAAGAATCATCCATAGGCTGCCTCTTGCATGTCCCCTAATGAGGATCAATCCCACAACCCAGGCATGTGCCCTCACTGGAAACCATGACCTTCTGGTTCATAGATTGATGCTCAGTCACTGAGCCACCATGGCCAGGCAAGTACCCCAAACAATTTAAATTGACTTTGTTTGCCTTGTCTAATTTTCTTTTGGGGTTCAGCACCACAACTGTTTCAGAAGTGAAATAAATTGTCACTGAGGTTGCTCAGCGCAGTAGGACACTATTGATGTGGTTACTCACGGATATCTTAGCCCCTGGAATTGAGCAGTGCATGCGGCTCTTTGTTTTGTTTTCACTTTAAGTAGGTTCATACAAAGTGTTAATATTCAGGGTATTTCAGAGCACCTTGTAATTCTAATCAGATTTTTAGTAACTGGTTCTAAAGTGTTTCTTATGTATTTTTCTCATAGTGATTTTTCAGGCAAAAGTGTTACTGGGTGATTAAGGTTTTAATCTGATGAAATGGTTTATCAGTAGAAGCCTGAGACTTCAGTCCATGGATAGCTCTGTGGTAGTTTTATAGTAGAGCAAGTGACTTTGGCAATCTTGTCTTCTCATTTGGGTCATGTGTTTATAAACTCAGCATTAAACTCCCTCATCCCAGCTGGGCTTCTGACTGATCTAACTTTACAAATTAAAGACCTAACCAGTGGTATAGTCTGCATTAGAAAGCAAGCAAGCAAGAACTCAGCATATTCATCTATTCCGCAAAAGCTCAAGCTACTAGTATTTGCAATCCAAAGAGGATTTGAAATATGAGACTTCTAAGGCAAAATATGATTTGCAGTGTACACCAAAGTCTCCTATTTTATTAAGCGGGATAATCTGTTACTCAGAAGGTCCTTCATCAAGAGGTTTGTAGACCTCTGTATATGTCCTAAAGGCTGCAAGATTCACTTTCCCTGTGGCTACTGTTCCGGTTGGGTACAAACAAGCCCTGGGTGTAAACTCTGGAGAATCCCTGGGACCATTTAGGCTAGGCATGCCCAAACTTTCTCCCCAGGAAGTTTCCAAACCTAATGAACACTGTAGAGAGAAGTGAAGATCATTTTCTACCCCCTGATACCCTCTGTATCTCCCAAAGCTGAATACTTTGGTGATAGCATCTGGGGCAGTGAGTTTGGGTATCATTATGTGTAATTCTCTGTGAGTTGGGACTTTTTATTAGCATTCTTACAGAGCATGGATTGACCTAGGCCCACTTAATTATCTGAAGCCTCAGCCTAGGGGTAATAAATATGATTAATATCGTATTTAAGGTAAGTGGCACTGGGCAGCCTCCCCAGAGACTGTGGAATGTGTTAAGGTTTTGTCTTTCCTGTCCACATGGGAGAAGAAAAAGGAAAGCTGAAGGGAAAGGACTCATTAAAAGTCCTTTGTCTAAAAACCTTGGGAAGTTTGACATCCTACTCTTCCTGACCTCTGAGTGATCATGACCATAGCCAGGGATAAGGTTTTTCACGTCTCAGTTTGAACATGGCCCAATATTTTAAAGTAAATCCACAGATTAAGATGCCTTATAAATTTCCTGGTTCCGTTGCCTTACATTATTGGATATATTTCTGTTTCCTTTGCTTTCATAGGCCTAAATAATGAAAACTCTTTATAGTTCATCCAAAGCTCATTGACTCTGACATGTGGTATTCACATTTTGTGAGTAATTTCCAGGATACTTCCTATTTTTCTGCTGAGCTGCATGCCAAGATAACTTTTGGAAGGTACAGCAGCAAGGGTAATTGGCAATTATCCAGAATCACATAGGATATGTTATGAAGGTGCTTCTATAAATTAGGGACCAATGCAAGTAGGTACATTTTATTATCTAATAATTCTTATTGGGGTGTTCCTGTACTGTATCTCCTTTTTAATATATTTGTATGAAATTGCCTCAAATGGTGCTTCCTTTTTCCTCTGAAAGAGCCCATCAATAGATATCAAAGACAGCCATAATTAGGTAAGCTGGCCAATTAAATACAGAAACACAATGCCTTGTTAGCAATTGGCATCAACTGTGGGGTGACATTTTGATAAACTGCTTCAATATAGATAGCATTTTGGTGCCTTTTCACTTCTTAAAAGGTCATAGTCTCTGAAAAGTAACATGGAGAAAGCTGATATGTAAAGGCTATAGGAAAATTCAAATAAATAGCCTGCTCTGCTTCTAGATATCTCTTCTCACAATAAAAACACTGATAGTCAACTTGGCCTTTTTATTCTACTTGTTGAGGTTTTCATTATTGTAAGGGGGAGATGATGCATCTTTCTCTAATCCAGTCCAGATTTACCACCACAGAAAATCTCACTTTGTCTTTTCAATGAGGAATATAACTGTTGACTCACTGGGTAAGATCTCTGTGAATACAAGCATCTCCCTTCCAAAGAGAAACCTGGTGAGACTTTTTAGGAACCTTCCTCAAGTCACTGTGAGTATTGTAAACTGCACTGCTCATGGGTAGAGATCAGGGCCAACTCCACTAAGACTCTAGGTTAGTGTTTCTTACAATGTGATTCACAGAGGATCTACCTCAAAACAGCCCCTGAAGTGCTTCATCAAAATTGCAGATACTTGAGTCAAAGTCCAGATCAACTGAATCAGAAAATCTGTAGAGCTAAGGGTGCCTCGTTTTTATAAGCTCTCTGGATAACTTTTTTTCCCAAATCCTCACTCAAGGATAGTTTCTATTGATTTGAGAGAGAAGGGAGAGAAGGGAGGGAGAGTAGGGGAGAGAGAGAGAGAGAGAATCTACCTCCTGTAGGTGCCAGGAATGTGGATCAAATTTGCAACCTGGTTAGGTGCCCTGACCAGGAATCACACCTGCCATCTTATGGTGCACAGGGTGAACAGGGTGACACTCCAACCAACTGAGCCACACGGGTCAGGGCTCCAGGTAATTCCTAAGCACACCTTTGAAAACCACAGCTCTATGCCATAAACAGGTGCTCTGACCGGAACTAGATCCTGTCTCACTTTCTCCACAATTATTAAGCTTACCACATTTTCATCCAGCAGGAAAATCTCTTCCTAATATAACTTAAAGACAAAAAAATTGCCTTTTTCCAAGATGACCCATCCTTGACTTTTAGTCCATCCCGATGCAAAGGATCTGTCCTTGTACACTGTGTGCTGCTTGTGGACACTCGGGGGATGTGTATAGCATCATCATTTTATTATGAGAGGATAATTCTGCTTTTCAATTGTCCTATGTAGCATATGAAGTGCCACATAAACTTCCTTTACAGCCTTGTTAGAGAGGCCTGTGAGCTGGAGAAAATGCATGGCCCACCGCAAGCAGAGCATGACCAGGGGTTGCAGAGCACCAATTAGCCGAACCAGCCAGTGGCCCACAATCACCAGAGTGCAGGTGGCATAACTGCTCTTTCGAACAAGTGAGGGCATAGCTATGTTATCCTTTACCCTGTACATCATCAGTTTTGTTGATTCTAAATAACTCTCTGACATTTGGTTCAACAAATTTTGTAGTTTAAAGGTTCCCAAGAGCAATCTTCCTAAGACAAAATAGCTAAAAATACATTGTACATCAGGCAAATTAGAGGAGGTTTACAAGTCTGGAACATGTTCATATCGAGACTCCTTATTCTTGTGCATCTGCCCTGAAGGTCAATGAACAGGTCAAAGCTCAAACAAACCCTGATACATGTGAGGCCCAGGTGGTGGCTACCTCACACATCTTATGGAAGAGTCCTCATTCAGCTCTGAGAAAGGCAACGAGGCATATCTTTCTAACCTTAGATCATACCCATCTACCTATACAATTTGTTTAAAAGGAAGAAATGTTTGGTGAACTTCAGCTAGAATCTATTGTCCTGCTGTTTAATGCCCATTCTTGGGGATCCCATATCTTACTGTCCCTCCTCTATGCTTCACTAATTCTGAAACTCTTGGTAGGAAGATGCTACTTTTTCTTGACATTTTCTTCAGATTCAGGGTCTTTTGCCAACTGGTTTATTTATGCCCATTCATATTGTGTGCTTTCCCTCATTTGTTTTGGATCTCCTGGTAAATTCTGTGCTTCCTGCTTGTCCCTTGCTGATGCCACAGAAAGCTAGACTCAGTACTCAGTGACAACCACTGCTCTTTCCCTTTCTTACATGTCTGGAACCCTTTTTCTTAAGTACCTGCCTGCTAGTAGATACCATTTGCCAAGTTCAAGTCTAGTGACTCCTGCATCTGGTCATTAACATCAATCTGGTCAGTGGCTCCCGTGACTTAGTATTGACAGCAAGAGTACAGAACTACTGATTGTATGTGAAAATAACTCCACTTCCTGACTCCCTTTAATAATCATTGAATTCTATAAAGCACAAGAAGAATGAAGAGAACAGCAGTTCATATAGGGTGTGTAATAGAGAAATTAATATGAATTGAATACATGCTGAGGGCTGGACATATTATATTCCCTGAGGCCAGAAGATGCTTCTTGGGGATGGGAAGAGGAAAGTTGAGCATATACAGCAGATAAAGTGATAAAAATTACATTAAGAACAAAAGTATGGGAATATGTTTTTAAGAAATACTTGGCATAAGAAGTAAAATATGAAAATAGTTAAGGGGCTTATAGAGAATAATTCAACACTAAAAAATAATGCTTCAGAGGAAAGTTTAGAAATAAGATTCACTGTAAACTTCACCCTTTAATACAAGGAGCATAGCTATGCCTGTTGTGTTTATTACACTACTCTCTGCTTAACTTGTTTTTTTGAGGGGCATGTGATAGGAATACCAAAATATTTCTAAGTAAATGCATAAGTGAATGAATGTATGTATCATTCACCAACAGAAAAACACCCACTACATTATATAGCCAAAATATGTACAGTGACATTGGTACATTTACTAATAGTTTTTAAAATAACCTGAGTGTCTGTGTCTAAAATAAATGTGGATTTAGAAAATAATACATTTCATTTTGCTAGTAGAAATTATTCCAATAAAGGTTAAATATCTTAGTCATTTATCTGCCTATTTTCTTCTGCAAATATTAAATGCTTTACCATTTTTAATGCATGAATTTACTATTTCTTAGCCTGGTTATTTTTCAATTTAGAGAAAAATTTGTCTTCCTGCTAGAAATTTTTGCATTGTATATACAGTGTTACTTACTGCTTAGATAATGCCCTATTAATTTCAATGGATTCCTTTTGACATAAAAATGGATTTTCACTGAAGGGCAAGTACTACCTCCATATGTATCCAGGCTGCATTACAATTGAATCCATCACATTATACATTTATAGGTGTCTACCCCTGTTACACTGCTGACATGGTCTGCCATAAAAAATGGCCATGTGAAAAGCTGGTTTAAATTTCATGCATTTTTACTCACAAAGTATCTGGTTAGATGAACAGAAGTCTCCAAGATGAAATCCTTTCCAACATGAATATGCTAACATAACTCCCTGGAAGCAACACCTCAGCATTTCGTCCTGTGCCTTTTCCTTAGATTCCACTGACAGGTTTGTTTTAGGGTCAGCATGTTGCAATGCTCTGTGAATTTATTTGTTCAGGCTCACAGTGGTAAATGGCACTAGGGTCTCAGAGTCCCTGCATGGTCTCCAAAGGTCCAATTTAGCATGTAGGCCCTTTTTGGATTATTCTTTAGAAACACTTATTTGGTATATCTAATAACTCAAATGTTTCAAATATTTGAAATGCCTCCCTTTTCCTCACTAAGCATGGAAAACCATGACAAGGAAACTGACTTCAGGTATGGAGGCAAAACACGTCCCTCTGCTACAAACATGGAAACCAGACTTAACAGAAAACTTCCTGTTGGGAGTGCTTCTAAAAAGAAGGGTCAAGAGTGTAGGAGATCACCTATTTTGTGGGATTTCATCAAGTTTTATTATTTTCCTATAAGTTAGAAATTTCATATGGAGGTAAATTATAGTCAACAACACACTAGTAGAAGAAAAAAAGGCACTTGATTTTTATCTATGGCTTAAACAAGAAAAAGTTTTGCCTCATTATTTTGCGGTTTTACTTCTAGCACAAAGGAAACAAAGCAGAACAGGAAGTGACAATAACAACACTAGATTGGAATGAGAACTTTTGGGTTTATGTTCCGGTTCTGTCCTTTATAGATGTAGGACTTCAAAAAGTTGTTTGGCTTCTATTATATGCTTTTATGTAAAATCAGGACTTTCCAAAAACCAGCAATTGCTTCATATATTGTAAAAAATTAAAGCCAACATTTAAAAAATGACATATTTTGCATAAAAATATAGGTGTCTGGTCTCAGTTGCTTTATATGAAAAATGGGGATAAAAATCTACTACTACTGTGAGCTCATGTAGATTAAATAAGATGTTTTATGATTTAAATTTAATGTTATTTACCATTTATTAAACTCATTATTTTTCATTAGTGGCTCTTCTAATTGTCTTAGGTTTTTTTTGTGTGTGTCTGTTTTTTTTTTTTTTTTATCCCAAGAATGAACCACAATATTATAATATTTCATGTGCGATGTTTTGAAGACAATGGATGTTTACTTAGGTTTAACCCATGAATTCTGACTCATAAATTTTTCTGGTCTAATTATTACAAAATGGCTTTGTTTATCACTAGAGGCCCGATGCACAAAATTCGTGCAAGAGTAGGCCTTCCTTCCCCTGGCTAACAGCATCGGCTTCCCTCTGGCACCCAGGACCCAGACTTCCTTCGCAAGCCTGGCTTCATCGGGAAGGTCGTCTGGAAGGACTTCTGGTCTAATGAGCATATTACACTTTTATTATTATAGATAACGTATGAATGCAATATAAATGAGGCACAGTGCACATTAGCTCCCTTATGTAAATACATTTGGGCCTAGGACTTGATTAAGGGAACAGAGAATAAATTTTGAGATGGTGAAGATGTTAGTGGAGTTCAGTTTCTTTGTTCATTTCTTCCCCGCTGTCAACAAAAGCTATTAAATACCCATATAGAGAAATAAAACATATTAATACAGATTGAACTGCTTATTGTGCATTTTTAAATATAGTGCCCATACTATCCTTTTGTCCTCTAATATGTTATAATATTCTATATAATAAAAGCCTAATTTGCAAATTGACCGAAATTGACTGGTGGAACAACCGGTTACTATGATGTGCACTGACCACTGGGGGGCAGACGCTCAATGCAGGAGCTGCCGCTAGCCTGCAGGCCCTGCGCCAGCCAAGGCGGGTGCCAGCAGGGCCCCCCTGATTGCCCCACTGGTCACCCCGCCGATGGAGGTGACCAGTGGCAGTGGCAGGGGGCGGGGCAGGTTGGCGAGTGGATGGCAGCGGGGAGCAGGGCCAACCGGCAAGCAGGATGGTGCCACTCCCCAATCGCCCTGCCAATTGCCTCCAAGGTGGGTGCCAACGGGGACCCCCCCAATCACCCCACGGGTCGCCCCACAGAGGGAGGCGACTGGTGGCGGTGGCGGGGGGTGGGGCCGGTGAGTAGGCAGCGCCAGGCTGGCCAAGGTTTGTGCCAGCGGGGCCCCCAAATTGCCCTGCCAATCGCCCCACAGATTGGCCCTGATCGCCATCCAGGACCCTACCCATGTATAATATTTGTGCTCTGGCCCTCTAGTATTTTATAAAATTGTATTACTATCCTTGAATTAGTCTGATTTTTAAAGAAAGCCTTTGCACAGAAGTTGTTGGGTCAAAAATAAGGTTGAAAATTCACAGTACCTTGAGTTGTAAAAGATTTGTAGAATTCTTCCTGTAGCTGGGAGTTTGAGAACTGACTATTAATCACGTTATAACTTAAAAAGATATAAATGTGTATCAAGCAGAAAGAATTCAGTTCAGGTCTGCTGGCCCAAATACAATGGGCTGAGTAGCAAAGTCCTGAGATTTCTTAGATGCATAATGTTCTTACAAATGGTCCGTGCTATGCTAATAAAACTATTGTGACTAGGAGCTTTTGCAGTGGAAACTGACAGATGAGGCAGAGTTAAGTACTTTTTCAGACAAGCTACTACAGTAAATCATTAAAGCGCACAAACAATCATCCTTCATCAGTGTGCAATTTGTTTCATAGCAATTGCAAATCGAAAACAATGTAAACAAACAAATCGACAACTAATGAACATCCCCCACTGCTCACTGTAAATAGATCTACAACTTTGGAAGAACACTTTATCCAACACATTGTCAACTCATTGTAAACACATCTACAACTCATAAACAACTCATTACCCAGAATGTTGTCACCTCATTGCAATTAAACTTGAATGTTAAACTGTACTGTATGTTCCTGTTCTGAATCAGATTATACCCTAGGAAGAAAATGGCTACAGAGGGCCAGCTCAGAAATAAGAACACTTTCGTGTTACTTTGTCCTCATGTCAGTTTGATTTTTAAAGTTATTTGAACACTCACATACAAATTAAAATGAATTTTACTCTTTTCTCAGGTAAAATTTTCTCAGGTACACATTTTCCATTTGCATAGAGAAGGCAGTGGTTTCTTAGCACTAGTTGCTTTCATGGAGGAAAAGTACTAGTAAATGTGTAAAGTGTTCCCCTAGCAGTAGTAAAACTCACAGCTTTTACTGTAATTGCTTTGTGTGAACTGCATTTGGCATCCCTACCTGGTACATAATCTTTTGGTTGGGTCAGTGTTTTTTTACAGTCTACATGATGGTTATTTTTGGAAAGCAAACATGAACTTATGAATGTCACCACAATTCTCCCCTAAGGTTAACTTTGCCTAAGGATTTAATGGGTCTGTTAAATTATAATTTAACATGTTTATAAGCATCATTTTCATGTCAGTCAATGCAATAGGGCTGTGGTACAATGAAATATCAACAATTAAGGCACCCTCAGTTTACTATCCAGTTTTGCTTTTAAAGAAATGTTTCTTTTTAAAAAATATGTTTATATTGTTTTAAACTAGAAGAAGGGAAAGATAGAAATGTCTCCTGCATGTCCCCCACCTGGGATTGAGCCTAAAACCTGGGCATGTGCCCTGACCATTTAATGGGTCAATGCTCAACCACTGAGCCACACCAGCCAGGCATAAGATGTTTCTTAAAGTTATATTCCAAAGGATTGGTCATAGATTTCTTCCTGGGAAAGACTATCTCTAAAGTTCTTTCGAACTCTAAGTTTTATTCTGAATGTTTTTAAGCCTCTATAGTATAGCTAGTGCTGAGGTTCTTTGGAGTACATAGAAGAAAACAATGAGTTTTATCTTAGTAAATAGTGGGATGCATCAAGACTTTGCAGTGAGGGAATTGAAGTTGACTACCATTCTGTCACCTCCTAGCTATGTAACATGTCTTCTCTGAGCCTTAGTTTCTATACCTATAAAATGAGATTGGAGAATTTTTGTGAGGATTAAAGGCTATAATACTTCTTAGGTATCTAGTGCAATGCTTGACACTGAGTAAATGTTTAATAAATAGTATTAATTAAGATGATGATAGCCAAACTAGTTTACAATCTCTTTCTAGAGAAAACCCAGACCAATAAAAACTTTATTCTTCACTCATCCATATATACTCTTCCATTTTGTCCTGCCATTATCAAGAGGTTATAATGTTATATAGCATGCACATCAATATTTCCTTATGAAAACACTTATAGGGTGAGCCATGAATTTTCTATTTCCTTCTTCTGTGACATATTCTATGATGAAGGCACTCAAAGTAGTTGTGGAATATCCTATATAATAAAGGCCCAATATGCAAATTGTTCCATGGCAGTTCAACCACTCCCTATGATGTGTGCTGACCACCAGGGGGTGGCACAGATCATGGTGGGCATCAGTGACGCGGCGCTGGTAGTGGGTGACAGTGGAGGCACTGCAGCCCTGATGGGCCCCGACAGGCCCCGACGAGAGCAGGACCGCAGTGTGATGATGGAGCAGGTGAGTGGGCAGCACCAGGCCCAAGCAGTGTGCCAGGTGGGGAAGCAGGGCTGTGGGGCTGCGAGGTTGTGGGTGCGAGCTGGGGTCTGATCCCCACAGGCTAACCTGAGAGACCCCCACCCATGCACAAATTCATGCACTGTGTCTCTAGTTGAATTATAAGTATCCAGATTTAAACTTTTAAAATAGTGATATTGTCACTGCAAAGTAGATATTTGACATTTTTCTCTGGTATATTATTCTGATAAGTTAATATCACCAATTTTAAAGGAAGGTGGCTTGTTGATAGCATAAAGATCAGTGCACTATGAATTGAGGAGGTATAGCTTTTAGTCTTCATTCTGCCCTTAAGCAAGTATTTGAGTTCTAGCCCTTAACCCATCTAGACAAAATTAAGCATGTATTCCCTCTATTCTCTCTCCCACTTCCACTCCAAATTCTTTTTATTTATTCAACAAATATTTTTATATCATGTTGTATGTGCTAGGGATTCTTCTAGGCACTTGCTCCATTATGAGCAAGTCCCTGTCCTCATGGAGCTGATATATTAGTAGATGAGACAAAGTGAAAAGGTAGAAAAAGTTAATGAAAGAAAAGTGCTATGAAAAATAAAATGGGAAAGAGTTGAGAGTGATGGCTATTTTAGATAGACTAGGGAAAGAAGCCCTCTCTGAAGATGCCATTAGGTTACAGACCTGAATTAAGTGAGAAAGAAGTCATGCATTTTTGTAGGAAACTCAGTGATTACAGAATATAAGTTTTTAACAGTCGCATCTTTCTGTTTTTCTCTATTTTGAGGCTAGCAGAATCCATTCCCACTCTCTTCATAACTCCTATCTTTTTGGTGTAGGAAAATAATTTCTCTTTCCCCTTATATCCCACCTGGTTCACATTTACCAGCCCTGTCCCCTGTCTTATTCTAATATCAGAAATTCAGCCTTTACAACACTTTGGCACTCTGTGCTTAATAAACTATGAGGTGAATGATTGAGGCAGAGAGAACCACCAAGCACCTCTTGCAGTAGTAATTCAATCAAGAGATGCTGGAGGCTTGGACTAGAGTAGTAGTAGTAGTAGTAGCAGTAGTAGTCGTCATTGTAGTAGTAGTGATCCTAGTAGTAGTGGTCATAGCAGTAGTGGTGGTGGTAGTAGTGGTAAACACTGGCTACACTTGTGACTTTCAAAAATAGGGATGCATAACTCCATGATGGCTTGGATGGTGGTGGGAAAGGTGAGATAAAAAGAGAACCTGCAGACCTGAACTGCTTGACCGCTTGTCAGCTGGAGAACCTTAGGCAAGTCAGTTAATCTCTCTGATTTTCAATTCCCTCATCAAGTTATTATGAAGATTAAATGGGATAGATAGTCACCCTTTAGTAAATGTTAGCTTCCATCTCTTCATCCTTTCTGTACAGAACCCAACATGCTAGAAATAGTATACTGTGCCCTGACATTATGGCACAGGTCATTATATCTTGAGATTGTTCTCAGACAAGATGCTAAAATTAAATTCTAAGGTAATGGAAACAATGATGCTATGACTTAAAAAACTAAAAGGTATTAGATATTCCAAAGCAGATACATTTAGAAACCACTTTTCTTAACCAAAATGTGTGGATTGTCAACAGGAATAGCTATGGCCTTATCTGTTTGAGCACCAGTAAGGAGGCTGCCCAGGAGAGCAGGCCATTGCTGGTGGCAGCACTGACTTCCCGGAGACCTGGTGTCTTCTGGGAAAATTGGGCCTGGCTTCAAAATGACTACCAGCTTTCTCTGAAGCCATATGCACAGCAAATGTCTTACTTCCTTAGGACTTCCCAACCTGATCAATTGCTTATTTTTTTTCCTTCCCCAAAGATTTCTACCCAATTGTTTTTAAGCAAAGCAAACAGATGAGAATGTCAAAGATCTACTTACTCTCAGGTTATCTGGTACTCAAGATCAATCACAAAGGCCAAGTGCTCATTGAAAGATGCTTTCTAGAAAGATAAACTTCTTGTGGCCACAGATTGAATTTCTAACCCTCATGAGTAATACCTTAGTAAATGAACAGGGGAGAGGATGGAAAACACAATAACATGATGAAAATAATCAGTATTTATTGAGGATCCCTATGTATCATTCACTGTTCCAATCACTTTACTTTTAATAGCTCATTATACAACACCCCTGTAAAATATGTACTATCCTTGTAATTCACTTCTTTGTATGTAAACTGAGGCATGGAGAGGCTATCTTTTTTTTTTTCTTTTGGTCCAAGCACAGCTAAGAAGTGGCCAAGGCAGAATTTGAACCCAGGTCATCTGGCTCCAGAGGCTCCGCTTTGAAGAATTACTCGATACTGTCTCTGTCATCACCTCCACAAAAATAAATCAATGAACTTATCGACGTATACCAGGCCGTTAAAAACATTTCTTTCTGTTAGGAACAGCATCTCATTAATACTAATGTAAAGAGAGAAGGTGAGCTGAAAGGAAAATGTAGGTCTGAAAGCTTATTTACACTCCTTCCTGTGTGTGGTAATCTTTACCATTTATACGACCTGGGCCCCTAATGCTGCCGTATAAACCGTGTTATTTTAGGGGTCTCTGAGACAGTCTCTAAATCAGCTGTTCTCTCCATTGCCAGCCAGGTCACAGCTTCTGGGTGGCCTCCAAAGGAAAACTCAACTAGAATAGACTGGAGAGTTTATGAAGTAAAAAGAAAGGATGACAAGATCTCAGCAGGGAAATAACATTATACCTTCCATGTGAAAATTTCCAGGAAAAAATACGTTCATTCTTACCTCTCAACTCTCTCTCCTGTTCTCCCTTCCTCCACTCATTCTGTCTTTGTCCTATATACCCAGGTTTTTCTTGAAGCCTATCAAGTTTCCAGATGAAAATATGTGCTGGAAATGTGCTAATGTTTTACATGTGTATAAAACAGATGTATGTACATTACGCTCTAGGCACTAGGCATTTAAGACACACAGTTGCTAAGATTTGAATCCTAGACTTTTATTCCACTAGGTTGCTATATAGAATGTTGTTCGGTGTCATAACTGCTTCAAAATAAAGAGGGTTAGTGATAATTTAGAACATCTATAAAATAAATGTAAATGAATTTAATAAATGTTCTAGTTTATTTTTTTCTTTCCAGTTACTTTTTTTATCTTTTTAAGATGTAGGCTTCTTAATAAATATGAACTATTCAGTAAATCATGTTACTTATCAAATTTAGAGTTTACCTGTAGTTTATGCTTACAATGTTATTGCTGTTTAAGACCAGACTCATTCTGAAAGCAATAGGGAGGAACCTTTCACAAATTCAAGGAAACCTTGCACTGCCAATATGGATGGAGCCCACCAAAGCCAGCAAAAGTTCAGGTTATACCTTGTATTTAAAACAGTGAATTCTGCCAACCTCCACACCATCTGGTTATTTTTTCCTCCACTCTTCCATAACTCATCCTGTTCTCTTCTTCTGTACCTCTCTTGTTCTGCTTCTTTTAAAGTCTCGTCTGATTTGCCTACTTTGCCACTCAACAGAGACTATCTCAGGCCATTTCTTTAGGTCTTGACTGACTTCAGGCTAAATTCCAGATAACTGTTAGCTGGAGTTGAAATATGTATGTAGAGAAGTTTTATATGGAACATCTGCTGTACAAATGGAGATGCTTTTAAACAAACACCTAGTCTTCGTTTGATCTAAATAGATCTTGTTTTTCTTCTGATTTCCTACGTAAGATCATAGCTACAGGCTTTCTTCTACCCCTTACACTCAAACTGAAAACCTCTCAATCAAAAAAGACTCATTGTTAGTACTGTGGTTTAATATCTACCTATAGTGTTCTGCCTCCTCTTCTGCAGAGAATTTAGAAAAATGGGGGGGGGGGAACAAAGAAAATAAAAATAATTGATATTAAATTTCCTTTGAAAACATAAAATGCCCCAAGTATTGGATATTTGGATTATTTTCTATGTTTTACTCTTACAAATTAAGTTATGAAAAGTCTTGTATATGAGGATTTAAAAAATATCTTTCATCATTTACCATCAAATTTCTATAACCCACAGGGATTTCTCAGAAGGCAGCTTAACTACACATCCATAGCACTTAGGACTTAGCTTCTCTCTTCTTATGGTCTTGTTATCTAAAATATTTTTAAAATCTAAGTTTTAAAATCATATGTAGCAGGAAGTGCTATATTATAAAATACGTGTTCAAAATAACTTTTAATCCACTAATTACATCTGCAGAAAGGAGACTACTAATGGAACACTTCGTAAATAAATATCCTTATATACTTAACACGGAAAATGTCTAGGAGAATCTTGTAGTAAATTGCAAGCTGATAGTAGTATATGCTACAAGTATGTGTGAATTTGGTCTTTTTAAATATATAGGTGTTTGAGTTACCATATACAGTTTTATATTTATTTTAATTCTAATTTTCTTGAAGTTTGTCAAACTAACAAACATTTATTAACCATGAAAGAGTGGGGACTCTGAATGAGATATTTCAAACTGTCAAATTTGTGACCTATGTGGTCAATGAGTGATGGATTAGGAGTGAAAGGCTTAAGCTGTATGTATGTTGGTGCATGATAGTCAGGAAGTAAGTTCAGGACACCACGGTTCAGCTAGGTCAAGGCGTAGTGGAGTCAAAGATCAGGGAAAACAAAAGGTTCAGTGAATGGGGTCTCCAGAGAAACATGCCCTGGAGAGTTTAAAGGAAGCAGGGTCTAAAACCCCACCTGGAGCTGGGGCCCAGGCTCTGGTGCCAGCCCTGATCCAGAACAGAGACTTGCCTTATGATCCTGAATCACTGTCTGTAGGATACTGCTTTCTGTCATTGAAAGGCTGGAACTAGCCACATGGAAAAAGATAATGGGCCCCTTTCCCTGAATTTCTATGGCCTAGTTCAAGCATGTCAAACTCAAAGGCTAACATGGGCCAAATAAACAAGATTTAAGTTTATGTGGGCCGCAAAAAAACCCACAAAAGCTTCAATTTTCATAGAAAAGTAGGTTTATTTGGATGGAGACATGCTGTATACAAAGGGCTGAAATAAATGAGAAATCCTTAACATAAAGTAATAGAAGATTGTAATAAAAATTAATATTTTTCTTGAACATTAACTTACCAGACACTGAATAACAGCACAAATTAATAAGCATAATGCAAATAAACCTACTTTTCTTGTTATCCGAAAGTGAAAGATTTCCTGTTGTGCACACCAAATAAGTCAGCACAAGACTAATGACGTGGCAATCGGCTGCTAAAATATTCCCTAATAGTATTAGCGGAGAGAAATGGCGCACCTGCACATAAGGGAAATGAATGCAACATGATTATAGTAATCAGTCATTAGCGAATGTTGTAGTCCGTTATTAATAATTATGTATAACAGGATATTGTAAAAATTAAGTTACAAAATTTTATTAAGACATTTCTTATATACTGTTATATTGGCTGGGCCGCAAAAATATTCCTTGTGGGCTGCATGCAGCCTGCGGGCTGCGAGTTTGACATGCTTGGCCTAATTAATCAGAGCCACTGGCTCAAGATTCAGAAGTTTATAAGAGAACCTCTAAAGCAATAGAACAATCTAGTCCAGGGTTATCAGGAGCGTTTAGAAACAGGACTGGAGGACTGAGATTCCAATAGACCTTGACCTGCCTGAACCTTAACCTCCTGGCCGTAGTCCACCAATCAGCACACACTCAGCTTAAAATAGTCAGCAACAAAGTGTATCAGAATTAGGACCTTAAATCAGAGTAAAAATGTGTGAGAGAAGAATAATTGTCACAGAGACAATGTGATATAGAGTGGGAAAAGCACAGGCTCTCAGTCAGACAGCCAGGCCAAAATCTCACCCCTGTATCTATTCCATGTGACACTGATTCATTGATCAAGCTCTTTGAATTTAATTTCCTCTTTTATAAAATACTAATAATGAGTAAGAGTCCTACCTCTTTGTAGGCTCTGTCATGTGTTAGAGACACTCTAAACTAGAGTTAAAACACATGGAATGTGCACAATAAGTAGAGGGTATTATTTCTATCATCATTATTATAACTATTATTTAAAATTCTAGACCAGAAAGAGAAGATAAAGAGAAGCCTAAAAATTCTTAAATAACTTTCCACTTCACCTTAGTTTGTCCAATTAACCAGAGTTCCCCAAAATCCTGATAAATTTTACTCCAATCTGAAGCTCCTAAGGACCTGGTGTAGTCAGGATTCATTTTGTCATCTAAAGCCTCAAGTGTCAGCATTACATAGGTGAAATTTTATAATACTCACAGATGACATTTACTGAAAACCTGCTTGATTGCCAGCACTGTGTTAGGTGAACTCCACATATAACTTCTCATCTTATATTCACAAAATTCTGTGAAGTAGGTATAATTATGTATTTTTTACAGATAAGCAAACTAAGATTGAGAATGATGTCAGAAATTTTGTCTATGTTGTTCAATAATGTATCCTCCAGCACTGATACAATGTTAGGCACATAATAAAGAATTCAACAAATATTGAATGAATAAATGAAGGACTTCATCTATAGTCACCTAACTGGCAAGAAGTAGAACTGGGATTTGAAATATGTTTAAATGCAAGGCTGTGGTTATGCATCTCCTGTATTCATTTGAGGGCTTATTTAATCATGGCCAAACATTTATTTACATACTTTAACCCTTTCTCTATCAGAAGTATGACTTTTCTTGTGATTTAGTATTTTGCAATTCCTGGTAAGACTCAGGGAAAATTCACTAATTCTTTTAATAGTCAATCATTGATTCTTTATCTCCACATTTATCAAAGCGCCCTTTTTATGGTGTTATGAAATAGGATGACTATGATATAAATATGAATTTGGATTTCAGAACAGAGGTTCTGGTGAAGGATGCATATTTGGAGCTCAATGACACAGATTGCTCAATAAATATAGGGAGGGTCAAAAGTACATTTACAGTTTGTATGGAAAATAATACAATTATTACTAAATAATATATGAAACCTCCTTTTGCCCCATCTTGTATGTCTGTGAAATCAATCAGTTCATTAAAGCACAGAAGTAGATGGGTTCACTGAAGAGTGACTTAAAGAGTGAAAAGACAAGAAATAGAGAGACTGAGGATCATGTAAGAATGAGCAGAGGACATTATAAGACATACTGAAACAGAGTAGCAGAAGTCAGAGGAAAACTGGAGAAAAGTGACACCACTGGTCATGGAGACCAAAGTAAGCATGATCTATAAGAACCAAGTGACCATTTCCTCTGAATTAATCATACTTTCACTGGGCAACAATTTAAAAGCATCCCCAGAACTTACCAAGGTGGTGAGGCTATTATTTTTTGGGAGGTGAAGGGACTACTAGTATCTAAAACCATATTACGATGTGTCTCAGGAATAAAGAAATGCTAAGGTATGTGAAGCAGTAGGCACTATTCTTTCATTTATTTACTTTAAAAAATGTTTTTATTGGTTTTAGAAAAAGTGGAAGGGAGAGGGAGAGAGAGAGAGAAATGCTGATGTGACATCAACCAGTTGCTTTCCATACCAGGGACTGAATCTACAACCTGGGTATGTGGTCTGACCAGGAACTGAACCAGCAACCTTTTGGTGCATGGGACAACACTCAACCAACTGAGCCACACTGGCCAGGGTGACAATATTCTTTTAAATACCAAAGCTGTGAAGGTAAGTAGAGAGGTGGTGAAGTAGGTGGAGGACTTTTAAAGTTAAAAAGAAATCAAAACATCAATGCACTGGTGGGGAAGTTGTGGCTGATGACAAAATGTTCAATCAGGACTCAGAAGTCTGAGGGAGTTAAGGACTGGGGTGATGTTTGGCATGGGATCTATAGTGTAGGTAGCCATTTCTGCTTTGAGTATGAGAATTAAATCTTTTTACATCAAGATAAGAAGGGAGTATGATGCCCATATACTTGGCAGAATTAGAAGTTGAACATATTCTTTGAGGATTGCGGGAAGTAGTGTAATCCTGAGTAAGTTATATAGCAAAGAAGAAGACTAGCTGGCAAGCATGTTGAGACCTAATAAAGTCCTGATCACACCCACCTTTTAAAAAACAATCCCCCTAAATTCTCAGATTTCTTTATAGTTTTAAGATCACCAATCACAGTTGAAGGTCAAATGACCTATATTAGGATATTTTATTAGAAGGAAGGATTAGTTTATAAGTAATATTGCAGCTAACTATTGTAGTACTTTCAGTTATACAGTTCTTTGATAAATAGCAATGAACTATTTATTCTGATTAAAATAGTAATAAAATTCCAGGATGCTACAAGTAAAATTTTTGCTTTTCCCCCCCAATTTGCAGTGAATATAGAAGAGAACTGGAGAGCAGTATTTTATAAACAAACAGTGTATTGCAAATAAAGGTATAATTTTATCTACATGGCTATTGCAAATAATCTAATAAATTTCAATTACTTAACAGGTCTAAAAATCAGACCAAAATCAGGTTCTTTCATGCAACAGTGTTCTTTGTACCACTTCAAAAGTTTCCCCACGATTGGTAAAATATAAATAATAAGTTTTGGTTAGAATTAAGATTTTTGGCTACAGTGAATAAATGAACTATGGGGTAGAAAATATCAATGTGAGATATTAATATGGGATTGGGAGACATAGATATGATATATTCTAAATATTACTCATATAGTTTGGATTTCATAGAACTTGTATACTTTGTCTAAGATTATTCAGCCAATCATAAAGAGCTCTCACCTGTCCATTAATATTTCCTGGTTATTCCTCTCATGTAGGGATTTAATTTACAAAGGAGAATACAAGTCCATTCCATTACTTTATAACGCCTTATGTAGTGATATTTAAGAAGAAAGGTATTTGGAAATATTCAGGATCTTTACTTCTAACCCTATTTAAAAGGAATTTTTAAAGGAAATATTATTCTGTTTCACTACTTCTAACCCTACTCAAGGGAAAACGTAATTAGATGAAGCCAAGGTGAAAGAGCTGATATGAACTCTCAGTGCAGTATTTTCACTTTTCATGCCAAGCATTTAGCTTAATACCATTACTTATTCATCAACCATTTACAGACCCATCAAGTCATAAAACATTTATTTTTAGTAAGACACAGCACTAGGTCTCACAGATCATTTCTGCCCTCAAGGTGTTCACAGTCAAATACATGAAATCAATATATAAGCAGCAAAATTACATCAGAGGGTGTTACATGCAACAATGGATGAATGCATAAAGCAAAGAATTAGCACTGGTGGGGTTGATTTCCTCTATTGGAGGGTCAGAAGTGCCTTTCAGGGGACAACGCTTGGATTAGTATATTGGACAAGGGAATTTTAGTTCACTGTATACAATTAAATGAGAGACTTCCCATTTTACAGACACCTGCCATAACAAAGAATAGAGATCACCAGACTATAATGTCCAAATCAAAATCTCCCATCTTCCAAATTTCCCCAACTCACTTTTTTGATCATTCTGTATTTTATGTTTCTACTGTATTCACAACTGGTTACTTATTTCTATGTTCATGATTCATTGATCAATTCCTCAAAATGCTTTTATGTTTTTCTCACTAAAACATCTTATTCTGACTCTGTCCCAAACTGAGGACTATTCTGTCCATGGTGATCTTAAATGCTATTTGAATGAACCTCCATTCATAATAATGTGCTTTGCCTTGTCACTGAAGAAAAAAACAGGGCACAAGGATGAAGTTCAAATATGTGTATTCGTAAAGCCAAATATCTGTTGTAAATTATCTTTAAATGAAAAAGCCAGAATGAAATGATTCATTAGCATATTACAGTCTCAAATAGAAAGAGTTACTAAATTCAAAGCAATAAAATAATTGGAACACTACATATTGAGCTATACAGGTTTGTTTTTGTTTTTGTTTTTTTTACCACATAATATGTTCAAAGTTATTTGTTAACTTACTTTGATATTTAAAATATTAACAATATATATTTACAGATTTAAATAATCTTTTTATCAAGAAAGATATATTTTAAACCCTTGTGCACTATGGGAATGCAGATTGGTACAACCACTGTGGAAAGCAGTATGGAATTACCTCAAAAAATTAAAAATAGAACTGGCTTATGACCCAGTGATTCCACTTCTGGGAAGATAGCTGAAGAAACACAAAACACGAATTCAAAAGAATATATGCACCCTTATATCCATTGCATCATTGTTTACAATAGCCAACATTTAGAAGCAGCCCAAGTGTCATTAGATGAGTGGATAAGAAAGCTGTGGTACATTTACACAACAGAATACTACTCAGGCATTCAAAAAAAAAAGGAAACATTACCTTTTGCAACAGCATGGAAGGACCTGGAGAGCATTATGCTAAGTAAAATAAGCCAGAGAAAGACAAGTATCATGTGATTTCACTTATATGTGGAATGTAATGCACAAAATAAACAAGCAAAACAGAGACAGACTCATAAATACAAAGAACAGACTGACAGCTGTCAGAGGGGGAATGGTTGGGGGGCTAGATGAAAAAGGTGAAAGGATTAAGCAAATCAAAAAAACAACCCTCATAGACACAGACAACTGTAAGGTGATTACCAGAGGGTAAGGGGTTGGGGTGTGGGGAGGTAGAAGAGGGTAGGGGGAATAAATGGTGACTGAAGGAGACTTGACTTAGGGTAATGAATATATAGATGATGTATTATAGAAAGGCATACCTGGAACCTATATAATTTTATTAACCAATGTCATCCTAATAAAAATAAAAAAAGAAATATCTAATTTAGATATTTTCCATTTTTCTGGCCCTAACATTTGCTTCCCACTATTTTTTTCATTTAACATACACATTTTGCCTCAGTGAAGTTCTCCCAGACGCTTTTTGAATAAAAATTCTTCTAGAGGAAATCCTGGCTTCACTGCCATTCTCTTTTGAATCTGTTAAAATCCATCCAAGTTTGCATTTTCTAATTGCAGAGAAGAGTTAGAGAAATGTTCAAGAATCCCTGGGACTCATAACCTTCCTTTCCCTTCACTTGTTTCCAAACTGCATCTGTGTTGTCAGACAAAATATTGATATAGCTTGCTTGGTTAGATTTAGTGGAATCCAGGACAGTGATTTATAGAGCAGAGGGAAATCCATGTTAAACCTTCAGGTCTGCAAGTTTAAGGTTTATGTTGATACCTATTTAGGTTGGTATTTCCTTTCCTTGCTTATAAAAATAAAATGATGTGTGAATGGGTAACCCAGAAATGCAAAGCATAATGTTTAACATTACGCTTGCCACTTGCACAGCAGAAGGTGTGTTGGTGCTTTAAGGATTCCCAAAGTCAAAGCATGTTGACACAACACAGAAGGATAGAGTTGTGCCTGGAGAGGACATTGAGAAGTGAGCAACATCCTTCTAGACTGATAGGGACAATAAGTAAGGTTGGAACCATGTGAATGTCATCTTAGACTAGAAATAGGAAGTCAACAGCACATATGGAATTTGAGTACATGTATATGTATATACATATACACACAATGAAGACCAAGTTCACAGCATATATGGAGCATTATAGGTGTGTGCTATACATATGGCACACAGAGTATGTTTGTATTTCTAAATTGATCCACATATACTACTGTCGCGGTCCTCAGGGCATTGGCTTGTCAACCCAGCTGCTGAGCAACAGGCCAGATTGGCCTTTTGCCTCCAGCAGGATGTCCCGAGGTAGAATTGTGTGTGTGGCAGGCAGCCAGCACAATACATCACCACAGCTGGATTAGGAGGATAACACCAACAAGGCCACCAGGAATAGGAATAAATCCTTTTTGTAGAATTGTGTAGGGGCTTTTGGAGATGACTTATCTTTTTTTTTTTTTTTTTTATCCAGATCACTATTTCCACAGCCAAACAGAAGGAAACAGTTGTCATCCAGAAGAAGGTGAAGAAAAGGACAGCAGGGCTCTTGAACTAGGGCATGAACTTGCATGAAGCTGAAACTCCAGCCAGCAGTCCACAGTGTTGGGGGAGGGGATGGCTGTACTGAGGATACTGCGACCCAAAAATGGGCTCATGAGTCAGGATCCTGGGTTCAAGTTTCCTGGCCATATTTACTGAGTTTTCCTCAGGAAGTTTCTGGTATTTAAAAATAGCTTCAGTGTAGAGTGCAGGTTTATACAAGCACCTTGGTATTTTCAGATATGAGTTAATGGCACATCCCATAACTGAATAGAGGTTGTTCCTGTCTATTAGGGGACATCTAATCTTTAGTTTGACTTTTCAACTGAGTCTCAAGGATCTGCTTTTTCAATAAAGGAATTTGCTTCAGGAAGACTTAGACTTGACTTTGCCAGAATCTACTTTGGTTACCATTTTAACAACTTTACAGATCTCAGAAATGATTTAAAATAATAAGTTCATAACAATACATGAACATTTTGCTTATTAGCATAGCCTTTTACCAACCACATCTACTTCCCATAAAAAAATTATAAGAATTCAGAATTTGCGCTTGGTGGCCATCTGTTTTTTCTCTGAACATTACTTTTAAGTCTCTTTCTTTGGGTTGTTGTTAAGATATTTTAAATCGTGATGTTCCTGAACAGCATGTCAGATAGAAATAATGATAATAAAATAAGTGTGTATAGCAATTTGCTTAGAAACAAGAAGACAGCAAAGAAATTAATGAATGTTTAATTCTAGGCAGAGGGCCAAACATCCCAAACCTTCTCCTCCATCTGTCTGTGCCACATTTTAAAAAAACCCACCTTTGAGAAGTGTAAATTTTTGTTTAAGGCAGCATTTCCCATAAAAGTCAGGTGTAATAGAAGGGTTAAGTGCAGAGCTCTAGAACCACAGACCAAGTTCAAACTCCAGCTCTGGGTGAACTTTGCAAGTTTACTTAACCTCTCTGTGTGCTATCTATAAAATGGGGGTGATATTTGTCTAGCTCATGGATTTGTTATAAGGATTACTTCAGGTAATGTGAGTAATGCATTCAAAACAGTGTTTGGTAAGCATTTAGGATAAACTCAGTGTAAGACCTTTAACAATCGGCTATTATTTTTTAAGAATACAGATCATTACAGTCTTTTTGGTTCATTAATCTGTCTTAGTCAAGGCTGAACCTTGATGTAGTCTTTAAAATCTTTATAGGTGACCACTTCTGGTTGCATCTGTATTCATGAAAATGCTCTTAGTTACTACATCTGGATAAAATTTAGCTGCTCATCTTTAAATCCTGAATCAACTATTCTTAATGGGAGCAAAGGGATTTTCTGTGGAGTCAGCACAGTGTCACGTCCCAGGTTTCCCATGGTTAGTGTATAACTGGACCATGGCCAGCTCTCCATTAAACTTTATATCAATCATGTTCATTGGATTCCTAAGGAAAGAATGATAAAGAAAATGAGGAGGAAAGTATCTTCATAAGAATTCAGTGTGTGCTATTTCTAAGCAGTGAACATTTGGGGATTAAGCTTCTATAATAGTAAAAATATTTGTATCTTAATGTAACGTAATTACATTAAAAGCCATATTGTTTTGGGTCCAACTTCACTGCCTCCAAAACTGTGCTGCTATATGGCTACCCAGGTAGATTTTTATTGCACATTATCAGAGCAGAGGTGTGCTGCTGATGCTTTCATAAGACTGTGGCTGGCGAACCTCACTTAATGAGCAAAAGAAGATGATTCAAAGTTTTACAACTGTCTCTTCCCCTTTACAGTATTTAACTTTCCATTTTTGCATGCTCCTGATCCCTGAAATAACTATGGAAATCTATTTTTAAGCTGATATGTACAGCTTTTTCATAACATACTAGAGGCCGGATGCATGAAATTCGAGCAAGAGTAGTCCTTCCTTACCCCGGCTGCCAGCACCAGCTTCCCTCTGGCACCTGGGACCCGGGTTTTCTTCGCAGCCCCGGCTTCATCTGGAAGGTTGGTCATCTGGTCTAATTAGCATTTACACTTTTATCATTATAGATAAAATAGTAAAAATATGAAATTTCTGGGTTGTTTTGAATATTAACATTTAAAAAAACAAAATCCCTAAATACTGTCAAGATCTTAATCTACCATAATCTACCTTAAAAAACAAAAATAAATGAGATTGTCTTTAACAATTTTACAGTTTTCCTTTTTATCCTCAAATGTATGTTTATTCTAATATCCCAACTAAATTCTATCCTCATACATATATGTTTATTCTTGAAGGTTTTATATTTATTTCCCTATATCACATATCTGTATATAAATTAAAATGTTGTATTTTTGGTGTAAGGATCTACAGTTAAAATTGTAATTTCAATTTGGTTATCATTATACTTTTAATATCAATAAACAAATGATAATAGCAGAAATAATTCTTAAATCTGGATAAAAATTATATACAATACATGTCATTAGAAATGCTTCTTAATGAAGTAGATAGGTCTGGTTTCATTTTTAGTAGATATGTGTATTTATAGGTGAATATTCCTGCCAGAATGATACAGAATTGAGCATCCATTCTATTCCTTTCCTCATTTATAGACATACACTGGAGAAAACCTTGTCCACATAATTGGGTGACTGGAAATGGGAGAAATTTTGTTACAGCATTGCCACACAATGATTGCGATTATTCTGAGTTAAATGCCAAAATATCAAAGATAACTATCATCAAAAATTATTTCTAGTACTCTATCAGCTAAAAACTTAACTAGATGATCCTTCAAATTTTATAGAAAGCAAAGAATTCTAAACAACCTGCCTTGAGAAAGCTTTGTCACCCAGGCGTTAGACATTCATTGCCTCAGTTGCTGGGAAGCATACCAAGAAGATTTTACCAATTGCTATCAAACAACTACTAATTATTCCTCCTACTCTTTTACTTTGAAGCACTTTGAGTCCTGATACACTCAAAAAAGGTTGGAAAAATACAAATATTATTAATTTCAATATTCATTTGCCAATAAAGTTTTTAAATAAAATACTTCCATCTTATCACATGCTTTGAATATTATTTTATTCAAAACTTGCAGCTAAAGATTCAGTTCAGTTCATTTTTGGAAAGTGTGCACCATTTAACGTACTTGGCAAAGCCAGTTCTCATTGTCTGATCAATCAATCAAATTTACTTTTTAAAAATATAATTATTGATTTTTTTAGAGAGAGAGGAAGGGAGAGGGACAGAGAGAGAAACATTGATGTGAGAACAGTACATGGATCAGCTGCCTGCTGCACATGCTCTACTGGGGATCAAGATGGCAATCTGGGCATGTGTCATGACCAGGAATTGACCCAGCAACCTTTTTGTGCCCAGGATAATGGCCAACCAACTGAGCCACACTGGCCATGGCTCAAATTACTTTTTAATAGGAAAGAGTGCTATTTTTTTCAATTCAAAGATATTTTACTTACTATGCATCCCTATGATAAAACCTCACTTCTGAATTCTAGCTCTAAGACACATCAGATATGTAGGTAGGTAGTTATAAAGATAGATCAGGCATGGAGCTTTTTCATAAATTTGTTACCTGCTAACCCTCCATATTTCTCTCTCTGCTTTGTTCCCAAGAGTCTTTCTAACAAGAAGAACTCATGTTGCTTTTTTTGACAATATTTAGCAAAGGAAAAAAAAAAGATTCTTGGAAGAACATATAATCTTTATCACCCAGTTTACAAATATGTTTGATTTAGAATAGTATATCATCTTGGGACAAATTGCCCCTTTCGAATGTGTATCTTCATTCTTAATAAAGACATGTTTAAGAAAGAGAAAGGTGGTAACTTTATGGCACTTTGGTTACAGGAGGCTTCACAGACAACAGTATTAAGAATTATCCCTTGATTTGGTACACTGAAGCTTTTTACACCAGGGGGCCAGACTGGTAGTGGTATGATGTTCTTTCATAAAGTAGGGGGTAGCTGTTAAAGAGGAGATATGAAAGAAGAACCACACTAATGGTTCAGCCACACACCTGTTACCAGACAAAAGTTCATGTGGATATTGAAGACCAGGAGATAGACTTTTTAAAAGTATTGCTGCCACACAGACCTTGGAAAGGTAAGCATCCCAGGTACATGAATCCTGCATGAATATTGCTGGGCTATAGGACTCTAAGACCCATTGAATGTGGACTTAGCAATTGAACCCCACAGACCTCATGCACAAGTAGAGTAAGGAACCAGCTAACTTGGTATGATTTCAAGGGCTTGAGGTATGTATCTCTCAATCCTACAGCCCCAGCTATCGATACCTGAAATTCACTATCAATTATTTATTTACTTTCATCACCCATAAAAGTGCTTTTTCTACCCCTGGAAAGATATCATTCAACCTTGTAAGACACTTACATCTTCAAACCTTAGTGTAAATTAGATTTTAATCCTTGTCTAAAAAATATGAGAGTGGAGCACACATAAAGATTGATGGAGGTGGAGAGAGTTAATGACATAGTAGGGCTCACTGAACCCGGACTGGTTCATTTTGTGTAGAACTAGTTATGCGCTGTGGTTTCTGGCGCCAAGGATCTCTTGACATCAATATGTGAGTTTCTATGACCTGCTAATGCAGATGAGTTTAGTTGCATCAATAATTACAGCCATAGCTTATTGAGTGCAGTAGGGTCCAAGTCTTAGTCTAAATTCCATGCATACTTTATCGCTACTTTAAACCTTGAAATGATCCTATGTGTCAAGTACCATTAGCTCATTTTAGAAAACACATCTCTTTAGTCATACAGCTAGTATGTTTGGTTTCAAAATCTATGATCTTTATGCTAAACTAGAGGCCTGATGCATGAAATTCATGCAAGAGTAGGCCTTCCTTCCCCCAGCTGCTGACACCAGCTTCCCTCTGGCACCCTGGACCTGGGCTTTCCTCGCAGCCCAGGCTTCATCCAGAAGGATGTCCGGAAGGACATCCATCTAATTAGCATATTACATTTTTATTATTATAGATGTAAACTGTTTTAATCTATAAGACTATGTTATGGTACCCAAACACCAGCTATCCTTTCATCCTTATTTTAACTTGCACACACAATTAACAATGAGTAATGTATAAAAGTGAAGATAACTTAGGGAAATACAAGCAAGGTTCACATTTTGAGCCTATCAACCTCAGACATAGCTCTTGTTCTTATCTCTTTGGGCAAAGAGATGAGACCATTTCTTTTTTTCCCATAAGTTCTAGTCTTGTTGACTCTTATTTCTTCTTTTCCAGACATGAACATCTCCAACCTTGAATGCCTGCCCACCATTATACAGAGTAATTCATCTAGATTGAAATC
Organism: Corynorhinus townsendii; assembly: GCA_026230045.1. NCBI lineage: Eukaryota > Metazoa > Chordata > Mammalia > Chiroptera > Vespertilionidae > Corynorhinus > Corynorhinus townsendii. The sequence continues at coordinate 163,332,472 of JAPDVU010000001.1, read as the reverse complement.
CTTGGCTGCTCCTGGGTCGCCGCAGTGATGGCCAAGCAGGCCCTGCTGGGTGTTGCCTATGGGCCCACTTGCCTGCTCATGGGTCACCATGGCTACAGCCAAGCAGGCCCTGCTGTCTGCTGTCAAGCTGCCTGGCGATGGTCCCAGGAGGCTGTGGGCTTGGCTCCTGTCCCTGGGATCCAGGCCACTTGGCGCCGCCCCGCCCCCAGTCACTTGGCGCCTGCATATGCAAATTCACCCACCATCTTTGTTTGGTTAATTTGCATACTCACTCCTAATTGGCTTGTGGGAGTCACAGAGGTATGGTCAATTTGCATCTTTCTCTTTTATTAGTGTAGATGTTGTACATCAGATGCCTAGTACTTTTACATTTTATAACTGGAAGTTTGTTCCCTTTGATCAACATCTCCCCAAACCCTCATCTCCCTGCCCCTGGTAACCATAATTCTCTCCTTCTATGAGTTCTACAGTTTTAGATTCACATAAAAATGGTATCGTATAGTATTGGTCTTTCTCTGACTTATTTCACTTATAATACCTTCAATGTTGTCACAACAGCAGGATTCCCCTCTTTCTCATAGCTAAAGAATATTTCTCTGTGTGTATCATATCTTCTTCATCTATTCATATAGCAAATGACATTTAGGTCATTGTTGTACCTTATCTACTGTGAATGATACTACAGTGAAGATGGGAGTGCAGAGTCTCTTAGAGATCCTGTTTTCATTTCCTTTGTATATATACACAGAAGTGGAATCACTGAATCATGTAATACTTCTAGTTTAAAATGTTCAAAAAATTATTTTTAAAGTTGAAAGTATTACAGAGGTTCTCTTTGTTTATTTTTTCCCCCCCCATTAACCCCCTCCAACCCACACCTGCCTCTCCCAGGCCTTTATCACTCTATTGTCCGTGTCCTTGGGCTATGCATATATGCATAGCAATTCCCAGGTTAATCACTCCCTACTTCCTAACCCCGCCACCTTCTCTCTCAAATTCATCAGTAGTTTTAAATTTTTGAGGAACCTCCAAACTATTTTCCATAGTGGTGGCACCAATTTACATTTCTAAAAACATGCACAAGAATTCCGTTTTCTCCACATCCTCACCAACATTTGTTATCTCTTTTCTTTTGATAATATCTAGCTGAATATTACATGAAGTGATATTTCATAGTGCTTTTTGATTTTCATTTTCCTGATATTAGTGATGATGAGCACCTGTCATGTGCCTATTAACCATTTGAATGTCTTTGTTTTATGCCTCCTTTTCAGATTTTACCTCTTCTCTCTCCATACCTCACAGCTACCCTCCTGAAGACCATATACTTTCTTATCTTCATGTCTTTGTACACAATGCCTCCTAAGTCCTGGTTTCCTTTCTGGTCTGTTTGAGGAATTCCCCAGTCATCATTTAAGATGCAAATCTAACTTCCCTAAGCAAAGAGAATACAGGGTTCAGCAAAAGTAGGTTTATAGTTGTGAGTAGGCAAAACACAGAATTTATTCTTGTATTATTTATTAATTATTGTATTATTTTCCACACAAACAACTGTAAACCTATGTTTACCACACCCTGTATACAGTCCTCCCTATTCTTATAGGATTTTATTTACATGCACATCTACTGTTCTGACTACTACTGTTCTGACTACTCCTACTAACAACTGTATTATTGTCTATCTGCACTTTGCTAAGCAATTTATTAGGTACGTTACATTGACTATTATCACATTTTCATGAGTGAAATGTAAACATTTGTTATTTCAAGTTAATGCCTAACTTTGTAGTTGTAGTTTGTATTCTAGCAAATGTCACATGTCAACTTTTAAGTTATCTGAAATCCCAGTTGATACTTGGCATTGCCATAGAGTAAATGGCAGTCTCTGTCTCTAAGGCCATCACCTAGTGAAGAGGGAAGCATCTGATCAGCAAGTTAGAAAGGCTTTATGTCAAGCAGAAGATGCCTGACACCACCTAAGAGCACATATAGATAGGAAAAGGGCTATATATCTGCTACCAGATGAAAAGGGGAAACATAGAACAGTCGAAAGGTTCAATGAAGCTTCCACACTATGCCTGTACAAGCAAAAATTTGAGTCACATTGAAAACTTTGGGAAGTAAAGATAAATGTTACAAGATCATGTAACATTTGACAAAATATTTGTCAAAATCAGTAATTTTTTCAGTAGCTTTCCTAAATTCTAGAGCTCAAGAAGGAGCCCATCCTGCTGAGGGTCCCACCTGTCTTCTAAATGGGAAATTCAAATATAAAGGACATATTTGGGATCATTACGAACACCTTCATTCCTTCCTCTTTCAGTGGACTTTTCCCTCATTACTCAACTGAAAATCTATTTTAGAATTTAACCTAGGGATTAAATAGCAGACATTTTTACCTTTCTCCCTGTTTTCAACTCCAAAAAAAATCATTTGGTAAAATTAACATTGCGTATGAGATGTAACCACAATACAGTCCCTACCCAAATCATAATCTGTTATCCTTGATAGAAAACAAATTAATGGATTTTTACTATAAGACAATGTTAACCTTGTTTGATATGAAAAAAATCAAGAAAACATAATACCAAATAAGACAACATTTTAATTAGCTTTATAAAAACTAATATAGGACATGTCCAAAAATGTTATTGAGGAAAACTATAATGCCACTTGGAAGTTATAGCTGCGGGGAGGGGGAAGGAGGCAAGAAATATGCACATCTTTTTTAAATGTTGAAGCCATGGAGACAAGTGTTTGTCTAAGCTATTTTGTTTTGCTGACTGGTGGGTAAGAGGGAGAGAAAGGAGTCTAGGCAAAAAAAAAAGTATAATTTTGGTATATATTGTTTTTAATATGTAGTGTTATGATTTTAGCATATACTAAAGTTAAGAGTGCAACCATGTTAATTTGCTCGGAACTGTTGTTTGACATTTGCTGGAAAGGTTCTATTTTCATACAGCTAACACAGCTTGTTATTAACTTGAATTAACAAATGATTATACTTTCATCATGAGCTTGAGATATTCACTGTAAAATGACTAATACAGTGCTTAGTAAGAAGAGGATAGACAATGCATACAGTCATTAGTAGTAGGTGTGGCCAGAGCAGTGGATGCACAGGCAAAACTCTTTAGTAGAGACCATACAATTCACTTCACCAAGGAAGTTGTTCTTGGGTCTTAAATATGACTGGGAGTTCATCAAACTTCCCCAAAAGGAAATCCCAGGCTGGGGAGGCAACATGTGCAAAGACAGGGAGATAAGAAAGTATATGGCATTTAGAAGAATAAGTGTGGGGAGTAGTGAGACTTAGAAAGGAGGCAGAGGTCAACATGTGAAGGCCTTTTTATGGCAATAGAAGGCATTTAGATATTATTTTATTCATAATTTTCCCTATAAGCCAGTGGTTTTCAACCTGGATATACACATGAAATTTTTAAAATACTTGTGCTCAGCTCCCTCACAACACACATAAACATATAGCAAGATTTTGCCAAAAAAATTTATATATATATATATATATATATATATATGACACCCATTTAAATCAGAATTTTTAGATAAATTTTTATTATAATTATGTCCAGTGCAACTTTTAATATATTTGTTGTTTACTTGAAATTCAAACTTAACTGGTGTCCTATTATTGTTTCCTACCTTTTCGGAACAATCAACCAGAATCCCCGAGTCGGGGTTTCATCCTTGGTATTTCTTAAAGTGCTCCAAGCGATTTTCATGTGCAGGCAGAGTTAGCAACCACTGGTCTAAGTAATGGACAGTGAAAGAAGAGTATGTTTTGAAAGACCATGGGGATGAAATGTTCTGACCATTTTGTGGTGTAGAGACTAAAGCGGGGAGAGGCTGGTGGTGCGGAATCTGTTAAGAGTTATTGTCGGCATCTGGTTAAGAGAAAGAATTGGCTTGAACAAAAGCAGTGGTAATAGAGGGGAAAAGTGAGATTCTTGAGCAGTGACAGGACGTGTAGGAATTTGTGCTCAGGGCACAGTAGGAGCAGGGGATGACCACTGACTGGACCCTTGCCAATGTCAGCATTCCTCTGTGAAATTCAATAGTTCTTTCATGAAATGGGGAGGAAGTAATAGTTACTTATTTTGGAACATTACTTGTGAGAATTCAATTAAATAATACATTTAAAACCCTCATTATTCTGCCCAGGCATGCTAAGCATTCCATATATTTTGATCATTATTACTACGTTATTGTGATTATAAAATTAATCAACCCAATTCTGGTTGTTGTGTGTGTTTTTTTCACTTCTTCACATACTCTCTCTACTTCCCTCCTATTTCTGGTTTCTTACTTCTTTTCTCCCCTTTCTTCTTCCTCAGTAACAAATTTGAATCCTGGATTGTCAGGAATTACCCTCAAGAAGAAGATTTGCAAAGGCCAATTTAGAGTCATTTAAGCAACAAGATAGAATTAGGCTGAATATGGTAGCCAGAACTAATTCTGAGATGAAATAACTCCAGAATGGCTTAAAGAATCACCAAATTATTTCATCATTTCACTCTTTAGACAGCCAGTGTTAAAGAATCATAGGTTCTAAGAATGTCAGAGCAGAAAGGGCTTTAGAATGTATAGACCTACTATGAAATTATACAAATCAATATAATAGCTGCACTTAGGCATAAGCTTTTTACTTAATTCTTTCATCCTATAATGTTCTTGCTCTATATCAAGTACAAGTCTTCACCTAACATCGTCGATAGGTTCTACAACTTAAAGTGAAACATATAGAAAAAACAATTTTACCGTAGGCTAATTGATATAAATAAGAGTTAAGATCCTATAGCATGTCCTCAACATTATAGCAATATGACATTACTCAAGGACCTGCTATTCTAGAAGGTCTGTAGGTGGAAGAGTGAAGAGGGTAGGCTCTTCCATAATTGGAAACTGGATCGAAAATAAACAGTAAAAGAAATAAAAGTTATTTGGGAGCAAGCGGGAAAATTTAAATATGGACTGTATAGCAGATAACATTATTGAATGAATGGTTATTTTTTTCAGTGAGGCAATGGCATTTTAGTTAAATGGAGGACATTCTTATTTTTAGGGGTAAAGTATAATGACTATAATTTACTTACAGATGGTTTAGCAGAAAAAATTTGAAATAAATATGCAGATTATATATATATATATATATATATATAAAATTTGTGGCAGGGGGAGAAAACAAATATGATAAAATTGGTGAGTCTTGTTGAAAGCTATGTGTGTGTTAATTACTTGTTAAATAAATTTAAATAATATAAAGAAGCAAGGCCAGCCTGTGTAGTTCAGTGTGAAACATATTTTAAAAAACAAGCAAGAAGAGTAAATTTTTAAAAATTAACATAGAATAAATGACTTCTCTATTTAAAAAAGGAGGGGGGGTAGCATCAGGTTCTGGAATCAGACAAACCTGAGGTCTAATCCTATTGAATCACCTGTTTATTGACTAGGCAACATTGGGAAAATTGGAAAACCTCTCTAAGTCTCAGTTTCCTCAGAAATAGAATGAGGTTAGCAATATTAACAAGAATACCTAGTTGTTATTCCCCTGTGGCTGCTGTAACAATTGAGTAAAATAACAAAGGTGAAGGGCTCAGTATCAGGGCCTGACACATGCTAAGATCACACTTGGAGTTTTCTCTCACCATTGTAACCTCAGAGTACATGGGAGTAAAAAAGAAATATTTTAAAAAGCTCTGTATTCAATCTGTGATTTCTGTCAGGTTATTTTTTTCTTAGGTTTTTAAAATGTATCTGTCTGCAAGAAACTGGGACATCAGTACAAAGCTGGATCCTTCTTTTGTGTGATGAATAAGTACAAACAGAAAGCCCTTTTCTATGGAGTAGGTAGCATGAAGGTGGATTCCCGGCTCACTGTCATCTCTAAAGCCAGCAATAAACAAATCATAAAAAATGCGCTTGGAAATTTCAGCTCCCAGTAATAGCTGAAACAAAGGCAGAAAATTGCAGCTCTCTGTGTAATAACTAAGCCTCTCGTTATGTGCTGCTGTATTAAATATAAAACATTTTCATTTCCTTTGTATAGGAAATTCAATAGGACCTGAAAAGAGGGTCAACCAAGTACTGTGACTCCCACAATAAAATGTGAGTGGTGCTAATATTCCTTTTCCAACTCTCGACGGCAAATAACCAAAGAGATAAAATGTAGCTTTCATAAAACTAGAGGTTTGGTAGAGAATTAGCATGAGACTTGTGCTTGTGACTTGCAAACGGAAGGTTGGCCAAGAGCTCAGATTTATGCCATGAAATTTAAATGGTTTTCTCCTGAGGTTCTCTTGACAATATCATTGTATGTGGCTGAGTTAGTTTATTGGCACTTTTGTATGGGGATTGTTTTTGGAGGAGTGTAGGGGGTAGGGGTGAGGCTAACCTATTTCTTTAAGAAACCCAGCACTTATGGGACTCCAGGGAATTTTAAAGCCGGGAATTTGGAAGAGTAACACATGCAAGAGACTCCAAATGGTGAAGCAGAATCAACATTTAGAAAATTACTTTGGGGGGAAAAAATAACATGGTAAGATCACAGTTCTTTTGTTGGGGTGTTTATAACATAACACATGGCTTCATCTCACCAGGCTTCTGAAAGTAGAATGATATTGCTAGAAGATTTTTATGGATCAGGCGTTGAATTTGCATGCAAGTTTGCAGAGAATTTTGTACAAAGATGAGATCTCAAATTGAATTCAGACCTAGGTATTTTAGTAGTTAGGAAAGGTTATTCATGGTGTGCCCAGGACAATATCACTAACTAACTTAGAAACAGGAGACCATGCATTGAAGTTAAGGAGGGAGGTTAGGCCTATAATCAATTCAAGCAGAATTTAATTACAAAAAGGGTAGCTGAATAATGGCACACATTGCTACAGGCAGCAATAGATGCAGGAATTGTAAATCAGTTCAAAGAAGCTGCGACTAAAAGGGCATAAAAGAAGAAAACAAATCAACTTTCTTAAAAAATATCCTAAGGTTAGCTGAGCAAGCCTCAGTGGATCAGACAGTCAAGGCTTTACCCTTTCCCCATCCCCGTGCTTTGAAAAAGACACCTAAGTAGCAGTGCATTGATTTTCACAAAGGCCAAAGACCTGTGTCATCCACCCAATTGAATTCTTTTGTGCTGTACATGTGCTTACCCTATATTGTCTGTCCCCTTACAATTTTATCTCCCCATGTATACATTTCTCACACCTTGGATAGGACACAATTATTTCATTCTTGCCAACATGCACTATATAATCACCTTGGGAACTGACATTTCATCCATGCCCTTGCAATACACAAGAGGAATTAAAGGTCCATGTCCTCTGTGTCCTTAATGTTTTATTCTTTCCATGCATTTCAAGGGTAGTCACTAAATACCAATGCAGGAAAGAATTCACCTCAAGGTGGGACTTTAAAAAAAATGTACATCCAATAATAATTATGCCATTTTAAAAATGACTGTATTTCCGGACAAGGAAATAAAAAGAAGCAAGCCAATGTTAAAATGCCAAAATAGCAGAGGATGCCTGTGAAATGGAGCTTACAATAGGACTGCCAGAAAGCTTGCACTAACATTAGAAGCATGTGAAAGCTGGCAACCCAGGCTCACGTGGAGCTAAAGAAACAGTGTTTTTGTATATTCCAGTTCCTGTTGGTTCTGATCCCTTGAATGTTGCTTGGGTATTACTCTCTCAATTCCAAACAAATTTCAGCTAAATCTCAAAATATTTGCAACTACAGCAAACCAAACATGATTTCTACTGAGTATAATAAATCATCATCTCATATTCCAGCAAAGCTTTAAGAATCTACTTAGAACATTGAGGTGTTAACGAAGTCCCTGGGAAAAAACTAAACATTCTCATATCTAATTTTTAATGGTTTTGTTTCAGCTTTGTTTTTATTTTATTTTATATGTGTAAGCGATTTCACTCTTATTCCCCTGTACCTCGTAACCCAGCATTCAATGCTTTTCAATCAGGCTGCTTATTTTTAAAAAATAATTCGATTGACATTTATTGGGCAGGTGGTAGAGAGGCATCCTCTCTGTAGGGAGAGAAAATTATTTTAGGTCTTTTCCCCACTCTCCTACCTTTCTGACTAAGTGAATTTCAGCACCTGATCCAAATCACAAAGGTCATCCATTAGCAGAAAGCAGAAACTAATTTGGTTTTCCCTGGCACCTTTCATACGCAGTGATTGTCTAATAGTTTGCATAGTGATCAGTTGGAGCCTTGAAGAATGGTTGTATGCAGGTTGCATTAGAATGGCACCATGTTCTGAGGGCCAACTTATAACACACATTTGCACATAAGAATCTACTTAGAGAGGGTGGCTGTTAATTTATTGACTGGTAGGCTGTACATTGACTTGTCTTTTTCTACAAATGAAAAACCCTATATAAGTATTTTGTTCTTCATTAATAAACATAAAACAACAGCTACTACACAAGTAAATTTATAGTGGATTTTTTTTTCTTTTGTCACACTGTCTTCTCTCCTCTGTCATTAATTCAATCAGTAGGAAATAGTAGGCCTAGAAAAGACATTTGGCAGTTTTAAAGCAGTATTGGATTGGCATCATAGTTACTGTGACATCCTAGATATAAATGGAATGGGTGGAGTGGGTTCACCCTCTGCTTTCCAATGGGGTCTTTTATAGAAAAAAATAATAGATTAATAAAACCCAGAAGAATAAATAAAGGTGAAGAATCTGCTGATGCAGCCCTACCTGAAGAATTGCATTACTTATTTTTAGATTTATGCTTAGAAGACAAAGAATCTATATGAGCCCCTGCCTGCCTGTATCTTTCCCCCAAGCTTTAAAATTTTATATATATATATATATATATATATATATGCAATTACTTTGACATTATTCAGAGAAATACTCTTTCATTCTTTCCCATTGATTTATAAATTCTTATTTTTCTTATCGTCAAAAGTTTTCATTTATGACCCAAGAGCTAGGGAACCAAAAATCAGTGCTGTCCTGTTTTGAGTGTCATTGTGCAGTGATCCTAGGTGGCCTCTACACACTACTGTCAATACTTATTGATGGGATCCACAGGCACTCTGAGTGATCCCACTCTGGAGGGGTAGAAACCAATGGCAAGTTGAGCTGGGGAAGGAGGTGGTCCAGCTGTAGGCCAGAGCTGGCGAGTCTGCATCAGGACGCTCAGAGACCATTGACAAAACGTCAAATATTTCAAATTGTTGACTAGCTCTCTGGCTAATGCCATGCTAAGCAGAAAACATGACTATTTCCTCCAAGGAACCAGGAGACAACACCCACATAACCAAATAAACACAGATTCTCTCTCTTTTTCTCCTTCAGTTGTTCTCTCTCTCTCTCTTGTTTTCTCTATGCCTCACATACATGCATACACACACACACACACACACACACACACACACACACACAAACAGTCCACAGGGAAATTAAGTGGTGCCAACGAAACAGTGTACTGAGAAAGTTCTTGGATAAATTAACAACGCAATTACATTACATGACATGCCACAAGATGGATGAGGAAAACTTGGCTGGTATTATGTTCTGTTTTCAAATTGCAATTTATTTGAGGGTTTTAATGGATGCCTTATTAAAACATCTCGGCCCTGGTCAGGTTTCAGCATATGTCACAGTGGCCTGTGATTGATGACACCCTCTGCTGCTTCTCTTGCACATTTGCAGGGAATTTAAGCAAAGAGGGAATGAGCTGAGGCCCCGCTCTGTATTGATCGTGTGGAGGTGCGCTGCCTGGGAGCACAGTCTAATAACATTCTCTTAGCTGAACTGCTTCACATGAAGGCATTTATTACAAGAACTAAAATGTTATATTGCTCAGAATAAAAGAATATTGTACAAACAAAAGAGTTAGCAGTGAGTAGGGGAGACAGAGAGAGGCTCTGGCAAGCTCCGCAACCATTCCTTGTTATCTTTCAGGACCCACATTTTTGAGTGTTGATGAAGAAAAAAAAAAGAATAAAGCTATGCTTAGAAAAGATAAGAGAATGAAAGAAAAATGCTGTGAGCTTTATTCTCATTTCAAGCAGTTATATGTAACAGTTCAGTTTCAGGAGAAAGAGAATGCTAGGTGAGGATTGAGAGGTGAGCAGCCTCGACATCAATAGGAAAATGGACCTAAGGATAGCAAAGTGGACCTAAGGATATTATTTGTAGGGCCATCTGAAATCGTTGCCATTTTATGTAAGCTGTAGTTAATTTTTTGACAAGCTCCCATCAAAACGGTGAGGGCTATTCTGTACCTCTATCCACATTATAGAAATCTGAGAGATTTCTGTCATGTTTAACTTACTTAGTTTTGATTATAAAAGGGCCCCCTTTGAAAATTTACTACTTGGAGTTTATAAACACATGCTTGTTAAGAAATGTATATTCCATACTGTTCAATAAAAAATATGATTCCAGTTGTATGTGTGATATATATGTATACATTTAGTCAAAGATTAGAAGGATACAAAACAAAAGGAAAAAATGACTAGAAACAATTATTGTAATTTTCTTCTTTGTGTTTTTCTGTAGTATCTTAATTTTCTGCAATAAATACACATTACCCTTCAAATCAAAAGGATAAAAAAAATTTCAAAGAAATTTGTAATGTCTTGATTTATAAGAGTCATTAAAGAAATAGGTGTTCTTTGAAAGGGCCTACAGTAAATATAATCTCAAGGAAAAGGATTCATTTTGCAATAATATGTGTTTATTGTTCAGTAAGCAGAATCTATGCATTGAAAACTTAAATGAAAAAAGGAACAGTTGAAGATGGAATGAAAATATCCCTAATGCAATACAAAAAAGGAAGTTTTTAAAAACAGCAGAAAAAAAAATAAGAAGGAATAAAAGTGTGTTGCATTTTCAAACTCCAATAACAGGTTTGTCGACCTCAGTCCAAAGGATTTTTTTTTTTTGCTTGACCTGCTATGATTGCTATTATTTGAACTGCCACATTTATTATTTTGTTAGCCTTTGAGGGCCTATAAAAATCTCACCTAATTATATTGGAATCACCTAGAGTCACAGCCAAAGCCAAAGAAGGTGAGAAAATGGCTAACAGCTTTCCTCAAAATGGCAGGAAAAAATAGTTAAAAAATGAACAAACAACAGAAACCCAAAACACTCAGGAAAGCCAGCTTTATGGGTCTCCCAAGAAATGGATACAGAAAACATTTTTTAAATGTTGACAGAAATTGTTAAGTTGTAAAAATGGATTTTCTGGCATTGTCAGTTGAATGTACCTTCTAATGTACAAAATGCCAAATTTATAGTTTGACTAGATTGTGATAACTTTGGTGGAGGGATGCTAGGGGAAAAAAGAAGAAAATGTTATCTAACCTTTAAGGCCTCCTTTTTTTCCCCTTAGGTTATATATTTCATATCCCCATTCTATATCTTCTCATGGTCCCTCATCATTTGTGACAGAATGCCTATCTGTTTATCAAAAGGGAATAATTCTCTTTTCCTTTACTGTTGGAAGTTGTTATATAATATCAGAAACGCTATGTTCCTTTGTTCTAGAATCAATGAGGACCAGTTCTCCAGTCCTGGAGAATTACATCATTTAACTTCAAGTCCATGAACATTTATTGAGCACAGTCTATCTATAAAGCAGTGGGCAAGGCATTAACACCAAGAGTCTTTACGTTTTTGTGGTGCTAGTCAGCTTTAGGAGTCAGGCTCCTCTCGCTGTAAAACACATACATCCTCACATATTGCAAGCTAGCCATCCTTCAACCTCAGGTTAGAATTGAAGAACTGAAGTAATAAAGTGACCACAAGATACGGCCTCTATCCTGAAAGGGGTAAAAACAGACACATATCAATAATTATGCAGTTCAGGCAGTGAGAAGAGGTATGGATGAAGTAATTCATGAGGATAACTCATGCATTCTATATATGGCCTTTAGGAGGCATTTCCAAGAGCACAGAGCAGATGATGAGTGCAGAATAGAAAGGAAAGGACAGCAACAGCACTCTGCAAACAGAACAGCATTGGGGGATGCCTGGGACGGGACAATTTGCAGGAGCAGAATCCCATGACAGGGTGGGGCACAGAAGGTAAAAACATGGGGCAAAAGGAAATAATAGACACACAAAAAGGCCAAGAGAGTACAATAATAAAAAGTGAGTGCTGTGTACACCTTAAGCTAATGCCACATAATATGTCAATTACATCTCAGTGAAAAGGGAAAATAACAATGCATCATAGGGCATGATGTCTTTAAATACTGTTAATGTTCTGTGAGGTAACTTCAAGACTGAGCCCCAGACAACACATGTGATAAGTCAATAAGAAATGGAAACTCAGATTCCTACCCAGAGGTTAAGTTAATATCACAATCTGGTTCCTAACAGGTTCTATCAATCACTTCCTGGTAAGAAATATTTCATAACCCAACTTATATACATAGGATTCACTCATGATTTGACTTCTAAGTGAATAGATGTAAGTACATTCATGGTGTTTTGTGTTATTCTCAAGTAATCCCTTTGCATTTTCAAAACCCCAGTGGAAGAACTTACATTATTTAGGGTTCTTGGTTGCAGTAGCTACCAATTTTGGCTACATTGAATTAAGGTAAATTTCTTGGAGAACTGCCCAGCCAGTAGCTCAGAGAGTCAATGACAGTTTAGGTACCAGGATATGAGGACAGGCACATCAATTGTGAACTGACTGGTCCTGCCTGATGACTGATTTTGAAAGGAGCACAGGTTCTGGGTCTCACCTCATACTTCACAGCCTGAGCCTTTTCACACTGTGCCTGTGTTCTAAAAGCAGCAAGCAAGAGAGGGTAGTCGAAGTTGCCAGCACTTTTCAAGCCTTTGCTTGTATCACATTTGCTTATGTCCTGTTGGCCTAAATGAGTCACATCGTCAAGCTGAGTCCATGTAGAGTGGAGACAATAGCCTGGATATAGGGAGGGGTAATTCACTGGGAGCCCTTACTACAACTATTTACACACTCAGTTTCTGGTTTTCCATAGAAGGGGAGTGCCTGGAATTTTCCTCCCACAAAGCCTATTCACAATGAAGGAATGGAATAAAAGGGAATAAGGGTGATTTTGGAAAGAATAATGGATGATGGATGCCAAAATAAATGATAAATGGCCACCATGGAATCCCAGTTAGATTTTTGAAATGGAATTAACTGAATCCAGATAGACACTATTTTTTTTCTCTGAAAATTCTGGGCTATAGACAGGGATCATCCATGGGGATTCATGATTTTCATAAATGACCAGTTCCCTCATTCAATACATGTGAACTTTCAAACTAGTCAAGAAATCTATGAATTATAATCCTGGTCTATTTTTTTCAGCAGCCATAATACATATCCCTCAACTGGTTTAGGTTACATCTGTTCACATTTCAACTTTTGTGTCTAAATGAAAAATAATAAAAGCTAAAAACAAAATGTATATTTTAAAAGAATACCACTGCTCTAGAAACTTGTTATTTTATGTATCACATTTTTTTTTCAGTTTGCTTGGTAAATAATAGTTATTGTACATAACCACAATACTAAAAGGTACATCAAGAAATGAAAATAAGTAGATATTTTCTGGCACTTTAGCACACAAATATAATCTCTTAACCTGCAGCATCCAAAGGTTAAGTCTCAAAACTGAGTCCATTAACCTTTCTAAATGGTTGTGATATTAAAAACTGACTCTTAATAGCTATGGGTCATCATCTCATGCAATAACCATCAGCAATAAAGAATTATGGATTAAGAACATTATCTATCTATAAAATGGTCATTTATGATGCTCATGCACAGACCATCTCTAAGATGTACAGATACCCATGGCCAAGAGTTCAGACCTAATAATATTCATTATGCTTTTATTAGTATACTTATAATATTAGTGAGTTTTAAGAGACAATCATTGCATTTGTAAAAGGTTCAGGGTATCTACTTCAAACATGAAACTAACAAAGAAAAATCTTCAGAATTCTCTTTCATTGAGCTATAACTAAGCCATGTGAAGCTAATTGACTCAGAAGGTCAAATAAAAAGGCAAATAAACATGTTTTGAACTTGTCTAGTAATTGTGCCACAGGACAAATTTGGATTCATCCACATAATTGAAGAATAGTCACTTACATTAAATGAAAGTTTCTGTACCTTTTATTCAATTTTTATAAAATTGTTTATTTGGACTGAGCTATGTTTTTTGTTTTTATTATAACATAGACAGTCAATTAATATACATTATGGAATAGTTACTATGTACCATCAGCAAGGATATGCTATGTTTGAGTTCCATAAATATGGATAAAAAAAAACTTCTTAAATTCCTGAGATAGGAAATAAGGATTTAGCCTCAATCAAGATTCTTAAAGACTAGAAATTGCCACAAAATACAATCTTACTTCTGAAAACACACACACACACCAAAAAAAAAGAACTATAAAAATAACCTAAATTAGCACTATTTCTAAACATGTTTACTGTATTCACGTGTTTCCTCCTCATCCTACAAAAGCAAGAGGAAATGTACCCAGGGCTGAAATCACATTGGAACTTGTTCTAAAGAAAGGGAGAAAGATAAAGATACAGGGAGGGAAACACAGATAGCAGGGATTAATTTGAGGTATTTTGCAACTTGCTGATCTTTTTAAAAAATCATTTGTTGAAACATTTTTGTGATTTCCTATGTCATTTGAAATTTGTTTAGATTTCCCTCTAAATTTAGTTAATAATTTATATTATCACTGAAGCTATATGACTTAGAGTACAGATTATGTTTCATATCATTTTTATTTTATATTCCAAATTAACAATGAAATAAGAAAATGCCAGTGTTCAGAAACATGAAGTGTAGATTCATTAATAGAAATCTGCTATTTATGCTAGGTTTTTCTAAAATGTTTTTAAAAACACATTTATAGCTCTAGCTGGTTTTGCTCAGTAGACAGAGCATCAGCTTGTGGACTGAAGTGTTCTGGGTTCAGTTCAGGTTAAGGGCTCCTACTTTGGTTGCAGGCTCCATCCCCAGCCCTGTTTGGGGTGTGTGCAGGAGGCAACCAATCCATGTGTCTCTCTCACATTGATGTTTCTCTCCCTCTATCTCTCCCCGAACCCTTCCAATCCCTCTAAAATAATCAATGGAAAAATATCCTTGGGTAAGGATTAACAACAACAACAACAAAATTAAAAACACATTTATAAGCAACTTGTAAATACACATTTTCCATATCTAAAAGTTATAAACAGGTGATTTTTAATAACTTAAATTCTATTTTAAAAGTCCCCCTCTCCCAGCTTCTAGGATTCAAAGCTCTGATGAAGTTAGAACCTGAGTCTGAAAGAAGCAATTACATCTTTGTTAACGATGGGTTCTCAACTACAAGGTCTAACTTTCATCCCAGCGTCCTTCAAGATACCCATCAGCAACTTCTTTATGACTCCCTGGGCTGGGATGAGTAACACCTGATCCACTACTAATGCATAATGTGTAAGGCTTTAAAAAATCTGTCAATTTGAATTGCTAAAGAGAGAACTTCCTTTGTATGCCCCATAGTCATGCCCAACTTATTTTTAACCCAAATTTCAGGTTAGGCTATTTCAAAACAATGCCAATGAACTGGAAAAATTCTACAGGGTTAAATCAGTAAGTCATAACAGTAAGTCATGTGCCATATTCAAATTGTTAGGTTAATAGAAAAATAATCTCAAGACACAGCAACTCTCTGATAATCATAGAGGCCTAGGTTTTGATTTTTATTTCCTTTTATAGAAGCCTAAATGTGTACATGGCATGCTAGACTTAAGCTGTTTGAGAGAAGGACTGATACCTTATTAACCTTTGCATCCAGCATGCCTACAATGGCAATCAGAGCTTCAAACATGACATTTGTAAAGTGATAATAACAAGTAGTGAGAACGAGGTAGCTGATTGTTTACTGTATTTTGACAGAGTGCTCACAGTAAAAGCTCTTGAAGTGTTTCCAGTCATGTTCTCAATAGGGCCAACCAAGTACAAATAGAGTTGAGTTGAGAGCAGACAGCTTGCTTTCTTTTGGTAAATTTCCTTAGGATCTGTCCTGTAATGTGGCTAGTTTGCCAGATTGCTTTCACCACAGGATGTTTAAACAACATAATAATCAACCAAACTACGTTAACCAGGGTCCCCAAAGGCATATATTTCACGGAATAAGTAGAAGCAATACAGTTTCACAATAAGTATAACATCATTTTAAATTCTGTTGTCAGCATTCATAATTCTCAATGGTGCCTCATGCATTATCTCTTCATACAAATAACTAGACTTTTCTTTTGTAGTTATCTGTATAACTTTTATAATAATGTATTGGTATTTCAGAAATAATATATTTTCCTTTTTTCCCCTACTTCTTTATTTCCTTCACTTTTCCTCTAATTCTTCTTCCATCCCCCCTCTTTATGCTCCTTTTGATTTTTGGATACTGCAAGTGTTAGCATAATAGGTTTGCCATTTCTTCATATTACACTTCTACAAATGCTGGACATCTAGCAAGTTTTATTCTAACAACTCTCAGCTGGATCATTAACCAGGTACTGATATAGAAGAAAAAGGAATCTGTTTTATATGAGGTGTCACCCTAAATTGGAAATTGTGTCATTTGCTTTTTTAGTAATTATAAACAGGATTATTTAAAATAGTCATCTTAGGAAGCTGTTTAATTATTCTAACAGTAGAATTAAAGACAAAAAAAATGGAACTTTTCTGAAGTTGTCTTCAGAGCCTATGACAGTTTATTGACTACTCATTTAGATATATAAATTTGAGCATTTTTTGTACTTAAAAATGGTTCAAAGATTGAATTGGATAAATAGTAGCTTTATTAGACCTCACCATAAGTCAGAAGTTTTTTATATAGAAATCTTTTTAAAGTTAAATGTTCTTTCAAACAGAAATATGGTTCTGCTTAGACAATCTGGCAGGACTTGCATTCCTTTGATGGAAGGTTGGGTTTCCATATGTCTTAAGGAACTGGATGACTGATGACTATAAAATTCACCTAAAAAGGAAGCTGTCTCTGCAATCTTTTATGGCTTGGAGATCTTCTAAGAAGGGGTAGGGAATAATGGTCATGGAGATCTTTTCTACTGGGCAGCCCCTCCCTAAGAGCCCTTAGTTATGGGAATTATAACAAAAACATGAAACTACAGTAATTCCTCACTTTTCATCGGCGATAGGTTCAGCGACTTTAAGTGAAACGATATAAAATGAAATCAATTTTATAGTAAGCTAATTGAAATAAACAAGAGTGAAGTTCCTATAGCATCTCATCGACCTTATAACAAAACTATGTTATTCTAGGACCTGCTGTGTAACAGAGAACCTGAGCCCCTTTCATCTATTTCCAATTGAATCTCCTGAAAAGGGAGTATATATTAGTGCATCACAGTTCACTGATCTTGGCAGAGCCTGTCTGATTTGTTCAGGACTGAGGTCCAGAAGTTCATGTAGACTCTTAACCACCTTCCTGTCTTTACTACAATTCTTTCCTCACTCTCAGCATCCCTCAACCACCTGACAGCACACATCACACATGGAGGCATTTGGTAAACATTGGCTAAGAAGATGAATGAAGGAATAGATGGTAAACCTTAGCATATTGCCCATGTGTTCTCTCTCCACAGATGCACTACAAAAGGAACAGGAGTTAGAATATATCTTAGGATATAGGCTCTCAAATGAAATATCCAAAAGTTGTTGCTATCCCCTTCATCTTTTCCTCTCCTCTCTCCAACCTATTTCTCAACCACTAAGATTCTGGGAGCTCACTATTATTAGGACTTTGGCATAAAGCTTCCTCTTTTTCTAGGGGAAATAATTTGCCCACTTCTCATATTCTTTAAAAATTTTTAACAAATGATAATACAAGATGGAGCAAAAGTTGTGCACAAGAAAAAATAATACAATAATTAATTATACAAAAATAAACTTTGTGTTTCATGTATTCACAACTGTAAACCCACTTTTGCCCCACTGTGTATGTAATATATATATATATATATATATATATATATATATATATATATATATATAGCTATTGCTCTCAATGCCCACCTTGTAACTTCTAAAGTAAATTCTCTAGCTAATTACTTGTATGTTAAGCTTTATTTTTCATAGAGTCCCTTTGGTGCTAATGTTGTCAGCATCTTAGAAGGCTTTTATAAAAGAACTATGATTTGGCAGCCAAGTCAACTGTGCCAGATACCAATGTATTGCTTCTCGGCTCCAAAGCCACCCTGATTGCCTCTTGTGATACAGAACATTTCTCCCTGCCAGGTGGCATGAGGTTGATCTTGGATAGTAGAGGTGCTGGGGCAACACTGAAGAGCAGGAACCTTCTCCTCCTGATTCCCATGTGCTTTTCTTTCTCCTCCTTTGGCAGCACTGGGTAGGTGTGTGGGACACCCAGGGGAGCTCACTTCCCTGTGATTTTTGTTATGGGGCCACTCAGCCAATTTGACTCTGAAAAGTGATTATTAATGTGTCTCAATTAATCAGAGGAACATATTCTATTCCCTTTATCAGTGGTTGGTTCCGGGGCAGACATGAGACCAAGTTGTAGGTGGTAATATATGGTATATAAGGAGAAATAATCTAGAGGCACTTTCAGGAAAGTTTTCTTTAACAAAAATACACAAGAGAGAGGCCATTGCACTTTCTGCCTCTGGTATTGGTGCATGGAGACCTGATGCCTGGAACTGAGTGGCCATATTGAGAAAAATAGGGGTAATTGTTGTCCTAAAGATGCAGAGTGGGAAGAGGGACATAATCTAGATCCTGGGTGATGCGCTTGAGCTGCCAGATTACCCAATCCTGAGACATTCCACCTTCAGATTTTATTATATGACATTTAAAAAAAAAACATACTGTTTGGAATTTTCAAGTTTTCTGATGAATTGCAATGTAAAACATCCTAAACATCCCTCAAAATTAATTTAACAAGTACTGCCTGCTCCACACCTGTGAATAAAGGAATCTGTTGTCATGTACCGTGGAAAGCCAGTCCTTATCGGAAGCCCTTAAACTGGTAGGGCTGCACAGTTATAGGCTTAAGGAATCATCTGAAAATCTCCACTTACTGCTGTAACAGAAATGGGATCTAGAGATATTAAGATATAGAAAGAAATTATTCTCATGACTCTCGTTCTCTCTCTGCTTTCCATTTTGATCCCTTTAATTTCTTTCACCATTAAAATTATTCTTTGTATCTTATAAAAAGACAAGATAGCAAAGTACTTTAAAGCATAGGCTCTGGAGTCAAAAGATTCTTGTTCAAATCTTACCTCCTCTACTTTGAGCAAATTATATGACACATAAAACTAATAGACTGTCAAAATACAGCGGGAAGGTAGGGGAGGGTTAGGGGGGATAAGAGATCAACCGAAGGACTTTTATGCATGCATATAAGCATAACCAACAGACGCAAGACTCTGGGGGCAGGGAGATGAGGGCAAGTGCCAGAGGGTAGGGAAGGCTTGGGGGGATGTCAGTGGGGAAGAAAAAAAACAAGAGAGACATATGTACTACTATTTGTAATATCTTAAACAATAAAATAAAATAAAAACTAATAGGGCCTCTGTTTTCCATCTTTAAATGGATATAATAGAACCTGCTTCATAAGGTTGTGCCTGAACACAGATAGCTGTGATTGCAGTAAACTTATTTTATACTAGAGGCCTGGTGCAAGAAATTCATGCATGGGGAGGTGGGGGATCCCTCAGCCCTGCCTGCATCCTCTCCAATACAGGACCCCTCAGGGGATGTCCGACTGCTGCTCCCCTGCCAGCCTGATCACCCCTAACCACCTCTGCCTCAGCCCCCAACAGGCTTCCCTTCCTCTGGCCACCACAGGCACCTGGGACCCGAGCCAGCTTCACCCAGGCTGGCTGCAGGCACCTGAGACTGTAGGCAGCTTCGCCTGGCCAGCCACAGATGCCCAGGACTGTGGGCAGCTTTGCCTGGCTGGCCACAGGCGTCGAGGACCACGGGCAGCTTTGCCCGGCCCGGCTTTGTCAGGAAGGATGTCCAGAAGGTTGTCTGGAAGATGTCTGGTCTAATTAGCATATTACCCTTTCATTAATATAGATTCATTAACACCTCAATTAATTTTGCTTTAACAAACAGACTATCAATAGAGAGACTTTGGGACTGCCTCCAAAATCCAGACAGAAGATTAGAGGCTTGAAGGAATAATTCTGTATGGAAATATATCTACTTGGGGTTGTATTAATAATTCTGAGGAATTTTTTTTATGGAGGAAGGAAAAATATGTCCTCCATCTAAAAAGAAGAGCTGGTGGAGGGTTTCTCCACCTTCACACTGGAAAGGATGCTACCAAGCTGAGATGAGAGGATTGAGTGGGATATCACTCCAAACCTGCCCTACAGGTTGTGTGTTTCATGTGATGTCTGCAAATAAGAATGAAATAGGACTTTTTCATATATTTTGAGGAGCAACAGGGAAGTATCACAAGCACTGCCTTTTCATTTATTTTGTCTTGCCAGGTCAAATAGTTGCAGCCTTGAAAATATAACCACAAAATAGTTGAAAGAAGTGAAAAAGAGGACATCTTCTCTCAAATACCTTTAAGTGCTTCATACAGTGGCAGAGAATACAAAAAAAAAATAAGTGATGATGAGCACTGCTTCAAAGCATCATTCAAGTTTTGGAAGATTTGCAAGTGCCTATTTGCAAATATGTGATTCTGGGCTTTACAAATCCAAATTTCAACTCTGCATAATTTAAATCCTAAACGTTACATAGACAACACAAAGTTTATACAGGAGTTCCAAAATCTCCCTCTGTGGCACATAAAACAATATTTTTGGTAGTAATGTGAAAACCTTAAAATTTAAGTTGTTTCCTTTAAGAATAATCACCAGGTTTAGCACTACAAATGGTTTGACAAAGCAATAACCTTCGCGACTTTACAGCCCTGTGCTTCACCAGTTCCACTGAGAGACATTTGGTGACAATTAGGCATAGTCTGGTAGATTCTCTGCACTTGGCTCACTCCTACTCCACACCCACCAACAGTAAAAACAAAGCAAAACAAAAAGCAGAGCAACTTTCAGAATGTTAGACAAATTTGAGAAGCGTTCCACTGCTTCCTGAGTCCTCCTCTCATTATTAAGTATTCAACAGTGCGTTCCTAGCAGAGGCAATGAAAGCAATCATGTTTGAGAGTTAAGTCCAAGGGGATGAGACACTCTTAGGTGCAGAAGGAGCCACAGAAAAGCCAAATAGCATCTTTTCCCCTACCTTCGAGTAAACCTTAAGATTTATGCTCTACTAATTATTATTGAGCATACAAGGCCATCTGCACCCTTATTATTAAATTCCCTCTTTCACTGAGGCGGCAGCAGTTACACGTTTTGATACCTGCCTGTACCATAAGGTGGCCTTTGATGAGAGCCAGGTTAAATGGAAGTACAAAACACAATCCATGTGTTTTCTGACCTTATGGGAACGTGATATCTCACTAAGCATGGACATGCATTAAATAGTGTTCTTGTCCAAATCTCTTGAATTAAGAAACTGCTTCAGAAGGTTGTTTTTTTGTTTGTTTGTTTGTTTGCTTTGTTTTTGTTTTAACTCTTTGTCTACATGTGAAACAAACCTCAGATAAAACACCAGGGTCACGAGCAGGGAAAATGGTTACAACAGAGCCCAGCAGAAGCACAAGGGAAACCTGTTTTTCTCCTAACAGCTTTCACATGAGTGTCTCCAGTGTGGCTGTCGGAGGTGGTCTTACTTCACGCCTTTACACTTATCTTCTGTATGATTTGATTGGGATGTATGTAGGCTGTCTAGAATTTTTATGTGTCCCTTAATTTTTCTGATCATCTCTAAACTGTGCCCTTAAAAATAACAGCCTTTTAGAATCTCTAGTAAACTACAACTTATCTTTCTTACCTTACGCTCAGTTTTTCCCAAAACACACGTCTTGTGGATTTCTTTATAGAAAATGAACTGTAATCAGCCACTTTCAAGCACAAAATAAACCCAGTTTACCCTAATAGAGCTATTATTGCAAACAGAAGCTTATCCGTAGAATGTAGATCGCTAATAAAGGAATGTACCTACAAGATATTTTGCCTGCCCAAGAAGACCAATACCTCCAATATCTTCTTTTCTAAATTCTCTGTTCAACTAATTCTGTGTGATAGGCAAATATGGCCTCCACATGCTGGTGAATTAAAATTCAGCTTTCAGTGAATAAGATTAATTGCCTCTTCAGACAAAGCTGGATTTGCGCTCCTATTAGAGAAAGGGGAGGGTGAGCAGCAAGGGGCAGGGTGCCAGCTAGACTGCAGTATTCAGTTACACGTGAAATGATTTGTAATTCTGAGTAATCACTTAGGACAAGCCCTTGCACCATTTTATCTATACATGACTCTAGGCCAAAGTCAATACTCATAGTAAAATAATGAGATGAAGCTAACTGAGCCCTTTTATTAATGCTCCAAGGAGCAAATCTGATGCTTGAGTTTCTCCCATGGAAAGTATCCACTTCTTCCTAAAAAATGAACAAGTGGGTCAGGATGCCCAGTAGCAGCCAGGGTACCTGCTTCTGCAAAGGCATCAATAACCAACCCTTCCCACCTCCCCCATTTCTGTTTGTGCACCAGGCTTCACCCAGCTGCAGGTGAAGGCACATAAATTTTGCATTACCTCTGGGCTCATTAGAGAGATCTGGCTCTCTCCTAATAGTTTCCCCTGACTTAGGGACACAGACACACACACACACACACACACACACACACACACACACACAAACACACGGTGAACCTTAAAAGAAACAATGCACAGTACTTTTGCCCTCTCTTCCTCATCAAATTTATGAAGAAAGAAAATCAAATGTCTGACAAATGCACAGCTTGGTGACAGAGTCAGCATGCAACTGTTAGGAAAATTAGATGGATAACCAGCTGTCCCAGTTTCCTGGACATGGGGCATGGAAGGGAGAAGATGCTGGGAAGGAGGGGCAAAAGAAGGGTATAGGGAAATCCTTGCTTTAAACTCCCCTAGTCTGTTTTCCCCATGTCATTAATGCTCAGGTAACCAATCTGACAAATAGGTATTAGCATTAAAGGCCTCCTCTCTAAGCAATGGACAAGGTGTTACTCTTCTCTGTGCTTGTTGAAGACTATTTCCACTCTTCACAGAAAAAAAAAAATCCGAACCAAGTGTTACTTATTAAGACAAAATCTCCATACCTGGTACTCCAAAATAATAAAACTGCTATAGGAGAAGAAAGAATATAAAGATACCTACATACAGATTCCAGATGTCTCCTCTTAACTAGGTGCCTCTGCCAAGTCTCCTCATCTCTGAGCTCAGTCTTCTCATCTGCAAAGAGAAGACTACTTATGTATAGCTCAAACTGTGAAAAGTAATGCTTAGTCCAACATCTAACAATAAACATGTTTACCTATATCCCTCCCTTTCCTGTATTATTCATGGCATTGGCACATTAATGTAAACGGACCATATAGAGATGTCAATTAAGTTACTCCTTCTAACATTTCTCTGATTACAGCTTTTGGTAGGTGACCAAAATAGTTGTTTGTTTGTGTTTTTTTTTCATTTCCATTGGTGTGCTCATTGGGAAAGATGCCAACAAATGTGAAATTCTTCTCCAAAAAGCTTTTATGCATAGCCAACCAAATAATCAGTCATGAACCACAGAGAAGTTGCTTAAAGATTCAAGTACCTACATGCAGAGTACATACAAAGTTCACCTTAATTCCATTTTCCTTAGCCATAGCTTGATTCTTTCACACAGCCTGAACTTGAAGTGGTATTTTTTTTTTAACTGGAGATTTCAGGACAAATAGTTCCTATGACAAGGTAGCTCACACTGTCCTGGGAGAAACTTTCAGTCTAACCAGGATTCCAGGTATGCAACACACACATGCACATGAGCACGCACACAATGACTTCCCAGACACACAGGGAAAAGGGCCTTTGGGTAGAAGACACAGCATACATAAAGTCACCAACACGTAAGAAAGCTTGGTATTAGGAGAAACTGCAAAACGTTTGCTGTACCTGGAGTGTGGAGAGAAGGTGGAAGAATGGCAAGACTTGAGGGAACGAAGGAGACAAGCCCAAGTCAGATGGTATTTATCAGAAATTCTGAGTGTTTGCACCTGATCTGGAGGCCAGATGCTCTCAAATTTTAGTGTGAAAAAGAATCACATAGGGAGCTTGTTAAAAATATAGAGTTTAGGTTCTACCATCATCGATTCTAACTCAGAAATCCTGGTATGGTTCCAGAGAATCTGTTGCCTAACAAGCTCTCCAGGTGATTCTGATGCAAACTGATACACAAAACTCTCATTGAGGAGCACTTGCTGCAGTATATGGGGAGTCGTTAGGAACGTATCCCAGGCATGATATAA
Source organism: Corynorhinus townsendii (assembly GCA_026230045.1). Lineage (NCBI taxonomy): Eukaryota > Metazoa > Chordata > Mammalia > Chiroptera > Vespertilionidae > Corynorhinus > Corynorhinus townsendii. The sequence goes on along the minus strand of JAPDVU010000001.1, from coordinate 163,308,018 downwards.
TAAGATACATGGTATATGAAGATAAGTACTTCCCAGAGGATAGATTGGAGGACACCAAGACTGGAAGGAGGTACATCATCCAATTGGGAAGCATTTTCAATAAGGCAGGAGGGAAATAATGAGACCACTGAACTAAGCACCATTAGAGGAGGGTATAGGGAAGAGGTACAAGAATTCAACAGGACCTCGTGGCTTATTGAATGGAAAAGTGAGAAATGTAGCTTGACTTCAAGTTTCCTGTTTTGAGTTCTACTCTAGGGGCTTAATCCCAAGGAACAACAACAGCCTGTAATTATCAGAATCGAGAGTCTAGGTCAGTGGTCGGCAAACTCATTAGTCAACAGAGTGGCAAACCGAGTGGTTTGCTGACCACTGCTCTAAATGATTGCTTATTAAAGCATTATATAGGACAATGAATAATTTGGAGACGGTGAGTTGCAGTTTGGATATATCAGGTTTAATAAAGTAGTTAAAAGTATGGGCTTTGGGGTTAGATAAACTGACTTTAAATCTTAACTCTGCCACTTAACCTCTGTGTGACATGGGCAATATGCTTCACCTCTCAGATATAAAAATGGGGCAACATTCAGAAATTTTATGAGTAAATCAGTTAATATAAGAAAATATCTTATCACAGTCCCTGAAATAAAGTGATTAATAAATGCTGATACAATGAATAATTATTATTAACTTTAGTGTCATCAACATTACCTACCTCAAGCTATTCCATAGACAGATGAAAATATCATACAAGTAATTATTAAAACTTCATTACAGTTAAGATAATCCAGAGAGAGAAACATTTGAAGAAACAAAGACTGATAAAATCCAGGGGAATACACATGCTTTAGTTGATGAACTGGATGAAGCTGATAAGTGCTCTTCATCCTCAGATAGAAAGAAAAGTTGAACATCTTGTAGGTCAAGAATGTAGAGCAGCTTAAGATAGAGGAAACTGGAGAAACCAAGATGGCGGCATAGGTAAACACCTAAACTACTGCCTCGCACAACAATTTCAAAACTACAACTAAAAGACAAAACGGACATCATCCAGAACCACAGGAAGGCTGGCTGAGTGGAAATTCTACAACTAGAAGGAAAGAGGAAAGCACACTGAGACTCAGAGGAGCTGCAGGAGGCAGAGGTATTGAGACGCATGTGCAGAGAGAAAGGGCAACTGAGTACGCAGATGGTTTTCTCAAGCTGGAGGGAGACAAAAGCTCCCAACTGCACTGAAATCCAGTTCCGGGCGAGACTCTGGGGACCCAGACTCATTCAAGGAGAAACTGGACTGTCTGGCAGCGGGCGAAACTCGAGGGTGGCTTTCTCTCAGAGGTGCTTGCAGCGATTACCCATGGACACTGAGACACAGGGGCCTATTAGAGCAGGACTGACAGGAAACCAATGCTGTCTGCTCCGCCCTGAGACTCCGCCCCATCCAAGCTGAGCAGAGAGGCTTTTGCAAGTCTTGTCCCATAAGGGTGTCTCCAGCACAGAAGTTCTCCCAGTGATACCAACAATTGGCTGTGATCCTCACAGACAAGAGTGTCCACCTCAGGTAACTGGGGAGGCTGAGCCACTGGGCCATATAGGACACCTAGCACACAAAGCCACTCTATCAACTCAGGGAAGCAGCCAAAATGCGGAGACAAAGAAATAGATCACAAATGAAAGAAATGGAGGAAAACAAATGACTGGATATAGAGTTCAAAACCACAGTTATAAGGTTTTTCAAGAATTTTCTAGAAAAGGCCGATAAATTTAGCGAGACCCTCAAGGATATGAAAAAGGACCAAGTAGAAATTAAGCATACACTGACTGAAATAAAAAATATTATACAGAGATCTAACAGCAGACTAGGGGATCACAAGAATCAAGTCAAACATTAGAAATACAAAGAAGCAAAAAACACTCAACCGGAAAAGCAAAAAGAAAAAAGGATTCAAAAATATGAATGTAGTGTAAGGAGCCTCTGGGACAACTTCAAGCGTACCAACATCAGAATTATGGGGGTGCCAGAAGAAGAGAGATAGCAAGACACTGAAAACCTATTTGAAGAAATAATGACAGAAAACTTCTCCCACCTGGTGAAAGAAATAGACTTACAAGTTCAGGAAGTGCACAGAACCCCAAACAAAAGGAATCCAAAGAGGACCACACCAAGACACATCATAATTAAAATGCCAAGAGCAAAAGACAAATAGAGAATCTTAAAAGCAGCAAGAGAAAAACAGTTAGTTACCTACAAGGGAGCACCCACACGACTGTCAGCTGATTTCTCAAGAGAAACTATGCAGGCCAGAAGGGAGTGGCAAGAAATATTCAAAGTGATGAATAGCAAGAACCTACAACCAAGATTACTCTACCCAGCAAAGGTATCATTCAGAATTGAAGGGCACATAAAGAGCTTCACAGATAAGAGCTTCACAGATAAGAAAAAGCTAAAGGTGTTCATCAACACCAAACTAATATTATATGAAATGCTGAAAGGTACTCTTTAAGAAGAGGAAGAAGAAGAAAAAGGTAAAGATAAAAATTATGAACAACAAATACATATTTATCAACAAGTGAATCTAAAAATCAAGTGAATAAAAAAATCTTATTAACAGAATAAACTGGTGAATATAATAGAATCAGGGGCATAGAAAGAGGGTGGACTGACAATTCTCGGGGGGAAAGGGGTGTGGGGTGTGCGGAAGAGACTGGACAAAAATCGTACACCTATGGATGAGGACAGTGCCGCGGGGGCAGGAGGGGCGGGGGCAGTAAGGGCAGAGGGTGGGGTGGGAACCGAGTGGAGGGGAGCTATGGGGGAAAAAAGAGGAACAATTGTAATAATCTGAACAATAAAGATTTATTAAATTAAAAATAAAGATAGAGGAAATTGTCAATAGTGTCACATGCTTCAGAGAGGTTAGGTGAAATGAATGTCAAAAAAATGTCTATTGTATTTGGCAAGTAGGAAAACATTGATGACCTTAATTATAATGGTTTCAATTCAAATAAAATAAATTAATAGAAATAGTGGTAACAAGAGTCATCAGGTGGAAAAATAATTGGGTTTTCTTTTTTAGCATGAGAGGAGCAGGAGCACATTTTCAAGCTTAAAGAAAGACCCAGTGCTGAGGAAGAAAGTCAGAATCAATGATGAGGGAAAGTCAGAGAGGTGATGAAAAAGGATGAAATTAAAAAAAAAAATCATGAATAGATTCTGCCTATTCCGGAAGTGGTCGAAATTCTAGAAGCCAGAGGTAGCAGAATACAATGATGACTGTATTCCTGCCAGAGAATATAAAGTTTCTCTCTAAAATTGGAATAAGCCTGGCCAGTGTGGCTTAGTAGTTGAGCATTGACCTATGAACCTGGGAAGTCACAGTTCTATTCCCAGTCAGGGCACATGCCCAGGTTGTGGCTCGATTCCCAGTAGCAGGCGTGCAGGAGGCAGCTCTCTAATCATTGATGTTTCTATTTCTCCCTCTCCCTTCCTCTCTGAAATCAATAAAAAATATATTTTTAAAAAATGAATAAAATTGGAGTAAAATCTCTCCAATTTTATTCATTTTTTAAAAATATATTTTTTATTGATTTCAGAGAGGAAGTAAAAGGGCTATCCTGAGAGATGTGTTAGGCATTAAGGGAGAGAGCTAAGAATTTGGACTAAGTAGTAGGACCAAGGGAGCTGACCGGGACTGTGAAAGCCACCAGGTAGTACTGAGGCACATAATTTGTGAGTGTATTTGGTTTTCTCCAGTTCTCTTGATGGATTGTGGATTTAATTTAATTTAAATTTTACAGAGCAGATGTGTTAGAAGGACAAGGTAATAAAAGGAGATAGTGTTGGAGAGAATGAAGTTGAAGTAATAGACCAAGATTTAATAGAGAAGAAAGTAAAGACAGAGGAGCTGATAGTCTGAGAGAAAACTGAGTGCTGAAAGGAGGATATGGCTCAGTGAGGTGGAAGAACAAGCAAAGAGGGGCAAAGGAATATGAAAAGTGGAAAGTCAGAATTGAGGGGTTACTGTGTAAATGAGGGGTATATGATTTTGGAGGGGAAGTTATCTCAGATTTTGATAAAATTATGTGTACAGCCATGGACAGGGCTGACATTCAAGACATTTCAGGCACTGCTGCCCCTAGAGCTGGAGCAGGGCCTCAGTGGTCCTCTACACAGACCTGGGATCTGCCCTTCCACTGCTGCACTGTGCAGAGGCTCCTGGAGCAGAGGGGCATAGGGAGGAGGAGGGAGCATCTGGGCAGAAAGTGCTTAGCATCCAGTATTTTTACTATTTTAATATTTTACTATTAAATTTACTATTTTAATAGCTGGTGTGTACTAGTTGAATACCAGTGCTAGCCAAGCACTGGGTGACTGAAGAGAATGGAAGATGAAAATCATCAAGGCAGGAGAAGTTAAGAAAGGGTGCTGAATGTATTATCCTCACGAGTGTGGAAATTATCCAGGATGATGACTAGAATCTATGCGTAAAAACATATAGGAAAGTGCTTAATCCTTCAATGAATATAGGCCAGTGCCCTGGTGATTGGTAGAAAACATTCGTGAAGAAAATTCTATATAACAGTGGTCGGTAAATTGCGGTTCGCGAGCAGCGGTTTGCTGCTCTGTTGACTAATGAGTCTGCCAACCACTGACCTAGACTCTCGATTCCAATAATTACAGGCTGTTGTTCTTTGTGATTAAGCCCCTATCCCAGTGGTCGGCAAACTCATTAGTCAACAGAACGGCAAACCACGGCTCCCGAGCTGCAGTTTGCCAACCACTGCTATATAATAGAAGCCTAATATGCAAAGTGTCCCCTCGACCAGGAGTTTGGCTGGGAGTTGATGGTTCAACCAGTTACTATGACATGCAATGACCACCAGGGGGAAGGCGCTCTGATCAGTATGTTAGCTTGCTGCGGTTTCTGGTAAGCTGGACTGGAAAGTGAGGTGTGAGGTGAGAGCCTTCGGGAAGGTTCCCAGGGTTTGGCCCCAGCCGTGGGTGGAGGCAGGCAAGGGTGATAGCCAGGAGGGACCAGATGGCGCAGGAGGCTGCTACACATGATCCCAGAGCCAAGGACTGTGCAGCCCTCCTCAGCCTGTGGCCTTCTCAGTGCACAATTTATAATCTTCAGAGCTGCTTCTTTTTATTTCTTAAGTTTCACTAACTACTCCGGGAGAGTGGGTAGCACCATTACCGGGGTGGGGTGGGGGTGGGGGCGAGGCTTAAGGGCGGCCTTGAGCTTCCGAGGATGCAGGGGAGTGGGGAGGGTTGTGGGCAGGGCTGAGTTGGAGAAACAGAGTCCAAAACTTGAAAGGAAGCGGGAGGTAAGGAGGGGCAGAGGGCGACAGCTGCACAGGGGCCTAGAAAAACTGCTGGGTGGGGACAGCCGAGGAGCCCAGTGCCTCTTCCATGGGACAGGCTCCATGTCCCTCCCTCCTCCTCCCCATGACCCATCACCCCAGCTCTCCTCTGAGGCCCTGCTTGGGTTCGCCCTGCAAAGCTCTGCACCTTTGCAGAGTCCCTCACAGCCCCGCCCGCCCGCACAGCTTCACCTGCTCACACAGCCCTGCCCCGCCCCACACAGCCTTTGGGGAGCTCCGCTCCCAGAGGAGAAAGGGGAAGGCTGCAGACAAGAGGTCGCAGGAGGAGAAGGAAGAGCAAGGCCCACCAAGTTAGATGGAGGGGAGGGAGGGAGAGATCCCACAGGACTGGGGACAGAGATGGGCGGGAAAGGAGGGCCATGCTGAAGCATGGGCCTTGGTTGAAGTAGAAATCCTGACCCCATTTTACAGACCCCAGCAGAGTGTGTGTGTGTGTGGGGGGGGTGGGTGGGGGGGGGGAGACAAAGACAAAAGAGGGTGTGAGGGGACTGGATGAATGGAGAGCAGCAACATTTGATTCATGGCCTATTTATTTTTATTTCTGTTAATATATTTTTATTGATTTCAGAGAGGAAGGCAGAGGGAAAGAGAGATAGAAACATCAATGATCAGAGAGAATCAATCTGCTGCCTCCCACAAGCCCCTACTGGGGATTGAGCCTGCAACCCAGGAATGTGCCCTTGACCAAAATTGAACCCAGGACCCTTCAGTCCACAGGCTGTGGCTCTATCCACTGAGCCAAACAATCTAGGATGACCCATGGCCTATTTAAAATCACTGCAGTAGTAACACAATGGTGTTACCTGATAATGAGGTCTCTCCTTAGGTTGGGATAATTGGAACTGCAGCAAAGTAAAGACACACCCACGGAGCCTGCAAAGGGTTTCCATGCACAAGATGCAATTTACTCCGTGTGGCAGCTGAAGAGGGTGAGCAGAGCCTTGGAAGGACATGAGGTCTCCAAGACCAGGGGCTGGAGGGAAAGTGTGTGCCTAGCATTCTGTGCTGAGTTACAATCTCTCTATATAAAAGCCTAATATGCTAATTGTCCGACTGAGCGGTCAACCAACCAGTCGCTATGACGTGCACTGACCATCAGGAGGCAGATGCTCTGACTGGTAGGTTAGCTTGCTGATGGGGTCCAGCCAATCAGGACTGGGCAAGATGGCTATGATTGGCCAGATCACCGGCCAAGTGGAGGGACCCCACCTATTCATGAATTCATGCACTGGGCCTCTAGTATAAAATAAAGTAAAATAAAACAAACCAAAATAAAACCAAAAACTATAATCTAATGCATAGCAATCCCCACCCCCAAAAAACAGGAATTTCCAAATAAATGTAGAAAATCAATGACCTAGGGCAGTGGTCAGCAAACTCATTAGTCAACAGAGCCAAATATCAACAGTACAACAATTGAAATTTCTTTTGAGAGCCAAATTTTTTAAACTTAAACTTCTTCTAACGCCACTTCTTCAAAATACACTCGCCCAGGCCGTGTATTTTGTGGAAGAGCCACACTCAAGGGGCCAAAGAGCCGCATGTGGCTCACGAGCCACAGTTTGCCAACCACTGACCTAGGGTCCACAGCTTAAAATTTAGGACATTGGTTTCTATTCTGCTTGAAAAATGGGAATCAGGAGAGACTATTCAAGGTATTTGATTACATTTTTACTTTTACTTTTCCTCCAATGCATGGACCCAAATCTGTGGTTTACTTTGCTTCTCAGCCTGGAATATCGGAGTATTTCATGTTAGCTCCCATCTTATGTAACGTTTAAACTTGGCCCCTGTCCACATAGGCAGAAGTTGTTATTATTGCTATCCTTATCTGACACTCCAGATATAGCGGGCTGTTTTATAATACCAGTTTGTTTGACTGTCCTCAGGAGACTTTCTACCTACCTTTTCTCTAAAATTGGACCATTTGAGCAGGATCTATGCTGGGTTTTGGAGGCGATTGTTGGAATCCTACAAATCCAACCTTATATAGCTCTTTCCTTTACATTTTCCATCTTTTCTGGATACCTATTATCTTAAGTTCCTACTTCCTTTTGTCTTTCTCTTTTATTATTTTCTCCCTTATTCCCTGTTTAAGTTGAAGATGATTCTTAGATATTCTGAAGCCATACAGATGCACCCTCTTCCTCATCTCCAAACATAGAATCTCTTAAAGTTGGGAGAAACAAAGGCAGACACATAAATTAAAAAATATATTTATTTAAGCACCAAGGCATCCAAATCTATTTATACTATTAGTTTGCCTTTGTGTGTTAAAAACTCAAACTACTTATTTACTTCATAAACGTTGGCAATAGCCTCTGATGTATCAAATTGTCTTCGTCAGTTCCTTATGTGGAAAATATCTATCACTTAGCCACATCATTCTCCTAAAACTGTTAACAGATTTAATAGTTCAATCTACTATGTTAAAAAGGAAATATATTTTTTAAAGTCAAAATAAAGCTGGTGTGACTGTAAGATTGGCATTATTAAAAGCATGTTATTCAAATGTCTATGATGTCTGCTAAATATAAGTGGTTAAAATAATTTAAAATGAGTTTTTATTGTATATGAGAATATATACACATTTAAATCTTATCTTTGAGAGAAAATTGATCTATTTGAAGGATTTTCACATTTAGCAAATGTCCTATTTTCTACAATATAAGGATAAAAGGAAGTATCTGTATTTAGGCTTGTATAAGAATATGTAGATTTGATGCATACAAATGTGCTTAGTAAAAACCGAGCCTTTCCTGCATAAAATAAAATAAAATAAAGTAAAGTAAAAAATAACTATTGTTATTTCACTTAAAAATAAGTTATTATAAAAGCATCTCAAAACCCTTATGTCTCCGCCATCTCACTCCCCTTCTTCTTTGAATAACTCAGTCAGGAAACCTCAACATTTTATTTGATTATTTAAGAGTTCCCTTTAGAGTGGAAGTAGATAGAGCTTGATATCATGATGTATAAATAAATAATTGGAAGGTTTCTATGTCCAGATAAAATTCTACAATCAGATAAGTGGGTTTCATTTTATCTTTTGTTATTTTAGTGGTGGGAAGCTAGTTTCTCCGCTCCCTCAGTTGCCTGTAGATTATCCCTTGGGCTCTCCTAGGGCTTGAGGGATGTATTTAGGATACCATCAACCCTTTTAATCTGATTGCCATTCTGCATTTTAATCTCCGCTGCTAGGTTCTCTCATAAACGGAAAGTATTGCATAGTCTCCCCTTTCTTTCCACCTCTGAAACCACACTCAGTCCACAACAGTGGAGTTACAAATGCTAGATTACACACGTGCCTCATTATGAAAACGTGCTGTCTGACACACTTCTGTGGCAGTCAAATGCAGGAACCAGTAAAGAAGCTTATAATTGTGTACGCCATTTAATACACGATGGTTGCTAGTGATGGCTGCATGCTTCATAAAGAAGTAAATGGAATTCATCAGTTCATTTCTTAATTTTTTAAATAAATAATTACTTAACACCTAAAATAACACCAGAAATTGAGCTATGCACTAAGAAAACAGACATAAGCAAACATGTTTCTTGCCTTTAAAAACCAATAGTCAAGTAAAGAGTCATGTAAATACATTATTATACTAGATTATGACAAAAATGTTACACATTTCATTTGGGCACAGCGGATGGATGAACTAACAAGACAGAGGAAGGTCAGGGATGGCCAAGTAAGATATCACCCAGAAGATAATGTTTGAAAGGTTTTCAAGGAAAAGTATGAGACAATAGGAAGAAGTCATTTTAGGCAGTGACTCCATTTCATACAAAGTCTCCAAAAAACACATAATAAAGCATGACATTGTTACATGTCTGTCAATAGTTTAGTATATAAAGAACATAAGATGACAGTTGTCATATTGTTGAAATTGGGCATTCTAAATTCCTGTGAAAAAGTAATGCCTTTTGTGTTCAGTATCATGATTTCGTCCGTTTACTTTGTCCCTGAAGTCCTGTGGTAATGCAGAAGGAGAGAGGTAAGGGCTCCCAGAATCTTAGAAAACCACATCAGATTTGTGATGCCTTCTAGAAGAGGAGATGATTTCCCAAGCAGAGTTCAAAGGAAAGCCTTAGACAAATAGGAAAAGGTAAAGGCAATGTGTCTAAGACAAAGTAAAATGGAAGTTACTCCTGTGTAGCCCTAACACAGCATAGAACAGAATTTGCAGGAATTCTGAGAAGTGTTATACCTAACAGAGTTCATCACCAAAAACTATATCACAAGCAAAATTATTCCTTCAAAGATCTTCTTTTCTTATCACATCTGCACTCTTCTGGAGCATTCCCATGGTGACAATTCTTTGGCCTCACAGGGAACTTAGGCCTTTTATCTTCATTGCTTCACTAGAGGCCTGGTGCATGAATTCATGCACCAGTGGGGTCCCTTGGCCTGGCCTGCAGGATTGGGCTGAAACCAGCTCTCCAACATCCCCTGAGGGGTCCTGGATTGTGACAGGGTGCAGACCTGGCCAAGGGACCTCACTGGTGCACGACTGGGGCCAGGGAAGGATGTGGGAGGTTGGCCAGCTGGGGAGGGGCCGCGGAAGGGCTCCAGGATGTGTCTGGCCCATCTCTCTCGGTCCCAACCAACTGGACCCCAGCAGCAAACTAACCTACAGGTCAGTGTGTCTGCCCCCTGGTGGTCAGTGCACATCATAGCGAGCAGTTGAGCAGCCTTACCTTATTATTAGTTTAATACGCTTTGATTGGTTGAACGGATGACCGGTCAACTGGACACTTAGCATATTAGGCTTTTATTACATAAGATTACTATCTACCAACCTCCTCAGGAATTCACTTCCCTTTTCCAATAGCTCTTATACCAAAACCTTTCTAATAATGACTTTTTTTGCAAATACCTGGATGTTTGGGTTCTTCCCCTTTCCATCACATCCACTTTGCAACCCCCAGGGATGAATTGAACAATGCAACTTCTCTGGGCCAGCACCCATGGAGCTGAGCACAGCTGGAGAAAAATCTTACAACCGGAAAAAGTGGGATCATGGTTCATTCATGATCACCAGCCTCAAATGGTCACTGAAAGACTACAGTGGCCTCCCACTCACCATCTCAGTGACTATTCAGTAATGTCCTTATGCTGTTCCAACTGTCCCAACCCTTTTATTCTCAGCAGAGAACCTGACCTCGTAGTTCATAGAATATAGAAACCACATAATAAACACTACATTATCTTCACAGTACTATGTGCATCTGCACTCACTCATCTTTCACTTTCTTTCCTCTTATTGCAAGTAACCCTTCTTTCAAAAATCTATCTTTTTCAAAGTATTAAGTAACATTTTTTAAAAATCACCTTTCCCATTTCTCTCTAATGCAGCAGTTCTCAACTTGTGGGTCACGACCCTTTTGGGGGTCAAACGACCCTTTCACAGGGGTCACCTAAGACCATCAGAAAATATTTATTTCCGATGGTCTTAGGAACTAAGACACCACTCCTCTATCCGTCTCCAGGCGGGTCTGCCCACATGCAGATACAACCACACACATCATTGGTGTGATGACATCATCGTGACAACCCCATCACATACACCCCATACAAATACAGATGTATGTGACAGGCTTGGTGCCATAATGTACTTATGTGGACCAGTCACACATGTGTAGAGAACAGCTACTGTGTAGAAAGCAGCTGCTGTATTGAAAGCAGCTACTCTGTTAAAAGCAGCTACTGTGTTGAAAGCAGCAGTATTGGAGTTAAATGACACTTCATAAATTATAATTACTGGGTAAATGTAAAATCATGTACTGTAAATTCATCAACTATTGCAAAAAAAAATCTGTACCATGGGAACTTAATCTGGATGCTGATCAGTCTTTTTATATTCAGCTGTGGTTGATGTGAATGCTGCCCCCTGTGATAGTAACAGGTATGTAAAAAACAACAACACAAAGAATGGTAAATCATAGAAAACTTTAATGAACTGTATTGACTGAACTATGCCATGTGTCATCTTTTGTATTATTAAAGCTATTGTTATATATTATTTTCATTAGCAAACCATCCCATGACAATGGATCATGTAGAGAAGAACGTTAAGAAAAGAAGATATAGTGAGGATTTTTTTACAGTATGGTTTTACCTCAATAATTACAGCAGGAATTGAGAAACTGCAATGTGTTATTTGTTGTGAAGTTCTATCAGCCGAATCTAGGAAGCCGAACAAACTAAAACGCCATTTTGATAGCAAGCATCCGAGCTTTGCTGGAAAGGATACCAACTATTTTAGAAGCAAAGCTGATGGTCTCAAGAAAGCCAGACTTGACACTGGTGGCAAGTACCACAAACAAAACGTAGCAGCTGTTGAAGCTTCATATTTGGTGGCACTCAGAATTGCCAGAGCTATGAAAACTCACCATTGCTGAGGATTTACTGTTGCCAGTGGCCAAAGACATTGTTTGAGTTATGATCGGAGACGAATTTGTTACGAAATTGAGTGCAATTTCCTTATCTAACAACACTGTCCATAGAACAATAGATCTCATATCTGCTGATATTCTTGATCAGGTAATCCAGGAAATTAAATCTGCTCCACTTCCAATATTTACTATTCAGCGTGATGAAGCTACAGACATTGCAAATTGTTCACAGTTACTGGTTTACGTGAGGTATATTAATGATGGAGACTTTAAAAATGAGTTTCTTTTATGCAAACCTCTTGAAATGACAACTACTGCACATGATGTATTTGACACAGTTGGTTCATTTCTGAAAGAGCATAAGATCTCTTGGGAAAAGGTTTGTGGTGTTTGCACAGATGGTACTCCAGCTATGCTAGGATGTCGATCTGGATTTCAACATTTGGTACTGAATGAGTCACCAAAAGTCATCGGAACTCATTGTATGATTCATTGGCAAATATTAGCAATGAAGACGCTGCCATAAGACTTACCAGAAGTAATGAAAAGCATCATAAGTTCTGTCAATTTTGTAAAGGCAAGCACTTTAAACAGTCGACTGTTTTGCAACTGTGCAACAAGTTGGATGTGCCAAACATTGCTCTGCTATTTCATACTGAAGTGAGACGGTTGTTGAGAGGAAAAGTTTTAAAACGGGTTTTTGAGCTTCGTGATGAACTCAAATCATTTTTTAATTAGAAAGCAAGACCGCAGTTTGAAGCATTTTTCAGTGATAAAAGTGAACTGCAGAAAATAGCTTACTTGGTTACATCTTTGCCATCTTGAATGAGTTAAATTTATCACTGCAAGGACCAAATGCAAATTGTCTCAATTTGTCTGAAAAGATCTGATCATTGAAAATGAAACTTCAGTTTTGGCAAAAAAAAAAAAATTGGATGAAAATAAAATTTACATGTTGCCTACCTTATCTGCTTTCTTTGAGGAACATGACATTGAACCAGACAAAAGGATTAAGATGATAATTTCTGTGAAAGAACACTTGCACATGCTTGCAGACGACATTTCATCGTACTTTCCAAATCTACCGGACACCCCATTTGCACTTGCCAGAAGCCCATTCACAGTCAAAGTTAAAGATGTTCCAAAGACAGCACAAGAGGAGTTCATTGAACTTATTAACAGTGATGCAGCGAGAACTGATTTCTCTACAATGCCAGTTACAAAATTCTGGATCAAGTGTTTGCAGTCATATCCTGTTCTGTCTGAGACTGTGTTGCACCTTCTTCTTCCATTTCCAACAACATATCTTTGTGAAACAGGGTTTTCCAGCTTGTTGGTTATCAAGTCTAAATACAGAAGTAGACTTGTGGAAAATGATCTTCGTTGTGCTCTTGCAAAGACTTCCCCGAGAATTTCTGATCTGGTGAGAAAGAAGCAATCTCAACCTTGGCACTGATGTTGGCTTTTTACGCATACTGTCGCAAAATGTAGCAATGTAGTTTATTGTTGTTATATTAAGACTGTTACCCATGCTACACCATGCTTTAAGACAAAATTTCACTTATTTGTAATTAGAAATAAATATTTCACAATATATAATTACATATTGTTTTTGTGATTAATCACTATGCTTTAATTATGTTCAATTTGTAACAATGAAAATACATCCTGCATATCAGATATTTACATTAAAATTCATAACAGTAGCAAAATTACAGTTATGAAGTAGCAACGAAAATAATTTTATGGTTGGGAGTCACCACAACATGAGGAACTGTATTAAAGGGTCACAGCATTAGGAAGGTTGAGAACCACTGCTCTAGTGGATCATTTTCATCAGCATTCAGATTTTTAAAAAAAAATGAGAATCAAAAACAAAATATTCCCTTGATTCCATATTCTCTCTCCAACTAGTATTTAATTTTTCAGCTTCCCTTCAAACCCAAATTCAACTTCATCACTTCTTAAGGCAATCTTGCTTTCACTCCTACCATCCCAGTTCTTGCTTGGATTACCAATGATTTATATCACCAAACCATTTCTGTGTTGTTCAACTGCTCAGCAGCATTCATATTTTTCTCCATGCCTTCCTTCCTTACACAGTCTCTTTGCTTCTGCAATAATACCCTCTCCTGCTCATATTTCTATCCCTTTGGTTCTTCCTTTTCAGACCCATAGCAGAGCCTGAGTTGATGATTTCTGTCCAAGTGACTGATTTGAGAGGTGATCCAAGGGAAAGGGTATTAGGGACTTGGTAGAATAAAATAGACAAGAAGGATCAAGCAATAGAAGTGTGTTATTAAGGTCAATGTGGTAAGCAAGAGGGGTAAAGGGAATAATTCCTGTGAGGTCTCCTGAAAAGTATACAGAATGCTTCCCCTTAATTGCACAAAAGATGTTAGTCAGTTTATTTTGTTCATTAGAGTCCACATATAAGTGATATCAAAATAAACTGATGAATAAAATAGAAGCTAGAGGCATGAATACAGGGAACAGACTGACAGAAGTCAGAGGGGAGGGGTGGAGGGGAACTGGATGAAAGAAGGTGCATCATTTCTGCATAAATATGTATAGAACATATATGCATAGGCCAAGGACACAGCCAACAATGTGGTGATGGCCAGAGGGAGGGTGGGTGGGAGCTGGGTAGAGATGGGTAAAGGGGGTGGGAAATGGGAGGGAAATGGGGAACATGTGTAATAATGTCAACAATAAAAAAACTCCAGAATGTAAACATGGTCTGCTGACTTTTATGCTGTATCTTAGTTTTAATAAATATTAAAATTATTTTACATGTTTAAGTGAGAATAGTAAAGAATACAAGCACTTTTAGTGCATATTAAACAGAACATAGTGTTTCTTCCTTCTTTACCTATCACTTAACTTTTGTAGGCCTCTGGCCCCAGTCCTGGGCTGTCTTCTCTTATCACTTTACTATCCCAGTGATCTCGGACATTCTCATGCTGCAACTCAATGTTTACAGCGTCTGAGATTTTGTCCACTGCATAGATTGCTATTCCAGGTAGAACTTCCTACATGACATTTCCATTTGTAAGAATCCCAAAAATAATCTCTTGATTTTTTTCCCATTCCTGCCCCAAATTCCCTGCTTCCTTAATTTTCCACATCTTAGTAAATTCCATTCACTCAGTTACACAACTGGAAACCTTGGAAGCATTTGACAATCCCCTTCTTCTCCCTACCTACATCCAATCCATCACCAAGTTCTATTAATTCTACTGCCAAGTAATAGCTCAAAAAATTTTTTTATTTTTATTTTTTTTTACTTTTTATGTCTCATCTAGACTATTGTGAGAGTCTGCTTCAAGTTTTGCTTGCTTCCAAGTCTTTCTGCATACAGGAGCTAGGATGATATTTCAAAAACTGATGCCAAATGTTATTACTCCCCTGCCTACAGGATTTAATTGTCTTTATATTACCTTTAAATAGATAATAATTTGTTCTTGTTTTCTTGGGACAAGTCCTGGTTTATGCCTATTGTCAGCTTAATCATTAGCAGTGTCTACTTTCATTGTGCCCATTTTATTATATTGTACAAATCACTCTATTTTTAAAATAAATACAAAATTTCTGTATGAGTTATTATACATTCATCGATAGTGGTACAGGGCTTGGTCTTATATTTTTACACGCTAGCCAGCTTGAAAGCACTAACCTTTTTCTGCCTCCGAGTCTTACACATGATGTTCCCCTGAGTGCCATGCATTCCCTCTGAACCTTCATCTTGCCAATTCCTGCTCTTTCATCAAGAGTTCACTTAAGGCCTCCTTCTAAAACAGGAATTTTTCAGTAACACAGTATTAATCATTTCCACTCAGGCATTGTCTTTGTATCTTCTCCCGCTCATTCTTAATGTAATTATAATGTTATTTGTGCATAATACATATCTTCACCACTGTATAGTAAGCATGAGGCAAAGACATATCCTGCACTTAGTTGTGGATATTCTAGCACAGTGCTCGACCCCATTGTGGGTGTTTTCTCTGTGAAAAGAATGGAGAACAGAGTGGGGAGAAATACCAGTCAATGCCTTTTAATACATCCATTTTCTAAATCTGAATAAACATAAATCTTCTCATCACTCTGGCCTACTAGAGTGCAGTGAAGATGTTGAAAGAAAGAAAATGCCAGCATAGGAGGCACACATAAAATTTTCTAGTGCTTTTTGAAAGTGAACAAAGCCATCTAAACACAATAGAGACAAATTGCATAGAGGTTGTAGCTTAAAATGCCTTGGTAAAGAGGGGAGCTTTATTAGCACTGTCAAAACAATAAACTCAATAAAAGGATCATATGCTTAATGAAAATTTCAGCTTAAAACAAAAAAAGCATTCATATGAAAATATTTACTGAATCAGTTCTCTGACTAAGGATCATAAATTGAGGAAATTTTTGAGTCAGAAAGACCCTGGACATGAGCTAGTTCAGGTCTATTATCTTATAAGGAAGGGAGCTGAGACACAAGTGAAAGTTAGAAAGTCCACAGTATGAATGGTCTCCCATATTTCTGCATAATAAGACAGGAATATTGTAAAAATATTTATTTTACTAGTGACTAATACAAAATCTAGTTAACCTTATAACTTTAGAAATGAACATAAATATACTAGGTCTTTCAGAAGACATCCTTTAGATATTCTTTACACAAAGAACTATCGTCTATACCCCATCATCTCATATGAGGGAGACATTAAGATGCTGTGGTTTAAAGAATACATATCCAGATTTGTAGAACACAGTAGCAAAGGTGAATTATAATTCAAGGCAATATTTACATGAAATAAAGTATCCACTGTTGTCATATAGTTAATGCATTACTTTATTTTCTTTAAAGTGTGTTCTTAGTTTCTCCCCTTGGATGGATTTTATTTTCCATTTTACGAAGAGCATGTGCCCGTGTAAGTGATTCTGACAATGAATATGAATTCATACTTCCCCTACTAAGTTTTGAGCCTGTAAAAACTGGCACATCACAAACAGGCATTTGCTTTACAGAATGTGGTTCTAGTATCATATACAGGATACTTTCTTTCCTAAGTCAGCATCACACATATCCTTTTACAGAGAGCTCACAACATTCAAAGCAAAAAAAAAAAAAGTCACCTATCGATTCTCCCTCACCCCCCGCTCTGACTCCCACCCCAAAGAGAAAGGTCATATTGTCAGAGCTGGGCCTTCCCTAGTTGAGCCGCATCACTGGCGCGCGTTCGCTGGGAAGGCAGCAGAGTCAGAATTAGCACAGAGTTGAGGCAGCACTGCTCTATGCTAAGGTAAATATCACATTGTAACTTCTGAGAATGAGAGAATGAACATTGCCATACACACGTTCTATGCTCTCACAAATTCCTCCCCAAATTCTTCGGACCAAGTCCAGATTTAGTGACCCACAGATCTTACCCACGGTATATTTGTCTAACTCAAGAATGTAAACACGGTCTGCTGACTTTTATGCTGTATCTTAGTTTTAATAAATATTAAAATTATTTTACATGTTTAAGTGAGAATAGTAAAGAATACAAGCACTTTTAGTGCATATTAAACAGAACATAATTTCAATTCAATAAAAATACTTGCCAAAGAACTTCAATAATAAAATAAATATATAAAATGGAGAGATAGGTATGGAAGAAATTATTTACTCATCAAGACTCTAATATATGACAGTTTTCCCAACTGGAGAACTTACCATGCAGAATGTTCTCCACCCCAGACATGTAAGTAGCAGTTATGTGAACAATGACTTTGAAGGCTGCTAAGAGCCCCATGAGAGGTTTTTATTACAGCCTTATTTCAGATATGTCGGGTCTAACTTGGAAAGTGTAATTACTTCTATAGAAGTTCAGGCCTTGGCTTCTTCCTGGGTATTTTGGCTTCCCTTGTTTGGGGGGTGGGGGGAGTGACTAATGATGCCCTGGAAACGATTAACTTAAAAAGAAGCAGCTAAGAGTATTTGATCCTCTTTTGACAAAGTGTGAACACTGGCCTTTTTACCCCCAGAGTGGAACTGGACTAAGAAAAAGAGTGTTAAGTAGAGGGAATGGGAGGAATGCATGTTACTGTTCCTTTATCTCAGAGAAGCTATTTCAAGTGATCACTGGTGGAAACTGCTGATAGTCAATCTCATATTTTCACTCTGAGTTTGACATCAATGTTGTCAATATGACATAATCGTCTCTGTCAAAAGCATCATTCATTTCCAAACTGCAGAGTTATTTACAGTCGTGTCTTCACTCAGTATAACACTACCACTCAACACTCAGCTGTCCCTTCTCTGTTTTAAGTAAACATTCAGGCAGACTTTTAAAGAAGCTCTATTTTAGGTTAGGCTAACAACCTGAAAATGAACCCAAAGAGAAAAACTTCTCCCCTTGTCCAAATACCATTTGGAAAAATGGATAAAGTTGTTCACAAAAACTGGCATTTCAAATTGAGTTCTGTTTGGTAATAGACATGGTGCTGAAAAGTGACATTTATAATGACAGCAATATGGAGCCCCAATAAAGAAGACTGGGTTGTATTCTGCTCTAATTATAACTGTTGTAAATGTCTGTTTTTATATTTGGAAATCAATTATAATAATGTAGCTTCTAGTGAAAAACCTACTATAAATCTCTGTTTACAGAAGCATGGCTGATATGGGTCTTTGACTACAATTAAATAGAAAATATTGTGAGGGAAATTTAGTCTTATGTTTCTACACACCTGAAGAAAGAAGTATTTTCTTCAGGGCTTTTGTGTACCAAGCCTGGTGCTAGAAGTTTAGCATATGAAAGAATGATGGTGATAGGAAGGAAATAGAGCTAATAGAAACCAGGCAGTTGTTTTAAAAATAAATTTAAGTTGTCTATTCCAACTAGCCTAGCAGAGAACAAATCTTGAAACTCTTGGTAGCTCCAGAACTTTCTATTTCCCAGAGGCAGCTACTTATGACTTTTTAGTAGCAGAAGACATGATAATTGCTAAGAAGTGGATGAAACTTTGAACACTAAAAGCAGGTTTAGAGCTAATTTGACAAACAGAATGTCAGTGGTGTAATGACTTTTAGAAGCTATGATCCTCAGTGCTTTTCCTAAGAAAAGTATAACCATCACTATCAACCTGTGTTGGATTTCTTCCTCTTAATATAAAATATATCAAGTACATAAACTAAAAAATAAATCAGGAATCCTATATACTATTAATAAAAGGGTCATATGCAAATTGACTGAATGGTAGAATGACCAGTTGCTATGATGCGCACTGACCACCAGGGGGAAGGCATTCAATGCAGGAGCTGCCCCCTAGTGGTCAGTGCACACCCACAGGGGGAGCACCGCTCAGCCATAAGCCTTCAGTCGGACATCCCCCAAGGGCTCCCAGACTACAAAAGGGGGCAGGCAGGGCTGAGGGACTACCCCACCCCCACCCCCCAGTGCACAACATTCGTGCACTGGGCCTCTAGTTATAAATATATTTTTGTTAATTGAACAATTTAAAACTTGGGTTATTTTGAAACCTTAAAGTACTAAGGCACTACTTGCTGTGAGCCTGTAATGTACAGATATTTTGTACACATGATTTCATTTAGGCTCCCCTCCAGACCATCAATTTGTTATCATCATAGATTAGGCAACTACTAAGGACAGAGGGTTCAGGGATTTGCTTCAGGTTACACAATGAATATTAATAGTGGTGTGTTAGCATTGCCATCAACATAAATACTATGACTTTTTCATGGGTTTTCTCTTTTAATTCTCAGTAATCTGGAGGGAGGGACTATTAATATCCTCATTTTATAGAAGAAAAAAACAATAAAATCTTAGGCTTTCAACAGCTCATATTGTAAAAGATCTTAGGGCTGGGATTTGAACATGAGTTTGTTTGTTCACCCCAAAGCCAGTGGTCTTCTCAACTAACTACACCCATCTCTCTAAGACCAAAACTGGGATTTGAATCCATAGCTTCTGTTTTCAGTAACGGCACAAATTCCACTTTACCTCATTGTCCTAAATGAAGTTTAAGAGTGATCAGAGTAGTAGCTTATTGGCTTTATTTCCCTGTCTTGTAATTTCATTTTGTCTCCCTCTTCTTCACCTCATGTTTATGCAAGCCTACCCAACCTCCTTGAACTCACTATTTCATGAGCTTCCTTCTTTTTACTTTGATTATCAGCTGTATCTGGGACCAATGCTAATGCTTTCATTGCATTGTCTTCTTACATATTTTCCCAGCTTTTCCTATGGCACCTCTAATACTGGAAGACCAGGTTTCTACCAATGTAGACCTTGTTGAATACCATACTCTAATTTTCTCCAGTTTATTCTGTATCTTGTTAATTGATTATTGCCAAACCACAATAGTCCTAGATATTGTCTATATCTGCTTATTTCCAAAAAGCCTCAAACCCTCTTTCATTGTCAAAGTAGGTAGCATTGACCGTAGTCCCATATTCTGTCATCTTAACCTCTCTCCTCACATTTTCCATGTGCTTCCCCCTTTGCCCCCGAATTTCCACACTGTCCCTATTGATGTCTGTTTGTTCAATCCCCATCCATCCTTTTCATGCTTTCTGTATAGGTACTCCTATTCGCACTATTTTCTTAACCTGTCAAATTTTGAGTCCTATTTTTTGTTATATACAAGCAGCTAAGAAACAAAATTAGAAACAAAATCTTCAATTACAGAATGACTCATATATAATGACAGTCGTGAGGTGTTTTTAATGAACACATCTTTTACCATGATTATTAAGATCTTTGTGCAGGTTTCTATAATTATGTGTGTTATGCTTCTGGATCACCTTTCTACTTCTTAGGTTCTTTATTCCCATTAAAAAAATAAAAACGTTCAGTTAATAAGCGTTAGTTACTGAATTGTCACCCCGTCACTCTACTTATTGGCAATAATTTGGAAATAGCAAACATCTCATCTGATTATTAGGCCATCCATTTACCATGACCCGAATCCACTTCTAAGTGACTAATGATGTGTGAGCTTTTTGCAATATTAAAAAGAGCAATCTGAACCTTCACTCCAACCATAACAACACCTTTAGAGGCTTACAACAATTATGCTCATTTCTAGATATCTACAATCAAATAAGTCTCTATTGTTTCTTAAATTGAAAAAATTGGCTTAAATAATTTGTCTAAAATTCAAAACAGTTATTATAAAAATATATGTATGTTTTCTGAAATTTGTTAGTCAGTGATGAGCAGCCTGGGAAATACACACACACAATTCTGAACAGCGAAATGAAAGAATCCTCTGGGGGACAATTTATCTCTATGAATCATAATCCTATGGGATACTTCAAGATCATTTTTGAGTTATATCTTTCATTTGAATAGTAATTGACTATCTACAACAAGCCTGTCAAACTCAAAGGCTAACACGGGCCAAATAAACGAGGCATGAGGCCTGCGGGCCACAAGTTTGATATGCTTGATCTACAATGTATTTTTAAAACTTATTATATCGCACTCATTTCTTACAAGATAGGTGGGGCAAGTAATGCTAAAAATGGAATTAAGGGGTGTTAAATTGTTTTCCAAGTCATTTTCTAATTTAGGACTAGAACCCAGGTCTTATGATTCCTAGCTCATGTTTCTTTCTAGTCTATCATGGTTCCTAAGTGTTAATTCATATATGTACTATTAAAGTTAAAATTAAGCTTTAATTATTTAAACAGAAAACATTCATACACTATCTATTCTATGTGGTCTAGTATGACAAAGGAAAGGAGCAATCTGATTAATTTTATTTTCTGGTTTCCAATTTCTGATATTTAAAACCTGGGAAAAATATATTCAACATCATGAAAAAATTTAAATTTTAATCCAAAGGATACTTCAAAATTTCACAGTATTTTAGGGTTATATTTTCCATAGATTTATACTATTTTATAGAAATAGTTTCAGCTAAGTTATTTCCAACTTAAATAGCACATAAAGTACCTCATTTTATTTTCTGTATAGCACTACATTCTGGCTGCGTCAATACAAATAAACCACAATGTAATAAGTTGCTGTTTTTCCCTTAGAGCAGAAACATTTTAAAAGCATGCACATTTTGATACAATTATCTTTTAATTCCCTGACAGTTCTTTAATTTTTCTAAGTAAGGGCTTCTTTCTCATTAAAATAATGGTTGCAAATATTCTTGAAAATATATTTTACTATGCTTTCAAATAAAATATTTTAGATCTATACAGGAATCATCAGTTCCATTTTGAACACCAAGATCATATATACTTCATACACTTTTTTTTTTTCCTGAAGGGTCATATGTTCAGTGAAGATGGGAAAAATGGAAGCTAAAATAAATCACAAAAAAGACAAATGAAACTAACCCCAATTAAAGTATGTTTTGTTTGTGTATTAGATGCTTACTAAATTACCACAGACTTAGTTGATTAAAACAGCACAAATTTGTTAATTTACAGTGCAGGAGGGCAAAAGTCTAAAATTAGTCTTAAGGGGCTCAAATCAAAGTGTCAGAGGAGCTGTGTGCCTCCGGAGGCTCTAGGAGACAATCAGTGTCTTGCCTTGTCTAGCTTTGGAAAGCTCTGTTGGTTTGTGGCTACATCTCTATGATGTCTGCTTGCATTGTCACATCTCCTTCTCTGACTCCAGTCCTCATGCCTCCCACTCAAAAGGACCATTGGGATTATAATAGACCCACTCAGATAATCCAGGATAAAATCCCCAGCTCAAGGTTTTAACTTCATCACAGTCACAAAGTTCTTTTGCCATGCACATCTTTGTGAGGCCATTCTGCCCATCACAGTTTACATAAAACATTAAAACTTCTAATAGAAATGATGACCTATTTGAAAAAAATACTCTCATATGAAATTGATTTATTTAAATGCATATTGTTATATGTTTAGGAAAGGTATGACATGTTAATGCTACCTATCAGTTGTATTTATTTTTATTTCTTTTTCCTTTTTTATTTATTTTTTATTTTCTTACGTATTTTTTTTCTGTATTGATTAAGGTATTATATATGTGACCTTATCCTCCCATTCCCCCCCCCCCCCCACTCATACCCTCAACCCCCTGGTGTCTGTGTCCATTGGTTAGGCTTATATGCATGCAAACAAGTCCTTTGGTTGAACCCTCCCCCTTACTCCCACCCTCCCCTACCTTCCCTCTGAGGTTTGATGATCTGATCAATGCTTCTCTGTCTCTGGATCTGTTTTTGTTCATCAGTCTATGTTGTTCATTATATTCCACAAATGAGTGAGATCTGCAATATTTATCTTTCTCTGACTGGCTTATTTCACTTAGCATAATGCTCTCCAGTTCCATCCATGATGTTGCAAATGGTAAGAATTCCTTCTTTTTTACCACAGCATAGTGTTCCATTGTGTAGATGTACCATTGTTTTTTAATCCACTCATCTGCTGATGGCCACTTAGGCTGTTTCCAAATCTTAGCTATGCTGAATTGTGCTGCTAGGATCATAGGGGTGCATATATCGTTTCTGATTGGTGTTTCTAGTTTCTTGGGATATATTCCTAGAAGTGAGATCACTGGGTCAAATGGGAGTTCCATTTTTAGTTTTTTGAGGAAACGCTATACTGTTCTCCACATCTTTTTCTTTGCAACCTTGCCAGAACTTGTAGTTTGTTGATTTGTTGATGATAGCTATTCTGACAGGTGTGAGATGGTACCGCATTGTTGTTTTGATTTGCATCTCTTGGATGATTAGTGACTTTGAACATGTTGTCACATGTCTCTTGACCTTCTTTATGTCTTCTTTTGAAAAGCATTTATTTAGGTCCATTGCTCATTTTTTTATTAGGTTGTTTATCTTCCTATTGTTAAATTGTGTGAGTTGCCTGTAAATGTTGGAGATTAAACCCTTATTGGTGATAACATTGGCAAATATGTTCTCTCATGTAGTGGGCTTTATTCCTGTCAGTTGTTTTTAAAATAAACTTCATATTTAATTAGTAAATTCAATACCTGAAAGTCATCTTCCAATGAAGCTATGTGTTTCCCCTCACAGAGTAGCATGTAAAAATCTGAATTTGAAAAACTGTTTTAAGACAAATGTGTACTGTGGAATGTTTTTAAAAATTAAGTTTTCAATTAAAATTGACATTTATGAATCTCTTGCTAGTGGCTGCTGCTATATCAGCTGTAACCTCATTAGCAAAATAAGCAGTAAGGAAGGCAAGATATATTGTTAAACTGGTTTCCAATCTAATGGTGTCTACTGAATGAATAGTTAAGAAAATATTGTGCCTCAAGCCAGACAGGATTAGCATGAAATATTCAAAGTGATGAAAAGCTAGGACCTCAAACCAAGACTATTTTACCCACAAAGGCTATTATTTAAAACTAGAGGCCCAGTGCACATATTTGTGTACTGGTGGGTTCCCTCAGCCTGGCCTCTCATAATCCTGGATCCTAGGAGGATGTTGGAGAGCCGGTTGGCCCAATCCCCACAGGCCAGGCCAAGGGATCCCACTGGTCATGAATCTGTGCACCGGGCCTCTAGTAGGCATCTATATAATAAAGAGGTAATATACAAATTTTCTGTTATGGCATCACAGTAATGACCATTCAAGAGGCTACACACATAGCAGGGGGACTTGCGTGAGGCTTGCTTCCCTGCCCCTGGTGCCAGACTGGGGAAGTGAGGCTGTATCCCTCACCAGGCACTGGAGTCCTCTTTTTCTCCCAGGTGCACAGGCCCGACAAACACCCCCACAACACCATGCTCCATCCCAGAGCACTCTACCTGAGGACGCCACCAACCCCCCTCCCCTGGGGTGGGGGAGCTGAGGGGCAACACCTGCATGACAGAAGGTGTGTTCTTGGGGCACGGTTGGCAGACATCAACCGGGGGGTGCGAGCATCTGCGGTCACCCCCGGAAGGGGTCATGCACACAAATTGAGAGGATGTGGACCCAACATGAAGGAAGGGCCCAGGTGCAATGTCCGAGAGTGAATGTCAAGGTAAGGCACTGGACCTGGACAGACCACTGGGTAAACAACACAGGGATCCCACTGCTACAGACACACAGGATGGCGCCACGATCCCTGGGACACCCATCAATCTTCCCAAGCACACAACCTCGAAGCCTCCTTCTGCCGCATGGACCTGGTCCTGCCACTGTAGAGACCACAGGTGACCCTCACACCACAAGGAAGCCACCACAGCTTTCTCCAGCCATCCATCCATTCATCTGCCTGGTCTGACCTGGACGGGGGCTCGCTTCCTGGGTGGCATGCCCCCCGAGGACAAGCCGGGCCCCAACTGTGCCTGCACAAGCATGCCCATCACCTGCGAATTTGAGACAGGAGTGGACAGAAAGCTGCTCAAGGAGTGGGAGAGGGCATGCCAGGGAATGGGAAAGACCTCCATGTCCCCCTCCCCCACCCCAGCATGCAATGGGAGAAAAGCCTCGTGCACACATGAATGCACACATGCGCACCTAACGCAGCAGTCCCCATGATGGATGCCGGCCCTGGCCCAGTGGGACCCTCCCCCAACTCAGAGGGGGGAGGTGTGGGCCATGGTAGGCAAGACACAGCTGTGTCATCAATTGGCTCCTCAAAGCTGGTGCAAGAGAGGTCTGAGTGCCCAAACAAAGGTGTCTACAGGTCCCAGAGAGGAAAGAAGTCAGTACTAAGACAGGCCAAAAAGCATAGAATTTTTAATTAGCCTGTAAAAAGAGTAAAAGAGTGAGGGATGAAAAGGGAGGATGGGGAAGAAGGGAAGGAGGGAGGGAAGAACTTTATAAAGGAGTCAACAGACAGCAGAGTTAAAGTAGGAAAGAGGATATATAAGTGAACTGTAGGAGCTATAATGAAAATCAAGTATAGCTGTGTACTGGGGACAGATTTTAAAATTAGGAGTCAGAAAAGAAAAAGATAAATGATAGTGAATAATTAAACAGGTAGATAGATAGATATTAAAACAGTGGAAGTAAGTTGAGAAGAATGTATGGGAAAGGTAGGATGAGAGAGAAAGAGGGAGGGAAGAAAAGTTTTAAAGGGGAGCTAGTAGAGCTTAAAAGGAGAATGGGAAAAAGGAAGAAATGGGGGAGGGAGCAAAGCAGGTCCAAGGGAAGAATTGAAGAAAAAAATTAAGGTGGGAAGTAAGGAAAAGGGGAGAGAGGGCAGGAGTAAAGATAAAGGAAAGAAGAAATGTGGGGAGGCAGGGAGTGTGGGAGAAAGATGGGAAGAAAGATGATGGAACAAAAGTAGGAAATAAGGAGGAAAGAAAAGTTTATAAATGATGAGTCAGTAGGAAAAAGTGTTATATAAAGGAGAGAGAAAAATTGTGTGAGAGGGAGAAGCCAATTAGTAAGTCAAATACAATTGTGTGTAAAGGGGATAAGATTAAAAAAAAAAGTTAATAGGGGCGACCAGGCTGGCAGGGGAGGGCAGTTAGGGGTGACCAGGCTGTCAGGGGAGGGCAGTTAGGGGGATCAGGCAGGCAGGCAGAGTGGTTAGGGCAAGCAGGTAGGTGAACAGTTAGGAGCCAGAGGTCCTCGATTGCGAGAGCAATGTCTAACTGGCAGTTGGACATCCCCCGAGGGCTCCCAGATTGGAGAGGGTGCAGGTCGGGCAGAGGGACTCCCCCCCTCCGTGCATGAATTTTATGCACCGGGCCTCTAGTATGCATATAAAATCTTTGGTTGATATCTTCCCACCCTCCTGCCCTCCCTGAGACTCATCAGTCTGTTCCATGTTTCCATGCCTGTGATTTCCACTCCTGCATTGAGCATCTACACCCTGGTGTTCAGTGTGCATCATAGCTAACAGTCGTTCGCTTAGGCTTTTATATATATAGATTGAAGGAGAAATAAAGAGCTTTCCAGACAAGAAAAAGCTAAAGGAATTTGTTACCAACAAACCAATATTATAAGAAATGTTAAAAGGCTTACTTTAAGGAGGAGGAGGAAGAGCAGAAGAAAGAGGAGGAGAAGGATGAGGGGGAGGAGGAGGAAAATAAAAAAAAAAAACATTGTTAAAAGGAGGCATTGGCAATAAATACATACCTGTCAATAATCACTTAAATGCTCCAATCAAAGACATAGGGTAACTGAATGGATAAGAAAACAAGACTCATATGATGTCTACTAGAGACGCACCTCAGAATCAAAGATACATACAGACTAAAAGTAAATGGATGGAAAAGGGTATGTCATGCAAATGGAAAGGAAAATAAAAAGCTGGGGTAGCAATGCTTATATCTGACAAAATAGAGTTTAAAACAAAGGCTATATTAAGAGACAAAGAAGGACATTACATAATAATAAATGAAGCAACCCAACTTGTGGATATAACCCTTGTAAACATTTATGCACCCAACATAGAAGCACCTAAATATGTAAAGAAAATCTTGATAAACATAAAGGCAGAGATTAACAGTAATACAGTCATAATAGGGGATCCTAACATCCCACTGACATCAATGGATAGATCTTCCAGACAGAGAATCAACAGCAACAACAACAAAAAAACAACAGTGGCCTTAAGTGATAAACTAGAGCAGATAAATTTAATTGATAGCTACATAGCATTTCACCTCATAGCAGCAGAATATACATTATTTTCAAGTGCACATGGAATGTTTTCTAAGATAGATCACATGTTAGCATACAAAACAAGTCTAAATAAATTTAAGAAGATTAAAATCATATCAAGCATCTTCTCTGACTATAATGGTATAAAACTGAAGATCAATAACAAGAAAAGAACAGAAAAACACAAAAGGAAATGGAGACTAAATATCATGTTACTAAACAATGAATGGGCTACCAATAAGATCAAGAAAGAAATAAAAAGATACCTTGAAACAAGTGAAAATGAGAACACAACAAGCCAAAATCTGTGGGACAAAGTAAAAGCACTTCTAAGAGAGAAATTCACAGCAATGGAACTCCCATTTGACCCAGTGATCCCACTTCTAGGAATATATCCCAAGAAACTAGAAACACCAATCAGAAACGATATATGCATCCCTATTTTCATAGCAGCACAATTCAGCATAGCTAAGATTTGGAAACAGCTTAAGTGGCCATCAGTAGATGAGTGGATTAAAAAACTGTGGTACATCTATACAATGGAACACTATGCTGCAGTAAAAAGAAGGAATACTAACCATTTGCAGCAGCATGTATGGAACTGGAGAGCATTACGCTAAGTGAAATAAGACAGAGAAAGATAAATATCACATGATCTCACTCATTTGTGGAATATAATGAACAACATGGACTGATGAACAAAAACAGATCCAGAGACAGAGAAGCATTTATCAGACCATCAAACCTCAGAAGGAAGGTAAGGGAGGGTGGGGGTAAGGAGGAGGGTTCAATCAAAGGACTTGTATGCATGCATATAAGCCTAACCAATGGACACAGACACCAGGGGGTTGAGAGTATGAGTGGGAGGTGGGGGACAATGGGGGGATAAGGACACATATATAATACCTTAATCAATAAAGAAAAAAGAAAAAAGAAAAAAGAAATAAAGTAAATATTTCATATTAGAAAAAAAAGAAATAAGAAAAATTTCAAATAAATAATCTGTCTGTACACTTAAAGGAACTTGAAAAAGAACAACAAACAAAACCCAAAGTGAATAGAATAAAGGAATAAAAAATAAAGAAAATAATAAAATCAGAGCAGAAATAAACAAAATAGTCTAAAAAAATACAAAAGATCAATGAATCCAAGAGATGGTTCTTTGAAAATGTAACCAAGATTTCAGACTCATCAAGAAAAAACAAACAGAAATGGTCCAAATAAATAAAACCATAAATGAAAGAGGAGTAATATCTGATACTAAAGAAGAACAAAGGATTATACGAAGGTATTATAAATAACTATATGCCAACGAATTTGGCAATTTTGAAGAAATGTGTAAGTTCCTAGAAACATTTTCAAAACTGAATCATGAAGAATCAGAGACTCTGGAGAGACAGATTACACCAGTGAAATTAAAGCAGTAATAAAAACGAAACAAACAAACAAAAAACTAACTTCCAGCAAACAAAAGTCCTGGATTGGATGGCTTCACAGGTAAATTTTACCAAACATTCAAAGAAGAAATAACACCTATTCTTCTCAAACTATTCCAAAAGAATTAAAGAGCAGGGAAGACTCCCAAGCTCATTTTACAAAGGCAAGCATTATTCTAATTTCAGAACCAGATACAAATACTACAAAGAAAGAAAATTATAGGCCAATATCCCTGATGAACATGGATGCTAAAATTTTCAACAAAATATTATCAAACCAGATCCAGCAAAATATTAAAAAGATCATACATCATGCTCAAGTAGGATTTGGGGGATGCAAAGTTGGTACAATATCCTACAAATCAATAAATGTGATTCACCACATAAATAAAATGCAGGAACCAGATGATCATATCAACAGACACAGAAAAAGCATTTGATAAAATCCAATACCAGCCCTGGCTGGGCGACTCATTTGATTGGAGTCTTGTCCTATACTCCAAAAAGTTGTGGGTTCAATTCCCAGTGAGAGCACATACCCAAGTTACCAGTTCGATTCCCAGTTGGGGCTTGTAAGGAGGCAACTGAACAATGTTTCTCTCTCACATGGATCTATCTATCTATCTATCTATCTATCTATCTATCTATCTATCTATCTATCTATCTATCTTCATCTATCTTTCTCTCACTTCCTCTCTTTCTAAAATCAATGAACATATCCACATATCTTCAGATGAGGATAAAAATCAATCCAGCACCCATACATGATAAAAGCTCTCAGCAAAGTGGGAATAGAGGAAACATATCTCAACATAATAGAGGTCATATATGACAAACTCACAGCCAACATTTTATTTAATGGGCAAAAAATTTCAAGCATTTCCCTTAAGATCAGGAACAAGACAAGGATGTCTGCTTTCACCACTCTTACTCAACATAGTACTGGAAGTCCTATCCACAGCAATTAGACAAGAAGAAGAAATAAAAGGCATTCAAATTGGAAAGGAAGTAAAACTATCATTATTTGTAGATTATATATTATATAGAGAGAACCCTAAAGATTCCATCAAAAAATTACTAGAACTGATAAGTGAATTTAGTAAAGTAGAAAGATATAAAATATCCTGTAATCAGTTGCATTTGTAAACACCAATAATGAATTATCAGAAAGGGAAATTAAAAAGAAAACAATCACATTCACAATTGCTTCAAAAAGAATAGAATACCTTGGAATAAATTTAACCAAGGACTACCCAACCAACGTGGTTCTGGAGTTGAGCATTGACCCATGAACCAAGAGGTCATAGTATGATTACCAGTCAGGGTATATGCCTGGGTTGTGGGCTTGATCTCCAGTGTAGGAGATGCAGAGGTAGCCAATCTCTCATCATTGATGTTTCTATCTCTCTCTCCCTCTCCCTTCCTCTCTGAAATCAAACTTATCTAATAAAAGAGTAATATGCAAATTGACTGTACCTCCGCTACACCCACAAGCCACCCCCACCAGCCAATCAGGAGGGAATATGCAAATAAACCCAACCAAGATAGCTGCAGCCACAGAGAGCAGGAGGGAGGCTTGGGTTTCCCTGGCAATGGAGGAAGCCAAGCTTTCCACCTGCCCTTGCCGGCCCAGGCCTCCACTCAATGCTACAAAGTTTCAATTATAGAAGATAAATAAATCCCAACAGAAATGGCTGCTGCCACAGAGCTGGAGAGAAAAGGAGGCTAGGGTTGCCCGCGGAGATGGAGGAAGCCAAGCTTTTGCAGCCCTGGCCTGCTTTGGCCTCCACTTAAAGCTACAAAGTTTCAATTATAGAATATACATAAATCCCAACAGAAATGGCTGCTTCCACGGAGCAAGCAGAAAGCTTGGCTCCACTCCAGGCTACAAAGTTTCAATTGTAGAAGATAAATAAATCCCAGATCCCAGGGCCTCTGCTTGGGTTTCCAGGGAGCGTGGCTGGCCTGCAAACCACCACAGGCCCCTCGCCCAGGCCGCCCCACACCCCAAGGGAACCCCCACCCTGATCTGGAACATCCTTCAGGGCAAACCAGCTGGCCCCCACCCATGCACCAGGCCTCTATCCTATCTAATAAAAGAATAATATGCAGATTGACAATCACTCAACACACAAGATGGCTGCCCCCATGTGGTCAAAGATCCTGCCCCCATGTGGACACAAGATGGCCACCATAAGATGGCCAGTAGGGGAGGGTAGTTGGGAGGGACCAGGCCTGCAAGGGAGGGCAGTTGGGGGGCGATCAAGCCTACTGGGGAGGGCAGTTAGGGGTGACCCGGCCGGCAGAGGAGGGAAGTTGGGGGTGACTGGGTCTGCAGGAAGGGCAGTTGGGGGGGACCCAGGCCTGCAGGGGAGAGCAGTTGGGGGGTATCCGGTCTGCAGGGGAGGGCAATTAGGGGTGACCAGGCCTGCACAGGAGGGCAGTTAGGGGTGACCAAGCCTGCAGGGGAAGGCAGTTAGGGGCAAACAGGCTGGCAAGGGAGGAGTTAGACATCAATCAGGCTGGCAGGGGAGTGGTTAGGGGGTGATCAGGCTGGCAGGCAGAAGCAGTTAGGAGCAATCAGGAAGGCAAGCAGGTGAGCAGTTGAGAGCCAGTAGTCCTGGATTGTGAGAGGGATGTCCGACTGCCCGTTTAGGCCCAATCCCAGAGGGTCCCAGATTGGAAAGGGTGCAGGCTGTGCTGAGGGACACCTCCCTCCCTGTGCACGAATTTCATGCACCAGGCCTCTAGTAAAATATATTTAAAAAAATTTTTAACCAAGGATTTAAAAGACCTGTACTGAGAAAATTATAAAACACTAAAAAAAAGAAATTGAAGAAGATACAAATAAGTATAAGCATATAATGTGTTGTGTTCATGGATAGGAAGAATTAACATCATTGAAATGTCCACACTACCCAAAGTAATCTATATACTTAATGCAATTCCTATCAAGATATCAATAGTGTATTTCACAGAAGTAGAACAAGTATTCTAAGAATTTGTATGGAAGCACAAAAGACCTCAAGTAACAATAGCGATCTTTAGAAAGAAGAACAAAGTTGGAGGAATCACACTACCTGATATCAAACAATATTACAAAGCCATGGTAATCAAAACAGCAAGCTGCTGGCATAATAGCAAACATATAGATTAATGGAACAGAATAGAGAGCCCAGAAATAAACCCACACTTTTATAGTCAATTAATAGTTAACAAAGGAAGCTAGAACATACTTTGGGGTAAAAATATTCTATTCAATAAATGGTGCTGAGAAAGTTGGACAGATACATGCAAAGAAAGAAAGAAAGAAAGAAAAAGAAAAAGAAAGAAAGAAAGAAAGAAAGAAAGAAAGAAAGAAAGAAAGAAAGAAAGAAAGAAAGAGGAAGGAAGGAAGGAAGGAAGGAAGAAAGAAAGGAAGGAAGGAAGGAAGGAAGGAAGGAAGGAAGGAAGGAAGGAAGGAAGGAAGGAAGGAAGGGAGGGAGGAAGGAAGGAGAAAGGGAGAAAAAGAGGGAGGGAAGGAGGGAGGGAGAAAGGGAGGGAGGGAGGGAAGAAGAAAGTAAATAAACTAAACCATCCCTTATACCATGGACAAAAATAAACCCATAATGGATTAAAGACTTAAATATAAGAATTAAAACTATAAATATCTGTGAGAAAACATAGGGAAATCTCAGACATTCTTAATATTTTTTCTGATATGTCTCCCTGGGCAAGGAAAACAAAAGAAAGAATAAAGAAGTGAGACTACATCAAACTAAAAACTTTTGCCCAGTAAAATAAGCCATCAACGAAATGAAAAGACAACCCACTGAATGGAAGAACGTATTTGCCAATGATACATCTGATAAGGCATTAATATATAAACTTTATAAATAACATATACAACTCAACATAAAAAAAACAGCAACAATCCAATTTAAAAAATGGGCAAAGGACCTGAATAGACACTTCTTCAAAGAGGATATATGGATGGCCAATAGACATATGAAAAGATACTCAACATCACTAATCATCAGAGAGATGCAAATTAAAATCTCAATGAGATATCATCTCTCACCTGTCAGAAAGGCTATCATCAATAAATCAACAAACAGTGTTGGTGAGGACATAGAGAAAAGGGAACTGTTGTGCACTGTTGGTGGGAATGCAGATTGGTGCAGCCACTGTGGAGAACAGTATGCGGTTATCTCAAAAAATTAAAAATTGAACTGCCTTATGACCGAGCTTTCTACTTCAGGGAATTTATCTGAAGAAACCTGTAACACTAATTTGAAAGAATACATGCACCTCTTTGTTCATTGCAGCATTATTTACAATAGTTAATATTTGGAAGCAGCCCAAGTATCCCTCAGTAGATGAGTGGATACATTTATACAATGGAATAATGTGGGGTTGTAAAAAAAAAAAAAAGAAGGAAATCTTATCTTTGCAACAGCATGAATGTAACTGGAGAGCATTATGATAAGTGAAATAAGCCAGTCAGAGAAAGACGAGAATCATATGTTTCTCTCATATGTGGAATCTAATAAACAAAATGAACTAACAAGCAAAATCAAGACAGACTCACAGATAGAGAGCAAGCTGACAGCTTTCAGAGGTTGGGGAAAGGGTTGAGATGGAGGGGTGGTGGGATTGAGCAAAAAAGGAAAAAAGAGAAAAATCTCATGGACCCAGACAACAGTGTGGTGACTGCTGGGGGAAGGAAGGTGGGGTATGTGGAGGAGGGTAAAGAGGGGATAAATGGTGATGGATTAAGACTTACTTGACTTAGGGTGATGGACACAAAATACAGTGTACAGAAGATGTGTTGTAGAATTGTGCACCTGAAACCTGTATAATTTTTTAACCAGTGTCACCCCAATATATTCAATTAAAAAAAGAAAATATTGTGCCGCTAAAATTAATTGAGGTAAGGCAGAAAGTGTTTTTGTGGGTTTTTTTGTTTTGTTTTGTTTTTGTTGTTTTTGCCTCTTTACAAGCACTATTTCATCCTATGTTTTGAAGTTACTTTTAGTAATACTTAGACATGGACAACTTAAAATGACATTTTTAAAAGATTTTGAGTCAACTAACTTCACCATTTAAAGACTTGAGGCAAAGACAACAGATATTATTATTATTGTTATTATTATTTCACCTTAATTTTTAATTATGACTCTTAAGAATTACAGTTTGTCTTTTATGGTAATTATATTTTTGAATATTTTAAATTTTATCTTGCTTTTATGTGTGTGTCCCTTGTTAATTGCAGCTTAGACTTAAGAACATGCCTTATATAAATATACTAGTGGCCTGGGGGTGGGTGGGGGGGCTGTCCTGTGTCCTCTTCAATCTGGGACCCCTGTGGGATCGGGCCTAAACCAGCAGTCGAACAACCCCCTCGCAATCCAGGACTGCTGGCTCCTAACCGCTCACCTGCCTGCTTGCTTGATCACCCTTAACCACTCTGCCTGCTGGCATGCTTGCCCCCAACTGCACCCCCCTGCCGGCCTGCTCACCCCCAACTGGTCCCCTCTGCCAGTCTGCTTGCCCCCAACTGCCCCCCCCCGCCAGCTGATCACCCCAACTGCCCTCCCCTCCTGGCGTGATCACCCCTAACCGCCTCTGCCTCGGCCCCGCCACCTTGGCTTTGTCTGGAAGGTCTCATGGTCTAATTAGCATATTACCCTTTTATTAATATAGGTAGGATATGACATACCGTCATAACTATTACATATTTACCAGTATTACTCTATGAGAATACGTACTTCATGCAATAGGAAGGCATCTAATATATTACATTGTATATATTGTAAGTAGTAGGAAATACTGTATTCGTAGCAATAATATACACCCTGTGACTTCCCTTCCTGATTTGGGAATGGTTCCCCAGTTCTTCGAACGTTTCCTGGCCCCTAATGTATTTTTTTTTTGTCATTCAGTGTAACTTTATTTACTGTTTATTGCACATGATTTGAGGTCTTTAATTTCTAACCACCAAAGATTCAAAGGACTATTTTTTCCATGAAGTTTAACATTAACATTAGTGAATTCATGTGTTTTTATTATAAACAACTTAATTGTTCACATTGTCATAGACCAGTGGTATGCAAACTGTGGCTCGCGAGCCGCAGTTTGCCATTCTGTTGACTAATGAGTTTGACGACCACTGTCATAGATCGTGAACTCATAAGCATGGACCATGCACAGGCTGGCAGCAAGCCAGGAAGCAACTCTGCAAGCAAACAGATACTCTGCATAAGGAGAAAAGTCATAACACAACATTTAATGTCCAACCTGAGTCACCTCAGAATGTTATATATATTGACTTCTTAATTCATATAGTCTCGGGAACTCAACTACTTGGTTGGTGACGGGGTTGACCTGGTTTCAGGAGGATTATTCCTGAAATAATTAAGGAAAGGGGGGCTCAATCTTTCTTCTTGGTTGCTTGCTCCTCCCCAGCACCTCCATCTTTCTTCTTGTCCTCATCTTCTTGGGCATCTTCTCCTTCACCTTCACCTCCTTCTTCCTCCTTTGCGTCCTCAAATTCTTCCTTGGCACCTTCTTCCTCTTCCTCTCCTTCCTCTTTCTCAGCCACTTCCTTCTCCTCCTCCTCTTCAGCTTCTCCTTCAGAGGGGGGTTCATCCTTAGCTTCCTCAGCTTTTGCAGCTTCAATGGTCTCTTCCACCTCAATCTGCTCCTCCTGGATGTGGCTGGTATATTAAGGGAAGGAGCAAGCAGACATCAAGTAGGAGCTGGTCTGTAAACCACCATAGGCAGATCGACCAAAAACCTGGGAACTCTGGTAGGAGCCGCTGGCTATGCTTCCCACGCTGGTGAAACTGAGCGGGGTCTCCTCACCTTCTAAGAGTGTCCTGTAAGCTGCAGTGTCAATGTCCAAAGCCATCTTCACATTGAAGAGGTCCTGGTATTCTTTTAAATATCCTGCCATTTCACTCTTTGTATTTCTCAACTCATTTTCTAATTTGTTGATTGCATCCTGCATAGCACTAACATCGGCGTTCTGCTCATCCTCCAGCTCTCACAGCTGCTTTCCAGCTCTTTGTTCATGCTCCAGCTTGCTTCGATCTCCAGGGTCTTGGCCTTGAGCAGTCGATGGCTCTTGGACACCTCGTCCTTGGCGGCGCACACCGCATAGGTGTCCTTGGCAGCACTCTCGATCAGCACGGTGAAGCAGCTCTTGTACCATTCTTCGGCATTCTGAATGTTCTTGGCAGCCAGCTTCTCATACTGGACGCAGATGTCCTTGAGCTCGGCGGAGAGGTCAGACTTGGAGAACACGTCCATCTCCACGGAGATCTTAGCGTACTGGATCTGCGCCTGCAGCTCAGAGATCTCCTCTTCATGCACCTTCTTCAGAAAGGCGATTTTGTCCATCAGGCTGTCGATGCGCTTTTCGAACTCAGTGCTGGCCCGCCTTGTCTACACCTTTGTGCACCTCCATCAGCCAGTCCTCGGCATCCTCATGGTTCAGCACCTCTTCCTGGTAGCGCGCCTGCAGGTTGCTCCCAGTCCCTTCAGAGCCCCACTGCCTCCTAACTGCCCACTGCCCTCTCCTCGCCAGGGACCGGGTGCAGTGGGGCAGGCACAGGCATCCCATTGTCATTAAAATGTTCAACCTGGGCCTGCTCCACTGCTGTCCGCAGGTGGCCCGGGGACAGACAGTGATCCTGGAGTTGCTGGCCACCCCCACCTGCCCGGGTCCCTGATCACGGGCCAGACCCCACAGGCAGTGTCTGGTGCTGCCCGCTGGGCCTGCCCAGTCTCTGATCACTGTGGGGACAGCGCAGGCAGCGTCAGTGCTGCCCAACTGGCCTACCTATGCAAATTTACCTGACCTCTTTGTTGGGTTAATTTGCATATCACTCCTGATTGGCTGGTGGGTGTAGCAGAGGTACAGTCAATTAGCATCTTTCTCTTTTATTAGTATAGATTTTATTCCAGTGGTATGCTGGAGCCTGCTTGTGCCAGCTCCTGAAAGTTGATTTTTGTGTGCATCTCTTCCCAGTTCTGAGTTCAATGAAATAATGCTAATAGCTCAAAATGGGCTGTGATGGGAGTATTTACATCATGGAATCAGCAAAAGCAAAAAACAAAGGCTCTTTCTTTCCAAGAAAGCTAATTATTAAACATTACTAGCATTCCTCTGCACACACAGCCTTAGTAGTAAGGATTTAAAGTATCTTCTAATTAACCATGGTTACTTGAAAGCCAATGTGATTACTGTTAAATGATACATTGCATATTTTCAACTGTTTAATCTTTCTTACCTGTGAGATCTGTGATGGTGGATTATAGTTTAATATTATCACACAAAAATTACAAGACAAAGATAATATGGAAAAGTAAATTTCTACTTTGCAATGCATAATATTGATATCGTGTACCCCCTAATAGGATGCTCTGAAAAGGACATGTCACTTCTGGAGTGTTCTTGCCCAAAATGCATAACCTTAACCATGAGAAAACATCAGACAAATCCAGGACATTCTACCAAACAAATGATCAGTAATCTTTAAAAATGTCAAAATATTGAAAGACAAAGACTGAGGAATTGTCACATACTGGAGGAGAATAAAAAGACATAACACCAAGCACAAGGTGGGATTCTGAATTGGAATGTGAACCAGAAAAAAAGATATTAGTGAGAAAATGGGCGACATTTGAATAAGGTTTCTGGGTTAATAAACAGTATTGTGTGGATATTAATTTTCTAGTTGTAATAATTGATCTAAATTTATGTGAGGTAGTTACATTAGAAGCTGGCAAAGGGATATACAAAACTTCCTGAATTCCTTTTGCCACTTTTTAAGTCTAAAATTATCTCAGATTGCAAAGTTAACAAACTTGCTATAGTTTCTTTAACAGAATATGTACTTTGGAAGTAGGCAAATATGGATTTTAATCTTGGTTTCACAAAACTGTATGACTTTACACAGAGCATTTAAAATTAGTTCTTACATTAATTTCACTTTTCTCATCTATGAGAGATAGATAATTGTGTTTATTTTACAGAGTGGTAGGAATTAAATGATATAACTGTGAAGTGATAATTGTGTTTATTTTACAGGGTGGTAGCAATTAAAGAAGATAATGCTTCCTAAACCTCTTATATGGTGCCTGACACAGTATGCATTGAATAAATAATAGTTAATGAAGCTTTACTGATGTTGAAAAAAGTAGAAGAAAACGGTTATAATATCTTTATGTATTTTTGACAATTATAATGTTCTGAATGCCCTTACATTGCTCCTCCAAATCCTTGGATATACATGATTGTAAAAATCAAAAGTGTGCATGTCTGAAAGACACAATTAAGACCTCTCATAGAACTTTCCTTGCATAAGAGTCTTGGTCTTAAACCTAAAAGACGAGTCTAAGGGCTCCATTGAAGTGGCCCAATGTAGCATGAGCTGGACTTTGTGATCTGCTAATATAAATGTGAGTGGTGTGGCCTTGTCATTACACTCTGGAGACAAAGATTTCATGGTTTCTGAATTGAATAAAAGCAAAGTTGCCTGCCAACTTTTATGTGCGATCTCTCAATGTTGGACAACCATATCTTCCTGCACAAATACCAACTATAGGGAAGCTTAATTTTAATCATGTGAGATGTATTTCTATGTTTACCAGAGATTTTTCCCAGTAACAAATAATTTATACTCCCTAATAAGTTTTACCTTTGATACAATTATAGTAATCTGGAATAAAGGGAAGACTAGATAATATAGGCATGCCGTTTATAAAGCTTCGGTAATTTAACACTCTCCTAGTCTGATCTTTGCTGATCAATGGGGGAAGGAGCGGGACAAAGGCAATTTAGACACCTGTCCAGTGAGATCTGAGTAATGTGGGAATGTGCCTACCTGTCTGTCAGTAACAACTGGGAGCAAGTCAGTGGTCAAAATAGGCATGGCCACTGCAATGGTGAGAAACCTGCATATTTAAACTTCTGAACAAAGGGAATTCCTCCTTTTTTGCCTCTCTTGGCCTTTGGCCCTCTGGCCCTCTTGGGACCCCTACTGCAGGGGGCACACTCTTCTGTGCCCATATGGCTCACAGCCATGTGGATTCACAGACTAACAGACTTTTAATTAGCTTGAATGCTTGACTGGACCTAGATGCAACATAGAACAAAAGCTCTGGACACTGGTCTTGCTTGTGGCTCTAGTAGGACCCCAGCTTCACATTTTGAGGACTGGATTATGGGACATGGTACTTTGGAACCGAAGGAATGTAACTCCACACAAATAAAGCCTTTTTCCACATCTCATTCTCCTGTGGGAGATTCTGAAAATGCCTATTTCAGCAGTACCCCCAAGAACCCCACACCCGCTTATCTCTGGGAAATCTGGCCTATTAATTTCTCTGGCAACATATTTGTAGGCTAACAGCCCAATGTTTCAAGAAATGCTGTTCAAGACCTGTGCTCACTGTTGTTCTCTCTGTATGCATACTTATGTACATACTAGAGGCCCGGTGCATGAAATTCATGCATGGGGGGGGGTGTCCCTCAGCCTAGCCTGCACCCTCTCCAATCTGAGACCCCTTGAGGGATGTCCGACTGCCCATTTATGCCCAATCCTAAATGGGAAGTCGGACATCCCTCTCACAATCCAGGTCTGCTGGCTCCCAACTGCTCGCCTGCCTGCCTTCCTGATTGCCCCTAACCGCTTCTGTCTGCCAGCCTGATCACCCCCTAACCACTCCCCTGCCAGCCTGATAGATGCCTAATTGCTCCCCTGCCAGCCTGTTTGCCCCTAACTGCCTTCCCCTGCAGGCCTGGTCACCCCTAACTGCCCTCCCCTGCAGGCTTGATCCTCCCAAATGCCCTCCCTTGCAGGCTTGAGCCCACACAACTGCCCTCCCAACTGCTGGCCATCTTGTGGCGGGCATCTTGTGTCCACATGGGGGCAGCCATCTTTGACCAAATGGGGGAAGCCATCTCGTGTGTTGGAGTGATGGTCAATTTACATATTACTCTTTTATTAGATAGGATAGAGGCCTGGTGCACGAGTGGGGGCCAGCTGGTTTGCTCCGAAAGGTGTCCCGGATCAGGGTGAGGGTTCCCTTGGGGCATAGGGCAGCCTGGGCGAGGGGCCTATGGCGGTTTGCAGGCTGGCCATGCCCCCGGTGACCCAAGCAGAAGACCTGGTATCTGGGATTTATTTATCTTCTATAATTGAAACTTTGTAGCCTTGAGCAGAGCCAAGCCTCCTGGTTGTTCTGTGGCTGCAGCCATTTTTGTTGGGATTTATTTATCTTCTATAATTGAAACTTTGTAGCCTTGGGTGGAGGCCTGGGCTGGCCAGGGTGTGCGGAAAGCTTGGCTTCCTCCATTGCCAGGGAAACCCAAGCCTCCTCCTCACTCTGTGGCTGCAGCCATCTTGGTTGGGTTAATTTGCATACTCGCTCCTGATTGGCTGGTGGGCATGGCTTGCGGGTGTAGTGGAGGTATGGTCAATTTGCATATTACTCTTTTATTAGATAAGATATGTGTGTGTATATAGAACACATTTGCATATGCATTTTATACATAAACATATATACATAATACTCAATTGTCTTATCCAAATATAAGCAGCACTTACAAGAGTTAAGCCAAAGTCCCATTAAAAGAGAACATCATCAATGCACATGTCAAAACTTCTCTTGTTGTTAAATAAAAATAATAATTTAAAAAGTTGAGAAAGTTTACCTTTGTCTTATTATGCTAAGTTCTCTATACCATATTTATTTTTATTTATTTGGATTGATCACAACTTCTGAATATTATTACTGAGCAACTTGCAGACATGCACTGCTCTTGAAATGTGTAAGTTATTTCAATAGAAGTTTCACCTACAGACAAAGTCATTCACTCCCACTTTGTGTAACCTCATTTGTAAAGGACGCTTTACATCATGTAGATATTAACCTAAAGATAGAGCAGCAATTCCAAGAATTGCTGTTCTATCTTTAGGTTAATATCTACATGATGTAACAAAACAACAAGAAAACCCACTGCATAGGAGAACATATTTGCCAATGTTATCACCAATAAGGGTTTAATTTCCAACATTTACAGGGAACTCATATAACTTAACAAAAGGAAGATAAACAATCCAATCAAAAAATGGGCAATGGACCTAAATAGATACTTTTTGAAAGAGGACATAAGGAAGGCCAAGAGACATATGAAAATATGTTCAAAGTCACTAATCATCCAAGAGATGTAAATCAAAATGACAATGCAGTACCACCTCACACCTGTCAGAATAGCTATCATTAACAAATCAACAAA
Organism: Corynorhinus townsendii; assembly: GCA_026230045.1. Classification (NCBI taxonomy): domain Eukaryota; kingdom Metazoa; phylum Chordata; class Mammalia; order Chiroptera; family Vespertilionidae; genus Corynorhinus; species Corynorhinus townsendii. The sequence goes on along the minus strand of JAPDVU010000001.1, from coordinate 163,266,953 downwards.
AGACAAGTGCTTACGAAGATGCAGAGAAAAGGAACCCTTGTGCACTGCTGGTGAGAATGCAGACTGGTGCAGCCAATGTGGAGAACAGTATGGAGTTTTCTCAAAAAACTAAAAATGGAGCTCCCATTTGACCCAGTGATCCCACTTCTAGGAATATATCCCAAGAAACTAGAAATACCAATCAGAAACGATATATGCACCCCCATGTTCATAGCAGCAAAATTTGCCATAGCTAAGATGTAGCTAGTGGAAACAGCCTAAGTGCCCATCAGCAGATGAGTGGATTAAAAAGCTGTGGTACATCTACACAATGGAATATTACGCTATGGTAAAAAAAAAAAAAAAAAAAGAATTCTTACCTTTTGCAACAACATGGATGGAACTGGAAAGCATTATGCTAAGTGAAATAAGCCAGTCAGAGAAAGATAAATATCACATGATTGTTATGCCCAGATTTCATGATCCCTAAAGACCACCAGGGAGCCAAGTCCGATGCAATAGCAAAGAGCCTTTATTCGAGCTAGCCAGGTGACTGCTCTGCCATTCTCCATGCAGGGAGTCTGGAGAGCAGCCGCTACCCTTTGTGCAGGGCCACTTTTAAGCACATTAACCACATCCTGTTTTTGCAGAGCAAGTAACCCAAGACAAAACAGTTTTTCCCAAGCAACGTCAGGATCATGCCATTGACGACCATGTTATTCACAGGGTCATCCTGTTCTTCAGAAAGCTGACAGTGTTCTATGAAAGAAGGCCTACATGCTGGGAAGGGGCCATGAGACCATATCTCAAGGCCTGGCCTGGTGTCAGCACTGACAACTCTATCTGGGGCATAGTCCACGGCCTCAGTAGTGCTCAAAAATTCCCACTCTCTAACATTCCCCACTGGTTTTATGTACTTGAGTCAAATCATTGACTCTTTTGGGTCATTGTTGGCAAGGGAGTTATATTGACCCATGAGACTTAAGCCAGATGTAATGAAGCCACAACGCGATCCCGTCGACCCTGACTGCCGTGGAGGTGGTCCTTTCCAGGTAGGAGTCAGTCCTTGCGTGGCAAATTTCTTTACCTAAACAGTCACCAGGGTGGAAGGATGGACCGGATTAGACATGCTTCTGGACTTTCTGGGCGGACTGTAAAGCCTGTAAGAACTTGAGTAAAGATTGGTTATGGATTTCAGCTTTTCTAGATTGGGTTTCCATGTAAGCTGGTGAGGTGGTTAGGTCAGGGTTTGGAAGAGTCACTAGAATCTGCAGTGGCCCCACTGATTTTAGGGCTTCATCTGCAGCCTCGTTCGCTCTTGCTTCTGGGGAGTCCCCTTGTCTCACATAGGTAGAGATGGAAAGACTTAATTACATCTGGTAGTTCTAGTTGGCCCATCATCCTTGCTCTGCTCATATCTATCTAACTGCCTAGTATATTACCTCAAGGATCCTGGCTCTGAATTCTTTTAGGGAAAATGGACGTCGGTGGACTCTTCTAGCTAATTCCTGCTGAGGAGGGTCAGAAGTTTCTCTCAGAGCCAAGAGATCCTTGCTGTCTGTCAGAGGGACAATGAGGCCTGGGCATAGAAGGAGGTGGGCTTGTGACCTGGCGGAGACAAACTGTACTCTTCCTGGCTTACTGACCTGTATTAGTTGATCAATTTCTTTACAATATTTCTCTTCTCCTTTTTATTACATGCACAACCTTTCTTAATTTTACACTTCTAAATTAGCCTTTAAACCTTCTTTCTATGTCCTTTAAAAATGCATAACCATGCCTCAGACCTTCTACTCAGTATTCCTTATTCTTTGAAATCTCAATCCTTTAAACAGCCAGAATTTCTTAGATTAACATTTATGCCTTTGCTGAATATTCTACTACTGCCCAAGAAGTACCCAGTAACCTCTCCCTGCCAGGCTCGGACAATGAGATTTTCTTTATGTGTACTGGAAGGATTAAAGAGAAGATCCACTGTGTTCTGTCAGCATAGTTCAGATAAGTAAGAAACCAAGGATGCCAGCAGAGTGGGTTGTACCCAGTAAAATCAACAAAAACCTATCTCTCCCTGCTCTCCCCGCTGACGCCCCCCTTTCTGCATTAACCATTTACTCTGTCCTTAGCAGGGGACATAAGGCAAGCAGTCTGAGATCCTGTATAACCAGGCCTTTTACACTTAAGGAACAGCTGCTCTCCCTCCCAGATTTCCCTTCTTTACTCCAAGGCCCCAGAAGATCTCAACCTTCACCACTTCTAATATCTCCAGCCATCTCCCTGTCCCCCAGACTAGGGCTTCTCTATTTCAGCAGGCTAAGAGTGAATTCTACCGCTTCTACCTTTTCACATACCTGCTCTGGAGCAGTTTTCGGCTCTCTTCCTCCCCCAGAGAGAGAGACCCACTCTAAATCTATCAGGAAGGGCAAGCAGGTCGTAGTTCTCAGGACCACATGATTTTCTGTTTGCTAGCAGGGCTGAAAAAGGCAGCCAACAAAGCAGTTAATTATGACTAATCTTAACCCAAAAAGCCTCTGTTTAAACTTCTCTGAACTGGCAACCTTCACAAATTAACCCTAGAATTGCAAAATTATAAACTAACACAGCAAAATTATAAATCAAGGAAAAGCAATTAAAAGTTCTCTACTGTCTTCCCTCTAAAGCAGGGAGGTACACTGTCTTTAAACAAATTAAACAACAGAGATAACAAATACTCTCATGTGTACAGCCAGATGGCACAAAGTAGCTTTCACTTCACACAGACCAGTTAATGAGCAGATAATTATGCCAAGACAGACAAACATCCATACTCACACTCTCTCAGTAGACTAGCCCAAACTGGAGCTGAGCAGATAAGTCCACAGAATAAAACAGAAAAACACAGAAAACAGACAAACAAAGACACCCAAGAACAGCCTTCTGACCCACGGAAACAAAACCAAAAGCTGGATGAAGGCCTCAAGCCTCATCCCTCCAGTGAGGGGATTCCACGTCCCTCGAGGATCAGAATGTCTTCTGAGTCCTCCGGCCCTTGGTCCACCAGTGCATCCACCTAGACCGCTTCGGGCACTACCAGAAAGTGAGGGGATTCCACGTCCCTCCAGAAATGAGCTCACACAGAACACACAAACACAGAGACACAGAGACACCTACCGCAGTCAGTCAGGCTCTCCGGGTCAGGGGTCCCTTGGGGGTCTTGGGGATCCCGGAGGAGCCCCCAAATGTTATGCCCAGTTTTCATGATCCCCAAAGACCACCAGGGAGCCGAGTCCGATGCAATAGCAAAGAGCCTTTATTCGAGCTAGCCAGGTGACGGCTTTGCCATTCTCCATGCAGGGAGTCTGGAGAGCAGCCGCTACCCTTTGTGCAGGGCCACTTTTAAGCACATTAACCACATCCTGTTTTTGCAGAGCAAGTAACCCAAGACAAAACAGTTTTTCCCAAGCAACGTCAGGATCATGCTATTGACGACCATGTTATTCACAGGGTCATCCTATTCTTCAGAAAGCTGACAGTATTCTATGAAAGAAGGCCTACGTGCTGGGAAGGGGCCAAGAGTCCGTATCTCAAGGCCTGGCCTGGTGTCAGCACTGACAACTCTATCTGGGGCATAGTCCACGGCCTCAGTAGTGCTCAAAAATTCCCACTCTCTAACAATGATCTCACTCATTTGTGGAATATAATGAACAACATAAACTGATGAACAAAAACAGATCCAGAGACAGAGAAATATCAATCAAACCGTCAAACCTCAGAGGGAAGGTAGGGGAGGGTGAGGGTAAGGGGGAGAGATCAACCAAAGGACTTGTGTGCATGCATGTAAGCCTAACCAATGGACACAGACAACAGGAGGGTGAGGGCATGAGTGGGGGGATGGGGGTCACTGGGGGGATAAGGACACATATGTAATACCTTAATCAATAAAGAAAAATAAAAGAAAGAACAACAACCAAAGGGCCCAATGACAACCGTAATATGAAAATATAAAAATCATAAAAACTCTTTTCACAGCTGCCAGGAGGAAACTGAGAAGCAACACTTAGTGAATGGTCGTACTTATATCAGAAAGTCCCATGCATGTGGTTAGCTCTAAAAACACAGATTTCTGCTTCTCGGTGCAGATTTTTTCACCCAGGCATATGGAGAGCACTGTGTGAAGTGAGCAGCAGTTTCAAGAACAGCTTTCAGTACAAAGTACAGACTTTGCTCTTCATCTTCATGGCTAGGAAGGAAGGAAAATTCTCAACTCCCTTCAGGGGCTTCGTAGATACTCTTGCTTCAACGTAGTATTTCTAGTCTTCATGAGACAAGAACACTGAGGATGACAGAGTGAAGTAGTCAGTTTATTCCAAAATTGTAAACTTGTAAAATGTAAGGTAGAGTAAGCACTTACTCTACCTTACTTTTTACAAGTTTACAATTTTGGAGTCATTTGAACTACTCATTGGCTCATTGGTGCAATATTTTTTAACGTTATTTCTGATCATAATAAACACTTTTAGACCTGCCATGATGAGCAAGCCCCAGAGGCAAAGTACAATAAAGATTTAAGGGGCTGTTCAGTGCAGCACGGATGCTTCTTTGTGGAGGAGAAGAACAGAAGTGGGAGGGCTGAACTGCTGTGTGAATTTATTTCTGACTATGTCATAGTTTAATTTTCAATGTATGCCAGTACTTTGGGGCACTGGAACGTATGATCCAAAGAAAGTTAAGCTTTCATTTATGATGTGAACAGTGTGTGTGTGTGTGTGTGTGTGTGTGTGTGTGTGTGTGTTTATTTTTCTGTTGTTCTTTTCAGACTTGGTGAACAAATTGTGTTTGAAGTGGATAAAATATTCAGAAATAGAACTCAAATTACCTCCTTTATGCCCATACCAGCCTCTTGTGGTTGCTTTCTGGGCATGTGGAAGAAGATGAGACACACTGCATTCTATATTTTGGCTATTTTCACTGAATAAAGAAAATCCAACTTATTCCATTGTTTATTTTATAAGATAAAAGGAATGTAATCTATTTCTTATCACAAAACTCTGAACTTACTGCAATATTATTGGAGATACTTTTGCTATCTCTTAAAACGTCCATCATGGAAGTGTTTGGGATCTACTTGTTGGTATTTTCCTTTACTAGATAAATAAATTGGATTACAAACAATTCAGTTTAGCTTTCATTTGAGTATCTTAGAATTTTAGTGAGTCCCTGGCTCAGCCAAATATTCTTTTATGGATATGTTTAGCAGATCCCTCTCCTAGTAAAAGCAATTAATGTGAATTTCCTATAGTCTTCTCTCAAGAAAAACACTGTTAAAAAGAAGGAAGACAATGTATTTTTATTTTGTAGATATAAATACATACTGTTTATAATATATACATATTATATATTTATATATATATACACATATACACATACATATATTTACATACATATATATACATACATACCAGTTAGCATATTTATTTATTCAAATATGTATGAATCAAACATATATAACTGCACATATTATATATAATTATAATTATGAAATGATAATTATGTAATTATGAAATTATATATTGAAATTATATATATAACATATATATTATATATATATATGTTATACATATAATTTCATCACATTTATTGATAACTAGAGGCCCAGTGCACAAAATTCATGCACTGGGTGGGGGGGGGTGTCCCTCAGCCCAGCCTGCACCCTCTCCAATACCTTTCAGGGGATGTCTGACTGCCAGTTTAGGTCCAATCCCTGTGGGGATCCCTCTCACAATCTGGGACTGCTGGCTCCCAACTGCTCGCCTGTTGTCAAGCCTAATCACCCCCTAACCACTCCCATGCCAGCCTGAACAATGCCTAACTGCTCCCTTGCAGGCCCAATTGCCCCCAACTGCCTTCCCCTATCGGTCCGGTCGTCCCCAACTACCTTCCCCTTGCTGGCCTGGTTCCCCCCAACTGCCCTCCCTCCCCTGCAGTTCCTGTCACTCCCAACTGCCCTCCCCTATTGCCCTGGTCACCCCTAACTGCCCTCCCCTGCTGGCCATCTTGTGGCAGCTATCTTGTGACCACATGGGGTGGCCATCTTGTGCAAGGGTTTGATGGTCAATTTGCATATTACCTCTTTGTTATATAGGATTGCATGGACTGTGGTAACCTGACTGACAATGGCTACCCATATCAGAATACTAAATAATTTGTTAACATGACAATTCACTGGCAAATATGGATGTAGGGCAAAGGAGCTGATGGAGTGAAGGAGCTCTAAAATCAACCAGAAACCTTTGTCCAACCCGTCTTCCCTCCTCTAAATCTTCAACCTTTATTTTTCACCCAGCTCCTTCTTCTTGTCAGCCCAGAGGAATAAAGTCTGGCTCACCTTTCTTCAAAATATGATGAATTTTCTTCTTCACATGTGGTGCTACACTAATCTCAAGGATTTCTGCCTATTTCTTTTCTTATAATCAAGCTCAATCTTCATTTGCTGTTCCAATTTCTCACTTCCTCTTTACCCTTAAATCTCTGTAATCTGATTTCTGATTCCATCAATCTTTGAAACTAGTTAATTTTCAAACTGGCTTCTAGTGCCATGTATATACTAATGAGTCTTAAAGTACTTCACACAGATAAATCCATAGGTCAAGACCCTTCCTCATTTGACCTGACCTATCAGCAGCAGTGAACATAAGTATCATTTCCTCTTTCCTGGAACACTTGCTCCCTCTGTTCTGGGATGTTATACTCTCCTGGGTTTCCCCTGCCTTTTTAGTTGTTTCTTCTAAGTCTTCTCATCAGGTTACTTCCCACCTTCCAGACTTCTCAACTGTCAGGTGTCCCAGGGCTTAGTCAATGGACTTCTTTATCTCTTTTATATCTACACTACCCTTGGCAATCGCATCCTGTAAAAGGCTTTAAATCTGATCTAAACATGGATGGACTATAGATAATATATAAATTTATATTATAAATTTATTCTATATAAATTTATATAAATTGATATAGAATAAATTTATATATATTTCTATATAAATTTATATTATAAATTTATATAGAAATATAAATTTATAATGTAAATTTATATTTCTATATAAATTTATTATATAGAAATATAATAAATTTATATTTCTAGTCTGGATCTTTTACTCTAACTACAGACTCATATATCAACTATTAAACATCTCCATTTGAGTGTCTAATACTCATCTTTTATATATATATATATATATATATATATATATATATATATATATATAAATTGATTTTTTACAGAGAGGAAGGGAGAGGGATAGAGAGTTAGAAACATAGATGAGAGAGAAACATTGATCAGCTGCCTCCTGCACACCTCCTACTGGGGATGTACCCACAACCAAGGTACATGCCCTTGACCAGAATCAAACCTGAGACCCCCCAGTCTGCAGGCTGACGCTCTATCCACTGAGCCAAACTGGTCAGGGCTCCAATGCTCATCTTACGCTAACATTTCCAAACCCAAATTTATTATCCGTTTACTCCCCTACACCATCTCAGTTAATGGCAACTTTATCTTTCCATTTGGCCATGCCTAAGGCTTGGGGTTATTGTGACCTCTGTTGCCCCCACACTCCATATCTAATCCATTAGCAAAAACTGTTGGTTCTTCTTCAAATTGTACCCAGAATCTAACCATTTATTTCCTCTTCTACCTCTACTACCCTATCCAACCACCATTATCTCTCTCCAGGATTATCACAATAGCCTCTCAACTTATTTTCTTCTCCTACAATCTCTTACCATATTCTCCACACAACAGGAAGAGTGAGCCTGTTAAAATGTGAGTCAGATCATACCACGCCCCTTCTTAAAACTCTGTAACGGTGTTCTACCTTCAATAATTTTCCTGTAAAGTATGGATCAAAATACACTCAATATCTGTTCTTTCCTGGCCTTCAGTCTCTACTCTGCTTTTAATCCTATCTCCCTAAGTACTTGTTCCTAGTCTCCTTCTGCTGAATGTTACTCATCTTCTGAATGCCCATTAAATGATAGTAATTCCTGTTCACCCTTGAAAATTTTGTTCAGATTTCTCCCCAGGAAATCCTTCTCTGCTCCCTCCCCTCTCACCCTACTAACTGAACACCCTGGGTAAACATCAACATTATATTTACATTGTACCAAGAGCATCTTCTTAACTCTCAGCTTTCTGTGGGGACTCTAAACTGTACAAGGGTAATAATAACTACATCCCAATCATCTTTGGAGACCCAAGGCCCCATTAGAGGACCAGGCTCATGTTGGGTGCTCAATAAATTATTGTTGAATGACAAATGAATAAGTGAATGAATGAAGAAATGAATGAGTTGAGATCATGAAGAATATTAGAGGCAATGGATTAATGTTTTCTTGTATATCCTAAGAGCTTTGCATATTTTTATTGGAGCATTTAGTAATATAGCTTACAGATTAAAGTCGAAGATTCATGATCACATAAAACATTTGTTCACTACCTAAACTAGCTAGAAAGTGAATAGACTTAGATTGAGCTGAATTTATCTAGTGAAATTCTTATGTATATTTTTGCAACTTTCTGGATAAAGTGGCCATATTTTTCAGAGCAAATTTATAATGAATGTAGAAATGTAATGCAGGCCACATTGGAGTCTTTTGTGTTTCAGTGTTAAATAGAATTTAAGGTGATCTTGAATTCTGGCCAATGCTGTAGAGTCATTTCCTTTTTTTCTCATTTGTTCCCCCACTATATTTCACATGGGAAAGCCAATTATTTAATCAAATTACCTTCATCAACTATATTTCCATTTAAATGACACAGAGATAAAAAGAGATAATACTTCTAGAAATATGCTGCTCTTCCATAAACCATGTTACCACCAATGGAAATCTTGCAGAAAACTATTAATAACTGAATCTGAAGCTGTGGCAGTAAAAATTATAGTATATTCTTTTTAAAAAAAAATATTTTTTGTTGATTTCAGAGAGATAGAAACATTAATGATGAGAGAGAATCATTGATCGGCTGTCTCCTGCCAGCCCCCTACTGGGGGTTGAGCACACAACCTGGGCATGTGTCTTGACTGGAATGGAACCCAGGACCCTTCAGTCCACAGGCTGACGCTCTATCCACTGAGCCAAACCAGCTAGGGCCAGAGTATTTTCTTATTAGGTTTGCTATTCAAGTTGCTTCCAAGTACTTTATTCCATTTGCTGTGAGTATTAGTATTAACTTTCATAATGTGCAGCACTCATATACATATAGTTTTACAGAATAATTAAAAATATAGGTGCTATAAATCAAGGGCAAAAAGGAAAGTTAATTGGAATTCCATTATTTAAAGAGAATAAAAGAGAGTAAAATTTCCCATTATTTTATATAAATAGCATACCAGTATGATTTAGGGAATGATTATACTTATTGACCATGCTTATCATTATGTTAATAAGGTGCAAGTGTGATTATACGTTTTCCCCTTCCTGGTCTGCAGTGCATTGGTTTTGTCTTGACTTCATTCTTTTGGTTTTGGGCTTTATTTCACTGAGTTAGCTTTAAGAAGTTCTTTTGAGGAAGAAAATTATAGACTAAAGAATCTTGATTGATTTATTTATAATGGTTTGAAATATGGAGAGTAAGTTACCATAAGAATCAGAAGATGTCTTTTAACTTTTGTCTGTATCATGTGTGAAAAATAAGGAAACCATAATGTGCCATTTATAGCATGATAAGAATTATTCCCAAAGATAATTTTTCTAATTGTTGAGTGGCATCAGCTGCAGAGGCAAGGCCAAGGGCATTAATTATAGAGAAGATGCTAGGCAGGAATACTTATGTACCTTTCATTGTTATAGAACCTCATTTGGGAGTTAATATCAGTGCTGACTTCAATACCATTCATCTGACACTTGGTAAATGAGTTGTCAGTAAAGGTGAAAATATATTAATAGTGCAAATCACTTGAAATGGGTGCTCTTATGTGTTTTACCAGAAAATTCTCCCTTCTGCTAACTCAATATCTTTTCTGACACATTTTCGGTGCACTAAAGTATCTTTTATAGTGTGTCAGAGTTATAAATACTGATAGACCTTCTCCTAAAGTGCCCCTCAAGTTCACTGCCATTTGCTCATTAGGTTTGCTTTTTATTGCATGTCAGAAAGTGCCTCCTTTTAAGCACCTACTAATAAATGGGAATTGATGAGAACCATATCTCCAGAGTAGGCGGTAAATTCAAAGGTCTTAAATGAGGAAGTCTGTGAGGCATCAGAGGCCAGGACATGTGCATGTGGATCTTGGTCTGGCTTACAGGGAATAGTGTATTTGATGTTAAGATTGAAGAGGCACCAATCTTTGCACTCTTTGGCAGTACTTGCAGTTCTGAAATGGAAAGAGTTCATGTCCCCATTGATAACAGGGCATAAGTTACCTTTTCAAAAATGTCTTCAGAATTATTTTCGATTGTAATTTATTTATATAAGTCATATAAGTTGTAACCTTGCAGGAAGTGTTACTACAGTATTTCCAACTCTAATATAAAATGTGTAAGGTGAAGGTGGCAAAGGGTAGATGAAGATATAGAGACAATGCAAATGGTGGGGGTTACTAAATGGCAGTGAAGGCAGGGGCCACTGTGTATGATCTCTTGTTCCTCTAAAGAACCTGAGGATGAGGCTGTAGTGGGGGAAGAAAGAGGATGGGAGAAGGGAGCAATATCTCTGTGTCAGGTACAGGCTCTCTTGAGCTGAGTGTGGTCTGGAAATCTCACCCTATGCCACCTAGCTCTGAGATACTTCTGAAAAGCCAGAACATCTGTAGGATGCAGTTCTTTAGTTCATAGATGTTGCTGAGCTGGTCTTGGTAAGCTCCTATAAAATGGAAATAAACACACAGCTATGAATTAAGCTTGCTGATGAAATGAGATATAGAAGAAATGTTGGTTATATGAGTTTTAACTGTGGCAGGTAATAGCTTGCTGACTCAATGAAGAGGCAGGAAATCAATAAGTCAGAAAGGTATAACTACCCAGCAACAAATCACTGCTCAGAGAAGGGGAACCTAGAATCTTGAAGGTTTTTCAGAAATTCCAAATCAGTTTCTCTCAATAATGTATTTACCACCTTCATGGGTTGTCCATATCCACAAAGTAAAATATAAAATATATTTTATTGAATTTATTGGGGTTACATTGGCTAATTTAATAGGTTTCAAGTGTACAATTCCATAATACATCAACTGTGTAGTGTGCTGTGTTTATCACCCATAATCTCCTTTGATCACCATTTATCACCCCTTTACTCTCTTCTACCTACCCCACTCACTTCCCTCTGGTAACATCATACTGAAATCTGTGTCTATGAGGTATTTTGTTTGTTTGTTTGTTGCTTGATCCCTTCACTTTTTCACCCAGCCCTCCAGCCCCCTCCCCTCTGATAGCTGTCAGCCTGTTCTCTGTAACTCTGAGTCTGTTTCTATTTTGTTTGTCAGTTTATTTTGTTCATTAGATCTCACATATAAGTGAAATCATATGGTATTTGTCTTTCTCTGACTGGCTTATTTAACTCAGCACAATACTCTCCAGGTCTTACCATGCTGTCATAAAAGGTCAGATTTCCTTCCTTTTTATGGCTGAGAAGTATTCCACTGTGTGCAAATTGGTGCAGCCACTGCGGAAGACAGTATGGAGTTTCTTTAAAAAATTAAAAATGGAACTACCTTATGAACCAGCAACTCCACTTCTTGGAATGTATCCCAAGAACCTGAAACACTGATTTGAAAAAATAAATGCGCCCCTATGTTCATTGCGGTGTTATTTCTACTAGCCAAGATTTGGAAGCAGCCCAAGTGCCCATCAATAGATGAGAGGATAAAAAAGCTGTGGTACATTTCCACAAAGTATTTTTGAATTAACATTCTTATTTAAATCAAATCACTTTTTACTTAGACTTTTTCAGTAAAATAATATATGGATATCTTAGTTTATCTTTCCCATTATGTATTAAAATAAATGCATAACTATTAACATTAAAGATGTAGAAATTTCTGGTCTACGTTAAATTTTTTTGTGTTTGGGAAACTATATTCTAAAAAAAAGAGTAAAGTGTCCGTCATACATTTTAGAGAGAACTTGACCAGCAGGGACCAGGAGAATGGGCTTAATATTATTTGTTTGTAATTTAGATACTGCCTACTTTTAGAAGGATTTAGAGATGACTTAAAATTCAGACATGTATGCAAAAGTCTGCTAAGGTAAAAAAATATATATATGTAAATATCAGAACCTCGTGGAAGAAGGAAGCAAATACACTGTCCCTCCAGGCTAAAATAGTTACTATGTTGAGTATTAAATTTAGCTCTGTGCTTTCTGAAAAGGTCAATATTATATCCAGCTCGCTCATGGGCTCTATGACCTCTGTTGACCCTTGTTACCTGAGGGAGATACCCATATGGAAAAAGAGTATTCTTTTTGTATGTTAAGAAACTTCGAAGTTTCCTAGAATTTCTATTAAAAATCCATACTCCCAGCCATCAGTTTCAAACCTGACAGGTCTCACTAACAGGAAGAGGGGGAGAGCTAGATCTGTCAAGCAGAGGGGTGCACACAGGAGTCAGTGAAGCTGGAATAGGGGCTTGCCTGGCAGAGGTGAGAGTGCAACTGAGGTTTGATGCCATGAATCTGTGGGCAGCCAGCACTGCTGACTTCTGTGCTGACTATTCCAGTTGCCTATCACTGTATAGCAAATCACCTCAAAACTTAACAGAATAAAACAAAAATTAATTAGTATTTCCTAAGGTCTGTAAGTTGGCTGGGCTCATGGGCAGTTTTCACTTTGGGTCCCGGATGCACTTACAGATAGCTGTTCACTTGGGCTGGAGTCCTTGAAACTCAACTGGGCTGGTTGTTCTAGGGGGCGCACTGACATGGCTTGCTGTTGAGACTGGCTGTCAGCTGGAAGCTTAGCTGGGCTGGAGCATGGAGACATGTCTTTGTCATATGACTTCAGCATGTTGACTGAGTTTTGAGAGGAACTGCAAACACTCCAACAGCAAACACTCCAAAAAGCAGGAAGAAGAAGATGCCAGGCTACTTAAGGGTCGTGCTCTGTTTTGGCACATCATCACTACTATGTTCTATTGAATAGAACAATTATGTGACCCACCCAGGTTCAAAGGGGCTGAGGAAATAAAGTCTTAATGGGAAAATGGCAAGGCCACAATGTAGAAGAGTGTGTGAAATGGGAAATGGTATTGTGAGCATCTTAGGGAGACACTACCACATCCTCTCTAGACCCTTCTGCAGTTGGGAATCAAGGCAGATAAAATAAAAACACAAACCCAGGCATCATCTGAGTTTGAAGATAGTATTGTAGAGATGTTGTAAAATCTTGTAGGCAATGAACTCTAAGCTGTGGTGATTTGGACATGAAAAGAAATTCATTATGTAATGTGGTGACAGAAAAGAGCCCTAGACTAAAATTCTGCTCCCAGCTCTGACCTTTATTAGCTGTGTAGCCTTGGGATAGAAAGTAGGCCTTGTGTCTTTGCATCTACAAAACAGGAAGTCAGAATTGGATGATCTATGAGAGTCCTTCCAATTCTTAATAATCAGGAAACTATAAACCTAATGCTCATTCGCCTGCTGTGGGTCAAGGGAAATGATATGTTGAATAAGTTGCTCATAAATTAAAAGAACATACTTGGACCAGAGTTGGCTTTTTCTGGGAATCAATCGTTGACATTAAATACTGTAGGAAAAAAAAATTGATGGAATTGAGTATTAGATTAGTCCTTTGGCTCTAGAGTTCAAGAAAGGCATTCCTTAATGATTTTCCATAATATGAAAGCTTCTAAGTTGTCTTTTCCTATGTTTTTCACTCTAATCTGAACTTTGGTAAGTAGACTCTGGCTTACTAACAAAAGTGGAAGTTGATTATTTGTAATAATAATCACCCCTTAATATTGGTTTATAAATCCATATTTACATTCACTGAATGACTTTAAGTAGAAACAGGATATATACTCAAGTCTATGACTGAGATTGGCTACATGTGAATTCCTACTTAACATTAAATTAGATAATGCATATCTATGACAAGCTAATATATGATAGCTGAGTCGAACAGCATATAAAATAGGACCTAGCCAATTCATATTCTCTTTGCTTTCAAGAAAACTATGTGGATAGCACATAGACATACATCCTGTGTTCCATGCAGGTGAAGTGGGAACTTGGAGCTGCAGTGAAAGATGTTCTCTCCAGTGGGAAACCCAAGAAGAGGCTGGAAAGCAAATGTAAAATGATCAGGCATCTTTTGGACAGGGGTTGGAGAGGATCTTAGCATAGGATATGAGATATAGGGCCAATTTGCATTTTATATAAGTGACCAGGTGGCCACTTCCTGGTCTTCAGGAGCTTTCTAAATAAAATTCTTGAACTTCAATTTACCTTATTCCAGTCAAGGACACTTGCCCCCTCTCTGAAAACTACCCCTCGTTTATCTTAAGGAAAATGGCAGAACAGCGTGCAACATATTCCAAATTCTCTAAGTCACACAAAAATACAACTGTGCACTATCAACCAAACATTTATTGAGTGACTATCAGATACCATACAGGCAAAGTACTTTAAGACTATCAAAGGGTTTATTTATTTATTTATTTTTAAATTTTTTGCCTATTCAACACATATTTTGAGTACTTACTTAGTGCCAGGTTCCTGTTCACTGTGACAAAAGTCATTGGTTTTTTATCTAATAACCATATGCTTCCCCCGCCCCCGGCCTCCCACATACACACATGCTTCCCCAGAGGCAGCCTGGGTTAAATTTAAGAGCACCAACTCAGGGGGCAGACTACCTTGATTACAGTGATGATGTCGCCACTGGCTACCTGAGTGACATTATTTAAGCTATTTAGTGTCTCCATAAATTATAGGTAACTGCCTCATATGTTTGTGACAATTAAGTTAATATACCAGGTGTACCAGTTAATAATGTGGATTTTTTTCAATAGATGGAGTTACACATATGTTAATACATATGCGATTTGATATGTATGCTATTTTGTTGTATTGACAGCAAACTTCAAAACTTCATATGTCAAATTTTCTGAAGGTGTTAATATCATAGATATTTTTATGCTTAAAAATGTCAAATTTCATGACCAAAAAAAAAAAAGAGTATTTGCGGAAGTTTCAATTCATTACTTTAGTTTGAAGAAAAGTGCTGCTGAATATACTTCAGGAAGCTTATGGTAAACATGCTTAATCTAAAGATACTTGTGAACACTGGTTTAAACGCTTTGAAAGTGATGATTTCGATGTGAAAGACAAAGAACGTCCAGGTCAACTGAAAAAGTTTGAAGACCGACAATTACAAGCATTATTGGATGAAGATGCATGTCAAACTCAAAAACATCTTGCAGAAAGATTAAACGTTGCTCAGCAAACAATTTCCTATCGTTCACAAGCAATGGGAAAGATTTTAAAGGGAGGAAAATGGGTGCCACATCAACTGAATGAAAGACAAATGGAAAACTGAAAAGTCATCAGTAAAATGTTGCTTCAATGGCATGGAAGAAAGTCTTTTTTGCATCGAACTGTGACTGGCGATGAAAAGTGGGTTTACTTTGAGAATCCCAAATGCACAAAATCATGGGTTGATCCAGGTAAACCATCAACATCGACTGCAAGGCCAAATCACTTTGGAAAGAAGACAATGGTCTGCGTTTGGTGGGATCAGGAAGGTGTGGTGTATTATGAGCTTCTAAATCCAGGTGAAACTGTTAATACTGATCGCTACTGACAACAAATAATCAATTTGAACCACACTTTGATTGTGAAATGACCAGAATGTGCCAGAAGACAAGGCAAAGTAATTTTGCTTCATGATGACGCACCAACACACGCTTCAAAACCAGTTAAAGACATGTTAAAAGATCTTGCCTGGGAAGTATTAACGCACCCACTGTATTCACCAGACCTTGCTCCTTCAGATTACCACTTTTCCAATCGATGGCACACACACTTTCTGAACAACACTTCAAAACATACGAAGAAGTGGAAAATTGTGTCTCTGAATGGTTTGCCTCAAAACAAGAAAAGTTCTATTGGAATGGTATCCACAAATTACCTGAAAGATGGGGGAAATGTGTAGCTAGCACTTTTGATGTTTCTCTTGAAATTATTGTGTTTTCTTTGATTATAAAATCCACATTATTAACCGGTACACCTGGTACTATAACTAGTGGAACAGTGTCTTGCATATTGTAAATGGTAAATGCTATGTGGATTTAGTTATTACTACTATTGCTATGTGGTATTTTCAAGTGGCATTTTAAAGATGGCATTTTTTATTACTTTTTAGAGCAAATAAGAAAATGGGCCAAAGAATGAAGAGGGATTTCTAGGAACCTTCTGTATATACGTGGGCTAACTAGCATAAATAGCCTAGTCATTTCATCCATAGATTAGACATCCTCTTGTAGAATTTGCATCCATCCTGAGGTATAAAAAGTATGAGTTGAGAATGAGGCTTTAAAATTTGATAATGCCCTTTGCTTTTGTTATTGTTTTTACTGTCTTAAGTTTCAAAAATAAAATTGAAAGACACATCTCTAGAGCTTTTGATCTTGGAATTCCAAGCAAATATTAGAAAATTGTTTTACCATTCCTGGGGAATAGCAAAAACACTGATGTAGACATCATGAGTATAATAATTTATAGATAGAATATTATAGACTTAAGAAATTTTGTTTACTCTTCTAAGATCTATTATTTTGAAGTGGTATCTTTGTGATGAAATGCTTTCAGAACATGAAAAGTTTTGTTTTGGTTTTGCTGATATATGCACGTGTATACATGTGAGCAGAGGGCAGTGAGCAGGTGATATTTGCAAAGGAGGTCTGCTGATTAAGGAGCTATACCTGATACCAAATAACCACTATTCCTGATCCTCTCTATCTACTTCTAGCACCCCAAATTAACCAGGTGCCATGGCATGGGTTGACACAGCTCAAGGTACTATGTTTCCCATTGCTCTACCACTATGGTGTGTTTAGATTCAAAACTCTCTATATCACATTTAACAGCCCAAATGAAGATAGAAAAAAGATAAAGTTCTACTGTTCTTAAAACATTCAATTGAGTTAAAAACCTATTAAAAAAGCAGTATTGCCCCTTAACCTACATAGAACTCTAAGTTAGGGCAGCTGCAACACATATAGCATAGCAGTGTGGGGTCTACCAATCACACATGCATGGCTCCCTTGCTGTTTGCTGGTCCTGGAAGGAGACACATGTGTGCCATGACTGGTATGCAGATCAGAATCAAATGCATGGCCCTGAAATTCAGATTTTGTTAAAGAGGAGTGTTTCCTAAAACATATTTGTTTCTTAAGCTTTTATCAGGCCTTTGCATTTTATAAGGCAAAATTAAAGTTTTTCTGGCACACTCAAACATGGGACAGAAGACAATGAAGCTATTCATTACTTTTGACATAAATTCCTCTGTTCCTAGAAGAACCGTAAGTTGTCGTTGATTTGATTTTAAAACATTTTCAGCTTAAAAACCCACATGTCTATGTCAGTCAATGCCCTCACTTTGCACTTCTGAATTCTGTTCCAAATTCAACCACAAAAGTAAACTTTTGGCAAAGATGGTTCAGGTTGAGCAAAATACCAAATAGGATTTGCCAAAAGTTATTTTTCCTTGCATTTTCAGCCACTGCCCATCCTGAAAAACACAACCCGAGTGTCTCTAATCCATTTATATTTAAATAGAGGCCCAATGCACAAAATTCGTGCACAGCCTTGGCCCCCGCTGCCTCGGCAGCTGCCTCTGCCTCAGCACCCGCCTGCTGCAGCTTTGTCTGGAAGGAAGAACATCTGGAAGGACATCCGGTCTAATTAGCATATTATGCTGTTATTATTATAGATTATTATAGGTGAAGTAAAATATTTTGTCAGTGGTCTGCTGTCCAAAAGGGCTTCTGAGATTCTTGAATATTTTTTCTTTTCTCATCTTACATGTCTACACTGATCAGATCCAAAAGACTCATTGTTTAACAAGTGATGTTTAAATAGTAAGAGATTTTAGTTGAAATGTGGTAAAATGTGCATGCTTGTTTCTCACCTTTTTTTTACTTTTTTATTGACTTTATTGGAGTGACATTGGTTAATAAAATTACCTGGGTTTCAGGTGAACAATTCTATAATATATCATCTGTATAATTGTATTGTGTATTTACCACCCTAGGTCAATTCTCCTTTTCTCACCTTTACCCTCTTCTACATCCCCCACTTTTCTCTCACATCTCTTCAAATAATTTACAGCCTGACCATTGAATACCATTTTCAAATATTTAACAAAGTCTTACTGAGTTATATATTTTTAATGTTAAAAGAGAGAAAAGAAATATCTGAATATGGTAAAGCACTATACAAATTGCTAGTTAGTGTCAGAATAAAGATTAAATAATCATCACCTTTTTCTTTTGGCTACTTGACTCTACTTTAGATAGTTTAATGTAAATTAACACAGTTTCCTTTTCTATAAGCACCATAATGTGTCTTTTCCTATCTATACTAATAATAGAAAAATATGGTAATTGACCATCACTCCTCGACGCCCACAGCCAATCAGGAGGGAATATGCAAATTAGCAGGACAAAGATGGTGGCAGCCATGGAGCCAGCCAGAATGGGTGGGAGGCTTGGGTTGCCCCCGTCAATGGAGGAAGCCAAGCTTCCAGCCCATCTGGGCCTGCCACTGAAGGAGGGGCCTGTGGGGAGGAGTCACAGAGCAGGCTGGAGCAAGCGGGAGGGTTGGGTCTCCTGGGCCAGCCACTGAGTGTGGGGCCTGCAAA
Organism: Corynorhinus townsendii; assembly: GCA_026230045.1. Lineage (NCBI taxonomy): Eukaryota > Metazoa > Chordata > Mammalia > Chiroptera > Vespertilionidae > Corynorhinus > Corynorhinus townsendii. The sequence goes on along the minus strand of JAPDVU010000001.1, from coordinate 163,248,148 downwards.
TGGCACTTAGCCCCTCACCTAGGCTGGCCACGCCACCATTGGGGTGAGGGTCCCCACATGGGGGGACATGGCCAGCCTGAAAATAGCCATCAGCCCCTTACCCAGGCTGGCCAGTCACCCCAGCAGGGACCACCACCCCATGGGGGTATGGCTGGCCTGCAAACTGCCCCAGCCCCTCACCCAGGCCACCCTGGCCCCCAAGGGAACCCCCACCCTGATCCGGGTCACCCTTCAGGGCAAACCAGCCAGCCCCCACCTATGCACCAGGCCTCTATCTATACTAATAAAAGGGTAATATGCTAATTAGATTGGGAGACCTTCCAGGAGACCTTCTGGACATTCTTCTGGACAAAGCCATGGTGGTGGGGCCGAGGTAGAGATGGTTAGGGGCCAAGAGGGGAGGGCAGTTGTGAGTGATCAGGCCAGGATGGGACTGCAGTTTTGGGTGATCAGGCCGGTGGGGGGGGGGGGGGGACATTGGGGGTGACCAGGCCAGTGGGGAGGGACAGTTGGGGGTGAGCAGGCCAGCAGGGGGGCCCAGTTGGGGGCGAGCAGGCAGTCAGTGGAGATCAGTTGGGGGTGATTAGGCTAGCGGAGGGGGGCAGTTGGGAGTGAGCAGGATGGCATGGGAGGCAGTTGGAGGTGAGCAGGCCAGTGGAGGGGGCAGTTGGGGGCAAGCAGACAGAGTGGTTAGGGGCAATCAGGCAAGCAAGCAGATGAGCAGTTAGGAGCCAGCAGTCCCGGATTGTGAGAGGGATGTCCAACTGGCAGTTTAGGCCCGATCCCCCAAGGGGTCCCAGATTGGAGAGGGTGCAGGCCAGGCTGAGGGACACCCCCCTGCCCCCCGTGCATGAATTTCATGCACCAGGCCACTAGTATTAAATATTAACATATATAATTTAATGTTGAAGAGCTGGCTTTTCCTGACCACTCCTCCCAACACAATCATACACCCCAACCGCCATTACCCAAATCTAATTTTCTTTTGAAAGTAATGTAACACATCTGCTGTAATCTTGGGGAAAAATATGTAAATTCTAACAAAAGTCAGGCATGTTGATAATCTGCAGCCCAGACACTTGAAATTGCTATGCAAGATGCAAAGGAAATTCCTTGAGATTATAACAGCCATGGAGCTATGGAGTGGGAGTGCTAAAGCATGATGATAGAGATTCTTTTCCGAGAAGTAGATTCCATAACCTCAACCTTTATGTCAAATAGACTGACCCATGTCAAAAAAAAAAATATTTCCTTTAAACTGAGTTTCTTGTTAGTAAATTATTTCATCAAGTGATCTATAAGTATTCAATCAGCTGGATTACAAACTCTCTTACAGTAATTGTGTTTTTGAAAATTGTCAGTAAACCATGGGACCTAAGGAAAGGGTATATAGAAATGACATTGAGAACCACTTCATAATGAAGTTGACTAGGAAGCAAAGCACACTACTGGATAAGTACATGGATGCTGGAGCCAGGTCGCATGGGATTAAAACTGTACTCTCCCATTCATTACACATTCTCTTTGGACAAGTTACCTAACCTGTCTGTGCCTCAGTTTTCTCAAATAAAAGAGAGATTATAAATAGTACTTACTTGATATAACTGTAGTAGAATTTAGTAAATTACTTCCTGTGAAGTAGGTATATTGCCTCACTGATAGTTTATCTACTCACTGTCTGTGTCTTTCCAGAGCACAGTGGCTGCCTCTGTCAATACTTGCCCAAGTAAACCTTCAAAGCCAGGTAACATATCACCTCCTCCTGGCAGAGCTCCGAGATCATTCTAATTTAAATTTAATCTCTTCTATCAGTCTTACCTAGGACTCCAGTAGTGATTAAACTGTTTTTATGGGAATAGTGTTTTGAAATTATGCCATCACTTTATATGTCTGATTTCTATCTCTCCCATTAGAAAACCAGCTCTTCAGAAATATTTGTTTTATTTCTCTTTTGATTTCTGTTTCACCTTATCTCCTCCTCTATATCATATATAGATACTACAATAATCAAAATTATTTCTTTGGTTCATTCATATCTTTAAAAAGAAAATGTAACAAAGTTTCTTTTAATTTAAAATGTTTTAATTGTGGTTAAAAATATATATACTTAAAATTTACTATCTTAACAATTTTAAGTGTACAGTGCAGTAGTGTTAAATATATTCACCCTGTTATGCAACCAATTTCCAGAACTATTATATCTTGTAAAACTAAAACTCTATTCTCATTAAACAACTCCCCATTTCTCTCTACATCCAGTTCCTGGCAATGACCATTCTACTTTCTGTTCTACAAGTTTAACTTACTCTACCATGTAGGTATGGAATCACACAATATTGCTTTTTTTATAACTTAATTTTTCACTTAGCATAATGTTCTCAAGGTTCCTCCATGTTGTAACATGTGAAACAAAATCCTTTTGATTGACTTGCAGCCCCAGTTCCAGCCGAAAGCACAGGTACCCAGCCTCGCAGGGTTTAGGGAAAGAAGGAGGTCCTTTTGCCCTCTCATATGGATGTCCTTGGCAGGCATGAGGATCCAGGTTAGGCACAGGCTGGTGACAGGTTCATTTGTCACTTTGAAATGTGAGCCACCACAACCCCATTCTTAGGCCAGGAGGCCTGAAACCCTGCAAAGTCCTGGCTTAGAAGGGGAAGAAAGAGTGGCCTAGCCTGGGACTAGGGAGGCTTCTTCTCACTGGTAACTTCTTGGTTTACATAGAAACCAACGACACACCTTTGCTTTCTCCCCTTTCACAATGTCTGAAAACTGGCGGTCTCATCCTCTCACTTGGAAGAGTTTAGCATTTAATTTCCAGGCAAAGGGCTCCAAGAACAGTCTGTTAGAAAAGAATGCTGGTATGAATTGCTTCTGGGGAGCTCAAGAGTGGGTGGTAGGGAAGGTTGTGCCTGATATAGTAGATAAGAGGCCATTGAAAAAGTGCAGGAAAGAGATAATGAGGGCCATCTTTTAGTTTAGTTTTTTTTGGGGGGGCGGCGGTGGGGGGTGGGAGTGACTATTGAGAAGGATTTGGAGGCATAAAACCAGAAACTGAACCCTTGCTTTTCACTTATTAGCTGTCACTTAACCTTCCTGAGCTTTAGGTTCCTATCTATCTATTATTGTTCATAAAACAATACCCAGGGCATTATGAGTATTGAGCAAAGTGATGCATATGAATGTGCTTTGTAAACTGCCAACATTGTGTGCAAAGGTAAAGTAATATCAATATTATCTTTATATATTCATCAACCTGATAATTTATTCAAAACAGTGCATTATTTTAAATGTATTTTCCAACTAACAAGGTATTCTATTTTCACTAATAACACAAGGTTGAATAAATCAAATTTCATTAAACAGAAGTCAATTTCTCCCTGTCTCTCGCATTTAAAATTAATGATGTAAAAAGAAAATGGAGCTGACTAATCGTTTCCGATATACTTGGATTCATTTTGCCCGTGTTTTCTCCAAGTTACATGACCCTGACTATCTGTGAAGCTTGCAAATTTTGGACAGGCATACAACCCAAAAAAGTTCTTGTGTAACCTCTCAGTTTTCTGAGTCACACACACACACACACACACACACACACACACACACAGATGAAAATATGGAACATTTGTCAAGATGATTTGATACTGCGCAGATGGTATTATATAAATGCAGATACTGTTGGGATATTTAAAGTGCTGTGGATGCAAAGGAGAACATTTTGGTTTCGAACTGACATAGACTCTCGACACAATGATGATAATAGGAGTTAGCAAGACTGTCCATTTATTCCATGCATCAGCAGCCCTGAGTTGTACATTTCCCAGCTGAACCATGAGAGGAAGGCATGGCAGCCCTTGAAGGTTTTTTCCCCCGTGAGAAAAGATAGAAAGAAAATAGCAATTATTTTTTGAAACTAGAATAAATTTGCTAAGAATTTGACTTGGAAAAGTAAAAATGGGATTATGACTACTCTTCCTCTCATACATGAGGAGTCAGGAGATTAACCATTAGAATGATTTAGAGGGAGATTTTTAACTAAGCAAAAGGAATACATGTCAGTCAGAAAGTAAGTAATAAGTTGTTTGCATTGATTGGGTCATATGTCAATATTTTTGGCACATAGAATTTGAGCAAGACAGTAATCCTTGATATACAGGGTAAATTGCTTGGCATTTCAAATACACCTTTAATTTGGGGAAGAAAGTGGTGATGAAGTTCAAAAGGTGGCATGATGTACCTCATATCAGATATGGCTGCAATCTGGATTAATTTCTTTTATACTGGTTTAGATCAGCTGCCACCTAAGTATGCCAACTTCTTCAAATGAAAAACCTCTGCCTCAGTTTCCTTTATCATAACTATTATTTTTGCTTTCAAACACTGTATACTGATTATTTTTCCCTCCAAATTATAGTTAGGATTTTATTTATAGTATATACCCCTATTATTTCCAGAATGAATCTAAGTCAGAATTATAGCAACATTTTATGCATATCATAGTAAATATTTGTATATATTCTGACTTATTTTTCTCTCAACATCTTTACCTATCTATGAAGATGTATTTCCTTCCTGTCTCCTATGATCTAGCCCCATTGGCCATATCAAGTTGGCTCCTGTGATTAGAATAAACTAATAATAATACCCTCCTCTACTAAAGGCCAACATTTGGTTCAATAAATCCAGTGCAATAATTCACATAGTTTTTCCAAAGTTACAAATTAACACAAATTAACACTTGCAAGCCAGGAGAGACAGGTTAGCGAAGGTCAAGCAAAACTTGGAGCTCAGTCACAGCCAGTGGAAAGGAAAGATAATAAGACGTTCTGTATAGAAACCAAATGGCGGCATAGGTGAACACCTAAACTGCTACCTCACACAACAATTTCAAAACTACAGCTAAAAGACAGAACGGACATCATCCAGAATCACCGGAAAGCTGGCTGAGTGGAAATTCTACAACTAGAAGGAAAGAGAGGGGCACACGGAGACTCAGAGGAGCTGCAAAAGGCTGAGGTACGAAGACACATGCGTGGAAAAGACAGGTGGCTTAGTGCCTGGCTAGCTTTCTCCAGCAGGAGGGAGACGGAAGCTCCTGACTGCACTGAACCCCAGTTCCGATTGCACTGAACCCCAGTTCCAGGCAAGACCCTGGGGTCCCAGACTCATACGGGGTGAGTCTGGACTGTCAGGAAAAGAAAGGAGCATACAGAAACTCAGGAGAGCCATGAAAGGCAGAGGTCTGGAGGTGTGCGAGTGAGTGCACGCAGAGAGGACTGACTGCTGAGTGTGTCCCTGGCTTTCTCTAGTGGGAGGAAGACGGAAGCTCCCGAGTATGCGGAACTCCAGTTCTGGGTGAGAATCTGGGAATCCAGAGTCACTGGGGGAGAAACAGGACTGTCTGGCAGCAGATGAAACTCGAGGGTGGCTTTCTCTCAGATGTGCTTGCAGCGATTACCGAGGGACACTGAGACCCAGGGGCCTCATAGGGCAGGGCTGACAGGAAGCCAAGGCTGTCTGCTCAGCCCTGAGACTTCGCTCCATCCAAGCTGAGCACAGAGGATTTTGCAATTTTGCAAGTCTTGTCTCATAAGGCTGTCTCCAGCACAGAAGTTCTCCCAGTGTAGACACAGCTGATCCTCACAGCCAATTGTCCTGGAGGTCAATTACTTCCAGTGATAGCAACAACAATCAAGACTTAATTACAACAAAGCTGTACACACAGTCCACAAAGGGGTGCACCAAGAGTGTCCACCTCAGGTAACTGGGGAGGCTGACCCACTGGGCCATATAGGAAACCTAGTACACAAAGCTACTCTACCAACTCAGGGAAGCAGCAAACATGTAGAGACAAAGAAACAGATCACAAATGAAAGAAATGGAGGAAAGCAGATGACTGGATATAGAGTTCAAAACTACGGTTATAAGGTTCTTCAAGAATTTTCTAGAAAAGATCGATAAATTTAGTGAGACCCTCAAGGATATGAAAAAGGACCAACTAGAAATTAAATATACACTGACTGAAATAAAAAATATTATACAGAGACCTAACAGCAGAATAGAGGAATGCAAGAATCAAGTCAAAGATTTGAAATACAAAGAAGCAAAAAACACTCAACCAGAAAAAAAAAAAGAATCCAAAAATTTGAAGATAGTATAAGGAGCAACTTCAAGTGTACCAACATCTGAATTATGGGGGTGCCAGAAGAAGAGAGAGAGCAAGATACTGAAAACCTATTTGAAGAAATAATGACTGCAAACTTCCCATACCTGGTGAAAGAAATAGACTTACAAGTCCAGGAAGTGCACAGAACCCCAAACAAAAGGAATCCAAAGAGGACCACACCAAGACACACCATAATTAAAATGCCAAGAGCAAAAGACAAAGAGAGAATATTAAAAGCAGCAAGAGAAAAACAGTTAGTTACCTACAAGGGAGTACCCATACGATTGTCAACAGAAACTATGCAGGCCAGATGGGAGTGGCAAGAAATATTCAAAGTGATGAATAGCAAGAACCTACAACCTAGATTACTCTACCCAGCAAAGCTATCATTCAGAATTGAAGGTCAGAAAAAGAGCTTCACAGATAAGAAAAAGCTAAAGGAGTTCATCAACACCAAACCAGTATTATATGAAATGCTGAAAGGTACTCTTTAAGAAGAGGAAGAAGAAGAAAAAGGTAAAGATAAAAATTATGAATAACAAATACATATCTATCAACAAGTTAATCAAAAATTCTGATGAATAGAATAAACTGGTGAATATAATAGAATCAGGGGCACAGAAAGGGAGTGGACTGACAATTCTCAGGGGGAAAAGGGTGTGGGGAGGTGGGAAGAGACTGGACAAAAATCGTACACCTATGGATGAAGACAGTGGGGGGGAGGTAAGGGCAGAGGGTGGGTTGGGAACCGGGTGGAGGGGAGCTATGGGGGGGGGGGGGAAGAGGAACAATTGTAATAATCTGAACAATAAAGATTTATTAAATTAAAAAAAAAAGACATTGTGAGTAGTAGCTGCTGCCATGAGTAAGGACATCAACAAGTTGATTCCAAGAGACAACAAAATAAATGAATAAACGCATGAATGAATGACAAGTGTCCTCAGGAACCTAGAAGTTCATCAGTAGAGAAAACAAACAAAAACATTAATTTGTTTTCTTTAAGCCCTACCATATTTATGACAATTTCAAATTCCTTAATTGGTTTATTTTTCCCATAGCAGAGGCAAGCACTGGCTGATGCACACAAATGGGGAAAAATAATATATTTTGTGGATGTAGTTGGTTTTGCATTAAAGAGGCCACAAATTCATATTAATAATGTTCTCCTATAAGCTCCTATTCCTTAAACACAGGTGAGAAGGGCATAGATTGTGGCACCACAATCAAAGATGCATGGTCCCCTGTAGGGAGGAGGGTGCCTCCCAGCAGAAATGGGAGTACGTGCTTTTCTCATTTTTGCCTGCCCAGCCTCCAATCCCATTGAGCCTCCCTATAGAAGAGCAGCCCTTCCCTCATGTGCAATTGTGGTGGGAATTGTTGCCACCACCTTCTGTAGGAGTTCAAAGTCCAGAGCATGCTCTCCCTGCCTCAGCACTCTGTAGTGTTCCTCTCTCTGTGCCTGATTTTCTGCCTGTCCTCCCGATTCCCACTGATTGGGTGGCCCCAGAGCTCTCCAAGCAATAGACAGAATGGCTTCTGATGCTGGGAACCATGAACTCTGACTGATACCAGTACAGTTAACAGACATGAATCTTGCTTGTGGTGGTATTTGGCTTCTCAAATTCCTTATTCTAAGTGCAGTGTTTGAACTCAACTTGGGAGCCTTAGATCTGACAATTGAGAAACAAGCGCTAGGGGTCACAGACATAACACCAAGACACAACACTGTAGGAAATGATCACATGAAAAGCAGATTCCACTATTAATTCAGTGGATAGAATGACCTACTGTTAACCTCTCCACTAGACAGGATATACACACAGGTGACTTTAAAATTTAGGATGCTTAAGAATCACTTTGGAAGTTTGCTCAAAAATTCAACATCCCAAGCATTATTTCAGAAATACTAATCTAAGGGGTATGATATGAGTTCTACTTGACTCAAAAAATCTTCTTATCTCACTTTTCAAGTTCCCTGAAATTTTTATCAGATATTTATATGAAAGGGAGAAAAATTGTTTATTCAATAATTCAATTACTTAGGAAATTTAATGAATCAGCATACAGTAATATTATATCCAAAGCATACTTAACATGTTAAAATCCATTTATGTAAGCTTAGAAAAAGGAAATAAAACAAATGGAGATAAAAACTAAAAATAGTGCAAGCAATGCTGCCTACCCTCTCTAGAAAAGGACATGTGCCTTTGGTCAGCCTCAGCATCCCTGGGCCTCTCAGAGTAACCATCTCACCAGGCTGCAGTTGGTTCTGGTGTTTGTAGATATGTGTCTTTCAAACAACACAGTCCCAAACATGAAGCAGTCACTTTATGCAAACAAGCAACAACCTATTCTGAGTTGTCAGAGAAAAATACCACATTGAATTTATTGAATTTCTTTTTTAAAAAATAAACAATCCCATCTCTGATCTGGAGAACCCCATTGTGACTTTCCTTGCAATTCCTTGTTTTTTTAAATATATTTTTATTGATTTTAGAGAGGAAGGGAGATGGAGGGTGGGAGGAGGGGAGAGAGAGAGAGAGAAAGTGAGAGAGAGAGAGAACATCAATGATGAGAGAGAATCATTGATCAGCTGCCTCCTGCACATCCCCCACTGAGGATTGAGCCCACAACCCAGGCTTGTGCTCTTGACTGGAATTGAACCCAGGACCCTTCAGTATGCAGGCTGATGCTTTATCCACTGAGCAAAACTGGCTAGGGTGAATTTATTAAGATTTCTTAAGACTCTTCCAGGATAATATTGCTAACAGTGATTTGCCACTACACACTAATGTTAGAACTTTATCTCCTAGTAAGATGGTTCTGCTCTTATAAATCCAGCACTGAGAGGCAATACATTGTAAAGCAGGGGTGAAATGCCATCACTGTGGAGCCAGATTGATTGAGTTTAAGTTCTTGCTCCAGCATTTATTAACTAGGTGACTTTGGGAAAGTTGCTTACCCCTATTCTCAGCTTTCTTATCTGTAAAATAATCTCTCCTTCAGAGTGTCAAACACATGAAAATCTCGGTATAGAGGAGGAAATACAGAATCTTTCCCCACTTCCAGGTCAGAGTCCTGCAATACGCAGTGTGCTTGACTAATGCTGCTGCATAGAAACTGAAGCAAAGTGAAAGCAGTGAGGATGCCTTCCTTTCATGTTGGCAACCACTCTAGCTATTAGCAATGTCACAGTCACAAGATTCCACATGTGGGCGGACACATTCAGCCAACTCTTTTCATTACTGAATTATACTAGAAACCATGACTTGGGTTAAAACTGGAAGCCTGCCCTGACACCAGCCTAGGTTGGGTTCCCCAAATATACAACCTCCAGGCATCCTATAATTTCCGTGATGATACTTAGCACGTTTTATTAAAATAATTATTTAGTGTCTGTAACCCTCTGTTCCTGCCATCATTCAGCCCCAATGCCCCAGAGTGTGAACTCCATCAGGATTCATCCAGCCCTGTATCATCAATGCTTCACAAGTGCTTTGAGCAATGGAGGCACTCAATAAATACTTACTGCATGAATGAATGAATCCATGTGCAAATGCCAGTCATATGCATGTATACATTTTAGATATTTTCTATTTAGATATTTTTAAGGTGGAGGCAGTGAGTAAGGAATGGGGCCAACATCCATTTCTATATTATCAGTTTTAAAGTCAGCCACGTGCTTCACCATACCAAGTGTTCCCTCAATTCATCTGAATTCCGCAACCCACTTCTTGAGCACTGCCATGTGCCACAGTAACCAGCATACAGAAATGCTCTCAACAAGCTCATCCTCCCCCACACCCCCTTCCCCCATCCAAACATGCCCATGGGGAAATTTCATATCATTCTTTCACAATACAAGCATTTGCCATTGTTGTGTGTTCTGATAAGTATTTCTAATTCTATATTTCTTCCCCTGCCTTCTTCCAAGTTTTTGATTGTGGCTTTGCCTGTAAACAATTACAGTTGATCTCTTGGACAACAGGAGATTGAACTGCACAGTTCCACTTATACAGGATTTTTTTAAAAATACTGTAAATGCATTTTATCTTCCTTATGATTTTCTTAACATTTTCTTTTTCTCTGGCTTCCTGTATTGTAGGAACACAGTATAAAATACATGTAATATAGAAACTATGTTTTAATTGACTGTTTATGCTATTAGTAGTACGTTTTCAAGGAGTCAAAAGTTATACACAGATTTTGAACCACGTGGGGGTCTGCATGCTTAACCCTCATGCTGTTCAAGGATCGACTGTATTCATTTGATGCATGAATATAAATCGGTCTTGGGTGAGCCACCAGGGTCTGGGCAATGATGTGTTTTTGTTGTCTACAAAACAGGCAACAATGCAGTTAAAAACCTAGAAATCTCAGTTACTCAAATGTACTTCTTACTCTCCCAGGTTTTTTACACGTTTAATGGCTCTCCAGGGCAGCTCTCTTTCAAGTGTTAAGGATCTGATCATTTCCACCTTGTGGCTCTGCTATCTCAACATTTAGCTTGCAGGGCTGCCATGGCAGGGGAATAGGACAATGAAGAACTCACACTCCTCAGAGAGACATTAAATCTATAGTCCATGGAATAGAAAGAGTCATGTGAGCCTACCTAAATATAACTGATCCAAAAAGGAGAGGAGAACTGTGTATGGTTAAGCTTCCACCATACTATTATATTATACTCTTATCAGAAGTAGTCCTAATCAGTGGCAAAAACTCTGAGATAATCATAAACCATGAAAGCTGGACTAGATATTTGACGGTATCTCCTGTCCCCTTATTTTATACTAGAGAAGACCAAAGCTAAAAAATCACCCAAGATTTCAGAACTAGTTAGAGGATCCCTACCTAGTATGGTCTTCCCCATATAGCACAGTTGCCAGGCATTCTGTATGGCCTCTGATCAGAAGGAGGCAGCAGAATCAAATAAAAACAGAGCTTTTAATCAATCCTGTCAGTTGATTAAATGAAGTAAGAGCTTTCTATCCAATGTCAGTAGAAATACTAGTTCCTTGGACCTTCCATTTTAAATGCAGTGTTATTTTCAATGAGAAATTCAGTAGGCAGGGACTAAATTTGTTGACTAAATCAGGAACTAAGGCCTGATTTTTAAATTTTTATTAAGTATGTATGTTACCTACCACCATCAAGCACAGATAGTTAAGTCTGGCGTGGAATGGATGGCATTTACTGGGCATACATGAACAGAACTGTATGTTGTAGCACAGTGAGCTTGATTTATAAGATATTCTCTATAATTTTTCATGATATTGAAAATAAGCGTAAAATTTGGCAGTTTAATTTTCCATAATAGCTGCAAGTAGAGGGAAAATTTTCGGAGAGGATATATTTTAAATTACCTGAGCTGGGGTTCGGTTTACAGGAGACCAAAATATGTAAAATTGTCCATCTTCTTTCTTTCTTCACAGTCACTTCTTTTTGTGTATCTATACCAAACATGTTTCTCTATTCCAGGGACTTTTGTACCATGACATCAGAGGTGACAAAGAGGTGATGGTGCAAACATATTCTTGGCAGGAGATAGGAATTCATGGTCCCTCAAACTGATATCAATCTAACCCTAAAGCGCCTATGGACATGTGCGTGCACTGTGATGTTGCCTACATTGCCTTTTTAGGGAGGCAGCAGCCGGAAGCACCTTCAGACCATTTCAAGTTCCAGTCAACAACTGGCCTGGGCATTTCCTAGGAGACTTACTTCTGTCCTCAGGAGTTCCTTCAGCACAGTCTCTCCACCCTACCTGACAGCCTGAATAGTTCTGACACTCTATTTTTTCTACGTCACCTCCACATTCACAAAAAAACAAAAAGAAGAAAATTAAACTCAAAATAGGATTAAGTCTCAGTTTCTTACTCCCTCTGAAGGTCTCCTTTTTCAGCCCAGTGCCCCGGAAACCAGTGTTATTGCTGTTGGTTTTCTTTACATCCAATGCCAATATCAGCCAGCAAATTGGCTGAGGCAGCATCCAGTGACCAGGCAATTGGCTGGTGCCCTCTGATAGATGCATACTTTGCTTTCCTTTCTCTGTAAACCAATTAGCTTGACTTGGCAGGACTCTCCCTAGTCTGAGCCAATGCCCCAAGTGGGCATTATAGCCAGGAACTCAATACTCTCCTGCTTATCAATATAAGAGCTAATGATAGACTTTAATATAATGTTACATACATTAATTGGGAGTAAGACAGGTAAGGTTTGTCAAAGTAACTAGATCACATTCAAGAGATTATCTCTTCATGTAACCTCACCAGAGCAAAGCATTTGCTGGTGAGATACCCTTACCCTTGATACTTTTACCCATTACCAGGTACTAAAGTACTGAGAATTTGGTCACCTTGTTGACCCTCCTTGAGCCCCCAACTCTGGCTACAGAGTAAGGATTCTAAGGTCCTTGTTTTTTTCTCTCACATGTATTGTGAGGATAAAAGTGAGTTGTCATTATAAAAATGCTTTGAACAATTATAAAATAAATGTGTATAATCACAAGCTTATTCATTAATTGTGGGGGTATAAAATGAAACAATGAAAACCAATATGGAATGTTAATGCATTAGTTAGAATTATATCTGGCTGGTTGTGACAGAAAACCTAAAACAGTAGGGGCAAGAAATAAGTTCATATTTCTCCAATGAAGTCTCAAGGAATGAAGTCTATGGCTAGTAAGTGAGCTCTAATATGGTACCCAAGTTCTTTCCAATTCTGGCATTTGCACAGTGGGGCTCGTATACTCATAGTCTAGAATAGCCCCTAGACCTCTAGTCATCACATCTATAATTATGATAGCTGTAAAGAGGAAAAGAACACGGCAAAAGAAAAGTTAAAAGATATATGCCAGCCAACTTTTAAGACAGTTGACTCTATACATTTCCACTTATGTATCATTGGCCTTATCATCTCACTTAGCAGCAAGGGAGGTTGAGAAATGTTTCCAGACATCCATGTGTCCAACTGAAAATTAAGGGAGAATGAGTTTTAGGCTTGGCAACTAGAAGTTTCTGCTCCACCTAATAAAACTGAACATGCACATGCCTTATGAACTAGCAAGTCCATCCAGGTATATGCCTTACAGAAACTCATTTACATGACTTGACAGAAAAATGTACAGGGATTTCATTGTGACACTATTTCAAATAATGAAACTGCCCAGGAAGAAGGGAAGAAATAAATGAGCTGTGCTTTATCCTTACTATGGAACACCATATAGCAACCAACACAATTTTTGGTAATTAATCTCATTTACTTAAATCAAACAACTTTGAGGGGAAAATAGCATTTACAATCATATATATGAAGTATGATATAATTTATGCACATTTTAAAATACATGGAGCAATACTATATCTTATATATGGACAAAAATACATTCATAGAAGATGTTTAGAATATGTTTGGAAATGGTACACACCAAGTTCAGAATAGTAACTACCTCAGGAGGGGAGGGGCGGGGAAAGGGATGGTACAGAATAGACTATAGCTGTATTCCATAACATCTAATTGAAAAACATGCGAAAGCAAAGAAAACTCTGAAGCAAAGTGACTTGTTAACTTCTATTAAATCTGGGCTATGAGTATTTTCATATCCATTTTGTTATTTTCAACATGTTTGAGACATTTCATTATTATGAACAAAGACATTTAGCTATAGAGTATTAGGTAGTCTCTGCAACCGTGAGGTAGGTACCAGCTGAATATATAGAATGTGCAGTATAGATCCACCCAGATGAGTGGTATGTGTATATGGACTTCCAAAGTCATTTGAAAGGAACTTCAGGACAACTTCCACCTTCTGGAAGCTTCCCCAGACAAAAGGAAACAGCAGCAGTAGGACCCAGTGCTTGCCCATTGCTCCAATTTCATCCTCTGCTTCTCACACTTCATTCTCCATGATCCAATGATTCATCATGGTGCTGATTGTCTTTTTGAAGCCTCAGCCATTCTGAATACATTCTCACTTGGGGGCTTTATACTTGCTGTTTCTCCTGCATAGTATACCTTTCCCCGTGTGGCCTCTTCTTCAATATTCAAGGCTCAGTTTAAAAGATACCTTCCTAAGGAAGCCACCCAAGATCACCCCAACTAAATTTAATCCCTCAACTCTTATCCCCATAACCCTCCATTCTATTTCTATGCTTTTGTTTTTAAATTTGTTCACATAGATTATCACTATCTGAAATTATTCTAATGATTTGTTTATGTATTTATGTTCCCCCACAAAGTGTAAGCTCCATAGAGGCAGGTGTTTGATCCAATCTGTTTACTGCTTTATCTCCGGGATCTAGAACAGTGTGGCACTATTGGCTCTCAGTAACTAGTTGTTGAATGAATAATAAATGTCAGCAGGCCTAGCTGGTTTTCTCAGTGGTTAGAGCATTGGCTCGCAGACTGTAGGGTCACAGGTTTGATTTTGGTCAAGGGCACCTATCTTGGTTGCGGGCTCAATCCCAGGCCCTGGTAGGGGCATGTACAGGAGGCAACCAATCGATGTGTATCATTGACATCTATGCTTCTCTCTCTCTGTCTCTGGCCCTCCTTTCTATTCTCTAAAACAATCAATGAAAAAAATATCCTCTGATGAGGATTAATAACAACAACAAAATGTCAGCAGATTTTATGAACTCTAAAAACCAGGAAGGGAAACTTACTTTTTTCCCCTAGTCAGATAGGGGAATTAATGTGCCTAGAATCCAACAACCTCAAAAAAGCATAGTTTTTTCTTTAAATATTTAATTTTATTATTTTCCTGTACTTTTCTACTAATTTATTTCTTCTAATTTTATTTTTTTCTTTCCTTTCCCACAGCTGTAATTTATTTATTTATTTTTTTAATAAATCTTTATTGTTCAGATTATTACAGGTGTTCCTCTATTTTTCCCCCCATAGCTCCCCTCCACCTGATTCCCCACCCCACCCCATGCCCTTACCCCCGCCACTGTCTTCATCCATAGGAGTAAGATTTTTGTCCAATCTCTTCCCGCACCCCTCACACCTGCTTCCCCTGAGAATCGTCAGTTCACTCCCTTTCTATGTCCCTGATTCTATTATATTCACCAGTCCATTCTGTTCTTCAGATTTTTTACTCACTTGATTTTTAGATTCACTTGTTGGTAGGTATGTATTTGATGTCATTTTGTTGTTCATAATTTTTATCTTTACCTTTTTCTTCTTCTTCCTCTTCTTAAAGAATACCTTTCAGCATTTCATGTAATACTGGTTCCATGGTGATGAACTCCTTTAGCTTTTTCTTATCTGTGAAGCTCTTTTTCTGACCTTCAATTCTGAATGATAGCTTTGCTGGGTAGAGTAATCTTGGTTGTAGGTTCTTGCTGTTCATCACTTTGAATATTTCTTGCCACTCCCTTCTGGCCTGCATAGTTTCTGTTGAGAAATCAGCTGACAGTCGTATGGGTACTCCTTTGTAGGTAATTAACTGTTTTTCTCTTGCTGCTTTTAATATTCTCTCTTTGTCTTTTGCCCTTGGCATTTTAATTATGATGTGTCTTGGTGTGGTCCTCTTTGGATTCCTCTTGTATGGGGTTCTGTGCGCTTCCTGGACTTGTAAATCTATTTCTTTCACCAGGCAGGGAAAGTTTTCTGTCATTATTTCTTCTAATAGGTTTTCAATATTTTGCTCTCTCCCTTCTTCTGGCACCCCAAAAATTCGGATGTTGGTTCGCTTAAAGTTGTCCCAGAGGCTCCTTACACTATCTTCATATTTTTGGATTCTTTTTTCTTTTTGTTTTTCTGGTTGGATGTTTTTTGTTTCCACACATTTCAGATCTTTGCTTTGATTCTCGGGGTACGTTGATCTACAGTTGAGTTTCTGTATATTCTTTATTTCAGACAGTGTATGCTTCATTTCTGACTGATCCTTTTCCATTTTTTTGGCATTCTCATTAAGCTCCTTGAAGGTCTCATCAAGTTTCTCAGTGGTTTTAAGAAGATTCTTGAGTAGCCTTATAAATGTGGTTCTGAACTCTATGTCATCCAGTAGTTTGCTTTCCTCCATTTCTTTCATTCGTGACATGTTTCTTTGTCTCCTCATTTTGGCTGCTTCCCTGTGTTGATGGAGTAGCTTTGTGTGGTAGGTGACTTATAGGGGACAGTAGCTCAGCCTCCCCAATCACCTGATGTGGACACTCTTGGTACACCCCTTTGTGGGCTCAGTGCAAAGACTTGGTGCAGTTAAAGCCTTAATTGCTGTTGGTATACTGGGAGGAATTGACCTCCAGGCCAATTAGCTGTGAGCACTCACTGTGTCTATAATGGAAGAACTGCTGCGCTGAAGACACACTTATGGGGCAGGACTTGTTTCAGTGGGGCTTTGGTGCTCACTGAGTCTGCCTTTGAATGTGTCACTTATGGATGTGAGGAGTTGAAATCTGGTGTCTCACTCTGACCACTAGGTACACTGGCTTCTGGATCTCCAATGGGGTGCAGGTCAGCTACTGTCTGAGGCCATCCAGCAGGAGCTACAGTGAGAGCTACAGTTTTCTCCTCTTTGCTTGGGGTTTGGAGGTTTTGGAGCTGTCTGACCCAGGCTGCAAGTTTGCTAGGTTAAGCTGCGATTGGGTGGGGCTTTCTTCTGCTAACGCTACTGCTTGGAGCTTGGGTGGATTTGTAGGTTGTGCAGGGTGGGGTCTCAGGGTGTCACTAGGCTAGGGCGTGGCAAACAGCAATGGCTGCTAGTTAGCCAGCTCTGTGTCCCCAAGGGCTTCCCGGAGTCCCATGCCCCAGTGCTGTAAACAATTATTCCTGCACGCAGCTCTGCAAGTAAGCCACCCTCACTGGCAGACAGTCCAGCTTTTCCCCGTAGGAGTTTGGGTCCCCCTCATCTCCCCAGAAACTGGATTTCAGAGTAGTCGGGGGCTTGTCTCCCTTTGGGTTGAAAAAAGCAATGCCCGCCGCCAGCCTGGATCACGCGCCTCAGTACCTCAGCTTTTCAGCGCTCCTGCACATCTCAATGCTCTTTTCTCTTTCCTTCTAGTTGTAGAACTTCCACTCAGCCGGCTTTCCCGTGGTTCTGGGTGATAGACATTTTGTCTTTTAGTTGAATTTTTGAAATTGTTGCGCGAGGCAGCAGTTTAGGTGTTTACCTATGCCGCCATCTTGGATTCTCCCTAATTTTATTTTTAATTACAATTGACATTCAGTATTATTTTATATTTATTTTGTGTATAATGCATAGTGTTTAGACAATCAGATACTTCACAAAATGATCCCATGATATTTCCAGTACCCACCTGGCATACATAGTTATTACAATATTATTGACTATATTCCCTATGTTGAACTTTACATTCCTGTGACTATTTTTATTTTATTTTAATGGTCTATTTTTAGAGCAGATTTAGGTTTATGGAAAAATTGTTTAGAAAGTACTGAGAGTACCCATATATCTCTTACCCTCCCCCCCCCCACACACACACACACATTTTCTCCTACTATGAACATATTGTATCAGTGTGGTACTTTTGTTATAATTGATGAACTCATATTTTACATTATTACTAACTATACTCTGTAGTTTACATTGGGGTTTTTCTCTGAGGGTACAGTCTATGGGTTTTTACAAATGCTTAACATGTTGTATCTACCATTGTAATATCATACCGGATAGTTCTGCTATCCCCCAAATATTCTGTGCTCTACCTATTCATTCCTCCCACCCATCTCTTCTCTTAATTCAATATCATTTTACTGTCTTCATAGTTTGTCTTTTCCAGGATGTCATATATTTGTAATCATATAATATGTAGGCTTTTGAGATTGGCTTCTTTCATTTAGCAATATACATTAAAAATCTATCCATGTATTTTCCTGTGTTGCTAGCTCATTTTTTTTTATCACTATGGCAATATATTTAAATATAATACTTTTTATTTTAGTGTAACAAATAATAATAGTCCATTGTGTATATGTATCACAGATTATCTATTCACCCACTGAAGGGCATCTTGGTTGTTTCCAATTTTTGCAATCTATAATAATAAAAGCATAATATGCTAATTATACCAGATGTCCTTCCTGATGAAGCCGGAGCTGTGAGGGAAGCCCGGGTCCCAGGGTACCAGAGGGAAGACCGAGCCGGCAGCTGGTGGGGGTGGGGCGGGGGAGGAAGGCCTACACTTGCACGAATTTCTTGCATTGGGCCTCTAGCAATAAATAAAGTTACTATACATATGTACATGCTAGTTTTGTGTGTATATAAGTTTTCCAATCATTTGGGTAAATACACAGAAGCATGGTCACTGTGAGGCTACATTTGTAAGAAACTGCCTAACTGTCTTTGAAAGTGCCTTTACTGTTGAAAATTCCCACCAGCACAGAATGAGAATTTCTGCTGCTCCACACCCTTGTTAGCATTTGGCGTTGTCAGTGTTTTGGATTTTAACCATTTTAATAGCTGTGTAGTGGTATCTTGTTTAAATTCCTTAATGACATATAATGTCCAGCATCTTCCATATGCTGATTTTTTGCATCTCTATATCTTCTTTGGTGAGGTGCTTGCTCAAATCTTTTAATTAGATTGTTTGTTCTTCTATTGTTGAGTCTTAAGAGTTTTTTGGATATTTTGGATACAAATCCTTTATTAGATATGTGTTTTGCAAGTCTGTGGCTTGTCTTTTACTTCTCTTAAGAAAGCATTAGTCTTTATAGAGACAGCTGCCTTAATAATTTTACCTGGTGTGTATCTAATGTCCTCTGAGCTGGAGTGTCCCTGACTCTTTGATTGCTTCCAATGCCTGATTTCTGCTCCCTTCATGACACTGACACTAGGATAGTCAGAAGGACAACAAAAACAAACAAAGAAAAACAAACAAACAAATAAAAACATGTATCAGTTTCTGTGAATGCATCATATAAAACACATCCATTTCACATGGCCTAGTGGTCAACAAAAGGCTCTGTGCTCACCTCTGTTCCAGGAAATGGAGCAGAGACCTGTGCCTATAAACATGGTACAGCTTATTAAGTTTCTTTCCTTTGTACTATATTAAAAGTTTCTGAGTCCACTGCTTGAGATTCTTCAGTTTGGCAATTCTGTGCCACTCTTTCCTACGCTTCAGAGAGGGGAATTCAAGGAGACAATGCAGCTACAGTGACTTTTCACTAGAACACAAATTAAAGTTAGAACTAGTTCATAGAGAAACTTCACCAATAACTATTGTTAAAGAAAACTTTCCTGCCATTTCTATCTGGGGATTATTAAGATCTATAATAATCATTTATTAACACCAAGGCTCATAAATAAATTAGTTTCTTTTAAAGTCTTGGTAATCAACCATCTTCTGACTAAATCCTAAATTAAAACTTTTCCACTGATTACTAACCTGCCTATGAACTTCAGCATTTTAATACCATTATGTTCTTGGCCTTGTGTGTATTACTTCTCCCACCAGATGCCTACAGTTACAAAAAGGGATTGTACAAGTTTAGGGTTTCCATTACAGATCCATAAATAAGGCCTCTTTCCCTTTAGTTTTGTCTTGGTTTCTGGCACAGTAAGCTAGCGTTCACAAAGGAAATCCCATTCCTGTGCTAAAGTTTGAAATGCCAGCTTTTATTACTTGATAACTTAACATCAGCTGTTTTCAAAGGGAAAGAAGCTAGGTGTTACTTTTATGAAGGAAAAGAGGCTTAGTGAAAAAAATTATAGATGTTGCTCAATTTCCAATTCTTGAGTGAGTGGTATCCAGCAAAAACAAAATGCCACATTTATATGTCATCTAATTTCCAAAGGTGACACCTTTCATGGATAGAGAAGACACCCTCATAGCAGACACTCTCATGGCTTGCTTAG
This sequence comes from Corynorhinus townsendii, assembly GCA_026230045.1. NCBI lineage: Eukaryota > Metazoa > Chordata > Mammalia > Chiroptera > Vespertilionidae > Corynorhinus > Corynorhinus townsendii. The sequence goes on along the minus strand of JAPDVU010000001.1, from coordinate 163,228,163 downwards.
ATAATTTTAAGAATAGCTTCCAAACTACAACTGTTTTCTCCACTAACTTGCCTCTATGCCTCTGCATTCCTTAGAAGAATTTTCCAACTCCCTGCTGCTGCTACACACAAAGCAGCAAAGTTGATAATTACCTACACATTATTATTTGGGCAAATAATATATTAGATTATCAGTAGTCTATTCTTTCTTTCTTTTTTTTCTGAGTAGTATGCCATTGTTTGTATGTTCTCCAATTTTGTTTATCCATTCACCAACTGATGGCTATTTGGGTTTTCTCCACTTTGGGACTCTTACCAATGAAGCTGCTATGAACATTTGTATACAAGTCTTTGTATGAATGTATACTTTCATTTTTCTTGGATAAATGTCTAGAGAAGGTTTACTGGATCATATGCTAAATGTGTCCAACTTTATAGGAAATGGCCAAATTGTTTTTCCAAACTGGTTTTACCATTGTCTGTTCCCACCAGCAATATTTGAAGGGTTTACTTGCTCCAAATCCTCAAGGCTAGTGATTTTAAAGGGGATAGAAAAGAGTGACAGGAATAGACAGAGGGGTTTATACAAAATAAACATCTGTCAGAATCTTTCTATGTGGGGAGATAGCTCCTAACTATTGCCCATCTTTCTCATTTACCTCCACTCACCTCTATTTACAGATGCTCAAAATGGGTATTGTCCTAATAGGAACTGTACCTATCTCCTTGGCTCAGGCAAAGGTCTGTTTAAGATGATCAAAGTTTTTTGTAGCCTTTTCAGATTCCTCAGTGCTCCTGACATTTACCTCTATTTACCGCTCAGTTAGCTGTGACCTTCTTGTTTGTCATCTACGTAGTAGACCTGTTTTTATCTTCTTTTTTTTTTCATGAATTTATAGACTTGGGCTGACCTACTTTATTCATGCTGAAGGATTTACTCTTTGACTCTTATTGCAAAGAGGACTAAACCAATTTGATGACGTCTATTTTGACCTTTTTGGTATATCATTAAAGCCACCATATATGATTACAACATAGCTTCTTCAATAAGACCAAGTTTCTGACCAAAGTCTCCCAAATATACTGACATTTTTTAAAATACACTTTTACTAGCAGGCAGGCAAAAACAGTTTGTCCAGTTGTTCTGTAAGTTTAGTGAAGCCCTAGTTATCTGTCCTATGAAGTGTGCCTACCATACCTTTCTTGCTCAGGAGACTCACTAGAAGCAGAGGGGTAATACTCCAGAAGCAGGATTTCATGTACCTAATCATCTGCATTAGCACCAATAGTTAGATACAGGCTAGAGCCATGGGCACCAAAGCATCCTTGAGGGCACAGGCTACAAAGGGCCTGCTAGGTCCTTAACAACTATTTATGGAAGTGTAGGGAGTATATCTAAAGTACTCCATCCATTCGACATATACCAAAAATACCACTCATTTCACCAGTGAAAGCCTATTTCTAAAGTCCATTATGCTAATTAATGAACCACAAATTTCACCAATGAAAGCTCATTTCTAGCTTTCATTTTATCATCTGGTGCTAAACAAAGATAAATATGACTGAAATACTTATTGTACACACATTTTAGAGTATGGACCTCTGATATCTGGTTACCCCCGAAAATTAAATTTCTATTTAGTATGTGATTCAAATTAAGCAGTACCTACATATAGCACACATGTTGTGTTTTTTTTTTAAAGAAGCATTTTAAAGTAAATTAGAGATATCATAACAACTGTCAAATTCTGCCTTGGAAATAACATTTAATAAACACCCAATATATACCAAACAATCTGCTAGGTATTTTATAATTATATTTATGTTTCTCATCTAGAAAATTATAATAACTCAATGAAATAGTTCTCATTTTATATCCCTACTGCACAAAGAAGAACTCTAATTTAACCAAAGTTATTTAAAGCAATAGAACTGTAGTTCTAATCTAAGTCTACCTATTTCCAAAGTGGTGATTCAGCCATATTTTAGTTTAAGCCATAGAAACACATGTTTTTATCTACTCAGAGTTATAATTAAATCTCTGTTTATTGACCTTTGGTTAATAGATACCTACCTTGGGGAATTTGATAAAAACACTGGCCTCTCTCCCCATCAAAATTGACCTAACTGTACAATTTTGCCATTAAATTCAAGATTTGTGAAAACTTCCCTTTCTTAATCTTTCCCGATTAAGAATCCCTACAGCAAGTAATATTAAATGTTTCTCTAATTTAGGATTGTAACCTACTCTATTTGCTATGGTTCTTGTGTTTACACACCTGAATGTGTTACATTTGCTAAGGAAGAGAAGCTATTTATTCTCTCTCTAATAGTGCTTCCTATATATATTTTTATTTTGAAATGCCCCTGGACACAGGCAATTTGCAGAGATCAGCAGCAGAATCCCTTTCTTAGAGACTGCACTTTTACTCCTTCTTGGTGACTACATTTAGTAACTATACTTGAAAGATACAGTTTTCCCTGAATTCATATCCAGAAACTGCATTTAATGGCTTTTCCCAAAGCCACTTTGGAAATAAGATCTCTATCCATCTATGAATCAACTGTTGTCTGACAAGTCACATCAGAGCATTGGCCATAATATAACCTCATTTTGTACCACCTGAACACAACAGCACACCTGTATTTTTCTATCTCTTTCCAGGTTCTTCAATACTTTTGACATCATATGAATTTTCCTTGACTGCTGGAGGCTAAGATCAACAGTAATTAGCAGGTCAATGCGATATGTAGCAGGACTGAAAATCAGCATCATATTGCCCTGCTGTTGGCCAAATGGCTGAAGGCAATCCCCTAACCTGATAATCCTATTACTGTTTACCAAACTTTACCTTTGTTATGCCTGTATGCATTCCTAAAGGGAAAATGTGTATTCAAGTGAATAAAAGCAAATGGGACTCATAAGTCAGAGAGACTCTCTACTAGAGAAAGGTTTTATGCCTGGCCCCCCATGCCTTCTAAATTCATATTTCTTGTCTAGTGGATTCATTTGTGCGTCAGCCCCTTTTCCAGATCATGAAGCCTAGCCGCAAATGGATGTGGCTTTCACATATGGTACCCAAATCACATCTGGAGAAGAAGATTTGCCTGAGTGAAAAACGAAGAAAAAAGAAAATTCACTGGAAAGGTGGGAGGTTCACCAAAAAGGTGCAGAAATTCACCACACACAAATCCTGTGCCAACTTCGGAGTTGTGAACAGTAAGTGGGCAGGAATATCTTTTATTTCAGCCAGGCTATGATGGGGAAGAATTTGAGTAAAAGACAAAAACTTCATTGTAAACTTTTAGCTTGCATGTTCAAGGATAAAGGAATTAAGATGTCAAAAGGTACTCTCTTAAATCAGGTTCAAGGAAAATGAGTGCCCCTGTCATCTTTAATTATGTGGGCTCTTATTTGAACTGCATTATGCCCAATTTGTATTGGGAATCAAAAGTCTGTAATACCTAAGGCCCCAGATCCTCCACCTCTGGTGTGGAAAGGCTCAACAGCTAGAGAAAACAGGGCCAATGGTCCTTTTACAAAAGGACTCTTTAATAATGCTTTGTCTGAAAATTACCATATGACACCTTGGGACAGGCAAATTTTAGCTAAAACAACTTTAGACACCAGTCAATGCTGGGGAGAGCAGAATATAATAAAATCTGTGAACAACAGGCTGAGATCTAGGCTGCATTCTGGCTGTAAGTTCCAGGCAATATGAAATATCTGAAAAAATCCATGAAAAGAACTTTGATTTATTAAGTCTTGTCTATGTATAGTTGCTTGTTTGTTGATTGTTGTTTTATCTGTCTTTGTTGTTTGGTTTAATTTGTTTATTGTTAGTCTATTAAGCATGCCTTTAATTTAATTTAATAGAAAAGAAACAGTAGATGGCCAGACCATTACCAAATTTCCCCAGAACAAACAGAATGTGGGGATGGGGAGAGAGACAATATAAGCGGTACATGTGGCCGATAACACAGGTCCTAGGAAAATTCCCTAGACAAAGGGAAGTAATTAAAAAAGGCCCCAGCCCATTAATTACTAGTTTTTTGGTGGTCCTGTAAAATAGATGCCCACTCTCAAGAGTGTTATTAAAAGTCTCATTTTCTCCATTTTTTTATTTCCCAGTCCGTCATTTGAAATTTGAATAGATGAGACATTTCTCACAATTTAGGAATGCATCTGGGATTTCTATACCTGTAAAGAGAAAAAGGCTAGCTTAAGAGAAGGCGCACCCCACCCGATTTGGGGTGGCCTCTTGGACTAAGCCCCATCTCTTCATGTATGCTATAGAATAAACCCAAGACTGTTTTTCTTTAAAAGATAGCAAAACATGACAAAAGGAAAATATACAGGCTGTGTTTGGGCAATGATATTAGTGTTTCCATAAAAATGGGTAGCTTTTGAATAATAATGGACTGCATTCCAAGGTTGCCTCATAGATCTCCAGGGGTACTCCTGTTTTTATAAAATAAAATAAAAATAAAATGATACTTAACATTAAAACCACTGAATGTCAGTAAGTTATCTCTGTTAGAGAATTTGCCAATGAAAATGCATTGGATAATAATTATTGGCTTTAAAATCTCAAAATTGTTAAAACATAAATAAATAAATGTAACTAACCTAAAGGATTTGTAATAAATCTTTTCATTAATAATTATAAATATGTTAATAATGAAAGTCCAGTCACTCAAGAGTAGACTGACTGTAGTCTCTATTAGAGGAAAGAGCCAGTCACATTTCCCACAGCAGCAACCTGAGAAGTTATCTCTAAGGAAAAATGTGCCAGTTTTAAATTCAAATAGCAACAGACCTGCTCACTCCTCCCCCTGCCTTTTCATCAGCCTTCCACATGACAGGTGGGGATACTCACCAGCCTCATATGCCTAAAAATAGTTTTCCAAAGTCTTTGGTAACTTAAAACTTTGGAGTTTGCTGAATTAAATAATAAAAATTTATTAAATATCTAGGTATTTTGAATAACAGAATACTAAAATGTTTATCTGAGTTTGCTTCATATAAAACAAATTTAGAGGATAGAATTGAATCTATTAATTAAATACATCTTGTATTTTATTTGAAATATATCCTTAAAAATATAAATATATTACTAATCTGAGAAATGCTAAGTATTTAACTTGCCACCTAAATTTTGAGGCTTCTAAGAGTTAAAATTTCAAATTAAGTTGGAAGAAATTATATGGTTGTGATAAAAAAATGCATAAAGTATAGAAATTCATGTTTGAGAAATTTAATTCTTGTATTTTCTCTGGAAAAATTAGTACTTCAAAATATATTATAGTCCTTAAATGTACTACATGTGGTAAATTTCAACCTAGTATATAATATTTTATTGGCCTGATTAAAAAGGAGCATTATAGTCAGAACCAAATTTTTAATATTAAAACCAGTTTAAATTTAATTGAAATATTTTAGAATAAATACAAAAAGTATATAATATAATCTTTGGGTTAGGTATATTTGATAGTTTTCCAAGTTAAATTTCAAGACAAGTTATTGTTCAAGCATTAAATCTCACCATTAATGAGACACCATAAGTAAAAAGAGAGTTACTTTTGCTTGAAATGTATGCATTGCAGTATTGGCCAGCATACCTCTCTCCTACTGGTTTTTCTGAAAAGCAACCAAGTTTGTTGCACTGTTTAAAAGAAAGTAAAAGTTTTTAAAAGAAACTCCTTAAATGTGGCTTAGGGATTACTCTGGGAGAAAAAAAAACAGAAGGAGATTCCCTTAAAATATCTAGTAACTGTAATTAAAAATGAATTTATTAGGCCTCAAAAGGTAGAAATACAAAAGGATTGCCTTAAGACCTTAAATGACTTTAAAAAATTATTAAAGGACATTATTAATTAGTTAAGACCTTATCTAAAAATCTCTATGGGAGAAATGACAAATTTATTCAATATACTTAGGGATACTAAGAAAGTTTTTATTAAGTATATGCTAAAACCTACAGAATAATTTTCTAATTTCATGGCTTGCATGTAACAGCAGCTTAATATATATATATTATATATATATATATATTAAGCTGCTGTTACATGCAAGCCATATATATATATATATATATATATATATATATGCCAAATGGTTTGGGGCCATCTAATAAATCCTATCTTCCCTAAACCAAGGACACTTAAAAGTAAATAACTTGCATTTTGCCTCCCTAGACAAAGCTTATGTCAGTATATTAAAAAAAGACTGATAGCAGAAATCCAATTAGTGTCATTTACTATCCACACCCAAGGACAAAGGAAGTTAGAAAATAAACCTTATTTCATTCTGATTTAAATTGGCAAATTGAAATAAGTAAATATTCAGGGGAACTTAGTTATCACCTACTAAAACAAATGAAATTACTGCAATTTTTATATTACACCCCTATTATTATACCAAAAAATACTAGGCAGGAACCTATTACTGGAGCATTAACTGTTTTTACTGATAGTTCATCTAATGGTAAAGCTGCTTATCATGCAATGAATTCAGACCAAGTCATCCAGGCCAGTCATACTTCTATACAAAGAACTGAATTAGAAGCTATCTAGGCTGCATTGCAGAATTTCCAAAAGCCTCTTAATATTATTTCTGATCTGCCTATACTGCTGGCCTGGTAAATAGAATTGAGACTGCTTGATTAAAATGGCTCAGTGACCAAAGTCTATTTATACTATTTAAACAGGGCATGGTCCTTTAACAAAAGGAAATGCACATGTCGATCAATTAGTTGGTTTACTAAAACAGGCCACAGAATCTCATCAGCTTTTACATCAGCCTGTGAAAATATTGTACAGAAGGCAAAACAGATTATCAAGGAATGTCCCCCTTGTATGTTAAATCTGCTTCAAGGGCCTCTAAAATCCCAACTTAAAAAACAAAAAGGGGGGGAAAAATGGCAGCAGAATAGACAGATGGGTCTGAGCTTTGACCCAGAGCAGAAAGAAAGAACAGCTGAGGGTCGCACGGAGAGTATTTGTTGGCGAGTTAAGGGACAGCTAAACTCTAGGAGAAGGTGTGGGACTGCTGGACGGAGTTCCCCTGACTGGGCAGCCCCCACTGCAGCTGGGTTCCCTCTCAGAACGACCTCTCAGAATGTGGAGACCCCACCATCTTGAAGGGGAAAGTGGATCTTATCAGAAGCTTGAAAAGCTACAACTGCAGCAACCACTGAACAGCTGCAAGCCCCAGAACACCAGTCCCCAATTGGCCCAAACACGCAGATTCAGAGGAGGTCTACACTCCACCACAGAAAAGTCAGATTTCACCTGGGATAAGGTGAGGTCTCTGCTCCTGGCGGGATGGAGAAACACACGCACTGCAGGAGCTGGAGGCAAAATCCTCAACAAAATTCTAGCAAATCAGGCCCAGCAGTACATCAGAAAGATCATACACCATGACCAAGTAGGATTTATCCCAGGAATGCAAGGATGGTACAATATCCGCAAATCAATAAATGTGATACATCACATAAACAAATGGAAAGATAAAAATCACATAGTCATATCAATTGATGCAGAAAAAGCATTTGACAAAATCCAACACCCTTTCTTAATAAAAACTCTCAACAAGGTGGGAATAGAAGGATCATACCTCAACATAATGAAAGCCATATATGATAAACCCACAGCTAACATCATACTCAATGGGCAAAAACTAAAAGCATTTCCCCTAGGAACAGGAACAAGACAGGGATGCTCACTCTCACCACTGCTGTTTGATATAGTACTGGAAGTATTAGCCATTGTGATCAGACAAGAAGAAATAAAATGCATCCAAATTGGAAAGGAAGAAGTAAAGCTGTCCTTATTTGCAGATGACATGATACTGTACATAAAAAACCCTAAAGACTCTGTCAAAAAAAGAATAGACTTAATAAATGAATTTGGCAATGTAGCAGGATACAAAATTAACGCCAAGAAATCTATGGCATTTCTATACACCAATAGTGAACTTACAGAAAGAGAGACTAAAAAAGCAATCCCATTTATTACTGCACCAAAAAAATTAAGATACTTAGGAATAAACTTAACCAAGGAGGTAAAAGACCTATACATGGAAAACTACAGGACACTGAAAAAAGAGATAGAGGAAGACATAAACAGATGGAATAACATACCATGTTCATGGATTGGTAGAATCAACATCATTAAAATGTCCATACTACCCAAAGCAATCTACAGATTCAATGCACTCCCCATTAAAATATCAACAGCATATTTCACAGACCTAGAAAGAACTCTCCAAAAATTCATCTGGAATAAAAAAAGACCCCAAATAGCCACAGCAATCCTGAGAAAGAAGAATAAAGTAGGAGGGATCTCAATATCAGATTTCAAACTGTATTACAAAGCCACTGTTCTCAAAATAGCCTGGTACTGGCACAGGAACAGACATATGGACCAATGGAATAGAATAGAGAATCAAGATATTGACCCAAACCACTATGCGCAATTAATATTTGACAAAGGAAGCATGAACATACAATGGAGTCAAGACAGTCTCTTCAATAGTGTTGGGAAAATTGGACAGATACATGCCAAAAAAAATGAAACTAGATCTCCAACTTACACCATACACAAAAATAAACTCAAAATGGATACAGGACTTAACCATAAGATGGGAAACCATAAAAATACTAGAGGAATCATAGGCAGAGAAATCTCAGAGATATGCCGAAAGAACTTCTTCATTGATACTGCTCCTAGGCCAATGGAAGCTAAAGAGAAAATAAACAAATGGGACTGTATCCAAATAAAAAGCTTTTGCACAGAAAAAGAAGCCATCAACAAAACAACAAGAAAGCCCACTGTATGGGAGAACATATTTGCAAATGTTATCACTGATAAGGTTTAATCTCCAACATCTACAGGCAACTTATACAATTTAATAAAAGGAAGATAAATGATCCAATAAAAAAAAATGGGCAATGGACCTAAATAGAATCTTTTTGAAAGAAGACAGAAGGAAGGCCAAGAGACACATGAAAACATGCTCAAAGTCACTAATTATCTGAGAGATGCAAATCAAAACGACAATGAGGTACCATCTCACACCTGTCAGAATGGCTATTATCAATAAATCAACAAACGACAAGTGTTGGCGAGGATGCAGAGAAAAAGGAACCCTCGTGCACTGCTGGTGGGAATGCAGACTGGTGTAGCCACTGTGGAGAACAGTATGGAGTTTCCTCAAAAAACTAAAAATGGAACTCCCATTTGACCCACTAATCCCACTCCTAGGAATATATCCTAAGAAACTGGAAACACCAATCAGAAAGGATATATGTACCCCTATGTTCATAGCAGCACAATTCATCGTAGATTTGGAAACAGCCTAGGTGCCCGTCAGCAGATGTCTGGATCAGAAAGCTATGGTACCTCTACACAGTGGAATACTATTCTGCCATAAAAAAGAAGGAATTAATTCCTGGATGTAACTGGAGAACATCATGCTAAGTGAAATAAGCCAGTCAATGAAAGAAAAATACCACATGATCTCACTCATTTATGCATAATAAAGAACATTATAAACTGATGAACAAAAAGATAGATACTGAGACAGTAAAGCATGAAACAGATTGTCAAATTATAGCAGGAAGGCTAGGGAGAGCTGGGGGAGATAAGAGATCAACCGAAGGACTTGTATACATGCATATAAGCATAACCAATGGACGCAAAACACTGGGGGGTGAGGGTTTGTATGGGAGTGGGGTGGGGGGGGAATGGTAAGATATGTATACATATAATACCTTAATAAAAAGTAAAAAAAGTAAAATTAAAATAAAATAAATTTAAAAATAATAATAAACAAAAAGGGGGAATAGTGGAGAAATCTCCTGTAAGTTAATTACATCAAGCCTTAATTACTTTAAATTTTTTCACTTGTAATGCTGATGTCAAGACACTCATGGAATTACACTGGTGTCAGAATAAGCCAAAGGAAAATGGTCTGGTTAAATGGAAAGATCCTGAGTCTAGTTTATGGAAGGGTCCCTTTATTAACTTTTGGTCAAGGATATGCTTGTGTATTCCCAGAGAACTCCTCCAAGCCTGTGTGGAAACTTCAACAATGGATCCAAGAGAGGAACTGCTCACCCTGTACCTGCAGCTACAGACAATGGACTACTCCAGCCACAGATAGCAGTAGCCCCAAGCAATATGCTGAAGATAAGAAATGGGAAGAGAACAAGACATAGGAGAAACAGTCCAGAGATGACCTGGGGGATGGTGAAGAAGCCTTGCCATGCTAGCAGTCATCAGTTGTGGGATGGTGCAGGTTGCCCTGCATTGTCATTGAAGGTCAGACCTGCACTGTCATTGCCCACCATTTGTCCACCATCCAGAACTCGAATATCATTGCTGTCATGTCACAGGGGATAGTGATTGGGAAGGAGACTCAAAGAACTGATGGCCCAGAAAGGAGCCTAATACAAACTAATTCCTTAAATGCCTGGCAGCAATTTAAAAGGACATGAAAGAACTCAATCCTTTTCATTGCATACTTCTTGTCTGCAGATGCAGAATGAGAAGTCTTAAAAGGACCCAAGTCCTTCAAATGGCATGTACCTTTCTAAATTTATTTAGAAAACAAAAAGGGGAAAATGCCGGAGGCTAAGACCAACAGTAGTTAGCAGGCCAATGCGATATTCAGCAGGGCTGAAAATCAGCATCATATTGCCCTGCTGTTGTCCAAATGACTGAAGGAAATCCCCTAACCCAGTGGTCCGCAAACTCATTAGTCAACAGAGTGGCAAACCATGTGTTTGCGAGCTGCATGTGGCTCGCGAGCTGCATTTGCCAACCACTGCCCTAACCTGATAATCCTTTTACTATTTACCAAACTTTACCTTTGTTATGCCTGTATGCATTCCTAAAGGGCAAATGTGTGTTCAAGTGAATAAAAACAAATGGGACCCAGAAGTCAGAGAGCCTCTCCACTAGAGAAAGGTTTTCCGCCTGGTCCCCTATGCCTTCTAAATTCATATTTCTTGTCTAGTGCATTCGTTTGTGCGTCAGCCCCTTTTCCAGATCATGAAGCCTAGCCGCAAATGGATACGGCATTCACACCTGGCTTGCCATGCTGCCAGGGTCCTGTGTCATGTGACCAGAGGCCTTCTCTATAGAGCATGCATGAGCCACTCATTAGCATAATTTAAACATTAATTATCAAAACAGTCCTCCAAATGCTATGAAAACAAATAAGCCACTGAGCCACTACTGAGCAAATTACCTTACTGCTGAGGCTCAGACAAACAATAGGATGATTAGCAAAATGCATTACTAGGCTCAGTTACATTTCAAATAGTATTTGACAATCCATAGGGCCCACTTCTCTTTCCCCATAAATAAGATATACAATTTAATGGTTCTCTTTTATCTTACACATCATAGTGAATCTGTGGAAACATCACTTAACCTCTTCAATCCATCTTTCAACTGCTGCAAACTTACAGAAAAGAATGAACAGAAATATAACAGTCTTGATTTAATTCTATGAATATGTACTTTGGTGCTGCCCCTGGTAAAGTGAAAAATATTTATTCAAATATAGAAAAATTGTTATTGTCACACTTCAAGAATGACTCTGAAGCTTTTTAAAATGCAACCACTATGGAATTTGGCATTTGGGGTACATGTTGAATCAGTTCCTAGGTGTTTTGTTATTTGGGATTATTGTAAGGACCTTATCACAATCTAGGTTTGTCATTAATTCAAACCTAAGTTGTGATAAGGTATTTTATAAACATATCAACAAACAACCTAGGTTTGTTGTTGATATGTTTATATCAACAGTAAACATATGAGTTTTATTCTAGGCAGAAATTAATGAAAAGTAACCTAGTGTTAAAACTATTTTCTGTTAATAAAAAAACACCTGCTTTTTAATCATTCAATACTGATTCTTAAAAGAAGCTATTAGCTATAAGGTGATGATGAAACATGTTTTGGATAAACGAGATATAGACAATACTTTGAGAAGTTGCATTTTCCTAATAAACTATCTTTTTCCCCCTCTAACATTTCAAAGTATTTTGATCTTAGTTTTTAATATCATTTACAAAATTTAAGATTCAATAGGTCAAGCAATTTTGCTCATGTATGAAATGGGGGCAATAATGGTAATTATTCAATTGACTTTTGAAAAACAATTAAATAAAGTTAATGCATATAAAGATCCAAGCATGGGAGATTCCCAGTCTTAGTTCCAACATGGAAAGAGTTTGAAAGTTGTCACTCCTATCTTTAAAACAAGAAAAATGTGGACAAACTAAAAACAACTTTTTTTATTGTGGGTTTCTATACAACAAAGTACTATTCCATGAAAATAAAAGAACTATTAAGCCACAAAAAGACATGGATTACTGAGATGTGTACTTCTAAGTGAAAGAAGCCAGTCTTCAAATGCTAAATAATTTATGCTACAAATAATACAGTGTTTTGTAAAATGTAAAACTATAGAGATTGTAAGCAGACCAGTGGTCCCAGAAGATTAGGAAAGGGGTGTTTGCAGTTGAGGCACAGGGGAATTTTTATCTGTATGATACTGTAATGGCAGATACATAACATGCTGTACTTGTCAAAACCCATAGAATTTTGTAGGACAAAAGTAAACCTTAACATGTAAATTTTAAAAAATTATTTAGGAGGTTCAAGTTTCCCAGGATGGAATATAGAATGTGACAAAATAATCTAATTGTATTGCAGATATATAAAACTATCTCACTTAAGGAGATGGGGGGGAAAGTTCCTATCTGAGTAACTGTGGAAATGAGTCAAGTCTGCATAACTAAAGGCAACAGTAAATGCATATAACCATTGTACTCTCATTCAGTTATTTCTCATGGTGGTATGGATTGATGATTCTGTAACTACTACAAATAACGAGGCAAGAATAAACCATTATGCAATGAAGTAGAATTTAGACAGTATGAATTCATGTTTAGTAAATATAGATACCGATGATTACATGTAGAAATATGTATAAGTGTATATACAGAGGTTGGTATATACAGGTGTCCTTGCTCTGTCAACTGAGAGGGGCAAAAACACAACACCCCAAATAGAAATGAGCACAGCTAACACCTAGATATTGGTTTCTAATTCTCAAAAAGAACCAGGGATCCTGGAGAAATGGCTGAATCCAGGACTGGGGAAGGAAACATACAAGATGAGTCTGAAGCATCTTATAGTGACAGAAAGTAAGAAAGTGCTAAAAAAAAAAGAGGGGGAAAATAAAAGAAAAGAAACCCACAATGATCAGGGTATATGAAAGGGACACAGGAGCCAACCAGCAGAGCTCCCAATGGCCAAAACTGGTATAATTTAAATGAGAAAATGGTCATGTTAGATCATAATCCAAAGTATAAAGCAAATATCTATGTCTATTTTGATTTAAGAAATTATTGAAAAATAAACAAATTAGGAAGAATAGACGCATCACCCATATGGAAAAAATTCTAAATAATTTATGTAGATACTTCACAATCAAGGAGGTAGAACATAATCCACCACTTCTTAAGTGTGGGCTGTATCTAGTAACTTCCTTCCAAAGAATATAGTGTGGAAAGGTTTGGGGAGGAGGGGAAATTGTAACTGTGGAGTTAAAAGAACTAACAAAAATTACCTCAGCCAGGTGATCAAAGTTAACATCAACAGTGAAAGCATTTTCATAGTATATACCCTTGATATAATATGATGAGAATGACACTAGCTCTATTGTCTTCCTCCCCAAAAACCCATGACCTCACCTTAACATAAGAAAATATTAGACAAATATCAAAAGAGAAACATCTACAACCTATAACTGACCATGCTCCTTAAAACTCTTATGATCATCAAAAACAGGGAGAATCTAAGAAATGGTCACTGCCAAGAGAAGCCTAAGGAAACATGACAAACTAAATATTGTGAGGGATTCAGAATAGGATTCTGAAACAGAAAAAGAACATAGATAAAATCTAAGGAAATCTGAATAAATCAGATTTATGTGGATGAATTTTAGTTAACGTATCAATTGGATCATTGATTGTGACAGATGTAGCATATTACTGTACATGCACCAAATAAACCATGATAATGTACCTATTATCCTAATATATAAAATTTCAGGGTTTGTAATGACTGAAGGCTCAACCAAACACCAGAAGTCAGTCCTGCAGACAGTCCAGCAGTCACTGACTACTGAAGTGACTCAGCACTGATTGCTGACGAGACTGTGGATCAGGCCCAGAGAGAGGCCCGGAGAGATAGGCAGGGTCTGATATGCAGCCTCTATGGCAGCTGTTGATCAGCCCTTGCCTCTTTCTTTCTCTCCGACTTCACCGGTAGCTGCACCTCTCTTTCTCTCCAGGCCTCAGTGGGGGCTTCTAATCAGCCCCGCCTCACTGATCAGGCCTGGAGATAGGCCTGGAGACGCTGACTGGCATAGAAACCGACCAATCAGAACCAAATCTGGGTCAACTGGGAGGAGCCAACAGCTGCCTAGGAGGCAGAGCTTTTGACACTGACTGGCAAAGAAACCAACCAACCAGAACCTAATCTGGGTCAACTGTGAAGGCAGAACCTAAGTGGGGGCTGAGGAGGGGTTTTAAGGGCAACAGCTGTTTGGTGTAAGGTGTAAGAAAGTGGTTCAATTTTTTAATGATCAGTTTGGTAGTATAGTGCATATGGCTGGCTATCAGTCCAGATATAGGGATTATGTATTTTTGTCTGTCAAGAGAATCTCCTCCTGCTGAAAAAGACTCTCTCCCAATTAAGCAATCCTATCCTATATAATCTCTCTATACTAATAAAAGGGTAATATGCTAATTAGACTGGGTTGCCTGGCCACTGTCTGGACTTACGACTTCCTTTCAGACAAAGCCATGGTGGTGGGGGCTGAGGCAGAGGCAGTTAGGGGCGATAGGCTGGCAGGAAAGGGCAGTTGGGGGCAACCAGACCAGCAGGGGAGGGCTGTTGGGGGTGAGATCAGGGCAGCAGGGGAGGGAAGTTAGGGATGATCAGGCAGGCAGAGGCAGTTAGGGGTGATCAGGTGGCAGGGGAGAGCAGTAAGGGGTGAGATCAGGCCAGCAGGGGAGGGCCATTGGGGGTGAGATCAGGCCAGCAGGGGACGACAGTTGAGGGCAACGAGACTGGCAAGGGAGGGCAGTTGGGGGCAACCAGGCCAGCAGGGGAGGGCCATTGGGGGCAAGATCAGGCCAGCAGGGAGGGCCATTGGGGGCAAGATCAGGCTGGCAGGAGAGGGCAGTTAGGGGCAATCAGGCAGGCAGGCAGGTGAACAGTTAGGAGCTAGTGGTCCCAGATTGTGAAAGGGACGTCCGACTTCTGGTTTCTGGCAATTGGACATCCCCCAAGGGGTCCCCAATTGGAGAGGGTGCAGGCTGGGCTGGGGGAACCCCTCTCCCCCGTGCACACATTTTGTACACAGAGCCACTAGCTAATTAATAATAGGACAAATTGCATATGGGGTATACGAGGACTCTTTATTTTCATAATCTTTCTATAAACTCTTCTAAAATTAAAAGTTTATTTTTAAAAGTACATGGCATCATTTCTACCTCATGGGAAGTACTTGATAAATATCAGCTGTTATTATCTACATAACAAATACTAAATTAGCAGGGATCTCTGTGGTCAAAAAGAAGTCAGATAATTATTAGAGGTTTAAATAAAATATTGACTGTAATTAGACTGAATTAGTCAGAATCTAAAAAGAATTTCTATCCTGTGAATTAGTCAGATTACTGGTCTCTCATTTTGCTTGTTCTTAGGGTCATTTATATTTCAACAGTGAGGTCCTAAAGATCTAAAGACCCTTAGGATATAAGCAGGCATCCAATACCACTGAGGTTCAGAGAAATTTCTGAGAAATATGGAAAGAGAGGAGACATTTGAATAAAAATGACAGAATATTTCATTAAAATGGTAATTAAATTATCTGCATAAAAAAATTACTCCCATGCCTTGGCATTCATCGCTTTTCCTCATCTTTCAAATAAATCCTTTGGAGAAATTCTGAGTTGTTGAAGAAACTGTCAATTGATCATTCATTTATAATCAGGGCCATGCAGCAGGAGAAAAAAGTGTCAAAGATTTATTTTCAGTTCACTTTACAAATGTGAGAGAATCATTTAAATTTCCATGACTATTGGATGAGCCACATAGACCTAATCTCACTTCTGAATCCACTAAACCTTACCCTACCTTCGCATGTGTTCTCTTTAAGATAGGTTACTGTTGCTAGTATTTGACTTTGTCACTCTGGTGTCTCTTTGGACAAATTGGAAGTTAACAAATTCATGAGGACCTCTGGGTTTAAAGGTTTGTAAATAGAAAAAATAGTTACTACACAACTTTGTTTCTACCATTGCCTACCGAGGTCCATCTTATTTTAAAATTTTATAAATTAACCCAAACCACTATATATGTTTAATTTTTTAATAAGTTTTTTTCATTTCAGAGAGATGAAGGGAGAGAGAGAGAGATATAGAAACACCAATGATGAGAGGATCATCAATTGGCTGCCTCCTGTATGCCTCCTACTGAGGATTGAGCTGGCAACCTGGGCATGGGCCCTGACCAGAAATCAAAATGTGATCTCCTGGTTCATGGATTGATATTCAAACACTGAGCCACACTGGCTGTGCTAATTTTTTAAAAAGACTACATTATTCTTTCACAAATGAAGCTTAGGGTAGAAAAATTCTGGTTTTCAATGCTCCAAAAAGGAATCTGTCCACCATTAAGCCCTTCTGAAGCTCCCTCTCATCAGGATGCCCACACAATCCTATGCACACAAAGGCTACACTGGCCAATAAAATGTTCACATTCGCTTCAGTTATGAAGAAGGTCAAGTTAATCATGGGGAGACTCTACCTGTCAGCACACAGAGGCCCCTTTCTTAGAAGCACTTGCTTTGCCATGATGTAAATTAATCCTCTACAAAGTGTAAATTTATACTTAAAGTATATCACCCACCCCTTCCACGAGTCTTTGCATTTTGATAGCAATGCCTAACAACTACCAAAAACTCTCCAAAATTTAAAGATGTACCTCCCTCATGGTGGAATTTTAGATTCTGTCAGATTATGGAGAGAGAGGAAAGAAAAAATGATTAGAATAGGTTTTTGCTAAAAACTCCTTAAATCATACCAGACAGGCAGCCTCTTATTCTTCTGTCTCTATTATTCCTCTCTTTACTGGCCTCTTGTTACAGTAAATAATTGGACTTTATCTAAATTATATTTATTTTACAGACTTTTAACCACATTAAATGCCATCCTATATAATAAAAGAGTAATATGCAAATTGACTGCATCCCACTACAGCCACAAACCACACCCATCAGCCAATCAGGAGCAAGTATGCAAATTAACCCAACCAAGATGGCTGTGGCCATGGAGCAAACAGGAGGCTTGGGTTTCCCAGGCAATGGAGGAAGCCAAGCTTTCCGCCTTCCCTGGCGGGCCCAGTCCTCCACTCAAGGCTACAAAGTTTCAATTATAGAAGATAAATAAATATCAGATACCAGAGATACCAGGGTCTCCGCTTGGGTTGCCGGGGGGGGGGGGGGGGGGGGGGAGGGGGGGTGGGGGGGGGAGGAAGGGGGTGTGTGGCTGGCCTGCAAACCACCACAGGCCCCTCACCCAGGCTGCCCCACACCCCAAGAGAACCCCCACCCTGATCCAGGACACCCTTCAGGGAAAACCAACCGGCCCCTCACCCATGCACCAGGCCTCTACCCTATCTAATCCTACCTAATAAAAGAATAATATGCAAATTGACCATCACTCCAACACACAATATGTCTGCCCCCATGTGGTCAAAGATGACTTCCCCCATGTGGACACAAGATGGCCACCACAAGATGGCCAGCAGAGGACGACAGTTGGGAGGGACCAGGTCTGCAAGGGAGGGCAGTTGTGGGCAATCAGGCCAGCAGGGGAAGGCAGTTGAGAGGGATCAGGCCTGCAAGGGAGGGCAGTTGGGGGCGATCAAGCCTGAAGAGGAGGGCAGTTAGGGGTGACCAGGCTGACAGAAGAGGGAAGTTGGGGATGACTGGGTCTGTAAGGAAGGGCAGTTGGGGGTTATCCTGGCCTGCAGGGGTGAGCAGTTGGGGGGGACCAAACCTGCAGGGGAGGGCAGTTAAGGGTGATCAGGCCTGCAGGGGAGGGCAGTTAGGAGCAAACAGGCTGGCTGGGGAGCAGTCAGGCATCAATAAGGCTGTCAGGGGAGTGATTAGGTAGTGATCAGGCTGGCAGGCAGAAGCGGTTAGGAGCAATCAGGAAGGCAGGCAGGCGAGCAGTTGGGAGCCAGCAATCCTGGATTGTGAGGGATGTCTGACTGCCCGTTTAGGCCTGATCCTACCTGAACATCCCTTGAGGGGTCCCAGATTGGAGAAGGTGCAGGCGGGGCTGAGGGACACCCCGTGCCCCCCGTGCATGAATTTTGTGTAGCAGGCCTCTAGTTTTAAATAAAATTTATATATATAACTAGAGGCCTGATGAATGAAATTCATACAAGGGGCTCAGCCCTTGCAGTCCCGGCTGGCCCTTGCAGCCCCTCACAGCCTGGGCTGGCCCTCACATTCCCTCGCAGAAGGTCTTCTTGATGGTCATTCTGCTATTTGGTCTAATTAGCATATTAGCTCTTTATTATATAGGATTGTCAGAGACAGCAAGAGCACTGCATGAGCACTGCTGCTCTGAGTCCATATATTCTTCTAAATTCTTCCCAACTACGCCAGGGGACCCTGCCCACTGTACTAACTGTTGGAAACTTAGTCCAAGTTCCTCTTTTATCTTCTACTCACTAGGTACAGGGGCCAGGTCAGAGGCCTTCTACTAGGGACTGGACCTCCTAGGATGCTAGGTCTTAGATGGAGAAGCCATGAGATGCTGTGGGTATATAAAAATGAGTCTTTATAAGAATGAAGTCTTTATTGCAGAAGCCAGTGGCCACATAGCCATCAGACAACACAGTCCTTTATAGCAGTCCTATATAGTCAGACAGCTGGACACTGTCTGGTTAACATTGCAGCATTAGTCTCTGTACCCACAGTTATTCTCTGAGCAGATGCATGCTGCCTCTAAACTCACCACCTTACATCATAGCGCATTCTGAGTTCTCTGGCTTAGCAGCTTCTCCTATCTCCCCTGCCCAGCACACTGGCTGGTCTCTGTAGCCTCACATAGTTACTACCTCTGAGCTTCTCTCTCAGCACGCTGGCTGGTTCATGTGGTAGCTATATCTGAGCTCACTATGAGCTCCTAGCCTTACCTCATAGTAGTACCAGATCTCAGCTCCATCTGAGTTCTCTAACCTCCCCCCCACCCAGCCTACTCTCTAGGAGACTAGCTGGACAGTAACCCGTATATTACTCCAGAAATAAAGAAGGCAAGTTGCCAACAGTGACATCAGTCATTAGGGTTATAGAAAGGCACAGCATACCGTGAGATCGCTGTGGCCTTGCAGCTGTGTTCAGAGTGGCCTTGGCTGTTCAACATACTATCAACAAGGCCTTTCACACTCTGAGTGGTCTTGGCTGTCTAGCAAATCTGGCATGGTTCCCACAATAATTCTATGTCATGCTGAGTTGTTGCAAGTAGTATATTGCATAGCTATATTTCATTGTAATCAGTAAATTTACTTCCTGTGTTTTCCACTTGCCAATGTGTTCATTCATTCAACAAATGTTTATTAAATTATTACGATGTTCCAGGCACCATTTTAAGTATTGAAATTCATCATTAAACAGAACAGACAAGATTACTCATGTCATGGAATTCACATTCTATTGGAGGAGAGAAAGATATAAACAATGATCATAATACTCCCCAATTGTATATGATATTTTTCAACATAATGAAGCAAGGTAAGAGATTTTGGCAGTGAAGATTGAGGAGGAAGGTAAAATTTAGAAGAAAAACACTTTAAATAAAAACCACAGGGAAATTAAAAGAATGAAAAAAGAGATATATCATGCTAGATCTAATATAAATATCAGACCAAGTAGTTTTCAGAGTTAAGTAATATTACTGGGTGAAGAGAAATGTAGCACAATGACATAATCCCACATGGATCTGCATCTAAAAACAGAACTTCAAAATATAGGACAAAAAGCTTATAGAACTAAAAATAGAAGTAGGCAAATTCACAGGTGTAGTTGGAGATTTCAAAACCCCCTTTTCAATAACTGAAAGAACAAGTAGAGAGGAAATCAGTAAGAAGACTTGAAAAATACTTGGTGTAATTGGCATTTTTAGAATACTCCATGCAAAAATAGTAAAGTACATATTTTTTCAAATGCACACAGAATATCTACCAAGACAGACCATGTACTGAACTATAAAACAATATCAATAAATATAAATGGATTGAAATTGTACCATGTGTTTCTCTGACTACAATATAATTGTCCTATCTAATAAAAGAGTAATACGCAAATTGACTGTACCTCCACCACACCCACAAGCCATGCCCACCAGCCAATCAGGAGCAAGTATGCAAATTAACCCAACCAAGATGGCTGTGTCCATGGAGCAAACAGGAGGCTTGGGTTTCCCAGGCAATGGAGGAAGCCAAGCTTCCTGCACAACTTAGCTGGCCCAGCCCTCTGCTCAAGGCTACAAAGTTTCAATTATAGAAGATAAACAAATCCCAGATACCAGAGCCTCCACTTGGGTTGCTGGGGGGTGTGGCTGGCCTGCAAACCACCACAGGCCCCTTGCCCAGGCTGTCCTGTGCCCCAAGAGAACCCCCACCCTGATCCAGGACACCCTTCAGGGCAAACCAGCTTCCCCCCACCCATGCAGCAGGCCTCTATCCTATCTAATAAAAGAGTAATATGCAAATTGGCCATCACTCCAACACACAAGATGCCTGCCCCCATGTGGACACAAGATGGCCAGCAGGGAAGGGCAGGTGGGAGGGACCAAACCTGCAGGGGAGGGCAGTTAGGGGTGACCAGGCCTGCAGGGGATGGCAGTTAGGGGCAAATAGGCTAGCAGGGGAGCAATTAGGCATCAATTACGCTGGCAGGAGAGTGGTTAGGGGTTGATCAGGCTGGCAGCAGAAGTGGTTAGGGGCAATCAGGAAGACAGGCAAGTGAGCAGTTGGGAGCCAGCAGTCCTGGATTGTGAGAGGGATGTCCAACTGCCTGTTTAGGCCCAATCGTGCCTAAACGGGCAGTCAGACACCCCTCAAGGGGTCCCAGATTGGAGAGGGTGTAGGCTGGGCTGAGGGACACAACCCCTCCCCCCCATGCACTAATTTCGTGCCTCTAGTAGTATAATATAATAGACAGGTATCTGGAATATTCCCCCAAATATTTGAAAATTATACAGCACATTTCTATGTAACCCATGGGTCAAAGGGAAAAAAAATCACAAGAAAAGTTAGACATTATTTTAAACTAAATGAAAATAAACATAATATATCAAATGTGTGGGATATAGTCAAACAGTGCTCTGAAGGAAATCTGTTGCATAAAACATTTATAATAAAAAAAAAACAAGGTATTGAATCATATCTAAACTTGCCCCTTAGGAAATTAAAAATAAAATTCCGAAGTAAACCAAAGAAAAGTAATAAGGATAAGAGCAGACATTAATGGAATAAAAAAAGAATGTCAATGAAAGGAAAAGCTGTCTCTTTGGAAAAAAACACACACACAATAAAATAATTAACCTCCAGTGAAACTAATAAGAAAAGAGAAAAATTAATTGCCAATATCTGAAATGCTATGTGGATTACATCTACAGATATTCTATACATTAAAATAAGAAAATATTTTCAACAAACTTTTTGCCAATGAATTTAACAACTTAAGTAACAAATTTGTTGAAAGACACAAACTTTTAAAGCTCACTAAAAAAAAAATAAAATAAAATAAAAAAGACCTGAATAATTCTAAGTTATAACTAAACTAGAGGCCCAATGCATGGATTCATGCACCAGTGAAGTCCCTTGGCCTGGCCTGTGGGGATCAGGCTGAAACTTGCTCTCCCACATCCCCAAGGGATCCTGGATTGCAAGAGGGCACAGGCAAGGCAGAGGGACCCCACTGGTGCACAAATCTGTGCGCTGGGCCTCTGACATTCCCTGAGGGGTCCCAGATGCGAGAGAGCACAGGCCAGGCCAACGGACCACACCAGTGCATGAATCCATGCACTGGGCCTCCAACATCCCTCAATGGGTCCAGGGTGCAGGTGAAGCAGATTCAGGACCTAGAGTGCCCCAGCAGCAACCTAACCCATGGCTTATTCTGTGAGGAATTGGGCTCCCTATTCCCTGCTCTCTGGGTCCGGGGTGCAGGTGAACCAGATTTGGGGCCAACAGTGCCCCCGCAGCAACCTAACCCACAGCCATTTCCATGAGGAATTGGGCTCCCTCCTCTACTGGTCAGAGTATCTGCCCCCTGGTGGTCATTGTGCATCATAGCTACCAGGAAAATGATTGAACAGTTGGACGGTCGCTTAGGCTTTTATACATATAGATTGAATTCATAGTTTAAAACTTTCCCATTTGGGCTGGTTCCAAATCTTGGCTATTATAAATAACTAGAAGCCCGATTCATGAAGATCCGTGCTAGAATGGGCTTTCCTTTCCCTGCCGGCACCGCCTTTCCACTCTGGCCCAGCCCCTTTCTGCTCAGGCCCTGGAGCTTCCTCTTTCCGCTCCGGGAGCCGCCCCTTTCCACTCCAGCCCCACCTTCCTACACTGCCCAGAGGCCCTGAAAGACCGGGGGTGGGGTGGGACACTTGCGTCATTGCCCTCAGCGCCTGTGTATGCAAGTTAACCGCCATCTTTGTTGGGTTAATTTTCATATCACTCCTGATAGGCTGGTGGCCAATTGGCTGGAGGTGAATTTACATGTTTGTCTATTATTAGGTTAAATGCTGCAATGAACATAGGGTTGCATATATTGTTTTGAATTAGTGTTCCTGTTTCTTGGGATAAACACTCAGAAATGGAAAGCTGCATCATAAGACATTTTGATTTTTAATATTTTGAGGAAACTCCATACTGCTTTCCATAGTGGCTACACAAATCTGCATTGCCACCAACTATGCATGAGGTTTCCCTTTTCTCCACATCCTCACTAACACTTGTTGTTTGTTGATTTATTGATGAATGCTATTCTGACAGGTGTGAGGTGATATCTAATTAAGGTTTTAATTTGCATCTCTCTGATGATTAGTGATGTTGAGCATCTTTTCATAGGTCTATTGGCCACCTGTATGTCCTCTTTGGAGAAGTGTCTATTTAGGTCCTTTGCTCATTTATTAATTGGATTGTTTGTTTTTTTGGTGTTGAGTTTTATAAGTTCTTTATAAATTTTGGATATTAACCCCTTATCAGATGTATCATTGGCAAATATGTTCTCCCATTCAGTGGGTTGTTTTTCTTGTTTGTTTGCTTTTTCTCATTTTGTTGATGGTTTCATTTGAGATGCAAAAACTTTTTAGTTTGATGTTGTCCCATTTTTTTATTTTTTTTAATTTTAATAGGAATCTCAGAACAGCTTAGTGTATTTTCTTTTCTGAGTAGATGTTAATTTTCCTTGAAAAAAAGGGGTTGCTCTACAATCTCCAACTTGTCCAAGAATTTATGGTTTCTCCTGTTTTTGTGAGACATTTTTCTATGTGTGAGACAATGTGAATTGAATGACTAGAGGTGGATAATAAATAAACAAACAAACAAAATTAACTTTCCACAAAGACTACTCCAAGCCAAGTTGGCTTTACTGGATTCTGCCAAACATTTAAGGAAAAAATAATACCAACTGCCTACCGCAGTGGTTGGCAAACTGCGGCTCGCGAGCCACATGCGGTTCACGAGCCATGGTTTGCTGCTCTGTTGACTAATGAGTTTGCCAACCACTGGCATAGGGGCTTAATCACAAGGAACAACAATAGCCTGTAATTATTGGAATCAAGAGTCTAGGTCAGTGGTTGGCAAAGTCATTAGTCAACAAAGCAGCAAACTGCAGCTCACCAGCCACATGTGGCTCAAGAGCCACAGTTTGCTGACCACTGGCCTACCTGATTACCCCTAACCACTCTGCCAGCCTCCCTGCCTGATGACTCCTAACTGCTTGCTGGAGGGCGGGGTCAGCCTGGCAAGGGGCCATCTGCCTACCTGATCGCCCCTAATTGCTCACCTGCCTACCTGATAACCCCTAACCAATTGCCTGCCTACCTGATCACCCCTAACTGCTTGCTGGGGGCGGGGCCACCCCAGCAAGGGCCATCGTGTTCTGGTGTCTGGTAGTTCTGGTCATTATGCCTTATGGTCCCTGGGCTTTTATTATATAGGATGTGGCCTTTTGTTTGAATTGTATTATGTCTATTTTATATTAAAAATTAAAAGTCTACAGAATGACAGGAGGATTTATTATTGTCCCCTTCTTTTGAAGTAAAGTCTGTAGAGTCTATAATATCTAAAGTCCCATTGTTGGAGGAAATATTTTTTGATTTTTTGTTTTTGGTGTAGGAAAGTCCATTAATTAGATTTTTGATTATAGGATTCTATGTTAGGCAAGTCATGTTAGAAAAAAAGATTTTGGCTTGTCTAGTTATATAAGATCAATAAGCCAAGGGCTGCTGCCTTTGGCAAGGCCCCCCTAGAAGCCCCCGACCTTTCGGAGATTCCTATTTACAGACTTTCCTACCAAGTCCCATACTTCCTCACAATGAATGAATGGATTACTTGTCCTTTTTGCATAACAAAATATTCTACAATATTATAACTTATAACAATTAGTTATAAATGAAAGCACATAAGAAATTACTTAATATGCATATATAAATAAAATATAATTATCATTTCCTTATTTGACAGAGCTTCCCATATACCTTAAGTATAACATTTTTCTTCATAGGGAGAGAAAGCAAATTTTAAAATTCAAACCCTGGGAAGGTAGTCAAATTTATTATATTATTACTGTATATGTTATTATTATTATTAAACTAGAGGCCCAGTGCACAAAATTCGTGCACTCAGGGGGAAGGGTCTCTCAGCCAACCTGCACCCTCTCGCAGTCTGGGAGCCCTCAGGGGATGTCTGACTGATGGCTTAGGACATCCTTAGTGCTGCTGCAGAAGTGGGAGAGGCTCCCGCCACCACCGTTGCACTCGCCAGCTGTGAGCCCAGCTTTTGGCAGAGCGGTGCTCCCACTGTGGGATCACCAGGGGGCAACTCCTGCATTAAGCGTCTACCCCCTGGTGGTCAGTGTGCATCATAGCGACCACTCGTTTCGCCCTTTGGTCGATTTGCATATTAGCCTTTTATTATATAGGACAGTATTAAGTAATCTATTCATTTAAAGTAATCAAATTCCCAATTAACATAACATAATCATTTTAATAATATATATAAAACCTTTGCTTCCTAGGCAAATATAGGAAAAACATTTTTTTCCCTTACTTTCAGAAATAGGCTTATTTTTCCAGTGGAAAATATACTTACATTCTTAAGAAGCAAAACAGAGATAGTGAATTCCTTACAGACTTTCCAACCAAGTCCCATGCTTCCCCACAATATATCATTCTTATGCATTAAAAAGACTCAATATTTTCGTATGTCCAACCTTGCCAAATGGATGCAATGCAATTCAACATAAATTCCCATAATGAACTCTCACACACTACTAGTAGAAATACAGAATAGTACAGCCATGTTGAAAGACAATTTGGCAATTTCTTATTAAATCAAACATAAACTTACCATTATGACTCAGCAATTGTTCTCCTAGGTTTTTGTCCAAATGAACTGAAAATTACATTCACACAAAAACCTATAGCTCCTTTATTTATAATTGCCCAAAGTTGGACAATTAAAAGTAGACAAAAAAAGAGAATAGAACATGATCATAATTATATGGATATCATGATAATATATTCAACATCATTGGTCATTAGGGAAATACAAATTAAAGCCATAATGAGACACCATTACATAACTAGTAGAAGAGCTAATATTACAAATACTGACACTGCTAAGTGTTGGCAATGAATTCACACACATAGCTGGTGGAAAAGCAAAATGTTTAAGCTACTTTGAAAAGAGTTGGCAATTTCTTAATAATGCTGCTATAAACATTTGCTACAAGGATTTGTGTAGACATATGTTTTCATTTTTCTTGGGTAAATTCATAGGAGTGGAATGACCAGTGGGTGATGGACCACATGGTAGCAATATGAAGAAGGAAATATTTTCCCCAAAATCCCCAGTTAGAAAACAGGAGAACCAGTTAAAAGCAGGAAAGTGAACAGTGCTCTCTGCAAAACCAGGAATGGTAAGGAAATTGGTGTGGAATGCTGGAAAGGGAACAGCTCCAGAAGTGGATAAAATAAAGGGTCCTATTCTCTAATATCAACTAGAGAGGTATGGCCCTTGAAAGGGGCTGAGGCTGGTGTTTAATTGACTTGTAAGCCCACAATCTTTCTAGATCTGTTCTGAGCCAACAGGCAATCTTTTCAATGTGTTTCAATAGAAAAATAATCAGCCATAAAACCTCAAGGGTTCTAAGATTCTAGTATCACAGGAAAGCCATTTAGACTGAACCAGCTTTAGAGGCCCAGAGACAAACAAAGACAGTGGGTGTGATGGGACTGAGCATATGCAGGAAACAGTGACTTGATTGGCAGGAGCATAAGGTATATGAGAGGAAATAAGGTTGGAGAGGTAAATTGAGGCCAGACTAAGAAGGGTTCTGACTGCCTTCCTTATGGTTCTATTTCTATTGTATATTCAGTGCTTAATTCTAGAATTTCACAGTTGGAAGAACAGTGAGAAACATTTTAATAGATATGTTTCATTAACATTCTATAGTGAAGCATTGCTGTATTTAATTATTTTAGGGCACATATTGCTGTTGGCATTCTTGCAACAGAAAGTGTGCTGACTAGACTCCACTGTAAGGACCTGACTGTGTGGCTCTATCTTTGTATGAACCAGACCTAAGTTACTATCTACAAATGATTTAGAAGAGAACACTGT
The DNA here is from genome assembly GCA_026230045.1 of Corynorhinus townsendii. Classification (NCBI taxonomy): domain Eukaryota; kingdom Metazoa; phylum Chordata; class Mammalia; order Chiroptera; family Vespertilionidae; genus Corynorhinus; species Corynorhinus townsendii. The sequence continues at coordinate 163,201,155 of JAPDVU010000001.1, read as the reverse complement.
TCCCTTCGTGCTATTGCTCATACTGTTTCCTTTGCCAAGAGCATCCACTCCCCGTGCCCCTCCATTCCCATACCCTATGGTTTAGTGACTAAGAAAATGAACTTTAGAGTCTGAGAGTGTCTGGCAACGTAAGAGTTCAGTAAATGCCAGGTGTTTCTATTAATGCCCACCCTTCAATCTCACATGTCAATCCCTTGATATTCTTTCTCTGTTTTCTGCCCCTGACATCTCTCCCTCCCAAGTCATAAATATTCTTTCCTTCTTCTGAAAATTCATATCACTTTGCCAATGTCTATTTTTGGTTGACATTCTAATAGTCTCTGTATATTCATTATCTCCTTGTTGGATGATGAGATCCTTGGAAGCAAGGTCCATATCTCTTTTGCCTTCATGTTACTTACAGTGCCCAAGAGGATGCATTACAGTAGGTGTCATACAGAGTCAGCACTTACTGATCATGAAGTCATAATGAGGTACTGCTTAGCTTTTAAAGATATTTTCTATTTTTCAGTATAAAATTGAAAACTGGAAACATATGAAAGTTAATGATATTATGAAAGTGTCTTTGAATGTATTAGGGTATACTAACATTTGAAACTAAGCTCTCCTTTCCACACTGAGATAATCAAAAGAAGGAATACATGGAAAAATCTGCACATCCATGCAATGCATGATAACTATGCTGATTCTGCAGAAATGACAAGGAAAAGCCATTTCAATTTGCTTTTGCTGAAGAAACATGTGACATTCATCAGCATATTTTGTGAGAAATAATTTTAAGAATCCCACATTCTTAGAGAAAACTCTAGTAATTGTTTTTATTTATTCTAAATTATGAGAGAGGGAAAATTTATTACTAATTCCTCAATTATTTCATTATGCAGCACTAATAAAAAAAGTCTTGACATCTCCATTATGCTTAGCAAAGAATCAAGGAATTTAATAAATAATTTTTGACTGAAATGATTATTTACTTAAAACATAGACTATGCAGAAGGAACTTCAAGTCATATTTTTCTGGTGCCACACAATAAAATAATTGTGCAATTAGTAATAAACAGCATGAAAGAATGACAAACGTGTTATTTAAAACTTGGGGAACAAAAGCACATCACTTGTGCTTTTTGCAAGCGAACAAAATCCTGTGGTATATTAATCAAAGGGGCTTTTTTATGCCTCTGGCAGCCGTGCTTTAAAGTAAACCCTTAATATCAGATCCCAATCCCCAGTTTCAATTTGCTTTCAATGGAAAGGACATTAGAGTTTATAAAATACTCCTTGATTACTTTTTTGAAGGCCTGAAATCTTGACACGTCCGTGACTTGCTCACACTGCATCAATATACAGTGGTTGAAAGAGCAATACCCATCGCGAACATTGCCACATTGACTTATAGAATCATGCCCTTGAGAAAAAGCCAGAGAGAGAAAAGGAGCACCAGGCAGTGACAAAAATGAAATAGAACTGTCATCTGGCAGTTCTTCACAGTCCGTCAAGGAAACCATTAAAGATGTACAAAGAGCCAGAGAGTGCTTCGGCAAAGGTTGTTAAACCAGCACTTCAAGGGCAGGACACTGCAGGCTGCTCAGGACTTAGGGAAAGACCAGCCTGTGCTGGCTGAGGGGGAGCCCAGGCAAAGGCAATGCAGCTTTGTGTCCCAAGGTGGCTGGAGATGAGGACTTTGTGACAAATTCTAAGTTAATTCTTCAGTATATCCCTTTTCCAGTAGCAGATGTCACAGGGATTATTTGGGTCTGCTTTAGGGACCATATTAAGAGGCTGCCTGCTGGTCCAAGTCTCAGTCTGTCCACGGCAAGCCAGTTTGCAGCACCTTCACCAGATTATTTAGCTTCTCCGGGCCTCAGTTTCCTCCTTTTGCACACATAGAAAGTATGAAATCAGAACTTTTCCTTTACCTGTTCCCTCATTTGCACCTGCTCTGTTCTTTAGCCAAGGTTCCACTATTCTCTAGTGTTCCTCTCGTTTGAGAGTTTCCTATATCCTAAATTCCTTAGGACAGATGTGCTTTGCTGGCCAACAGTTAATTGGTTGAAAAAAAGGGGTCCTTATAAAAATCAAAGAAACATCTTCACCGAATTTCTCCCTCTCCCTCCCCCTCTCCCTCTCCCTTCCCCTCTCCCTCTCCCTCCCCCTCTCCCTCCCCCTCTCCCTCCCCCTCTCCCTCTCCCTCTCCCTCTCCCTCCCCCTCTCCCTCTCCCTCTCCCTCTCCCTCTCCCTCTCCCTCTCCCTCTCCCTCCCCCTCCCCCTCTCCCTCCCCCTCCCCCTCTCCCTCTGCCTCCCCATCTCCCTCTCCCTCCCCCTCCCCCTCTCCCTCTCTCTCCCCCTTTCCCTCCCTCTCCTCCTCTGCCTTTCCTTTTCCCTCTCCCCTTCCCTCTCTCACACACACACACACACACACACACACACACACACACACTCCCCTTCTTCCCTAAGGTCATGAATATCAATTTTCTGGAGGAAATACCATAATTCCTGAGGCCTTTGTTTAGCCCTCAAATTATTCTAGTAATCAGAATTTCAGCTACAAAAGGAGTTGCTGACCATGACATATCTAGACATTTAGGAAGAAATTTGGAGAAGCTAAGACCTTTTCATTTTCTTCTTGTTACCCAACATAGATCCCTATCACTCAAAATACAATTGGGGAAGTTATCTAAAAATGTAAAACATTGCTAACAACTATCGTGTTATGATTTGGGGTTTCAGATAAGTAAAAAGACATCTTGACTATGGAAAGCAATAGAAAAATATAATTTAATTTACAGAAATTAAGTGATTAGATTCCTTCACATGTAGTAATTCAATCCATAAAGTGAACATGGGAATAATGAACATTTAAATTTTATTGTACTTTTGTTGTGAAAAATAGTCATACATTTTATGTGCATTTAACATCAAAATCTTGTGTGTGTGTGTTTCGGTGCGTGTGTGAAACCACTCATAAGCTATGCTTCTGGATACAATTTAAAGTTATCAGATAAGCTAAGAAAAGGGGGGACTTTTCAGAGTTATTTTTTGAGGGAAGGAAAAGAAGAACTTATGATCTCCTTTACTATTTGCAGTCTTACTGTCATTTTAATTCTAACATTCATCCTGAAGATTTATTTTTTTCCAAATAGTGAGTATCATGTCCAGAATATTTTTTGGCTGTTATTCTAATAGAGTTTTCATCTTCAGCTACACTATAGTTGCGGGGAGGGGAGAGCTATCTTAGAGGTATTTATCTCATAATTCCTGCATCCAGAAGGTGTACTTCAAGGCTTATAATAATGTAAGCATACTATATAGATTTATAGCAATAATGATTTTTACAGCTTCACCAATATCATATTAGTTTATTCTGGGCTTCCCCCATATTTTTTGGCAAGACCAAACATACACTATTTCAACCCAAAAGATTTTCTCATAACTGAAGAAGGTATGCTGTAGAATTCAATTCACAAGCTTGGTTACAGATATAACACAACAAATAATATAAAACCAAAAACATCAGTTATAAAAGAATTGTATAAAATGAGTAATTTCCTGCTGAATGGCAGGATGGAAACCTGTTGTAAACCTAGTTTTCTTGGACAGATCATTAGGGGGCTATAACAGCAACTGTCACTAAATACTTTTACCAGTGACCCAAATCTTGTACATTTAAGAGAATGACCTCTTATGAAAAATGAAATAAAATAAAATAAAAATGATTTTGCCCTCTGGAAATTTATTTTTGAAAGTGGAAGAGAAACAATAGGCATAAATAGCATGTAATGTACATATTAGAGTTATTTTATTTGTTGAGGATAATAATTTTTAATATGCTCCTTTTTTTCATTCACTAGTTAATGTAATCTATAAATTATTTTTCTGCTAAAACAATACAGAGAAAATTGTTCCTGACTGCTTTTTGTGACCAAAACTCAGGGCAGATACATATAATAAGTCAGGAAAACTATTGAGGCCATTGTTCATTTCAATGATAACTTAATAGTGAAGTTTTGTAATCTTACTCAACTCTGCATTATGTTAGAAATTGTATGTGGTAATAATAATAATAATGAGCATGAAGAGAAGGAAGATGAGAATTAATATGCATTGTGCAGATATTCTATATACATAATCACATTTTATATTTATGAAAACTCTATCAGAGAATTACTGTTATTTTCCCCCTTTTTACAAATAAAACTGAAGCACTGCAAGTGCCTGTATGAGTTCTTATAAGCAGTAAGTAACAGAACCAAGACTGTTTGACTCTAGACTCTGATGTTTTGAGTTTTGGCCTTCCGAAGCATCAGACACTCTGATTTTGGACAGGTAACAAGGACATAGATTAAGTCTAGAATGTAGAAAATGACTAGAACCATGAATTCTTATATTAATGCTGTAATATGAATAGGAACTCTAAAGATGATTTATAAAAGGAGATAGTGATGTGAGTTGGAATCATTGCAAGAAAATGTTTAAAGAAGGTGGAACCTGATAATGAATAACATCTAGGTAAACTGAGATTGGAGGGCAGGGTGGGAGATTGTACACAGGGAATAATGTGAATATAGGCAGCTGGGTGCAAATTGGACATATATATCTTTGGGGAAAGGATAGCTGAAAAACTGCCTCAAATGTCCCCAGTCAGTCTCTATTACATTTTAATTTAATCCCAAATATTACATGGGACATACTTATATTTTTAAAATGGTATTTATCTGATATTTAAATTTATTTGGACAGCTGGTATTTTTATTTGCTAAATCTGGCAACCTTACATAACACTTAAATTTATCTTGTTTTTAAAAACTGTCTTTCCTCCCCTACTCCCTTTGCTAGAATAGATGCTCCAGCCAAGCAAGACCCTCACCTGTCTCTTTCCCCCACCCTATCCTCCACATGTAGAATAGTCCCTGGCACTTGTAGGTGTTCAATAGATGTTTGTGTATGAAAAGGGAAAATATTTTTACTAAGTATTTATTTATTTAATTCCAAAGTTATCATATTTGAAAGCAGAGAAACAAAAAATAAGAAATTTAATTTTGGGTTGGGAAGTGAAAGATGGGCTACAGAGAGGCAGTAAGTATGAAAATATAAACATAAGTAATCTGGAAAGGAAAAAATGCACAGAACATATGGAGGGTTTTAGAGGGGAAGGGAAGAGAAGAAGAAGGCAGCAAGCCCTAACCTGGGAGGAATGGGAGAAGAGAGAACAGCGTTTATTGAGAGGTAGGGGAAGATGAAGGGAACTACAATTTTAAAAAGGAGGGAAAAAGGCCCTCTTAAACTACTATATAACCTGATGTAGATGAAAAATGACATGAATAGCAACAGATGTTCTCTTTATAACTCTTTTTTTTCATTATACCAAGATGGATTAGAAATGTGCAAAACAAAAGAGCAAACTAAGCCAAATTCTTCTAATGCTCTAACTGCAGAAACAGGGCTGTAACCAATTTTATTTTTTTTTTTTACTTTAAAAAAGGGGAATGATTTTATCCAGACTAGTACTTCCATTTTTTAGACTATGAAATATAATATTATAGAGTTGCTCTTAACTAAAATGTCAAATTTCAGTTGGGTACACATTTAGGTTCTTTAAACAAAGGTTCTGATAGATTTATTTAGAGATTTCATGACTAGAATCCAATAATGCAGACTCTTCCCAATTCATTAATTTGAAAAATTAAGTTTCTATAACCTATTTCTCTGATAGTTTTCTCTTATATATGTGGCACCTGCCTCTCTTCATCTATAGGAGGATTTAGCATAAGATGGCATCTGATTTAGCACAAAATGGTACATTACACAATTTTAGCTTTAAATGTCAACATTTTATGATGTTCAGTAAATGCTATCATGACTTCCAGATGTTCCACCACCTGAATCAGATTTAAGTCATGGTACAATCTTTGATACAGATGTTTGAGAAATAGAGAGGCACATGCATGTTCAAATATATCATCTCAGCCCAAGCTCAAAAAACACCTTTTCTCCAGCCAGATTGCCAATTTCAAAATAGGGTTAAAATATTCTTCTCAATGGGAAATGTAACCTATCTTCTCCTGTTGATGTTAGTGTCACAACATTTACCTCCTTTTTCCCTGGAGGCCACCAATGGGATTACTAATGCTCAATGTCATGAGCACTACTGGAAGAAGGAAGTGACAATTCAAAACAACTTAATAACTATTGGATAACTATTTTTTTTGCAAGATAAGATGCTCTGAAGGTTCCAGAGAAGTAGTAAACACAATCCCTACTCTCAATAACTCAAGCCACGTTGGCAAAATGCCAGGTAAATATGGCCAGGTTAACAGTACAATATTTAAAGAAATTTAAATTTAAGAGATAGTGAACATATATACTTATGTGCATTTTGGCAATAAACTGAGACAGAAAAAGCGTCAAAAATAAAGGCAAAATATAATGGTAATAGGAGAAATACAAGAAAAAAATGATAAATGGAGGATCACATCCAGCCCCTGCCTTCCGGTGTGTTAGTGTGTTCACCAACTAATTATAAATTTTGTTACTTTTACTAGTTGGTTTATAAATTGAAATGCATTTCTTAATTTTATTATTGCTTTTGGTCAGTACAACTCAGAAGTAGTCTATATACCAAAAATATAAAAGACACTAAATTATAAACAGTATCAAGACCATCTTTGTATCTTCTTCCTCAACCCAGAAGAGAGTCAGAAATACAGTAGATGCTCAATAAATGTTGCATTTGTTACTTAGTTAACTAAATGACCAATAATTATATTTTTCATTGATAAGACATAAAGCTATGATCAAGATATGTATGCATTACATAAAACTTTCCAAATCATATTCTATAAAATATTAAATCAGTTAGATGTACCACTGGGGTTGGAGAGGCAGTTTCTGAATTGAAATATATTGGAAAAACATATGCACTCATACTCTCTCCCTCTCAGATATTCACAATGCATGTTAATGTTGAGTTTGAATTATAGTTTTTCTAGTTCCTAAGTGGGAAAAGTTGTCATGTAGCTAAGATACCTGAAATTTAAAAAATATATACTACCTTTGCTATGAATAAAATAGAGGAGAGAAAAATTTTATAAAATATCAATATGATTTACAAATAATTATTTGGTACATATTTTATGGGTAATATGATCACGCTATAGCATTTAAGCATATACATCATGATCTCAGGATCCACGGTAAGTCATCTTTGGCTTTAAAGCATTCTATATGGTGCCTAAAATAAATTGAGTTAATAAAAAATTTAAGATAGTAACAGAAATGTCAAAGGGGAGTTATCATGTACTCTACAGGGATGTATACTATACTTGGGAGAGACCAAGTATGCAACAGTACTCAGCCCATCTTGGAACACCTGGGTAATGTGGACAATAACAATAAAATATCAAATGTACCATGTAGCACCTGTGTACGTGGGGCCATACTCAACATCGTATAAACTTAAATACTGATGTTCTGCAAAGCATGTATAGAACAGTATTGATCATAGTGGTAAGAAGTCAAGAAAGTCATTTCTTCTACTCCTACCTTATAAATTATGTGAGGGAGTTCTTTCAAGTAAGCTCTGCTGTTGTGATTAAGAGTTCTATTTAGATACTTCCACTTATCTTTTTGACTTCTGGAAATGGAATATACTGTAGTCAACATCTATGCACACGGATTTGAGCCAATTACAAGTTAGTAGTTAAATGTTCAATGATAAGTGATTGTGGGTCATAAGGCTTGATACTTTAGTAAATAAAATCAGAAGGAAACTTAGCTTTGGAGTATCTGTAGTACCTGAATAGCTGGTGAGAGATCAATATATTTTCACTTTTGTGGCCCTGTGCCCCAGTTTAGTATTTGTCATTAGTTTGAGGGATTTTTCAAAAAGTGTGATTCAATTAATGCATTAATAAAGAAATCATGTCTGTTTTGATTTTATATTTCCGGTACCTAGATCAAAGCTATGTATATACTAGGTGCTCAATACATAGTTGTACTCAACAAGGAATGTTAATTGACCAAAGAACTACTTCAGACTATCCTTCCTTAATATTAGATAGTAGTGGTAAAAGTGCTTGTGATTGTGCATTTTTGAAATGTCACCACACATCTTCCTTAGTTAATTAGGCAACTAGAGACCTGATGTTTAAGTTACACAGCTGATATAATTTAGAATTAGAGTAAATGTCTATGGAAGTTTCATTAAAGTATCTACAAATCCCTACCTCTGCTTGACCACATAGAAACATTATATTACATAACATCTCATAACCTTAAGACAGTGTTTACCAAACTTTAATAGAGTTAAATTGGTGGACCAGACAGCATCATGACTGATCAATTCCAAAACTCCAGAGCATCTTACAATTGCAATTGCAATCTGTATGACCAGGTGAATTGCCAGGACACTATCAATGATATATTTATCTTAAGCTCCATTATCCATAAAATTCACTGAGTTTAACAAACATATTAAATACATATTTTCTATGTGCCAAACCTCATCTATTAAAAGTAACTATAACTGACAGAGCATTTCTTCTTAGGAACTTTTAGTCTGGAATATATAAATTTAAAAAATGTAATATGTCATCAGGGGATATGTGGGTTATATTTTGCTATATACAGCATAACAAAGCACTCCAACACTGGGTGTCTTAGAAATAATAAGCATTTATTTTCTCCATGTCTGTGGCTCGTTTATTTAGGGCTAGGCTAGTCAGCTCTTCTAGTCTCTGCTGAATTTGCTCATATAGCCAAATGTCAGCCAGCTGTGGGCTGATCTGGAATGCTGTGGCAGGGAATAACTGGTGTGATTCAGAACTCTGTCACAAAGCTTATCCTCCAGCATGCATTCATAGAAATTGCAGAAGAGTAATAATCACATATAAATGAGCACAAGTATTTTCAAGGGTCTGTCTAAATCATATGTTAACATATCATTAGCCAAAATAAATCATATAGCCAACCCCAGCATCTGAATAAGAAATCACTAAGTCACATGGCAAATGGTACAGATGCAGGCTGGGATGACAAATAGAGACTATTCCTTCCTGGCAAACAGCTATGGAGAAATACAAAGAAGGGTGAGGAGATATCGAGAGTGAAAGCACCAGGGAAGGGGCCAAATCAGTTGACATTTGAGCAGATATTTAATTCAGTGGAGAAGATAGCCATGTAGATAGTTTGGAAAAGAGAATTCTAGATAGAAGAAAGAAGAGGAAATCCAAAGGCCCTGAATTCAGCATGATTGAGAAAGAGCAAGGACACTGGAGAAGAGAGAAAGAGAGTAGTAGGAGATCAAGTCAGATAAGAATCCAAAGGGGGAAAATGGCAGGACTTGTGGACCATGGCGAGGACAATAGTCTGTTCAATAAATGGTGTTGGAAAAATTGGACAGGTGCATGCAAAAAGAAGGAAGGAAGGAAGGAAGGAAGGAAGGAAGGGAGGGAGGGAGGGAGGGAGGGAGGGAGGGAGGGAGGGAGGGAGGGAGGGAGGGAGGAAAAGAAGAAACCAAACCACACCACACACAAGAATAAACTCAAAATTAATGCAATAATAAAATGTAAGACATGAAACCATAAAAATCCTAGAAGAATTCATAGGCAGCAAAATCTCAAACATTTCTTGTAGCGATGTTTGCTGATATATCTCCTAGGGCAAGGGAAACAAAGGAAAAATAAACAACTAGTACTACATCAAACTAAAAAGCTTCTGCACAGCAAAAGAGACCATAAAAAAAATGAAAAGAGAGCCCACTGCATGGGAAAATATATGCCAATGATACATCTGATGAGGAGTTAATTTCCAAAATATATAAAAAAAAACTCATACAACAACAAAATGAAGACAAACAATGCAATTAAAAAATGGGCAAAGGATATACAGATGGCCAAGAGACATATGAAAAGGTGCTCAAAGTCACTAATCATGAGAAAGATGCAAATTAAAATGACAATGTGGTATCAACTCACACCTATCAGAATGCCTACCATCAACAAATGAAAGTGCTGGTGAGGATGTGGAGAAAAGGTAATCCTAGTGCACTGCTAGTGGGAATGCAGACTGGTTCAGTCACTATGGAAAATACTATGGATTTTCTTCAAAAAAAATATGGAACTCCCATTTGACCCAGTCATCCTACTTCTGGGAATACATCCTAAGAATTCTGAAACATTAATTTGAAAGAATATATGCAATCCTGTATTCATAGCAGTGCTATTTACAATAGCTAAGATCTGGAGGAAACAGCCCAAGTGCCCATTAGTAGATGAGTGGATTAAAAAAATGTGGGACATTTACACCCTCAAATACTATGCAGCTTTAAAAAACAGGGATCTCTTTCCCTTTGAGACAGCACAGAGGCACCTGGAGAGTATTATGCTAAGCAAAATAAGCCAGTCAGAGAAAGACAAGTATCACATGATCTCACTTATATCACATGTGGAATCTAATGAACAAAATAAACTGACAAACGAAATATATCCAGAGACATGGTAGCATGAAACAGACTAAAGAATCTCAAAGGGAATTGAGGTGGGGCAGGGAGAGATTAACTAAAGAATTTATATGCATATATGCATAACCCATGGACACAGAAAATAGTTTGGTGAAGTCCTGAGGACAGGGTGTGAATAGGATGTAGAGGGTCAATGGGGAAAAAGAGGACACCTGTAATACCTTCAACAATAAAGATATATTTAAAAAATTATGAATGACACAGAAAGAGAAACAACAAAAACAATCCCATTTACCATTGCATCAAAATAATTAAGATACTTAGGAATAAACTTAACTGAGTAAGTAAAAGATTATACTCAGAAAACTACAGGACATTGAAAAAAGGGATAGAGGAAGACATAAACAAGTGGAAGAATTATACAGTGTTCATGGATTGGTAGAATCAACATCATTAAAATGTCCATACAACCCAAAGCAATCTACAGATTCAATGCACTCCCCATTAAAATACCAATGGCATATTTCACAGACCTAGAACAAACTCTCCAAAAATCCACATGGAATAAAAAAAGACCCCCAATAGCTGCAGCAATCCTAAGAAAGGAGAACAAAGTTGGAGGGATCACAATACCAGATATCAAGCTATATTACAAAGCCACTATTCTCAAAACTGCCTGGTATTGGCACAATAACAGACATATAGACCAATGGAACAGAACAGAGAACCCAGAAATTGACCTAAGCCATTATGCTCAATTAATATTTGACAAAGGAGGCAAGAGAATACAATGGAGTCAGGACAGTCTCTTCAATAAATGGTGTTGGGAAAATGGGTCAGATACATGCAAAAAAAAAAAAAAAATCAAACTAGACCACGAACTTGCACCATACACAAAAATAAACTCAAAATGGATAAAGGACTTAAATGTAAGAGGGAAAACCATAAAAATCTTAGAAGAAGCCATAGGCAGCAAAATATCAGACATATGTCATAGCAATATCTTCATGGATACAGCTCCTAGGGCAATGGAAACTAAGGAGAAAAAAATGGGACTACATCAAAACAAAAGGCTTCTGCACAGCAAAAGAAACCATCAACAAAACAAGAAAACCCTCTGCATGGTAGAACATATTTGCCAATGTTATATCCAATAAGGGCCTAATCTCCAAAAATTATAGGGAAATCATACATCTTAACAGAAGGAAGATAAACAAAACAATCAAAAAATGGGCAAAGGATTTAAATAGACACTTTTCAAGAGTGGGCATACAGAAGGCCAAGAGACATATGAAAACATGCTCAAAGTCACTAATCATCCAAGAGATGCAAATCAAAACAACAATGAGATACCATCTCACACCTGTCAGAATGGCTATCATCAACAAATCAACAAATGACAAGTGCTGACGAGGATGTGGAGAAAAAGGAACGCTCATGCACTGCTGGTGGGAATGCAGACTGGTGCAGCCACTGTGGAGAACAGTATGGAGTTTCCTTAAAAAAAATTAAAAACGGAACTTCCATTTGATCCAGTAATCCACTTCAAGGAATATATCCCAAGAAATCAGAAACACCATTCAGAAAGGACATATGCACCCCTATGTTCATAGCAGCACAATTTACAATAGCTAAGATTTGGAAACAGCCTAAGTGCCCATCAGCAGATGAGTGGATTAAAAAACAGTGGTACATCTACACAATGGAATACTAAGGTGCTGTAAAAAGGAAAGAACTCATACCATTCGCAACAGCATGGATGGAACTGGAGAGCATTATGCTAAGCAAAATAAGCCAGTTGGAGAAAGATAAATATCACTTATTTGTGGAATATAATGAACAACATAAACTGGTGAACAAAATAGATCTAGAGACAGAAGCATGGAACAGACTGTCAAACTTCAGAGGAAAGGCAAGGAAAGGGGAGGGCAGGTAAGAGATAAACCAAAGGACTTGTATGTATGCATATGAGCATTACCAATGGACACAGACACTAGGGGGTGAGAGCATGTGCTGGGGGGTAAAAGGAGACATATGTAATACTATATGTAATACTTTAAACAATAAAGAATTTTTAAAAATTATGAGTGAGATGGGAAACCACTAGAAAATTTGAATCTGATACAATCAGGATATAACTTTGAATGAAAGGATTGAACTTAGGTTTTTTAGGCTTATCTCTGACTCCTGTGAGGAGGATCAATTATAGGAAGGCAAGGCTAGAAGAAGGGTGGACAGTTAGGATAGTATGGTCTTAATAGGCAGCAACAGAGTGGTGGATGTGTCATGAGAATAGCATGAAGATGGTGAGGTGAAATACTGGGTATTTCTAAGGTACTACTAACAAGATTTGCTACTGGTTGGTGTACTAGTTGACATTACACACACACACACACACACACACACACACACACACAACATATATACATTCATTTACTAATTAAAATATGTTCATAGTTAAAACAAACAAAAAAAGACTTTTCCCTGTAGCACGTAAAGTCATCTCATTTACCCCCAGAAGGTGGAATGTGAGCACCTCATCTTGAAAAATATGGTCTTGCCTTTAGAAAAACATTTAGATTAGTCACCCAGGTTAAAACTTCTAAAATAATTTAAATGGTCAAAAACTCTTAGATTAAAAGGTCACAGACTCTTAAATTTTCTTGGTAACTCAAAATGTAAACTCCAATAAATGACATTTATTTTACTAGAAACTTGCAAAAGGAAAGTTCTCGTTTCCTATGTTAGTGAGAAAGCAAATGCTTTCAATGTCTTGATGATTTCCCCATTACCACAAAAATTCTGGCATTGATTCCTCACATCAGGGACTTTTTCTCAAAGTGTTTAATAAGCTAGGTTTTATTTCCTTGGATTAATATGTTCATAACTTGTGAAGCTGCCCATGAGTTCTTTCTCATAGGAATCGAGGCACACAACTCTCAAAATTATAAGCACCTGCTACTGTTGGAAAGATGCTATGTAAAGAGAACAGAGTGTGGCCCCTTTCCCTAAAAATTGTAAGAATATAAATATGTTTTATTCTTGCTGTCACTTTATTTTATTAAAATGAAAAGTAGTTTTCACAGGTATTAAATTTTCATTTTGCCCCGGAAAAAAAGAGTGAAAATTTCTGCAAAAATTATAAATTTCCACAACAGCAACTTCATAAAAATGTATGATCTTGCTCTTCAGGGTGCCTCCTCACTTATTTGAAATGAAAAACTGTTTGTACCCATGGTTGGAAATACACACATCAGGAAAAATTAATCATGCAAATATTTGCAAAGCGGGAACAGTAATTGTTGGGAGCCTCCGCAGTGGGCTGCTGCACACCATCACAGAAAGAAAAGCTGGGAGCGATTTCAAAGGACAACCCACTTGTACAAAGCCAGGATTGAAGCCCCACCTGATGGACTGACAACGCTAACAAAAAACATCCCGGATTTGCTACTGAAGGAATGAAGTTTTGAGAGTCATATTGCTAAATATTTTCAGAAATAAAATAATTTTCATTAAACATCTGCAAAGGGTACAAGGGTAGGCAAGATTTACAAATTAGAACTGGCATTGTGTATGTGAGTATGTGCATGTGTGTGCGTGAGTGCATGTGTGTGTGTGTGTGTGCGCGCGTGCGTGTGTGTGTGTGTGGAGTGGCTATTGGCTCTAGCAAAGTTCTTCCTGTCTTTAAGGAATATTATTATGAAGCTTCAGATTTATGTTGCTTTATAGTTTTCAGAAGAGAAGGGGTATTATTTTTTATTTATTGCAAGTAATTTTTCACATTAATGGGAAGTTTAGTTTTAAATGAAATGTAATTGCTGTTACATTAAAGAATAAAAAAAGTTGACTGGTCCCACTGGAAGAGCATTATCAAGAGCATTGGGAAGGGACGTTGATGAGTCATGGAATGGTTCTGTATGTGACCTGGAACATGATACTGGGTCCTTCTGGGTGCTGGACATGAAGGTTGGATGTGAGACCTGCTTAAAGGTCAATCAACTCCCAATGTGTATCTTTACCTACAGATCTCTTCATCCTTCTTCTCATAAGGGATGGAAGGAGCAGGAAAGCAACTTACTGTGATAAGAAATCAGAGGTTCCTAATAGAAATGGCTACATAATGTGTGGGGCCCAGGAGAGAGGAACAATGTGGGACTCTGTTAAAAATGTATCAAGAATCGCAAGATGGTGACAGCAGAGCATTGAGCAAGTTAGGTGCCCTGTCCGACTGCACAAGAGTGACACTCATGAACACAGTCTTGATTCCTAAAGTTAAAACTGTAGTCCTCAAAGCCAGGATTTATGGCATCTTTTGGATACTCAGGCCTAACTGCTGGTGAGACATCTCCAATCTCTATGGAAGGGACTAAAGGACTCATTCATTCAGGTGAGTTCAAAAAATATCTTTAACAGACCTACCTGAAATGGGGCTTTTGAAAGCTATAGAATTTTGTTTTGTTTTTTAGTTTCCCCTTTAAAATGGCCATCTTGGAATAAGCTCCTAGCTGGCATTAAATTTTCTAAACATGAGAAAGTCTTCTGTGTTTTATTTTTTAAAACTTTGCAGGCCACAAGCCCCTGCTACCTTACCCTACAGTCTCAACTGCACCTTAGGTCATGCAGCATTAATCTCATGCCTAAGGGAATCATGCCAAGACTCCTTACCCCTTTCTCTGATCCTGGATTCTCTTCTTTTTAATAATTACTTATACAGTCATGTTTATTTATACATACAATATATAATACTAGAAATTCGTGCAAGGGGGTTGGCCACTGCCACCACAGTGGCTGCCTCTGCCTCAGCCCCCGCTGCCTCTGTGGCTGCCCCCGCCACCACGGCTTCATCTGGAAGGTCATCCAGAAAGTCATCTGGTCTAATTAGCATATTACACTTTTGTTAATATATATATGAAAGCCTAAGTGACTGAACGACCAAATAGCCAGTCGACCAGTCGCTATGATGTACACTGACCACCAGGGGGCAGATGCTCAATGCAGGAGCTGTCCCCTGGTGGTCAGTGCATTCCCACAGCCAACCTCCCATGGCTGGTCAACCTCCCACAGTCCCTTTTCCCAGCGGGTCAGGCAGCCCGATAGGACCCGATGGCCAGCCAGGCCAAGGGACCCCACCTGTGCACGAATTCATGAACTGGGCCTCTAGTATAATCCTATATAATAAAAGGATAATACACAAATTGACCGAACAGTGGAATGACTGGTCGCTATGATACGCACTGACCACCAGGGAGCAGATGCTCAATACAGGAGCTGCCCCCTGGTGGTCAGTGCGCTCCCACAGAGGGAGCACTGCTTAGCCAGAAGCCGAGCTGATGGCTAGCGAGCACAGCAGCAGTGGCAGGAGCCTCTCCCACCTCCGTGGCAGCACTAATTATATATTCCTGCTTGTACCCCAGTGCACGAATTATATATTATACATTTAAGGTAGCTGTACCAAAGAAGGCATGAGAAATTAACAGAAATAAACAATAACAATTAACTCAACTAAGTAAATAAAACAAAAATGGGCAAACAAAAATAATACTTTAATTATAGGCTTCCTTTTGTTGTTATTTGGTTAAACATTTGTGTTCTCTGATTTTCTTTTAGTGAAGATCCCTGATGATTTCTTGAGCATTCAAACCACTAATTTTTGAAGGAGAGAAAAAGATATTTTGTTCTTTTGTGATGAGTCAATAATATAAAATGAGACACAATTGCTCAGCCAGGTGCCCCTTCACATATCCAGCTGCTTGGGAACACTGATAGTCTCACTTAAACCAAGATAAAGAGCGATCCTTGGTATGCTCCCCGCATCCTCCTACTTGTGTATCTTCAAGGCTGACCACAGCGACCAAGTTGTGCTGTTTTTACCCATATAAAAGTATTCATGAAAGAGAGGGAGGAAACAGCATGATTTTGCCCTTGCCCTCACCTCTGCGACCTTCTGATTGTAATGTCAACTGGATTCTAAACAGTCAACTCTCTGTTATCTGTACTGTCAATCCTCTGGTGTAAATCTTGCTTTAATGTTCTGCTGGAATAATTAGGCTTGATCTGCCAACACAATTAACTATCTTTTGTTTATTTTTACCTCCCCATGCAGCCTGCCACCCCAGCAGGAGGACTTCAAACTTCAACACTCAATTACTTTCTCCACCCAGGAGAGATATAAGAAGTAAATAGAGTTAATTCAGTGGAGCAAAATTGAGTTTCATTTAGGCTGATTCATCATATGAATCTCAGCCAACTATAGTTTCTAGCATAGAGCAGGGAGAAGGGAACAACTCTGTGTAAGGAGCAGCGTGGAGAGGTATACAACTTTCAGCTTCTCCAAAGATCAGTGCATCACCAAAGATCCTCTTGATAGAATTTGTTGTATAGACACAGCTCCTGCCAAAAGGACACTACTGACTCCAGAAATGACAACGAGAAAGAAATCATAATATTTGTGATTCTGCTAATTCCACAAGCATCATTGACAGGATTAAAGAGAAACCATAGGCATAAAATGGTGTCACTCATGCTAAAAGTCCATGATATCCAAACCTAGATGTAATACTTGATCTAGTTGCAGTTTCAGCCTTTCTTAAAGCAATCTTAATGAACCAGTCTGGAATTTTCTCGTTAAAGCCAATGGGGAAATTAGCCACCCAGGCCCTCTCCATCCCCCAAAGAAAGGAAAGGCAAGCTTTCCCTTTCCCTTTCTCTTTACCCCATCTCCCCCAAATGTTATGGCCCCCAAATAACCCTTTCTCTCACTAATAGCTCCCTTGTCCCACCCTTCTTTCTATAAAAACCTTCCATTGTGTATAAACCCTCAGAGCACTCTTCTAGTTACTAGATGGGATGCTCCCCATTCATGGATTGCATAATAAGGCCAATTAGATCTTCAAATTCACTCTGTTGGATTTTGTTTTTTAACACCAGAACCTTCCAGACACTATGCAAAAATTTTATTGCATCTGATTTTCATTTGCATTAAACTTATAGAAGATTTCTTTTTGCTGAATATTTATTTCAACTTTTTAACTCTTCAGAAGATACAGGACTGGGTGGGGAAAGTGTAAAGCTAAAGGGAGGTAGAACACATTCCCAGCCAGCATTTTGGTGTCCATCTCCCATAGGTGTAAACACCACACAAGCACTCCTACTGGTTAAACTACAGAAGAGAGAGGGCCATGGGCCCTTTCTGTAATGATTGCTCAGAAGTTTGGAACCTAAGTCTCTATGGCTGTTTCAAAGGGTTATGAATTCCCAGAGCAGCAGACCAATTCTTATGATTAAGGACATCTGTGCTGTTGAATGCACATTCTGAAAAGACATGATCTGGACCAGCCTTAATGCTGCTCCCCTCCAATTAGCTAGATAATCCAAAAATGCACAGATCCACATTGCCTGTCAGAGGCTCTGACCCAGGAAGAAAATACATGGTAGTGCCATTACAAAGGCCTAACTTTATTCTGACCAATCCACCTGGGGACACCAGCAATCCACTTATATTTTGGTGGTTTTTTTAATTAATTAAACAAATAACTGATTTATGAAGGTTTTTCTGTCTAGAAGGGGATGTCAAATTAGCCACAAGGAAGCGCAGATCAAATCACAGAAGAAAATGTCATTAGTCCAAAATTATATACCCATCGCCTTTTCCCTACCATCCACCGTTACTTCTGAGATAATATGCTTTTCAAACTTGCTAAAAATGCAGAGACAATGCAACTCATCCCAACTTAACCCTTCAACGGCCGAGATGAACTTTGGTACAGGCAATATTTCAGATGTCTGAAAAGTTCAGGGATCTCTCTAATTAACTGTCGAAAGGGAAAAGAGAGGATTTAATACTTTATTTTGCCAATCCAAAATCATCAGTGGTGTGGCCATAGCTCCTGGAATCACCAGGGACTGCATACCTCCCTACTCAACTTTGTTAGAAATTTTTAGGTCTTTCATATGACAATGACTTGCAATATATAGTCACTGTCTCCTGGCGAGGAGTGAGGTGGAGAGAAGGGGGAAAAGCCCAGCAATTACTGTGCAATTCTCAAATCTGCCTGTGATTTGTGAGACACATCAAGAGATGCTGGCAAGATGAATCTGTGAAGATCCCTCTGATAGAGGAATAATGAGTTGACAAAGACCAATGTTCAGTTGGGTCCAAGCCCAATAAGATTACTGCTCAGCATCATCAATATTGTCTCTGTTTGGAACTGACACAATCAGACTGGAATCAATTGTATTTTCTGCAGCACTGTCACACATGATTTTTAACTTTGGCTCACAACTCTGTATAGGAGTTTGCAGATGTTGGCAGATTTTTGCTAAGTTACGGGATGTCATTATTAAATAGGAGTTGCACTCCACAGTAATTTGTGGTTCTGCAGTGTTTCTCTGAAGTGTGTATATTGAAGAGGGAAGACAAGGAATGAGAAAAGGAAGGATTAGCAAGAGGAATTTTTCTGGTTAACACTTTAGCCCCCACCTCCCTTTTTGTTTTGGTTTTCTTATTGTGATGACCAAATACCATGTGTAAATTTGTAAGCTGATTCTTAGCTTCAACTTAATTTAAGTTGGGGATCAAAAAATTGTAGTGAAACAAAGAATCATGAAAAATTTCCTGCTGTGAAACAATATTGCTCTTTCACCATCAAAAGGCAGAGGGTATATAAATAGATGACTCTGTCTACAATATATTAGAAGATGTTCAAGGAGTTGGAAAATTCAATAAGCAATATGATTTTCAAACAATCCCTGCAGTCTCCTCCAGTGGATTTTATGAGCCATTATTCCCTCCTCAGAAAGCTATCATGTGTCATGAGATCTACTTGTGCCTTTGGCCATGCCCATATGGGCACCTTAGACCTCAGATACCAGCTGACTGACCCAGTCATCCAGAAACAATGTGGCTGATGGTCACATTGCAGAAGTGAAAAAAATGCAAAAAGGAACAGGTGCTGAATTTCCCTTTTGTCACAAGTATATATAACATTGGCTCTACTGGATCTTCCCCACTGAGATTCATCTCAACATAAATGTTGTAAGATGTAAGAGCTGTGGAAAGACAACCACATTTGCAGTGCTGAATTCTTCAACTCAATAGGCTTAGATTTTAGCTAAAAAAGTCAGGTCTTTATACCAAACTAAATGTCACTAATCCTATCCCATCAGTTCTAATCATAGTCACTAAGGGTCTCTCTCCCAAGTCCAAGAAAACACCAATGTTCTGGAATTTTATGCAAAGCAGACAATTATGGTGGCCTCTCTGGTCTGGTTAACTCTGACATGGCTTTTGTCCAAGCCCATGTGGTTTCCTGAGAGGCATGTCTGTGCTTATCTTCCTAGGAAGAATATCTCTGTAGAGTTGAAAACATTGATACCTATGATCTAGCTTCCTTAGGTGGCTTACATATTCATCTCCTGATTCCTGCTTGCACCCCAGGCTCTATGAAGAAGTCGAAATACCAATTCCAAGGTATTCCAAACCACGGCTGCTTCTCCTTTTGGAGAAATCTTTCCCTTCATACTCACTGCAACAACCATTCCCCTCCCCTCCACAGTTCTCACTTCTCTCCATTTCTCTGGTATAACCCCTCAAAGAATTCAGGTTAGAAAATAAATCAGAAAATAAACCTGCCCTTGGGCTATTTTGATTTTGACTCCATCACAAAGGTCATATTAACATCTCAAAATGGAGTTGGAAAAATAAGAACAAAATCATTGAAATCTTAATAAATTATTCTGTCACACCTGCAGCTAGGTGGCCTGGAAAAAATCCCACCATAATCCCAGATATAAAGTCTCACCATAATCTCAGATCCAATAAAACTAGGAAATTAATACCTGTGAGGGTCAAAGGAGGGCAGGGATATAAAAATGTTTTTGGCGATGCTAAAATCTTAGCAGTAGCCTGGCCGACATAGCTCAGGTGGTTGAGCATCAACCTGTGAACCAGAAGGTCAGGGTTCGATTCCCGGTCAGGGCACATGCCCAGGTTACAGGCTTGATTCCCAGTGTAGGTCGTGCAGGAGGCAGCTGATCAATGATCCTTTTTCATTATTAATGTTTCTATCTCTCTCTCTCCCTCTCTGAAATTAATAAAAACTATTTTAAAAAATAAAATAAAATCTTAGCGGTAGCAGTTACTCTTTATTGTGTAACGCCCCCTGCAATGCAGACAGCAGTTTGCAGTTGGGAGATGAGAGAGAAAGAAGAGAGTCCAGTCATCCATATACTTGATTTCCAAAGTGGTTTGGATCTGGTCTGAATAGAATGCTCTGTTGGACTCCACATCATCTGAAACCCTGGAGTCTTTGCAACCCCATCATGTTCAGCACTCCTCTGGCAGACTAGAAAATGCCAGTTGCTCATTAGGCAAACCTCGTGGTACAACATCATTCTCAGGGGAGGAGGGTCTGGACACCAGTTTGGCCTTAAATATCATGAGTATCTAAGGAAGTAGAGGGAAAATGTTGGTGTGCATATTTGATTTGAATTTTTAGTGTGCAGCATTGAAGATTTTAGTACCCCTTGAGGGTATTTAAATAAATGTCATTGTTGGGGCTGGCCATATATATAAGTGGGCTAAAGCCTCTGAATATTTGGTTTCAACAGACCAAAGCATCACTCACTGAAAATGGAACTCCCATGAGGTACTTCTGCAGCCATAGATGTACTTCCTTAAGGAAATACTTAATTCAACTAGAATCAGATATTGCTTGATGCCCTAGATATAGATAGAGAGAAGCAAGTAGGTTAATTTATCTGACCATCACACAGCAGGGTTTTGTGTCTTGAGAATCTAGGATGAGGAGGAGAGCATTATCATGTGAAGGAGAGAGGAAGTCAAGGCAAATGGGAGGGAGAATGGTGGATGCTGCATAGAGCAGGTAGAATACCAGAGCAAAAATTCCTGAGCATCTAGGGCACAGGTGGTCCCAGACACCAGATTGGAGAACAATGAAGAGATAAGTACAACTGAGGACAGTAAAGGAAAAGCACACAAGATTTGCCTTTGCCACAAATGTTTGCCAGAGCCTTTCCCCCATTCTCATTCAATTCAACAAAATTAACTCAGCGTGAGTACAATTTTATGAGTACCATACTCATAAAAATATGACAGATGTGGCCTGAAGTAGCTATTCAAACATGAGGAACTCATACCTGGTCTGTAGTTAAAATCCACCATGTATTAGCTATATGTTCATATCATTTACATTTTCTAAGTCTCAGTTCCTTCATCTAGAATTTATAGATACTAGCATCTGTTGGGCTAGACAAAGCAGATCTAAGTATATACCCAAACGGCTCAACTACTTTGCCCACTGATAATATGCAGAGGAAAAACAACAACACAATAGACACCCTTAACTGTTCTTCTGACAATAAGATATAAGGAGATGGATTAACATATGTTGGCACACATGATAAACCAAACCCAGGCTTACTGCTGGGTCTGACTCCTGCTTAGGGCCCAAAGTGCAAATTATATTTTAGAAACTCCAATTGCCTATCTAACATGTTTCCAGGGTCTTCACATGTTTTTCTCCACAAATTCCATTAATAAGCACATATGATAAGAGCTCCAAGGAGGATATAACCCTGACACACAAACTGACATTTCCTTTCCTTTCCACCCCTTTCTGCTTCTCCACATTATACCCAGGGTGAAACTAATGATTTGAATTAGGATTATTCAGTGAATCACTCAGTTATCTGCTAGAGTGGTAGCCTAATCAGATATAGACTAGTTAGTAAACTGTAAGATTCATAAAAATCACCCTTTTGAAATGCAGATGTTTCCTGAGGCTGTACAAGCTGCTAGGTTTTATTTTCTCCTATGAATTTTCCAGAAAATATTTTAGGATTAAGAACTACTGCCTCTTTGTCTTGTTGCCTTTAAATGCATAATTTCCTATTCAGGATTCCAAATGTTATAACATGGGTAGATATAATTTAGTGTTATTTTTTTAGGGTAATGGCAAATATCATTATAGAAATTTTTTTCAGAAGTAGCCTAGCCTAACATCATTATTTCAGAACTTCAGATTTACCAGACAGTATAAACATTATAATAGGACATAGATTTCTATATATATGCACAAAGTAAAAATAATTATGAACATGTTTATTTAGGTGTATTTTCTTATTTCTCCAAATAACAAAAGAAATTGAATTTTATTAGATGTTTTGCCTAAGTCAGCATACAATTCCGTCCCCAATTTTCTGTATACGCTATAGCTGGCCCCACTGAATATTGCTATAAATGAGAAAATAAAGTAAAATCAACAGAAAGTGAGGTGGTGTATCTATTCCTCAGTTTGTGATTCTACATAGTTGGATGATTCTCTGTGAAGTAATTTCCCCAGTTCTCCTTGGATCTGAGAGGAACATTTCAGCTTAAAGATTTCTTGTTGGGTTACACTTTCCTCATGTTTCCCCTATATGATGTGCACTGCCAACATTAACGATAAAAGACTATGGAATTTCTCATAAGTAATAACTCTGCTTCATTTTAGTAAGAAGCAGGATACTAGAATGGTTAAAAGATGGCTCTGGAGACACATGGTTCCTTTTCAAATTATCACCTTGTCATTTGTTATCTGCAAGACCTCTCTTTATCTCAGTTTCCTCATTTGTAAAATGAAGATGATAATAGTACACGTCTCATAGGAATTCTGTAAAATTAAGTGAATTAATACAGGCAGAGCACTTAGAACAGTGTCTGGGACATGGAGAGCAACAATTAATGTTAGTTATTTTATGAGAAAATATAGGTGCTGTGCTAGGAAATTAAATAGTTTATATATGGTGAACCCTCATTATGGATATTAAATGTTATTATTTATTAAAATGCTAAATTAGGTTTTAAAATTAAAACCAGTAACAAATTGCATATAAATAATTTAGAGCCTAATAATATAGAAAAATATTTCTAGGTGGAGTATGAGCAAAACTTTTTTTCAAATTCTACAGAAAGAATATTGAGTTATTTCAGTAAATGGAGACAGCATAATTATGATTGAAGGAGGGCAAAGCAGACCCAGAACCACAGACTGAAAGGGATTCCAGACTACGAGATAAAACACATCAGTTAAAGGGGAAGTCAATAACTAAGCATGAGGACAGGCATTATGGGATCTAATAGCACATAATAGAAAATGCTAGTTGGTGGCTGAGGACCCATGATCAGTGAGGTAGGAAAACCTGGGTAATGGTGATAGAGTCAAGATTTTAGCTTTAGAAACCTTGGGAGAGGTCTGTGAACAGGGAATGGGGAGCAGGGTTTCATCTTAGAGCTGGGATATAAGATCATACTCCTGACACTGGATGGAAGTCTGTCAAGAATGAAGAATCCAAATCTTATGATGTCCAGGCAGAAACTCCAGTCTAGGGAAGAATGAAGATCCAGTCATGAGAACCAGAGCATGAGCTGATGGCTATTCCTAAACCAGTGATATGCTTAGAAGTTTAACTGGCTCTCCAGGGAAAAGACTTGGTTGAGATTTAGCGTTTGGCAATCAATTCCCATAGTGTAAATACTCCCAATATAATGATTTCAAGCTACCTGAGTGAAATCCACTAGCTTGCAAAATTCCTAAATAATTAACAAGTGGCTGTCATGAGCCAGTGCAGGTCAGCTCCAGCACACAACAGAAGCCTGGTTTTCAGATTTAAGGGGCAAGATTAAAGACAGATTAAGGAGTCTTAATAACAATGCTGAATCCCCAAATGGTAAGGTAGAACTTATTCCTTCCTACTGCTAAAAAACATCAAGTTTGCTCCTGAGTGACTGGACAAGGCTGAGCTTTCCAGTGGCGCAATCAGATAGCCCCCATGAAAAGAATAGAATTGAATAAGCTTGACACAAGCTGGGATGAATACATTACAGCCCTTACCCATACCGCTTTCTCTGTGAGACTTGGATCAGAAAAAGTGAAACTATGGAATCCTGAGCCACCAACTCTGGCTGACCAACCAGATGAGGCTCAACACAGAAAGTCTGGTCCAGCAACACAGACTCACCAATACACACTTCTGTGGCAGAGACAGTGAATTGCTAAACGCTTCTCTGGGAAAGGATGGTTATTTCATGTTCCTTCTCATAAATTATTCTATTTTTTTTCAGAGTGGAGTATAACAACAACTGATGACAGTAACAGTATCAATCGCTAGCATTCCTTGAGTAAACACTACATGGCTGGCATTGTTCAAGTGCCTTTACTTTGTGGTCTCCATGAACCTATATCAAAGTGCATTTCAAACATGATTCGCTGGTGCCCAGGGCCACCTGGAGAGGGACAGCAAAGCTCAAGGACTGGGGTTTTGCATTCACATCTCTACCTCTGCAGAGCAACTCCACTTACACATATTAAGGTACTAAAATTTCATGTAAGATTTCTTTTCAAAAGGAGATTCTATTGATACATTTTTAAAAATTTGAAAATGACAACCTTAAAATATTCTTATAAACTTGTTATATGCTTTTCTTATTATAAAAATATTAAAATATATATCTAAGATCGCCCTGGCCAGGTAGCTCAGTTGTTTAGAGCGTTGTTCTCATACCCCAAGGTTGTGGGTTTGATCCCCAATCTGGGCACATACAAGAAGTAATCAATAAATGTACAACTAAGTGGAACAACAAATCAATATTTCTCTCTTTCTCTCTCTCTCTCCCTTCCTCTTGCTCTATCTCAAATCAATAAATAAAAAAGAAAATGTGTTTTAAATCTATCTATGGTAAAGT
This sequence comes from Corynorhinus townsendii, assembly GCA_026230045.1. Classification (NCBI taxonomy): domain Eukaryota; kingdom Metazoa; phylum Chordata; class Mammalia; order Chiroptera; family Vespertilionidae; genus Corynorhinus; species Corynorhinus townsendii. The sequence goes on along the minus strand of JAPDVU010000001.1, from coordinate 163,175,956 downwards.
ACAAATAATCACCATCCTAAGATAAGTACTGTTAACTTTTTGTGGTATACTCTTCCAGAATTTTTTTTAATATATTTTATTGATTTTTTTACAGAGAGGAAGGGAGAGAAATAGAGAGTTAGAAACATCGATGAGAGAGGAACATCGATCAACTGCCTCCTGCATGTCCCCTATTGGGGATGTGCCTGCAACCCAGGTACATGCCCTTGACTGGAATCGAACCTGGGACCTTTCAGTCCGCAGGCTGATGCTCTATCCACTGAGCCAAACCGGTTTCGGCTTCCAGAATTTTTTTTAATGTACACATAATAAAGTAGGTTTTATTTTCTACCATTAACAGTTGAAGAAATTTATACTTGCCCAGAGAAACACATATGAGCAGGAATCCTGTCTCAAGTCTGTCTCCTATGTTCCTATTAGGAAAAGTAGGCAGTTACTCATCCTCTCATGCATAGACCACATAAATTGGTTCCTTTGTCTGTCTATGAAATCCAGTGGTACAACTAATGATGACATTCACATCTGTAGTGTCTATGTCTTATATCTGAGTCAAATTTCCCCCAAGGAGGAAGCCCCACACTAAATTCCATAACATATAATGTATACTCATAGGAAGGGAATAGGCCAGATAGATGGTTTATGCCCTAGCCCCAAGAATTTATGTAGTTCTTAAATGTTATCTCTTCCTTAGGCTTTCATCATTAAGCATTAAAACCATTTAAAAGAGATAAGATTGTTATAAACTTTGGAAGGTTTCAAGAGCAAATAAATTCTAGCTTATCAATTTCAGAGTCAAAGAATATTAAAATTAGATTAAAAATATACAGTTAGCCTAACACATTTTGAATTTGGACTAATTGTTTGAAATTCAAAAGAACCCCAGGATATTTTTCACTTGAAACACAGAAATAAAAAATTCATACTAAACAGGCAGAGTTTGCCCTCAAGGTTGAAAACATTAATCACCATGCATCTTACTGTTAACTGTAAAAAATCATTTTTCTTCTGATTTAAAGAGAATTATTTAGTGAGTGTTTTTAACTTCTCCACTTTCCCAAGCAGAGGCAGAAGCATGGGGTCGGGTTCCGGGCTCCTCTGCCCCTGTGCGTCTCCCTTCTCTACAAGGAGTTGCCTTTGATATACGAGGAAGCTCCTGGCCCAGAGAAGAATACACAAAGCCCTGGAAGAAATGAGAGTCTGCAAGGAATATAATTGAGATTTAGCTACAAAATTCAGGAAAGGATTCAACAGTCTTTCCAAGAAAATACACATTAATCCCAAGTAGACATGAACTTGAGGTGACAGGTGAACCAGTAGGATAAGCCTTCACAGAATTTTGCAAGTTTTCTGAGAATCTCTCCGCTGTATCCAAAAGATTATCTAGCTAGAAGTAACCATATTAAAGAAAAAGTTGACTTTGTATAGGATGGGCAAGCATATTTAATTTCAGGAAGGAATTACAATAAATAAAATGTATTTTCTATTTGTACATCTTTTTCATGGTGCCAAACCATCACAACTACCTGACTGGCCTACATGTATGCTTGGGCTCTTCAGCACTGAAACTTCCTAGGTAGGTTCCTAGGTAGCCCTCCTGATATAAAACTATTTTCCATAAGTAATGTTGGAATAAGACTCAAAAGGATTAACCACCCGTTATTTTGGGGTTGATATTTGACTCACCAGGGAGAAGGGAATTTCAGGTTATCTTAAAAATCTGGTTCTGAACACCATCCTTGTGCTACACTACTGTGGTTGACATCCTTTCCCTGAATTTTAGGAAAATGTTCAATATAAAAATGTACTAAAAGTATTGGATTATATATCAAAGCAGATTTTTAAGTGAGCTTACTTTCTTTCTCTGTCTAAATATGTGGAGCCATGAAGTCTACTATCAAATCCAAGGAATTTTAGACAATAAATGTTTAAGATCACTGTCATTCATCCTCTAATCCATTCTTCTTCTCTAGGGACCACTAGAGAAGAATGGAACTATAAGACAATAAATGTAAGAACTTTTTACATGTAATTATTGAAAGACATATGCCTCACACTAATGATGATGACTTTACATAACATTAGCCAAATCTCTGGACAGTTGTTACCCTTTGGAATTCACCCTCATCACATCTCTAGTGAAATAGGTCAGTCATTGCCATACTCTGGATACCTCACTGGATGATCAGAGATTATAGCAACATGTTCATTTTCTAGTTAAGTATTAGAATGTTCACATAAGAAATGTGGCTATTTTAGAGACTAACTTTAATATAATTTCAATATTCTTTGGTTCATATATTTTTTAAAGTAAAATATATTGTGTTACTTACTGCATGCTAGGTCTTACGCTACCTATGGGCATATACTGTACAGGGACTGCTAATAATACTACGCTCATAATTAAATAGAATACTAAATTTTATTGATAAACTTAAGAGAATGGTAGGCATAAATAACCAATGTTAGTATTCAAAAGTGACATCTCCATAGATACTACAGAATTAACATTATGACAATAAATTTGAAAATTTAGATTAAATAGAATATTTAGCTAAATTAACTTAACAAAGCTGAATGTTTAAAATTTGAATAGATTACATGTTAATCACAAAACACTAACAAGAGGATAAAAAGACAAACAACAGAGTGGAATATCTGGAACACATAACTCATAAAGGGTTTCTTTATATAACATAAAAAATTAAAACTGACAACTACATAAAGGAAAGATAGCCACACACAAAAGACAGACCAAGCGATATATGAAAGGGTGTTCAACCTCATTAATAATAAGAGAAAAGGAAACCAAAACTACATAGGATGTCATAAGAATGACTATTATTTTAAAAGAGTAAAATTAACTAATAATGGTGAGAGAGTAGAGAAATGAAGACTCTATAAATCTCCTATAAATGGGTACATCCACTTTGAAAAACAGGTGGACAGTATCTTCTGAAGATGAGCTTACCTGACTCAGTAATTCCTTTCACTGATATCTACCCAACAAAAGAACATGCTCATGTGCACTAGGAGACGTGTAAAAGGTCGTTTATAGCAGCATTATTTCAGTTCCAAACTTAAAATATCTAAACTTTCATCAATTCAGTGAAATACTCTACAGTTCCTAAAACAACATGGTGATTCTCATAAAGAAGCTAGACACACACACACACACACACACACACACACACACACACACAAATGCATACTGTATGATTCTATCTATATAAGTTAAAAAAGCAGATAAAGCTAAAATTCAAGTTTAGGCAGTAAAACTATAAAGAAAAGCAGAAAAGATGGTGGTTACTGTGAATGGGAGGGAGAGAGGAGGTAGTAATTGAAAAGAGGATTCTAAGATGCTGCAACTGATAGTTTTTGACCAGAGTGATGATCACCTGGATGTTCCGTTTGTGGTAAATTATTGAACTATACACCTTTGCTTCATGAATTTTTCTATATATTTGCTATATTTTTAATAAAAGACTTAAAAGAAGATTTTTAAAGTAAAAGAATAAAATTAAGTTTTACCAACTTGGTAATGTAATGCTATGTAGTATTTGTTTTTGTTGTTGTTTGCATAACCAGACTTATTTCATAGATAATTTCAGAATATTACAATATTGGGCAGCTCATAAACAACTGGTAATTGGCATTTCTATAGAAAATTCTAATAAATGCAGCTTCATTTAAGTTTGACCTGTTCTCTGCTAGACATGGAATATGGTATTTGGGTTAATAGGACACTGTAAATAGAATAACTATTTACATTATAGATGAACTACATATTTTTAATGTTAGATTCCACTTTTAAAAATTATTTTAGGGCTAACAATACCAGTTATCAAACTATACTACATAGCCATTGTTATCAAAACAGCCTGGTACAGGCATAATAATAGACATATAGATCAATGAAACAGAAAAGAGAGCCCAGAAATCAACCCACATTTCTATGGTCAATTAATATTTGACAAAGGAGGCAAAAACATATAATGGAGTAAGGACAGTCTTTTTAATAAATGGTGTTGGGAAAATTGGATAGCTACATGCAAAAAAACCCCAAAAATACACACACACACACACACACACACACACCACCAAATTATAGCATACACAAGAATAAAATTCACAATGGATAAAAGACTTAAAAGTGGTGAAACCATAAATATCCTAGAAGAAACCATAGGCAGTAAAATCTCAGACATCTCTCACAGCAATATTTTTGCCAATATATTTCCTAGGGCAAGGAAAACAAAGAAAAAAATAAACAAATGGGACTAAAACAAACTAAAACGTTTCTGCAAGCAAAGTAAACCATCAGGAAAATGAAAAAGAAACCCACTGTATGAAGAACATATTTGCAAATGATACATCTGATAAGGGGTTAATTTCCAAAATATATAAAGTATTCATACAACTCAACATGAGGAAGATAAACAATCCAATTAAAAAATGGGCAAAGGACTTGAATAGACACTTCTCCAAAGAGGACATACAGATGGACAAGAGACATATGAAAAACTTCTCAAAGTCACTAATCATCAGAGAGATGTAAATTAAAACCACACCTGTCAGAATGTCTACCATCGATAAATCAATAAACAACAAGTGCTGGCAAGGATGTGGAGAAAAGGAAACTCTCATGCACTATTGGTGGGAATGTAGACTGTCACAGCCATTGTGGAAAACATTATGGAGTTTCTCAAAAAATTAAAAATGGAATTGCCTTTTGACACAGTGATCCCTCTTCTGGGATTATAACCTAAGAATACAATTTGGATTGAAACAACAATCCAAATGAATATATGCACCCCTATGTTCCTAATAGCATTATTTACAATAGCCAAGATTGTAAACAGCACAAGTGCCCATCAATAGAGGAGTAGATAAAAAAAAGCTGTGGTAGATTTACACCATGGAATATTATTTGGCTGTAAATAGAAGGAGCTCATACTTTTGCAACAGCATGAATGGACCTGGAGAATATTATGCTAAGTGAAATAAGCCAGACAGAGAAAGACAAATACCATATGAACTCACTTATATGTGGGATCTAATGAACAAAATTAACCGATGAACAAAATAGAGCCAGTATGGATACATGGAACAGACTGACAGAGGTCAGAGGGGAAGGGAGAGTGGATGAAAGAAGGTGAAGAGGCTAGTCCAATCACATATATGCATAGCCCATAGACACAGAGGGATGGGGGCAGGAGCTGCGTGGAAGTAGGTAAAGGGGGGAAATGAGGGACTCTGAAATAGTGTTAACAATGAATAAATAAGAATAAATAAAAATTATTTTATACAAACAATACTGGACACGTTTAAACTGTTAGTGATACAAAAAGCAAAAAGCTACCTTGTTTGAGAACCTTTGGGATCATCTTAATAAGCATCAATGGATGCACAGAAGGCAAGGTCAACGTAAGTTTTGGCTGATAATTTGAGATAAGAGCATTTCTAGTTAGTGTCTCAAAGGGCAATTGCAGTATTTCCTTACTTGGAAAACTGACGCTTTATTTAGACAATATAAAAGGCACACTTCATATTGAGCCTCAGTGATGAAAGAATTGCCTTTCTTCTGAACCATTTCCTCTGGCATTACAATAATCTGTTGGAAACTAACTTGTGAAAACCATATTAGTGTATGAACAAATGTGTGCACATGTGCACACACACAGAGACTGGTTTGGGCTTTATTTTTATATACATTTTTTAGTCTACACCTGTTTTCTTTGTCTCTGAAAGACCTTTAAATATTTATTTTTAGAGGGCACAGGAGCCATACACAGAAAGGTAATGAATACTGGGGCATATACAATATATTATGTAATAGGTCTTATGGTACTATGAACTCAATATAGTGCTACTGTGTCCCTAATATTAATGAGCTAAAGGTAATGTAAATCGCCGTCAGCATGAAACTACCTAATATAACTGGCTACTAGTTTTATACAAACTCTAAAATCTGCCTTCTGCGATTTCTAATTTCTGTGCATATGCTGAACTGTAAAGTCTTTTTATGCTTTTCCTTCCACTTGGTCTCAAAAGCAAGGGCCTTAAACATTAATACAGTTCAATCTTTATTTAGCATAAAACTGTGGAACTGTCTGCTCTCCAACATCAGCATAGAGCCTTCCCAACACACACATACACACACACAATCGTGAAGTAAATAATTCACTCTCAACCTAACTTACTATATTTTTATTATCATGGCTAAACTTTACCCAGAACTTCTGACCATCTTGTAAAATTTTAGTGACAGTCAAAACTAAGTAAAGTAGTTCAAAGGCAGGGTGAGCTGACTCATAAAAGGCCTACCTCTGAGAACAATAGGGAATGGTCTCTTCTAAGTTCAGAGACTAAGAAAAATTCTGAGCTGAATCCAGATGATTTAAATTTTTCTCATGGAGAGAAAAGTGAATTTCCTCTACCTGTACTATTCTATTCCTATAACTGAGTTTGACATGATTCTAATTTAAAGACAATAGGAACAAAGACAGGAAGTTATGCTTGGTATCCTTTACATTTATGTCTTCAAGGTTGTTTGGAAATCTTTTAGGCAGTTTTCCTTTCTCCAAATGTTCTCTTCCGCTGTTATCTTTAACTGGAAGAGTTTGTTTTTATTTTTTTTTTTCATTTAATATACTGTACATTTCCAAAGTATATGTGTTTCTGGGCATGGTATTTGCTTTTCTAAGAGATATGAATCGCGTTTGGTCATTTACCTTCTTTGAAATTCATTTCTAGTAGCTTCAGAGCTGCTGCTCTGAGTGTTAATAGGCTTCTAACATAGCTGTCATTTCAAGTAATAGGTGCCAAGCTTTCAGCAGCTTATTAACACATTATAACAGCAACCCCTATACTAAACAAACAAATTTCACAGCGGACACAAGCAAAATTAGTGTGTATAAATATCTATAGTCATATGTATACATACACATACTATATGCTTAGGACTCATCAACATGTTTGGTTCCATACATGATTAGCTCAGAATTGGCACTTTGTTTTTTATGAATATTCACAGGGAGAAAGAGTGGATTGGATTTGTATTTGGTCCCAAATGTGAGACGAATACAAACTGGTATAATTACTGAAAGATTTCCATCCTCTCAGCTCAGTGATGCTCTCAAGACCGAAAAAATTGCAGACTTATGGTATTTCACATCATGGAACTGTGCTAATGTGATCTTTCAGCGCCACTTCATGGGGGATGCTGCTGAGGAAGAAAAGTAGAAATAAGCAAAGAAATACACCAACTGGCAAAACTACTGAGAAAGGAAGAGATGCAAATATGAAACGTGCTTCAAAGAGTCAAAATTTGCATTTGGATATGAACACTGGACCAACTCTCTACAAACACAAATATATTCTTCCAGATGCAGGGGCAGACATATGTACAGATAAATGTGAGAATGTATATTCACTCATGCTTTATATAAATATGTATAAATACACACATACACACATATACATACATATGTATGTATAGAAAGATACACTATCCTTTACAAGTGTTTATGTGTTTAATGGTTGCAGAAAATTTCTTAGCAGCTTTCTTGAAGATGCATTCCAGTAAAGGCTGTAAATTATACATTGTAGTAAAAGCTGACCTTTATGAGTATTAAAAAAAAACCCAAAGCAATTTATAATCATGCTATAAAATATTTGGAGGTGGTAAATGTCATAAATTAAACTTTTAAATAGCTGGATAATTTTTTTAAGTTAACTGAAATTTGTAGTATTAAGGAGGATGATTTGATGGCCTCTCTGTCTTGCAGGATTTCATGGGTATTGTTCATTATTACTATGACATTATTAATTGTTCAGTAAGTACCAGTGCGGAGCTAGTAACTTTATAAATTGCACAGATTGCTCCAAATGTTTCTACCTTCTCCAGACAACTTTCAAATCTGGGGAAGTAAGAGAAATTCAATACAAATAAACAAACAAACAAAGCTAATTTAGTGATAGAATTTAAGTTAATTGAATCATGGTGGAGTTTTCCATTACAAACAATTCCTTTCCAATACTATTATTGCTGGACTAGATATAATTTGACATCATCCTTAGAAGACAAATTATTTTGAACCTTTCAATAAAAAGCAATAATTGATTTCTAGAAACTGTTACAAAAAATGTCCAAATCAAATAGCTCAAACCCAGGAAGGACTGTAAGAACCCCTTAAGGCTTATTTACTCTAAGGCACAATTCACAGGGATAATGACTTTTAGCAAAACACATTTTCTTTTTAAGGTGGATATAATAATAGATAGGTAACAAAGTCTCAGATTTTGAGGTCTATTCTAAGTTTCTTCCAACCACATTCTTTATATTAGCTCCCATCTACCCCCTGGCTAACAAGGAGTTTGGAATGCACACCTCTTGTTTTTAGTGCTTCAAGTTGTTTTTTATACCAAAGAGCCTTTGAAAACTAAAGCGTTCCTTCTGTTTGATACGCTGGACACCCTTTAGTGAATTATACTCCTCACTACTTCACTCATTTCTAGCTGTCTCAGTTCACATGTGCTACTCACAGCATTAATACTAAGTTCCTATGCCAAGTATAGTATCTTGTGCATAAGAATGTTCCATAAATGTTGAATTCATGAACAAATTAATGAATAAAGACCAGGTCTACTCTATATGTTCTAATCTGTTTTAGCTCACACTGCTTAGTCAAATTCAATTTTATTTTCCCATCAATATCTGCTTCTAGTTCAAACAGTGATCTATATACCTTAAGTAAGAGCCAGAAAAAGGAGTGTCTGAAAGTCAGGACCTCATCCGCCTCTAAGCACTTCTCCTATTTCTTTGCCTGAGTAAATTGATGCCTACAAATAATAAATATGCAGCAGGGTCAGGGCCAGGGGTCCTTTTTGTATGAATTTAGTAAAAACATATTTTTATAGAAAAGTATCTGCAATAGCCTCCCAAGAGTTTGGTCAAATCACCCCAGAATTTGGTTTCCAATGACAGTTATATGATATATGTGTGAAAATAATGGGCAGTGGTTTCAGATTATGAATGTGATTTTGGTTGACATTCCCAGCAACTACCATGATTTAAAGGCAGGAGAGCAAAAGTAAAATAAATAAATAAATAAATAGGAGAAAAGGGAAGAAAACAAAAACAAAACAACACAAATTCCAGCTCTATTTTTTACAGGAACTACTCAAGCCAGTTGGAAAGGCAGAATGCCACATGACCAATAAAATATGAACTTTCAGTTTCCAATCAAATTATGAGGGGAAGTTTCTCTTTGTATTTTTAATAATGCCCCCTATAAATATAAGCTTGATTGGACTCTCTGATTATAAAACAATAGTAAAGGTTTGTAGCAAAATCTGTTTTCCACCTCAACATTGTTTATGCTATTTTAATAAGTTGAATAAGCTTGAGAGACTAAGAAAATGTCACTTTTCCAACTCGCTATGAAGAAACCTAACAACTGCCACATAATCATTGAAATGCAGCAATTTGTTACAATGCTCCCAATAATTTCTTCCTGACTTTTATTCAAAAGCTAATGACATTGAGAGAGAGAGAAAGAATTAGGATAATATTGATTCACATATTGCAGGAGGGAAAGTTATCATGCTTGTTTAATTTCAAAGTCAAAACGCTAGGTAGGGAGTTTGCACCTTCACAGACTCTCTAATCATGGGAGGGAGGAATTTGAAGGGAGTGCAGAAAAATATAGCCTTTAAAATAATAAACAGCTTTCCTTAAGTCTTGTCATATCACAAAAACACCCATACACCTCCCATGCATACAACTCCCAGGGGCTCATAAATTAATTTAGTGACAAAAGATTGTACCCTGAGTGATAAAAGTCCGGTACTACAATTATCCTTATGGATAATTGGGCCCATAAAGTAGTTCCAAAGCCCCTTTTATTTCTCATGTGTTGACAATTCAACCAATTCTCTTGTCTGCCATCCTCCATATTTAATGGGTCCCTATCGAAGTATGCAACACACTCGTTTGTATGGGAAGGATGTCTTCATATTGTTATGCCATTGCATATCCTTTACTTCCTTATGTTGTTCATCAGTCTACCTCCTGCTCTTTTTTCCTGTGACACCTCAGAGATGGTACCCATAGCAACACCCCCGCCCCCCGCCCCAGAAGAAGGGGAAAGTGAAGATGCTGCAGTCATCCCCAGCACACAGTGCTGACAATGCCAGTCATTAATGCAGCAGCTTCTGCCTGCTCAGATCTCCCTCGCTCTTCTCTGGTCTTGTTTCCCTGCAGTAGCAGCCACAGAGCTCACTCACGGAGATCCAGAGACTTGCTGTTAATAATTTGTCACTTGTTTAGAACACCTCAGGATGGCAGCTTTGTATAATCTGCCCTCATGGCACTGCCAGGTTGCATTAGGAAACAATTACCTCGCTTATGACTAGTAGAGGAGGTGCCTGGATTTCCAATTAAACTCGCATGTTTCCAAAGGAGACTGGGTGCCCCTGTATTTGAGGAAAGAAAGAGACAGCACCATTAGGGATAGTTCCACTTGCTCCTGCTTCAGAGGTAAGCCACATGAGAGTCAGTGCCCTCCAGATTAACAAACTGAGAGCATCAGAAAATAATGATTTCATGAAAGTTCAGCCATTGACATTTATTAGGTTCTCACCATTTGTTAGCATCTGGGGGGTGGGGGGGAAATGAAACTATGAACACACTTGCCTAAATGCTTTGAGAGTAGAGAACAACAGAAAAGGGACAAATGCAGCTTATTTTTTCAGTCAGCACCCCTATTCTGTTGTGTGTGACTGTGCACAAACATGTGTGTGAAAGCAGGCAAATTGGACAAAAAAACAACCTTGGAATTGTTTCCTTCTCTTACATTCTTAATAAATGCTAGACTCTACAGATTTCTTTTCTAAATTAGACATATATTTTACTGTAAAAATTAGCAATTATTGAATGCTCAACATCTAATGTAAACATGTATAAATTGACCAATTTAAAATATTATTACATTGAACAGATCTTGACTTAAATATACCCTATGCGTTTTAAATCACTATGTTTATTGAATAAGGTTGTTTACACAGCTAGGAAAGGTCAAATGTTATTGAACTCCCACTCCAAAGAGTTAGGCTGGAGTTTCTATCCAATAGCTCTCATAATATCATATAATAATAATAATAATAATAGTTTTAAATCTCATTTAAAAATCCAGAAAAAGGAGAACAGAGATATTTAATCAAAGGTCTGTGTATACAAACATCACATACTTCTATATCCTTATTCTGGCCCCTCCAAAAAGAGGAAGAAAACTAACCATTTATCAGTAGCAGTGTGAAAGGAGAAGATTTATCATTTTAAATTTTTCATTGCAGATGGTTTTCATTTTAAAAGGCAGGGAAGCAATTTTTTTTAAATCATTTTTTTTCTTAATGCAATTGAGCCAGACGTCTCTCGTAAATCTTATTGCTTTAGTAGACAATACTCAATTCTCTAAACTTTATATGCAATAGCCAGCTTTTTTTTTAATATGCCCGTCTCCCAGGCATGAAAATGAAAGCCACCTGAAAGGTGGCATCATATCCAAAGTATGCCAGCAGGGCCATCCTCTCCTTAGCTCACAGTTGAAGATATTCATCTTTGTGCTCAAACAAAAAGATGAGTTTCAATGAGTTTTTAAGAGATTTCTTCCTTTGCTGCTGCTTTTTTTTTTAATAGGAAGAAAATAAATGAGTCTGTCACTCAGTATATCTTTTGAGTCAAATAGTAAAAGGCATCCAGTGATTCACTGAGTTCATGGAATCAGGGATCCAAGACAAAAAGTGAGCCATAGGGGAAAAAGCAGGAGTGGATGCTGCCTTTGTAATTAAAAAAAAAATCATTAATTCTGGACTTGAATTTCCTGTCTGATGTCACCTCCTTTAAGAAAAAAACAATACTATGTTAGTGGTATAGTATTACATATTCCCACTGAGCAAATGACATGGAGGTACTGTGCTGACTAGATTCATTGTTATTCAAAGTACATTTGTTGTCAGTGTTTGAGTCTGCAGCATGCCTAAAATCAAAATACTCATTAAAATACCATCAATCGGAAAAACAATACCATCCATCATCTTCATCATTTTACATAAAAAGTTCTAAGAAGAGATTCGTTCCCATCTACCCAGCCTAACATTTTTTTGCTTTTTCAGATTCTGAAGTTAAATCTCGTGACCATTTATGTTCCACCTTTGGCAATATCAGCTAAATAAAACACAATCATTAGCTGACATGTATTTTGTAAGCTCCAAGTAGGCAGACACAAAGATGAATTCTAACTAAGATTTTATTAAATCAATATCCATATTTGCAAATATTTCAAAGATATGCAACCAAAAATCAACAAAGGTTTACTGGAAATCTTTTCTTTTAGAATCAACCATGTTGACAAATGGTGGCAAACCTTTCCTGGATGGGGTGTGATAGAGAGGACAGTGGATCCACCGTCTGCTGACACCCAGTTAAATGCTCTAATGTAACAACCTGCAACTTCACATGGAAATGAGTGATTATTGAACATATTAGAAATGCAGACAATGATCTTTTATCAACTAGAACCTCTTAAAAGAATTTTCTTTAAATTTACTCCAAAGGGCATCTGTCTTGATATTTGTTTACTCTAGCATAGAATACATCTCATTCTGCCATCTCATTCCCTTTTACACATATGTGGTTTTCTTTTATTAAAATGTGAAAATTACTGGGAAATATAACTCTATTTTTAAGGCCTCTATTTCCCTATAGCTCAAAATTATCATATTTTTTTAAAGAAGTTTTTCTTAAACATCTGGGAAATATGCCAGAAGTGATCTGCTGAGATACAAAAATCCTTTGCTCCAAGAATACATTCTTAAATATAATGCTAGAAAGTATAAACAGGAAAATAAAAATCACCCATAATATCATCACTAAGAGACTATACATCCTGTGTGATATGTACTTATTTTTCTGAATCAAATCACATTTGACATAAAAAGTCATCCCTGTGGCTTCATAAAAATCCAGTTTAACGCACCTTTTATTTCCCCTTTCTTCCCAGAACCTAGGATTTACACAATCTAGAAACTTTTGGAAGAGGGAACCTCTGTCCTTCAGTCAATTGTAGTCTCCATTGCAATGATCAGGGTCATTTCAGAGGTATGTTCCTGGTATCTCCTCTGTTATGTGGACCCACTGCTGTAGCTCAAGACCAGGTTAAATATTCTTTAAAAGCAGAAGTTTTTTATTTGAACAATGTTCCATCTTGTCACTGTGGCCCCCCTGTATTTTTTCAACCATCCCTATATTGTTTGACATTTGGATTCTTTGTCATTACTGATTATTCTACATGACACTACCTTTATATATAAACTAGAGGCCTGGTGCACGAAATTCGTGCATGGGTGGGGAGAGTGTGCCTCAGCCCAGCCTGCACCCCCTCCAATCTGGAACCCCTCAAGGGATGTCCGACTGCCTGTTTAGGCCTGATACCACTGGCATCAGGCCTAAACAGGCAGTCGGACATCCCTCTCATAATCCAGGACTGCTGGCTCCCAACTGCTCACCTGCCTGCCTGATTGCCCCTAACTGCTTCTGCCTGCCCGCCTGATCACCACCTAATCACTCCCCTGCCAGCCTGATTGATGCCTAACTACTCCCCTGCCAGCCTGTTTGCCCCCAACTGCCTTCCCCTGCCAGCCTGGTCACCCCCAACTGCCCCCCCTGCAGGCTTGATCACCTCTAACTGTCCTCCCTTACAGGCCTGGTCCCCCTCAACTGCTCTCCCCTGCAGGCCTGGGTCCCCCCAACTGCCCTTCCCTGCAGGCCCAGTCACCCCCAACTTCCTTCCCCTGCAGGCCTGGTCACTCCCAACTGCCTCTCTTGCAGGCCTGGTCCCTCCCAAATGCCCTCCCCAGCTGGCCATCTTGTGGCGGCCATCTTGTGGCTACATGGGGGCAGCCATCTTATGTGTTGGAGTGACAGTCAACTTGCATATTACTCTTTTATTAGATACTAGAGGCCCGGTGCACAAATTTGTACATCAATGGGGTCCCTCAGCCTGGCCTGCAGGGATGGGCTGAAACCTGATATCTGACATCCCCCGAAGGGTCCCAGATTGTGAGAGGGCGCAGGCCAGGCCAAGGGACCCCAATGGTGCACAATCGAGGCTGGGGAGGGACACAGGAGGTTGGCCAACAGGGGAGGGACTGAGGGAGGGCTCCAGGGTGTGTCTACCCCATCTTGCTCAGTCCCAATCGGTGGACCCTAGCAGCAAGCTAACCTACTGGTCAAAGCATCTGCCCCTTGGTGGTCAGTGCACATCATAGTGATTGGTCAACCATTCAACTGTCGGCCCCTGGTGGTCAGTGTGTGTCATAATAAGCAGGTGAGCAGCCTTAGCATATCATTAGCATATTACGTTTTGATTGGTTGTACAGCCAACCAGATGACCGGACACTTAGCATATTAGACTTTTATGATTTAGGATTTGGCCACATCTCTGACTATTTCAAAAAAAAATAGCTTGTTAGGAGTAAGATTCTTATGTTGAGGGGTACTGACTGCTTTAAGGATCTTTACTCAAGCTTCAAAATTACTTTTAAAAAATGATGCTAACATATTAATGATTTTGTCATTTCAAAATATTTGTTGTCAATTTCCTTATTATTTTCAAATTTTTTTAAACATACAGAAATTTTAAGGGTTTCTTTGTTTTTTTGTTTGTTTTTTAAATATATTTTTATTGATTTCAGAGAGGAAAGGAGAGGGAGAGAAAGATAGAAACATCAGTGATGCGAGAGAATAATGGATCAATCAGCTGCCTCCTGCATGCCCCTGACTAGGGATCGATCCCACAACCTGGGCATATACCCCTGACCAGAATCAAACCCAGGACCCTTCAGTTTGCAGGCTGATGCTCTATCAGCTGAGCCAAACTGGCTAGGGCAGAAATTTTAAGTTTTTATATAGTTAAATCTTTGTATTTTTTTGTCATTTTTTCCCTTGCTTTATGCTTAGGAATCCCTTCTATATCCTGAGATCTAATATCATTTTATATTTTACTTTTATTTATTTAATACTTTAATCATACTAAAATTTGTTATAAAAAATAAACTTAAGGTTTTCTCTTTAAAACAGCTAGATTTATTTTCCCACTATCTTTACCCTTCCCCAGTAATTTATGATACTATCTTGTAATAGTGATATGACCCAAAAACTAGGTGTACTGGTTAATAATCGTGGATTTTGTAATCAAAGAAAGCATGAATAAGTAAGTTTGAATTAAAGACCTTAATCATCAGTAAGAGATCTGAAAAATTCTCTATGTGTATACAAAGTATGAAGCCACATGCTATGCATATTCTATTTTTGGAGGACTCTATTATATGATTATTAGAAAAATTAAAGTTCAATAGTAAATGTAAAATCAGGAAGGTTACCCCCTTGTGTATAAAAAGTCTAATCTCCACCCTAAATATTCAGGTACAAATATCCAGGTACAAACATTGTCCTCTGGTTTCCAGCATATAGGATGTGGGGAAAAGATGCTGATATATTTTAAATGTCAAAGAGTAGCTTCTCAAGTAATGAACTCCTCAAGTAATGTGAAAATGCATAACGAAGAGCAGAAAGTTGTAACCTGGAGCTTCCTGCACTGGAAATAGTTGGGTCTCAATTTATAGTGATTTTCTTTCTTAAACCATTCAGCTTTCAGGCACTGTTTCAGTTCTGGGTCAGTGAATGCCCACCCTCTGGCCACAGCCTCCCCTCATCTGCACAGGATGCCATTGATGTATGATAGCAAATCCTCAGATAATGAAGAACCAAGCACTTAGGTTTTTCTAATTTTCACAGAAAATGAACTTTAATTCAAAACTATGCCTGGCTAATTAAACTTTACTGTGATCTAATTTGCCCTAATTATTTCCATAAATTGAGATGTAACAGGGGTTATATAAAATTATTGTAACATAAAATTGAGTTTTAGTCTGAGTTTTAAGCTAAGATGAGGTTTCTGAATGGTTGAAACCTGTTGCTGGATATAGATGCCATTATTCAAAACTCAGAACTGTATATAATGAATACGATTAAAATAAACAAAAAGGTTTTTTCTTTCTCTTTGAAACCTTAAGGTAAAGCTTCACTCCCTGAAAATACTAAAGCCTGAGGTTATACTGTATAAATAAAGCTGAGCAAACAATTTTGATTTAGATCCAATAAAGCAGAGTCATCTAAACCCAAGACATTGACCACCCAGTACTAACTATAAGCCAAACTACTTCCTATTTCCTAAAGAGTGTACAGTCTAATTATATGCTATATTAGAGGCCCAGTGCATTGATTCGTGCACTGGTGGGGTCCCTTGGCTTGGCCTGCGGGGATCAGTGGACTTCTGCACTGCCACAGCCCAGCCTTGCCACAGTCCAGCCTTACTGGCCAGCTCATCAGGCTCCAGCCTGCTGTCCACATCAATCTTGCACAGCATGAAGTAGTGTGCGAAGCAGCTGGTGGCCAGGGAGGAGCACAAGCCCAGGCTGGGTGCCACCCCGCTCGCACAATTCCACTCATCCTGGCCCACTGCGCCTGTCGCCACTGCTGCTCGCTCAGGCATGCAGGAGGAGTGTCTGTGTAAGAGGTTCACGCCACCACAACTGTGCTTACCAGCCGTGAGTCCAGCATGTAGTGCCGGTTTACCAGCTGAGCAGTGCTCCTGCTATGGGAGTACACTGACCACCTGGGGGCAGCTCCTGCATTGAGTTTCTGCCCCCTGGTGGTCAATGTGTGTCATAGCTGCAGGCCGGTCATCTGGTCGACTGGTCACTTAGGCTATATAGACTAGAGGCCCGGTGCATAAAATTTGTGCATGGGGGGGCGGTGTCCCTCAGCCTGACCTGCACCCTCTCTAATCCAGGACTCCTCAGGGGATGTCCGACTGCTAGTTTAGGCCCAATCCCTGTGGACCACTGGCAATTCAGGACCACTGGCTCCTAACCACTCACCTGCCTGCCTGCCTAATGCCTCCAACTGCCCTTCCCTGCCAGACTGGTCACCCCCAACTGCCCTCCCCTGCTGGCCTGATTGCTCCTAACCCTCTGCCAGCCAGATCTCACCCCTAACTGCTCTCCTCTGCCAGCCTGATCGCCCCTAACTGCCTCTGCCTCGCCCCCCCCCACCCCCACCATGGCTTTGTCCAGAAGGAAGTCAGACTTCTGGAAGATGGCCAGTCAACTGGTCTAATTAGTACGTTACCCTTTTATTAATATAGACTAGTGGCCTGGTGCACGAAATTCGTGCACATTAGAAGGGGATTAATTAGAGGAAATAATTAATATTGTTATTTGCCCTTTCTCTATAATAGAAGTGTCAGAGATGAAAGAAAATTACTAAAATGTATATGAAAACCTTCCTCCTATCAGAGTCTGGGGCACACCATGGGATCCAGAGTCAAGTCCCTACCCACCCACATGCACCTCAAAATCGTATGAGAACCAGATCCGGCCCACCCCCAGCCCCCATTGGGCTAGATTCAGACCTGGCCAGTCCCACCCTTGTCAAGCCCCACTGGGCAATGGATGTAGCCTCAGGTCCCCTGGCCCAGTGCCAGGTATGGGGGCATGGCCTGAGGTCCCCCAGCCCAGATCAGGGCGGGGGGCGTGCCTTGAAGTCTCCCGTCAAGGCCCACCAGGTGGGGGACATGGCCTGAGATCCCCTGTCAAGCCCAGCTGGGTGGGGGGCATGGCCTGAGGTTCCCCGTCAAGCCCCACCAACAGGGGGATGCAGCCTCAGGTCCCCCGTCAAGCCCCGCTGGGTGGGGAGCACAGCCTGAGGTCCCCTGTCAAGTCCCACCAGGCAGTGGGGAGCAGCCTCAGGTCCCCTGGCCCGGTGCTGGGGCAGGAGGTGTGGCCTGAGGTCTCCCGGCCTGGCGCTGGGGCGGGGAGAGCAGCCTGAGGTCCCCTAGCCCAGCACCAGGATGGGAAGTGTACCTTAAGGTCCCCCAAGCCCCACTGGATGGGGGGTGCGGCCTGAGGTCCTCTAGCCCAGTACCAGGATGGGAAGTGCAACTTGAGGTCCCCTATCAAGCCCTGTGAGGTGGGGGGAGGGGGGCGGTTAGGGCATAGCCTCAGGTCCCTGCTGATTGCTTGTTAAGGCTCCTTATGGGAACTTGGCCTCCACTGTGGGTGCAGCCATCTTTTGTGATGGAGTGATGGTCAATTAGCATATTCCCTCTTTATTAGATAGGATTATAAAGCAATAACAGTCTATCAAAGTATATTTTTATATCTCTGATGTACATTTTAAAGGCCCACACTTCTTTTTTATTAAAGGGAAGGAAGGGAGAGGGCAACAACCTATGGAAAATGAAATGCTTATCACAAGTGGCAAACATATTAAACTGGAGCAAAGAACTTTGCCCAGAGTTAGATCCAACACTCAAAAAAAGATATGAATGAAATGAATTCATAACTCAAACTTCTAAAACAAGCAAAAGTTTGGACTTTAGGGATAGTCTTCATTTTGGCTAACTAGGATTACTTTCTGCTTATACTGGTGTAAACTTCATAACAACAGAGTCTGACTCCATCCATTGGAATAATTGCCATCTATAGATGTTCTGTGAAAATGCCTGATAAACATTTTTTAATCAGTTAAATAAATATATCAAATTAAACTCATCTATACTTTTAATGTACCTCATTCTCGTTCATTATGTTAGCCTCCCATATGTTCTGTATCATTAGTGAAACATTCTCAGTGGTGTAATGATGTAGTACATACACATGGGGTAAAGTAATGCATTTTTCATTTCTTCTGCACATTTCATTACAGGGTAGAGATGCTGTAATTTTTCACTTAAGATTCCATTTTGGTGTGGGAATGGGGAAATAGACCTTGAGCCAGAGCTGCGTCCAATTCCTAATTTATAGCAACTGATAATTTGCTGGAGATAAGTTTTCTTAACAGTCCCCTTCCTATCAGTGCTCAGGAGAGAAGGTTTACAGGTTGCAGTTTCTAGCCTTTTCTTTTCTCAAACCAGAGATGTCTGGGTTTTGAGCAAAATGAATTCTTTCATTCCCATCAACCATTTTGCCAGTGAGACTTGAGGTTTGTGCTATAGTTCCTTAAAGGGAATTTCAGTTTATGGAAGATGGGAAAGGTAGGATCCCTTACTTCCAAAGGCAGCTCTCTTGAATATTTGCTTTAGGGATAAGCCAGTAGAGTTCACATTTTCTTTTACTTGATTGGTATAAAAAGAGCATTTGGACATCCTCCTCAACAACAACTGCTCCACAGAGTAGCCTAGGACACTCTAGGACGATGTGAAACGCTGCTGATCACAAGGCTTGGAATAGCTGTGCATAGATCCCATGGCTTTTTCTTTTAATGAAAGGTTGCAAGTCTCACAGTGGTACAAAAGTTCAGTGTTTCCCTGGGATGTGTCAGGGCCTCTGATGTGTACAACGGCTTCTCCGTTTTGTTGAGCCTGTTTGCCCTCTCCTTTTCACTTACCTGCAGCAAAGATAGGGGCTTCTCTTAGTTGGAGAATGAAATTGGCTGTGAAATATCCTTCCCCCAGTGTCCCAGCCCCACCTAAACTTGGCCCAGCATGCAATGCAGCCGCAACATGAGCCCCATAGCGTTCTTCCCTGTGTCCCATCCCTGACCAGCATGAGTCAAGAAGGAAGGTGTGTTATTCCACATTATTTCATTACAAGATTCGTGCTGAGCAGGGATGGGCAAATGGGCCCAATTAAGTGTTTCCTGGGATGTGTGTGGCTGCCTATTGTCAGTTGATACCAGACTACATGCTTCATTTCCCCTGGGGGTACCCAGAAACCTGCATTTATTTCTCTCACCATTTGTTAATATCTGATCTATTTTCCATGTTTTCACTTCATGTGAATTTTAATAATTACAATACTCTTTCCCTTTGATGCACCCACATAGGATCAGAGGCCTGGGTCAGGGAGAGACGAAAAAAGGAGAAAAAGGAAGGAGCATAAAAAGAGCCTCATGAGTTGGAAAGGGAAAAAATAGTTCAAGTAATAGCCAACAAGCCAGCAAGTCCCAGTTGTCTACTAAGTATCTCTTCAATAATAAGACAATGACATTGAACAGTTGCTGTTTTCTGTCCAGCATCATCTCCTTGTTTGACATAAGCTTGATGTCTACCAAGGCCATGGCACGCCAGTTCCTCCTGCGCTCCGCCTGCTGGAACACTTGCAGGCCTTCGGGACAAAGATGGGCAATGGTTGTAGTGTTTTCTTGCAACCACATGTGATAAAGAACAAATACCCTGGCAAGTGAATGAGCTGGCTTCCCTAGTGCCCACTCTCATGTTCTGTTTTCTAAACTTCAAACTCTGCAGTGAAAAGCGGGCACTCTGAGAAAAATAATTATCAAGATCAAACTGGAATGCAAGGCCACCTCTGTGGGCTGCCTCCTCCCTCTGACAGATTTCCTTCCAATTCTTCCAAAGTGCACAGCATCGACCATGTGATACTCTATAGACAAATAATGACACATACAGCTGTGCACATTATCTGGCAAACAGATGTTGGATCGGGGCAGCAGTTGCTGCAGCTCACGTGCGGGAAGAAAAAGAACACTCCATTGCATTAATTCTCTTCTTTCTTAACAGGTTCACTACTTGAACCAGACCTTTCACTTGGTGTATCTGTAAGAAGTAGATTCCATCTCTTCTTGGTGTTCTCCCATTTCAAGGAGCAGTTAATTGGGTTAAAAGTTTTGGCCCTGAGTTGAAACCTCTGATTCCAGACTTTAAATAGGAATGCTCACTTTCCCCTGTGTCTCCATAACCACGTTCTTAGGGGACAGGGGAGTTTAAGCTGAAATTATATGGCTACAAGGGCTAACCCCTGCTACAAGTTCATCAGTTTTTGCTGGCTTTACAGCAGAGTTGGAGGTCCCAACAGTTTGTGCAGTAAAAGATGGAGAAGAGATCAGTGGCCCTGTGGTGGTGTGCCATTTATCTCAATGGCTTTTCTCATTTTGCTGCCCTCACAGCCACACTGTGACCGAGCATGGCTGTCCTCCCTCCAGCTTCCACCTCATTACCAATGCCCCAGGGGGAAGACCCATGCAGGTGGCCACAGATGCCTCTCCACCCATGCCTCTCCATCTGTTTTTCCTTTTTCATAGGCACAGGTAGGCTTGGATGGTGAGGGAGATGGCCTTAGTGTCATGGCAATTTACAAAAACACATTTCGGGGAGGTCTCAGACTGACATGGAAATGGAAAACAGATGAAAATGTCTTAAGGGCCTCTCCCGAAACAGAGCACAAACAAATGGGACTGGATCTCAGCTGGAAATCTCTAGTCTGAGGAGGTTCTAGGAGAGGCGGGGAGAAGAGGGGGAGAAGGAGAGAGGGAATGAGAGGTCCTGGAGTCAAATGCACTAATCCTGACTGCTCCCTCTTCACCCTGAAGGACTGTGAAGGCAGAGAGGTGCCCAGTCCAAAATGCTCTGCCCCCACTCCCAGCTGCTCCTCCAGCGGGGTGGTGAGCCCCAACATCAGCAGGGCCAGGAGAGAGCACACCAGGCAATAGCACCCACTTCCCTGTTCTGCTCCTATCTCCTTGTGCAACTTGTATCCAGTTTCAAAAACCCTCCTCCTCACCAGGGTTTTCAGCATCCAACAGCCTCTCCCAGGGGTACTAAACTGCTTCTGCTTTCATCCATCTCTTCCTTTTCATCCTGCCCCTTCAGTCCAGCAAGTTCTTATCACCTGTGCCCTTCTATAACTAGCAGGAAGAGCAAGTTATGTCCTGCTATCCAGTATTCTGCTCTAAATGCCTGATACAAAGGCATTTCTTGCTCCAGGTCTGCTGCTTTCCCAGGTGAGGCCTCACCCACTGAGTCCCCCCCTCTCTCTTCTATTTTACTTCTAGCAAATGGCTTCTTCCTCCTCTCAGCCAGATTTCTCTCTCTCTCTCTCCCCCCCCAACCCCCCATCAGGCCACTTGATGCTGGTGGGGAAGTTCCATATGAAGACATTGAATCCAAGTTTGTATTCAAACACAATACCTCTGACCTTTCTCAAAAAGTCCTATTGTCCCAGAATCCTAGGTGAGAGCAACCCCAGAGCTTCCAAAGGCAGTCATTTGTTTCAACTTCATTTTGCTAGCATTGAAATCAAGGCACAAAAAAATGAAAGGCCTTGCCCAACATGTTTTCCTCTTAAAACATTTCAAAAACTTAAAATTGGCTGTATGCATGGTAAAACACAAATCTCTTGGCCCTTGGTTTAGAGAAGAAGCATTTTGCTGGAGGATATGAAATGAGTCTTTATTTCACTAGTAATGCCTGTAGGTTAAGGAGCGGATGAGCAAAACCCTGGAGCCAGAGGTTGGCTGAGAGCACGCAGTGCACTTGCAGCCACTGTAGTTTCAGACCTCGTGGAGGCAGAACGTAGGGCTTTGCACAGAGATTGCTCCCTTCACACTGTGGTCGCAGATGGGAGCACGGCAAGGGCTGTGGGCAGGCAGGGTCCTCTCATTACCAATGAGTGTTTAACACCACAGGGTGGATGATCATGTCTAAACATATACCTTATCAGGATGGCCTCAGAAACATGGTGGGGGTTAGCCTTGCATTCCTGGGTTCTGATCCTGATTTGGCTCACCACTGGAAAGGCAGCGAGTGGCAGCACATGGCTTGGCCCTTCCTCATAGGGCCCAGGCACCACATTAGTGTGGCAGCCTGTGATCAACACCAATCCAGAGCTAGACCAGGGGGACCTGGCAGTGCAGCGGAAGGTGCCCTGTAGTGCCGTGAGCTTTTCCACTCACAGATAAAATTTACCCAAATTACTAAAGAGCAAGGGGAAAAAATTCCCATCACAATTACATGGATGTTCTGTCAACAACAGTAACAGTAGCAGTTACAGAATAACTACAGATAATTACAATCATTTAATTCAAAGTACCAAGTCACTTCATGCAGAACATGACTCATTTATCATTATTGACCTTAGAAGAAGCAAATTTGCCCAAATCAATAAAGGTTCCAAATATTCATTAGAGCAGACAGAGATTGGTTACAAGCGTTAAGAGTTTCTAGATACCTGGATTAATAGGGGGGAGTAGATCTGCATGCTTTTGATTAATGAAGAGATTTTTTTTTCTTTTGAGACAGGTATTTGAAACAGAATTGACCTTAATTTCTCCTTTAATTCATGTTGTAGAAAGGCAGTTGTTTTTGTTAAGAAGTTTCATTCCTATCAGTTGCTGAAACATAGTGTAATTACAAAGAGAAGTAATCTATAAACAGGTAGAGTTCAACTTTGTTTTTAATGGACTCTTCGGGGCTCCCTGAATATTCATTTGACGGGGTCCATCTGGTGGGAATGGACAAGAGAGTCTCGTGAAAATGACCAGACAGCATCGTGTTTCTCTTTTAAACTACCACCGTGAGCTTCTTCACACTCAGATAAAATTCACCCAAATTATGAAAGAGGAGAGGGGAAAATTCCCATCACAATTATGGGACATTCTATTAACAACAAAGGTAGCAGTTTCAGAATAACTATAGAGAATCACAATCTTCCTGTTGCAGAAATGAGAAGATTTAGGCTGCTTTTGAGTTTGAATAATAAAATTGAGTTTGAATAATAATAACAGATAAGTCAGTTCAGTCAGTTAAATTTAAGATAGTTTAAACTGATTCCTAGGTGTTTTACAAACACTACCTAACTTAAACCCTAATGCTGAGGGCTGGTGGGGAGAAAGGTAGGGAATTGGAGGGAAAACTCTTCTTACTTCAACTAAATATACATAGGTGAGAGCATACCCCACCCAGCATCCCATTTTAAGGTCCTAGGATAGACAATTCAGACTTCTGATTACAATGGAAAAGATTGTGAAATGCCTTAGCATAAAATTAACTTATTATGTGAAGAAAAGATTATCACTCTATTTGTTCTAAAATTTTAAAAAGTACAAGATTTCCTTCATGGCAGAAATTTAAAATGATGAAAAATTACAAATGTCATCTCATGGGAAGACCCATTACTACAATGTCAGATTGTTCTCCTACCCCATTCCTGAAACTCACAGCCACCTCTAGATCCTCTCCCCAGTCGGCTGAGAGGGGAGCGGAGGCTAGCTCTTCCAGGTCACCCAGACAGTAAAAGCTGCCATCTGCGTTCACAGGAGTTGGGCTGCAAAGGCCATCGTCCGGACACCATACCTTGCTGTCTCCAGCGGAGTTCGGGTGATCCCTATCAGGGCAAGCCTTCGGCAAAGAAGTCATCTGGAAGAACTACATCAACATTCTGAAATGAGTTTTGAACCCTCTATACCCCTGAGAAGAATAAATGATCTTTCCCACTCCTGTGGGGGTCTCTCAGGATCAGGTGCAGCGTAGCCCACACTTTACACTGATTAGTTCTTGTAAAGAAGCCAAATTCCTCAGCCCTCTCATTGAATATGGAGTTTAAAATCTTTACTTGAGGAACTGAGAAAATTCTCCCCAGCTACAAATCCAGCCGGACAGGAAATCCAGGTACTGGCAGGGAGGGAATCAGCTGGAACCACTAAAGAAACAATTGCTTCCTTAATACCATCTGGGGAAGAGAAGCTAACGTGGAGGCTGAGAACATGGAAGGAAGCTCTAAGGAAGAGGGGAAAATGCACAAAAAGCATAAGTCACTGGGACTGAAAATTTGTTCCATTTGTGTCTCTCTGCAGGAAGAAATAAAGAAATGCTGACAGGGCATGCCAGTCTGAATCCCCTGAGCAGTTGGCCTGTTTGACTTTGTGTGATGGTGGGCCAACCTGTGTGCCTGCCGGCTCACACCACCAGAGCTCTTCAAACACATTCTATAGATCCCGCTAATAAATTCCGTTTGGCTGCAAACCCTTCCCAGTTCCAGGCAGTCGCCTCTGAAGTGTAAGTGCAGCCTTTCTTTAAGCCAGGCTACTGCCACTTACTGGTGATCTGTACCTCTTTGGAAAACTAATCTACGCTGCATTTAAAGGCAGGAAACAGAGTTTGAATGAAAATGCAGTACCATGGCTAGGGGACACAGCTCTCACACCTTCTGCAGAACCAGAATAAGTGCTATGTTTTAAAAATATATATGTATGTGTTGGCAACATTGAAAAGGGGGCTAAAAAAACATCCCCCACAGAAGTGAGAGCAGCAGCAAAAGAAACGTTAGCGCCCCGCTGACGGGAACAATAGAGCATATGGACATCACACTGCGCCTGCCAAGCAGACGAGGGCAAGATGATCAAAATGGAGTCAATCTGCTCTCTAATAGCAGAAGAATCGCCTGCATGAACACTGTCTCCAAGTGTGCCACGAGGCTCTTTAATTGCCTGAGGAAGGGTTTGGTTGGCATTTCAGCCAGTGTACTCCTTCCACTGGGGCCTCTGTCTCAGAGCAATTCCCACAGTGAATCCGCCGTGGCCACCATCTGTGGATCTACACACCTAAGACCTTGCACTGAAGTAGAACATCACCCTGCAATGGCTCTCGCCCCAGAAGCCATTCTTGACTCTCACTGGGGTGGAGTTGATTCGACCCCATAGAACAAGGCCAGCAACGCTAGACTCGGGCTGAGGGTTAATCACTATCCACTATGCAACTACTTGGTTTCTACCCACTTCCTTCTGAGGCCAATCCCATTCTCCTTCAGGAAATCAACACAAAACCCAAGGTCAGCTTTTTTTAGTTTTTATAAATTTTGCACTGCTGGTCACAATGGCGATTGAAAGGCAAACATGGATAGCTCGATGCAGTGCATCACCTTTTCTGAGGACCCCCTAGAAATAGATGTTCCCTTGCTTGGGGTTCACTAGAAGTTGTCCTCCTTACAGCCATGTTTAATTGGCACTCTAGGATCCTTTTTCTCTCCATCAGGACTTTTTGATCCAAAAAGCACGCTGAGTGTACTAAGTAAGTAAAAGCCTTGGGTCTTTTACTCCTCTCTGTAGCTAAAATACTGCACACAACACAACTCCCAAATGCATGTTTAAAGCCCAGAAGCCCTCCTCTGATCTTCAGACACATGTATCTGGCTGCGTGTTTGGCATCTCAACTTGAATGTCACAGGGGCATTTAAAATTGTTCCACAAACACATTCATCTCTTTTAATCTCCCTTCCCCCTTTCCAGTCCAAATTGCATCAGGCTTCACCTGGACAACTGTGCACCTCTCCTTCCTTGATGATCATTCTTCCAAACCTGGGCTCCCTCCCATCTATTGTGCAAGCAAAAGCCAATGTATTTAAAGAACATTCATTATGTGACTACTTTCCTACTTAAATGTGTCAATGACTTCTCACTGCACTTATATTAAAAGCCACACTCCTTCCCATGACATTTGAAATGGGGACAACTTCGTGTGCTCTAATTTCATCTTTTCCATGCCGCTCTCTCCATAAACCACAGAGCGGCAGTCCTAGTGGCCTCCTCCTAATAATTTTTAAATCTGGAATATACTTCCCTGCCTTAGGGCCATTGCACAAGTTGTAATGCCCTTCCCCTACTCCTTTCATGGTTTGGGTTTCCTATTTGCTTGGCTCACAGCTGAAATGTCACCCCCTCAGAATCTTCTGCTCTAATTTTCTCTAAATAGAGTTCTCTGCACTCCTCCATCATTCGTGTCCATCCCCAGACCATAGTCATTTTCTTCATTGCACTAGTACTGATCATAATGTAGCACTCACCTATGTCTGTTTCTATTCTTGTTTATTATCAATCCCCCACATCCTACCAAAACTCTACTTGGTACCCAGCAAATATCTGACACATAGTAGGCACACAGTAAATACCAGCTGAATGAATGAATGTGCCAAATGAGAAAAGGGAGCCAAAAGTGTTGAAAAGGGAAGTGCACAAAGAAGGAAAAAATAAAATGAGAAGGCAAATGGTCACCAAGAAGAGCTCAGATGAGAATCAGAAATATGAGCTCTAATGAGAATCAGGAAATATTGGGATACTGTGTCAGGTGTGGAAGAAAGAAAACCCTCCAAGTCAAAGAGTATAATTTCCCTCCAAGTCAAAGAGATATAATTTTAGCATACCAAAAAAAGCATGTTATCCCAACTAAAAACATTCTGTCATAATGACCTTCAGGGAAATTAATGTGATCATACTTGTACTGGTCAAGGCAATGCCAACCAATGTCACAGAGAAGTCTGCAAATTCCAGTGGCTTAACACAGTAAAAGCTTGTTTCTCTCTCTCATAACAGTTCCATGTGGGAGTTCCATTTGGGTAGAGCTCCTTGAAGAGATACACCAGCGACCCAGACTCTGCCATCTTCAACATGTGGCCCCACTGTCTCCCTGGGGGCTGATTCCATTCTAGCTGGCTGGAAAGTGGGGAGCTTCTCTGGGGCTGGCCCAGAGTTGGGTCTGCCACCTCTGATTACATCCATGGCTGAAACCCAGCTCCACAGCCTTCCTGAGCTGCAAAGAGCACTAGGAAATGGAGTTCAGCTTTGCGTCCAGGAAGTGGAGGAAATAGGTTGGTGATCTGTGTCACAATATCCTTCAACCTTAAAGAATGCCTTTTAAATATTTTATTCAAGTTGTCAGTTATATGAAAAGAAATGATGTTTACAGCCTATGACTGGCAACCCTAAAAATAGAATTGAGCCCATTTAGCACATACTTTGTAATAAAAATTTCCCCAGGTGCCATAGGGCACCTTCCTCGAGGTCTGAGTCAGTCTCTTTCATTCACAAGTGAGCTGCAGGAAACGGTGAAACGTGCTCTCTGCTCGGGTCCTTAAAGTGTTAATGTGCAAGGTCTGTGTGCATAAGGCAAGCTGCCATAGATCTCACTGACTTTGGCAGCGACTCAGAGGTTATATTTTTCTCAGGGATGAAATATTCTTGGATAATTGTTCCAACATGTGAGAACCAAAAATGTTTGGAGTTTTTTTTTCTATCTTTCTTTCTTTTTTTTGTAGAAAAAGATCTCAGGAAATAGAAGCAGACAAAAAAACCTACTAAGTTATCTAGTCCGTCTCTTGAGAATCCAAGCAGATTTATATACTTCAGGATATTTCACAAGATAATCCACTTGATGTGGAACAGCCAGCCACAGACCTCCCTGTCAGCCTGTCTTTATGGTGCGTGACACACAACTCCACGCACGTGCACAACCTTCATCGCTCTCAGATGAAGGCTGAGTGAGGAAGCTTTATGGGTGTGCCTGTACTGGAACCGTGTAATATGGTAGGAGAGATGCTGGAAAAATGACTATGTGTTCAGAAATACCTCCCCACCTAGCATGGAACACTTTCCTAAAATTCTGCTATGAATGAATACATAATGTGAACCTCCCACCTTTGTGTGAATTAGCTTACCAGATCCTTCTCCTCCAGGACACCTTGCCAAGATGAGAACATTAATATTTTAAAGACAAAGTATGATCGAGTATATGAACCTGTCCAGGAAGGGGAAGCCAGGGAGGCAGCTCTGGGCACCTGCAAATGGCAACTGTGCAAAAAACAACAACGTTTATGTCATTACTAGGTGGTTATGTGGATATTCAAGCTCTTTCTCTTGTATTAAATTCAATGATAGCAATTTAGTTCTGCAATATCAGGGAAAAACTATATTTTATTTTATTTCAACATCTGAATAGATCACTGTGACTAATTTTTCTTGTCATCTATTTCAACCACATTTATGAGTCTTATGCCTATGACTCCCTCCTGGGTTATAGTCTCTTCCAATCTCCTTTTTTCACAGATAAAAAACGGAGGCCTGGAGGTATGAAGATATCACAATGGCAGAGCTAGGACTATAACTCAAGTCTACAAACTTCTCACTCATTGCTCTTTATATTGCATGATAGCATTTAGACTTTATAAATTCTTTATTTAGTTCTGGGTATTTTAAGTTAAACAAAGCAAGAATTTAGTAAATGCCACCTCTTAAACATCTTATCTTTGGGGGAGATTAGACTGCACATAAAATAATTACAAAAATAAAACAAAAAACACTGGGGTGACTGGCAAATACTTTTTCCACCCTGATGTTTCCTTCCTGTAAAGGGGATTCAAAGAGTGTAACTCTGCGCTTCACCCTGCTGTTGCAGAGTGCTTTATCTCACAGTCGTAGAGGCCTGGTGCATGAAATACTTGCATGGTGCAGTCCCTAGGCCTGGCTGGCAATCGAAGCACGAGCATCTGGCATGAAAGGGCAAGTCCCAGCTGATCTCTGGGTCCTGGGCAGCATCTGGGCCCCCTCTGCCTGAGTAGTGGTGCCCAAATCCCTAATCGAAGATGCAGTAAGTGCAGCCAAATGCTGCAGGTCAGGGCACAGCATGGGCCTCTGGGCTGGCCAGTGGCGCTGCACAGAAGCCGGGTGGGCAGCACACTTCCTCCCAGCTGGCCTGGCAGACCGGCTCCTGCACGAACCCACAGAGAGTCTGACCCGCCCCTGCAGTCCCAGTGGCTGCAGCCTGGCTCACCTGAAAGAGGCCATGCGGGTGCGGGGCAGGCTCCTTGCGGGCACCTGCGGCACCCAAGTGCAGGGGCTTCCCCAGCAGCATACGAGCACTGGCATCCCAGGGGAGGGTAGCAGGGGCAGAGAGAGCCAGCTCAGCAGACACCCTGCATTCTCACTGCACCTCCGTTCCCATCACCCCCGCCCCCAGGCAGCCTGCGAGAGGTCACGATGTGTCACTGATACCCGCCATGTTCCACGCCGTCCCCTGGTGGTCAGCGCACATCATAGCGAGCAGTTGAACTCCCAATCTCCCAATCTCACGATGGCCCGAGGGAACAATATGCATATTAGGCTTTATTATATAGGATAATTTGGAAAGGATCACTGGGCATGCACAGTTCTGCTCTGTCTTTCTCCCTCTCACATGCAATCCTCACTAAGAGAGCTCAAGTTCATAACTGCACCCCCATATCCTAAGTCTTACTGCCTAAGTGGATAATTCTGCTCAATTTAGAGCTTCATCTATAGCCCAATCTACTCTCATACTATGCTAGGTCCCCCCAGTGTAGTCATTCTTCTTCGTTTTATTCTTCAAAATGTTTAGTATTATATTGGGGAATAAAACTATTATTTCTTTATAACAACTTGCAGACAAAAACCTCTGCAAGTTATAGGACTCAAAATAAGGGTTAGCTCTTACAGAATTTAGGTCTCCTGGTATTACTTTAAAAACATAAATGGGACAGAGAAGAGGCTATCACAGGTGAGGAATGAAGACAGTGGATGTAAGGATAGAATTTGTGTTGAGGAAGAGAAGCCTAAAATATCACAATTGGAAAAAAGTCTTCCAAGTCAGAGTTTTCAAAATCAAAGGTCTTCAAGAACCAGGCATAGGCAAATAAAAATATAAATGTGTGCAACATATGATAATGAAGATAAAATATGGTGGCTCTATGGCAACCAATAAACTAAAGAGTTCATTCTGAATCAGAATGTATATAAACTCTTTCTTAAATGTTTTATGGTAATTAATGGGCCAATCGAACAAAAATAATACACCTATGAGAATATCAAATTGATCTCTTCTATGTCATTTCTGAAAAGTAGATGTTCAACCTATGCTAAGTGACATTCATTGCCTAAGTACCGCTATGATGATCAGAAACTACGCTTCCACTGAAGCAAAATCTGCCTCCTGGATGTTCATCCCTCTTCTTGCTAATTTCATCCTTGAGGTTATCAGAACTAGCCTAATTCTACTCATGCCTTAGACATTCACTAGACCATCAATAATCAGTGTTGTTATCTCCTTCTGAGAATCCCCTTAGGACATGCTTTTTATTCTCTTTGCCATCTTTGCTGTTCACCTTTTTAAAAAATGTTTTGTTTACTCTGTTTCTTCCAAACTGTTGTTTCGAACATCTTTTTTCTTTTCTTATTTTAATCTTTATTGTTGAGAGTATTACAGATGTCCCCATTTTTTCTCCCCATTACCCCCCTCCACCCAGTTCTCACCCAACCCCAGGCCTTTACCACACTATTGTCTGTGTCCATAAGTAATGCATATCTGTTCTTTGGTTAATCTCTTCCCATCCCTACCCTCCAACCCCATCCTGCCCCTTCCCTCTGAGATTTGTCAGTTTAGTCCATGTTTCCATGTCTGTCTCTGATTCTGTTTTATTCATCATTTTATTTTGTTCATTAGATTCCTTATTCTTTTATTTTTTTGATTTTTAGATTCAATTGTAGATAGATAATTATTTATTACCATTTTACTCAAGTTATTTTTTTATTTCTTCTCCTTCTTCTTCTTCTTCTTCTTCTTCTTCTTCTTCTTCTTCTTCTTCCTCCTCCTCCTCCTCCCCCTCCTCCTCCTCCTCCTCCTCCTCCACCTCCTCTTCTTTATAAGCATACCCTTCAATATTTCATGTAAGACTGGTTTGGTGGTGATGAACTTCTTTAGCTTTTTCTTGTCTGTGGAGCTCTTTATCTGATGGTCAATTCTAAATGATAGCTTTGCTAGGTAGAGCTATCTTGGTTGTAGGTCCTTGCTTTTTATCACTCTGAATATTTCTT
Source organism: Corynorhinus townsendii (assembly GCA_026230045.1). Taxonomy (NCBI): domain Eukaryota; kingdom Metazoa; phylum Chordata; class Mammalia; order Chiroptera; family Vespertilionidae; genus Corynorhinus; species Corynorhinus townsendii. The sequence continues at coordinate 163,144,446 of JAPDVU010000001.1, read as the reverse complement.
GTCACTCCCTTCTGGCCTGCATAGTTTCTGCTGAGGTTATCAGAACTCTGGATTCCTGACAGTCATATAGGTGTTTTCTAGTGGGTAATTAACTGCTTTTCTCTTGCTGCTTTTAAGATTCTCTCTTTGTCTTTAAGTCTTGGCATTTTAATTATGATATGTCTTAGTGTGGGCTTCTTTGGTTTCTCTTGTTTAGGACTCTCTGCACTTCCTGGATTTGTAAGTCTATTTCTTTCACAATGTAAAGGAAGTTTTCTGTCTTTATTTCTTTGAATAGGTTTTCAATATCTTGTTCTCTCTCTCATCTCCTTCTGGTACCCCCATACTGCGAATGTTGGTACACTTGAAGCTATTAAAGAGGCTCTTTATACTTTTTTCATATATTTTGCTTTTTTTTTTTTTTTTTTGCTCTTCTGATTGGGTGTTTTTTTCTTCCCATATTCCAAATCATAGATTTGATTCTTGGAATCCTCTACTCTACTGTTGATAGAGAGTCAGATTCAAGGATAACATCAAGGTCTTCAGTCTGGGTGAATAGAAAAATGTAGTTCCAGAAACAGAGAGTACTGATTCTAGTTTGGGAGCCATTGACTATCAGGAATCAAAAGGACATAGATATAAAGTTCTGGCTGGAAGACTATTGTAAATTTATAACTGAAGTTTGGGTGAGAGATAGTGTTGAAAATGGAGGTTTGGAAGGCATCCACTTAAATGGATATCTGAAATCCTGAAGATGGACAATGTTTTGGAGGAGAGCAAAGTTAAAAAGTCAAAAATAATTAACATGACTTATTTTTTTCACATCTGTTATGTTACTAGATGAGTAAGTAGATGATATAAATAAGTTAGTGAATTTCTTGTATCCATCTTTAATGATACAGGGGCATGTGAAGAATATCAGGAGAGTTGAAGAGAATTTTGAACACTGAAAGACTACCATCAACATGCTGATTCTACTCTGCATATTGGGTAGTCAACAAGACATAGCTGAATTCAGTCTATATTCTAAGCTCTGTCCAATGGAAAGATAAATCTCCTTCCTTGAAATATTTTGATAACAGAGAGAACAAAATGATGTGGATAAAAAAACAATCTGAACACAAAATGATGCCATTTGTATTTCATCTGTATTTAATAAGGTATGTTTTTATTATCTGCCACTCAGCCATAGAAACACTAGTACTCTTTATTATTTTGTCATTGAACTTGTGATAATCTTCCATCAGTCTAGCTTTAACCCTTGCTTCTGATAGAATGGGAGGAGGTATGTGTACATATGGGCATACTGTTTTGCAAGTGTTAGTATTGGGGAGAAGTTCATGTCCCCACCTGTTGCTTGTGGGAATGGAATTCTTCCTATAGCCCAAGAAAAAGAATTTTCTGAGACTCACACAGGAGAATGAAATATTGTAGAAAGCTTCATTTTTGTGGCATCAAACCCCTGAATTTCCAAGTTCCCATTTCCTTTGTTGAACCAAGAAAGAAGTGTAGCTGTGGCTTCAATAAGGCTAGAATCAAAGCCAGTGTCCAGAGGTTTTAGCCCATGTTAGGGCATAGTCCAATCCAGCATCAGGCTAGCTTAATTTGTGTTTCCAGCTGCAGTCCATCAGTCCATTGTGTGTGTGTGTGTGTGTGGGGGGGGGGGGGTCTGCATGGCTGTAGGCCATACAGGTGATTGCAAGAGAGCCAAGAGCTGAGAGAACAAACTCCTTTCTTTGGGGGATTATGATTTTCAGAGGCTTGCACGGACTCCACCTCTTCTAGCCTATTATTCCAGGTTTGATTGACAAGTGCCTTTCCTAGGACACCCCAAGTTTACTGTGCAGGCATCCATCCTCCCTTTTGTCCAGTCCCTTACCCCAGTAATCTGTGGGGATTGGGCTGGTGGTTCCCAGAGTAATGTGAAGTTGCAGCTTCCTGGTAAAGCTGCCCAGATGGTCATGCTTATAATGTGTGGTCTCTCTTTTGCTCCTTTCCTATTAAAAATAACTAGTTAGCCCTAGCCAGGTTAGCTCAGTGTATATAGCATCAGCCTGTGGACTCAAGGGACCTGGGTTTGATTCTGGTCAAGGGCACATGCCCAGGTTGCGGGTTCGGTCCTCAGCAGGGGGCGTGCAGGAGGCAGCCAGTCAATGATGCTCTCTCATCATTGATGTTTCTATCTCTCTCTTCTTCTCCCTTCCTCTCTGAAATTAATAAAAGTATATTTAAAAAATAACTAGCTAATTACAATGGCATCACAAGCAATTCCTCTCCACTGAAAAGGTATGTTTTTAAAGAATTTGTTAGCAATAAAGACTAAGTGCCTGAAATCCAATATCTTCATTTCTTACATATCTCTACATTAAAAATCTCATCTCTCAAATAACTATAAAGTAATAGGAAAAGGTAGATTTGGGTCTTGGGTTTTGTAAAACACTTTTACAATTAAAATTAAAATTCTGGTACAAAATCACTTCTAATTCAACATTTCTTTATTCCTAGTAACACACAACAGGGCTTTGTCCATATTCACACACTGTTCCACTACATCCTCTTGTTTGAGATTATTAATTTGATGGTGAAGGGCCCCATTAATATTGTTCTCCTTTAGCAGGGGCCAACTCTCCTCAGAGTCACCTTCAAAGGAGCTTGACCAGTGACTAAATGTATGAATTTTTAAAATATTGCCAGTCAGCATCGAATGCGTTTACCCATTTAAAATGAGTTTTGTTTCAACATAGTTTGCTGCCATCTATGGTAACTGGAAAGTCAGTATGAGATATCTTCTAATGTGCCTTTTAAAATTGACCACGGCTGCAGAAGCCACTTCTTAAACCAAAGATAATTAATTTCTACCTGTCCAATTTGATCACTGTAAGCTGACAGTCCCTTGTAGTCTTTATTTTTAATGTATGTGGTTTTCATTTTTTTTTTTAACAGAGTACATTGTCCTTTCATCTCTCTATTTTCCTTCTGCAAATTGGCACTTTCTGTCTTCTAGGAATCTCATTACCATCCAAAGATTTTTCTCCACTTCACAATAAAGAAACTAAACTGGGGCATCCAGGAGAAAACACACATACACACCTACCTCTATAGCACATTTTCTTTGCTTTCTCTGAATCTTCCTCCATGTGGTCTTTATGGCTTCCATAGCTCTCAAGTGTCAACAGAGACCTGAAACTTTTCAACCCTTGGCTGCCTACCTCGTTCTCCCTCTATTCCTCCCAGGCAGCATCCTAAATAGAATGGAATGTCGAAGCACCTGATTGGCTCCTGGACAGAGCATTCATTCTCCAGGAATACCCTATAGATACCAATTGAAACTGCATCATCCATAAAAGTAATCCATAGACCCATTTGCTTTTCATTTTTGGCTTATGATAGCAATAATGACGGTAACACAGGGCCCAGGAATTGATGACCAGCTGGGGTTAATGGCCCTTGGCTGCACTGTGGGCTATCAACTCCCCCAGCTAGTCATTAATCCCCAGGAAATGCCCCATACCTTGATCGTTATTACTTAATTAATGCCTCTTTCACTTTCAGCCTAAGTGGTCAGAGCACTGTAACCCTAACAGCAGCTTGTAGTTGGAACTGTGTGTTTCAACTCAAATACCTAAATTCCCTATGGCTGCATACATATTTTAACTTCTTCCCAGAATAGTTGATTATGTTTGCCTCAGGCTTCCTTCCTGTGCTGCCCCCCCCCCCCCCTTATAAAGGGATTGGGAGTGGTAGCTGTGAGGGTTTATTTTTCAAGTGAAAATTTGCTATTTGCATATCAGAGGTACAAGGTCAAAAGGAAACTTGAATATGTTCATCTTGCCTTTTGTTTTTAGGTCATCTGGATTGTTTTTGCTTCCAGAGATCTAAATGCAGAAATAAACAGGAAGGAAGAAGGGAAGCTCCCTTCTATAGTTGCTTAAAACAGACTTCACAGTCCTTGAAATGGCACAATAGAATTTATTCTGCTGATATAAAACTCAAAGTGCTCTCATAACTGGCTAAATAACACATGATATAAATATTCTCATGGTGCTAACATTATTATGTATCATCTTTTCAGAGATCGCTATAAGCTATCCTCAAAGAATAAATTACCAGACTGACAAAGAAGGTAGATTTTGTTTGGTTTAGTGTGACTGGCAAATGTGACTACAGGAAAAATGTAACAGGAATTCTGTCAGAGGGCATAATTATCACAAGGAACAAGTCAGACTCTGCTTTGGGTCAGCTGGGTTTACATACAAAGAACACCCTGTTTGTAAATCAGATGCTAACCCAAAGTGATCTTAACTTCTTCTGTCTCAAGTAACCATCTACATTTATTCTCGGTAGGAACAAAAGAAACACAGTCCTTCTTAGCTCCCCGTATTCTGAGAGAAACTGATGTTATCTGAAGAAATATGTTTCTAAGAGATTAGCAGTGATTCATGACCATTAGAGGCTCCAGTTGTGCAACAACTTAAAGGAGATCATTTGGGAAGATCCAAACTGTAATGCTTTATCTTTAAGTTTGCTTTGAGAATCACACATCTCCAGGATCAACATTTTAAGTAGAAATGGAGTCTCATCCCTGGAATCATTGAATCTTAGGACTGGACAAAGCATTTTGCAAATCATTTTGTTCCCCGACTCAACTTTATACCAGATTAAGCATAAACCAACTCCAATAGATAGAAATCTACCCAGAATACAGTTGTATGACCAGTTCCCTGAATGTATCTTAATGATAAACAGTTGTAACTGATGGGTAATTTTTCTTTGTACTCAAGTTTGAGTTCATTTTCTCTTCTTCCATCTTCAAATGGAAAATCCTTACCTAGTCTTGAAGATTTTTATCAAATTGTCTTCTTGTCTAGGGCCCTGAAGAAACAAAGTACCAATTCCTTTATCCTTTCTTCTGAAGTCTTATTTCCCTACAGTTTGTCATCTTTGTGTCACTAGTTCCATTCAGTTCCCTAAGATCTGCTTTGGTTGTGTGTTTGCAGATTGTGTGCAGGTCAAGTGTTAGGATCTGAATAATGCAAGGTAATAATCAAGGATTGCCCCATAGCTCAAGATGCCTGTACCGAATCACAGAAATACCCAAGTACAGGTTCTCCTCTGTTCATAACATGTCAAACACTAGAGTGGCCAAAACATGGGTGCCCTGACTCATTTCTGCTAATCCTCCTATTCTGCAAGTATAGAGTATTTACTGTGATTGCTCATTGTATTCGGTATGGAGCACAGAGATTCAAATAGCAAAAAGACAGAGTCCATGCCAGGAAGGAATTCACAAACAATTAAAGGAAATACACAGATAAACAAACACAGGTCAACAAATCTGTCTCTTACAGATAGAAACTTCAGGAGATAATGAAGGCACAAAGGAGTGGAAGTTTAGGGACCTTCCACATAAAGGTAAACCTGGAAGTTTAGGGACCTTCCACATAAAGGTAAAGCTCTAGTATTACTGAATTATAAAGAAGGAATAAATAGGGAAGAGTGTTCCAGGTAGAGAGAGTGCATTTATCAAGGAAAAAAGATATGAAAATAGATGCTTCTGGCAAATGGTCCAGATGTTGATATTCTTATTGGTCCTGTCGTCTCCTCTACTCATTTAATGAATTTTCAAGTTATTTCTGGCTGGGCCTTTGCACCTCTGTTCCTTTTCTTCTCTCTAAACACCATTTTCCACCTATCTCACCATATACTCTCCCACTTCTGCAGATAGCTCTGCCCCTGTCGGTTCAACCTGATAAGCTCTATGCTCCTGCTCAGAAACCCCCTTTAGCCCTAGCTTAGACATGTGTTAGTTAGGTGATGCTGTCCAATAGTTACACATCCCACACTTGCAGCTTGTTGTAAGTGATAGTGTATTATTGATTTGGGGTCAATAATACCCAATAATTCACAGTTGATTCTACAGCTATGCTTAAATCCAACCAGTCTTTTCCAAATATGTATATTATTTTGTGATTTTGCGACTTTAACGTATTATCCAGACTTAGAATCCAAAGCGAATCTACTTCATCATTGACTAAAATCTTTAAGACTACATAGTCCAAGAGTAACATAAATGTGGAATACTCTTGGCTTTGGGAATTATTCACAAAGTTTATTTTCTAATATTTTTGTTATAAATGAAGCAATCTTATATTTCTTTAGTCACATACTATATAAAATTGAAGATTATTAAGAAAATAACTAAGTTTACAGAGTAAACCTGAATATTCATATATTTTATTTAAAATTATAATTTACTTCCAAAAGTTAAATCATTTATCTGAACTATGTTAATGCTTATAGTTGGTAAGTTATGATTATAAACAATAATGTAAATACAGACATATGCAAAGGGCACGTATAAAAAAACATTTAATACATTTTAGAATAATTTCAGAACTACAGAAAAATTGCAAGAATGCTACAGTGTTCCCATATATCCCACACCCAACTATTACAACACAGTTTTCACAACTACTACCCATAAACATATCCTATATAATAAAAACCTAAAATGCTAAGTGTCTGGTCATCTGGTTGTCCATTCATCCGATCAAAGCATAATACGCTAATGATATGCTAAGGTTGCTAAACTGCTCACTGTGACGTGCACTGACCACCAGGGGGAAGACCCTCTGACTGGTAGGTTAGCTTGCTGCTGGTGTCCGGCCAATCGGGACTGAGTGTCACAGGCCGGACATACCCTAGAGCACTCCCACAGTCCCTCCATGACTGGCCAACCTCGCGCATCCCTCCCTGCCCCCCCTTCCTGGCCCCGATCATGTACCGGTGTGGTCCCTCGGCCTGGTCAATGCCCTCTTGCAATCTGGGACCGCATAGGGGATGTCAGAAAGCTGGTTTCGGCCTGATCCCACAGGCCAGGCTGAGGGACCCCACTGGTGCACGAACTCATGCACCAGGCATCTAGTGTTAGTATTAACTAAGGTCAATACTTTCACTTTTACTTGAAGTTCTTATTCAGAATACCACCTTATAGTTAGTTATAAAGTCAGTCCTCTAGACTATTAAAGTTTCTCAGATTTCTCTTGTTTTCTATGACCTTCACAGTTTTGAGGCATATTGGTCAGGCATTTTACACAATGTCCTTTAATTTGGATTTGTCTGATGTTTCTCATGGCTAGACAGAAGTTGTGAAATTTGGGAAGACCACAGAAGTAAATTGCCATTCTCATCACATGATTTCTAGGGTAAATGCTATCAACATGATCATTGATGACTGATAACTTAACATGACTTACCATTTATCCTTGATTGCCTGGCTAGACTAATGTTTGTCAGTTTTCTCCAATGTAAATTACTCTTTTCCTCCCTTTCATAGTTCCTTTCATAACATACATTTTTAGAACAAAGTTTCTAAGAGCATCTTAGACTTAAGGAGTAGATGGTTATGTTCCTCCTCCTTGAGGCAGAGTACCTACAGAAATTAATTAGAAGTGTTCAAAAGATACTTTTTAGAGTAAAAAATTCACTTAATAATAATGTATCTAATCTGTTGCTATTTGTAGTTTTTAAAGGATTAAGGACTGATCAATAGAGACAGAGGTATGTAAAATCTATGGAATGAACATGGAAAGACACATAAGAGACCAAGAATGATGTTTGCCTTTGGAAAAAGGAACTAAAGCAGGGTTGGAAGACACCCCACTTACAACTAAATATAATGTACAATTTGTATTTCTGAAATTATTTTCTAAGTCTTTAAAATGAAAAATGTAATCATCTATGGGACTAGAGAAAAACAATGCATAAGAGAGAGAAATGGTCATATTGCTTGATGGATATTGACTTTATAACCAAGAATACTACCAAATCAGTGATCTCAGTAGTCATTCTTAGCACCTCAAGATCGATCCCAGAGTGTTTCAATGTATCTAAGTGAAAAGCCAACTGGAGTTGATGGTTTTGATCATGAATAGTGTATTTCAGAGTTGTGTGCCTGTGTTTGGTGGTAGTATAGCAAGTGGGAAAGAGAATCAATAGCCTGATTAAAAACAGAAAGCCCAAGAGACTTCAAAACCTAAAAAGTTGATTTGCTTTTTTAGTATGTGTCACTGAATAAAGAAACTAACCTAGTCAACAGATTTACTAGAGTTACCATCCATGTTTCAACAAAGATTAATATTGGCATTGATAAGGAGAAATGCCCATGTTAGCTTATTCCTTTGAAAAGTTCTATTTTTCTTTGTTGTATAACCAGTGATTTTCAAGGGACAAGTCATTGGAATTGCATTACATAGAGGCATTACAGAACTAGTGTCTGGGGAATCCAAGATGGTGGCGTAGGTAAACACCTAAACTGCTGCCTCGCACAATTTAAACTGCAACTAAAAGACAAAACGTCTATCACCCAGAACCACAGGAAAGCTGGCTGAGTGGAAGTTCTACAACTAGAAGGAAAGAGAAAAGAGCATTGAGACGTGCACAAGCGCTGAAAAGCTGAGGTACGGAGGCGCGGGATCTGGGCTGGCAGCAGGCGTTGCTTTTTTCAACCCAAAGGGGACACAAGCCCCCGATTACTCTGAAATACAGTTTCTGGGGAGATGCGGGGGACCCAAACTCCTATGGGGAGAAGCTGGATTGTCTGCTACCAGGTCGGAAAGTGAGGGGGCCTGCTTGCAGAACTGCACACAGGAATAATTGTTTATCTGCACTGGGACATGGGACTGGACGCAGTGGGAGACACAGAGCCGGCTAACTAGCAGCCATTGCTGTTTGCCACACCCTAGCCTAGTGATGCCCTGAGACCCCGCCCCACACAACCTACAAACCCACCCAAGCTCCAAGCAGCAGCTTTTGCATATGAATGGACTGCCCTATCGCAGCTTAACCTAACAAACTTGCAGCCCGGATCAGACAGCTCCAAAACCTCCAAACCCCAAGCAAAGAGGAGAAAACTGCAGCTCTCACTGTAGCTCCTGCTGAGTGGCCTCAGACAGTAGCTGACCTGCACCCCATTGGAGATCCAGAAGCCAGTATACCTAGTGGTCAGTGTGAGAAACCAGATTTCAACTCCTCACATCCATAAGTGACACATTCAAGAGGCAGACTCAGCGAGCACCAAAGCCCCACTGAAACAAGTCCAGCACCATAAGCGTGTCTCCAGCACAGCAGTTCTTATAGACACAGCGAGTACTCACAGCCGATTGGCCTGGAGATCAATTCCTCCCAGCGTACCAACAGCAATTAAGGCTTAAGTACACCAAGACTTTGCACTCAGCCCACAAAGGGGTGTACCAAGAGCGTCCACATCAGGTGATTGGGGAGGCTGAGCTACTGCCCCCTATAGGTCACCTACCACACAAAGCCACTCCATCAACACAGGGAAGCAGCCAAAATGCAGAAACAAAGAAACATGTCACGAATGAAAGAAATGGAGGAAAGCAAACAACTGGACGACACAGAGTTCAGAACCACATTTATAAGGTTACTCAAGAATCTTCTAAAAACCACTGAGAAACTTGATGACACTTCTGAGGAGCTTAGTGAGACCTTCAAGGACCTTAATGAGAATGCCAAAAAAATGGAAAAGGACTAGTCAGAAATGAAGCATACACTGTCTAAAATAAAGAATATACAGAAACTCAATTGTAGATCAACGTACCCCAAGAATCAAACCAAAGATCTGAAATATGAGGAAACAAAAAACACCCAACCAGAGAAACAAAAAGAAAAAAGAATCCAAAAATATGAAGATAGTGTAAGGAGCCTCTGGGACAACTTCAAGCATACCAACATCCGAATTTTTGGGGTGCCAGAAGAAGAGGGAGAGCAAAATACTGAAAACCTATTAGAAGAAATAATGACAGAAAACTTTCCCTACCTGGTGAAAGAAATAGATTTACAAGTTCAGGAAGAGCACAGAACCCCAAACAAAAGGAATCCAAAGAGGACCACACCAAGACACATCATAATTAAAATGCCAAGGGCAAAAGACAAAGAGAGAATCTTGAAAGCAGCAGTATGGGTACTCCCTTGTTAGTTACCTACAAGGGAGTACCCATACGACTGTCAGCTGATTTCTCAACAGAAATTATGCAGGCCAGAAGGGAGTGGCAAGAAATATTCAAAGTGATGAACAGCAAGAACCTACAACCAAGATTACTCTACCCAGCAAAGCTATCATTCAGAGTTGAAGGTCAGATAAAGAGCTTCACAGACAAGAAAAAGCTAAAGGAGTTCATCACCACCAAACCAGGATTACATGAAATGCTGAAGGGTATTCTTTAAGAAGAGAAAGAAGAAGAAAAAGATAAAGATAAAAATTATGAACAACAAAATGACATCAAATACATACCTACCAACAAGTGAATCTAAAAATCAAGTGAATAAAAAATCTGAAGAACAGAATGGACTGGTGAATATAATAGAATCAGGGACATAGAAAGGGAGTGGACTGACAACTCTCAGGGGAAGCAGGTGTGAGGGGTGCGGGAAGAGATTGGACAAAAATCTTACTCCTATGGATGAAGACAGTGGTGGGGGGTAAGGGCAAGGGGTGGGGTGGGGAATCAGGTGGAGGGGAGCTATGGGGGAAAAAAAAAGAGGAACATCTGTAATAATCTGAACAATAAAGATTTATTTTAAAAAAACTTATCTGGAAAATTAGGAATATTATAGCTGTACTAAATGTGCATATATTACTGTGTCCTGTCTTATATGTTGGATGTAAATATTTCAGTGTCCAGAAATTGGTAACCACTTTGATTGAATTCTAAATTTGTAAATGGGAAGTTTTAATGTGTCTAAAACTGAATTATTTTAATTGAAAAGTTAAAAAATGTGTTTGTTTAGAAATGAAAATAACTGATACACAATTTTGCTAATCATATATTACTCTAATGAACATTAAACATTCAGTAGAAAATTATTAAATTGTGAAAATAAAATAGAACAGCATGTACTAGTGCTAGGTGTGGTAAGGTTAACAAATAGTTCCACTGAAGTATTAAAAATGTTTGCTTTAAAAAAAAAAAAGAACTAGTTTCTGTTTGTTTTGCGTTTGTACTGGGGTAAGATTTTAATATTCCACATAAGATATGATTTAACTACTCTGTGTATGAGATGGGTTATGTTGCTCAGTGGTTCATTAAAGAGAATAAACTAAAAGAATAAAAATTAAAGAAAAACCTCTTTTGAATTGGGGAGTAAATTATTGTGACAAGAGTTAATGCAGATAAAATAAGAATCACAAAAAAAAAGCTTATATAAAAGAGTCTGAATAAGAATGAAGTAGAAGTAGTTTTAAAAAAATCAGAATTGACCATTTCTGACTAGTGAAAATGGAGAAATAGCCATTGAAAAGGAAATGGATATATTAGCTTCCTGAGAGCAGAAAGTTATTTGGATTTTACATAGATTTCCACACAGAGCTTTGCATAGAGTAAGCACTGTTTTGATACTGATTACTTAGCTTTATGTATAGACTGGGATGGTGTCTGAAGATGCTGATTTTTTTACATGACACATAAATAGAGAGGAAAAGGAGAGATTATAAGGCTGACCAAGGAAAGTAGGTCGCAGAAACAAGCATAGAGCAACATGTTTATAGAACATTGGGTTGTTGAGAGCACATTTTAGACCTTTTGGTCTTTCAGAAAGGCCGAGCTTCTCTTCAGCTTAAGGAATATGATCTGAAACATCTTTTTAAAATTATAGTCATGATCTATTAGACAAAGCCCACACTATATAAAATTCTGTGCCAAATTTAAAACAATATCAAATGAGCTCTCTCTGCTTTCTTTGCCAGACATTGTATAATACACTGGCAGTTCTTTAATTGGAAGGGAACTATAACTTAATTCTTATACCAGCCCACTATAAAATTTTATCAGTGCTGCTCCAGTAGGGATGGAAACAAAAGTAATGTCGTGTCCTTCTAATACGTTATTTTAGGTCAGTGTCAGATTCACAAATGAAACTAAAAAGTCTTTTAAGATGAAACCCTTATTCTACAAATTTAACAATATTTGCAACAAATTTAGAACTTACATCATGGAAAAGACTGGAAAATTAGAAGCCATTTGAATGAATGTATTACATATCCTTAAATCTAAAGTAAATAACATGTATAGAGGAGGAATCATTTATCTGACTGAAAAGGCCAATGTCATTTTCATTTCTAGATGATGTGTTGATTACTAAGGTAAACAGTGACTGGTATATAAATAATCTTGCTCATATTATATGGTAAGATACAAAATAAGTATTTTTGTTGCAATTATACATCAAATGGTATGAGGTCATATGGATCTCAGTCTAAAATCAGAACGTGTTCCATTTAGCGTTTCAGTGTTTCTAGTAGATAAGGCAATGTCATTAGGAGCTACATATTGATTTTAATTAGAACAGGCACACCACTATTAATATGAGTTGTGATGCCACTAGGCAGCTGTCAAGAGGGAATTAATTAATTAATTGTAAATTAATTAATTGAGAGTGAATCAAATCAACCTAACAGAATGAATACAGAACTTGGGGAAGGCAGGTGGGGTGGTTAAACTCACAAAACAGATTGAAAACCCAAGATGATCTAAATTGTTAATCAAGATTGAAGAAAATTAATCAACTAATTAAAGGAGAATGTCTATTGTTTTTGAGAGGAAAGTATTAATAATAAAGTAATAAATTAAATTCAAACATTTTCCTTATAAATAATATGTGAAGTTCTGAAAAGTACTAAGATTTTGTCATTCTGTGTTTCAGACCTAGAAAAATGATTTGTAGTTTGGGGGACTTAATAATGCTCATCACAAATTTAACCCCTTCATTTTCTGCTAATGGTTAAAGAGGAAATTGATTCAGATGCTTAAAAATAAATAATACACTAAATTGAAGGAAAAGTCTGTTATAAAGAGAGAGTTGTGCTCTTTTCTATGGATTTCCTTGTAGTTTCTAGATTCCAGTGTTTATGAGACTTAGTGCTTCAACGCTGAGCAATATAGATGTTACCTAACAAGTGAAGGTCATGTTGAGAGTAATATTTTTATTAAAAATGTGTTTAGCCCAACTGGCATGGCTCAGTGGTTGAGTGTCGACCTATGAACCAGGAGGTCACAATTTGATTTTCGGTCAGGGCACATGCCCAGGTTGCAAGATCCCCAGGGGAGGGCTGCAAGAGGCAGCCAATCAATGATTTTCTCTCTCTCTCTCTCTCTCTGAAATCAATAATAAAAATATATATTTTTTAAAGTTTTAAAAATGTATTTAGAGCTGGACTGGTGGCTCAGTTCATTGGAGTATCATCCTATAAACCAAAAAAGTTTTAGGTTCTATTCCCAACCAGAGCATATATCTTAGGTGCAGGTTCAGTCCCCATTGGGGCACATACAGGAGCAACCCATTGATGTTTCCCTCTCAGATCTATGTTTCTCTCTCTCTCTCTCTCTCTCTCTCTCTCTCTCTCTCTCAAAATTAACAAAAGTATATTCTCAGGTGAGTAGTAAAAAAGTAATAAAATAAAGATGTGTTTAATTTTCTGGACTTGCACAAAATAAGAAAAATAATCAGGCGTTTTCCTAATGAGCACTGAAGGATCAAATGTCAATTACAACCCATTAGTTACAACTGAGATAAAATATCTGAAAGTGAAAATTAAAATCAGATTTGTATGAAATTCTGATTTCCCAAAATAAATACATGTTCTAGATAGTCTTCATTTTTGGATAACACCCTTCCAGAAGCAAGACATTGAAAATGAATGCCAGGAAGAGAAATCCTGTTTATGATGGCTGTATCTTCTAAAATATAACCAGAAACCATCTGTAATAAACAGTGTTACACTTTATTAGATAATCAATGAACAGAGTGGTTAAATGTCAAGTGGCAAGAAAAGGGTGTGTGTCTATGTGCCCCGTAACAGGTTTAGAGATGTTTTTGGTCAAATGAACACACTGACTTTAGACATCTCTGACTTAAAAGGCAGGGTATGATATGAACCTGCCTATAGTAACTGCCTATTACCCACAAAGTCATTGCAGTTTGTTCTAGAATCGTTGGCAATGAACCTATAGTAACTGCAAAAGGCACTGTAATTTTTCACATATGAATTAGTTTGTTAACTTAACAACTATGTATTGTGCATATATAGTGACTCATGCACTGTTCTAGAAGACTGGGATATGTCAATAAATGAAACCACTACCTCTGCCCTTGAGGAGTTTATATTCTAGCATATTGACACAGAAAACAACAAACAGTAAGCATAATAAATAAATAATGTATTACATTATAAATAAGTTGGTAATCTAAAAAAGAAAAAGTAGATCAGTATATAGGTAATTAGAAGGAAGAGTACAATTTTAAATAGACTGATCAGGGTAGGTCTCACTGAGAAAGTCCCATTTGGAGTGTTCTTAATCCAGACAGAAGAGACAAGCGGAAAAAAGTTCTAAAATGAATAGCTGCCTGGCCTATTCAAGAAAAAGCAAGGCAGAGGAGAGGAGGAAAAGAGGACATTCAAAAAGAAATGGAGGGGCAGGACATGTAGAGCTTGGAAACAATTATCAAGACTTCTAATTTTTCATTGAATACAATACAGAAGTGTTGCTTGGTTTTTAAGCATAGAATTGATTTGATGTTACTTATGCTTCAGAAAGATCGCCATGGCTGCTCTACTGATGGTAAGGGGAAAAGGTAGAAGTAGAGAGACCAGTTAGGAGACTGGGATAATCCAGCAGAGAAATGGTAAAGGCTCAAGTCTGGGTGATAGCTTTAGGGACAATAAAATTTGACCTAATTATCTACTTCTGAGTATATTCCAGGATTTGCAAATGTAGTGGATGTAGGATGTGAAAAAGAGGAGGAGAGAAGTCAAGGATGACACCAAGTTATTTGGCCTGTGTACTTGGGAGGATGGTGTTGCCTTCAACTGAGATGAGAAAAACTGAGACAGAGCAAGTTTAGGAGGAAAAATATGATACTCAGATCTGGGCATGTTGAGTATGAGATGCCTAAAAGATAGCCAAAAAGTAATGTTAAAGTAGATGAATTTACAAATCCGGAGGAAAGGGGTCTGGGGCTAGATATTTAAATGTGGGACTCTGGGCATAAAAAATAGTATTTAATACCATAAGACTGGATATCACTAAAGGAATGAGTTTTGACATAGAATTGAAGGGGACCTAAGACTAAGCACTAGATCACACCAATATTCTCCTTGAAGAAAAGAGGAGGAATCAACATAAAAGACGATGGATTAACCAGTGAGGTAGAGAGAAACCTGAGAGAGGCTGGGGTCCTAGAAGCCAAATGAAGAAAGTGCCTCCAGAAAGAGTGCTCAACTAAGTTGATATCTAGTTGTCAGTGGGTAGAATAATTTATAAAATGTAGAATTAAATAAAATACCAACTAAGTAAAAATCGTTTATCAACAAAGTTTCTTATGATCATGACTTTAGATTTAGACATGGATTCAAATTCCAACCCCATCACTTACCATCATGATTCCTGAGGCTGGTTTTTAGACATCTATCTCACAGATCTGTGAAATTCAGTGAAATAATTTGTGTAAATTCACCTAGGAAATGCTTGTGAAGTAATAAGCAATTATCACTTTAAATATAACATGTAATGCCAACACTATAAATATTAACAAGAACCCAAGTATTTAAGTAGATAATTGTTATTATATAATTATATTATTCATCATATTTATATCATAGGACTTCTGCTACTCACTCAGAATTTATTTACTCCTTTTCTCTTTCATTATGTATCAAACCTTCTTTGGCATTTACTCTTTGCTTGGCACTGGCACCCAGGAAAAATAAGATAGACAAGATGCAGAATTTATCATTTCTGTAATTTAAAGTGCACCAGATTCTGCAACCAATACTCTACAGAGTTGATTTCTTCACTTCTTGTGATGAATTTGAGCAGTGCCTTTGTCACCTACCAGGTAGGTGACCTTAAATAAGTCACTCAAACTCTCTGAGCCTCAGAAAATGGGGACACATTGTTTTTATTCGCAAGGTGGTTGGAAAGATTAGCAAAGATATAGTAAATATTCTGCCATCTCTTACTAAGTAGGCATTCACAGTGTCGGTCTTATTAGTACTATAAATTCTGTACATTCTGTCAAAGAGAACATAGACTTTCTTGAAGTGAACAATTCATGGTTTTCATTTTTATGGGGAGTGACAACTTTTTAAGGCAACATAAACTGACACCCTTATAAACAATGTGTGTTTTTTGTTTATAATTACTTACATCCTGTTTCTTTAAACAAAGGATTTGAAATAGTTTTAAAAGAGATTATGTAAAGTAGTAATAATAATAAGGATATAAAATCAAGAATACATATATGTAGAACATATATATGCTATCAGGCCTATCTAATTTCCTATTGTGCATTTCAAATTGAATTCAAAGCTTCCTGGCAAATGAAACTAAAGGGAAATATCAGATAAACAATGTATATTATCAACAAAGAAGAAGATTCTAGGTTATCATAAAAATACAAAGTTTTCTTAGCATTAAACTCTAAAAGCTATTTCTTAAAAGACTTTATATAGAATATATAGAGTGATACAGATTGTAATCATTTTTATTTTTGTAACAAATTTAGTTATGAATTTTAGAGAAATGTTTCTTATAATAGCTTTTAATTAAAAAATTGGATCCTAATGTAAAAAAAAATTGAATAATAACAATTCTATGGAAAGATAAACTAGCATTGTCCAAGTATGTTATATCAGACATTCTGATAATACAAAAATTCTCTCCAATTTTTGTGTGTATCTTATCACCCCTAATATACTTGTGTGCTTGTTTTTTAAATTTAAAGTTATATATACAAATATACACATATACTAGCATATTCTACTGTGTCTATACCATTTTAGAATTCTTAGAGAAATAAATGAGCTTTAAATCACTTATCATTACTATCACTTCTCTTCTCAGCACTTCAATGGGAGGGGGATGGCCAAGACCTGGGGATGAATGTTTTGTGTTGCCAGATGCGGACAGAGGACTGTTCTTTAGAAACCAAACTCATGTGGTCAGCCTGACATTCTAAGAGAAAAAGTGTGACCTTTCCAGAATTTTCACCTTAATGGACATCCAGGTAGGTATCGCCACCACCACATGACACTAATTCTCAAGATGGTTTACAGAAAACACCAGAATTTTTCTCAGCAAAAAATTTTGATCAACTATCACATAAACAAATATACCTAAAAAGTCCCCAGGGTAAGCTCTGTTGAAAAATGTATCTTTCTAAGGACATAACACTGATTTTCTTTATGTAAACCCAGATGCTCATAAAGGCCTCCAGGGCTTGGTTCACACGTGAAAGAGAACATTCAAGCCTTGCTACTTCAGATTTTCATGGAAATTTCTGACATCCTGGCTTGCAAAGGTGTTTCTCTCTAGTGGTTTGGTCTTTGTTGTTTATTTGTTGCTGCCACTGGTTTTCCCTCCTTTTTAAAAGTTACTGGCTAATCCTGATTTTCCTTTAAAGATGTTCTTGATGCTATTGGGGAAATGTCAGACATAATGAAGAAAAATCCTAACACGCTGTCCGACAGAAGTCCATCTTTTGAAATGAAAAACACTCATAATGAAAATGAGCTGACAGCTTACTTGATGATATTTACAGCTGGATATGACGTCAATCGGAAGGAGAGTGCAGATCAATTTTAATGGCAAGCAGCTAAGCATGCTTATTGATCTGACAGCTTGCTACTCTACAAATGGCAAAGACCATTAATATGTGAGCACCAGGGACATAGGAGAAGCATAAAACAACAAGTAACTTTGAGCCTTTAAAGAAGACAATTTAAGAGTGCTGATTTGATGATCACAAGGGAAAGTGTGGATTCGTGATTTAACCTCCATTCACTACCTCTCAACTAAAAATTGATCTCCATGCTAGTAGTCATATTTCACTTGAGAGAAATTTAATATACTTTATAATTTCCTCTTTAAGCCCTTTGCTTTAAGAGATACCACTTACTGTCCAGCTAATTCTAAAGTAGTTGTTTTTTGTTGTTTCTTTGTGTGTGTTTTTCCTGGAAGAACAGAACCATTTTCGCTGGAGCAGAATGACTATGTAGGTGAAACATGAATCAAAAGCATATGAGAATATCATGTATCCCCCTTGTCTGCCTCCATATTTCCTTCCTACCCTAGGAGGACAATAACATTAGTCCCTCCCTGGAATATAAACATTGGCTAAGATCATGTCTATTAAATACTGCTGGAAGATATTTTTTTTAAGAATCAGTAAAAGCTATCAGCAGTACCCGCATAGTAGTCAATATTGCAAATATATATCATTTAAATGTGGCCACTGCTACTGAGACTAAACTTTTCCTCGTCCAGGGGAGATGTGAATATCCCACTGGTCACTGAATAAACTTTTTCATTCAGACATCTTGCATTGTATTTTAATATACCTAACGGAGTCTAACCAAATGGATGTTAGGTGGTCTGTCTGTAATAATGAACTTCCTAACCTCCAGAGAGGCAGTACATCTGCTCAGATCAAAATGTGTTGTTTATGAAGCTCCCACACTCTGGAGACATATGTACAGTACTGATGTGAAAATAACAAGCTTCAAACCCTTTGAATGGCTCCCCGTCAGCCAGTAAGGAAGCATTAACCCTCACAATGTGGAATCGTACTCGGAGACCCTTCCTTAATAAAGAAAATCTTAGCAACAGTTCTATTTTATTTTGTTTTTAATAGACAGTTTTTTTTTTGGGGGGGGGGGTGTTGGCATAGTAAAATAAAAGCACAGCAAGTGAGAAAATAATTTCAAAACCAGAATTCAAATTCCCTGCATTAAAAATTGTAATGTACCAAGCCTCTTGCCATCTCCTAATACCAAATAATGTTCCCTGCAGGAGTGGCTTTGCCAAGGGTTCTTTCTGAACTCAGCACCTACCAACTAACTACTCATCTTTCCTCTTCATTCAGCCTCTCTCCCACTTGCTTAATTAATATTTTGTATTATTACAGTGATTACTTCTTGGGCAGGCTGTAAACAGTACTGTATACAGTGGGAATTCTTAAATATTTGTTAAATTTATTTATTTGACCATCTCATATTGAGATCTAAGAGAGAAAGCAGGAAAAGAGATAGCCATGCAGTAACTGCACAGCTAGAGAGAAAAGAATGAGAGCGGCAAGAGACAGAGACCCATCCCTAATTACTGTCACTGACTCCAGAGAGAACCAGGGATGAGGGAGGATGCCAACATTAAATTACTCATGACTCCTCTTGACCCCGAAAGAGGAATATTTATTTCCTTTCAATTCACATATGCTGCCCAGAACTGAGCTTCCTGGAATTTCTATTAAGAATCCAGATTACACAGCAATAATTTTCAGGTGCTAACAGGGAGCTCTAAAAGAAGGACAGCAGAGAGGAGATGAACCATAGGCCAGTTGGGCTGCAGAAATTTAGGAGGGATTTGAATGGACATAAATGATTGATGGAATTTGCAACAGGCAGAAATCATAATCCATAAATTTGGGGTGCAAGAAATATACATTATCTCATTTTTCAATAAGCCAACTTCCTTTTCCATTCAAGCCCTATCTTGATTCAGCTGAGTTAGCAGAAAATAACTCACATGTTTTGGTCGGCTCCCACTCCTCCTCTCAGAGTTGGTTAAGTCCCAGGAGATTTACAAAGAGCCAGAGTATTTTAAAGACATTTTAATTAGGAATGGTTGTTCAGTCCCTCACTCTTGTCTCCAAGCCTCCCTGGACCACTGGGTCTCCTGCAGGGACTAGCCTGGGCATCTCTGTGAAGCTGCCTAGAAGCATACTTCAGCCATTCCCTCTTCAGGGTCATACCAACTGTCCAGACTGCTGGACCCCATTTCCCAGGAGTTACTGACCTCACTGCTCTCATTTCTATTCTGAAACTCTCTTCTTCCTCTCTGATTCTGGGAAATCCTATCTTTCTAAGGGGACAATCTCTCCCTTTCTCTTAGTGTTTGCCTCAAAAGCACTCCCTTTATTTTGCAGTTTCAGATGTTAGTAGGGCCTCAAGCTTCTTGGCGGCCTCAAATTTTGTCTGCTGTCGAGTTGTAGATTTGCCAGGGGAATAAGTGTATATTTCAGTCTTGAGCTCTATCATTTTTTTTTCTTTTCTAAGAATCATACTGTCTCTAGTTAGAAATCAGTTTATCATAAATGGTGAGTTGGCTTTATGATTGAAAACAGTAGCCTGGCCTGTGTGGTTCAGTGGTTGAGAGCTGACCCTTGAACCAGAAGGTCATAGTTTGATTCCAAGTCAGGGCACATGCCTTGGTTTCTGGCTTGATCCCCAGTGGGGGATGTGCAGGAGCCAGCCAATTAATTATTCTCTCTCATTATTGATGTTTCTAGCTCTCTTTCCCTCTCCCTTCCTCTCCCTGAAATCAATAAAAACATAAAAAAAATAAACTATACTGAAAAAAGTTGTTGGCCTCACTTGAAATTTTTGGAAGTGTGTTCAAACTTTGCTAGCTCATGAGGTGACCCCTATTCCCAGAGAGCCCTGTGAAATACTCCTTTTGGATGTTCATCCATATTATTCCCCTGTGTAAAAAGTCTACTAAGAGTAAACTACCTTAGATACTAGAGAGCGTCTGCCCAATAAATTCTTAATATTTCCAAAATAAACAAATGAAAATAGGAGAGGACATTCCTGGCAAAGGTTAGGAGGCAAGGAATACAAACAGCAAACTCAGGAGACACTGGTTTGGCCTTCAGAACAACAACACTGGCCAGGCTGGAGTCAACTTCCAATCAGTGTTGATAGTTACCCACGTTAGAAATTCAAAACAGCTCTCCATATTGTGAGAAAAGTCTTCTTACTATGTAGGAAACACAAGTCCCCACCCATGAAAGAAAAGAGTTCATTTTTTTCTTTTTTCTTTTTTAAACTCCAAACCGGTAAAGTTTTTGAGAAATGGAACCACATCCAAAGTCAGTCCCTTTTCTTTTTGATTTATTTCAATCTCTTTTCACAGAGACAGCCATCGAGACAAGTATTTTTTTTATGTCAACTCGCTGAGGACTGACTGCAGTGATCGGAAAGAAGCAATAATTGATTTCAATAATTAATTCCTGCTTGCCCAAGTACTGTTGTTCATGCACTCCTCCTTAGCCCCAGTTAAAAGGAACTCAGGGGCAGGAGTGCATAAACAGCTACATTACTTCGGGGAGTGAAAGTCCCCTAACATACTGCAGATTTGGGAAGAGCTTTTAGGCCCGGGGCTATTTGAAGCTAATTCCTATAGAGTCCCCTGTTACCTCACGTTGTAGAGGAGTAGAGAGCCAAGTGGAGGGCTAGGCATCTTTGCAACCATTGATCTCAGCTCACTCAGGAAATCCACCTCCACACAATATCAAAAGTTCTCTCAAAAACCAAAGGGAGAGGGGAAGAGCTCTGGAATACAAGGGGTCAGGGAGGAGGAGAGCTGGAAACAGGGAAATAATCAGAGGTGAATGTCGAGAGGAACACAAAGTCAGTAGCCAATGCTCTTTAGGAAACCAGATGACCCCTGGTCTCTTTTTATTCAAATGATTTCTAAAACCCAAACAGCTTCCCATTACAGTCAGAAAATGTCGAAATGGAGTCATTCCGTGGTCCTTCCAAATGTGTTAAATAGATTCCACTGTCTTGTATGCATAACATAAACAGAAACTAAACTGATTCCATATGACAATATTTTATTGCTTCCTCTAAGATATTTTCATACATTTAAAAAAATAATATTCCGTATGCCATCATACAGCCATAACAAAGGAAAACTCAACTGAGACACAATGTTTTAGAATATTTATCTTTAATAGAAAGGCTGTTGAATACTGAGATCTTTGCAAATGGATTACTGAAAAATAACTTTAACCATATTCCCCATCTCCAGATTATATACTCAGCTCCCCTTGACCCAAAATGTGTCACAACGCGGGCTTTTCACTAACCAGGGAATTTACAACCCCAAACTGATTGCGATGTCAGTGCATTCCTGTTAATGAAGGCCTCTGAAGGACTGGGAAGCATAAATGGAAAGCAGGCCCTTGTTAGACATGGACCATGCAGAGCCATGCCCAGGCAGAAGAACCAACTTCTTGTAACTACCTGGTCCCAGGGCGATAAGGTTCCTGATGTAAAGAACAGATTAAAAGTAAAACAAGACCAGATGTTTTTTCTATTAGATGGATTAAGTCAGGCCAAACTAAAATTAGGAAAACACGCAGGGCTGATTTACTACCGTGCTGTGATGGGTTGGCTGCTCTGGGAGTCGTGGCCAGTGGCTGCAGAGCTGGCTCCATTTATTAATGGGGCTGTGGGAGTGGGAAGGCCTCACCCCTGACTGCTCTAAAAATGCTGAACGAGGACTCCAGCCTGGTGATGAAAGATGCTGTCTGAAGGTGAACCCTCAGTAAAAACAACATTAAAATCTACTGCAAACATAGCTAATGGGACAAAGGGGAGAGGGAAAGGCTAGGCTTTACTATCTTCCTTAATAAAAATATTTTAGGAGTAAATGTACCAAACTAGTCCAGCTCAAAGCATTTTTTAAAAAAACAACAGTCTTGTTATAACTAGGGAAATCAACTTCACTGAATCTCATGTAGACCCATCACAGACAATTCAACCCCAAAGTGTTTCTTTGCATGCTGAGCTCTGAGCGTGTCAATGGGAGACTGCTGTGAGAGTCTGCCAGGCTGTCCTCACTGGATAGAAGGAGTGAGACCAGGTTTAACAAAATAGTCAGAATGCTTAGAAGCGACTGGTCCTTTGACCAGAGTGCAGCAGCTTAATGTAACTCCTTGCCAAAAATTTGACTCAAGACACAATTATTTGAAGAATAGCCTGTTATCCTGAAATCTAAAACTTTGTAAGTTTTAAGGACAACGTAAACCATGCTGTCTCAGACAGTGGCTTAAGTATGCTAAGGCTAAGGTGAGATAATGCCCATAAGACCAGGAACCCAGTCCATTTGCACCAGTTATATGCCTACCCGCCTCCCTCACGTGCATTGCTCCAGTTGTCATGAGGAGTTTGCTGAAGATCCAAAAGCTGGCAAGAAAATAAGCCTTAAGCTTCCTCCCAGACCAGTCCTTAGTCATGGGGACTCCTGGAAACATTAACTCTTTCCCACTTTTGCAGGGAGTATGCTGATGAATTTTTCCAAATTTAAATTGTTTTCAGCTCCTACAAATCTAAATAGGGTTAACTCAGTGTTACTTTTCATTGGGCGGGCCTTAGTTACTATTGCTCTGTGGGTATATGGCTTAGCCTAGAGCCAGAACTGGGTGTCCTTGAGTAACCAAGGAGACCCGCATTGTGTGTTGGTAAGATGGAAGGGGGTACACACAGACCCCTATATTAGATCAGCAGCCAGCAGAAGAAATGTGGGTGTCTAGAAGTCATGTGCTTAAGCTGACCACGAAGCAGCAGGTACGTGATGGACACAGACATGGCTCCAGGAAGTCTAGAAAATAAGCCAGAGGGAAAATAAAGAAGAAAAAATACACTCATTCTCTCTCTCTCTCTCTCTCTCTCTCTCTCTCTCTCTCACACACACACACACACACACACACACACAAACACACACACACCTTTTTTGCTCCAACAGGCAGTTTCAGATAGCAATCTCTGTAAGAGAAGTAAAACGACACAACAAACACTGTACTGAAACTTTGAAACAAGCATTTGGGGAATTATACACTGTTTGTATTCATAAGGTGTTAGCCAGCAGATGGAAAAATATTACTTCTGTAGGAACAAATGGTCACCGCCTAATTTATGGCACATATTGTCTCAAAAATATCGCTATTCTTTTTTTGTGTGTGTGTGGCTGAGGGAACACATCACAGAAGTTATAGTTTATCACCACAAGTATTTGTTGTACCTGAACATGTTACTTTCAGTCTCATCTATGCTGCACTAACAGTTGGGCACACCATTTTGAAGTGTTTGACCTCATAAATTATTTTTTATTTGTAGAATGCCAGAATTGTGATCTATTCTAATATGATAGACTATGTTCCAAAAATAGACCTGGTTAGTGCATGGCTCAAGTGTGGCAGTAACCTAGGGGTCAGTTAATGAAACTTGAGTTTGTCTTTCTAACTGAGTTCTTGACACTCATTATGACTCCAATTATTTGGGGAATGATGTCCAATTCTCACAAAAAGAAGGAATCTTAGACAGTCCAAGTTAAACACATACTGAAAGCAGCAGTAATTTGTGATCTTATTTGTACGTATTTTCTTCAGTCTAGAACTCGTGTTGCCTTTCTAATTTGTAGAGTTAAGGGCAAATTTATATTTACTGTCAAAATACTTATCTAGCTTTCTGTTACAGAATGTGCAAGTGTACTTGTCAAGTGTGAGGTGAGGGTCATGGAGTTGGGGAAAGATGAGGCCATGGATTTATATTTTTGCAAAGGTTCTCTTTGAGACCTATGTCTCCCCAAAACTATGGGCTTTTTAGGAAAGAGTTACCCATCCCTAAGAAAACTGCTCTTTGATTTAGTTACAACTGAATGTTCCTGCAAGTAGCTACCTTAAATGTCACATTACCAAGAAAAGCATTTGCAGACCAGCTTTTTCACAAACTGGATTCTTAATAAATGCATTCTCAGTGAAAAATACTAGGTAGTTCACGGCTTGATAAAAATACCAGCTCTAAAGAACATAAACATATGTCTAATTTTTGAGACAGAGGAGTATAGTCTAGATGTTTTTAAATGATCATGAAAAATCAATCGATCGTGTTCTGATGGTATATTTTCATTAACATATTTTATGGTCTTATATTTACCTTAAGAACAAATAATTTTAATAGATGAAACATGTTTGGCATCCATTCCAAGTTACATGACAAGTTTCACAGAAGATGTAGCCCTTGTGTTCTTTTCACAACTGTTGCTACAATAATCACAAGGCAGAATGAGATGTTAAGAATGACCCGAATATCCCCTTGCCTCTAGACATGACTGTACTTAAGCCAGAAAGATGGCTGTTCACGCTGTTCTTTAAAACCTCAGAGGAAACATATAGTCGTTAGCTTATCATGATAACTATGCAATATCTGTGAGTAATATATACAACTGCCTTTTTATGGATACTACATTAACAGTATTTCTGTTCATTCTATTTTAAATTTTATTCAAATGTAAGTGTGAATTCACTGTTGAAGAGATACATAACCAGTGTAACTCAAAGTAGCATATAATGCCACAGAATGAAAGCTGTTCTACATGAAAATCTTGTTATATTACTTTGACAGTATTAAACTGTTAAATTAATAAAAATGTTCAGGTGCAATTCTCTTTATGCAATAAAATACTTCTGAAAATGTCTGCAAAGTGAATCATATTGAAAGCTTCTTATTTAAAGGAATATGGTAAATACTTAATAAAGTAAATAATCCTTTTAAAGAATTCACGCATTTATTTGCCTAAACTGACACACGTATTCAAGTTTATTTTAATATTCAAGTTAAACTGTCACAACAAATTGTACAGAGCCCTGTTCTTCTAGCCAATAGTAAGTCAAATTTTCAGCTTGACATCTTTATTACAAGGCCATTATCTCAGTCAGCTCATCAATTAGTGCACCTATAACAAAAATACCATAGACTGGGTGGCTTAAACAACAAACTTTTATTTCACATGATTCTGGAAGCTGATAAGTCCAAGATCAAGGCACCAGTAAAGCAGTGTCTGGTAAGAGCCTGCTTCCTGATTAAGATGGTAGGCTTCTCCCCATATCCTCACATGGTCTCCCCTTATCCTCACATGGTGACAGAGAATAGGAATAAGCTCTTTTGTGTCTCTTCATTTAAGGGCCCTTATTCCATCATGAGGATGCCACTCCCATGAGCTAATTAACTCCCAGAGGCCTCATCTCCAAATGGAATCACATTGGAGATTAGGGTTTCCACTTACGAACTTAGAGAGACATAACCATTTGGTCAACAGCAGTTGTTTTAAAGTTATTTTTTCACAAGGTATCTATACTAATAAAAGGGTAATATGCTAATTAGACCAGGTCAACCGGCCATCTTCTGGATGTCCAACTTCCTTCCGGACAAAGCCATGGTGGTGGGGGCCAAGGCAGAGTCAGTTAGGGATGAAATCAGGTTGGCAGGCAGTTAGGGGTGATCAGGCCGGCAGTGGAGGGCAGTTGGGGGCAACCAGGCTGGCATGGGGAGGGCAGTTAGGGGTGACCAGGCCTCCAGGTGAGGATAGTTGGGGGCAACCAGGCCAGCAGGGGAGGGCAGTTGGGAGCATGACCAGACTGACAAGGGAGGGCAGTTGGGGGCATTAGGCAGGCAGGCAGGTAAGTGGTTAGGAACCAGTGGTCCTGGATTGCAAGAGGGATGTTCCCTGTGGGATCGGGCCTAAACCGGCAGTCGGACATCCCCCAAGGGGTCCTGAATTGGAAAGGGTGAAGGCTGGACTGAGGGACACCCCCTCCCATGCCCGAATTTCATGCATCGGACCTCTAATAACATTATATGATATAACACTCAAAAAGATAAATGGGATTACAGTGAAAAGTAAATTGCCCTTTATTATGGGCTGAATTGTAGTCCCCCACAAAATTTATATGTAAGTATATTTGGAAATGGACGTTTAAAGAGGTGGTTGAGTTAAAATGAGGCCATACAGGTAGATCTTAATTGGGATGTGCATTCACAAAGGAAATGTCATGTGAGAACACCATGAGAAGGTGGCCATCTATTAGCCAAGAAGAGGAGACTCAGAAGAATTCAAACCTGCTGACTCCTTGATCTTGGACTTGTAGCTTCCAGAACTGTGAGAAAATAAATTTATTTTGTTTAAGCCACCCAGTCTATAGTACTTTTCCATGGCAGCCTTAGGAAATTAATATACCCTTTCACTTCTCTTTCTCAGCCACCAGTTCCCCTTCCTGGAGGTAACAAGTTTGACAGTTTCTTATGTATAGTTCCAAGGAGCTTTATGCACTCTACAGGCAAATACATGACACATGCATGCATATATAATACTCTATACTAGTAATCTATCCTGGATCTTCTCTTTTTTCTTAGTAATTTGTCATGTAAATCTCTTGATATCAAAATGTGTTATTTTATGGCTACATAATACATTTTTGTACAAATATACAATAATTTATTTAACCACTTCTCTATTAATGGATATTTAAGTGCATTACAATATTATGTTATTGTAATAAAAATGACAGTGAATATTCTTGTACATATTATCACATTTGTGTGAGTATATTTGTAGACTACATTTCTAGAATTGGAATTCAAAAGATGTATGTATTTTAAATTTGAAACAAGCTTTTCCATTGCCCACCATAGAAATTGTAACAATTTAGACTCATATAAAACTGATGGATTAGAGTGTCCATTTTCTCACTTTCTCACCAGCATAGTATGAATAAAACTTTTTATGTGGTTTCCCATTATAGGTTTAATAGCGCTTCTAATACTATGAATGAAATTAAGCTTTTAAAAAATCTTTTTAAGTAACTATTTGGATTATCTTTTTAATAAATTGTTTGCTCGTGTTCTTTTCTCATTGTTCTATTAGATTGTTGGTAATTTTATCATTAACTTGATGAATTCCTTACACATTAAGAACATTAGGCTTTTCTCTATAATATGTGCTTATGAATTCTTTTTTTATAACTTATTGTCTTTTTAATGTGTTTATAATGCTTTTCCCATGAACGTTTTAAAGAAATGTATCAACTTACTTAGGTTTCTAAAGTACCTGTCACATTGAAGAAGGCCTGCCTCCCTCTGAGAGGTTTTTTTAATCTCCATTTTCTCCTAATAACTTAGCAGTTGCAACTTTCCATTTAAATCTTTGATTTATCGGAAATGTATTTTGTTGAAAGAAAGGGGGTAAGGAGTAAACAATTTTTAAAGGTATTTATCTCTTTATCCGCTTCTTATTGAATAAGCCACATTCTCTCTGTTGTTATGCAATGTCATATTTATTATTCATCTGCTATCTTTTGATACATTTCTAAATATTTGTTCTGCTCCATTAATCTATGTGTATATTCATCTCAATGTCTAATGGTTTTAATTATTGTGCATCATATGTTTTAACATCTAGTAGGGTATAAATCTCCTTATAACTTTTCCATTTATGAATTTCTATAACTATTCATGCATACTTATTCTTCCAAAATATCTTTTAAATCAGTTTATCTAGTTATTTGGTGTCTATTAAATGTTAGGTTATTTTTATATGTAATAGATAGCTATCACATATTGAGTCTTTTTATATAATACTGAAAAGTTCCTTCCAGTTATAGCATTTTAGTGTTTCTCTTAATAGCATGTTGTTTCTTTTATATTACATGTTTACTTTTTTTTTTTATTACTAGGTGCCTTACCATCTTATAGCTTTTTAAATAGAATATGGCACAGTCAGAAAAAAAATACTGAAATCTAAGTGTAAATACAGAAATAACACATTGAGACAGAAAAGAGATAACCAATAAACAAAATTAATCAGACAGTCATCAAACTTCTCATTTGCAACATGGTGGGATGTCAACTAGAGATTACTGATGGAGAAAAATTAGTTAGACATCAAGATGGAAGATAATTTTAAACATATAATAAATCAGAGAGTAATCACTCAATCCATATAAAAATAAATAAGGACTCTAACCAAATGACAAATGAGCCAAATGTAGACTTCATAATGAGGAAAGATGAAGAGGAGATGGAACCAAGGTGAACAATAAACTTCCAAAAACAAACAGATAAATAGAGATAGATAGATGTAGATACTTTAAGATAGCAAGAATGTTATATGTGTGTTTTTTATGTCTTTCAAAACTGAAGAAACATACAACAAAGAAGTTTTAATTCTAGTTCAGACAAAAACCACTAAACTATTTAATTAAAACTTAGAAATGTGGGTAGAGGTGAACAGAGGAGGAAATAATGTTCTGAAACTTGGGTGGGGTGGGGCAAAAGAAGGGTAGAAGAAGTATATTTATAACAACAGCTTCTTTTTATGGAGGAGTAGGAACTAAAGCAAATAGAGCATTTGGCAGAATTACATGCTATCTCATTTCCCAATAATAGTAGAAAAAATATGTCAATATGAAAGCTGGGAAGAGGCTGGAGCCATAAGTTAAATGGAAAACCAGAGAAGAATGTCCAAATTAACCATGGGAAAAATAGAATACATAGCAACTTAAACCAATAAAAAGAGGGAAGAGGAAAAAGAGAGGGAAAACAGATTAAATAAATAAACACATACAGAAAGATGAGAAGCATAAAACTAATGAATTGATTATTACACTAGATAGAATGAATCTCCAATAATGACCAAAAAAGTCAAAATGTGTCTACAAAAGAAAATTCAGACTTATCCTATATAATAAATAGGTAATATGCAAATTGACCCTCGTGCCCTCATGTTACAAAATGGCCACCCCACGTTGTCACAAGATGGCCACCTCCCATGTCATCACAAGATGGCCACACCCACGTCATCACAAGATGGCCACACCCATGTTGTTACAAGATGGCCAGCAGAGGAGAGCAGTTGGGGATGACCAGGCCTGCAGGGGAGGGCAGTTGGGGGTGATCAGGCTGGCAGGGGAGCAGTTAGGGGGTGATTAGGCTGTCAGGCAGAAGCAGTTAGGGGCAATCAGGCAGGCAGGCAGGCTAGTGGCTAGGAGCCAGCAGTCCCAAATTGTGAGAGAGATATCCGACTGCCTAACTGCTCCCCTGCTGGCCTAATCGCTCCCAACTGCCCTCCTCTGCCAGCCCAGACATCCCCCGAGGGGTCCCAGATTGGAGAGGGTACAGGCTGGGCTGAGGGACACCCCTGCCAGTGCACAAATTTTGTGCACCAGGCCTCTAGAACAATTTATTAAAAATAAATTGGGAAAAAAAAAGTTGAGAAGAGATATGAAGCCATACAAACCCAAAAGATAAATAGTAATGGCAATATTATTATGAGAGATGCTGGAATTTAATAACTTCAGTAGTTATAACATAGTTAAGTTTTATTCATATCAATATGGGAATGAGCTAAATAGAGTTAAGCAGCTTTTAGCTGCAGAATGTCTCAGAATGTAGACTACCTGGTGACATTCCAAGAAGAGATATAATAATCAGGATTTTCCAAACTTATCTGGTTACTTTTATAGAGGGAATATAAAAGTGTTCTGTGCAATTCCTGAGGAGTGGCATGGGAAGGATTACCTATGCAAACTCCTAAGTATGAAACTGCAATGTCACTGGCTGTGGTCAGTTTATTTTCTCTTCATCAGTCTTTTGGATCTTGGCAAGGGAAGTTTCGATGAGACTAAGTTTGATTTTTAAATTTTGTTCCCCTCTTTCAAGTTTGGTGAAAATAACTGAGAAAGATATGGAAAGTTTTTTAGTACTACACATTTGATTTTGTTTTCTATAGAAAATGTCAAATAGAGTAGAGCTGAAGAAAAATATAGTAATGGGTATCAGCAAAAATATAATTTAAAAATCAGTATGGACATATTTGATTTTTACCAAAGACAACAAAAGCCAAATCCCATGATACATGCCACCAACTAAAGATTGAACTATTTTACTCTGTATTTTGTTTTTGGAAGGTGTTTGTTTTTAATTTTGTTTTGGTTTTTGTTTTTCTTTTTTTCAGTTAGTAGTCTCTGCCACAGAAGACAGGAATCTCCAAGCAGGAAAGACATGAAGGTTCAACATGGTAATCTGAAAAAAATCTAAGGGAAACAGTACAAAATTATGCCATGGTCAACTGGGGATACAAAGAGAAGTGGCAAGAATACTTTCCATGACCAAATAAACCAACAAGAGTAATTATAACAAAAATAATAAGTAGGCCCTCTGATTCAGCCTCAAAAGTAAGGATAGCCATCACCAACACAACCAAAGTAGCCATCTGACAGCTACACAAGTGACTTACATACAAACAAGAACTGCCTTCATGATACACTTGAGGTCTAATTTCTGCAATCTAGCACAAGGCCCTGGTAACTATTTACAGAATCAATAAAAGCAGGCCAAAAAGAATATACATACAAATAAATATGTTTAATGCTTTTAGCCTTGTGTCCACATTTTAAACAAATGCATCAACATTACCTGAGATATTTCCTTGGAAAAAACTAATGCAAAAGAAATCAAGGATCATTGAAACATCCACCATTTGTTTTCCAACCTTCCTAAAGACCTGAGGAATGTTCAGCTTTCCAAAAGTTTCTGATGACACATTTAAAATTTGGAGAGTGTTTGAATTTAAGTACCTGGCCCAAAATCTAAGAAAGGAACCTAAAATACTGCTCTGGGAATCACTGTGGCTCTCGGGCATCATGTAAGAATAAACTGTCTTCCTGACAGAAGAGGAGCACCCCCACAGAGCTGCAGAATGGAATCAGAATGACCATCTAGCCCATGCCTGCTTATTTTAGCCAAGATGTATTAGAGGCCTCCCAGGAAAGTCCAGAACTTGAGTAGAAACATGGGAGTCTGCTTCCAGACGAAAAGGAGACCAAAAGTTTTTAGGCAATACCAAAAAAAAAGATAGACAAAATACCTGGGTTTGCACTCATGTTCTAGATAGGATGTTGTCTGTTCTTTTCACTGGTTCTACTCTCTCCAGTGCCTTCTGAAAAGCCTGAACAGTCCTCTGTAATGCTGGTGAGTCTCTGTTTCCACCACATAAGACAGGCCAGGAAACCACATGGTCCTGTTCCCTTCACCAGCTTGTGTCAGGCCACTTGCTCTTGTAATCAGTAGTAAATCAGCCTGATTCTGCCCTAACCCTCATGCCTTCATGACATTCTTTTTTATATTTTCTATTCTCAACATTGTGTGTATAAGATGGAGAGAGAGAGATCAAGATCTTGCTCCCTTTAAAACATTGATGTAAATTTAAAAGAACTCACAGAGCTCTCATTGACTCTAGGGGCAAAAAAGGCTCTGTCCACATGTGTCCTACACTCCAGTTCTGACTACATGGACTATATTGTTTGACTAGTTGGACACAAATGTTCTATCAAATCAGTCAAAAAAACAATCCAATCCATAAAAAAACATAGGTTCATTTGGATCATTTTTTTTATCATTGAAAATCACGTGAGTCCAGCTGGCATGGCTCAGTGGTTGAGTGTCAACCTATGAACCAGGAGGTCATGGCTTGATCCCTGATCAGGGCATATGCCCAGGTTGCAGGCTCGAACCCCAGTGTGGGGCGTGCAGAAAGCAGCTGATCAATGATTCTTTCTCATCATTGATATTTCTCTCTCTCCATCTCCCTCTCCCTCTTCCTTCCTCTCTGAAATAAATAAAAATATGTTAAAAATATAAAAGAAAATCACATGAGAGCAGAACTTTAAAAACACAGAAGTCCTGCCGAAACCGGTTTGGCTCAGTAGATAGAGGGTCAGCCTGCGGACTGAAAGGTCCCAGGTTCGATTCTGGTCAAGGGCATGTACCTGGGTTGCACACCTCCTACATTCCCAGTAGGGGGTGTGCAGGAGGCAGCTGATTGATGTTTCTCTCTCATCAATGTTTCTAACTCTCTATCTCTCTCCCTTCCTCTCTGTAAAAAAATCAATAAAATATATTAAATAAATAAATAAAGTAAAAATAAAAATATAAAAACACATAAGTCTTCCAATTGTGAATCATGGATAGCAAACTGGAGAGTTGTTTTTATCTTTATTAAAAAAGGGGGGGGGGAGGGAACTGAACAAACTGCATTAATGACTTTCAATGAACCAATTAGAGTACTGAGATTGTAGGACATAAAACTAACATTAAAGCTAGAGAAAGACAGGTGCTTGCAGGGAAAAATATAACAGAACTTTTGTTTACCTGGGAAACACAATCCATACATCCCATAACCTGGTAAGATTTTCTTTCTGGTAAGCTAGCACATTGCTAACAAATGCTAATTGCTTGTTGTGGACTAGTGTAAAAGTACAAAACCTCAGGAGGCCACAGACACAGTTGGTTTGCACCTTGTTGCAGGTTTTCATTCTAAGAAGCTCAAAGGAAAGTAAAAGAGAACCCTTGGTAATCTCATCTCATGGTGCTAGTTGGGGGAATGAATAGGAACCACCGTGAAACTCTTCCCAAAGCCATCTTCCCTAAGCAACAAAAGCCTCAGTATGCAGTGGGGAGGGCATCAACACTGTAATCTGAAGACACTGCTAAAACCCATCGTAACAGATAGGAGAAGGAGCAAAGAGAAACTCTCTTCTTGGGGAATGTGTATGAATATTTGCTAGGCCTACCTTGCATTACCTCCGAGCCTCCCTATAGTGAAGTAAAGCAAAATATCACAGTATGTCTGCCTTCTGCACCACCATCACTTGACTAAGTATGGAAGAAAAATAAGAGTGGAATGCAGCCCAAAAAACAGCAGAAGACAGACTGTTCCTGGGAAGCAGCCCAAAGGGAAGACACAAAGCACAAGGGCCCACATCAAGAAAATAGTTCATGGAGGGTAACCATAGTCAAAACAAAGAAGCATACCAAAACCAAATCCTGTCTAGATTAACACAAATGCCCACAAAGGCCTAGCAAAAGGAAAGGCAAGCTCATCTCTAAGTATAAAAAAATAAATAAACCTCGGTATTGACTGTCCTATTCAACATGTTTAGCTTTCAAGAAGATGTTATAAAACATTAAAAAAAAGTTATAAAAACAAACAAGAGACAATACAATCATCAGAACCAGACTAAGTTATGACCAGATATTGGACAAAAAATATAAAATCTCTGTGATTCATGTATTAAAGACTATAATGAAAAAGTTAGACAACATACAAGATTGGATAGGTAATCTCAGCAGAGAGGTAGAAAATATAAAAAAGAATCAATTAAAAATCTGGAAATTAAGTATACAATAACAGAGATAAAAGAATTTCTTTGCTGGTCTCACAAGTAAAATATAACCAAGAAAAAGTTAAAAAGGAACTTAAAAAGATATGTCAGTAGAAATTACCCAAACAGAAACACAAAGAGAAAGGAAGAGTGTGGAGGGGTGTGCGGGGGGGGGGGGGGGGGGGGGGGAAGCAGAGCTGAGAATCCAAGGCCTATGGGATAATTTAGAAGTTCTAACATGTATAATTAGAATCATAGAAGGAAGAAGAAGCAAGACAGTGAATGGGACAATGGAAAAATATGAAGATACAATGGCCATTTTCCAAAATTAGTAAGTGGCATCAAAATCCTGATCTAAGAATATCAGATAACAACAAATAAGATAAACTATTTAAAATAAAAACACACCTAGGCATGTTATTTAAATTGCTGAAAACTACCAATAAATAGAAAACCTTGAAGGCAATCAGAGGGAGAAGCAACAATATTTATAAAGTAACTAGGATAAGAATTACAGCAAACTTCTCATTAGGGGGAAAAAAAAGGGAGACAAAAAGTTTTACATTTAAAGTACTTAAAGAAAAAATAAATGTCAATCTAGAATTCTATACTCAGTAAAATATCCTTTAAAAGTTAATAGTAACTAAAGAATTTCTCAGAAAACAAAACACTGAAGAAATTCACTTTCATCAGACCTTCCCCAGAGTAAAAGTTAAAATAAGTTGCTCAGGTAGAAGAAATATCATAGAAGACAGAAACTTAGATTAAACAAAAAAAAAGGGGGGGGGCAGGAATGTAGAAATTAAATACATGAAGGTAAAATTAAATATTTTTTCTTATTTTTTTAATGTTGTTTTTTTTTAATAAATCTTTATTGTTCAGATTATTACAGGTGTTCCTCTTTTATTTTCCCCCATAGCTCCCCTCCACCTGATTCCCCACCCCACCCCATGCCCTTACTCCCTGCCACTGTCTTCATCCATAGGAGTAAGATTTTTGTCCAATCTCTTCCCGCACCCCTCACACCTGCTTCCCCTGAGAATTGTCAGTCCACTCCCTTTCTATGTCCCTGATTCTATTATATTCACCAGTCCATTCTGTTCTTCAGATTTTTATTCACTTGATTTTTAGATTCACTTGTTGGTAGGTATGTATTTGATGTCATTTTGTTGTTCATAATTTTTATCTTTACCTTTTTCTTCTTCTTCCTCTTCTTAAAGGATACCCTTCAGCATTTCATGTAATCCTGGTTTGGTGGTGATGAACTCCTTTAGCTTTTTCTTGTCTGTGAAGCTCTTTATCTGACCTTCAACTCTGAATGATAGCTTTGCTGGGTAGAGTAATCTTGGTTGTAGGTTCTTGCTGTTCATCACTTTGAATATTTCTTGCCACTCCCTTCTGGCCTGCATAGTTTCTGTTGAGAAATCAGCTGACAGTCATATGGGTATTCCCTTGTAGGTGACTAACTGTTTTTCTCTTGCTGTTTTTAAGATTCTCTCTTTGTCTTTTGCCCTTGGCATTTTAATTATGATGTGTCTTGGTGTGGTCCCCTTTGGATTCCTCTTGTATGGGGTTCTGTGTGCTTCCTGGACTTGTAAGTCTATTTCTTTCACCAGGTAGAGAAAGTTTTCTGTCATTATTTCTTCTAAAAGGTTTTCAATATTTTGTTCTCTCCCTTCTGGCACCCCAAAATTTTGGATGTTGGTTCACTTGAAGTTGTCCCAGAGGCTCCTTACACTATCTTCATATTTTTGGATTCTTTTTTCTTTTTGTTTTTCTGGTTGGATGTTTTTTGTTTCCACATATTTCAGATCTTTGGTTTGATTCTTGGGGTACGTTGATCTACAATTGAGTTTCTGTATATTCTTTATTTCAGACAGTGTATGCTTCATTTCTGACTAGTCCTTTTCCATTTTTTTGGCATTCTCATTAAGGTCCTTGAAGGTCTCACTAAGCTCCTCAGAAGTGTCATCAAGTTTCTCAGTGGTTTTTAGAAGATTCTTGAGCAACCTTATACATGTGGTTCTGAACTCTATGTCATCCAGTAGTTTGCTTTCCTCCGTTTCTATCATTCGTGACATGTTTCTTTGTTTCTGCATTTTGGCTGCTTCCCTGTGTTGATGGAGTGGCTTTGTGTGGTAGGTGACCTATAGGGGGCAGTAGCTCAGCCTCCCCAATCACCTGATGTGGACGCTCTTGGTACACCCCTTTGTGGGCTGAGTGCAAAGTCTTGGTGTAGTTAAGCCTTAATTGTATTGGTACACTGGGAGGAATTGACCTCCAGGCCAATTAGCTGTGAGCACTCGCTGTGTCTATAATGGAAGAACTGCTGCGCTGAAGACACGCTTATGGTGCAGGACTTGTTTCAGTGGGGCTTTGGTGCTCGCTGAGTCTGCCTCTTGAATGTGTCACTTATGGATGTGAGGAGTTGAAATCTGGTGTCTCACACTGACCACTAGGTACACTGGCTTCTGGATCTCCAATGGGGTGCAGGTCAGCTACTGTCTGAGGCCACTCAGCAGGAGCTACAGTGAGAGCTGCAGTTTTCTCCTCTTTGCTTGGGGTTTGGAGGTTTTGGAGCTGTCTGACCCAGGCTGCAAGTTTGCTAGGTTAAGCTGCGATAGGGCGGGGCTTTCTTCTGCTAAGGCTGCTGCTTGGAGCTTGGGTGGGTTTGTATGTTGTGCAGGGCGGGGCCTCAGGGTGTCACTAGGTTAGGGCGTGGCAAACAGCAATGGCTGCTAGTTAGCTGGCTCTGCGTCCCCAACGGCATCCGTGAGTCCCGTGCCCCAGTGCAGTAAACAAGTATTCCTGCGTGCAGCTCTGCAAGCAAGCCACCCTCACTGGCAGACAGTCCAGCTTCTCCCCGTAGGAGTTTGGGTCCCCCGCGTCTCCCCAGAGACTGGATTTCAGAGTAATCGGGGGCTTGTCTCCATTCGGGTTGGAAAAAGCAACGCATCCAGTCGCACCCAGCAGCCAGCCAGGATCTCGCGCCTCTGTACCTCAGCTTTTCAGCGCTCGTGCACGTCTCAATGCTCTTTTCTCTTTCCTTCTAGTTGTAGAACTTTCACTCAGCCAGCTTTCCTGTGGTTCTGGGTGATAGACGTTTTGTCTTTTAGTTGCAGTTTAAATTGTTGTGGGAGGCAGCAGTTTAGGTGTTTACCTACGCCGCCATCTTGGATTCTCTCCCTTTTTTCTTATTTTTAACTGCTATAAAAGAGTTAGGTGGCATTTTGAATCAATAACAGTGACATTATTTTGGATGTCTTTATATCATATATATTAGCAAAATGTATGATAACAATGGCATAAAGGATAAGGAGAAAAATGTAGAAATACTCTTATAAGGATCTAGAAATAAACATAAGGCAGTATAATCGTACTTGAAGATGTACTTATATAATTTAAAATTTGTATTGCAAATCCTACAAAAAATACTAAGAGGTTTTTTAAAGAGATATAAAGAGCAATAGAGTACATAGAATGAAATTACAAAAAAAAATGCTTAATTAAACCCTACAACACACACACACACACAAAAAGGAAAAGGAACTAAAAAATAATAAAATATTAAAAGGCTAGCAAGATGGTAGGTTTTAGTCTAACCATATCAATAATCACTTTATATAAGAATTATGCAAAATAACAATTAAATAACAAATATTGTCAGATTAGATAAAAAGACAACATCCAAATATATACAGTTTCAAAGCAACCCACTTTAAATATAAGAATACAGATTGGTTAATGGAAAAGGATGGAGAAAGTTATAGTCTGAAGGCATTAACCAAAAGATAGCTGTAGTTACTATATTAATTTCAATAATATGGACTTCAAAATAGGGCTATTATTACAGCTATAGAGAGACATTAAATAATGATAATGAGGTTAATTCTCTAAAAATACATAAATATCCTAAATATGTATTAAATTAAAACGTCAAAACATATGAAGCAAATATGTATTGAGAAATGTAAAAAAGAAAAGAAAAGAAATAATCAAGATCATGATTAGAGTTAGAGGCTTTTTCTCAGTAATTGGTAGAAAACTAAGCAGAAAACTATAAGGATATTGATGACTTGACCAATATAATCAGCCAATTTAACCTAATAGATATTTATGGAATGTTTTACCCAAGAGCAAAATATACATTCTTCTCAAATGCAGATAGAATAGTCACCAAGATAGACATTTACTGAGTCATAAAACAAACTTTAATAAATTCAAAAAAATAAAAACTGTACAGTCCCAAACCATAAGAAATGTGAACTAGAAATCAATAATTGAAATATCTAGAAATATCCAAATACTTGAAAATAATTAAAGAGCACATGTATCAATGATCTATGAGACAAACTGAAACACTCGAGGAAAATGTAAAATATTATGAACTAGGCCTTTCTTAGTGGGTGAGCTTCATTTGACCCAGGAACAAGAGGTTGCTGTTCAATTCCTAGTTAGAACACATGCCCAAGTTGTAGGCTCTCCCCACTAGGGTGCATGCAGGAGGTAACTGATTGAAGATGATGCTTTCTCTTTGATATTTCTATCTCTCTATCCCTCTCCCTTCCTCTCTTTAAAAATCAACAAAAACATTTAAAAAAAAAGAGATATATAGCTTTAAAAATAAAGTAAAATATTATGAACTAAAGGAAAATAAAAATACATGTCAACATTTGTGGTGTGTGACTAATGTAGTGTTTTGAGGAAAATTTGTAGCATTAAATAATCATATTAGAAAAGAATAAAGATATAAAATGAATAACTAATCTTCCAAGTTAAGAAACTGAGAAAGAGGAGAAAACTAAATCTAATGCAAGCTGATAAAGAAAAAAATATCCATAACATTTGTGCCACTTTATTCAAATGTTTGAAGAAATCATCTAGGATGTTGAAGAATTCAGGATAGAACACAGAATGTAACAATAAATCTAACCATATTACAAATGTCTGTGACACAAACTCAGAGAAGTGGTAATTTGACTTGACACTTTAAAGAAAAAAAAACTGCACATAAACACTATAATTTAATTGGTACTTTTTTTTCTTCACAGGGCAGTGGATAAGCAATTTTGAAACTACTCTGTACATATACGAGATTTGAACAAATAGTAACTAAACTGTAGATAATGGGAGACAGATCTCTTATTGCAAGAGGAAGAGATTACAAATATAGGCAGTCCTCGGGTTATGTCGGACTTGACGTATGTCGTTCCATGGTTATGTCGCCATCTCCCATTTATTTATAAAAACAAAAAAGTTCCATCATTTCAACATATGTACGTATGTACTTTATGTTCTTTATTATATATTTACCACAAGTAAAGGCCAGGAATTGTTATCTATCTTTTAATTTTTTTTTTTTTTTTTTTTTACTGTTTCACTTCATTATTGCTGTGTATGTGCTCCATGTGAGTGACGCAGGTGCTTATGTAGGTGGGTTCTGACTTACGGTGAAAATTGCGTTACATCAAGCCATAGGAAAGGATCTCTGACATAACCCGAGGACCTACTGTAAATAAGTGTGTGCATATTTGAATGAATCCTGTTGTGCTAGATTAGAGTCAGAGATGTCAGTATAAATTCATGTTTATTTTATATATTAGCAAATAGATAGAAATATAGATGTGGGAATATATGTTAACTAGAGGCCCGGTGCATGAAATCACACACAGGTAGAGTCCCTAGGCCTGGCGAGGGATCAGGGCCAATTTGGACCTTCTGTCTGCCAGCCAGGGCCTTCCTTTGTTCTGCACCGCCCCCTGGTGGTCAGCACATGTCATAGCGAGGGGTGGAACTCCCAGTTGGTAGAACTCCTGAGGGGACAATTTGCATATTAGCCTTTTGTTATATAGGATATATATGACATATTTCCTAAAACTGTCTACTGAGTAGTTCTTGATGCAGTAACACCCCAAAAGCAATGAGCACACCCAGCACTCAGATGTTTTTTAACCATCACTCTCTAATAAAAGGATCCATTTCTCCTTAGAAAAAACACTGGTTCTAGGACTGGAACAGAGAAAATACAAGAAGAACTTATAGTGTCTGCTGATGCCAAATAAGGAAGTGCTTAAAAACTTTGAAATAAAAAAGGATAAAACCATGTAAAAAAGAGAGCTCCCATTGGTCAAAAGTGCTATTGTTTGAGCATCAAAATTAACAACCATTGTATTGTTATAACCAAAAAAACAAAATGAATATCCTTGAGTCAATACTGATATAAATCTATGATTAACTGAATATATAAATAAATATATAGATAAGTGAAAAGTGGCAAATCTCCAGAGTATAAATCTAAATAACATGTGTAGATAGATAGAACTTCCTCCTGGAGGTGGAGCTTAATTTTCCTCCTCTTCAGAGTAGGTTGGACTTAGTAACTCACTGACAATAATTCCCCTCATTATGTAGACTTTAAGGAGAACAGAAAAGAAAAACTGATAGTATTACAGTAGAGGAAACCTAGCAGACATCTCCTGACCAATAGTGGATATTAACCTGGATCACTTGGTTAAGCCATGTTGACATCACGTACTCCCTGATGTGATGAGAAGGGCACTTCACTTCCATGATATTCTTCCAAAAGAAGCATACTACCAGTCTAATCATGAGAAAACATCAGGCAATTCCAAATTTAGGGGGGAAATTTTACAAAATACCTGACCAGTACTCCTCCAAGCCATCAATGTCATGCAAAATTAGGAACGACTTGAGAAACTGACATGAGGATTAAATGAAGAGATATGAGAATTAAATGTACCACAACACTCGGGATCTATTTAGAATAGAAAAAGGACATGGGGAATTCTGAGTAAAGTCTATTAAAAACTAAGTAAATTTCTTTTTTAAATATGCTTTTATTGGTTTCAGAGAGGAAGGGAGAGAGAGATAGAAATATCAATGATGAGAGAGAATGATTGATTGGCTGCTTCTTGCATGCCCCACACTGAGGATCGAGCTGGCAACCCAGGTATGTGATCTGACCAGAATCAAACAGTGACCTTTTGGTTCATGAGTCAACGCTCAACCACTGTGCTGCATTAGCCAGGGCATAAATTTCTTAATTTTGCAAATACACTAGGATTATGTAAAAGATTAGCATTAAGGGAAACTGGCAGGAGCATAAACAGGAATTCTCTGTATATCATTGCAACTTCTCTGTAAATCTAAAATTATTCCAAAATAAAAGTTTTTAAAACTGTCTGCCAAGGCATGACTAGAATTTCATGTAGTAAAAATGCTAATACAGTATTAAAATACATGCTCGCACAAAGTAACACACAAATTAATTTTGGAATAGAATGTCCATATTTTAAAGTTACTTTCACACCTAGAAAAGTGTTCTAGGTAGTGTGTTATTTAGAGTTATAGTTGTCGTTTTTTAACACATAGTTTAGTTATAGTGATAAGCTCCTTAAAGTCTTACATAATGAGGGGAATTCTTGTGCTTTTTTAAAAACCTTGCTGTGATTGCATGCAGTGACAGAGATGCCTTTAAGAATGTTTCACAGATGCTTCAAATCATTCATTTCTCATAAACATATGGGGTCTATTCTTCCGTCACTGTGCGTAATTCCTATTGACACTAATGGGAACTATGCATGCATATCACTATAATTTGGCCTCCAACAAACTGAAAATCATCACTGTTAAGATGAGATGCAAGCAAGCAAACAAAGAGAAGAATTGACTCCCTAAAACTCAGATTCTAGAATTTCTTGTCACAAGAAATTCCAGTCGAGGAGAATTAATCTATGGTGATGCCAACGTAAAAAAAAAAAAAAAAAAAAAAAGCACACACACAAAAAAAACTACAGTAAGTCAAAATATGATACTTGCTGATATCATATTTTAGGGAATGATATATTCCCGAAGATAATAATTTACCTTTTTTTCCAACTGTAACACCGAAATAACTAAACATTTTGTAATACAACTGAACAAAAATCCCAATGCTATAAAAATAGCTATATGCTACTAGGTGGTAACACTACGTTGTTATACACATAAAGACTTCTATTCTGATCTCTATAAATTGACTATTTATTCAAACCTCATTTTACAAGATTCTATCCCCACTTTTAAACTTAAAATTAAATGTAGAAATTTTTTCCTATTTAAAATTTAAGATTATAGCATGTATCCCCCAAGAAGGAGAGTCTCACATTAGAGAGATTTGTTCAGTGTTCCATTGTCCCATTTCCACACCAGAAAATACAACGAAGTTCCTAGTTGTGTATCTCAGCAGTGTCATTTTGGCCAGACTCCAAGATGTAGGAGGTTGCTTCAGATCTCAGTGGGAAGCAGCCAGTATGTGTTTGGGGGAAGCCATTTGAAGCTGGCAGGTGAGCCAATTCTATCACCGAGGAGAAAGTACTGCTAGTAAAGTCACCTTGTGACAAGTGTCTCCCTGCTGTGGGTTAACTTCCAGAAAGAAGGTTTGGAGAACACATAACAGTTCACAAACAAGGAAATCAAACAAAATAAACTGGGCATAATTTGACACTGTTAAAATAAGAAGTGTCACTGGCGCTGCTGTGTAGTAGGAGTTATGAAGAGCTTCTGCCGAGATTAAACATTTAGTTAGACAATAAAATAGCTTGCTGGTCAAGCCAAAGACATTATTCTGAATGCTTAGACTGATGGAGACTAGTGAATACGTCTTTTTGACAAGCAGGGCTGCCAAAGAGTAGCAGCTAGGTCTTAAGAGGCATGCATGTGTTCATGTGGTTGATAAGGCTCAAGCAGAGAGAAATAGCAATGTCAGGAAAAATAAAAAATAGAGTAGGATAGGGTTTTAAAGACATTTCAGCAACTGTCTAGAGAATTGACCTGAAAAAAAAAATAATGTGCAGAAACTTCGTTTTCCTTTCCAAATTCACTTGGATCTTGGTGGACTAAACAGAAATATTTCCACATTATATAGTTTTCTCATACCAAAATATTGTCATTCAATTTTCAAATGTTTCTTCAGCATATTCCCAAAATGGTTTAAACTACATGTAAGAAATGGCAGTGGGATAAATGAAATAGTTCACACAGAAATATTGGCAGAAATTAGCAAAAAGAAAGCCATGCAGTCATCAGAGCATCTTCGGTGCTTTCTTTCCCCTTTGCGCATCCCTGTCCCACTTACGAACCAAAGTGTATCCATGCTCTTGTTGGCTCTCACTCACACTTTCACTTCGCCAATGCTCACCTCACTTAGGATGAGCCCACTCCTCATTCTTTATCCTTATTAATCAAATGCTGGTTGATTTCCAACTGCTATAATAAAGACAACCATTGAATTAAGTGAATTCATACTAAGGTATGAATCACTACCCTACACAAGTTTGCCCTCTAAGGCAGTGTGTCTCAGAGTCTGATGTGTGGGTCCCTGCACCATGCTAACAATTCACATTGCTAGGCCCATTAGTG
Organism: Corynorhinus townsendii; assembly: GCA_026230045.1. Taxonomy (NCBI): domain Eukaryota; kingdom Metazoa; phylum Chordata; class Mammalia; order Chiroptera; family Vespertilionidae; genus Corynorhinus; species Corynorhinus townsendii. The sequence continues at coordinate 163,101,189 of JAPDVU010000001.1, read as the reverse complement.
ACTTAGAAGTGCTGCATATTAAATAATTTCTCCAGGTGTTAGTTATGGCAATGATTTTGGAAATCACTGTTAATGAAAACACTAATAACTCAAAAAACTAGCCTCCACAATTGCAAAAAAAAAAAAAAAAAAAAAAAAAAAACAATGAGGGGAGATAGTTCCTAAAAGCAAGACCCTTTCTGAAAGGGAACTTTTCAAATCATTCCAGAAATCAGTCTATAGATGTTTCCTTGGGTCTGGGTAAGACTAGCAGTGTTATCAATAAACTATTGCTGGTTTAATTCCTTCAACACAGAATGTAAATGACCCTTGAAATCAGGGAAGAACAGAAAAACCAAGATTTACACTTTTCCCAGCCATACAGCTTGTTGGTTTGCAACAATGATTTTCAAACACATGTGGGCTAAATAAAACCCAATAGACTTTTGCTACATGATTATGGTGTAAGATACAATCAAAATTTCATACTTTATATTCTTTGACATGCAGGAAAAAGCAAATAGGAACAAAGAATGCTGTATAACTTCAGTTGCTAAAAGAACTCTTAGGCTATGATTTTGGCCAGCTGAGAATGTTTTCCCAAATACACCCTGTGCTCTCCTACCTCCATGCATTTGTTCATTTTGTCCCCTTCTCTACCTCAAAAAATCCTGCCAATCAATTTAGGACCCAACTTGAATGCCTTCTCCCTTCCTTAGAATTATCCTTCAAATTCTCATAGTATTTGATCACTACTGTGAGGATATGTAGTACTTTCTAACTTGTATTAATGTTCTACATACACACACACACACACACACAACATATATGATCTTTCATCTTTTTTTAAATCTTCACCTGAGGATATAATTTTATTGATTTCAGAGAGGTAAGGGGGCGGAGAGAGAGAGAGAGAGAGAGAGAGAGAGAGAGAGACCAATCAGTCGCCAGGGATCGAACCTGCAACCCAGGTATGTGCCCTAACTGGGAATTAGACTTGTGACCCCTTGGTGCACAGGAGGAAGCTCCAACCAACTGAGCCACACTGGCCAGGGCTAATCTTTCATCTTTTTATGGAAACTGCTTAAGTGGATTATCCTTGTTATGCTAGATGAATGAGACACGCTGAAATAAAGCAAATTTCCAAACTATGCCTAAGGAAGGAATAGTAAAGGAGGCAGGGAGGGAGCAGCCTCAATGATCATAGAGGCAGGAAAGAATTTTACAGCTTTGTTAATGCAACGTTTGCTTTTAGGCAGACCACCCGTTAAATGAAGAGCTGGGCTTCTATGGATTTCTTCCCTTCTCATCTTTTGGGAATTCACGTACACAGCCTTTCTCTGAATTCAGTAACGTATTCCAAACCAGGTCTTTCTCTCAATTTCATACCCATATATACAACTGACCATTTCTACCAATAGACTAAGACTCAATACTCTTTGAATACATATTTAGTGAGCACTTACTATGTGCCAGACCCTCTTCTCTATGTTAGCAATATAGCAGCAAATAAAACAAACTGAGCTGCTGCCCTCATGGAAATGATGTAGAAATATGATAAAATTCATGCAGTGATAAGTGTGATGAAGAAAAAATGATTTTGACAAGAGAATAGAAAGTGATAGGTGACGGGGAGTTTGCTAATGCTGCTAATCAGAGAAGACCTCTCTAAGGAGGTCACTATGAGCTGAGACTTGAGTAGAGGAAGCAAGCCATGTGGGCTCCAGGGGAAATGGCATTCCAGTCAGGGAACAGCAAGTGCAAAGGTATTAAAGTGAAGCACCCATGTTCAACAAACTGCAGGGAGGCCAGTGTAGCTGACACAGGTAAGTGAGGAGAGATAGTGAGGAACCCAGACAGATCATGTGCCAGTTTAGAAGCCATGCTCCGGATTTTGGATTTATTCTGAATTCTGAAGCCAGTGGAGGTTTTTAGCCAGAGAGAGACACAATCAGCTTATGATTCAAAAGAAGCACTCTGTCCTGTTTGGGGTGGGGAGGGGGGAGGGAAGAAGAGTATGGAGACTATTTTGGAATCTATTGCAGTGATCCAGAGGTGAAATGACCTGGGTAGAGCAACCGCAGCAAATGGTCAGATTCAGGATACAATTTGAAGGGAAAGCCAATGGAACTTATTCAGAGATTGGGTGTAAGGTGCAAGAGAGTTATCTAGGAACAAGGTGGTGAGGGGTGCCATTTCATGCAACAGGGAACATTAGAGGAGGAACAAACAGCTCTATCTTAAACATGTAATATGTGATATTAAATATTACATAAAAATTTAGATATAAATCTAGATTATAGGGGAAATGTCAGAGCTAAGGAAATAAATGTAGTAATTACATGAATTTAAATGACAGTCATGTAACTGGAAGAGTTAAGAAGAGAGAAAAGAGAAAGGGGCCAAGTGTACTCCTTATTGCTCCCACACCTAACCCACTTCTATTGTAGTTCTAGTTTGTCCTTTAAGATTCAATGCAAATAGCAGCTTTTCTATCAGCTTTCCCCACCCTGCCTGCTCCCATACCATCCTACAGAAAACTTTGCAATAGTATAAATGGCACAATCTTAGGGTTTTTGAACATGCTGGTAGACTGGAAGTTTCTTGAGGTTGGCATTGTCTTCATTATTATTATTATATCCTCAACATCTTCTGTGGCCACTGAAATATAGAATATGATCATTAACTTTGTTTACCAAAATGAATAAATGAACATTTGATGCACCATTAGTTAAAAATATATACTAGTTAGTCCTGCCCAGGTGGTTCAGTTGGTTGGAATGTAACCCTACACACACACAAAAAAAGGTTGCAGGTCTGATTCCTGATTAGGGCACATACCTAAGTTGTGGATTCGATCCCTGGTCAGGGTGCATATTGTGGGCAATATCAATGTTTCCCTCTCACATCCATGTCTATCAATGTTTCCCTCTCACATCCATGTCTATCAATGTTTCCCTCTCACATCCATGTCTCTCTCTCTCTCTCTCTCTCTCTCTCTCTCTCTCTCTCTCTCTCTCTTTCTCTCTTTCTCCCTTCCTCTCTCAAATTAATAGAAAAATATCCTCAGGTGAGGATATATATATATATATATATATGCACACATATATGGGCAAAAATAGGTTTATAGTTGTGAGTATGCAAAACAGTTTATTCTTCTATTATATTTTATTAATTATTGTATTGTTTTCCATGCTAATAACTATAAACCTACTTTTTTCCTACCCTGCACACAAACATATATATGTATTTTCAGTTTTCTTTTACTTTGTATAAGGACAAGCAAAGCATTTTATATTATGAAACTGAAGATTAGTAGCATTCCAGGGAGATACATAGGATTTTTTTTAATTGAGCACAAATCCCCTGGAGGAAGAACTAAAAATAAATCTGCTATAATGATGACCTATCAGAAATCTAAAACAAATTTGGCTAAATTTCTTGGCAAGAATCCTAAGCACACCGAGTGGTTGAAATTTTAGGCAAAGAGAGGAAATAAAATTTTAAGACCACTTCTTGAAATAACTTTTAAAAATTAAAACTTATCTGATCCATATTGTCTCTTCTATTGTGTCTTAATTTTGATATAAATTATACTTGGTTATTTTTTGTTTACTGTAGTTTGGGATCAGGGAAAATGAAAGGCAATGATTATATTTTACCCATCCTGGCAAACCTTGCACCGTCACACCTTATTCCTGCACACCGACCACTTACCCTGTTCACATCCTCAACCTTTTACATTGTCATGGGTGGACAAAAGAGAGGACAGAAATAAATAGGAAAAATAAGAGCACAAGTGGATACTCCTGGATTATAAGAGCAGATTGAGCAGATTGTTTCCTCACTTAAGGAATGGGTTTGAAAGCTTTATTTGAAGCCCTGGAAAGTTATTAAGACTATAAAGATAAGCAATGGAATGTCTATAGACAATGTAGTAATTATGTTTTAAGAAATAGACACAGATAGTGGTAACTCTACAAATAAAATTGCAATCCATTAGGATAATTGTTATTCAACCATTACCAACAATTGTAAAAACAGAAATAGGTTAAAATGCCTACTGCCTCCTTAGTAAGCCCCTTCCTCCACTTGTATCCTTCTAGTGTCCTTCCTGAACCATAAACACACTTAAAGAGGTTGGCTTAGTTATTATGTAATATAAAATTACTTTTAATAATACCTAAGATATTTTGAGCATTCTCTGTGCACCTGGAACTGTGCTAATACTTTATATGGAATGTGTTATTTAATCTTCACAACAACCCAGAGGTAGATCCTACAGTCCTCCCTATTTTGTAGCTGAGCAAACTGGGGATCAGGCCATCTTAATTATTATTTTGATGGGTTAAGTGACTTGCTAGCTTGTGGCAGGGCTGAGGTGCCAACTAAGACCATTTAAGCTCCAGAGCCATGTTGTACATTTAACCAGTTTGATATACAGTCTCCCTGCAGGATTTTATCAAAGCATTTAATAGGCTAATGTGATTGTGAATTTCCAAGAGGGAGATGCAATAAAGAGCATTTCTCACTTATTTGATTATAACCCCCATTTTTTTCTTATAGAATCCCAAGCCACCTGCACAGCACTTTTTCCTGTTTTTTCCCTTTGGTGAGGATAGGATTTCCCTTTTTTCCCCTGCCTCCATTCCTCTTTGTTCTACCCCTTTTAGTCTGGGCCCTATAGTTGTACATTTTATACTCTTGTAGGACCTAATTCCAAATTAAAGGAAGCTCTGTGTCCTCCGAAGCCAAAATAGCCACATTTCTTAATAGCACAGTCCTGGGCTAGTATGTCTTGTGCCTCTGAATTTGCTTGGAATAACAGAAGTTCCTTAGGAAGCCTTTATTACTTTTCCATGACCTCACACCCCAAAAAAAGCCAAAGACTTCACCTTCTATCACTTCTTAACATTTTCTGTGTCTATGTTGAATATTTTAAGACGACAGACACTGTTTCTTAGTACCCTACAAGTTTAGCAGTGCACTGCACACAGTAGGTGTTCAAGGCTGATAAGTCCTCTACACTCTTGGGTCCTTTCCAGATCTAGAGATCCAGTTCATATAGGAAATACAATTTCCTCTTCATGCATTCCATACCAAATGTATCGGTATTTAGTTATGTTTTAATTGACCAAATCTTCAAATATCAAAAGAAAGCACCAAAAAGCTTTCCAGTAGGAAATTGTGATCATGGTAAAACCTACAAGTGAAAGTTCTACTGAAAATTGCTATTCCCTTTCCCCTTATTTCCTGCAATTTATTGAAACATGATGATACATATGGGTATTCCTGTACTTTTCCCATAAAGTTCAGTGCAAAGGTATTGAGTTCATTTTCTACATTTGTCACCCCTTTAAAACCAATCTTTTGAATATCCATGAATTAAAAAAATACTGATTAATAGGAACTTAAGAGAATTTCTTTCCTTCTCATGGTGCTACCCGCGTGCCTCTTAAAACAGATCTAGACATAGGCCTAATTGGTAGTGCACACCCAGATGCATAGTTAGTTGCCCAATCGCCCAAGCAACTGGGTCACAATGGGTGTAGATGTATTTTTCTTAGGAGCTCTACTGGCAAATAGCTTCAGTGATTTAGCCCAAGGAAAATGAGCCCTGTTTTGCTTAATGTTTTAGGTTAGGGAGTGGCTGGCAGCGTTCTGCATAGAAGTGACACTTTCAACACTGTAAGTGATTTGCTGACTTTATTTAACAATATCTAAACCATTTAAACCAACAGTATCATATAGCTTGGCACATTATACCACTACAGATCTTCCGGAAAGGCTGAAATGGCCAAATATTTACATGCATTCCGTTTTCTTTACATATTTGTATTTCTACCATTTTGAAAATTAGAATATAAACATTCTGTTTAAAAATCTGTTCTCCCCCACATACTACATATTCAAAGAGCAAACACACTTTTTTTCCCTTTGGTATATATATGTGTAGGTGTATCTGGGTTTCCATACTTTAAGTGTCTCTGACCACCTGATAGCCCCAATCCTTTGTTTTCTGATGTGGAGCAAAATTATAAAATCGGCTATCCCTGTAATTACATTGCCCTTTGCCGTCGCTTGAGAAAAAAAAGGTTGTGTTCAAATTTTCCCCCTGTTTTATTTGCACCCTATTAACAACTGTTACTGGAGCTTTAATTATGCCCCGGTGATTGCGGAGTTGTGGCTGACTTGTGTCATTTTCCTCCCAGGGGATGCTTTATAATTACCAGCATCCATCGTGGCTGCCTGTAAGCTGATGCTTTTTTATTACCAGTTCAATAATCACTGCATCCTTGCGAACATCTGCTCTGCAAGCCATGCATCGAGGGTCCCAGCGCCTGTCACTTGATGTTCCCTCACCACAGTGACCTTCGTGCCCTCGCCTTCGGTTTATATCTAATTTGTTTACCAGAGTTCTGTCCAGAAAGTCTCCCAGGAATGCAATTAATACACTAGATTTGCAAACAAAAGAAAATTTTGCCCTTTCTCTCCTTTCTCTTTTTCCAGATTATTGTCTTGCTCTTAGATTCCATAATTTCTATTCCTAGGAGGATGAATTCATTTAAGACTTGTGAAATGGGGAGAATGAGAGATGAGTTTATTTGGGAGCTATCCTCCTGTTTGTATTGAAAAGTAGGTGCATGTTTTTTTTGGTATGTTTTCTCTTGAATATACGTGATGTTGGCTAGCGAGGTAAAGGAGGCTATTGTATATACTAGGGTAAAATACTCCATAAATGTGAAGGAAAAGGCAATTCATTTGCAATTTTCTTTCTGATCTCCTGTCTCACTTTGTTTTTCTCATCCTAGATAAACTTTTCTGCTTTTCATTTTATGGAATAATCCTTTCCTCCCTCTTCAAGTCTCTTGCTCTACTTTGTCTGCCCTTTCCTTCTTGCTCACCTCTTTACTTCACAAAAACAATATAAGTAAAAGATAAAACTGGGTAAAAACCAGCACATATTGGGCACAGCTGCTGGTCTTCCTGATGGCATTTCTACTTCCTGATTCACTATTTATTACTAATAAAGCTAGTCTGGGCACTTGTTACTAATCCTGTGCTGACTTTCTTGGACCAAATAAGAAAAAGTTGAATTCTTTCTATTTTGCTGATGAAATCCATGCAATCCTTGCATGTGCATATGTGGACTTACCCTCTCCTGTTCTTAAGTAACTAACATCACAGACCTAGTGAGAACATTTTATAATTGTCCAATGCAACACATAAATTGGTTGAAACACCTGAAGCACAGTAATTCCTAAAATCTCAAAATGAAGTGGAAATAGCATAGGTCAAATTGGCAGCAAAGTCAGGGACGAGGGAGGTCGTCTATTTTGCCTCCCTTGCTGGCCTGAGAGAGCAGTGAAGAGGGGCTTTTACCTATTCTTCTCTGTATCCATAGGAACTAGTGTTCTACTTTTAGTTCATGGTATGAGTTGACTAACTGGTCTTTGACTGATTGTATTATACCACTTGTGGATGAAATTTTATTTCAGAGCCATTAACATAATATTCCACTTAGTCCAAAACTTGGATAAAAAATGCACACACAGACATATATACACTAGAAGAAAATTACACAATACCTTGAGACTACTGGTTAAGACCATCATTCAAATCCATGCTTTAAGGCACCCTGTAAATACAGATTTTAGTTGAACTTTTGAGAGAATCAGGAACTAAAATCATGCCCCCGGGAGACAGCAGACCAAAACTAGGCTCACTGTTTAAGAACAAGTACTAGTAGGACTTTCTGTTCCCTTTCCTTCTCATATTACTGAACTTCCACTCAATAAAACAGTCTGAATCATATGGCTATTGACTGCAGCCAAGGGCTACACCTTACAGGGAATAGGAGAAAACAGTCTTGTAGCCTACATCTGGTCCAAATCACCAATTAATTGGCTTGGTTGAGCAAATATAAGAAATACCTAATGGCGCTTGGGATATCAGCCCTAAATTGCTGTTTTAAGACCTGGATCTAAACTAGAGATTCAGGATACAAAGTGTAGACAACTGCAAAACAAGTAAATCAGAGAAGAGTATAGGGGAAGAAGGAGGGAGCAAAAGAAGAAGAAGGAGGAAGGAATCATGGAAGGAAGGAAGGAAGGAAGGAAGGAAGGAAGGAAGGAAGGAAGGAAGGAAGGAAGGAAGGAGGGAAGGAAGGAAATAAAGAGGAAGGGAGGAAAAGTTAGAACAATTTGTAGTTGGGAAATGAATTTACTACATTTAAAATAAAAATAATACCACACTCCAAAAATTACTTTAAAAATAAGTATGGAGTCCAAATAAGAAGTAAAAACAAAACAAACAAACAAAAACAATAAACCCAAGCAGTACTTTAAATATATATACTAGAGGCCTGGTGCACAGATTCATGCACCATTGGGGTCCCTTGGCCTGGTCTGCGGGCATGGGGCCAAAACTGGCTCTCCAACATCCTTTGAGGGGTCCTGGATTGTGAGAGGGTGCAGGCCAGACTAAAAGACCCCACCAGTGCACGACTGGGACCGGGAAGGGACTGTGGGAGGGTTCCAGGGCATGCCCGGCCTGCCTCGCCCAGTCTTGATTGACCGGACCCCAGCAGCAACCTAATGTACTGGTCGGAGCATCTGTCCCCTGGTGGTCAGTGCACATCATAGAGACTGGTCGAATGGTCAAATGAATGGTCAGACACTTAGCATATTAGTCTTTTATTATATAGGATAATATAATATGGGTTGACCCATCTGCCATTCAACCAATCAAAATGTAATATGCTAATGATATGCTAAGGATGTTCAACTGCTTGCTATGACGTGCATTGACCACCAGGGGGCAGACAGTCGACTGGTTGACCAGTCGCTATGATGTTCACTGACCACCAGGGAGCAGATGCTCCGACCGGTAGGTTAGCTTGCTGCTGAGGTCCGGTCAATAGGGACTGAGCGAGATGGGCCAGGCACACCTGGAACCCTCCTGTGGTCCCTCCCTGGCTGGCCAACCTCCCATGTCTGTCCGCTGTCCTGATTGTGCACTGGTGGGGTCCCTTGGCTTGGCCTGTACACTCTCACAATCCAGGCCCCCTCATGTTGAAGAGCCAGTTTAGGCCTGATCCCACAGGCCAGGCCAAGGGACCCCACTGGTGCACAAATTCGTGCACCAGGCCTTTAGTATCAGATAAAAGAAAGCAAAATTAAACAAGGCCAGGTGGATGTGAAAAAGAACCAATTAAAAGTCCAGAAAATGAAAAACAATCCTATAAAATAAAAGTGTAATATGCAAATCGACTGAATGGTGGAAAGACCAGTCAGCGGGGGGTGGGGCCAGTGAGCAGGCGGCGCCAGGCCAGCCGAGGCGAGTGCCAGCGGGCAGATGGAGGGGAAAGCAATGGGGAGGGGGAGGAGGCAGCAGTGACCAGCGGAGGTGGAGGGGAGATGAGGGGGCAGGTCAGCACCTACCGGCACCATCCCCTGATCAGCCGCCCAGTCACCTCCTACAGAGGGAGGCCAGAGGCAGCAGTGGCAGCAGCAGAGTGATGGGGGTAGCACCATCCCCTGATTGCCCGACTGGTCACCTCCCGCAGAGGGAGGCTGGCAGCAGCAACAGCAGCGGGGTGATGGGGGCAGCACCTTCCCCTGATTGGCCCGGTCACCTCCCACAGAGGGAGGCCTGTGGGGAGTAGCCTAAGCCGTCAGTAGGACATCCCCTGAGGGCTCCTGAACTGTGAGAGGGTGCAGGCCAAGCTGAGGGACACTCCCCCCGCCCAGTGCATTAATTTTTGTGCACTGGGCCTCTAGTTCAAAATAATTGAAATCTAACCATCTCATAAATTAAACTCTAAACTGAACATGGCTGAAGAAAGAGTGGGTAAATGATAAGAAAATACTGAGAATTTGCCCACATTGTAGCACCAAAGGATATAAGAATTAAAGAGAAAACAAAATTAACTTCTGAGGTTTTAACATATATTTAATATAAATTCTAAAATCAGAAATTGGGAGAATAGCAGAAAAGTTAAATTTAAAAATTTAGGAATTTTGCCCTACCCAGTTTGGCTCAGTGGCTAGACCATCAGCCTGCGGACTGAAGGGTCCCTGGTTCGATTCTGGTAAAGGTCACATGCCCAGGTTGCGGGCTCAATCCCCAGTGGGGGTCATGCAGGAGGCAGCCAATCAATGACTTTCTCTCATCATTGATGTTTCTATCTCTCTCTCCCTCTTCCTTCCTCTCTGAAATCAATAAAAATATTTTTTTTAAAAATTAGGAATTTTAGGAATATTCCAGGATTGAAAAAAAGACAGATGTGTTACAACTAAAAATTGCAAGCATAGAGTTGGAAAAATGAACTACTATCTAAAATACAATATTAATCAATTTTAACATTTTAAGAGTTTCAAAATATTTCAAAAGTAGAAAGAATCATGGACAATAAATGTGAAATAACTTATGTAACCCTTCAAGCTGATAACAATATATTTTATATCAATATATGTGTTCAATTTTATGTTTCTATTTTTTAAATTATTTTCACTATTTGTTTGTTAAATTATCTTTATTTCTGCCACTTTTTGAAAAGAACATGAAAGCCAATTTAAAAGTAGAGACCACTTCTGCCCTGACTGGTTTGGCTCAGTGGATAGAGCGTCGGCCTGCAGACTGAAGGGTCCCGGGTTCGATTCTGGTCAAGGGCATGTACCTTGGTTGCAGGCACATCCCGAGCAGGGGGCGTGCAGGAGGCAGTTGATCGATGTTTCTCTCTCATCGATGTTTCTAGCTCTCTGTCCCTCTTCCTTCCTCTCTGTAAAAAATCAATAAAATATTTAAAAAATAAATAAATAAAAGTAGAGACCACTTCAGATATTTATCCAATTTTAAATATATTTAGCATTAAACTTTGTTTATGCTGCCAACTTCAAATTCCACAAACTCTGTAATACTCTGTCATTTAAGACATCAAAATACATGAAAAAGCCACTTTTCACAGCCTCAGATGACAATAAAATAGGAAACTGGTCACTGTGCTGCTTCATAATAAAGTGCCTCGTGTGCTAAAGCTGCTAGGAAGTTTCAATGCATGTGAAACTTTCTCACCACGTTTTTATAGAGAGGAAACTGCTAAAAAGGATTGAGACTTGTATCTATTTTAAAAACCTAGGGCCATCCAATTAGATCATATATTGTGTCAAATACATGACACAAGTCAACATGTTTAAATCATAGGAATTATAAATCATAGACAGTGATTAGTTCTTCAGTAATCAGAATGTTATTTCAGCTTATTCGAGGGCCTAGGGGTTTTACCTGATGCTGTTACCTATCTATGAAGGTGGAACAAATAGCAACAGGTTGCCCCAGGAGGAAGGAAAAAGGACAGAAAGGACAGGATGAGCAAAAAGAGTCTATTCTGGTGTTTATATGTGAATGTGTTGCTAAAACAGACAGCGGGTTGGGATGTGTAAGACTCAGCAGTGGCCGACATCACCAGAAGTGGTGTGCAACGTGCTGTCATGCAGCCCTGACGGCTTCCCCGGACTGTCCTATGATCAAATCCTGACTACTCCTGATCCCGACAGTGTTCTCTCTGCTTCCCCCCTTTGTTCATCTATGTACTGCTTCGCCCCTCCTCTCCAGGACTGTTTGATGTCCACTGCAGTCTTCAGGGCCCCTTGCCTCAGAGTAGCCACTCTCCCCCTGCACCCCATCATCCCACTAGAGGAGTGCTGCCACCCGATTTGTCCAGCCCAATGCCAAGAGCAGACTCAATAGCCTTATAAAACTAAGGTCATAGGAGAAGGGGGACAAAACATGCTTCAAATCCAGGATTCTGAGCAAGGTTATTCACAGGGAGGAATATGCTACTAAATTGCCTCTAAGGATGTAGGAGGGAAAGGGGAATTGTTGGCCACTGCTGACCTCAGTGGCCTACAGCACTGGGTGCTGCAGATCTGCCTGTGCAGCGCTGAGAAGGCTACTCTGAGATGCAGGCATGACTGGCTACATAACTTCCAGGGCCAAGTTCAAAGTGAAAATGTGAACCCCTTGTTCAAAAGTAATAATTTTAGGATGGTGACAGCACCAAACAAGTACAAGGCCTTGGGTGACAGCACAGTTTGCATGGATGTGGCCCTAAATGTAGAGACTTGTGTAGAGAAGACCTCTGAGCCAGAGAGAACCCCAGGAACCAGGAAGGAAAACCCCTGCCTCCTGCAGTGTCTTTCCAGTGCCCTCGATGAACATATCTTGACATGGAACAAGTCAAAAAGGAAAAATATTTGAAGTCCCCATCCCTCTTTTTTTGAAAATCAGTCAATGATGGGTGGATTTGGAGCTAGGGGTAATAAGCCAGTAACTGCCACAGTAGCAAAGCTCAATAAGACTGGAATGGGGTGATATCATTGACCCAAATAGAACTCAAATCCACAAATTGGATACTCATTCACATTTATTTCTCTACTCATTGCTGAAAAAATTATATTTTAAAACATTAGTCATTCTAGTTTCCATCCAGGCATAGCCAGCATACAGATGAAGCTCTAACATACAACTTTCTTGCTCAGAACCTTAGGCGCAATTGTCTAGCCCAGTGATTTTCAACAGGTGTACCACCATCATTTTTTAAAAATGTGATACTTGACTATTTAGTGAAGGTTGCTGACCTCTTTTCCCTTCGAATGTCAAATTAAAAATTGACAACAGCCTGAATACAACAACAGCCATCCGGTGTGAATGAATCAAAACTGTACCTTTTTTTGTCAGATTGGCAAAAAATATAGTATATTTTTTTGGTGTGCTGAAGAATTTTAATAATTAATGTGTGCCAAGAGATGAAAAAGGTTGAAAGCTGCTGATCTAATCTTTCAATTACTCTAATAAGTATCCCTAGACTCTTGAAGCTCTGTCAATTTAGTATTTTGCCATTCTGTCAGAATGGATTTCTGTCTCTAATAATTTCCTTTAACTATTTTTCTCAAAAGAGAAAATAGTTAAGTCATTCATTCTGTGGTTGTGAGTTGATTCAAAACATTTCACTAAAACAGAGGATTAAGATGCATTTGACAGACAAACACATGAGATCTTTTCCTGCCCTGGGCATATTCTTGGCTTCTGGCTCTGTTACCTGATTGGCAAGTGACTGAAATTGATTGATAGGTATGGCAGTGAACACCACAGTGCATCAAACTCAGAATATGTGGTTTGGAAAATACAATGCTTAGCCTAAGAGAGAAGTTTCACAGCGGGCTGACTGTGGCATCGTGGCTAGTGGAATGTGCAGCCTGAAGAGGAGAGGCTGGCAGTAAAGTCTGAGGGGCCCTGCTCAGGCCTCGGCCTGGCATATGCTACCAGGGCACAGGGAAGGTGCCATGACCATGGCAGTTTCTGCCCAGGTGGCCTTCTTCCCGCTGCTCTATTTACCCTGGTGATACGGGCCTGGGAATGGCAGGGAGGTGAATCAGCTTTGAGAATCTTCTTCCTCTTCCTTTTCATCTGTGAGGGCTGTGCATGGCCGAGCACCCTGGACCTGTCCTCTCTCCATTTACACTTCACTGAGGACAGTGAGCTCCATCAGGTCAGAGAGGCTGTGTCTGTTTTGCTGCTAGGACAGCACTGAGCACTGATCAGTGGTCCTATAAATAGCACTCTTTAAACCCTGGATCTAGAATGGAACCTCCATGAAACAGGGGTATCCATCTGTTTTCTTTGCTGCTGCATTTCCAGCACTTATAAAGGTCACTACTCCAGTAAACTTTGGTGCTCACCTTTCCTTCTGCCACCTCTCAAGGGTACTCTTTCTTTTGGTTGTGTCATTATGGAATTGCCTGCCCAGAGCCCTCCCTTCTTTCTACCTCCCCTGGGATCTGTTAAGGGTGGTGCCCACACCTCCTCTCCCCCTCAATGTCTATATGGTAAGACGCCCAAGCTTGTTGCCTCACTATGATTCTTTAGCTTAGGAGTTGCCACTTAGAGTCCTCCCCTGAGATACCAAATTGTTACTGGGAGGTAGATATAGTTCATTCTGGTGGTGGAATCCATGAAGATATAAAACTTAGGCATTGTATGTAGCCATGTTGTCTCATAAGAAAGATATAGCTTCATCTGGGTTAAGAGAAAATAAAGTTTCTACAAGAGAAGTAGGATAAAAAGGTAGAGGGAGAGAGTCCTGGTAGCATCCAAAACTTTGGTTTCCAGTTGTGCCTGCCTGCCTGGACCTGGCTGCAACTCTGGTGTCCCCGTAGCTTGGTTCTCCAACCCTTCCTAATTTACCGTTAATCAGTAGATGTCCTTTCACCCAAGACAGCTTATGGTTTAACCAAGAGTCTGATGCTATTGACCTCCATGAACTATTTTCCACATAGCAGCTATGGTGACATATTTAAAACATTTCTGCTTTATTAGAATTTTCTAATAGTTTCCCACTACATCTCTATATATAACCCTAATACGCAAATAGACCGAATGGCGGAACAGCAGAACAACCGAACAACCGTTTGCTATGACATGTGCTGACTACCAGGGGGTGCATGCAGAACATGGTGGGTGTCAGCAGCAGGTGGTAGAGCACAAAAGATGGTGGGCATCGTCTGTGGTGGGATGGTGGAGCAGGTGAGTGGGGGCACCAGACCGTGGCAGGGTGCCAGTCAGTTGCTGTCACTGTAGCAAGCATCTGGTGGTTACTGAAAATTCTTTGCTCCTGCATGCTGCGGCTCAACTGTGCACTCACGCCTGCTGCCAGCACCCGGCGCTGGCCCTGATTGCCCCTCAGGGATTCTGAGGGGCAGTCAGGACATCAGCTGCCACTCGCACCCACTGATGGCTCTGGCCCTACACGCACCCACTGGTGGCCCCAGCCCCAATCGCTCCGTGCTGTCAGAGAGTGCAAGCAGGGCCAGTGCCATCAGCCTATGGGAGCAGTAGCAGCAGGAGCTGGGCTGCTGGCATATAGGAAACTGGGTGCCGGGATGGGAGGGACTGGATGGGGGTGCGGACGATGGGCCAAAACCCGCCCCTGTGCCCACCACAGCCTCACAGCCCACTGTTCCTTTTAAGGTGCATGAATTCATGCACTGGGCCCCTAGTTTAAAATAAATCCAAACTCCTTAAGATGGTTTACAAAGTCTCTTTAACCCACCCTGTTCTATTCTCCTCTTTGTTCCAGACCTCTTTACACTCTTTAAATACTCTAAGTCCCCTCCTGTTCATAATCTTTGCACAAGTCATTCCCTTTCCTGGAACTGTCCCTTCCCTCCTCCTTCACTTGCTTGGGTCTTTCCTATCATCCAAAGCTCAAGTGCTACTTCTTCAAAATGTCTCCGTCTGACCACCTGATATAAATGATGACTTTCATTTTTAACAGCAGAGGATTGTCACACCATGACATTTGTCTTATTCATTTTTCAAATTTATTGCCTTCCCCTTCTCACCCCCAGTCTCCACAAGAACAGAGAACTCATGTATCTCATTTCACCTGCTTATCCCCAATGCCCTAGAATTATGCCTAGCACATAGTCAGTGCTCAATAAATATGTCCTGATTGAACAAATTTATAACTTACCTTGACACCCCAAATACCAGCCATCCAGCAGACTTCAAACGAGGAGCAGAATAGCTCCTCATAACTAACAAAAATTTTGGAGACTACACTATTAAAATACTTTAGTAAAAATACCTCACCTTAAAAGCACAGTATACCAGACTCTCTATGTGGCATTTCAGCAAGTAGAGGACCTAGGATGATTTTATACAGATAGAGGGAGGGAGGGTGAATGGGGAGGGGGTGGAGAATGGAAGGATAGATAGAAAGAGAGAGAGATGAGAGAGAGATGATAGAGATAGAGAGAGAGGTAGAAATAGAGATAGAGATAGAGACAGAGATAGAGATAGAGAAAGAGAGATGAGAGAGAGAGAGAGATGGGTGATAGTTATATAATGGTTGGGTATTAAGTATTAGGGATGCAAATATCCTTACTTATTTACTCCAAAGAATTTCTCAATAAAGGATAATTGACATTATGAAAGATGTATGTAAAACAAAAAAGGTTATCTTTACTAAGTCTTTACAATGTGCCAGGCACATGTGTTTACATGTATTAACTTATTTAAACCTCATGAATCCCTATAAGGTAGCTATTATTATTTGAAGATGGGAATCTTGCCCAACGTCACAGTCCCAGCAAGTTGTGGTTGTAGGAAACAGGCATGCTTTTAACATCACCCTGCACCATTTATTTGTGCTATGAGAATGCACCAAAGCCATCAACTATATTTGGGCAACACTAAAAGAGGGACACCTAATTATTTTATTTAGTGATTCTAATAGCTCATAACCACATGTGTAAGTGCTAGCTGATATCTCTTAGATTTCCAATAAGCAGTAAAAGGCACTGAAAAAAATGATAATTTTCTTTTTTCAAAAGTTTGAATAATAATGATAGATACAACAGAGCCAGGAATGGGGCACTGGAGGGTGGATGTGCTTCTTCATTCCCAGTCACATTATTTTACTTCAGCTCATGAATAACTAGATGGAGTTTGTGGTCTTCTTTCCAAATCAATGAAATGACTTTCAAGTTAGAAGGGTAATTTAAATTTACGGTCCATATATCCATGTCATTTCTACCCCTCCTCTAAAGCTGAAATGTGTGATTATTTAGGAATGTTTAAAGCTAGTGTCTGCATGATGAATATGCAGGACCTGATATCAAACACCCTAGTTAATGATAACATGATCATTTGTCAGTGTTAAGCTATCAACATTCACAGAAGGCCGAGCATGATGCTTTCCACCCACCACTCCAATCAAAGCTGGCTGGGTTTCCACCCACAACAACAACATCGGTCCTTTCACAGCATGTCACATCACCTGCTGACAGAGCCAAAACACTAAGAAAAATAGTATGTGTGTTTGTGCTTCAGTGCTGCCTTATTGAAGTGGTTTCCTTTGTGTCTATGTACTGAGAGGAACACTCATCTTTTTTGGACAGCAGCTTTTATTAATTAAGGACAACTAACTTTTAAAAACAATCATTGTTCATTTCTCCACTAAGGAGCTAATATTTTTGTTCAGGAATTTAATTTTTGAGCTGAAGTAGCTAAAACAGTAGGTGGAGTCCCTCCTTTTCCATCGATAGCTAGAATATAGATTTTTTTAAAAAGAAAAACAGAATGTAATATGTATGCACCAGTCAGTAATTAGACCATTACAAAGGTAAAGTTGGTCTAATATAATTCTTTGCTGGAGAATATAATTTTAGCAGATTATCACTGATTATCCTGATTCTTTAGATCAATTATAATTCATTTTACTTTATCTCAGTGAATCCTGCTTTGAAATTTAAAAACTATCTACCACCATTATAAGTTCTTTATAGGCCTCTAAAATATCTGAGGACAGGTTTCCCCAAGTAGAATAGATGAACAGCAAATGATACAAGCTTGATGCGCACAGCTATGGACGAGTTAGTTTCTCTCACTGAGCCTCAGCTTCCCCATCTGTAAAGTGACTTGAATAGGCCTAGCACAGGGGGTTATTGTAAGTTGTGCATGAACATTTATGGACATCACCTAGCATCGTGATTAAGACTGGCAGATATTCCATAAATAGTAGCTATTATTGTTTTAATGAATAATAAGTTATGCAATTATTATATTAATTTATAGGCCATGTGAGAAACTAAAGGATTGTATCACTGGCAATAAAGATTCTTTAAAGTTGAATTTCAGAGTTGCCTTTGGTAATAAGGCATGTTTTCAGTAATAATCCTGTCTACTCTTACTCATAAACATTGAATATTCAAATTGTTATGTACAGTTTTAAACATATTCTTACTATTCAAATATATACATTAATATATGTAAGTTTAACCCTTAGTTTATATATTATGGAAGAGATGAAGGCTTTTAAGTAAACATCACTGAAGCAAATTTATATAGCTAATTTTTCCATTGACTTCCATGTTTATTCTATAAGAAAAAAAATTTCTAAGTAATTAACTTGAAAAATTGAGTTGAAGAGCAGTGCTTTCATACATAGCAATATCTTCTTAGCCATAGAATTTGTCCTTTACCATTTACTTCCCTTTTCTTTTTTTCTTCTTCATCTTGATCTTTTCCAGGCCATAAGAATGTCTATGGCTAAATAATAATATTCTAACACAAATCTAAAATGTTCAGATTTTAGCTCCTTTAGTCTGGGTTTCTGAAAATTAGCAAAATTGGAATATGTTAAGACCTTTTTTTTTTTTTTAGTTGTCTATGTATTCTAATAATCTTAGTTTGATGGCTACAAAAGTGGGCTTCAAGGCCATACTTCCCAAGTTCAAATCTCTGTTCTGCCACTTACGAGCTGTTTATCCTTGGAAAGGTGACTTCACACTTTATTCTGAGGATTTTTCCTCTGTAAGTGAGAACTATAATAATAACTCCTATCCCAGCCTTCACTGGTACTGTTCAGTGGTGAGAGTGCCAACCTGTTGCACCAAAGGGTCTCAGGTTTAATTCCTGATCAAGGGCATGTACCTGGGCTGCAGTTCACACCGCCCCCAGTTGGGGAGTGTGCCAGAGGCAACAAGTTGATGTG
The DNA here is from genome assembly GCA_026230045.1 of Corynorhinus townsendii. Taxonomy (NCBI): domain Eukaryota; kingdom Metazoa; phylum Chordata; class Mammalia; order Chiroptera; family Vespertilionidae; genus Corynorhinus; species Corynorhinus townsendii. The sequence goes on along the minus strand of JAPDVU010000001.1, from coordinate 163,082,651 downwards.
TCTCTCTCAAATCACTCTCTCTCTCTCTCTCTCTCTCATCTCCCCCCTTCCTCCCTTCCACTCTCTGAAAAAGCAATAGAAAAAATGTCCTCAGGTGAGGATTAACAAACAAATAAAATAATAATAATAGTTTCTATCCCAAAAGGTTGTTCTGCCTGCTTAGTGCCTGCTACAGAAGAACCACTCAATGAATGCTTGCAATTATAATAGCTTCTACTTTTTAGTTGAAGATATTGTTCAGGCATAGCAATGTGATTTTATGAGCTTAAATCGTGACCTCCTCCCTTTTTCCCAATGTAATGGTTCTAAAGTTCTATAAAACATGTCTACTTAAAACATGCTCTTAAAAGTGTATGATATTTACCCTGACCAGTATATTTCAACTAGTAATATCTAACAACATCAATGTATCAGTGGACAAGTTGTATATTAACCATTTTATTTCCACCATGTTTAATTTAACTAATGAATACTGTTTCTTAGGGTTTATTTAGCATATCAAATACATGATTCTTAAGCTTGGTAAGAAGGAAAAATAAATGCTTAAAACTTACTCTTGTCCTATGTCATTAACTGTTAGCCGTAGAAATACCTTTATCTGTCCTAATTGGAGAAAAGTAAGCCACAAATAAAAGATAAATATTTACATTCCAAAAAGTTGCCCTAGTCATTTCTTTAATTGTCTCCACCTTTAGAAATGCATCGTGGAAACAGAAATTTTAAATTACCTATGGGGGCTCTCAAAGCAAGTTCTATTAGCTTATCGAGTTTTAAAAAGTCTTTGTAAACATAAAAAAAAAGATTTAAAGTATCTTTATGAGGCCTGAAATACAATGTTCAGAGCTAACAAACTAGACACTTGGGTAAAGTCTAACCCTGTTAGACTTACGAAATTTGCATAACATAGGAATACCATCTGTGTTCTTATCAAGAAAGCTCCCACTGAGTGTTATTCAAACCTCAGTAAGAATTTTGTATGATCCTCAAATGATTTGTAAAGTATCATCAAATGCAATTTCTTTAGTAACAGGAAACAAGTTTATTTGTCTTATCTTTCATCCTGGCACAGATTAGGTCTTTTACAAATCTTTGTTTGAGATAGTCATTTCTAGACCTCAAAGTCTTTCTGACAGCTTGGGTGGCCACTCTAGTTAGGGTGTGTGCCTTTCATCAGTATGCTACTTTACAGCCTAGTTTTGTTATCAGTGGGGCGAGGTTCCCATCCTGCCAGTTGCTGAAGGAAGTGGGCTTCTTGCAATATGCAGAGAAAAAGAATTTTCTGAGACTCACATGGGAGAATGAGATATGGTAGAAAGCTTTATTTCTGTGGAATCAAAGCCCTGAGTTGCCAAGGTTCCATTTCCATCAGCTCTGCCATAGAAGTATAGCTGTGACTTCAGTAGGGCTAGAATTAAAGCCAGTGTCCAGAGTTTTCCCTCCTTGTTGGATCAGTGTCCAGCCAGCATCAGGCTAGTTTAGTTTGTTTCCTACTATAGTCCATCAGTCCATTGCATCTGGTGTCTGCATGGCCATGGGCCATGTGGTTATAGAGGGAGCATAGGCAAGTGCAAAGCCCAAGGAACCAGAGAACCAATAGAGAGAGCTCCTTTGTCTAGATTATGTATTCAAAACTTTCCTTTTCTAAGCTTGGATTGGCCTCTTCTAGCCAATGATTTCTGTTCCCAGGTTTGATTGACAACCACTTTCCCTAGGTCACCCCAACTCACTGCCCAGGCACCCATCTTTTCCTTTGTCCAGTTCCTTCCCCCCATTAATCTGCAGAGAATGAGCTGGTGGTACCCTGGGGAGTGTGAAGCTGCCCAAATGACATGTGTATAATGCTTGGCCTTCCTTTGCTCCTTTCCTATTATTAAGAACTAGCTAATTACAATGGCATCAGTTTCATACATATGAAGACATCTAGATTATATTAGTTCTCAGAGTCTACTAATTAACTTCTGTATATTCCTCTTACAGTCACTTTTCTGGATTGTGTAATTAATTTTCATTATTTTTATTCATCACTACAAAATGACATGCCCTCTTCTCCCTATAGGTCTGCTGTGTTACCTAAAATAGAAGAAGGTCTGCAGAGGAGACAGTGATCTCCCCATTAATGCCAGCTTGTTACTTAAAATTCTCAGAGAATGCAGAACATGGTTTCCAAAATATGCACAAATATAATCTTATTAATAAAGAAATTTTTATCTCAGTGGGGGAAAAAGGGGGCAGAAATTTTAGATCAATAACTCCATTAAAAAACCACAATATTATAAACACAAAAGCAATGGCAATGTTTTCATTTCAATGATGTCTTTCCTCTCTAAGGTTAAAAAAAGGAGGTGATTGAAAATGCAACTTCCATTTTTTACAATGCATTCAATAATGAAAGTGTTTGCTAAATATTGGTCATGATATTTATTTCAATTGGCCAAGAGGAGGCAAATTCTTTACCAATAAACATTTTTCATTATCAGGTTAAAAGCATGACTTTCATGAAATTGTATTATTATTAACCCATTAAAAGAAGTTGTCAGTCTGTTTTTTTTAAGTTCTAAAGGACTATGCTTTGTTGCAGGAATATTATTTTCTTTAAAAGAAGTTTTCAATAATGAAGATAAGTTCAATAGCTGATACTCCTTCTGTACTCATATGCTTTTCACTTTTTCTTTCCTCATGTGATATCTAATCTCACAATGGATTTTATTTGAACTTCATATAAATAATTGCATGTTCTTTTTGTTTGTCAAAGATGAATAAGAAAACTGCTCCTACAAGACTGGTTTTTGCCAAGTCTGTTAAAGGATTTTATGTTCTAATTCATAAATGATTGCCAATACTTCTTACCTTCAAGAATTTCCTTTCCAGGGTCCAGAGTCCAACCTAAGTTCCTACCAAACATCCTGGGTAAGACTGATTGGTCTAGGGCAGACCCACAGTCTTTTCTGAGCTTGAAGATAAGAAGGAAGGACAACTCAGACTAAGATTCACTTTAGTTTTACTCTGGTTTACTACTGAATCAGCAAGAAGGATATATAAATAAAAGATTAATGAATATGCACAGTTCACTGATGCCCCTATGGCCCCTCACACAGATGCTATAAAAGTTTGTGATCAAATGTGGACCACATACAGGAAAAAACAAATCTTCCAGGAGAGAGGAATAGACCAGGGATTCACTGCCTTTTCTACAAGTGGTCTTGTCCCCACACAAAACCTGGCCATCATCCACTATACTACCATAATTACATACTTCTTGTTCTATTACACACTGTGTTGGTGCACCCATGGAAAGGTGGCCATGGCCTATGGCTCTGTTTCTTGCCAATTAAGTCACGAACAATCATCTGTCATTCAAAGCATTAATAATTTAGGTCTGCCTTAATATACAAACATCTGTCTCATATTTCTCCATCAATCACAAGTCTCAGTATAGTCATCCCTGTGCCAATTTATTATTAACATGACTCACACCTCATAGAATAGCTGCCTCCTGAAAAAGATCTTTCTCTTCTCCTTGGGTTCCAACCTTAACCATATCTATAATTATCATATCTTTCCTAACAATACAAACCCATCCCAATTTTCTCACCTCTTCCCTGACTCCCCAGAATTAATCCCTCTTAGCAAGTTCACCCAAATTAGAAAGTAATAAAAATTATCTCTAAACTCATCAAGTTATATACAGTAATTATCTACAGCTTTTGTACATCAAAAAAGTTTAAGATTAAAAACCACAGTTATAGAGGGAGAACAAAGTATAAAATAAAAATATTAAGAGCCTTCACAATTACTTTCAATATTTTCTCATGTATTTCACTCTCACTGTTCTCAATGTTATTTTCTTAAATTTGTTTAACCCCCATTTATTCATTATTTTTAAAAAATCATCAAAACTAATATCTATACATTAGTTGAAAAACTAGTTAAATCTGAATAAAAAGTAGAGTTTAGTTTCTGAAAGACTAAAATGAGCAACATATAAAAGAATATGTAAGCATTTTAAGCACAAAGAATGTGTGTTTATGTTTTATAACTCTATAATAGGTACTAAATATTTCTTGCTGCTGTTTCTGCCAAGTGATTATTTTGGATATTCTTTACCCTTCCTCTAGATCCACTTTCCATCTTTTTTCTACCCTCTCTACATCCTGACCTCTATGGACTGCACTACCCTGGCTCCTGGTTGTGCTCAGGCAAGGGGAGGCACCAGCAGTTGATTATAAGAGCAAGATCCAGGTGTTTAATGTCCAGGCTCCCTCCCTGCTGGATTGCAGATTGAAGGAAACTGTGTTTCTCCACCAAATTCACAGCTTGTGTTGATAATTCCTCTTCAGCAACATTATCTCTTTCCAATTTATGGGAAATACACTATCTTCTTGCTCCTCCAAGCTTAATAGAAATGGTACCTTGCTCCTGCTAGTCTCAGTAGTATTCTCTACCTCTTCATTTGGTTCCCTTAATTCTGTCCATATCTATGGAAATGGTTCTTTGATTAAACTGTCTCTGTCATCTTATTTAAGTGTCATATATTTCCTGAGAGATCCCTGAGTAATATGATGATGAGTGAATATACTTTGTATCTTTAACAAAAAAACAAAGCAAAAAAAGATTAATTTGCTTCTATTATAGCAGGAATTCTCAAATACTTTAGTCTCAGGACTCCTTTACATTCATAAAAGTTACCAATAATATTAAAGGCTCTTGTTTATGGGGTTAAATCTATCAATATCCATTGTGTTAGAAAATAAAACTGAAAATTTATTTAAAATATGTACTTATTAATTCAAGTAAGAATGACAAAAATAAAGTCATGATATTAAAATTAATAGCATCATACTAAATAAAATTAGCTATAATTTTCAAAAAATAGTAGTGAGAAGAGTGGCATTTCTGCATATTTTTTTATATCTGCCTTAATAAATGATGGCTAGATTTTCACATTAGATTCTGCATTTAATCTGTTGTGATATGTTGTTTTGGTTGAAATACATGAAGAAAGTACAGCCTCATGCAGACATGTAGATGGAAAAGAAAGAAGTAACATAATAGTCTTTTTAGATAATTAAGGATATTCTTGTTTGATAACATATCAAGACTTGACAGTCGGTAGTTACTTAAAGTGAAGTGTCAATGTAGATTCTGAAACTTATTTATAAGCTTTTCATATTCTGTTACATTAAAATCCACTGGTCTATCTTGCATTTACATGAATCTTTTATTCATAAAGATTTTGTAATATAATAAATTGGTCATTTAGAAAATATTGTTTCATTGAATTACACAGATCTTGATATGTTTACTGTATAATATAAAAAAACACTCAAAACTTTTAAGAAAGTTTTTAAGTATTGGAAAACTTTTAAGCTCACCTTGGAGGATACAAGTTTCTCAAAACCACATAACAATTACACAGGTGTTTTTCCTCAGGATAGCCATTGTGCTTTGGCATGGAGCAGAAGTGCTTTATGTGTATTTCCCATGGACTGCTAAAAAAGTGGACTCCAGGAATGAGATTTAATAAAATTAATCACTGTTATTGCTTCATAAAGGATGTTCTTAAATTAAACTATTATTTACTTTACTGTGAGTGCATTTTGGTGATAAGTTTGACTACTGACAAAATTGGGTACCAACCTTGATTCCTCCTAAGGCACCAGCAGCTTTGCCCAGCAATGTTTTTGCACCATCAGTATAAATGACAAAAAAGTTGGTCAGGACAAACTCTGAGATTCAAAATGGTTAGTCAATACTTTAAAGTACTTTGAATATTTATTTCATCAGTATTTGTCTTATCGCAAAGTATCCACACACATACACACAAAAAATTTTCTTTACTGATGAGCTGGTGCTGAGACCAGGAAAATATAGGCCAAACAGCAAGCCCAGCCATGGCTAAAGACTTACTCTTTTATAAATTCTGACCACAAGATATTAACTCAGCCTTCAGTTTCACAGCTAAATCTTTAATTTAGTCAGTTGGTTGGCATTGCCATGACTATCCTTTACTGATGATTCACTCAGCAGGAATTCACCTATGTCAATTGTGTGTGCTTCATAAGGCTGTGTGATAATTTACCCTGTAAGATAACTCACTTTTTATTTCTAGTTTGAAAAAAACTGTAATTAATAATTTTTGCCCTTTTAAAGCTTATCATCTCTATGTTTAGCAGCTCAAATAATACTATAACATAACTGGTATCTTCAAAAATATTGTAATGCATATGATACAATTAAATTACTAACATCTATAAAACCAAAGATAATTTTCATCATATTCTCATTCTTTTTTATGTTTTACAATTTCTTTGGAGTAATTTCTTCCATTAGGTTTCATATTTTTTGCAACTTTAGACAAAGCATGCAACAACATTGTGAAGGCCAGTCTTCTAATCTCCTTTTTTTAAGCCAATGATTCAACTTTAAATTCAGAAATACAGTAATTTTTAAATTTTATAATAAATATTACTAAGTACTAAATATAGTTTAAGTTGAAAATGTACATAATACTCAAAAATATTTCCTTATTATTACAAAACAAGGCACAAGCTGTACTTTTTGTGTTTCTATGAAGGTGCAAAGAAAATTTCATCAGTAAAAGTAACAATTTATTTAATACTAATGAGTTACAGAGATTGTGAAGGCATAACCAAAAACTACTGGTAAGAACAAGATAGAAGTAATTAAAAACAAACTGAGTTAAATTCTAAAATCATATATATATTTATACCCCCAAACTAGTACCTTAAAAAGTTCTATTAAACATAAGTTTTTACCAGGAAAAAAAAAGAAAAAAACAAACAAAAAAATATTATTTTCCATGTCTATAACAGCAGCACAAGTCATGTGGTATCTGGAAGGCTTTCCTGTACACTTATGAGAGAAGGAGAATAAAAGGGCAAATAACATATCAGTGCTATTATGAAAACTAGAGGCCCAATGCACAAAATTCATGCAAGAGTGGGCCTTCCTTCCCCTGGCTGCTGGCACCAGCTTCTCTCTGGCACCCAGGACCCAGGCTTCCCTCTGGCTGCCTGCAGACACCAGGGAACCGGGCGCCCCTCGCAGCCCTGGCTTCATCCAGAAGGTCATCCAGAAGGACATCTGGTCTAATTAGCATATTATGCTTATATTATTATAGATAACTTTGTCCTAGGACATATCCTAAAAGAATCTGGAGGACACTTAATGGTCCCTGAGCTATACTTTGAGAAGCATTGCAAATATATTATTACAGGTAAAATTATTTTATCATTTTCTTATGGTTTATAAATTTTGAACGGTGAAGTAGTTTGAATTCATTGGCTCAGCAAACTAAATCCTGGCACCATTAAAAAAAAGGTTAGAGGTTAAAAAAAAAATCTCACCTAGGGAGTGGGACTCATGTTTTATACTATCAATTGGCTAACAATTTTGTAAGCTCCTCTAATAAATGAACATGAATAAAATAAATGAGCAATCTATTCTGCTCTTCCATTAGAATGTCTTTCTTCAACCTAATAAGTAACACAAAGTTTACCAAAATTTCCAGGTAAGAATTTCAATTCTGGCTGAATGCCACAATAAGTATTGAGTGCAAAATTTCAAGAAAAATATATATTTATTATAGAAAGGATCTATAGATCACTTAGAAAGAATCAAGCCGAATCCAGATATGGCAGAGGTGACCCTGGGTTGGCACAAAACTTCAGGATTAAATATATAAGTAAGTCGCAAAACCATAAATATCATAGAAAAAAAAACATAGGCAGTAAAATCTCAGACACCTCTCATAGAATATTTTTGGTGATATATTTCCTAAGTCAAGGAAAACAAAGAAAAAAAATGAACAAATGGGACTACATCAAACTAAAAAGCTTCTGCATAGGAAAAGAAATTATCAACAAAATGAAAAGGGAACCCACTGTATGGGAGAACATATTTGCCAATGATACATCTGAAAAGGAAATAATTTCTAAAATATATAAAGAACTTAACACCAAGAAGACAAAAAATCCAATTAAAAAAATAGATGAAGGATCTGAGTAGACACTTCTCCAAAGAGGACATACAGATGGACAATAGAGATATGAAAAGATACTAAATATCACTAATCATTAGAGAGCTGAAAATTGAAACCACACTGAGATATCACCTCACAGCTCTCAAAATGACTACCATCAATAAATCAACAAACAACTACTGGCGAGGATATAGAGAAAAGGGAACCCTCATGCACTATTGGTGGGAATGCAGATTGGTGCAGCCACTGTAGAAAATAGTATTCCTCAAAAAATTAAACATGAAACTGCCTTTTGACCCAGTGATCCACTTCTGGGAATATACACTAAGAATCTTTATTTTTTTAATAAATCTTTATTCAGAGTATTACAATTGTTTCTCCTTTTTCCCCCCATAGCTCCCCTCCACCCAGTTCCCACCCCACCTTCTTCCCTTACCTCTCCGCCACTGCCCTCATTCATAGGTGTACGATTTTTGTCCAGTCTCTTCCTGCACACCCCCATACCCCTTTCCCCCTGAGAATTATCAGTCCACTCCCTTTCTATGCTCCTGATTCTATTATATTCACCAGATTATTCTGTTCCTCAGGTTTTTAATTCACTTGATTTTTAGGTTCACTTGTTGTTAGATATGTATTTGTTGTTCATAATTTTTATCTTTACTTTTTTCTTCTTCCTCTTCTTAAAGAATACCTTTCAGCATTTCATATAATACTGGTTTGGTGGTGATGAACTCCTTTAGCTTTTTCTTATCTGTGAATATCTTTATCTGCCCTTAAATTCTGAATGATAGCTTTGCTGGTTTATAAATTTTGAACAGTGAAGTCGTTTGAATTCATTAGCTCAGCAAACTAAATCCTGGCACCATTAAAAAAAAGGTTAGCGGTTAAAAAAAAATTGTAGGTTCTTGCTGTTCATCACTTTGTAGATTTCTTGCCAATCCTGTTTGGCCTGCATAGTTTCTGTTGAGAAATCAGCTGACAGTTGTATGGGTACTCCCTTGTAGGTAATTAACTGTTTTTCTCTTGCTGCTTTTAATATTCTCTCTTTGTCTTTTGCTCTTGGCATTTTAATTATGACGTGTCTTGGTGTGGTCCTCTTTGGATTCCTTTTGTTTGGGGTTCTGTGCGCTTCCTGGACTTATAAGTCTATTTCTTTCAGCAGGTGGGTGAAGTTTTCAGTCATTATTTCTTCAAATAGGTTTTCAGTATCTTGCTCTCCCTCTTCTTCTGGCACCCCATAATTCTGATGTTGGTACGCTTGAAGTTGTCCCAGAGGCTTCTTACACTATCTTCAACTTTTTGGATTCTTTTTTCTTTTTGCTTTTTTGGTTGAGTGTTTGTTTCTTCTTTGTATTTCAATTCTTTGACTTGATTCTTGCGTTCCTCTAGTCTGTTGTTGGGTCTCTGTATAATATTTTTTATTTCAGTCAGTGTATGTTTAATTTCTAGTTGGTCCTTTTTCATATCTTCAAGGCTCTTGTTACATTTATCGGCCTTTTCTAGGATATTCTTGAAAAGCCTTATAATCGTGGTTTTGAATTCTATATCCAGTCATTTGTTTTCCTCCATTTCTTTCGTTTGTGATCTGTTTCTTTGTCACCGCATTTTCACTGCTTCCCTGAGTTGATAGGATAGCTTTGTGTGCTAGGTTTCATATATGGCCCAGTGGGTCGGCCTCCCAGTTACCTGAGGTGGACATTCTTGGTGCACCCCTTTGTGGACTGTGTGTACAGCCTTGTTGTAGTTAAGTCTTTTTTTTTTTTTTAATAAATCTTTATTGTTCAGATTATTACAGGTGTTCCTCTTTTTTTTTTCCCCATAGCTCCGCTCCACCTGATTCCCCACCCCACCCCATGCCCTTACCCCTCACCAATGTCTTCATTCATAGGAGTGAGTTTTTTGTCCAATCTCTTCCCGCACCCCTCACACTTGCTTCCCCTGAGAATCGTCAGTCCACTCCCTTTCTATGTCCCTGATTCTATTGTATTCACCAGTCCATTCTGTTCTTCAGATTTTTTATTCACTTGAGTTTTAGATTCACTTGTTGGTAGGTATGTATTTGATGTCATTTTGTTGTTCATAATTTTTGTCTTTACCTTTTTTTTCTTCTTCCTCTTCTTAAACAATACCCTTCAGCATTTCATGTAATCCTGGTTTGCTGGTGATAAACTCCTTTAGCTTTTTCTTGTCTGTGAAGCTCTTTATCTGACCTTCAACTCTGAATGATAGCTTTGCTGGGTAGAGTAATCTTGGTTGTAGGTTCTTGCTGTTCATCACTTTGAATATTTTTTGCCACTCCCTTCTGTCCTGCATAGTTTCTGCTGAGAAATCAGCTGACAGTCGTATGGGTACTCCCTTGTAGGTAATTAACTGTTTTTCTCTTGTTGCTTTTAATATTCTCTCTTTGTCTTTTACCGTTGGCATTTTAATTATGATGTGTCTTGGTGTGGTCCTCTTTGGATTCCTCTTGTATGGGGTTCTGTGCGTTTCCTGAACTTGAAAGTCTATTTCTTTCACCAGGTAGGGAAAGTTTTCTGTCATTATTTCTTCTAATAGGTTTTCAATATTTTGCTCTCTCCCTTCTTCTGGCACCCCAAAAATTCGGATGTTGGTTCGCTTAAAGTTGTCCCAGAGGCTCCTTACACTATCTTCATATTTTTGGATTCTTTTTTCTTTTTGTTTTTCTGGTTGGATGTTTTTTGTTTCCACATATTTCAGATCTTTGGTTTGATTCTTGGGGTACATTGATCTACAGTTGAGTTTCTCTATATTCTTTATTTCAGACAGTGTATGCTTCATTTCTGACTGGTCCTTTTCCATTTTTTTGGCATTCTCATTAAGGTCCTTGAAGGTCTCACTAAGCTCCTCAGAAGTGTCATCAAGTTTCTTGGCGGTTTTTAGAAGATTCTTGAGTAACCTTATAAATGTGGTTCTGAACTCTATGTCGTCCAGTAGTTTGCTTTCCTCTGTTTCTTTCATTCGTGACATGTTTCTTTGTTTCCGCATTTTGGCTGCTTCCCTGTGTTGATGGAGTGGCTTTGTGTGGTAGGTGACCTATAGGGGGCAGTAACTCAGCCTCCCCAATCACCTGATGTGGACGCTCTTGGTACACTCCTTTGTGGGCTGAGTGCAAAGTCTTGGTGTAGTTAAGCCTTAATTGCTGTTGGTACGCTGGGAGGAATTGACCTTCAAGCCAATCAGCTGTGAGGACTCACTGTGTCTATAATGGAAGAACTGCTGTGCTAGAGACACGCTTATGGTGCAGGACTTGTTTCAGTGGGGCTTTGGTGCTCGCTGAGTCTGCCTCTTGAATGTGTCACTTATGGATGTGAGGAGTTGAAATCTGGTTTCTCACACTGACCACAAGGTATACTGGCTTCTGGATCTCCAGTGGGGTGCAGGTCAGCTACTGTCTGAGGCCATCCAGCAGGAGCTACAGTGAGAGCTACAGTTTTCTCCTCTTTGCTTGGGGTTTGAAGGTTTTGGATCTGTCTGACCCAGGCTGCAAGTTTGCTAGGTTAAGCTGCGATAGGGCAGGCCTTTCTTATGCTAACTCTGCTGCTTGGAGCTTGGGTGGGTTTGTAGGTTGTGCAGGGCGGGGTCTCAGGGTGTCAGTAGGCTAGGGTGTAGCAAACAGCAATGGCTGCTAGTTAGCCAGCTCTGCATCCCCGATGGCATCCCCAAGTCCCGTGCCCCAGTGCAATAAACAATTATTCCTGCGCGCAGCTCTGCAAGCAAGCCACTGGCACTGACAGACAGTCCAGCTTCTCCCCGTAGGAGTTTGGGTCCCCCGTGTGTTCCCAGAGACTGGATTTCAGAGTAATCGGGGGCTTGTCTCCCTTTGGGTTGAAAAAAGCAATGCCTGCCGCCAGCCCGGATCACGCACCTCTGTACCTCCGCTTTTCAGCGCTTGTGCACGTCTCAATGCTCTTTTCTCTTTCCTTCTAGTTGTAGAACTTCCACTCAGCCAGCTTTCCCATGGTTCTGGGTGATAGACGTTTTGTCTTTTAGTTGTAGTTTTGAAATTGTTGTGAGAGGCAGCAGTTTAGGTGTTTACCTATGCTGCCATCTTGGATTCTCCCCTATACTAAGAATCTTGAAACAATAATCAGAAAGAATATATGCAGCCTTATGTTTATAGCAGCATTATTTACAATAGAATAGTCAAGGTCTGGAAACAGTTCAAGTGCCCATCAGTAGATGAATGGATAAAAATGCTGTGGTACATTTACATCATGGAATATTACACGGATGTTTAAAAAAAAAAAAGAAGGAACTCTTAACCTTTTGCAACAGTATGGATGGACCAGGAGATTATTACACTAAATGAAATAAGCCAGTCAGAGAAAGACATATACCATATGATCTCACTTATTTGTGGAATCTAATGAACAAAATAGAACCAGAGGCATGGATACATGGAACAAAATACTTATAGCTATGAGAGGAGAAGATGGAGGTTGAGGGGAGGGAAGGGTTGGATGAAAGAAGATGAAGAGATTAGCCAAAGAACATATATCCATAATCCAAAGATACAGACAATAGTGTGGTGATGGCCAGAGGAAATGGAGGGATGGGGCTGGGTGGTGGTGGGCAAGTGGGAGACCAGTGAATAGAGACATCAGTAGTAGTGTCAACAAAAAAAATAAAGTTTAAAAAGGTATATATAAGTAAGCCCTTAATCTTAAACATTCTCTTTGCAAAGGCCTTTGAGGTCTTAAGGCTTCAGTTTATTCAGTATTGTAGAAACTTTAGGTTTATGGGTAGTTATCTCTTTCATCAATAAACTCAAATGTATGTGGTGTTTGTTTCTATAGATTGATGCCATTTCTAGTATGTAAATGACATTAGAAATGTAAAACATTCTTTCAGTTATTTTCCAAAGAGCTCTGAATTAATTCTTTGTCAATTTGTATCTTTCAATGAACCCATCCTTACTGCCCTTAGGCAGACATTAAAGAATTCTTAACAGAATTAAATCAAAACATGGCATTCAAGTGATCAGCAAGACAAACAAAGAGTAAAATAAATATCAACCCATTCTTAAAACTAACATCACCTTTTAAAACAAACTTGCCTTTCTTAGCAAGGAGTTCCCTGGAGCATATGCTCCAACAAATTGATGGATCTTGGCTTTGAAATTAAAATGCCCAGAATCTGTTAAAAGGAGATGGGAAGCTCGTTCCATGAAAAAGTATCTTCTATTTCAAGTGGAGTGTGTATCCTTTACTCCATTGTGTAAGTCTATGGTAAGCAAGGCTGTGGTCTAGAAGATAGCTTTAGGGTCAGAAACCTGGTGTAGATAGCTAGGGCTATCTACTCTACAGATTGTCTGAATCAATAGCAGTTATTCTAATAACCTTTTAATATAATAAATGATTGTGATATAGTCATGAGTTCATAAAATCATTGAGTGACAATGAATTTTAACCAAAACAATGGCACAGGGAAGAAAGACGAAAGCTGACATTGTGGTAAATAGGACGTAAAGGGCTTTAACACTAAGGAGTTCCTTCAAGAGAATGTCTGCTATGTGTAGGAGGCAGCACAGAGAGAGGGCAAAGGCATATTTTCAGAAATTAGAGGAATGTAGAGCTCCATTATGTGCAAGAATTAGTGCAATAGCATATTAGAAGTGTAAGAATTAACCTATAAAATAAATGCAAACACAGAAGTTATTGGGCTGTAAATAAGAATTCTGAATGACTACAAAGATGGAGAATTCTTTGTAAGTGGTACATCATTGCACATATAAAAATCATGTGTATGACATGGAACAACATAAGCAATGATGGAGAGTGGTTTAACAAGTGGGAATCAACAAGTGATCTAGAGTTAGGAGACCAAGAAGGAGCAGAACTCAGATCGGGAGCAAGTCAGAGTCACCTCTCCTTACAGTTCCTCATTAGGACTTTCACATAGATCTTCTTAGGGGATTAGACTGTACAGAAATATCACACACTTCAGATTTAATAGACTTTAACAAATAAAACTGTGATTTGCTATTTTGAGATCCAAAGAACATCAGTATTTATTTGTATTATATATCTAGTTATTTCAGTAAAATACATCTCTTTAACATGTACTATTTTATGTGACATTTCCCCACCTTTGCCAACATTATCCTCTCTAGACAATGAAATAATTCATAGAAATAGCTCATACCAAAGTTTTTATGTGGGTGGGCAGGTATCTTGTTTTGGGTTTGTCATGTTGTTGTTTTTTGGCATGGAAGGGGGAAAGGTGGTCTTGGTTTGTTTTACTTTTTTTTGTCTTAAGCATTTCTCTCAAGCTTTTTTTTTTTTTGGTAGAATAAACTCATGAACTCTTTACATCAATTGCTGCTTCCTATTTGCTTGATTTCTGGCCATTTTGTACTTCTTGAACTCTCCATGAGTAATCAAGGTAGGCAAAAAGAGAATAAATCACGGAATGCTGTATTTGGCTTACTCATTGGCAATTTGGGGGTTTTATGTATTTTCATTATTAATATCATATTTATTTTCTTTCCTTTCTACAAGTAAAAGTTGGCTCAGATCATAATTGCCTTAGTTTCTGGTGTGCACACTCCTGACTAGCTGTGGATGTCTTTCTGCTGTGTTGTCTTCTGCAATTGTTTCACCTCTCCCCAGTGAAAGTTGAAATTCAAGCAACCTACATGGTACTTTAGTCTTAACCTCTCTGTGAATCTTCATCACTCTTTTGACTGACTTAAGAACCAGATTACAGTCTGTGGTGGCCTGCAATAGGAAAGAAGCTTGAGCCTGCTCTTCCAGGCTTCTTTCTGTTAGGGAATTTGTCCTGCCTCCACACCACCATTTTTGTTCAATCAATTTCATATCTCAAAAGCCTGTGCTTCTGAATTTGAACTTACAAAATAAATTATTATGCAGGTCTTTTTAACTGGTAAGTCTACCAGACATTAGTCTCTCTCTGCAGAAGTGGCATGGAACTTCCTGGTGGGGAAGTGAGCAGGAAGCAGGCAAGTAGAGAAGGTGGTGAACTTTCTAGACCCTGGTGAACAGACCCAAGGATGAGACCACCTTTAATTCTTAAAATAGTACAGTGCACTCAGATTCAAATGTAAAGGAATAAAAAAATGTCCCCCAGAGACAAATACAAATGCTTTGGGTATTATTTCCCTTCAATTAATGCAGATACCCAGGAGTTAACAGCACTAGTACAATGCTAGCTAGGGCTATCTACTCTGCAGTCTTTATCCTTTCAGAAAATGCTAGTGGAGAAATGCCAGGCTCTGCTTTATAGAGGACCAAGGTTATCCCTTGGCAAATAAAACCATTTCCTAAAAATGCTACCATGGTTAGATTTCAAAATCTAAACAAAATAATATACCTTTAAATATGACATAGGTTTCTTACATATGGCTTCTAATCTTTACAGATCAAACCATTACAGTGTTTTTCTATCTAAACACAGATCTTTAAGTCATAAAAATGAAGAATGTTCATTTTTTGAAAAGAGATAACCATTGTATTTTTTAGAGAAAATGCCCCAATCTTCAGCTTCCTTCTACTCTTCAGTGGAAACAATGGCCACATATTTAACCTGGCTCAAAAACTTATCTCAACTAACTGAAAAAGGAAAACGAGCCATATTACTTGGTGCTCATCACGGGCATTATGTGTTTTTATGTGGTTGTGTATATGTGTATTTGTTCATTTATATTTAATAAGCACCTGTGAACAGATATCATAAGTCAGTCAAATTTTATTTCCCCATGTATTTTTTAAGAACATTTGGCAGGTTATTTGCTAATGGGTAGTGAAGATGGAAGAATGAGCCCCCAATTTTTTAGCATGGCCTGCTATTTTTGTAGATAAAGCATTGAACAGATGGCTTGTGGCTTCACAAAATTATGGTTCAAAGTCGATCACTCTTAAAGGAGCCTGGATAACCCTTACAAATTCCGGTTACTTTAAACCAAACTTTTATTCTCCATGGGAGAGAGTAAATCCAGCTCCCAGTATGCTTTTGTCATTAACAAAAGCTCCGAGGGTGGTTTCACAGGGATTTTTATGCATTGTTCTATGTTCTTTGTTTGATTTATAAACTGCCGAGGGGAAATGGGGTTGTAAACCTAATCCAGGTTTATGATATAAAAGGGCAGCACATTTTAGAAACACCTTGTGGTCTTACAAATAGAGTTAACTTTAAGCAATTAATTTAGTTAAATAACTGACTCAACTATGTATTAAATTGCTGCCAGTTGGAAATGATGGAGCTTGGCAGTTTTACTGTCAAATATAGTGGGTACAGGAAAATATGTGGAGATTGGAGACTTGCAAAAGACTGAGCTGCTGTAGCATTTAGTGATGGAAAAATCAAGTAATTCACCTTGACTATACGCAAAAGGAAAAATTTGAAAAGCAAGCTTCCACTATTAAACAGTTAATTATAGTGTGTTTATGTGTATAGTGCTTGATTGTTAATTGCTTAAACTAAGTTGTTCTATGAAGACAAGTGCTTGCTTAGATTCCTATGTGCTTAGAGACTGATCTGAGAGTAAGCTGGTCTATTTTGCAGGGTGTAAATTGATTGACATAAACTTGTAGTCTGGATTTTAGAAAGGAAATTTTATTGACTGTCTTGTGCAAAAAAATAAATTGTGAGGAAAATCCACAACTTTAGTGGTAAAATTAAAAATATTACGTCTGTCTTACATGACTTTTGGAGAAACATTTCTTAGCCTTTTTATTCCCATCAGCAAGAAAAGGAAAGGAAAAGAGAAAATAAATGAAATATAGCAGATTCTGGATCATAAGATTTTATGGGTCAGAGGCTTTGTGATTAGTTATGGAAAATAAAATCCCTGGGAAAAGATCAAGGGACATGGAATTATTTGGGCTGCAGGAAAGAGGGTGGAGGACTAATATAAATGGTCTTGAAGCCTATGAAAATCTACAGGGAACAGACAAGTAGCTCTTCTATTTGAACATGAACACAGAGCTTCATTGGTAAAAGTTGCAATATAAATAATTTGGAATGGAAGTAATAAGAATAAAAGAGTATTTGTTCTTAAAGTTGTTGTTTTTAAATAGACACTAGGATTCTATAAATGACATAGTGGCATTTCATATAGAAAAGACACATATTTCAAAATTTGTATTAATAGTTCCTATCAACTTTGGTTATCAAAGCTTGGATTTGATCAGAAGCATAGGCTTCAAGAAAACTATTACTATGATTCATAATTGTTCAAACCATGTTAATTAAGTATAGTGTGGGGTTACCTTGTAGACTTATACATACACAGAAGACAAGAAAGAATGACAAAAAGTAAATTCAATGTCAGGGGAGGTCATTCATTCCTTTACATCTAGTTAAAATTGGCTCAAAGTCCCTACCCCATGTCCTTTAGAAGGTCCATGCCCTCTGAGAATTTTGAAAATTTCCCAAGGCTAAGGGCCCCATGGTTTCAAGTTCCTTTGAACTTGGAACTCTAAGTCTCACTTGGGTCTGAAATTTCAATTTAAATAATAATAATAATAATAACTCAGTGTTATAAGGTATTGTGTACATAATGAACCTTCACATCAAACAAATTACCCTTCTTTATCAAAATAACTTTGTAGGTACACTAGTGTTGTCAGACACTAAGTTCTGTTAGGCCAGGAAGCCTCAACTATATTGAGTAAGGATGGTCTGTAAAAAAGTCTAGCTAGTTTGTATAATAAACCTGGAAAAGTATACCAAGTAAAGTCAAATAGCAAGTCAGCAAGAGCAAGCTTCACCATGCCTTTCTACCACTGCAGACTAGCTTTCAGTGAAGGGACATCTGACAGAATTCAGGAGAGTAATTAACTGAAGGATAGCATGCAGTTTTGAAGTGAGCTGTGTCTGGTTCAAATCAAGAGTAGAGAACAGAGCTTTTTGTTCTTTCCTTCTGTGAATGTCAAGCATAGTGGTGCAAAAACTATTAGAGAGAGACAGAGAGACAGAGAGAGAGAGAGAGAGAGAGAGAGAGAGAGAGAGAGAGAGAGAGAGAGGGAGATAGTTCAGTGTGATGGATTAAGAAAGAGATAAGTATGATCTTAAAATGATATACCACCTCAAGAAAGTCATTTTCCCCATTAGTAATAAAAGCAAATAAAGGGTTTTCCAATGTTCCTTGTTGTAATAGTCCCTGTTAATTTTGTTTTATCAAACTTGGGGCTTTTCTCCATTATTCTTCCCAGCTTTCTTTGAGTTAAAGTATGGCTCTATAAAAAGAAATGAAATCATCTGTTCATTAACTTTTTACTCAGTAAACATTTTTTTATTTTCTTCAACTACAACTCTCATAATTCCTCTAGTCACCATTCTTCTCATCTATTTTCACATTCCTTAGTTTTCATGTCAGTCCCAAATGCTTCAACCCATCAGTTAAATTAGTTCTGTTTTTACAACAGCTCACAAAGGGGTTTACAGCTGAAACTCTTCCTCTAATCTAGCTCTTCTTGCTGCATGTACTACTTCTTTATTGACCTTAGCTTTGCAGAGCTTTAGAAATAATACATATCAGCAAGGGTTGCATGCTTTCTAATCATATGTTTTCTCCTGCTAATCATTCAGTTACCTGATAAGAAACAGATGCAAACTATTTGAAACATGAACTTAAGAGTGAACTGTTCAAAATCGTTGCATATTTTTTAGATATTCTGTGTCTATGTTGTAAAATGCCCTAGAAGGCTTTCAATAGTAAGCATTTAGATTATATTTTATACCTACAAGTTTTTTCCTAACCAATGACCCATTCCAACCAATACAAGCTGGCAAACAAAACAAGCAACAACAAAGATTCAACTGACATCGAAAGCCACAACATTTATAAGTAATCTGCAAACAAGAGAGCTAGAACTGTGATAATACCAATTTTAAAACCTACAAATCCCCTCTTCTCCAAAAGCTCATGATATGTTGTAAGAAGTAAAGACATAGCCCTAGCTGGTTTGGCTCAGTGGATAGATCGTTGGCCTGTGGACTGAAGTGTTTGGGTTTGATTCCGATCAAGGGCACATGCCTAGGTTGTGGGCTCAATCCCCAGGAGGGGGCATGTAGGAGCAGCCAATCAACAATTCTCTCTCATCATTGATGTTTCTCTCTCTCTCTCTCCTTCTCCCTTCCTCTCTGAAATTAACAAAAATATATTTTTTAAAAAAGTAAGGACATAAATAACTATTTATAATCCAGAGCATAATATGCTAATTACTTTAATTAAAGAATATACAAAGTATTATGTAAAAAGAGAGAAAAGAAAAAAATCTTCTGTCTAAGGAGAATGAGGGAGGGCTTGATGGAAAATATGATGCTTGTGTTGTATCTTGAGAGTAGATCCAGGCTTGAGCACAGCAGCAGCAGCAACCTCCGAGAAAATCTTCTAGGGTCATGAAACCAGGATCCCCCCCAGTTTTACTGATAAGAGATTAAACTACAGATTTGAGATAGGTTGATAGGACAGTGAAGTGTTGCCTATCAATAGTGCAATGCCAACCAAAGGGGCTTGAACTGAGGCATGCAACACACTCCAAATAGACACTCAAGTATTTGTTCAATCAGACTGCCAATGAACTGAAATATTTTTAAAATAATAAAAAAAATAAAGAGTCCAGTGGACCTCTTCAAATTAGAACTAAATCTAGGTGGGCATTTTTTCTAATTGACTTTACTTTTGAGCACAATTATGTTCATGGCAAAATTAAGGGGCAGATACAGAGATTTCCCATATGCCCCTGCCTAGACACATCCATAGTTGCCCCCATTATCAACATTCCCCCACCAGAGTGGGACATTTGTTATAATAATGAACCTACAAAACATCATAATCACCCCAAATCCATAGTTTACATCATGGTTGGTTTTTTTTTCTTTTATAAACATAACAAAATCAGGGCAACCAGTTATGTTCTCCAAATCAAATCTGAGCTAAATCAATATTTATTTCTCCTAGTTTATTACCTGTGGTTATTAATAAAATTCCAATTAGTGCACCAACATTTGGATACCAATTTTAAACGTTAGTAACCTGAGGCTTTGACAACTATTTGACAATTTGGAGAGTTTTTGTTTCGGACCATTTTCAACAAGGACAAAATAAGGGCAGAGAGTCCCTAAGCTTAAATTTCTAGTTTATCAATTAAATTCTATTCTTTCCTTGTAGCCAGATGACTTGTTCAGACAATTCGGGAGGAATGTGGAAGTAGCTGGAGGGATATTTTTTCTGAGGACTAGTTTAGTAATAATAAATAGTCACCTCAACATTTGCTGCTTCTTAATATACAAATGCTTGTAATGTTATTGGTGAGTTCATCTCACCTCATGCTCCGTGTACACATGGCCCTTTCAGTAACCATGAGAAGCAGAGAGGCAGGGATCTGATGACTAAATGGCCCCTTTTTCCATTGCTTTGATCCATCACCAATTCTATTTAGTCATCTCTGCTCTGAAAACTGAGTCCCTCTATGACGCCGAGGGCACACGAAGGCTTGTTTTGGCACTAGCTCTGTAGAGCTAAACCTCTGGGCTACAGAAGCAGAAAGATTTAAGAGCCTCTCACCTCACAAACTTGGGTTTCAGGCCAGGGCAGTGACAACCTGTCAGAATCTCGTTTTGTGGCACCCATGCAAACCAAGCACATGGACAGCGGAAATGGCTAGAAAAATCCTCAGACGCTGGTTCACTTGGTCATTAATTCCATTGATTATTTTGGTGCTTAACCACTGAGACAGGCCCTGGTGCCAACCCAAAATACAGCAAGTCAACTCACATTTCCCATGGCCTTTTAGAAAATTCAGATGTGCCAAAATCCTAAAAAACAGCTGCCTTAACAAACAAACAAAAAAAAAAGAAAGAAAGGAAAAGGAAAGAAGCAGTGAGGAAAAGTGTTCCAAACAAACACAACGTTGATCTGCCTTTTATTAATTTCATTTTTTATCTTCTTGTGTACAGACGTTTGACAGCTGTGACATTCATGGGCAATGCATTTGAAAAAGAAGACATAAATATTCAGAGACATATTAGAATGCTGTTCAATGTAAGCACCTGTCTACTTAGTGTTGACAGAAAATCATTTACTTTGCTTTATGCATGTTCCCTCCAGAGACCACAGAGGTCCTATTTTATTTAAAGAGCTGGTCCCAATATCAGTGCTTGCTCTCCAAACTGCAGTATATACGGCTAATTATATTTATTGAGGAAACAATTTCGTTTTATATTTTCAATAATACTTAAACAATTTTGTCAATCCTGACCTCAGAAATGATTTCCCCAAGGATTCTGTTAACAAACGTCTTCACACAAGGCCTGATTCCAGGGTCCTCACACTGTCTGTTTCCATGGTCTCCTAGGGAAGTTTTTCAAGTATAACTTTCATAGAGAAGAGGACACGGGTGAAATTGCAGGATCTCGATGGGGCTTATGAAAAACATCACAGTCAATGAAACCTATGCCAGTATCTGAATATACACATGTATTATTTATTATACTTTGATTATCACCATCTTAATATTCATTTTACATAAAGTCACATGATTCATGACTTTTAACTCAGGTTTTTTGTTTCTTCTCTACTCTGGCCAGATCGAAAAGTAATCATGGAACCTGACTGAAACAGGTGTCAACACAGAGAAAAGGAAGAAAGAAATAACAAAGAAAGAGCAACCTTTGTCAGGATGCTAAGGATGCTGTGGGGATCTCATGAGGTGGTTTTGATGAGCGTTCTCAGTCTTTTGACTCATTCCCAAGTCATTAAAATAAGTATGCTTAAGTTAAATTAATTATTCACCCTAAGTGCTATTTCCTTTCCTGTACTTGATATAATGCCTATCTTGAAGGTATATGGTTTGCAATGGGTTAATGCCCAACTACTGTGATGCTTCCTTTAACTGAATCTCAGGTCAGAATTACAAATGTATGTATCATATTATCAGAGATATAACGTAACTCAGACCGAAGTGAACAAAGCCTAATTTTGGAGCTATGACATTTTCTCCATTTTTGTTTCACCTGACATGAGTGTGTAATGATGTTAGCTCAGCCTAAAGAGGTGGGGGTGAGGGGTGGGTGCTGTGGTATGGGGGAAATGCAACTGGAACTGGCTGAGACCTCCTGCTCAGGACTTTCAAACCCTTACAATGCTGCCACCTACAGGCCTAAACTTTCAAGGCGGATTCCATCAGCATTGTGTTTTCCTATCTTTTACAATGAAAAACATACAAAATCGTGATAAAAGACCAGAGTCCCAAACTCAGAATCCTGCAAAGAGTTAAATCACCAGGTGAGTTGAAACAACAGGCCCTTTAGCTTTCAATGCCGTTACATAATTTAATTAAGATCATCACACGGCAACTGAAGCTGTCCAGAGGAATTATGAGCCACAAGTTCAGATCACATGTGAATCCTTTTGCTCAATTAAAGCTAAGCAATTTTTTAAGGTTTTCTCCCCCTTATATGCAAAGAGCAGTGAAGCGTGGCCTCCATATTTTTCACATTAAAATTATTACATAAAGCCTGTAGCATTTGAAATGCTTAAGGGAAATCAAAATGTTACACTCTGACCTTGGGCATTTCAATTTCGTCATTTTTAAAGCTATTGTTGCCATGCTCGTCTTTGTTCTAAGAAAATGACTGTGGTTAGTTATAATAGCTGAATGAATAATTACTGAAGGAAGAAAAGAAATGTGTAATAGTGCTGAAATGATTCTTGAGCCCGCGTACTACCAGACAGAGTTGTAATTCTGTTCTGAATTTCCAGCATCATGACTAGAGGCATTATCCTATTTCTCTCTCCCCTAGTGTGAATCTCCGTAAAAGTGACTGTATCCCTTCTCAATAGACTATCCAGTCTACTTTGAAGCTGATTTAGGGACAAAAAACACAAACAACTTCTGGAAGAGTCTGATTCTAGGTTGATCTATATTTTATGATGTAAGCACATGTAGCATGAACCATATTAGGCTAGTAATGTCCATTATCAAGCTTTTGTCTAAAGTCTTAAACTTCCTTTAGGCTTTTAAGCTTCCTTTCTGGCGGGTTGTATCAGCAGACAGAAAAGATGCCAGTACTTTCTAGTTTGAACTGTGCTTTAAACATATATAATCAGATATAAAATTATAATTTCAGTAATTTTAAATTAGAGCTTAAGATCATATTTGTTATTTGTAGTTATGAAAATGGCTACTTTCAAATCAAAGCTAATTTAAATTTTCTAGACTAATGGATGTTTAAAGTTAATTTGTATATGTTTACTTGGAGGAATAAGTATTATTCTTAATAAAAGACTATTCTAATAAAAATGACATAAATGGCCCTAACCAGTTTGGCTCAGTGGATAGAGCGTTGGCCTGCAGACTGAAGGGTCCCTGGTTCGATTCCGGTCAAGGGCATGTACCTGGGTTGCGGGCACATCCCCCGTGGGGGGGTGGGGGAGGGGGCGCGTGCAGGAGGCAGCTGATCGATGTTTCTCTCTCATCGATGTTTCTATCTGTCCCTCTCCTTTCCTCTCTGTAAAAAAATCAATAATATATATATATATTTTAATGACATAAATTGAGGATGCAAAGAAATAAGTAAATCGGTACTGGGAGGACCCTTACATTCAGTTGATGATCTTGGCAATTTAGAGTGGTTTTATTTATTTCTTTGTTTGTTTGTTTCTTTTTAAAATCCCCAGAATTTCTGGATGTCTTGCTTAAGACAATTGAAACTACAACAGACAAAAAAAAAAAAAAAAAAAAAAAAACCTCCAGTGAGTACCATGGGAAATTCTTACTAACTCATAGATCAAAGAGAATAGGCAAAACTTATTTTTCAGCATTACAGCTTACTTATTATTTACAATAAAAAAAAATCTGGATTTTTAAGGGCACACACAACCAGTGTATCTGAGTCACATATTGTTTATTAGTTTCTTAGCTGAGATGTACGCAAAAATTAGGCAATCTTTATTTTTAAAAAAATCTGAAAAGGTTAATTCTTTCTACTTTTGCAACCAGATATTTGCAGGATTAACACCTCCTTTAAACACTAGTTGGATTTAGCTATAATAAGAATATAAATACAATAACACATTCCTAAGGGAAATACAATTTCTTAAAAATTTCCATATTTGCTACAATAAATGTTATGCCTAGAAATTTTATAGCTAACAGAACACCGAAAATACTATACCCAGAGCTAGAAAACTGTTTTAGTACAAAGTAAGTCTGATATATTACCTCCCAAATACACAGCATATCCCTGGTAAAGTTGTAAATTACGGTTGCAAATGAGGCCACAAACAAAATTTTGCTCAAGGCATGAATCATAAATTCAAACAATAATCATCTCCTGCGTGAGGCACAGCTACTTTGTTTACTTCTTAGACACTGTTTCCTAAACATGAAGATGAAAGTAGGTCAAGGAAATTTAGCATCTTTTTCTCGTGAAGCATGCTCTGCTATTGGATGCACTGCCTTATTTACAATTGCATAAGCTTTTTAAATATTAAAAAAAAATCTGTTTTCACAATGCTGTCTTTAAACATGTCAACATTTTACCTCATGATGACATCATATCATTACATCTATAGATATTTATTGAAGAAAAACAAGCGATTCCCACTAGCAACCTGCAATGTAGAATTCTGATGTGTTTTTATATGGAAATTAAAAAGGTATTTAGCTAATGGTCAATGGCACTTTTAATCTACTTAGTATATATAATCATTTGCTCTTGCTTGAACAAATCTGAGGGGTCAAATGCTTTTCTCTTTTTACATTTTAGAATTTCTAAACGCCTAATACTACTAAAATCTTTCTAAGCATGAAGCTTAAAAAGGCAGACCTTTACTAGTAATTAAGTCTATTCAAATCATAGAAAGAATCATGCAGTTAAATCATTTAAATACCAGTTCTAACAATAATCTTGGAAGAACATACGATTATAAAATATTGTTTGGAATGCAGATTTCGAACATTAACATAATGACTTCTATTTATGGACAATAAGAATGCAGCATGCTTACTTGTCTAAAAGGTCCTTAGCTGTCACAAACTCACAAACTTCCTATTCTTTCAGCAATAATTATCAATAAAAATAGCAATAACAATGGTCACATTAATTGTTTAGATTATATTCAGGACCATGCTGCATGCTTTATATGGATTATTCCATTTAATTTTTACAATAATTTTAAAACAAGGATGATGTTTATATCTCTCTTATAGATTATGAAACTGAGGCTTACAGACAAAAGTAAAGAGCCTTGTTCATGTCGCCCTGAGCTAAGCCCTGGGCATTCAAAGATGGACTGAAGGGCAGTCTATTTCCTGAAGAAACCTATAATCTACTCATTAAAACTTCCTATCGGTGCATAAACCAAGGGGGACACATACATTTGATTCATTTTAAGTCTATCCAATTGAAATCAAACAATGTATTAGTACTGATACAAAACTAATAAATTGGCACAATGATGTACATAATGCAATTATTCAAAAAGTATTTATTGAATGCCTAGCAAGTTTATGATTAAATGACTAATTCACTCTCTACTAGGTGATGTGAATTCAGTAGTTAGCAAAATGAAGGTATTTCTGCCTTTACAACAGTGGGAAAATCATTTTTTTTAATCTGTAAATAAAAGTAAAAGACACATTGAATAGAGAATAATGTAATTGAGCAAGTGATCAGAAAATGTCTCTAAATAGGTTCTATTTGAGCTGAGACCTTAAAAATGAGGTATCATCATACCAAGACATGGAAAGGGTATCCTATGCAAAAAGAAATGTAGGTGCAAAGGGTCTGAGGCTGAAGTTACATGCATGTGCATAAGAAACTGGAGTAAGCTAAGTCCAAGGGTACAAAATGAAAGCTTATTGTCTGCACATTCACCCCCTCAACCTTCTCCATCTCAGTCACTGATATCACTTCTACCTAAATGTCCAAGCTGAAAGGTAAGAATTGCATTCAATTTCTCTTGGCCCTTAACCCCACATCCAATCACTTAACAAGTTCTATTGGTTTGGACTCATTATCCTTATCCAGCCTTTTCCATTCCTCATCCTAATCCAATTTAGAATCTTCTCTTGCCTAGACCACTGCTATAGCTTCCTAACTAGGCTGCCTGCTTCCTCCCAACCACTTCTAATTTCATTTTTCTCACAGCAGCCAAAGTTATCTTTTTAAAATGTAAAATAGTTTACATAACTACCCTACATAAAACCCTCTAATATATTTCCTTTGCTCTTTCTTTTGATATCCATATAATGTGTTTGCCTTGTCTTTCAGATTTTCACTTAAAAGCCATTATCTAAATGAGGCCTTCCCACAGGGCTCAATCCAAGATTGGTCCCACTGTGGCACATCATATTTATTCTTCTTAACTTTTTATTTATGGTATATCTTCATCTCCTGAAACACAATTTTTGAGGAGAAATTTTGTCTATCTTGTACAATGTCTCCATCATTGAGCTATGTACCAAGCACATAGAAGGCACTCAATTCAATTGAAAGGGTTGGAGAAGTATGCAGAGCTCAAAATATCCCTGGATCTTTGCATTACAGTAAAAAGTTGGAATTTTATTCCAAATTTAATGGGAAGCTTTGGGGGCATTCTAAACAAGGGGGAAAAAATCATGCTGGCTATTGCTGTGTGAAGAATAGAGTGAAAAAGAGCAAAAAGTAGAAGCAAGGAGATGGATTATGAGACCAATTCATCAATCCAAGAGAGATGATTTTGGCTTGTTCTAGAATGGCAATATTAGAGATGGAAGATAAATGGATAAATGTGTGATGTAATTTCAACTTGCTGATAGAATGAATCTGGAAAAGAGAAGTAATAATTTTTCCTAGATCATTCATTCATTCGTTCATTCATTCATTCATTTGCATGAGATGGCAGGAAGGGTGGAGTTAAAGGAGGATGGACCTGGAGGAAGGACAAGGAATGTGAACTGGATCTATTTAACCACCCTGAGCCAGACCTAATTTTCTGGCAACATATTTGGGCTTGCTTCAGGTCTGGTATTCCTCCTCAGAGGAGCAATTTAAGGAAAGGTCAACCTATTAACAGAAACAAATATTTCTTTAGCAGATATCCTGCCTTGATTAAATGGCAGCACCACTAGACACAAACAACAGCCCATGAAGAATGATGAACATTTAGCTCTTCATTTTTAATGCCAGTTTTCCACAGAAGCCAAAAACAATTTTGTCAAAGAATTTCCAGCCCTGAGAATACTACCTGGAAGAACTCATGGACCAATAAGTCTTTTCACTGCATTTAACTGAAACATGATGCTGCTGTCAGTTTTTAATATTCCATTCCCACTTCACATTCCCTCCATGCAATCTGTGACAACAAGGGTATGTGAGAAGAGAGGTAACCTGATGCTGTTAGCAGTGTGTTATCCACTTTTACTAGGGGAGGCCTGAGGATATGAACCCTGGTAGGAGAGCTGTGGAAGCAAGCCTATGTAGGAGCCAAAAAATGACAGTGATTAAAGAAGGAGCTGTGGTTAAAAGATAATGAAAATTGGACAAAGGACCATAGCAGAATAGAAAGTACCTGGGATGTCTCTTACTTAGTCTTAAGACAAAATGAAAAATTGCTTTTTAGAAAGTTTCCTAGTCAACTTGGAGATTGATATTCTAGTAGATATCAAATTATTAAGAATTAAAAATCACTGTTCAGTGATATTTTATCTTTCTGACAAAGGTAGCCATTCTATTCATCTTCATTTTTTGTATTAATATTGTTTATGAAATAAGAATGTATAGGGCTCTAATGTAATTCTAAATTTGTTAACATCTACTAAATATAGATTTAGAATGCATGGCAAAGATTAAAAATGCAATCAAAATTAGGTAAATGACAACAAAGATGTTACTTTGGATATAAATTGTTCTTAACATCCTTGCAGAAAATATATAATAACTATTGGTTTATAAATTCTAAAGCAAAAAATGAACCATGGTCAATATTCTACTTGACACAAATGATTATGAGAATTGAATGATTAATATTTTCAATTATAATTTTAATGTTGCAAAAAAGGAGGAGCGATAATACCAATATTAATATGATTGTTATGAACATAACTGAATTCCAGCAATAATCTTAATACATAACTAAATAAAATGTGGTCAAAGAAAAGCATGCATTAATCTAAGATCAACAAAATGAATTGGCAATTTATTTAATACCATTCCTATATTGTTAATTAAGAAATGTGTGCCAGGGATGTCCACTCCCTGCCACCCCCAGCTAGGGATAGTTTGAAGTGCTTGAGTCCAGTCATAAAATACACAAACAGGAGTTTCTCTCCCTGCAGTCTGCTGGATCCAATGTCCCTTTTGGGATTCTAAGTCTCCTGGTGCACAAATAAGCAATTCCCCAAGCGTCCAACTATTAGATAAGCATAGAGTCAGCCCCCAAACACAATCATGTGCCACTTAAAGACAAAGATATGTTCTGAGAAATTCATCCATTGAGGTGATTTTGTCATTGTGTAAACACCATAGTGTGCAGTTATACAAACCTAGGTGGTCTAGTCTACTATATACCTAGGCTATATGGTCTAGCCCAGGGGTCCTCAAACTTTTTAAACAGGGGGCCAGTTCACTGTCCCTCAGACCATTGGAGGGCCGGACTATAGTTTAAAAAAAAACATTCCACACATGCGCACTGTGGGCCCGGAACGAGTCGCTGCTAAGCAGGACAGGCAGTGGCGGCAAAAACACCCAGCGGGCCAGATAAATGTC
This sequence comes from Corynorhinus townsendii, assembly GCA_026230045.1. NCBI lineage: Eukaryota > Metazoa > Chordata > Mammalia > Chiroptera > Vespertilionidae > Corynorhinus > Corynorhinus townsendii. Next base: position 163,053,910 of record JAPDVU010000001.1, on the reverse strand, counting down.
CTCGGCCGGCCACATGTGGCCCGCGGGGCCATAGTTTGAGGACCCCTGGCTAGCCTATTGCTCCTAGGCTACAAGCTTGTACAGTATGTTACTGTACAAAACAACATGAGTTTAAATCAAGCACAGAGAAAATGATGCACTCAAACACGAGATACATGTCTGCTACTGGAGTAACACAGTATACTGTTTTATAGCAAACTTTAAAAAAATAAATATATTAGACTTTGAGCAAACTTTCTTAACAAATAGAAAGAAAATACTCTAAATTTTAAAAAAATTTAAAGTATACAATAGTAAATACATGAACTGGCAACATGGTCACTTATTATCATTATCAAGTACTATGCACTGCATAGTTGTATGTACTGTACTTTTATACGACTGGCTTTGTAGTAGGTTTGTCTACACCAGCATCACCACAAGCACAAGAGTAATGTTGGGCTACAATGTCATGATGGCTATGATGTCACTAGGCAACAGAAATTTTTCAGCTCATTGTAATCTTTTCGGACCACCAATCATGTATGTTTTCCGTCATTGACTGAACCATCATTATGCCACGGGGGAAGGTAGTACTGATTCCCTTCTTATAATGACTAGATAATATGCTGATAGAAGAAATCCTTATTTGGCCTCTTTTTTAGGCAGATTCTGATTCTCTGGTCTGCGCAGTTCCTGGGTACTTGAGAATTTAGCCTCACAACAGTTCTTCTCCCAAGCAATTAGCCATATTTTTTTTTTTTTTACCATGGGCTCTCGGTGGATAATTTTAGGGATGAGGGACACATGTCCAAACGTTCCTGTTCCCACTCTCCTTATTCGTTGCTGAGCTTCCTTTCTTTATTTACATCTCTTTTGTTTTTGTGTGTTCTTCATTCTTTTTTCCCTAGAGATTGTCAGCAAGGACCCTAGCATTCAGCAACACATAATTTATTTACCTTCCCTAAAGTAGAAGGAGTCAAGTCCTCAATATACAAACTCATCTCACAGAGGAAAGAGGAAGTGTTTTTACTCCAATTGTTGTCTTAGACATTTTTAGAATGGGCAAGGAGCTTGTAAATATAAAACATTAAATAGTAAACATACAGAAGGACATGTATTTTCATACCTGATTATGAATACTAGTGTTTAAACAATTCCTGTATGTCAAGTGAATTCCTAAATATTTAGATCCTGCCTCCTTTATTCTCTGTGAAATGGGCCCCTTGATGACAGTGACGCTTTGTAACATCAGAGATCCTCCAAAAGCTATCCTGCCCGCCTTGCTGGGTGTTTTTTTTCCAACCTAAACCCAAAGAATATTAAAAATAGTCTCTACCAATACTAACCTGACTCAATTTTCATATGGAAAAATTAGAAAAGAGAATAGAGCCCTAGCCGGTTTGGCTCAGTGGATAGAGCGTCGGCTTGCGGACTGAAAGGTCCCAGGTTCGATTCCGGTCAAGGGCATGTACCTTGGTTGCGGGCACATCCCCAGTAGGAGGTGTGCAGGAGGCAGCTGATTGATGTTTCTCTCTCATCGATGTTTCTAACTCTCTATCCCTCTCCCTTCCTCTCTGTAAAAAAGCAATAAAATATATAAGAAAATAGAATAGAGTGTTCTGGGATACACATTGAGTGTTCTTCAATCTTTCACAAAAAAAGACACAATTTCTAAAAATTTATTCTCTCCAACGAAAAAGTGTTTCTTGTCCCCCTACTCCAGGTAAATGTGTATATTTATTTGTAATGAAGCTATTTAGGTGTACGATAAAGCTGAAAATGATGATACAGCTGCACAATTAAATGAAAGCTAGCACGGTTGAAAAGCCCACCAGACCTTGCTAACAGAAGTGATGCCATCTATCCATTAGAATATATCTGTAAAGATATTGCCATAACCTGTTAGCATTAAAGCAGGCTTCTTTAAACTAGGTTTGACTATATAATTTAGACCACATCCATATTAAAAATAGCACTCTATCAGTTTTGAAAATTTGTTCTAAATTCGCACTTAAGGCTGACTGAGATCTTATCTGCTGTGCTTCAGTCTGGGGCAACTATTTTATAGGCTAGTTGTAAAGCCTACATATGAGGAGTAGTGATGAAAAGTACAAGCCTTCCCCCGCAATGATAATAACGCATTCAATAAATCTTTTCTTTCTAATTTGACCAAACTACATATAAAAAAAAATGTAAACTTGTAAATTCATTCCATGTGCAAATAGGATGGGGAATAAGAACCAGTAGGAAATGAGCATCAGAAGCTGCAGCTGAAATCCGCAGGTGAGCGTATCAAGGGCTGTACCTCTGCTTCCCATAATTTCATCCATGTATGCCATTTGCTTTGCTAATGTGTGATATTCCATTTTCATAGGCTATGAAGCAGTCTTATCAACTGCGTTAGTACCATTCCTACTTTATAAATTAGACACTGAGGGAATGGAAGGCTTCACTTCTGGTCAAAGCAGGAAAGGAGAAATTCCACACTCTGTGTTTGACTGCTCTGCACGTTTGGGACCAGCAAACCATGGTATTCAGTTACAATGTGGCAAAAGGCATCAGGCTGCCAAAAAGATTATCTTCTGGACTGAAAACACTAATACTGACAAAATACGACCCAAGCAACCCCATATGTATATGTAAATCCACCCATAACAAGTCCATGTGGTGCTCCTCCTCTTACCTTGCACTGGTGTTCTAAAACACTGTGCAGAGGAACCATGCCCCCCTGTATGAACTGGTTGTCAAGGCTACATAGACATGTATAGCAGACGGGTGTAACTTATATAAGCCTGTGAAGACAATCCTTTGTGTCCTTGGGCCTCTTTCATGATAGAGGTTACATACACCAGAAGTTAATAGATTCATGATAAAAAGAATGAAACAATCACCAAATAAATGAGTACTGATTGACTGACCAAGAATAGAGAAGTAAAGGACCATAAAGAAGTAGAGAAGACATTATTCCACTGAAAACCTTTGCTAAAATCTAGTAGCAAGATACCATTTGCTTTAAAAGATGTAAAGAAGTATAAAGTATTCCTCTTGTTCTGAAGAAATATAAAATCCCATTGAGGGGGGAAGAAAAGACACTGTTGGGAACAAAGTAGTCTCAAAATATTCCAAAGCAATAAAATCAAGCATGGAAAAAGGGTAAATAGCTAATTCTCATAAAGTGACAGCAAAATTGACACAGTGAGGATGTGGAGTCAGAAGACCAGGGGGCTCCATCATCACTCAGACATCAAGGGACCTCAGGAAACTGCTTAAATTCAGATTCTCACTTCTTTCACAGGCAACTGAGAATAATACTGGCAGTCTTTACCACTAATGTTTGTTATGTGTGTTGAGTTGGAAAATGAGCTCAAGTGGAAACCTCACCAGGGCAACCTGGTAATGAGGGTGTCAAGTCTAAATTCTAATATTTTATCTTAAATATTTTTCCTATCTATGAATCCTATCACCAGAGAACCCAGGAAATTTTTTTAAAATGGTGACTAGATGGAAAAATCTCAAGAAACTTTAAAATGGATTTGACTAACTGGAAAATAATTTATGAAATCAGGTATATTAAAGCATAAGAAAATTAGTTACTTACCCAGATTTCTAAAATCCTTCCAATTGTATAGAACTATTTTAACCAAGCATCCATTCTAACTCTTGAAAACTCATAGTAACTTAGGGACTTTATCTGTAGAAGTAGTTTTAAGGCAAGGCTGGATAGCCTGTCTTGTACTGCAACAATTAACGCTGTTTATTGAATATCTATATGCTTTCCCAATGCTGTGATATTACCAAGTGCTCTAAAGATTTCACACTTAACACAAATCACATTGTTGTTTTGTTTTGTTTTTGTGCTCCTCCAATTTAATTGATCTCCATGCCGCGTAACAGCCTGAGGTTTGGAGGCCTGGCTTCTATAAGGACTCACATCTGCAGATTCTGTAGAGTCTCCAAGGTTTCTGCAGTAGCAACATTTACATTTTCATAACTGACACTTCCCCACCAAATAATGTCACTTCATACACAGTAGAACCTCTGAGTCTTTCAAATGCTTGACATTAGATCCATATGGGCCTGTTCTCAATAGACTGCTAGCTAGGCAAAAGATGCCTCTTGCCCTCCTTGGTTTGGCTCAGTGGAAAGAGAGTAGGCCTGTGGACTGAAGGGTCCCAGGTTCCATTTCGGTCAAGGGCTTGTACCTTGGTTGCAGGCACATCCCCAGTAGGGGGTGTGTAGGAGGCAGCTGATTCATCGATGTTTCTAACTCTCTATCCCTCTCCCTTACTCTCCGTAAAAAAAATCAAGGAAATATATATATTTTTTAAAAAAAGATGTCCCTTACCTCACTTTATGACCCATTTTTTCAAGATTTTCTATTGACATCAATTGAATTGAATCAATTGAATCCATAGGTACTTTTAGTTGCACCTGTTTTTGGGTTTCTTTCATTACAGAGCCTCTCAGTTTGGCTGAGAGGAAAGAACAGTGAGTAAATGTTGAGTTTCTAAAAGAGCACCTCAACATGACATTTCCTCCCAAAAGTGCAATGGAGTGCATTCTGTAAAGGGAAATCAAGACACAATAAACCACCTTTTACTTTTATAATTTGAGCTCTGAAACATACATCCCTAGCATTCTCCCTCTAATCTTGATGCTTCAGGAAAACTGAATAATAAATTGGAGGAGGTAGATTAGGAATAGCTGGGAAGGAAGTGTCAAGAACCCTATAACAGGAAATGAAAATAAAAAGACCCTGTGCAGTCTATATTGAATACAGATGTACACAATGCAGCAACTCTCTCTTCTACAGATGCCAAGAATATACCAGCTATATGTGCCCTCATAGGAGGATGGAGAACAATGATAGGATAATTAATAAGCATTCTTTTACTTTAGGAAACAAAGGCATAAACTGCACTATTATCCTGGATCTACCTGATACTTCAGCAGTTAATGAGTAGCCACTATGAGCAGGGAACTGGGATGGGACCATGTTTCTCCTATTTGCCCACTTTTCCTACCCATGCCTACATACATGGGTTAGGCTCTCATTAAGTCTCAGAATGACTCTTAAAATCATTTTCTACTTGATTTCTCCCCTTCAAACTAGCTTTCACACTGCTTTGGGGTTGATTTTTGTAAAATAAAGCTTTGATCATAGCACTTGTCTAAGCAAAAGCCTTCAGTGGTTCTCCACTGTACACCCAATTAAGTCCAAGGTCTCAGCTTAGCATTTAAGACCCTTTACAAAATGGTCCTTTTCTGCTTACCTGTCCCATCTGCTCTCTCTAGTCTAGCTTCTAGGCAAATCCCACAAATTCTGCAGTTCTCTAGAATCTCCAAGTGTGAAATGGCCTCAGTGTCAATGCTTTCTGGGAGTTTCCTCCAGGCTTAGAGACTTGGGGCATTTAGGAGTATTCCTACTGGAAGGAAGGTTGGTAATGGCCAGCAAATTGTTTCAGGAATGAATCCATGATGAAGTCAGGAAGGGACTTCCAATCAACCAGATAGTTCGATGGAAATCATTCTCAAAAGAACAGAGCTACGTGCAAGGCTAATGATAACCTGCTGTGTGCAAGGCTAATGATAACCTGCTATTTGCTTATGAGGACATGGTGATGATGCCAATCATGACCAGCTTTCCTTCACTTCCTCCCATCCACCAGCCCAAGTACTGACATCACTTTTCCTCCCTGACTTGGAGATGATTCTTCTTCATTTTCAAACAATAGCTCCATATTACATAAAAGATACTTGTCACTCCAAATATTGTCACCTCATTCTACCTAGCATTGTATATGTTTATGTACCTTAAAAGTATAGGAAAGAGGAACACTGAACTATTAAGAGGTAGGTATCTGAGCAAGGGGATGGGGACTGAGTGTATGGATGATCTATATGGCACAATCATTAACATGCCTCCCCTGAGATGAGGGACAAGACAATAATCTTTACAAACTCCACTTCTATTCAAAACTGGATTCCCATTTTAACTAGTGGCAAGGTGCATAAACAAGGGAACAAAAAAATTCATAAGAAATGAAATCTCATTATACATAGATGACAGGACTGTGGTTGAATAATCTGCATGTACATTCTTAGAATGAGCAAGGTCACTGGATATGAGGGTAATATGCAAAAATTAATTATACATCAGCAAAAGCAATTAAAAGTAAAATTTAGAAAATACCAATTACAATAGCCATTAAAACTATTAAATATCTAGGAGTAAATCTAACAAAAGGTTTTGCAAATCCTCTACATAGAAAATTATAAAACATTACTAAGACCTCAACAATGGAGGAATTTATAGCAGATGTAGCTTGGAGGACCCTGTGTTCTAAAGATCTTAATTCTCCTTAAAACTGATCTATAGAGTAAATCAAATTCCACCAGGAAAGGTAGTTGTTTTTTGTTTTGTTTTGTTTTTTGTCGTTTGGGAGTACATAGTATGCATGTGTGAAGAAATTACCAAATGAATTCTAAAATGCATATAAACCTGCAAGAGGACAAAAACAGACAAGACAATCTTGAAGGTGAAAAACTAAGCTGAATGATTTATACAACTAGATATGTGAATTTATTTTAAAGCTACAATATTCAAGGTAGTAGGGTACTGGCACAGTGATAACCAAAAACATCAATGGAACAAAATAGACCAGAAACAGATATATGCATATATGGCACTATAGTGGGGTAAGGAAAAATGTGGTTTTTGGAGTCAAGTGGAGATCTATATAAAAAAAAAAAAACTAAAAAAACAAACACTAATCTTTACCTTTGCATATCACATCCTACACTAAAATGAATTCCAGGTGTACTGTAAATCTAACAGTGAAAGGAAAATTAATTAAGCTTCTAGGAGATTACATAGGAAATATTTTCATTAGCTTGGAATAAAGCAAACATTTCTTAAACAAGATACACACAAAAATACTACCATAAAAGAAATGATTGATAAAAGACATTAAAATTAGAAATTTGCTTTCCTCAGATACACTTTTGAGAGGAAAAAGCAGAAAATATTCACATACATATAACTAACAAAGGACTCACACCCAGAATGAATAAATTATTCCTATAAATCAAATGTTTTAAAATGGATAACCCTACAGAAAAAGGATGTGAATAGGCGCTTCATAAGAGGATATCTAAACAGACAATTACCATGTAAAAAGATGTTTATCCTCATTGATAATTAGGGAAATGCGAAGTAAAACAAATACCCATCCTAAAATGCTACAATTAGAATGCCTGACAATACCAAATGTTGACAAAGATGTGGAACAACTATAACTCTTACACAATGCTAATGGTAATGAAAATTGGTAAAATTGATTTGAGAAACTGTTTGACATCATCTACTAAAGTGTAGATACAAACCCTAAGACCCAACAATTCACCCAAAAGAAATGCACACATTTCTGCCTTACAAGACACGTATAAAGAGTTCCTCAAAAAAGTTCAGAGATATTTATAACAGCATTACCCAAAAGGTGGAAACAACCCAAATGCCCATAGATGAATGGAAGAACAAATCGGGGCACATTCATACAACATACCCCAATTCATCCATAAAAAGGAATGAAGTACTAATACATACAACTTACAAGAACCTTGAACATATTATGTTTAGTGAAAGAGGCCAAACACAATGGTCATATATTGTATGATTTGTTTTATATAATACTAGTGACTGGGTGCACGGATTCCTGCACACTGAAAGGAAATTAATTAGAAGGTAGACAGTGGGGCAGGACTGGGTGAGATGGGCTGGAAATGCCCTGGATCCAACCTCTCATGGTCCCTCCCAGTGTCTGTGGAGTGAACAGGGTTCCCTCCAGCAGGTGGGATCCCTTGGCCTGGCCTGCGGGGATCAGGCCAAAACTGGCTCTCCAACATCCCCCAAGGGGTCCCAGAGTTCAACAGGGCACTCAGCAAAGTTGCTGTTATACAGAGTGTGGAACGCAAACACAAGTGTGCAGTAAACCAGATTCGGGGCCGACAGTGCCCCAGAAACAACATAACCCACGGCCGAAGGTGGAATTGCATGGCCCCATGAGGAATCAGGCTCCCTCCTCTCTGGTTCTGGGTTGCATCACCCAAGAAATGCCACTGCCAAGTCACTGCAGCCTTGCAGCTCCTGCATTGAGCATCTGCCCCTGAGGATCAGTGAGCATCATAGCAACCGGTAGGATGGTCAGATACTTAGCATATTACCCTTTTATATATATAGATATCTAGGCAGGCAAATTCATAAGGACATAAAATAGATTAGCAGTTACCATGGAAAGGGGGAGTGGAAATGAGGAGCAATTACTTAATGGGTACAGGATGTTTTTCTGGCAAGATGAAAATGTTCTGAAACTAGAGAGAGGTGGTGTTTGTACAACATTGGGAATACACCAAATACCACTCAATTGTATACTTTAAAATGTGTTTTAGCCCTGGCCAGTGTACCCAAGCACCGAAGGGTCATGGGTTAGATTTCCTGTCAAGGGCATGTATCCCTGTTCAGGGCTCATGTGGGAAACAACCAGTCAATGTGTCTCTCACACATCATGTTTCTCTCTCTCCCCATCCCGACTTCCCTTCCAGTCTCTTCGAAAAGCAATGGAAAAAAATACCCTCAGGTGAGGGGGGGTTGGGGGGGAAATGTATTTTTAAATTGTTGCACCTTAATTTTTTAAAAGACATTAAAAATTGCCCTTTTGTCCTTATTTTCATATTCTCCAGAAACTATATCCCTAAGCTATGGCAGTCCTCACTTTACAGGGAACTGGCTTGACTTTCAGGTACCACCGTTAAGTTACATCAGTCACCCAACAAAATGGCTCAAATTTCAGTGACCGCTGTATATTATGTGAGTAATTGCATAAGGTACAAACTTCACATCTAGCTCTTCCCTCCGTAAATCACTAAGTAAACAACAGATATGAATCATAATCAATGACTAATCACATCTTCTTCCAAAGTCGGCCAGTGTTTGGTCAGGGCAACAGTTACGCAGCTCAAGCACAGGCAGCAAAGCATACAGTTGTGTTGCATCCTGCTCTCCAACTGATAAACCCACATGACAATTACAAAAAATGGGAAATTGAAAGAGAGAATTGGCCAGAAAAGATAAAAATGCAGCAAAGAAATGAGTTGTAACATCAAAAGTGAAACTCCAGTGCAATGTAAATTGAGTTAAGGAGAAATTGCTGACAATGGGATTGTTGATAAAACTACCCCGTGAGGGACTCAGGATAGGCAACCAGAGAACTTAGTGAAGGTGAACTTACCAATTACACAAGGAAAGTGGTTTTGACAAAATGATGATGTCCCAGAGGAAGTGGTAGATGCAGGCAAACAACTTCAATATGAAGAAAGCTCTCAGGGATATTTTGCAACATTGAAAGCAAGAGGAAAAACGTGGAAGCTAATCTAAATTTACAAAGGAGTATGACAGTGTGCCAATGCACAGAAAATGTTCACTCCCTCCACAATCTATAGGCAAGAAGAGGACAAGTACTACCTGAAACTACTATTAATAAGGTTTTCACAAAAATAATAATGTACTTTAATCCTCAATATTTCTGATTTTAAATTATAGTATATTAGCTGTAATTTTTATTTCCTTAAAAGTTTATAACCAGCAATAAGATAGCTTTTATTCTTTTGACAAAAGTTTTTTGAAGTTACTGAAAATTGTAATATTTCCCATTGATTATTCAGATCACTTTGCATGGTTTCAGCTTGCACAGCCATTGCTATGATTCCACACTGCTATACAAAGCTATAACAACCTGTACCCTATTCTTTACACTCCACATGCCAGTCAAATGCTCAATATTACTAGCAATTTAAAATATTTGTATACTTCCTAGCAACATCTCTCTGACATATTGGCTTAAAATATTTATTTCCACCACTCCCTCCCCACCCTATGTCTTTGATCATGATATTTCCTTACCCTATAATTTCTTCCTCTCACAATTTTAAATTCATCTTCCATCATGAAGACATTTTCTGATTTCCTGCTATCCAAATTAAGGTGATTCCTCTCTTCCTCCTTGGAAGCCTCTCTCTACTATAATAAAAAATATGTCTATCAAACAATCCAACAATCACCACTTAATATACCTTTGTTGTAAAGACATGTATGTTTGGTTAGCAGTTTTTGGTGTTTTTGTCTTTATCTTTGCAAATAGAGAATTGCAGATTAAAATGGGATATAGCTGAACATATGCATATAAAAATAAAGGCAAAATAGACAAAGGAAGTGATGCTAGAACTTTTTCTAACAGTGGATTCTTGGTTTCTTTTGTTTTTATTGTTGACAGTATTAAAGATGTACCCTAATTCTTCCCTTAACTCTCTTTTTCCAATCCCTGCCCCACCCCAACCCTTCACCACACTATTGTCTATGTCCATTGGTTATGCATATATGCATATACATTCTTTGATTAATCTCTTCACTTCTCCCCACCCCCTCTGAGATATGTCTGCATCCACAACTCTGGGCCTGTACTTATATTTTAAGAAATATAATTTTTCCCTAAAACAGAACTTTTTTGGAAAACAGTTTAAATTCTATTATGACTTTTTATTTGAGTACTTATAGAATACTGAATACCTCTAAAATATCTATGTTAAGAACAAAGTCTATTCAAGTTCTATTCCTCAAGGGTGTGGGGAAAGACAACACTGTGCACTATATGTTAGCAGTCATTACAACAACCCCCTGTTGCTGCCTGCAATTGTACTTTGATACATTGCCCTCGAATAGTTACTTGGCTCTGAAATTTCTTGAATGGACAGCTCTTTGCTGAAGACCTCACAAGACTTTTAATAAAGACAACTAAAAAGCAATTGATTTTCCCCCTGGTTGGAGTATGAATTCAAAAGATTGGTAAAGAATATCTACCATGATCTCCCTTAAGAATGCATCCTTTGATTTGTACTTTAGAAAAAATAAAGACATGTAAATCAATATTTGTTTTCTTTGTATAGTAACCACATGCAGAGTTGTCTGAAACAGTAATATTATATAGCTACTCTTATTGGGGAGTGGGACAAATAGTTGTCTGCTTACACTCTCTCTCTATGTGACTTTCTTGAAATTAGTTCTAAATGATACATACTTGAGCCAATTTCTCCCCATACCACACAAAACACATTACATTACACTGATAGGCACCCTATATCCATTATCAGCCCACCCATCATGGTAAACAAACCAAGAGCCATTTTATCACTCCATCCCCTTGGCCATGGTGGATTGGACCAGGATTGCTTCTATCTCAGCTAGAGTACCTTGTCTTGGAAATTGGATTTAGAACTTAAAGATGTTCCATTTTGGGGTATCTAGACATGTAAGATATAGTCTTACAAATGTGAAAAGGAAATTATCTCCTGTCATGCAGAAAGAAACTGATTTTCAAAGAGAAAGAAAACACTTTCTATTCTCTGGTTCCAACTTCTTTCTAAGCCTAAGTTTCTTCCCATTACTGGGTTCCATGAGACATCCCTACATCTTTACAATGAACTCCCCTTGCCTACTTGAATTGTTATCTGTTACTTGCTTATTTCACCTAAAACAAAACAAAAGAAATATTCCAATGCAGCACTGATTAGAGACTTGATCTCTGAGAGAAGAATAATGATGACATTATTATAATTAATCTCAAGAGTGGACAAACAGAACAATTAATGCCTTTTTAAATTGGAATCAACTATTCATTATTTTTAGATTAAAAATTTGCAAGCTTTTCCCAAGAAGGCTTTGTTACCTGTCTTAAACTCCCTATGTAAATCTGTGTTGCTAATTTGCCACACAAATTGATCTGTTACTCCACAAAAGCACATCAGCCTTTCATGTAACAACCAAGCCTTTTAGACCTACAACTAACTCTCCACCTGAGAGGGGAATGTGGTCTCAAACACCCTATTAGATCTTTTATATGAGACACTCTCCTAAATGAATAACAGTTTCAACATCTTAACAGAGTCTGTGTTGGTTTCCCTGGAGCCAAGAGACTCTTACTAGGAAAATGTCTCCAATCTGACCACTGATCATAATGGTGCTTGTTTGCTTCCTGTCTAATATTATTTACCTTTAGAAATGTTTAGTTATTGATTTTTTTAGAAACTTAACATTTTCTAAAATGCACTTGATACTCTCTCCCAGAGGTATGCTTTTTTGTTTGTTTGTTGTTGTTGTTGTTTCATTCAATGTTTCATGGGTCTTCAATTCCACTCTCCTCACTAAATACAGGAATAGTACATCTAAACTTGCTACAAATTTGAGCAGCTGGATAAATAGAACCCAAGTAAAAAGCTAGGAGAAAGACAATTTCCTAAGTTTAACAGAAAATCCAGCCCTTTATTAATTTATTAAAAATAACATGATTATACAATCAAACACAGAATAAAGGGTCATATCTCTTTTACTGAAAACAAAAACAGTAGGATTTGTTTCCAATATCTGTACTTAGCCCTGAAAAAGTTCTTGAATATCATCAGTTGTTTTAAAAGGTATTTAGCCTCCAAATTTTAACTGGTCCCAACAACATAGTTTAGACTAACACTTTAAACAATTGATCAATTAGCTAATTATTTGTTGAGTGCCTAGAGAACAATTGGCAAAGTAGTTAATCTACCATTCTACTGTGAAGGTAAAGAGTTGCTTTCTTTTAATTACCAGTTCTCTTTTTTTAAAGGGTTCTTTTAGTCACTATAATTTAAAATTTATTTTATTTTTATAAATATGTTTAAGTAAAATGGAATATTTCACAGCTGGGATGTGGGCTCAGGTAATCTTTTTCAGTGAAACAGGGTTTTATTTATTTATATAAATCTTTTTATTTTATTGATTAAGGTATTACATATGTGTCCTTATTCCTACATTGCTCCCCTCCCCTCCCCCGCCCCCACTCATGCCCTCAGCCCCGAGTGTCTGTGTCCATTGGTTAGGCTTATATGCATGCATACAAGTCCTTTGGTTGATCTCTCCCCCTTACCCCCATCCTCCCTACCTTTCCTCTGAGGTTTGATGGTCTGATTGATGCTTCTTTGTCTCTGGATCTGTTTTTGTTCATCAGTTTTATGTTGTTCATTATATTCCACAAATGAGTTAGATTGTGTGATATTTATCTTTCTCTGACTGGCTTATTTCACTTAGCATAATGCTCTCCAGATCCATCCATGCTATTGCAAATGGTAGGAGTTCCTTCCTTTTTAGGGCAGCATAGTATTCCATTGTGTAGATGTACCACAGTTTTCTAATCCACTCATCTGCTGATGGGCACTTAGGCTGTTTCCAAATCTTAGCTATGGTAAATTGTGCTGCTATGATCATAGGGTTGCATATATTCTTTTTGATTGGTGTTTCTAGTTTCTTGGGATGTACTCCTAGAAGTGGGATCACTGGGTCAAATGGGAGTTCCATTTTTAGTTTTTTGAGGAAACTTCATACTGTTTTCCACAGTGGCACCAGTCTGCATTTTCTCTGCATCCTCACCAGCACTTGCCATTTGTTGATTTGTTGATGATAGCATTCTGACAGGTGTGAGATAGTACATCATTGTCATTTTGATTTGCAACTCTTGGATGATTAGTGACTTGAGCATGTTTTCATATGTCTCTTGGCCTTCCTTATATCTTCTTTCAAAAAGTATCTATTAAGTTTCATTGCCCATTTTTTATTGGGTTTTTTATCTTCCTTTTGTTAAGTTGTATGAGTTCTCGGTAAATGTTGGAGATTAAACCCTTATTGGAGATAACATTGGCAAATATATTCTCCCATGCAGTGGGCTTTCTTGTTGTTTTATTGATGGTTTCTTTTGCTGTGCAGAAGCTTTTTATTTTGATGTAGTCCCATTTTTTTCTCTCCTTAGTTTCCATTGCCCTAGGAGCTATATTGGTGAAGATTTTGCTTCGGCATATGTCTGAGATTTTGCTGCCTACAGATTCCTCTAAGATTTTTATGATTTCCTGTCTTACATTTAAGTCCTTTATCCATTTTGAGTTTATTTTTGTGTATGGTATGTTGCAAGCTGTGTATGGTCTAGTTTCATTTTTTGCATGTATCTGTCCAATTTTCCAAATAATATTTATTGAAGAGACTGTATTGACTCAAATAACAAAACAAGATAAAGACAACAAAAGAAAGAGAATTATAGGCCAATATCCCTCATAACATAGGTGCCAAAATCCTCAACAAAATTCTCGCAAATCAGATCTAGCATTACATCAGAATGATTATTCACCCTGACCAAGTAGGATTTTTCTGGGGATACAAGGATGGTACAATATCCACATAATCAATAAACATGCTACTTCACATAAACAAACTAAAAGATAAAAATCACATAGTCATATCAATTGATGCAGAAAAAGCATTTGACAAAATCCAACACCCTTTCTTGATAAAAACGCTTAGCAAAGAGGGAATAGAGGGATCATACCTCAACATAATAAAAGCCTATATGACAAACCTACAGCCAACATCATACTCAATGGGCAAAAACTAAAACCATTTCACCTAAAAACAGGAACAAGACTGGGTTGCCCACTTTCACCACTCCTGTTCAACATAGTACTGGAAGTATTAACCATTGCAATTAGACAAGAAGAAGAAATAAAAGGTATCCAAATTGGAAAAGAAGAAACTGTCATTATTCACAGATGACATGTTACTGTACATAGAAAATTATTACATTTAATAAATGAATTCGGCAATGTAGCAGGATACAAAATTAACGCCCAGAAATCTATGGCTTTTTTATACACCAATAATGAACTTACAGAAAGAGAGATTAAAAAACAATCCCATTTACCATTGCACAAAAAAATTTTAAGATACCTAGGAATAAACTTAACTAAGGCAGTAAAAGACCTGTACTGGGGTTAGTACAGGACACTGAAAAAAGAGATAGAGGAAGACATAAACAGATGGAAGAACATACCGTGTTCATGGATTTGTAGAATCCACATCATTAAAATGTCCATACTACCCAAAGCAATCTATAGATTCAATGCATTCCCAATTAAAATACCAATATCATATTTCACAGACCTAGAATGAACTCTCCAAAAATATATATGAAATTTTAAAAAAGACCCTGAATAGCTGCAGCAATCCTGAGAAAGAAGAACAAAGTAGGAGGGATCTCTATACCAGATATCAAGCTATATTACAAAGCCACTCTTCTCAAAACTGCCTCGTACTGGCACAAGAACAGACATATAGACCAATGGAATAGGATAGAGAACCCAGAAATTGACCCAATCCATTATGCTCAATTAATATTTGACAAAGAAGGCAAGAGCATATTTATTTAAATCTTTACTGTTGAAAGTATTATAGATGTCCCCCTTTTTCATCCATTGCACCCCTCCACCCAGTTCCTGCCCCACACCAGGCCTTCATCACCCTATTGTCTGTATTCACAGGTAATGCATATATATATATATATATATATATATATATATATATATATATATATATATGTTATTTGGTTAATTTCTTCTTGGACCCCTCCCCTCTTCCCTCTGAGATTCATTGGTCTGTTCCATGTTTCCATGCCTTTGGTTTTATTTTATTCATCACAATTCATTTTGTTCATAAGATTCCTTTTTTGTTTGTTTTGATTTTTAGATTCAATTGTTGGTAGATATGTATTTATTGTTCATATTTTTTATCCTTTCTTCTTCTTCTTCTTACTAACTACTTTTCTCTTGATGCTTTTAAGATTTTCTCTTTGTCTTTATCCTTTGGCATTTTAATTATGACGTATCTTGGTGTGGTCCTCTTTGGGTTCCTCTTGTTTGGAACTCTCTTGTGCTTCCTGGACTTGTAAGTCTATTTCTTTCACCAGTGTAAGGAGCCTCTGGGACAACTTTAAGTCTATCAACATTTGTATTATGGGGGTTCCAGAAGGAAAAGAGAGAGCAAGATATTGAAAACCTATTTGAAAAAATAATGATAGAAAACCCCCCCTACCTGGTGAAAGAAATAGAAACAGGGTATTATTAAATAAAAAAAATAAGAAAGCGTAAAAGAACCAGAACTAAAAAATATTATCAATGTATTTTTCTATCAATAGCTATTAATATATGTGCAATATTTATTACCAATTATTAATGTAATTGTATTTTGAGTTTGTCATTAATACTGACTGCAATGGCTAGTAAAATTTTTAAATCAGAAAAAGGTTAATGAATGGGTATGAAATTTAAACTAAATTTAACTTAATCATTGTATATATAAAATGGAGCCCTAATAAAAATATCCTGTGTTGAAGATTTAAATTTATCAACATCATAGATAAAATGATAAAAATAAGGAAAGTTGTTTAATGGAAATTATAAACTATCAAGTTATAAATACTTATATTTTAGCTGCTTTGAAACATACTCCACATATTCCTCAAAAAGTCAAAACTTAGAGTTACCATATGATTCAGCAATTACAATTCTAAGTATACATTCAAGAGAACTGAAATCAGGAGTTCAAACAAAAACATGTACATGAATGTTTATAACAGCATTATTCATAGTGGCCAAAAAATTAAAAGAATCCAAATGTTTATCAACTGATAAATAAATGAAATATGGTATATCCTTACAACTGAATGTTATTCACTCATAAAAAGAATAAAATAATCAACAATCTGATTCCAATTTTATATGAAGAGGCAAAAGATCCAGAATAGCCAACACAATGTTGAAGGAGAAGAACAAAGAACTGATGCTGCCCAAGTCCAAGACTTACTATAAAGCTACATTAATCATGGAAGTACAGCATTGAAAAAAGAAAACACAAATAAAACAATGGAATGAAACAGCTGGGAAATGTAGTCAACTGATCTTTAACAAGGGAGCAAAGGCAACATAATGGACCATAGATAGACTCTTCAAAGGTGCTAGAACATGCAAAAAAAAAAAATGAATCTAGACACAAAACTTACACCCTTCAAAAATAATAAGTCAAAATGAATCACAGACCTACATGTAAAATGCAAAACTATAAAGTTCATCCTATATAATACAAAGCCAATATGCAAATCGACCGAATGGCAGAACGACCGGTCGTTATGACAGGCATGACCACCAGGGAGCAGACTCTCAATGCAGGAGCTGCCCTCTGGTGGTCAGTGTGCTCCCACAGGGAGAGTGCTGCTGAGTCAGAAACCAGGCTCATGGCTAGTGAGCGCAGCCGTGGTGGTGGGAGTCTTTCCAGCCTCTGTCAGAAATAAGGATGTCCAAGTGATGGCTTAGGCTGGGTCCCCATGGAGCAGGCCTAAGCCATCAGTTGGCCATCCCCCAAGGGGTCCTATACTGTGAGAGGGCACAGGCCGAGCTGAGGGACCCCCCTGAGTGCACAAATCTCATGCACCGGGCCTCTAGTCTAAGATAAAAGAAGAGAAAACTGAGATGAGCTTGGGCCATCTTTTTAGATACAGTACCAAAGACACAATCCATAAAAGAAATAATTGATAAATTAGACGCCATTAAAATTTAAAACTTCTGCTCTGTGAAAAACAAATATCAAGAGACTTACAAAACAAGCCAAAAACTGGGATAAAATATTGTAAAAAGCACATCTGATAAAGGGCTATTATCCAAAATATACAAAGAACTCTTAAAATTCTATAATAAGAAACAAACAACCTGATTATAAAATGGAACAAAAACTTTAACAGACACCTCACCAAAGAAGATATACAGATGGCAAATAAGCATAGGAAAAGATGCTCAACATCATATGTCATTAGGGATATGCAAATTAAAACATCAATGACATACAGCTACACACCTATTAAAATTACCAAAATCCAGAACATTGATAACACTAAATTCTGGTAAGAATGTGGAGCTACAGAAACTTGCATTCAAAGCTGCTGAGAAAGCTAAAGGATACAGCCACTTTGGAAGACAGTTTGGGAGTTTCTTAAAAATCTAAACATATTCTTACAATATGACCCAGCAATCACACTCCTTATATATTTAACCAAAGATTAGGAAACACATCTACACAAAAACCTGCACAAGGATGTTTATGGCAGTTTTATTTATCATTGTCAAAATTTGGAAGCAAGGAACATGTCTTTCAGTAGGTGAATGGATAAACTATGGTGCATCCAGATAATGGAATATTATTCAGCACTAAAATGAAATGAACTATTAAGCAATAAAAGGACATGGAGAGAGCTTGAGTGCATATCACTAAGTGCAAGAAGCCAATCTGATGGGCTGTCCTATATAATAAAAGCCTAATATGCAAATTGTCCCCTTGGGCAGGTGGTCACCCAGGAGTTTGACGGGGGGGGGGGGGGGGGGGTTTGACTGCTTCATATGATGTGAGCTGACCACAAGGGGGCGGCATGAAACATGACAGGCACTGGCAGCCATGGCAGTGGAGGTGCTGCCAAGCCCCAATGGGCCCCGATGAGAGTGGGACCAACTGGTACTGTGGCAGGATGGTGGAGCAGGTGAGTGGGTGGTGCCAGGCCAAGGCGGGTGCTAGTGGATTGCCCCACAGATGGCAACAAGCAGACAGCAGGGGTTAGGGCTGTCACCCAGCTCACAGGTGCTGAGGGAGAAAGGGCAAACAGCAATATTAAAATATTTCTTCTAATTATTTTCCTTTCAATGTGCACGAATTCGTGCACAGGGACACTAGTATACTGGATGATTACAACTATATGACATTCTGAAAGGGCAAAACTATGGAGAAAAATTAAAAACTTAGTGGCTACCAGGGGTGGTAAGAGCAGGGAGATGAATAGGCAGGGCTTAGAGAATTTTTAGGGCAGTAAAAATATACTGTATGATATTATAATGATGGATATGTCATTATACATTTGTCCAGACCCATAGAATGCACACCAAAAGTGAACAGTAATGTAGACTATGGACTTTTGGTGATTATAATGTGTCACTGTAGGTTCATTCTTGGCAAAATGTACTGTTCTGGTGACTAGTATTGATAACAGGGACAGTTATGTGTGTGTGGGGGGCAGCTATGTGTGTGTGGGGATCATCACATAGTATGTGATTCCAGAGCACAAAATTCATAGAGACAGAAAGTAAATTAGTGGTGGCCAGGAGTTGGGAAGAGGGAAGAACGAGGATTGACTAGTGATGGGAAGGGGGCTTTTCTGTGGGATGATGATCATATTCTGGGTTTAGATAGTGGTGATGGTTATGTAACTTTGTAAATATACTAACAGCCACTGAACTGTGTGCTTTTAAATGGTAAATTTCATGTATATGAATTATATCTGAACTTAAAAAACTATATGAGGAAAAACCCTTTTTATAGACAAGGAAAATTAAACAAAAATAACCAATGCACATGATAATAAATCACTTGATTCTGGCTGTCATAGTTCATCCTAAAATTGGTGTCAGTGATGTAAACAATCTGTGCACAGAAGCACCCCTCACAAGTAATGTCCGCGTCCAAATAGCTCCTCCCGGGTGGGAAGTAGGGCCCTGCTGGGAAGGAATGGGAGGGATCAGAGACAAAGAAAGTTAGGCTTCATGTAGGCAAAGAAAAAACAATATTGTACTTCAGGAGCATTTTGGGAACTTTGGATGCTAAATCATCAGAAGACTGCTAAAGTAGAAATACGCATTTATATCAGTTTGGAGAAAATGACTGAAGTACTCATCTAAATATGGATGATGGTTTAGTGCTCAATACATACTCTTCCTTCTCTGATTCCCATGTAAGTCCTAATGCCAGCTTTTCCCAAATGTGTTTTGTTTGTTTGTTTGTTTGTTAACCCCAAAACATCCAAGAGGGAAAAGAAAATGAATTTTCAGCCAGCCATGCAAGTGAATACAGTTGGAGTTTTCACAGCAGCTGAGAGGACATTTCACCTTTTCAGTGCAGTCTCTTGACAATGCCAACCCTAGTCTGTGCCCACCCAAGGCAGAGCCTTCTCTTTCCACCAGAGCCTCAGAGAATGAGATCCCAATTCCTTAGTGTACAGGTGAGATTTGTTGAAATGTATCTGTAGTCCCAGGCAATGTGAGTATACCAAAACGGATGCATTTTGTGTTAGGTACCTTACCAGCCATTTCCCTTTTGAGCAATGGAATGTGATAAAGCATTTGAGCTGCAGTGTCCACAGTGAAATGTAATACTGCCCGGGCTGCAAGGAAATAGATTGGGAAGAACTTCTTGCAGCCATTTGACCCAGTAATTGACCAACAGAGAACAATAAAGCAGTATTCCCCAATGCTCCTATCCTATTGGAAGCATCTTGCCCTTCCTCTAACACATTTTATAAATTGAAAGACTAGTTGGACAAGCACACTTCTCTAGGAAATGGGTAAATTTGGTCCCTGGAACATGAGCAACATCAGCGGAGCACCTGCAAACAGCGATGAAGAGATCCATTGCCATTGCTTCCCAGAACTAGTGGGCCTCTTTAAGGATGAAAGTCACCTTCTCATGGTACATCTTAAGGTAGTGACCAGATTGGCTCTGAAGCTGGCACTTACATTTATCCACTCTGATGAGAAGCATCTCCGCTAACTTTCTTTCCAAGTAGTTCCCAATCTTCATAAGATTAAATGATCTGGTGAAAAATGAAAGGATTTTACTGCGGACAGAATACCACGGCAAACAGAGGAGTGAGGATTTCACCCAGGACTGCCTGTTACAACTTAGAGATGTATTGTGCACTTCCACAGTGAGAAAGGGATCCTGTTCACCTGAAAAACACAACCTAACACATCATTTCACCTGAGCAATGGTCTAACAATCCACTCATTTTGGGCCTAAATCTATAGCTCACTTGGAATAGTTGCATGGAAGTACAAAACTTTTTCTTTCTAGGTAGTCTAGTCATTTTCCCCACCTCCATTCCCTTTTCTCTCTGCTATCTCTGGCCCCAGTGTGCAATTTTTTAAAGCACTGCAAAATGTCAATACACAAACAAAGGAGACCAGAAGCAAACCCCTGCTCTCACAGAATCTTGTTGCATAAACTGAGAAACCCTGACATGTAATGGAACCTTAGTCCCATCCCCCCCGCCTCTTCTTTGTAAATGATTTGCTTCCCCCTCCTTCTTCATGTATAAATAAACAGAAAAGTGTCTGTATATTTGGTATTTTTTCTCCTTTGGTCTTCATAATCAAGGGCTATTACAGCAATAGATCTTATCTGTGGAATGGCAGTCCCTCTGCACCTCCAGTTCAGGTTTTTGTTTATGCTTGGCTTCCATTGTGGCTGTTCCTGATAGTTTTAGGTCAGCCATGACAGACTATGGGTGACACTAAATAAACAAGCTGGGAGTCTGGGACCAGCCAGGAAGGAGTGGTACTAGGGCTCACAGTTTGATTTTCCTTGAATAATCACTCCTTTTATTTAGAATAACTTATTGTGTACAGTACCTGCTTGTCTGGCTAAAGCAAATTACACCATCAATGGCAAGAACATAGAAATCCTCATAAACAAAGAGAAACAAGGAAGACAAGCACAGCTTATTCAACTGCAAAGTGAAGCTGCCTGCTTTAGGGGCATGATCAGGCTGTTTATTTATTTTCTTAAATAGCTTAGAACTCTTTCTTCTGCTGCTTGTTATCCTGCTCTGACCTAAGTAACCTTGTCAAGCCACCTCCCAGGGTGCCCAGATCGCCACAACTAGCAAAGTAATCATTCTGAATGATAAGAAAGGACATGATTTCTAGAGATCAATGCCTCCATATCCAGCTTGGCTCCCCAGAAGCACTTTCTCTCTCTCTCTCTCTGTCTCTCTGTCTCTCTGTCTCTCTGTCTCTCTGTCTCTCTGTCTCTCTCTCTCTCAGAGGCTGCTAAATAGGGCCTCACTTTATTAGGGCTCTGCAACTTGGTTCAGAATCATCCCCATCTCCTGCTGTGTGTCAAGCATTGTGGCAGTCATTGTACAATCATTTTTATTCATTAATTTCCTCAAATTGTCCTCATGAATTAAGCAAAGACTAGTGACTTGTATAGATGACTATAAGCACTTTGGAAGAAAACAATTTATTCTTCAAATTCTACATAGTTTATAAGCAAGGCTGTCGGGGACATTAAAAATCCTCCAGTTCAAATTGAGCAGGTTAACAAAGGATACTAGTCCACATAGTAATAATAAAAGTAAGACTAATAGTGGAATTTAGAAAAGTATACAAATAATTAGATCAGAAATAAAACTACCAAATGCTATTCACAGATAATTCATGGGAAAATATTAATTTTAAAAAACCTTACCCATAATCAAAGAGGGATAAATATTAACATTTTTAAAATATAGATTTTCACCTAACAAATATGCAGTATTTTTTTAAATTAAGGGCAATACTCTATCCATGTGAAACTTTAGTGTCTTCTTATACTATATATACTCTCCTGCTGCTGGTGGAAAAATTAATTTTAATAATCATTCTGGAAAGATAGAATTCTCATCACTACCACTATATACTAAGGCAGTCCTTCTCAACATTTAATTTGTACAAAAATCACTTGGACCTCTTTAAACACACACACACACACACACACACACACACACACACACACACACACACCAACCGAGGATCTGATTGAATAAGTCTGAGTGGGGACTGAGATTCTTTATTTCTAAGAAGCTCAAATGCAATGGGAATGCCACAGGTATAGGACCATGCTTTAAATGGCAAAGAGTTAGGTTCCTCAATAGTTCACCCAAAAGAGTTGTACTAAGGAAGTGGGTGTCACATATATAATTATCATAGTATGTGACACTGAAAGAGAGGAATAGCACAAAGATAAGGCCAATGCTTTAAACCTAAAGGTCTCCTAAGAAGATGGTCAATTTATTTTGTGTTATCTGGAAGGTTCCTCTGGTGTAATCATGTGGATGTGTATAAAAAGCAAGGGGACATGCAAGTGTGGAGCTGCAGAAAAGTAGCCAATCACTTTAACCTAAAACAATGGCCATGTCGTGCAGTTCAACCTACTAAATTTGAGGTTCATTGTCATGGCGGTAATAATTGAATGTGTGGAGATGTATAATATTAGTAAAGCTAAGCATGAAGATTGAGGTACTGACTGATCATTGGGAAATGTCTACCTTTAGGGGATGAGCAGTGAAAGAAAATAATGAAGGAAATGACTAGGGCTGCTGTAACAAAATCAACTAGATGGAGTGGCTTCTGATAGAAATATATTTTCTCACAATTCTGAAGTCTGGGATCAAGATGTCAGCAGGGATGGTTTCTTTGGGAGTTCTCTCCTTGGCTGGCTATATTCTCCCTCTGTCTTCATATGGTCTTCTCTTTGTACATGTCTGTGTCCTAATTCCCTCTTCTCAAAGATGCCAATCATATTATACAGTATTAGAGCCAACCTTAATCAATCACCTTTTTTAAACTTATTTACCTCCTTGAAGACCCTATCTCTAAATTCAGTCACATTCTGAGGTATTGTAAGCTAAGGCTTCAATATATGAACTTGGGGGAACACAGTTTAGACCATAACAGAGACTGGCAAATAATTTTTAAAAGGATAGAAAAAATACAGCATTGCATTTTCAGAATCTTAAAGAAGCAGAATTTCAACAGAGAACCCCAGAAACAAGAAAGCAATGGGAGGATGGTGGATAATGTGCTGTATTTGTAATTTGCAAGTCTTTTCTGACATTTGGAAAAGCAGATTGAATGATAAAATTGGGGATTGAACTCAGGATAGAAAGAGGAAAAAGACATTACAAAAAAGATGAAAGAGATCCATTGAACAAAATAAAACAAATGTAAGTCCTTGAGCAGTCTTTGATCCAGCCCTGCTGTGACTTACCAACTCCCTTTCTCTCTCATGGAGGCACATCTTCCCCAGAATCTTGGTACCCTAAGTCCTAAGTCCTGGGACCATTTCTATTCTACCTTGTAAACATTCTGGGACCTTTAAGATAAAGTGTACAATGGGAATCACTTACAAGTATTCCCCGCCAATAGACTGAATTTCCCAAAGAACGTCAGCTTCAAAGAAAGGAAAGAAAGGGGTTCTTTTTTGTCTCAAAAATAGTCTGGAACAAAGGGTCAGCAATGAAGCATCCAAGTACCTTTGATATGTATGTGACGTGATCTCCACAGCATCTTATGGAAAGGTCATAAAATTACCCACACCACTCTGACAGATCTCCCTACTGGCAGATAGCAGGAAAAAGGAAGTAAATTTAACCCAAATAAAAATATTTCAGCCATTCTAGTGTAAAACTTCCTTTAGATTAAACATTCAGTTCACTGATAATTCACTCTGTTGACCTTAAACAAACAGACAGCCACATATTTCTTCAGCAAAAAGGGCTTATTTGGGAGCAAAAAATAATTGCAATTTGGGGCACAGGTCTAATAGTGAACCATGCTGAAGTCCAGAGAAACAAAGGAGAAGATTGCCCTTTTATGGACTTGGAGGGGCTTTCATAAACAAAGAGTCCCTTGGAGAAAACTGAAAGTTCAAAGTATAGTGACTTCATTGGCTGAGCTATGGCAGTCTCCCATTGGCTGAGCTATGGCTAGACAAAGAGGAATATTTTCCTTCTATCACTTCCTGTCAGAGATGAAAGGTACATCTCTTCCTGTTGGGGTCAGCAATGTGTGTTGAGGGACACCTGTATGAGAGTTCTCTCTTCTAGCTCCCAACTCCATTTTAAATGAGGTTTTTGTTTATTAATTTTAACAACTCTTAATCAAGATCCACTCAAGTACTTCCCATTGGAGATCCAGCCACTGGCAAATTTTGCAATCTTCTCCCTTCTCTACTCAAAATGATATCTGGGAATAAGGTGGGGGAAGATGCTTCCCAGGTCTCTATGGTCTTCAGAGCTGATGGCATCTCTGTCCTCATGTTTCTTTCTCAACTGGTTGCTATTCCCTCTGAGGCACTCAGGTCTGAAGTCAGTAGCTGGTGTGCTTAATGTATGGCCCATTGCAATGTGATTGGGGCTTGTTGGTGGCCCCTTGACTCTTCTGTTGAAGTGGCATAGGCATCTAGCACTCAGCTCTGCCCGGATTTCCTCAGCAGAGCAGATGCCATGGGAGGCCCAGTAGGTCTCAATTCCTCCCACTAGAATAGAAACTCAGCAAGGGCAGAGTTCCATCAACAGGTTTCTCTCAGTTCTGTATTCCCAGTGTCTTGAACAGTCTCTCATTAACAGTCAGAACTCAGTAATATTTGGGATAAGTGAATTTTCTAGCTTGGCTTTTTTTACTCTCTCGTCTTCTCACCCAGTGCAGGTTTATTTGTCAAAATCTTTAGATATTGAATGTTATCTCTTCCCCCCCCCACACACAACTTTCTATTGCTTCTCTAATAAGCCTGAATGCTTCCTCCCTCCTCTCTTCACACCTTCATGCAGAGAGATATGTCCCTCGCCCTATGGAGAAGAAGCCATTCAAAACACACACTCACACATATTTACTGGTCCCCAATCTTATAAAGAAGGAGGGTGCTTTCCAAAAATGTTGGGTCTTATGTCTTTCATAGCCAACTGGAAGGAAAGCATCATAAAAAGCAAAATCCACAAAATTCAAACACCCTTATTAGGAGGTAAGGCATCTACTCCTCCTATTTCTATCTATGGGGAAGTTCAAGGTGAGAAACTGATCTCATTGCTCCCCTTTTATTTCATCAGCAAAAATGAAGATCTGAGAACAAACGGAGTTACTGATCAGATTAGTAAATTTGCTATGACCCTGCCCCTCCTCTGGTCTCAAGGGAACTGGCCTTGCCACCTGCTGTAGGTTACTGTCACCTGTGACTGACGAGTAAAGCCCATTGGATCCTGGGAGTCAGCTCAGCTAGCCCATCTGAATGCACTCTACGATATATTGTTGAAATTTTATCAGTAATAAAGGATATCTTTCAGTACACCATTGGCTCATGGCTGATTTATTTCTTGATTAGTTCAGAATCTGGGCAAGGAAGAGAAGCATTATTTACTGCACTGCCTCAGAAACTGCCTCTCCCCACCCCACTGCTCCCCAGTAGAAATTTTATCTTCAACCTAGATCAATCTACCAATAGATACTTAGTCATCAGATAGTGAAAATCCAAAGTGTGCATAGTATGGATGAAATAAATGCTTAGTCTGAAGCATTTAATATGTTGCAAAGTGTAGGAGGTAACAGAATTCTAGCATTCTGATGCCAACCAGTTCCATTTCTTTGCTTTCATCTTGGTCAGGGCCACTTATCTTGTCAAGATTTGTTTTTTAAAAATCAAGTACTTTCTTTGTTAATGAGTTTCATTTTTAAAAAGATTAGCCTTATGAAATTTTTCATTGGCTAGCAGTAATGCAATGGAAGGACACTCCACTGGGAAATAGAGAAGCTTGCTTGGTTCAGTGCTTACTCAGTCCCTTCTCTGTGCTCCAGTGTCTCAGTGGTAAGTGGGACAGGTGAACTAGATGTGCTCCACATACCATTCTATACCTTTTCTAGACAATTTGTCCTTTTTATCTTATAAAATGAAAATACAATAGTCTCACGTAGAGGACAACGACAGTCAATCAGCAGTTATTACATAGTGTGTCATAAAGTCACCACTAAATTAGTCATTCCTAAACTCTTTTTCATATCTTAGTAAAATTACTTTACCATTCCTCCACAGATATTATTCAACAACCAGTTTAGCGGTAACTTTTTGCTTCCAAAATACATTTAAACAGTGATGCTTTTTTAAAAGGGGGATGTTGGCCAGAATAGCTGACACTAGGATAGTTTAATTAGTTACACATTTGCCTCCTATCCAGGTCTAATAAATCTGCATTCATCAGCACAGCTGCATCTCAGCATGCACATTTAAATTAAAGAGGCTTCCTCAGAGGCTGGGCCATCCTGGCATCTCTTCACTTTGCCACAAGCCACATCAAATCCCGAATCAGTTGTCTTCTTAGAATTTCCTTACAAGTGTCTTCTTGTGACAGTCAGTCATGAATTGCCAGATTAAAATTTTACATTGTTGCTTAATAACCCAGGAATTATTTTAAAATAAAATCATAGCATCTGGTTCTTTAATGAAATCAAACAATTTAATTTTTCCCTCTATCTCTCCTAAATGGATGTACATCAATGACACTTGATATAAAAGACTCAAGACTATTGTCCTTTGCTTTTCCTTTTATCTTTACGGTTGCTCTTCTAGGATGAAGCATCATTAATTGAAAGTGAAATTCAAGCCAAAATATTCTTTTTGGTACATTAGAATCCAAATATAAGTGATCCTCACTGATAGACATAGAATTAGCAGCTATTCAAATGAGATGCTATTTTTTGAACGTTAACATTTTTAAATAATGTGGGTATTATTTTCTTCCCAATCAAAAATTCCTAGTCAACAGGGAAAGGGAGGATTTTACGTAGGTTCTGCCCAGTGCTGAACATTCATCCACAGCTTGCACTTGACAGAAGCAATGATGGATGAGCCAACTTACTGTTTGTTCTCCCCTGCAGAGAAGATGGGCTTCCTTCTTTACCAAAGAGCCAGAGGGAGAAGGATGGGAAAAAGATGGATGGGCATTCAAGAGGCACCAGCAGGGGTGACGTATGTGGACAAGCATCAGTGGCACCTGTCGCCATATGGAATCAGGCCAGGAGTCTTTGGGACCTGCATCACATCCCTCCAGGGTAGACTCAGATTTCACTTAACCACATGCAAATCACCTTCTTGAGGGCTGCCCACATTGGGACTTCAGACTGGCACCAAGTTACAACTGCCACCATCTCAACATGAGCAGGGGACTCCAGAAGACTCAAAGACAGCCGTAGGATGAATAAAACAGAGAGAAATGTCAGGACAGAGATGTAGGGATATAGAAGGGGAGGTGAAGAGAAAGATGGCAAAGGTCATCTCAGATTTTCCTCCTTCTGTTCACTTCTTTAAATAACAAGGAGGTTAGTGGCTTCTGCAGTCCTAAAATATACCTATGTCTGCCAGGTTCCTGAAGGTTAATTGCTGCTGCTGGGGGAGCTGCCCTAATTTGTTCTGCCTTTTAATGACCTTCCTGTAGGCAAATGCAGGAGGCCTGCCTGGAGGTGTGTTGCACGCACCAAGATGAGGACCCCTCCCAGGGAAGTATTGAACATGAGGCTGAGTAACTGGGAAAGTTTACCAGTGATAAACAGTGATTTATATTCAGTGGCAAGTGTTGTAAGACAATTTCACATATTCATCTGTCTTACGGACGTTTTTAGTGGAGTTTTTTTCAATTATACGTCAACTGTTCTTTTCCTGTCACCTTGAAATTCATGTATGATCCACAATTTGCTCCTGTAATTCAACTTATGCCTTTGAGAGATTGACAGGGGAAGTGAGTGGCATGAGACAGCCAAGTCCTAGTCCATAGCCACAGTTTCCATTTCCCCTGGTGACAAATCCAAAAATTGAGACACAATGACATCTGTCTGAAATAGGACATTACAGGACATGGAGTGACCATAACTTTTTGTAATGAACTACTTTCTAGTAACTCAGTGGTTAAACTGACTTACATTAGGCCAATTTCTGAACCTGCAAGTGGATGTTAAAAATGTATGCATGGCTATTCTTTTGAGATAAAGATAGGAACTTTTACCAAGTACAGGGTTAGTTTAGCCACCATTTTTACTAGCAATATCAGAATAATTCTTTGCTTTCCTTTAAAGCAGTTCTTGCCTATATGCCCCTCTCCCAACTTCTTCACTAATTGACAATGAAACACACACTCAAGAACCACTGCTTCCCTTCCTCAAACTAGTTGTTGAAGTAGATAGAGAAATAGGCAGCCACCTGTGTGGTGTATTAAAAAAACAGGGGACCTTTTTGCAGTGATCAGAATATGCTGGAGGGGCTGCACTGCCTATCAGTATAGCTTCATATCTTTGGTCCTGGAAGGAATTTGTATCTTCTTGAGGTCCTCTTCTATTTGGTAATAAAATTGGTAGTAGCTATATGCCTTGTTTGCTCATTGTGTAAATGCGGCATGAAAAACACGGGCAACACGTTTAGTAAGGAAATATATGATGTTTGGATCCCAGCTCTAAAACTGGGGATTCAGGCAAGGCACCTTGCTTCCTTATTCTCCAGTTTAGTCATCTGTATGAAAGGGAATCAATGCTCGCTGTCCCAAATATGTCCCTGGGTGGTTATGAGGGTCAAAGGAAGTATTTTATATAGAAATGCTGTGTAAACTATAAAGGTGCAATCAATTCAATATGTAATTATTATTGATTCATGTCTTTGAGGAAATCAAGTAGTAGATCAGTTAACTCAAATGCAAGACGTAGGTAAAGTGCCTGGACTGAGGTGAGCAGATTGAGGCTGAAGAATGCTGGGCATGGTGAGGGGAAGAGAAGTACAGATAAGGGGTGAGGCATCAAGAGTAATCATTAGGACTATTTGTCAAATATTTACACCTTTCCCAGAACATGGAAGGATTTAATTCCTCTGCCCAACTAAAAATAGTGTGATCATGTTACTTGCTTTGCAATGAAATATTAGCAAAAGAAAGAAATATGTTTACTGCCCCCTATAGGTCACCTACCACACAAAGCCACTCCATCAACACAGGGAACCAGCCAAAATGCAGAGACAAAGAAACATGTCACGAATGAAAGAAACGGAGGAAAGCAAACTACTGGACAACATACAGTTCAGAACCACATTTATAAGGTTACTCAAGAATCTTCTGAAAACCACCGAGAAACTTGATGACACTTCTGAGGAGCTTAGTGAGACCTTCAAGGACCTTAATGAGAATGCCAAAAAAATGGAAAAGGACCAGTCAGAAATTAAGCATACACTGTCTAAAATAAAGAATATACAGAACTTCAACTGTAGATCAACGTACCCCAAGAATCAAACCAAAGATCTGAAATATGAGGAAACAAAAAACACCCAACCAGAAAAACAAAAAGAAAAAAGAATCCAAAAATATGAAGATAGTGTAAGGAGCCTCTGGGATAACTTTAAGCGTACCAACATCCGAATTTTTGGGGTGCCAGAAGAAGAGAGAGAGCAAAATACTGAAAACCTATTAGAAGAAATAATGACAGAAAACTTTCCCTACCTGGTGAAAGAAATAGACTTACAAGTCCAGGAAGCACACAGAACCCCATACAAGAGGAATCCAAAGAGGACCACACCAAGACACATCATAATTAAAATGCCAAGGGCAAAAGACAAAGAGAGAATCTTGAAAGCAGCAAGAGAAAAATGGTTAGTTACCTACAAGGGAGTACCCATACGACTGTCAGCTGATTTCTCAGCAGAAACTAAGCAGGCCAGAAGGGAGTGGCAAGAAATATTCAAAGTGATGAACAGCAAGAACCTACAACCAATATTACTCTACCCAGCAAAGCTATCATTCAGAGTTGAAGGTCAGATAAAGAGCTTCACAGACAAGAAAAAGCTAAAGGGGTTCATCGCCACTAAACCAGGATTACATGAAATGCTGAAGGGTATTCTTTAAGAAGAGGAAGAAGAAGAAGAAGGTAAAGATAAAAATTATGAACAACAAAATGACATCAAATACATACCTACCAACAAGTGAATCTAAAAATCAAGTGAATAAAAAATCTGAAGAACAGAATGGACTGGTGAATATAATAGAATCAGGGACATAGAAAGGGAGTGGACTGACAATTCTCAGGGGGAAGCAGGTGTGAGTGGTGCAGGAAGAGATTCGACAAAAATCTTACTCCTATGGATGAAGACAGTGGCAGGGGGTAAGGGAATGGGGTAGGGTGGGGTGGGGAATCAGGTGGAGGGGAGCTATAGGGGGAAAACAAAAAGAGGAACACCTGTAATCTGAACAATAAAGATTTATTTTAAAAAAAAAAGAAATATGTTTATCAACAAAATGCCTCCATCTACTTGGTCCTTGAGAGACTATGTAACACAGAAATCCCTGCAGAATGAGTAAGAAATCAACTTTTGTTGTGTGAAGTTGCTGAGATTTTAGGATCATTTACTAGCTATTCTGCTGGTATGAATTAAAAACATATTTTGTGTACTAATCATCTGCCAAGATTTAACTTTGTCTATGCTATACTTTATCTCCTGCTCTTTAAGGGAAGTCTAGTAATGGTTTTTCTATGGGTAAGTTACATTTGATAATAGTGATTTAGAAGTGGTCTAACAAATAATTTGTCTTTGATTTATTTTATTGAAAAGTGAAGAAGTGGATGCATCATGGCTCAGTTTTGTTTTGCTTATTTTCTCTCAACATTTGGCAGCTTATCCTGTTGCAAATGCTGAGAGATTTCTGTGGCACTTCTGGGATCTGGAAAATGAGTACTAAGCATTCTGGAGGCACCTTAATGTGGAGAGTTGAATGCAGTAACTTTTCATAAAAGGGAATTTTGAAGAAATGTTATAAAGAATGAAAGGGGTATAGTTTACTAGCATGAAGAATGAAAAACAGGAGAAATAAACAGCATAATTATAGCTCCAAAAGAGCCTGACCTGTTCTTGGCCAGAAGTAAGAAAGCCAACCAAACTGGAGGATATTTAAGGACATTTCCATTATGTCTCAATCTGAAGTCAATGGTTTTAATCAACAAAAACAACTCTAATTTCAACAGAAAACAAAATTAATTGGAAGGATATTGAGTAGCTCACAGCACTGTAAAGAAAGCTAAAGAAACCAACTCAGCAAGCATAAGAGTCAAAGCAACATTCGTGGTCCAGGGAGCAGGGACAAATGGACAGTCTCCAGGATAAATAAGCTCCTGCATTTTCAGGCTGTTACCACTCTGATTATGTCAAACTCCAGAAAAAAAAGGGTGGTCATGGACTTTTGCCTAGGCCAGAGCAGGGTGGGGCAACTTGATTGACAGATTTCATGTAAAATAGCAAAAATGAGATAATGATAAGGAGAAATGAATGTTGAGTAGTCAAAAATATTCTCCAAAACCAGCAACAGAAATACAATCCAGGAAGCATAAGCCTGAGTTCAGGTTTGGTTTAAGAAATAACTAGAAGCTATAGTAGTAGGTAAATCCCCCATGGAAAAGGAATTCCCTAAATAATATTTATAGAAGATGATCCTTACTTTTGCATACAGGATACACACACACACACAAAGTAAAGAGAAGATGAAAACAATAGTAGTCAGGTAACCAATTACTGACATAGTACACATTCATGTGAATAATTTCCATGAGGTGCAAACTTTTCAAAAGAAGGGGGAATGAATCTGAACCCCGTAAAAATTGGCATGGGGTACTATAGAACCTATTTAGGGGTTGAAAGGGAGGGGAATTAAAGATAACTCATGCCACAGCAAAACAATCAAATCATGAAAAAAATTTAATACTGAGCAAATAGTGGTAATTAACAATGACTCTCACTCAACAACTTGGAATGCAGCACAGTGATTTTAAGATTTCTGCAAGTGATTAATCTTTTCTCTACATGATAAATTGAACTGAATTTTTATGTTTAGAATAAGTGAATGCTGATGGGTCCAGAACTCCTTTTAAATTCTTTTTTTTTTTAAATTATTTGCCTCTCTTCCTTTGACTCATCATCATAAGAAAAGTTCTTCAGCTTGTGGTGAGTTCTAAATGGAGTGATTGCTTGTTTTAAATAGCTCTCTCATTTGCTCTGGTGAAGGAATTGTACTTTTAAGAAAGCCAGCTCTGAGACATAATTTGAGATCACAATTCAGGGCCCCTCTTATATTTTCAAGCAGGAATATGAAATAAGTCACCTACAGAACCTGAGGAAAGTTAGAATTTCATCTGCAATGTGCATGTAAATGTGGGTACGTGCACAGTCACAAGTCTTCAAAGATAAGCATACAAAGGGCAATGATGTTAAGAAGTGTGAGGAATGAAGCACTAAAGGAACAAAATATATCCTTATAGGGAGAGAGGCTGTGACAAGGAGGAGGAGCGACCTTAGGCTGACCGACAACAAAGTGGGAGGATGCAAGTTTTCAAAGGTTAATAACATAATGAATTTAAAATATCCAAAAATAGAAAAAAGGAAGGTATCTATTCCTAGTAAAGAACTCTAGACTCAGAATTAAGAATCTTATATTACTTAAGTGGCACAACTCCTACAAAGAAAAAAGTTTAAATTCCAATTAATAGATTTGGAATATACCTTCCTCTAAAAACAATGAGTTCCAAGTTCAGCATATTGTCTCCTAACCCTAGAGAGGGACTAACTAGAGAATGCACTGAAGGGAGACATCTTTATTGGGAACTTTCAGAAGAATATCTTCAGAACCAAAGTATTTTGTAGTTTAAAAAGACTAAAGACAAATAGACTTAAGACTCTAAAAGAAATTCTAACTCTTGGGACAGGTTTGAAAGGTTTTTATTTATAATGTTCACATATTTAAAAAAAAATGGTGACCAGCTATTCTCCTGGTCTGGTCTTTGCCAATAACAGAACAAGATCTCAAAAACAAGGTTTTTAAACCAGAAAGAAAGACTTCCTGCTTTTATTCAGTAGGGAGGGGGAGGGGGAACACACAATAAAACATTATACTATGGTTCAAAACACAGACTTAGGCAAAGCTTTATCACTAACTATCCGATTGAAGAGGGGAAGTTATGTAAAGTATATGAGTCCCAGTCTCCTCTTTTTTTAGAAAAATGGTATTGAACTAGATTGTTATTCATGTCACTTCTACAGTTACTAGCAGAGCTGCGTCTAGAATCCATTCTTCTGGATGTCACACACTTCCCTAACCCAGCATCCATCTCCAACCTATGGAATAAAATGCTTAATATAACTAGGGAAAAGATATATAAGTGGAAATAGTTTATTAGAGTTATGCATTTCAACAGACATGGTGCTTCCTGACTACCAAACCAAGTCAAAGAAATAATTCAAGTACACCTTAAGGCTGCTAAAACTAGTA
This sequence comes from Corynorhinus townsendii, assembly GCA_026230045.1. Classification (NCBI taxonomy): domain Eukaryota; kingdom Metazoa; phylum Chordata; class Mammalia; order Chiroptera; family Vespertilionidae; genus Corynorhinus; species Corynorhinus townsendii. Next base: position 163,020,068 of record JAPDVU010000001.1, on the reverse strand, counting down.
CCAACTTTCACCTAGAAAAGTTTAATGGTGAGTGGCTGTCTTGAGCTGTCTCTGTGAACAGAATGAGAACAAGGGCTACAACAGATGCAAGCTACACTTTAATCAACTCCCTGTAGGTAAGGGTACTTGTTTCTCATAGGTGGCCTATACAGTAGCAGACTGAATATCTGAATTGAATATTTGAAAGAATTCCATCCAATAGATCTGAAAGGCTAATAACCAAGGAATGGTTGAGTAGGAGGTCCCTGTCAGCAATCTCAAAAGAACCCATAAAGTGTTTCATAAGACAAAGAACCAGGGCCTTGCCATGGGCCACACATAAGACCCCAGTTTATAGAACAAGAAACACATTAGAACTTGCTCTTTCCTTCTAATCATTCTTCTTTGGACCCAACTTTTGAGAAGCCAGAAATAGCATCTAAAAGTTTTAAAGTAGGTAAAGTAACAAAGAAAGGGAAGGAAGGAAGAAAACAAGGAAGAATGAAAAAAAGAGGGAGGAAGGAGGAAAGGAAAAGAGGAAGGGAGGGAAGAAGGAAGGAAAGAAATGAAAGAAAAAAAAAGAAGAAGAAACTGGCCAAGATGCATTTCCCTACTACAGACTTCTAAATGTGGGTCAAACCTGAGCTGCCATAGGAAAAGGAGAGATTTGGGATTGGACGATGATTAAAATTTTGATATTATGTTCAACTAAACCTATTTTTCTACATATTGGGGTAGGTTATTGTTCAGCCATGATTCCCTCTCGCCCCTGGGGAGCATGCTTCCCTGCTTATTTAAGTATGTGTGTTAGAAGTCACTATGCGAATGTTGCAAGCTAAGATCCTTAGATCAAAGAATGAGTGTTTTCAGTCACCTCTTGGGAGCTCCTGACCTCACTATAAGGAAAACCTGTACCAGAAAGTCTCTTCGCCTTTAGCCAGGGTTCCAGAATGAGACAAGTGAAATAGCGCCATGACAGGCGACCTGCACAACTGCAGCCCAAAGTAAGTCATTCTGCCAAACCACTTGCCTGAGTATGAGTCAATCCTCATGTACCTGAGTTTGGGGTGACTGTTATTATGCATCATTAATGTGGCAATAGCTGACTGAGTTCTATAGTAATACACTCACATAGATTAATAAGAAGAATAGAAAGATATTCCGTGAAAAATCTCTCTCCCTATACAGTGAGCTCAGCCAACCATGCCCACTTCCCATTGGCAAGTACTTTGTTTAGTTCCTTGGTGATATTCCAAGCGGTATTTAATGTATACATAATTAAATATATGTTTTTCTTTTGTGAAACATTGGTAGGTTATCAGAGTCTCTTGCTCTTTTTTTCTACTTAACACTTTATTTCATGCATAAAGAGCATCTTCATTCTCTTTGTCACCACATGGTAACCGTTATATTAATGTACAGCTTGTAGTTTTGAATATGGTACCTGAAAAACTGATCAAGAAAAGTTAGGGGATCTGTACACTGTATTGTCCAGGAGCAGTCATGGAGAACTGAGGGAATGGGATTGAACAGCTGCGTAAAAAGAAATAAAATGTTTTCCTGCCTTGAACCTTACTGAGAACTAAGCCCATTCAATAAGCTGGTTGTTGTTAGGATTAACTGAGGTAATATTGTAAATCACTTAGAAAAGTGCCTGGCATATAGTAAATTTTAAGTATGTATTACTATTATAATTACCATTTTCATAGCCTACCCCAATCTGAGACATCAATATATTGGAAAGCTCTCTAAGGTAGTGTCATTGACCTTCTTCTCACTCATAATTTTTTTTACAGTTCTCAGCCCTTCTGACACCCCTGCCAAGTTTATTGTAATTGTTCCCTCCTTTCCTCTCTCCAGCTTTGGCTGCCACCTCCCACAGTCAAAGTCTCTCCGTTGACTCCATAGAGGACTCCTATTCAGTGTCCTCATTGCTTCCCTTCGTTGTCTTTGTTTTATACATGTCTGCCCACCTGGGACTGATATCACAGAGATTTGGAAGTCAGGCAGACAGGTTCAAATCTGAGTTATAAGTTTATTTGTGTGCAATTTTAGACCTTGCTGAGAATCTTTTCTACCTATTTTGCAAAGTAGGAAAAATTATAAATACCTCATAAGGTTTTTTGTGAGATTGCAATGCGGCAAAGTAAATAACATGCCTGGCACATAGTAGCGTCTCAATGAACATTTTCTCCTTTAACCCTGCAATGACCTCTTGTCTTTATTGATAGGCATCTCCATTTCAATGGTTTCACCTACTATCTCTATGTAAGTTACCCTCAGATCTCTGTATATCTCATTTCTATTTTGCAAATTAAAAAATGGTGTCTTGCTCTTTCTCAAATGTCCAAGGATCTGTCTTTCATCACAGAAATGTCATGGCATCTCCAATGCAACCAATTCAAACCAATCTTTCCTTGCCCACTGATTCTGTTATCCTCCTCCCTTGCCTCTCTCATTTCTGTGAATGGTGCTAGTAACCCATTCTTCAAAACTCATGCCATCTTCAATTCTTTTTTCTCATATTCTTCATATTTCCAGATATTCACAATGATTCTTACGTAATCAGAGCTGGGAAAAAAATTGGTGATCACATAGGAAACCATCCATATTTCACAGGTTAAAAAAAAAAAAATAAGGCCCAGAGAAGTAAGTGGAAGTCTAGGTGGAGAAAGGTAAAGCTAAGATTTGAGTCCTCAGATACAGGACAGTGTTATTTCCATGACATCCCACTAGTAGACTTCTTTCTCAACTTTTCTGCTGCTTCCACTATGGTTTAGGAGGGGCTTAATCACAAGGAACAACAACAGCCTGGGATTATTGGAATCGAGAGTCTAGGTCAGTGGTCGGCAAACTCATTACTCAACAGAGCGGCAAACTGTGCCTCGCGAGCTGCATGTGGCTCGCAAGCCGCAGTTTGCCGACCACGGGTTTAGGTCATTGTTATATCTGCCCACTATTGTAGCAAAGACTTCCAATCACAAATCCAATGTTTATTACCACTAAAATTAAAATAAAAGACTTCCTGAATATCACCCAAACCAAGGCAACTACCACATTTTGGGAGACAATACACTGACAAATGAGTGAAATTTCAAGGATGACAACATTTAGTTTAAAGAAAAAAATTCAGACAATTAGAATGTCCTAAAAATGAGGTATGAAGTTTCTTGTCACTAGAGATTATGCAAGGCAAGATTGGTCAATCACTATGAAGGGATATTGTAGAGGGACCATATGAATTAAAAGCTTAGAAAAGAGTATCCTTAAGGTTTTGTCCCACCCTGAGATTCCATGATTTTAGGGTCTAATCTGGTACTATTTATTTAGTTGCTATTGAATTAATATTTTCTAGAAAAAATGTTAGCCCACAAGAAAGCTGTGCTTGTTCTCTGTTGCTTTCTAAATGAAGTACTTTGTGAAAAGAGTGGACAACTCCTTACTTTTAACTTAGTAAAGTTTCTAATGAATAAAACCTGCTTATTTATTCAGCCAAACAATTTATTTTCACTTGCACTCCTCCAGACTTTCATTTTAGCTCCTCTCCAAAAAGAAGACAATTCAACCCCCGAATCTAAGGTCATTCCCTAAGTAGAAACTCCACCAAAGCCAATAGAAGTCATGAGTATTTTAATTCTTTTGGAGTTAGATACAATTTGCCTTGTACTAGATCACAGAATTAAACTTGGTCTACTGTCATTCCTGAATTTCTATTTTGCTTGTACTTCCCATTTCTTTAAAATAAAACTGCAACATTCCTCAAAAAGGTGAGAATTCTCCAGAGTACCAGTCTCTGTCTCTGAAGTAAAGAAATTTATAGCTTTTAGTGGTTTTGAAAACCAGGCAATAATAAAGAAATCATGCATTCTGCAGGAATTCTCCTGAGTGTATTAAATTAAACTGACAGCACTGATATAGCTATTCATGTTGAAATAATTAGCAATTCTAAGGCTATTAATGGTGTATTGTATCACTGTTTTAGAATTGGTAAGATGAATGCAAAAACCTTTTGGTGACTTTTGCTCCTACTAAAATTTAATTAGCCTTAGTTACTGACCTCATGTTTTATGTAACAGTACACTCCAAAATGATCTCATAAAGAATTGAAGTTTTAGAAGAAAGTCATTCTTGCTTTAAAAACTAGCATCACATAAAAGTTCTCTGAGTGTTTTTTAACTACTTTTGCAAAGTATTCTTATAATTGCTAACATTACCTATGGGACTGACTGACTTTGAATTTAATTGAAGTAAAAATGCATCTCTTTGACAAGGTCACTTTCTAAAGTGGAACTGCACTACTTTGCATTACAGGTCTGATTTTTTTTTCTTTCTAAATTAACTACGATCTATAAAATTATCGATAAAGAATAATACCTTGGCCATCAAATACTAATAATGATTACAAGAGGGGAAAACTACCTTTAATGCACATAAAATTTATGGATGGTAATGATCTCTACTAAATCTGGAAGACTGGGTCTCCACAGCTGGGGCTGGGCAATGCAGTGGGGTCAATGGAAGGATCCAAGCCAGAACAGCTATGCTTCATAAGAGAATTGAGACTAGGAACTCTAAATTAGCTGAAATCAAACATAGGCTAAAAAATAAAACAGAGTACAATGTTATTGCTGTTTGGGGTAGGTGGGAAAGAGTTAATCTACCAATAATTTCATGTTGCTTAGTAGGATTTTATAAATGTTTTGTGATTATACATTGTTTGGAAACCACATTATGGAAATGACTGTCTTATATTAATATATTATTTTGCTTAGACAATTTTATATATATTGGACTTTCTACTCCTTCAGAAAGTTGCTACTAAATGTATCCTCCTGGTTCTGTGAAAAAGAAAAGGTATATTCTAATCTTCTGTCTGGTGGGTCAGTAGGCCCAGAAGCTTACACTAACCTTCCTTCTAAGTTAAAGCAAGAATCCTGCTGGTCAACTGAAGTATGAGAACCCAATGTGCTTAGAGTGCAATTTCTGAGCTACATGTGGCTCTTTTGCATGCAACCTTTGGTTCTCTGAGACTTCTGTTTTCAGTAGTACAATTTTATTATGCTAGAAGCTCTGGGCATATAGTAGTCATGGGGCTTTCTCAGTTAATAACATTTACAAATATTACTTGTGGCAGGGTTGTTATTCCAGAAAAAAACACACAAGCTATGACCATTACAGTGATAGCTTATGGAATGAGAAAAGCAGCATGGTGGCTTGAAAAGAGCATGAACCCCAGAGGTAGAAAGAAACAAAACATCGGGTACGAGGTTCAACTACTTGCAAGATGTGAATATGGACAAATCCTTAAATCCCTATGAGCTTCAGTTCTTCTACCATAAAATGGAGTCCAGACAATTTGACTCCCAGTTTTCTTCTGAGAACTAAATAAGATAATATAAATTAAAAATATTTGAATTTCCTAGGAGCTATACATAATAAGTTAGTTATTAATAAAGGTAGCTCCACTTTGCCGTGTTGGGCCATGCTCCTTAATTGGAGATCCTTGAACGGGATACATGGACTAAACAGACAAACACCTCCTCTGGCTCCCTCCCATCTCCACACAGAAGACAGGGTTGTACTAATCCTATATGTAGTTAAGTCATTTATTGTGCCTATGACTCATGTCATATTATTATCAGTCAACAATCTTATACTGACTGCCTGCTCTGTGTTAATCAAATAAGCTATCTAGGTGTTCATAGGTGATTACTGTGTCACTAAAGGAGGCTTTATTAAAGAGGCAACTTTTCCAAAAGTTCTGAACCTGGAATAGCAGAGGGACTGGTATTTTCAGGGAGCAAGAATGGTGTGGCACAGCAAGGACACATTCTAGAACTTACTTCAGTTGCTTATTTGATCTAGCAATTATATATTCTCCCCTTGCTTCTCCTCCAGAAATTCATCCATTAAATAATTGCAGATTGAGTGCTGTAGAGATCATATATATATATATATATATATATATATATATATATATATATATCTGTCTTCTAGAATTGTAAGTCCTAAAATAAAATTAAAATGAACTCTATTAGTAAGATTTTAGAATATTCCACATATGCCCATCCAATAAGAAAGGTATTCCTGGAAAAATATAATTTTACATAAGGCTTGAAAAAATAGTTAGGCATTCTTCACTTTTTTCTTCTCTTTTCTGAGGTAGAGCATGGTTGAAATTTTTATTTTCTTTTTATGGATATAATACAGTATCACAGGCTGAGAACTTGAGTTACAATATGGGAAGACTTGGTGACTTTGGCCAAGTCACTTACCCTCCTGAGTCCTAGGTATTTCATTTCAAAATAACAATTCTCTTACCCTTTGAGACAGAATAGAGGGACCTGGAGAATATTATGCTAAGCAAAATAAGCCTGTCAGAGAAAGACAAGTATCACATGATCTCACTTATATGTTGAATCTAACAAACAAAATAAAATGATGAACAAAATAGATCTAGAGACATAGAAGTATGGAACATACTGACGAATCTCAGAAGGAAGGCAGGCATGGGTGGTGGATGGGAAGAGAGCAACCAAAGAACTTGTATGCATATATGTCTATCCATGGACACAGACAATAGAGTGGAGAAGGCCTGATGGGGAAAGTGGAGGTAGGGTGGAGGGTGTCAATTGAGGGGAAAAAGGAGGACAATAAAGATAAATTTTAAAAAAACAATTATGTGTGTTCTTCAGAATTTTTATAGCAGAGTATATTGATTTCTTCATGAGGGAAAAAAAAAAAAACACTAGAGAGATTATTTGCTCTGTTAATATTCTCTTTAAAATAATCTAAAATACCTGTAAGAAAACTTACCAGCCTGCTCTGAGCACATTTTCATCATATTTACTTTTATAGCAACTGGAATTGAGCCATGAGAAAGTCTATTATAGATGAGAAAAGCTTAAGGTGAAATTTGGACCTCGTTTGAATGAAAGTCTATGACCCTGAGACGTGCAAAGACATATCAAACTGATTAGGAAAGAATTTTCTACCTCATTGTGAGGACTTCTGCTTTTATTAAAAATGTTCTAAATCCTTTGCTTATTATACCTAAATGTGTACATAAATACATCTCAACCAGAATATTTAAAATTACCTTCCAATTGTATTTCTAGACTTCAGCCTCAAACTGCTCAAGGAAAACGGAGAATTCCAGTAAAGCAACATTAACTTCTCTGAGATCTTTCCCACGGGATAATCAGAAAAGGTGTCTTCTTCAATGAAAGTATGTGGAGGTGCAACATAAGTCAAGAAAATGCAGGAGAGGGCTCTGATAGAGTGGTCTACTGTAAAAAAGGAACAAGTGAGTGAAAAAGCTTGAAGCCTCAGTATCTTCTACAATTCTACATGGGTGTTCAAAAACAAGAAGTTACCAGTCATTAATGCAGGACAATGGACGATGTGCTGTGCTTTTTTTTCTCACATGAATTTCAGATGGATTCTTCGAGTTGACAGCAACAGTAGTCAAATCCCATCCTCTAACCCTAGCCCCAAACAAGGTCAGGAAAAGCTCTTGAAAGTGGCTTATTTTACATTGTAGCCTCCGGTTAAGCCAAAATAATCCAGGAGGAGAAAAACAACAATCATAACAACAACAAAATTCCCACAGTGAGCTACACAGCCCAGATGCCCAGACTTTCCATGGGATCTTAATGAGGGTCAGAGGTCAGTGCTAAGGAGCCTGGTGAAACGGTGAGAACCAAGATCCTGTTTCCATTTTAATGCCCTTATGTTTATGTTTTGTGCTCTGGAAGGGAAAGACGGAGACGATTCCACTTCCAGGGAGGCCCGAGAAAAATGTGCTGGACATAGTAGTTTGACAGAAAAATAGGGGTATTTCATGGGGCAAAAGGTAGCCTCAGTTCAGAAAAATACAGAACTGCCAAAAGTGTACTATTAGCCGAAAGTTCTCATCCAACTCTGACCTAAAATTAAAGTACATTATGGAAGTAATGGCCATTGTTTTCAGTCTGCCCCTTCACCTCTCCACCCACACACCTCCAGAGAAGGCTGCTTGAGTTTAAATTTAGCAGAGATGTTAGTTATATAATAGTCATGAGCCAGCTCAACATCCCAGCTCCCAATTTGTCATGCCTGACCTTCCTATCACACTCTGATAAACTCCATTCTGTTACAGCTGCTTATTTTGTTTATCTTAGACACTCAGATTACAGTTTATCATTCATTTAAGTTACCTGTTTTCTTGGCAACTAACTTCAATTAAAATGCATTTTTCTCTCTACAGTAAAAATTTTCCCTGTGGGTAAAATGCCTCACCCCTCCCATCAACCCTTAAACTGCCATTCCTTTCTTGGCTTCTGAACCTTTGATAACCTTTGGAACTAGATCCAAATCAACCTTTCGTGGAGTTCCTGAGCTTATCGCTGTGGGATAACTTTAGCTTCTGGTTTCCAGGCCGGGCCTAGCTGGAAATCCTGAAACAACACGAGTACATTCATCCTCCAGGGAAGTCAATAAGGATCGGAAATGCCACAGTCTCTTCAATCCTGCCCTTACCAAATGTCTAGTTGGTCCTGGCTTGGATTCAGGAGGAGTAAATTTCTCTTCTTGGGGTTAAATAGATGAGGAAAAATGACAAACACACTCCCCCAAGAGACCCAGGAGTGTGATTTCGCAGCCTAGGTCCAGTACTGAAAAATGAAATAAGTCATGGGTCCAGACAGTTAGCAATCGCAAAAAAATAAAAGTTCATTGAACATCCACTCTGTACAAAGCTGTGGGATATGCACTTTATATAGGTTATCTCCTTGAATCCACCCAATAGTAATATGAGGTAAGTTATTGTTTTTCTCCCCACTTTATGAATGAGAAAACTGAGGTTTGGGGCAAGTTCATCTTAATGTTAAAAAGTTAGGAAGGACTAAAGCCAGGTTTCAAACCTAAACTGCTTCCAAAGCCAACAGCCTGTCCTCTTCACTGTGACACCCTGCGTCAGCATAAGGCTGTGTGCCAGAATCACCTGTGAGTGCTAATGCCTGCTTCCTCCACCATCTCTACCATTTCCCAACACCTTTCCATTTTCTAAGTCATGTTGGGCTGCAAACACCTACATGTAAAAAAAGAAGCCTATCCAGGTGATTCTGATTCAAACCAGACTTGGAACCACTGACTACTATAGATAATAATGTAGGTCAATAGATTTTGTGAATGATAAAGCACTCTATAATCAATAGGCTCTTTGTGGACTAAGACTTCATGTTACATTATTTTTTCCACTCATTCGTTAAACATATGTCTAAGTCCCTGCTATGTGTCAGGAAGAGCAAGGGCCTTTCATAAACATTGGACAAGTCCTCTGGCTCCTAAACTTTAAAGAACAGCTCTTTGACACTCCATGACAAAACAGTGGCACTGTGGGCATTCAAGAAGCAATTATTGAATTATTAAGTATTTATATATACTGCTTTGCTTCTAAATGTAGTTTGGATCAGATATGATCTTTATTTATCACACCCTTTGGTTAACTACTTCAAGGAAAGACCATCTATTTTGTATCAGTGTTCTTCCAGTACTATCAGCCCAACCTTTATTTTACTCACTAAGCCCATACTTGTATGTGATTTAGAGCATAAACATAATGTTATCTTCCATCAGTGTGGAAGATGCTTTTAATTTTCTTTCTCGGTCTTTATACTCTGTTCATCATTTAGGGAATCAGTTAAATCCACTGAAAAGTTGTAGTTCAGGTCAATTATATCTTAAGTTCTCAAATTCCAGTTTGGTTTGCCCTAGGTTTTTCCTTGGTCATAAATCAAACATTTCTGTTATCATAACCAGAAAAGCAAACAAAGAAACAATATTTGGTGTTTAAAATCCTAAAGGCAAGGCTTGTGCACTTAGAACATTTTTTAAAAAATAAAATTTTCTGAAATTTGTCTGGTCTACAGACAGGAAATATCTCAGTAGCAGTCATGAATTCAAAATTTCAGACATGTGAACTACTGCTGATGTAAAGAAAAAAAAAGTGTCCCTGTAAATCAACATATCCCAGAATGTATAGCTGAGATAACTTAAAATATATTCTTCTTTCATCAGACAAATGTCACTTCTTCAGTGATCATCTCACTACTGTCAACTAATTTTCATACAATTCCAAATTTATTTTTTTCAAAATAATAATTTTAAAATATCCTAATATATAAAAACCCTGGGTCCATCACATCTACAACGACTGGAGGCTCAACCAACCAGAAGTCAGTCCTGCAGTCAGCGCTGGATTGCTGCAGCAACCCAGCGCTGACTGCTATGGCTGCAGGCACAGTGACCCAGCACTGACTGCTGAGGGAGCTGCGAATCATGCCCAGAGAGAGGCATGAAGAGAGAAGCAAGTCTGATCTGTAGCCTGTGGCAGCTGTTGATCAGTACTTGCCTCTCTCTTTCTTTCCAGGCCTGGCCAGCAGCCACACCTCCATTTCTCTCCAGGCCTCCACTGGGGCTGCTGATCAGCCCCGCTTTTCTGATCAGGCCCATTGATAGGCCCACAGACACTGACTGGCATAGAAACCGACCAATCAGAACTAAATCTGGGTCAATTATGAGGAGACAATGGCTGCCTAGGAGGTGGAGCTTTTGATGCTGACTGGCATAGAAACCAAGCAATCAGAACCAAATTGGCCAGCAGAGGAGAGCAGTTGGGGGCGAGATCAGGCTGGCCGGGGAGGACAGTTGGGGGTTATCTGGCCAGCAGGGGAGCAGTTAGATGTTAATCAGGCTGTCAGGGGAGCAGTTAGGGGCAATCAGGCAGGCAGGCAGGCAAGCGGTTGGGAGCCAGCAGTCTTGGATTGTGAGAGGGATGCCCAACTGCCAGTTTAGGCCCAATGACATCCCCTGAGGGGTCCCAGATTGGAGAGGGTGCAGGCTGGGCTGAGGGAAACCCCCCCCCCCAGTGCACGAATTTCATGCACCAGGCCTCTAGTATATAAATAATAAATCTGTCCTTAAAATGAAGAAAACAGACTCCCAATCTCTCTTTTTACTCCTGTAACTTGCTTCCCTTTTAAAATATAGCCAATTTCAGGAAATTCCCTTTTTTCCTATTTTAAAACAAAAAAAAATAGAATTTATTGGGATATTAGATAAAATTATAGGTTTCAGATGTACAATTCTGTAATACATCACCTGCATATTATATTGTGTTCACCATCCCAAGTCAAGTCTCCTTCCATCACAATTTATCCCCCTTACTCTCTTCCATATTCCCCAACCCCTCCTTTCCCTATAGTAATCACCATACTGTTTTCTGTGTCTATGAGTTCTTTTCTTTTCTTTTTACTTAATCCCTTCACCTTATTCACCCAGCTCCCAAACCCTCTCCCCTCTGACAGCTGTCAGTCTATTTTCTGTATCTATGAGTCTGTTTCTATTTTGTTTATTGTGTTCATTAGATTCTAAATGTAAGTGAAATCATATGGTACTTGTCTTTTCAGACCGACTCATTTCATTTAGCATAATACTCTCCAGGTCCATTCATGTTGTTGCAAAAAGTAAGATTTCCTCTTCTTTTACCACTGAGTAGAATTTCATTGTGCAAATGTACCACAGCTTTTTTATCCACAAATCTACTAGTGGATACCTGGGCTGTTTCCAAATCATGGCTATTGTAATTAACACTACAATGAACTGAGGGGTGCATATATTCTTTCAATTTAGTGTTTGAGGTTTCTTTCAATATATTCTCAGAAGTGGGATTTCTAGGTCATAAGTCAGTTCCATTTTTATTTGTTTTTTATTGATTTCAAAGAGAGGAAGGGAGAGGGAGAGAGGGATAGAAATATCAATGATGAGAGAATCATTGATTGATTATCTCCTGCATGCCCCCTACTGGGGATTGAGCCCACAACCTGGACATGTGACCTGTCCAGGAATAGAACTGTGACTTCCTGGTTCATAGGTCTATGTTCAACCACAGAGTCGCATTGGCCAAGTCAATTTTTTTTTTTTTTGAGGAAACTCCATACTGTTTTCCACAGTGGCTCCATTAATATGCATTCCCACCAACAGTGCACAAGAGTTTCCTTTCTCCACACCCTGGCCAATACTTGTTGTTTGTTGCTTTATTGATAATAGCCATTCTGACAGGTGTGAGGTGATATCTCAGTGTGGTTTTAATTTACATTTCTCTGATGATTAGTGTTGAGCATCTTTTCATATGTCAATTGACCATATGCATGTCCTCTTTGGAAAAGTGTCCATTCATGTCTTTTGCCCATTTCTTAATTGTATTGTCTGGGGGTTTTTGGTGTTGAGTTTTATAAGTTCTTTATAAATTTTAGATGTCAACCTCTATCACATGTATCATTGGTGAATATGTTCTCTCATTCAGTGGATTGTCTTTTTTGTTGATGGTTTCCATTGTGCGCAAAACCTTTTTAGTTTGATGTAGGCCCATTTGTTTCTGTTCTATTTTATGTCCCTTGCCCTAGGCAGTATATCAGAAAAAAATATTGCTATAAGAAATGTCTGAGATTCTAATTCCTATGTAAACTTTCAGGATTTTTATGGTTAAGTCTAACAAAGATTCTAAAATCCTGAACAAAATATTAGCAAACTGGATCTAGTAATACATTAAAAAGATCACACACCATTACCAAGTGGGATTTATTCCAGGATTACAAGGTTGGTATAATATCCACAAATCAAAAACTGTGATACATCACATAAACAAAATTAACGATAAAAATCAACTGATTATAAAATAGATGCAGAAAAAGCATTTGATAAAATTCAGCACTTATATATGATAAAAACTCTCAGCAATGTGAGAATATAGGAGACATAGTTCAGCATAATAAAGGCCATATATATGACAAACGCACAGTTAACATCATACTCAATGGGCAAAAACTAAAATGGTTCTCCTTAAGATTAGGAATGGGATAACATAGGGATGTTTGTTTTTACCACTATTATTCAACAAAATACTGGAAATCCTAGCCATAGCAATCGGACAAGAAGAAGAAATAAAAAGCATCCTAATTGGAAAAGAAGAAGTAAACTGTCATTTGAAGATACCATGATACTGTATACAGAGAACTGTAAAGATTCAACCAAAAATACACTAGAACTGATAAATGAACTCAGTAAAATAGCAGGATACAAAATAAACTTCCAGAAATCAGGTGCATTTTTTATACACCAATAATAAACTATCAGAAAGTGAAACTAAGAAAACAATCCCATTTACAAGTGCATAAAAAAAATTCCTAAGAATAATTTAACCAAGGATGTAAAAGACCTGTATTTGGAAAATTATAAGGCACTGAAGAACAAAATTGAGGAAGATGCAAATAAGTGGAAGTATATACTATATTCATGGATAGTAAGAATTAACATAGTTAAAATTCCATACTACTCAAAGCAAGCTATATATTCAACATAGTTCCTATCAAGATATTAATGGTGTATTTCATAGAACTAGAAATATTCTAGGAATTTATATGGAACCATGAAAGATCCTGAATAGCCACAACAATCTTGAGAAATAAGAACAAATTTGGAAAAATCATGCTAGCTGATATCGAACTATACTACCATAGTAATCAAAAGGCCATCATAATCAAAACAGCATAGTACTGGCATAAAAATACAAATATAGATCAATGAAACAGAATAGAGAGCCAGAAATAAACCAACACCTTTATCATCAATTAATATTTGACAAAGGAGGCAAACACATACATTGGAGTAAAAGGTAGTCTATTCAATAAATGTTGTTGGGAAAACTGGACAGATATGTGCAAAAAAATAAAATGACATCACCTTCTTAAACCATATACAAGCATTAACTCAAAATGTTAGACTTAAAGACATGAGTTTGTCTTAAATGAAGATGAAAAACAAGTATATATAATATTTGACAGTACTAATTCAAAAATAGCATATGTATTTTATATTAAACATTTCCCCAAAAACCAAGTCCTTCTTTGAGTGCCTAAAATAGGAGATGCCCACTGGAATCCAATGTAGGCAATTTTGTTTAATAGGGAGCTTGGTCATGAACTTGAGAAGAGCGATCTGGCCCAAAACGTGACTTCTCTTTGAAGCACCTTTTTTAAGAGTAAAAGATAAAAGTAACATTTGCACATAGGATGCTCTACTCTAAGGCCCCATACAGGCAACTGAACAGGGAAAAAGTTGGTTATTGAAGGGAATGCAGAGGAAAGAAGGATGGAATCATCTGGATAGTGACCCTAACCTCAAAAGCCTGAGCTTGCACCTCTTAGGGGACAAAATGGAAAATGAGTGGGGCTCACAGTCTGAGTGATCTGCATGAACCAGAGAACTAGAAAGTGGGCCAGAGGACTTTCTCACTTTGTTTTGCAGTCACACTATAAACAAAGATATTTTTACCACTTTCTGAACAATTTCCCTTTCCAAACACTATTTGTCAATCAAGTTGAACATACAGAGCATACTCAAAGGTCTGTGAAAGAAAACTCTCTTGTGTAGTCTTTATTAGCATCCAATCTACAATCTACTCTGCTTACCTAACATTTGAAATTCAGTGGAAAATAAGACAAGCAGGGTGATAAGGGAGAGTATCAAGAAACCTGAGATGATGATGTGTCTTAAATAATAGAGTAACTTTTGCTCAACCAGTTTTACTTACTGCAATTATACCAGTGATTTTTTTCTTCCTGGGTTTACTATATCTGAAGGTAAGAGTGTAACAAAATAAAAAGAAAATTTATAAATTATTTCACATTTGAATTTCCAATTTTTATTTTATCATGTTGTTGTTATAAGAAAGACTCCAAATGCATAACACCTAGAGGAAGTAGCCACTAAAATCAAATTTTCATTATACTTATCCATGGCTCTACTACAGCTAGATGTCTTAGAGTTGTTTTACAACCCACAGACGAGCACTTTACTGGGAGATAAGTTTGTAAAGAATAAACTGTGTGTGGGGGACAACCCCATTAAAAACAAGCCAGTCCCACCTTAAGCAAATATTTGTTTTGAAAAAGTTGAACACCTTAGTTTTCTGCAGCTACGAGGAGGCTTTGTGCCTTAGTCATTTCAGATAATATCTTAGTGCTTTGAGTAGTGACTCCAGCATCACTTTTTCAATTCAGTCTAAAAAGAATGGATATTTCTTTTTCTTTTTAAAAAAAAGCATTATAATGAAGGGAAATTTTTTTCTCTTTCTTTCCTATACTCCTATCTCCTTAGCCCAGTGGTCAGCAAACTATGGCTCACAAGCCACATGCTGCTCAGGAGCCAGAGTTTGTCACTCTATTGACTAATGAGTTTGCCGACCACTGCCTTAGCCCATTAAAAACTTACCAGTCAGAGAAAGACAAGTATCACATGATCTCACTTACATCTAGAATCTAAGAAACAAGATAAACTGACTAACGAAATAGACCCAGAGACATAGAAGCATGCAACAGACTGAGGACTCTCAGAGGGAAGGGGGTTGAGGGTGGGAAGAAATTTACCAAAGAACTTATATGCATACTAGAGGCCCGGTGCACAAAATTCGTGTCCCTCAGACCAGCCTGCACCCTCGCCAATCTGGGACCCCACCAGGCAGTCAGACATCCCTCACACAATCCAGGACTGCTGGCTCCCAACTGCTCACCTGCCTGCCTTCCTGATTGCCCCTAACCACTTCTGCCTGCCAGTCTGATCACCCCCTAACCACTCCCCTGCCAGCCTGATTGATGCCTAACTGCTCCCCTGCCAGCCTGTTTGCCCGTAATTGCCTTCCCCTGCAGGCCTGGTCACCCCTAACTGCCCTCCTCTGCAGGCCTGGTACCCCCCAACTGCCCTCCCTTGCAGGCCTGGTCCCTCCCAACTGCCCTCCCCTACTGGCCATCTTGTGGTGGCCATATGGTGCTCACATGGGGGCAAAATCTTTGACCACATGGGGGCAGCCATCTTGTGTGTTGGAGTGATGGTCAGTCTGCATATTACTTTTTTATTAGATAGGATAGAGGCCTGGTGTACGGGTGGGGGCCAGCTGGTTTGCCCTGAAGGGTGTCCTGGATCAAGTTGGGGGTTTCCTTGGGGCATGGGGCGGCCTGGGCAAGGGGCCTATGGTGGTTTGCAGGCTGGCCATGCCCCCCCCGGTGACCCAAGCAGAGGCCCTGGGATCTGGGATTTGTTTATCTTCTACAATTGAAACTTTGTAGCCTGGAGTGGAGCCAAGCCTTCTGCTCCCTCCGTGGTGGCAGCCATTTCTGTTGGGATTTATTTATTTTTTATAATGAAACTTTGTAGCCTTAAGCGGAGGCCAAGGCTAGGACTGCAGGCCAGGACTGCAGAAGCTTGGCTTCCTCCATCACTGCAGACAACTCTACCCTACTGCTCTCTCCAGCTCTGTGGCTGCTGCCATTTCTGTTGGGATTTATTTACCTTCTATAATTGAAACTTTGCAGCCTGGAGTAAGCAGGCCAGGGTGTGCAGAAAGCTTGGCTTCCTCCATTGCCAGGGAAACCTAAGCCTCCCTCCTGCTCTCTCCATGGCCGCAGCCAGCTTGGCTGGGTTAATTTGCATACTCTCACCTGATTGGCTAGTGGGCATAGCGGAGTGATGGTTAATTTGCATAATAATCTTTTATTAGATAGGATATGCATAACCCAATGACATAAACAATACTGCAGTGAAGAGTTGGGCAGAGGAGGGCAGGGCTGTGGTGTGGGAAAAGGGTCAATGGGGGAAAATAAAGTGAATTAAACTTTTTTTTAAAAAGCTACAAGGTCTTTACAAAAAAAAAAAAAATGAAAACTGACCAGATATAAATATTTGACTCCTTTTGGTGGATCCAACACAAATGTTCCCATTTATGTTTGATTAATTGCTCTCTAAGGTGGTCTTAACACTAGAAAATGTAGGCTTCATAAACTCCTTCCCGAAGTATGCCAAGTTACTTACTTCACAAGTATATGCAAAATTCACATTATTATTATATCAAATTGGGTCATATTATAGCAATTCAGAAATGTATGTGTGCTTTTCAAAAAGAGTAAGGAAAATGGGCTCCTGAAAGTCTCTTGGATAGATGCGCAGTGGGAGGGAAACAAAACGCCCTTCTGTTTTCCATTAAAGTTATGTTCTGCACCAAGTTTGATTGCTAAACATCTGGCAGTCTTTTCTGTGATAACGTAGTTCAATAGAGTGGACAATGCTAAGCCTTTGAAGCGCTCCCTGTAACTCCTAAGTGGTAGGTGAACAAGAGGAGATAAAACTCTAGATTTCCCCTTCTATCAAAAGTGGCAAAAAAGTTTTACAGACATCTCTTATTTCTTTCTTCTTTGAGGTCCCATTGTTCTCTTTTCCTAGATAGGGTATAGGAGAAACTATGGGGAAAATTGCTAAAATGCTTCATCCAATTCCAATGCCAGAAACAAAGCCTTCTGCCTTTTCCTTCACTTCTGGAAAAGAACCAAGAACTGACTGAAATATTCATGATCATGTCTTTAAATGCTTTGGATAATTTGTGGTGAGAGAGAGAAAGCAGAAATATCCAAAGTGAGAAGAGCTGAAAGATTCTCCTACATCCTTTGGCTCTGATAATGAGATTATGCATCATTTGTTTCCTGAAAAGTCTTTCCTTCATTTACCCAGGCTACCATTTTCAACAACAAAAACTCTTTAAAGTTAAGAATCAGTTTTCTGAAGCTAGAAAAAAACACACATAAAAGTCATCCAGCCCAACCTTACATTTTAAAGACAAAGAAACTGTGTCTCAAAGAGGTAAAGTGACTTGCTCAATGGTACATTATTATTTAAGAATAATTTAGGTGGTTTACAAGATGCATACAGCATAATATTTTTTAAAAGGGACATGGATGTTTATAAAAGTAAAGGAGGGAGAAACAAAAGCCTGTGATACAGGAAAGTCCTGTATAGATACCCAGAGATATATTGGCTACAAATTTGCCTCAGAGACTCTTAGCAACCAATGCAAAGAAAGAAAAATGAAGTATTACATATTCACTGTTCATAGATTTAAAAAAATATCAGATTTTTCCTGGATTCTCATTAAGAGGCCCCTGCTTTACAGTGTGAATCACTCCTAGAGCAAATGCATGCCTCTAACAGTAAGTTTCATGGGTATCTCATTCCTCAAAACAGTCATATGCCATAATGCTGAAACTACAATAAGCTCATTCCTAACTAGAGAACAAAATTATTCCATTTGGGTATACTGCCTTGAGGTCTGGCTTTTTCCAGAGAGAAAATCTGCATGGAGGAATGGAAGGACTAAAGATCTTTTCAATACACATTTATTGATTGAGCACTTACTTTTTGCCATGTTGTATTGTGTTTTAAGTATATGAGACAACTTTATCCCAAGCAACCCTGTGAAGCATTTACTAGTCTTCCCCAGTTCACTATTGTGGAAAACAGATACATGATTTGGCCAAGTGCATGCAGCTAGTGAGCCCACACTCTGGAGGCAGTAGCACAATGTGCTACTGGCTAATACTAGAACTGCTGATTTCCTAGAAGGTCATCTCTCTGTCCTATGGGTATCACAGTCTTTCAACAGTGCTCAACTATAAGATCTACTAAGGAGTAAAAATTGATACTAAAATTACCTTTTTGGTAAATATAGTGCTGTTTTCTAACCTGTACAATAAAAGTAGCTAACAGTTGATATTTTTAAGCCCTGGATCCATGCTGAAGAGAATCTATGGTAGTTCCCTCTTATCTGCTAGGATATGTTTCAAGACTCCCAATAGATGCTTGAAATCATGGGAAGTACCAAATACTCATCAACGTCTCAATTCTGTTGGAAATGTGGCAACAGTTTCTTACTAGGCAGAAGATTTTTATATTTTCCAGCCCAAATCTATTGCTGAAGATGCATGACTGCCATCCCTTCCTGCAGTAAATGGCTTAGGGGAGCATTTCAAGGGATCCCTAGCTGAAGTCTTTGTAAAGGCTCAATGCATTTTGTGCAACACGTTGCCAGCAACTGGAACACATTTTCTGTTCATGTTTTTCATCCCAAGTTCAATGTCGTTTCCATCTTTACTAAGCACTTATTATGCACTCTGGCCATAACTTTTGCAGTCTCGGGTATAACAGCAAAACTAGCAGGAATTTCTTTTTCCTTTTTCACAATTTCACGGGTGGAAACTCACTCTTACTGTCGATCTTAGCAGCCTCAACATAGAACTTTTGTTTTTTCCTTATTAAGTCAAGAACTGTCACCTTTTCACTTAAAGGAACCATTCTCAGGCCTCTCTTTGGAATATCCCAGTTGCCAGCATCCCTATTCTTGCACTTTGGAAACATTATTAAGTAAATAAGGGTTACTTGAACACAACTGATAACCCAAAGGACTACTGAATGACATAGGACAAAGGGATGATTCATGACCCTGGCAGATACCTTGAGATTTCATCACTCTATTCATAATAGCACACAATTTAATACTTATAAATTGTTTATTTCTGGAATTTTCCATTCAATATTTTTTGGACTGTGGTTGACTGTGAGTGACTAAAACCTCGGAAAGCAAAACTGTAGTTAAGGACTGCTGTATTTACCAAATTGATTTTTACTAAAACCAACCAACACTTAGAAACGCTGAAAAGGATACTTTTCTCCTGTTCTCTCTAGAAAAATAAAACAAGAAATGCAAGTCAAATTCCGGGGCTTCAAGTGAAATAATTCAACATAGAAAAGGCTCCTGACACTGCAGGGAAAAGGCACTTCTGCTAACACTTCTAAATGTCCCTTAACCATGCTCTCCTACTTACTTTGTAATGATTGCATGTTTTCCCTTTGGGCCTACTAAAGTATTTAATTGCAATTACACTCATTTACATAGCAGATGAGGCTAATTGCTGGTATTAGTTACCAAATGTATGCTTGTATTGTGAGGGTGAAAAAAAATGCCCTACAGAAAAGAAAACGACTGCGCCTCTAATTAAGGAGTTATGAAGTCAGAATGAGCTGCTTCCAAGATGTAAATATGAAATTGAGGGCTTTCAGAACTCTATAATGGTTTTTTATTACTCCATCTCACTTCCTTGATTACACACAATGTTTAGGGACTGAAGATAAATACAGTGCAATGTTCATAGTGCTGACCTGATTGCTAGGCACGTTCTCTTACAAGCAGATTGAAATAAATGCAGTTGTCTTGCAAACCCTTGATAAATGGTGAGTTATGAGTACTTGGTCTCCATTTACTTCACTGTTCAATTGCTAATCCTGGCTCTACTTAATGCAAGAGCAGTGTGGGCATTATTAAAAACACACAAATTGGTATTTGAGGCTTGTTAGTCACAAGTGATATAGAATAAACAAAGAAATCATGAAACATGGTGCAAATTCTTAGGGAAAGACCAAAAGTTAGAGGTCTCTAGGTTGGTTGGTTCTTCCCTGCTTATTTTCTGTGTAGGCACCATGGTGTCTAAATATGGAATTTTGTGGTGACTTACCTTGAGGAAGCTTATAATCTCATTGGAGAGACAGAATTCATACTTCTGAAACCATATCCACACATATATTTCCTCACTCATTTCATACCAGAAAGATTTTCAGGCAAAATAGTAGCCAACAGAAAAAGCTGACAGTATTTACTACTGACTACAATCCAGAGGCTCAGAAAGGCAAGCTGTAAAAAAGGACAGGATCCTTTTGAGAAGGGATCAGAAGAAAATGGGTTTTCTTAATAAAGGTTCACAATGAACAAATAGAAAACAACTCTCACAGTCACAGCATTCCAGCTCTGGGGACTGACAAACTCAAGTATTTAAGGCTTTCTAAATTTACACTGAGTTTTCACAGTAACATGTTTATCTAGTTCCTCATTCCTTTCTTCTTCTTTGTTATGGCTCTCCACCATCACCTCTGACACATTCTCTTAAAGATAAATAGTTTCTTTAAAAAGAGAGAGGGAGGGAGGGTGGGTGGGAGGGAGGGAGGGAGGGAGAGAGAAAAAGTGGGAGAGGAGGAGAGAGGGAGGGAGGGAGCCTTAAAATATATTTGCTTTGTTAATTTTCTCTTTGCTGAATGCTTACCTATGATAATATTACACTGTACAGTATTCAGAGTGTTCAGTTACCTACATAGGTCATTTTATAAAATGAGTCTGGCTGTCAGCCAATCTTCTACCACTTCCTATTCTCTTTGTTAAAAAAGTACTGGGGACAAAAAAATAATAATAATAAGGGGGAGAGAAAGAGAAAGGATGAAGAAAATCCTCTGTAACACCAAAACCTGCATTCAGTGGTATCATGGCCTCGCCCTTCTTAGGAAGCATTCTGTTTAAATATAGGCCTTTGGTAAACCAATCCCAGGTGGTATGATGACAGGGTCAGCTGAATGTTATTTTTTAAACTTGTGTGAAAAATCCATTTGAGTTTCATCTCATCTCTGGGGCACTCAGGCGGTGCAATCACTGGGCTCTGGTGCCAAATGTAAACAGGACATCCTTTCAGATATCCAGGTCCAGCTGGAGAGAACACACACCCTCTGGTCCTTGCCCTGTTCGGAAACCCACCCCAGGCCTTTCACAGAGATGCTGGGGCAGGGAGACCTACTCCTGCACGTGGGATGTAAACAGTATCCTTAAAAACATCTTTTTCTCCCTATTGTTTGATGTGCTCCTCCCCATCCCTGAATTCTTCTTAAACCACAGCAACACCTGCAGGCTAAAGTTGTCACAGACATCCCATGGTTATGGTTTGTCACCAAGTTTTCCATTCACCGGGGAGATCTTAGATCTTAGACTCTGGAATCAGAGAATGGTAGAGCTAGAAAGCATTTGAGAGCTCTTCCAGTACAATTTTTTGATTTTGCAGAAAATAATAGATGCTGAGGAGTGAAGACAGGGTACTGCCTTTGAGTAACCCAATTTTCAGTGACTCACTGTTTCAGGTGCTCCAGAAGACACCTTTTGGGTCATAAAGAAACAGAAACAAGAATCCTACTCTGAAGGTTCTATTTGTATATTTTCACCATTTCTCTGCATAACAACACTAAGAAAAACAAAAGATAGTATATTAGCAAGAGCTCTGTGAGGTACAAACTACAAGCACTGCAGAAGCTTAGAGGTTAAAAGCATCAGTGGGAAATGACCAGTCAGGAAATGCTCTAGGTAGGATGTGAAATTCTCACAGCACTCCCCACACTCACACTGGCAAAGGAGAGGAAATATTCCCACTCAGAAATTCAAGAATGGTTGACTCTAATCCTGGTTGATGAAAAGTTACTTTTACCTCTATTGCCATTTATTTTTTCTCTTTTATTGTCTTCTATTTTCCCCCAATGAACCCACTGGATTTCATTTCAAACTCTACTACCACCACTCTTGGGTGTTTGTGCAACTCAGCTGCCTTAACCCTCTTTGGAAATTGCTCAGAGGAGTAGGTCCCCAGTTGGCTGGTCTTCGTTAGTATTTCACTTCTCTGTTTGCCCTACCCAACACCAATTGGAAAGAGCTGATTAGACCAAGGATGACTGGCTGATCCAAATTGGGTCAATCTATTCCCAGGAATTTGGAACTAGAATATTAGAGAGTTTAGTTAGTCTCAATACTCAATTGGAAGCATAGCAAATACCTTTGAGAACTGTGTGACCATGTGTACCTGAAGTAGAGAGGGAATTAGAGAAAGAGTACTTTCTGGCTCATAGGAACTACTTTGACCCCGCTCCAAGGACTGGTTGCACTCTTGCCTTCACATACCTGGCCATGTCCCTGTATTCCATTATAAATTCTCAAGTACTTTGAGTTGTTTCTTATTACTGGGAACCAAAGTGACAACTAAAACTCAAATCTTGGACTTGAATATTTCCCTAGTACCTTTATCTGAAAAGATGTCTCCCTTTTCTGACTATCAAATTCTAGAACCAATCCATCCATAAGCATTAAGATTGAGTCTAAACTTGTCCATTTTTTATTTCACTCTTCAGATCTGTCCAAAGAATAGTGTGGTCAAGTTCCAAAGGATTTAAGACCAGTAAGCTAAAATCAGATTTCTCCTACCAACTTTTAAAATTGTAACTGAATTCAAGGAACTACCCACTGGGATCTCCAATAAAACCGATGATTTAATATGGCAATACACTTTTTTAAAATAGCAATAAAACAAACATGTGCTCATACCATAATGTGGCTCAATGATTTCAAATAAAATATTTACAAACTAAGTTTGGATTTATAAGAGTTTCTAAGTAAATCTGAGCAGAGAAAGGACTGACTGTGGTTAAAATTGATTTCACTGGTTTTATGTACAGGTCTGAAGAGAAGAAGGTATCTAAGAAAAGACTAAACATTTTCATTGGACTATCAACATGCATTGTCCATAATCAGGTTAATAGGTCAGGAATAACACTTTTAGAGACTTAAGTCCCTGGCATCAGACTTATGTTTTCTGAAGAATCACTAATTTCATTTCTTCAAGAAAGCCATGAAGAGCCTGAAACACACCCTGCCCCATGTCTTATTAACAATGCCCCACTCAGCCCACATCACCATAGAAGCACTCAGGACCAGGTCTAAGCAAGGTCGTGAAGCAGAGCTGTTTCAGTATCCTCTCCACAGGCAGGTTCTCAGAAACCTCAGGCTACCTCCTCTGCCAAGGGATTTCTCCCTGTGGAAACTCCCACTTCCATCACCAGCACATTATTCCTGGAGAATGTTCAGTGTACTTTCCCATACCATTCTCTGCCACCATCACTTACCTTTTTAACTCCCCTTACTTTTGGTCCCTGGTCTTTGCAGATAAAATGATTAAGTATTTAGTGATGCAGATAAATAAATCCATTACCTCATCCAGCTAATTAGGTTTACATTTTAAGAAGGTTTCTGGAGACAATGTTTATATTCTAGGAGGTAAAAAATATGTCTTAACCTTCTTCTACATATTCTATAAATTGTAACATGGTACAGATCTTATAATAGGCACCAAATACAAACTTGAATTGAATTCCTGAAAAGAATTAAACCAGATGAGCCATTCTAGTTTTTGCCAATGTCTGTCCATCCATCTCCCCTCTCTTTCCCCACATTCCAGGAGAGGTTATATTAGTCAAACTATATCAAACTATATGTGTCTCTAGGTTTTAAAAAAAAAACTACAAAAGAAATCTAGAATTTATTAGCTTGTTTCTATATTAGGGCCCCATTGAAGTAGTTTCAACATACTTTATAACAATTTCCTCTTCAATGAAATGGGGTTATTATTGATCTATTACTCCTAGAGCTTTTGGTAACATTCTATTTTAGTAAAACACTTTGGGAGCCTTCCAGAAAAACTTTCAGAGAAAACCAAATATGGACTATTAATTTTTTAAAAATGCATTAGCACCTATTGCGCATAAAGTGCTGTATCAGCTACAACAGAAGACACAAATATAGCTAATATCTTCTGCCTTTAAAAAGCCTACATTATAATGTGATACTTTATAATCTAAGTTATTTTACTAACAATAAAATCATATCAGCAACATCTCTTTAAATGTGCAAAAGATACAAACATACTTTTTACTAATCTGGTAGAATTTTTCCCATAAATAAATTAGAGAAAAAATAAGGAACTTACAACTTGCTGAAAACTTGTGGCCCAAAAAAACATAGGCAACTACTTGAATAATTTTCTATTGACCTTATATCTTTAGAACTGTCCTTTGAATGCCATTTGTCTCCATGGACCATAAGAATTGACTAAAGAGTGCCTTGCTAACAGTGTTCACCCTGTTAATGTTAACAGTGAATCTCAAGTCCTTCTGAGGTACTCAAGGGACAATATAGCACAGAACTTCAAAGCCCAGGAGATAGCTACAGAAAAATGAAGATAACAGTTAAGCTAGGGAAAGCTGGAAAACTTTGAAGGGCTCTTAATAGGGTTACACACACACACACACACACACACACACACACACACACACACACAGTTCAACAGAAGGTACAGCAGGTCAGATATCCTACTGTGCATTGACTCTGTCACATAGCTTGGCTGCTGGGACAAATTTACATTATTCTAGGAACTACCTCCAGAGAGCACATTCATCTAAAAATGATGCTGTGTTACAAGGAAATACTGAAATTTTTAATATCCAGGCCCTTCCTATCAATATTACGTTATGGAAAAATCCAGAAATTATAAGGTCAAATATGCCTAGGAATGGTCTGAACACTCATCAAAGATGCTGCTGTCTCAAGGATGAAGGTAAATCATTATTTTTCTTCCTAATTCCGGGTCATATGGAGAAACACATTTCTGAAAAGAATGTTCTTTGAGCATTAACTCCAAAAACAAGCAAAGGCATTTAAGAGTGAATCACATTATCCCATTCTTCACTGGTAGGCTGATCTGCCAGCTTCTGACCCAACACTGTAAGGAAAAATACTTTTCTAAGAATGCAAATAAAAACATCTATCACTTCAAACTTTTCCTCTCTTTGGAAGTCACAGATTTTGACTCAGGACATGAACCTAGCACTAAATGCAGCTGTCCAAGAAGGATGTACAGGAAATGGGAGGTGACAGACAGGGGACAGGGAAAGGACATTTTTATCTGGTCTCTGAGAAGGCTTATGGAAAAATTTTCCAGATATTTTATGGAATGACAAGAGGAGTCAAATGTTTGGAATTTAGGTAAAAAGTCTACCAGTGGAGAAATAAGGCAGAAATAGTAAGGCACAAAAGTTTCCAACTTTAAGCTTAGGGAAGTTAATACTCCATGTGTGCATGTGTTTTCATTGGGAAGTGCTGAAAGTAATACAGGTCTTAGAAAACAAAATTATAAAATTTCTACATTATTAATTATGGGTCTAGTTAACTTTGCCCCTTATTTGAGCATGACCCTAATATAGAAGTTGGGATCCAACCCCAAAGAGATTTGTCTATACCTTTCATATATTTTTCTATAATAATTCTTTCTGACTACCACTCCCTACACTTTTCTGTATCCACGTTGTGAATTTAGTACAGCAAGTCACAGTACTGGGTTCTGAATATTAAATAATTTTTTTTGCATGCTGGCAAAGAAAGTGAATATGATTTACTTAAAAATAAATTCATTTCAAGAAACTGAACTAAGAATTTGGAGCAGAATGATGGAACTTGGCCTTCACTGTATCTCTGCAGGCTACCCTCTTTCATATCGTGTTTTTTTTAACTTGATCTGGTGACAAATGTCCAATTTTAGAGAAGCCTAGCATTTAAGAGAAAGGCTAATATTCTCCCCATGTATCTGCTCCTTATCCCTTTTTTCCTTCTGTGTTAAATAGCCAGCTTACCAGGCGCACTGACCTTCCAGAGATGAGCACATAAATACATAGATGTCTTTTTACATAGGCTTTTTCTAAACAAATTTAGCTGCAAGGGGTTATAAAAGACAAATGTGTTGACAAATGGCAAGATGTTACTCACTGTAAAAATATTATTGCGTGCACACACTTTCCTATTATGGTACATATAGTGAATGCAACTTTGTTCAAAGTGAACTTCATATTAAGATAAAGCTTGCTTTCTCATCTGTTCTAGCTTGATTTTGAATTCTCTGGAGGTAGCTGTTTAAAAACCCTTGCCCTGAACCCAATAATCACATGTAGACATGAATTACCCCCATGAGATATCACAAATTTAAAAATGGATTTTATTTGGATCAAAAGTGGTTTGGGCCAGAAAACATTTCAGATAAAGTATGTAAAGGATGTGGCTCTGGAGACACATTAAGGAGTGTTACTTCTAACCTCTGTTAAAATGAGTGTTCTTCAATAATGATGTACAGATAGGCATATGGCTATTTGAATTTATTATCTGTATTTCAGTTAAGTCAAAGCCTTTAAAGACAAATTTGGCATCAGAAATATCATCTGTATTTGTGGGGGCCTTAGAAGCTCTAACATCACAAATGTGTATGGATAATGGGGTCTAATATATTGATTACGCAAAGAACGCATATTGTAGTTCCAATATCTAGTAGCAACAACAATAGGTTATGGGGCATTACCCTTACCCAGAAGTTTTGAATTCAGGTTAAAGACATTAGTACATTAGTAAAATGTTTTTAAGTGTTTTCCCCTAAGACAGTGGTCGGCAAACTCATTAGTCAACAGAGCCGCAGTTTGCCGACCACTGGTTATGCAATTCAATTTCTTCTGTAGCTGGGTTGGATTATCTATTAATATAAGGGCCTCAGACCTCAGCTAGGGTTATAAACCTAGATATCCTATACTGCTGGATTCAACTGTTGGGCCAAATAGTACTAGCCAAAGATTATTCAGTATTCTCAGAGTTAATTTCAGTAGTCCTGGTGGTTTATGTCAGGTCTGGAAAGAGCATGATGAGCAAGTCCATTCTGGATTAGAGAAGGCACATGGTAGACACAACACTGAACTCAAGGTCTATATTTGGGCAGCGGCATGGGCAAATTCTAGCTGTGTTTGGCAGAAATACAGATCTAATGACCCTTCTGAGATTAATACGAACACAGGCAAATGGCTGGATTTTGTAATGTTTTCAGCTTACCACATTTTATATAAGAAATGGACCCACTGCCTTGGCCATTCTTTTATTTGAGGCCAGTGTTTAACTCTAAAATTTTCCTATTGTCTTCCCTACCCTACATATCTTACAGAGCCACCACAGGCAACGAGACACATATTTTTCCATTAGATCTTCAGGGTGGGGATTCTATTGAGGTCAGTGTTTCAGAGTTTGGTACAGGATGTGCCTTCAGCCTCTGAATCCTGGCTCAGTGCAATCACTGATAAGCTGAGCCTTTGCTCTTGATTTCCCACAGAACTAAAAAAAAAAAAAAAAAGTATAGCTGAAGTGACTTGGGAGAAATGGGTAAAATGTATTTTCCCAGCGCAACAAGCTCCCTCTGCTTCCCCCACCAGCCACACACTCCCACACACCATCTCTGTCTCTTCTTAAGTTCTTTCTTCCTCTTTGGCTTATGCTGTTCTTTTTTGGTCTCTGGCCCTAGTTATGACAGCTGATTGACATAGTTGGCAGTTCTCTGGGTGTCTGCTTAGGCAGAATTCCCCCTGCAAAGCCAGGATGCAAAACAAAGAACAGACAGCAGTGCAGAAAGGAAGACAGAACAAAACAACACCAAGAGAGAACCAATGTTGTTTGCTGAAAATATTTTTAAATTTTTTCAAAAAGAGAGAGCAAACCTTAAAAAGATTGCTTTAATCTGTGTTTTGTTCTGCCCTCTTTTCTTTCTAGTCATCCCTTCCCCCACCTCATACACACCACTTTTTGGCTGCCATTTCTCCATCTGCTTTCTTCCTTGTATATTTTTCCTGAGTCATAAACATTTTATCAGGAAGAAGATCCCCTGTTTCTAACTATCAGAGCCACACCTTTGTGTTATCCTATTTTTTCCACCTGTAGCGTAGATGATGGCAGCAAGTGACTTTGTAGCAATTATTGCTCTGCCTCCTTCCATTTCAGACCTTTCTTCCACTGTCTTTCAGGAAACTAGGTTTCATGCTGCCCCCAATACTACCACTATGCAAGGTGCAACGCTTCCAGCATAAGATACTCTTCTCTAAAATCTTTTTTTAAATATATTTTATTGAATTTTTATAGAGAGGAAGGGAGAGAGATAGAGAGTTAGAAACATTGATGAGAGAGAAGCATCCATCAGCTGCCTCCTGCATGCCCCCTACTGGGGATGTGCCCTCAACCCAGGTACACGCCCTTGACCGGAATTGAACCTGGGACCCCTCAGTCCTCAGGCTGACGCTCTATCCACTGAGCCAAACAGGTTTCAGCTTCTTCTCTAAAATCTTAATATGATAGATGGGCTCTCTATTTTTCCCCTTTTGTAAAAATCTGTTGAGTGAGCCATTTGCTTAAGAAGTTTATCTGTTTTCTAACACATTGTAAAAGCTCACCTAAAATTATGTTCATTGACGTGTTTGTAACCATATATCATCCCTTTGGTGGTATATTCCTTTTAAAATTATTAAGACAAAGAAATAAATATATAATGAATGAAATTTTCTGATTCTAAAATGCAACTGTTTATATTGTTTAGGAAAGAACCTTGTCCTGTGTATCAGGCAGAGTCCTAGAAGCTCCTTAATCCTCTTTCTCTTATAGTAATTTTGCCTAAACTATGAATTCAATACTTTTCTGGTGATGATTTTTATGCATTTAGTTTTCCTGAACTTTTAGGAGGGATGTTAGTGTACATTTTTTTTAACCTTAACAGAGCATTCATTCTCTTACATTATTTTTAGTATGGTTAAAATAAATATATATAATATGTATATCTATATGGTTTATCTGATAAAGGACTTGCATCCAAAATATATAAAAAATCTCTTAAAACTCATAATTATGAAAACAAGCAACCCAATAAAAAAATGACAAAAAATTAAACAGGCATTTCACTTTACCAAGAACTTACATAGATGGCAAATTTCATGTATACAGAAATAAGATCCAAAATGCACAGTATCATTAATCATTAGAAAAACACAAAGCTGAAACATGAGATACTTAGATTGGCTAAAATTAAAAACACTGACCATGTCAAATGCTGCTGAACATGGGAACTGGAAATCTTCATACCCTGTTGATAAGAAGGTGAAATACTACCACCTCTTTGGAAATCAGTTTGGTAGTTTCTGACAAACTTACACACACACTTATCCTATGATCTAGCCATTCCACCTCTTGATATTTACTCATGAAGAGATGTGAAACTATATGCCCATGCAAAGACTTATATGCAAACCTTCATAGCATTTTTATTTATAACTAGAGGCCCGGTGCATGAAATTCATGCACGGGGGGAGGAGTCCCCTCAGCCCAGCCTGCACCCTCTCCAATCCAGGACCCCTCGGGGGATGTCCAACTTCTGGTTTAGGCCTGATCCTCTAAACCGGCAGTAGGATATCCTTCTCACAATCCTGGACCGCTGGCTCCTAATTGTTCATCTGCCTGCCAGCCTGATGCCCATAACAGCCCCCCTGCTGTCCTGGTCGCCTCCAACTGCCCCCTCTGCCAGCCTGGTCACCCCTAACTGTCCCCCTCCCCCATCGGCCTGGTCGCCCTTTACTGTCCCCCCTGCCGGCCTGGTTGCAGCCAACTGCCCCCCCCCCCTTCCTGCTGACCTGGTCACCTCCAACTGCCCCCTCAGCCAGCCTGGTTGCCCCTTACTTCCCCCCCTGCTAGCCTGGTCACCCCTAACTGCTCCCCCCCCCCGCTGGCCTGGTTGCCCCCAACACCCCCCCCCCACCACCACCAGCCTGGTTGCCCCACGCAGCCTTCTGTTCAGTCATTTAGTCATCCCTCACTAACCCCACTGCCGGCCTGGTCACCCCATGCATCCTGCTGTTCAGTCATTTGGTCATCCCTCACTAACCCCCTTGCCGGCCTGGTTGCTCCACGCAGCCTGCTGGTTGTTACTCTTACTGTGAAGGTGTCTGAGACAATTTGCATATTCCTCTATTATTAGTATAGATATGCAACCACATGGATAAATCTCAAAGTAATTACACAGTTTTTAAAAAGCCAAGGAAACCCCTAGTTGGTTTGGCTCAGTGGATAGAGCGTTGGCCTACAGACTGAAGGGTCGATTCCAGTTAAGGGTACATGCCTGGGTTGTGGGCTCAACCTCCAGTAGGGGGTGTTAATCAAAATTAGGCAGCCAATCAATGATTCTCTCTCATCACTGATGTTTCTGTCTCTCTTTTCCTCTCTCTTCCTTTCTGAAATTGATAAAAATATATTTTCTAAAAAGCCAAGGAAAAAGTAGAAACCTTGATTCAATTTATATAAAACTCTAGGAAAATGCAATCTAATTTACAATGACAGAAAGCCTGGTAGAGAGCACAGTGAGCAGGAGGGAGACATCATAAAGGGGCACAAAATTTTGGGGGGATGATGAGTGTGCAGCATCTTGAGCACAGTCATGTTTTCACATGCCAAAACTGGTCATATTGCACACTTCAAATATGTGTAACTAACTATATGCCAATTATACCTCAATGAAGATGAATATAGTGGTTTGCCTTCTGAGACTTCTTTAATTTGCTTTCCACCCCCTATATTTAACTGAACACTCTTTTCTTTTTCTATTGTGTCTTGATGCTATTTCTAGCAGCTTCTCCTCATTGTGGGACCCTGGCCTGGAAGGAAGCCCTGGCATGCGTTTTGAGAGCATGCAGAAGCGAGGTGAGAGACAGAGAATGCTGGAGTTTTTCAGCTTTTGGAGTGAGCACAACCTCTTCCAGTCTCAGCCGTTGCTCTTATATTGGCCCAGCAAGTCACCAGAAAGGAGTACCTTTTCTTTCCAGCCCATTGCTTCTCTCTTCTTTGCACCCTTTGCTTCTCTCCACTTTCTCTCCCACTGATGTCCCTAGAACTCAGTTCTATGGTTGCATGTGGTATCCACTTGTCTTTTGGGGTTCATGGGGATGCCTCATCACCTAGCTTTATCTTAAGGGTTAGCTATGAGGTTTGTATTTTGCTATCTATCTTAGGGAGAAATTGCAAAAGCTACACTGCCACTGCTATCTCCATATTCTTAGAGTCTCCGGTTGACATTCTTTTGAGTTTTGAGTTTTTGAGGTTATTTTTTCAGGAATATGTCTATTTTTCTGCTGACAACAACTAAACATGGTGCTTAGGTAAGGCATCACATACTGAAATTGGTCATTTATTCAAGTGATGTTACTGACTGCCTACTACATGCCAAGTACTGTTCCATGCTTTGAGGACACAAGTGGTGAACATGTTAGGTAAGCTTCCTGCTTATAATAGAAAAGACAAATGAACATAGAAAATAAATAAAATATATTGATATGACCTGAATGTTTGTTCCCCTCGCCCCAAAAATATTCATGTGTTAAGATCCTAATCCCCAAGATGATGGCATTAGGAAGTGCGCCTTTGGGAGATGATTAGGTCAAGAGGGCTCAAGCTAACTGTTCTTGTAAAAAAGGCCTCAGAGAGCTCCCTTGACCTTTTAATCATGTGAGGTCACAGTAAGGAGGTGCTGTCTTTGAACCAAAAAGTGGGCCCTCATTAGCTGCCAAATCTTCCAGCACCATGATCTTGAATTTCCACCCTCCAAAACTGTGAGAAATAAATGCTTATTGTTTCTAAGCCACCCAGTTTATGGTATTTTTATTATACTAAATTAAACACACATACACACACACACACACACACACACACACACACACACACACGGTATCATATCAGTTTTAAAAATTACCATCATTCAGGTGGTAACTGAAACCCTAATAATAGATGACACAATTTGAGAAAAGAATGTAAAATTTAAAACACAGGACCCTCAACCGTATTAAAATTTTAGGTACAGAATTCAAAGAGAAGGCATGAAACAGACTGAGAAATACAAATCATAGAGATGGAAGTAGGCCAGGATTATAAATGAAAATGTAGAAGAATTTATAAAAGAGGGGAGATACAAAATTACTATTTCATCGAACTTTCCATGAAGAAAGGAGAGAGATAGGGCAATAGATAAAGGACACACACATCAAAGACTGTTTGGTTAGGAACGAAGCTGGTGTTTTGGTTGCACTGAGGAAGCAACAGGAAGAGAGAAAGTATTCCTACTTAATGGAAGAAGGGTCAGTACTGGGTTAGGCAGTAGATACATAGAGAGATAAACTCTATCCTCTCCTTCCCATGAGATGCTCACAGTGTAGAGAAAAGGATAGGCAAATAGATACAATTTATTAATTACATTGATCGCCTTAAATTGGCTGTATCGGCATTGTGTACTAGATTGTAAACTACTTGGTGGAATTTCATTCCTGTAAGGGGCCTTAGCTAATATCTATTCTCTTTTTTCACATGATAAAACTGAGTCATAAAAAGTGTAAATAGCTTGTCTAAGGCTACTATAGCCCATTAATTGAAGATTCCCGATTAGGGTAGAGTGTCCCAGTTATCTTTTTTACTTGAATAGCACACACCTTACTAAAGCATTCATATTTATATGCTTAAATACTCAAAGTATGTTTTATATATTTAAAATCTAAATGATCAATTCCAACAGAAGAGCCAACTTAGATAAATCTGAAAACATCCTGCTACCAACATTTAGAAATAATGGGAAAACATGACAAAAAGTGCAATACATACCTAAGTTTGAAAGAAAAAGAAAGGACAGTCTCAGGTGGCAGAAACCAGGGAACTGAAAGCCATAATTGCAGTACATGAGCTGACTCTGCAGCTGCCCTGAGTAGGGTCCTCTAGTTTGGCAACAGCCAGGGGCTTAGGGCTGCAAAGCATCGGAGACACAACTTTGGGGTCTATAAGATGCAAGGGAGTAGAACTGAAATTGAGCATAAAGTCAGGACTTTCAAAGCCACACCCTCAGAGAAAAGTATAACAGAAAGAAAATAGACCATTACCCAAGGGGGATGACAAGAAAGGTTGCCTATGAGCTCTGGGGAAAATAAAATGAAATAAATCCTGAGCCTACATGTACAGATTTAGAGACTGAATTTATATCACCTTCATAGTTCAGGATGCCCCTAAAAAGAGAAATGAATAAAAAATTTATTTTTCCCTAGGGACACAACGTAGAACTAAAAGTAAAAACACTCTGGAGAAATATTTCTTAAGTCCAGAAAACAGAATTCACACACACACACACACACAAATACACACACATACACACACACACACACACACACACACACACACACCACACCACTCAAGATGAGCTCATAGTTAAAACTTATAAAGCACACATAAGTAAAAGTTAGCAACAAAACCAATGGGAGGGTAAACTTCCTAAAGCAAATGTTGTTGATTGCCCTGCCAGTATGCTTTGGGCCTTGGACTTTACCATTCATGTTCATTGTCAACTCCCAATTGCAGGTGTCTGCATGTCTGCCTGAGGGCTGTCTCCAAAACATCAACATAAGTCACTGTCCTTCCACATAGCAGGATGTATGTGGCAAGAACTTAATACCCCCAGAGCAGCCCTCAGCCAAGGCCAATATGTAAGTACTAGTGGCCCAATGCACGAAATTCATGCATGGGGCGGGGAGGTGTCCCTCAGCCTGGCCTGCACCCTCTCCAATCTGGGACCCCTCGAGGGATGTCCGACTGCCAGGTTAGGCCTGATCCCGGTGGAATCAGGCCTAACCTGGCAGTCGGACATCCCTCTCGCAATCCGGGACCACTGGCTTCTAACCGCTCAGCTCACCTGACTGCCTGCTTGATTGCCCCTAACCACTCTGCCTGCTGGCCTGCATGCCCCCAACTACCCGCCCCCTGCCTGCCTAATCACCCCCAACTGTCCTCCCCTCCTGGCCTGATTGCTCCTAACTGCCTCTGCCTCAGCCCCGCCACCATGCCTTTGTCCAGAAGGACGTCTGGAAGCTCTTCCAGTCTAATTAGTATATTACCCTTTTATTAGTATAGATTGCTATACTAATTGCTTCTAGGCAAGAGAGAAAAGTGTGATAACTCTGAGATGTGTTTTTTGCTGTTTCCCACACATTCCTTCACCTCCCAAATAAACCACTTGTACTTGAATCTTCTCAAGGTCAACTTCTGGAGAAATCAGAACTCATAAAATAATAAAACAACAATTCGACTGAGAACATAACAAATAAAATTGAAGGTGTAAAAGACATGAAAGAAGTAATAGAAACTGCAAGTCAAGAATAAAATCTATAGGCAAAAGAAGAGGCAGAATTATATAAGAAATGAATAGAAGTCACAGAATAAAAATTGTAATCATTGAAACTTCATTAACTGAGTTAAACAGAGGTTGGACAAAAACACATCTATTAGTGATCAAAAGCATAAATCTTAGGAAACTATCTAAATATATATAAAATATATATATATATATATATATATATATATATATATATATATATATATATATAAAACCCTAATATGCAAATAGACTGAACAGTGGAACAACCGAACAATCGGTCACTATGATGTGCACTGACCACCAGGGGGTGTGTGTGAAACATGGTGGGCATCAGCCACAGCGGGATGGTTGAGCAAATGAGTAGGGGCACCAGAACAAGGTGTGGCACTGGTTGCTGTCACTGAGTTAAGCCTCTGGTGGTTATTGAAAATTCTTTGCTCCCGCACACTGCGGTCCCTCCCAGCACTCACACCTGCTGCTGCTGCCGTCCCCACTCGCACCCACTGCTGGCACCTGGCACTGGCCCCAATCACCCCTCAGGGCTTCTCCACCTCCCCCTGCTCCTGAGGGGCAATTGGCCAGCAGCTGCCTCTTGCACCCGTTGTGAGCACCAGAGCTACTGTTCACACCCACTGCCAGCACCAGGCACCACTCACACCCACAGCCAGCACCAAAGCTGCCCACTCGCACCTCGGCACTGGCAGAGGTGTGAGCGGGGCTGGCGCCATCAGTGCTTGGGAGTGGCGATGGCGGGAGCAGGGCTGCCAGCAGAGAGGGGACCTGGGGCCACAGTGGGAGGGGCCGAGCGGGGGTGTGGATGATGGGCTGAGACCCGCCTCTGTGCCCAATGCAGCCTCGCAGCTCACAGTTCCTTTCAAGGTGCATGAATTTGTGCACTGGGCCCCTAGTCAAGAATAAAGCACAGAGAGTAAAAGAAAAATAATCGATTTAAAAATAAAAATATATATGTATAAAAGCTTGGGGGATAGACCAAGAAGGAAAAAA
This sequence comes from Corynorhinus townsendii, assembly GCA_026230045.1. Classification (NCBI taxonomy): domain Eukaryota; kingdom Metazoa; phylum Chordata; class Mammalia; order Chiroptera; family Vespertilionidae; genus Corynorhinus; species Corynorhinus townsendii. Next base: position 162,984,459 of record JAPDVU010000001.1, on the reverse strand, counting down.
TATATCTCTAAAAGACAACATAAAATAAATGGAATACAGGTAGTATTCAAAGATAGAATAGTATAGTTTTCTAAAGTCAAAGAAAGACAAGAATACTCAGAATTGGGAAATGCCAGTCCTAAACAAGATAGGTAAAAATAAATTTATACTTAGAAACATTCCTAGTGAAATTGCAAAGTCATCAAAAAATGAAAATCTGAAAAGCAACCAAAGAGCAGAGTTTATCTTTGGAACTACCATTACAAGCACAACAAACTTCTCGCAATAGTAACAATAGTCATTAAATAACATATGTAGTGTATTAGAAGAAAATAACAATTGACTCTAAATTCAGAGAAAGGAAAAAATAAAATGTTCTTCATATGAACAAAAACTGAGACAGTCTACCATTCACAGGTCCTTGTTAAATGAACTGTTAAAAATTAAACTGTAGAAATAAAAAATTATAGAAGAAAATGGAATGCAAAAAGCAATAGTGATCAAAGTAATAGATAAATATGTAGAAAAACCTGAATAAACATTGACTGTCAGAAGTAATAATCACTTACTGAGTGGGAGGAGCTAAAATCAGGGTTATGCTAAGATACTAGTAATAAGAGCATGTTAGCTAGGGATGCCAATAAGAAGTTAAAATACTCTAATGATCTTGTATTGCTTGAAAGAAAAATAGGTATATTAATCATCTTTAGAGTTTCTTAAGTCAAAAGTACATATTTAAAAATGCCAGAATAACAAAGAGAAGTGGAGAGTATTTCAAACAAACTAGTAAAAGGGAAAATAAAGAAAACTTTGTCAAACCAATATAAAGCAAGTAGGGAGAAACAATGAACAATAACAAAAAAGGTCAACAGTAATCACAAAAGATGCTGTATAAACACATATCAGTAATGACAATGAAAGTAAATGATAGGGACTCAGATTGAATTTTAAAAATATATAATTATATAATACTAGAGGCCTGATGCACGAAATTCGTGCACGGGAGTTGGGGGGTGTCCCTCAGCCCAGCCTGTACCCTCTCCAATCTGGGACACCTCAAGGGATGTCCAACTGCCCGTTTAGGCCCCATCCCACTAAACAGGTAGTCGGATATCTCTCTCACAATCCAGGACTGCTGGATCCCAACTGCTTGCCTGCCTGCCTGCCTGATTGCCCCTAACCACTTCTGCCTGCCAGCCTGATCAATACCTAACTGCTCCCCTGCCAGCCCAATTGCCCCTAACTGCCCTCCCTTGCTGGCCTGGTCGCCCCTAACTGTACTCCCCTACAGGCCTGGTCGCCCCCAACTGCCCTTCCCTGCTGGCCCGGTCACTCTTAACTGCCCTTCCCTGCCAACCCAATTGCCCCTAACTGCCCTCCCCTGCTGGCCTAATCGCCCACAACTTCCCTCTTGTGGTGGCCACTTTGTGTCCACATGGGGGTGGCCATCTTGTGTGTTGGAGTGATGGTCAATTTGCATATTACATCTTTATTATATAGGATTTTAAGAGAATCAAATACACATTGGAGGTGAGAAAAATAGAAAACTAATAGTAAAATGGCATATTAAAAAGAATATTATCAGTAATTTAGAAACTAAAGAGGCCATGGAAAATTTGAAAATATCATATTGTTTGTGTCGTTTAGCTATTGCTCTATAACAAAGCACCCCAAAATTCAGAAATTTAAAAACATAAGTATTTATAATTGCTCATGAGTCTCAGGTTAGCCTAGAACTTGTGCTGACATAGACCAGGATGAACTGACCTTGACTAGACTCATTCATACATCTATAGTCAGCAGGGGTGGGCCAGGGGCTGCTGATCTAGGATGGCTTTATTTGTATGCTAGCTATTGGCAAAGGCAAGGGAGGGATGGTAAATGGACCATGTTTCTCATACAGCAAACTAACTTGGATAGTCGCAGGCTTCTAAGAATTTGGAAGGCCTCTCAAGGCCCAGGCTTAAAAGTGGCACATTGTCATTCCTGATTCATTCTATTGGCCAAACAAGTCACAGACCAACCTAGACAAGGGGGTGGTAAAATAGATTACACCTTTTCGTGGGAGGAACTACAAAGTCATGGCCAAGAGCACAGATATCGCTAGCGGCCATTAATGCAATCAAACTACCACATTCAGCAAGCACTAACAAAAATAAAGCCAATTATTTTTTTACACAGTAAAAGGCTAAGTGACAGATCATCCATCCATCCGACCATCCAACTGACTGACTGGCTGGTACATATGACATGCACTGGCAATTTAAAAGTAAATGTTGACTCATGCATACGCAATACATGTGAAGCTCTTGCTGGCACCAATGGCACACGTGTGTTTCCACCTGTCATTGTTGATTGTGAATTTGGTTGTTTTTGTTGACATTCTGAAGCTGAAAGAAAGTGACATCATTGGAAGAATATGTCTGAAGAACAACTATTGACACAATGTATCTCTGAAGGGAAATTAGTCAAGCACTCTGAAAATGTTTTTACTTTTAATGTGGTATACAGGGAGATATTAGAATAAGTTTAATCAATTTATCAGTCATAGTTTTTATCAATGCTCTTTTTATATCATGTTTTTGTTGTTGTTATATCATATTGTTATTATTTATTTATTAATCAATTTATATATTATTTTCATATACATTTTAATAATTTTCTTTCAGCTCTGACACTTCTATTATAAAGGACAAATAGTGATATTAAAATGTTTCTTCTAATTAATTCCTTTCAATATGCACAAATCCGTGCTCCAGGCCACTGGTTCTATATAAAAAAAGGCTAACATGCAAAATGACCAAACAGCAGAACGACCAGTCCCTATGACATGCACTGACCACCAGGGGGCAGATGCTCAACCAGGAGTGGGTCTTTGTTTGTCAGTGTGTTCCCACAGGGGGAGCGCCGCTCAGCCAGAATCCGGGCTCATGGCTGGCAAGCGCAGCAGTGGTGGCGGGAGCCTCTTCTGCCTCTGTGGCAGCACTAAGGATGTACTATTGATGGCTTAGGCCCGCTCCCCACTGAGGGATGCACCCCCCCACCGCCCGCGAGTGCATGAATTTCATGGACCAGGCCTCCAGTATTACTATAATATCAGAGAAAAGATGTATCTAAGGTTAAGAACAACAAGGAAAATGAGAGTCAATATATATTATGAAAAATGAACACCTCATAGAAAGCTATAACAATATCACATCTGTATCTACCTAACAAAAACAAGCCTAAATATTGACTGAATACATGGAAAATTTACAAATTCACAATTATAATAAGAGACCACATGACTTAATATAAAAGACTTAAAATTAATAATGATATAGAAAATGTGAATAGCAATACAACAGTTAATCTAATTTATATACATTGAATTCTACATGTGAAAATTAATGTATACACAGTCCTTTTAGGCTTATATTGGAACATTTACAAACTGACCATGTATTTGGCTCGAAACAAAGTACTAATGAATATGAAAGAATTTATATCATACCTACCATATTATATCTCTGATAACAAAGCACAAAAGGAGAAAAATTCTTAAAGTTATATTAAAAGAATAGCTACTTCCTCAATAATGATAGTACCTCTGCAAAAAAATAAATAAATAAACAGTAAAGAAACAAAGAAAAAAACCAGATACCTATTAAGTTGGAAATTTAAAAACACAGATGTAATTTATCAAAATTGAAGCCATAATATAAATTAGCAAAATATTTAGACCTAAAGAACAATTGAAGCAGGAATTTTAGGGGGACATAGGCAGCTTAGGGATTTTTTAGAATTGGGATCCATGGGAAAAGCGCTGGGCTGCAGACTGGGAGAAGGTACATTTCCATAACACAAAAAACCAGATGCATTTACATTTCCATAAGACAAGGAGGCAGCAACATGTATATTTACATAAGACAAGGGAACTGGAAGTAGCCAAGAAAGGTCACATTTACAAAATAAAGAGAAGGAAGCCCTTCTTTCAGAAGGAAGGAGGAGGGGAGAACCTCACACTTCCCATGTGAGGTTCAACCTTTGAGCCCAGGAGTTACTATAGTAACCAGTCTAAGGGAATAGTGACCAATCATTGGGGATATCAAGGCACCAAGTTCTGCAGCTTATATAAGCCGTGGGGAAAAAGAGCCCAGTGGGACTTTTTCCCCTCCCCACATGGGAGTCAGTTCAGGGACCCTTCTCCCCCTCCCCATGTGGCAGTCCGTTCTGTGGGACTCTTTCCCCTCCCCACGTGGGAGTCTGTACTTGTTCTTCAATAAATCTCCATCTTTGCTATACCACTTTCTGTCTGTGGATTCATTCTTCGATTCCGGCAGACAAAGAATCCGGGGTCCAGTCCAAAAATTCGGTATCGCAACGAATATATTGCACATCAATATTTAAGGGTGCAGCTAAAACAGTACTTAGAATAAACTGCATGGAATACCAACTAGCAATAAAATGAGATAAGTATAGTAGCTGATGTTAATTCAACACTAGTGCTCTATATAATTTCATTTAATCTCAGGGCAAACAACCCATGGAGTTAACTACTATCATTATCTTTATTTTACAGATGAGGAAATTGAATCTCAGAACTTCAACAATCTGCCTAAGGTTACACAGAGATAGGATTCAAACCAGGGACTTCGAACCTTAGAGCCCATGTGCTTTGTTAAAATGTGACTCTACTTTCATGGAAAGACCTCTAACACACATTTTTAAGTAAAACAGCAAGATTTATAATAATTCTTATATTATTTATTATAATTTATAATAAAGCACATTTATGTAATATGAGCAGCCCGGTGCATGAAATTCCTGCACGGGGGGTGGGGTGGGTGTCCCTCTCCAATCTGGGACCCCTTGAGGGATGTCCGACTGCCCAGTAGGATCGGGACTAAACAGGCAGTCGGACATCCCTCTCACAATCCAGGACTACTGGCTCCCAACTGCTTGCCTGCCTGCCTGCCTTCCTGATTGCCCCTAACTGCTTCTGCCTGCCAGCCTGATCACCCCCTAACCACTCCCCTGCCAGCCTGTTTGCCCCTAACTGCCTTCCCCTGCAAGCCTGGGCACCCCTAACTGCCTTCCCCTGAAGGCCTGGTCATCCCTAACTGCCCTCCCCTGCAGCCCTGGTACCCTCCAACTGCTCTCCCCTGCCAGACTGTTTGCCCCTAACTGCCCTTCCCTGCAGGCCTGGTCACCCCCAACTTCCCTCCTCTGCCGGCCTGGTCCCTCCCAACTGCCCTCCTCTGCTGGCCATCTTGTGACAGCCATCTTGTGTCCACATGGGGGAAGCCATCTTTGACTACATGGGGGCAGCCATCTTGTGTGTTGAAGTGATGGTCAATCTGCATATTACTCTTTTATTAGATAGGATAGAGGCCTAGTGCATGGGTGAGGGCCAGCTGGTTAGTCCTAAAGGGTGTCCTGGATCAGGGTGGGGGTTCCCTTGGGGCATGGGGTGGCCTGGGCGAGGGGCCTATGGTGGTTTGCAGGCCAGCCACGCCCCCTGGCAACCCAAGCGGAGGCCCTGGGATCTGAGATTTATTCATCTTCTATAATTGAAACTTTGTAGCCTTGAGTGGAGGCCTGGAACAGCCAGGGTGTGTGGAAAGCTTGGTTTCCTCCATTGCCAGGGAAACCCAAGCATTCTGCTCGCTCTGTGGCCACAGCCATCTTGGTTGGGTTAATTTGCATATTTTCTCATGATTGGCTGGTGGGTGTGGCTTGTGGATGTAGTGGAGTGGTGGTTAATTTGCATATTGCTCTTTTATTAGATAGGCTTGCATTGCAATATTATATATATGTATATAAACATGGATTTATGTAAACCAATATTTTATCTTAAGCACGGACATGGAAGTGAGGAGAACACAGGGTGAAAGGAGGTGTTCAAAAGGAGGTATGTGTGTGTACTACATACGTACATTCCAAATATGTCCTTTTGATAGTGGCAGAAATATTATATTGGGGACCAACTATAATTATAAGAAATATTACTCATGCTCTGTTAACTGTGATTGTTTTGTTCTGATTAAAGAAGGCATATTCTAATCTGGCTGGGAGTTGCATGCAGGACCTGGGAGCTCACCTGGAAATGTGGCTCATCCTTCCCACCTGAGAGCTGCCTATTATCATGGAAAGATTAACAACCTTGTTGCAGAAGCCAGAACTGCTAGCCCTTTGCATATTGTCAGCTCTTTGAAGACTCCAGCCTTTGTATACCTGCAGGCCTTTGCAAATCTCCAGCCCAGCCCGCATTACTTGTAAACTGTCCATTTGGCATACCCTTTTGTCTACTTCCCCATGTAATCTTTGTCCTTCTACCCAATATAAGCAGCTGGCTTATGGTGGGATGCAGAGCAGGTTTTTGTGAATGACCTGCTGCTCTCCCATACTGCCTGTAGTATTGGAATAAACAAACATATATGATTCAACCCTGTTTCTGCTTAATTGGCTCCAGTAGTGACAGGCAGCTCAGACCCACTGACTGGTTATACTTTGGCATGAATTTTATGACTCCAGGATTTAATTATTTTCATAATGAAACAGTCCTCAAAGAGCTAACAATGATTTCATTATATAAAGATTAATTTATTTAACACACTAACTGTGTACCAGTCAGTATCTACATTCTGGGATACAGCCGTGAGTAAGATCATGGTAGTATCCCTAAAGAAAATTAGAGTCTACTGGAACATGATGGGTCTGAGGGCTCTAAATTCAATCCGAGATGGCAGATGGCAGTGGCTAATACAAAGGATTTCTAGAGAAAAGCGAATTCATAACTTACTTAAAAATTCAAAACCTCAGTTGGTATCTAAAGCCCTAAAGCAAAATTAGCACGATTGTAACAGAGTGAACAGCGAGTAGGGAGATGAAGATAATTTCCCCCCTTGAAATCACCTGCATGTATTGCTTTTTAAACTATGTAGACATCTTTTTTCCACTGTCACTACACGATCAAAAACTCTTTCTTGTAATATTCACCCTACCCTGGCTTATACCTTAAGAAAAGTCACAGAACATGCATTCCAAAGGGCTTGATGGGTTTCCTTTTGAAACTTGGGAAGCATTTCACCTTGTTCTGAATTTGTTATTCTCATACTTTGTTGCAGCTTTTGAATGGAATTCCCAATTTAGCTGACAATTACAGAGTAGGCAGGCAAATTCGCTAAGTAGTTATGCCTAGAAGGTTCCATAAAAGAGTAACTAACACAGACCATCAGAGCACTGGATTGACTTAGTTTCTGAGAAAAAGGTCAAAAACAGCGGAGAATGTCACATTTGATTGAAATCCAAAATACTTAACCCACTGAGGTACAGAAGAGTAACATATGAACCATCAAAATACTGTCATTTTTATTATATTTCTAAAAACCTGTACAATCAGTTTGGGCAAGTAACAGTATTAGGGGGAATAACCCGAAAAATTAAAGATGGCAAACATTTGACATATTTTAGGTGGTCAAATGTGAACCCTTAACAAAAATGCTTTCCAGAGTATTTTGTATTTTAAAAAAAAATTTCCACTGTCATTTTCTCAATACAGTTTCAGAATAAAAAAGAAAATATAAATAAATCAGGTTAGATAGAAAAACAGACACCCAAAATAGTGAAATAACTTAACCGGGATCATGCAGTAGGATGCAATGCTTCTGTTATGGCAAAAACAGAATGACAAACCTATTCCTTCTGAGCCTTCTTTGCCCAGATGATCACCATAGTACAAATTTAATTCCATCCCTTGGGAGGCCCCAAGTTACCTGGGTTTGATTGCTGACTTTACAAATTGGAAGATCCACTTGAGGCTAGTTCTCATAGTCTTGAATAGATTTCCAAAGTCTGAGGCAGAGAAAAAAAACTAGTTATCTATACTGGGTATTTGTACATTTCCTGAAATTTTTTTACTTTAGTTTCTTAGTAACAGAGGCACATATGACTAGAGACAAAAATAACATACCTTCTGATTAAAAGATGTTACAGTGATGCTGTTCTTTTGAGAATTTTTGTTTAGCTTCTGATAAGAGAGAAATATGCTGAAGGGATAAGAGAGAATAAGTTTCAATGCATTGACTTGAGTCTTTGTCAATAAATCCTATCCCTTAGGCTAGTTAGTCGTGAATATCTAATCACCCCAATTCCCTCTTTTGTGGCCTAGGGAAAATGAGACGCTGTAAATATTTATAAATGGCAATTGTCTTTACAAACAAACTATGCTATTTTCTGGTGGGATGGAATGCAAATGAGGTTGAGCAAAATAAATAAAAGCTCCAACTTGCTTTTCCCAGGAAAAGTGTATCCTGGAACCCTTGGCACTTTTCTATCTTGGCTATTTCTATACTAAGGAAAAGTTGAGCTAAAGTACTGTAAAACAATGAAAAAACTCAAAGAGCAAGAAACATGTGCAATACTTAGGAGGGGTAGGATCATCAGTCTAGGATTTTGGGGAAAAACTGAAGAGAGAGAAATCACAGAGTTTATAATCTAGTTATGGGGAGAAACCCTACACACATGAAGTGACTTACTGGGCAAAATATTATTATCAATTGTAAACTAAAATGCATGAAACTTCCATTAACCATCAACATTAGGCAATTAGCATGAGCTGTAATTAACTTGATTTTTTCATTCATATGTGTTTAACTTGGAGGTGAGAGGGATTGAGAAACAGCACAAACACATTTTTATTGTTTAAAAACTATTCACCACCCGCTTCCCTCTGGCCATCACCACACTGTTGTCTATGAGTTATGTATATATGTTCTTTGGCTAATCCCTGAGGACATCTATAATAATGTCAACAATAAAAATTAAGAAGAAAATTAAATTTTTAAAATATTCAAAATGTGCTTTTGGGACTTTGCTGTTTAGCAAGTAAAATATAAAGTGAAACAGAAAATTTAGGGGGTGAAAAAGATAGGTTTTAGGAAATTTTGGAAATTAAGGGGACCATGGAGGAAGCATAGGGCTGCAGAGCAGCAGGAGGTATATTTCCATAGAATAGGGAAGCTGAAAAGCTGCTCCCTCTATAGAATGAGGGAGCTGGGAATAGCACAAGGTCTATATTTACAAAATAAAGAGAAGGAAGCCCTTCATCCAGAAGTAGAAGAAGAAAGCCCAAAGGGAATAGGAAAACAATAAGGAAGGGTGGGGGGGGGGGGTAGGTGGGGGGAGTGAGAGCTGAGGTTTGACCTTTGAGCCCAGGAGTAACCAGTCTAAGGGAATACTGACCAATCAGTGGGGATACCAAGGCACCAGATCTGCAGCCTTTATAAGCCATAGGAAAAAGGAACTCAGTGGGACCCTTTCCCCCTCCCCACATGGGAGTCCATTCTGTGGAACACTTCCCCCTCCCTATGTGGGAGTCTGTACTTGTTCTTTAATAAATTTCCACCTTTGCTACACCATCTTCTGTCTGTGGATTCATTCTTCAATTCAGGCGGACAAAGAATCCGCTTCCAGTCCAAAAATCCCATTTCAAAAGTAACCATGGGTATTGGATTTTGGAGCTCCCATTTCAAAAGAATTGAATGCACTGTTTCCATTAATCAGGATTTGGTAAAGACTTGAGGCTATCAAGGTGAAGATCAGCAAAATATTATAGAGTTGCAGATTAAGAAGTGATGACAGAGTCCCATAAATGCTGCATGTAATGAATGATCATACTCCAACATTCTTTTATAAAAAATATATGTTCATTTTATTAACATTTTCTTTAAAAATAAAGTATATAAAAATATTACAGTTTATCTAAGATTCAGGTTAATTGACCTAACAAAGTTATCAAAAATATAAAGGAAAGATTCATAGAGAATTAATGCAATTAACTCAGACATTAGACTTGAGTCATGAGTATGAAAAGGTCAACTGGGATTTTTGATACTCATAATATTAATTATAACATGTTGGACAAAGTAGGTTTATTCACCCAAAACTTATTCCCCAAAAAAGTTTCTTCCTTGCCTTCCTCTGTTCTACCATTTGGAAAGTGGGATATTCCATTTCTCCAGCTTCTCTTCTAACTAAGGTGGCAGCCATGTGACACAATGAGAGGTAGGCAGAATTCTGCTCAAAAGGCTTCCCTTCCAGAATAAAAAGGCAGGACATCACAAAGTACTGTTTTCCCCTTTTTCCTGATTGCAATGCACAAGATGCTTGAAGATTCAATAGTCATCCTTATACCAGTGAGTCAAAACAGTAAGAAAAAGATGAAGAGAACTCTGACACATGAGCCCTGGTATTATGAAGATGTTACTTCATTGCTAGAAGCAACCCTTTGTAATTTTTCATCACATGCAAGGCCAAAAAACCCTAACAGACACCTTTTTTTGAAGCTATTGTTTAGTCTGGTTCTTATAGATGACTGCACCCCTAATAATTAAAAAATGACTCTTATTTTACAAAGTTTTATAGAGGCACTTTCCCCTCTACTAATAACTCATTGTTTCTAACTGCAAACTTGTGCGGTAGACTAAGTAGTATTAGTCAGAGAAATAGTGACAACAATTATATTAATAATAATATCTTAGATTTATAGCACTTATTATGTGCTATCAGTATGCTACATGTTTTATAAAGGATTCTCATAAAAGCCCTGGTCTTATTAAAACACCCTCAAGAATTTTTTAAACTATTAGTTCCAAAAACATATCACAAATAGTTCTTATGTACAATAAAATTCAATTCAAAGTGCAAATAGTTTTGAAAAACAATTTCAAGAAACATCAGTAAGAGGCAGTTAGCCACATTTTAGTCCCTTGGAAAGAGAGGACATCTTCCTTGCACGCTGCCCACTGAGCTGGACTGGGTGTTGCTCCTCTGCCCCAAAGTAGAATTTCAACGATTCATCACACCTCTTTGCCACGTTCTATTAGAGTTTTCTCTCTGTCTCCCAACAAGATTTTCTGTGCCTCTTTGTATTGAGTGCACCTAGAATACTTTACCTAACATTGGAAGTATTCAACAATATTTGTCCAGTAAACAAATAAACAAACCTTTAAAATCATTGCCTTCAACTTTCTGTGCTGCAATAACCCTGCTCTTCCTCTTCAATTGTTTCACTGGGTTATACTGTCCTTGACGTTTGTCTCTAGCTGTTGAGAAAAATTGGAAAAGGGCTTATAACAATTTGACTTAGTGATTGTGGGGACCGGTGCACCTCCAGGATGTTAGTATATTTTAGTTAAAGTGAAACAGAAATTTTAGGGGGTGAAAAGATAGCTTTATATTTATAAAGATGGTGAGCCTCTGATGTTCTGTCCCCTCACCAAAGACAAAGAAGCCAAATAGCAAGTTTGATATGGAGTCAAATTACTTGTTTCACTTAAGGAATTGCCAGTTCAAACGCAACAGTAAATATTCTGTTTGTGATGCACAGTTTAAGTCCAGATTATGTGTCTAAAAAGTGAAATTATTTCTTCCCCAATTAAGGCTTTCCTATATAAGTTGCTTTTTTTCATCATCAAAATAATAGTGATTGTTTTTCCAATATCCTATAAAATAAAGGACCATCACTCCAACACACAAGATGGCCGCCCCCATGTGGACAAAAGATGGCCACCAAAAGATGGCCAGCAGGGAAGGGCAGTTGTGGATGATCAGGCCAGCAGGGGAGGGCAGTTGGGGGGGACCAGGCCTGCAGGGGAGGGCAGTTGGGGGGGGACCAGGCTAGCAGGGGAGGGCAGTTGTGGGTGATCAGGTCAGCAGGGGAGGGCAGTTGGGGGGGACCAAGCTTGCAGGGGAGGGCAGTTGGGGGTGACTGGGCTGGCAGGGGAGCAATTAGGTGTCGATCAGGCTGGCAGGGGAGTGGTTAGGTGTAGACAGAGCCTGGGAAGGCACACGGGCATTTCTTTAATTATTGTCAGCTGAACCCAAGGCGACAGGCAAAGTCGAGTCTTGGATACACATTTACCAAAAAGGCAGATGTGTTATCAGCACTGACTCTTACCTTTGCCCAGGTGTTGGGGAATGAGTTTTGATATGTAAATCCAGTCAAGCACCAGGAATGCTCAGGCCTACTCAAGAATGCAAATAATTTCCTTTGTCTTGACTATTTGATAAAACTTCCTGGTATTTGGGGGTATAAAATAAACGTGCTGTATCGGCTTTGGGTCATTGTCTCTCCAGCAGAAGAGGGCAGTGGTCCCACCCAGTTCCCAGCTTTTTCCTTCTATTTTGTGTCTTGTCTCTTTCTTTCTTTCTTTCATTTCTCAATCCCCAGCTGCCCCTATTCAGGAACTGGACCCACTCTCTAGCCATGCTGGACAGGGAAAGAGAGAAATACAGTTAGGGAGTGATCAGGCTGGCAGGCAAAAGCAGTTAGGAGCAATCAGGCAGGCAGGCAGGCCAGTGGTTGGGAGCCAGCAGTCTTGGATTATAAGAGGAATGTCCAACTGCCCGTTTAGGCAGTCGGACATCCCTTGAGGGGTCCTAGATTGGAGAGGGTGCAGGCTGGGCTGAGGGACACCCCTCCCCCACCCCCATGCACAAATTTCATGCACCAGGCCTCTAGTATATATATAATACATGTATATCTCACACACACATATGCACATATACATATAATTTAAGAAAATATTTGGTCTACAACATGTATGTCAGAATTAATAAAACTGTTACATTTCAACCTCAAGACATTAAATATAATTACAAGGTCAATGAAACCCCAAAGTTGGTAAAAAATTCAAATTTTAAACTCTGAATCCTTAAAATTAATAATTAGCATTCATAGTTCTGCTGAATTTGTCCTTTATATTTGCTCTCATAGTGTACCTTGTATATTGATAAATCAGCATAATTATTCAAAATTCAAGGAACAATATTTGTGTCTTTGACAACTGTATTCTTTGGAATAATCTCATACGTAAGTTTTTAAGTAAAGGGTTATGTAACTGCTATTGGTCTGTGTATTTTTTAAGCCATTATCAATTTGCAATTATATGCTTTTTAAAACGTATTGAGACATTTGACCAATAAACATAAAAGGAATAAAGGAAGGAAACTGTTATTGCTATAATTATGTCACAGGTCTGAAAAGCTACTTATGAACAGAATTTTTGGACAAAAAGTTATTATAAAATTACGGTTTCATGCGGTTAAACTGCACATGTTTGGGATTATATTATATAAGGCAACAAAATTGTGAGCATCATCTTTCCTTTCTTCCTTCTGAGCAAGCAAGATCCCAAAGTAGCTTTGAGGATACTTTATTTATGGGCCTGCTAGTTCAGGAGCCACAGGCCCATTCATCATGCTCCTGCTTCGTGCCATCTGTTATAAATAAATATCCCTGCCTGCAACTTTCTGTCGGAGCATGTGTTTACTGTTATGCAGATGAATGCAATATGGGAAGACATTAAAGTTAAAAAAGAGAAAAACTGCTTTTGAAAATGTCTATCGAACGTATATATTCCTAGTACTTATGTACAGAGGTTCAGATCACAGGAAGGCCCATAGCCCAAGCAAGCTCTGACTCACAACTCCTTGTTCAGCTTGCGGCTCCCTGGGGAAGAGGTGAACACAACAAGCAGGGCAGAGTGGCCAGGTAATAAGAAGTGCACAGCAGGAGCCTTCTTCCCCCGAGGCCTTTTAGCCATTTCACACCACAGATTGCTGTGACTTTAGGAGAGAAGGACAGGTAGGCAATGCGGGAACAGTGTTAGGGAGCTTTGAAGGCAGCAGTCAGCGGCCCAGCTAACCGGTGAGAAGCAGCCTCCGGGGGCCTGCGAAAAGCAGAGTTGACATGGTCAGAGCTCTCAGCGCAGTAAGTGTCGAAAATGTGTGAAGTGGAAAGACCCTGGAAGGTTGGAAATCAAGCCAAACAAACAAAAACTGGATGACAGTGACTCTGAGTAAGAAACCCTACGCCACCTCTGGATCCAGGTATTGAGTGCTCACACACACCTCAGACAGTGCAGGCCCTTTCCTCCTACAGCACCTCATGCAACCTTTCATCACCTTCCCAGAATTCCCGCAGACCTACACGTCCGGAGCAGCGTATAGCCACAGCACACCGTATTTCAGTCAGTCGAGTTATCTGTAACCCAGTATGTCCCTAAAAAAACATAAGCTCCAGAAATATCTCACAGACTTTCTAAAGGCACGAACTGGGCTATTTCCTCAAATAAGAAAATCAACAAAATTAGAATGAGCAATCTCAAGATATTTATTGGACGTTTGGTTGCTTCAACTGATTAAGGTTAGAGTACATACAAATAACCATACATAACATTGATTATTTTTTTATCAGTAGTATCTATTGAAAACATAACTTTTCAGTGGTGAAATGGAGAAATTTGGTACTTAATGGAGGTAATTTCATCTTAAACAGCTATTTACAATCATGATTTGTTCTTCATGCTGTAAATTTTAAAACCTGTATAACCTGACTGTGAATGTATTGGACGTACTTGTAGTTCATGTAGAATGTTTTGCTCCATAAATCTGTATGAGGAAAGGGCGCTTCTCAGTTAACAGAAGAGAATAAATGATTTCCTATCTTCAAGACAAATATCAACCCTCATACCCAGGATGTCATTAAAGACAGTATATTTTTCAAAGAATCTCTTTCAAAAAAGAGATTTAATATTCTGTGATGTTTTCTGTTAGTCATTTCATTATTTCATTTAAAGATTTAATTCAAGTATCTTTCATGTGTTACCATTATTTATTTTTTCATATTTTTATTAATTTTAGAGTGAGAAGAAGGAAGAGGAAGAGAGAGATAGAAACTTCAAAGAGCAAGAAACATTGATAGGCTGCCTTCTGCATGCCCCATTCTGGGGATCAAGCCTGCAGCCCAGGCATATGCCCTGACTGGGAATAGAACTAGCGACCTCTGGGTACATGGGATGATGATCAGACAAATGAGCCACACTAGCCATGGCCATTATTTATCTTTAGTACAAGATTTCTCCTTGAAAATAGGTCCTGATTCTTTACTTTTTTATTGGACTTCAATATTTCTGCTTGGATATCAGAGAGTTTGTGGTTGGATTTGAATGGAAAAAAAAAACAATAACTTTCATTAAACTCAAATATTCTCACTCTAACCAATTTGTTTTGCTTATAGTATTTTACAATTTTGAAGATTTTCAACAATACTTTTTTAAATAATAATTTTAAAACTGTTTGTTATAAAAAGTAAGTTGCTGATAAGAAAGCACCTAAAAGTATTCATTATCAAAGTTCTTGATTTTGGGGGTGTAATAAATTTTAAAAGTGGTAAACACTAATTAATTGTAGGACAAATTAATAGGTGCCCAATTATACTCCTAAATAGACTCACAGGTCAGAAGTATAGACATTACCTGTGTATTTTGCCCATGGAAGCATTAGCAATTAAAAAAACAACTTTTACACCTGGAACCTTTAAAGTAGCAGAGTGAATTATACTTTTAACCCTGAGGCTCATTTAAGTGGAAGCAAGGGCGGGTACTGAAAATGGGCTTTGCACTAAATAAAATCAACACTTGAGTGAAGTTGTGTACACTTGAGCATCTGTGACAAGACATAAGGAGAAGGTCTGCAGGGTGGGGTGCAAGTTTCAGGTCTTGCTCTTTTCTCCTTTAGCAACCAGGCAGAGCATTTCTTCTTTTCTTTGCACCTGAACGGTTTGTGGGATGAAAGATGGCATGTAATGAAACTGATAGTAGCTTTCCAGTGAATGAGAACAATCCCTTCTATCTGAGAGAAAGAATGTCAGGTCTGCAAAAGCCAAATGATCCCAAGTTCCCAGGAGGAAGAACGCCCCAAGTGACTCCAGCACCTTGGGTCCCCTCCCCAAACAAGCCCAGTGCTGCTATCAGTTTTGATAAGCAGGCTTTCCTCACCCATGAGGCTATAACATGATAATGTCATTCAATAACCCTCACACCCTTTCCTGCTATTTGTCCAGCACAGGAAACTGAGGATTTTCTTGTCGTGTGGACACAGCGGAAACATCTAGCCAGCAAATACTGACCCTCGCATGCAAACAGACCCATATCCTCTTTCCGCCTGACAACTTCCTTCCTGCATGCTAAGAACAATCTACCCTTCATTTTTTTCCGGACTTTATACTGACTACTCTGAAAGCCCTTGGGGAGAAGACCAATGTAAACTTCCACTCAATAGCTGGATTCTCAGACAAATAGGCTGACACTGAACTTCGTTGAAGGCACTGAAGATGTCCAGTAAATATGGTGACACAGTATTGGGTATAGTGTCCACATACCGCAAAGAGAGCTTGTGCTTAGACAATTGCCTGAAGGCTTTGGCTTGTATCAACAACCGCACTAGAGATTTCAGACCCCAATCTAGACTACTTACAATGTCATAGGCCAGAAAGTTCTCTTCTCCACCTTTACTGCAGACCTGGACCTGATAATATTTTGTGTTCTTCAAACCTGGGGCGTGAAGACAGACAGGTTTAGACCCAGAGAGGCAGAGGACATTATAACTGCACACCCAAATTTTCAACTAAATCCATTTGCTCACCCAAGCAGCTTAAGTTTGCTGGACATATTCAAAATTACTATTTGTGCTTGAGCTGGGCAGCAAGACCTGGTGAAGTAAGTTATTTTGCTGGTTATTCATACCTCACATCTCAAGCAAGGACAATGAGGTTTTTCAAATTTCTTTCTGAAATACTGAAAGCAAAGCCTGACAGTCAAAAACTTTTCCTGTGTGTATATTGACCTATCAGAATATCTACTTGATATTCAAAAGGCAAAGAGCTCAAACTCTGCCACCTAACTCAAATCCGGGGGGGGGGGGGGGGGGGGGGGATTGTTACTAGGCAGCCTTTGCAGCCTTCTATAAAATCAGTTTCTTACAATTTGAATGTTTATATTGAGCAAAGTTAAAAGGCTCATTTAATACTGCTGTCAATAATTTCATTTGGTTTAAAACATTGTATTTCCTGCACAAGCCCAGTATCAGTATATGCGCGGCTAAAGCTCAGGGCTGTATAACAGCGGGCCGGAGAAGGCTATAAGTTGAAAGCAGTGTTGCCAAGCACAGTCTGCTGTCACCAGCTGCCTCTCACCTCATATGTCCCCAAGTACTGTCCAAAACTTCCACATATAAAACAATACCTAGCAATGATAGAAGAGAATAAACACTGTTACTTCTTTATGGCAGTTGTTAAACTGTAAAGAACATTCATGGCCAAATACCTTTGATCAGTTTATCTACCTGATGAGTTTTTAATGTCTTTAATCTGCACACAGCAGGTTATTTGAACACATAGGATAGTAAGGATGTTAACAAGCACTTCGAGTGCTGTCATCAGTATTCTAGTGAGGGAGGAACTCAGTCTTCCAGTCCCAACCAATGACTCATTTGATTATACATTTAATCACCATGACCAAACAGAATAAACACAAAAATAATATGAAAAGTATTCCAAGCACTTCAATGCTGCTTTTTTGCTAGGAAATGTTCTAAGGGTTTAGCATAGATTATACCATTGAAACCTCACTATAAACCTAAAAGGCAGGTATTATTTTACAGTATAATATTAATAGCTGATACTTACCACTTGCCATGTGCTAGGCACAGTTTTTAAAGAACCAAATTAACCCTAACAGGAACTCTGAGATGGAAGGGTTATCCTGACTTTTACAGATGAAAAAACTGAGACAAAAACATCTTCCCCACAGCCTAGCACTGGTAAATGGTGGGGCTAAGGCTAGGAATCAGGGACCCTGAAAATTTAAAGCTTACAACCTTGAGTGAGTCATTGAGTCACAGGTTCCTCATCTCCAACACAGGTCTAAGAGGAATTGCCCTTCTCCCTCACATGCCATTATATGGAGCAAATGAGAAAAGGTGTGTGAATAATTAACTTAGAACTCCCCTTGTCCTTACAGCACACAATTTCAAATCACTAGGGCTAAAAGTCAGTCTGTATGTCAGTTATACATAAAAGCCACATTTCTCCTCTGTGGCTTTTTATTTCTTCACTTCCTTTAACAACTTCTGACATTTTCATAAGTTTGTTCAAAAGAAAGCAACCCATGCCATTTTGAGAGCAAAGAGCAATTCATAATTGACTGGGTAAAATGTCAAGAAAAAGAAGAAAAGGAAGAGCACTGGTGTTGGTTGCAGCTATGAAAACAACCCAGTATAAACGAAAGTTCTTGGAAAGTACTACAGGAGAGAATCTTATGCTCAAAGATGCTGCTACATTGGCTCTGGGGAATCCAGGAGGCGCTGATTGGCCCATTTTAGTTCATGCTTCCTGAGAGAGGCCTGATCTCAGAGGGAGGGCAGAATAAAGTGGGGACACTCAATGTCTCTATTATAGGACTCCAGTCTTAGGGAGGAGCCTCCTGCTATACCCCACCCCCCACCCCCCCACCCCACCCCCCCATACACACACAAGGCCCCAATCCCAGGGAGGCAGCTCATGGGAATACTGACCCTCCCAGGGTTGAAGAATGGCACATGTAAATGAACACATACACTTCTGAGAGGCTCCTCAGCTTGGTTTGGAAGATGAAATGCCAGAGCTACAGAGATTTTAGTAATTTTACATATTATCTGCCTCTGTTCTCCCTTCCATAAGGATAGCTGGATGGTGACAATAGTGAATGTTTATTAAATGCCTCCATGGCAAAGGACTGTGCCAAGCAATCCAGATTATTTCTTTTAATCCTGACCACATCCCTCAGTGTAGACCCTGTTATAATCCCCATGTTAAACCTGAGGAATTTGAGGAACAGAGAGGTTAAGGGGGTCCAACTTATTAGTGACAGAACTGGGATACAAATCTTCCTCATTGGATTTTAGCTTCACACTTTGATAGCTCCTAAGGGGGTAAAGGGTGAGTTTATCTCAATCAATCAACCAATTTGAGGTATAAAGGGTTAAACAAGACTGGCATGCCCTGCCTGTCAACATGGAGCTGATTATCCAGAAGAGAAAATAGAGATGGAGCAAATAATCTGAGTGCACTGAAGCTTACCTACAGGTAAATACATGGGCTAACAGAGCTTTCTTAAGGACCTGGTCCAGGGGAAGCAGCCTTTTGGTGGAAAGAGGGAGATGAGTAAGCAGTAAGTAGACAGAGGGAAAACGAAGGGCCTTCCAGAGAGAGGCAGTGGTGTGTACGTAAAGTCAGGAAAGAGTATTTCAATTCAAACCAACTCCATACAGCCTTACCCACCTGGCTATTCATACACAAAGGATGACAGGGTGTTCCGAATTATATAAAGATGGGTAAGGGGAAGCCACCCCTTCAGAAGCCCACAATCCAGTGGGAAAGACTAAACCAGACATGAACACAAGGAAAACAGTGGTAGGTGGCATAAGGAGATGGCAAGCAAGATACCAAGAGAGGGCAGAGAAAGACATTAATATTGACACACAGGAAAGTTTTTAACTGGTCCTTGAAGGATGGGTATAATTTTCAAATGTGGTGAGTTCTTTACTGTTAAATGGGGAGCGAATGGGAGATTAGAGGTTGGCCCAACAGGTGAAGGCTCTGCAACTCCCAACCCTATAAAGTGAGAATGAGACCCCAAACTGAGGGAATCAGGTAGCTAATGAAAGTTGTGGCATGGAGATGACAGCAGAGACAGCCAACGGGAGAGAAGGAGGAGGACTGTGCTAAGTCCCTGACATTGCCCCCAGTTGGCTTTTATCTCCCCGGAAACATGTGGTGTAGAGAGGGCAGGCTGAGTTTAAACAGCAGAAACAAGACTGGATCAGACAGCTGCACCCTAGGCAGCAATGTGAAAAGAACAAAGAGGTTGAAAAGAGAGCATGAAAAGACATTATCATACTTCAGAGAACAAGAGCAAAAAATGTAGTCCTCAGACCTTTTTTGTAGTGGGGTCCACGAAGCCCCTGAAACATAATAACTAGTCACTACGTGCAAAGAGAATCTGAAAGTCCATGAAATATATACACGGACTGCACAGAAGCAGAACAAAGTAAGATGGAAAACATGAACACAGTAAAGAGAAGGAAGAAGCTGGAGAACTGACCTGTAACTAATAAAAATGTCAGTTCCCTCGTACTATATACTGTAATAAATAATAAGAGGCAGAAATACACCTGTACAATGTGCCTGCAATAAATAATCACAAATAACAAATATTTGTAGAATTATTTATAGGGCCTGAAGCATGTATTTTGACAAATATTATTTCAACTAATCTTGTAATCCACCTTGTGAGATAAGTGAAAATCAAGTCAAAATAGAATGCCAGTACTTAACTATTGAGAGATAAATGGCCAGTAAATAAGACTTTAAATACCTAAATCCTTTCCTAGACCAAACTAAAAAAGAGAGAAAGAAAGAAAAAAAGGCCAAGGGGACAAAGAGCAATTTATTCCTCTCTGGGGCTTTGAGGCCAACATTGGCATGGACCCTAGCCTTCTGGTGTAGGCCATGAGGAAGATTTGTTTTGATCTAGCAGAGAAGAATAAAGCCAAAGCAATTCTAAAGGTCTATATTGCCTCTACCCCCCAAAGCCTGAAGATCAGATCTTACCACGGAGGAAAGGCCCATCTAGAATGCATGTGCCATAGGAAGTAGTAGAAATCACAAAAGCAAGAGAGTGGCTGCCCCGATCCCAGTGGCTGCTTGGGAACCTCTTCCATGTCGCTCTCACTTCAGCGGCCAGGTGGTAATATGAAAGATGGCCTGTTCCCCAAAAGGGAACTTATCTAACCTCATGGGACAGGGTGAGGGGATCTAAAAGGGCCACATTCCTGTGTGAGCCAGTCTTTAAACTGGTACAGCCCTTAGCACTGTGTCCACAAAATGAACCTAGTATTTCTCTAAGGAAGCAGCCCTCAGCTTCTTTCTCCTGCAGAGTGTTAGTATCCTTGCTTCATAGTTGTCAGTGGCTTGACAAAGGACATACAATAATGAAAAATGAAACCAGAAATGGAATTCAGCTCTTGTACATCAAATTTCCTGTTCTCAGCTAAAATGAGAACTTCAGTGTTTTATTAAATCTTCATCATACGATTTATAAATTCACAAATAATACCTCTGGTTCCTCAGTCCCATCTTAAAAGCTCATTTTGGGGAGTAGAAATGCCTGAAGCAAGGCATATCTATAATAATAAAAGCATAATATGCTAATTAGACCAGACATCCTTCTGGACGACCTTCTGGATGAAGCCCGGGTCCTGGGTGCCAGAGGGAAGCCGGTGCCGGCATCCAGGGGAAGGAAGGCCTACTCTTGCACGAATTTCGTGCATCAGGCCTCTAGTATTAAATAAAAGAGCAATATTGTCACTATGCCGATGTCTTCTTTGAAGCATGTTGGTGCCCAAGGAGGAACTTTAGACCATGTTCTGATTCATGCTGCTCTCTTTGTGGAATGTGAGGAGCACATACAGTAGCTCTAGATCTGAGTCCACGTTATTCACTGATCTTGAAGCAGGGCCCCTAACTATTATGTAAACTTTGCAAACACAGGGAAAGCCCCAGAACTTAGAAATTTTGTTCTTAGAGTCAAAGTTCTGTATCAAGGAATTAGGATGGCCTGCCAATAAGTCGATGGTCATATTTTGGAAGCCATTTTAATCTAATATTCTGCCTCAGGAGAGGTTGTTTGGTTTTAATTCAATCCTCAGTGAGGATGGATGACCCAGCACATTATTTCTCTTGCTTCTAATTTAAGAATCTGGTACATAAAAGCATAGAGAGTGTGAAGGAAATGGATCGTGACCTTCTGACAGTTGGCATGATTTCTGAGGCAGGTGTCAGATAGGTTCATAAGCAACTATCTTGCCAAATCTTATCAAAACCTAAAAGACAAAAAGAGAAGAAAAAATACACACTTTATAATTGACATCAAAAAGGAAGTCATTTTATTTTTAGTACATTTTCTTTGGAGGGAGAGCCAACTAACTGGAAAGAATCCATAATTTAACCAACATCAGATCTCCTTACTACATTCCCCATTGAAACTTAATAAATGTTAGTTTCCAGATTTATGGACTTTACAGTTTTCCCCAGTTAATGATCAGCAAACACCTTTTATTACTTTAAATGAAAACAAAATGAAGACCTGAAATCTCATGATCAAGAATTGATTTCTGGCAGACAAGCAAAATTGTTTGGTCTATTTTTATGGTTGATATAATTGTATTCAAAACCCATAAACAACGTACATCCACTTTAATACTTTTTCAGCCCGTCTTTGGTCATAAACTTTAATTAAAACAAAACATCCCTTAGGTAAATCAAAGGAAGTGCCATTGAAATAATATAAACACTGAGAAAACCTTGGGCTGCTTCCATGCTCAAGTCTGATTAGATGGACAAGCACCAAGCACTTGTGTCAGTAGACCAACCAGTAGAGTTTGTGATTATGAGGACTTCCTCCAGTATTAAGGATCTCTGGCATCATTTCTGGGAAAAGTTGTGCCAAATATCTCTATTCCAAGAGAGGGTTTTCCACTTGGAGGCTAAGGTATCTCTAAAGGCTATCTTTCATGGGCAGGGTGTCCTCTATTTAGCTCTCAGAAGGCCTTTCTATCACAGGACTCAGACTGTCTGTCCCATTTGGCTGATGTCAGAAACTTATGCTAGTTATGGCAGAGAAAACATGTTTTCCATTATAGCCACACCAAAGTGTTGATTAAGGTGGCACATGTCAGACGTGGAAGTAGCCAGCATTCAAAAACAGTATAGACCTTTTACAGATGCTGAAATTGTTTCCAGAAAATTCAGCATCTCACTTATCTTTTTTTCCCCCCCTGTTCTTTTCTTTCTTTCTTTTTTTTTAAGATAGAAAACCTAGGGCTTATTTTTAGTTAGTACTTTAATCATGTTTGATTTTTTTTCCAACCACAGTCAGACATTTCCTTTGTGTTTGTGGTCAAAGAATCTTCTGATAATTGACAAGTGTAGAAGCAAAGATTTCTCTGTAAAGGGTGTTCTCTATAAGAAAATGAGTCTTAACCTTTTTAGAATTCTGAGTCCTTTTAAAAATCTACAAAAATTATGCATTCTTTCTCAGAAAACAATTGCGCAAGATTACAAGCCTATGTAGAACCCTACAGAGTTCCAAGGGTCTTAGGTTAAAGACCACTGTTCTAAGTGAAGCCAGATATAATCATATAGCTGGTAGATTAAATTTTTACTTATAGATAAAAATAGAATCCCTTTAGAGAATGTAAATACTAATGAGTCCTTGTAATGTAAGCAGATGTCAGGGGTTGGTAGAGTCTTCTAATTCTGAAAAGAGCTTATATATCCCAAAGGCCAGCAAGCCCTTATGCACAAGTCTCCTATGCAAGGCCAACTCCTTAGAGCATTTATTGATTTCCAATAACCCTTAGTGAAAACTACATTGCTTTTCTTTTAGGAAATAGATAGGCAGTTTCTAAAAGTGGCAATGACTAGGGTTGCCAGATTTAGCAAATAAAATAACACCCAGTTAAATTTGAATTTTAGATAAATGATAAATTATTTTTAGAATAAATATGTCCCAAATATTGCATGGGGCATGCTTACATTAAAAATTATTAATTGTTTATCTGAACTCAAATTTGACTGGATGCACTATATTTTAGCTGGCAAACCTATAATGATCCAATAATTCATATACACATCACTGGCTACATCTGACAGTGGGATCTGGTTTCTAATATTTTCTAACTATTAGTTGATGAGAATTACCACTAGATTTCACAACTCCATTTTAGTCAAAGTGAGTCAGAGTGATGAGACTGATATTTACCATTCTATTTTCTCACCTAGTAATATGACTGGTTTGTTAATTCATTTGTTCTTTTTTTTTCTCTCTTGCCCATAAAGTTGGTATTTGACAATCTTCAGGTCTTGACCCTGTCTATTCTTTATCCTTTCAAACTTTCTTTGCATTTTCATTTACTTTACCCAGTGACTCTCCAGTCTACATTGCTATTCATTCTATCTTCAGGCTGCTTTTTCCATTTTCCAGCTGGGCCTTTTGTCAGAATGGACTTATTAAAATGGACTGATAGCTCAACCTACAACCAAAAAGCAAAACATCGTTTGTCCTCTTATTTCCACTTTTTCCTTATTTTATATTCCTAATCTTAGTTAAATATCTATCTGTTAAATAACTTCCCAACACCTACCTCCTTTCATTTTGCTTTCCCTGTACTCTGGTTCAGATTCACATAATCTTTCTTATATTATAACTAGAGGCCTGGTGCATGAAATTCATGCACTCAGGGGGATCCCTCAGCCTGGCCTGCGCCCTCTCGCAGTCCCGGAGCCCTCAGGGGATATCGACTGATGGAGCCCCACTCCCTATGGGAAGCAGGCCTAAGCTGGTAGTCGGACATCCTTAGTACTGCCACAGAGGGAGAGGCTCCCGCCACTGCCGCTGTGCTCGCCAGCCGTAAGCCCAGCTTCTGGCTAAGAGACGTTCCCCTTGTGGGAATGCACTGACCACCAGAGGGCAGTTTCTGCATTAAGTGTCTGCCTCCTGGTGGTCAGTGCGCATCATAGCGACCGGTAGTTCCACTGTTCAGTCGATTTGCATATTAGTCTTTTATTATATAGGATATTAGCCTCAAATGTATTTCCCCACTTCCAATCATTGCCACAGTAGTGCATCTATATCATAGTCACATAATCTTCCCTTCCAATTTAATTATTTATTACATTTCTACAGTGGATATACAAAAACAATAACACTAATTTTTGTCCTCAAGAAAAGTACATTCCAGCCTGGCCGGAGTGGCTCAGTCGGTTGAGTGTCATCCTGTGCACCAAAGGATTGCCAGTTCAAGTCCTGGTCAGGGCACATGCCCAGGTTTTGAGTTCCATCCCTGGTTAGGGTGAGTATGGATCAATTTTTCTTTCTCACATCGATATTTCTCTCTCTCTCAGCATTCCCTTGAGTGAGGATTAAAAAAAGTACCTTCCAATACTAAATAAATGCAGAGAATTGAAGAAGAATATAATCACTATGACAGTAAATAGCACAAAGTACTGTGATTTTCTGATGCTTGAGTGAGAAAACACATGAACTGCATTTTTAATTGGATCAGCATTAGCCATTAAGCAGGGAGACTGCAGTTCCAGGCAGAAAGAATACATGTGCAAAAACATGGTAATATAAAAAATGTGACACTTCCAAGACATGTCAGTAGTCCAATCTGACTGGAACGTGGTTCTAAGAAAGAAGTGAGAGGTTGTATAGGTAGGAAGGGCCACAACCATGAAAGCAATGCAGAGTCTTTGAAGCACCTTATGCAGGGTGATGACATAATCATTTTGCATTTTGAAAAATGGTATGAAAGAACATGAAAAATGTGTTGCAAGTGACAGGCCTGGGGCAGGGATATGGTGAGAAGCTATTGCGGGGATCTCTGTGCTAATGATGAAGGTCTTTTCTGAGTCAGTAGCAATAGTGATACAAGGAATGGACTCAAAAGATATTTGAGAAGAGTTTCAATTACTTGGTGATGGATTGTATGTGAAAGGTAAGGAAAAGCATGTATTTGATTATATGATAGTTTAGCTGATTCCTACTGTCTACAGTAACAGTTTTCAACTGGGGTTATTTCACTCTCCAGGGAATGTGGGAAAGTCTGCAGACATTTTTGGTTGCCAGAGGTGGGGAAATAAGGAGGAGAAGAATGCCACTAAGCCAGAGCACAGAACAGATGCACAGGTCAGCCCCACACAACAAAGAATTACCTGCTTCAAAATACCCATAGTGCCAAGGTTGAGAAACACTGTTCTACAGCATTCAGAGGATTTCTTTCCCTAAAACATAAGGCTCCTCAAAAGATTTCCCAACTTCCTCTCCAGACTAAATTCCTATCGCCATGCAAGTGTCCTATAGGCCACCCATTCCTGATTTCCCAAACACGTTTTTCACTTTCCACCTTACCAATCTTGCTTCTACTATTATTCTCTCACCCAGGAACATTTGTTCACTCCTCCATTCCCACATGTGTCAAAATGCGACTAGTGCCTCTTCCTTGAGGTCTCTTAAAATTTGCCCTCTCTCCCTCCCTTGCATCTATTTTGTATGAGTCAATACACTGGAACTGGTAAATGTACTACTAGTTGATTAATTTGTCTTACCCTACTCCCTGAAGAAAGACTCTAATGGGCCAAGCACTGTGCCTTCAACAAAGTAAGCATTCAATAAATACTAGTTAAAATTAAGTACAATTTTCTAAGTCAGTTGTGTGAAATCATCAATGCCTAGGCTTCCCTTTTATTTATGTGGACAATTCAGAGTTGACAGATTCTCACCTATAAATGCTGAATAATGTATAGTGTCAATAAATGTGACCAGTACTTAGTCCTATATATAGTATATTGTACATGCTTAGAAAATTGAATATACTTATCATCACAGTCCAGGAAATATCTGAGTTTTGTCCTTATGCTCTTGTTCCAGTACAGGTTTTAGATTCGCTTGGTTGAAGAGATGTTTAAGATTCCTTATACATCTTTACACATTGATTTACCTGTCTACCAGGTGTTCTACATTGCCCTCCAACTGCTCATTCGAAGCTATTTAATTCTGCAATGCATGTTTCATTGCTGATATCCTTAGGAAATTTTTCTGCCTGGTAAAATAAAACCTGCTCCTTGTCAGCTTAATAGATGCCACTAAACTACCTCATGGAAACACTGAGAAATGCGAATGGCATGGGTGGCCAAGACTTTGTTTCTAGAGATTTACTATATTGCCTTTTGACTTTTACAAGACTTACTTAAGGACAAGGATTGAATATTGCTTAGTCCTCTGAGGGCCATACATTCATAACAGCATTTCCTTTGCCCATGCACTAATTCATTCCTCATCTCCTCAGAGACAGTTTCTTTTCTCCAAACCCTGTAAGATCTATGAAACTGAAAAGAACCTGTGAGCCTCCATGTTACTGTACAGGGTGAGGGCAGCTTGGCAGTTCTAGTTGCTGCTGCCATGTTTGGCCATGGGATATGTATGACAGCCTTAACAACAGATCGCAGACAGATCTGTAGCAGACAAGGTGATTTAGAAACTAAACCACTCTTCCAAGCTGTAGAGAAATTGTCTTTGTCATATATAGCTGGTAAAAAAGAAAAAAGAAGGAAAGACAAAGTATTTAAAGAGGATATTTGTGAATCCTCCAGACCAGGATGGCTTTGTGCACCAGATAAAAAATTTATGGCCCCTTTCACACAGACAGTTTCACCTTCATAGCAATTAGGTTATAAGTTTGAAGGCCATTTTGTCCTATGGAGAATGAAGGATGGACTCTAACCTTATTTATTCTGTCTTAACCTATAATTAGTGTCAATTAATATACTTGAAGGTAAATGATAAATAATGATAGGTAGATAGTTATAGATGATAGATAGATAAATAGATAGATAGATAGATAAATAGATAGACAGAAAGGAATAAAAAAAGAAAGAAAACAAAGCCCTAATAATCCAGTTCTTCCTGAGAAGATTAAAATTCAGAAGTGAAAAAGTCTGAATTTTTAATTGTTTTTTTAATTTTGATATAAGTGACAAATAAATTACATTCATTTCAGATTTAAAATATAATGATTCAATATTTGTATATATCGTGAATGATCACAACAATAAATTTAGTGAATATCCAAATTTTTAATTTTTTCTTGAAATAGCTATTCTAGCCAGAATTATAAGCTATTTTCTTCCATGCTCCTTCCACTGGATTGATATGGGTAAATACATTTTTGTTATTTATGCATGACCAGATGTGAACATATTTCACTATAGTATGAGACCCTGAAGACCCTGGATCCCATCTTCTTTTTTGACTTCATATCACTGGGCCAGGATCTTACATCTTTTAAGTGTCTAGTATATTATTTACTTTAATTTGGTCAAAATTGTGGTATGAAGACTGATATGGTCTTAAATAGCTCTACCAAACCCCTCTAACTAAAAGTTCTCTCTGTATATTGTTAAGTATTGAAATTTCAATATTCAAATGAAATTCTCAACTAACATTTATCATATGGATATAAAAATTGTCTTTCATAAAATTGAAAAAAAAGTATCAAAAGTTATTATCTAGAAAGAAAAATGGGGGAAATGAAGAAAATAATACCATAATAATAGTAACTAAATACATTCAACTGTATTAAAATAACAAAAAATAATAATATAGTTGAATTTAGTTAATTATATATATTATCCATATTTAGACTGTCCAAGTGCCTATTGTGATACAATAACATTGAAATGAAATCCAGGGCATTAAGCTGCAACTTTCATTCCCAAATGGGTACTTCTAACAGCATCCTTCTCAAAATATTCAAGTCATATTCAAGCTCTACATCAGGGTAAGTCCAGCAAGCACAAAGTGAAGCACTTATTTGTCAGTATATGTTAAAATATTAACAACTTTTATAACAATGGTTCTATATACATAGTCATGAAATACTTTTCTTCTGAGAACTTCTACAAACTGCTTTATCATAATCTTGAGGTGATCAAGGCAAACATTGTTCTTCCCAGTTTACAGATGAAAATATAAAGGTACAATATTTTCAATTCCTTGCCCAAGTACATCTTTTCAGTAAGAGGCAGAGAGAAGAATATAAATAGCAGAATGCTGACACATCATAAACATGCAATCATTTCAATCATTCACTTATTTTAAAATGATGTACTGAGAATTTATAATGAAGGAAAGAATAAAAGTCATCTGATTGTAAGTCTAGAGTTTTATCTTAAACATATACACAGTAAATTCAGAATTAAGGTGAAGAAAGTTATAGTGCGACAGCCAAAGTCCCCTTGGGGACTGAGGCATTCTTTACCCCAACTCAGAGATCATAACTATGTCCTCCTATAGAAATTGCCCTTGGCCAAAGAAAATTGTTTTGCCCAAGTTTATGTTCCCTCCGAGGGACAGCATATACCCAATGACTGGTCAATTCACTGGGGTCTTTGCCTCAATTTGGGAAATCTCTGAAGTATCATTCCAGCTTCAGCACTCCCAATGGGATTATCTGAGGCTGTTATGGCAACCACATTGCAGCTCAGCTTCTTCAGCTGCTGTATTGTGCTGCTTTTGATCCCACACTCATGTCCTTCCTGAGGACTCCTTAATATACCTTCTGCATCCCAATCTCCAATCTCAAGTCTCTTTCCCCAATAGTTTAAATTGGTATCAGAATCCTATTGGGCAGAATCTAAAATGGAATTTTCATTTCTGGATACATCAGAGTCCCATTGAATTTTAAGCTTCAGATATCTCTTGGTCACTTTGAGCTCCTCCAATTAAGAGGTCAGTAGATAAAGAAAACAGTCACTATCCTAACAGAGATAATTGACTCTGATAGTAAGGAAGAAGTAGGTCTAGTTTTACACAGAAAATGGGCAAGGAAGAATATGTTTGGTAGCTAGGTAATTCTAGGGCATCTCACAATCCATTGGCCAATTTTTATGGTGAATGAACAAGTACCTCAGCCATGGCCTGAGGAAAGTATGGTGATGGTAGGCTGATAGATGAGAGCCTGGTCATCATTCCAAGCAAGCCACCTGGAACAGCTGACTTGTTAATCAGCAGAGAAGGGAAGTATAGAATACATAGTTAAGAATGGAGATGATGAGTATCAGGTGTGGCTTTGAGACCAGCTGTCCTGATTGGGGCTAGAATTCCTCCAAACTTAGTGTTGAAAGTTTCCCCAGGAAAATAAACCAATCAGAATTGAGCAGATCTTCCCAAATGGGGTGAGTTTATTATATGAAGAAAGCAGATTTGAGTGGTGGGAGTGAATTGTACTAGAGACTATGGTGTGCCCACAGAACTTCCTGAGAACCAAGCCATTTTTTCCTCAACCATGACCCTTGCCAAGAATTGTCATGGCCAAAGGGAGTTGCGTGACCCAGTTTATGTCCCTTCCCAAGGGAAAGACCACATTGATTGACACAAAGGTTCAATTCTCTTGTCTCTCTTTGGGACATCGCTGAAGGAATATCACAGCATCTGAGCTCCCTGTGTGTTGGCTGGAGCAATGGTTAGAACTGTATCACAATGTGACTCCTCCCTCTGCCCAGTTCAGCTTCCCTTCACTATTCAATCAACTGCCTGCAACCAAATAGCCAAATCAGTCTGTTTCCTGGCATACCTTACCTTGGACAACCAAGAATTGAACTAAATATAATTTCATCCTTTATATTATACATCCTTAAATGATCCAAAATTTGTGTTTTTTTCTTCCTCTGGGTTAAAATTTGTCATTCAAATGTCAAAAGCAATAAAGCAAAATTACTGTGTGTTTTTTTCTATAATGATTATGGCTCTTGTCTTATGATTATTTTACTTATCAGAAAACTGATTATAACACTCTTGAGCTTTAATTTCATATTATGCAATAACTTTTTAAACAGCAAATATTTTATAAGGTTCATCTGCCTGCTGACTCAGAACCCATGTGGTAGCAGGTCTGACAAAATAGATTGTCATGATGTATTAAATCAATAAATCCATGCACTAAAGAAAATTTACATTATGAGTTCCACTCTACTCTCCAGTATGCATCACTACAAAGCTTTGGGGGGAAAGCCAGCTGCTGCAACTGGTGCATAAAAAGATAATTTCTAGGTTTTTTTTTCTTATGTGGTACTAGAATCACTGAATGGAATTTAGTCCTAAGGCATTCTAGTCAATCATATCAAAATTTAGCATCACAGAATCAGAGAAACACCAAATTAAATGGAACCTCAAGAGATCATTTCGAATAGCCTGATTCAAAGCAAGGTTTGCCTGAATTATTTCACATATACTATTTCGAATGTGTTCTTTCCATTTTTCAAGAATTTGTCCATTCCAGGACTCCAAAACACTCATTGATAGTAAATTCATCTGCACGATATATAAGTTTTTATTTCCTTATATTGTATAAGTAATGCAGTTATTTGTCCGACATCTCCCCAATCATCTTTCCTATACTTGAAGAATAGAAAAGACTGTTTCAACTTTTCTTTAATAAGCTTGTTTTCCAAACTTTCACCTACGTTTTAAGTCTTCCTGTTAAATATAGACAGGGTAGACTGAAACTTTGACTAAATGATTATTCTCACCAGTGACAATCAATCTTATGAATACTAAACAAAGTTGATTCATTTGTGGCTGATACAGTTGACTGACTCACTAAAATGCCCATTCCCAATCCTGTAAGACAGTGGACCAAAATTATAGAAAAAGAGCTTGGCTTCTCAATGGCATCTTTGAGCAACTGAATCAAAAGCAGCAACAGCCTGTGTCCTGATTCTTGTCATGAGAGAATAATAAAACCTTGTTGCAGTCACTATTCATCAGATGTTCTATTACTTGTAGTCCAGCACAATCCTATTGATACCATGATCACGATTGTATTTATTTTGTCACTTCTACAAATGATGCATATCAGCACCAGTCTTCCCTTCTTAGTGCAATGTTCAGTCAGTGGGCCACTACTATCTGTTCCTATCATTTTCATTAATGCAAAATATTTCTCAAAATCTGTAAGTTGTTTCCCCTCCCTAAAGGCACCTTCTTCTCAGTCTAGGAGCACACAGAAAATGATGAGAGCAGTGATGCGAAGAGAGAAGGCATAGGGTAAATTACAGGCTTTGATTTTAATATTACCACATGCTACACATTGGGGTTTTGAATGAAATTATGTCTTTGCAGGCGTTGGGTGGGAGGGTGGGTGGAGGGACATGTGGGCAGGGAGAAGAATCCTTAGTCATTTCAGGATCCAGTTTCATCTGAATTGTTTTTTCTATGTTTGTCATTTCCATTTTTTTTTTTTTTTTTGCCACTTGAAAAGCCAGGAGGCAAATATAATAAAACTTCACTAAAAATTATTTCTTTAAAGAAGAATTTCTGGCAAAGGTAGTTTATTTCTCAACCAAGAAGGATTATTTTTCAGTACCTAAGTTCTGTTCAGTAAGGTTAGTCATCATTAGGTGGTTCTACAGCTTCAATTCCAGTAATAGCATCAGAATGAAATTTCATTTTTGCATTAGTTGCCATAGCAGGCAACTTTTGCAAAACTCTTATATATGGCTGATATTTTGTTGCCTATGGATTCTTCTAAGATTTTTATGGTTTCCTGTGTCATATTTAAGTCCTTTATTCATTTTGAGTTTATTTTTGTGTATGGTGTAAGTTGGTGGTCTATCTTCATGTTTTTGGATTTATCTGTCCAATTTTCCCAACACCATTGATTGAAGAGACTGTCTGGACTCCATTGTATGCTCTTACCTCCTTTGTCAAATATTAATTGAGTGTAATGGCTTGGATTAATTTCAGGGTTCTCTGTCTGTTCCATTTGTCTATATGTCTGTTCTTGTGCCAGTACCAGGCCATTATAAGAACAGTGGCTTTGTAATATAGCTTGATATCTGGTATTGTGATCCCTCCAACTTTGTTCTTTTTTCTCAGGATTGCTGAGGCTATTCGGGTTTTTTTGTTTTTGTTTTTTTTTTATTCCATATAAATTTTTGGAGAGTTTGTTCTAGGTCTGTGAAATGTAATGTTGGTATTTTAATGGGGATTGCATTGAATCTATAGATTGCTTTGGGTAGTATGGACATTGTAAAGATGTTGATTCTACCAATCCATGAACACAGTATATTCTTCCATTTGTTTATGTCTTCCTCTAGCTCTTTTCTCAATGTCCTATAGTTTTCTGATTACAGATCTTTTACCTCCTTAAATTTATTCCTAGGTATCTTAATTTTTTGTTGCAGTGGTAAATGGGATTGTTTTTTAGTTTCTCTTTCTGTGAGTTCATTATTGGTGTATTAAAAAATCCATAGATTTCTGGATGTTAATTTTGTATCCTGCTACATTTATTAAGTTTAGTAGTTTTCTTATGGAGTCTTTAGGGATTTTTTATGTCATTTGCGAATAATAACAATGTTACATCTTCTTTTCCAGTGTGGATACCTTTTATTTCTTCTTCTTGTCTGATCACTATGGCTAGCATTTCCAATACAGGAGTGGTGAAAGTGGGCATCCCTGTCTTGTTCTTGTTCTTAGGGGAAATTGTTTTAGCATTTGCCCATTGAGTATGATGTTGGCTATAGGTTTGTCATATATGGTAAGGCTTTCATTATATTGAGGAATGATCCTTTTATTCCCACTTTGCTGAGAGTTTTTATAAAAAAAGGGTATTGGATTTTGTCAAATGCTTTTTCTACATCAATTGATATGATCATGTAGTCTTTGTCTTTTAATTGTTATGTGATGTAACATGTTTATTGATTTGCAGATATTGTACCAGCCTTGAATCCCTGGAATAAATCCCACTTGGTCATGGTGTATGATTTTTTGGATGTATCACTGGATATGATTTGCTAATATTTTGCTGAGGATTTTAGCATCTGTGTTCATCAGGGATATTGGCCTAGCAGCACAATTTACAATAGCTATTTGGAAACAGCCAAAGTGCCCATCACCAGATGAATGGATTAAAAAACTATGGTACATATACACAATGAAATACTACATTGCTGTAAAAAAGAAAAAACTCTTATCATCCGCAATGGCATGGATGGACCTGGAGAGCATTATGCTAAGTGAAATAAGCCAGTCAGAGAAGGATAAGTATCACATGATTTCACTCATTTGTGGAATATAATGAACAATGTAAACTGATGAACAAAAATAGATTCAGAGACACAGAAACATCGAACAGATCATCAAATCTCAGAGGGAAGGCAAGGGAAGGTTGTGGGGGAGGAGAGGTGGGTAAGAGATCAATCTAAGGACTTGAATGCATGCATATAAGCATAACCAATGGACACAGACAGTAGGGGAGTGAGAGCATGTGCTAGGGGGTGGGAGCAGCCAGGAGAGGTCAATGGGGGAGGGGGGGGAAGGAGACATATGTAATACTTTCAACAATAAAAAATTTAAATTAAAAGAAAACCTCTTCTCACTGGAGAAGAAACCCGAGTTCCCCAAGATATGTGATCAGCTCCGGGACCCTGCCAGCAGGCCAGGGGTTCCCAAGGCAGGTGCTGGGTGTGGAGGCCACGGGGGCATAGGCTACCAAGGAGACAGAACTGAACCTCACACCACCCTGCTTAGCCCTGGAGGATGGCTGGTTAGCCAGAGACGGGTAAGATTCCTCAAGGAAGGAACAACCTAAGACAGGCACAGTCGCAGAGGGGCCATCAGGAGAGAACTTGGGGGGGCAACAGAAGTGGGGCACAGACCCTCACCTCCCCAACATTGCAGGGGCTTGAACCCTCGCCCCTTCTGAAGGAGGTCTCCTGCCCCCATGGCTGCTTCACGCTTCCCACACCCAGCTCAGATCGGGACCCAGGCAACAGAAAGAGACCTGGCCCAGCTCACATCGAGATACAGGTGACAGAGACTTGGCCCAGCTCAGATCGGGACCCAGGTAACAGACAAGAGACTTGGCCGACAGCAGTTGCCCTATATCTAAATTCAGCCTAGCATCTGGAATGCTCAGGGCCCACTCAAGAATGCAAATAATCCTTCCCACTAATATTTACAGGGTCAACTAAGATTGTTGGTAGAGTATTAAATTTGACAGTAAAATAGTAATCGAGTTTTCAGATTAATTTAAATAGGCTAATTGAAATAAGTGAATATTCAAGTAACGTTAATTGTACTGGACAAAAAGATGTTCTTAAAGTAATAACTAAAATTTCTATTGGTAGTTCATCTCATGGTAAAATTCCTGAATATGCAATGAACCTAAAGTAGTCACATGTGTGGGCAAAAAAAAAAAAATTAAATTTAAAGTTATCAAGACTGCATTATAAAATTTACAAAAACCTCCATTAATAAAAAAAAGGGGGGGATAGTAGGGCAATATCATGTAAGGAAAAATATCCTATAAGTAAATTACATCTAGAAAATTTATACTTTACCAAATTAAGTTTCATTTGCAATGCTAACAGTAAGATGGCCATTAAAAACACACATAGTGTCTAAATAAGACAAAGGAAAATTGTTTGAACAAAAATAAAAAGGATCCCAAATCAATTATATAGAAAAGATTCCTTTATTAACTTGTGGTCGAGAATATATTTGTATATTTTCAGAAAACAACCCCAAGACCAGATGGATTCCTGCAACAGAGAGGAATTGACAGGTGTGCTCCAACCACGAAGACAAGAGGAAAAAACAGTCCAGAGATGGAAGACGCTGACAACACCTTGCCACGCAAGCAGTCAGCAGCTGTGTACTGCTGCAGGTTACCTAGGACCAAACCAGAGAGGGTCGGACCTGCATTGCCAACATGTGCCCACCATCCAGATATCATTGCTGACATGTACACATAAGGAACTGTTAGACATTGTAACGGGGACTCCGAACTGTTGGACATTGAAATTGGGACTCAAACATTTTTTTTTCTTTTGTCTTGTTTTGTTATTATATGTTTATTTCTAGTCTGCAAAGGCAAAACTTTTTAAAGGAAAGAAATGGTGAGAAAAAGATACAGAGGCAAAGAAGCATTGAACAGACTGTCAAACTACATTGGGAAGACAGAGGAGGTTGGGCGAGGGGGGCTGTAAGAGACCAACCAAAGGACTTGTACGCATGTATACAAGCATAACCAATGGATACAAGACACTGGAGCGGGGGGGAGGGTGGGCAGGTGAAGGCATGTACTGGGGGGTAGGGGAGGTCAGGGGGAGATCAATGGGGGAAAAAAAGGAGACATATGTATTACTATTTGTAATACTTAAAACAATTAAAAAATTGTTTAAAAAAAAAAAAAAAGAAAACCTCTTATATGTGCCAAAGTTATCAGTAGAATCAGAATAGTACCTTACTTAACTCCACCACTACCATAACCACAACCACAGCTGATTATTATGGTATCTTCATTTGTTAGATGTTATTTATTTCCTGAGTTTCTAAAAACAAACGTACTTTATAAATGTGAAAATACATAGGTAATTAAAAAACATGATTTTCCATGCTAATTTTTTAAGATATTTGTAGAACTTTTTAAAATTATGCACACACAGAGAAAAAGATTGAGAAAGAGAAATGGAGAACAGGGATAACTATGCACAGTGTAAAATGCTGGATTATTTTAGTTTTATTGAAGTATTTTCCTATTTCCTAAGCTTATGAAAGTATTTGCCATGTCCACTGAACTTTAAGTAATTATCTAAGGGGTTGACATTTAAAGGAACTAAAGATCCAAACCAAGAAGGTGGCATAGGTAAACACCTAAACTGCTGCCTCACATAACAATTTCCAAACTACAACTAAAAGATAAAATGTCTATCACCCAGAACCATGGGAAAGCTGGCTGAGTGGAAGGTCTACAACTAGAAGGAAAGAGAAAAGAGTAT
Organism: Corynorhinus townsendii; assembly: GCA_026230045.1. NCBI lineage: Eukaryota > Metazoa > Chordata > Mammalia > Chiroptera > Vespertilionidae > Corynorhinus > Corynorhinus townsendii. The sequence goes on along the minus strand of JAPDVU010000001.1, from coordinate 162,948,212 downwards.
TGAGACGTGCACAAGTGCTGAAAAGCCGAGGTACAGAGGCACGTGAATCAGCTGGCGGTGGGTGAATGGGTGTGCTGCTTTTTTCAACCCAAAGGGAGACAAGCTCCTGATTACTCTGAACTCCAGTTTCTGGGGAGACACTGGGGACCCAAACTCCTACTGGGAGAAGCTGGACTGACTGCCATCGGGTCAGAAAGTGAGAGTGGCTTTCTTGCAGAAGTGCGCAGAGCAATCATTGTTTACTGGGCTGGGGCGTGGGACATGGGGACTTGGAAACGCAGAGATGCAGAGACGGCTGACTGGCAGCCATTGCTCTTTGCCACGCCCTAGCCTAGTGTCTCCCTGGGACCCCACCCTGCACAATCTACAAACCCACCCAAGCTCCATGCAGCGGCTTTTGCATATAAATGGTCTGCCCTATCACAGCTAAACCTAACAAACTGCAGCTCTGGTCAGACAGCTCCAAAATCTCCACACCCCAAGCAAGGAGGAGAAAACTGTAGTTCTCGCTGTAGCTCCTGCTGCATGGCCTCAGACAGTAGCTGACCTGCACCCTATTGGAGATCCAGAAGCTAGTATATTTAGTGGTCAGTATGAGATGACACCAGATTTCAACTATGCACATCCATAAGAGACACATTCAAGAGGCAGACTCAGTGAACACCAAAGCCCCACTGAAGCAAGTCCTGCCCCCTAAGTGTGTCTCCAGCATAGCAGTTCTTCCATTATAGATATAGACACAGAGGGTCCTCACAGCTGAAGGTCAATTCCTCCCAGTGTACCAACAGCAATCAAGGCTTTACTATACCAAGACTTTGCACTCAACCCACAAAGGGGTGCACCAAGAGTGTCCACCTCAGGTGATAGGCTGAACCACTGGACACCTACCACAGAAAACCACTCCATCAACACAGGGAAGCAGCAAAATGCAGAGACAAAGAAACATGTCATGAATGAAAGAAATGGAGGAAAGCAAACTACTGGACATAGAGTTCAAAACCACATTTATAAGGTTACTCAAGAATCTTCTAAAAACCGCCGAGAAACTTGATGAGACCTTTGAGGAGCTTAGTGAGACCTTCAAGGACCTTAATGAGAATGCCAAAAAATGGAAAAGGACCAGTCAGAAATTAAGCATACACTGTCTGAAATAAAGAATATACAGAAATTCAACTGTAGATCAAAGGACCCCAAGAATCAAACCAAAGATCTGAAATATGAGGAAACAAAAAACACCCAACCAGAAAAACAAAAAGAAAAAAGAATCCAAAAATTTGAAGATAGTGTAAGGAGCCTCTGGGATAACTTTAAGCATACCAACAGCCAAATTATTGGGGTGCCAGAAGAAGAGAGAGAACAAAATATTGAAAACCTATTAGAAGAAATAATGACAGAAAACTTTCCCTATCTGGTGAAAGAAATAGACTTACAAGTCCAGGAAGCACACAGAACCCCATACAAGAGGAATCCAAAGAGGACCACACCAAGACACATCATAATTAAAATGCCAAGGGCAAAAGACAAAGAGAGAATCTTAAAAACAGCAAGAGAAAAACAGTTAGTCACCTACAAGGGAATACCCATATGACTGTCAGCTGATTTCTCAGCAGAAACTATGCAGGCCAGAAGGGAGTGGCAAGAAATATTCAAAGTGATGAACAGCAAGAACCTACAACCAAGATTACTCTACCTAGCAAAGCTATCATTCAGAATTGAAGGTCAGATAAAGAGCTTCACAGACAAAAAAAAGCTAGAGTTCATCACCACCAAACCAGGATTATATGAAATGCTGAAGGGTATTCTTTAAGAAGAGGAAGAAGAAGAAAAAGGTAAAGAAAAAAATTATAAACAACAAATACATACCTACCAACAAGTGAAACTAAAAATTAAGTGAATAAAAAATCTGAAGAACAGAATGGACTGATGAATATAATAGAATCAGGGACATAGAAAGGGAGTGGACTGACAATTCTCAGGGGGAAGGGGGTGTGAGGGGTGCAGGAAGAGATTGGACAGAAATCTTACACCTATGGATGAAGACAGAGGTTGGGGGTAAGGGCATGGGGTGGGGTAGGGAATCAGGTGGAGGGGAGCTATGGGGGGAAAAAAAGAGGAACAGCTGTAATAATCTGAACAATAAAGATTTATTTTAAAAAATAAAAATAAAAAATAAAGGAACTAAAGCTCAGAAGAATTTGTAGCCTGTGATGTGGCTTTGCTAACTTAGACAAAGGAAAATTTTCACTCCTTTGGAAAATAAGACTGCCCTAGCCTCATTATAAAGGTGTTCTGAACACAATTCAATTACTTAAACATCCTGTTACTCCAAACACTCTTTTCAAGTAATATATTACTATAAAATCACATGAGAAGCCATCATAGAATCATAAATAACATTTTGAAGTTTACCCATCATGCTTATCATAATTAAATGTTTAAGATCACTCATAAGTAGGGTTTATTCACCTGCCTTCTTTGCTCCTTCAGTGGTCAGTACAATTCTCTACTTTGAAAAGGAATTCATCTTCTCTATTGAAATCTATAGGAGAACTCAGTTTCCTTAAAAACCTTTAGTAAAAATCATAATTAGTGAACAAAAGATGGCAGACTCTATCAAGATCTGTTTGGGATTTGCTACATTCAGTCTGATGCAGTCACAAGTTTGCTCCTTGCCTAATTCTATCTAAAGACATAATGAAGAACCTTTTGACAAGTTGATTAATAATACTGAGCTGTTAAAGTTCAGCTGAGTGAGCAATTAAACATTCCAAACAGCAATGAACCTTCAGAAGGTAATTTATGATAATTTTATGCACAAGAGCTCAGTGGCTTTTTAATTTGATAGAATGTTAGTAGCATGAATTTCTAACAAGGGAGTGTCAGGGTTCCATACATCACTGAGATTACTTAAACATTTCAAACGTGGCTGATGAATGAAGTTTCTTGAGATGTGGGGAGATACAGAAGGTGTTGGAAGGTTGAGATTATTCATCATATCAATTATTGAGAGTGGATGCACTGACATCGTACTCCCTGATCATATTTTATGTCCACAGTAAAGATAAGTCAAGCTTGAAATAACAGACTTACCCAACTACAATATCTGCAGGTAATTCAACTCCCTTTACTTCCCTCACCTCCTTCTTTACATCTTCCTTCAAACTCATTGGCCCTCTTCTATTCCTACCCAGTTGGTATTTTTAAAAAATACCCAGTTGCGTTTACTTAAAAATAACAGTGAAATAATTCAGAATAAGGGTAAGAAGACAAACAAAAGTGAGAATGAGCACGAAGCTAGAATCATAGACTCAACAGAATGGGGGAAAAAACTGATAGAATAATTTAATTTAGTTCCCACTTTTTCACCAACACACACACACACCCCAAATATGGAAATCCTCTCTAGCACATCCCCAGCAATGGCCATCGAGCCTCTCCTTTAGCATCTCTATTATTTAATTAGCACACCACATCTCTGGTAGCCCTTTTTCTTCCCATATCATTAAAAAGTAACATGGCCTATTTTGAGTAAAAGTGAATTTCTTCTTGCTTTAATTTCTACCCTAGAATTCTGAATTTTAAAACCAGAAGACACTCTGGAGATAACTTAGCCTCCATTTTTCACTTTTAGCTCATGGAGCAGGTTGTGATCTGTTGACATGATTATGTGACCCACCCATTTTTTTAAATTTAGATAAATTATGCACCTTGACAAACTAAACTATTTTATACAAAATCTGGATTTCTTGCTTGAAATACTGAAAAATTAGAAGTTCTAGAAAAACATGTTTCTTCCTTTTCTGAGCAGTAATAACTGGATGGAGCTTAGTAGTACCTGTCCACTTAAAGGAAATATGGTCTCCAGTTCATCACAAGCCCCACCATCATAGTCTTACACTTGAGCAGATTTACTCATGTATGATATCAGCCTAGACCAGCGGTTGGCAAACTCATTAGTTAACAGAGCAGCAAACCATGGCTCGCACGCCACATGTGGTTCGCGAGCCACAGTTTGCCAACCACTAGCCTAGACCATAGAGAAATTTGAGTTGGTGATTCCTTACTTAGACTTAAATAACCTCTTTGTTTTATAGTCAAGGAAATAAAGTAAATAGTAATACATGACCAGCTAGTCACCAGCTAGTTAAAGGCAGAGCCAAAATCTTTTTGACTCCTGATCTAGTGCTCATTTTATTACAGTATAGTTCATCATTTTTTCTTATCACACTTATGTGTTTTCTTTTGCTGTAAAGAGAAAAAAAATACATTAACTAATTATAATACAAGCTTTGCCTCTACATCAATTTCTACCTACTGAATTAAGTAAGAATAAGATGAACCAGGCTTATTTAACTCATAAGCAATTAAACATATTCTGACATAGGGATGTTTTACTGTCAGAGTTCTTTCCATCTTTGATACAGATTTCTTCTCTAAAATGAAAGTAGACCCAGCAAGTGTGGCTCAGTGGCTGAGCATCGACCTATGAACCAGGAGGTCATTGTTAGATCCCCGGTCAGGGCACATGCCCAAGTTGTGGGCTTGATCCCCAGTAGGGGGCATGCAGGAGGGCAGCCAATCAATGATTCTCTTTCATCGCTGATGTTTCTATCTCTCCCTCTCCCTTCCTCTCTGAAATCAATATACACACACACACACACACACACACACACACACTGAGTGGTCAGATTATTATGATCTTTGAATGCATAATAATCTGGCCACTCAGTATATATATATATATATATATATATATATATATATATATATATATATATATATATATTAGAAGCCTGGTGCATGAATTCGTGCATGGGTGGGGTCCGGCCAGCCTGGCCATGGGGAGGGGACATGGGCGGTTGGCCGGCCTGCTTGCTGGTCGAACTCCTGGTTGAGGGGACAATTTGCATATTAGCCTTTTATTATATAGGATATACACTGAGGGGCCAGGTTATTATGCGTTCAGAGATCATAATAACATAATAATCTGGCCTCTCTCTCTCCCTCTCTCTCTCTCTCTCTCTCTCTCTCTCTCTCTCTCTCTCTCTATATATATATATATATATATATATATATATATATATATATCCAAAGTAGCACATTAATTAGAAATTACATTACTAGAGTAATAACAAGTATGGACTGCCTTTACTAGTATACCTAGTTCTGCTTTCTGTTATCTATATTCGGTAGCAACACAGCGAAGCTAACACAAAGTCAGTTATATTTCCCTGCTGTGAACACAGAGATGGAGTGCAAGTTCACCCTGACTACTTCCTAATGCTTTTATTTCATCAAATGGGTTGGAAAACAAAACCAAACAAATAAACACAAGCTCATCTAGCTATCATGTCTGCAGATGTCGTTTCTTGGTAATGTGTTATTAGAATTCATGTCAGGTAAATGCTCTTGCAGATGAAGTCAGAATTATTCAGGCAAGTTTCTCCATAGCACCCTGTAAAGCTGTTTTCCTCACATGGGAACTTTCACAAAGACTACTTGTTTACAGAGTCCATGTGCCTCACTCTCCTCTTTTGTGTCTCTCCCTCCCTGGGTCTGAGCATATGTTTTTAATGTTAACACTCCCTCATCTATGGAGACCATCTGCTTATTTTATAAAAAATGTTCTCCTCCCTTCTAAGCCAGCTTTTTTGCATGGTGAGTCCCCTCTGCCAATTCCACAGATTTGTGGGGAGGAGGAAAGGCTGGAGTCTCCAGTTCCAAACAAGAGCATTTTGGAACTTCGGTGACCTTTGCAGAAAGAGTGGAAGGTGCATGTGTGAATTCAGAGGAAGAGGTGCCACACACCTGAGGGCCTGAAGTGGTGCATTTCCTGCCCACATAGCTAGTGGATAAGCTTGAGGATCCTGTCTCCCCGGTATCACCATCACCTAAGCCAGTGTATTGGCTCTGGTGTTTTATTCTCCATCTTTGCATCTGTGACCAATCTCAGGAATACAGATATTATGATAATGAGATGCAGGTTTCCTAAAAACAATATACTTTCAATAGCCTTGAAAGTCAAGTAGGACATGGTCAGGCAGGTGACAGTTACAGGCAGAAAAAACTCTGAGTGCAGAGGCAGTGCCAGAGCAAAGGATCCACAGTAGAACAAATGGCTCTGCATTCTTAAAGCTAGAGAATATATCATTTAATTTATGAATGTCACCCCAATAAATTCAATAAAAAGGAAAAAAACAAAACAGGAAACAATAAGCAAAATGCTGTGTCAAAAAATGAATAAGGCTTAGAGTATGTATAAAAGAGAAGAAAGAAACAAATAAAAGAGAACTCAAGGAAGAAAAAATATTGAGCCTGAAAAAGTTCACAGTTATTTAAGGCTGATTGGGCTTGAAAGTCCTGAAACTGAATATTGACACCTCTGATTTGAAGGGTGTTGATCTTGTTTCAAAGAATAAGAAAGGGCAAGAATAGTTTCTGTGTTTGCCTTGATTTGGAGATGAAAAGAGGAGAATAATGTTGGCTCAACCTCCTTCTTTGGGTCTGTGTGTCCAAGAGCATGGGAGTCCTGAAAAACCTCAGCTGTCATCAGCCTCCTAGAAGCTTTTCCACCTAAACCACAGCTGCTGTCCACAGCCTCATGGTGTGTGGCCTGAGAGAGGGACGTTTCACAGGCTGGTATGCGTGGTGAACGTTCCCCCAGGGAAGCAGTGCCCACTGGTATTTGAAAGAAATTCCATGACTTCATTGGGAGTTAGTAATGGGCATCAGACAGTGGTGAAAACACAGGAAGGCAAAAGAGAAAGACACATTTCTGCCAGACTGAACTACCAACTGCCCATGCTGGGAGGGGGGAAGTGACCAGAACATGGCAAGAAAGGAAAGCTGCTGGCATGCCTGGCTCTCCTCTCTCCCCGAGGACAAGACGAATCGAGGGGAGGAACTAGAGAAGTGTTGATAGTTAACATGTCCAGATGCTTTATTGCCCAAACTGATATGTTTTTGAGTAAAAAGAGACATAATTAATAATTGTGGGACAACAGCCATAAATCAGACTGTTCTGGGCATAGAAGGACAAATGCTCATGCTACTTAAAAGATAGCTGCATTTCCTTCTTTAGGAAACAAACTGATGAATAAAATAGATCCAGAGACATAGAAGCATGGAACAGACTGTTGAATCTCGGATGGAAGGTGGGGGTGGGGGTGTGAAGAGTTTAACCAAAGAACTTATATGCATATATGCATAACCCATGGACACAGATAATAGTGTTGCAAAGACCTGGGGCAGGGGGTGGATGTGGGCTACAAGGGGTAAAAGGGCGGGGGGTGGGGGAAGGGAACATATATAATAATTTCAACAATAAAGGTAAATTTAAAAATAATTGAATAAATAAAAAGGGAAAAAAGGACACCTGAATTTAAAAGGCTGAGTCATCTAAATGATCTCTCTTCACTAGTCTCTATACTTCCCTCTCCTCTCCCCTAGCCTTACCTGACTAAATGGTAAGTATCACCATCCACCAGGTGACTTAAGCTAGAAATTTGATCCCTACATTATTTTCCCTTGATGTTACTCCCTTGCTAGAACAGCCTTCAACGTTTCACTGCATGTCCACTGCACTTAAAAGAAAATTCTCACTCTTTTATCATGGTCTACCAGGACTTGCATGATCTGCCCCCTTGCCTATCTCTTGAAACTCATCTGATCTTATTCTCCTTATCCCTTTGCTCTTCTTTTGGTTTCTAGAAAAGCTAAGAACTTTTCTGCCTTGTAGCATCTCTCTAGATATTCTCTGTGCCTATTATTTACTCCTAGTTCTTTTTACAAAAACATTTTTTGTTTATTTCAGACAGGAAGAGAGGGAGAGAGAGAAATAGAAACATCAGTGATGAGAGAGAATAATTGATCAGCTTCCTCCTGCACCTCCCTCGCCGGGGATCGAGCCCACCACCCAGACATGTGCCCTGGCTGGGAATAGAACCATGACCTTCTGGGTCATGGGTCAACGCTCAACCACTGGGCTGTACTTCTAGAAGGATGCCTGGCTCCTTATCCTTCATCTTAACCCAAGCATCTTCTAGAACAGGTCTTCCTTGCTGCCTATCTAAAGAAGTCTCTTTCCTTACACACACACAAAACATATAACACACACATGCACATATACTGGTCTGTTTTATTTTCTTCACAGCACTTATCATAATCTTGGATTATCTTGTTTATCAAGTTAGCTCACTTGCATAAAAACAGACATATAGACCAATGGGAAAGATTCAAGATCTCAGAAATAAATAAAGAAATAACGGAAGGAAGGAAGGAAGGAAGGAAGGAAGGAAGGAAGGAAGGAAGGAAGGAAGGAAGGATGGAAGGGAGGAAGGAAGGGAGGGAGGAAGGAAATACATATGTTAACTAGTATTTGACAAGGGAAGGTACAATACTCAATGGGGAAACAATAGTCATTTCAATAAATGGTGCTGGGAAACTGAGTAGCCACATGTAAATGAATGAAATTAGACCCCTACCTTATACCAAAAATTAACTCCTTAAATGTAAGACCTGAAACCATAAAACTCCTAGGAAAATGCATAGGGGGGAAGCTCCTTGACATTGGTCTTGGACATGACATCAAAAGCACAAGCAACAAAATAAAAATTTACAAGTGGGTCTACCTCAAACTAAAATGTTTCTGCATAGCAAATAAAACAATCAACAAAATGAAGAGGTAATCTATAAATTGTGAAAAATATTATATCTAATAAGGGTTAGATGTAAGGAATGTATGTAACTCAATAGCAAAAAAAAAAATTAAACAAATAATTTGATTAAAAAAATGAGCAAAGTACCTGAATAGACATTTTTCTAAAGGTGGCATACAAATGACCAACAGATCTATGAAAAGGAGTTCAACTTTATTTATCATCAGTGCAATGCAAATCAAAACCACAAGGAGATATCACTTTACATCTGTTAGAATGGCTATTATCAAAAAGACAAACTAACAAGTGCCCATGAGGAAATGAAGAAAAGAGAATCCTTGTGCATTGTTGATGGGAATGTAAACTGGTAAAACCTTTGTGGAAAACAACATGTAGGTTCCTCAAAAAATTATAGATAGTGTTCCCATATGGTCCAGTAACCCCACTTCTGGGAATATAACCAAAGAAAATGAAATCACGATCTCAAAAAAATATATGCAACCTCATGTTCATTGCAGCATTATTTATGAGAGCCAATACATGAAAACAACCTATGTATCCATCTGCAGATGAATGAATAAGGAAGATGTGAAGTGTGTGTGTGTGTGTGTGTGTGTGTAGATATATAGATAGATGTGTATAGAAATATAATGAAATATTATTTAGCCATAAAAAGAAACAAATCCTACCATTTGTGACAACACAAATGGACCACAGTGGCATAATGTTTAGTTAAATAAGTCAGACAGCAAAAGACAAAAACTTTATAATATCACTTATATGCAGAATCTAAAAAAAAAAAAAAAAAGCAATCTCATAAAGACAGAGAGTAAATTGGTGATTGATAGGGACTGGGAGAGTGAGAAATGGGAGGTAGTGATTAAAGAATATAGGCTTCCAGTTATACAATAAATAAGTTATGGGGACCTAATTTATAGCATGATGATTATAGTTAACAATATAAAAAGCTTTTTCACAGCAAAAAAAACCATTAGCAAAACAACAAGAAAGCCCACTGCATGGGAGAACATATTTGCCAATGTTATCACCTATAAGGGTTTACTCTCCAACATTTATAGAGAACTCATACAACTTAACAAAAGGAAGATAAACAACCCAATCAAAAAATGGGTAATGGAACTAAATAGATACTTTTTGAAAGAAGACAGAAGGAAGGCCAAGAGACATATGAAAACATGCTAAAAGTCACTAATCATCTGAGAGATGCAAATCAAAATGACAATGTGGTACCATCACGCACCTGTCAGAATGGCTATCATCAACAAATCAACAAACGACAAGTGCTGGCGAGGATGCGGAGAAAAAGGAACCCTCGTGCACTGCTGGTGGGAATGCAGACTGGTGCAGCCACTGTGGAGAACAGTATGGAGTTTCCTCAAAAAACTAAAAATGGAACTCCCATTTGACCCAGTGATCCCACTTCTAGGAATATATCCCAAGAAACTGGAAACAACAATCAGAAAGGATATATGCACCCCTATGTTCATAGCGGCACAATTCACCATAGCTAAGATTTGGAAACAGCCTAAGTGCCCATCAGCAGATGAGTGGCTTAAAAATCTGTGGTACATCTATGCAATGGAATACTATGCTACGGTAAAAAGGAGGAATTCTTACCATTTGTAACAGCATGGATGGTACTGGAGAGTATTATGCTAAGCGAAATAAGCCAGTCAGAGAAAGATAAATATCACATGATCTCACTCATTTGTGGAATATAATGAACAACATAAACTGATGAACAAAAACAGATCCAGAGACAGAGAAGCATCAATCAGACCGTCAAACCTCAGAGGGAAGGTAGGGGAGGGTGGGAGTAAGGGGGGGAAATCAACCAAAGGACTTGTATGCATGCATATAAGCCTAACCAATGTACACAGACACCAGAGGGGTGAGGACATGAGTGGGGAAGGGGTGGGGGGTGGGGCCAATGGGGTGATAAGGACACATATGTAATACCTAAATCAATAAAGAAAAAAATTTTTAAAAATACTGTACTATAAATTTGAAAATTACTAAAAGAGTAGATCTTAAATGTTCTCACCACACACACAAAGGTAATGAATGTGAGGTAATGAATATGTTAACAAACCTTAATGAAGGAATCAATCATCTCACAATATAAATGTGTATCAAATCATCACACTGTACACTTGCAACTTATGCAATGTTATATGTCAATTATATCTCAATAAAAGTGGAAAAGTATCATAAGAAAAATTTACAAAGTTAGCTCACTTTTATATTGTCTGTCTCTCTCACTAACAAGCAGAAAACAACACTGTTTTATCCATGTCAAATTGCCAGTGACCTAGCCCAGTATCCATCTCTTGGTAGACACATATTAATTCTTTATTTGAATGAATATTGAATCTTTGAACAATGTCTAAGGTCTTGTTCTGACATTAGAACCCATCACCATTAATCAATACAAGGAGGAGAAAAGAGGGAAAAATGAGCCTTTACCCCCACACACCAGAAAATAAAACAAGACCAAACTTCCAGGACAAAGTTATTAGCATTTCCTCTAAGTATCATTTAGGACTTCCAATCCCTTGCTGAATAAACCATCTTCTAAAAGATTGTGGGGACTTCTATGGGGTCCATTTAAGGGCTCCTACTTCTAACTTCAAGAATTTCTCTCCTGTTGTCTCTTGTGTTTCAGAAAAATCAGCTTGATATACTTTGAACATGGCTAAAGTTCAAAACTGGGCCTGCTGGTAAATTTATCACAGCTCCAGGCTAAACATCTTTAGTTATCTGGCAATCGATATGCACGAATGTAGTTATTTGTTTTCTGGGAGTTAGATGAACAAGATCATTCTAAATTCCTGTGTTATTAATACATGGTGATGAAAGTGAAATATTAATGACTTAGTCAAGTGTATTAAGAATTCGAAGTGCTATGCAAACTGAAAACTTGCATCTTAGAGGGGAAAAGGCTCACATGCACCAGATGGCTTGGTGACAGCCCTTTTATTTAGTGCAGTCTCAGCAGATATGTTTGATAGCCCTCAGGAAAGGCCATCAACCACACAAGGGGAGGTGCTGCACCTGTGTGTCGGGAAGGGCCTTGCCCAAACACATCAAAGGATGAAGCTGAAATGTGCTTCTGTGTGTTTCAAGTGTATGTGGCCCTTAATGAGATATTAAAGCATCTTGGGCATTAGTGAATTGCAGTGTCAAAGGCTGCTGATTTGTCCCCCTCCCGGCACCGAGCTGTCATTTCTATAACTGGCCTTGGAGAAAAGATCTTCACTGTCTCCAAATGTGATGAAATAGAAATAGCCCCAGATGAGGAGTCAGCAGAACTGAGCTGGGGCATTAACCCTGGAGGAGCTGAGTAGCCCTGTGCAAGCAGCATCATTTTGGGGAGTTGAAGTTTCCTCATCTTCAGATGATAAAACCTACTTCTCTACCTTTCAGGCATTGCTGAAAATATTTAAAGAGATAACATTTTATAATAAATAATTTTATAATAAATAGTCTTATGTAAAAAGTTGAGGATAAAATTGTTTTGAGGATGGATTTACTTTTTTAACTCTGTTACATTTTTATGTTTTGATTATTCATACTTGTATAAGAGGCACATCATTCAATAATACTTGCTTCCTGTGGTAAATATTTACTCAAGTATTATCATTCTTTTATTATTACTATATTCAGGTGATCTATATACCAGGCGTATATATATGCCTGTTCCATCATTTCAGTTGTCCTCTCCTTAATGTATTCTGTCTGATAATTTCAAAATGAATTAAGAGTCCTGAGATAAAGTGATAGGAGATATCTATCTCCAGATCTATCTATAGATATATAGATATGTTAATATAGAGATCTAGAGATAGATAAGTAGGTAGATATCTCCTGTCATTTTACATATCTAAAGGAAAACAATTAATCAGTGTATTCACATTTTTCCCAGTCTGATGTCATAGTTAAATATTCACTAGCCACAATTTCTACCTTCCATCAAGGATCTGGAATACTGGTTTGCCCTAAAGCAAATGTAAAGAATTGGCCCAGGTCATATGACAGAAATGAAAGACAATAATAACTAGAAAGATATTTTCTACTTTTTTATTATTGAGAATGTTAACTTCCTTTACTTGGTTTATTATGATCCAATCAACTCAATGAAGATGCCCTCTGAGTGAGGAAGTATCAGCTAGACAGAAGACTCCCAATGAGCTAACTGAGAAGCTAAAACTCCTATGCTATTTTCAACGGAAGCAGACTGGTGGCTTAAAGAGTAAAGACTGATATGTTGAAAGGACTGACAAAGTTTTCTCATTAGACCACCCCTATCTCTTGCTACCAATAAACCGCAGAAAACAGTTTACTACTTCGCACTAAGGGAGTTGAAAATGTAGAAATTCTATAATCTCCATCTCTTTGTTAAATTCTGTTTCTAACTCTGAATGCATACTTTAGAAACTTCTGGATTTTATCACTTGTTATTTCCTCCGGTCCTGCATTAATGATGTCATCTTCTTAATTACCCTGAGTTTTTTTATTTGTCAATTCGACAAATTTTTACTAAGAGTGCTATGTACCTAGCACTGGTCTAGACACTGAAAATAATGTACATGAACATAAAAATCTCTACTTTCAAGGATCCTATAAGGAGTCAGGGTTAACATCATTCAGCATCTTTAATGATTGGATTATCAACCTACACAAATAAAATAACTCTGGTAATCAGGAAGTAATAAATATGCTTCAGTAACAAACAAGACCCCAAATAACAATGGCTTAGTACAATGAATGTGTATTTCTCATTCATGTCAGAATCTGATGCAGGTTGCATGGCTATTCTGTGCTGGTCTCTCCAAGTGGAGACTCAAAGAACAGGCTGCTTCCTAGTTAAAACTCTGAGCTGTCCAAGTCTTTCATTTTCAGCCACAGAGATTTAATGTACCTCTTACTCTCTCTTGCTTCCAATCCAGAGTGGCATATTACTTCTGCTCATATCCTATTAGAGAATTAGTCACACAACCCATCCAAATGCATGGGAGCTGGGAAATATTGAGGAGTACCTGAATTTTTAGTGAATACCAACATTCACTGGACAGTTTTCTAAGAGAAATACAAACAAGTGCCAGACTGTCATGTGACTTTTTAAAAATATATGTAGAATGTTAATGTCCACATGTAAGCTAATCCCTAGCACAATATCTGATATATAGCAGACACCAACTAAATTTTTGAGGAATATAGTAAAGAATAAATGATGTCAGTGGCACTTACAATTTATAGAAACATCAAAGATATGTGTAAGTAAAAAGTTACTTAATAAATGGTGATAAAAGGAGACTAGACTTTGGGTGGTGAACACACAATGCAATGTGTAGATGATGTATTGTAGAATTGTATACTTGAAATCTATATAATTATATTGAGCAATATAACCCCAATAAACTCAAGAAAAACAAACACTATACTACTTCATATTGCCCTTAACTAGCAAGTAAACTGTACAGATAATAGGTACTTAAAAGATGGGAACAACCATCTTGAACTGGCTTGAGCAAAATTGCTTTTATGTTGTTTTAAAGTGGAGGGATTTGGTTGAAGAAACGACAAAGATTTGGACAGGAGAAAAAAAGGTCATATCTTACAGAGACATTTGTGTCAAAAATATACAAGTAAGCAAATGCAAAATGTCTTTGAGAACCAGTAGGTCAAACAACTTGATAGGATAAGAAAATCAATGTTGGGAAGTTACTATGAGAAAAGTTTGGAGAAGAAAGTTCAGAAATGGAAGCTTACATGATTATCCTCTACATACAAGTTAAAAGTTTTGAACAGAAGACTAGCAACTTAGAGGTCACAATAGAAAAATTTGGCTTCTGTTGCTGTCTTCAATTCCATTCTCAATACAGTTGCTAGGCCTAAATCCCACCTCACAATAAAACAGGAAGGAAGTACAAAGAAAGTAGAAGCCCTGCACTATTCCCATGTAAAATAACTGCCCAACATTATGGCAATGTCATACTATATGGACTAAGATGTATACACCATGAAATTAGCATGGCAAATATTGACTAGTCTTGAGAGTTCTGGACAAATAACACAGAGATATGAAATGAAGTTAGTCTCTTTAGAAAGCTTGTATTTTAAAAACCTATAATTAACACTGAAGCAGGTCAGCACTTTGTTGCAGGTGGAGGTGTTAGCTCAGACATTTGCACTCAAGCCATATGATAATGAGTCTCATGACGCTATTTATTTTATCCAAGGAAGAAGGAACAACTAACAAGTAGTTTCAATAGAAGAATACTGCAAAATGTATTTAAGTAACAAGGAAAAAAATGACAGGACTGAATCCACGTAGTCAATATCCTGTTCATCTAGAGCATTGTTTTTTAAACTTTGGGGTGCCACACAATGGGTGAGTCATGACACTGTCTTGTGATAAGGAATAGCATAAAACAGCATAGAATAGAACACTACCAAACAAAACGCAGGTAGTAAGACAAGTACTTAAGAAAATGTTTTAGTTATGTACAGATGTGTGTATTTTGGGGTGTAATACAAAATTATTTCTTACTGTAGATCGGGATCTACAGTAATGGCCAATTCAATTTGAGCATTAAAAAATCATTGAACTATAGGTACTGTTTAAAAATGCATAATTGTAAATAATTATGTTAAAACTAGAGGCCCGGTACACGAATTCATGCACCAGCCTGGCCTGTGGGATCGAGCCAAAACCAGCTCTCTGGCATCCCCCAAGGGGTCCTGGATTGTGAGAGGGTGCAGGCCAGGCTGAGGGACCCCACTGGTGCATGATAGGGGCCAGGGAGGGATGTGGGAAGTTGGCCAGCAGGGGAGGGGCTGTGGGAGGGCTCCAGGGCGTGTCCGGCCCATCTTACTCAGTCCCGATCAGCCAGACCCCAGCAGCAAGCTAACCTATCAGTCAGAGCATCTGCCCCCCGGTGGTCAGTGCACATTATAGCAACTGGTCAAGTGGTAGACTGTCTGCCCCCTGGTGGTCAGTGCACGTCATAGCAAGCAGTTGAGCAGCCTTGGCATATCACTAGCATATTACACTTTGGTTGAACGGCCAATCGGACAACAGGACACTTAGCATATTAGGCTTTTATTATATAGGAAAAGAAAAGGGTTATTAGTATTTGTTGTGATTATAGCATAGAATCACATCCACAAAAACTTAAGTACTGTAAGTTAATCCTGAGAGCAACTGAGTATTTTCTAACAATTTTCATAGGCAAATTTCTCTCAATTATGCTACTAGTAGGTCTATTCCTTCTTGACAGGGAAAATACAAAGTTGGAATCAAGTCATTCTGTTTTATCTGTTATCCTTACTCTATTTACTCCTAGCAGAAGACCAATGCCATTCTCTTTGTTTATGTTCTGAGCACAACTGAACTCAAGCTCTTTGTGGTCACCCACTTTCTTACCTGACTCCACCCTCTCTGCCTTGATCCCATGCTAATTGATTTGTTCCAATCTCTATATTGATCCTGAGTCATGTAATTTTTCTTTCATTTTTGGCTATGACAATTGGAAAGAGGGATTCATCTGAGATCTCCTATGGAGCAACAGGAAATTATTTAGTTGTCTCCCCTTTTCCTCTCTTTTAAGTATTTGCAATTTCATACAAGCAGATGGTTTTGCTTATTGATAACCATCTCTTTTGGGTTCTTGTAAGCAGCCTTGAATCCAGCTTTCCCCACGTTTCACTTTCCCTTAGTTATCCTACCCATGTTACTAGAACAAATATTTTTCCACATCACTACTGTTTTATTATCCACTGATGTCTGGTCTCATTCATTTTTTAAATGTCTGCTCCCTCTTAGTTCTCAGAGATGCTCTTAACTTTTTAGTAAATCCTCTGTTTCCTCCTGCCTCACATGACCTTTCTCCTTGGCATTCATGCATGATTCTTTACTCTTTAATTCAATTTGAGCATTAAAGCCCTGTAGCTATTCCCTGAATAACAGTTTCTTCAGATTTTAGTTTATACCATACAGTTTTTCTCTTGACATTATTCTCTACTGACCTCTTTGCTTCCAAAAAATGGTGACCTAGTTTAAGTAGGCCACTTGTGAGGACAGTTTTCACCTCTTCCTGAAATATTAGATAGTAAAAAGTGAAATAACTGTAGAGAAACTAAGTAATGAGCAAAGTATTTGCTGTGTAATAAACATGTGTTCTCTCACTATAATAAATTATGACATAATTTACTTTAATTTGATACATTTTGAAATTCTTATTTTCTTCCTTACATAAGACAAACAATTCTGATGATTTTGAAGGTCTGTTCTGCCTTTCCTCCCCTCACACAGTGAAGTATCACCAACTTCCCCATTTCTAAGACATGCCACATAGCACTGCAATGGCCCTGTCTACAAAGGGTGGGCTCAATGACATCTCAGTACTGATTTACCACCACCTTAGCAAAGGCAACCCAAAGCAGATTTTACAAACTGTTGACTTTGACTTCCACTTTCCTCCTTTTTCTGAATTAATCCTATGTCCCCTTTTCCCGCATGCCTTTTCCTCAAACACAATACTGTCATGCACCTAAGATCACTTCTGACACGGCAAAAGATAAATCCGATAGGCTAATTTGTACTAGTGTGTTAATGACTTATTGTGTCACATCTCACAAGAGAACTTGATGGAAGGTAATATTTAATTCAAATATATTACTTTCATTTTGAAGTTCAGGCTCCCTGACATGTGTTTCAGGAGAGTAATTGGAAGCAGAGGTTACTGGCAAATTGTGCCGTATAGGTGACTGATATTTGCATCTCCACATAGGTCTGACCCAGTGCGCAATTTGGAAAAGTACTTGTTTCACTTTATCTCCGCAGAGGCATTCATCTTCTAGGGAGTTCACATCTCCTGTCAGACAAACACAGCTCATTTCTCATTGTGCATTGCCTCTCTACAAAAATAAAAGCAGAGCCCAGTGACACTTACTGAATACCTTGGGTGTTTGGGAATGTAGACAATAATCAACTACAGAGAACTGAATAGCATAGACTCCCATTATTAACTTTACCACATTTTGATTGTTCAATAAACTTAGGAAGATATACTTAAGTTCAAAGGATGTGAATTCTAGGTAGAATACAATAAAGATTTATAGAGTTTTTATGAAATCCTGGCCCCTTGCACACATTAAGAGCTGAATTTGCATGCCCTTTAGCCTAAGAGAGAATGGCATCTGTAGGGTCTCAGGGATTAACAATTTTAAATTCTGCTTGGATCCAGGTGCTAGCTGTATCATGCTGCCATCCCTTTTTAATAGAATGTTACAAGTTTCCAGAATTCACAGGAATCTGGTTGGCTTCTCTCCAGGACCAGAGTGTAGAGGAGAGGTAATCAATATGCCCTAGCCTGTCCTTCAAGGTTTATTTTAAAGATTACTTTGAGTTATGGTAAGGCCTTTGTGAAATAGATCATCTTTACAGAGTAAAGCAGATCCATGGAGGTGTCCTGGATGGGTCTTCAGGGAACCTGAACAAAATGTCAAGAAGCCCTCGAAATCTCTTTTTATTTTATGAGCAGTAGAGAGGGTCGATAGTAGTGATTGGTAGAGCCCAGTTGATGAAAAGGTTCATAACATGGGAGGATGCTTCCAGCTGTGATTGGCAGAGGGACCAGGTTGCAGCTTAGAGGCAAGAATTAAAGTTGCATAAGCAACATGAGCTAAGCCCAAACCCTGGGTAATCTAGAAATAGCCTTGGCAGAAAAGCCGTGCTAGAGAGAATTACAGAAATCAATTTTGGTTGCAAGCAAAACCTTTCTTAAAATTACAGCTTCCTAGATACCAACAACTATGAGAGATTCTTCAATTCAGGAAAATTGGAGGCAAATGCTTTGGGATACTGCTGTGTGATTGGCATGGTTGAGTTCCAGGAGAGAATTGTGTCTTCATAATGAGGTTGGGAAAATCTTCACATGCTGCTAGGCTATAGAAGTAGTTTTTATCACTCTATATATTACTTGTAGGTGAAATGAAAATCTTTATGAAAGGCTTTATAGATTAAAGCACTTATAAATAGTTTTTATCAGTTTAATTCAATATTAATTCATTTTCTTAAAATCAGTAGAGTTCCCATTTTAAGTCAATCAGAGTTTGGGTAGATGTGACTAAATTCTATGACAACTGAAGAATCTAAGTACCAGATAACAAGTATAATAGGACTGCTTTTGGTGATGATGAGAGATGCAAATAGAGGTTATCAGAATTTCATTTGACCCATGAATCTAATCAGATAAAATGAACATATAGGTAAATTGACTAAAGTAGCTCCTCATAAGCTCTGGATCTTGAGAGAAATTTCTTGGCTCTGTTGTTTTCACTTATTACATCTCCTCTCTGTCTTCAGTGCTTGTGCTTATTACTCAGTTTGCAAACCCTCCACTTGATTCCACCATTCCTTCCAAATATGGGGCCAATTTATAAGCAAAACTGCCTTCATTTCTTCATTTCCATCTTCCATGTAACAACTTAACCCCACTACAATCTTGTCTTTACCCCCATGGTTCCACTGAAGTCAAATTTTTCCAACCTCACTAATGTTTTCCTCTATATCATATTCTTCAAATTCTGTATGGCATGTAGAGATTTGATCACCTGCCTCCCTTTTAAGAACTGGGTCTCATTTAACCTCTATAAATTGCTCCTTCACCATTCCTTGTTTAAATCTTCTAGAGGTCTCCTTCACTCCAGCCCCCAGCTGTCTCTCAAATTTATTTTAACCTTTGACCCTATGCTCAACTGCCTGTGCTTTCTCTCCTTCACAGAGCTCTTGAGACTTCAGCCACAATCTTTATCCTCAAAAAAAAAAAAAAAACATCTTGTACATCTCTGCCTAGTTAATCTTCAGATACCATTGTCTTATTCATGTTGCTTTCCATTTTAAAATGTCTGGATTCTCCCTTTCTAAAT
This sequence comes from Corynorhinus townsendii, assembly GCA_026230045.1. NCBI lineage: Eukaryota > Metazoa > Chordata > Mammalia > Chiroptera > Vespertilionidae > Corynorhinus > Corynorhinus townsendii. The sequence goes on along the minus strand of JAPDVU010000001.1, from coordinate 162,928,599 downwards.
GCACTGGTCTCCTCCTTTCCTTAACCACACATTGTTATCATTCTCTGCTCTTAGAAACTCTATTCATTTTTCCATTAATACAAATTCTGTACATCCCAACCTCCACACTTGAACTCTTCTATGAAACATGTCCCAAACCATCCTAGTCCAACAATATTACTGACTTAAGTTTTTCTACCACTTTCTACATCACACAATCTAGAAGTTACCATTCACTGTCTTTTATTCAGATCATCGGTTTCAAAAGATAACCTATTATATAAGTCTATTCATATGAAATTTTCAAAAAGACAGAGTTATATTTATAGAGAACAGATTTGTGGCTGCCAAAGGAGGGAGGAGATGTGACTGTAAAGGGATAGCACGGGGGGTTACTGCAGGTGATGGAACTCTTCTGTATCCTTATCATAGTGGTTGTTACATAAATCAATCCACATGTTAAATTTCATAGAACTTTACACCATAATAGTAAATTTTACTGTATGGTCATTTGACAGATAAATTTTTTAAAAGACTTAAGGACATGAGTAATGCTTCATCTCTTTTCATTTCAAGAACTTCAGAATAAAGGATATGAAAAGAGCAGAGATAGTCTGTGTATAAAGCTTTCAAAAATCAGATTTATCCTATGGGTTATGCATGTCCCCATGACATGGGAACATGTTTATTGGACATAAATATGAAGAGAAATTATGAGATAAATTAGGGTTTTACAGTAAGTGCTATTCAGCCAAAATAGCCAATAGGAAAGCTAGGCCTCCAAAAATATCTTCTCACGAATGGTAGCTATGAGTGAATGTGACAGTAAAAAAAACAAAGAGCTAAGACACAGGCACAAAGGATCAACTCTGAAATGACAGAAGTTAGGAGTCATCTAAGTCACAATTCTTTCTCTGAACTCTATGTCATTTGTAGCTAATAAAGAGTTTGATTTCCAAAGTGCAGCCCGAGCTCAGGGAGGGGTCGGAGGCACAGACACCACAGATACAGAAAGAAAGAAAGAAAGAAAGAAAGAAAGAAAGAAAGAAAGAAAGAAAGAAAGAAAGAAAGAAAGAAAGAAAGAAAGAAAGAAAGAAAGAACATTTAAAGCAAGAAGACGGAAAGGAGAGGAGAATCCAAGATGGTGACGTAGGTAAAAACCTAAACTGCTGCCTCGCACAACAATTTCAAAACTACAACTAAAAGACAAAATGTCTATCACCCAGAACCACGGGAAAGCTGGCTGAGTGGAAGTTCTACAACTAGAACGAAAAATAAAAGAGCATTGAGACGTGCACAAGTGCTGAAAAGCTGAGGTACGGAGGCGCGGGATCTGGGCTGGTGGCAGGCATTGCTTTTTTCAACCCAAAGGGAGACAAGCCCCCAATTACTCTGAAATACAGTTTCTGGGAAGATGCGGGGGACCCAAACTCCTACGGGGAAAAGCTGGACTGTCTGCCACCGGGTCGGAAACTGAGGGGGGCTTGCTTGCAGAGCTGCGTGCAAGAATAAGTGTTTACTGCGCTGGGGCACAGGATGCAGTTGGAGACACAGAGCCGGCTAACTAGCAGCCATTGCTGTTTACCACGCCCTAGCCTAGTGACGCCCTGAGACCCTGCCCCACACAACCTACAAACCCACCCAAGCTCCAAGCAGGGGCTTTAGCATAAGAAAGGCCTGCCCTATCGCAGCTTAACCTAGCAAACTTGCAGCCTGGGTCAGACAGCTCCAAAACCTCCAAACCCCAAGCAAAGAGGAGAAAACTGTAGCTCTCGCTGTAGCTCCTGCTGGGTGGACTCAGACAATAGCTGACCTGCACGCCATTGGAGATCCAGAAGCCAGTATACCTAGTGGTCAGTGTGAGAAACCAGATTTCAACTCCTCACATCCATAAGTGACACATTCAAGAGGCAGACTCAGAGAGCACCAAAGCCCCACTGAAACAAGTCATGCACCATAAGCGTGTCTCCAGCACAGCAGTTCTTATAGACACAGCGAGTCCTCACAGCCGATTGGCCTGGAGGTTAATTCCTCCCAGTGTACCAACAGCAATTAAGGCTTAAGTACACCAAGACTTTGCACTCAGCCCACAAAGGGGTGTACCAAGAGCGTCCACATCAGGTGATTGGAGAGGCTGAGCTACTGCCCCCTATAGGTCACCTACCACACAAAGCCACTCCATCAACACAGGGAAGCAGCCAAAATGCAGAAACAAAGAAACATGTCACGAATGAAAGAAACGGAGGAAAGCAAACTACTGGATGACATAGAGTTCAGAACCACATGTGTAAGGTTACTCAAGAATCTTCTTAAAACTGCTGAGAAACTTGATGACACTTCTGAGGAACTTAGTGAGACCTTCAAGGACCTTAATGAGAATTCCAAAAAAATGGAAAAGGACCAGTCAGAAATGAAGCATACACTGTCTAAAATAAAGAATATACAGAACTTCAACTGTAGATCAACGTACCCCAAGAATCAAACCAAAGATCTGAAATATGAGGAAACAAAAAACACCCAACCAGAAAAACAAAAAGAAAAAAGAATCCAAAAATATGAAGATAGTGTAAGGAGCCTCTGGGACAACTTCAAGCATACCAACATCCGAATTTTTGGGGTGCCAGAAGAAGAGAGAGAGCAAATTACTGAAAACCTATTAGAAGAAATAATGACAGAAAACTTTCCCTACCTGGTGAAAGAAATAGACTTACAAGTCCAGGAAGCACACAGAACCCCATACAAGAGGAATCCAAAGAGGACCACACCAAGACATATCATAATTAAAATGCCAAGGGCAAAAGACAAAGAGAGAATCTTGAAAGCAGCAAGAGAAAAACGGTTAGTTACCTACAAGGGAGTACCCATATGACTGTCAGCTGATTTCTCAGCAGAAACTATGCAGGCCAGAAGGGAGTGGCAAGAAATATTCAAAGTGATGAACAGCAAGAACCTACAACCAAGATTACTCTACCCAGCAAAGCTATCATTCAGAGTTGAAGGTCAGATAAAGAGCTTCACAGACAAGAAAAAGCTAAAGGAGTTCATCACCACCAAACCAGGATTACATGAAATGCTAAGGTATTCTTTAAGAAGAGGAAGAAGAAGAAAAAGGTAAAGATAAAAATTATGAACAACAAAATGACATCAAATACATACCTACCAACAAGTGAATCTAAAAATCAAGTAAATAAAAAATCTGAAGAACAGAATGGACTGGTGAATATAATAGAATCAGGGACATAGAAAGGGAGTGGACTGACAATTCTCAGGGGGAAGTGGGTGTGAGTGGTGCGGGAAGAGATGGGGGTAAGGGCATGGGGTAGGGTGGGGTGGGGAATCAGGTGGAGGGGAGCTATAGGGGGAAAACAAAAAGAGGAACACCTGTAATCTGAACAATAAAGATTTATTTTTTAAAAAAAAAGAGTTTGATTTCCTCTAGATTCCATTCCCTGTGTCTCTTTTCCTATCTTGATGGAAGCAAAACACATATTTTTACAAGGCCAAAGAGCAAATACAACAATGGATTGTTTCACAATGTATACAGCTCACTTCATGTACCTTTGATAACATTATCATGTTTTTGAGTTATAAATTTTTCTCCTGCAGTTTGGGATCTGGTGGAGAGTAAAGGAAAAGATATCATCTAGGACTCCCTTCTGATGCAATCAATATTCATGGCCACATGCCTGGCTCTGGGTGCCCCTCACCAGAAACTCTCGTTCTTTGGAAGGCTTTTCCTAGTCTCTTATAATCTTCATCAATCAAAAGTTACCGTTACAGGGATTTTTTGCAGGCAGCTAGAACTTCCACAACTTTTTGTTAAGCAGAAGTCTTTGGATTCAAGGCATAATCAATACATCTTAAAGCTAGAGGCAGTCCCCTTTGCTAAGGTTATCTACAACAATTTCTTTTATTGCCATTCACAGCTGGAGACTTTTTTATTGAAATGTAACCAGTACCATAATAGCCTTGATTTTTTTCAATGCTCCTGATGATTTCTTCAGAGGCCTTGAAGCATTCCTCCTTTAGGAAGATTAGATCAAGCATAAGAATTTGTATAACACCTACTGTGATGACCCCAGGCTCTCCATGGGACGTTTCTGTTATTATGAGAACACTTGCCCTTCCTGAAGCATTTCATCCAAGCAGGCTATTCAAGGTTCAAATTCTTCCCTTCTGGGGATAAAAACAACACTTGTACATAATCTCTCTTATAGACACTGAATTCAATAGGGAGCGCTCTAAAAGTTTCAGAATGCCTTGTCCCGGGACTTTGAGGTGGACTTCCAAGATTTTGAGGAGCTGGAGGAGGCCAAGCATACAAGTACTACTCTCCTCTCTACATCAAGCACTATTGTCACATTCATCTGGGCACTATTGAAAAACCACCTTCCCAAAGAAATCTGTGTCAGTTGAAGGAGGTTTCCTTAACTGCCTTCAGGTGTATCCTTTAGGGAATTTGACAGGATTTCCACTGGCAGGCTACATAACCCTTTTAAAATTTTGTTTTTGGAAACATAAAACAAAAAAGCTAAGCCAGGGAGCACAGGATCTTGTACAACTTTGGACTTCTGCTTAGTGCCCTGCCATTCATAGTAAAACAGACCCATAAGTTGTCAAGTAGCTCCTCCCTGGCCCAACTGCTGGGAGAATGAGCACACAGTCATGGAAGACAAGGATGTCAAGTAGACAGAATTGGGGTAAACTTAGTGCTGAATATCCCAGGAGCAATCTCTAGCCAATGAGAGATAGTTCCTCACCCCCTCAACCTTCAGAGGAAAAAATCCCAAATCATATTTTACACAGTCTCAGAATCCCCAGCAAGTAGAAACCTACTCATGAATATACCCTTTATTGATTTCTCTTTCTTCCATCTCTCTCTCATGACAAAGTTTCCTAAGGTGGCCTTAAACACACACACACACACACACACACACACCACAAAACTCCTTATATTCAATAATCATCACAGGATTTGCTTTTGGGGAAAGCAAATTTAAGATAGTCTCTGTGCCTCAGACTCAAAATTTCTGTGATTTCAATTTTCCAGGCTTTCTGCCAGCTGGATTTGATTTATTTTTATTCAAAGACTATTTATTGAATGTCTACAAGACAACAGGCAATTTTATATTATCATGGGGACACTACACCTATGGAATTCTTAGGCTAGGAAGAGAAATAAGAGCTGCACATTTAAAAAATGTATTAGAATACATAAAAGTATTCTAGTAATAAAAAAAGTTACAAATGTAAGAGGCCAAAAGGAGGAGCTTGGAGATCCAGGAGAGAAGAACTGAAGGAAGTGACATTGGAGGGGACCATGAGGTGCACAGGATTTGGGTCCAAAAGTCCTAAAACAATGCATGGCAGGTGGAAGAGATGATGAATGCATATGCTGAGTTGGGAAAGTACAGCGTATATATGAGAAACAATGAGCAGTTCCATTTGTTCCAAGAACAATACATAATAGGGACAAATAGTAAAAGACAAAGATGGATAGGGAGGATATTATCAAATCATTGGTATTCGGCCTAAGTAGTTTATGAAGAAAACAATGGCATGCCACTGAAAATATTTTTAAAAATACCTATATCTAATCTTCCATATTTCAGTTTGTTACCATTTCAGGTAAACTTACCTTTACCCCCTTACACCTCTGTCCCTATCCCTCAATTCATCTGGACTCTTTGCTTCTTTTCTTTCAACATTATTATAATACTAGTGGCCCAGTGCACAAAATTCGTGCACATTAAAAGGAGGACCCAGAGTCAAGTCCCCGCCCACCCACATGCACCTCAAAATTCCATGAGACCCAGAGCTAGCTGCCCCACTCCCCCATTGGGCTAGATCCAGACCCAGCCAGTCCCACCCTTGTCAAGCCCCACTGAGCATGGGGCGTAGCCTCAGGTCACCTGGCCCGTCGCCAGAATGGGGGGGCATGGCCTGAGGTCCCCCAGATGGGGTGGGGGGCATACCTTGAGGTCCTCTGTTAAGCCCCGTCAGGTGGGGGACACGGCCTGAGATCCCCTATCAAGCTCCACTGGGTGGGGGGCGCAGCCTCAGGTCCCCTGGCCTAGCACTGGGAGGGGGGCGCAGCCTCAGGTCCCCCATCAAGCCCCACTGGTAGGGGGGGCGCAGCCTCAGGTCCCCCATCAAGCCCCACTGGGCGGGGGCATGGCCTGAGTTCCCCTGACCCAGCACTGGGAGTGCACCTTGAGGTCCCTGTCAAGCCCCACCAGGTGGGGGGTAGGGCCTGAGGTCCCCTGGCCTGGTGCCAAGGCAGGAGGCATGGCCTGAGGACCCCAGCCTGATGCCAGGGCGGGGAGGTGCGGTCTGAGGACTCCTGTCAAGCCCTGCTGGGTGGGCGGCGAGGCCTGAGGTTCCTTGTCAAGCCCCATGGGGGCGGGGGAGAGCATAGCCTCAGGTCCCTGCTGATTGCTCATTAAGGCTCCTTAAGGGAAGTTGGCCTCAGTTGTGGGTGCAGCCATCTTTGTGACAGAGTGATGGTCAATTAGCATATTCCCTCTTTGTTAGGAGGACTAGAGGTCTGGTGCATGACATTTGTGCACTGTAGGGGGGTACCTCAGCCCAGCCTGCACCCTCTCACAGTCCGGGACCCCTCAGGGGATGGCAGACATCCTTCTCACAGTCCGGAGCTCTTACAGTTCCGGACCCCCCGCTCCTTACTCCCCACCTGCAGCGGAGACAGAGAGGCTTGCCAGCCATGAGTCTGGCTTCTGGCTGAGCAGCACTCCCTCTGTGGGAGTGCATTGACCACCAGGGGGGCAGCTCCTGCATTGAGCAACTGCCCCCTGATGGTCAGTGCGCATCATAGCAACCGGTCATTCTGCTGTTCGGTCAACTTGCATATTAGCCTTTTATTATATACTAGGGACTTGGTGCACAAAATTTGTGCACTCGGGGGGAGGAGTCCCTCAGCCCAGCATGCCCTCTCACAGTTCAGGAGCCCTGCAATTGATTGCCTCAAAGAAGTAGACCCTGCCCACCCAGCTGGGGCTCTGTAATGGATTGCCCTCTCAGAGGGAGGCCCCACCCACCTGCCACAGCCCACTGGTTGGTGGCCTGGGCCTCCCCTGCAGGGCAATCATGGGGCGATGGCCAGGCTCCTGACCAATCACATCACACCCGCCTTGGCTGGCCTGGCACCAGTGGGTTTCACAGCATGGTTGTCCAAAAGGTCATCCGGATGGTCATTCTGCTGTTCAGTCATTCAGTCTCTTTGCATATTACGCTTTTATTATTATAGAGCATGTTGTTTTTATTAACTTTTGTATTTATTTTTTTCTCCCTCAGTGAAATGTAATTTCCCAGTTGACCTATTTAATATTATATAACCAGTGCTTTTTATGGCCTCCTGCAAATAGTAGGTATCAATTTGAATAAATAAATAATTGAATAAATAAATAAATGAGTGATCATGTTTTCTGGTTATGATGCTTTGCCTAATATTTCCTTGATAAAGGGCTCTTCCCTTTCTCTTCTTCTCATACAATCAGTGCATTTCAACAGATCAAACTCACAATACCTATGGTATCCTATGGTTTCCAGACTCAACCAGCAAATTTGACATAAATTGTGATTGTGTATGATTTGAGAGTGTGCCAGGAGACCCATCTGGCAGGCTCTGATACTCTATTTGAGCAAACCTGAACAGAGAATCTGGCTTGCCTACTTTCCCAGTACCTTTGAAGCCCAGACTTTAGTTTAGAGCCTGGCTGGTTACAGTGCAGAGCTGGTGGTTTCACCAGGGAAGGTGTTTCTGCCACATTAACCCAGGTGAATACAAGAAAGCAGAGTGGCATGCTTTTGTTCTGTTTGACACAAGCTTTTGGTTCTTGCAGCGAGGCCTCTGTCTCGCTGCAACATTTCTGCATACCACTGGGTTAGAACACAAATCTTTGTGTTTTGATGCTGAATTTTGATGTAAGGCACCATTAAATTAATAAAACAATACCATTAGACTCAGCTAACTCTAAGTGGCCTATGTAAGCAAACCAAAATATATGCCTGAAATGTCTCAAAATTATGAAATCAAAACCTAGGAACAACCAATCACAAAAAGCCAAGTAGGCTTTGTAGCCAATCGAATCATTTCCTTTCTTTGCTTCCACACCTTCTCTATGTAAGTCTTCCCTAGCTCGTGTCAGAGGTATGCCCCTACTCACTCTGGTTTGGCATTGTCCTATTTAAATTGGTTTTTGCTTAAACTAACTCTTAAAATTTTTACAGGCCTCAGTTCAATAGCACTGAGCGTACTAGGGAAACCCAAGTCTCCTGTTTCCATAACAAAGTTTTTGGGCCAAACCAGAGAAACAACTTCCCAGAATTTACCACACAAGAAACTCTTGAGTAGACAGACAGTATCTGTGAAAACCTGACCTGATCATAGGTCCTTCCTCCAACCATGCAGGAACGGCCACAGCACATTATTACAAAACATATAGGTACGAGAATGTATAGAATCTAAGAGCCCCACCAAATGTTGACTGCAAATTATCAGAGTTGCCCTAGCTCAGTTATCGGCAAACTGCAGCTCACGAGCCACATGCGGCTCTTTGGCCCCTTGAGTTTTTAGCAAAGGCCAGTTTAGGAGTACCCTAATTAAGTTAATAACAATGTCCCTACCTATATAGTTTAAGTTTAAAAACTTTGGCTCTCAAAAGAAATTTCAGTCGTACTGTTGATATTTGGCTCTGTTGACTAATGAGTTTGCCGACCACTGCCCTAGCTGATTTGGCTCAGTGGATAGAACGTCAGCCTGTGGACTGAAGAGTCCCAGGTTTGATTCCGGTCAAGGGTACATGCCCGGTTTGTGGGCTTGATCCCCAGTAGGGGGCATGCAAGAGGCAGCTAATCAATGATTCTCTCTCATCATTGATGTTTCTATCTCTCTCTCCCTCTCCCTTATTCTCTGGAATCAATAAAAATCTATTAAAAATAATAATAATCAGAGCAGATAGAGGAAGGGGATTTTTTCTCTCTCTACCTAGAATACCGAGTGTCATATGAAGGAACTCAAAGAAAATCAGCATAGTTAACCAGTAGCTGGGATTAACAATAGCAGTGATTATCATAGAGAGGAAAGTAGAAAAAGGATATCACAGATCAAATTTAAGCAACAACAGGAAAATTACTAGATAAGAGAGAAGAGAGGTGGGGATCATCTTGATTACAGCCTAAAAAGGCTGGACTTGGAGTCTTTCTGCAAGATCCCATCCTTTCAAACTTCCATTGTTCATAGCCTACTTTTTAACTAGTACCATCCATGTCTCATTTCCATTTTTCTAGCCCAGACTCCCAAATGTTTCCCTGTTTATTCATTCTTCTCTTTTCGATTTTTATTCCTCCCTGTCACCCCATACTTGTTAGAAATTATTTGCATATAGCATTCATAATAACTTCATATCCTAGCAAAGTGACTTGCATGGAGGAGGCTTTCTATAAATATTCATTAAGATGACTTTCCCTCTCTCCTCTTGCCACAGCTCCCACCCTGCCGCGCCCTGGAGCCATCAGGTCTCTTTGTGGGTTGCAAAATGAATGAAGTGTAAGGATTTCACTTTGAGAAGAAACAGGAATCAGGACTTTTGTCACTGACTTTCATGAACTGGGCTTCCAACTTTTAAATGTGGTGCATAATTGACACTTTGATACTTTTAGGCTATGGTGTATTCTCACACTCTCGTGGGGAAAAAATACTTGCTGACACAATCAGGAAACAGATGGTGACAAAGATCTTATACTTTGGTGCCAATCAATATGTTTTACTTGCCACTACTAAAATCTCATTTGTGGGACCCAAGAACTTAAAGAATTTTTCTGTTCTTTTTTTTTTTGGTATCCTTTAAAGACTATTTTTAAGGATTTTTAGGGCTAGAAAGTTTTACTTCACTTTTTTTCTCTCCAATTCTAGGAGGATTTTGGCTTGCATCTGCCAGAAAAACAATAAGTTAAAGTATTTTGCTCTTTGCTATAAGAGACACAATAAGTCTCTTAGCTCTTCCTCCCCACCATCCAAACACCACTCTTGAATATAGCTACCCAATCTGATCTTGAGAAAATAACCTTCTGGAGAATGATGAATTCTGCAATCGTGCACTAATATACACCAGCATTTCTCCCAGTCTCTTCATATCAGCTTATTTACATAATAGTGACTATTTGTCAACTAGGCAAACAAGAGGAATATTTCTACAAGGGATAGATGATAATGGTTTTATTCCGAATACAAAAAATTAATGAGTTAAAACATTTGAGGAGAAAGAATTAGCTAGTCCTGGGTACTCCTCCCACAGACCTGACGCCTCTGAAGGGCAAGCCCCTCGTCTCTTTCAGTGCTCACACAGCCAGATTTAACAAATATTTGCTGAGGTGGATCTACTGCAGTTTTGTGTGTGTTTTTTTAACAGAATGTTTTTGGTTTTGTTATTATTGATTCTCTGAGAGGAAGGAAGAGGGACAGAGATAGAAACACCAATGATTAGAGAGAATTATTGATCAGTTGCCTCCTGCATGTCCCCCACTGGGGATTGAGCCTGCAACCTGGGTATGTGCCCCTGACCGGAATCGAACCCGGGACCCTTCAGTCCGCAGGCCAACGCTCTATGCATTGAGCCAAACCAGCTAGGGCTGCTGCAGGTTTTAAACTGGCCAGATGAAGCCCCCATTGTTTAAGTACCTTTGGTGTATTTGTTTTGCACTGTGACTTCTAAGGTTTGGGATGCCTAGACATGTGTAGGTGAGGGAATCTTTCACATCACTTGCCTCGGCAGTTGTGGGAGCCTGATTGAATCAGACATCTCCCATGTTATCATGCTTTTCTCCCCCACTGCTCCAATTGGTCACTAACATCTGTGGGAAAATTTGAAAATACTTGAGTAGGAAATCCATGGAGATTACAGGGGAAGAAAGCTACAATGTGTTCAGCATATGCTTTATGCCAAACACAAATAGGATGTACAACTGAACCCTCAAAACAAATGTGCAAGGGAGGGGTTATTATTCCCATCTTACAACGAGGAGACAAAGGTTCAAAGATATTAATTAACTAGTCTGAAAGCACAAACTGTGCCTAGCTGGGGTATAAACCTAAGTAAGTCTACTTACAATATCTGCTGCACAGGAAGTCAGTTTTACTTTCATTTTCTTGAGTGTACACACATCCTGTGCTCTTATCTCTAGGCTTTACTTATAATTCCTCAGTGACTTCTCCAGTAACCTACCCAGAAAGATTTTGGCTCTGGCATCCTAAGTGAGCTCTTTGGTATGGGTTTGGTTTCATCCTTATTAGAATCCTTCCTAGAAATTCACAAAAAGTCTAGTGTCCTGGTCTAACTCTTCTTCATATATCAGGCTTCCCGAGACATTTTACAAACTTCAAACTGGTTACAATCAGAACAAACATACTTTTATAGAAACAAATGTATGGTGTACACATCATATGGTTCCTCAAAACCCTTCACTAAATTCCCATTTTGCTCAAAGTACAAAACCTTGGGCTTTCTAATAAGACTACAGGGCATTACATTACCTCTCTGATGGTACCCCCTACTCTCCTGTCCCTGGCTCATGTTCTCTGGCCACATGCTCTTCATGCATTCTGATCATGCACCCACATAGGAGCTTATGCATGGGCTGTTCCTTCTGCCTGGTGCCTTCTTTCCCAGATTTGCAGATAGCTCCCTCCCTTATTTCCTTCAAGGTTTTGTTCAAAACTCACTTTCTCAATATCTACCCTGATTCTCCTATTAAAAAATATAAACAAATGGGCAATAATTTTTTTTTCATTTTACTTTTTTTAACGGCTACTTTTCTATTGCAGTTTACATTCAACATTATTGTATACTAGTGTCCCGGTGCACAGATTCGTGCACATTGAAATTAATTAGAAGAAATATTTTAATATTGCCATTCACCTTTTCTCTACAATAGAAATGTAAACCAAATTCATGATCCACAATTACACATTGAAACACAAGCATGTGATTGGTATCAGTGAGAGCTTTACATGCATCGTGAATGCATGAATCAACTTAGCCATATATATATATATATATATATATATATATATATATATATATATGGGTAAACTTGCTTAATTAGACCTGCTTTCTGATTTAGCTAAACTTTTTCCAGCCTAGTGAAGCACCCCAACTTCTCTGTCAGGTAATTGTCAGCAATACATCAGTAAATATCAACACGAAGCAGATTATTATTGTAGATCACACAGGGAGAACAAAGAGTGAAATATTTAACTGCAGCAGTCTTTAACTTTATTCTGTGCAGTGAGAAAGCCTGAAGTCATTTTCAAGGTCCACCATTTTTTACTTCTTTTCAGTTGGGTCAAGTTTCTAAGCTTTCTAAATCTCCATTTTCCAACTAATGAAAAGAAAATGGGATTCCACTGAGTCTCCTATCTATCAATTTCAGGACTTGAGGATCAAATGAGATGAGGCACGTGAAAACACTTCACAGACATTTGGTTAAAGTGTGAAATGTTTCCACCTGGCTATAAAGCAAGTCGTGTTCCTAGGCTGAAGAAACTCCAAGGAGGCTAGTTGTCACTAGGGAGATGAAGCCAGGTGTTGCTACATGACATCATTACCTGGTGCCCACAGCAACTGTTTCCAGACTGGGCTGGGCTGTGGGCTGCATTTTGCGCCATGGGGTCTTGATAGTGTTGACTGCGATTTGGTGGGGTGTCGCTCTGGGGTGGTGGTGGGGCCTGTGTCCCACTTGGGGAAAGCCGAGTGTTGTTTTGTGGGCACCAGGTCCCTGGTGCCGTTTCTCTGTAAATGGCCAGTGTGCATCACAGCAGCTCCTGCATTGAGTGTCTGCCCCCTGGTGATCAGTGCACATCATAGCCACTGGTTGGACGGTTGAATACTTAGCATATTAGCCTTTTATATATAGAGATTAGTTTCAGGTGTACAGCATAGTGGTTAGACAATTATATACTTGACAAAGTGTTTCCCCTGGTATTTTTCGGTCCTCTTTACTTATTTTTTTTTTTAAATTTCAGTAACACATCACTTTCTAACAGACCTAATGCTTCAATTATTTCTTAGGCTCATTATTAATTATCTGTGGCCCCTGATAGAATCTAAGCTCCACAATGACAGGGATTAGTCTAAATTTTGTACATAGTTGTATCCCAAGCACCTAGAAACTGTGCATATAATAAGTGCTCAATAAATGAATGTAAATACACATTTGTGAACTCTCCAACACCCAAATTTCTCAGGAATCAGACAATATTAAGAATTATAATAATTACCTGGTTTGTAGATTTATATTCCATCCACCTTATTATTTCTTTTACATCAATAAATCGAACTAGAGTGAATAGCAGTGAAGTCAAAATCCACCAACACACACTTCATTAAAAGGCCATCAGACACTTTGTACATTTTCTTTTTAGTAAAGTGGCTTATTTGAATCAGAGACCTCACAGTTTATGTTTTGAGGTAGGGTGAAAATGCTCTCACATAAACTGAGACATGTATGGATGCAGGTAAACATAAAAAGACTGGCCAGACTCTAGTTCATGTTTTCATCTGTCTCTCTCCAGCGGTCTATTCATCACCCCGCTTCTTGCTGCCTCTTTAGGTCTGTGCTCTTGTCTAAGGTTAACCCTCTATTTCTCCCAACTCGAGAGGAAGACGGTCTTCCATCAAGCAGGGTGCTCTGGCTGGCTCAGACTGCCTTAAGCACTGCACCAGATTCATTGCTGGCTTCATCACTTATCAATACACCCGGCTTACACACCTTGCTTAATCTCTACAGCCGTCTCCCCAGACATCAGGAAACAAGGTTTACGCAGACTCCTGACTTTATCTGGGCCCTGTGATGTACAATATCGTGGCAACGAGGCCTTTTCTCTTTGTTCTGGGGAAACTTGAGCCACAATGTGCCAGCCTGGTGTTCAGGCTGATTGTAATAAAGAGCAGCAACTGAGCATTTTCTCTCACTCTTCTTTTTCTTCATTTTTTTTTCTTTCTTTCCTCTCTTTTAAAGAAACAGGTGCTGGCACGGATTAGAGAAAAGTTACATCATCTTGAAGAGAAGAAGAGGAATAGAAAGGAGGGGGGAAATATGAAAAAAAAAGTGGCAACCAGACCCAAATACATTTGCACATATAAAGCTGTTCTAATGAAAGCCAAATTGATTTGACATTCAGTGGCAGTTTGAAGCCAAGAAAAGCAAAGCAGCCTACAAAAGGCCTAGCTCATTGTTTATGGAGTGTCATACTCTATCATCTGTGAGACCAATAACAGGGATGGGAAGGTCTTTAAAGGCAGGGTGTGTGCTGGGAAGGGTGGTGTGGATACCACCAATGTCAGATCTGATAGACAGACTGAACGCGGCTTCCTGAGCTGAGATGGTGTTTGTCAGATGAGGCGGACATTCTCTGCAGATTACACATTAGCCAGCAAATTTTTAAAGTGTTAGCATTCTTTGAAGATGTCTGCTGTGCACAGAGAGGCACATATTGCATTGGTCTGGAGGGGGAAACATCATAAAAGTATTAACCAACAAAAGAGAGTAATGAATTATGTGTCATTCAATGGGAACCATGTGCATAATATTATAGAAGCATCATTACCATCGCAAAAAAAAAGTATGGTTTCCTGATAGTGAGCACTAGACACTGCAGGTATGCACATGTATACAGTTGACAGAATGGAGAAAATCACAGTAAAATAGAAATTCTTTCCATTAACCTTATTTTTCAAGAGAGAAGCTGTTTGGTCATTTAAATATTGTTAACCGGCCAGGGATTTACCATTCTGTAGCTCACTGTTAAAAACAGCTGAAGAGGAATGAGGTGTTTATTAAACGTCAGCACATGACAAGGTAGATTAAATAAGTTTCACTAGAAATGTATAAAAGGCTAGAGTGTTACAGTCTGTGTAGGAAGAAGAGTTTCTTCTCCATCCCTTCCAGCTTCAAGCCCAGCCTAAGCATGACTTTGATATTAGATTCAGTATAAGATTCGGATATTAGTTTTACTTTTGGATTTCACAAAGAAAGCTGATTTCCTTGCAGGGTATTGCTGAGCAAATAAAAAACTTCAACATCTTTCATCTCAATTTTCTAAACACTTGTTTTTTAGCGGTTTAATTTACTTTATTTTTTCTTTATTGATTAAGGTATTACATATGTGTCCTTATCCTCCATTGCCCCCCAACCCCTCCCTACTCATGCCCTCATCCTCCTGGTGTCTGTGTCCATTGGCTAGGCTTATATGCATGCATACAAGTCCTTTGATTGATCTCTCCCCTTTACACCCACCCTCGCCTACCTTCCCTCTGAGGTTTGATGGTCTGATGGATGCTTCTCTGTCTCTGGATCTGTTTTTGTTCATCAGTTTATGTTGTTCATTATATTCCATAAATGAGTGAGATCATGTGATACTTATCTTTCTCTGACTGGCTTATTTCGCTTAGCATAATGCTCTCCAGTTCCATCCATGCTGTTGCAAGTGGTAAGAATTCCTTCATTTTTTACCACAGCATAGTATTCCATTGTGTAGATGTACCACAGTTTTTTAATCCACTCATCTACTGATAGGCACTTAGGCTGTTTCCAAATCTTAGCTATGGTAAATTGTGCTACTCTAAACACTTATAGGGCTAAGAATGAAATTTGACCTTAAGTAATCTAGACTGTACTATGTCTCTCCAGCTTAGATTTTATAACACCATAAAAAACTGTATATATGAGACAAAGAGTAAGTATCAAGATGTATCACAGGGGACATATTTATATATCATGAATACCATAACTCCTATTAATTAAAACATATATTTTAATTCTAAATTCAAAAGAGAATGTAAAGTATCACTATTAATAGAAATCATAATAGTGCAAATTGGAATTATATTATTCATGTTTCTCTCATATAGCTATGAGATCCCCATTTGACATTCCTTGGGACTTTAGGGGCCTTGATGCTTCTTTGCCCCATATTGCTAACAGTCAAGGATTCTGGTCAGGGAGGCCTAAGTAATTATAATTGATGAACAACAGTAATTGTTTACCAAGCTCCCTGCCCCTGACTTACCTGCATTCGGACAGTGGGTTATAGGCTTTTTATAGCACTGTTATGGAGCATAAACAACTTACTCTGGATCAAAACAGACTTCCTCACCTGTACTCTGAGCAGAATAAATGGAAGAAAGCTAGGCCAGCACCAGATTGGGACACAGCAGGGGTCCTCAAACTTTTTAAACAGGGGTCCAGTTCACTGTCCCTCAGACCATTGGAGGGCCAGACTATAGTTTAAAAAAAAACAACTATGCCAGAACCGGTTTGGCTCAGTGGATAGAGCATTGGCCTGCGGACTGAAAGGTCCTAGGTTCAATTCCGGTCAAGGGCATGTACCTGGGTTGCGGGCACATCCCCAGTAGGAGGTGTGCAGGAGGCAGCTGATCAATGTTTCTCTCTCATCGATGTTTCTAGCTCTCTATCCCTCTTCCTTCCTCTCTGTAAAAAATCAATATTTTAAAAAATAAAAAAATTAAAATAATAAAAAAAGTTTTTTTAAAATATGAACAAATTCCTATGCACACTGCGGGCCCGGGACAAGTCAGCTGCTAAACAGGACAGGCAGCGGCACCCGGCGGGCCAGATAAATGTCCTCAGCAGGCTGCATGTGGCCCACAGGCCATAGTTTGAGGACCCCTGGGACACAGCATCTGACACAATTTCTCTTCCTCCCTGCCACCACCACACCAATGGATTACCATAAAGAATTAAAATCTAAAAACAGTTATTGTGTCTACTAAGGCTTGGTGTTGGGGAGGAACCTATACTAATAAAAGCCTAGGTGGTCCTCGCACGCAACATCACCACAAGATGGCCGCGTGCACAGCAGAGGCAGGGCCTGGTGGCTGCTCTGTACAAACCTCTGGCCTGGGGTTTCTGTGGCTCCTTGTGGTGCGGAGGAGGCTGGTCCTGGCATCTCTGCTGCCTCGCATGGAGAAGGCAGGTCCCAGCAGAGGAGGTGTGTCTCGGCAGGGGAGGGCAGTTGGGGTCAATCAGGCTGGCAGGCAGAAGTGGTTAGGGGCAATCAGGTAGGCAGGCAGGCAAGGTTAGGAGCCAGCGGTCCCAGCGAGGGGTCCCAGATTGGAGAGGGTGTAGGCCAGGTTGAGGGACACCTCCCCACCCTGTGCTCGAATTTCGTGCACCAGGCCTCCAGTCCTATATAATAAAGAGGGAATATGCTAATTAACCATCACTCCATCACAAAGATGGCTGCACCCACAGCTGAGGCCAAGTTCCCATAAGGAGCCTTAACAAGCAATCAGCAGGGACCTGAGGCTAAGCCCTCCCCCACCCCCGTGGGGCTTGACAGGGGAACCTCAGGCTGGCAGGGCTTGACAGGGGACCTTAGGCTGTGCCCCCCACCTGGCAGGGCTTGACAGGGGACCTCAAGGTGCGCTTCCCATCCTAGTGTTGGGCTAGGGGACTTCAGGCTGCTCCCCCGGCCCCAGCGCCAGGCCGGGGTACATCAGGCCATGTCCCCCACCCAGTGGGGCTTGACAGGGGATCTCAGGCCATGTCCCACACCTGGGGGGGCTTGACAGGGGACTTCAAGCCCCCCCCCAGTCTGGGATGAGGGACCTCAGGCCACACCCCCCATCCTGGTGCTGGACCAGGGGACCTGAGGCTATGTTCCCTGCCTGGCAGGGCTTGACAAGGGTGCGACTAGCCAGGTCTGGATCTATCCCAATTGGCAGGGGGGGGAGGGCGGGGGGAGGGGGACAGCGCAGCTGGGTCTGGGTCTCATGCGATTTTGAGGCACATTTGGGTGGGCAGGGACTTGACTCTGGGTACTGTGGTGTGCCCCAGACTCTGACAGGAGGAAGCTTTTCATATACATTTTACTAACTTCCTTTCATCTCTGACACTTCAATTATAGGGAAAGGGCAAATAGCAATATTAAATTATTTCCTCTAATTAATCCCCTTTTAATGTGCACGAATTTCGTGCACCGGGCCACTAGTAGTTAAATAAGACTCTAGTCCTGACTCTCAAGAAGCTTAGCATAATTTACAGAGATGCAGCAAGGGTAACTCTTACTCTGTCCAGATCTCAGGCCCTCACAACACCATCAGAACTTATGCTATCTGGTGGCACACGGTATGCTGCATTGAACAGAGAAATAAACATTTTCTACTAGAGGTTTGATGGACCCAGAGTTTCAGAGAGTCAAAGTGAGCAGAAATGGAAAACAATTTAAAACTCAGCTATTTTTGCCTATGGATTATGTGGCCAAAGAAAATAGAGATTCAAAATAATGTTATAATTAATTGTAGAGTGGTAGTTTTCAAAATGCTTCCACATAGGTGGTTTACTCTGAAAATGTCAAAGGATTTGGTTATTTTGATGCCACAGCTAGATTTTAGATCTGATGGATGAATTATAGTTCTACTCAATTGTCATGGACTAAATGTTCTCCAACATTTATATTTTGAAACCAACATACCGTCCAATGTGATGTCATAAGGATGTGGTGCCTCTGGGGGGTAATTAGGATGAGAGGAGGACAGGAGGGTGGATCCTCATGAATGGCATTAACGCTCTTATAAGAGTCACCAGAGGGCTTGCTTTCTCTCTCTCTTCTCTCTGCCATGAGAGGATGCAATGAGCTGTCAGCAGTCTGTAACCTGGAAGAGGGCCTTCACCAGAACCCAACCATGCTGGCACCTCATCTCAGACTTCCAACCTCCAGAACTGTGAGAAATAAATTCCTACTGTTTGAAAGCCACTGGGTATATGGTGGCTTACTGCAGCCACCTGAACAGATTAAGACATCAACCTAAGAGAAAGATCTGACATAATTAGTGTGGAACCCACAATAGAGCTCATAAACAAGATGATGAGTTTTAGAAAGTACCCTGGCTCTTTGGGTAGAATTTGTGCCTATTTATATTTTGGGATGTAATCTCTATGAATATCAATAATGATACAAAAAATGAATTATTTTATATTAGGTATTCAATGGCATTGAGAGACATTTTAAGATAGTTTGGGTCAAACCGATCAGTCTGTGTGTTCTATAGAGAAGAATAATTAATACGTTATCACTTCTGAGTCTTTATTATATAAACTGATTCTTGTTATTTAAGCTAAACAACTGTCAATCATTCTGCCCTCACTTGATAATTAAAAGCAAACTACCTGGGTTCAAATATTGCCTCCTACTAGCTATGTAACTTATCACAATTTAATTAGTCTTTCTATAATTCAAGTTTTTCATTTATAAAATGGGAATAATAAAGGAGGTGCTGTAAAAATTAAAGAATAAACACTTGTAGAAAGCACTCAACACATTAAACTAACAATGAAAATGATGACAGTAAGTTTCAACTTAAAGAATAATTCCAACAACATATTTAGAACACATCAATAATTGTTTTACTAGATTTGTGGTAAAATATTTCTTTTTCGGTTTTGGAACCTCTATTTCTTTAGTGTTGGTGGTAATATTAGTTAGGGAAAGATAGAGAATGGTGGCAGAAAGTTTACTGATCATTTCTGATAATTCAAAAATATTCCCGTTTAAAGTGCTGGATTGCTTGTACTTACGTGATATTCTTCTCCATGTGCCTTTGTTGACACATGACTATGTAGTCTCCATATTGGTCAAGTTGATAGTCTGTTTTGTGGCATGAAATTTGATCAACTCTTTGTGGGGTTTCTCATTATGGATACTGTTACTGCTTTTCCTCACAGCCCATGTCTTTCTGTAAAGTTAGTCACCTTATCCTTGGTTGAATCATTCTAAACTCAATGTCAAATAAACATATCCTGCTCTGACTGTTTCAGAAGCAAAAACTATAGAGAAAAATTCATGTCTCTTTTCTCAACTTTGTTTAAAAACTGTCACTGGGCCTAAATGCAACAATAACAGCTAATTACTCTAACTAGGTGCCAGGACTAGGTACTATCACTATCACTATGTCACAGATGAGTAGGGAGGAGTTTAGAACAGAAAGGAAAGACCACGCAGATGTTACAGGGCGGAGACAAGATTAGCTCCAGTCTCTCATGCCCGTAACACCAATTGCACTGCATTCTGGGATTGTATTGTACTGTCATCTCACAGGGACCACAGTCCTGAGTGACTAAACAGTCAGTGGGCATGTCCTAGCAATAACACACTGGTTGCTCTTTCAGACTGCGCAATTAATGATTACAGTTTGTGGCATGTGCAGTTCCAACAAGTTCAAGTCTCACAGACAGAAAGAGCAGTGAAACATTTTCTTGTACCTTTTTCAGTTAACCTACAATGGTCAAAACCATATTTTTGGCTATCATGAAGTTTAGATGAAACACCTTAATGCTCATAAAACATATAATTAGTGGTTTGAAAAGATGATTGAATAGATCAAAATATCCATTGAAGACTGCCAACTTGTCCAGCTGATGTGGCTCAGTGGTTGAGCATCAACCTATGAACCAGAAGCTCACAGTTCAATTCCTAGTCAGGGCACATGCTGGGGTTGTAGGCTCAATCCCCAGTGTTGGGAGTGCAGGAGGCAGCCAATCAATGATTCTCTGTCATCATTGATGTTTCTATCTCTCTCTCTCCCTCTTCCTTCCTCTCTGAAATCAGTAAAAATATTTGAAAGAAAAAATAAAAAGATGGCCAACCTAATCAGAAATCCATATATATTTATGTGGTTATTTCATTTAGTTCACATGATTATGTTTAACAGAGTATTATCTAAATAATAAGTTTATAAGTAATATTACCAAGCATTTGGCAAACCTATTTTGCTATTATCTCTTCTCCTATCTCCTTCTCAATTACTTTGCAGAGAATGTGAAGAAATCACATGTAAAATAATCAGAAAATACCTGAGTTCTAAGCTAATGCTTGAGTTTGATGTTCCAGAACAGATAGCTTAGTGGTGGATCTCAACCAGCTGGAAGCACTATGCCCCTTCCGAATAGGAAGAGATGTGTCCTGCTTGGCAATGTAGAGCAGGTCTATTATTTCTGACTCTTTGACACAGTGAAATTTATCATATTCAAATCTCAACTATTTGAAACTTTAGCTCTTAGGCAAATAAGCTTAGATCACAGATAACTTTGAAACAACAAAAATGCCAGTAATTAAACTAATGTCACAAATAAAACCATCAAAAGTTATGGGGGAGAATCCTCAGAACATATGTATAGGTGCTTTTTCTATAGTTCAAAGAGCCTTTTATTTTTTTTTTTCAATTTCAAGTCCTATAGCAGATTAGAAGCAACAAATTAATGGGTGAATATTGCTATTTGCAAACACATTGAGAGTACAAGAATGTGCTGGTTGGTAGTCTGATAGCAAGAGGAAATGTGGAAAAAATATAGGTACATAACTCGAGCCAAGTGGGGCCATTTAGTGTTGGAGCAAGAGGCTACTCGTGATATTACTTGTGTTATTAATATATTACATAAAACTATACTTTTCATCTATGATGATTATCTTGCATAAGTAGGATTTCACAAAAGTTATGTTCACTATGTTCTGTATAAGAAGGAAAAAAGTTCCTAATATACTATTTTAAGAAATATTCCCATATGAAATGCTTCAAATTTTCCTTAGCTTTGATATTTAAAGCATAAAAACTAAAATAACCAGCGTACTCAAACACACACACAACAAAGTATACCTTCCTGAAGGCTCTATACTGTTGTGGTTTTAGTCAATATACTTGTTCTTGAAGAATAATACTGGTATATCTGAACTGATTGCACCCTTAACTGCTCCTTCTTGACCCACAAAACAAATCTGAGGGCTTTCTGGAAATACAATTCTAATACATGCTCCAAAAACTCTCTCTATGCTCCATTTCTTACCCAGCCTTCCACATCCACCATTTCTAGCTTGGTATCCCCAGTCACTACTCTGTTGCTTTGTACTTTGTGCGTCAATTGCTCTTTAGTTCCCAATTCTGGCTTTGGCTTTGAATATAATTCAGATATCCCAATAGCTTTATGCCCTAGAATAGCACTAAGAGAAATATAATGTGAGCCATGTATGTAATTTCAAATTTTCTAGTTGACTACATTTAAAAAGAGTAACAGAAACAATTTCACAATACACTGTATTTAATTCAATATACTAGAAACAATCATCATAAAATATTAATGAAATTGTTTACACTCTGTTTCATACTGCCTGAAATGTTGTGTGTGTTTTACACTTACAGCGTATCTCATGATGGACTAGCTACATTTCAAGTGCTCAATGGCTACATGTGGCTAGTGGCTACCATATTGGACAGGGCAGCTCTAGAGCCATAATCACCCCAAATCCTAGAACCCCTATGCTAACTGAAGCTTCTTTGAGAGTTATTTGTGCAGTGTTCCACATTATTCACTAGAAATACTGTGTATGCATTGGTATGCACATAGCAATAATGTCATTTTAAACAACTTAGTCATCCATGCCATTTTTATAAAAACACTTTCATACCTTTTCTTCCAGTTGGACCAAATCAATTATGCAAGGTAACTAAAGCAGTCATCAAAAGCCCCATTTCATAAATAAGAAAATGGAAACTCAGATAAATTTAGTGATTTATTTAAGGTTGCCCAGCAAAGATAATTCAATGGGAACTTTATGATTTCTAGTTTAAAGCTCTATGATTCCTTATTACTCCTTAAAACAATTAGAGGATGAACCCACTTATTGGTTCTTAGATGCAAATTCCCAAATAATGCACACATCTGGTAAGCAGTAGCCTAATTCAAGAGCAATGATATCAAATATAAATTGAAACCTGCACAGCGACCCATAGACATCAAGGATAATAGAAGAAAGTGTGCATAAAATATGTGGGAAAGAGGTTTTCTCTTCACATATAAGCAGAACTAACACTTGGGCAATGACTAAATCACATCAAGAAACCTCAAAAACACATAAAAAGAGAAAGTCTTGGGGAAAAAGGGTGCTTCTTGTTTATTTTTTAGAAGTGAAGTGATCTAAAAAGGGAGGACAAGCTCATTCAGTTATAGCTTTCATATAATTACCACAAACCCTAATGCAAATGAGACTGTAGGTCTGCTCAATGTACATTTCTGTTCTTGCCAAATTATGTTTGGCAGTGTGGTCAAGCAAGAACAGATGCACACTGGGCCAAGTTCTCTTGAGCTGCTCAATAATTAGGAGGACCATGTATTATAATAAACCACATCCCCTTGGCTAAGATTTGGATGCAAATTGCACACTAATTCACTTCCAAGTTTTTTGGAAACTCACCAAAAGAGCTGAAAATCAGGGAAATATATGTTTACTTCAGGAAATTTGTTTAAAACTAAATATGGCTCATTTATAAGAGGCGTTGGGGAACTCCATAAGAAATGTAACAATAGATTTTTTCCAGGTTCCATACGGCAGGAATAAGGAAATGCTCACAGGCTCCTTTGAAGAGCTTTCCTGTGTTACATGCCAGTTCTAACCATCTCCTTATGAATGCATTGAGAGAGTCCTCAGAGGAACATAACAGCAACTTCTCCTATCCGTAAAATAACACGTTGCTCAAATGGAGGGTGAAATCAGTTCAGTAAGTGAGATTTTGTCAACAGTTTTTGCAACTGACAGCTAGGTAGCAGGCTGCCCCTTGGATCAGGAAGTGGTGGGTTGAAACTTCTACTCTGCAAAGTCTATCATAATAAAAGCCCTTGCACCATTTCAACTGGTATTTCTTAATAATCCAACAATTGCAAACACT
The DNA here is from genome assembly GCA_026230045.1 of Corynorhinus townsendii. Lineage (NCBI taxonomy): Eukaryota > Metazoa > Chordata > Mammalia > Chiroptera > Vespertilionidae > Corynorhinus > Corynorhinus townsendii. The sequence goes on along the minus strand of JAPDVU010000001.1, from coordinate 162,904,864 downwards.
CTCTAGAATGGGACATTTAAAAGGCAAGACCTAAAAGACCAAATTGTGTACCATGTTCACTGCATATCTTCATGTCCTTATCAGTTGAAGGGAGAAGACAGCGCCTCCTAGCATCACTCCTATTCTTAGATAAAGTTACATCCCATTGTGTTGTTAAGGAGACCTGCATGTTTGTTTATTTATTTGAGTTCAGTACTGACCCAGCCACTGATGTGGGTCTATATATGCCAACTATGGTAGCCACAGAGACGCACTGCTTGGGCTCCCTTTCCAGGGAAGACATGCTGCCCAGCTGTGAGTTGTGCAGTCAGCAGAGAGCCTCCAGCTGTCAGCATTTTAGGATCTGCATCAGCTGCAGACAGCCATTTTACCTGAGGTCACGCCCACTGGGTGTGGTCCACATCTGGTGACTGAGCAAGGCCATGGGTGCCACTCGAGATGAATCTGAAAGGTAGTTCTGCCTCTAGGGCTCCATTCTGCTCCATCCTCTGCTTCATAGATATTAATCCCCAATAAACACTCTAAATTCCATCTTATCACCTACTTCCAAAAAACCCAGTCTGCAGTCACGCTTCTATCAACCTGGATCTATGGCATAAATGCCAACACTTATATAATATCCTCCTATTAAATCAGACGCCTCAGTCTCTTTCCTTGGCATCCCCTTCAGGATTCATTTAATTGCACCTTTCAGGAAAGCCCCCCAAGGCTGTCTGACCTGATGCAATCAGTCACTTGATAGTGTAATTCATTGTAGACTCGCATACAGTTTCGAAAATAGTACAGAGAGACCAAATACCCTTCAGACAGTTTCACCCAATGGTAACAGCTTGCATAACTATAATACAATATCACAGCCAGGAAATTAACAGATACAATCCCTGATCTTCTTCAGATCTCACTAGTTTTACATGAATTCATTTGTGTCTGTGTGTGCTTGTAATTGTATACAATTTTATTACATTTGTAGATAGATGTGACCACCACACAGTCAAGATACCTAATAGTTCCCTCGCAGGGATTTCTGGCGCAACACTTCACAACCACAGCAGCCTCCCTCCCATTTCCCTCCTAACCCCTGGAAACCACTAATCTGTTCACCATTTCTATAATTCTGTCATTTCAAGACTGTTACATAAATGAAATCATACGGCATATAAGCTTTTGAGAGTAGCTTTTTTCATTCAGTGTAATTCTCTTGAAATCCATCCAAGAGATATATTGAGTTCTCCCCTTTTTATTGCTGAGTAGTGTTCCATAGGAAGCATGTACCACAGTTTGTTTAACCATTCATCCATTGAAGGACATTTGGGTTATTTCCAGTTTGGGGTTACTATGATAAAGCTGTTTTGAATATTCATGTATAGCTTGTGTGAATGTACATTTTCCTATTTCTGGGATAAATGCCCAAGAATGCATTTGCTGGGTCATATGGTAAGCACATGTTTAGATTTGTAAAAAAAAAAAAAAAAAAAAAAAGCCACACATTTTACCAGAGTAATTGTACCATTTTAAATTTGCACCAGCAATGTATGCATGAACTAGTTTCTCTACACTGTCACCAGAATTTGGTGTTGTTTTTATTTTAACCATTCTGATAGGGGTGCTTGATATCTCACTGTGGTTTTAATTTACCCTTCCCTTAACAGCTAACCATGTTGAACATCTTTTCACATGCTTATTTGCCCATCTGTTTATCCTCCTCAGTGAAATGTCTGCCTTTTGCCCATTTTCTAATGGAATTGTTTGCTTTATTGCAGTTGGGTTTTGAAAGTTCTTTATAAATTCTAGATACAAGTTCTTTGTCAAAATATATGATTTGTGAATATTTTCTCCTAGTCCGCAGTTTGTCTTTTCATCCTCTCAACAGAGTCTTTGGCAGGGCAACAGTTTTAAATTATGAAAAAGTCCAACTTATCAATTTTTCCTTTTACAAATTGTGCTTTTGGTGTCAAGTCTGAGTAACCATTTTTATTATGACTTTTTCATTTTGAATTTTTAATATGAATTTTATTTCTAAGAAGAAATATGTGCACATTGTCAAACAGTCTAGGAGGGTACAAAATCAGTAATGCATGTGTTTTCAAAGATCATCTACAAATTGTTTTTTAAATCAAACAGCAACAAGCTTTACAAACTGGGGAAAAAATTAAGAAAGAAACAGGTTTTATAATAGTCACTATAATCAAATATTTTGTTAGAGAATATTTGCAGATAGCTATTTCTTCCCAGTTTAATGAGATTCATGGCTAACTTATGAAAGAGGTTAGTTCATGTTGCATTTAATTTATTCATATGTTTGTTCAAGTAATATTTTGAACAAATACTGCATGCTTGCCATAACCTGTCACTCACTTTCATTAAAGAACACACTGATTCTTAAGCCAGTAGTATTTCTTTTGCATTGCACTGTAGGCTGCCAGAGATGTACTAGTAAAGTTATAAACTTTCAGTTTTATTCCAAATAAGTTCTTAATTTATTAAAAATAAAGGGGTGATATCTCTTTTACAGTGGAAAAAGTTCAGTGGTGGGTGTCAAATGATAGAATAATTTACTAGACCGAAAATTCATATGCTATGTATTTAATGACGTGTTTAAATGTAGAAATTATTGACAGCACAAAACAATTTAGTTGAGACAAAGTTGAGAAGATATGATGGCTTCCAGAAAGGCCTTAATAATGCTAATCAGACAATGGAATGCAACAAAATTGAGTACAGATGAACATAAAGTAATACATATTGGCAGGAAATTTTAAATTATTTGTCTGCATATGTGGGTTCTAAATCAGTTCCATTAAGTCAAGAGCAAATAGAGACATCATTATGAGTATATCAACAAAACCACAAGTATTTTTTTTAAATTAAGACTTGAGATTATACAAGAGTAAAACAAAAGCGGGGGATATTTTGATATTACTATATTAAATATTGAATTCAAATTACTATTGTTACCTACCAAGCACTACCTATGATTATCAAGATTTAATAACATTAAGCATATTATTGAAAATAGGTAAATAATATGAAAATATTTAATAATATATTTTCTAGTAATCTCAAACTGTTTTGTAAATCAATTCATTATGTAAAGGAAAATACTCCAAAAAGAAGTTTCTGCAAGCATTTGGAAGGATATGTAAATCTGGCAGCGTGGAGTAGCCACATTTAGCCATACAGCCTAGAGAAACAGAGAAAGCCAGTCCAGTCCACAGAGACTGTCAGAGAGATGCAAAGATGAGAGATGGAAATAAAGTATTGCCCAGGTTGCTAAAGGTTGTAAATTCCTTATTCTTAAATCTTCTTTGTATTCTTGCCCTCCTTGAGTTTTGTGATATGCCCTTCTAGCTTTACAATAAATTCCCTGTTTTCCATTTAAAACATATTATGATATGAGGAAGCTATTGGACTTTCCTTGCATCCTTAAACAACTAGAAAACTAGACAAAAGAAATGGAATGGATACTGGACATAGGAAGCACTGACTGAACAATGATCCCTGAGAAAGTAAAAACAAATGATTTGATCCCTGTAAGTGCCCAAGCTCACTGCTTGAAGGGATTTTCCAGTCCATAGCACAAAAAAGAGATTGCAATATGCTGAGTTTAAGAGACAGATTTCAGAGTTTGGAAAAGCCCAAGTGGCCTCAATTTTAAGACCACAGTATCCAAGAGGAAAGTTGAGATTGTTACTAAGAGAAAGCTGATAAAAACAGGAAAGCTGAAGAAATATTCCACTTGAGTCCTTGGATGAATACTAATCTGCACAGAAGTGTGAGGCCAGGAAAGGAACGACGAGAAAGGAACAGGCAGATCAATCCTTGAGAGATAAATTGATCGAAAAATAGCTTCTATTCTCACCAGCCAGAGTAGAAAGACTACCAAAACATGGGACATGGAATAGAGTCTTTAGTAAGTGCATTATCTCTGTAATGATAGCAAATTAGCCTAAACTAAAAGATGTCTGGATATTTTAGTTTAGGCTAATTCTTGAAACAGTTCTTGAAATGAAACCCTAAAGCATAAAATTGGATCAAAATAACTTTATCCCAAAACCAAGCTCCCACATATTCAAAGTATTACTGCCAAAAAAAAATACAGAAAACAACTCCCTAAAATTCATATTGCTCACACACACTAAAAAGTTATGAAACATGCAAAGAAGAAAATTTACAGAGGAAAAAGGTCAGTACAAAATAAAACACAAAGAGAAATAGAGTGAAATAAAAATAAAGAGAGCATCAACAGATTTTGAGACAATAACCTAACATAAGGATAATTGAAGTTCCAGAAGGACAAGGATGACAAAAAATTAAAGTAATAATCACTGAAAAGATTCCAATTGTGATAAAAACTATAAATCCACAAATCTAAAAAGCTCACTAAAACTCAAGCAGAAGAGCCCTGGCTGGGCAGCACAGTTGGTTAGAGCATTGTCACATACACCAATGTTGCAGGTTTGATCCCCAATCAAGGCACATATAAGAATCAACAAATGAGTGCATAAATAAGTAGAATAACAAAAACTGGGTTCTCTCTCTCTCTCTTTCTCTCTCTCTCTCCTCTCCCCCTTGCTCTCTCCCTCTAAAATAAATTTGGGGGGAAAAAACCTCAGGCAGAAGAAACAGGAAGAAAATTATACAAAGGCATATCATAATAAAATTAATGTGACCTGGGAATGGGGGTAGAGGAATCTTAAAAGCAAGCAGAGGGGAAAAAACATATGTACAAATGGAAAAAAGGAATGTAGTAGACTTCTCATAAGAAACCATGCAAGGCAGAAAACAGTGGAACCAAATCTTTAACGTGCAATAAGAAAAACCTAAAATTCTATACCCAGCAAAAATACACTTTAAAAATGAGGGTGACATAAAGATTAAGTTAGGCTTATTTTAAAATGAGACAATTTATCCCCTGCAGAATAGAACTGTAAAAAAGACCTAAAGGAAGTTCCTCAGGGGGAAGGAAAATAAACTTAGGGATAAGGCCACATATGTAATACCTCAATCAATAAAGAAAATTTTTTAAAAATTAAAAAAAAGACAAGTATTGTATGATTCCACTTATCTGCGGCATTTATAGTAGTCAAATTAATAGAAACAAAGTAGAATTGTACTTACTGGGGTCAGGGAGGGGAGAATTGGAAATCATTGTTTAATGAGGACAGAATTTTAGTTTTACAAGATGAAAAGTGATGGAAATAGATGGTGATGATGGTTGCACAACATTATAAATGTATTTAGTAGCACTGAACTGTACACTTAAAATGGTTAAGATGGTAAATGCAATTTTATGTGTATTTCACCAGAATAAATAATATTTTTTTTAAAAGACCAAAAAAAAATAATAATAAAGGTAGTAAGAAAGGTAAGTATATGACAAAACATAAGTCATTTTTTATTATTTATATTTATAAAGCAAAAGTAATAATCATATATTGTGGGGCTTGTAGATTTGGAAGTATAATTTTTTACAAAAATAGCACAAAAGCTGGGAGGCAAAAATGGAAATACATGCTTATGTTTCTTACACCATATGGAAAGTCTATTATTTGAAGATAAAAGTATATAAACTCTATACCAACGTATAAAAAATGAACTAAATATAGTTAACATACTAATATGAAGATAAAATAGAATTATTTTTTAAAAGAACTAATCTGACAGGAAATGGAAATGGGGGGGAGGGGGGGAATGTGGAGAACAAAGAACAGATAGAACAAATAAAGCCTGAATAGCAAGATGGCAACTTTAAAGCTGACCATATCAACACTCATTTTATGTAAAAAGGCTGTGTCTGTCATTCCAACTCATAGCTATGACACGCACTGACCACCACAGGGCAAACGCTCAACACAGGAGCTGCCATGATGCACACTGGCCATTTAAAAATAAACGGCACCATGGACCTGGCACCCACAAAGCAACCCTCAGCTTCCCCTAAGTGGGACACAGGCTCCACCACTACCCCAGAGCGACACCCAACCAAATCACAGCTAATGCTGCCAAAACCCCATGGCACAAAATGCAGCCCACAGCCCAGCCCAGCCCAAAATGGTCACTGTGGGCACCAGGTAATGACATCACATAGCGACTAGCCTCCTTGCAGTTTCTTCAGCCCAGGAACCTGACTTGCTTTATAGCCAGGTGCAAACATTTTACAGTTTAACCAAATGGTTGTGAAGCGTTTTCCCATGCCTCATCTCATTTTATTCTCACAGAAGTCCTAGAGTAGGTAGATAGGAGACTCAGTAGAATCCTACTTTATTTTCATTAGCAATACCCAAATAGCGATATTAAAATATCTCTTCTAATTAATTTCCTTTCAATGTGCATGAATCTGTGCACCGGGACACTAGTATAATGTAATGGTTCCATGATGGAAATGTTCACTATTTGACTGTGGTAATGTTTTTGCTGGTACATATACAAGTCAAAAAATGATCAAATTGTATAGTTTAAATATATAAAGTTTACTGTAAAATAGATAACCAGATAGAAGAATATTATAAAATAGATAACTAAATAAGATAGAAAAAGAACACAGTTTAAAATCAGCTCAAATATATGAAGTACTTAGAAATAAATTTACAAATATTCCAAATAAAAGGCTTACATTGTTAAATTACATGAAAAATATTCCAAACTCTATACTCTATGAAAGAAACCTCTTCACACACACACACACACACACACACACACACACACATATATATATATATATATATATATATATATATATATATATATATATATATAATTTATTGAGTCTTCTGTTAAGGCATAAAATAATCTATCTTCCTAAATGATTACTGTGCACTTAAAAAGAATATGCATTTTAATATTGCTTAAGAGTATTCTACAAATAATATACTTGATCAAGTTGGTTGATAGTGTTATTCAAGTCTTATATATACATACTGATATTTTCTTTAATTTGTTTATCACTCATTCAAAGGGGGATATTGAAATCTCTAATTATAGATTTGTCTAATTCTGCCTTTAGTTTATCAGGTTTTGTGTCATGTACTTTGGATCTCTGATATTAAGCATAAACACTTTTAAGATAACTAATGCCTCTTGATAAGTTGACCCCATTATCTTTATATACTAGTACTTTCTCTATCCCTGGTAATAGTTATTAAACTGAAATCTACTTTGTCTAATATTAGAATAGTCCCTTCTGCTTTCTTTTGACTAGTGGTTTCTTAGTATCTTTGGTAATCTTTTACTTTTAATATATCCATATCATCTTTTTCTTCAAATGATAGTGTTAAAGAATGTAAGAGGAAGCTTATGTCTAACTCTAAACCTACAAATTCAGTATCTCCAGGGATGGGGGTCCAATGTCATCTTGAACCATGACTAAAGAGAACCCACTGCCTTCAGGTCTCAAAAATAAAAATGAGAATTTCATTATACTACAGTGGTGGCCTCCATATAGGTGACCTTCACCTATTTTTCTCATATAGAAAAATAGAAAATATGTATTTTCTAAAAGAAAGAAGAAAATTAGACCCAGAAAAGAGAAGGTTAAGGGATTGATTAATATTGGCCTGTAAGTGCATAAATGCTCTCTATGCAATGATCTGGGCACAGATGCAGAAAATTTTTAAGAAATGAATAAAATGGGAGAAATGTAGGCTAAAGATAAAAGCTAATTCGTGATATTCAGCTTCCAAATAAGTTTTTAGAATCTTCTCAATGTTCATTAAGATAGGTTGTCACTCAGTAGGTAAAATGATCCTAACCAGAGAAGAAACTAATTAGGGAACTTAAATTCTCTCCTAGGGGATTAGACCACTCTGAGAAGATGACAATACTGACATCAAAGTCCACTTTCCAAGAAGTACCCATTTATGAGCTGTGTGTCGAGAAAATCCCAACACAAACAATGCATATACTTTTGTCCCCTAGCTTAGTTGTACTATGTTAATGTAATATTGAGAAACCCCAATGCTATAGTTTCCTCTTTGTCAGTCTACCTATAAGCAAAGAGTGGCGAGTAAGAAGGAAGATGAAAAAATGTTTTTAAACTGTTTGAATTTATGTGTATCAGAAACAAGACTCCTCCAGGTCCTAAGAGTAGTGTTCCATGTCTGTCTATTCTACGTCTGAATAATGGGTTTCAGACAAAGGATAAAATCTAGATAATAATCATCTCCAGAAACCAGTGTAATAGCAAGAATGAAATACTAGCTGAAGTTTTGTTTATATTGTATATTCTGATTTCCCCCAATGGAATGTTGGAAATCAGGATGGATGCATCTGAAAAACTATCACAAATCAGACTTTTGAAAATGACTATTTTATTTTTCAAAATTAATGCATGCTCATTTCAGAAAATAGAGTTAAAAACACAAAAATAAAATAAAAATGATTCATAGTTCCATCACCCAGAGGTAATTACAATGAATAATAGGGTATCAACCATCTATTCACTGGCACATATATACATCAAAATGGAAGCAAGCAGTACATATTTGGGGATCTTGAGAAGTACATTCCTTTGCTACTATTTGAATGTATCTGGTATTCCAGCTATTATGTAAGATGAGATTCAGCAAGCCTTAATTAAACATGTGGTCCCAAAGAAATACTCCCAGCCAAAAAATATTTCACTTCTACCAAACGTTTATGGTGAGCACTTGGTAATCTGATTTACCTAATTGCAACAACCACAATTGAATTGTGCCTCCTCTGGATTGCCACCTTGTATTCATGGGGACACCATTTTTAATGGAAATGTCTTACTTTTGCTTTGTCCCCAGTTCTCTTCATTGGAAACCATGATTTCCCATTTAATTGCAAAATGGATAATATCAGCAGAGAGCAAGAAAGTAAAATTAATGGATCTTACAGAAATTATTCAGATTCTTTTACTACTTTTCCATAAGTTTTTGTCCCTGAACTGTAGCAATAATAACATTCTTATATTTAAAAAAAATACTACACAAACAGGAACTATTATTGTTGCTCATTCTTGCTGTCCTTTTTCCATGACCACAGGGAGCCAAATTGCTAATTATTGGATTTGTCATTGGAAATGTTGCCAACGTGGAATTGGAAGGAGAAAACAATCAAGCTTCCTAAGTAGAAGACTGAGCACAAATCCTGAAATTAGCTCTAATAATTAAGGCATCTTGTAAAGGGCTCAATGACAGGATAAACTCATCTGTCCCTAGCACAGGACACATATCAATTACTGTGGGCATGTGGAGACTGGTGCACAACAAAGGGAATAGAAATACCCTTGCTGACAGTCTACACAAAGCCTCACTCTGGTCAAAGGCAGCCTCTCCGAGTTTTATGTATAAGCCAAGTGGTTTTGAATAAGTTTAAATGCCCAGAGGGGGTTAATTGAAGACTGATTTAATTTTTTTCTGAATTAATGCTTTTAAAATCTGCTTTTATAATTTCTGCTTATCAAAGATTGCCCTTCTGGTATAAAAACAGAGCCAAGACTCAGTTATCAAATACTATGAAGGATTCTGTTAATTAGATAGTTTATCTGTGATGAGTTGTTGACATTGAGTTGATGTGTGTTAAATAATTTTAAAATATTCTGTGGGGCACTAACTTGGTACCTCAAAGCATTGTTCTTCCTTTTTTTTTTCAGATCCTGCTTTGAGTCCAACTGGAAGCTCTTTGTAAAAATTAATCTGATGGTTATAACACATTTGATAAATATAGAATTATTCATCTCTCAAATTTATACATATAAGCGGGTAAATCTTCTGGCACTCTTTATTAAAGGCTGCTCTAGACCATTCTAACGAATTCAGCCTCCTTCACATGCTGGTTGGTCTTTAGCTGCTCAGTACAGACTGCCAGGAAATTCATCATAGCTGTTATTAAACACAATTCTCAGGATTTGCTCTTTTCATAGTATTTCTTTTAAAAGGTTTTTTTGGTGACTTTTCCTCTGGCTTCTCTTTCTAGCTCCAAATCAGGCAACCAAGGAAAAATCTCAGAAACTGAAATGTTTTCCCCCATGTAGGTAAACTAAAGCTCCAGCTGCTAAGGGTGTTTCTTTCTGTCTGTCAATTTTCTTTTTCTAGTTACAGTCTGTGACAGCGGAGGCCAAAAGCAGTCCACAGGGAATGGCTTGGAGTCTTAGAACAAGCTGGTATCTTTGTATTTTCTAGATGAAAAAATATTGGACACCAGTCTTTAACATCAGGAAAGCTACTAATTAATTAACCCATAATTGTTAAAAGCACAAGTCATTCTTTATTATCCCTGGAGTTTTATTTTAAGCTCCCTTTTAAATATTGATTTTACTTACAACTTGTTTCTTTAAATTTTTGTTATTTTCTTTCCTCACTTATTCTATAAGACACATGGTATACTACAGCAACTGTATCTCGTGGAATTCAGAGTCCTAAGTCTTCCTATTTTTAAATTTTAATTAGTAGCCATAATGTGTTCAATCAGAATATATATGACTTGGAAAAAGAGATGGCTCTTCCAAGGTAGTGAAGTCTCTACAAGTCACTAAACGCAGGAACCTGAAGTTCATATCCCAGTGTGGCCTCAGACAAGTTGACTCCCCAGGCCTTGGTGTTTATGTTTGTAAAGTAAGGAACGTATGCTTTCCAGTTCTAATAATTTTTTTTTAATCAGAGAAACTTACTGTTGTAAAAGAATAAAAATGGATTTTAAGTGAGGAAATACTTGGCAAGCAGTCATTCTAAACTAGTTTTGTTCTGTTTCTTCAAAGGAGGTTTCAAAGAAAATTAACAAAGAAAGGGTAACATTGGGTATCAGGTAAAGGAAAGGACACTGGATAGGAAAAAGTGGGGACCCTCTTCTATGGACAGTTGTGCTACTAACAACTTAGGTACCTAATTGACACTTCTGAGACTAAAGATTCAACTCAAAATTGAAGAAGATTTTATAATCTCTTAGTTCCTCCCAGTACAAAAAATCTACGTGTCTATAAAATGGTCCAAAAGTTATGAAGGATACCTGGAAATGTTCTAACAATTATTGACAATGAACTCTGCTCTCTTCTTCTGGTTGGAGAATATTATTCAAAAACATGCTGCCCCTTGCCCTGGCCAGCATTGCTCAGTGGTTAGAGTGTCAGCCCTCAGACCAAAGGGCCACAGGTTCTATTCCCCCTCAAGGGCATGTACCTCGGCCAGGCCCCAGTCAGGGTAAGTGTGGGGGCAACCAATCGATGTGACTCTCTCCCATCAATATGTCTCTCCTCCCTCCCTCCCTTTTCCTCCCTTTCACTTTCTCTAAAAATAAATGGAAAAAATATCCTCGGTGAGGATAACAATAACAACATGCTGCCCCAGACCATCAACTCAGAAGTAAAACTTTCCCTTCAGGCCCCTAAACAAATACTACAACTAAGGGTAACTTCCTGAATCTGCAGCATCTTAGTTATCATGATGACAACCTCTCTTGTGCCCACCCCTCGAGCTAAGGATTATAAAGGAACTTGTTCAATGTATTTCTGTTATTCTACTTCTTGATTTCTCCTGTCCACTTTCTTACCCAGAATATAGCTGAACCTTAAGGACTGGCTAAAATTTAAAATGCAACGATAGATACAAGAGGAAGACTAGCAGTAGAAGAAGAGAGAACACTTCCAGTCAGTCAAGAAAGGGCAGTAAAATCTAGGTCATGTTCAGAGAGCAGCTGACTACCCTATGCGCAGTCAAAGGATAGGTGAAAGTAGTAGGGGAAAAAAACACCATCGGTCACCCGTGGTTTGGAAAGGCGAGCACTGCTCTCTCTTCCTAAAGGGGCACATTTCCTCTTGGCGGTAAACAGTAAGGAGCACATTCTTTGCAACAGGTCTGAAATGTAGATCTTTGAAATGATTCCCACAGTCAGTATCTAAATTTAAAGTTATTTCTATGCCCTTCCTACCCATATTCCTTTTTTTCATCTTGAGTACAAACAAACAAAATAAAAAAAAAAGTTAATTATGAAAAGCTCTTGGACGCAGTGAAGAAAACAAGGGGTTTGTCTGCCCCCAGCGGTCCTTTGCTGGGTATAAAATTTGTAAACATTGGCAAGCAGCATGATCCTCCTTATTGGAGCTTTGTTAGTTACAAAACCCAAAACAGCTACAAGCTACCAGAAGGATTATTCTCCTTTCTGTTATTTCATAATATAGATAGGCCATGATAATTTAACCATCTACTTCATATATGTAAGACACAGTGGAGGACACAGACACCTTAGGTATCATAAAACATTGTGAAGGGAATATAAAGTATGCACGTTTATGAGATGCATAGGGTAGAGTGATTCTCCTGCGTAGAACGTATTTCATCAGTGTACATGGAACACATCAAGTTGAATGTTGCCAGAGAAGGTCTTTAACCTTAAGCTGTTCTTTCTCCCTTACAGCCCTTACACCAACCTTTGACACTTGACCCTGCATCTCATGATCTTCATCATCATTACAGCCATTGTTACTACATAGCTATGAACAATATATGTAAAGTATAGACTGATTTGCACCTTGAATTTATATGAACAGCATTCTAACCTTTACGGCAGACAGACCTTAGCTGGCCCTCAGTGATCCCTGCCTTCTGGTATTCACATCTTTGTGTAATCTCCCCTAGAGTGTGGACTTCCTTCTGACCAACGGGATATGGCAAAAGTGATGGGATATGCATGGTTATATTCTGTGATTACATACTAGAATAGCATCCAATTTGCTGGCATCTCTCTGTTGTTGGCTTTAAAAAAATAAGCTGCCATGAATTCTACAGATGATTGGAAATCAATCCACTAGCAACCAAGGGAGCATGGAAATAGATCCTTCCCCATATGACCCTATACAACACCTGATTACAGCCTCATGAGAATCTAAACAGAGGATCCTGCTAAACCATGTTCAGACTCTCACCCCACAGAAACTGTGGGAGATAATATGTGTTGCTTAAAACTACCAAGTTTGTGGTGATTTATTATGTAGTAATCAAAAAATAATATAACCTCCTAGAAGTACACTGTTTAAAACAGATAAGGAAAAACATACAGTTATATCAACTACAAAAACATGAATTAACTAAGAATGGCTGTGGACTTTTTTACTCTCTCTGCAGGGAAAAAGAAATAGCATAAAACTAGTTGTTTTATTGCCAATTAGAAGGGGTAGGCACAGAAATGTCTATAAATTCTCAATGTTAGGGAGCCAAATTAGAGGACTGTCACATAATGACATCCAACCAGGTAATTTAAGTAGTATTAGGAAAGTTCCCACGTCCCTGATTCTCCTTAACCCAATAACAAAACTATGCCCTTCAGCATTTTAGCCTAAGACTTTGGGTCCTAGGTATATGTATATATTCCTTGGAAGGAAGACATTTTAAATTATTATCAATCATTTTCATATATTGAGAATAAAATTGTATATGGGTAAGAGCATGAGAACTCTATAGCTCAAGCCTGCTCTGGAGCATGAAATGTAGATTTGTCCTAATTTAAATGAATCCCACTGTGTGAGGTAATCCTCATTAGAGACCTCATCTATAAATCTGGACTGGAGGGCACGTATCTGTAAAAACAAGAATGAGAAATCTTGTGGGATGTTCTAGCCTTCTCTCTGCCCTATCTAGTCTTTTGAGTGTTTATATTCTGGAAAGTGGTTGGCAACTTTTATACTGGTTAAGATCCCTGATACATGGAATATAGTTATATCTGATTTGGCTCTCTGATCCTTAGAGTTAGCTCAGTCTTCATGGTGGAGGTGGAATTTGAAATGAGCTTTGAGAATTGTTTCGGATGTTTAAAGGCAGAAATGAGGCAGCTAATATTCCAAGCAGAGAAAAAAAACAGATATGGGGGGGGAGGGGGGAGAGAAAGAAAGAAAGAAAGAAAGAAAGAAAGAAAGAAAGAAAGAAAGAAAGAAAGAAAGAAAGAAAGAAAGAAAGGGAAAGGTGAAAAAGTAGAAATAAAAAAGGTTAAAAAAAATCACTGTAATACACATCCTAGTTTGGCTATAACATGTAATATGTCAAAGGGAATAGTCATGGACAATAAAGGTTAAAAGGTAAGTTGAGAGCTTTGAATTCCAGCATGAGTACTTTATACTTAATTCTTTGGGATATGAGGAGTAATAAGAGGTTCTATATGAAGAGGTTCTAAATTATAGAATCACAGCAGAACCTTAGAGATTATTCCAGCAACTCTGTGCATGTTGTTTTGGAGCTGAAAGAAAGTATCCAGATTGAATCATGAAATGGCTCAGTTCAGTGATTCTCAGACAAGGTCTGAGAATTCGGGTGGATCTACTGGCACAACCTGAGGTTCTTTTTGAGGCTTTTGTTGTTGTCATTTGCCTGTTTGTATTCTTCTTTTAATCTAAAAGTAGTGTATATTAAATTTGATGATAAACCTTAAATACAACTCAGGATCAGCTACTTGACCACATTATAACTGAATATTGCCACAAATGTCAGTGCTTATGTTTTCCTTCTGTGTATCTTGTTGGCACTAATTACAATTTAAATGGTCCTGGACTAAAAAGGAAAATAAGGAGGACTTCAAATGTAAGTTCGTATTCACTCCAAGGGAAAGGCAAAAATTTTTTCACTCATTTTAATTAAAAAACAAAAAGTTATGGGAGAACTATGTTATCACAAAGTACCTGATAGTACACATTGAACTCCAAGAATTTGAATGGATGTTTTCCTTTGCCTCTCCAGACTACTCTCTGTGCCCTTCTCCACTCTGTTCGATGCCCATAACCTTCATCAAGGGGCTTCCTTGCCCTCTGGCTTTTCCGATTGAGTTCAGCAAATGGGAGTTGTTAGCAGGAGGTTGAAGAGGGAGAAGAGTAAGGTCGGGCATTTATTATGACGGCTTCATCTCAGCTGGGTTCCTACAAGTTGACTGTATCTCTCTAACAAAAAGCACAGCTTCTCTAAGTCATCTTTTATTGTTCAGTAACTGCAGCCACACTCTCAAGGCTCTATTACTCCTTCATTGGCCTCTACAGTGTCATGGCTGATAATGGCTCTTTACTTTTGCTATATTCAAACCTCTTTAGTTTCTTCGAAGCCTGTCTACATATATGCATATTTGCATATATGGAGTAGGCAAAAGTAGGCTTCCAGTTATACAAATAAATGCAATAATCAATAAACAATAATAATACAGTAATAAATTCTGTTTCTTGTGTACTCACAACTGGAAACCTACTTTTGCCCAACCCTGAATTTTGTGTATGAAACCATCTTCAAATACTTCTGACATAAATGCCTTTCATTTTCTGCTTTGATCCATCTGACACAATGAATTTCAATGGCCATGGCTCTGTTTGTATTATATGCATCAGTTTGGTTCCAACAAAGTAACATCATCTGTCACATTAAAATAAATGTGTTACTCTGATTTGTATTGGCTTTATAGTTTCATTTGTAGTAAATTTATTAATTTGTTTTTGTTTATAGTTATATCTGAGCTCTAATCATAAGAAGCATATACTTGTTTTATGTTTTCACATATTTAAGTAAATTAATAAATAATAATAATTGTGTCCATCAACATTAAGGAGGTTCTTAAACTCCTTTCTCCTTCAAAAGAAGGCCATGTACCATTCAAATTTGAGTATCATTAACCTAGCTTATTTCTTCCAACACAGCTTCCAAAAAATCTCTGAAAAGCATCATAAAAATTGTCAGAGTGTGAAATAGACAATTGATAGTGAATGCATAGTGAAAGCTAAGAACTTCATAAAATTCATTATGACTCCAGAAACCATGGCTAAAAGCAATTGTACATTCTCCCACCTAAACAGGGTCTGAGAAGGCTTACATGAACAGTTATGCCAATTTTAAACTCTAGGTTGGAGAATTATGCTCCAAAAATCTTCTTAATTAAGCTTGTGAAGTAAGTTCATGATTTGACATACTCCTCTACTCCAAACATATAGTATGAAAGGGAAAAAGATACAAGGCCATATCTAAATATAATTCTGTGGACCAGAATCCATAGTGGTAAGTGAGACTGAAGATCCTGCCTTGCTGGGCATCAGACCAAGAAGCAGACTGGCAGCAGGCAGTTCAGCGTCAGAAGACTAAAGTGCTCCAGATGAAGAACCAGAGTCAGCTTCACAACTTGTAGCCACAGGTCAGGGGAACTTCTGCTGATAGCTGCCTAGGATTAAAGAAGGTCTCAGGCCTAGGGAATTGGGAATAAAGACACCAGTTTGTAGTAATAACTGAAACCTGACTGCTGGCTTGGTGAATTAACCCTCAATATCTCAAATATCATAATAGGGCAGGAACTTTGAGCTGTCATTTTATGACCAGGTTCTGGATTAGAGGCTTGGCAGGAGGTAGGATGGCATGTGGTATATCAGTTAGGGCTAAATTATTTTGCAGAAACAAGTGAACCCAAAATATCAACAGGTTTAGACAACATTGTGTGTTTTTTTTTTCATGTGGGTCAGGTGATTCTCCTTAGCAGCTGTCCTCCAGCAGTAACTTGGGGATCTGAGATTATTCCATCCACATCTCTGCCAATTCAATGTTCTTTATACCATGATCAGATAGAAAATGTGACTATACCATATTTTCCCTTCACTATGTTTTGATTAAGTGTGATACATTTTGCTTGCACTCAGCCCATTGGCCAGAAGTAGTTACATAACCCTAAAGTAAATTGAAGGAAGGCTCTAAAATGTAGGAGAATACATGGATGAGCCCTCAAAATTTCTAGAGAAGAAGGGACTAAGCCGAGTCTAAGAAAGAACAAACTTTTCATTAAAAATAAACTGCACATTAGTATTTCCAAACATATGAAGAAATCTACCAATAAGAAAGAAACCATAAATAATAATCAGAACATAAATTTGCTTCATGGGAAATTTATTTCATAGAAAAGATTGACAGACTTCAGAATAAGTATATTTTGTACGCTTATAGAGATAAGTGAGCTAATAACTTCTATTTAGAAATTATAAAAGTAAAAAAATAATTTATATCAAAAACAACCAATTAGTAATATTAGAAATATAGCCACTACAATAGGTAGATTAAACTAAATTACATATAATTAAAATAATTAGTTACAGTAGGAAAAGAAGTGAAGAAACCAACAGTATGAGAGAGACAATGAGATTTTTTTGAATGGTCAGAGAACTTTTGAGAATATAAGACAAACTGAGTGACTCACATTCATCTAATAAAAATCCTAGAAGAATATAATAGAAAAGATACAGTTAAAGATATATTTGCTGGAAATTTTCCAGAATTGAAGAAACATAAAATAGAGAATATATCCCAAATAACAAGAAAAGAAAAATAAGCTCACACCAAAATCCATGTTAAACTGTAAAATACCGAGGAGAAAAAAAAAGGTCATCTTAAAACTACTATAGAGAAGATTTCACATACAAAGGAATGAAAATCAATGGACAACGATATTTTATCTAAAACAATAGAAACCAGAAAACAATGGAATAGCTTCAAAATTTTTTTTAAAAAATGTCAGCTTAGAATTGTATAACTGCTTAAACTATTATTTCAGAAAAAGGGCAAAGTAAACACATTATCCATCCTACCAAGACATAGTTTGCCATACACAGACCCTCACCATAGCCATGAGTAAGGAATGCACTTCAGCAAAAAGGAAAGTGATCCCCAAAGGAACATATGTGCTATAAAATGTGTGAGGACAAAAACCAACAAGATTTTGGTAAAGAAAAATAACCATAGGTCATAGAAATGTAACAATAACTAATAATGTATTTAAAAGGCAAAAATAAAATTGTTAAATGCCATAACAAATGGGAGAGAACAAATGTTCAAGAGTAGTTATAGGATGCTAAGACCTTTGTCTTGGTTGCCTTGTATTGCTTGGGATTTCAATATTAGAAAATATTAGGAAGGGGGAAAAGACTCAGGGGTGATATATTCATGCTTATCTCCAAATAGGTAGCTGTGGTTGATTTTGATAAAATATAATTTTTCAAGCATTGGCATATTATCTCCCTCCCATTAATTTTAAAGGTTGAAAAAAACAAAGGTCTGATGTGGTTTCCAATATTAGAATCTTTTAAAATGTTTTCTATTAGTCCAGGTGAGTGATTATATCTTAACTATTCACAGAAGGTATAAATAAGATTATATTTCTGACTTTTGGTAGAGAGAATATAGTATTTTTGCCCAGTTCTCTCCATGGACAAAATCACTCACTCAAACACACACACACACACACACACACACACAGAATTATAATGGGCTTTTCCTGGTTACTAGGTTGCTACAGCTCAAACACATTATGACAAACTATATGAGGCATTCCAATTGCTTCATAATAGCATCATACTTGAGATTCAATTTACCATCTGCAGGTGGAAAAGAATCTGATGGGTTAACTAGTCTGAATTAGTTTAAGGGGGAGGGTAATATTCTATGGTCAGGAAAAGTGGGAGATGCTAAGCAATATCTACCATATTAAGCTTTAATTATTATGTTATCTGGGATAATGCTATCAAATTTTAGGTATTGGATTCTTTTTCTCTGGCTGAACTGGTTTTGCTGAAAAAAAGAGTGAAAACTTCAAGGGAATTCTATCTAATATAGAGGGAATATGCTAATTGACTGCCATGTCCTCAAAGATGGCAACGGCCACAGCCACAAGATGGTGGTGCCCAGTCCCGTCAGCCCCACTGGGGTGGCAGGTGCACGGCACAGCCAGGTCTGCCTCCAGGCAGGTCCAGCCACTCTGCATGCCTGCCTCCAGAGTCCCCCAATCCCCTCAGCCCCCAAGCTGCCCAAGGCCAGGCCGAGGCACAAGTAAGCCTCAAATGGCGGCTGCCCAGTCATCCAGGGCCACCCTAGGCTCAGGTAACCAGGGCTGGCCAAGGCTTGCGCTGCCAGCAGTGGCAGCAGTGGAAGTATGATGGGGCGTCACCTTCCCCTGATCTCTGGGTTGCCTCCTGCCCCTGAGGGCTCCTGGACTGTGAGAGGGGGCAGGATGGGCTGAGGGAACCCCCACTCCAGTGCATAAATTTTCATGCACTGGGCCTCTAGTCTATATATATATAAAAGCCTAAGCAACTGTTACAACCGGAACAACCAGAATGACTGGAACGACCGGTTGCTATGACACGTACTGACCACCAGGGGGCAGACGCTCAACCCAGGAGCTGCCACCTAGTGGTCAGTGCACTCCCACAGCCAACCTCCCTGGGCCAGCTAACCTCCCGTGGCCCCTCTCCCCAGCTGGCAGGCCCTGATTTCCCGATTGGGGCTGGGCCCTGAGCTGGCATGGGGAACTGGGGGGGGGGCGGGGGGGTAAGGTAGCAACAGACACAGCTCCTTTCCCAGGGGGGCCGAGGGCCAGCTCCCTCCTTGGGGCTGGCAGCCAACCTCCCACACCCCATCCCTCCCCCTGGCCAACAGGCCCCCATCAGCCCTGATCACCGGCCAGGCCTAGGGACCCCACCCATGCATGAATTTCATGCATTGGGCCTCTAGTTAATGTATAATTGGTGTTTAGTGATGGGATAAAGCATGTAATGAATTCATGTATATGTCATTATTATAAGCAGCAAATGAGTCTGTTATTTAGTAATAGTGATTACAAGACAGAGACAAGCAGAAGAATTTTATTGCAGAAACAGTATTCATTATATAAAAGTTGTTAAAACAAGAGCATTGCTTTATAGAGAAGCTCATTGAATGAAATAAGCTTTGTTATACAGAACACCTTGTGTAATGTACTTGGATACAGTGACTTATTTTTACTTTTTTTCTATCATATCTTAAACCTAACTCATATAAAATGGTCAGTTTCTTATAGCTCTCATCTGTGTCACAAGAAAAATGCAGAAAGTAATAAATTATTAAGAACATTAAAGGAATAGAAAATTCATTCAGTGACAATGTAAAACATATGGAAAATGTGGTTTCAAAAACTATGACTTACAAAAGTTTGAAATTTCTGGACTGACTTCTTGATGTAGAAAAAAATTATAAACTGGATTTTTTAGAACCTATATAATTAATCATTGTTCTCTGAGACATAGATGTGGCTTCCATTAGTTCTCACTATTTAAATTCAATACTTTCTGAAAACCAAAATTCCTGACCAAGGGGGAAGTGGGAAAATATCCTATTTTATTTGCCATGAATTAACTCTAATCATTTTGACAAAATAGAGCTACTTGTAGCCTTTGGCCTCCTGACTCCCAGTAAAAGAAGCATGAGGGAGACTATCAGTGTTTGTCCCTAATCAATAACCTACTAATTTGTTATTTATTGCCCCAAGGTATTAAGGAGGACAAAAGAACACAAGTGAGACTGAAACTGGGAGAGAAGCCATGTCTGAGTACCAGAAGGCCATCAAAGTTGGAATAAGATATCACAAGTTTGCAGGAAGGAAAAGTCAGGAATCCAAGTATTGTGCCAAGTTCAAGGTATAACACAAGTAAGCAGAACAAGACAAGGAGAGACAGATCCTTTAGTTTAGGGTGTTGTCTTCCATGTTCTTTATCTTCCAGATATAAAAAAATGATCACATGGTAGAAAAAGAAAAGAAATACAAAATTTTACATACATATAAAGTTAGAAAACAAGACTGTTTGTAGCTAAATGAATGGTGATAACATACTAGTATATGACCTGAGCCTGTATAATTTTCAAGAAAGGTGAAATGTTTGTTCACATGCCCCATGTGAAGCCTAAGTTTAATTATGCTGTTTGGCTATTGTTTCTTGAGAGATAGGCATCATGTAGAATAGATAAAAATTACAGTCAATAGACCACTTAGCTCTTGTATTTCCAGAGCTAATTTACCATTGGAGATACTATAGATTTGTCTACAACATAATTTTTTTTATATTTTACTGAGTCTAGTGTATTTAATTATATGTTATTTTAAAGATAGTCTAATAAAACTGAGCAAATATTGCTAAATAAAAGAAAATCATCATTTGCAGCTTTCACTGCAGAATGTAAGAATAATGGAGAGGCATATTGATAATACAGAACAATTTCACCTCTGAGACAGAGATTTTCTGTGTGTGATCAAAAGCAAAACAAGCTCACTGAAATTAATATAGGCCATTTTTTTCCAAGGCTGCCTTAAGCTATTTCAACCTCAAGCTTCCCATTTTCAAAGTCATTTGGTCTTAAGGGACATGTATTTTAGACTGCTATGTCAAATTGATCAAATTTAAAATATCCACAATATACACTGAGTGGTCAGATTATTATGATCTCTGGATGCATAATAATCTGAGCATTCAGTATATATATATATATTGCATGAATTTGTGCATGGGTGGGGTCCGGTGGGGTCTGGGGCTGCTTTGCTCCGGCCACTGCTGCCAGGCACTCAGGATCTGGACTGCTTCACTTTGGCCACTGCCACCACCCACCTGGTTCCCTGTGGTTCCCCATCTGGTTGTTGGTCGTTACGGCCACAGGACTTTTATAATATAGACTAGTGGCCTGGTACATGAAATTTGTGCACATTAAAAGGGGATTAATTAGAGGAAATATTTTAATAATTCATATTATTATTAATATTAATATTAATATTTATTACAAATATTAATATTATTAATATTAATATTTAATAATGCTTACTATATACAGAGACATTGGCAGTTGGCTGGCCTGCCTGCTGGTCAAACTCCTGGTCAAAGGGACAATTTGCATTTTAGCCTTTTATTATATAGGATATACACTGAGTGGCCAGATTATTATGCGTTCAGAGATCATAATAATCTGGCCACTCAGTGGACATCTTAAGCAAAATCCATACCAAAAAAAAATGGATAGTGTTTGTTGGAGCTAGATAAATAATTCCACTAAAATAATATTTTGGGTTAAATTCAAAAATTCAAAAGCATCCCAAACATTTAGGTTTAGATGAAAATTTTCTAACTTGTAAAAGTTCATTAACAGACAATAAAATAATCCCTCTCTCTTTCTCCCCCCTTCTCCCACATAAACTCTAACTGGTATTTCCATTTTTAGCAATGAAAAACTTATCGATCTGAAGTCTTCTAATTCAAGGAATGACTCAAAATACTAGTATCCACATTATTTATTGTTAGGCCATACTTGGGCATTTTACCGACAAGATAGAGGTTTTGTGACCTCAGGCCCTTTAATTGCTTCTGAGTTCATAAGTACTCATAAAATGGATATGAAAAGGAAACACAAAATTCCTGATTATCATGGGAGTGAGTGCTAACCCTGGTAAAATGTAAAGTGTGTAACATTTGCTTTGGAATGCCTATCTCCTCATTGGCTCTATCACTCCAGTTCTCTTCACCTCAACCTCCCTTCTCTGCCCATAACAGTAACAATTTCAAGCCAGGGAGAAGAAGATGTGCACAACATAAGTATTTTGTGGAGAGAAAAGGATTTCCATCACAAAGGACTTAATAGTAGTAGCTCTGAAAATAAAACATCTATGTAACTTTGAGGGTGCTTTCTAAAACATTTTGAATTGTCCTGATTTTTTTCAAAAAGCATTTAATTATTCAGACAACAAATGTCAATGATACAAACCCTATTTAATATCTTGTTTATTTCTGTTTCTACAAATTAATTACACTCAAAATATCATTTAACAACAATTCTGTTTTTAAAAGGTGTTAGATGCTGAGTGTCAGAGCTGGCATCTAAATATTCCACATTCTAAGTTCAAAGAAATGCCAGTATACTCATGCTCTGCTTACCAATGTTTCAGTCAATGGCTTACTATATACATGATGGTGGTCCCATCTATCTATATAATAGAGGGATATGCAAATTTGCCGGAACACTATAACATGACCGAACAGCAGGGATCTGAGGCTGCATGGCGCCTGGCTGGGGTGAGGGACATCAGGCAGCGCCCCACACCTGGTGTGACTTGACAGGGACCTCAGGCCATGCACCTGCCCAGCAAGGCTTGACGGGGGTCCTCAGGCCACGCCCCCTGCTCTGGTGCTGGGCCGGGAGACCTCATGCCATGGCCCCAGCCCCAGTGCCAGGCCAGGGGAACTCAGGCCACTCTCCCTGCCTGGCAGGACTTGACAGGGTACCTTAGGCTGCACCCCCCACCCAGTAGGGCTTGACGAGGGACCTGAGACTGCGCCCCCCCGACCCCCACACCCGGCACCAGGCTGGGGGACCTGATGCTGTGCCTCCCACCTGGAGGGGCTTGACAAGGGTGGGGCCGGCCAGGTAGTGGGGGTGGGGCTGGCCGGGTCTGGGTCTTCTGCGTTTTCGAAGTGCGTGTGGGTGGTGGGTGGGGACTTGACTCTAGGTCCTATGGTACATCCCAGACTCTGACAGGAGGAAGATTTTTATATAGATTTTACTAATTTTCTTTCATCTCTAACACTTCTATTATAGAGAAAGGGAAAATAGCAATATTAAAATATTTCCTCTAATTAATCCCCTTTTAATGTGCACAAATTTCATGTACTAGGCCACTAGTCTATATTATAAAAGTCCTGTGGCCGTAACGACCAACAACCAGATGGGGAACCACAGGGAACCAGGTGGGTGGTGGCAGTGGCCAAAGTGAAGCAGTCCAGATCCTGAGTGCCTGGCGGTAGCTGGAGCAAAGCAGCCCCAGTTCCGGGTGCCAGAGGGAAGCCGGTGCCAGAGGGAAGCCGGTGCCAGCAGCTGGGGGAACGAAGGCCTACTCTTGCACAAATCTTTGTGCAATGGGCCTCTAGCAAGATTATAATAGAGTTGAATTTTCTATAAGAAATGGAGGGATATGTGGTTCAGAAGAAAAATTGGTTTTCTCTGACAGAAACAATATCTTTGGGGTGTTGCCTGAAGACATATTTCTCAGAACATATCCTCATTGTTAAGTGAGACATGACTGTAATTGGAGACAGCATCTTTCCTCTAGGCTTATAAGAGACATTATTTCAACATAACCACAAAGACCACCACCAACCTGATCAATATAAGAGAAAGACTGGGTATGACAAATAGGGGGTATCTTTTGTGTGTGTGTGTGTTTTTGTTTTGTTTTTTTGAGAGTGAAAAGTTTATAAAGCTGAAAATTTAGGCTACTTACTGCTTTACAAAAAGAAAAACAAGAAGAAGAGCAACAACAACCAAGATGGCATACTTCTCGCCAAAATAGAGGAAAGCTCTGGAATCATGATCAATGACTATCTAAACATCCTTGTCTCCCACTAATTTGGTAACTGTTGATAATTTATTTAAAAGTTTCCAGGCTGCTACACCAGCAGAATGTCTGATGCTGAGTATAGATAAAGGACTAGAGGAAGATGGTATGAGAGAGGTCAGGGAAAGCCTGCATACCACTATTGACCATGATCCTCAATTTTCCAGGTAGATCTTGAGTAGGACGGCTGGGCTTGAACTGTCAGGCTGTTATCAACCCATCCCCCAAAAGACTGTCTACTAAGAGTTCCCCAGCAGTAAGAAGCTGTGAAAAGGTTGAAGCTGGAAGGAACAGATTAAAGCCAACCCGGATCTTGGGGAGGGAGGTGCATTCCAGGGCTTCCATGAAATCAAAGGAGGATAATGGCCAGTCAGCATTAGAAGGAGTATAGCCATGTTGGAGGGAAACATATAAAAAAAAGAAGCCATGACCATCAGAGTACATATTCCTGCTTTACTCTGCATGTCTTGGACTCCTCCCGAAGTGAACATTTTCCTTTTTTACTGGTCTTTACTTTCTCCCACATGAGTTGTCTCTTCATAACCTTTGTCCATTGTTCTATCTGGGATCTTAAAACACTCTATGTTTTTAAATGAGGTTTTTATAGGTTGAAAATATCAACTCTGTTCCTCTTTAAAGCTAGTGAAACCTCCCTAATTCTAATTCCCCCCTCACAGCACCACGAGCATGAGCACAGACACCAATGTCCCCCAACTCTAAGGAGGGTCCTCTTATATTGAATTGCCTTTGCCTTCTAAATTATTCAAGAGCTCATGCTATTTTGGAGGAGAGGTCCATCATCAAGTATATGATTTCCACTCAAGTAATTATATTCTGCTAATTGGGGCTATTTTTATGGCATTCCTGTGGGACAGGTTTGTCTGAGATTGAGAGGGTTATTGTGGACTGTCAGGAACAATGTGCTCCATGTGTGAGCAAAGACCTCTTTCTCTAACACTTCTTGTCCCTTTACAATTCTTTAAAAAGATTCATTTACATTTATTCTACACATCCTCATCCCCCATTCCTGTTTGGGAGCAAAAAGTTGGGGGATGTTATATAGACCAGAAGCAAGAAAGGCCTTATACAGCCTTACAAGAAGGCATGAATGGGAGATAGAAGGATGGGACTGAGTGGGTATTCTAGAACAAGTAACAGTGGAAACAATGCCCCCTCAGATATATCTTGTCCAGATATGCCCAGAGCCCAGGTTCTAATTCTCTAAAGGCAGGGTCTTCTAGCAATGTGAGTAAAGGGGGAGGGGGTGCATTTCAGTGAAACCTAAGACGGAGAGTTTCTGCTCATATTATTGAGGTGTAAGGGTCCCTCAGAGCCCTTGTAAAACCAAGGAAGTTGTTCTGGGGTCTATAGCTATACTCTTTGAGCCTGGTTCTCATGAAGAAACAAAATTGCTTCAATGAGAAGTCACTGAATATTTCCCATAAGCCCTCTTCTTTGCCAAGAATGTTAAGCCTGCAGGCAGGAAAGGAAAATTATAGGAGCAAGTGAGGTGGTAAGCAGTAAGTACACGATAAAGCTGTGTAGTTTCTAGGTGAAGACAAATTGTCTGAACACTATAAAAACTTTTGCAGTGCACATACAACATTTCATGAACACCTACAACAACAGTCTCCATTGTTTTATTCATGAACAATCTAATCTATTCCATCCTCTCTTTCTGGGTTGGTTTGTTTTTTTGTTTTTTTTTTTTAATTTACAAAGGGTCAGTTTACATTCTACCTTTCTGCCAAAAGTCTCTCTACATTATATTAATGAAAGGTTTGTTCTGATGAAAAAATACTGAACATAAGGAAAGGGCCAGAACACTATTAACGATTTGAGCGCTTCCAACTCCTGACTATTATTAAATTGTTTATATTTTTGTGAACAAAGAGCCATGGAATTACATGATTCACAGAGGTCAGCTGCTAAAGGAATCATCATTTCATTGGCACATTGTCAAGTATTAAAGATAAGATTATTCTCACTTTTATACCATTCTTGGTAAATAAAAACAAGGTCCCACACTTAGACAAGAAAGACAACTGCCCACATGAGTGATTACATAACTCAGGTTAAAATTCCCCTATTCAAAAATCTCCCCCTTGGGCACCATTTCAGTGATTTCTAAAATAAGAGATTGATTTTGGGCAATTATCCTATTAACTTCAAATAGCCTCCAAATGGAACAACATAAAACAATACTGTCAACCATTCCCATTTTGCTACAAACTTCTTTATGACACTCCTTCTCAGAGAGCTGTTTAGAGAAAGTGGTTTTGAAAAGAGAAATAAGGAAGAAGTTGAGCCAGAAGAGAGAAGACCCTAAGTTCAGGGCACGACAAAAGCAATAAGGTGGTGGTGGTGGGTTTTTTTTTTCTTTTTTGTTTTTCCCTAAGCCACTAATGCAGGATGAAAATACAGGATGAAAATCCTGCATTTGTGGCTTAGGAAAAAAAATCCATCAGTGGGTAAAATCAGAGGAGACCTGCTCAGATTCTGTATGCTGACAAGTAAACTAATTTCTCACTTCACCTCTGGGGCAGAGATGGCTGGTTACCTACCCAACATTCTTTCTCACTTCCCTTTGTCATAAGATCGACTTCTTGGAGATATAGCAAACTGTCCAGCTGAAAACACTTGTCTTCCCACATTCTATGGCCCCTTAAATCATGTCACAGAGCCCTTCTCTCTGGAATGGACACAGAAAGGTGTTGCTTTCCTGATGCAGTCACCACCCATTCCTAACTACCTCCTCACTCCTTTATCATTCTTTTGTCTAGTAAAATATTGGCGTGAGATATGGCAGCAAGCATCTTTTTTGTAATCATAAGATGCCAGGCTTGAGGCCAAAAGCCTGCAAACTATGTCTGGCAGAAAGAACTGAGGTTCCTAGTGGCATTTTTGAGCTGCCACACCTACACTATACTACCTGTTCCCAGAGTTCTTGTTGCAGGAGTAAGAGCGCTGTCAGGCAGGGCCACTAGCAGTTTTCTGTTATGTGCAGCCAAAAGCATCCCCAACAGCCCCCCTTTGACCTGTTCTGACCATACACAATAGCAGATCAGATAGCAGCATATCCTTTATTAAAACTTGCCTCAAGATTTCTCCTCTGGATTCCTGAGCACACAACAGAGAGAAATAACCTCCACTGTGATAAACAGATCACCTGTCCAGAGCTGTGTTCTATTTCTCACATGTCACAAAGAATTTATTTGTCCCATTCAACAAATATGTATGGAATGTCTACTATAGTCTGGTCACTAGTGATACATGGTGAACAAAATATATCAAATCTGTCTGTTATTAGAGCTTATGTCTAGTTTTCATAAAAAATGTATTGTTCTCTAGAAACATATTCATTGATTGAAGTGGCATTGACTGAATATTTAAATTTTCAACTGGTTAGCCTAGTATCACATAGAACTCAAAACATCCATTCTATATAGGTTCAGAAATATAGTTTCTAAAGTGGAAAATCTCACTAAAATCATACTGAAGTTTAAAACTGAAATTTAAAAGCAGGGAATCCAGCCCTAGCCAGTCTGACTCAGTGGCTAGAGCTTTGGCTTGTGAACTGAAGGGTCCCACATTGGATTCCCAGCCAGGGCACATGCCTGAGTTGTAGGTTTGATCCCCAGTAGGGGGTATGCAGGGCAGCCAATCTACAATTCTCTCTCATCATTGATGTTTCTATCTCTCTTTCCCTCTCCCTTCCTCTCTGAAATAAACATATACATATATACGCACATACACACACACACACTAGGGGCCCAGTATGCAAAATCACGTGAGACCCAGGACCCAGAGTCCCACAATTCAGCAGGACCCAGAAAGAGTCCCATGGCCGCCGCTACCACTCTTGCAGGAGGTGTGACCCAGAAACCGACCCACACCTCCAGTCAACTCCTTCAGAGTCAAGTCCCTGCCCACCCGCATGTACCTCACCATGCACGCAGTGCCGCCCATCCTGCGTACTCAGCCTCCTGCTTATCAGTCATTACAGCATGATGGCATGACGACCACAGGCTTTTTATATATATATCTATACCAGTGGTCAGCAAACTGCAGCTCGCGAGCCACATGCAGCTCTTTGGCCCCTTGAGTGTGGCTCTTCCACAAAATACCACAGCCTGGGCAAGTCTATTTTGAAGAACTGGCATTAGAAGAAGTTTAAGTTTAAAAAATTTGGCTCTCAAAAGAAATTTCAATCGTTGTACTGTTGATATTTGGCTCTGTTGACTAATGAGTTTGCCGACCACTGATCTATACTAATAAAAGGGTAATATGACAATTAAACCGGACGTCCTTCCGGACAAAGCCACAGTGGCTGTGAGGGCTGAAGGTGAGGGCTAAGGGCAGGCTGCTGCCGCAAGGCAGGCCTCCACCGTAGCAGCTGAAAGGGCAGGGCACCATGGAGGCCAGCAATGGTGATGGGGGCAGAGCCTTCCTCTAATCGCCCGGTCGCCTCTTTCAGAGAGAGGCCATAGGTAGCAACAGTGGTGGGGTAATGGGTTAGAGGCAGCAGCAGTGTCAGGGTGATGAGGGCGTGCCTTCCCCTGATTGGACCAGTCGCCACCCACAGAGGGAGGCCAGAGGTACCAGCAGTGGCTGGGGTAATGGGGGCACACCTTCCTCTAATTGGCCCAGTCACCTCCCACAGAGGGAGGCCAGACTGTGGCTTAGGCCCACTCCCCTTGGGAAGCAAGCCTAAGTCATCAGTAGGATATCCCCTGAGGGCTCCCAGATTGTGAGAGGGGGCAGGCTGAGCTGAGTGACATGCCCCGGCCCCCCGCCAGGTCTCAGGTGCCTGTGGCCAACCAGAGAGAGGGAAGCCCAGGTCCAGGTGTGGGGCCTGAGGCAGAGGCAGTTAGGGGTGATCAAGCAGGCAAGGGAGCAGTTAGGGGAAATCAAGCCGGGAGGGGAGCAGTTAGGGGGCATCAGGAGTCCCAGGTGCCTGTGGCTGGCCCAGGCGAAGCTGCCCAGGGTCCCAGGTGCCTGTGGCCAGCCCAGGTGAAGCCAGCCTGGGTGCCAGGTACAGGGGCCGAGGCAGAGGCAATTAGGGGCAATCAGGCAGGCAGGTGAGCATTAGAGGCAATCAGGTAGGCAGGCAGGTGAGTGGTTAGGAGACAGCAGTCCCAGATTGTGAGAGGGATGTCTGACTGCCGGTTTAGGCCCAATCCCTGTGGGGTCCCGGTTTGGAGAGGGTGCAGGCCAGGCTGAGGGACACCCCTCCCCCCGTGCACGTATTTTGTGCACCGGGCCCCTATATATATATATATATATATATATATATATATATTTACACACACACTTCCGGACACAGGGCTCGTGGTTGGCAAGTGCTGCTGCAGCAGCATGAGCCTCTCCCAATCTTGACTGATTGGGCGCGAGCCTGCGGCAGGCACAATGGGGCCAGGATGAGCAGGAGCAGCAGGTAGGGGCTGCAGGCAGCATTGGACTGCAGGTTTTGGCCTGATCCCTGCAGGCCACCCAGAGGGACCTCACCTGTACACGAATTTGTTCACCGGGCCTCTAGTATGTATATCCTATATAATAAAGATGTAATATGCAAATGGTCATTATGCCATGAAGTGTAATGACCGACAGCGTAAGGACTGGATCATGGATCAGCAGGAGGGTGGGGCAGCGAGCTACAAGTGGGCAGCGGAGAGCTACAGGAGGGGGCAGGGCAGCAAGCTATAAGGGGGGGAGGGGGGAGGGGAGGAACTACAGGAAGGCGGGGCAGTGGGCGGAGAGCTACTGAAGGGCAGCAGCGAGCTACTGGTGAGCTACTGGCACATGAATTCGTGCGCAGGGCTACTAATATATATATATATTGGAGGCCTGGTGCATGATTTCATGCACAGATGGGGTCCCTCAGTCTAGCTGGCAATCGGGGCATATCAGGGGGCTGGCCAGCAGTGGGGAGGGACTATGGGAGTTTGACCAGCTGATCGGGAGGGCCAGCTAGTCGGTCCATTTGTTCAGTTCATTCAGTCATAATGGTTGCTTAGGCATATATATATATATATATATATATATATATATATATATTTCAAATAAAATAAATAAAAGAAGGAAATCCATAAAGGTCTGCAATATCTTTTTTTTAATCTCATATGAGTAAAGAACTTGTAGACATCCTAGGGTTTTAATTTTTTTACTTTTAATTGGCTTTAATTCTTATATTTTTCTGAATAACATAGTGGGGGTGGGTGGAAGACAGCCCTTCCTGATGATCAATAAAGTGTCAGATATTGTAAGGAGTGTTTGGAGAAGCAGCAAACCTACAAAGATTTAATCAGCCAGGCTTCTCAGCTTCCTGACAGCTTATATCTATTCCAAATTGTCAGTTACATACTTTTTAAGACCAGCCATTACACTTTTCATAGTGGGATTTGAGGAGCCTCTGTGTTTAGGGACCAGCACTTTTTGTACATTTAGGTAGACACTGATTCTTTGCTTTTCTCCCATGGACACAGAATTCTTAGACTGGTCCCAAGTGCTCCCTGGGCTCCATAATGCATGAGTCTCTTATGGAGATAGCTAATTTGGGAAGAAGCAGAATGTACAAAAACCCTGTATAAATTATGAGGAACTAGAGTGGAACCAGACATACAATAAGACAATGCTCAAAGCTGGATGCACTGTATTTTCCACTAGCTTGACTCCCTGCTATGATTCAGATCTAATAGGATACACATGCTATTTGTTTGTCTTTGTATTGGCAATATGCTTATATTGAATTGTATGGCTTCCATACACATGCTAAGGATTGAGAGTATTAATTTTCCTCTTTGGTAACACCAGCTTGTCCTATTCCAATGCAAAGTGTCAATGATGTCAGAATTGTGTTTGAGCACAAAATATGAATATGTGCACTTACGTTTGAATACAGGCCTATGGGTTCTTTTATACTAGACTATTAAACATGTGTATACACATATGCCTATACATAAATATATAACTTGTTCTTAGAGTGTTCCCTTCAAATTCTGCACATTAATGTAGTCTATATGATTCTCTATTTTCCAAGAAGGACACATTGATTCCAAGGAAAATTGATTCAGTGGTGAACTATGTGTTCATTCTCTATAACTTCTCTTAAAGTCCAGAAGTAAAACCCCATCCTGCATGACATGGTCAGGAAACCACACCTGAATAATCCTTCCTGTCCTGTGTTCTAGAGGTAGAGCACAAGGTCATACATATCCTTTAGAATACACTGTTCTAGCTTTGAACCAATTCTAAAAAGAAAATTCATTTTTGAATTTTGTTGACATGAGTAAAACATAATGTTTTGTCCTTTAAAGGATTTTACAGGAAGTTTAAAAGGAGGAGAGATGTTAATGTTATGTGTGCCACCTTTCTTCACCCTTCATACAGCAGGTACCTGGAGAACCACTGTTACTGGCAAGAGTATCTTTAAGAAGTACAGGACTATGAGGAAGGGGGAAGAATTTAGAAATAATTTTCAAAGCCAAAAGAATTAAATAAATAATATTTTTCAAGTCAATTCAGCTGGTAATAGATTAAATGTAATAGATTAAATGTATGGTCTTATTGTCTTAAAAGAGAAAAATACTAAGTTTTGCTTTATGACATTGAAGCGTTTTGCCAAAATATACCTGGCTGTACTTACGACTTTTTCTTCCAATACTACCAAACACACATACATACACACACACACACACACACACATCGTCAAACTAAACCTGAAGACAGGTACATGCATTCATAGTGTTCACATGCAAATTAATCACTTTAATATAGATTATCAGTCACAAATGATGCATAAAAATGGGAAAGAGGCAAAATTCTTTCCCGTCTTCTCTAACAGATAAAGAGAATCACAACATGAGCAATTAATAATTCTCAACTCAGAAGAGATCAAAGGATGGGAAATATCAAACCCTAACTGGAAAATAGGTGGAGAGTATTTTCTTTCTCTAGGAAATAGACATTTCTATGATATTATCATTGTCATTGCTGAGTCTGTCCACATTACTTCAACCATTCCTGTCATTGATTGACATGAAGTTGTTTGGCAAGTTTCCTCATACTTTATGAATCTATGTTCAAACTAAATAGATAAAATATCTAGGACTATTGATGGGGCCTGACACAGCTTGAACAAATAAAATTTTTAAATATAAGTTCTTGATTCTGATAACAAATGAGCATGATGAGCTCCCAGAGTCAGTTCCTAGGTTCCCTTTGTTTCTCTTAATGTCAACACGCCTGAACAACAGGTCTGATGTAACTCACCATAACACTCAAGGTGCAATATACAAGTAAACAATATTTTTAAGTCAAATTCCATAAAGAGAATAATAAAAGATAATGCAATCCTATATAATAAAAGGCTAATATGCAAATCAACTGAATGGCAGAACAACTGGTCTCTATGTCACACACTGACCACCAGGGGGAAGATGCTCATTGCAGGAGCTGCCCCCTGGTGGTCAGTGAGCTCCCATAGGGGGACCACTGCTCAGCCAGAAGCCGGGCTCACGGCTGGTGAGCATAGCACTAAGGATGTCCAATTGATGGCTTAGGCCCATCAGTCGGACATCCCCCGAGGGCTCCCAGACTGTGAGAGGGTACATGCTGGGCTGAGGGCCCCCCATAGTGCACAGATTTCATGCACTGGGGCTCTATTTTAAAAATAATAGCCCTTGCCTGTTTGACTCAGTGGATAGAGCCTCAGCCAGTGGACTGAAGAGCACATGCCCAGGTTGTTGGCTTAATCCCCATAGGGAGTGTGCAGGAGGCACCCAATCAATGATTCTCTCTCATCATTGATGTTTCAACCTCCCTCTCCCTCGGCCTCTCTAAAATCAATAAACATGAAAAATAAAATAAAAATAATAGCAACAATAACAGTTTTTTACATTTGACAGATGATTTATAGATTAATGATTTCATGACTGAGTTGTCAGAAAATATCTCCATTTATTATACATATTTGTTTATTAACTTACAATAGAACTGGCTTCAAAAGTTAGTTCAAAGGTGGTCAAAACCAAGCCTTTACTATGGATTTTAAGTGTACTACTATGCATGGACTTTAAACTTTTATAGAGTTATTTCCCTCCATTTTTAAAATATTCTTCTTAAAATTTCATCTCATGAAAATCCTTCAAAATGTGACTGTATTTTTCTGCTGGGAGTGTGGCAAGTCAAACAGCAGCTCTGACATTAAAACTGTTGTTTATGCTTTATCTTTGTTATCAGTTACCCCAAGCAGGCCTCAGAGCTACTTGCCTGGAGCTAGGTCAGGGCAGAAGCCTCTAAGCCAGCCCACTGAGAATGCTGCCAGCCAGATTCAGACCTTCCTTCTCCAGCAGTAAGTGGGCTTCCTCTGTCCATTTCCACACGTGTAAATATTTCAGTCAGTAGGATCCACAGGGGCAGAGAAAGAAAGTCTGACCCTTACCCTTCCCTTCTCACATCTTTTCTTCCTCCAAGTAGGGAGGAGGGAAGGGGTTTTTTTGTAGGTTTTGATGCTGAGAAAAGCAAGTGAGGCTTTAAAAACCTTGGTACTTTTCAACAGATAATCCTTTTAGAAAGTTCAGCCTCAACATTGTTAGTGATAATGGCAATGCTAATGATAAAAATAAAAACTATTTATTAGCTGGTACTCTAGGTCAGTGATTTCTAGACTTCAAATTTTATGAACCCGAAAATTAAACACAATAAAAATTTTGACAAATTGATATAGAGTTGCTAACTTTTCATTTTCCCATGAAAGGTAATTTGAATAAACAATTACTATCTTTTATCACCTTCATATCAATTTGATACTGAAATAATAGGAAGAATCCCTGAATAGAATATAGTTTCTTATTGAATTGGATAAATTTGCCTTAATAAAATGCTCACTACTTTTTGTTTTTGCCAGCTCAATAATATCACCAGTAAGCACCAACTAATATATATCTAAGATATAAGAATATGCCCAATGAGTGGAGAGATGCTGTCTTTTCAATTAGTGGTGAGTTTTCTATTATTCGTTTTGTATTCAATACTGTACCAGTTACCTTGGGGCCTAGAAAGAATTTGATTAGAATCATTCACCAACATCTTGCTTCTCAGAAATAGAAACCATTAAAATTTCAGTGACCCTCCAAATCCACTTGTTCAAAGCCTACATTTTGTGGATAAGAAAACCAAGTGGGACCCAAGTTCTAAATATTGCATAACTTTCCTCAACTTATAGGTGTCTGCTCCCATCTGTCCATAGCCATATGGCCACCTTTTAGATTTATAGTCAACATTGGAGTGTCTAATAAAGATCAGATATACGTACATATTCAGTTATGCTTGTGGATTGGTTAACCTTTTGTTATTAACAAGCCAGATGTCACATTACACAGATAAGGAAACTAAAATTAATATATAACTAGCCCATGCTCACATTGCTGAGAAGTTGTGGAGTGGCCATTTAGTGAGATCTTCTGTAAGTTAAGTTATTTTTATGCTTTATCATACAAATAGCAGGAATTCATTGAGTAGATCCAGGGGCCTACTACTCTGATTATTGCTACAGCATTTGCCAGGTAGGTTGAGGCTAGTAGGAATATCATGGGAAGGAAAGGGGCCCCTTGAACTTCAGCTGCTCTCTTCTATTTATTAAAACAGAATGAAAAAACTATTTTAGTAAGGTAGGGTAGATGTCTAGGAATACAGACAGAACAAGTCAGATGGATATGCCACCCATCCCTCAGTACCCTGGCTTAGAACATCTTGATTCCAGGCCGTAATGATGACTCCCACTTCCAAATTTTGTATCATTTCCTATCCTTGGTTAATTCTTTTGGTACTACTTCATGATATCTACTGTATTGAATGAAATTATTATTTATTTTTTATATGTTTTCATATACTTAGATGAAGTATCTCATTCTCCTCACCCTAGTGCCAGCCTGTGTTTAAGTCTCATTTCCTCTTGAGGATAAAGATCAAGAACCATATTTTGTATAACATATTTCTTTAGAGGCTCAGAAATTAGGTATTAATTGGTCTTGTTTTGCTTGAAAGTGCCAGGATTAGGCAAATTGTACAATAGATAATGTTTGTCTCTAGCTGTATTTTCTTCCCTCTTTCAACTTTTTAATCTTTGTTAACCCTCTTCTATGCCTAAACAGCCCCAAAGGAAGTAGCCCTTTGCTACTAGATAAATTTTATAGTCCTTTCTAGAAAATGAGACTTCCTTCAGATTAAAACTCAAATTTTTTTTTCGACCTGACCTCAGCTATAAGTCACCTGTCACAGAAGTTGTGCTGATGAACTAATTAGCACAAGAGTATGACTAGAAGTTGTAATTCATTAATTTGTTAATGGAAGTGTCTATATGATAAAAGCCTAAGCAACTGTTACAGCGGAATGACTAGAATGACCTGTCATTATGATGCACACTGACCACCAGGGGGCAGATGCTCAACGCAGGAGCTGCCCCCTGGTGGTCAGTGTGCTCCCACAGGAGGAGTGCTGCACAGCCAGAAGCCAGGCTTATGGCTGGCGAGCATAGCAGCAGTGGCAGGAGCCTCTCCCACCTCCACGGCAGTGCTAAGGAGCAGTAAGCCCAGTGGTAAGGAGCCAGCAGGTGGGTGGTAAGAGCAAGGGGTCCTACACTGCAAGAGGGATGTCCGACTGCCGGCTTAGGCACGACTGGGCCTAAGCCGGCAGTCGGACATCCCCCAAAGGGTCCCAGACTGCGAGAGGGTGCAGGCCAGGCTGAGGGATCCCCCATCCCAGTGCATGATTTCGTGCACCAGGCCTCTAGTTAGGTTATAACTGGGAATATTTGGAAAAACAAGACTTGAATATATTCATTCAACTTTTAATAAACTCTTGAGTACACATTGCAGTTCTCAACTTTTTTACCATTAGGTAAAGCTTTTATAATTCATTATATGCCCAGGCCACCATGTTTGAAATACTCTGCTTATCAAACAAAATTTATTTTAAGCAATACTTGGTTCTTATTTATTGCACATGCACATCTATATCTATTAATCAAAATTTCCAGTTTATCATGAAGTAACCAGTATTGTACTTTTACTAAACTGGTAGATGTCCAGCCAAAAATT
Organism: Corynorhinus townsendii; assembly: GCA_026230045.1. Lineage (NCBI taxonomy): Eukaryota > Metazoa > Chordata > Mammalia > Chiroptera > Vespertilionidae > Corynorhinus > Corynorhinus townsendii. The sequence continues at coordinate 162,868,628 of JAPDVU010000001.1, read as the reverse complement.
TATCTTTTTAAACAGTCTGTGAAGCCTTATCAATGTAGATGGATAATTTCCTTTGACATTTCAGAATATTGACTGAAAAATAGTCAGAGTAAGCCCAGGTTTGGAATCAGTGGTCGAACACACACTATACACTGAGCTCTGTACTTAGTGCTCTAAATATGAAACTAAATAAATCAGCAGCTCAGCTTGTCTTCTTTCTGATATGGATAACCTTGGCTTTTGAGTACACAACATCTGCCTGGATTTCTCACCTCCCCAATGTTTATCTTTCTATTGCCCTTTCTATTGCTCTGCCACTCTTCCTTTGCTGGCAGTAGTCACATACACTGATCCCCCCCACCCCCTTAGGGAGGGAGAGATTGGAGTGGTTTTCCTCTTGTTGATTAGCAGACTCAGCACCTGACCCTGTTTAGAGTGAGTATAGGAGCCAGGAAATCCCCTAGGGCAGTAGTCAGCAAACTCATTAGTCAACAGAGCCAAATATCAACAGTACAACGATTGAAATTTCTTTTGAGAGCCGAAAACTGACTTCAGTGCATGGGCCACGAAGTTTCAATCACACTGTACGTGCCCCCGCACATGGTATTCTGTGGAAGAGCCACACTCAAGGGGCCAAAGAGCCGCATGTGGCTCACGAGCCGAGGTTTGCCAACCACTGCCCTAGGGGCTACTAGGGAAGGGAACCCTCAGCTGTTTGTTATCAGGGTCACAATTGTGAGAGAAACCACAGTATTACAACAGCATTTTTGTGATAGCCAGGAGCCCACTGCCTTCCCCTCTCCCCCCCAACCCTACCCCTACTGCACCCCCAGATTGGCTCTGAGCTCTGTTCTGACCAAATCATGATGATGAGTATTTGGGGGTGGATGGGTAAGAGAAGAAGAGGGAAGGAATGGAACCAACTTTTCTGTATTTCGTATTGTGTTTTCTTCAACATGCAACCAACCTGTATCTTGTCAATATAGTCAGTAGATCAGTTAGCCTAAAACAAACAAACAAAAAACCCACCTAGTCCTCTTCTCAGGACAGAGTCTTAAGTGCTGTTATCTTCTCCTATCCTAAACACTGTGCATAATTCAGGTACTTTCCGCCTAGAACAGTGGTCGGCAAACTGCGGCTCGCGAGCCACATGCAGCTCTTTGGTCCCTTGAGTGTGGCTCTTCCACAAAATACCACGGGCCTAGGCAAGTCTATTTTGAAGAAGTGGGCTTAGAAGAAGTTTAAGTTTAAAAAATTTGGCTCTCAAAAGAAATTTCAATCGTTGTACTGATGATATTTAGCTCTGTTGACTAATGAGTTTGCCCACCACTGGCCTAGAAGGTGGCCTAGCAGCTGCTCTCAGAACAAACAAGAAGGAAGCAGAGTGTGGGGTTAAGGTCATATCCCTGTGATTACATTGGGCCCACCTGGATAATCCATGATACTCTCATCCTACCTGAGTGTCCCCTTTACTACTTACAAAGAACACTTCACTTCTGACACTTTTGGTCACCACATGTGTGGAGGTTTTCCCCCACACCAAGCAATTCTCTGCAACACTAACTGGGTGTCACATAATTCAACTCAATGCTGACACTATCTACATGGAGATAGGGTCATATCTCACAGGTCAGGGGCTCAGAGTCACAAGACTGCCCCTTTTACACCACTCCCTCTGCCCCTTACCCCCTCTCCACAACACACACTTCAAAAGCCTGTCACAAGCCCAGGTATCATGTATGCTTCTGACCAACCAGCTGTAGGTAGGAGGGTCCAAGAAACCAATCCTTGGGTTTGACTAATTTGCTAGAGCCAATTACAGAATTCAGGGAAACACTTGCTTAAATTTACAGCTTATTAAAATATGATAAAGGGTACAGATGAACACAAAGAGATATAGAGCAAACTCTGGGGAGGGTCCTGAGTACAGGAGCTCCTGTCCCTGCTGAGTTGGGATCCATCACACTCCCTATGTGGATGTGTTTACCAACCTAGAAGGTCTCCATACCCCAGACTACTGGGATTTTTTCAGGCTTCTTCAAGGAGCATGATTAATTATTAACTCCACTTCCAGCTCCTCTCCCCTCTCTGCAAGATGACAATTCCAAGCTCCTCATCATGGCTTGGTTTTTCTGTTGACCAGCCCCCAACCAGGGGCCATACAGGAGCCCACCCAAGGGCAACTCATTAGAACTAAAGATGCTTCAGTGCTCTTATCATTTAGGAAATTACAAGGGTTTTAAAAGCTTTACTCAGGGATCAGGGCAGAGACTAATACATATATTTATAGTATTCTACACTGGATTAAAAATCAAGGTATCAGCAGGGACTAGGGGGAAATCCATTAATTTACCTTTCTCAGCTTCTAGAGACTATATGCATTTCATGGCTCCTGTTCCTTTCAAAGCCAGTTATAGACAGTCAAGTCCACCTCACATTGCATCTCTCTAACACTGATTCTTCTGCCGACCTTCTTTCGTATTTAAGGATCCCTGTGATTACATTGGGCTCATCTGGATAAACCACGATACTCTTGCCCCAGATTAAGGTCAGCTGATTAGCAACCATAATTCCATTTGCAACTTTAATTCCCCTTTGCCATATAACCTAAGTCCTAACATATTTCAGAGGTTTCAGGTACTAGATATGGTAATTTTTGGAGGGCCACTATTCTGCCTACCACAAGAGTATACTGACTACGTTCTGCTTTAGCTCTTCATGCTTACAGAACTCAAAGAGAAGAAATCCAAATTTTATATCTTCATATATGGCGATTAATTAGCACCATTTAGGCATTACTTCTGAAGTCCAGTTAGAAATCAGTTCTCACTTTTCAGCAGTTGCTAACCATTTGGGAACTTGATTGACCTTTCTGTGTAACAATCCCCTCACTTTAATGAGAATCATAATATATACCTCATATTGTTGTAAGAATTAAATGAGTTAATGCATAGAAAAAATTTAGAATGACACAAAATAACCTGTCCATAAATTAGTTATTATTATTAGTTAGCTTTATGATCTATGAAATCTGTTAAATTTACATGTGTTTTTATATAGTCATTATCAACTCATCCATTTATTCAGTCCATCCATTGATACACCGATATTTATTGAACAAGTATTTAAAAATGAATAGCTTTTACACATAATAGGAATAACTAAAATACCTTATAATTGTATAGCAATTCATTTTTACATGTTTATCTTATCTAAACCCATTTAGAAGAAATGGTCTCTGCCCTTTGGAACTTAAAGTCTCTTTGAGAAACCAACAGTTTACATCCAAATCCAGCCCAATACCACCGACATGGTATTGGAGTTTGACAACATTGAGAATGGACACTCAGGCCTGAGACTCATTAAAGGTGGGCCTATGGAGAGGGGAGCAACACACCAGGGAATGGCCCACCATCTCAGCCAAGATGGGGTTCTTCTCTCAAACAGGGCTGTGAAGACTAGACTCAGCAAGTTAACAAGGCCCCAATAGTCTAAGAGAAAAAGTAGCCAAAGGAGAAAACCATCCACGTAAGGTGTGGCTGTAATACCTCCATGAGTTCCTCCATCAAAGAGTTAAATCCGCTATGCAAATTTCCAGATTTATGCTCTTCCAAATACAGAGTGGTGGAAGACAAAAACCAATTTTTTTCTGCAAAATTTCTCAGGTTGTAAATGAGAACATGCTATAGGCCAAGCACAGGCCTCTTTCCCCAGAGTTGGTATTTTAATATACCCACTTGCTGCTCCATATGTTAATCATTAATTTTATAGTGGCTTCACACCTTAGAGGATATAGTGAGGGGAGTATAGGTAGTATTCCCCAAGATAGAGAAAATTCAAAATGAACTAGGTGGAATGAGGTATCCCAAAAAGAAAGAGTAAATGAGGGCACAAGGCGTGTTCCGTTCCTTCCCCTAATCTCTTGAATCTGGTAGCCCTTTGGGAGCTTTACACCTAAGTGGATTTCTGGGAAGAGAAGGCCACCATTTGCTCCTTTTACCCTGGGGCCACCCAGCTGCCACCTGTCAGCTGAACAGAGGTGCATCAGAGGCCTGCAGTCAAAAGGCAGCAGGATGGCCAATTGCCATGAATTTCTGCAGCAAGTCTGGCATCTTGGCATCTTGCTGCTCTGCCCCTCCCCCAGGTTAATTGCTTGTGAACCTCTGCCTTGGAAGCTGCTTAGTCTACCAACTTCAGCTGCTGCCCTCCTTTGCCTGCGCACTCTGTACCTTACCTCTTCACACCTGGAAAGGAAGGGAAGTTTCTCACAGGCCTGGCTCTGCTTGTGAGACCACCCAGGCTCTAACGTAAATGTTTCTCTCCCCCTTTATGCAGCCCCACGGGTAAAGGCAGAATTGCCATGTTCCCCTTGGACTCGATTGCTAGGCAACACTCAGCCATGTGAATTTGTCACTTCTGTTTGGCACAAATTTCAATTTCACCTCCAACTGTAACAACACTGCTTGATATATTTTAGATGCCACTGTAGGTTGGATGGCATCCCAGGAAAGATGTGAAGTGCTACTGCCAGGAATGAATGATTGGCACTGGGTAAAGCAATTCTCTGAACTCAGCCTTGGCATACCATTAATTGTTAAGTCTGTGCTGCTACCACCAACCTCTTGTCAGAATCATGTCTATTGTAAGCCTCTGCGACAAGACTCCAAATGGTAGAGCTCTCTCCATAAGAATCATGTTGATAATGAAGTAGTGGATTTCTCAGCTCACAACATTTTACTTCTTCCTTACTTTCATTTATTGGCTGCACTTTCATGTGCAAAGAAAAATAGTCCCTCATTTGAATATTACTGAGCTAACTGTTATTGTGTGCCAATTCCTGTTCTGGCTTTAAATAAGAGATTTACCTTCCCTTTGGTTTCCTCATCACTATTTGCTTTCATTAATACTAGTAGTAGCAATTAAATGTTGCTATAAGGAAATAAGTTATTAATAAAAGATCAAATTAATGCTAGATACACTCTGCTGACAATAAACATATAATATTCAACATGTAAAATTTACATACTGACAATAAGTTGGAAAACACACAATTATAATTTTTGAGTAAGCACACACCATCACTGGCAAAATATAATATTATAAGCCCCAAAGCTTGTATCTAATGAAGTCTATTCAATGTTTCTATATATATGTTGAATATTATTTGTCCTTAAAGACACATTCAATTGCCTAGCCGCCTACATTGAATGTCCTTAAATACTACACAATGGCTCAATCAACTCTAAAGATGCTATGCATAGCATCTGGAACACTTTCCTTTCTGTGCTCTGTGCTAAATAATGGTGAAAATAGTAAATCTGTTTTGATTCCCCTTCAGCTCCTCCATCCAGGAACTTTTCAGTCAATTGATTACATTTACTCTCAAATCCAAACATCTTCAGAAAGCCTGAAAATATTTTCCTGGAATGAGTCTAATTAAATAGAAGGAGTCAGTCAGCTCTGAGTAAGAACAGCGTTTCAGACTTTCCCTGCATCCCCTGGTTCATTGGAAACAAAAGAAGTTTCTGTCACAGTGTGACTGAACCATGAAGTGTGCATGTTCTTTTAAGAAAGGCCAAGGGTGCAGTTCTATTTTCTTAGCTCTGCTTTCATATTTATGTGTCTCATTTCCAGCTCATTGCTGATGCCTCAGTTGCGCTATCCATCACCACTTTTATCCTCCTTGTTCCTCAAAAAGAACATAAAATCCTTTTTTATGTGGTGGTAATATTATTGCAAATAAAAGCAAATACCAAAATCTTTATTAGTCTGCCAAAATAATAAACTATTTAATAAAAGCATGCTGTAAAAATAAGGTCATTTGCATCACTCAAGTTACTTGCAGGAAATATAGAAAATTATTGGTCAAAAAAGTACAAACTGACAGCAGTTATTTCTGTTGTTCATCTGATGTGCTGTGCAATAGGGTTAAAATTTTTTGATATTTTACATATTTTCTGGGTTTAAATGCTTTTAATATTGCTCAAAACTGTTTGCACGTTGTAAAATGAAGAAAGGTCTAATTCTCACAAAATACTAATTTCCACTTTGTAAAAAAGATTTTTGGTGAGGAAAAAGGACTAACTACATTGGTCTCTTTTTTATATCTATTTCAAAAATGTGGAAGTTGACCTACTAATAACCTTGATATTCTAAGATTTATTGCCTAAATGTTTACCATTTTAATATCCCATATTAATTTTATTTGCTTTGGATTTGTGTCCATGCTTCGGTTGTGTAATGTCTCCCCTCTTTGTATTCACCTTTTGTCATTTCTGCATGCACACCAATATAAAATGTTTTATTTGAGGTTAGTTTAACAGTGGAAGATAACAATAAATGTATTATTTCTAAATAAATGTCTAACGTTTGATCTTTTAGCCTACTGTAATATAAACCCACCTAATCTTTTCCCCTTGCAATTTCCATTCTTAGATGGCAGATTTGCAAATATGTTATTGATATGTTTGTAACATAGCAAAATCAGTAGGTAGCATGGTGAGGATTAAGATACCATTTGTATGATGGTCCTTATATTGTCAAGAACAACCTGTGTACCAGTTCTTCCACATAAAAAGTAAACAAGACAATTAAGCAAATATTAGAAATCTTTTCAAAGTTGCATATTAAATATTTACATTACTTGTTCCACAATGACATTTAAAATCAAGAAAAGCTCTTCAAACTCCAGTTATTACTATTTTTACTTTACAAAGCCTTTTGTCTGTGGTTGTTTGCTTTGAGCCACAAATTAACCATTGCCACTTTTATTAGCCTCAGGTTAACCTAAGAAAATGAGTTACAATTTCTATACCATGTAATTAACCTGAGGGGTAATTCAACTATGAAAATTTGAACATATGAAATAATACCTTTAGAGGTAAATAAAGGCAATTAAATTCAGACACTGTGTGTTATGGCCTGAATTGTGACACACCCCCCAAAATAAATTCATATGTTGAAGCCCTAGTGCCCTAGTACCTCAGTATGTAACTGTATTTGGAAATAAGGCCTTTATGCAATCATTGAGGTTAAATAAGGTCATATGCGTGGGTCCTAATCCACTCTGACTGGTGTCCTTCTAAGAGGAGAAGATTGGAGACATGAAGAGAAACCAGAGGTGCACACCAATGTACGGACAGCATATGAAGAAGTAACAAGAAGGGAAATGTCTGCAAACCAAAGAAAGAGACCTTGAGGGAACTAACTCAATCAGCACCTTGATGGACCTCTAGCCTCCAGAACTATAAGAAAACAAGTCTGTTTCTTAAGTCATCCAGTCTGTAGTATTTTCTTATGGCAGCTCTAGCAAAGTAATACACTATGCATTATAAATAGGAATGTTTTAAAAATCTACTTGTGACACCAAATCAAATATGATACTGATTTTGGCCAATTCTACCACCCAATGCATAAACATCCAACTGACTGTTAGCAACTCAATCTCCCCATAGGACAAGAATCCAACCTGACCCCTAAATTCTGTGTTGCTATACAGATGTAGATGTTATACATCTGAAATTTTTGTTTCATATTTGAAATTTTGTATTTTATGAGCTCTTAACTTAGGGTCCACAGACCACAAAAGCCTCTTGATATTTATGATAGACCACATTTTGTGAGCTTTGCATATATTCATTGTAATGGGGAGAAGTGTATTATCACAAAAGTTAAGAACCACTTAAATCTTGGCATACTGTTTCTATTTGACCAATCAGTTGGCAATAGAGATTGTTGTTCCCCGACAGAAATAAAATCTAATGGTATGTATTTTATTATTTTGTATTTATTTGTTTTCTGAAATATGTTTTTATTGAATTTAGAGATAGAGGAAGGAGGGAGAAAAGGAAGGGAGAGAGAGAAACATTGATGAGAGAAATATAGATTGTCTGCCTCCTGCACGCCCCCTACTGGGGATGAAGCCTGAAACTCGGGCATGTACTTTGGAAACAGAACTGGTGAGCCCTCAGTGCATGGGATGACACTCAACCAACTGAGCCATACCAGCCGGGGCAGATGCTATGTATTTTAATGAACAGATTAGATAGACAATGGGATAATAATAAATGAACGAGCTGGCTAGCCCATAGCGAGGTGTTTGACTTAGTGAAGAAAGTCATAAGACTTGAAAATTTTGTCAGAGTTTTTTTCAGATAAATCGTTTTTTTCTGGTAACCAAATGTTTTCTAAGACAGTTTACTGGCTTGTAGCTTCCATGCTCATAAGAATCACATAAATTCTGAAGAATTTGCAATATGGTAGGTTCTAAAGAAAATATCTGCACATTCAGTGAATTCTGTTCTATGCAGAGAAGAGCCTGAGATTAAATCTCTAACCTGTGCCAGGTGCTGTGTCTAAATCAGTGACACTGTGGGATAGTTCCTAGAAGGTCACAGTTCTTTCTTGACATCATCTGCACCAGATTAAAAAGTTATCCTGAACAAAACTAATATCTCCCAAGTAACGGTTGTTGAATTTGTTGACTGTGGGTTTATATAAATTCTTCTTGCCACCATCCTTCTGGCTTCATCAAATTCAGTACAAGGGATTAGGGCCTGGGAAAAACCGTCATGAATGAAAGAATCCAAAAAGCTGAAATATAAAACCTCCATGCTGCTGCTCTGTGACCCAGCTGTCTGCTATGGATCACACCCTAAGAGTAACATAGAAGAAAGGACATATTTCATCTCTGCCTACCCCCTCACCTCAAGAATCCATTCTTGCCTTCTTTTTTCTACTGGATACTCGGTGCAGATCTGCTCAGAGGGCACCAAAGCAGGTTGTCGCCTCTCTCAGAGGTGAAGCAAGCAGCAGAGGTAGCACCTAGGCCTCTGGGACAACTAGATGACAAGGTCTTTCAAGGGGCCAGCAGTTTTGAACTCTAGCTAGAGAGGCATTATCTGATTTGTTGCTCCCGTCTCAAACAGTGAGTGGAGACATATTCTCAGAAACACTTGATAAGAGGAACTTCTGCAAAAGGGATTAGAATTCCTGCTACTAAAGGCAATGTGAACTTGGAGCATTGTACTCTGGTTATAAATATAAATATAAATATAAGACTATTTTTACCACATAGGGGATGACACTCAACCAACTGAGCCATGCCATAGTTATAAATTCCTATTTTACATAGGAAGAAACTACAGCCCAAAGATGATAATGTTCTCAAGGTTCATAGCAGACCCAGGACTCAAACCTGGATTTACCTGGCTCTGAAGCTGGTGCTTTGCCATAACACCAAGTGTTTCCTTGCCTGACCCATCACTTCTTGTTTGGCAAAATTTGGCAGGTCTCTATGCCTATGTTTAATGCAACTACCTAAAAAATAAAATCATCATTCCTCAGGTAAGTAAATTAAAGAGTGCATGCTTGAGGTGGTAAATTAAGCACAGAAAGGGCCTCCCACTAAATGCACATAGCTCTGTTTAAACAGTTGAAATAAAATAGTTGTGGAGACTGGGGTGGGGGGTGGGAGTGGAGAAAACCTATCAGTTTATAAAATTCAAGCAAATAATTCCATATTTTGACTGTGTAAACCAGAGAATCTATACTTTCCCATACCCATTTCATTCCCTAACACATGTTGAATAACTACAAGTAATTAATTAATTGAAGAAAAGATGGCACAACATTTTATTAGTTTCTTATCGCTACTGTAAAAATTACCCCAAACTTAGTGGCTTAAAACAACATAAATGTGTTCTTTTATCCTTTTAGAGAGCAGATGTCCAAAATCACTTTCATCTGACCAAAATCAAGGTGTCAGGAGGGCTGCACTCCCTCCAGAGGTGTAGTGGGCACCTGTTTCCTTGCCTTGGCCCCCTTCCAGAGCAGCATTCCTTGCTTGCCTTAGCTCATGGCTCCTCCCCTCCTCTTCAGTGTCAGCAAAGTATCATCTTGCTCTAGTTATCACAGGGTCTCCTGTACCTCTTGTCCTCTGTCCTCTCTCTTATAAGGACCCTTGTAATTACAAAGCCCACTCAGTAATTCAGGAAAATCTCATTATCTCAAGATGCTTGATCTAATCACATCTGCAGAGATCCTTTTGGCATTTAAAGTAACATTCACAGGCGGGGTGAGGACCTACCCAGATATTTTGGGGGTATAGAATTCAGCCAATGACAGGCATTCATATACAAATTTTATTTATTGAGGTATACTGGAGAATTGAAAATCATATTTAGGTATTTTAAGCTAATTGCTGTTTGTTATGAAGGGTGTGGTAATAATATTTATCGAGTGCTTCCTTTGTGCCAGGCACAGCTCTAGATATTGTACAGGTTAATAGCAACAAAACAAATGAGCAGATGGGATTTTTTGTTATTCCTATTTTAAGGATGGGGAAACTGAGGCATGTGAAGTGAGATTACCAAACATGCCCAAGGTCACAACTACTTCTTTAAATTATCCAGATTAAGTATTTGCACTTATAAGCAAGCTCCTTTCCTGTTGCCCATGCAGTTATTCCAGTACATAGCACAGTCCTTTATAGACTTACAACTGCAATGTGTCCTTTGTGTCGAAGTTTTTTTCAGATGAACTTCCATTTCCTTGCTTTGGTATTCTTACTTGGAATAACGCCTAAACAATAAGCCTGCTAATCTCTTATTCTGCTACCAGTAATGATAATCCTAATTTTATTTCCTGAGCACCTCTCTTTCCTCCAAAGGTCACCTAGTTTAGGACAGGGTTACATAGTAAAAGAAAACAATTTCTCTCACGGAAGAGGCATGTGATAATAGCAGGCCTTGGCAGGTCTTGGCTTATCCTCAATTTCTCTTGTTCCCCTTTTTGAAAGTCTTCTCTGGATGTGTTTCTCAAAACTTTTGAAACTTCTTTTCAAACCTTTGTTTTCAATGGCCCCTTATAGGCTTACACGTGGAAATCTGTTTCCCTTATCCTTATAGGTCACCCATGTTTTCATTTTTCTTTGTAGCAGGGGAGGGGAGATTAACAACAAAAAGCAGCTGTCATTTAAGATCTTTACACCCATTCCTTAACCTTGAAGCTCTCTTTAAACCTCAGCTACATGATTCTATGTGGGGACAAAGAAGAGTCTTTTTTTTTCTTTAACTTCTTTCTGGATTTTCGAAGATCGCATATTAAATAGTAGAAAGTTTAGAATTTGGAGACAGTGAAAGTTTCTTGTCCCTAAACTCATTGGAAACAATTACTGAGTTGTTTTGTTTAGGCTTTGAGTTATCCCAAGCATGCAAGATTTGCTATGTTATTGGATTATTTCCCTTGTAACATTATCAGATTATATAACTTCCTGGTCTCTTCAACTTAAGTGGAGTAACCCTGATGGTGAGAGTTTCATACACTACACCGTGGAGGAGGGAGACTGGTTTTCAGCACACTCTGGCCTTTTAACACCTCTTAGCCCATGACATGATTAGTGATTTATTACATTTCTCTCTATCCCAAACAAAGACATAGATATACCATGGTAATATTATGCATAAAGCAGTGACATCTTAATGAAATGGTGCCTAATTGGCTGCAGTGATTGGTCAAGCTGTGTTGAAATGAAACCTATAAAAAAAAGATTGATTTAATTTTTCTAACCATGAGCAGCACTGAGAGCAGTTGATACAGAGAGAAGGCCCTGTACAGTCAAGAGCCATGAAGTTAGAAGTTAATTAATACAGTGGTGGGAATGCATGAGCTAATTAAAAAGCTGAGACAGATATCATACTTGTAACTTTATATCAGTCTCAACACTTATTTTAATAGATCTAGAGAGAGAGAAAATCTGAAAGCATTGTTCTTATGACTAAGTTTAGGGTGACCTGTAAAAGTTTGTAATTACAACGTTATTGAAGAAGAAACATCTGAAATAGAATAGGGAGTAGGTTCCTCAAGTGACTTAGCAGTTTTCAGTAGCATCAACTGTTGGAGTGAAAACAAAGATTTCTAATCTTAGAACATGGCAGGTGAGTAACAGATTTCTTGATATGGTATTTTGATTTTTGAGAAATACATGGATTTGTGACTTTTTTCTTTTGCCTGCTCCACATTCAGCACATATTTTATTACCCACTTGGGAGGTTGATTACAAATATTTTTCATTAAAAGAATTCTTGGTTCTGTGTTAACTGAACAGTTTCCTACACCTTTGCCTCTTTTTGGGATCTGTGAGATAGTACAAATCTGTGAAAGTGAGTATATCCTTGAATATGCTGATAGTATGATAGAAGTAGGCTTGTGCATGTGTGTGTTGGAAATGGAAGAGAGGACCTAATTAAAAAGTTGAGGTTTTTAGTGTTAGAATTTCTTTTTGAACAACATTGGTTTCTGTCACTTTATTAACTTCTTTCTCAACTTTTTTATTTTACTGATTTCAAATGTTGGCAAGAAGGTACAGAGTTGTTTGAGATATTTTTACACCACGCAGCACACCATCTTAGGTTTCTTTAAGTGCGATGAATGTTGTATTAATGAGGGCTGTTGTCAACACTATGCCAATAAAACTACCAATTAAGACAAGGAAAGGTACTCCTAGAGATTTTTTAGACATAAATTTGCTAGGTAATTGGGTTATATAAAAAACATTTAAAAGAGTAAATTCCCTGCTAATAAAATGCTTTTGAGTCAACTGGATTCTACCTATAAATTTTGCTCTTCCTTGTAGTCTCTATACCAGCCTTGCAAATAACCCCTTATTCATTTGTCCACTGCAAGTAACCATGTGGGCCTCGGGAGTAATAAAGACTATGAGTTTGCTGTTCACGTAGATGTCTCCTGAGGTGAGGGCAGGTGGGGAAATATAGAGGAAACCAAATTTTGAAAATTATTTTCAAGGCTGATATAACACACTTTACAGATGAAAACAGAAGGTCTTTAGGATTTGCATTATATGATAGGGAACACTAAAGCCATTTTATGCTATGGTGGCAAAAAGATACAAGCCAGCCTCTCAGAGAATATGGTACTTTTCCCTGACAAAGTAAGTTGTGAAAATGCCAGATTGACATACCATTCCATCTTACAGAATGAAGTCATCTAGCACAGTAAATCCTTTTAGTTGTCTTTCTTCAGTAAGTGATTCCTCACTTACTGTACATTAATATTTCAAACACAGTATGGTTTGTTGTGAAGTATTGTATGTCTAAAATTCTTAAATACTTTCAAACAGCAGCTAAATTGTCCTTGGTTATTAACATAAGTTTAAAAATCATCAGTACATTTTTTTCATGACCCACATGTTCAGAATCATCGTAATTGTTTAGGAATGGTATAAAAATAACCATACCCTTTGGTTATGGTTATTTAACATTAACCAATTCAGTATGCATTTTGTCTCCATAAACTTGGTAATACTCTGAAAAACTCCCCTTACAATACTGGTAGCTTGATGTAAGCTTTTTTTCCCCCCTCTCTATTAGAAGAAAAAAAATTACTTCTTTAAAATTGTCATTTTTATTTGGAGTTCATTTAACTCTTTTCTTCATTATAGTCTCACACAAAACAATAAGAGGCCTAATATCTCTGTGTTAGTAAGAATTTTCATATAATTTAAATATTTTACCTTCCCTTTCTTTCATATTATTCAAACTAAGTTCACCCATCCACTTAATCATCCAATACTGAGTAAATGCCTACTGGGTTAGGCACTAGGACAAATATAAATATACTAGAGGCCCGATGCATGAAATTAGTGCAAGAGTAGGCCTTCCTTCCTCCGGCTGCTGGCACCAGCTTCCCTCTGGCACCCCGGACCCAGGCTTCCCTCGCAGCCCAGCTTTGTCCCGAAGGACGTCAGGAAGGATGTCCTGTCTAATTAGCATATTATGCTTTTATTATTATACTAGTAGATGCAATCTCTTCTCTTGAGTGTATCATTTAAAGTGCTAGCAGGGAAACAAAAGAATTTAATAAAAGGACCATGTATAGAGGTGTGTGCAGAATTGAAGAATCTGAAGGGATGTTGAGGTAGCCAGAGATCATTCTTCGTCCTGAAGGGGGAAGGTGAGGAAATGGTGTTACTAGTACTTGTCCAGAGCTACAGCTAGGGAAGCAGGGCAACAAGGCAGAAGAGTTTGGCCACTGCCATAAACACAGAAGGAAGGCAGAAAGAACGCAGAGAAAGAAATATTCCAAATTGTCTCTTTTTATTCTCTTGTGTGGACCTCCCATTGGCCAAACCCAACAGAATGCCAGAGGGCAAGAGTCTGAGTGATGCAATCCAACTGGATCCACATTGGGGCAGAATAGGACAGAGAGTAAATCGGGGGTCTGAGAAGCAGCCTCTAAGGTGGCTCTCAATGAACCCTCCCTCCTGGTATTCATTCTCTTGTGTAATATCCTCCCCTTGAAGGTGGGATGGACATAGTCACACACTTCTGATGAACAGAATATGATAGCAGTGTGGGAATGTAACTTCCATGACATGGCTTCATTCTGGCTTCCATCTGGGGTTTCCACATTGAGTACTCTCTCTTGCCCTCACACTTGCCCACTCTGTGGGAAGCCAGCTGCCATGTTATGAACTGCCCTATGAGTCCCCTGGCAGGAAAATGAGAAGAGTCTCCAGCCTAGCAAGGAACTGAGGCCGTTAGTCCAAGAACCCATGAGGAAGTGAATCCTGCCAATATCCATGTGAGTGAGCTTGGAAGTAGATCCTTCACTAATCAAACCTTTAGGTGAGGAAAATGAGGAGCCCCAAATAGCCAAAGGACTGTCTCAGGTTCTAATTGAATGGAACAATTACTATGTTTCCTGGCAAAAAAAAAATCGTCCTACCTTGAGAATTAGAACTCTAAAACTTCTAGACCCTTAAGTGAAATACAAGATATAATAATGAGAGAGCTAACTCCCACCTGAATCTCTATACTCTGGCCATGGGGAAATGGCACTATGTATCTACTATTAGTTTAAGGCATAGTACATTCGATAGCATAGCAACCTGAATTCACCAGCTGTTGTATCAGCCTCAGCTGATAAAAAATGTATGTTTTTTAATATATTCAAGAAGCCATAGAATAGCCAGAGGATGGGTCTATTGACTTATTGCAGCTGCTGTCAGAATTGAATCAAGACTTTATTCATCACCTGAACTCCACAAGTCCCTATCTGACCACTGAACCGCGGTAGTGTTTTGTATCTTAAGGACTAGCATTATCTGAGTTGCTGTCTAATAACTTCCAGTACTAGGGATTTCCCTTCCCCAGTAAAAATCATCCTGGTAAGTGACTACAGGTTCACGGAGAAGAGCCATGGAGGCCATTTGTGGCCATATTGCAGGGCACATTCATCCTCAAAGGGTTCTGGCCTGCTCCTTAATTAAAGGGCCCCAGGTCTGAATGGATTTACATCTGGGAACTGAGTATGAGGCTAAGAATTCTCATTACAACTTAAGTCAGTTTTTTATTTTGTATAAATTAAGAAACACCCTAGAAGGCTGCCCATCTATTTAATTCCCAGTGAAGTTATGATTATTTAGTCACTGGCACATATCCATGCTGGTCAAAACACTGATTACCACCCTGTAAATATGTCTTATTAGGATAATTGTGCTCACCTTTTCTCTGATACTTGGCTCTAATAATCTATGATCCCTTTTTATTTGTTCTATACAAGTCAGAGAGTTCATTTTCATGGCAAGATCTCCTATGTCCTTCATCAGCTATTAGGGACACAGAACTTCTGAAGGATGCTGCTATTCCCCTCACCAGTGCATTTTAGTATGTTCTGATGAAAAAGGTGTCCTCCAGGATGATCTTGGGTGAGGAAGGTAAGAGAATGATGGAGCAAATTGCACATTCAAATTTGTTCTAACATTCTCATTTCTCTATGCCATCAAGCTTCCCTTTCTACATTATATCAAGAAAATTATGAAGTCACAATCTCATTGACCACAGCCAACTGTTGAATCCAGGCTTCTAGTAATCAACCATTAGACTCCCTCTCAACTGTTAAGTAAAATACTAAATCTCAAATCCAAGTAGAGGGTATATATGTACATATATCTAATATATATGCATATATATATATATATACACACACACACACACACACACACACACACACATACACACACACACACGTATGTGGTATGGCAAAAGTAAGTAAGTATACAGTTGTGAGTACACAAAACAGTTTATTCTTGTATTATTTATTAATTATTGTATTGTTTTCTATATAAACAATTGTAACCCTGCCTTTGCCCTACTGTGTGTGTGTGAGTGAGTGTGATATACAGAGGTTCTCAAACTTTAACATGCACCAGAATCACCTGGTTAAAACAAATTTCCAGGCCCCTGTCCTAGAATTTCTCACTCATAACAGGAAGGGTCTTGGGAATTTGCATTTCTAACAAGTTCTCAGGTGATGTTGACGCTGGCTGATCCAATGACCACACTTTGAGAACCACTAGTTTAATTCAGTCTTACAGTTCATCTGCCTTGACCCAATCTCTTTAGAATTCAACCTAATTCATGCATGCCAGATTTTTGCTTTTACAAATTAGGAAGAGGATTTCCTCCCAGAGCAGACCTTCCAATTTACTCTCAGAGTTATGCTGAGATTTAATTCTCATTATGGCCCTGGAGGCAATAAGGGGTGGTGATGAATGAGGCAGGTGTATCTTGAGAACAGATACCACCCTGAGAGGCAACTGTCCCAAGTGAAGTTATTGAACAGTTTCTCCACAAGGAAGACTAGTCCTTAGACAATGGGAGAGAGCTGCTTCATCTTTTAAGAGAGGTTCAAGAGGATTTGGAGATTCTAAGTGCTCATTCTCATTTATGCCTGCCCAAATGTCCCCCATCACAAATCTTAGTGTTCACTTGTTCCCAGCAAGTGCCTCTATATTAGCATAAAAAAATATATATGAATTCAAAATGTGGACCATAGGTTAGAAAATCTTGCTTAAAACTTCCACACAAACTTCCTTAATATTCCCTTCATGCTTTGGTGTAAGAGTTCAAGCACTAAGCTTATCATTTTCCTTTTATAAGCTTTGCATTGTAGAGCTAGCCAACCCATCCCACAATCTTTTAATCATCACTGTCGCCATAGTGATCAAATGCCACAGCCATGTGTGATCTAATGCCTTTACCAGCTGACACTCCACGCAATATCAATATCAGTTATAATCTAAGTAATTGTGTTGTAACTGCATGTCATGAATTACAATTTATGACTCACTTTCTTCACTTAATTATCTTCTCAATAAACTTGTTCAAATTGAGTAACCTCATTTTTACATACCAATATGATCTCTTTCACAATGGCTTCCCCAATTACTTTACATCTTGGTGTTCTTCAGATAAGTCCAAAATGTGGTTCAGAAGTATTTAATATAGACATCTAAAAGTCTCTTATAACAATATTCAGTGACAAAACAACTTCTGAAATAAAATAATTTTCTAAGAAAATAAATGCAGCTGGAATTTAGCATCCAAATTAATTACTTTGCATTTAATGCCTGTTATTCTTTCTTTCACCCAATGAATAAAATACCTTTAAGCACTTCCTATGCACCAGGAAAACAAACTATATGAATTCAAAATGTGGACTATAGAAATACAGTACAGTAATAAGGATGTGGGTAGGTTCTTCTGTTTGCCCTCCCAAGACCCATGCTTCATCCTTCTCTGCCTTTCTCTGTGCCCCAAGATGCTAATCCCTGTGAACTGCATGGACAAGCTTACTTACTCTCTGACTTTCTGTGAGATTCAGCCAGTGGGAGGCATTGGTAGGGAATGGCAGGGCAGATGGAGGAGTTAGGGCCATTTCTTCCTCTGTGATTTCCCTTTCTTGATCCACTATTGTGATAGTGTCTGTATCTCTCTAGTACTATGCTCCTATTGAGTGATTTCTCTTTCATTGCTCTAGCCTGTAAAAAGGTCCAATGACACCATTTTCTTCCTTTGGCTATCAGAATTAGAGGTACTATTATCTTCCCGATGTTGCTAGTTTTTGCTTAATTTTGCCCACAACTCTAAAATTTTTTCATTCAACTTCTTTCAAATCCCAGCTTCCTGCCATTAGCTTGACTAGTACAATAGTATAGGACATTCTTTGCCTTCATGAAACTGACAATATAGACATTTAATATATTATGACTGGAAAGCACAAAGTGCTATGGGACCAAACAGAGGAGGATCTTGCCTAGCCTGAGATATTCAGAAAGGTTTGTCTTGTGAAATCATTTAACTAAGACTAGAGAGACAAGTGCACGTGTATTTATGTTTTGACAAACAGAGCCCTCTGTTTTTGTATCAGAGGTCTGTGAACTAAAACTGTTTGAGAATCTTGAAAATTGACCCTACAGAAAACATTTTGCTAAATTTATATTTGTTAGAATAAGGTAAATTTTGCCTAATTCATTTTCACAGTTCATTTTCTTTCACCTGAAACCCTTAGAAGGCTTTCTACTCAAGCTTGCCATGTCACTGTCCATGCAAATTGGGAAAATTATCTCCTCCCTGAGATAGTTTAGAGGCCTCTAAATTCCAATAACCTTTAAAATCTCAGTAGTTGATACTAACAAAGGCTTATCTCTCAGCTGGGGGTTCTGTTTCAGGTCATAGGATGGTAGTGTAATGGTTGAATGATTGCCAGTCTCTTGTCAGAGGGGAAAGAGAACCTGTGAACCATGTGCTGGCTCTTAAAGGTTCTTCTTGAAAGTGACTTCTGTTACCACTGTTCATTTCATTGGCCAAAACAAATAACATGATCAGAAGGCAGAGAAGGATGGTCTCTCAGCAAGGGAATCCTCCATAGGGAAGGAAAATAGAAAATTTGGCCCAGCTGGTGTGGCTCAGTAGTTGAGCCTCAACCCATGAACTAGGAGGTCACCGTTAGGTTCCTAGTCAGTGCACATGCCCAGTTTGCAGGCTCCATCCTCAGTAGAGGATGTGCAGGAGGCAGCTGATCAATAATCTCCTCTCATCATTGATGTTTCTATCTCTCTCTCCCAATCCCTTCCTCTCTGAAATCAATTAAAAATATTTTTTAAAATTGATGAATAGTAACAAAAGCTACTACATCTACCAGATCAGATCTTGCCAATAGATAAAAATCATTTAATCTTGAAAAGTCTTGGGAAGCAAAAGTCTTTTCCATGAGATACAAATTTAATGTTGAGTTTTTAACTGGGTCTAACTCATAAGACCAAATGTTCCTTTCCATCCACACATTAGTATTCTGCACTAATAGTATTAAAATATTTCAACTGATTGACAATTATTCTGCATTTCAAAAGAGAACAGAACTAAGGACATATAAATTAAATTTCCTTTTGCCTGAGAGGGAAAAGGAGTCAGTGGTGAAGAAGAAGAAAGAAAATCCTATAAACAAATCTGGTAATTTATTTGTTATTTATTAACTTATAACTCCACCTTTTATTTTTTGAAAATATTTGAGGGGATTTAAAAGAACAGTCCTTTCTAATTATTTTCAGTATCAATATCCTGAAATATCAAGTCAAATTAATATCCACTACAATTTTCAAAAGAATTACTTATCTGTAAAAAGTGTTCACTTTTCCAAGTCAGAATATATTATGTGCACTAAAAATAAAAATGTTAAAATTATGTGTATATATAGGTACTAACAAAAATTAAATGTGGAAAAATTAAAATCAATGTTTGTAAGGAAATACAGAAGAATGTTCTTTTGTTTAACTTCTGAAACTATTATAACAATTATGTGGTGAATAATATTAAGCATTTATTGTCTACTAGAGGCCCAGTGCACGGATTCATGCACCAATGGGGTCCCTCAGCCTGGCTTGCAGGGATAGGTCTGAAACTGGCTCTTTGAACCCTGAGAGTCCCAGAATGCGAGAGGACAGTTCTTGAGTGATGCACCCTGGAATCAGGCTCCCTCCTCTCTGGTTCCGGGTGCATTGCCAGAGAACCACAGCTGCCAAGTCACCACAGCTCAGCAGCTCCTGTGTTGAGTGTCTGCCCCCTAGAGGTCATTGTGCATCACAGCTATCAGTCAGACGGTCAAATGTTCAGTAACTTAGGCTTTTATATATATATAGATTATTTATCAAATATATCAAATACCCCCCATTATTTTGATTTCATCAATGCTTACATACTAAATTTTGCTTGCTTGAAAACCTTGCCTGTTTCAGTTCTGTCATGTTTTTTATTGTGGATAAATTAAATCATACCAAATATATGTTCTTCCTCATCGTACCTTAATGGTTTTCAAACATCAGTAATTCTCTGTGTATTTGCACATGCTCAGATACATAGATGAGAAATGAAAAACATTAGAATTATGTATTCACATAATCCAAAATACACAATTGCTAATCACAATTAAATTTTAGTCTATTGGGTTCTACAAAAAGAGCAAAGCCAATGTATAGAAATCTTATTGGTAAAATGAAAGCTCAAATTGAAAATGACCATAATTAAAATGTTATTCAGCCCTGACCAGTTTGGCTCAGTGGATAGAGCATCAGCCTCTGGACTCAGGGGTCCCAGGTTCGATTCCAGTCAAGGGCATATACCTTGGTTGCAGGCACATACCCAGTTGGGAGTGTGTAGAAGGCAGCTGATCAATGTTTCTCTCTCATCAATGTTTTTAACTCTCTATCCCTCTCCCTTCCTCTCTGTAAAAAATCAATAAATTTTAAAATATTATTCAATCAAATTCTAATATATTATAATTGCAATGAGAAAATTTTCCAGCTTAAAATTCTCTTTTTGTAGGCTAGTTTTTCCAGTTCATCTAGCAAATTGCTCTACTTCAGAGAAATATGTTTTCCATTTAAATAAACTAGTTTACTTATTTTTTTAAATTTCTTTATTGATTAAGGTATCACATATTTGTCCTCATCCCCCCATTTCCATCCCAAACCCCCACCCTCCTGTTGTCCGTGACCACTGGTTAAGCTTATATGCATGCATACAAGTCCTTGGGTTGATCTCTCTCTCTACCCCCACCCTCCCCTATCTTCCCTCTGAGGTTTGACAGTCTGATTGATGCTTCCCTGTCTCCAGGTCTGTTTTTGCTTATCAGTTTATGTTCATTATTTCCCCAAATGAGTGAGATCATGTGATACTAGAAATACACATATAAGAACTGAAAATGAGACAAGCAATAATGATTATGCTGAGAGGCAAATGAATCAGTCTGTAGTGAGTTTCTTTCTGGGCCAACAGTTCTTTTGAGTCCCAATTTCAATGTCAAACAGTTCCTTATGTGTACATGTCAGCAATGATACTTCAGTTCTGGATGGTGGATAAATGGTGGTAATGCAGGTCCAACCCTCTCTGGTTTGGTCCTGGGCAACCTGCAGCAATGCACAGCAGCTGACTGCTAGTATGACATGGCGTCATCAGCGTCTTCCATCTTTGGACTGTTTCTCTTCTGTCTTCATGGCTGGAGCAGTCCTGTCAATTCCTCTCTGTTGCAGGAATTCACATGGTCTTGGAGTTGTTTTCTGAAAATATACAAACATATTCTCGACCAAAAGTTAATAAAGGAATATTTTCTATAAATTTGACTTGGATCCTTTTTCATTTTTTGCCCAAACGATTTTCCTTTGGCTTGTTTTGACACCATGTGTGCTTTCCATGGGTGTCTTGCTGTTAGCATTACAAATGAAAGTTAATTTTCTAAAGTAAAAATTTTCTAGATGTAATTTACTTACAGGATTTTTTCCTTACATGATATTCTTCTACTATCCCTCCTTTTTTTATTTAAATATTAGGAGGCTTTTGGAAATTTTATAATGTAGTCTTGATAGCTTAAATATTGCTGTTGCTATTGAGTCACTGTTTCAAATTTAGTTTGTTGGACTTTTGCATTCATCTAATTACTCAGAAACACACAGCTGGACATAAAAGGTTATTCATATGCTTTTACCAGAGCCATGGGATAGTACTAGTATTTTGAATGATTGCAGGCTATGCATGGTCCATGAGGAAAAAGAAATGACAGATGGGCATACCATTTATGATGTGCCCAATATTTTCAAAGCTGTAGTAGGCCACTTTCAAATGATTGATTTAGAATCTAGGGCATTTATATATTTGAACAACATTTTAGAGGGGGAAAAATAGATGTAACATTGAGCCTGTTGTCATCAGTTTTTAAGCTCATTTTACTGAGAAGTTCTCAATGAAGAGAAACATACATTCTCTACGTTTCTTGAGAAATGTTCTTTTCCAATTAGATTCTTAAAGACTTTTTTTTTCTATAATGGATTATTATTACAGCACTAGAAATTCAGAATGTATATGTACATTTCAAAATTGCAATCACTTTTATGATTCTGAAACTTATAATCTGGCTTGAAAGTCGAAACACCTGGGTTCTTGTCCCAGGTTCTATCACCAACACTTTATAGCCAAGCACTAATTACCTGGTATATCTGTGTTTCTGTTCTTTCAGTTGTAAATTAAAAAGGAAATATTTTCTTCAACCTATTTCACAGGGATTTTCTTAGAATACTAGAGGACTGGTGCATGAAATCCGCGCATGGGTAGGGTCCCTAGGCCTGGCTGGTGATCAGGGCCGATCGGGGCCTTCTGGCTGCCAGCTGGGGCTTCCCTTCCTCAGGCTGCCAGCCACTGGCCTGGGACTTCCTTCGTTCTGCGCCACCCCCTGGTGGTCAGCGCACATCATAGCAAGCAGTTGAACTTCCAGTTGGTAGAAATCCTGAGGGGACAATTTGCATAATTGCCTTTATTATATAGAATATGAAACAGAACTTGTTAAAGTACTCAGAACTTGTCAAAAGAAAGAGGATCCATAAATACATTTAATAATTATGCAACACTATACATCCCACCAGATCAGAAATATCTTCTTAAATAAGAAGTGTAATGAATAAATTTATTAAGGAAAAAACTGGGAATAAACTTTTTGAAGAAGAATATTAAATATATCAATTTATCAGTTTAAAAACCTCTAAAGTTCTATGGTGCAATTTTATAAACAAAACATTTGGCAATAGAGATGAAATTGAGTGCAAATATTAGTCTTACTTCCAATGCATTGAATAGGTAACAATAAAGTTCAAAAAAGAATATCACGAACGGTCTCCAACTTGCTGAGACAGCTTGAGAGTAGAATCTAAAAGACTTGCTTACTAATTGGGGAAAGATAAGGGAGAGGGGAAGTTAAGAATTACATTGGAGCCTTGACTGGTTTGACTCAGTGGATAGAGCGTCAGGCCGTGGACTGAAAGGTCCCGGGTTTGATTCTGGTCGAGGGCATGTAATTTCATTGAAGGCTCAATCCCCAGTAGGGGGCGTGCAGGAGGCAGGGGATCTATGTTTCTCATCAATGTTTCTCTCTATACCTCTCCCTTCCTCTCTGTAAAAAGTCAATAAAATATATATATTTTTAAAAAAAGAATTATATTGGAGACTAAATAGTGGATCATATCCAAAAAAAAAAAAAAAAACCAATAAATTGTGAGTTGGAGTAATGGGAGTAGGAGTGTGGCATATCAAGATATTAACCTTAGTTTTCAATGTGTTGGAGATGCAGGTGCCCAGCATTCGTTAAAGTAATTATATTCCTATTATATTTTGCAGAGGTTTCACCTAGTCATGTTTACTAGAATTTGAAGACCCTGGTGTTCTTGATAGAAATCTTTAAAAATATCTTTATTCTTTAATATACAGTAGTTAAAAAGAAAGAGATAAATCTACATGCACTGATATAGAATAATGTCATAGATGTACTTGAAAAAACAAAGTACACAACAGTGAATATAGTATGCTCCCCTTGGTGAAAAATAAAAGTGATATATGTTTATGTATTCATAAAATCGTTCTGGAAAGATGTGGAAAAATTGGGAAATTTGTTGTCTCACAGGAAGAGATCTGGGGGACTGGAAGTCTGAGAAGAGAGAGAGAATAATTTTATGCCTGGCTCTGAAATTTACATTTTGTGACATGTAAATAGTCACTCCAGCTTTCTTTTGAATAGTGTTCACATAGTTTATTTTTTATCCATCTCTTTTACTTCTAACCTGTCTGTGCCTTCATATTTAAAGTGAATTTCTTGTAGACAGAGTATAGCTGAATCTTTCTTGACCAGTCTTTCAATGTACATTTTAGAAGTTTAGACATCAGCATTTAATATGTTATTAATATATTTTTATTTAAATCTACCATCCTGATATTTGTATTCTGTTTCATCTTTTCTTCTTCCTTTTCCCTTTTTTTCTGCCTTCTTTTGGACTAAATGAACATTTGTATATTATTCCATATAAACTCCATTTTGGCTTATTATAAATCTTTGACTCATAAATTTTAGCGTTTATTTCAGGGTTTACATATGGCAGGTACTGTGACAATTGCATTTATATATATTTTTAATCTCCACCTCATAATGTAAGTATAAATATTCCTGTTTACAAGTGAAGGAAAAACATTTTGCTGAAATTACAAATTAATGTCTCAGAACCAGAATTCAAACCCATGTTTACCTCACTCCAAACATACTTTGTAATATTAGGAAAATAATGGAATAGCTTTTCAACCTTTAATTTTATGGACTTCAGCCAGAAGTCCATAAAAGGACATTTAGCTAACTTTTGAATTTGTTGTTCTCCATGATGGAGTACAGAAAAAGCATACCTAAAAGAGATAGAATGAATCTCAAGCATACAATTTTTAACAATGATTTCATACAATTAATATAATACAACAATTTGTGTCTTTCAGAAAAAAGGTTGATCAGTGCTGAAGCATAGACAAAGGAGATTCAGGAGGTAAATGATGGCACTGTCCTTCCGGATATATATTGGGAATAGGATATTTTAGTCAAAATAATCATCTGGCCATTTCAGTGGCACACGTAGTATAGAGGTTAAGAGCATCAGAAACTTTAGAACTAGACTGGCTGGGTTTGAATCCTGATTCTGCCACTTTCTAGTTCTAGGACTTTGGAAGATGCTATGCTATGGATTGAATGTTTGTGTCACCTGAAATTCATAATTTGAAGCTCTATTCCATAATATGATGTTATTTGGAGTTGGGACCCTGGAGAAGTAATCAGGTCAGGAGGCTGTACCCTTGTGAATGAGACTAGTGCTCTTATAAGAAGAGACTCTCTCTGCCATGTGAGGCTATAGCAAGAAGGTGTCTACCTGCAAACCAGGAAGAGAACTCTCACTAGAATATGATGATGCTGGCATTCTGACCTTTGACTTCCCAGCCTCCAGAACTGTAAAAAAAAAAAGTCTGTTGTGTAAGCCACCCCAGACTATTGCATTTTGTTAAAGCAGCTCAAACTAAGACAGTAAGGTTATATAACTTCCTTGTGCTCAGTGCCCTAATCTACAAATTGGAATAACAATATATCCTATTTCACAGGTTTGCAGCAATGTTTAAAAGAGACACTACACATAAAACCCTTCAAGTCAAGCAATAATAAGTGTTAGAGAGACAGGTACAACTACCATGGAAAGCAGTCTGGTTATTCCTCAAAAAATTAAGAATAGAGCTACCATACAACCCAGAAATCCCTCTCCTGGGAATACCAAAAGACTCGAAATCATGTATTCCCAAAGATATATGCACCCCTATGTTCACTGCAGCATTAGTCACAGTGGCCAAGTCATGGCAACAACCAAAGTGTCCTGCAATAGAGGACTGGATAAAGAAGATGTGGTACACATACACAATGGAATACTACTCGGCCATAAGAAAGGATGAAATAGGGCTATTTGCAACAACATGGATGGACCTTGAGAACATTATGCTAAGTGAAATAAGTCAGTCAGGAAAAGCTAAGAATCATATGATTTTACTCATATGTGGGATATAAAACTGAAACTGTGAACACAAACATCAGTGTGGTGGTTGCCAGAGGGAAGGGGGTGGGAGTAGAAGGGGGTCCTGATATATAGTAACAGGAGAAGATTTGACTTTGGGTGGTGGGCACCTGGTGCAATATACAGATCTTGTAACATAGAAACCCACACCTAAAACCTATATTATTATGTTGACTAATGTCATCCCAATAAATTTAATTAAAAAATAAAATATTACCTTTGCCTGAATGGATTAAAAAAATTTGAAAAGTGCCTGCCCCATATGAACTGCAATTATTACTATAGATGCATCAGACACTCATACTATGATGTCCTTACATTTATGCTCCAAATAATTACTTGATTTCTTTTTTCCTAAATCCTCACCAGGCAACCCTCTGATGGCTTCTAGTATGCCATGGCATCAGGGATGTGCCCTGAATTAAGATTTAAATCCTTTCAATGTCTCTGTTGCATTTTTTCTGATTATGAGTCTTTACCAATCAGTACATCATTGAAATGTGCTGTCCAGGGAGTGGAATTCAGTGACAGCCTGAAGCTTTTTTATTACCAGCAACAGTGTTTGGCTATGGAAAGTTCCCTTTAAGTAAACTGGCAAGGGATTGAGATATTTTTGAGGCTGGCTTTCTATTCACCTATTTTGTTGGCTCTACAAACTAATACATAGAGTCATTTATATGTAACAGTTTGAGACTTTAGGATGTGATCTCACAAAGGCCTTTGAAAGGTGAATCTTGGGCAATCATTTTGCTATCCTATCAGAGGATTACTTTATAAACTCTACTTGTTGACAGTGATTGAGCTGTAGTCACCTTTATACTATCAATGCAGAACACTATGCATGTAGGGGTCTTGCTAAGCCATGTTTTCTTAAAATTTAAGAAAATTACTCTTAGGCAAATAGCCATTACTAATTAAAAATCAGTTTTCCCCATTAACACTAGTCTTCTCAAAAACACCTTGCCAGGATTCAATATTAGTATGTTACTATGGTCAGGATTAATATATATATTGATATATATTTTTAAATATGTTTTATTGACATAAGAGAGGGAAAGAGATAGAAACATCAATGATGAGAGAGAATCATTGATTGGCTGCCTCCTGCATACCCCACACTGGGGACTGAGCCCGCAACCCGGGCATGTGCCCTGACCTGGAATAGGACTGTGACCTTCTGCTTCATAGATCAATGCTCAACTGTTGAGCCATGCTGGCTAAGCAGGATTAGCATATTTGTTTGAAAGTAAATTAAATTATTTCCTTTAAAAATACTGTTGTTTATAACTTAGACTTTCACAAATACACATGGACTTTCCTTCAAATATTATTAGTTTGAATGAACTCTTTATTCTACATTTCTTACTCCAACAGTGTATAATGTCAAACAAATAGCATAAATGTTTCTTCCCCTCATTATGTTATTTTGTGAGTCATTCTGTCTTAGTGGGTATCCATGGAGGTAACCCACTCAGATCTCCTTTTAAACATACCTGCTGCAGTGAGCATAGATGCCTAACACCTTTCAACGGGGGAGTTCATGGCAGGCCATGCTTCTTTCCCCTGGGCTGCTCCCAGTCTTTGAGCACAGTAGGAGCATTAACCTATAAGCACAGCTTCAACTGGCCCCAATAACTCTACAGGCACAGAATCCCATCCAAAAGAGAATTTAATAAGAAAAATCACTCTACAGGAAAGGAGGTATGGGAGTGGGCCCATGTCCATGGGGTCTATCATGTCATATACTGTAGCATTGACATGAAGCTGCCCTCATAGAGTACTTGAAAGGCTTACTGACGGAAGAGCTAACTGAGCAGCTGAGAGACAATCATTTGAAATGATAACCACACCATTCTTCAGGATATCGTATAGGCACTAAACCAGAGATCTCTATATGGCACTGTGTCTCCAATACAAAGGAGACATGGATCTGAGAGCCATGGGGTGAGAGCAAGGATGGCCTCATTTACAGTCCCTCCCAAATAACCCACTGGGGAACTTTGTGCTTCACCTCCTAACTCTGGGCTGAGCAGAGTCAGAGATGCTATTATTCAGAAGGATCTCTCTTTTTTCAGGGGTGACAGCAGTGATCCATTAAACCACTAGTAGTAGGACACATTTAACTCTTTGTATCCAGGGGCCAGCAAGCAGGGAGAATTGACTCTGGTTAGCAGAAAGAGATGGGGCTGCTTTTACACTGTGGAGACAAGGAGAAATACATGTATATCTCCTTGCTTAATGATAACTGTGAATGAACACATGCAGAAACCTCAAGGTAAGAAGAGTATGATGACAAAAGTCTAAGACCCCTTAGGAATGAATGTTTAGGTGGCATGACTAGGTAAGTTAACAAGATCTGTGGGGGCCATAGCTGAGAGAAAGGGCGATGTGGATTCACAGTGGAGAAGAGAAGAAGTACTGGAATAGCCCTAAACAAACCCTTTCTAAGTTTACCCTTAGCAAGAGGGGTTCATAGGAATCAGCGAAAAGCTTTATGATGAACCGATTGAGTTCCCAGCTGAAGCACTTTGGAATCCACTGCCAAGTTTGCAACAGGCCAAGCTTTTCCTGCACTGTCTCAGACAATGACTGAATATGGCACAAGTACCAGAACTGGGCTGTTCCTGACCAAATTTGGATTCCTCTAATGGACAACTTTAGGTCAGGACTCCCCATTGGTCTGGTCTATTTCAGAAATTCAAATACATATTAAACTGGAATAGATTGAACCCACTACTTATACTTTGGCCCTGAGGGTCCTTTCAAGCTCAGAGCCTTGTATGGCAGCTCTGAGAGGAAGGCCTTGATGTGGGGAACTATAAAGTTTTTAAAGAAGACAGACATATGTAGTAGTGTTAAATTAGGCAACCAGAAAAAATTTATTAAGTGACACAATTCAGACAGAAACCTTCAAAAAGGAGGGGAGAGGTGGTAAGAGAAACAATATTTTAAGAGGATGAGGGGGATCAGAGAAGAGATGCTTAATAAAAAGGCACTTACTTAATACCAAGGCACTAGGATGACTCCAGAGGAGAAAAATAGCATCAAACCAAAGAGTGGGCACCCTTGGCTAATTGTCTCAACATGTTTAACTCCAGAATATACATACTATAATGTATTTATTTGTTAAGAATGTCTTAAAGTGTATAAATCCTAGTGTCCAGAGAGAAACAAAAAACATAATAATCTTAAGGATGTAGTTTTAGGAAGAGACACTCAATATTTTCTCTCTCCATTCCCTCGTAGTGTTGTATCATAAATCAGCGAGCTAGATACAAGTGCCTTAATGAGCTAATTAGTTAGGAGTCTTTATTATGCGCAGGCTCAGAGCAGAATATCTCTGTCAAATTCTGAGCAAACACATAGAGGCAGATTTCCCTATTTATACCCTTTTGAGCTCTTTGTCTGCATATTTTACAAAGAGCTCTGTGTAAGTTATTTTTGCAGACAATTTGTCACCTTGGATGCATAATGAACAAACACTTTGCATGAGAATATGGGAATATTATTAGTATTAGTCTATTATAGTGGTCAGCAAACTCATTAGTCAACAGAGCCAAATATCAACAGTACAATGATTGAAATTTCTTTTGAGAGCCAAATTTTTTAAACTTAAACTTCTTCTAATGCCACTTCTTCAAAATAGACTCGCCCAGGCCATGGTATTTTGTGGAAGAGCCACACTTCAGGGACCAAAGAGCCGCATGTGGCTCGCGAGCCGTGGTTTGCCAACCTCTGGTCTATTATGTTAGATGGCTGGCTTGCAAGGTCGGACAGTTAATTTTTTATTTTTTTCTATTATTCAAACTAAAACAGTTATTTTACAGAATAAGGGACTATCTAAAAATAATAGAGTAGTTCAAACAGCAGTTTCAAACAGTAGTTTTCCAAAGGAGGGATTACTATGCTTCAGTGGCAAATGGTAAGGAAAAAGATATCCCTTGGTAGAAAATGTAAAGGTTTGGGGATGTTCTAAACCTATTTAATAAAAATCACTCACCATGTTAATTATTTCTAATTCACACAATCTCCTGAAAAATGATGGCAAACATAGCCAGAGTAACCTTCCCGGTGTTGAAATGCCTCATTTTGGTTTTCTATGATTCTGAATAATCTAGCATCATCCTATCCACCCAATCTATCTTCCTCTGTTTTCAATATATCCTCACCATTAATCAGACTGTTTTCCTCACTGGAGCTCAGCACACCACACTTATTTCTGTGCAGGGGAGAAACAAATTCTCTGTTACCCTCTGAGAGTATCTAGCTGGGTATAAGAATGACATTGATATAAGACAGATTAACAGGCAAAAACATACACATTTTATTTTTAAAATTTTACATGTCCATAGGAGCCTTCCCAAGAGAATACCAACACCCCCCCTCCAAAAACATGGTAAAATCTCAATGCTTTTATAGTAGGCTGAACAAAGAATAGCATTTGTGAAAAAGTAACTATGTGAAGAAGCTAAAAGAGTTATTTTAACAAGTTCTATTTGTACAGATTTATTTCCTTTCCACCTCAGTTCCCTGATTATCTGTCACTGGTGATAACAATGTCTTATTTCCTCCATGGACAGAGAGGGCACCATACATGGGAATTTTATCTCCTGCTTTCAGAAATAAAAAGGAGGGTCAGATTTTCTTCTTGCATCTCCTATTTCTCAAGTGACTGTAAGTTAAAATAATCAATATGCCAAAGCAGCAGATTTTGAGGTGACATGCTCTGAACTCCTCCACCTGTTTACCTTTATTTATAAGGTCCCCCTGTTCCTCCTATTCATTTCTCCCAACCTCTCACATTCTGTCCTTATTCTAGCATTTACCCTATAGATTCACCTCATGGGCCTATTTCTACATGCATTACATACTTCTTATTTTCAAAATATGCCCTCAGGTATTGTAAAGTTTTATTAAATATATTTGTCTTATCTCCCCAAGTAGACTGCAAACTCCTTAAATACTTGACTCACATAGTAAATATTCATAATTGCATAATTTTAAAACTACATCATTTTAGATGCTGAAACTGGTATGCAGACTGTCAGTCTCTGCTCTAGTCACTCCATACCAAAAGTATCCACGTTAATAAGAACATTAGAATACTAGAGGCCCAGTGCACAAAATTTGTGCACTGGTAGGGTCCCTAGTCCCTTCCCCCAGCTGGCCCCTAGTTATCCTGGTCGAGGGGACAATTTGCATACTATGCTTTTATTATATAGGATAATAAAATGGAATGCTTACTATATACTAGGCTCAATTCTAAGTTCTTTACATATATTAATTTATTTAACTAATTGCATTTGCATCAAACTTCTGGCTTTCTTTTTCTCAAGTCCCTTATCTAATCCATCTAATTTTATTGACTCTATTTTCATAATAGAGCTAAAATCCTCCCACCAAATTCACTAATATCCTTCTGGTTCCAGGTCTCATTTCTTTCCTGGATTATTGGAATAGCCTCTTATTGTTATACTCTCAAGACAGCACAGTATAATCCTTTTAGTTTTAAGTCTCATATGTCTGTTCAAAACCTTCCAAGGGCCATCCACTTCCCTCAAAGTAAAAGATAATCTTTCATGGCCTATAAGACCCAATAACATCTTTTTTCTCCCTCCATCACTGGACCCTCATTTCCCATTATTCTTGGCCTTGCTCACTCTGCTCAAGCCACACTGACCAGCCTTGTTCTTCCACAAAAACATAGGCACAGCAGGGGTTCAGAATGTCACCTTCAGATGAGCTCTGTGGTATGATTACTAGTATTTTGAGCTAAAGGCAATGGAGATCCTGTGGGCCCAGTCCCCTTAACCTACCAGAAGAATTAGAATGAGGGACCTTTCATATGATGCTATTGTCAAAGATAACCTTTTCTGACCTATCTATATGTGAAGGTAAACTACTAATTATTGAACATATACTGTTCTTATCATCCCATAATGATCCTCTGAAACCCCAAGATGCGTGACCTCATCCTTAGCCAAGAATGCCATATGTAATTCATTTTTCTGTCTCTGAACCTCTTACGTATGTGGTGTCCCCATATGTAGGTATGTAATTAAATTTATTTTCTCTTGTTAACATCTCACATAGTATAATTATTAAACCCTGAAAAAAATTAAGGAGGGTAAAGTTTTTTCCTCACAGTACTTAGGGTCTTGACTCTAGTTTTTTTTCTTCTGTGTAGAGCACATCCCGTTTTACTGATAACTCTCCTCCTTTTAGTTGGTTAACTCTTTCCTTATTAAGTCCCACCTTGATGCTCTATTTAATTCTGCAACTTGCCCTTCCTTCTCCTTCCTGATACCTCATAATCTCTTTTTTGTTTTTTAGAGCTCTAACCACTTTTTAACACACTATGTAATTTTTAGCTGTATATTGTCTGCTCTCTCCATCTCCATATAAACTCCACGAGGGAAGCGAGCCTTGTGTTATTCACGAATGTATCCCAAGAAACTAAAACAGTGGCTGGTACCTGAAAGGCAATACTTAAGCACTTGGTGAACGAACTAAGAATTGAGCCTAGCATTTTCTTTCTGCAAGGCCGCTGTGCTTTGGTGATGAGTCTTAATTGGCTTCTCAGCTAGCTTTTACATTACTAAAGGGTCAAAACCACATGGAGCCTAGAGGTCTCTGGGCTAGCTACAGATTTACGTTTGGAGGACAAAGGAAATATAAACTAAAAAACTGAAGAGTGCAGTTATTTCTTGGGGTGGCTGAGGAAGCAAAGGCAAACTTCCTCTCCCTTTGCACATCCACAAGTGCTTCAATTTACAGCATGTGACTTTATACAAATCCAGCGCCACGGTGCTTGGACCCTGATATCGGACTTTGCCCTTTTCCTGGCAACTTCAGTGCCCTCACTTTGGTGGCCAGGCCGTGCCTAAACCCACGTTTCCTGGGTCGGGATGTCCCAGGGACAAGGTGCCAATGTGAGGCAACCCGCGGCAGCTGCAAGGACAGGCGGAAAGGCGGAAAGGCGGAAAGGCGGATAGGCGGACAGGCAGCGGAGTGAACACCTGGATGAGGCCCCGCCGAGCTTCCACCCAGGCGCGGCTGCGATGACGTCACGTATCCGCCCGCCGCACGCACGCGCACTGCGACCAGCATGAGGGTCGCGGCTCTGATCAGGTAACGTGTTGTTGGTGCCACCTTCTTCCGCCCCGGGCAGCCTGCAGTCCCTTTCTGTTGATGGGCGTGAAGTGCCGCCGCCGCCGCCCGTGGCCGTGAAAGAGGCTGTCCGGGTGGAGCGCGCGGTGGTTCAGATGGCCCCTCTGGCCACAGGAAGAGGCGGAGCTTTCGGGCTGGCGTCCAGCCCGGCGGGTCCCAGGGTCTGGGCTCGCGCCCCTCCTCTCTGCTTTTCGCCGCCCCCTTTGTTATGT
Organism: Corynorhinus townsendii; assembly: GCA_026230045.1. Classification (NCBI taxonomy): domain Eukaryota; kingdom Metazoa; phylum Chordata; class Mammalia; order Chiroptera; family Vespertilionidae; genus Corynorhinus; species Corynorhinus townsendii. The sequence continues at coordinate 162,835,499 of JAPDVU010000001.1, read as the reverse complement.
CCCTCAAACTTGGATCTACCTTGGGGACTGTGGAAACTACTGAAGCTTAGGTCTCATGGCCAGAGCGCTGGTTTAATTAGCCTGACACGGCCCAGGGTCGGATTCCTAAAAGTTGTAATTGATGGGAAGTTTGAGAGCCACAGCTTGACTACTTAGCCACCTCCGCCTTTTTCTTCCAGCTTTCTTCATCCTCTTCTGTATTAACCTTCAGTCTTTAAATCCGACCTTCTGGGTCCAGCCTTCCACCCGTGGCTGTGTGTATCTCTGACCTTTCCTATATAAACCCACCTCTCGCTCACCTGTCCTCTAGGTGTGTCTGGATTGCTTATGACATGGATGTATTTTACCTTGGCGCTCAAGGAAAGAGATGGAATTGTACCAGTTTTTTAAAAGAAATTAATAAATTAATTCTTGTTAACAGTATTACAGATAGCCCCCATTTCCTCCCCTGCCCCCCCAGTCCCGCCCCAGCCCAGGACTAAACACTTTTGTCTGTGTCCATGGGTTATGCATATATTCATAAGTTCTTTTCCATCTCCCATACCCTAGATCTGGTTGCTGTTGCTTCAGATACACATTGGTTGCTTTTAGAATAACCTTATGGTAATACTTCATATTCCAAAAGGAGTTTAAGATTTATGGTAACCCATAATATTTAGACCTACAACAACCAAAGACAGGCCAGTTAAAATGGTTCCATGCTCAATCTGAAAATTGAAGCAAAGGGGAACACAACAACATTAAAAGGGGGAATTTAGTCTACTTGAATTTTGTTTGATGAGGTTTGGATCTCTATAAAGTGTCTGATCTACATTGCAACCATGCATTTTCTGTGTAAACCCATTGAAAATTTCATGTTATTGTTCAATGCCCTAGGCCAGGGTAGTTGCTACTGACTTACTGAGGTCTTGACATAACACTAACCCCTTCTGGAATACTCCAGTTTCTTTTATTTCATTACCATATTTAGGAGACTGTAGTGTCAAGAAGTATTGTTATTCTGTGTATTTTTTTTTTGTAAAGTGAATAATTAAGCTTTGACCATTGTGATCTTCATTTAGTCTAGATAGATAAGAATAAAAAGTAGTCCAGGAAATGAGTAATTTACATTTATATGCACTTTGCCAGAAGTTTAACCATTAAAGAGACACCAACTGAAGACTCTGAAATCTGGGAGGGAAGGAGAGAAGATTGGTGAAATCCATTACATTAAATATTCTGTAATATGCATACATTATTTTTATAATAAAACAAATTACAAAATGCATTGTTGGAAAATTCTTGATAAACTAATATCTGTATAAATGCTAGGAGACATACTGTAGGTATAAATGCATAACAACATATATATATAAATATGAATACATATATAGTGTCCATATAAAATACATTTATGCGCATATACTAATATGCTTGAGTATGTATGGAGTTAATTACAATGAATCTACTCTATTTTCTGTGTATCCTCTGTGTGTGTGTGTGTGTGTGTGGTGCACTAAAAGGAGAGAGAGAGATATGTATGTGTTTTAGAGAGTAAGTGAAATCAAGATCCTTACATACCTTTAGACAGGAGGGGGACCTTTTTTCTGCCAAGGGCCATTTAGATATTTATAACATGGGCCATACATAATTATCAACTTAAAAATTAATGTGCTATATTTTGTCAAACATTTAATTAACTCACCTCTAATGCCTTGGCAGGGCCAGACCAAATGATTCACAGGCCTTATATGACCCTCAGGCCCTAGAGCAGGACATTCCCCACCCCTGCCTTACCAGTGATTGGCAAACTGCGGCTCGCGAGCCACATGCTGCTCTTTGGCCTCTTGAAAGTGGCTCTTCCACAAAATACCACGGCCTGGGTAAGTCTATTTTGAAGAAGTGGTGTTAGAAGAACTTTAAAAAATTTGGCTCTCAAAAGAAATTTCAATCATTGTACTGTTGATATTTGGCTCTGTTGACTAATGAGTTTGCCGACCACTGGACCATAAAGAACATTATTTTCCTAATACACAAAAGATAGAATCATTGAATTTTACAGTTGAGTGACACTTTGAGGATTAGCTAGGTCATTCTCTAATTTTATGATAAAGTATATGAACACAAACACATTGAGTAATGTAGCTTAGTATCCAAAAGTTGGAAACTAAAATTCTGATCTTTTCTGTGGAACTTCTTACATAACATATTCTAATGTATTTTGTGACTTTCAGGGGATAAGATGATCTGTATTTCCCAAACTTATTTGACCTTGAAAACAATTGTCCTTAGAGTACTTGTTGGACAGTAGTGTTCCATAGAACACAATTTAGGAAATACTATTTTGTTATATGTTTTTATTGATTTTACACAGAGAGGTGACAGGGAGAGAGAAGCATCAATCAGCTGCCTTTTACACACCTCCTAGTGGAGATCGAACCTGCAACCCAGGCATGTGTCCTGACCAGGACTTGAACCTCTTGGTGCATGGGGCAGTGCTCAATCCTCTGGGCCACACCAGCTGGTCAGGAAATACTATTTTAAAACCATATTTGAAAGCTTAGCATTTTAAAATAAATTATAAAGCTAAGTTCTGATTGCAGGTGTATATCTTTTAATCTTTAATATTATAAGGAATTAGAATTGTGGAGATACAACCTTTCATCTTAACTATTCTATCCTAGAGGCCCAGTGCACGAGATTCATGCATGGGTAGGGTCTCTAGGTCTGGCCAGCGATCAGGGCCGATCGGGGCGTTCTGGCTGCCGGCCGGGTTCTCCCCTGGCTGCCAGCTGCTGACCAGGGCCTTCCTTCGTTCCACGCTGCCCCCTGGTGGTCAGTGCATGTCATAGCGAACGGTAGGTTTGTGGTTGAACTGCGGGGACAATTTACATAGTAGGCATGTGTGTGTGTGTATATATATATATATGTGTGTGTGTGTATATATATATATATATATATATATATATATATATATTCTAAAGGATTACACCATTTTGTCCTATGGAAATAGAGCAGTGAAGTTCAGTAGGGGAAGTTGTAGAATACGGATTTACGGGAATATTGGAACCTGAGGAAAGGGAGTGTGATGTGTAAATTCATTTTGTCCCTTACAATCTCTCCCCTTGAGAAGTTCTGGAATGATAGTTGTTACTGATCAGAATATGGTAGAGGCAGACAAATGTTGGGAACTAAAAAGGCAAAAAGTCCAGCTTGTAGAATAAAAAGTCTCTTAGTTTTTTGGGCTATGAATAGGTCTAAACATTGTCTGGGGGTACATTTGCAGATCTTAAGCAAAAATTGGAAAGAAGGGAAACAGGAGGAGCAAGAAAAGGGAAGAGAGGAAATGTTAAAAGAAAGGAAGAAGCATGTATAGTGAGAAGCAGTACAGTATGAAACCCCAAAAGCGTAGAGTTTGCCATTCAACCTTGTTACAGATGAAGTACCACTTCTCTTGACTAAGTGATTTGCCTCTTAACTTAGGTAAATTTGGTACCAGATTTAGCTCTTTTTAATCTGTTAATTAGATTTGTGCTCAAGCCTTATTCTGCCATCATATAGTGATGGCTGAAAGTTGAAGTACTGCCCGTCTGTCGTAGCAGTGGTTGAGCTTTGACCTACAAACCAGAAAGTTACGGTTCGATTCCCAGTCAGGACACATACCCGGGTTGCGGGCTCGATCCCCAGTGGAGAGGCTTGCAGGAGGCAGCCTATCAATGATTCTCTCTCATCTTTGATGTTTCTATCTCTCCCTCTCCCTTCCTCTCTGAAATCAATAAAAAATATATTAAAAAAAAAAAGGAAGTTGAAGTATGACAATACTGATGTTTAATTTTATTGGTGTAATTTGGCATTTCGCTTTCTATCTCTACAGAATTTGAACCCACAAAGTATGTCATACTTTCTCATTGAAGTGGATCTCAGATTTTTAAAAAATACATTTGAGAGAGAGAGAAACATCAATGATGAGAGAGAATCCTTTATCGGCTGCCTCCTGCATGCTCTCCACTGGGGATGGAGTCTACAATCTGGGCATGTGCCCTGACTGGCAATGAAAGTGTGACCTCCTGGTTCACAGGTCAACACAACCACTGAGCCATGCCCGCAGTCGCATCTCAGATTTTTAATTTGATCCTTTAATTGGTGATGGAGGCCAGTTGTTCGATTTCTTACAGTGGAACAGATGTTTTTCTACTTTTTCATAGAGAATTTCATCTAAAGTATAAGTATTTAGCTAGAATGTAAACTTATTTAAATATATTTTTTATTGATTTCAGAGAGGAATGGAGATGGGAGAGAGAGATAGAAACGTCAGTGATGAGAGAATCATTGATTGGCTGCCTCCTGCATGCCTCACACTTGGGACCAAGCCTGGAACCCAGGCAGGTGCCCTTGACCAGAATCGAACCCAGGATCCTTCAGTCCTCAGGCCAACACTCTATCCACTGAGCCAAACCAGCTAAGGCTGGAATGTAAACTTAAATCATTTTATTTGCAAGCACTTTGTATATTGAGTAAAGCTACTGTCACAAACCAAAGAGTTGTCGTATTTTGTTTAGAATGGTCTTTGTTATAGTGGCATGCAATTTCATAAGCTCTTGTGAATATCTACTTTAGACATTCAGAGTTGTTCACTCAGTATGCTTATGGTACAGAAATTACATGTGGTGTTTTCATTCTACATTAAGGTAGGGCCCCCAAATTTTGAAGAGCAAACTAAATAATGTGTTCTATTTGATGCCTAATGATTCTATGTTGAATAATCAGTAACCATATATATAGATATATATATACATATATATATATAAATCTTTTTATTTATGTTTTAGTGGTGGGAAGGACAGCTGTTACAATATGATGCAGTGCATTGCTGCTGGGCATCAGATCGTTGCTTTAGCAAATCTAAGACCACCTGAAAACCAAGGTCAGTGTATACTTTTATTGGAAATTTTCTAAGTGACTGAAACTCCAACTTCATTATAGTCTGTTGTATACAGTCTAACAAAAACATAAAAGGAATTAGGACATCTTTAGCACCTATTAGATGCTAAGTTCAGTGCTAAGTGTTTTCAACTACATATTCTTTAATCCTTATAACAACTCCTAGAGAGTTTTATTCAACAGAATACTGAGGCTCAGAGTTTTATAACTTTATCCAAGGTAAAATAGCTAGACAAACTTGCAGAGCTGAGCCTTGAACCCACTTACTTCACACTGTCTTTCTACCACAACATATTTCCAAGTGTTGCAGGGACTATACAGGTAAATAAGATAGAGCCACTAGGAGCTTGGGAAATAAGACATGTATTGACAGATGATAATGTATGAATTTTATTATAAAAAATTTAGTTTAGCTATCTTAGATGTAAGCTAAATGTATGAGACTTGATAGACGTATAAAGTAAATACATTTTCACTTTTGTCTGTTATAACGAGGACATCCATAAATAATCCACAGACCTCATTTTAGCTACTTTTTTAGATTAGTCAACAATGACATTTTCCCAATTAGAACGTTTTCCTCCTCTGTGTCCATGTGTGCCTGAATTTCCTCTTTTAATGCACCAGTTATATTGGATTAATGACCTCATCTTAACTAATTACATCCGCAAGGACACTATATCCAAATAAGGTCACATTTTGAGGTAATGGATGTTAGGACTTCAAAATAAGAATTTGGGAGGGATACAGTCAACCCTCGGTAATATATCTTTTGTTAACTGGGATATAATTGACGTATTACATTGTAGTAGTTTAAGGTGAACAGCATAATGATCTGGCATATGTATATATTGTGAAATGATTACCACAAGTTTAGTTTACATCCATCACCACATGGTTATAATTATTTTTCCCAATTAGAGCTTTAAAAAAAGGAAAATATTCACTGACTTTTATATTCTTGTATTATACCCATATAATTATAAATATTAACTGCTAAAGTGCTCTAGAGAGAGATTAACACTTGTCTAAGTTTGTTAATAATTTTCCTCATACTTCTAGTAAAATATTTTTATCGTTCACTTTACTCATCTTCTTTCAAGACTCTATGCTTGTGCTCTACTGTTATTTTAGGATGAATTAAATGAGTAGTATATATGAAAACACTAATCATTATTCCTGGCATGAAGTAGGCATCCAGTAAATGTAGTTGAATCAGAAGCTAGCTCTAAATCAATCAATCAGTTCTTCTTTCCCTCCTTCCCTCCTTCATTTCTTTCTTCCATCCTTCCTTCCTTCTTCAAAGTTGTCAGTCTATTGAATTTTTAATTTTATATCATTTTACTATTTATTTTGTCTTTGCTTTTTATCCCCAAATAGATTGCTCATAAGCTTCTTCAGAGGAAAGGTCATATCTTCTATGTTCCTTTCATTGTTCCTCAGCACTAGGGACAGCTCTCTGTATCTGGTAGGCATTCACTCAATTTATTGGTGGACAGATGAATAATAAACTAACTAGAATTAGCCATAGAATAGACAGCAGTTATTTGTCAGATGTTCTTTCCTTCTGTGATTAAGACCAAGTAAAGCTGAAAGTGAAGTGGGAAGAGGGAGATTAAAGATATTTTACCAGAAGAAATAGAACAAGTTCTGTAGAAGGTTGGGGTAAACATATACTCTAGGATTTTGTATTGGGGGTCTGATGATGGATAATAACAGCTTTTTGGAAGTGAGCTGTTTTGAAAACCTCCTATTTCTGTATTTTAAATAATAAAGAGACAACTCTTGACTAAGGATGAGTGGGAACTGTATAGTAACTTCTGTATTATAAAAGAAGAAGCAGAATTTATTTTTAAGGCTATATTCTGTTACCAAAAGGAAAGAGACTTCTTTAACATTGGTTAGTTAGGCATGTGGGTTTTTTTAAATTTTCTATCTTGAGAGGTCTTGGTATTTAAAAATCATATATTTATATAACATATAATACATGCTTGACATAATCTATTTAAGTAAAAGCCTAAGCGACCATTACGACAGGTCGACCAAATGACCGGTTGACTGATTGCTATGACGCGCACTGCCACAGCCAACTTTCCACGGTCGGCCAACCTCCTGCGGTCCCTCCTCCAGCTGGATGGCCCCAATCGGCCCTGATCGGGACTGGGCAAAATGGTGAGGGACCTCACCCATGAACAAATTTGTCCACTGGGCCTCTAGTCTATACCAATAAAAGTATAATATGCTAATTAGACCCGACATTCTTCCAGACAAAGCCACGGTGGCGGGGCCCAAGGCAGAGGCTGTTAGGGGCGACCAGGCCAGCAGGGGAGCAGTTAGGGTGCAACCAGTCTGGCAGGGGGGCATTTAGGGGTGATCAGGCTGGCAGGCAGAGACAGTTAGGAGCGATCAGGCCAGCAGGCAAAGGCGGTTGGGAAGATCTGGCAGGCAGGGGAACAGTTAGGGGCATCAGGCCGGCAGGCAGAGGTGGTTAGGAGCGATCAGGCAGGCAGGCAGGCAAGCAGTTAGGACCAGAAATCCCGGATTGTGAGAGGGATGTCCGAATGCCAGTTTAGGCTCAATCCTGCAGTCAGACAGTCAGACATCCCCCGAGGGCTCTTGGACTGCAAGAGGGTGCGGCTGGGCTGTGGGACCCCCCCACCCCGGAGTGCATGAATTTTGTGCACTGGGTCTCTAGTTACTATATAATCTTCCATGTTTTAATGGTTCACTGGCAGGGTGGGTAAGATTACAAGCAAAGTACATCTTTATAGTTCACAGTGGAATGAAGACATCCTATCTAATAAAAGAGTAATATGCAAATTGACCATCACTCCAACACACAAGATGGCTGCCCCCATGTGGACACAAGAATGCCACCATAAGATGGCTAGCAGGGGAGGGCAGTTGGGAGGGACCAGGCCTGCAAGGGAGGGCAGTTGGGGGTGATCAAGCCTGCAGGGAGGGCAGTTAGAGGTGACTAGACCTGCAGGGGAGGACAGTTAGGAGTGACCAGGGCTGCAGAAGAGGGCAGTTATGGGCAATCAGGCTGGCAGGGGAGCAGTTATGCATCAATCAGGCTGGCAAGGGAGTGGTTAGGGGGTGATCAGGCTGGCAGGCAGAAGTGGTTAGGGGCAATTAGGAAGGCAGGCAGGTGAGCAGTTGGGAGCCAGCAGTCCTGGATTGTGAGAGGGATGTCTCAGTAGGATTGGGCCTAAACGGGCAGTCAGAACATCCCTCAAGGGGTCCCAGAGTGGAGAGGGTGCAGGCTGGGCTAAGGGACACACACCCCAGTGCACGAATTCTAGTTCATTTAGAATGCACCGGGCCTCTAGTTCATTTATAATATTGTTAGAAAAAATTCATTAGTAAATGGAATATTATGAAGTAAAAACTCATTAGTAAATTCAAATATTATGGAGTAAAAGAAACTGCTGAAACTATAGTAATTGTAGTGGATGAGAATAGATGACTGTGGGTTGGGAGATGGAGAGGGTTTAGCTAATCTTTATTTAAAGTTAGCAGGAAGTTGGTGATTATTGAATTATTCATTGATTGACTTCTTTTCCGCCCAAACATGTTGCAAAAGAAACCTTAATGAAGAATGACTGATGGAGATGACTCCAATGTAAAGTTGGTTAGAGTGAATTCATAGTACTGGGTTTTAATAGGTTGTCTGGAAAGGAATTTATCCTCATCAATGGAAGAATTTGAAGTTGTCATAGAATTCATAAAACCATCTCTTTAAATTTGTAGTAGGAACTTCTGTGGCATGTTAATTGAGGTGCTTTAGGCAACAGTGGAGCCTTTTGGTTTTACTTGATTTCATACCATTATTATTATGTAGCTTGCATTAATAAAAGTTACAGTGTGGTTAGGACTGAATGGAGCCTTAAAGGAAAATAGTCTTCTAGGTTTTTGGTTTCAGTAAAATATTTTAATGATTGTGCTAACATTAGGAAGTTTCTGCTAAGTAACTCAAAGTTCTTTAAATATATTAATTTGACTATATCAGTATTTTTAAAAACTAACACATTTAAAGTATAAGTTTGAGATGAAGGTAGGCTGAAGATTTTTTAGGTAATTTTGGCTGTATCTCTTATTTCTAATGTGACCCAGAGTAAACAGATTTATAATAATGTGAGTGTGGGTCCCAGTCTAATGTGTGGGCTCAGAAGATTGGTGAGCCAAAATGTGATAACAGATGGTTGATGGTTTTGATTACTGAAGGGCCATTCCTTACAATATCATTTTCATGTCTTTTGATGGGATACTTTCACATTCAGTGGAAAGCCTGGACCTGTGTGACATATATGCATACACACACACACACACACACACACACACACACAAACATGTATGCCGAACAAATTGTTTTGTAATTTTTTTTTAACTTAACATCTTCTGAACATCTTCTATGTCATTAAGTATTATTTTACCGTAGCATTTTCTAGGTATCCTCTTTGGAATACAAGTACCATATGAAATCAAAGTGTTCTATGAATAGATACATTTGAAAGAGAGGAGAGAGAGTTTATACTTTGTCCCTTCAGTGGAGCAACTTAAACACAGTAGCCTAGGGAGAATTGCAGCAGACACTTATTTAACAGAGTTTAACTTCATTTTTAAAAAATTTATTTGACCAGGGAATCGATTTTTCATCAATACCTATTAATATCTATGATATTTCTGTTCTGCAGAATGTACCTTAGAGAAAGCTCTTCAAATTCAATTAATGGCTGCATAGTATTTCATGGATATAGTATAGTTTTTAATTCTACATGATAAAGAGCTAATATGCTAATTAGACCAAACAGCAGAAAGACCGTCTGGATGACCTCTGGACGAAACTAGGGCTGCAAGGGCCAGCTGAGGCTGTGAGGGGCTGTGAGGGGCTGTGAGGGCTGGCTATGGCTGTGAGGGTTGGCCCCCACCCACTGGTTGTCCCGGAAGGTCGTTCCAGAATGTCATTCCACCATCCGGTCTAATTAGCATATTAGCTATTTGTTATATAGGATTGTATTTATAATCAGCAGTAGAGATTACTATAGCTGATGTTAATTGGATTCAACTAAGGAAAAATGTGCAATTTATTTTATTTCATTTCAGAATACAGAGAGATATAGTAAACTTTTAAGTTACGTGTTAACTGTTCTCTAAGCAGTAAAACTAGATAGACTTTCAAATCCACTTTCTTTTTGTCCACCCTGTTTTACTGATTATTTCTCCTTTGTTACAGTGGAGTCAGATGAACTGGATAGCTACATGTATCAGACAGTGGGCCATCATGCCATTGACTTGTATGCAGAAGCCATGGCTCTTCCCCTCTATCGCAGAACCATAAGAGGAAGGAGTATGGATACAGGACGAGTGTACACCAAATGTGAAGGTGATGAGGTTGAAGATCTCTATGAGCTTTTGAAACTTGTTAAGGTATGCAGAGTGACCAATTACATTTACTGAATTTAATATATAATTTGCAAAATTACATTTATTGACTTATTTAGTAATAATTTGTAACTGCTAGTAGCCCAACTGTTCTATGGAAGGTTGTTTTTTTGTCTTTTTGAGTAGAAAAGAAAATGGTTACTATACCTTTCTATTAAATATTATTTAAAAATAAAACTTTCGGTATAGTTTGGCACCCAGGATTGTCAGATGATATTTAGCTAAGTTTTTTTCCTTAGGATTTTGAAACTGATGACCTTTCAATCACCTTTTTTTTTTTTTTTTTTTTTTTTGGTAACAAATACTTTTAAAATACATACTGTGTACTTGACATATAGTTCTAGGAACTGGGGAATGGGGCATTGCACAAATCAGATAAAATCCTCTTCTGCTGGAGCTTACTGTCCTCTGGAAGGAGACAGACAATAAACAAACAAACAAATGAACAATATGCTTGATGGCGAAGGGTGCTATGAAGAGGAATGAAAGAGGGTGATGAGAGTGACAGCAGGGAGTGGCCAAGCAAGACCTTTCTGATATGGTGAAATTTAACTAGACCTACAGAAAGTGAGAAACTGAACCTAGTTTAAACCTAGTAGAAGAGGTATGAATTAAATAATTAAGTCCCTATATATAAGAGTTTGGCAGCTGTTGCATATTCATTGTTAATTTCTCTAGACAGAAAATTTAGGAGGGAAAGTGGGGGTGGAGGTTTATTTATCTAGTAGGCATTATATTCAGTAAGTGTTAATTAATGGAGATTATCTTTTCATTCTCATAGATAGTCAAGTATTTGAATTCAGTTCTGTATTCTTAAATATGAATTCTATCTGGTCAACTAGAGTCAATTCATATAAGCATATCGAATGAAACAGAATTAAAACCAATATTTCCTGGATGACTTAGCTATTTTATTTTTTTACAAAGGAAAGTAAGAAAGATTTCTGTCTCTTCTTCTATAAAGGGATATTGCATTTCAATTTCTTAATCTTCAGAGTTCAGCTTTTCAGAAGTTAATCATGAACCCATGTCATGTAAATTTGCTAGTCCCAAATAACTACTTCAGTCTAAACTTTTAATTTGATGCTGATCAAAGCTTACTATCAATTAAGGATTTTGATTAAAAATATATAAAGTATTTAAATTCCTTTAAAGTTTGCTTGACTAAAGAATTTATTTGTATATCACAACATTTTCATTTATTCTTTAAAAAAGAAACTGATAGGGGAAACACTTAGAATAATTCCATAATTTACTGTTTAGTTCTGAATAGCATAAGAAGTAGATACTTTTCAAAGGAAATCACAGGGACCTGGTTTTTTCCTTTAGGGAAGATACAGGCTAATGAACACTATTTCGATTATCAAACAAGAGGGAAAACATAAGAATTCCACTTTTAATAGTCTTCTCTCTATAAGGGCAACTAGGATCTTGACAGTATAAGATACTGAGTGCAAATTTTGCATTTTCAAAATTTCTTTCTCAGCATATAAAGAAATTGAATATTAAGTTACAGCATAAGCCAGTAGTACAAAATGATGGGGTTCACACAAGAAGTAATTGGATTGCTTAAAAATCACTGATAACTGATAACTTTGGAGAAGCTCTGTGATAATAACAGCTTTCTAAGAATGGGAAAGATAATAAATTACTAATCAATTTAATTAAAAATGGTCAAACTAGTAATAATTAAGGAGAAATTTATCTTTCTATCCATGCTGTCTTTGGAGAAATGAATGCTTTCCCATTATCTTTTATAACCATCAGTTATGACATATATTAATGCTAATGTTAAATCTTGAAACTTCTGCTTTGAAAGTTTGTACATGATAGTTATAACTATAGTTGAAAGAGATGTTATCAAGTTGTCTGGGACCAAATAGTTTCTTCTTTTTCTGTGTAGAAATATTAATTTTACTTTGGGATAGTTTAAGGACATTGATATCAGAAATATATTGTTTTTATGTAAGAGATTATATAACCAGACTTTAATAGTCATATCCATTTATGAGCCACTGGTACAAAGATTCTAGTAGAGGTCTTACATATTCTAATGAGTAATTAAATAATTATGGAAAAAATGAATCTAGAAGACCCGTAATTTATCGTTAGTCTTCATTTGTAAGAAAAATATGGAACTGCTTTTTTAAATCTTTTAAATATTAATGGAGCATTAAAAGCATTTAGATTCCCTTTCATTTTAAACATGTATTTATAACAGATTGTAATTTTGTGATTTTCACATTTCAGTCATTTTTGTTTTTGTAGTTCTTTTTCCCCCTAAATATTAGAGCTAATTGAAAAGAAGTAGGAAAGATTTGGACTAATTTACAGAGTTAACATTTTCCTAAGCTTTGTAGAAGTCATGAAAACTATTAGAACTATAATAAGACTTTATATCTCATGCCTCAGATGATTATGACATACATATAAATATATGTGTATGTGTAAATATATATACATATATATAATAGAGGCCCAATGCACGAACTTTGTGCAAGAGTAGGTCTTCCTTCCTCTGGCTGCCGGCACTGGCATCCAGGACCTGGGCTTCCCTTGCAGGCCTGGCTTCTTACAGAAGGACGTCAGTCAAATTAGCATATTATGCTTTTATTATTATAGATATTCCAAGCTGTTTGCAGAATACCTGATTTTCATATAGCTAGTCTTTTATTCTTTAGAATTTCTTTAATATTAAAATGTCACTTTAGTTCTTATCTGGAGTAATTTGGCATATAGATAACCTGTATTTTCTGAAAGTGTAGTATTTTTTAAATTCTATGTAAATTTTTAAGTTACATAAGCGATGTTGTAGTTACTGAAAGATATCTATAAACATATCTCTTATAGAAAATATATTTAAGGATCAATATATTATTTCTTTCTCCACTGGCTTAGAGCCACTTCTTACTGGATCTGCTATCTTTCTCTTTCTTGGTTTATTCTCTTACTTAAATGGAGTCCATCTTTAAGAAACTTCCTTAGAGAAGGTACTTTCACATCCTTACATTTTGGAAATGTTCCTATTCTGTCCTCACATTTGATGGATACATTGGTTGAATTTAAAATTTTAGATTGAAAGTCATTCTTCCGCAAATCACTGAAAGCATTGCTTCATGGTACTCTACCATTTTGCTGATGAGAAGTTTGATGCTGATTTGATTTTTGTTCCTTTTTAGCTGACTTGTGTGTCTTTTTTTCTGTTAACTTTTATGATAGTGTCTGCTTGGTGTACTGAAATGTCACAAAAACGTATTGGGCATTGAAGGTTGCTTCCCCTGCATCTCTTCCGCATCTTCCTATTGAATAGCAGCATATCCCTGTCCTTTTTCCCTTAATGTTAGTTCAGGGATGGCATTAATCCAAGTGAAAGCCAGACACAATATTGCATTCTCTGGGGCGTAGTGATTGGATCAGGGATGGTTTTGTTAACTTGTATTGTACCACATAGAATGAAGTCTAGGATGACGGATGGTTGGCCGAAGATAAGCCCTTTCTCCTGTACAGAGGGATGTGTGGATGTGAGACCTAGAATTGCTATGGTCTTACTTTCCCCATGAGGGAAGAAAACCTGGTGTCAAATCTGATGCAAAAAATGGCAGAGCCAGTGGAATTGCCATGTGAGAACAGCTCTGGGAAATGCTTTCCCATTATTTGTTTGATAATTTGGTTCTCTGACTTTCTCTATTCCCTGTTTCTGGTACTCTCACTGATGAAATTTTTAGACTGCTTAGAATGAAATTTCATGTATCTTGTCTTTTCTCATATATTTTAGCAATCATATTTTTAATAGCCAAGAACTTGACTTGTTTTAGAGTGTTCTTTTTTTTTTTTTATAACAACCTGTTCTATGTTATAGCATCCCTACATTCTTCTTTAAATACAGATAGAAATTTTAAACATTGTCATTTATTCCCTGAAATATTAGTGTTTTCTTTGTGGTCTTTTTTTCTTACGTTTTGTTCTCTTTCGTATGTTATGGTAAGCTTTTTTCAAAGGTCTTGGTTGCTGACTGTGAACACTTTTGACTTTGACTTTACAATTTTTCTAGCTTCATATCTCACATTTGTTATACATAGAGTTCAGGATAATGTGGCCTAGTTTGGATCCTTTCTTGGCTTTCTTCTTTTCTATGCAAAAAGTAGATTATAGCTCCTTCTGTCGATTTATCACTCATCATCCCTTCTTCATCTGCTTTTTGACTAAAGAAATGAAATTTTTTCCCATTGTTGTCTCCCCCTTGTTCTCTTTGTTTTTTGGAGGTTATACCTTTGTTTTAATTTTAACGGAATCTTTTGATCCAGAAATATGTGTTAATTTTATTATAATGTAATTAATGTCCTTCCTTAAGTTTAATATTTAATTTCAGTTTTCCTGTTTTAATCTTTGGTACTTTTCTTCTCTCATATTATTTTTCTCATTAGGTATCTTGGTATTGATAACCTTGAATTACTTAATGACGCTTGTGATTTGAATACAACAATAAATGAATAACTACCTTTTTTAATGGAATATTTATTGATAGAAAGGTTTGTAAATAAATGACTGGCTTTTGAAAACAGATTTTAAGTTAATATTTTTAGTGGATATCAAGTGCCATTTACTCTTTGCTTTGGTTAGAATTCTTTTGATTACCAGGAACAGAAAGTCATATTCAAGCTGGTTTAAATAAAATGAGGATTTCTTGACAATTTTAATAAGTTTGGTTTCAAGTAGACTAGATGCAGGACACATTATACAATAAAAGTTTCCCTCCCTGCCCATTTCCCTATTTCTGTATTGTTGCTGGGTTTTGGTTAATCCTTACCCAAGGATATTTTTCCCATTGATTTTTAGAGAGAGTGAAAAGGAGGAAGGGGGAGAGAGAGAGAGAGAAACATCAATGTGAGAGAGACACATCTATTGATTGCCTCCCACACACTTCCCGATCAAGACCGGGGATCGAACCTGCAACTCAGGTACTACATGTCCTGGAATTGAACCATTGAGCCACACTGGCCAGGGCCCCTATTTCTATTTCTTGCCTCTACTTTCTGTTGATTCTATTCTTAGTCAGGACCCTTGTAGATTGGAGATGGCTCCCAGTTACATTCTAATAGGAAAAGCTCCCGTCTTCATGAATAGTTCAAAGGAACTTCCAATTATGTTTCATTGTCACTCTGTGTCCTGACTTGTATCATCCATGAGCCCAGTCATTGTTTGGAGATGATTTCATTTGACTGGGTAGGTCTAGATCATATTCCATTCTTGGAACAAAAGATGGAGTTGCTTGGTTCTGTAGAAACAACAGAACCCATTGTGAGAAGGGTGAATCTGCAAATATAAAGCAGGCTATTGCTGGTACAAGGGTGAACCGTGGCAGGGCAAACTATGGAACCATCCTAGATGGTTTTCCTTTCAATCTCTCTCTTTCTCTCCTCTCTCTTTTCTTTTCTATGTATATATATATATATATATATATATATATTTTTTTTTTTTTTTAAAGGAGAAAAGTCGTCCTTGCAATTCTACAAAAGCTTCTGGGTTCAAGTTATACTAAACTACCTACATTTCTAGGAGATTGTTCTTCACATCTGAGTTTCTGCCTATGCTTTTCAATATCCTTATCTTTTTGTTTTTCTATAGAACCCCTTCTTCTTTCATACCCTTTTATGAAACCAGCTCTAATTTAGCATCTCTTGTCTCTTCCATGGCAGCTTGTCTATACCTTGCTGTGCTTCTGAGGACATTGCTAGGATTGTTTATATGGCTATCTCTTGCTAGATTGTGAGACCCTCATAGATATGCTCAGTGTTCTTCATTTTAAATCTCTATTATCAAGTAGGATTCCTGGCATATGGCTGGCTTTTAGAGCATTGTAGAACAAATTAGTCCAAAATGTATCAATTTTTTAAATGTAATAATTTATCTAATGCAGAGGAGCCATAACATTGTTACAACATATATAAAATTATTGATAATTTCATTTTATTTTTGTTTTTCCATTTAGAAGCTTAAGTGGAATGGGCATTATAGTGAAACTTTTCAAAATAAGGTATCCAGTTAGATTTGGCAGTGTAACCACTTAGTGTACCAAGAAAATTTTCCAGCTGCAGAATCCTATATAATAAAAAGGTAATATGCAAATTGACCATCACACCCTCACACAAGATGGCTGCCCCCATGCACAAGATGGCCACTACAAGATGGCTGGCAGGGGAGGGCAGTTGTGGGCGATCAGGCCAGCAGGGGAGGGCAATTGTGGGCAATCAGGCCAGCAGGGGAGAGCAGTTAGGGGTGACCGGGCCAGCAGGGGAGGGCACTTGGGGGCAACCAGGCTGACAGGGCAGGGGAGTTGGGGGCAACTGGGCCTGCAGGAGAGGGAGGGCAGTTGGGGGCCATCATGCCAGCAGGGGAGCAGTTAAGTGTCGATCAGGCTGGCAGGGGAGTGGTTAGGGGATGATCAGGCTGGCAGGCAGAAGCGGTTAGGGGCAATCAGGCTGGCAGGCAGGCAGGTGAGCAGTTGGGAGCCAGCAGTTCGGATTATGAGAGGTATGTCCGACTGCCGGTTTAGGCCCGATCCCTGTCGGACATCCTCCGAGGGGTCCCAGATTGGAGAGGGTCCAGGCTGGGCTGAGGGACACGCCCTGCCCCCAGTGCAGGAATTTCATGCACTGGGCCTCTAGTATTTTATAAAAGTGCTGATCAGATATTTTAAAATCATTTTTGGTATCTGCATGTTAGAAAACCTACTTATTATGTTGTAAAATTACTTTGTTGTTATCTTTTCACCTTGGATCTTGGGAGAGGGGAGAAAACTCTTAAGTCATTGGATGGCTTCAGGCATATCCAAAAGATTTGGAGTGGGAAGAACATATAATATAGCCTTAATATTTGCAGAAAGTACCCAGATATAGTGCTAAATAAACAGGCCTGGTACAGATTGCTCCTGGCTCTTCAGAATTGCACAGCTTGCCTCAAGCCCTGTCTGTTCCCAAGATTTTGGACATTAAACCTGGTCCCTTGGCACAAGAAGTGCTTTGCTAGTATTGATTCTGGGAGATCTGAACAGAAGAGTTGGAATTCGCACAGACCAGCATTATTTTGACTCCCAGGTGTGGCTTTATTAAGGCTATGCCATGCCTGGCCCTTGCAGAAGATAAAGCCAAGCATGCATGAGAAAATACACAAGGAAGATATGTCTGGGGGGAAAAATGTTGTCATTTATTACAGTTTTTAAACTTATCACAGGTTTAGAATCTTAATCTATAGATTACTCCCTAAAGTGTAGAAAATGTGATTCCCTCATTCTAGCAAAATTATCATTCTGTTTCCTCAACCTTGAATTTTTTCCACTTGGTATCAATGAATGTGAGTGTATATTACACATACACATATATACTCTTTCTTTTTATTTTTTGCCTGATTCAGTGCCTCTGTAAATTAAACAATTGACTTACGTTTATGACCTTGTATTCCTCTCTTCTATGAACTATAGATTTCTTTCCATTTTATCATCTACTCTATATATTTTAAAGTATGCTCTGTATGTTTAACTTGTCTTTCAAATTACTTTCTTTATGTTTTTTAGTCTTTGGTGCCTGTGTCCTATTAAGTATTTTGTTTCTTTCCCTGACTATGCTACCATGTATTTTTTTAAAATCTTTTGTAGAATAAAATAGAAAATATCATAATGCATTGTGTGTAGTAAGGTTAATTATTTTGTGAAACGTGTGTATATACCTATATTATGTGTATGCTAGGCTGTTACATATATTTCTTACTGGTAAAATAAATTTGAAAGGATTTTGCAAAAGGAATTATATAGAATTGTATGCTTGAAGGGAACTTCAAAATCATTAGGTTGAACAATGATAGTGCAAGAAGATAGAGAAGTGGAACTCTGGAAATGAGTTCAAATAGAAAATTGAGATATTAGGCTAGCTGAAAGATTGTGAGGGATGTGAACTGGAGGAGTAGCAGTGGGGAAGGTAAAGATGGGACATTGAAGAGGTAGACTGATGGGGCTTGATGCTGATCTATATATATAAAAACCTAAGTGACCGAATGACCACAACAAATGGTTGCTATGATGCGCACTGACCACCAGGGAGCAGACGCTCAACACAGGAGCTGCCCCCTGGTGATGAGTGCACTCCCACAGTGGCAGCACTGCTCAGCTGAGACCTGTCCCAGCGGCCCACCAGCCCAGTGGTAGCCACTTACTCCCTCTCTCAGTAGTCCTGCAGGTCCAATCTCTGGAGAATGGGCCAGGCACCAATGGACCAGGGCCACTGGCATGATCCCGACAGTGCTAGCGGCCTCCTGGAAGTCGGCTGCCGCTTCCACTCCCTAGATGCTCTCTGCAAGGAAGAAACAATATAAAAGTGGCTGTCAGTTGGCTCCTGACAACCTGTGCGAAAGAAAGCAGGACAAATCTGGATCCCAGGCCCCAAGGGCATCCCACCGCCCGCCCAGAGGGCTGATCATGTCCCGCGCACCCTCCCTGGGGACCCCAACCATGCATGTATTCATGCACTGGGCCTCTAGTCTATACTAATAAAAGGGTAATATGCAAATTGACCAAGACGCCCTCACAGTAACAACCGAACAGCCGGCTGCATGGGGCGACAAGGCGGGTAGGGTGGTTAGTGAGGGATGACCAAATGACTGAACAGCAGGCTGTGTGGGGCGACCAGGCTGGCAGAGGGTTTAGTGAGGGATGAACAAATGATTGAACAGCAGGCTGTGTGGGACAACCAGGCTGGCAGGGGGTCAGTGAGGGGCGACCAGGCCGGCAGAGGGGGCCAGTGAGGGGTGACCAGGCTGGTAGGGAGGGCGGTTGGTGGCAACCAGGCTGGTAGGGGGGGGCAGTGAAGGGTGACCAGGCAGGCAGAGGGAGGCAGTGAGGGGCAACTAGGCCAACAAGGGGGGCAGTTGGGGGCAATCAGGCCAGCGGGGGAGGGGGGGCCGTGAAGGGGGACCAGGCCAGCAGGGGGGCAGTTGGCGGCAACCAGGCCAGCAGAGGGGGGCAGTTGGGGGTGACCAGGCCTGCAGGGGAGGACAATTGTGGGGGACCCAGGCCTGCAGGGGAGGGCAGTTGGGGGCAACCAGGCCAGCAGTGGGGAGCAGTTAGGGGTGACCAGGTCAGCAGAGGAGGGCAGTTAGGGAGGACCGGGCCAGCAGGGGAAGGCATTTAGGGGCAACCAGGCCTGCAGGGGAGGGCAGTTGGGGGAGACCAGGCCTGCAGGGGAGGGCATTTGGGGGAGACCAGTCCTGCAGGGGAGGATAGTTAGGGATGACCAGGCTGGCAAGGGAGGTTAGTTAGGGGTGACCAGGCCTGCAGGGGAAGGCAATTAGGGGCAATCGGGCTGGCAGGGGAGCAGTTAGGCATCCATCAGCCTGGCAGGGGAGTGGTTAGGGGGTAATTAAGCTGTCAGGCAGTAGTGGTTAGGTGCAATTAGGCAGACAGGCAGGCGAGCGGTTGGGAGCTAGCAGTCCTGGGTTGTGAGAGGGATGTCCGACTGCCCAGTGGATTGGGCCTATATAGGCAGCCCGACATCCCTCAAGGGGTCCCAGATTGGAGAAGGTGCAGGCTGGGCTGAGGGACACACACCCTCTCCCCCCACGCACAAATTTCATGCACTGGGCCTCTAGTCCGATCTAATAAAGAGGGGATATACTAATTGCCCATCACTCTATCATAAAGATGGCTTCACCCACATCTGAAGCCAAGTTCCCCTAAGGAGCCTTAATGAGCAATTAGCAGGGGAGGCTACGCCCTCTCCTGCCCCCATGGGGTTTGACAGGGGATCTCAGGCCATGCCCCACACCCGGCAGGGCTTGACAGGGGACCTCAAGGTGTGCTTCCCATCCTGGTGCTGGGCTAGGAGACCTCAGGCTGCTCCCCCCACCCCAACACCAGGCCAGGGGACCTCAGGCCACATCCCCCCCAGGTGGGGCTTGACAGGGGACCTCAGGCTGCATCTCCCACCTTGGCACCAGGCTGGGGGACCTCAGGCCACGCCCCCCACCCAGCAGGGATTGACGGGGACCTCAGGCCGTGCCCCCCACCAGGTGGGGCTTGACAAGGGACTTCAGGCTGCGCCCCCCACTCTGGCACCAGGCCGGGGGACGTCAGGCCGCACCCCCCACCCCAGCACTGGTCCAGGGGACCTGAGGCTGCAACCCCCCTGCCTGGCAGGGCTTGACAGGGGACTTCAGGCTGCACCCCCACCCAACAGGGCTTGACAGGGGGACCTCAAGTTGCACCCCCAGTGCTGGGTTGGGGGAACTCAGGCCATGCCCCCCACCCAACATGGCTTGACAGGGGACCTGAGGCTGTGCCGCCCTCCCGGTGCCGGGCCGGGGGACCTGAGGCGGTGCCCTCCCCCCAGCATGGCAGGGCTTGACGGGGGACCTCAGGCCATGCCCCCCACCCAGCAGGGCTTGACAGAGAATCTCAGGCCATGTCCCCCATCTGGTGGGGCTTGACGGGGGACCTCAAGGCATGCCCCCTGCCCTGGTCTTGGCTGGGGGACCTCAGGCTACATCCCCTGCCTGGCAGGGCTTGACAAGGGTGGGACTGGCCAGGTCTGGATCTAGCCCAATGCGGGAGGTGGGGGAGGGCGCTCGGCCCGGTCTGGGTCTCACGCAATTTTGAGGCACGTGTTGGTGGGCGGGGACTTGACTCTGGGTCCCGTGGTGTGCCCCAGACTCTGACAGGAGGAAGGTTTTCATATACATTTTACTAATTTTCTTTCATCTCTGACACTCCTATTATAGAGAAAGGGCAAATAGCAATATTAAATTATTTCCTCTAATAAATCCCCTTTTAATGTGCACTAATTTCATGCACCAGGCCACTAGTATTTAAATAAAAAATGATACAAATTCTATGTAAGGTACCTTATAAACTGACAGTTCCATGGCTAATTTATTCACCTTTCACTGGGAAATGTTGATAATCAGAATTATTATAGCTATATATCACAAATAGAGTGGAGCAAAAGTAGATTTACCCTTCCCTCTGAAAATCATCAGTTTGTTACATGCTTCCATGTCTCTGGATCTATTATTTTATTCATTAGATTCCACATATAAGTGAGATCATGTGATATTTATCTTTCTTTGACTGGCTTATTTCGCTTAGCATAATAACTTCCAGGTCCCTCCATGTTGTTTCAAAGGGTAAGACATAGTTCTTTATTATAACTGTGTAGTATTCCATTGTATAAATGAACCACTGTTCTTATCCACTCATCTGCTGATAGAAACTTGGGGTGTTTCCAGATCTTAGCTATCTTACCTAATAATAGAGAAACATGTAAATTGACCGTACCTACACTACACCCACAGCCAATCAGAGTGAGTATGCAAATTAACCCAACAAAGATGGCAGTTAATTTGCATACATACCTGGGTCCCGGGAACCTCCTTGGCACCCAGGTCACTCCCAGACTGCCATCGGAGGGGCCGAGCCTGCGATTGGAGGGGTGGGGCGGGGGAGGGGGAGAGGGAGGGAGAGAGGAGGTGCTTCCCAAGCCTAAAGCCTGGGGCTTGGGAAGGGGCCGAGCCTGCGACCAAACGCAGACCATCTGGAAGTCAGTGCTGGGTTGCCCAGCTACAGCCTGGCAACCCAACACTGACTACCCAGGTGGCTGAGACCCAGAAAGTGAGTCAGGGTCTGATCTGCAGCCTCAGTGGAAGCTGTTGATCAGTAGTACTTACCTCTCTCTTTTTCTCCCTCTTTCTTTCTGATCTTCGCCAGCAGCCAGGCTTTTCTTTCTCTCCCAGCCTGGGGGGGCGGGGAGGTTGCTCTTAAGCCCTGCCTCTTTGGCCAGGCCCAGAGATAGGCCTGGAGATGCTGACTGGCCTAGGAACCAACCAATCAGAACCAAAGGTGGGTGCTGTGGGGAGCCAATGGCTGCCTAGGAGGCGGAGCTTCTGACACTGACTGGCATAGGAACTGACCACTGAGAAACAAAGGTGGGTGCTATGGGGAGCCAATGACTGCCTAGGAGGCAGAGCTTTTGACCTTCACTGGCATAGGAACCGACCAATGAGAACCAAAGGTGGGTACTGTGGGGAGCCCATGGCTGCCTAGAAGGCGGAGCTTTTGATGCTTACTGGCATAGAAACTGACCAATCAGAACCAAAGGTGGGTGCTGTGGGGAACCAAAGGCTGCCTAGGAGGTGGAGCTTCTGACACTGACTGGCATAGGAACCAACCAATGAGAACCAAATCTGGGTGCTGTGGGGAGCCAATGGCTGCCTAGGAGGTGAAGCTTTTGATGCTGGCATAGGAACTGACCAATCAGAACCAAATTGGCCAGCAGAGGAGGGCAGTTGGGGGTGACATCAGGCCTGCAGGAGAGGGCAGTTTGGGGTGATCAGGCTGGCAGGCAGAGGCAGTTAGGGGCAAGCAGGCAGGCAAGCAGGTGAGCAGTTAGGAGCCAGTGGTCCCAGATTGTGAGAGGGATGTCTGACTGCTGGTTTAAGGCTCAATCCCTGGGATCAGGCCTAAAATGGCAGTCATACATCCCGCAAGGGGTCCCCAACTGGAGAAGATGCAGGATGAGTTGAAGGAATCCCCCCTCCGTGCACGAATTTCGTGCTCCAGGCCTCTAGTTGTAAATAATGTTGCTATGAACGTATGAGTGCATATATTCTTTCTGATGAGTGTTTCAGGCTCCTTAGTATATATTCCTAGAAGTGGGATCACTGGGTCAAATGTTAGTTCCATTTTTAATTTTTTGAGGAAACTCCACACTGTTTTCCATAGTGGTTGTATCAGTCTGCTTTCCCACCAGCAGTGTATTAGGGTTCCTTTTTCTCCACATCCTCACCAGCATTTGTTGTTTGTTGGTTTATTGATGACAGCCATTCTGACAGGTGTGAGCTGGTACTTCATTGTCATTTTAATTTGCATCTCTCTGATGATTAGTGATGTTGAGCATTTTTTTCATATGTTTCTTGGCCGTTTGTATGTCCTTGTTGGAGAAGTGTCTATTTAGTTTCTCTGACCATTTTTTAATTGGGTTGTTTGTCTTCTTTTGGTTGAGTTGTATGAACACGTTATATATTTTGGAAATTAACCCCTTATCAGATGTATCATTGGCAAATATGTTCTCTCATACAGTGGGTTCCCTTATCTTTTTGATTCTGGTTTCTCTTGCTGTATAGAAGCTTTTTATTTTGATGTAGTCCCATTTATTTATTTTTTCCTTTATTTCCCTTGCCTTAGGTGATTTATCAGTGAAAATTCTGCTATGTGAGATGTCTAATATTTTGCTGCCTACATTTTCTTCTAGGATTTTTTATGGTTTCATGACTTACATTTAAGTCTTTTATCCATTTTGATTTTATTCTTGCATATGGTGTAAGTTGGTTGTATAGTTTTATTTTTTTGCATGTACCTGTCCAATTTTCCAAACACCATTTATTGAAGAGACTGTCTTAACTCCATTGTATGATCATGCCTTCTTTGTCAGATATTGAGTATAATAGCTTGGGTTGATTTCTGGGTTCTCTGTTCTGTTCCATTGATCTATATGCCTGTTCTTTGCCAGGCTGTTTTGATTACAGTAGTTTTGTAGTATAGCTTGATATCCAGTATTGTGATCCCTCCAACTTTGTTCTTTCACAAGATTGCTGTGGCTATTCAGGGTCTTTTTTGGTTCCCTATACATTTTTGGAGTATTCTAGATCTGTGAAATATGCCATTAGTATTTTAATAGGGGTTGTATTGAATCTATAGATTGCTTTGGGCAGTATGGACATTTTAATGATGTTAATTCTACCAACCATGAACACGGTATATTCTTCCACTTATTTATATCTTCTTCAATCTTTTTTCAATGTCCTATAATTTTCTGAGTACAGGTCTTTTACTTCTTGGTTAAGTTTATTTCTAAGTATCTTACTTTTTTTTGTTGCAGTGATAAATGGCATTATTTAGTTTCTCTTTCTGAGAGTTCATTATTGGTGTATAAAAATGCCATAAATTTCTGTAAATTTTGTATCCTGCTACATTGCTGAATTCATTTATTAAATCTAGAATTTTTTAGGTGGCGTCTTTAGTGTTTTTTTGTGTGTACAATATACATGTCATCTGTGAATAATAACAGTTTCCTCCTCCTTTCCAATTTGGATTCTTTTATTTTTTCTTCTTGTCTGATCACTGTGGCTAGAATTTCCATTACTATGTTGAATGAAAGTGAAGTGGACATCCCTGTCTTGTTCCTGTTCTTAGGGGAAATGGTTTTAGTTTTTGCCCATTGAATATGATATTGGCTGTAGCTTTGTCATATATGGACTTTATTATGTTGAAGTGTGATCCCTCTTTTCCCACTTTGCTGAGAGTTTTTATCAAAAATGGATGTTGGATTTTGTCCAATGCTTTTTCTGTGTCTATTGATATGATCATGTGATTTTTATCTTTCAATTTGTTTATGTGATGTATCACATTTATTGATTTGGGAATATTGTACCAGCCTAGCATCCCTGGAATAAATCCCACTTGGTCATGGTGTATGATCTTTTAATATATTGTTGGATCCAATTTGCTAATATTTTATTGAGGATTTTAACGTGTGTTCATTAGGAATATTGGCTGAGACTAAAATAACTACAAAAGATTAATGAAACCAAGAGCTGGTTCTTTGAAAAGATAAGTAAGATTGATGAACTGCTAGCCAGACTCATAAAAACAAAAGAGAGAAGACCCAAATAAATAAAATCAGAAATCAAAGAGGGCAAGTAGCAACTGATACCACAGAAATACAAAGGATTGTAAGAAAATACTATGAACAACTGTATGCCAACAAGCTGGACAACCTGGAAAAATTCCTAGAAAAATACAGTCTTCCAAAACAGAGGAAGAATCAGAAAACCTGAATAGGCCTATAATAATTGATGTTATAGCCCTAGTCTGTAGGGCTTCACAGGGTAGTTTTACCAAACATTCGAAGAACTAACACCTATCCCCCTCAAACTATTCAAAAAAATCCAAGAAGGAACAACTCCAGGCTCTTTTTATGAGGCTAGCTTTGCACTAATTTCAAAACCAGATAAAGACACTCCAACGAGAGAGAATTACATAATATAGAGTCTTACTAGATTCTGTAGGCTTTTGGGCACCAGGTCAGATTAAACCTGGCTTGACTATAAATTAATTGACTTCTTGTATTCTTCTTAGGATCTTTCTCCAGTCTTATCCTGCATACTCCTACCTACAATCTCCCTAAAGTGTAGATTTAGTCACATTAGTCTCTTCATCATAAATTTTTGTTGCTTACCATCGATCCGTTAGATGCTCTGCAATATGACTTGAACTTACATTTTATCTTTTCCCATCCAGTATTTCTCTACATAGAACCTATGTTCCACCCTAAATTAAACTGTTATTCCCCCACATAGTTTCTGTTTTTCCTGCATAATGTTATATTTTAGTGAGAATTAGCTTTTCTCTCCAATTCCTTCTTTTGCATGGCATCTCCTTTTTTATATCTTCCTTGATATGCCCCCACTGAGTATAGTATCTTCTTCCCTGGAACCTTTTTAAAACATTGTACCTCTTTTGTGTACTTAATCTATCTTTACATACAGAACTACTGGTTTTTTGTTTTTGTTTTATTTTGTATTGTGGGTTTTTCTTTAAAGATTATAAGTACCTTGAGGGGCAGGTATTGTATTTCATTCTTTTTTCTTTCTTATGGGACTCCATACAGCTCTTGGATTCTAAAGACATTGTGTTCTACTATTCTCCTCTGGAATTCAGTTATCCCATTTGTAAAATGTGGATATATCTTCCTTGTTGTTTTATTTCTCTGTTTTGAGGATAAATGAGAAAATATATGAGAGCCTCTTGAGGTTTCTAGAAATATTGATGCTGTTTAAAATAGTTTTTTCCTTTTTTTTTTTTTTTTTTTTTTTGCCTACCAAGTTCATGCTAGCCTTAGGTTTTCTCTATTCCTTCCCCCTTCCCCCCCTTTTTTTTTTTAGTCCTTTGCTTCCAAAATAATCTAGTACAGCTGAATAAAGTAATTTTTTTTCATGGCATACCAAGTTCCATTAGTATATTATTATTAAATAGTAGCTGCAAGTTGGCATTGAGATGAGTGTAATTCCTCTTGCCTATATTAGTATGTTAATGCAGAGAAGAAAAAGAATGGTAATTGTACAAATTGTAAAAGAGATTTTAATGGGGATAAATTTATATTATATAGTGGATTGAATTTATCCTTTGACATTTGTTGCCTATAATTTTTGTCCCTCCTGAGTCTTTTTTAGACTCTTTCAGTCAAATAACTCAGCCTTCCAAGAGAATTAATGTTTCCTATCTAGTTCCCTACATGAATAAACTGAAGTATGGTTTGTTTTGAAAGAAGATAAATAAGTGCACTCAGAGATGACAAAGGTTCTTATTAATAGATGCTTTCTTTCTATTAAAAATTATTTTGGTGCGTTCTTTTAGGATCTAGCTCTATGCTTGTTTTTAAAATTGAAGCGGCCTGTTTTCTATTAACTGTTTTGTAAAAAGTCTCAATCAGGAAATTCCATTGAACGTTATATGAACTGAGTTTAGAGAATTTAGAATTTTGAAGGAATATGTGAAAAATTAAGAGATTTTTAAAAATGGCTTTTTGAATGTCCAGAGGTAGTGGATTGGGCTATTACGTGTACTCTTGTATGTCAGAACAGTTATTTCTCACTGCCAGCAGAATTGTACCACACTTATTCGTAGAACTTACAGTGCTGTGCTTTGTGGGTACTTTGTGTACTTACTTGCACACACTAGGTACTTAGTGAGCTGTTGTTAAATTTATTGAACAAAGTTAAGCCTATCTAACCTTGACAAAATTCAGCTAATATTGATTGTTGTATATTTCTGTAAAAAGAAGTTGACAAATGAGAACAGGCAACAAATATCTGTTAGACATTAATTATTTCCCCTGTACAGAATTCTTTGCTACCTACTATACGATTGGTTCTAGAGCCATTACAAAGAATTCATAAGACCAGTTCTCTTATGGGTTCTTTTTTATATAGTAACTAGAGGCCTGGCCTGCGCCCTCTCGCAATTTGGGACCCCTCGGGGGATGTCAGAGAGACGATTTTGGCCCTGCAGGCCAGGCCGAGGGACCCCACCAGTGCATGAATCCGTACACCAGGCCTTTAGTATGCATATAAGATCTTTGGTTATCTCTTCCTGCCCTCCCCACTTCCTCTAAGATTCATCAGACTACTCCACGTTTCCATGCGTGTGGTTTCTGCTCCTGCATTGATAATCTGTCCCATCGTGGTTAGTGCCCGTCATAGCTACTGGCAGGTCGGCCAGTCACTTAGGCTTTTATATACATAGATAGATTTTGCAGGAAGATGAGGAGGAGAAGGAGAATCATCATCATTTGGTAAATAACCCCTGGTCTTTCCTTTTGAGCCTTTCATAATTTGGCTCCTTTAATAATATTTATTGGTCTCATAGTTATTTTTCTGACTACCTTAACCCTCACCTACTGATTTGAGTGGTCAGATAACCCAGACTTGATTACCCAATGCTAATAAGAATCAGTCTAGTGGACTTCAATGCAGGATAATGTGATACTTTAAGACAGTATTTCTTAACTAGAGAGGAAAGGTGTTTTGAAGTCTAAAATTTGGTTTAAATTTTCTGGGAGAGATCCTGTTTTTTATCATAATCTCACAGTGGTCTGTTCTCTTCAGAAGTTTAAGAACTACTGTTTTAACCATCTTGCAGAAAGCTATGTAGCCTGAGGATATTCATGACTACTCAAGTCACGAATCAGTTGTCCTCTGAGCCTGTAACACATACTGTGTGTGCACTGTGAGGTCAGTGGGCTTCTGGGATTTCCAAAGAGTGAAGAGGTAAGTAGCATGGAGGTAAAACCTGAGCACAGCCCAGCATGCTGTGCATCTCACAAGGACAAGAAGATCTCACAGATAATAAAGTGCAAAACTGCATCTTAAAATTTCAGGTAAGAAGTGATGGGGATGAAAAAAGGGAAAATAGACGTGGATTCTTATGTATTCTGGCAGGTTGTTAATAGGCCATTGGATTTTATATTGAAGGAGAGAATGATAAGGATAGAAAAGGCATTGTTCCTGATTTCCTCACGTGCAGCTTTCTTATTTTGAATTTCTCTAGCATTTAGTTACTCTTTTGGGTAGTTATTACATTATGCCTTGTTTTACACAATTTTTTGCATATCTGTAATAATAAAAGTGTAATATGCTAATTAGACCAGACAGCCGAACAACCTTCTGACGTCTTTCTGGATGACTTTCCAGATGAAGCCAGGGCTGCAAGGGCCGAGGCAAGCCACTGCGGCTGCGAGGGCCGAACCCCTCGTACAAATTTTGTGCATCGGGCCTCTAGTCCTATATAATAAAATCCTAATATGCAAATTGACTGACCAGCGGACCGATAGGTTGCTATGATGCACACTAACCACCAGGGGGCAGATGCTCAATGTAGGAGGAGCACTGCTCAGCCAGAAGCTCAAGGCTGGTGAGTGCAGTGGTGGTGGTGGGAACCTCTCCCACCTCTGGGGCAGCACTAAGGAGCAGCGAGCTGAGCAATAAGAAGCAGCTTGAAGGTGGGTGGTAAGGAGCGAGGGGTCCAGGACTGTGAGAGGGATCCCAGACTGGGAGAGGGATGTCCGACTGCTGGCTTAGGCCCGGGGGGATCATCCCCCGAGGGATCTCAGACTGCAAGAAGGCACAGGCCAGGCTGAGGGGACACCCCCCCTCAGTGCACGAATTTTGTGCACTGGGCCTCTAGTATATCTTCCTTGTTAGTTTATAACCTATTGAAAGCAGAGGCTATGTTTTTTAACTTCGGATACTCTGCAATGACCATCATGGCGCCTTGTTCATATGAGGTGCTCAAAATTTTTTGTTGTATGTTGTTCTAGGGAAGCTGTTAAGAATTTTTACCATATCACACACTCAACTTTATGGTAATCCAAGAGTGAAATTTCTCTCAGGACTTAGCCTTTATAATAGTTTGCTTTACTATAAATATTGGACAGTTTTTATTGTATGGAGCTGTATTTTTACTGTAAATCATGCAGCTCATTTGGTTTCCTCTTTACATTGAGTATTAGTAAGCCCAGAGCCATATGAATTTTTCAATTATTTTTGTCTTATTGTAATAACTAGAGTCCTGGTGCATGAAAATTCATCCCTCAGCCTGGCCTGCCCCCTCACAGTCCGGGAGCCCTCAGGGGCAGGAGGCAACCCGGTGATTAGGGGAAGGCGATGCCCCAATCACACCTCTGCTGCTGCCACTGCCAGCAGCACAAGCCTTGGCCAGCCCTGGTTACCTGAGCCTTGGGCGGCCCTGGATAGCTGGGCAGCCGCCATCCGAGGCTTGCCTGTACCTTGGGCCAGCCCTGGGGGGCTGATGGGACTGGGTAACACTGGAGGCAGGTGTGAGGCGGGGCTGAGGGGACTGGCCTCCGTCATCTTGTGGCTGTGGGTGCCGCCATCTTTGAGGGCGTGGCAATTAACATATTCCCTCCTTATTGGCTTAGGTGCCACTATCTTTGAGGGCGGGGCAGTCAATTAGCATATTCTCTCCTTATTGGCTGTGGGTGCCACCATCTTTGCGATGGCGTGAGGGTTAATTAGCATATTCCCTCTTTATTAGACAAAATAATTGCTGTTGTTTATGTAGTACGACTTGTCAGGCACTGTTATATGCTCTATACATTGTATTCTAATTTATTCTTATATCAACCCTGGTTTATTATCCCTTTTTGCAGATAAGTAAACTGAGATTGGAGAAGTTAAGTAACTTGTCCAAGGTTCCACAGCTCAAAAGTGGTAGAACATATACTTTTAATCACAGTGCTCTGCTGCCTCCCAGCATCATATTTATATTAATTCATACAGATATTACCATATTACAATACATATGTAGTACACATATAAACCAGTAAGGCATGTGTTACTTAACAGTGAGACAGAGGGGCAGGCATGTGGTTTGATAAAGGGGAGTGGGATCACTAAGATCAAAGTGATGTATCAGTGTTTAATCTCATCTCATTTCAGAGCTCACAGTAATTTTAGATCATTGCTACTCAAAGTGTGGTCAGAGACTGGTGTTAGTCCATGAAGGTCAGCTATTTATAGAAATTGAAACTAAGCATTGAGAAACTTTTATAATCATTTGAGAGTAATTTTATATGTGTTGACTTTAATAATGAAAATTTGGCTTTGTATTTTATATCCTCTTCAAATTTAATTTTTGGTAACTCATTTAATTGAATTTTACAGAAGTTTCAGTCTTTAAAGGTTTAGAAATTTTTTTAAAAAGTGGTTCTTAACATAGTTTGAGAAGCACTTTGTAGGAACAGCTTTCCAAGTTTTTAAACTATTGTTTGTCTAAAAAAGAGAAGACATTATCTGCAGCTTGAAATTACGTTCTATTTTGTACCTGTTTCTGAATATGAATTACAAATTCATATATTTTATTACTTTGTCAGTTTCTTGGTTCTTTGAGAAGAAATCCTAAATTGAATGGACTTTTTGGGGTCAAGGGAATTTTTTATTTTTTTCTTATACTTGGTACTTTTCTCCAGAATGACACATTTTAATTAAGTTCTTGATCCAAGATAATAGTGTGAGGAACTTGTCAATCACCCATAGTTACAATCTCTTTTCTTGACTTGTAAAAATAGCTAATAAGGCAATTTGAATTTTTTGAATATGCATACTGTTCCCTGGAATAATATGAAAGTAAAAAAGATAACAGCAACAACAAAACATTGCTGATGATGCCAGATTTTCCTGTTTAAGGAAAGCAAAGGTAGCTTCAGGTGATATTTGCAAAATTAAAATCAGTTTTTAATTTTGATTTTTCTTTTTGGGTGGGTTGTGACATCCCCTTCTCTAATATAATATGTTTTAAAATAGTTTTATCCAAAGTTACAGACCTTAACAGGATTATTCAATATCATACAATCACTATCTCCTCTTTAAAATAATCTTTCTGGTGATCCTCTAAGGCAGTGGTTCTCAACCTTTCTAATGCCGCGACCCTTTAATACAGTTCCTCATGTTGTGGTGACACCCAACCATAAAATTATTTTTGTTGCTACTTCATAACTGTAATTTTACTACTGTTATGAATTGTAATGTAAATATCTGTGTTTTCTGATGGTCTTAGGTGACGCTGCTAGCGGTTCTCAACCTGTTTGTCGTGACCCACAGGTTGAGAACCGCTGCTGTAGAGCCTAAGACCATCGGAAAACACAGATTATTTACATTACAATTCATAACAGTAGCAAAATTACAGTTATGAAGTAGCAATGAAAATACTTTTATGGTTGGGGGTCACCACAACATGAGGAACTGTATTAAAGGGTCGCGGCATTAGAAAGGTTGAGAACCACTGCTCTCAGGTATTGTTTGATAAGGAATCCCTACCTATCTTTTGTATTTTTAAAAGCTGGCTTTCAAATAAAGAAATGGGATAAGGATATGAACAGGCATTTCAAAGAGAAAGAAACTTAAAAGTCCCAAAATGTTCAACCTCACTGACTCAAAATTGCAGATACCATTTTCACAGGATCTAGAGATCCTATTGGGTAGAAAAAATGGGTACCCTTATGTGCTGCTAGTAGCTCTGCAAATTGGTGAAGCCAGTGGTCAGCAAACCGGGGCTCGCGAGCCACATGCAGCTCTTTGGCCCTTTGAGTGTGGCTCTTCCACAAAATACCACGGCCTGGGCAAGTCTATTTTGAAGAAGTGGCGTTAGAAGAAGTTTAAGTTTAAAAAATTTGGCTCTCAAAAGAAATTTCAATGATTGTACTGTTGATATTTGGCTCTGTTGACTAATGAGTTTACCGACCACTGGGTTAAGCCTTTCTGAGGGTAATTTCACAGAACTCATCAGACACAAAAAAATGCACTGTCTCTTTACTAAGCCATTCCACTTTGAGGAATTTATTCTAAGGAAAAAACAAAGGATACACTCTTAGATTTAGAAAACAGTGGCATACTTTGTAGCATCAAAAAGGAAGTTGCAGAAATATATCTGTATATATTAAGAGAAGGAAATAGATTACCAAAACTCTATATGGTATAATTACATTTTTGTAAATATATTTGTCCAAATCTATGTGTAGGGAATAGAAAATGTCTGAAGGATATATATATATATATATATATATATATATATATATATATATTGCTCTTTCTTAAAGTACTAAAAGTGTTTATATAATTTTTGCACATATGGATTTTTAAATTTCTTTCTTATAGCGAGCATGCTTTCAGACCTCTTTGTTGAATATTTGGACTCCATTTTAAAATGTACAGAATGGTACAGGAAGAAAGGAAACCCAGTAATCAACAGGATGTCGCCATTCTCCAGGTCCTTTTCTGAAGGTTCACCAGGAGCTTGTTTTTCTTTCAGAGCTGGTTCTTGAAAGCTGTGTTTGCGTTTTTCTTCTTCTTTTTTTTCTGTGACAAATGCCTATCATTTTCTAAACAAGAAAGCTTATGTCCCAGTTAGGTGTGTGGAGTTCTTTTCATTCACTTTCAGCCCTGTTGTGTTAATACTGAATAAGCAGAGACAGCCTGACTGGTGGTGAAAGATGGTAAGCCAGCCTCAGGGCTTTTTCTGGTCAGCCCTAAACCTCTGATTGCCACGTTTTCCTAATTTCCCATTTCCAGGGCATCACTCGAGTGACCTTGTTTGCTGAATATGATGCTCTGACTCTCCAAGATTTTCACATGCATTTGGAAATGGGCGGTCGAGCGATTGTTTACAGGACTCCAAATGAACTGTGCACTCACAGCAAGTTTGATAAACACACATTTCCTCCTTTTATCAGTGAGATTGCAGAATGTGAAGTATGAGTTTCCAGTTTTACTCATTCCCCTCAACCCTTTTCCTGTTTAAAAACTTCTACATACTAATTGGATTCTGACCTGCCCCTGTTTTTTATTCTGCTTAGTGATAGTTGACGGCTTATTCTAATACCTACCTAGCAAGGTTTGGCAGTCCTTCAAAAATAAACTTTCCATGTACTCAACTTAAAGGAGATTCATCCCAAGGAATGTAATGTGAGCACTAATTAACAGTAATGACTGCTAATCACTTTGCTTTTTATACTCCTTTAGGAGCACTGCTATTATCCAATGTAGTTAAGTAAAATGCTTGTATATGAATCAACAATGCTGAATCTTTTTAGCAGATATTGCTTACAATCAAGCTTTGCATAAATTAGAGTTAACTAAAATTGATTTTAATATGCTGTTTCTTTCTACAATAGTAAACTAAAATATCTAGTTAAGTATACTGAATATTAAAAAGACATTACCTGATTTTTGTTTTTTGGGTTTTTTTGTTTGTTTGTTTTTGTTGTGTTGGTTTTTTTGGGTTTTTTTTTTGGCAAACATCCTTATGGAAGATGAAAAGCAGTATTGCAAATAAATTTTCTCACAGTTCAAGACATTTTCTCTTAGATTTCTTTGAAATTGCATGTAACATACTCTTCATAGTCACAGCAGCACTTTGATTCTGCTGTAAGCATTTTATCAGATCAGTGAAAAGCAATAGGCTTATGTTTAATTTTTCTGAATTTGTGCCTTTACTTCCTAGAGAATCTTACAGTTTCTTTAAGTTATATAGTCCGTTTATATAAACTTGGTTCATAAGATTGTGTATTCAGTGTTCATTAAAAATGGTTGTTTTGTTAAGTTTAGTGTATATTAGACTATAATGGTCTAATAATAAAAGCTTTCTGTTTATTTACATGCATTCAACATACCTACAAACTGCCTTGCCTCAGGAGACTAAGCAAAACTCCCAAATTAATAATTTAAGGAACTGATACTCAAGTAGCATTTTGGTTACATTAATAAGTGAAAGCCTTAGAGTCAGTGATGGCCACTTTAACAATGCATTACTTTTGCCTTTTATTGGTTGAAAATAACATGTTAAACTGGGGCTTTTATAATAAAATGAAATCTACATGCCATCTGAAGCCCCTTGTCCTCTTTTTGATTTATAAGTAGGCTAATGTATTGTTGAAGAATTTTTTTTAATACTTGCACAATTCTGCACTTTAATTTCAGAGAAGGTGTTAATCTCTCTGGAAGTTTGAGAGTGACAAAATGAGTTGTATACAGTTTTCTTAGGGAATTTGGGATTCTTTATTGGAGGCCTTAGTTTTCTGATGATACCTGTATTGATGGTGATTTATCTAACATGTGATGTCGTATTATGGTTTGATGTACATCAATGGAGTATACTGCTTTCTCATTTTACATATTATCTCTAGTTTCCTAGTCATGATGTTGTAATTTTTATGGGAAAGATTAAGATTAATGTTTCTACAGAAGTGTGGCAGTTTCAGACATTATTTTTAAATTACCAAAATAAAATAATTTAATTTTCCTTTTAGTTTTGTATTATTTGTAGTGTCAGAAATTTAAAATTTTGGTGAATAAATAAATGGAAAAAGTTAAATGGTAGTTGTTTAATAGGAAGCCTTATATTTTATATACTAGTCTTATACATTACAAACGTATTAAAAACCCTTTGGCTCTACTTAATTGAATTTAGTTTCAAAGAATTGTAACAGGAATTCTGTGAGAGAACAGAAAATATATGAAAGCTTAATTGAATGCTATTCATATGTACTTATAAGATTTGTGAGTAACTTATTTATTTTATATCTCAGTACTATTGCACAATATCACAAAATGCATGTTTAAGAGGGAAAACTCCTTTTTCTATTTTGCTTTGAGTTCGAGTTTTTATGTAATAAAATTAAATTTAAAAAGGTGAAGATTTCAGTTTTGATCCTTTTTTGTGTTTTTGTTTTGTTTTGTTTTGTTTTTATGTAGTATGTTTACTTTCATGTGAGAATGATTGATCTGTAGCTGCTATTTTACCCAAACAGGGGACAAATGGAATTGGCCTTTTAGACAAAAGTATGCAAACAGACTGCATTCTTTCTGCTGATAGAATTATGGAAGGACTGCATGAGGTGCCACATTCATTTTGCTATTGATTGTGAAGAGGATTCTGCACTGGGGTGCTGTTTCTATTGGATAAGGAGGTGCTATGATTAGTTACCTTTCTCATGAAAGCACTACAAAGGGAAATGCAAAATGTGTGCAGTGCAGTGTTCTCAATTTGACAGTTGTTTTTGTTAAGTCTTTTTTTTTTTTTTTTTTGCCCCATTGAAGTCCAGCCTATTTTAGAAAAACATACATTTTGTTTTTTCCCCTTATATTAGACCAGTAGATTTCCATGCATTTTTGATCCTTTAAAGAAATTACACATTACCAACAGTTTTTCTAGCTTCTATTGTAAAGCTTCAAAGCTGATGCAACAGTGCCCTCTATAGTCTTTTAGAGAACAGTAGTTTAAGGTAGAGGATTTGGAATATTCAGGTAAGAAGCAGGATGTTTAAATTTAATTTTTGCCCAGACAAGAGACTCCTTTTTCCTAAGTAGACATTCTTGTTTTTCACTAGCGGCTTTACTTTAAACAAAGGGAACAAAAGACCATTCGGAGTTTTCATTTAGAATTATTGGTTACCTCTTGTTGTTACCCAGTGGTAAATCTCAAGTTTTATCAGACATTCATCAGAGTAATTTGAGATAGAGGAATCTTGCAAGCTGTACTGTCTCTTCGTGAAATATCTTTTTGAAGTTGAGTTCCAATAGGAGTATTTTTTTAAAAATAATTTAGTTTCTTTGTACTCCTTTCTTCTATTTAATTAGAGCCTGAGAAGACTGCCTAGAACTTAACTTTTACTTGTTCCTGAATTGTGTAGCCCAGGCTTTATACATGACATTATTTAAATTCAAACCAAGGGAGTCACACAATGACTAGCATATTTGCCATTCATTAGCATTGATTTAAATTTTAGATTTTCCTTCCTCCTTTTTTTGGTTACCTTTTTTTGGTTACCTTTTTTATTGTATGTGTTGATAGCTAAATTTTTTGTTGTAAAACACAACTTTATATGAAGATATTAGGTGATAATAAAAGCAGACATCATATTTAGCTGTGATTAGAAGAGAAAATTGCATGAGCTAAGTTTATTTTGCTTCTAAAAGATTTTAGTAAAAAAAGCATGAACCCAGATCTTAGCTTCTCCATGTACTCACTATGTAATATTGAACACATTTCTTAATCTCTGAGCCTGCTTTCTCATCCTCAAAATGGGAGCTAAAAATAGCTCATCTTTTGAGGTTTTGGTGAGGGATTACAGATAATGTATATAAATTGGCCAAGTCATTATACATGCTCAAATGGCAATTTTATGCCAAAAATCACAATGTGAAGGTAAGTAAAGGGTTTTTGTTTTTTTTTGTTTTTTGGTGTGTGTGTGTTGTGTTTTTTTTGTTTGTTTGTTTGTTTTTTATAGGAAAGTTTCAATGTAAATCTAGAACACATTAATGCATTTTAGATTCTTAAAAATTTCTATATCCTAACTTTTGATGATGTATATGAATCTGAAAGCCAGCATGGCATTTCTTGGTGATGTGGACTGACAAAGTAAGATGTACATTAACTTTCAATTCCTTACAGACCTCATTCCGAAACTTCTGAAATAGGCCATGTTTATAAACTTAACTTTGGTAGACAGACATTTACCCACAAACCAATATTTGGCAACATGTGAAAACTGATAATAAATGAAACTCAAAAATAAAGGAGTCTTTTATTTTTTTCTCTTAGTGTATCTGGAAACACTTAGGATGCTTTTCATTTACTAGTGTTCTTAATAGTAATTTAGAAGCCTTATTTTTCACCCAGCTATAAAAAGACTGATAATTAAAAATAGACCAAAGTGGAGCTTTTCTGGTAGAAGTGGAGGTGGGGGTCTAATGTTCCTCCCCTTCAAAGGAACAAGCTTAAAAACCTGTTAATATTATACCATATATGTGTGTGTGCAAAGGCTTTGTTCTTCTTTGGTTTGGATTCAAAGCACCTAATTCTATGCCTGGCACATAAATGCTCAATTAATTAATGTGTGCTGAAATAAAATATTTTTGAACATCAGGCTTTCTCTTATATGTATTAAAGTGTACAGTTAATATGACAGTAGAATATTACAGTAATTGTTTCTTTGTGAACCATTTAAAACAAGCACACTTTCAGTTTAATTCATCAATTTATTATTTAAAAGTCAACCAGATTGTTACAACTACAAATAATAATGGGAAATTAATAAAAAATTTAGAACTTGTTTTCAAGATAATTAAAAGATGTTGTATTATATAATAATGTATTTAGGTAAAGATTCAGACACTTCAGATGACCTGATGATAAAAATAATCTTGCACAGAGAACTTATGGATTGAATTTCCCAACATTCAGTAAAGTACCGTTTTTCTCACAGAGTTCTTATTTGTGCTTCATATTGATTTTGAATAACCTTGAATTTAATATTATAATAAACCACATACTGTTTTTAGTATATCACTTGGGTTAAAATTGAGAACTGCAAAAATGTCTTTTTTTATCGTTATAAAGAAGGAACCAATGTTTGAAGCTGATAAATGAATAGGCTCTTAGTAGTAAACTGAATGTGGTAGTTCTTTTTAAAATAAGGACCAGTTGCAGTAAGCAACATATTTAAAGTTAAATTTTGGTTTACAAGACTGACAAGATGCTGTCTACCAAAACAAAAAGAATAATATATTTTTCTTTGCAGTGAAAGTACCAAATTAAGAATCTGCTTAATTAAAATAATGATAAATGTAGATTACATTACTGAAGATAGTGAAATACAGCTGCTCTGTCTAGTGAGAGCCTGCATAATTTACCAAGACTGTACAAAGAAGCAATGAAGCAGCCACTGCAGACTGTTAGAGGAAATGTCCTGTTTATTCTACATACATTTCTTTTTTTAATTAAAATGTCAATGATAGTTTTATAGCAGTCCTCAAAAAAATCCTTTAAATTTCTTCAAGGTAGTAGAATATAAGATGAGATCATTACTACTAGTGAATGAAACAGATTAAACCTGAGGAAAAAATAGTATCATTTTTATTAATTCAGTTTTCTTTATTATGAGTTGATATTTAAATATGTGATGATATTTAATTTTTACATGAGTTTTGCATGACAGAAATGGGGCAAAATCTTTGAATATACATTTTATTTAAAAATCTTTTGGAGTCCCAAATCTTTTGGGTAGAGCTTTAAGTAGTATTGCATACAAATAAAGATGTGGATATGCATCCTGTGGAATTCTCAAGGTGGGGCAGACAGCTCTGGGTATATTAGGATTATCTGGTAGTATTTCCTCCTCAGCTACATCACTGGGCTGTGATGAGGTCTAATATGTTGCCAGTGTCAGTGTCTAGAGACCAAAAAGAGGTTGAGGTACCAGTTACACTGTATATTTTAATTTTTTACTTTAATGATGACTAATGATATCTTCATAATTATGTATATTTAAGAAAAACAATATTGTGTGTGGCAAGATATGTTGGTGGTTGTTTGTTTGTTTGTTTCTTTGTTTTGCCTCCGAAGGATAAGTGTGGACTCTGGAGTGAGACTTGTCTGCATTCTAGGCTCTGCCACATGATAGCTGTATGACCTTGGTTTAGTCAACTTCTCTACACTTTAGCTTTCACAATTGTACATTGGACTAGTGGTAATCCTATCTAAAAAAGAGGGAATATGTTAATTGACCCTCACCTTTGCAAAAGATGGCAGTGCCCACAGCCAATAAGGAGAGAATATGCTAATTGACTGCCCCACCCTCAAAGATGGCAGTGCCCACAGCCAATAAGGAGGGAATATGCTAATTGACTGTCACACCCTCAAAGATGGCGGTGCCCACAGCCACAAAATGGCGGCACCCAGTCCCCTCAGCCCAGCCGAGGCGGCAGGCATGTGGCATAGTCAGGCCCGCCCCAGGCAGGTCCAGCCGCTCCGTGCGCCTACCTCCAGAGTCCCCCAGTCTCCTCTGCCCTGCAGCCCCTCAGGGCTGCCCAGAGACACAGGCAAGCCTCAGATGGCAGCTGCCGAGCCGTCCATGGCCGCCCTAGGCTCAGGTAACCAGGGCTGGCCGAGGCTTGCTCTGCCAGCAGGGGCAGCAGCAGAGGTGTGATGGGGGCATCGCCTTCCCTGATCACCGGGTCACCTCCTGCCCGGAGAGCTCCTGGACTGTGAGAGGGGGCAGGCCGGGCTGAGGGACCTCCCTGACTGCATGAATTTTTATGCACCGGGCGTCTAGTACCTACATAATAGGGTAGTCTTGAGCATTTAAGAGCAAAATCCATGTAAAATAGATAATAAAGGAAGCCTTAATAAATGTTAAATATTATTTTATTGTTATTGTTATTATTTGACACTAGATATAACATTTCTCTTGCATTGGAGCAATAGGGCATTGTTCATACTTAACTAAGTTAATAAAATCAGTGCTTTCTGTCATGATTTATCCGTTGACCTAGTTGTAGATAAGTTGACCATGCCCTCTGTGTCTTAAGGCTTACTGTGGTAGAAATTCTGCTGCTCCCTATTTTGTCTTTGACTGTCTTTTCTCATAGTGCTTCATGTACTAGTTTCTATGGCATTTTGGTGAATGTGATGTCAAAGTTCATGCATTCAATATATATGTTTTGGACTACCCTTACTTGATACCAGATTTAATGGAATATTTTCCAGGGTTCAGTTTTCTGAAGGGTCTTTCAAGTGCCCACTTATTAAAAACTTCTCAACTATGAAAGCTTCATAGGCAGAAAATGTACACATCATTAAGAATTTGAAAAATTTATATGTGAAAGTAATATGAAGAGAAACTTCTTCAGATGATTTTATCCGATATGCTTTTTTAGAGCTTCAATGAAATGATAAATGCAAGAGGCACAAAGATAAGTCACACACTATGTAACCATTATTCATAAAGTTTACACATTCAGTTTGAGTTGTAGAATGTTAACATAACATTTTATTTCCTCATAATTTGTTTCAGGCTTTTTTGTTGTTGTTGCTAGAGATGTAAATAATTAAGGCACAGTGCCTTTCTCAAGGACTTAGTTAGCATTTGAGTTTTAAGGGAGTAAGTTACTGCTATGTATTCATCAAAATGATTATTTTTGATAAACACTTAGCTCTTGTAAAAACATTTCATATTTCTTTTAGTGTACCTCTTTGTTCTGACTTGTCATTTATCCTTCCTTGTCTGACCTTTATCACTGAGTTTCTCCTAAAAATTCTGTGGTCCTTAAAGGTTCAGTATTACTCTAGCTGTGCCTGTTTGGGAATTACACTTATGATTCTTGAGTTAGCTTTAATTTTGATTAATACCTTTAAATAATTTATCAGTTATTTTTAACCAATTTAGTCTTAGACTTTATAAGTTTCTTCCCTATCCTGGTCCTCCCCAATAAAAAGTAGATAATTTTATATTTATTTCCTTTTTAATGTTTCACCACAGTACTACTATAAGGTGTTTGACAAAGTGAATCTTGGTTTCTCCTGCACGCTATTGTATATACAGTTTCATATATTAGGTAAAACTAATCTAGTTTGTGAAGATTTTACAAGTTTTAAGATGCCAAACTTATGTTGATAATTTCTCCTTTATGATTAATTGATAACTGATTTTCTACTGCATGTAAATCACTGCATTCACTGAATTCCTGATTTTGTATGACAGATTTAGTGTGACTACTCTTTGCCCCATGTTTTTATTGACTTGGAATCAATTGATCAGTTAGGCAATCTGGAATGGAAATGATTATGAAGCATTTACAATCAAGCAAAGTTAAGGGAAAATATAGTAAGTTACAACTTACAATTACTAATTACTAGTAACATAGTAGCTAAAATATTGTTTTATAAAAGACATAGCTTGTGAATTATACAGTACTAGAGGCCCGATGCATGAAGATTCATGCAAGTATGGGCCTTCCTTCACCTAGCTGCCTGCAGCGCCTTCGCTCTGGCCAGAGCCACCTTTCCACCATCCCATGCTGCCCAGAGGCCCCCAGGCAATTAACCCACCATCTTTGTTGGGTTAATTTACATACTCACTCCTGATAGGCTGGTGGGTGTCGTGAAGGTACAGTCAATTAGCATGTTACTCTTTTATTAGGTAGATTTAAGTACATAGTGTTCATTATCTAAACAGTTTAAAATGTGTTTTAACTAAGTTTAACAAAAGCAAAGAAAAAAGCAGTCATTATAGCTATCAATTTTGTAGAAAACAAAATAAGGATCTATAAATTTTGTTCTGTTATGATTTGATAGTAACTAGTTTCTTTATATTTAACCTAAGACTTGGAATAGCCATCCTCAAACTAAGTGTTCTTATAATTTATTTTCATAACTTATTTGCTGCAATTATTTGATACTTTTGCACAGTAAAAATAACATTGGCATTGCTTTCTTTATCTAGTTATTAGATTCTAATAGACCTGATTTTTCTGCACTTTTATTTCATTTTTTGTTGTTTTTATGCTTAACTATGTGATTTTTTAAAAGCTACCTGTTGTCTCTTATGTAGTCCTAAGAAAGAGTTTTTTTTTCTTCTGAGACTAAGTTCCTCATACTCCTCTTGCAGACACACACAATTTCTTTATTTCGTGAAGTACCTTTACCATAAACTTGAAGGGTTTTTATATTGTTCTTCTTGTCTTATTTTTATCTAAATTATTTAATTTTCTTTGATACTTATAACAATTGTGTTTTTAAGTTAAAGAAAAAATATAACATATATGAAGATCTTACTTAAAATTCAGTCATTCAGAATTAACATTTTGACATTTTTCACATATATTTAACACACATACATAGACATACACGTGTATGTGTGTAATCTTTCGTGTATATAACTTTGTATACTGCTTTTTTAACTTTAAATATCAGGAGCATTTTCCCATGCCATGAAAACCTCATTATGAACATAATTTAATGGCTACTTAATATTCCATCATGTGGCTGTATGATGATTTCCTTGATGATTTCTTACTTTTGTAAATTAGGTTGAATCTAATTTTTACTGTAAATAATAGCACTTTGATATGGGTACATCAATTATTGTCTACATTTTTGAAAATTAATTCCTTAAGATAGGTTTTTAGACTTAGAAGTAGTGGATCAAAGTACCTAATTATTTGTAAGGCCATGGATACATATTACCTAATTGATTTCCATAAATAACACCTGTTTAAACATGCATTATTTGTATTGTGAAATTCTCAGTCTTTGTTTAATGTATATGAAACTCAACTTGGAATTTTGTTTTTATACTTTCTGGCATTTGGTGAGTATAAGCTGGGAGTAGCATTCTGCCCATCTTTGACTGCATTTCACTCTTGGAAAAATGCCAAAGAGATATGTAGTAGGGCAGCTTAGACATGTAACTCAAAGCATAGGGTGATTTTCTTCTCTATTATTGTGAAAAGTCAGTTTCCAGTGATCTAATGGGGCTACCTGTAATAGATAGCCACCTGCAAAGAGGGCAGATACTGTATGCTAATGTGCCATGTGTATGAACACAGATGCAGTTATAGATACATATGTTTGTTCATTTTTAACAGCTATAGATGCAATGTTATTTGCAATTCATTTTTTTGGATAGGTTCTATTTTCTGAATAGCCATACCGTGTTCTCCTCCTGGATATCAACTAGTGTATTTTATATTGGCATTATTAAGTTTAGCAGTATTAGGAAATTATTTCCAATTTTCTCTCATCAAATAAATAATGATGGAGATTATAGTAGAGTCATTATTTGGGGAATATATATATT
Organism: Corynorhinus townsendii; assembly: GCA_026230045.1. Lineage (NCBI taxonomy): Eukaryota > Metazoa > Chordata > Mammalia > Chiroptera > Vespertilionidae > Corynorhinus > Corynorhinus townsendii. The sequence goes on along the minus strand of JAPDVU010000001.1, from coordinate 162,792,381 downwards.
TAATATATTTTTATTGATTTCAGAGAGGAAGGGAAAGGGAGAGAGAGATAGAAACATCAATGATGAGAGAGAATCATTGATTGCTGCTTCCTGCATGCCCCCTACTGGGAATCGAGCCAGCAACCTGGGCATGTGCCCTTGATCTGAATTGAACCTGGGACTTTTCAGTCCACAGGCTGACGCTCTATCCGTTGAATCAAATCAGCTAGGGCTGGGGTATATATTTTAAATATCAAATGTAACATTTTTAGACTCTACAAATAATACTCTAGTCAGTGGTTGGCAAACTGTGGCTCGTGAGCCACATGCGGCTCTTCCACAAAATACCATGGCCTGGGCAAGTCTATTTTGAAGAAGTGGCGTTAGAAGAAGTTTAAGTTTGAAAAATTTGGCTCTCAAAAGAAATTTCAGTGGTTGTACTGTTGATATTTAGCTCTGTTGACTAATGAGTTTGCTGACCACTGCTCTAGGTTTAAGCTGCAATTTTATGTCTACTAACTACCTCATAGAAAGTACCTTATGCTTCTCTCTCTCTCTCTTTTTTTATTACCTTGTATTAGTGTTGGCTATTTTTACTATGCCATTAAAAAAAACAACAACTATAATGCTGCTGTTTTGAATTTAGTGAACTATTTAGTAAAATAATAACAATACTAATAGTGCTATAATAATAGTAAGTTCATTTGTAAGAATAAAACAAGTAATATTTATTTTATGGTAATTTTTACTAAATTGTTATTTAGAATTTGGAAAAAATAATAGATTATCTTTTTAATATTATAACTACCTTTTGTTGATTTCCTTACTTTCTCCAAACTAATTAGAAAATCATGGTTTCTGTAACATATTTGATTTTTAATCCTCTTTTTTAATCTTTGGTAGTTTCTTATCAGTGATATGAAAATGTTCCCACCATACTGGCTTTGGCATGTGTGTGTTAAAGAGGAAGTGTATGGGGGTGCTGTTAAGAGTGGGTATTGCCGTTCTTCTCCTAGCTCCTAAGAACTCACTTTGTTTTTTCTGCTTTTCAGCTCTAAGCACATCTATATATATATACATACCATGCACACTTTTATGGTTACATTCTCTCTATTCTTTTTCTTCATTCTCATTCTAGCTTCACTTTTCCTCTTTCATCTCTCACTTGCACCTGTGCTTGCACATACATGAATTTTCAGGTGTTAAAATAAAGATTGCAGGACCTAGGCCTAATTTAATGGCTGAAGTTTTACTCACATTTATTCCCTTTCTCTTTTATTATTTAAATTGTGCTTATCTGTAATATTTATGTGGTTTTTTTAATCAGTACAAAATGTTCTATCCTTTACTGTTTCATGTCTCTTACTAAGATTGAATGGTGGAACCAGAAAAACTCTTAGATCAGAGCGCCTTGAACTTCAGTGTGCATGATCATCAGGGCATATTATTCGAAACTAGAGGTCTAGTACACAAATTCATGCACCAGTGAGGTCCCTCGGCCTAGCCTGCAGGATCATGCCGAAATTGGCGCTCCAAAATCCACTGAGGGGTCCCAGATTTTGAGAGTGTTCAGGCCAGACTGAGGGACCCCACCGGTGCATGATGGGGGCCAGGAGGTTAGCCAGTAGGGGAGAGACGGCAGCAGGGCCCAGGGCATGTCCAGCCTATCTCACTCAGTCCTGATCGGCCGGACTCCAGCAGCAAGCTAACCTACCAGTCGGAGTGTCTGCCCTCTGGTGCTCAGTGCATGTAATAGCGACCGGTTGACTGTCTGCTGCCTGGTGGTCAGTGCACATCATAGCGAGCAGTTGAGTGGCCTTAGCATTTCATTAGTATACTAGAGGCCTGGTGCACGAAATTTGTGCATGGAGGGGGGAGGGTGTCCCTCAGCCCAGCCTGCACTTTCTCCAATATGGGACCCCTTGAGGAATGTCTGACTGCCCGTTTAGGCCCGATCCTGGTGAGATCGGGCCTAAACGGGCAGTTGGACATCCCTGTCACAATCCAGGACTGCTGGCTCCCAACCACTCACCTGCCTGCCTGATTGCCCCTAACCGCTTCTGCCTGCCAGCCTGATCACCCACTAACCACTCCCCTGCCAGCCTGATCGACACCTAACTGCTCCCCTACCGAACCAATTGCCCCTAACTGTCCTCCCCTGCAGGCCTGGTTGCCCCCAGCTGCCCTCCCCTACTGGTCCAGTCACCCCTAACTGCCCACCCTTGCCAGCCTGGGTGCCTCTAACTGCCCTCCCCTGCAGGCCTGGTTGCCCCTAACTGTCCTCCCCTGCCACCCTGATTGCCCCTAACTGCCCTCCCCTGCCGGCCTGGTCCCCCCCAACTGCCCTTCCCTGTAGACCTTGTTCCCCTCAACTGCCCTCCCCTGCAGGCCTGGTTGCCCCAGACTGCCCTCCCCTGTCGGCCCGGTCACTCCCACCTGCCCTCCCCTGCTGGCCTGGTAGCCCCCAACTCCCATCCTCTGCCAGCCTCGTCCCTCCCAACTACCCTCCCCTGCAGGCCTGGTCTCCCCCAACTGCCCTCCCCTGCAGGCTTGGATCCCCCCCCCACAACTGCCCTCCCCTGCTTGTCTGGTGGCCCCCAACTGCCCTTCTCTGCAGGCCTGGTTTCCCCCAACTGCCCTTCCCTGCAGGCCTGGTCCCCCCCAAATGCCCTCCCCTGCAGGCCTGGTCGCCACCAACTGCCCTCTGCCAGCCCGGTCACCCCTAACTGGCCTCTCCTGCAGGCCTGATCACCCCCAACTGCCCTCCCTTGCAGGCCTGGTCCCTCCCAACTGTCCTTCCTTGCTGGCCTGATTGCCCACAACTGCCCTCGCCTGATCGCCCACAATTGCCTTCCCTGCTGGCCATCTTGTGTCCACATGAGGGTGGCCATCTTTGTCCACATGGAGGTGGCCATCTTGTGTCCACATTGGGGCAGCCATCTTTGACCACATGGGGGTGGCCATCTTGTGTGTTGGAGTGATGGTCAATTTGCATATTACCTCTTTATTATATAGGATTGCTTTGATTGGTTGAATGAACAGCTGGACTACTGGACACTTAGCATTAGGCTTTTATGATATAGGATTCAAGGTCTGATTCAGTTGTTCTGGGTGGAGCCTGAGATTTTTTTAAACATGTGCCCAAGTGAAGCTAGTCTGTTGGTCTGAGGCCACACTTGAAGTAGTGAGTTTTTAGATTCTGGTTGCCTGCTGAGAGCATCATTTATTTTAGAACAGGGATATGTTAATTTAAAGCCAGTTTCCTTGCAAATTAGCTGTAAGAGTCTTAATATCTATAGGGATGAGGGGGTTACATTTTCTTTTAAAACATAATTTACCATGTTTCTACAGTTGTTCTCGATTTTAGGAAATGGTAACGCATTTTAATTTAAAAGATCTACGAGTATTAGATCTTCTGTGATGCTTCCCTGTACAGCTTCCCTAATCTGGTTTGCGACTAGTGTAGATTAATGATGACATACATTAACGTTTATTTTTGGTGATTTGATTTTATTATATATCATCTCCCACTGATAATTGAAAAACTTTTCTGCTGGGAGTTTTGAGAGTGAAGGATGAGAGGTGGGGAATTGGGAGCAGGAATGGAGGCTGTGGTATAAATGAGAATTAGGTTACTGCAGAGAAATGCTTTTACTCTTTCTCATCATGGGCAACTGGGTTGAAATGCTTTACCTGTTGAAAGTGAGAAAATTACCTAATACATATGCAGGAATTGTTCCCATTATGCCTTTAATAAGATGTCTTTTATGTACCTTAAATAAAGAGAGCCACATGGTTTGCTGTACAAAAACAGGCAGCTTCTAGCTATAAGAATGTATCAGAACCTGCAGCAGTTATTAGAAGATGAACTGGTTTTAGAAAACAGATGGTGTGGCCAAGTTCTGCAGGTTGGCCTATTACTTGGAGTGCAACAGTCAAATGTGACCATTGTCAAAACTCCTGAATCTTTAAACATGTCATTGTAAAGTATCTTGGTTGACAACATTGTTGAGAAAAAATAATCAAATTATCTAATACTAGAGGCCCGATGCACGAAATTTGTGCAAGAGTAGGCCTATCTTCCCCCAGCTGCCAGCACCGGCTTCCCTCTGGCACCCGGGACCCAAGCTTCCCTCCGGCCACCAGCAGGCACCCGGGACCTGGGCTTCCCTCACAACCTTGGCTTCATCCAGAAGTTCGTCTGGAAGGATGTCCAGAAATACATGTGGTCTAATTAGCATATTACACTTTTATTATTATAGATGGTTGGTTCCTGAGATGGCAGAAGCCACTTACTCTATTATAAATTCAAAGAAAGGTGGGAAGCCTTTCCCTTGTCAGTAAGCATTGTGCTTGAAAATTAATTGTATTTTAATTTATGACAAAGAAAATTCAATTTAGCATGGATTTTACTTTTTTAAACCTTTTAAAATACTATTTATATATATAAAAGGCTAATATGCTAAGTGCCCATTCAACTGGTGACTACAGCGTGCACTGACCACCAGGGGGCAGGAGCTGCTGTGATGTGCACTGGCCATTTACAGAAAAACGGCACCGCGGACCTGGTGCCCACAAAGCAACACTTGACTTCCCCCAAATGGGACACAGGCCCTGCCACCCCCCCGGAGTGACACCCCATCAAATCGCATCCAACGCTGCCCAGACCCCATGGCGCAAAATGTGGCCCACAGCCCAGCCCAGCCCAGAAACATGACTGTGGGTGCCAGGTAATGCATCACATAGCAACGCCTGACTTTCTCTCCCTAGCGACTAGCCTCCTCGGAGTTTTTCAGCCCAGGAACTTGACTTTCTTTATAGCCAGGTGGAAACATTTTACATTTTAACCAAATGTCTTTGAAGTTTCCCCGTGCCTCATCTCATTTGATCCTCACAGAAGTCCTGGAGTAGGTACATAGGAGATTTGGTGGAATCCTATTTTCTTTTCATTAGCCAGAAAATGGAGAATTAGAAAGCTTAGAAACTTGACCCGACTGAAAAGAAGTAAGAAATGGTGGACCTTTAAAATGACTTCAGGTTTTCTCTGTGCAGAATATACTCAAACACTGCTGCAGTTAAATATTTTACTCTTTGTTCTCCCTGTGTGATCTACAATAATAATCTGCTTCGTGTTGATATTTACTGATGTATTGCTGACAATTACCTGAAAGAGAAGTTGGGGTGCTTCACTCAGCTGGAAAAAGTTTAGCTCCATCAGAAAGCAGGTCTAATTAAGCGAGTTTATCTATATATATATATATAAAAGGCTAAATTGACTTGCGCATGCATGATACATATAAAGCTCTTGCTGGTGCCAATCACACACTTGTGTTTCGATCTGTCATTGTCGATTATGAATTTGGTTGACACTTCTATTATAAAGAGTGAATAGCGATATTAAAATATTTCTTCTAATTAATTTCCTTTGAATTCGTGCACCAGGCCACTAGTTATTTTATAACTAGTTATATTATATTCGGAATCTTATTTGTCTGTGTACTATTTTCAATGAATATAGATTGTCCTTTCTTTAGTAAGCCCACATTTTAAAAGCTTATGTTTTGCCATAATACAGTAGAATTATTTGTGGTAATGTTACAAGTCTCTAAACTGCATGAACATTATCCTGCTGCTTTATTGTTTTATAATGTAAAAGTAAATGCAAGCATTAAGAAATGTGCAGTGCTGTCAGGCTCCTTCAGGATTTAAGAAAATTGCCCCAACTATCGAAGAACCGAAAATTAATCTCTCAGGTCGCAAAGAGCAGTTGTTATAATAATGCCTAGCATTTTGCTTTCTCTTTTCTCTAACTATGATGGTGATTTGAGTCAATGCTGAAGAAACTGAGATTTTATTTGATTTTATCAAACTGCTATTGCCTTCTAAGAATTACATATAAAACAGCATGGTTAAAAAAAGGAAGAAAATAGAGGACTCATTTTAACTCTGGAAACGCCTGAATCATAAATCTGTTTTTGTAATAGTACAAATTTTGCAGCCCAACTTCTTAATCCAATTTGTGAATTTGGTATAATAGGCACAAATAGTATCTGTAAAATTAATTATGTTGTGCTGCAAACTCTTCAGAAAACTGAAACAAACATACAGACAAAAATCTTAAAACCATACTTTCCAGGAAAGTTCTCATGAAGCATTTTGGATTTTTAAAATGTAAGGAAGGAGGTATTCCTTATGATTTTAGCCTTTTGTCCTGTTTAAAATATTTCCATTTAAATGCAGATTTTTATTTTCCATCTGGGACTAGGTAGAAACCATTCTATTATACTACTAAAAGAATAATCCACTTTAACACAACATTTCTCCCTTAAAGGGATGGTCTTTTCTAGTCATAAGGTATTATTTATCTCAGAATGATATTAACATTCATGATGTAGTGATTTTATCTTGATTTGAAAGATGTTTTGTTCTGGCAGTAAAAAGGATTAGGAAAATGTCCTTTGTATCCTGTTGCTAACAAAAAAATGGCCTTACCTTGCTAAAGATTAGGTATTAGTAATTTTCAAAGTGTTTTGAGGTGGGCATATGATTTATATTTTTATAACATAAAATCTTTAAGCCCAGTGAAATGGATTGCCAGACTCATTTCATTGAATTCTTAAACATTGGGTTATACAAATATGTTTTTTAATAGATCAAGTAGCATGTTTGAAAATATCTGAACATCTTAATACATTTTTTTGTGTTCATTTTCTTTATGCCTTGTAAAGAAGCCTTTTGGATACATAAGGAAAGTGCTAGAGCAACTAGTTACTGCATCAGTGGCATAAATGTGTTGATTTTGCCTCACTTTCTAAATTTATTAAAACTTTAAGATAAAAAGGGATTACATTAATTAAATGGAATGTCTGAGACAGAAGAAGAAAAGCTCTGAAGGCCTCTCTGCTATTTGTTGGGCAGAGTCTTGGCGTGCAGAATGTAGCTATCCAAGGCTATAAGCACGTTGGGACCCTGTGTGGGATGCCAGCGCCATGCCCCTAGGCGCACTGTCATTCAGCGGACAGATTAATTAACCAGAGGCTGCAGAACCTCCTGCTTTCACTCAGCCCATTCTTGAGGCAGAAAATACAAGGTTTTTAAAACCTGGAACATTAAAAAAAGTGTGTATCTTTTTTAAAAACAAAAATCAGAGTGTGTTGTGACACTTTTTCTGGAACAGTTTTGTGTATGCACATAAATATATATATATACTTTTTATATATATTTACATACTTTAAAAAGTATATATATATATATACACACACACATTTATATACTTTTTTTAGAAAGTGTGTGTGTGTGTGTGTGTGTGTGTGTGTATATATATATATATATATATATTTATATACTTAAAAAAAAAAAAACACGTTAAAATCCAAACAGAGTACGACATGTATAGCCCCCAAAGAGAGGGTTTTTCAAATGTCAGGGTATGTCCTAAAAACGTCCTAATTAATGATTTATTAAATCACGTGAGTAGCAAGGTCTTAATTATGATTAAGACTTAAGATGTTTCAGCAGAATCAACTTAAAAAAACACCACATTTATGTATCTGACTGATCACAAACTATGTTCATTAAAAATTTCTTTAAGATTTCTTTTTATCTTCAGCAAGGGCATTTTTATTCATACATCCATTGAGGTGAATAAAGATTTTTACACTATAGTGTTTAAAACAACAGTTTTAATAAATAACTTTTAACATGTCTTTTATAAATGAAAAAATTGTTTTTTTCTTTATGATTTAGCTTATAATTACATTAAGCATTATTAACTTATGTATAAAATATTAATCCTGAAAATTTCTATATAGAGAGCAAAGTCTATGTTGATAAAATAATGTTTTATTTGGGCTTTTAAATTAGGAAAGAACAAAAGGATAGCTGCATGCAAAAAGAAACATGATTTCATTTTAATTTTTTTTAGCAGTATAGAGTACAACTTCCTCCTCCATCCACTATTCCTCCCTCCACCCCACCCCCCAGGCTTTTTTTCCCTGACACTGTCAGTTTCTTAGCAATCTCACTGGAATTTATTTTGTTGTAGTAAATAAAAGACAAGTCATTATTAAACAGATTTTGCTGTTAATCCAATGTATGATTTCCCTTTGCCATAGGTTCTTTTAAGGGCTTTTATCCAAAATAAAAATTCATTAAAAATGCAATTGAAAAAATCTATTGTTAATGACTGCTTGAGTGACTGGCTCATAATTGGCTCATTATAATAAAAAAAGCAACTGTTTAAAAATCTTGACAATGCAATACAGTATAGAGTGAACACATCGTGGTAAGGCCCTATGCAGTTACAGGACTCTGAAGGTGAAGCAGAGAAGCATGCAAATCTGAGACTCCTGCACAGCTTTCTCTTTTACACCAGTACAGTGAGTTCAGGTCATGACCTAGCATGGGCTGTGGAAGTAAGAGCTCCTCTTATTTATTGTGCCCCTCACTGAAGAGTAAACTTAGGTAGTGTAGTCCGCTTAAATGCTAGCACTCAGACTCCTCTTTGTTTCCCTTCTTCAGAAATCTTTTCAGTTGACTTAGATTACAAAGTTGTAATCAGGAAATCTTTAGTTCTGTTGAAGCTAACCTAACAAAGACAATATTGTCATACAAGCCATCATTATTACCTGCCCTTTGTTAATGCAGGAAAGCAAGTAAGTATCTATTTTTCAAGCTCCAGAATTTTTGTTTAAGCATTCCTAGAGATTTGTTTTTATTCTAGTACTTCGGTGATTTAGTATTTGTATTGAATTATTTTTAATTAATTTTATTGTTATGCCATATGTCCTAAGTAAGATAAAAATATAAATTTGGTGATGCAGGAAGAAAAGTAAACCATACATGATAAGGTTTTCCTTAACAAATACAAGTTTTATTTCTCTTTTTGTGAATTGAATTTGATATATTATAGTTTTAATGATGAACTTTGTGATGCCAAACATCAGCTGTTCTCTGTAGAGTATAAAATTTTAAAATACTGACCAATATAAATAAGAATGTTCATTAAATCTTTGCTTAGAGTTCCACCTATGAGGCAAAAATCCTAAGTTCCAACAGTAGTTTAAAGGGCTTCTTTAATGAGCCCTGTATTTCCAAAATGCTTTTCCTGTTTGAGGCTAGAAAAACAGTAAAAGTTTTAAAGACTGACGACAACTCCTGCTTTTGTTTAGTCTACAACAGCAATATTAATGTTGCTTTTTTGTTCTGGTGAGTGACTTAGGTGTAAGTTTTCATTATATATATTAAAAGTTGAATTATTTTGAACTCTGAACTTTAGACCAGCCCATATGTGAACCTTAGCATATAAAAGCAAGACAGTAACTTCAGGATCAGTCACCAAAGACCACTCACATTATTAAATAGAATCAAACTGTTGATATTTAAATTTATATAAATTAAGAAAAAAGCTCTCACTGAGATACTCAACAGTTTTTAAAGAAATAAGCCACATTTAATTGACTTCATTTAAGTAATTTAAGTAACCAAACTGCTTGGATATTTTATCATTACTCTGCTTTGTGCTACTTGCATTTCTATCATCACCTTATTTTATAACCTTTACATTTTTATTTTCTCAATAGAATTGAGAGGAAATGACTGCAGAGGAAACAACCATTTAAAACATACTGGAAATCACATTGCTTTTTGGTTGAATTTTTTTAAGGTGTACTTAATGCAATTTACCTTTTCTGTTATAGCAAAATTGAGCAATGCAGTTTCCCACACTCGTGGCTCAGTGAGACAACTTCAATCCACTTCACACTTATATTCAGTTGTACATGTAAGCTGATGCTTTTGTGATTTATAAATGTAATTTAATAAACCATTTGGTAAATGCCATGGCTGTGTCATACTAGTGCCAAAATAATTTTATATACCTAGGAATTAGTGTAGTAGGGAAAACTATTCAGCCTAACACTTCAGTGTTTGTTTCATGGGGAATGTTTGGTAATATTTATAATTTGATGGCTATTTATGATCAAGTCTTGTGGCTTGGATACAGGTTTTACATTTATGACTTCTTTTTGTCTTAATGTATTTTATTATTTACTCAAAGATTGCTTGTGTAGATGCTAGAGTTCTTCGTTTACTGTCACTTCAAGAAAGAGAGTCTATACTTGTATTAATTACTGGCACTTCAAGAAAGTCTATACTTGTAAAAATATCCTCTGTGTGTTACTAAGTTTTTAGGCATTTCATAGGCAAATAATGATTAATTAAGATTATGATATCTTCTATGATTATTAATTTATCTTCCCATGTCCAGGGCACATTGATTTTGAATATTAATGAAGAGCTATATCTATTCATTCATCAAATATGTTCTGAGTGAATGCTTTGCTCTTGGTACTGAATACAAATTATCAATAAGAGAATGTCCCAGCTCTCTCAGAGCTCATCCTCTAGATTACTAATGATAGTCCAATGTGATATTGTGATGATAGTTATTTTATTCTTTTAAACAAATGTGGGAATGTAGAAATGTTGGGAAGATACAGATTAGGAATGATTTATCAAGAGGAGAAGATAAGAATGACTTCCCAGAGAACATTCTGTGTGGAGCAAGGGATTTGACAAACTGTAACACACTTTCTTTTTTTATTTTATTTTATTAATTTCTTTATTGATTAAGGTATCACATATTTGTCCTCATCCCCCCATTCACATCCCAAACCCCTCCCCATGCATGCCCCCACTCCCCCCGCTGTCTGTGACCACTGGTTAGGCCCATATGCATGCACACAAGTCCTTCGGTTGATCTCTTCCCCTTACCCCCACCCTCCCCTACCTTCCCCTCTGAGGTTTGACAGTCTGATGGATGCTTCCCTGTCTCCGGCTCTGTTTTTGTTCATCAGTTTATGCCGTCCACTGTTTCCCCTAGATGAGTGTGTAACATACTTTTCAAAGTTTAGTGATTAGATGATATGTATGAGTAAGTAATGGCAGGAGTAAGACTGAAAAGGTAATTTGGACCAGGTTGTGAAGAGTCTTGTGTGCCTTGCTGAAGACTGGTGATCTCATTCTATAGGTAATGGAGAGTCATTGAAGATTTGAAGTGACAAGCAAAATGGATAGATTTGTATTTTGTAGTTAGCATAGTGGTAGCATAGGGAGAGGAGAGATGGGGGCTAGGTCTTTCGAATATATTGCGAGTAAGGTACTTCAAAATAGAAAGAAGTGAAACTAAATACAGAGAAATCAAGTCTGGATAAATTGATGATAGTGATTATCAGCATATAATTAATAATCAAAATCATGTGTGTAAATATGCTCACCCAGGGGATGAAATGTTGCATAGTGGGAAAGAACTTGGACTCTGGTAACCTGGTTTTCCACTTACTAGCTATGTGACTTCAGGCAACTTACTTTACCTCTCTGTGCCTCAGTTTCTTCTTCCATAACACAGAGATAAAAACTGCCGACCTTAACAGAGTTTCTTTGAGGATTGAATGGGTTAATGTAGTGTTAATTATTATTATTGGTATGCTAGAGTTAAGAGTAGGTTGTTGTTTTTTCCCCATGAAGTGTTTTGATAATGACTAAGAAACAGCTAATCAATAGTAGGAAAGAGTTTTATGAAATGAGAGAGATTGGGATGTATTTATAAATTAAGGAAATGTAGTCAATAGAAAAGAAGTTATTGAAGGTACAAGTGATTGAATAAGATCCAGGAAGATATTGACGTGATGGTGTGAAGAGCATAGGTTGCTGGGTTAGCTGTGGACAGAAAAATAGAGAGATATTTATAAATGAGACAGCTGCTATTTTTCTCTGAAATCTTAGAGACAAGACCATCTAGCTCAAATGGGTGGAGAAGATGGAAGTAATTAAAGGATTTGAGAACAATTTTAAATATTTGGAATGATTTATTAGAAGAAAGGAAAGGGGGATTGAGGATTATCGAACTGCCCAGAGCCCATGTATGGTTGGAAATCAGAAATTTGAAAAGAATATAGTTTTTAAAATTTAACTGCAATTAAATTGAAAAGAAAATTAGAGGTGTTTGGTAGTAAGATCACTGTTTTGAAAGTAACTTAGTTACATCAAAGGTAAGTAGTAAATATGTTTTATTATGGAATATATAAACAAAGCATTCCAAAAATTGTTGCAGACAACAATTGCTAAATAAAATTTCTATTAGAATAACCTTTTATACTTCAGAGGAGAAAATACAACATTAATATGAATTTAAATGAATACAGCTGCTCAAAGTCTACCTTTCTGGGCAACAAACAAAATATAATGAAGTCACTTTATGATGGTCACTTAACTATATCACTGATGAAAGAATCACATGCCAAAAACATAGGATCAAACAAAATAGCACTCCCACTCTACAACCAGTAATGACGCCAACTAGAAATAGATGCCTACATGCCTACTTAAATGAATTAAAAACAAAATGAGATGTCCACAGGTAAGTTTAACAAATGTCTGTGTAACAACATATTGTTACATTTTTTCTTTTTATGTAATTTACTTTAGGAGTTATTTCAATTAGCTTTTTAAATTTTCAAATATTCCTTTTAAAATTTTATCCTATTTGTAATTTGTAAATCAGTGGTGTTTTTTGTTTTGTTTTGTTTTGTTTTTTGGAATTGAGAATACTTTTAAAATACTACCATTTAGTTTAAGTTAATTTATATTACAAATGATTAATAAATACCCTAATGTTACCTACTTACTTTTCTTTAACTGTTGAGAAATAGAGTGCTTGTAATTTTGGATTCATCAATAGAAAACTAAACTTTGAATGGGAGATTATTTGTTGGCAACAGTGGTTGAAAATAATAATGTAGAGGTTCTGTTGGTATTGGTTTCATTTTCTACCCAGAGTGTCATTTACCAGTTTATACCCCCACCAGCAATGTGTCCATGAGAGTTCCAGTTGCTCTACATTTTTATCAGCACTTAGCATTGATAGTTTGCTTTTTTGTTTTTAACTATTTAACCTTGTAATGGAGCTCTGCCTTGTTAACTTTTGAATATGGATTTGGTTGTAAAAATACTTAGGAGTACCCTCTCTAGTGCAAGGAAACTTGCTGTATGAGAAAAGAACACTTTAGAGAACAGAGTTGATTCCAACTAAATCTTAATGTCAATGATGGTTTCCAAAATGTGTATGTAAATAGCTGGAAATTTACTCTTTAACAACAGCAAAAATTAAAATTTCAGTATTAAGGAAAACTCACCAATATCAATTTATTGTTTTCATGATATTATTTTATAGTTTGATTTTCTTATGTCTCTTTAATTTCATTTATATAACAAATATTCATTGAGAACTTATTGTGTGACAGGCCCTATGCTGTCTGCTGGGAGTATAATGGTGAGCATCTGCTTAGAGTCTAGTAATTAATGTCTATGTTAATTACTAATTAATTACATAATTAGTTATTAGTGTCTACAGACATTAATCAAATAAACCATCTAAAAACATAAAACTGCAGCTATGACAGATACTACAGAGAAAAGTAAAAGTACAGGAGGCCATGAGAAGGAATTTAATCTGGTCAAATATTAGGAAAGGCTCCTTGAGGCTTAAGTGTAAGAGTTTCTCCATTCAGATAGTATCTAAATAAGTGCTAGAAAGGAAGAGTCTTGCCATCCCAGAGACAGGGCATGGTCAAAGGCCCCTAGCAGGCCGGAGAGCAGCCTGGTGAATAATAGTATTAGGCAGAGAGAAAGCCACTGTGGCTACAGTGCCCATAATGAGTTAAGAGTGAATGTGAAGAGGCTGGAGAAGTAGGTAGATTTGGACAACAGTGACATAGGTTGTTTTATTTGTAAGCATTCATCAAGCTATCCCATTTGATACACTTTTTTATATGTATATTACATTTCAATTAAAAAATTTACTTAAAAGTATTTGCATGCTCATCAATGAACTAGAGGCCTAGTGCACGAAATTCGTGCATGGGGCGGGGATCCCTCAGCCTGGCCTGCACCCTCTCCAATCCAGGACCCCTCAGGGGATGTCCACCTGCTAGCTTAGGCCCACTCCCCACGGACATCCCCTGAGGGGTCCTTAGCGCTGCCATGGAGGCAGGAGAGGCTCCCACCACTGCCACTGTACTCGCTAGCCGTGAGCCTGTCTTCTGGCTGAGCAGCACTTCCCCTGTGGGAGTCCACTGACTACCAGGGGGCAGCTCCTGCATTGAGCATCTCTTCCCTTGTCATAGCGACCAGTTGCATGTCATAGCGACCGGTTGTTCTGCCATTGGTCAATTTACATATTAGGGTCTTATTATATAAGATAGTATTCTAGTACCTGAATATGCCATATTTTATTTATTCATTCTACTATTTGGGTTATTTTCAGTTGAGGCTTTACAGAAAGTACTGCTATGAATACTTCTGTATGTATCTTTTGGAGTACATATATACCCATTTCTGTTAGAATTTTTGTAGGAGTCAAATTGCTAGGTTATAGGGTATGCGTATGTTCAGCTTTAGTAGGCTCTTCAAAATGGTTTTACCAATTTATACCCCCACCAGCAAAGTATGAGAGTTCCAGTTGCTCTACATTCTTGTCAGCATTGGCATTGACAAATAAACAAATAAGTGTTAGTCATTCTGGCAGTATACAGTGTTCTGCATTATAGTTTTAAATTGCATTTCTCTACTGAAATTGACATTTTTTCATGATTTTTTGCCATTTTGATATTTTTGGGGGGGCGTAGTGCCTAGTCAAGTTTTTGGGTTTTTTTGTCCACTTTAATATTTGATTCTCTGTGTTCCATATTGATTTAGGAGTTCTTTATATTTTTGATACAAGTCCTTTGTGAGATAGATGTATTGCAGGTACTTTTTATTCTGTGGTAGAACAATATCTTCTACTCTTTTGATTAAAAATAATTAGAATGATCAATTTTTTCTTTTAATGAGATAAGACATTTTTATACCTTGTTTAAGGAATCTTCCCCCATTCCAGAGTCATGAAGATATACTCCTATTGTCTCCTTTAGAAGCTATTGTTTACTTTTTAAATTATTGTATCTTTATAATAAGTTTGCTATCTGGTAGTGTAATTTCTCCAACTTTGTCCTTTAAGAGTGCCATGGCTATTTTCAGCTATTTTAGAATCAAGTTGCCAGTTCCAACAAAAATAATCTTGGAATTTTTATTAGGATTACACTGAAGCTATAGATTAATTTGAGGAGAATTCATGTCATTTCATTATTAAGTCTTTAATCCATTAGTGCAGTATACCCCTCCATTTTGGGGGGGGGGGTCTTCTTTAATTCCTCTCACTAATGTTTTGAAGTTTTCTATGTAAATGTCATGCACATATTTACTTAAACTTATGTCTGGGTGTTTTGCGATGCTAGTGCCAATATATATTATTTTGCTGGAACTGCCATTACAAAGTATCACAGAAAGGATGCCTTAAACAACAGAAATATTTTTTCTCACAGTCTGGAGGCTAGAAGTCCAAGATCAAGGTGTCAGTAGAGTTGGTTTCATTCTGAGGCCTTTTTCCTAGGCAAATGGATGACCCTCTTCAACCTGTGTGTTTACAAGATCTTCCTTCTGTTGTCTGTATGTAGGCCTGTGTTCTAATTTCCTCTTTTTATAAAGACATCAGTTATGTTGGATTCGGGCTCACCCATATTGGGTTAGACTTAGTTTTGCTTTCATTACCTCTTTAAAGACCCTATTTCCAAATGCCGTCACATTATGAGGTACTGGCAGTTAAGATTTCACTGTAAGATTTTTGGAGAGACACAATTCAGCCTATAACAATGCTATCAAATTATTTATTGCTGCAATATAGAAATGCAATTTTAATTTTGAATATTGACCTTATATTTAGTGACCTTGCTAAATTTATTTATTCTAATGGTGTTTCTGTTAATAATCTTGGATTTTCTACATACAGTATTTTACTTAACAGTCAAACATAGCATTTAATATTTGTTAAGTAAAATATTTGCTGTGGGCTCTTTGTTGATGTTTTATCAAATTAACTCTTTCTATTGCTCATTTGTTAAAATGTGTTTAAAATCATGAACTAAGTTTGAAGCTTATAGACTATTTGAATGTTAATTGCTGCTAAAATGGAGGAAAGTTGATAGGATTTACTAATGGATAATTTTGGTATGGAGAATAGTGGAAGAATGGAATTTTTTGTTCATTGGAAATTGGAGCTTTGTGGTGTCTCCTAGTTTCTGTAAAATTTAAAAGGAATGTTTTTGGAGGACAATGGGAAAATTAGATTGAAGTGTGGGTTTCATTGAAAAAGTTAAAAACTCAGCTAGTTAGTATTGCTAAAACTCCAGGTATTTATTCTCCTTAACTATTGTAACACAATTTTTATTTCTTTAGTTTTTGCCAAATAGGTATCTAGTGTTGTTAATTTATTTTCAGTTGACAATAGAAATAACTACTGTGGTTTTGTTGCTGTGGTATTTTGGAGTTTGGTTCTCCAAAATAATGAATATATGCAAACATTAAACTGCATTGCACAAATTGTTATCATTTGGAGCTATCCAGAAATCATTAAATAGTACATTACAGACTTCACTTTGGGTCATTGAGATGACAAAGAATAGTCATAATGATAGTACTAATAATAGCAGTAAGAGTAATAATAACTAAAGGTAATATTTTTTGAGCAACTAAAATTTTTTGAATAGCCATTGTTACATGTATTAACACAGTTATTACAATAACTCTCACAATACTATTTTATTCTTTCTTTTTTTACAGATAAGGAGGCTGAGGTGTAGAAAGATAAGTAACTTGTTTCATCCAGGCCTCACACAGCTAATAAATGGTGTAACTGTGATTTGAACCCAGACAGTTGGCTCTGAAGTTTCACTAGAAACCTATGTTATGTTATGCTAGGATAGAAATCTTTACTGTTAATATAATCTAAAAATTGATGTATAATAATACATTTTAATCGCAGACTCAAAAATACAGCAAGAGGAACAAAAATGTTATTAAAATACTCCCATTTGAACTACAAGAGTTCTCTACATTATCACTTCACTATTTCCCCCTGTACATGAGTTAAGTACATAGTTCTTCTTCCTCCTGTTATTCCTAAACCACTCAGTCTAACCCTTGTCCCAACACTCCCCTTCCTACCAACTCACTTCATATGCTCTTGATAGCAAAAAGCTGTCCTGAAGTGAAATTAGATAAAATGAAGAGTTATGGTCCTTGGTTTCCATATGAATAAATCAGAGTTGAATTACTTAATCTCTAAAATTCTGAAATTGTTAAACCTAATCTTCAGGATTCTTAAAAATGCCTGTAATGACCCTTCAGGTGTTTACCCATGTGGGTCTGTGCTTACAAAATTCTGTCTTATGTCTTGTTTTAGTGTAGTGGTTATAAGCCCAGACTCTGGAGCCAACCTGTCCTGGTGTAGATCCTGGTGCCATAGGGCATTAGTAGTTGTATGTTCTTGAGCAAGTTACTTAATTCCTCTGTACTTCAGTTTTGTTTGTTTTTTTTATAAAATCAAAAGTAAAAAAACACACACCTTACGAAGTTTTAGTGAAGATTAAATAAAATAACACACGTAAAATTCTTAGCAGAGAGTATGCACTTAAATTTAGCAAGTCAGTGATTTGTTAGCAATGCTCTCATACTTGAAAATCTCAATCACTGGTGGCCAGTGGAAATAATCTTTTGTGAAAGTAAAATGTTGTCCAATCTTAGGAAATCTTATTTGTATAGATTACTATTACTAATAAAAAGGCTGGGAAATAATTTTCATTTGTTGGCTGTCAAGCTGTCTGAATAAAAAAGCTTGAATAACATGATAGGTGAATTAATTATCTTGCTTCATTTGCTTCATGTTTGATGTTGACTGTGACAGGTCAGATGACTAATTTCAGTAACAGTCTACTTTGCAGAAGAATTTTCTTTATCTACAAATGCAGTCACTCACTTTTAGCCAAGCCAGGTAGTCAGTTAAACTTATGGTGTTCTTGTTTACTCTTTGCCAGACACTAGGTAGATACCCATTAATTTTCTCTTCTGTGGTATTGTACAGCTTTTTATCTGTCTCCATTCTTCCATTCTTTAAATATATATGTATCATAAAATTCCCAAAGCAAACTGAAATGGCATAGTGTGTTTAGCAATGTGGATTTTGTCAGACATTACATTCTTCCAAATATATTTTTTCAAATGGAAAGATGGCTCAACATTTTATATTATTATTTTAGATGAAATGTTGTGCAATATGTTGTTGACATTGTACTGAAGTAAATACTGTATGCTCAAGTCTCTCAGGGACCCTCATGAAAATGAGACGCATGTCCCAGGAGGCTATCTCAGAAAAGACAAATTCTAAATAAAGTAGCATGAATGAAGAGGCACACAAGACTTTATTATGAGAAAATATTACTTTGTATAATACTGGACCTAAAGAAAATGAGGCTTTATGTGGTTTTACACACACACACACAATAATTAATATTTTCCCTTTTTGGTTTTTATATTTAACATTTTATTATGTAGACAAAAACAATTTTATTCTATGTACTCTGTTGTATACTTCAGGATTTTCTTTATCACATACGAAAATATTTTTAAATATTTGCTCTTGAGTAGATATTTTTGCTGACTATTCAGAGAAATGCAAACATTAGAATGATGCATTTCAGTAAGAGTTTAGAGACTAAGTTTTGGTTTTAATTCTAGTTAATATTTATTAATACACATAACATTCTTTTTATGTAATGTACTAGAGGCTCGATGCACAAAGATTCATGCAAGAATGGGCCTTCCTTCCCTTGGCTGCCAGCACCACCTTCACACCAGCCCGAGCTGCCTTTCCACCTTCCCACACTGCCCAGAGGCCTGGAGTGGCTGGGGTGGTGTAGAATGCCTGCGTCGTCACCATGGTGTCCCGCCCTGCCCCTGGCTGCTCAGTGCCTGTGTATACAAATTAACCTACCATCTTTGTTGGGTTAATTTGCATACTTGCTCCTGATTGGCTGGTGGGCGTCACGAAGGTACGGTCAATTAGCATGTTATTCTTTTATTAGGTAGATTAGTTAGGTCCCTGGTTATAAGTGACAGAAACCAAGTTAAGCTCGTTTAAGATAGAAAAAACATTTTTAAGGACAGAAGTGAATCTCATGAAACCAGGACTAGGGATTATAGCAGATTCAAACCCTTAGTTCTCATTTATGCTTCTCTTTGCTCATCCACTCTAATTTCTCTGAGTAGACTGATTTTCTCAGATGTGGTAGAAAACACAGCTGCTCATAGTTTTCAAGAATGAAACTCTCTTTTTAAGAGTTCATCTTAGCCTAAGACTGAAATCTTTTAGTTCCAATTTCAAATTTCTGAGAAATAAACTATTGCCCAGCTTGGAGTTTCCACTACTGAACCAATTAGTTATTGCTGTGGTGATGAAATATATATATATAAAAGGCTGATATGCTAAGTGACCAACTGTCCAACTGGTCGTTATGACACGCACTGACCACCAGGGGGCAGATGCTCAATGCAGGAGCTTCCGTGACGCGCACTGGCTATTTACAGAGAAATGGCACCGCGGACCTGGCACCCACAAAACAACACTCGGCTTCCCCCAAGTGGGACACAGGCCCTCCCACCACCCAAATATCTGTGAAGCTTTTCCCTTGCCTCATCTCATTTGGAGTAACAGCCCACCAAATTGCTGTTGACACTGCTGAGACCCCATGGCACAAAATGTGGCCCCCAGCACAGCCCAGCCCAGAAACAGTGGCTGTGGGTGCTGGTAATGACATCATGTAGCAACACCTGGCTTCCTCTTCCTAGCGACTAGCCTCCTTGGAGTTTCTTCAGCCCAGGATCATGGCTTGCTTTTATAGTAAGGTGGAAACATTTCAGACTTTAATCAAATTGTGAAGCTCTTTCCCTTGCCTCATCTCATTTGATCCTCACCAAAGTCCTGGAGTAAATAGATAGGTGACTCGGTGGAATACTGTTTTCATTAGCCAGAATGGAGATTTAGAAAGCTTAGAAACTTGACTCAACTGAAAAGAAGTAAGAAATGGTGGACCTTGAAAATGACTTCAGGTTTTCTCACTCCGCAAAATATAGTCAAACACTGCTGCAGTTAAATATTTTATCCTTTGTTCTCCCTGTGTGATCTATAATCTGCTTCGTGTTGATATTTACTGCTGTGTTGCTGACAATTACCTGAAAGAGAAGTTGGGTTGGGCTGGAAAAAGTTTAGCTTCATCAGAAAGCAGGTCTAATTAAGCAAGTTTATCTATATATATAAAAGGCTAAATTGACTCGTGCATGCGCGATACATATAAAGCTCTTGCTGGCGCCAATAGCACTCGTGTGTTTTGATCTATCATTGTCGATCGTGAATTTGGTTGACATGTCCATTATATAGAGAAAGGGTGAATAGCGATATTAAAATATTTCTTCTAATAATTTCCTTTCTATGTGCACAAATTCGTGCACCGGGCCACTAGTAATCTTATAAAAAATAGCTGTAGTTGCCACATATATCGTGGGTAGGCATTTTTCAAAAAATATATGCTGGACAGATAACTAAGTATGTGTTTACTACATTCAGTGACTGAAATAACAAGCTTCTAGGTGATTTTAAGCTTGCTATGCACAAAGTTGCAGTATCAATTTTGTACTTTTAGGGAATTTAGTAAAATCCAAGTCTCATTATTTCTAAATTACAGGGTTAGTGACCCTCAACCAGATTTCTTAATTCCATTTTTCTGATTATAATTTTCTTTCCCATTTTTTTCCTTTATTTTCAAATTTTCTTTTCTTTTTTGTTTTCCCTTTTTTGTTTTTGTTTTTTCCCCATTATTTTTTATTCTCTTTTATAGCCCCATAGAGCTTTTATTTTATAATGTCCAATTTATTCCTTCTTTTTTCTTTTCAAATGGGTTTTTAATTACTTAACCAAGCAAGCAGTTTATGCTCTCATAAACTCCAGAACCATTTGGAGAAGAACAGTGTTAAATGGGAAGGTTTCTGGATTAAGAAGCAGGAGTCTGGGGGTAAGTTTTGAATTCACCACCTACTCATCATTTCACATATAGCAATAGTACAGTAAACTGTTAAGTTTATCATAGCCTCATGGTGAGAAGGATTAAGTAAGATAATGTATATGAAATTACTTTATAAATTCAGAAGTATTCTATTCAAGCAAGTTATTAGTTTGACATTATTGTTATTAGACATTTGATTTTGACACAGAGAATGAAGCATGGAAAAGGAAGCCTTGCCTTGTCAACTGATCAGACTGAGGAAGGCATATGATTTGGTGGAAGAACAAAAAGTACTGAAAAAGAGCTGGGCATATTTATATCTATACATGAAAAATTACATTGGCTGTGAAAGATTGTCTGAAGATAATCCATGATGTTTTAAGCAGAGAGTGAACCACAAAATAAACTTGTGTTTGTAATGACCTGATATTATAATTGGGTTGACAAAGTAGATTAGGACCATTTAGTTATTTTAACATAATAACATACCCAGACACAGGAATTGTGTATTAAATATTAATAAGATAACAAATGACACAAATAACCTCAGTCCTCGTTACCAAGACTTCCTAATTCTAAACTTTTTATATTCCCCATGTGCCATCCTGTCCAATCCCCTCTTTCTTCCACTATGCAATAAAATTTTTGGCTCTACTACTTACTAGTTATGTGACCTCGGAAAAGTTATTTAACCCCTCTGTGCCTCAGTTTTCTCATCTTTAAAATTGGAATAATATTAACACCTACCTCAGGGGATTGTTGTGAAAATTAAATTATATTAATACATGTTAAGTCTTTAGAACAGTCTCTTGTATATGGTCAATAAATTTTAACATTATCATTTCATTGTTTTTCATTTAATGACTTTTATTATTTTGTTACTTTGTAGAAACTAATTTTGTTAAATATAAGAAATGCTTCCATTTATATCTGCAAATAGTATTTTCTCTTTGAATTTTTATTATGAATAATTTTAAATATATATAAAAGTAGAAGGTATAGTATAAATCAAGTACCCACTCCTTATTGCATTTAGCAACCTCTAAGATGGCCTCCAAATATCTCTGCTTTCTAGGGTTCATGGTCTTTTATAATCTTCTCCCCTTGCTTATGGGCTGGACCTACTGACTTCTAACTAACAATACAGCAAAAGTGATGGGTTGTCATTTCAAGATTAGGTTGCAAAGCGACTGTGTTTTTTATCTAGTGTGCTTTCTTTTTTGCTATCTTGCTCAACTACCGCGACGTTAGTCAGCTGCCATGTTGTGAGCTGCCCCATGAGGCCCTTGTGGCAAGGAACTGAGGAAGGCCTCTGACTAACAGAGTGAGCAACTGACACCGTCAGTCCAAAGGTCCACAAGGAACTCAATTCCTCCAACAATCATGTAAATGATCTTGCCCCTAGTTGGGTCTTCAGATGAAATCACAACTTCATGAGAGACCTTACACCAGAGGTGTCAGGCTAAGCTGCACTTGGATTCCTAAAGCACAAAATCTGTGAAATAATTTTTTTGTTTAAGCCAATATGTTTTGGGATAATAAGTTTCAAGCCAGTGAGTTTTTCTTAAACAGCAACACATAATCCAGTCATCTTTAAAAACTCACAGTATTGCCCAACTTGTTTCATCTATATCTTCCTACCCCTTATTTCTTGTTGATTGTTGTTTTTTTGTAGCTTTATTGAGGCATAATTTGCAACATGCTATAAAATTCATCCATTGTTAGTGTTAATTCACTGATTTTCATACATTTACAGAGTGGTGCAATTGTTGCTGCAATCCAGCTTTAGAAAATTTCAACCACAACTAGTTTCCCCATACCATTTGCAATCATTCCTTGTGCCCAAACCACAACCCCAGGCCACCATTTTCTGTCTCTATGCATTTGTCTCTTCTGAACTTTTCTTATAAATGAAATCATCGAATATGTAATCTTCTATATCTGGTTTCTTCCACTTAGCATAATGTTTTTTAGGTTTATCAATTTTGTACATATATCAGTAATTCATTCCTTTTTATTGCTAATAGTATTGCATTATATAGATATGTCACATTTTGCTTATTCATTCACCAATCAATAGAAAATTGATGTTTCCGTGTGTGTGTGTGTGTGTGTGTGTGTGTGTGTGTGTGTATTTGTTGTTATTCCAGTACTATTATCTTGATTATTTTGGTTTTATAGTAAATTTAGAATGTTTCATAATCAGATAGTACTCTCATGTCTCTCTGCATAGCCTTACCATCAGCCAGGAATGTATAGCTAGCTTGGGCTCTCTCTGGTGTCTCCTGCATGTATGTGTGCAGAGCTTATCAATTAGTTCTATGCTGTCTCATTTTGGGGTCTCCTTGTTAAATATCTGGTTAGTCTGAAACTCCATTGTTTAACCCAGCTAGGACTGTAGCCTCGGGCTATCTGAAGCACTGGTCTTCTCACTTCATTTGCCAGGGAGATCACGGTTGTTACTGACAATGCTGCTGGATGTGGGGGATTTTCTATGTCCCACTCCAAATCTAGTCAGCTTCCTCTGTCAATAAAACTGCCATTTTTCACAGCTTGCCCTGCCTTGGTATGGGAGAAGCCCCCGGCAAGAATGGCACAGACTCTCGAAGTTCAGTAGTTTTTCATATATAACCACTTCTTAATTGGATGTATACCTTTGTTCAATTTTCAGACCTATAAAATAGTTGTTTTTTGACAGTTTGTCCAGGGTTTATCATTGCTTTGGTGGGGAGGTTATTGGTTATAATCTACCATACTGGAAGTCCTGCCTTACTTTCTCTTTTTAACCTTTTAGGGACAACAGTGTGGTGATGAGGGAGGAAGGAAGGGAGGGAAAAGAGGTGCAAGAGGGCCTAGAAGGGATAAATGGTGATGGAAAAAATACAATATATTTTCCCTTTTAAAAAATGTTAAACAAAATAAGGTAAAATAATATAATAACTCCCTGTACTTGTTAAACAGCTTCAAGGACAATTAAGCCATATCGCATCTTGTTTCATTTAATACTAGACATTGTATATTATTTATAAGTATTTCACTATCTTTAAGAGATATGGTTTCTTTTTAAATATAATGGAAATACGATGAACACACATTAAAACAATTCACAATTTTTTCTTAACTTGTTAAATAGCCACTCAGCCTCCAAATTTCTAGTTGCTCTTTAAATGTCTCACATTTTTTGTCTTGTTTTTACAGTTGTTTTGTTTAAATCAGGATAAAAGTAAGTTTTATGTATTGTAGTTGGTTGATATGTCTTTTAAGTCTCTTGTAATCTATATGTTTTTCTTTTTTTAACTTTGTTGAATAAACTAGGTCACTTGTAAAATCACCACAGTGTAGTGTAATATTTCTTTGTTATTTTTGATTTCCTATAAATTGATAGTTGGATCTAAAATTGCCCTGTCCAGTCCTAACTGGTTTGATTCAGTGGATAGAGCATTGGCCTGTGGACTCAAGGGTCCCAGGTTCAATTCCGGTCAAGGGCACATACCTTGGTTGCGGGCACATCCCCAGTAGGGGGCGTGCAGGAGGCAGCTGATTGATGTTTCTAACTCTCTATCTCTCTCCCTTCCTCTCTGTAAAAAAATCAATAAAATATATTAAAAAATAAAATTGTCCTGTCCAAATGATAGCTATTAGCCACATGTCATTATATACCTTTAAGTTTTAATTAATTAAAACTAAGTAAAATTTAAAGATTACTCTCTCAGTCTCACTAGCCACATTTCTTTCTTTTTTAATTTATTGTGGTGACATTGGTTAATAAAGTTATATAGGTTTCAGGTGTACATTTCTATGATACGTGATCTGTATATTGCATTGTGTGCCAACCATCCAAGTCAAATCATCTTCTGTTACTATATATTTGACACTCTTTACTTTTTACTATCCCCACCCCCCCTTCCCTCTGGTAACCATAATACTGTTGTCTGTGTCTGTGAGTTTTTGTGTGTTTGTTTTCTTGTTTGTTCATTTGTTGCTTTCAATTTTATATGGCACATATTAGTGAAATCATATACTTCTTAACTTTTGTTGTCTGACTTATTTTGCTTAGCATGATTCTCTCAAGGTTCATCTATGTTATCCAAAATTGCCAATTTCATATTTTCTGATGGGTGAGTAGTATTCCATTGTATATATGTCATTGTATATATGTACCACATCTTCTTTATCCAGTCATCTATTGGAGGACATTTCTGTTGTTTCCATGTCTTGGCCACCATGGATAAGGCTGCAATGAACATAGGGGTGCATATATCTTTGGGGATAAATGTTTTGTGGTAGGTACCCAGAAGAATGGTGGCTGGGTGATATGATAACCCTATTTTTAATTTTTTGAGGAACCCCCATACTGTTTTCCATAGTGGCCATGCCAGTTTCTATTCCCACCAGCAGTGAATGACTTTTGAGGTGGTATCTCATTGTAGTTTTGATTTTCATTTCCCTAATAGCTATGAAATTAAGCATCTTTTCATATATCTGTTGGCCATTCGTATGTCTTCTTGGGAGAAGTGTTTGTTCAGATCCTCTGCCCATTTTTTATGTATGTATGTATGTTAATTCTCACCCGTGGATATATTTTCCATTGATTTTTAGAGAGAGTGGAAGGGCTGGGGGAGAGGAAGAGAGAGAAACATGGATGTGAGAGAGACACATTGACCGGTTGCTTCCCATGCATGCCCCGACTGGGCTGGGGGATCGAACCTGCAACCCTTCACTGTGAGGACTGACACTCTAACCACTGAGCAACAACGGCCAGGGCAGCCTCTGCCCATTTTTTAATTAGTTTATTTGTTTGGTATTGAGTTGTATGAGTTCTTTATATATTTTGGATATTAACCCCTTGTCAAAGTTGTTTGCAAATATCTTCTCCCATTCATTTGGTTGCTTTTTTAGGTTGGTGGTTTCTTTTGCTGTGCAGATGCTTTTTAATTAGATATAGTCACATACGTTTATTTTTGCCTTTACTTCTCTTGTCTTTGGTGTAAAATCATCTCTGAAACCAAGGTCCATATGTTTTCTTCTTGTAATTTATTGTTTCAGGTCTTACATTTAAGTATTTGATTCATTTTGAGTAGTTAATTTTTCAGTAGCAACATAGGGCTAGTTATTATTATATTGGACAGTTCAGATTTCCATCATGCTAAAAGCTCTGTTGGAAAGTGCTACTCTAGAAGTTTTATCAAATTTGGGTTTTATTTTTATTTTTAAGACTAACTCACAAATGGTTTTATGTTATTCCATGAGGAGACATATAATGCCTAATTATCTTTTTTTGTCATGTTAGCAGCTATTAATGATTGTTACTTAAATATATTATTTATAAGGATGTTGCAAAATGATGACATTAATTATTCTCTCATTCTTGCTTCATGTATTAGCTGGAATATTCTATAAAGAGAGACTTTTCATTACCTATAATTTTGTTACCCAGTGATATCTTTCATATAGGAAAAACGGGACAAATTCTTAATTCTTAACCTATTTGAAAATATTTTCTTAAAGATAATGCATGATCTTAAATATAAGGTAGTTTAAATTCTCTTGTTAGATTATTTTAATGAAATTCTTAAGTTAGCTATTAGCATGCTATATGTAAAGTATGATAGTGCTTTTTTAAAACAAACATTTCATTTAAGGATAAAAATATTAAACTACTATAGGTTTTACAGGCATCCTATGTAAGAATCTCACAAATATATAGGGTGTCCCCAAAAAATGTATACAGACTTTAACAGCTGATTGCTCAGTTTTGAAAATGAAATGTATTTTAATAAACATTGCCTTTATAATTATTCAAAGTGTGTTGTATACATTTTTTGGGACACCCTATATTTGCTAGTTTATATGGGATACAAACCTATATAGCCTTTAGATTTAATTGTTTATATAGGATAGAAACCAAATAGCCTTTAGATTTAATTATTGTGGTTGGTCATTGGCACTTCATCATTGCAGAATAACATTAGATTATTAACTCCTGGAAAGCTTCTCAATGCCAAATTTAGTTTTAAATATGTCATCATCAGGTCTCTGATGAAGATCATCTTTACATAGGATTCCCTGAAGGAATTGCCTAAAGGCAAATGCTCTATAAATATTTGAGCTTTTGAAGTGAGAAAGCAAAAAAAAAAAGTTTATAAAATAAAGTGAGAAAGCACAATATGTATGTATGTTTGGGTGCAAATAATCATCTATCTGACATTAGATTTTTTTTTTTTTTTTAGCTAATGTTATATAAGGTTTTCTTGTTGACTTGAACCTACCTACCCTAGGAGCAAAATCTGATTATTACTGTAAAATCAGAAAATTATTCAAGATTAAATTTATTTTCTTTTCTTCAAAGTTTAATATAGTTTACATCAATCATCACATACCAAAATAAGTTGTACCATTAAAGTACTTTTAAAAATAGTAACATATTCACTACTCAGGAAAATACATTTTAAAATGTACTAAATTGCATTTATAATCCAATAATAAATACATTATTTCCATAAATAACATTATTCTTATTTGCTGTTTAGTTTCTTTTAGAGGAAGGATCTAGTACTGTAATTATAGAGTCCAACTAAAATGATAATTTTCTTTTCAGTTAAAATTTTAGGCCTTAAAATTGTTACGCTTTTTGTTTAAACAAACTGTTACCACTCGTCCATAGATTTGAAGTTGTGGAGCTTTCCAAGGGACAGTGTATGACCATTAATGTGAGCCATGCAGAGGTCAAAAAGAGTATGCATTAAGGAACCCTGTAGTATGAGACAGAGCAGAAAGCCCTGGGGAATGCTGGAAACAGCTAAATTAAGTCACCTCTTGGTGACCAGTTTGAATTTCATCTTGTAACCCTATGATAATTTTTTAGCTGCTCTTTGGTGAACTCTGAAATGTGTAGAAGTCTTGGAGAAACATTAACCTAAGATTCAACACAGTATTTTAAGCGCTGTTAGTCCCTGATCGACTCCCATTGTCAAAGGGTTTCCTGAAAGGTATACAGTGCTGCCTGTAGCAGTTAGGAAAGCAAAACCGCTTCCTCTGTACTTCAGATAATTCTGAACTACAGCAGTGACTTCCAAGGTTCTGTATTAAGCTTTTCAATGTATTGAGAATGAAAACTTTAAGATATAATGATCTTATATTCTTATGTGGGTAGTAAATTTGAAATTCTCTTGGAAACTTTAATTTGTGAGCATTTCTGATATTTAGCAGCTTATATATGTGTAGAATTGGCCCAGTTTTCCTCCTGTCACAGGTGTACTTACTGAAAAGTTGCAGTTGATAAATAGGAATGAGAATCTTGCAGCATTTGAATACATTATCTGATCATAGTACTCGAAGGGAAGAATAAAGATGACAGGGTATTAATTTGAAATTTTCTTTGCCAGAGTGTTTGGGACTCCTCTTCTGCCTTATAAATGGATTTTTCATAGCTACTGCCCATTATGTATTTCAAAGATAATTTTCTATTCTTTTCAGATGTGGTTTCTTTCTTATAGTTGTTACTGACACACCAGTGTATAACATAGCCTTCTTCTATAGTTAAAGCAATCTTAATTAGGAATCAAAGAATGCTTTGAAAATCATAATACGCTGTAAAAAGTTTAAGGGTTTTCCAGCCTCTGCCTTATAGTGGTAGGAGCTTTTAAATCCTCTTACTAAAATAACCAGGCCCTCATATTATATATTATTTTAATAGTAATATTACAAATGACTATTGGTGCTCAGTGTCACAGGTTAAAAATGCTCTGCTTAATTAATTTAGGATCTTGCTATTGTTTTAGACTATCCCAGATTTTTTAAATTGGTGAAATTGAATCATTTTAGGCACTAGATAGAACTGTGTAGACAATTGATCTTGAATTCATCTTCACCTTCCTTTATCAAACCATTAAATACTTGGTTTATTTGTTATAATTTTTAGGTATCCTAGATATAGTGTTGTGATAATTAGCTCTTTTCCAATATAATTTCTCTGAGTATCTAATTTTATGAATGCCACTTCTCTAATCCGCTGCATATTTTTATTATCTTCATGTAGGTTTGTTTATATATGCATGTGTATGTTCATATGAGTGTATGGGTAAAATATCCCTAGACTTTTCTCTAAATAACATTTTTTTCTTTAGAATTTTAGAGTAATTTGAATGTTGAATACACTATTTCTTTCTAGACAGACATTGTAACGGTGGTAAGCCGTTCTGTTTAGTTATAGGCTTATCAGTAACCTTTACACATAATGTGATATTGTCTGAATGTCTTATTTTGTTCAGCTTTCCCTGGCACTGATGAAGCCTAAGGCTGCTGTTTCTTAGAGTTACTGATAATTTTTTATCTGATTAACTGACACATTTAGTTGAAATCAGACACAGCCCTTAGGCTGGGCATGGATTTAATTTAAAAAGTATCAAAGGTTTGCTCTGTGTGCTATTTAATCATCATGTTTATCAGGCAAAGAAAAATTACCGGAAGGACCATAGGGAGAGGGTTATCTTAAGGAGCAGTAGCTTGGGAAATTGATAATAGCTACAAGGTAATTTACTGCTAACTTTTAGATTCATTAATATAACATTTCCCACTAATAATCACAGTACATGTAATATACTAATTAAATTGAAAACATTACCACTAATTTTCTTTTTGCTGAACCCTAAGATGGCTAGATAAGAAGTGAGAATGTGAAATTGAAGAAAACCTATGTAGTCACACCAATGTAAACAATTGGTTAGTTGGCCAGTTAAAACATTTTAGAGATAGAAAATGAAACGACTATGCATGTTCAGAAAAACTCATTTTAGGCTGTGACAAGGAAATGAAAGTTCTAAATGAATGAAATCACCATGTACTGTAATTTTATAAAATATTACACTGGTCTGACCTGTAAAAGTAATACATCTACAGGAACTAATGTATCACTACCATCCATGTGTATGATGGCACCACTCTAATGAATGAATATGCTGGGTTGATGGAGTACATTGAGCTATAGGGCCTTTGCAGTACCTTGTGTTTATTATATATCTCTTAACATTTTCATAATGTGATTCTTTTTTTTCTTGGAAAAATATTTCATGCTCTGTAACAAAGCACAATAACTCCAGGTTAATATTTAAGAGAAAACCTACTCCCAACCCTGCCATGATCTTTTAACAACAAAAGTCTTAAAAAGGATTTATTTAAATTTTTATGTAATTCAGACAATAAATGTTATACTTTGATGTATAGTTATTATATAATTGTATATTTTAATCTAGCAGTAAGCCTCTGGGTATTTTTCTTACTTTCATTAATGATATGCATAGGGTATAATAAAAACTAAAATAATACAATCATTTTAGCTTATATGAAAAACAAAACCTATAATTAAGAAGTCTTATGTTTGTAGTTATAATAAACTATTATGCCACTTAAATGTCTTTTGTCACAATTCACAATGTATTCTTTTTATTTTGTTTGGTTTTTGAAAGTCTTAGGTTGTGTTCATTCTTAGAACAGAGTTTAGTAGTTTCCATGGAAGGGAAAATATTAAAAAATTGAAAAGCTTTCATAACTAGAAATGTGGATAGTCTTTTGCAACCTATATTTCATAGATTATTTTTCTTAACACTTAGTGTTCTATGACTGTTCTATAATGAATTTTTTGAACACTAAGTAAATGCATTGACATTTCTCTATATTACACATTGTTACTGGCAAGTGTAATTCAATCTGAAGTCAGTCTCTCTTATACCTGATTAATCATAGGACCTTATTTTAAAGATGTTTTTCACCTTTAAGTAATACCATAGGATGGATCTTGAAGACTTTGTAATTGCAAAGTTTAATGTAATTTATTTTTTTCTTCTGTACAGTGAATATAGTGTAGTAACAATAAGTTAAAATAATCAAATTGAAAAAGCAGAATCTTGTGTTGTGTGGACTTTCAGAAAAATTAAGATTTTTAGATTGTGTCTAAATGATAGTGTTACAGTTTTCTGTTATTTCAGAATTAAAGATTATTCCAGTTTCTTTTATGTACTAATTTTCTTTATAATCTCCTTTAGAAAAAGTGAGGCTGTGTTTCATTTGTTTGATTTAACCCAGCAGGACTTAATCACAGTGTACCTTCTCAGATCATCTGTTATTACATCATACTCACTTTAGACATGACCATATTTATTAACCTCAACAGCTCAGTATCAGAACAATAGACACAAGAAGTCTAACCTCTTATTTACCAATAAGGGAACTTAGATCCAGAGAAGTTAGAAATCTTGGCTAAAGACCCATACTTAGTGATTATCAGAAATATAGACCCTATAAGATACTATTTCTATCATGGGAACTCAGTCACTTAGGAATATTTACTACCTTTATAAATCATTTAATAGTTTTTATCATTTAAAAGAGCTATATATTTTTAAACTTTT
Source organism: Corynorhinus townsendii (assembly GCA_026230045.1). NCBI lineage: Eukaryota > Metazoa > Chordata > Mammalia > Chiroptera > Vespertilionidae > Corynorhinus > Corynorhinus townsendii. Next base: position 162,761,009 of record JAPDVU010000001.1, on the reverse strand, counting down.
AAAAAATATAGTAATAAGCCTTCTCTTGTCCCAAATCTTTGCTTTTCATTTCCTCTAGATACCGTCTGTAGCCACTTAACAGCAATGTTTTCTTTTATAAAAATTTATTTTGTTGTTTTACTTACTGTTTTGTATTATTAATTTTCTATTCATATATCTTTTATCCAGCGACATGAAAGCCTCTTGAGTGTAGAGACTATGGCTTATATTGCTTTTTAATAGTCTTCTCATCTTTTGTTTTTGTTTATGTTATTGCTGTTGTTATTATTTTTGCTCTGCCACTTTCATCCTCTTCTTGACTGTTTTTTATCCAGTATTTTTTTACATTAGCTTCAGGTTACTCTGTGCTTTATGCCTAGAAATTAATGATGTTAAAATGTTAACAGTCTTCAGTTAAAAAAATGTTTAAAAAGAAAGAAAAAAGGAAAATAAATAAGTAAAATGTTAACAATACAACTCTAGCAAAATTCTTAAAGCAAAATTGCAATTCTGTGTTTCTTTAGCAACTGCATCAATAAAGTTTGCTTTTCTGTATTTGAACACACAATATCAAAGACTTCACCTAAGAAATATATAATTCAACTTAATCAATGTGTCCCCAGTAATGTTGCTGTCTCTTTAATTGCAGCCAGCCGGATGTTATCTTAGTCAATGCTTAGTCTGGAAAGACCTTGGCAAGTTTGGAATGTTAGCTCCGATTCGTTTCTCCAGTTTTATGATTTCTGAAGGTCTTCCACTGCAGAAAGAGTTCAGAGAAACTAAATAAACATTCATGTCTATAGCTTCTGAAATCATTACTGATCTTTGGGTTTATTTCTAGGTCTGCCCTAGAGCTGATATGTGGCCCTGAAACTACAGAATCACATCAGCGATCTCTTGGGTGTGTGTGCAGTTTAATATATGAAAATAAGACCTATAAAAGACTATCTCCATGTTTTTTTCAACTCTCACTCTATCCTATCTCTATTCTATACAATATTTAACATCTCAGCTGGAACCTGGATAACTGTACATTTAGATTAAATATATTTTATTATTTCTGCTGATTCTGTGCTTCATTATTCAGATGTGGGGATAAAGCCTGAAGGAGAGATAAAATCAAGGATGGTGGTAGCTGTTTAAGATTTTTTTTCCAAGTCTTCCACATGTGGTGGTTTGTAGGTAATATGAGGGGCAGTATTCTAATTAGTCCCTTCATAGACCTGGGCCTTTATGTCACAACTTTTGATATCAAAGATCTTCTGAATGAAGATATTTCATGCATTTACTACTTTTCAATGCAAATATGGAACAGATATTCATTAGATAATGCTGGCTTGTTGATGACTAATATTAAAATTTTCTCTATTTTAATTCTGTACATTTACATAGTATTCCAATACAGTTTGAAACAAGCACTATTTGGCTGGTGGTAAGCATTCTTTTTTTTCTCAGGACTGCTAAAATGAATAACTAAAAGATGATCTACCAGGAAAAATTGGCCAGTAGATTTGTGTTTTGACTTAATTAGCTTAACCATGTGCAGGCCATCAGCAGGTTAACCTTAAAAGAATTCTTTGCCTTGAAACTTTGATTTTATGGCTCTGGGTATTTTTTAATTTTATTTTTAGTTTATCAAGAGCAAAGAAGAGTTAAGAATGTAATTGGTCCTCAGTATTTGCTTCTCCTTGTGCAATTCCATATGTTTATGTGGTAACATTTTGCTAGAGTTTTAAACCTAGTTGTAACAGCACTTCAGGCGATAAGATGTAGTTCGGGACTAATTGGAATTTTACCCTTGAATTTTTCTCTCTTAGAGAGAGGGAAAACATTAACTTGGTTTATAAATCAGTTTCCTGCCAAATTTGTTAAGGGCAAAGATTTAGAGGAGTTTGCTATTGATGTTGCTGTTAATTTTATCTACTGATTGAATAGTCACTGCATTTACTTCCTTTAAAATTTTAAATGTTCTAAATATTCATGAGGACATCTTATTTTTAGCAACAAGTTGGAGTGACCTGTGGACCTACTGAGCCATTAACCTGTGGGATCTGATGCTATCTCCAGGTAGATACTGTCATAATTAAATTGTAGGACACTAGCTGATGTTGCAGTATTGCTTGGTATGGGCAAAATCCCTCACAGGTCTGGTGTCAAGAGTGTTGTGAGTGTGGTAGTAGTGTGAGAGTGAAGGTGAAACACAGGAGGAGCTGGGGTTTTCCTAACACAATGATTAAGTTATTTCTGATTTAGGCTTTTCTTTTCATTTCCTTAATGAAAGGAATACATAACTGGATGTTGAGAGACCTGAGTCCTTGATACCTCTGATTTATTTGGTGAACTTATGAAAATCACAGTCCTTGCTTCATCGTTAAAGATGGCACCATGATTTTTTCGTACCCAGGATTATTATCAGAATTCATGTAAAAATGAGACACCTCCTATTTGTTTAGTAATCTATGTGGCATTTACTAATCAGTGTACATAGTTTGAAACCAAAATACCTTAAAGACTGCTCTTTTTTAAAAAAAATTTTTATCAAGAACATTGTGTGTGTTTTTAAATTTGTAGAGGTGACATTGGTTAATAAAATTATATAGGTTTCAAGTGTTCCATACTAAGGCATCATCTATATATTGTATTGTGTGTTCACCACCCAAAGTCAAGTCTTCTTCCATCACCATTTATCCACCCTTTGTCCTCTTTTACCTCCCCCTATCCCCTTTCCTTCTGGTAATCACCATACAGTTATCTATGTCTGTGACTTTTTCTTCCTCTTTTTTTAATTTTTTTGCTTCATCCCTTCACCTTTTCACCCAGTCCCCCAACTCCCCTCCCCTCTGTCAGCTGTCAGTCTGTTCTCTTTATCTATAAGTCTGTTTCTATTTTGTTATTTTGTTCCGTTCATTAGATTCCACATATAAGTGAAATTGTATGATACTTGTCTTTCTCTGACTGGCTTATTTCACTTAGCATAATACTCTCCATGTCAAATTTGATCTAGGATGACTAGCAATTTTTACATTTCTCCATTGAGGTTGGGACACACTCTGTAGCAAACTGCTGATTTATTCAAAACTGGGAGTGTCATACTGTGGCAACTAAGATGGAGACTCAAAATAATACATCCTTAGTTTTAAATGGAAATAAATAACAAATGATTATGATTCTTTGCAATTTATTTGACATTTAATTTTTAGCTTTAACAACTTTTTCTCTATTTAACTGAGAGAGCTCACAAAGGGAGAAAATAATGCTACAAATTACTAAAACTCTGTCTTGAGTTCACAGTTTAATGGAAGAACTCCAGATGGTGATCATTTTCCATTTTAAAATGTTTTATATTTAGTGATGCTAGAAAAAACAAAAGCCTTTTTAACAAATCAAAAAATTTTAGATGCCTGAATATGTGGAAATTCTAAGTGTCATGTTCAGTGTTATTTCATATAAAATAGTATTTATTTCTGTTATTTTTTATGAACCTGGATTTGTATAACTCTGCTAAAGTGAAAAATGCCTTCCAGCAATGTTGTTGCAAATAAAAGGGTTTTCTCCTTATTTTAAAGGGAAAAACACTTAGTGTTTTACTGGCCATATAAATTTCATGTTTTGTTATCCAGGCCCTAGAACATCGTAGGCATTCACAAATGTTTCTTATTTAATAATGTCATGTTGCCAGAAGTCCAAATATTGCCACTCAGAACTATATAAAGAAGCAAGTGTGCTTCTTTAATGAATGGTTCATATTATAAATGTTAGAATGCCTTTCAGATGAAAAACACTTTAAAATTCAGTAGATCATTTTTTTTCTCAATAGGCAAGAACTCATTAATGGAATAATACTGGTAACTGAAGCATTTTTCAAAGAAAATAATAGCCCCAATAAATGCAAGCTGCATATCCTGTCATCTTTAGAATAAGTAGGCCTAGATTTTATTTGTAAAAAAGGACAGCTTCTTTTTAATTTATCTTGTTGGCTTTGTGAACAAATAAATATTGAGTATACAAATCTAATTTGAGTCTAGATTTCTGCCTTTAACCCCTCCTTCTAAACTTGTAATGATTACTATTACCATATGGCTGAATGCTTTCATCATCCCAATCTCTGTGTTGGGAGCCTTTTAACTCTGATATGGTAGAGCTTTGCATTTGAATGAGAATGATACATCAGGTACATTTCATAGTAGAAATCCATTTCTGTCCTCTTGTATCTATGTTCCTGGTACTTTCAGGTACTGATTTTAAGAGTAGTCATTATGCAGGCTTTAGGACTAGGTTATAAACTCAGATAGACAGTTCTAGTTCATACTTCTTTTGGTGATAAGAATAGGACTAATAGGCCTTAATTTATTAGTTGTTTAATGTGGAAGGTTCAATCACACAATCAGATACCAAAGGGAGATAGATGATTAGGATTGTGCAGACTTGTTAGCTAATAAATTATATATATATATACACACACACACATATATAAATACACACACACACACACACACACACACACACACATATATATTTATATATAAATTTTTTTTCCTAGTGCCTGAAATGGAAACAAAGCTTAAATGTTTGAGGAACAACAAGAAGTCCAATGTTGATTATTGGAGTGAACTGGGAGGATAATAGCAAGTGGTGGTGTCAGAGAAGTTGGCAGGGTCCAGGTCATATAGAACCTTGTGTATTATCTACAAGGAGCTTGGATATTACTCAGAAGTAGTATGCAAAAACATTGGAGGATTTTCAGTCAGGGAGCTACATGTTTTGGTTTATATTTTGAAAGAGCAGTGGTTAATCTGTGGAGATAAACTGTAGTAAAGAAGAGTGAACTCAGGAGGCCAGTTAAGAAACTATTGTAGTAGTCCATTTGACCGGTGATAGTGGGTAAGACTAGAGTGGTGATGGTGGGGGAGATTAAAAGTCATTGGATTCTAGATATTCTTGGAAGATGAGGCTAATAGAACAATTACTTAATAGATGTTAAATTATAAGGGAAAGAGAAATCATGGATGATTATGAAATTTGGGGCATAAACAATAATATATTTGCAGTGCCATTTCCTAAGATGAAGAGCCATATGGAAGGATTATGGGGTGGGTGGGAGTATGTGCCTGAATCAAGAGTTTGTTTTGAATCTGTTCAAGTTTGAGATACTTAGTAGACAGTCACATGATCATTAGAGTTGACATTTGGATTCTGGCTGTCAGAGAGAAGCAGGAGTTACTAACTTACGTATAATATTTAGAACCATGATGAAACTGTGTATTATTTTAGCCAGAGAAAGGAAGAGAGCTGAAGACTGAGCTCTGGGCACTTTAAACATGGGTTCAGAAGAGAATAGGTTATGAGGAAATGGAGAAAAATATATAAACTCTTTTGAAGTGTTCTACTTTAGTAGGTAGAAATAGTGGTACCTGGAAGAGGCCATAAGTTTTCAGCAGCTATGACAGCACAGTGTATTCTATAATGATGAACATGAAGCAGGAGTAAAATCGATGGTGCAGGGGGGAAAAAGATCTAGTCCTTAAACTGTCCAGATGGATTGGGTTCCTGATAAAGAGACACTCAGGCAGGGTCAGTTTATCCATTTTCATAGGAAGCGGCAATATCTAGGGAATCAGATGTTGATTGACTGAGAGTTGAGAGGCCTTAGTGAAATCTTTCAGGCTTTTGTTTTTCTTTTCTGAATGTTTATAATGGTTTTCCCAAAAGGAAAAATTCACCTGTATATTCTGGATGATAATGCTTTTATTTACTTACTAGAGGCCCAATGTGGGCCTTCCTTCCCCTGGCTTCTGGCACTGCCTTCGCTCCAGCCAGAGCCACCTTTCCACCTTCCCACGCTGCCCAGAGGCCCGGAGTGGCTGGGGAGGGAGGGGGGCTGTGCAGAACATCCCGGCCACTCAGCGCCTGTGTATGCAAATTAACCTGCCATCTTTGTTGGGTTAATTTGCATACTCTTGATTGGCTGGTGGGTGTCACAAAGGAATGGTCAATTTGCATTTTTCTTTTCTATTAGTGTAGACTAGAGGTCCGGTGCACAAATTTGTGCACAGGTGGGGTCCAGCCGACCTGCCCCGATGGGATGCGGGAGGTTGGCCAGCTAGCCCCGCCCCCGATCTGGGTGGGGGTGGCTGATCGGGGTGGGGTTGGTTGTGGGGAGGGGCCACAGGCAGTTGGCAGGCCAGCCCTGCCCCCTGGTTGAACTCCCAATCGAAATCCTGGTTGAGGGGACAATTTGCATATTAGGCTTTTATTATATAGAATTTTTGTATTCAAAACCTAGACGTAAAGATAAAAATTTTCTGTCATTCTAAATAGTTAGCAAGTTGTTCATTATCATTTTTATATAGAGAATCCTTTCCCACCAGTTTTCATTGTCAACTTTATCATGTACCACATTCCTATACACACTTAGGTTTCTGTGTACATTCTATTCTATTTCATTGATTTGACTATTCCTGCATCAGCACCACACTGTTTTAACTATAGCATTTTCAAAATATGTTTAAATACCTGCTAGTGCATGTCTAATCTTGTCTTTTCAAGTTGGGAGATAATAGTGAGCTTCTTAGAATGTTCTGCATTTGTGTGTTACAAATCTACACTGGGCTCTTCAGGTAGAGAGGATTGTGGTTTAACTCAGCATGTCTTTCTTTTGATGCAAACTATATTGTGTTTTGGCAACTCTTCTTTAAAATTTGTAGGATAGGCTTCTCCCTAACCTCATTGTAAATAAAATTTTATTTTTTTAAATATTATTTTTTATTGTTTAAATTATTACAGATATCCCCATTCCTCCTACCACACCCTCTTTCCTCTGGACATCACCACATTGTTGTCTGTGTCTATGGGTTGTGCATAAATGTTTGTTGTGAATCCTTTTACCTTCTTTCTTTGTAGGGTTTTTTATTTTTTCCCTTCATGCCCTTGGTTTCAGAAAAGGAAGATTTGTGAACATAGATACCTATATTGCCTAGAGTTAGTTTTTATTTATCTCTAAAATGCAGCCTTTGGCAGGAATTGGTCCTTCTCTGTTAATTGGTCTTTATCTGCTAGTTCTCCATAAGATCCAAGTCTGTCTCCTTCAAGCAACATTTTCTCCTAGGATAGCTTGATTATTCATTGCATTTCATTTGTTCTTTGTTCTTTAACAATATTAATTGCAGTTATTGGATTTCTGCTCTCTCTCCCTTATCCTTTATTTTATCTGTCTACAAAATTTCATCTTCTTTATTATTTCTTCTGTTATCTGAGCAAGTATCTTCATTGTATCTGCCACCTTGCAATTTTGTTCTTCTGTGTTACAGATTCTGAATCTTTACTACTTTTCATGCCAAAATTATTTTTTTATTGTGTTTTCTTTACAGTCTTTTTTTAAAATTTATTTTTAAGGTATTATAACTAGTAGTACATATGTCTCCTTATTTCCCCCATTAACCTCCCCCCGGCCTCCCCTACCCCCCGATACTTGCCCTCACCCCCCACCCCAGTGTTTTGCGTCTTTTGGTTGTGCTTATATACATGTATACAAGTCCTTCGGTTGATCACTTACTCCTCCAACCCTCCCCTACATTCCCCCTGTAGTTTGACAGTTTGTTCAGTGCTTCTTTGCCTCTATCTACTTTTGTTCAACAGTTTATAATGTTCTTTATATGTCATAAATGAGTGAGATCATGTGGTATTTATCTTTCTCTGACTGGCTTATTTCACTTACCTTTTAAAAAAAAATCTAGTTTTTTTGTTATTTTTACTTGCCTTTTCAGATCATTTTCATCTTTTATTTCATTTGTTTCTTAAATTCTATTTTGTACACACAATAGTTTCTAAAACTTCACTTTTTTTCTTGTGATAATTTTTTTCCAAAATTATTTTCCCTATATGATCAGTCCTCTGTTCTCCCCCCCTCTCCCTGCCAACACAGCAGATTTTGGGAGGCAAATGGGTGGGGCTTTTTTCTGCTTACCCAAATTGGTATAGTGGAGCTGTGCATAAATTTTGGGTTTAACAATCACTAGCATCTGTCCAGGGACAGGTATAGGTACTTTTCATGGCTATTATCAAGCTTCTAGGCCTGAAATTTTTTTATAGTCCCTGTCCTCTTCTCCAGAAACATATTAACTGAAGTTTTTTTATATCTTTGTTTTTCTCTGTAAACTTAGAATTCAAAAGTGTTTTATCTAGGGTATTCAAATGCTGGAATCTTGTAGAAGAAATAAATCTATGTAGAACTGAATAATTTGTTCAAGAATATTATGTTCCTTTTTTTAATGTAAATTTTTAGAAATTTCCTGTTGTATATTCTTGGTAAAAAACAAAAATCAAGAAAAATAAGGTTATGTAACGTAAAAATTATAAGTTCCTTTTCCTGTTTCTCATTCTTCACTCAGTCCAGCTTTGTAAGGCAAGTCATTACTTAGTGCACCATGCATTATTTCAGGAAGAAGAGTTGATCTTTCTTTTTCTAAGAAAGAAAAGTTCATGAGAACTGAATTCCTTGCATTGTCTTTAAAATGCCAAAGGTTTGGCTTTGTTTATACATGTTTAGCATGTGCATACATGTGCCTGCCTATCAACATTACCAGTTTTGAATAAATCAGCTGTTTTCTACCTAATATGTCCCAATCTCAATGGAGAAACTTATAGATTGCTGAGATTCTGCCACATTAACAATTAAAATGTATTCCAATAAGCATGGTTAACTATTGTTATTCAGCCCTTCGATTCTTAAGCAGAGTGTTGATATATTGGCTCTTTCTGAATAAATCCTTGGCATAACTATCATTTTGCATATAAGTAGGTGTAGAAGTAGTGGTAATAATTGAAGCTGTGTTTGTGCCAGTTTGTGAGTATGTGTTTACTTTTGTAAGTACCTTCTCTATTGTTAGGTTTGGCCACATAAGTCAGATAGCTGCTGGGCCTACCATCTCATCAGACTTGCAGGTGTGTTTTACATTGACAGAGATTGGGGATGCAGTTAATTTTATGTAAATTTTGTACCTCAGTATAGCTTTTTTGTTGTTTTTTTAACAAATCCCATAGGGAGAGGGTCTCGATTGTCTTCAGGTTGCAAGGCATGTTTCAGAATAGTTTGATCTCAACTTTTCTAGCCTTTGTCTCTTCCACTTCTGATATGTGCTTTTCAACTACTCTAAACTTCTGACCATCGCTGTTTGCTAAGCCCCTTATTTTGTTGCTTTGGCAAATATTCTTCACTCTTGCTGAACTGTATTAGGGTTCTCTAGAGAAACCAAACTGATAGGACAAAAAATATATTAAAGGAGAGTTCTTATAAAGGATTAACACCTCTGATTACAGAGACTGTGTCCCATGATCTGCCATTTGCAAGCTGAGCTGAAGGCAAGACTACTGAAGGTGTAGTTCCAAACCCAAAAGACTGAGATACAGGAGAGCCAGTGAAGTAAATCCCAGTCCAAGTTCAAATGCCCAAGAACCAGGAGTGCCAATGTCAGAGGTCAAGAGAAAATGGGTTTTCAAGCTGTAGCAGAGAGCATATTCGCCCTTCTTCTGCCTTTTTGTTCTATTCAGGCCTCAACCATTTGGATGATAATCCCCCACACTGATTAGCACTATCTTTTTAAAAAATATTTTTATTGATTTCAGAGAGGAAGGGAGAGGGAGAGAGAGATAGAAACATCCACGAGGAGAGAGAATCATTAATTGGCTGCCTCCTGCATGCCCCACACTGGGGATCGAGCCCGCAACCTGGGCATGTGCCCTTGACCAGAATCGAACCTGGGACCCTTTAGTCCACAGGCTGACACATTATCCACTGAGCCCAACTAGCTAGGGCTGATTAGGGCTATCTTTACTCAGTTTACCAATTCATATCCTAATCTGTGCCACCAAACATTCTCACAGAAATAATATTTCACCAGATATCTGGGCATCACTTAGCCCAGTCATGTTGATCTGTAAAGTTAACCATCACAGTTTAGTAGGTTAGTGTTGAGAAGTGATCATGAGCAAGCCTATCAAGTTAGGCCTTTAATCCATAATGCTAGTGATGGTGGTGCTCAGTAGAAGTAATAACAGAAATAATTATAGAAGTAGTTGTAATAATGAAGGTTATGGTAATAATAGAAGAAAATATTTACTGATTGCTTACTAGGTACTGGTAATTATTTATCTGAATTATTTTACTCAATCCTCACAATAACCCTAGAAAAAATGAACTATTATTATCCTCACTTTATGGATAAGGAAAATGAAACACAGAAATTATATAACTTATTACATAACTTATTTACAAATCACAAAGCTTATCAGTGGTAGGGTTGGATTTCTAATGGGTTGTAGTAACCATAATTGGTGAACAAGTCATTAGTTAGATCTATATTTAAATGATGGGCTCTTCCATAAACTCTTGGCCACCCTAACATCAGCTCTGCCTTGCACCATGGTTGTCGAGTATCTGCGGATCAAGATTAGACAGGTAGAGTACAAGGCTCACAACATTTGATATTAACTAGTTTTTCTAAGTTATTTTGTACATTTTTCAGTACCAAAACCAACTGAGACCATTAGCTTTATCCCTGTTTCTTGCAGTGTCCCACAGGGAAGAGGTCTAGTCTATCCAACAGGGAAGAGGACTAGTCTATCTAAGGGATAAACAATTAGACACATTTTGGTTTTTCCTCATTGAGAATTTTAACCCTCTTTTGTATTATTGCTACAATATTTTGTAAACATATTTATTTTTAGTTGCTTTATTTAACTTTTCAGGTCAGAATTTTTTTTATATTTTTTATTTTTCAAAGATGTTCATATTAAAAAAATAATGATCTCTATTTAGACCTACTTTTGAGTAACAGTCAGAATTCAGCTGGGTATATAATTCTAGAGCTGATTTGTTAGGTATTATCAAATAGAAAATAAAAGAGATGGAAGTGGAAGAGGATTTCAGAATGCATGTATACTAAGAAGAATTAAATAATTATTGTTTTAGTGTTGTAGTGAGCATTAAATGAGAACCATAGAACATTAGCACATTTTAAATGGATAATAAATGCCAATATTATTTTAAAAGTGACTTGACTTAGTTAAAAACACAGTGGCTCTTATCTATGTTCCCATGATCTATAGAGATACACACACACAAACACACACACACAATACTTAGTACTTTATATTTTTTTGTGGCAGAACTGAAATTTAGATCTCTCAATAACACTGTTCACTACTCTGTGATCTATGCCATATTTGCATTTAATGAAGAGTACTATGCCTTGAATTTTTCTAATGAATACAGTGACTTTTATAAAAAGAAAATGGCTAGGAAGGTTAGAGAAAGGTTATAAGCAAAGTTGCTGAAATGGGAAAGTAAAGGAAATAGCTCTTTTCCTGGACACTTTATCTAATAGAGTCATTTTATTTTGGGAGGATTAACAGATATTTCTCAATCATTTTGGAGGGGAAATTTTAAATTGGCTTTATCTTCAAAGACATGAGAGATTCCTGTTGTGCATCTTTCTTTATTATAGCACCCTTTTAGGACACACTGGGTTGTTCAGTATATCTTGAAATATTACATTTGTTTTTATGTGAAACACTATTATTTTTCTTTGTAGGTTTGGTTTCCCAGATTTGGAAAGATGAGAGTATTAATAATGAAGTCATGTCTCTGAAGTAGTTTCTTCTGTACCTCATAGGCTAGGATGGATTTTATTTTATGCCTATTCAGAGAATTTCTACTTAGTTTGTTATTAGTAATTACCCCCCAGTCACTTTCTTCAAATCTATTTTCTAGATAATAGTTCCCTAGTTTATATCTGTATTGTGTATTATTCTTCCCTAAGTGTATTGTGTTATACTTTTTTACATTAAATCTCATCTTGGACCTCTCCTTCCAAATTCCCAAGTTGTCCATATCCATCCATGTACTTGATTAATCTTCCTTTCTTTTCTGTTTCATCCATCCTAGGTTTGTATCATCTGCAAACTTGATCATATTAGAATTTACATTTTCCTCCAGGTCATTAATGAGCATGTTGGATAGACTAGTCCTCTTCCCTGTGGGTCCTTGCTGGATATACTACTGGATATCCTTAGTTGTAACTCTGTTGATCATAATTCATTGCTTCCTTCCCATCATATATTTTTTTATCCACTGTTCTGTTCTCCAGGCAATAGCTATACCACCTCTGCTTCCCGGGTGCTCCTCTTTTTTATCAATCATCTTTTTCTAAGATACAGATACAAATCATTGTGTTCCCTTATCTACTTATGCCATTGTTTGTTTGTTTTTTAAGATAATCTGGGAAAATATTTTCCTTAAATAGAAATTTCTCAAAAAATTTCCATCAAACATCAGTGAGTCTTTACAAGTATGTTAAGTGAGAAAACATTTTGTAAGTTTTTTGCATATTAAAGCTGCCTTAGTCTTTACCTTTTCCATGGAAAATGGTGTGTAGTTATTTGGATTGTAAATAAAAAGAATAATTAATTTCTCCCCAGCTGAGAGGATGACTTAAATGTATGTATTGTTTTTCCTGAATGTGGATTGCATTTTCAGTAAATTATTCTCCTTCAAGGTGGTTTTCCAAATGAGACACACTTCATTTATAATTTTCAGATCATGATGTAGAATAACATGTTTATTTATTTTTCATGTTATATTTTTTATTTTTAGGAAAAAGAAGAAGTGGAAGGGATATCAGTAGGCGCTATACTCTCTGACTATCAACGTGTTCGAGTAGAAAATGTGTAAGAGAACATTAGTTGTCCTGTATTTATATATGCATGTATTTTAAGAATGTGAATAAATAAAACATATAATTGTATCCAGATAATAAATAAATATGATATCCTATATGCCCATAGAACAATCTGTTTACCTGAGTAACAAAAGTTGCACTTTTATTTTTGTTCTATTCTTATATCACACGTGGCTAAAACTCTAACTTACTTAGCATAAGGAAAAAATACATTATTTACAATAAAAAATTGAGGCAAAGCTTTTTAAAGTAAAAAGTATTATTTTCATTTTTTTTCTCATTTGAATCAGTACACTCTTTTAATCTCTTTTAACTCCTTATCATTTGTAATAAAAATCAGGAGCTTATAGAAGGAATGCAGTAATATCTTAAAGACAAAAAAAAAACAAAAAACAATTATTAAGGACTCTCCCCTTCTTTGGTCCTAGGATTCAGTTCTTGGCCAAAAGTATTCATGATTGAAATACTTCTAAATAAAGTCATTCAACTTTCAAGGAAGTTTTAGTTTGTTGCTCCCCACTCTTTCCCACTCCTAAGGAATGTAGCACTAGTAAATCATTGTCTGTATGTATAATTACCAAAACAGTTCATTTCATTAATCTATTAAAAAAACATATAAGGTCAAATGATAATATGGATTATTTAATGTTTGGCAAAATAATACAAATGAATTTATTTTTCATTTATTTGGATAATCAAAATATATAGAGGCTTTATATGTAATTATATTAGCAAAAAAGAAAATGTGGACTCCAGTATCTTGGGCAAAACTAAGCCTCTAAATAAATAATTTTGACACTCAAAAGGGTAAATAGAAATAAGATAAAGAATGTATTTATGTAATGGTTTCATATTCTTGACAAAGAAATCTTCATATTGACTCTCATTAAAAACTTGCATATTAATGGACTTGAACGTTTAAGTCTAAATTTTTATTTTATTTGTTTTCTCTAATTCCACAGTGAATTTAAGTCAGTTAAAAATACAGATTTTAAAAAGTAAATGACAGGAATGCAAGGCAAAGCGTAGCCAAAGGTGTAATTTGAAAGTTTTCCTTACCTTCTGCCTGCCTACGTTAAAGAACAACTGATTTATAGATGGAGCTGGATTCTATATCCCTTAAGCCATACATAGAAATAATATTATTCTCTGCAGCAGAGGACCTGAAAATACACCTGTCCCAAGAAGACATACAAGCAGTCAATAGGTATTATGAAAAGATGTTCAACCTCACTGGCAATCAGGGAAATGCAAATTAAAACTATAATGAGATACCACCTTATACCTGTTAGAGTGGCCATTATCAACAAGACAAGCTATAGCAAGTGTTGGAGAGGTTGTGTTAAAAAGGGAAATCTCATTCACTGCTGGTGGAAATGCAGACTGGTGCAACCACATGGAAAGCAGTCTGGCAATTCCTCAAAAAAAGTAAGAATAGAGCTACCATATGATCCAACAACCCCACTCCTGGGTATATACCCAAAAAACTCGAATTCATTTATACGCAAAGACATATGCTCCCCTATGTTCATTGCAGCATTATTCACGATGGTCAAAACATGGAAATAGCCAAAGTGCCCTGTGATAGAGTACTGGATAAAGAATGTGGTACATATACACAATGGAATATTACTCAGCCATAAGAAAGGATGAAATAGCGTCATTTAGAACAACATGGATGGACCTTGATAACATTATGCTAAGTGAAATAAGTCAGACAGAAAAAGCCAAGAACCATACGATTTCACTCATGTGGGATATAAAACTGAAACATAAGAACACAAACAGTAGTGTGGTGGTTGCCGCGGGTTAGGGGAGAAGGGAGTCCTAATATGGGGTGACAGGAGAAGACTTGACTTTGGGTGGTGAACACATGGTGCTGTATACAGATTTTATAACTTAGAAATCCACACATGAAACCTATATGTTCATGCTGACCCATGTCATCCCAATAAAAGTTCATTTAAAAATAAGAAAGAAATAATATTCTCTGCAGTTTTTAGGTCATCCTCTCTGAAAATTATTTAATTTACAAATATTTGTTTTTCTTTTTTTCTTAATATATTTTTATTGATTTCAGAGAGAAAGGGAGAGGGAGAAAGAGATAGAAACATCGATGATGAAAGAGAACCATTGATCAGCTGCCTCCTGCACGCCCCCCACTGGGGATCAAGCCCGCAACCCCGGCATGTGCCCTTGACTGGAATCAAACTGGAACCCTTCAGTCCATAGGCCGACACTCTATCTACTGAGCCAAAACAAAATCTTTGTTTTTTCATAAGGTCAAACCCTCGTGGTTTAATGGGTAGCCAAACTGTAGACAGTGCTGACATCTATTGATGAAAGTCAAAAAGCTCAATGAAAATGTGCTAATGATTAGGGGGCTATATGGAAGAAAGGCCCATAGCATACTAATGGATAGAGGAAATATTTTTCTCAAAATACAGTCTCATGAACACTTAAACACATGATTAAAATGCCCAGACTTTATAATATGAAGCATATCTGCAATAATTTTATTCTTGAAATTTTTAGAGCATTGGCCTACAAACTCAGTTTTGAATTAACCTATTGGGAGTCCATTGGTCTACAAACTCAGTTTTGAATTAGTCTATCTTCATTTTGTAGTTTGTGTTGCATCATTATATTTTCAAGATATAATGCATTTAAAAAATTTCACTAGCTCAAATGCAACAGTGATTTACAGAGGAAATGTATTTGAGGCATGATATTTTGAACTGTTAAAAATTTAGGCAAAGAATTTTAACTTAAGTCTACAAATAGTCAACAGATTGTGAATATCAAAGCAACAGTCAAGAATTTTGCAATAAGGACAGGAAGGAAGAAATTTTTTTTTTCAATTAAAAAAAATCTCAGCTAAAAAAGGTAGAGACTAGTTTGACTAGTAGGCATTAAATATTGGTGAGGACAGCAAGAAATGTAATTTGTGTTACATCATTAGTTTCAGTTTCATCATGTTTGTATTAACTGCCTCAGCATAGCACTATATGCTCTGGGACATTTTACAAAGGAAAATTATATAAAACAGTCTCTATAGTAAGGAAGGTGTTTTTTTTTCCTTTGGTAGGGTATATGTACATGAAAAAAGTAGTGATATATTTTTTTAAATATATTTTTATTGATTTCAGAGAGGAAGGGAGAGATAGAGAAATAGAAACATCAATGGTGAGAGAGAATCACTGACCAGCTGCCTCCTGCATGCTCCTCACTGAGTACTGAGACCGCGACCGAATCGAACCTGGGATCCTTCAGCCCGCAAGCTGATGCGCTACCCAGTGAGCCAAACCAGCTGGGGCAAAAGTAGTGATATTTTTAAGGCCATGGATAAGTAAATGACCAAACATGTGGTACATTTACTAAGTTCGGAATTTCGGAGAGAAAGAGATCAGTGTGGGCTAGAATAGTCAGCCAGGTAACCTTACAGACGTTAGAGATGGTGGGTTTTAGAGCTAAATTTCTTGTTTGAAATCTAATCTCAGCCACTTATTGTGTGACATGGGCATGTCGCTTGGCTTTGACTACCATTTATTGAATACCTATTTTATCTGAGCATTGTACTACATTCATTATATTACTTTTAATCAATTATAGTCATTGAGAAAGTGATATTTACACAAATGTATGAAGGAAGAGAAGAAGGTAGGGAGCCGAGTTAGTGTTAGGCAAGAGTGAGCAGGGTAGTGGTGGCAGCTGGAGTGAGGGGAGAGTAGTAGGAAATAAGGTATGAAAGCTAACCAGGCTGAGGTCTATGTAGGTCAGTGCAAGAACTTTTACTGAGTGATGAAGAGGGTTTTGAGCAGAGGAATCTCATGATCCATTTATGTTTTAAAAGGATTACACTGGCTGCTGTATGGAAAACTGATTTTAAATGGGCAAGGATAGAAACAGGGAATGAGGTTAGAAAGGCATTGACATGTGATATAATGGTGCCCCAGTCCCGGTGTTAGTAGTGGTATTGGCGAGAAGTGATCATATTCTGCATTGTGGTAGACTGCATGAGGAATGTGAAGAAAAGAGGAGTAAAGGATGACTATCCTTTGTAATCTTTTAATTGTATCAAGAACTTCGAAAGAAAATGTCTTTGTTCCTATTTATGAACCAGGAAATTAAAGACCTATAGCTTAGTTTTGACTTGCTGAAATCACATAGTTGGTGAGTGCAAACGTAGGTTTCAAACCCAGATTTGTCCTGACCCTAAAACCTATATTCTTTTCACTGCACCATAATGTAAAATATGTAGTACAATACTTCAATATATTGTACCATTTGTTCTTTTTCTTTTCACGGAGTCAAATTCTTTTTAAAAATTTCAGTTAGAAGGTAAAAATAGTTCATGTAACCATAGGTATTGTAAATTTAATCAACATATGATTATTTTATTAGGCTAAATTTATTTGCCTACTTTGCATATGCTTTATAATTTTGATACCCAAGAAGTTCTAAAAACAAAGATAATTATCCATTGACATTTGGAAGCTTTTTTTCATAGATTATTAAATTTACAGAGAGTCTTACTAAAATTAATACTTCTAATCTGCCTAGAGATTTTATTTTAGCTGTTTATGCATAGCCTGTGGAAATTAAATAATATTTTTGTTGTATATATAAATTCCATGATACAAAACATGTTTTTAAAAATATTTTAAATGCTAAAATCCTTGAGAGACACATTATGTTTAAAATCAAAGTAATGGATACAAGTATAGAACATTAAGATATCATCTGATTTTTTTTATCTTATAGGTGTAAAAGGCTTAATCTTCAGCCTTTAGCTTACCTTTGGCAGCGAAAACAGGAAGATTTGCTCCGAGAAATGATAGCATCTAACATTCAGGCAATCATCATCAAAGTAGCATCTTTGGGTATGTAGCCACACTCTAAAGAGAGCTGTCTGTTACCACACAGATAATGAGTTCACTAATAAGCAGTTACAACAAACAAGAATGATTTAGAATATCAGAAGAAGTTGAGTAAGGGTAACTTTTTAAATGGGCTTTTGACCATTTACCAAAGTAATTAATAGTGAGCCTCATCATTTTATTTTTAAATATATAACTGCCTCTAAAACTGGTATTGCATTATAGACTTTTAAGTTCTTTCTATAGGATTTGGAATTTGGGTTCATAGGGTACAGGAAATACAGGTTGAATTTTTAACCTTTAAAAACTATATTTGGCACAACACATGATATTTTTCTTGTATTTAGTTAACATTTTGAATAATGTTAAAATAGAATTATTGGCTTTGTTTGTGATATCAGAAATAAGCAGAGTAGTGGGTTTTTGTTGGGGTTGGTGAGAAAATGATATTTGAGAGGATGTCATTTGATCAGTTACCATAGACACAATGTAGTAGGCAGGTGGTAATCTGATTCAAATATGGATATTACACATGAACACATTAATTTGTTGTTTTGCATTTTTATAATTCATTTTCAAGAAACCATAGGGTTTGAGCGCAATACATTTATTTCATGAACCTATTATAGGAAATGCCCTGGAGCCTCGGGCTTCTCAAAGCCATTTGTGTTTACTTTTGTGATCTCTGAAATAACGAGGTGTCAAGCTGTGGAATATTTTACAAATAAATTCACATTTTAGACAGCATTAAAAGAAAGATCCCATAATATTTCTCCTTGGTAAATACCAAGCTACTCTCTTCTTGTTGAAGTCAAGGTCTCGTCTTTAGTAAAAAGCCTTATTTAGAGAATCTACAGTTGATAAAGAGAGAAAGATTTGAGTGTATTGTGTTCTTATTTTTGAGAAAAGGTTGCTAAGCAACTCTTATGATTGGAGTTCTCACTATAGGTATATCTGTAATATAATTTTCTATGTGAATCTAGAGTATGGTCTCTCTCTTGGATTTTCTAAGATTGCCTAGTTCTGTAATGATTTTTATGTGACTTCTCACTGGACAGTACACACTCAATCCCTTTTTCTACTAGAGAATGGAGAGGATTAGAACCCACAGAGAACCTGCCTCATTAGAAAGAGCCAAAGAATATGACCTTGCTACTTTGATTGTAGTATATAACTGATACTGTATGTCTTTTTAGTTGTATGTGTGGATGTGTGTGTACCTCTAGGTAGGGGTCAGAGATGGTGATAAATTATATTAAACGTTAGGGTAAAGTATAAAACTGAGCTAATGTTTTCCTGGCCTCTCAATGACAAAAGTATAGATTTAAATTTTTTTTCCTATTAATCCTCACCTGAGGATATTTTCCCCTTGATTTTTTGAAAGGGTGGAAAGAAGGGAGAAAGACAGAAGGAAACATAGATGTGAGAGAGACACCACTGATTGGTTGCCTCCCACACATGCCCTGACCAGGTCCCGGGATCAAGCCTGCAACCGAGGTAATCTGACCAGAATCAAACATGTGCCCTTTGACCAGAATCAAACCTGAGGCCCTTCAGTCCATGGGCTGATGCTCTATTCACTGAGCCAACTCAGCTAGGGCACAGATTTAATTTTAACACTTACAGCACATAGTTTCTATTACTTACCTATAGGTATGCAAAGATCATAGTTATTCTGAAGAACAGTATTAAAGGTTTGTTGAATGGTACATATCTTCTAAAGAGGCAGAAAAATATAAAAAATGCATTACAGGCTCCCATCTTTTTTTGGTCCTTTTAAAGTTTTCAGAAAAGGTTTTAGGCCAAAAATGGGACAGTAGATCCTCCCATGGCGAGAGGGATTCAGCAATGTTTTGTGGCCCTTGACATTATGAAATGGTCTTAGAAAAGGATTGATTCTACATGAATTATACAAATATATTTCTGATAATTGTGTTACATAACCTTGGTGTCTGTGGGCTCAGTGAACTCGTGAAATTTTTACATAATAGCTTAATATTTTACAACTTTCTAGTTTTTAGACTTATTTAAAGAATCATTTGAACATTTGATTTAAGAACAGTCCTGTCTTTTAGAAATATTTACTTTTAATTATATGAGTATTGAAAACATTTTTGCTATATAATGTTAAATTTTCCTAGATCAAGAAAAGCTTCCATGTGTTTTCTAGTCTCTCCTCTCCCACCAAGTACTTCATTTCCCAGGATACACACCAGAGTTGATGACTGATCACCTTCCTAGACCTTCCTAGATCACTTTTTTTTTGGCACATGTATATGCATGTGTAGAAATATTATTATTGTTTTATAGATTTCCTAATATTACGTGAATGGTATCTTAAGGCTGTATTGCTTGGGAACTTGCCTTTTTTTACTCAACATATCTTGGAGATGTTTTTCTATGTCAGTAAATATAGATCTACCTCATGTTTTATTTTTAAGTAATATTTTATTGCAGTATAGCATAAATGCAAAAAAAATGAACAAATTATTAGTAAATAACTAAGAATTGATGAAATTTGATGCATTTTCACAAAGTGAAAATAACTATGTAATCAACACCCAAATCCAGATATGTGGCATTTCTGATATCCTCCTAAGTCAGTATTTGCCAAAGGAACAGCTCTCCTGACACTTAAAACTATAGATTAGTTTTTTCTTGTTGTTTAATTTAATATGATTGAACCATACATAATTGTGTCTGGCTTCTTTGGGTCAACATTATGTTTATGAAAATAATCCACATTATTGAATAAAGCAATCATTTGTTTACTTCTCATATGGTATGGAGGTCCATTGTAGGAATGTACCACAATTTAATTGTCCATTTTACCACTGATGATATGTAGGTAGTTTCTAGTTTAGTGCTATTACAGTGGTTCCCTCTGTCACATTTTGGTCAACAATGGGCCACATATGCAATGATGGGCCTAAAAGATTGTAACGGAGCTGAGAAATTCCTATTGCCTAGTAACTCATAGCCATCATAATGTAGCACAATGCATTACCCATATGTGTGAGATACTGATGTAAACAAACCTACTGTGTTGCCAGTCATATAAAAGTACAGCACATACAATGATGTACAGTACATAATACTTGATAACGATAATAAATGACTGTGTTATTATATTTATTATACTATGTGTTTATTATACTATTTATATGTATTTATCATAGTATTTATTGTTATTTTAGAGTGTACTCTTTATATTTATTAATAAAAGTTTGTTTTTAGCAGTAGCCTTGTACATCTCATGCTTACTACATCTCTTGGTTGCAAATTTTCTATTTTGCTTGATTTAATCTGGTGTTGTTTTATATAGTAACAGTTGGCTGTACAGGCTTGTAGCCTAGGAACAGTAGGCTGTACCATGTAGCCTAAGTGTGTATAGGCTGTGCCATTTACGTTTGTGTAATGTTTGCACAACGATGAAATCACCTAATGATGCATTTCTCAGAACATATCCATGTCATTAAGTGGCACATGACTGTATAAATAGTGCTATGAACACGAGGTCATTTGTACATTTTCTGCCCAAGATCTAGATTTCTAGTTTTCATTTCTTCAGAGTGCACAGATTCCTTTTAATGGGAATATATATATCCTCATGAGCTCATAATATTTTGAAATCAAATTCAGGACTATGTAAGAACAATAATAATTCTGTATTCCATCTGTACTTCCTTTCTTTCACAGTGAAAAATCTCTGACTCAAGGACACAGAATATATTATTTATTAGAAGTCCCATAATTAATTGGGAACAAAAAAAAAAAAAAAAAAACAAATAGCAGATCTATAATATATTCTTTCTAGTAACTAGTATAAATTCCCTGAAAAGAAAGGAAGAATACCTCATATAATTTTATAAGCATCAACTAAAAACCTTATGGCAAAAACAAATAAACAAAAAGTCATTAATGGTATTTACTATCTGGAAAGAGTCCTTATTTTTGGATTGCTTTTGGCAGTATGTATCCGGTTACTGTGGTTAATTTTGGTAAACAAACCTGGAATCTTTGGGTTTGGGGTATGGTACCCTGGAACATGTCATGATTATCTGAATATGGAATAGAGATGTTTTATGACTAAAGTAGCTATCTTTTGTGTAAGTGATGCAAACTACATGGATTGCTTAGAGACCTTACATTTTAACCTAGGTCAGAGCAGGTTCAATGTGTCTAGAAAACACCAGTGGTTCTCTCCCCTCTCTGCTTCACCTCGCCCTTTGACTGCCTGTATCCTTGAAATTATTAGTAAAGCTTTACACTAGGTAAGATCACTGGTTTGTTAGTCTTTATTATTGTAAATTGGCCTAGTCCAGTGTTCGGCAAACTGCAGCTCGCGAGCCACATGCGGCTCGTGAGCCACGGTTTGCCGCTCTCTTGACTAATGAGTTTGCTGACCACTGACCTAGACTTTCGATTCCAATTATTACAGGCTGTTGTTGTTCCTTGTGATTAAGCCCCTATCCCAGTGGTCGGCAAACTCATTAGTCAACAGAGCGTCAAACCGCGGTTCGCTAGCCGCAGTTTGCCGACCACTGGTGATATATTTTCAGTCCCACAGATACATATCCTTTGGCAAGAAAAAAAAAAAGACAAAATCGTGATGTGCACTTAACTATTGTTTCCAGCCCTGGTAATAACAGGACCCTTTAAAATAACAAAACAACAAAAGGAAAGAGAGAGAGATGATAGTTGGGGGAAAAACAGGAGACCATATTTACCCATCTCTGGGAAACCTGCTTCTTGAATGTCATATTTGCTTACAAAATAACTAAATTTATCACTACAAAAACCATATAGGTAGTTGGAGACGAAGGTCAGGTGGCTACTGAATGCTAAGAGTATTTATGTTGTTCATTCTATTCCATAAATGAGTGAAATCATGTGATATTTATCTTTCTCTGACTAGCTTATTTCACTTAGCACAATGTTCTCCAGTTCCATCCATGCTGTTGCAAATGGTAAGAACTCCTTTTCTACCACAGCGTAGTATTCCATTGTGTAGATGTACCACAGTTTTTTAATCCACTAATCTACTGATGGGCACTTAGGCTGTTTCCAAATTTTAGCTTTGGTGAATTGTGCTGCTATGAACATAGGGGTGCATATATCCTTTCTAAATGGTGTTTCTAGTTTCTTGGGATATATTCCTAGAAGTGGGATCACTGGGTCAAATGGGAGTTCCATTTTTAGTTTTTTGAGGAAACTCCATACTGTTCTCCACAATGGCTGCACCAGACTGCATTCCCACCAGCAGTGCACGAGGGTTCCTTTTTCTCCGCATCCTCGCCAGCACTTGCCATTTGTTGATTTGTTGATGATAGCCATTCTGACAGGTGTAAGATGGTACCACATTGTCGTTTTGATTTGCATCTCTCGGATGATTAGTGACTGAGCATGGTTTCATATGTCTCTTGGCCTTCCTTCTGTCTTCTTTCGAAAAATATCTATTTACGTCTATTGCCCATTTTTTTATTAGGTTGTTTATCTTCCTTTTGTTAAGTTGTATGAGTTCCCTGTAAATTTTGGAGATTAAACCCTTATTGGTGATAACATTGGCAAATATGTTCTCCCATGCAGTAGGCTTTCTTATTGTTTTGTTGATGGTTTCTTTTGCTGTGCAAAAGCTTTTTATTTTGAGGTAGTCTCATTTGTTTATTGTCTCTTTAGTTTCCATTGCTCTAGGAGCAGTATCAGTGAAGAAATATGTCTGAGATTTTGCTGCCTGTGGATTCCTCTAGTATTTTTATCGTTTCCCGTCTTATGTTTAAGTCCTTTATCCATTTTGAGTTTATTTTTGTGTATGGTGTAAGTTGGTGGTCTAGTTTCATTTTTTTGCATGTAGAAAATGATAATTCTTCAGAAGCCAAACTCAAAGTCATAAAAGATTGTGATCTTTTATGATAGATAATTCAAAAATACCTGTCATAAAGAAACTCAATAAGTTAAAAGAAAACTCAGAAAGGCAGTTCGATTAGCTCATTAAAGTAATGAACAGGCCCTGGCCAGGTGGGCTCAATAAGTTGGATTGTCATCTCATACACCAAAAAGTTTCAGGTTTGATTCTAAGTCAGGACACATACTTAGGTTGCAGTTAGGGCGTGTAGGGGAGGCAACTGATCGATGTTTGTCTCTCACATCAATGTTTCTCTCTCTGTCTCTGTCTCTTTCTCCTCTTCCTCCTGCTCTTCCTCCCCTCCCCCTCCTCCCTTCCTATCTCTGGAATCAATTTTTTAAAAATGCCATATCCTTGGGTGAGAATTGAAAACAAAAATGAACAGAAGAGATTGAAACTATAAAAAAGAACAAATAAATTCTGGATCAGAATTACTGAATAAATGAGATGATGACTGCATTAGAAATCATTGGAAATAGAGCAGATATGGAAAGAGAATCAGCAAGCTCAAAGACAGAAATCTAGAAGTGATTCAGGTAGAAAAGGAAAACTAAAATTCTTTTTAAAATGAAAGATCTCTATAAGAATTATCTGACTCCATTAAAAAGGGCAACATAAGAATAATGGGTATCACAGAAGAAGAGGCAGAAGGAAATAGAGAGCCTATTCAAAGAAATATTGATGGGAACATTCCAAATGTAGGGAAGGAACTGGGCAAGAAGCTAACAAGACACCTAATTATCTCAACACACACAAAAAAAGCCTTTTCCAAGATACAATATATTAAAACTGTCAAAAGTTAATGATTTTAAAAAAAAAGAATTCTCAAGACAGCCAGAAAAAAAAATAAAAGACAGTAAGCTACAAAGGAAACCCCATAAGAATATTATCAGGTTTCTCAGCAGAAATTCTGTAAACCAAGGGAGAGTGGAATGATATAGTCAAAACATTGAAAGATAGTAACCAAGCACTATGTTTACACTGTTTAGTAAAGTTATCATTCAGATATGAAGGAGAAATAAAAGCTTTCCCAAACAAAAGCTGAGGGATTTACCATCATAAAACCTGCATTATAAGAAATGTTTTAAGGTGCTCTTCTACCTGAAACAGACAAAAGTAAACAAAACTTAAAAAAAGTATACAAAACTTTGAATAAGGTGACAAACAAGCAGAAAATTGCCACTCTGTTTCAGAATAGGATGCTAGACATTTAATTATAACATAAAGGTTAAAAGGTTAAAAAAATATTAATAATAATTATAGCTACTTCAATTGGGTAACAAATATACAATATAAAAAGGAATAATTTGTGACAACAAAAACAAAAGGGAAGTATGGAAAGGACAGAACTCGAATAGGCAACTGAAGATAAGTTGCTATCAGAAGATTAAGGATGACTTTATATATGAGACATTTTGAACAAACCTTATGATAATCACAAAACAAAAATACAGAGCTGAGACATGGAACATCATAAAGAGGAAATGAAGGGAAAAAACCATGTAAACCCATCAAACTAAAGTAGCAGATGGTCACAAGGGAAAAGAAACAATGGAGATACAGAGCAATCAGAATATGAAAGATTAAATGGCAGTAATAAATCCCCATCAATAATCACCCTAAATGTAAATGCACTGGATTCACCAATCAAAAGGCTCAGAGTAGCTGGATGAAAAACAAAACAAAACAAAAAAGACCCAACTACTGTATATGCTTCCTTCAGTAAACTTACCTTAGTTCCAGTGACAAACATAGGCTCAACGTGAAGGGATGGGAAATGATACTCCCAGCAAATAGGATCCAGAGAAAGTGGTGTAATCATACTTATATCAGACAATATAATAAGAAGAGACAAAAATGGACATATAATTATAAAGGGGTAAGCCATCAAGAATGGATTACATTTATTAATATATATGTAGTCAGCATAGGAGCACCAAAACATATAAAGCAGTTACCAATAGAGCTAAAGGGACAAATAGCAACATAATAATAGAAGATTTTAACACCCCACTCATAACAATGGATAGATCATCTAGACGGAAACTCAACAAGGAAACGTTGGCCTTAAATATCACATTAGACTATATGGACTTAATAGGTATTTTCAGAACTTGCCATTTCAAAGTGACAGATTACACATTCTGAAGTGTACATGGAACATTATCAAGGATAGATCATATGTTGGGACAGAAAAAAAGCCTCAGTAAATTGAGAAGATTGAAATACCAAGCATCTTTTTCAACCACAATTGTATGAAACTAGAAATTATTATTTTTTTAATTTTATATAGATTTTCATTTTATTTTTTATTTTATTTTTTTTATTGTTTTAAGTATTACAAATAGTAGTACATATGTCTCCTTTTTTCTTTTTTTCCCCATTGACCTCCCCCTGACCTCCCCTACCCCCCAGTACATGCCTTCACCTGCCCGCCCTCCCCCCGCCCCAGTGTCTTATATACATTGGTTGTGCTTATATGCATGCATACAAGTCCTTCGGTTGGTCTCTTACAGCACCCCTCGCCCAACCACCCCTGTCTTCCCAATGTAGTTTGACAGTCTGTTCAATGCTTCTTTGCCTCTGTATCTTTTTTCCACTGTTTCTTTCCTTTAAAAAGTTTTGCCTTTGCAGACTAGAAATAACATATAATAACAAAACAAAACAAAACAAAAAAAATGTTTGAGTCCCAATTTCAATGTCCAACAATTCTGAGTCCCCGTTTCAATGTCTGGCATTTCCTTATGTGTACATGTCAGCAATGATATCTGGATGGTGGGCACATGGTGGCAATGCAGGTCCGACCCTCTCTGGTTTGGTCCTAGGCAACCTGCAGCAGTGCACAGCTGCTGACTGCTCGCGTGGCAAGGCATTGTCAGCGTCTTCCATCTCTGGACTGTTTTTCCTCTTGTCTTCGTGGTTGGAGCACACCTGTCAATTCCTCTCTGTTGCAGGAAACCACATGGTCTAGGAGTTGTTTTCTGGAAATATACAAACATATTCTCGACCACATATTAATAAAGGAATCTTTTCTATATAATTGATTTGGGATCCTTTTTATTTTTGCCCAAACGATTTTCCTTTGTCTTATATAGACACCATGTGTGTTTTTCATGGCCATCTTGCTGTTAGCATTACAAATGAAAATTAATTTGGTAAAGTAAAAATTTTCTAGATGTAATTTACTTATAGGATATTTTTCCTTACATGATATTACCCTACTATCCCCCTCCCCCCCCCTTTTTTTTTATTACTGGAGGTTTTTGTAAATTTTATAATGCAGTCTTGATAACTTTAAATTTAAATTTTTTTTTTTGCCCAAAAATATGACTGCTTTAGGTTCATTGCATATTCAGGAATTTTACCATGAGATGAACTACCAATAGAAATTTTAGCTATTACTTTAAGAACAGCTTTTTGTCCAGTACAATTAAATTTATTTGAATATTCACTTATTTCAATTAGCCTATTTAAATTAATCAAATTTAATACTCTACCAACAATCTTAGTTTACCCTGTAAATATTAGTGGGAAAGATTATTTGCATTCTTGAGTGGGCCCTGAGCATTCCTGATGCTCAGGGCCATTCTTGAGTGGGCCCTGAGCATTCCTGATGCTAGGCTGAATTTAGATATAGGGCAGCTGCTGTTGGCCAAGTCTCTTGTCTGTTACCTGGGTCCCAATCTGAACTGGGCCAAGTCTCTGTCTGTCACCTGTATCTCGATGTGAGCTGGGCCAAGTCTCTTTCTGTTGCCTGGGTTCCGATCTGAGCTGGGTGTGGGAAGCGTGAAGCAGCCATGGGGGCAGGAGACCTCCTTCAGAAGGGGCGAGGGTTCAAGCCCCTGCAATGTTGGGGGGTAAGGGTCTGTGCCCCACTTCTGTTGCCCCCCCAAGTTCTCTCCTGATGGTCCCTCTGCGACTGTGCCTGTCTTAGGTTGTTCCTTCCTTGAGGAATCTTACCCATCTCTGGCTAACCAGCCATCCTCCGAGGCCAAGCAGGGTGATGTGAGGTTCAGTTCTGTCTCCTTGGTAGCCTATGCCCCCATGGCCTCCACACCCAGCACCTGCCTTGGGAACCTCTGGCCTGCTGGCAGGGTCCCGGTGCTGATCACATGTCTCAGGCAACTCGGGTTTCTTCTCCAGTGAGGGCCCAGCTCACACCATTGGGTGTGAGACAGATCCATGGTACCAGCCCCCACGAGGCTTCAAGCTCAGCATGAACAGAAAGCTCAGGCAACAGCTGAGGGCAATTGGATTGTGAGAAGAGGGTCCGTCTTGGCACAAAAGGCAAGAGGGGCCAATATAGGATACTCAAGTGCCTTCCCAGTGCCTTCATTCCTTCTGAAAGGGATTAAATCCTTTCATGTCTTTTTTTTTTTTTTAATTGCTCCCAACCATTCAAAGAATTAGTTTGTAAGTTTGTTTGGGATAATTGTACAATATGCTGTTGTAAAATATCTAAAATTATAATGACACTGTAGAATAATATCATGTAAGGATATTCTTTGCCCTAGGCTCTGGCAATTCTTAAAGAAGAGGGAGAAGGAAATACAGAAATTAATTATAAGAGGAAAAGTAGAAAAGTCACAAATATGTGGAGATTAAACAACATCAATAACTATTGTTTCAATGTAGATATAGAAGAAGAAATAAAAAGATACAGAGACAAATGAAAATATGGCATACCAAAATCTTTGGGGTGCAGCAAAAGCAGCACTAAAGGAAGTTTATATATATACTAGAGGCCTGGTGCATGAAATTCATGCACAGAGGGGTGGGTGTCCCTCAACCCAGCCTGCATCCTCTCCAATCTGGGACCTCTCGAGGGATGTCCGACTGCCCGTTTAGGCCCGATCCTCCCTCTCACAATCCAGGACTGCTGGCTCCCAACTGCTCACCTGCCTGCCTTCCTGATTGCCCCTAACCGCTTCTGCCTGCCAGCCTGATCACCCCCTAACCACTCGCCGCCAGCCTGATTGATGCCTAACTGCTCCCCTGCCAGCCTGATTGCCCCTAACTGCCCTCCCCTGCAGGCCTGGTCACCCCTAACTGCCCTCCCCTGCAGGCCTGGTTCCCCCCAACTGCTCTCCCCCACAGGCCTGGGTCCCCCCAACTGCCCTTTCCTGCAGGCCCGGTAGCCCCCAACTTCCCTCCTCTGCTGACCTGGTCACCCCTAACTGCCCTTCCCTGCAGGCTTTATCGCCCCCAACTGCCCTCCCTTACAGGCCTGGTCCCTCCCAACTGCCCTCTCCTGCTAGCCATCTTGTGGTGGCCATCTTGTGTCCACATGGGGGCAGCCATCTTGTGTGTTGGAGTGATGGTCAATTTGCATTTTACTCTTTTATTAGATAGGATAACGCTACCTCAAGAAACAAGAAAAATATCAAATAATCTAACATCACAACTTAAGGAACTAGAAATAGAAAAACAAAGCCCAATTTCAGTAGAAGGAAAGAAAGAAAAAACAGTGAAATTAAATAAAGACTAAAATGGCAACATTAATGAGTCCAGCTGGTGTGGTTCAGTGGTAGAGTGTCACCCTCTAAACCAGGAGGTCATGGTTCAATTTCTGGTCAGGGCACATGCCCAGGCCCAGTTCCCAGTAGGGGGTGTGCAGAAGGCAGCCAGTTAATGATTCTCAGCATTGTTATTTCTATGTGTCTCTCCTCCCTCTCTGAAATAAGTAATATATAAAAAGGACATTAATGAAACAGAAAGCTGATTCTTTGAACAGATAAGTAAAATTGACAAACCCCTTACTAGACTCATAAAGGAAAGGAGAAAAACTCAAATAAATAAAATCAGAGATAAAAGACAATTAATAAACGATAGCATAGAAATGCAAAGGTTGTCCATTTGGTGTCACTGTGTAAGGCTATGTGCTACCAAATAGACAACCTAGAAGAAATGTATAAATACTTATAATCATATAACCTTCTTAGACTGAATCATGAAGAAATAGAAAACCTGAAAAGAATGATCACTAGTACGGAAAGAGAACAGTAATCAAAAACTTCCCCCAAAAAAACAAAAGTCCAGGACCAGATGGCTTCACTGGGGAATTCTACCAAACAGTCAAAGATTTGATACCCAGCCTTCTCAAACTCATCCAAAAAATTGAAGGGAAGCAGTGCTTTCTAACTCAATTAATGAGTCCAACATTTACCTGTTGCCAAAACTAGACCAAGAAAACACAAAAGAAAATAATAGGCCACTATCTCTGATGAATATTGATGCAAAAATCCTCAATAAAATATTAGCAAATCAAACACAACAATACATTAAAGGTATAATACCACTATTAAGTGGAATTGATTCTAGGGTTGCAAGGAAGGTTCAACATTTGCAAATCAATCAGCATGCTAGAGGACATTAACAAAATGAAGGATAAAAATTACCTGATCATCTCAATGGATGCAGAAAAAGTATTTGAGAAGATACAACATTAATTTATGATAAAAACTCTCAATAATAAATTGCCATAGAAGGAAAGTACTTGCACATAATGAAGGCCATATATGACAAATCCACAGCTAACATCATATTTAATGCCTAAAAACTGAAAGCTTTTCCCCTAAGATCAGGAACAAGACAAGGTTGACCATTCTCACCATGTTTATTGAACATAGTCCTGGAAGTATTAGCTAGAGCAGCTTGACAAGAAACATAAATAAAAGACATCCAAATTGGAAAGGAAGTATAACTTTACTATATGTAGATGAATGATTTTATATATTTAGAAAACCCTAAAGCAGTGGTTCTCAACCTTTCTAATGCCATGACCCTTTAATACAGTTCCTCATGTGTGGTGACCCCCAACCATACAATAATTTAAACATGAGGAACTGTATTAAAGGGTTGTAGCATTAGAAAGGTTGAGAACCACTGCCCTAAAGACTCCAGCTGAAAAAAAAATATTAGAAATAATAAACAATTATAGTACTAAGTTGCAGGATACCAAATCAATATAAAAATCTGTTACATTTTTTGAGAAATGGTGGAAGCTTAATCTTTTTTCTTCAAAGGTATCATATTTTCCATTTTATACTGATATATATTTGTCCCCCTGGGGGAACTTGTAGAGTTCAGGAAGTGCCCCCATCTGGAATGCCAGTGAAGAGGTGGCCCCTCCAGTGACTGCTACCTCCTCAGGGAGTTGTTCAAGGTCCTTCTATCACTTGGCAGATATGAACTCCTAACAAAATGTGGGCAGAAGGTCAGGGTCCCTGTTGATCTCCTCCACAGCACATTTCAGAGCCAGGGACTGCTAGTAGTGTTGTGGAGCCACCATCATTTACACAGATGCAGAAATATAAGACATTGCCATTAGCAGACTTCCCTTTCCTTCCCAAGGAATTGAGAACCCAGGGCCAGCCGACCACACTGAGTGGCGCCCTGTTGCATTTTTATATACTAACAGAAAGGAACTATCAGAAAGAGAAATGAGGAAAACAATCCCAGTTATAATTACTACAAAAAGAATTAAATACCTAGGAATGAACTTCACAAAGGAGATGAAAGACCTTTACACTGAAAACTACAAGGCATTGTTGAAAGAAATTGAAGACACAAAGAAATGGACAGATATTCTTTGTTTCTGGAATAGAAGAATTAGCATTGTTAAAACGTTTATATTACCTAAAATAATCCACAGATTCAGTGTAATTCCTATCAAAATCCCAATGACATTTTTAACAGAAATAGACCAAAAAATTCTCAAATTTGAATGGAACCCCAAAAGACCCTGATTAGCAAAAGCTAATCTTTATATCCAGATTATATAAAGAACTCATTCAACTAAAAAACAAACAACCCACTTAAATAATTGACATAGAATCTGAATAATTTTCTAAGAAAGATATAAAGATGGCCAACAGACATGACAATATGTTCAGTAGCACTCATTATTAGGGAAGTGTAAACCAAACCATAATGAAATATCACCTCATACCTGTTAGAATGTCTGTTATCTAAAAAGCTAGAAATAAGTATTGGAGAGGATGTGGAGAAAAGGTAACCCTCAGACATTGGTGGGAATGCAAATTTGTGCAGCCACTATGGAAAACAATAGAAATAAAACACTAATTCAAAAAGATATCTGTACCTACAGCATTATTTACAGTAGTCAAGATATGGAAACAACCTAAGTGTCCATCAATGGATGAATGGGTAAAGAATTGATACACACACACACACACACTCACTGGAATGCTACTCTGCCATAAAAAAAAGATAAAATATTGTCATTTGTTACACCATGGGTAAACCTAGAGGGTATTATGATAAATGAAATAAAGCCAGGTGGGAAAGGACAAAAACCATATGATTTTGCTCATGTGGAATATAAAACAAAAAAGTAACAAAAGAAAAACAAACTCATACAGACAACAGATTGGTAGTTACCAGAGGGTAATGGGGGTGGGGAAAAGGCAAAATAGTAAAGAAGGTCAAATATATGGTCATGGATAGAAACTAGACTTTTGGTAGTGAGTGCATAATAGAATATATCAATATTCAATGATAATGTTGTACACCCGAAATTTCTATAATGTTATTAATCTAGATATAATGGAAAACATTTGTACTGCCTACCATTGCTTGATTTAGTTTTTCAAATACAGAATATGTTAATGTAAATAGAATTAATTCAGGAAATTGAAACACCACCTTTGTAGGAGATGTATTTGGGAAAGGTATAATGAATCGACATTATTAATAATTCCTCTCTGGAATTATTTATAGAAAACTTATGACACCGGGCATAGGTCTGTTTGGTGTACTAATTGACACTCTCATGTGACTATATTATTTTAGTGTAAAACAATTTTTCTAAATTGCACAAGTATCACTCATGTACCATGGTAATAAGCTCATTATGATGAAAAGGACTTGCTAGTCTAAATAGAGACGCTAGAGGGAGCTCTCTTTTAGTAGACTGGCTGCATCTGGAGATGGCCCAGGAGGAACAACAGAGCTTTAAATATCAGGACTAATAGAGTATTTCTTCTAATAGAACATCATATCAGTCAACAGTGCAGGAAGAGTGCCTGTATCTTTACCCAAAAAGACTATTGAATGTTATAATCATTATGGAAGTTGTTGTTTTTAAAGATGAATGACCAGGAGTGTCTGTCACAAGTCAAGCTAAGGATGCCAATTTATGGGGATACTATGGTTAGCCTAAATTATGATAGACCATTACTAGACAGTGAGGCCTTTATATTTGTTTGCTAATGGCCAGGAACCACAGATATAAAGGGGATTTATCTTTCCCATGGTGCACTGGTTTGGATTAGACTGATAAAGGAACAACACTGTGTTGTCCTGAAGAAAGGTATGTTGCATAATGACATCTGGAAGCAATGACAATTAAACCTGTATTGTGATATCTGGGATTTAGTTATATCTTCAAACCAACTCAGAATTTACTGACCAATCTCTGGTCACTATCCCAGTTACTGTAAATATGAATGTGCAATAAGAAAAGTTATTTTTGTTGGGCAAGAAATAGAGAATGGTACTGTAATAATAATTCCAATTGACCTCCTATGCTAACCTGAACTGGGATATAGCCATGTGACCAGGAAGGACCTGAAAGACTGTTCTGATGGTCCTGGACCTCTCCCTGATTTGCTGAGCTGTTTGATTACTTCTGTCCTTTAATGATCAGTTAAGGTTGATACTGGATAAAGTCTCAGATTTGTGAGTTTGGTTTGACAATCCAATCTTTTGGTTTAACTCACTTTCTCATTTGTTTTGAACCACATTACACATTTAGAGTTGCGAAGGAAATATGTGTATGTTTCTGCACAGTTAAGGCTTCCTGAGCAAATTTTGCAGAAACTTGGGACCTAGGCTACTAGTAAGAGGCAAGCATTAAGATTTACTGTATGACTGGATAGACAGTGAGAACTCCAGGGAGATTTACTTCACTGGAGGTATGTGTTTATATTTCTAGGGTAGGAAAATGAGACCAGGACCTTGGATACACCCCCTGGGTTGTCAAGCTGGAGACTAGTTTTATCCCTCCTCCCAAGATTTTTTTTTTTTTTTTTTTTTTTTACATTCCAAAGTATGAAGACACAAATCCTTTACTTTTCCAAGGACATTCAGAATGGGAGGGGGGGGGATAATTGTCATTTTCCTTAAGTAAATATTCAGATTTATTTTTTCAGGACTCCTTACATACAGTAGATGCTATTACTTGAAAGATCATAGTTCATTCTCATCACATTGCTCTTGAGGAAGAAGCAGGGTCAGAGAAGAACCAGAAGGTAATTATCTACTTATTGTATGTAAGTAGTAGTACTATTATGCTGTGCTCTAGGAAACTCATTTTAGCATTCAACATATCAATAGATATTAAAATTTTAGCAATATATGGAACAGTCTCAGAATAGCAATGCTAATACCACCAGACTGATATGATCGTTGAGAAGAGTTAAAAATAATTTTTACATATGCCTTCCCAACTTTCCCCTCTCATTTTTAAGAGTTCCATATATGTTTTGTTTGAGCATTTAACTATTATATGCTATATACTATTTTTAAACAATTTTATAGTTATAATTAACATAATGTGCAATTCACCCATGTAAAATGTACAATTCATCACAATCAAATTTTAGAACAATTTTGTAGGCCCAGAGAGAAACCTGTATTCATTAGCAGTCATTTTCCATTTTCCCACAATCTTCTTCTCCCACTCCCAGTTCTTTGCCCAAGAAACTCCTTTGCATCTTTTTATCTTCATAGATTTGCATATTCTGGACATTTCATATGAATAGAGTTCTATAATATGTAGTATTTTGTGGCTGGCTGCTTTCACTTGGAATAATAGTGTTAAGGTTCTTCTATATTACAGCATGGATCAGTATTTGGTTTATTTTATCAACATATAATATTCCATGATGAATTGTCATATATATATATATATTGCTTGATTTAATTTGCTAGAATTCTGTTTTGTTACAACTCGCATTTATGTTCACAACAGGGATTGATCTACAATTTTCTTTCCTATTAATTGTAGATATGGGTAATAAGTTTACCTGGGCCTCATAAAACTTTGCAGTATTTCCTTTTTTTCCAATGTCTGAAAGATTTTCTCTAAGATGGTATTTTTTCTTCAGTATGCTGAAGTACTTATCGCTTATGCCATCTGAATATGGAGATTTCTTTTGGGGAAAGTTTTTAATTAGAAATTCAATTGCTTTGTTAGATTAAGGCTGTTCAGAATTTCATTTCTTATTTCAATTAAATAAATTGTGTTTTTCTCTGAATTTATTAATTCATTCTAAATTTTGAATATATAGATCTGAAGTTCCTAATATCTTTTTAGTGTCTTTTTGTCATCTGTGGAATTGGTAGTGATGGCATCATCTTCATTCCAGTTGGAGATTGTTTTTTCCTTGCCGTTATTGGTCTTGTACAGGCCTATTGATTTTAACCTTTGGATTTTGTTGACTTTCTATATTATATGCTAGTATTCTATTTTATTAATTTCTGCTGCTATCTTTATCATTCCTTTATACTTTCTCTTTTAGAAAAACTCAGTTCAATCTTACTGAGTAGGAAAAATCCCTTCTTTCCTATTCTTTGTTTCTTTCCTGTGTCTTCTTTACTCCTCATACAAAACCTATCATGTCTGGTCACCAGATGTGTGGAGGTTTTTCCCAACACCAAACAATCCTCCATGACACCAGCCTGGTGACCTATAATTCAACTCAATTCTGACACTGTCTATCTGAAGATAGCATTAGACTCAGGTAAAGGGCTCAGTCCCATAAAATCATGATCTACTTCAGAAGCCAATCACAAGCTCAGGGTAACACCTCTGCTCCTGACCAACAGGTTTCAAGGTCACTTCAGATGCCAGTCCGAAGTCCAGGTTGTTACCTGTCTCTCTGACTGACTGGCTATGACAACCTCTCCCTTTGGATTCAATTAATTAGACTGTCACAGAATTCAGGGAGACATTCACTTGCATTTACCAGTTTATTAAAAAAAGATATGAGAAAGGATACAGATGAACATTACAAAGTTGGTTCTCCTGGCAACCAGCCCCATCCTTAAGCAGGGTCCAAAAGTTACCTCATTAACATAACAAAAGACACATTTATAGCTCTCATTACTAAGAAATTCCAAGGGTTTTAGGCGCTCTTTGCCAGACATGGACAAAGAACAACTATTTCTTACTATAAGTCACAATATCACAACGCCTAACATCGAAATGCTCACCCTCATTCTATTCTATTGTTTTGGATATTTGCAACAAAATTGTTGTTCCAAGAAGATACGCCTGCTGATTGGGCTTCTGGAGCCCATGGCACAGTACTGTTTTTGCACCTTAGTTTAAGGGTCACCTTTTATTTAATTGTGGTTTAATTTGGTTTTTAAGAAAGAGTATTGGACTCAAAATTAAAACGTGTCATTTCAATACTGGTTTTATCACTTCTTAGCCTTCCAACCCGGATAATTCACCTTGACGCAGACCTTCATTTTCCCAGCCTCCACTGACCAATGTTTTAGCATTTGTTCTACTAAACATTTACTACTAAAATGGGACAGTATGTGTGAAAGTTTCTGAATAGTTTAACATCTTATACACATTACTAGAGGCCTGGTGCACAAAATTCGTGCACAGGGGAGGTGTCCCTCAGCCCAGCCTGCACCCTGTCCAATCTGTGACCCATCGAGGGATGTCCGACTACCCGTTTAGGCCCGATCCTGGTAGATGGTAAATGGGCAGTCAGACATCACTCTCACAATCCAGGACTGCTGGCTCCCAACTGCTCACCTGCCTGCCTTCCTGATTGCCCCTAACCACTCCCCTGCCAGCCTGATTGATGCCTAACTGCTCCCCTGCCAGCCTGATTGCCCCTAACTGCCCCTGCAGGCCTGGTCACCCCTAACTGCCCTCCATTGCAGGCCTGGTTCCCCCAAAATGCTCTTCCCTGCAGGCCTTCCCTCCCAACCGCCCTCCCCTGCTGGCCATCTTGTGACAGCCAGGGTGTGCAGGAAGCTTGGCTTCCTCCATTGCCGGGGAAACCCACACCTCCTGCTCACTCCCCTGCCAGCCTGGTTGGATTAATTTGCATACTTGCACCTGATTGGGCATGGCTTGTTGGTGTAGCAGAGGTACAGTCAATTTGCATATTACTCTTTTATTAGATAGGATTATTACTGCTAGATAGGAATAGGGGTAATTATGAGCAACTTTTGATATTCTGTAATATATGTAAACAAATAAAATTAGTGGGTATGCTTTTCTCATCTATTTTATTTGCTGTTTTATTTTCCTGTTTGGAAAAAAAGAAACTTTTTTTTGTACTGCAACTATACTGCAACATAAATCCAGTACACCTCTCCTTCTTGTCTTCACCTTTGAAAATCATTGGAAAGTTCCCATGCAACAGAAGAAATATAGGCAAGACAATTAAGCCTGTGGTTTTCAATGGAATGGGAGCTAAGGTGTCTTTTTCTTTTTGACAAATTCAGAAAAATCAGTGACTAAACTGTAGTTAAATCTTGAGGCTTTTAGTCTTCCTATGCTATATTTGTTAATCTCACATATTTATTTCCTTTGTTAAAGATATTTCAGATCAGATGTAGTTATACTTTGAGAGACTAGAGCAGTATTTTTAAATAACAGTGTTTTTAAATGACCATAAAATGTTTAATATGAAAGATAGGAAATGAATATTGACATTGATGATGACTTACACTAGTTTTTTAGGAGGGGATCTTTGTATTAAGCAGTTAAAAAACATAATTATAACTATGCACAATGTTTTTGCACAAAGTCCAGGTTTTTAAGGGCTTAAAGAGCAAATACTAAAAGTACTGCTATATAGTAATTAGATTCAGATTTCACTTCATTTTATTTATTTTATTTTTTGGCTACTGGATAAAGAATGATCATAGAAGAATAAATTTCTCACCTGCCTGAAGCAGGAGTAATTAGACATAATGGAGCCTGTGTGCTCTGGGGCTATTCAACTGTGCTTCAGTAATTGCATATTTTCTAAAGTATGAAGGTTGCTTAACATATCAGGTGACAAAGAAGTTGAAGTACAGGTTATCTGTTTATCTTTTAGTTAAAGAACTATATGTACATTATAAACCAAGTGGTATTGAATGCTTTAACAAATAATGGACTCCAGTCAGAAGTGAATGCAGCTGATAGGATGGAATTATTATATCTGTGTCTAATTCATTAGCCTTAGCATTTCTTCAAACCACTTATGTTCTTTGCTTCCCTTTATTCTATTTTCTTTCACTGAAAAAGTTCAAGTTTCATTTCACATATATTTGAACAAGTAAGTATTATATTATGATAATTTCTTTTTTTAATTTAATATTTACAAATTTACAAGGTCGACTTTGTCCCATGTCCCAGATCCACATTAATGAATTAGTTTTTTCCTCTAACTATATATTCCTTTCGCCAAACACTAGTTCTATTTGTCCTGTCCACAATCTCCTAGGATCTAGTTTAATATTACCAAAATATTGTCCATATTAGGGATAGAATTTTTTTCATTGCAGATAATCTTTTTAATAGTGAATTCTGTTGATATTTAAAATGTGATTTAATTTATTTGTAGTTTTTCAAAGACACATCTCTTATATAAAAGCAACAGATCTTGTGTGTACATAAGAATGTGTATATGTGATATAAGATAAAGTCTACAAAAAAGAAATTCATAGGGGGAAAAATACCCACAAATAAAAATGGCAAAAGAGTGGCAGCAGATATCTCCAGAAAGTGTTAATATGAAAATTTTAAATTTTCTCTTTTATGTTTTCTGTATTTCCTACAATGAATAGAAATTGCTTTTTTAAACATGGGAAAAGATGGAGTGAAAATGGGACACAGAAATAACTATAATTCAGTGAGCAGAGAGTGACCAGAACAAAGACAAGAAATAGTGCCAAGGAGGCCTATTTAAAGGAACTATATATTTAGCCTGAAGTGAAGGTAGCAGGTTACTGGACCAAGGAGAACAGGGGGTTTTATAGCAATCTATACTCTTTCAAAGGCTGCTGGTTCTTCCTGTGGCTTCAGAACACAGTTATAAGAGCCAGTGAAAGTTATATAGTGTAACAGGCCTTGGTTTGGTATTAGAACTTTCTAACATTTGGATCACTCAAATAGTGGCATAGAAGGTTACCCCAGGCCCTTGTGTGAATTTCTTCAAGCTTCTACTGCATGGCCCTGGCTCTTCTTTATATAATACCGTCCTTTGTGCTGAGATACAGGAGTAAGCAGAAGTTACAGAATTGAGCTAGCTATAAGGGTGCTTTGCTTTTCAAGGGCAAGTCCGTCCTCCCTTAATGGCTTCTGGCTCTGTTCTTAAAGGATGGAGGCTTGTACCATTGGATAATTTCAGACAATATGCCACTGGCTCTGAAGGCATTTCTCTAGAGGGCATTTTAGAAATGGCTTAATTAAAGGCAAATATGTGCTTTTGGTGACCACTTTGAAGGCAACAGCCCTTATTTGAACACATAAAAGTCCGTCTTATTACTTTATTACTTGTTAGTTTTCATTAAAATCTGATGCATACACAAAGCACGATAATAAGAAACTTAAATTCAGTTATGGCTTTCAGATTCCATTTGATAATTTAAATTTTGTTGTGTGCTTATCTTGCCATTGCCCTTTATTCTCTTGTTTTCATCTCGATTTAGGAGCACATCTTCCTCCCTGCTGTTACTCTGAATCTTGTCTATAGTGAAATTTGTTTGAGTGTTTTTCATTTGAAGAAGCTCTCTAACTCTGGAAGAGGTAATCCAATATTAGGAAAGAAAAGAGAAATGGTCCCTGAAACTTTATTTTCATTCCTTAGCAAGTTTTACAATTAATGACAGAAGTTTCTCTGGTGGCCTCTCTGCCCAAAGACTGTGCTTATTTATTTTCCCCAGTAGTCTCATGTGACCTTGTTAAAAGCCTCATTTACTGGTTTACTTCTATCTGGTATTTTATTGACATTTCCAGATAAGTTTAATAGGATGGAGAGAAACAGTGTTCTCTTTATAGACTCTGTGGTGATTTGACCTTAGCAGGTTAACCTTATCCTGATGTTCAGGGGAGCTCTTCTTAATTAGACTCTATCACTTTCTCCATTATCACCAGGAGAGCCACTGCTCTGTAATTCTATAAATCTTAATTTGCTTTTCTTTCCTTCAGAAAAGATACCATATTAGTAAAATCGCAATATTTGGAAACAGTTGCTAGTTTTCCAGATACATTGCATATCCTCATCTGTAGCTCAGCCATTTCACACTTTATTTCCTTCAGAAACTCTCAGTTGAATACCATCTGGTCGTGGTGATTTATCGCTGTGGAATTTTTCAAGTTGCTCTCTTATTTCCTCCAGGAGATTGCTCTCCGCTAGTGCCCCACTGATGTTCTCAGAAAGTGACCTTGGAATAGTCGTTTCCCGGGTATCCTCTACATCAAAGGTCAACACCAAGTAAAACTGCATTAAACTCTGTGCTGCTTCTCATTCTCCAGCTTGCTGTCCTC
Organism: Corynorhinus townsendii; assembly: GCA_026230045.1. Lineage (NCBI taxonomy): Eukaryota > Metazoa > Chordata > Mammalia > Chiroptera > Vespertilionidae > Corynorhinus > Corynorhinus townsendii. The sequence continues at coordinate 162,720,977 of JAPDVU010000001.1, read as the reverse complement.
CCTGCAAGTCCTCAATGTTGGGAGGAACTCATGTTACATTTTGTCTTTTTATTTTTCAAATTTATCCTTTCCTTGACAATATATTTTTGGTGTTTAATTCAGAAAAAAAAATGTTGTGTTAAAAAATGTTCTAAATACTTTCAACATGTTCATTAATGTCTGGGTGGAATTGTTTGCATGTGTTTTGTGTGGTTTTTTTTAAAGACTATCCACAGATTTCTCTTTTGACCTTTCAAATAATGGCACATATATCTCTCATAGTCAACGTCCTTATCTGTCTTCCAAGCACCATGGATAGTATTTTAGAGTCCCTAATTGTCGCTTAAAGGGCTGCTAACCGTTTTTGTTTTTCTTCAGATTTTTAACATATATTTTTAAAGCCTTACTCTTTGGATTAACAGTAAGAGATGCCCATACTAATTAGAACATAAGCTTTAATTGTGCAGCCTTCCCGGGAGCTGAGTTCACTCCTACACACGCTCACCTGTGGTAATGCCTATGTTCCATTAATAAAAGGTTTCTTAATATGCATTCAAGTACAGTTAATTGCTGTGAGAAATATATTTCTACCTTTATACAAAGTACTTTAATACAGGATTTTTAAACTTAAAACTCAAGTATTGAAGCATCAAGAGTTGAAACTTTTAACATTTCCAAATGTGTTGTAAATTACCTACTATCTTAAATTGAGGGGGGAGGAGAATCAAGATTTAAATATCAAATTCCGAATATGTGATATAATATTTTCCTCAGATTTAAATACAAATACTACAAGCCCCACAGCGACCCATCTCTGAGTGCAGTGCCTTTTGCTCAGGCTGTAAAGGGGGAGTAACAGATTATAACAGCAGAGGAAATAAGTACTGATTCTGTTCATTTTATTGCTAACATATCTTTTCCTTTACTAGATAAGTCAGGCTGTTAAAAAATAATTTATGCCTATAACTATTTGGTGCTGGTATGGATATGTGCTTTAAATTTTTGAATAGATGAAGAGTCTGTGTATTTCAAAGGTATTTGTGTGGGTGTGTGTCTATGTGTGTATAAAATATTATATATTGCCTTCCAAGAAATAAATACTATATTGTTATTCTAGAACCTGTCTTTCTACCTTCATATCAACTAAATAGTTCCCATTGCCTCTATTTAAAAAAATTAAAAATACACAAAATGCAGCATTCACTAATAAAGATCTTATTTTAACACATATTGTTATAAAAGTCCTCTGTAGTAACATCCATGGGTGTGTCAGCTTACACTAAGACAACTTTCCAATGATATATAACAATTAAACTGAAAACTCCTCTGGAAAGATAACTCCACAAGTCTTTTTTTCTATTTGTCTATTTAGTAGTAAGAATGTTTATACTCTCCAAACAAATATTTATGTTTAGTGCCTTACTACCAATGTAACTTCATATTTGCCAGGTTGGAAAGTAAGACTTCTTATCTTAGCTGAGGGCTAACAGTTATTTATTAAAACTCCTTAGAGCAAGGATATGTTATAAAGTTTGTAGGGTTTGTGCTCTAATGAATTATCTTTCAGATAGGTACTCTTGTATCGGCTGATGTCTCAATTTTTTGATATGTGTATAGGTCACAGTCAGTGTAAACGTACATAAGAACCAAGTGAGCTATTGCATCTCACAGTGCAAGATCTTGTGGTATGTGTTATAATCAGGATTCTCCAGAGTCTCCTGACTCCTTTTTCTGTGAAGGTATTGTTTTACTGGAAAAGTCTTAAGACAGACTTTCTTCTGAATTTGATTTTATCTCTACTCAAGCAGACTTTAGTTCAAGTTCTGGGTAGTTTCATTCCTGATATTTTCTTCTTCCTTTCTTCAGCAATCTTTTCAGCGGAGTTTGGAAAGGAGGGGGAAATGTATTAACTAGGGACCCTCAGAGAAACACGACCATTAGGATACAAAAGAGATGTATTCTGAGGAATTGGCTCACATGATTATGACAGCTGGGGAGTCCCACAATCTACTGTTTGCAGTTTGGTGACTCGGGAAAGCCAATGGTATAATTTGGTCCAAGTTTGAAGGCCTGAGAACCAGGGGAGAAAATGATGTAAATCCCAGTCTGAACGCAGGAGATAATGAAATGTTCCATTTCAAGTACTGAGGCAGAAAAAGAAAGGGGGGAAGCAATTTCTCCTTCCTCTGTTATTGTTCTATTCAGACCCTTACTGGATTGGATGATGCCCATCCACATTGCAGGGGAGGGGTAATCAGAGACCACCGATTAAGATGCCATTCTCATCAAGAAACACCCTCACAGACACACACAGAAACAATGTTTAATCTGGGCAATCCATGGCCCACTCTAGTGATACATATAATTAACCATCACAGGAAGAAAAGAGTTAGATGCCCATGCTCTTGTAACTCTCTTGCCCAATGACCCAATCAAATTTGCATGTTGGGCAGCTCTCTAACTACAGTGTGCATTAAAGTTCGATATTCATCAAAGTTATTTCCTGTGCTTTCTCTTCTCACTTCACATACTCTTCTTGAGTAATTTCATCTCATGTCTTCTATTTCTATATTAATATCTCCAGCCCGGACCTCTGTGCTGGGCTCTAACTCCATATACCTAATTGTCAATTAGATATATCTTCTCAGGTTATTCACTGGCACCGCAAACATGTCTAAAATTGAATCCACCCTTTACTTTCCGTCCCATGTTTTCTTCTGTTCTGTTTTGTCTGTATCTGGAATAAGTCGTGTTTGGTTCCACCATCTTTTCAATTGATCAGAATCAGAAACCTGAGAATCATCCTTACCTTTTCTCTTTCCTGTATTCTCCATGCCCAGTTCATCAGCAAGTACAAAATATCCTACCTACTATATGTTGCTCTCAAATCCGTTCTCTTCCTTCCACACCTTTGCCTTGTCTATTGCATTCCTTCCCAGTAAACAAGACTGAAGGTGAGAAGGCAAATATACAAGGAATGATTTTTCCAAAAGTCAAATTAGATTGTCATTCATCTGCTTACAATTTCTGTCTTCTCTGTGACCTTACATTCAGGTATAAACTCTTTAAAATGAAACAAAGGGTTCTGTAGGATCTGTTTTTGTCACTTTTTTAACATCAGCTTTCACCCCTGCAGACACTCCAGACTCATATCAAGGTCCTTTCAATTTTCAATACTCATCATGTTGAAAAAAATTACAAGAAGGATTAGGAAGATATTTCTAAAATAAATATATCAAATTCCCCTTTAAATCTTTTTGTTTGAAACATATCTTTTTATTCATTTTTTAGATGTTAAACTATATGGTATTTTTAAAGGTTTAATAAAAGGACCCTTTGGGCGATCACCAACAAGTATTGGTTATCATTAACTGCATAATTATACTTAATATGATTTATTGGTCATTCATTTCATGGATGCTTTCATTTTAAAAGTGAATCCATGAAGTACCGGTGTCTCTTTTATTACTTACACTGAAGTGAAATGCTAGTTCATAGATTTCAGAAACCAGTTACATGTTGAGATGAATCCTAACACAACCTATAAGATAGGTAAGCATTTAGTATTCTAATTGTAGAAATGAAAAATCTGGACACTGAAATAAAAAAATTCCCCCACAGTCAAATTTTAAAATGTGAGCTCATTTTTACATTAAAGATTACATAATATTTCTTATCTGTTCTTTTAAGCACAAATTTAGTCATTGTATTTCTTAAATGCTCAATTATAATATAGTAGTGTGCTGAACTAGAGTCTGGGAACAAAAAAAGTTATATTTACCAACATAACCATTAGAACTTTTTAAAGTGAATCTACTTGTTCTGGTGGCCAGTGAACCTGGAAGAAAATAAGAAGGGATCATTAAGAGTGTGTGTGTGTGTGTGTGTGTGTGTGTGTGTGTGTGTGTGTGTGTTAACTTCAAAATGCATGGGATATTCCATCCCTGTCTTCACTGAATTTATCAGGAATTATAGGCAGACTGGAAATTACTTCTCAGAGTGATTATACCTTTTCTAATACCACCTACTGATTTTACAGTAAAAGTCTAAGCTACAAAAGTTGAGATGTGAACACAATTCATTTTACTTGACTGTTAAAAATAGCATTATCAAACATTTTGTGATGTTTCTCTCATATCATATATTCAGCTGTCCCGAAGAAATAAACCTCCACTTGGTTTCATGACAGTAGATAATAAATTAACTGATATAATTCCGTTGAGAAGTTGAAAAATGCATTGAAAATAATGGGGCATAACATCGTAGGGCTAACATTTATTCATAGATGATGCAATTAAATAAAACAGGCATTAACTTCAAGGTCAGTCAGTAAAGTAATAAAATTGAATATTTTAATTGAATTGTAATTGCTTCCCATTGATACATGCAAGTAAAGTAAAATAGATGTCAGCTCTGCAAATTACGGTTCTTCCTTTTAATTAATTTCTTAATTCTACACAGAGTGATCCAGTGCCTAGGTCTTGTTCTGGGCTTATTCACCCAACCCGTTCCCATCAAAGAATGTCTATAAGATATGATTAAATGGTTAGATGTTAGGATTTACAGTAAAATTTTTCTGCACTTTTGGGAAAATTTTGTTAGTAACTTAAAGTAACTTTTTTATTTATTTGAGTTAAAATGTACTCTGAATATAACATCCTGGATCCTATGGATTATAATTATTAATATTTATATTTCTTTATATTTACTGTATATTTATGTCAATATTAGTAAATAAATCATCTCAATAATTATAAAGATTTTCATAAGAAAGATAGATACATTGAGATTCACATTCTCTGACTGATTCAGGAGATAAAGTGAACAGACTATTAGGTTTTGGTGAAGCCCAGTTTATGTCCATTCATGACCTAAGGCTTCACTAGAAAAGAGGCACCTAAATTGACTGAATCTAAAAATGAACCATCTTTTGCAAGCACAGGAACAAATTGAAGTTGAGTTGCATTGGAAAAGGCCATGGACCATTGTGGCTTTTTCACAAACTTTTCAGTCTCTCAAAGGGTTTTAATGTAAACACAATCTATCCCCTCTAATAAAGAGAGAATATGCAAATTGACCATCATGCCATCACAAAGATGGCACTGCCCATAGCCACAAGATGGTGGTGCCCAGTCCCCTCAGCCCTGCTGGAGTCCCCCAGTCCTTTCAGCCCTGCTGGGGGAGGAGGGGTGGCAGGTGCGCAGTGCGGCCAGACCGACCCTCAGGTGGGTCCAGCCACTCCTTGTGCCTGCCACTGAAGCCCCATAGTCCTTTCAGACCAGCTGGGGCGGGGGTGGGGGGCGGGCACGGCAGGCTCACCGTGCGGCTAGACCCACCCTCAGCCCCCCAGCCACCCAGGGCCGGCCTGAGGTGCAGGCAAACCTCAAGCAAGCAAGCCTCAGATGGCGGGTTCCCAGCCACCCAGGGTGGGCCCAAGGCATAGGCAAGCCTTGGATGGCAGCTGCCCAGCCACCTAGTGCCGCCTGAGGCTCAGGTAACCAGGGCCAGCCAAGGCTTTCACTGCCAGCAGTGGCAGCAGCAGAGGTGTGATGGGGGCATGACCCCCCCTGATCGCTGGGTCACCTCCTGCCCCTGAGGGCTCCTGGACTGTTAGAAGAGGCAGGCCGGGCTGAGGGACCCCCACTCCAGTGCATAAATTTTCATGCACCATGCCTCTAGTCTATATAAGCCCAGTGACCCTTACGGCAGAACTATCAGAACAACTGGTCGCTATGATGCACACTGACCACCAGGGGGCATACACTCAATGCAGGAGCAGCCCCCTGGTGGTTAGTAGGCTCCTACAGCTGGAACACTGCTCAACCAGAAGCCAGGCTTACAGCAGCACTAAGGAGTGGTGAGCCAAGTGGTAAAGAGCAGGCAGGCGGGAGGTTAGGAGTGAGGGGTCCCAGGTTGCAAGAGGATGTCCGACTGCCGATTTAGACCCGAGGAGTCCCCAGATTGTGAGAGGGCGCAGATCGGACTAAGGGACCCTTCCCCACCCCCCACATGAATTTCATGCATCGGGCCTCTAGTATATAATAAAAATCTTCATACCACATCCCTGACTAAAATCATCCCATAATCATCCCATGTATGATATTTTCAACTGATTTAGAAGAGAGCTCAGATTAGGGTGGCTTTAGGCCATTGGTTTTTAAAGGACAATAGCTTGAATTGCTAGGGATCTCCATCTGAAATGCATGTCATTTGGGCAGTGATCATGAGGTCTCCAATGACTTGTCATTTTTACATAGGTATACTTGTATGATGATCACAGATTCATGTGGAAAACTGTGCCCATTGTTGCTTAAGTTTACATATTTTACTGACTCCCTTATCTAAAGGCAAGCCAAATTACTTTATCCATCATGGAATGCAGCTATCTCTGAAATGATATGTAACAGCTATTTCTTACCTTAATAGTTCAGAACCAGGATTTGATGACTCTACTATGAATTGAAAGACTGAAAGAAAAATTGTAAGATCATCAGTTTGATCTTCCAGTGCCCACTTGTAGACAGTGTATGTTCTTAAATTCCCTTTCATGCTTTTTAGACAGCCATTTATTTACTCCTTGATCCTTGTAGAGAATGCAAGCCATAAATTCTTGGATTCAATCATGAAAGACTTTTAAAATGATTTTAATGATGTGTAACCTAGAACCTGAAAGCTCAATGTTATATGTGTGGGTTGTGTGACCCATATGTACATGGGAATCAAGGAATTAAATGGAAGGGAGGCTAAAAATGACATCTAGTTATACTGGCCTTGTATATTCATGCTTTGAGTTTTCCAAATTCTTACTCCAAACCCATGACAGTAATAGATGAATATCCGAAGGAAGAAAATGAAAGACACAGCTATGGTGGAAGACATTATAAACAATTCTGTGAACTAGAAATGAAAAGACACATTCCATAGTAAGCAGGACTGGAGCTGTGGGATGTAATACAAAGCTTCAGGAAGCAAACAGGTGGGAGATCATAATCCTGTGGGGAAACAGACTGAAAGTGCCCCATATGTGGGAGAACCTCAAAGAGATAAAGAAAAACCTAACACCCATTAAAGAAAAAGCAATCAATTAGAAAAATTAAATCACCCAGAAAGAAACAACAACCATGTGATGTTCAAATAACTAACTAGAAATTTGGAGAATGAAACATTTAAAAATCTCAGTGGGAAGAATAAACTCTAGAGGAGCTAAGTCAGAGGGAATGAGTGAAGCAGAAAAAAGTAATTCACCCAGAAGGCAGAGGGACAGAGGGGGACAAAATGAAAGAGCAGTTTAAAAATATGGAGCATTTTGGGAAATTACAATATTTGTATATTAGATTTTTCAGAAAAAAATATTTGAAGAATGTGAAAGCTGCAACCTGCACAACTAGGGTTTGGGACCTAGAGAAGAACCGCACACAAATGAAGAGACTATACAAAAAATATTAATTTGGAAATCATGGGGGGCTGGGCGGAGAACCCCTCTCTAGTGGAAGGGCCTCTTTGGTGCCCAGGCCCTGTTAGCTTTTTATTCAATTTTAGATACACATCTTGCCCTTAGGCAGGCAATCCAGTAGCAGACAGATTATCTTAAAGGTCAATAAATATTAGTAAAGATTTACTTTGAGACTATTAGGTCAGGAAATTGCTTGAGCCACCATTGTCTCAACAGAACAATCAGTGCATAACTTCAGCCCTTGCCAAAGCTCAAGGTCCATCAGCCTTCTGGGTTCCCTGTTTGCACTTTCACGATAGTGTAGACAATGATAGCTTCTAGCATCAGAAGAAAGGGCAAAAAATAGTATTTTCAGATATAATAGCGGAAAATATTCTAGGCTTAAAGAAAGAAGTTTTGTTATTGAAAGTGCATATCAGGTGCTGTGCAATAAAAATAGACAGCATAAATCTCATTAGGAACAACTAATGCTTGAAGGTGTAATATTTTACAACTAAACTATTATATAATGGTGAGTGAAATTGGACATTATCAGACATGACAAAACTAGGAGAGTTTACCACTCACAGATTTTCAGTGAAAACTAAAGAATAGACTTCAGTTAGAAATAGACTCAATTTCAGGAGAAATTAATGAAAATGGAGAGCATAGACATTGTAAAATATGTTGGTAAGCTTAATTTTTCTTGCACAAAATGATGGAACTAAAATTTAACACAATAATAACTAAAATTGAGGAGCTTATTTAATGTCTAGTCAAAACAATCATTTTCTTGGTCAAAGGGATGCTAAACATAAATTCTTAGGTTTATATTCTAAGAGCCATAAAATTTTAGATAATACATCTAGGCTAAAATATTGTAGCTTTGAATGTATGTTAAAAATTAGAAGTGCTTACTAAAAGAGTAGAAATATAATATATGCTTCCTAATCGTTAGAGGAAATAGACAAAATTTTTTTAATCCAATATGAGGCAAAAACTAGCAAAGAAAAAAATACAAAACTTAATGTAACAGAAAATCTACAATAAGATGATAGAAACAGGTCCAGACATATAATGTAAAATAGTTCATCTCAGTTCTTTAGAGTAGTGTTTATAATAGGATACATTTTTAAAAATCCAATTATATATAGTTTATAAGAATCTAAAACAAATACAAATATGAGAATAAATAATGGAAAAATATTAGCAAAGGAAAGCTGGTGTTGTAATGTTGACAAATAGAATCTATATATATAAAAGCCTAAGCTACCGCTCGACCGTTAGACCATTCGGCCAGTAGCTATGACACACACTGACCACCAGGGAGCAGACACAGGCATGGAACAGACTGATGAATCTCAGAGGGAAGAGGGGAGAGAGGAGGGCAGGAAGAGATTAACCAAAGATCTTATATGCATACCAGAGGCCTGGTGCCTGGATTCATGCAACAGTGGGGTCCCTTGGCCTGGCCTGTGGGGATTGGGCCAAAACCGACAGTCCGACATCCCCTGAGGGGTCCCGGATTGTGAGAGGGTACACGCCAGGCTGAGGTACACCACCAGTGCACGAATCAGTGCACTGAGCCTCTAGTATAAGATAAAAATCACATACGAAAGGTCAGTCACTCCTTCTTGATAAAAGTAATAGTCTCAGCAAGAGTATAAGAAATTATGAATTTGTATACACATATCAATATAGCTGTCAATTAAATAAAGCAAAACTGACAGAATTACAAGAGATTATTAAAACCAAAATCATAATGGAAGATTTTACCACCTTTTATTAGAAACTGATGACTTATGGAAACCAAATTATAATAAGGCCATAAAAGGTTTGAAATGCAGAATTAAAAATTGTGATTATGGTTTTGTATGGTTGGGTACAGAATCTTGCTTTCAACAGATAAAGAACAAATTTTTCAAGCACAAATGGAACATTCATAAAATTCAACTATGTTCTGAATCGCAAAGGAACTTTACTGAATTTTGTAAAATTGTCACAATAAAGACTACAATCTTGATTACAATGCAGTCAAATTAGGAAACAACACAAAATAGTGAAAATAAACAAACATATTTTGTCATAAGAGTAATCCTACATGACTCAGTAATAATAACAAAATATTGAAAACTGAATGATAATAAATATGCCACTTTTCCCATCTTCTGGGCTGCAGCTAAATTGGGACTTAAATTCTTCTATTTAAAAATAAGAAATGTGTAAATATAAATGACTTAAGAAACCAGGAATAAAGGAGCTATTGAATGAACACAAAACAGGAAAGGAAATGATAAAAGTACGAATACAATTTTTAAAATTAAAATGGGAGAAAACATTGAAAACAATACAAATAGCTGGCACTTTGATGAGACCCCAAAACTGTTAAATACCTGACAAGATTTATCAATAAAAGACCAATCACCAATAAAGTATTCTGCAATAAGAAAATTCATAAAACAAATGACAAACCCTAGGAAAAAAAACACTTCTGTTAAGCACAGGGCTAATGGCCTTGGTTTAGAAGTGTTTCAATATTATTAAAAAAGGATGGATAGTCAATTAGAAAAATGGTCAAAGAATATGAACAGTAAATTTACAGTAAAAAAAAAAGATTATAAATCTGGCCATAAATGTCTGAAAAACACATTCAACCTCAATCATGCAAAAGTAAAGATATGCAAATAAAAATACTAAGGAGACAAATACCAATATTTTTATCAGAATGGCAAAAGTTTTAAATTTAATAAGATTTGGAATTGGTGAAAATGTTGGGGAATGCATCTCGGTAGATATGGACAAAGTGTGTATAAATTTTTTTCATGCTCTAATAAGCATATTTAACAAATATAATCATAAAAACAATAAACAAATCTTAACAAGTGATGTACATACAGATAGAAACATCCTTAACCCAGCAAAGAAAAATTGCATAGTATGATATTAAAAGCTTAGACTCCACACCCAGACTGCCTGGGTTTGAATCCTGATTTTATTTCTTGATAGTGGATGACTTCAAAGAGTCACTGAACTTCTCCATGCCTCAATTTTCTCCTATGTTAAATGAGGACCATAATCGTACCTACTTATTGGGTTGTTTTGAGAATTCAATTAGTTAATATTTATAGAGCACTTAAAACAGTGCCTTGTACATAGTAAGCACTATATAATTTGTTTTCTTAAATAAATAAATTTCACAAGGGAAAGTAATTTCTAACAGCCTTTAGGTTAATTAGCAAACTTTATCTTGCCTATCCTATATAATAATCCTATACAATAATAGGGTAATATGCAAATTGACCCTAACGGTGGAGTGACCAGAACAACCACTCAACCAGTCACCATGAGGCATACTGACCACCTCTCGGTCCCTTTCCCCGGCTGGCAGGCTCCCATTGCCCAATGGTGAACAGGGAATCGGGGCTGGGTGGAGGGGATGTGGGCGGCACCAGGCCAAGGCCCCCAGCCCGCTGGTCGTCCCACACTAGAGGGCGACCAGTGGCAGGGATGGGGCCAGCAAGCGGGCAGGAACAGCTGACCTCTCAGTTCCTCCCCCTGTCTCCCCGGCCAGCAGGCTCCAATCACCCCATGGTGAATGGGGAACCAGGGATGGGTGACAGTGGGGGGTGGGGCTGGCGTCGGCAGCCAGGGAAGATGGCCCTGATCGCAGGCCAGCCCTAGGGACCGTACCCGCACGTGAATTTCATGCACCGGGCCTCTAGTCTAAGATAAAGATAACTAGAAGTTGTAGCCTTCAGAATTATGGGCTCTTTAAAAAGTCTGTTACTGGCCAATTAACCATGTCTAGTAGATTAAACAGACACTTGTATATTGCACTGGTAATACTGAAATAGTGTAAAGTAAATTGTAGGTGACATGACATAGACTTACATATGAATGCCAACTCTGTGTCTGGCAGAGGCGGCATGTACATCAGTACCTCAGTAGGGAAGGGATTCCATAAACAGTTGTTGTTATCCATGAACAAGAGAGACAGTTATAATATTCCATATATGATAGCTAAAAGTAAATTCTACTTGGATTAAAGATTGAAATGTGTATAGCAACATTTTAAAACTGAAAAGAAAATATAAAAGACTAACATTATGACCTTGGGCAGGGAAAGGATAACATCTCTATGTGATGTTTTAATAAAGATCAAGCCAACTTGAACATTGGTCCCAGACTGAATCTGATTATTCAAATTCATTGATTCGACTGTAAAGAACTATTTAAACATGAAGTTTATTATGACTTGAAGCAAAATGGGGAGGAAAATGATGAAGTAGTCTTTTTGTTGCAAGAAATAATCCACGGGCATGTGTGCTTGAAACTAAATTATTTCGAAGAGCCATAATTTCTTCCTCTGTTTATAGATTCAGTGGAATTTTGACTATCTCCCAATTCAATCCCATTCTTTCTTATAGTTGGTTTTACTGATTGGGCTTTACTTCTGGATGAATCCTTTATATCAGGGTCTGGGGACGAATAGCCTTTTGCCACTTTCTTCTGTTGCCTGGCTGGCTTATTTTTCATTTTGGGACATTAACCATGGAGTGCAATGTTTCACTTTGGTCTGGATAGCACCATCTTTTTCTAGCTGTATCATACCATTGAGTCCCATGGTCAAGTATCTGCAAACTTGTAATGCCATTCTCTTGTGTCTTGATCAAGTTCCAGTAACTTGTAGGTCTACTCTTTATTTTTGTTTTCCAGTCTCTGGCAGATTGTCTTTGAGCTTCCTCTGAAACTTACTTCTGTAGAGTAGCTGCAGTTTGGTCTTTTGCATTTATGGCTCTAGTGACTGGCTGCCAGAGTTTCACTACTTCAATCTCCCTGCTCTTCCAGTTTTACAATGTGCCTTGTTAATCTCCATTGCTTAAGATCTAGTGTTGGGTGCCAGAAAACCCCTGAATTATCAGTCCTTTTGTCATTCATAAAAACTTCACTATCCCAGTGGCCTTCCAGGGTAGCTAAGACTTCCTTTCCCAGTTTAAGTTTCTCTAATATCTGATTAGCAAAGGCACTCACTACTACCTAGAAATGGCTTTAGTTTAAATTCAAGTATTGCACAGTATCTAGTTTTTTGACATGTAATATTGACTGTTCCACCAAGCTCCTGTGTCACTGTGCATAAATAATTCCTTTACAGTGAGCATATGGCATTATTATTGCATAATCTTCACCTCTATTCAAGAAAGTTAATTGTGCTTCTGCATCTAATATTGCAGTACTAACATAAAAGGCAGGTGGTGGTGGGACACCTGTTCAGCAGTATAAAATGTTTTGCTGTTTGTTCTGAATGAATCCACAAATGACTGAAAGTCTCACCAAGTGTATGATTATAAGGTTTCTTCAATCCCTTTGTCCTTTTATAGAATCCTGACAAATACCATTTCACTGCTTTCTTCAAACAGAATTAAGGATTTTCTTCAAGAGCAGCCTCAGTAGGAAATCTGCATGACAGTAGTCATATGAAAGTTTATTCAGAAAAGAATGTAGGACAAAATAAATGTAGGACAGGTTCATGCCAGGATGGACTTGTCTCAGCAGTGCCCAGATAAGGCTTTGGTTTTCTTCAGACATAGTTGCTATTTGAGAGACCTCACCTCCCCTCAAGTGTCTCATGGCTCTGCTCAGTGTAGGATCTGGTCTCCTTTAAAGGCTCAAGAGGCTCAAGTTTGATATATGTGTCATCTTGCCTTCTGATGGATCTGTGTCACTTTCTTCGCTTTTCCCCATTACCTCATTGTCAGGCCCATCATGCTCTTGGTTATTTTCTTTATTGGATTTATCAGAATACATATCTTGGCCCTCAAAATGCTGCTGTTCAGCCCTAACCGGTTTGGCTCACTGGATAGAGCGACAGCCTACGGACTGAAAGGTCCCAGGTTCTATTCTGGTCAAGGACATGTACCTTGGTTGCAGGCACATCCCCAGTAGATGTGCAGGAGGCAGCTGATCAATGTGTCTCTCTCAACGATGTTTGTAACTCTGTATCCCTCTCCCTTCCTCTCTGTAAAAAATCAATAAAATATATATTTTTAAAAATGCTGTTGTTCAATTTCATTATCATTTAACTAGAAGTTGTCGCCACTGTGGAGATTGTTAGCATGTAATAAAGGATACAAAGTCACATATGTGCTCTCTGATGAAATGCTCAATTCATGTTCCTTTCCTTCCCTGGTTATTGTATGTTTAAGAAGACTAGGACATTTCAAAGCCAACTCCAAAACATCCATTCAGCACCTTCCATCTGACTCCCAAAGTAGCTCAGATGATCCTGCTAGGTAAGGGTTAAGTAATGGATCCAACTTCTTCACCTTTTGGACTCTTTACTGCCCAAATAGACTGCTCCAAAGGATGAAAAAGTTTGAAACAAAAGATACCCTTTTATTTGATGGATGCTCAATGATTTCATAGGCTTTCAGAAGGACTGTTCCTACCTATTGACCATTTTTGGGGGCTTTATAAATCAGTAGCACCTGGGTTTCAACACACACCAACCTTGGTCCAGCTCTTTAAAGGTCCACGAATCTTCAGCCAATCAGTCATAACAGTAACAGAAGGGTCTGTGACTGTACTGAGTGACTCCTTCATGGCTCTTTTCTTCTTGGGAACTTTTTTTTTCCACCTTGAGATATTCTTGTTTAGTGAGCTTGCTTGAAGCTGAACTGCCCTTCTCCAAGTCATTTTGAAGTTTAGATTTAGACTTGCTTTTGACGTAGAAAGAGAAGAAGCATTTTTATTTTGAGAAATGGCTTCCTTTCCTCTTTCAAAATCCTGACTATGAGGACTTGCTGGACTTAAAAAATTACTCATACAAATCTTTGGTTGGGTTGGATAAACTTCTTTCCCCTGGCACTGACTCATCTTTCCTGGTGTCAGAAGTTGAGATTCTTCACTGTTTGCTACCACAGTTGTGGCCCAACGACATCTTTGCTGTCACCAAGAAGTATCTTTTAAACTTCAGCAACTTATGCATGTGGCAAGATCAAAGTCCGGTCAGCTTCTCCATCTGCCAAACATACCCCCATAGTGAAAGAAGATAAGATTATACTTCTCTTTCCATAATGTTAGCCATTCTGTGTATCTGGAAATCCAGTGTGGAGCCCCTGGATTGGCGGGGCATTGGAGTCCATTCTTCTGGTGCCCTGCATGCGTCAGGTCAGAGCCCAGGCCCAGGGCTCAGTATCACCGCTGTGGAGGGAATGCAGGCTCCAACCTCCAGTGGGGCGGGGGGGGGGGGGGAGGCGGGAACTCCAGCCCTCACCTCCCCTCTGTTTGTCCTGTATTAGTGGTGGCTGCTGCCTCTGTAAAAGCCACTGGTTCAACATCTTTAGGAGACTATGCATGTGCTATTGATACATAATGATTTTTCAGAGTTGTCTCTGTCTTTACTTGGAAAATACATTGTCACAGAAGTGGTCATCAAAGTGAAATATTAATTTGATGGTACAACTATTTGTTTTTATATGCTACTAGTGGCCCGGTGCATGGACTCGTGCACAATGAAAGGAAATTAAATTAAAAAATATTTTAATATCGCTATTCACCCTTTCTATATAATGGAAGTGTCAGAGATGAAAGAAAATTAGTAAAATGTATATGAAAATAATATATAAATTGATTAATATATAAACAATAATAACATGATATAACAACAAAGACATGATATAAAAATAACAAAAACATGCTATAAAAACAACAAAAACATGATTTAAAAACAACAGTGATAAAAACAGTGACTGATAAATTGATTAAACTTGTTCTAATATCTCCCTGTATACCACATTAAGAGTAAAAACACTTTCAGAGTGGCTTAATTTCCCTTGTGATGAAGTATTTACAACTTTAATATCGCATGCTCTTCGAACTCTAGAGAAAGCAACATATAACTGACCATGTCCAAAAACAGGTTCGGGTAGGAGTACGTATTCCTACTCTGTCTAGAGTTTGTCCTTGTGATTTATTAATAGTCATCGCAAATGCTGGCATCGCAGGAAACCGTCTTCGAATTAATTTAAATGGGAGGCTAGTGTCAGATGGGGACAAATCAATTCTTGGAATCAGAATGACCTCTCCTTCCGCAGGTCCTGTGAATACTTCAGTTTCGAGAAACACATGCGTGCCATTGGTGCCAGCAAGAGCTTTCTATGTATTGCACATGTGCGAGTCAACGTTTATTTTTAAATTGCCAGTGCGCGTCATATGTACCAGCCAGTCAGATGTGCGGTCGGTCACTTAGACTTTTAGTATATATGTATATAGATTATTAAGTGAATCAACTATATAAGCCTACCAGTCTACCACTCTTTTTTTTCTATTTATTCTCTAAGTAAGGTGTTTGAAGTTCAGATAAAATAGGTATGAATCACAAAATTCTCAGTTGTCCAAGAGTTAAAAAATAAAATTAAAAATATATTGACAACTTGTAAAACTTAACACCAAACAAACAATCCAATCAAAAAGTGGGCAGAGGACCTGAAAATACACCTCTCCCAAAAAGATATACAAACATCCAATAGATATATGAAAAAATATACAACCTCACTGGCAATTAGGGAAATGCAAGTCAAAGTTACAATGAGATACTATCTTACACCTGTTAGAGTGGCCATTATCAACAAAACAAGCAATAACAAGTGTTGGGGAGGTTGTGGAAAAAAGGGAAATCTCATTCACTGCTGGTGGGAATGCAGACTGGTATAACCACTATGGAAAGCAGTCTGGCAATTCATCAAAAAGTTAAGAATAGAGCTTCCATATGACTCAGCAATCCCTCTCCTGGATAGATACCAAAAAAAAAAAAAAAAAAAAATCATGAATTCGCGAAGATATATGCACCCCTATATTCATTGTAGCATTATTCACGGTGGTCAAAACATGGAAATAACCAAAGTGTCCTGTGATAGAGGGCTGGATAAAGAGGATGTGGTACATATACATAATGGAATATTACTCAGACATAAGAAAGGATGAAATAGCATCATTTGCAACAACATGGATGGACCTTGAGAACATTATGCTAAATGAAATAAGTCAGATAGAAAAAGCTAAGAACCATGTTTTCATTCATGTGGGATATAAAACTGAAATTTATGAATACAAACAGCAGAGTGGTGGTTGTCAGAGGGAAGTGAGTGGGGAGAGTAGGGGGTCCTAATATGAGGTGACAAGAGAAGATTTGACTCTGAGTGGTGGGCACACGGTGCAATATACAGATCTTGTAACATAGAAATCCACACATGAAACGTTTATGTTCATGTTGGCCAGTGTCACCCTAATCAATTTAATAAATACAATTTAAAATATAAATAATAGTAAAGAAGAGGAATAAAAATTAAATTAAATTATCAAGGATTTATATTTTATATCTTTGAAATGATACTTGTTTTTGTCTGTCCTAATTACACACAGTTCCTTAAAAAAAGGGGGAAAAAATTGAAACTGCCTCTGGTAGTTGACACAATGCAATTGAAATGAATTGGAAGAAAACATTTTTCAGGAACAAGAAAAACGGTTATCAAAAGGGAATAAGAAAGTAAATATTAGCAAAGTACATTTTATTTTAGGGTCAATTTAAAATTCACACATACTGGTTTCCAAGTGAGGAGGAGTTGAGGGAAGGGGATGTGTCTTTAAACTTTTACTCAGACATTTATTTTAAAAATTTAAACTTTCTTGGCAGGTTTAAGTCCAGATAAGCATCTTGGAAAAACCCTGGATCAAATGGAGCCTCATCTCTTAGAGGTAAGAATTTATACTATGTGTTTCTCAAAATGTAGGTATCTGTAGGCATCTAAAGGGTGGAAAAATAGTGCTGTTATAATTATGAAATCAAATTTAATCTAGAAAAACTCATATATTCATGATATGTTTTTATGAAAACCTTAAAGTTCTAATGGGTATGAAAATGTCTAAAATTGTAGAAATTATTACCAGCTTGTTGGCCTAAGACTTAGGACCTAAGTAAAAAAGTAAGCTGTATATAAAAAGAAATTGTTCTATCAGAAAGTTTACTTTTATTGACATGGACATGTTAGGCTATCCAAAAAGTCCTTCCCTTCTAAAGTATCTGATAATCTTTGTGATTAGATGTTTTTTCATCAGAAATGTGAGTAGAAAGTTCCTTTAAAGAATATCTAATTTAACCTCTTCTCTTTTACCAATTAGAAAACTAATTTACAGAGTGGTAAAGAAGTTTCCCAAGATTTCAAGTTACAATTGCTTAGCCCTTATTGTTGTCAAATTCTAAATGTGTTCTAAACATTAAAGAAAGATTCAGTTATTTTCACTCTTTTCTATTAACTGTGTTATACAGAGGTGGGTAAAAGTAGACTTTTAGTTGTGAGTATGCAAAACACAGAATTTATTTTTGTATTATTATTTATTAATTATTGTATTATTTATTTGTACTACAACTATAAACCTACTTTTTCCCACTCTGTATTTTACTAGAGTTTTGGGGCAAATGTTATGAATAGTATGGTAGTGTTTCATGAACTAGGATAGTATAATTATTAGAGTTTTTTATTCCACAATCATGATGGAAAAAAGAAAATCACCCTATTTTTCTGAAAGAACTTTTATGATCTCCTTTAATGTTATCATTTCCCTCCCATATTCTTAATTCATCAGCATTGTTAATACCATTGCTGTGATGTGAACTGTTGGCAGTTACACTCTTCATTAACTTTATGGCTTTCACATTTTCTTTGAGTTATTTATATTTGATTATTTTATAATTTATCAATATGTACCAAATACTTGGAAATTTCTAAGATGTTAATTCATTCCTTCTTTCATTAAGCATTATTAAGGACCTAATATGTTCTAAGCAAATAGTAAAAATTAAAATAAAAATGAAATGATTATATAATTATGACAAATTATATTTGATTTCTAGACAAGTTGGTGTTCATTTATTTAAGTCTATCTAATGGGCATGGTTACTTTCCATGCCCCTCTGATTAGACTCTTCCTAAGGTGATTTGCTTTATGGCCAGCATTGTATCTATGTTCACATCTCTAAACAAGCACTAGGAAATTCTAATACAGTGATCAAGTATATCATCTTCTGGTTCCTCAATATCAACAACATACTTGAGGCCCTGTTTTCTAGACTTCTCTGAAAAAGAGTATGCCTTCTTGAAACTGCCATCCATTGGCCTCTATGATGCCATTCACTCCTAAAACCTTTTGAGTACTTCCTTAGTTTACTTTTGGGGCTTACCATATATATTTCACCCCTTATATGTTGTGGTTCCACCCATAGCCTTTCTCCTATGGTGATGTTAAATATCCCCAGGACTTCAAATGCCAATTTTATTCTTATGCCAATTAAGTCTGTTCTTCCATTTCTTCATATGCTCCATGCATGTGTTAGCATCTTCCTGTCTTAGATGTCCTCAAGCACCTCAACATTGACTGCAGAACTGAACATTTCTTTCCTGGCAGTGAGGGGTCCCATTTCTACTCAGTTGTCTAAGCCAGTGTTTGGCAAACTGCAGCACGCGAGCCACATGCGGCTCGCAAGCCGTGGTTTGCCGCTCTGTTGACTAATGAGTTTGCCAACCACTGGGATAGGGGCT
This sequence comes from Corynorhinus townsendii, assembly GCA_026230045.1. NCBI lineage: Eukaryota > Metazoa > Chordata > Mammalia > Chiroptera > Vespertilionidae > Corynorhinus > Corynorhinus townsendii. The sequence continues at coordinate 162,701,972 of JAPDVU010000001.1, read as the reverse complement.
TAATCACAAGGAACAACGACAGCCTGTAATTATTGGAATCGAGAGTCTAGGTTGGTGGTCAGCAAACTCATTAGTCAACAGAGCGGCAAACCACGGCTCGTGAGCCACATATGGCTCACGAGCCACAGTTTGCCGAACACTGGTCTAAGCCAAAAAAAGTGAATTGTAATAAATGATTTCACATATTCCATTATTTATGAAGTAAAGGCCTGGTGCATGAATTCATACACTAGTGGGGTCCCTTAGTCTGGCTGGTGATCCGGGCTGATCAGGGCTATCTCTCCCTGATGACCAGGGAAGGGACCGCAGGAGGTTGGCTGGCAGCAGGAGGTTGGCTGTGGGAGTGCACTGACCACCAGGGGGCTGCTCCGGCATTGAGTGTCTACCCCCTGCTGGTCAGTGCATCATCAGAGAGATCGGTCATAATGGTCGCTTAGGCTCTTATATATATAGATAAGGCTCCAAGTTCTTTTAATTCTATCAACTTGCTATCTTATTATCTGTTTCTTTTAATCCTTATCATCACTGCCTTAGGGTCTGCCCTAGGTTATTGCAGCAATCTTTTTTCTTTTTTTTTGCTTTTTTATCAAATGTATTGAGGTGACATTGGTTAATAAAATTATATAGGTTCAGGTATACAATTCTACAATGCATCATCTGTATATTGTATTGTGTGTTCACCACCTCAAATCAAGTCTCTTTCTATCACCACTTATCCCCCCTATTCCCTCTTGGACCTCCCTGTACCCCTCTTTCCCTTGGGTAATCACCCTACTGTTGTATGTATCTATGGATTTTTTTTCTTTAGTTAATCCTTTTACACTCAGCCCACAACCCCTCTCCCCTCTGAAAACTGTCAGTTTGTTCTCTGTTTATGAGTCTGTTGCTATTTTGTTAGTTTATTTTGTTCATTGGATTCCATATATGAGTCAAATTATATGGTACTTGCAGCGTTATTTACAATAGCCAAAATTTGGAAGCAGCCCAAGTATCCATCAGTATAAATGAGTGGATAAAAAGCTGTTGTACATTTATGTAATGGAATGCTACTCAGCCTTTAAAAGGAAGGATATCTTACCCTTTGCCACAGCCTGGATGGACCTGGAGAGCATTATGCTAACTAAAATAAGCCACTTAGAGAAAGACAAGTACTATATTGCAGCAATCTTATAGCTTAAGTCTATCTCCCACCTGCCTTACCCCTTGTCAATCCATTGTTCACAGTACTGCTATCATAATATATATGAAATGCAAATCTGATCATATTACTTTCCTTATAAACTGTGAGTCATTCCCCATTGCCTCAAAACAAAATGTAAACTCCTTAACATGGCACAGTCTGTCTTTGGGGAAAATGAAACTTGTAAGACCTAGTCTCCTACATCTACCCTGTCCTTCATCAATTTAGAGCTGTTGATGGTTTCCCTAGAGTGTGTATCCCCATCTACTTCCATGCTCCACTTCCCTTCTCTGCATGCTTTATCTCTCCTTCACTTCACAAAAGCCAATCTGCCCTTAAAGTCTAAACTCAGCAATTAATACTGTGAGGCTTTCTTGCTTAAGTAAGCCTCCTTTGAGCTCCATTTTCTTCTTTGCTAGTGTGTAGCACTTCTCTTGCATTTTATTTTCTCTTAAATCATGTTTATTATAAAATTCAGGCATGTAATATGTAAAAAATTAATTCAACCACTCTAAAATAATGAAAAATCTTCCACTGAATCAAAGACCCCAGTTTTCTGTTCTTTTCCAGGTCAACCACTCTTTTGTATTCTAATATATCTCTTCAAAAACATTTTTGCATATGTAAATATATATGCATGTGTTTATCCATTTTTACCTAAATTGGAATATAATATGCACATTATTTTTCATCTTTCATTTTAACACATTAAAAACCCAGGTCAGCCCTAGCTGGTTTGGCTCAGTGGATGGAGTGTCGGCCTGAGGACTGAAGGGTCCTGGTTCGGTTCTGATTGGGAGCACATGCCTGGGTTCCGGGCTCAATCCCCAGTAGGAGGCGGCTGATCAGTGATTCTCTCTCATCATTGATGTTTCTATTTCTCCCTCTCCCTTCCTCTCTGAAATCAATAAAAATATATTTTTTTAAAAATCCAGGTCATTTGTTTCCACAACATCATTGTGTTCTATTACGTGGATAATATATTGAACCTGTTTTTTATTGATGGTCTTTATTCTTTACTGGTATCTTTTATGTCTTTTGCTATTACAAATAATGCTAGATGAACATTATTATACGTATGTTTTGGGGGCATGTATGAGCTTTTCTGTAGGATAAGATCCTAGAATGGAAATACTGGGTCAGAGGGTATATACCAGGTATGTTTTAATAGATATTGAATATATATTTTCAGTTTTGAGGGGATAGCTTGCATCAGACAAACTCAATACAAACAACTAGAAAAGTTGTACGAAATAAAAACAAAAGTAATATTGGAAGGCATTAAGGAATGATACAAACTGAGATAATTTGAATTATCAAAATTCCAGAGAGGATGAAAGCTCTGACTATGGTCTCCTTTCCCATTAAGGCACTTTCTGATTAAAAAATAATGCAGGGTTGCCAAAAAGTTGAGGAGAAAACTTCAGCTGAGAAGCTGAGTAGAGCTTTCATTAGCTTAATAGGCTATGGAGACAAAAATCGGAATTCAGGGCAAACCAAAGCAGAGTGGACTTGGATAACTGCACGTTTTCAGTTGGCCTCTTAAACGGACTGTATCCTAAAAATTAAGGCAAACTGGAATCAGCCCAGTTCTTGCAAATACTTACATCCAACTTTGAATAGTATCAATCCTAGACTGAATTAAAGAAATCTGAGCCTACTCTTACTGCCTATTTCTTTCCTGAAACGATAAGGTGGTTCAAAACTTCAGATTATCTCTAAAAGATTTCACACACAGTTTCTAAAGGCAGTCAAAAATTACCAAGCCAGTAAATTTATTCTTTTTTAATTACCAACTATATCAGGAGACCCGATGAGATAACCAAAACAAAGAAAGACACTCAATAGAAAGAGCCTCAGAGGATATTCATTTAATCCATTTATCAGATTTAGACATTAAAGTGCCTATGAACTATTTTAGGGGAGATTTTGAATTTATATAAAAGAATCAAATTGAATTCTAGAACTTAAAATAGAATGCCTGAAATTAAGAATACAATACATGGGTTTACCAGTATAGTTAATCCAGTTGTATAGACAGTTAAGAACTGAAAGAGTAGGTGATATAAAATATCCAGACTGAAGCACAGAGAATACAGGATGGAAAATCAAGAAAAGATTATAGCAGAAGTAAGGGAGAGAAGTTTATCACACATATAATTGGAACTGCAGGAGTGGAGAAGAGAGAGGGAAAAGTGGAAGTAGTATTTGAAAAATTTTTACTATAGAATTTATCTGAGCTTAATTTTGCTTATTTTGGCAAATATCTTTTCAGGATGGTAAAAATTTCTCTAAAGAGATGAACGAATATTGATGGATAATTTACATTTTAAACAGGATTTCCTCCCCGCCCCCGAATAGTTATCTGAATGTCTTTTTCTCTCTGGCTTCTTCATAGTCTAATCTGTGTGTCCATGAGCTCGCCATAAAGTGAGTGCTTAATACATTTTTAGTTAGCAATTTGTTTCTCACCTCTTTCGCAACAGTTATCTTACACAACCAGTCATTCAGACTACCCAAGTTTTTTGCCCTCTTCTTTTTTCCCTTCATTTTTGCATATATTCACAAAAGAAACTCAATCAATTGCTTGATATACCAAGAGAACAATGATTCTAATATAAAAGCAAATGAATCATTGGTCAAACACTATCTTCTTTCTGCAAATAGAAGGTATTTTTTAACTTATTGTCTTAGATTCTATCTTCTGTATTATTGTCTAAGACAAATCATATTTTAAGGAATGCCTAAATCTTCTTGTCTTTGTGAATAATGGTATTAACCTCATTAAGTGGCAAAAGATCAAATCCATATTTATTTTTCAATTTGTTGACTCAACACTCCTGAAAAGGTCAAGGAATCCAAAAGAAGAGGAGAAAACAGACAACCTATAGACTTGTGCAGGGTGGCAGAGAAAGAGGTTAGTGAGGATTTTGTTCGCCTGCCTCAGATCTCCTGAGCCACTTCTCATGTATCTCTTGTATAATGTGGGTCAACATGACTTTTTTTTTTAAATATATTTTTATTGATTTTTTACAGAGAGGAAGGGAGAGGGATAGAGAGTTAGAAACATCGATGAGAGAGAAACATCGATCAGCTGCCTCCTGCACACCCCCTACTGGGGATGTGCCCGCAACCAAGGTACATGCCCTTGACTGGAATCGAACCTGGAACCTTTCAGTCTGCAGGCCGACGCTCTATCCACTGAGCCAAACCGGTCAGGGCTCAACATGACTTTTTAATATAGTAAATCAATTTAGCTAATATATTACCCCTTTGCTATAGTGTGTCTAAAAGTTAATATTTTTGTTTAAGAGGATTTTGCATATTATAATGTTTTTCCTTGCAAAAATGAATATTTTTTTAATTCTTTATTGTTTAAAGTATTACATATATCTCCTTTTTCCCCCATTGACCACTCCCCGGCCATTCCCACCCCCAGCATATGTCCTCACCCTCCTACTGTCTGTGTCCATGGGTTATGCTTATATGCATGCATACAAGTCTTTGGGTTGATCTCTTACTCCCCCTTCCCCAACTCCCCTGCTTTCCCTCTATTGTTGGTCAGTCTATTCGATGCTTCTCTGTCTCTGGATCTATTTTTGTTTATCAATTTATGTTGTTCATTATATTACACAAATGAGTGAGATCATGTGATATTTATCTTTCTCTGACCTGCTTATTTCACTTAGCATAATGCTCTCCAGTTCCATCCATACTGCTGCAAATGGTACGAGTTCCTTCTTTTTTATAGCACCGTAGTATTCCATTGTGTAGATGTACCACAATTTTTTAATACACTTATCTGCTGATGGGTATTTAGGCTGTTTCCAGATCTTAGCTATTGTAAATTGTGCTGCTATGCCAGAAATGAATATTTAATTGTGAGAATCACAAAAGTTGGTGGCAGAAGTGGGCAATACATTTAGGCAAGAGTCCTTTCCCTAGTTCAGTGGTCGGCAAACTGCGGTCGCGAGCCGCAGTTTGCCGCTCTGTTGACTAATGATTTTGCCACTGCCTTAGGGAAAAACACTTAAAAACTATTTTAATAATGTACTAATATCTTTAACCTGAAGTCAAAACTTCTGGTTAAGGGTAATGCCTTAGCAGTGTTCAGCAAACTCAATAGTCAACAGCGAGCTGCAGTTTGCCAACCACTGCCCCAGTTCATTCAGACCCCTTGGGGTCAGATGTAAGTTACCTCTGTACCCAGGAGCCCAGGTGCAAATACCGATTCTACTGCTTACCTGAAATGTTGATCTAGTTAGTTTCCCATGTGTAAAATGGAAGTAATAACAATGGAATGATATATAACTTGCTTAGCTCAGTATCTGGCACATTCTAAGTGTTCAATAAATGTTAGCAACGTTTACTATTATAAGTAAAATTTGCCATTACTAAAGAATAATTCTGAAACTTTTCATCTCTGTAAAATATATAGAAAAAATGTTAGACACTACAATTAGAGTAATGTTTAAAACTCTCAAGGAATTATTAACTGATATATATCAAGATGTAAGATAGCAATTCTACCAGAAAAGTGACAAAGGCTGTGGAGAACCACTATACAAATAAAGAATGTCTCATAATCTAGTATAGATATGAAGAGATGCTCAAATTGATTCAGTATTCAGAGAATTACAAGTTAAAGCAACAGTGAGATGTTACTTTGTACTTGTTTGGCACAAATGAGAAAGATAGATAATGCCAACTGTTGGCAGGTGGGGATTTATACAACCTCTCTAAGAATGTAGATTGTTACTACTATTGTGAAGGGCAATATTGCAATACCTAGATTAAATATATGTATCCTCCTGGAAGTAGTAATTCTGTCAGTCCATAAGAGGACATAAGTGAGAATAGTCTTTACAGGGTTATTTTTTATGGTGTTGGGGTTGTTGGAGGCAATATGAATGTCTATTTCTGGAAGAGTCAGTAGTTAAAATGTGGTAGGTTCCCCTTATGAAAGACAAGTCTGCAGTTAGAAAAATATATTCAAAATGCACACAACATCAAAAGGCCAAATGAATAAAATCAACATTGAAATAAATTAAAACTGTAGGCACACAAAATAATAATACATTTGCAGGGGCATAAATAGAAGATACACATTAAATATTTTTAAATGTTTGCTTGTGATAAAGAAAAATAGAATATGGAATAGAGACAAATGGCAGTTTTTAAAAAATAACATAGAAATACTTGCCTATTGCTGAAAATTTGAGATATGATGAAGTGTAGGGAAGCAAATAAAAAACAGTTCTTTTGCCTGATGAACTGCTAACATGTTGGTATAGTCCATAATGGATTCTTTCCTGAGAATTCCTTGTTCTTCCAGTTCACAGAGTTAAATACTTGTACATCTTTTATTTACATAACTAGGTTCAACTATACATACAATTTGTCTTTTTTTCCTAATGTTAAAAAATGCTTATTTTTCCACATAACTAAATCTACTCTAAAAATATATTAATTAATGGCTGTGTAGATTCCAACATATTCATATTCTACATATGACTATATCATCACAAATTTAACAAATTATTTCTTGGAAATACTTGTTATTTTTAAATTATTTTAAATAATGTTATTTATTTAAAAATTGCTATAATTTCATGACTCAATGATTATCATCTTTCCTAGTAAATCTTTTCTTTAAAGCGAGAGAGAGAAACATTGAGGTGAGAGAGAAACATTGATCTGCTGCCTCCTGCACATTCCCCAACTGGGAATTAAAACTGCAACCTGGGTATATGCCCTGACTGGGAATCTAACCTGCCACCTTTTGGTGTAAGGGATGGTGCTCCAATCAACTGAGCCACACTTGCCAGGGCCCTAATAAATCTTTATGTATATTCCTAATTACTATTTTCTTTAGATAAATTCCTAGGAATGTAATTTCTGGGTCAAAAAATGCAACTTTAAAGCTTGTACATTTATTAATCTAAATTAACTAGATTAAACTTCTTTAACTTCTGAGGTTCCTAAAATAATCACCTGGTAAGTGAACAGTGGATTCTGTTTATATTTGGCGTTCCCCCCCGCCCCCCTTGGATTATTTTCTCCTTGTTCAAAAAAGGAGATGAATTTTATTTAAAAGGTTGTATCACCCTGGCCAGTGAGGCTCAGTTGGTTGAAGTGTCGTCCCATATACCAAAAGGTGACAGGTTTGATTTCCAGTCATGGCACATACCCAGATTGTGGGTTTCATCCACTGTCGGGGCGCATTCAGAAGGTAACTGATGTTTCTCTCACATCGATGTTTCTCTCTGTCTGTCTGTCTCTCTCTCCTCCCCTTCATCTATCTAAAAAATAAAATAAAGTTTTAAAATTTGCATCAAATTTTAAAGGTTAAGAACTGTGTCTTTAAATGTTTAAGAGTATTCCTATTTTTGTGATATTTTACAATGTTTGTCAAAGTTCGTACTCTCAAATAGTTCTTCAGATTTTGGTGCTCTAGACAACCTTCCTAGTTTTTCCCTCCTCCCATTAAGCCATCAAACTTTTTTATCTCTTAAAGTTGATCATTTGATATTTACCTCCATATCTCTAAATTACATGTTTATATTAATGCTTCATGATTCCCCTCAGCTCCCCCCACCCCCAACTTTAGCCGTATTTATTGACTTCCCACTCTAGAATATGCAGATTTAGCTGTCTGAACTCCCTTTGCCTCATCACATATGTGCACTCATTTTCTCCTTCCATCTTCCTATATGGTTATATTGCAATTCTAGTTGGGTCAATAGTCAGTGTTTACATTACCATAATTATGTAAATACTGCCCATTTACAGCTGAGTTAGGTAATAAACTAATAATAATAATAAACCTTTCCTATACAACTTTTTATTTTTCCCCTTGAACTAATTATTGTCTTGTTTTCTTCATTTATTTAGGACTCTATGTACTTGTCACTAATTCAACACTATATTCATTGCCAGTTTTCTAGTTTCTTATCCAGATGTTTAAACATATTAAGTATTTTGTCAGTTTCCTCCTCTGACAAAATACTTAATATGTTATTATCATTGCTGACTGTTCGTATGTGACCTTAATTATTTCTCTCTCCATCTCCTCTGTGTGAGTATATAAGCTATTTCTTTGCTTCTAGAATTGTGAAGTCTTACGAACTGTGACTTGGGTGCTTGTTTTTATCCATTGTGCTTGGATAGGTAGAATTTTCAGTTTGAAAATTTCAGTTCTGGGAAATTTTCTTGAATTGATTCAATGGTATTTATCGCCCCTCTGTTTTTGCTTCATGTTATTCCTATTAATTAGATGTCTCTTTTTCTCTCCTACTTTTATCTAACTTATTTTTGCCCTTTCTGGGAGAATTTCTTGATTTTACCTTCAAACTCTTCAATTAAGTTTTTTCATATCATATCTTTAATTTCTAAAAGCTCACTTTTTGTTCTCTGAATTTTTTTTTTTAATCTATAATACTCTATCCTTACTATAATGAAATCCCCTTTTTTGTTCCTGGGAGGTTTTTGTTTTGTTTTTCAGTTTCTTTCTCCCCTGCATAGTCTGTTTTACACATTATTTTGGTCCTTAGATTCCAATTTAGAGATGTCTTTGCTAATCTTTGGTGTCCTGCTCATATTTAAGAGTAGGGTCTAATATTTTTATATTAAGCACAAAGTGTGTTGATTGGGCTTTGTGACTTGATTTTCACTATAGGGAAGTAATGTTGGTTAGGTTCCCAAAAACTCGTTCTCTAGTCTCTGGTCTTAAAGTGAAGGCATGTTGCTGCTTGTTTTTGTTTGTTTTGTTTTGTTTTTTTAGTTGAGCAGGGAAAATGGGTAGAGTTCTCAGAATTTTGTGTGCATAAATTAACTGAATCCCTCTATTTTTTGTATAATGTAGTGCCTCTGCCCTCAGTTGTATCTCATTTTTCTCAGGCCAATTCCTCTATTGAGAAGAAACCTCCAGTGTTCTGCTAGGTCAGTGGTTCTCAACCTTTGTAATGCTGCAACTCTTTAATACAGTTCCTCATGTTGTGACCCCCAACCATAAAATTATTTTCGTTGCTACTTCATAACTGTAATTTTGCTACTGTTAATGAATCATAATGTCAATATCTGTGTTTTCCCATGGTCTTAGGCTCTCCAGCAGTGGTTCTCAACTGGTAGGTGGAAGAGAGGCAGTTGCCAGTCAAGAGGGAAGGAATCTAGGGATCTCTGCTTGTTAAACAGACTGCCAATCAACCCTTTTTATTTTGGTGCCCTTTTCATTTCCCTTCACCTCTGCAGGTATCCAGTGTCCACAGTTCCTCACCCTGTTGTTTCAGAGGAAGGAGTTATTTTGCTGTGTCAATTGAGTTAATCCTCTACATTATCCACTGTTGGCCTAGGACTCAGTGTACCTTGTTCTGCTAAACTGGTTGATCCTATCCTTTCTCTCCTCTCTTCTCCATCTTTGTGAGTTATGCCTTTTTAAGACACATGTTCCAGTAAGCTTTTAGAAGGTAGTGAGAGTAGATACATGGATTCAGTCAACCATCTTTACCAGCAGCAGCTGCTCTTTTTTTTAATATTTTTATTAATTTTAGAGAGGACGGGAGCGGTAGGAGAGATAGAAACATCAGTGATGAGAGAGAATCATTGATTGGCTGCCTCCTGCATGCCCCCTACTGGGGATTGAGCCCACAACCCTGGGCATGTGCCCTTGACCAGAATCAAACCTGGGATCCCTCAGACCATAGTCCGATGCTTTATCCACTGAGCCAAACCAGCTAGGGCAGCAGCTGCTCTTTATTCAAGAATTTTCTTAAGATAATCTAACTAAAAGTTGTCTGTTAGATGAAGAGTGAAACCATATTACATTAAAAAATTATGAATATATAGATTTGGTTGCTTTTCCAGGATTTTTCCCATAGAATTGGGAAATCTGACTTCTAGCCTGAGTCATTGGTAAGCAGATGTGTACTGACTACTTAAGGAATATATACCACTCTTTTGGGTGCTAGAAGCACTAAACCAGAATAAGTGCAATGGATGGTGGTAACAAAGTGAATCAATATAATGATTAAAGATACCTTGGCAAGAAGACATGCAGGGACAATGAGGAATTTGGTTTAAATGAAACTAAGAGCTAGTATTGGTAGATTAATAAGAAACAAGGTGGGGATTTAGAGCTCAACCATAACTAGCCTTCAGAGATGGACCAGCCTATTTGGCATTAGAAATAACAAGATATAGAAGGCTTATCAGCACTGATTCATATTACTAAAATATGTCTCAGGAAATTTAGTCTGGCAGCAGTATTTATGGATTTGGGAGAAGAAGAAGTTGGAAATGAGAAAGAGTATAAGATGCTGATTTAGGAAACAGGTGTGAGGGCTTAGAGTGTGGAGTCCCTGATAGTAGGGATGGAGAACACAACTGAAAGAAAGATTTTGACAGAAGAATGAAAAAGAAATTAGCACCAAATTTCCATAGCTGGGAAATGAAGAATCAAATATTACTCCATGCATAATGACTGGGGAGATTAGAAGCACATATTTTTGTAGGGAAGAACAGTATGAGAAAAAACATGATAAGCTTGGTTTTTAACATGCTGAATTTTAAGTGGTAATATAAACCAAAGGAATATGTTTTGAAACTATGAGCTTGGAGCACAATTAAGATGTTCAGGCTAAAGACTTAAAGTTTGTAATTTATCATCATTTTGTAAGAGTTAGAACATAACTTTAAATTCTGCTTTTGTTCAGTTCTAAGCTACATAACCTTTGCAAATCAATGTAGTTCTCCACTCTGGAAAAGGGAAAATAAAATTAGTAGGTATTTGGTTATTTTTTATGCTCTGCACAGTGCATTAAGCTTTTCTATGGGGTAGGTCCTGTGTCATCTCTATTTCATAGATCAGCAATCTGACGCGCAGATAGCTTGTATGACCTGAGATTGCACAGCTAGAAAGTGACAGAGCTAGGATCTGAACCAACAGCTGTTTCCAAAGGTGCTGCTTTTACCCAATTTCACTGTGCCTCACTACAGCATGTGCCTTACCTGTTTTTACAGTTGTGTATTTATGAAGTGCTTACTACGCACCATATTCTATGCTAAGTGTGTTTTATGCATTATTTTTACTTACTCATCTAACAAATCTATGAGGTTGCTATAATTTTTTATTGAATTTATTGGGTAACATTAGTTCACAGAATCATACAGGTTTCAATTGTACAACTCAACAAAACATTATCTGCACACTGCATCGTGCACCCATCATCCCAAGCAAAGTCTCTTTCTGTCCGCATTCCTACCCCACTTTGCCCAGCTCCACATAGCCTCCATCCACTTTCCCTCTGGCTAACACCACATTGTTGTCTGTGTATATGTGTTTTATATGTATAATATATAAATAAATATGTATATGTGTGTGTGTGTGTGTGTTTTGCTTAATACCTTCACATTCTTTCATCTAGTGCCCCAACCTCCCAACCCCCCTCCCCTCTGACAGCTGTCAGTGTTCATCAGTTTATTTTGTTAATTGGATTCCACATATAAGTGGGATCATATGGTAGTTGCTTTTCTCTGACTGACTTATTTCACTTAGCATAATAATCTCTAAGTCCATCCATGCTGTGGCAAAAGGTAAGATTTTATTTTTTCTCATGACTGATCAGTATTCCATTGTGTAAATGTACCACAGCTTTGTTATCCACTTATCTACTGATGGGCATTTTGACTATTTCCAGATCTTAGCTACTGTAAATAATGCTGCTATTAACATAGGGGTGCATATATTCTTCAGAATTCGTGTTTCAGTGTTTCAGGTTGCTGGGTCAAAAGGCAGTTCTGTTTTTAATTTTTTGAGGAAAATTCATACTGTTTCCCACAGTGCTGCACCAATGTGTATTCCCAGTAACAATGCATGAGGGTTCCCTTTTCTCCACATCCTCGCCAGCACTTTTTATTTGTTGATATATTGATGTTTACATTTTATAGATGAGAAATCACTGGAGGATAAGTTACTTTTCCAAAGTCACTTAGCTGGGAAGTAGCAGAACTGGAATTTATTCTTTAAATCTATCTGATTTCAGAACCTATATGTTTATTTATTATTACTGGTACAAGTCATTTTGAGGCCCGGCCGGCATGGCTCAGTAGTTGAGTGTCGACCTATGAGCCAAGAGGTCACAGTTCTATTCCCGGACAGAGCACCTGCCTGGGTTGTGGGCTTGATCCCCAGTGCAGGAGGCAGGTGATCAATGATTCTCTCTCATCATTGATGTTTCTGTCTCTCTCTCCCTCTCCTTTCCTCTGTGAAATCAATAAAAAAATATTTTTAAAAGTCATTTTGAGGATAATTTACTTAACTTTAATATATAAAGCAAATAGTCTTTAATTAGTAATGATAGTGTTAGTATTAGCAGCAGCAAAGTAGTGTAAAGGTGATGCTTGAAGTCACGGAATGCACAACCCATCTGAGGGACTGAAGTAAGAGAGAAGAGCATCTTATAGAGAGAATTATGAGGGTTATTTATAATTTAGGAGCAGAAGAAGGGAAAGGAGTCAGAGAAGCATAACAATGGCTTAGAAAATTTGGTAGCATGGAAGCCTGAGGAGAGTAATCTCAGAGATTAGAGACATCTGTGGTATCGCATGCCACATAAAATTTGTAAAGGGTAAGGTCATTGGACTCTCCCAGCAAACTGCTTCTCATGCTGAGACACCAGTAAGCAGAGCCACCATCCATCCAGTTTCCCAGTGCAGAAAGCTGAGAATTGTCCTTATTTATTTTTAGCTTTTTTTCACTCCTCTAGTCAATTAATCATTCTTTAGATCTCCTAAAAGTCTTTCAAAACACCTGCCCTCTCCTCTCCATCCTCACTGTTACTTCCCAGGGTCAGGAAATCTTACCCTCCTGCCATGATTCCTCCAGCAGCTTCTCATTTCTCTCTGCTTCTTGACTTAATCCCCTCCAGTCCACTTCCATTGTGCAAACAGAATCTTTCTCAAGACAATAGCAATCAGGTCAGTTTTCTGCTGCAAACCTTTCATGGCTTCTCATTGACCTTAGGATAATGATTCAGCATGGCTTGTGAAGCCCCATAAGATCGGTCCTCTTTCTAGCTTTTCAGCCTTATCTCACTATTACTCTTCTAGTTATGCTCCAGCTTTGCCAAACTTATTTCAATTTCTAGTAATCATCATGTGCTCTGGGCCTTAACACACACTGTTCTTTCTGGAACCGTTTTCCTTCTCTCCTGTCTTCTCTCTTTTTCCCTCTCTCCCTCCCTTACTCCCTCTAATATTTCCTGGTTCCTTATCCTTCAGCTTAAGTTTTACTTACTTTGAAAAGCCCTTTGAGTTCCTTCTAGTTATGTCTCCTGCTATACACTCCACAGCACTCATGCATCCATCAAAGCTACCACTACTCTCTATTATAATTGCTTGTTTAACATTCTTTCTATACCTCCAGACAGTAAGCTGTTATATGTATAATTTATGTCTGCTCCCATTGTTATCCCCAGCACTTAAAACAACGACAAACCTATAGGTATTCAATAAGTGCCTCTTCAATAAGTGCTATGGATGAATATATGCAGCATGAAATTATTTTGTAAAGCATATTATTTGTAAAATGAAATTGTAGTGGATTTTATGAACCTCATAGTTTTCTCTAGATGGCGAGGGGGACAGGATGAGGGTGAAGTGCAATTTCATTTGCCTTTTTTTTCCCAATTTTAAAATGACTAACAGATAAATCAGTCTTGTTTAAAAGGGAAAAAAATGATGTAATTAGAAATTCTCACAGGATTATTACAATCTTTTAAAGTGATAGAAAATTAAACAAGGAAAAGTATGATGCCCTTAACCTTTCAGTTCAATAATCAGTAGCACTCAAATTGAGTTATTATAGATAGGAATATTTATCTATATAAATAAGTGTGTCAGAATAAAATAGATCACGTAAGTAATTCTCATTTATTAGGAATTTATTTTTTATATGTTCAGACTCCCAAACATTCTTATAAACTATGCAGTGACCCAAGTCATTCACATCTGTTCAAAATGTTTTTTAAAAAGCTTAACAGTGGTTACATGGAAAATTAATGTTCCTGTTATCTGCTCCCATAAGAACCACCCTCCATAATTCTGCCTGCTGATTCTCTGCTTCATGGCAGAAATCTATCTACTTTGCTCCTGTCAGTTCTTCTACAGAAGTTTCCTTTCCCCCTCTTTGCTTGCATTTGGCTTTACAGTGTCATTCACATTACTACAGATCCTTGGAGGGAACAGTAGGATTTTCGTAGATTCATGTGTCAAGTCCCTAAAGACACGTAGTCAGTGGTTGAAATGTGATGGATTCAGAATGATAGCACAACCACAAGAATAACCAAATAAATAAGTGCATAGTATGCAGGTAAAACTAAAGCTAGGCCTTGGTCCCATTGCTGGCAGTCACAGAGAACATCTGTGTTGTCACTCTTCCTTTGGGCTAGGAGAGGCAATAAGCAGGGAGAGCTCTGAAATTCAGAATGAAGGAGATGGAATGTTAGTGATGAAGCCTCTACCCAAGAACAGGGAGATTCTGACACAGCTAGTGAGCATGCTCCAGCTCTGATTCCAGCCGTGGACAGCCAAGCAGATTATTTTACTGTTAGTATCAGGATCATTTGAATAATATAGCTTATATTTAATACAAATCACGGGTGTGTTTTTTCTTTGTTTACCTGTTTATGTTTTTAATTTCGGGTTTAATTAGGTGACATTGTAAGCTATCCCAACCTTTCTTGGAGATGGATCTTCCTAAAGTTTGTGTGCAGCTTGAGAACTTCATAGCTCTCAGTACTCTTGGAACTTTACTGCTACCAATAACCTTAAGCATAATAACCATGTTTGTGACTTCTTGTGTTCACAAGGAAAGGCCTTAGATTGCTTCTCTGTGTCTGTCACTAAAAATGCTGTAAACACAACATATTTTTTCCCTTCCATATGTAGGTCAGAGGGCAGGGGGAAAGCACCAGTTTGGCTGCATATATTCTCATTTACTACATAATGATGCAGTGCCTGTCTTTCTGAGCCTCCCTTTCAATCTAAAGCAAGTGTATCCCTAAAATGTATAGGATTCTTTAAGTTTTCTCATCATACATAAAAATGTAGGTTGCTTTCACTTTTTGTCAGGGTTTGGGGATTATTAAAAATCCTATGCTTTATGATAACATTTTTCAAATGGCTTTAAATACATGTTTTAAGCAAAAATATAAAATAATTTTTCTGTAGCTTACAATCTATTTTGGAATTAAAGTTTATTACGTGGATATTTCTTAGGATAAAATAATATGTTAAGTGAGCATTGTTGCTATCTAATTTTAAGTTTACTGCTTCTTTTTCTTATTTTTATTTTCAGCTTTCTAAGAAATATGGAGTCCATGTTTGTGGAGAAGGTGGAGAGTATGAAACGTTCACTTTGGATTGCCCTCTATTTAAGAAGAAAATAATTGTGTAAGATATCATTTCAGCATTTTCTTCCCTTTCTTTAAATTTAAGTGATGGGAGAACTTAACATTAAGCCCGAGGCAACTTTTGTTGGGAGAAATAGAACATGTCCTTTAAGTTCACAAACACTCAATTTGTTTAATACCAGTGAAGTCGTCTGAATACCTAAATCAATACTGACAAGACGAGGCCTTCATAGAAGGCTATAAACTTTTTAGACACCGCACTTTCGTTTACTTGCTGATTATGGCCTGCAGTAAAACTGGTACCTACACACTGACACTTTTATCCTTTCATGAAGTGTGAATTGCCTGTATTATTTATCTTTCATTACAGCTACATTTGATAAACTGCCACATCAGTAGCCTGTGGGTTCCATTAACTCCATCCTCTTTCTCCTTTTTTCTGACTTTAACAACATAGAATGGTAACACTAAACATCTCTCTTCAATTATTTGGGGTTATTTTTACAAATAAACTTTGTTTTTTAAGTGAATTCGGTTTATGGTGAGTAGTGTGATTTCTTTGCCATAAATTGTTAAAATTAGTGTAATGAAAAACAGGAACTTTCTCCAGTTTGTTACATTATTACCCATACTCTAATTTATGTCATTCTTCTTATGTGCTGAGAGAGCACTTTATCTGCTTCTCCTAAGTTCCTCTGCTTCTTAGAAAAGATTGTCAGAATTATGCTTGATTTCAGAAACCTCATCTGATGAAAGATTAGAATTCTGTATAGAATGGACAGCTTCAATATTTTCAGCAGTAAGAGGTGACTTCTTTGTACATAGTAATAATGAGGGAAGGAGTGATCTAAGAATATCAAGACAACTTTAGGTGAAGTTTCTAAAAAATACACTTACCTCGTGAAACATGGCCAAGACACTTTTATTACTGTATGCAATAGTCACTCACTCTTGCTGCTTTCATATTCTCCTAACTTTTTTCCACTAATAATCATCAACATAATAATTTCTTGGACAAATATTTATCAAGTACCTATTATGTCCAAAACTTTCTTCTGGGCACCATTGATGTTCAAACAGTTCCTGCCTGAAAAGGCAGGAGGAGGATACATTTATATATATAAAAGCCTAAACAACCATTAGACCATTCGACTGGTAGCTATGATGTGTACTGATCATCAGGGGGCACACTCAATGCACAGGCATGGAAACATGGAAGAGAATGATGAATTTCAGAGGGAATGGGGGAGAGGGAAGGGAGGAAGAGATTAACCAAATATATTATATGCATACTAGAGACCCAGTGCTCTGATTTGTGCACTGGTGGGGTCCCTCGGCCTGGCCTGCGGGGATTGGGCCGAAACCAGCTCTCTGACATCCCCTGAGGGGTCCTAGATTGGGAGAGGGCACAGGCTAGGCTGAGGGACCCCACCGGTGCATGAATCCATGCACTGTGCCTGTAGCCTGTATATATTATGATACAAGATGGTAAAGGGTACAAGTAATGAGAGTATGTAAGTTCATAAATAGAAGATATTTCTCAGACTATCATGGTCATAAAATAATTCATGAATGAACTGTGCATTAGATGTTATTTCTATGAAATAATACTCTGGTTATTCAAGAAAAGAATTTGTATGCTAGGGTGAAATCCTATCTAATAAAAGAGTAATTTGCAAATTGACCATCACGCCAACACACAATATGGCTGCCCCCATGTGGACACAAGATGGCCTGCAGGGGAGGGCAGTTGGGAGGGATCAGGCCTGTAAGGGAGGGTAGTTGTGGGTGATCAAGCCAGCAGGGGAGGGCAGTTGGGAGGGACCAGGCCTGCAAGGGAGGGCAGTTGGGGGCGGTCAAGCCTGCAGGGGAGGGCAGTTAGGGGTGACCAGGCTGGCAGAAGAGGGAAGTTGGGGATGACCGAGCTTGCACGGAAGGGCAGTTGGGGAGGACCCAGGCCTGCAGGGGAGGACAGTTAGGGGTGACCAGGTCTGCAGGGGAGGGCAGTTAGGGGCAATCAGGCTGGCAGGGGAGCAGTTAGATATTAGGCTGGCAGGGGAGTGGTTAGGGGGTGATCAGGCTGGCAGGCAGAAGCGGGTAGGGGCAATCAGGAAGGCAGGCAGGTGAACAGTTGGGAGCCAGCAGTCCTGGATTGTGAGAGGTATGTCTGACTGCCCGTTTAGGCCCAATTCTACCAGGATTGGGCCTAAACGGGCAGTTGGACATCCTTCGAGGGGTCCCAGATTGGAGAGGGTGCAGGCTGGGCTGAGGGACACACCCCCCATGCATGAATTTTGTGCACTGGGCCTCTAGTTATAGTATAATAAGTTTATACTTATTATATATATTTACTTATTATTATGGTCCTAACCAAATTAGAAAAGAAAAAGAAAAAAAAACGCGATAGGAGAAAAAATGCCAAAGAATAGTGCTTTTCCTATTTCTTGGCAAGTTGAGGTCCTATATAGCACCCAGAAGACTTTATGGTCGACCTAGACTTATAAGCCATGTGCTTCTGGGTAACATCAGCAGAAGTTACATTTGGCATACTGCTTTAGACCTGACAGATGCGTCTTTTTCTCAGCCTCCTTTTGTTGACAAGGAAACATGAGCCTGGCTGACACACTGGCATGAGGAGACTTAGTCATGCTATTAAAGAGAGAGATGACAGGGGAGGTGTCTTAGAAACCTCTAGTGCCAGAATGAGCCATTCAGTTCACCTGAATGATAAGTTACGGAGGCGACTTCTGTGTGGGGGGTTGCTCTTTGGGAGTTCTTCCTGTAAGGATACCTGATAAGAACTAACATACAGCTGTGTGCCTGAACACAAGCACAAATGCTGTCCTTTTATTCTTACTTATTTATCAGGAAATTAGTCATCTGATTCTAATGCTTAAGCATATCCTTTGCTTTTCTCTTCATAGGCTCTGCCTCACCTCAGTTTCATCACTTTCTTACTTGGTTCCTTTTACATTTAGGGTTATTATTGATAGGTACTTATTTATTGCCATTTTAATTCTGTAAGGCTAGGTTTCTCTCTCTGTTTCTTCTTATTACAGCAGTCCCTTTAGCATTTCTTGTAATGCTGGCTTGGTGGTAATGTATTCCTTTAGCCTTTTTTTGTCTGGAAAGCTCTTTATTTGACCATCTATTTTGAATGATAGGTATAGTAATCTTGGTCTTAGATCCTTGCTTTCCATTTCTTTGAGTACTACATGCTATTCCCTTCTGGCCTGTAGAGTTTCTGATGAATATCTGACAAAATAGACCTCCAAGTGAAGGCCATAGCAAGAGATAAAGAAGGCCTCTTCGTAATACTAAAGGGATTAATACAAGAGGATATAACTCTGGTAAACATATATGTACCCAATGCAGGAGCACCCAATACATAGAGTTTCTGATGAGAAATCAGGTGTCAACCTTATGGGAACTCCTTGTAAGTGAGTTTTCTTTTCTCTTGCTGCCTTTAAGATTCTCTTTGTCTTTAATTTCTGGCATTTTAATTATGATGTGTCTGGGTGAGGGCTTGTTTGGGTTCTTCTTGCTTGGGATTCTCTGTGCCTCCTGAACTTGTGTGACTTTTTCCTTTACCGGGTTAGGGAAGTTGTCTGCCATTATTTCTTCAAACACATTTTCTATTCCTTTCTCTCTTTCTGCCTCTTCTGGTACTCCTGCTATTCTAATATTGTTACGTTTCACATTGTCCCACAGCTCCCTTAAGCTGTCCTTTTTTTGTTTGTTTGTTTTGTTTTGTTTTTCTTTTTGGTTCTCTGAGTAATATTTTCAACTCAGTCTTCTAATTGACTGATTTATCCTCAGCTTCCCCTAATCTTCAGTGTATTACTTCCATTGTGTTCTTTATTGGTGTTATGTCATTCTTTATCTCGACTGTTCTTTCTTCATAGTTACTATATCTTTTTTCATGCTGTTGAGCATCTTTACCATCATTACTCTGAACTCTGTTTCAGATAAATTTATCTCTGCTTCATTTAGCTCTTCTTCTGGAGAATTCTCTAGATCTTTGATTTGGGGTTGTTTCTTTGTCTCCTCATTTTGGCTATTTGTGTTTGTGACTATGTATTAGGTAGATCCTCTACATCTCTCAATCTCTAGTGTAGGACAGTGTTAAAGACTTTTTCTGACTAACATCAGGCAAAGACTCAAAACCACCAGAGACCACCTCTACCTACAGACTGATAGAATTGCCCCCCCACCCACCCCCCAGGCAGTTGTCCTCAGATGTGGCAAGAGTTTTTATCATTAGGGTGGGACAGTTGCTTCTGCCTGGAGGCTAATGTTATTTTAATCTCTTAAGTGGTCTCAGGGCAAGGTGTTTTCCAATAGGGTGTGTCAACTGTCTTCCTCCCAGGCAAGGCAAATGTCTATATGGGAAAGATGTCCTTTGCTGGGTGAGGGAATGACTCAGCCCAGGAAACTTGGGGTGTCTGCCTTCTGAGCTCTGTCCCCCAAGTCCCCAGTTCTGGGTTCTGCTCCAACAGCACCAGTCCACTTCACCTTCCCTCTGCTGGAGCACAAGGTGGGTGGCTCCACAGGGAATTTTGTGCATTGGCCCTTTAAGAAGGTGCCTGAATTTTCAGCTGCCACTCCCTGAAAGACAACACCCCACTGCTTTTCACAGCTAGATGTTATGTGGGTACCTTCTGAGTTTTGGTGCTTTCTGCTGGGGGGCCCAGCTCGAGGATTAGATCCCAGAGTTCTCAGTGGCACCCCCCTCACAGCTGAGATATATCTCTGGGACTTCAGGTGCTGTCTGTGGGTGCCTGGCCAGCCCTTTCGTGCCTCCGCCCCTCCTTCTAGTCTCTATGTGGCCTCCACTTTTGGTCCTCAGGTTGTCTCCTGCAAGTTTTCGTTGATTATTTAGGAAATTTTTCTGTATTTTACCTAGTTGCAATTCCACTTTTTTCCTGGAAGCATGTTCGTACAGCATCCACTCACTCTGCCACCATTTTTAATCTCTTACTTGATTCCTTTTCCTAGATTGCCTTCCCATTTCTCCTCACTTTGCTTAATCCTTCCATTTTTTGAGGCTTTGGCTGCCATTGCTTCAATACCTGTTCTCATACCTGAACTCTCACAACACATAGTTGGCACTAGCAAAATATCATTGAATTAAATTGTCATTTACTGTTGTTTATTTTTATATATCCTATTTTACTTACTTTTATGTATTCCAATTTTAGGTTATAACTAGAGTTTTAGGTTGGGACATATCCTAGTTTCAAAAGAAAAAGAATGTCATCTGCTACATATAAAACCTTTGCTCCTCTATAAAATAGAAAATGTCCTATCATAGCTACTGGTAAATGTAATGCTGTAAGTGAATATGCATTGCACACTCTAAAACCATATGTAAGTGAAATTTATTTTACTTAGAGATAATTTTCTATATGACATAATTAAAAGATTTAAGTTTAGTCCTGTAACTATTTGTTAACAATTGACCATTAATAATATTGGATCCTATAACTCCTAATTCACTTTTGGGACAAATTTAACAAATTTTCCTATTATATTTGAAGTAATGTGATTAGCATACAACTAATTGATTATTAATCCCATTTCAAATGTCTGGTTCAATTTTTTTTTTATAAAATGGGGAAAATCACATATAAGAAAAAAAATTAAAATTTTACATGCAAAAATAACTTGATTATAATCAGGGATTTTTTTTTTTTAAGACACAGGTTGACTCTTTTTTGTATAATGAAAATTTTAGGGAAATCAGGCGGTTCTAGCTGTTTATTATCAGATGCATTTTGCTTCAAATTACAGTTAATGTTTTTAAAATCTTACAGGAAAGACTGGTATAACAATCTTAAAAATTTAACTAGAACATTTTACAATTCACTTTTTTTTTACCATTTTTTTTATTGTTTTAAGTATTACAAATAGTAGTACATATGTCTCCTTTTTTTTCCCCCATTGATCTCCCCCCGACCTCCCCTACTCCCCAGTACATGCCTTCACCTGCCTGCCCTCCCCCCCGCCCCAGTGTCTTATATCCATTGGTTGTGCTTATATGCATGCGTACAAATCCTTCGATTGGTCTCTTACAGCCCCCCTCGCCCAACCTCCCCTGTCTTCCCTATGTAGTTTGACAGGCTGTTCAATGCTTCTTTGCCTCTGTATCTTTTTCCCACCATTTCTTTCCTTTAAAAAGTTTTGCCTTTGCAGACTAGAAATAAACATATAATAATAAAACAAGATAAAACAAAAAAAATGTTTGAGTCCCAATTTCAATGTCCAACAATTCTGAGTCCCCGTTTCAATGTCTAACAGTTCCTTATGTGTACATGTCAGCAATGATATCTGGATGGTGGGCACATGGTGGCAATGCAGGTCCGACCCTCTCTGGTTTGGTCCTAGGTAACCTGCAGCGGTGCACAGCTGCTGACTGCTCGCGTGGCAAGGCGTT
Source organism: Corynorhinus townsendii (assembly GCA_026230045.1). NCBI lineage: Eukaryota > Metazoa > Chordata > Mammalia > Chiroptera > Vespertilionidae > Corynorhinus > Corynorhinus townsendii. The sequence continues at coordinate 162,679,948 of JAPDVU010000001.1, read as the reverse complement.
GTCAGCGTCTTCCATCTCTGGACTGTTTTTTCCTCTTGTCTTAGTGGTTGGAGCACACCTGTCAATTCCTCTCTGTTGCAGGAATCCATCTGGTCTTGGGGTTGTTTTCTGAAAATATACAAATGTATTTTCAACCACAAGTTAATAAAGGAATCTTTTCTATATAATTGATTTGGGATCCTTTTTATTTTTGTTCAAACGATTTTCCTTTGTCTTATTTAGACACCATGTGTGTTTTTAATGGCCGTCTTGCTGTTAGCATTGCAAATGAAACTTAATTTGGTAAAGTAAAAATTTTCTAGATGTAATTTACTTATAGGATATTTTTCTTTACATGATATTGCCCTACTATCCCCCCCCTTTTTTTTTTATTAATGGAGGTTTTTGTAAATTTTATAATGCAGTCTTGATAACTTTAAATTTAAATTTTATTTATTTATTTTTTTTGCCCACACATATGACTGCTTTAGGTTCATTGCATATTCAGGAATTTTACCATGAGATGAACTACCAATAGAAATTTTAGTTATTACTTTAAGAACAGCTTTTTGTCCAGTACAATTAACTTTACTTGAATATTCACTTATTTCAATTAGCCTATTTAAATTAATCTGAAAACTCGATTACTATTTTACTGTCAAATTTAATACTCTACCAACAATCTTAGTTTACCCTGTAAATATTAGTGGGAAGGATTATTTGCATTCTTGAGTGGGCCCTGAGCATTCCAGATGCTAGGCTGAATTTAGATATAGGGCAGCTGCTGTCGGCCAAGTCTCTTGTCTGTTACCTGGGTCCCGATCTGAGCTGGGCCAAGTCTCTGTCTGTCACCTGTATCTCGATGTGAGCTGGGCCGGGTCTCTTTCTGTTGCCTGGGTCCCGATCTGAGCTGGGTGTGGGAAGCGCGAAGCAGCCATGGGGGCAGGAGACCTCCTTCAGAAGGGGTGAGGGTTCAAGCCCCTGCTATGTTGGGGGGGTCAATTCACTTTTTATGTCAATTAATATGTGACTTTCTAAGGAGCCTTTATGTAAAGAATTATAGCCTCACCTTTAAGAGAAGTTGAAAATTGTAGGAGCTCAAATAAATAACCTCCTCTCTTATTACTTCTTACTTCAAATATGTACGTGTAGCAATATCAGAAGAACTAAAATCCTAATATTAATAAAAATGATCATTTTCTTCCCTTTGTTAATGAATACATGGTTTTAATGTCAGTATTTCGTACAGCCACATATTTCCATTTGAGTTATCAATATTACTATTCTACTGCTACAAAGATGCTACATATAGGATGGGTGGATGGATGGATGGATGGATGGATGGATGGATGGATGGATGGAATAATTGGAAGAAAGGAAGGGAGGAAGGAAGGAAGAAAAGAAGGGCCAAATTCTCCCCACCTACTCCTCTTCTTTACCCGTTCAATACACAACTCAGCACAGAGCATAATAATGTGGCATTTAGCAGTGATGATGCATCAAGTATTTTCCTTACTGCCTACTCACATCTATTCTTTATCACCTGGAATTTATTTAAATTTATGAACTATTTTTCTTGTATTTAAGTTTTTAGATCTGTGAAGCTTTATTTTTATTATGCTAGAGATACTATATGGTGTTATTATATATATGTGTTACACATGTTATATATGCAGTATGCGTGTAGCACAAAGTATGTATTTTTGTGAAGACAAGTACTTGAAAACCTAGTGTACTAGTAGGTTCGTGATAGTTTCAATAGATAGTATGTAAGTGTGAAGATACTTAATAAAGTTTAACTGTACATCTATTTGTTTATTTAACAAATGTCTGATGAGTACCAGTATACTGAGCCAGTGGAAGAGATGAGGTGGAGGGCAGGCAGACAAAGATGAACAAAAGGAAGACAAATGCACAAAGTCATGATTATAATGCAGTGGATGTATTGTGAAAGGGCTATCAATACGTTAGCCAAGGATGGGCGGGAGAAAACAGCACTGTCTGATGGTGCCAGGGCAGGCCTCACAGAAATGACACTGCAGTGCCTGTGAGGGTGTGTGTCCGCAGGGAATAGCAGTGTGCAGTTGTCTTTTCAGAGGAGAGGTAGGAATCAAGACCACGCTGAGTCTCAAGGGATAATATCAGTGTTAATTAGTTAGTTTATTTGTTTGTTTGTTTTGAAGTGAGGGGGTAGAGCCTGACCTCACACCTTGGGAGCATGGCATCAGGGAACAGAGGCTGAGAACTCATTCTGCTGCCCCACATCAGTAAAAAGGAACATGGCCAGCTCGTGGCTACAGAGAAGTTTCAGCTGTAGAGAAGGTATTGAGCACACTTGTTAATTCTATTAATAGGGAAAGGGAAGGTGGGAGGCCAACTGGAAAGCATTTTTGTTGTGGCATAAGTGGTATTCATTTTCTGGGTTACTCTGAGGGTATTCCAGCGGATTCTGTGCTATTTTTCGGAGAAATCCATTAAGCAGATCAGAGATCCTGGAAAGCTGGGTTTCAGATGATAGTGTATGAAAGAGAAAAGAGCAATAGTGGCATTATTCTGTTTGGAACTAAAAACTGTTCATTTGAGATCTAGTTCCTTCCCAATTGACTCTGGCTTTGTATAAGTGAGTGAAATGATTTTGGTCAATTGGAAATTACGGATTTTATGGAATACAGAAAAATCATATTCCCCTTTGTTTAATGATTACAGGGTTATATATTTTCTGTGGGTAATCTTGATTCATAATGGAGTAGTTGCATCAATTGAGCTATTTGCTATCAACCTTCTATTTCCAGTGATGATAACTTGCATGAGAAGGAAAGTGCTGAAACTCTTTCTCCTAACAGCATTTTTTGGGTTAATTATAGTTTTGGTGCATTCTATTAGCAAGGATATCAAAACCAAGCCGCTTAGATTAGGCATAATTAAGGCTCAGGGGTCAGTTTCCAAGGCTACGATCAGGAGCAGAGGGATTGAAATTTAGAGTAAGAGTGAGATTGTACACAGGAATTGGAATTTGAATCTGATTGATGAGCCAAGCGAAGGGCCAGCGCAAGCCACTCTGGAGTAAATGGAAAAACAGCACAAGTAGGGCTAACAAACCAAGAGCGGTGGGGCCGGAAGAACAGGTGGTAGAAAGCAAGAGGGCCTTCTCTTTATTTTCTCCTTCTCCTACTGCACATCATACCTTGAGGCAACTTCTGGTTGATGGAGTCCGTGAAGTTCTGGTAGTATTCTGACTCTTAACTGATTCTATTAGAAGTTTCTTTTTAATATCATAGAAGTCCTTTTCATTTTTATTTTCTTAAACACTAACAAGATGCATATTTGATACTAAAGGTTTATGAATGGTAGTTGACTTTTCTATTTTCATAAAACATTTTTTTCTCTGTCTCTGATCTTTCAAGGGGAAAGTAAACAGATTTTGCCCACAAAAATTTAGTATTTTGGAGCCAAATATTTTGAGGTTTCTTCTATTGCCACTAAATAACTTTGCATTTCGCAAGTTGATTCAAAAAATCTTACATTAGTTGCAGAGTCAAATAAAGTAACAATTTATTTTGCTTTACTACAATTGGTAAAATGCTAACGATGTGTTAATATAAACAGTGGAACTAGTGCCTGAGGCATTTAAGAAATATGAGGAATTCTTATTTTTAAATTTTAGCTAAAATGCAAAACACCATTTCTTTATTAATAAATAACAATAAAAATAATTAGTTATTAGAACCTCACACATAATCTTAGTTATTCATATGCGCTTCACAGGGTATCTTTGATGAAAGTTGAGTTAATTTACATGTATCCATATGGTGCCGGCAAGCAGTTCATACCATTTTACCTGAATGTGGTAATTACTATGTCAGGCAATCAATTTTAATAGCAATGATATTGCAGTGTGAAGAGTTCATCTAGAGCTTAAAATCATCACCAGTGCTGCTTTTGTGAAGGATAATTGAGATATTGTGTGAAACACTGAATGTATTACCTCATGATAATGAAAAGAATAATGAATATAAAGCACTATTATTTGATGGTTAGCCCATATCAAGCAAATTTTTGAAAATAAAATTGAATAAGAGTTTTAAGTATCAAAATTGTTCAGAGAGCATTGAGTGAACCTGGAAGTTGAACTGTGTGTCCTCATAAAGATAAAAAGCTTTTTTATTTTTCTTGAAAGTTTAGTATTCTTGACCCTTTTCTCAATTAAATATTGGGTTATTAAAAATAGATGTTAATTACTAAGTATTGTATACTAGTGGAAATAAATGCAAAATGAGGATTTTTTTTGGTCTCTTCTAGTCATTAGCAGGAGTGATTTGACACAATTTATGTAATAAATAAATGCATTATAAAATTTTGTATTTCAGAGATTCATCAGAAGTAGTCATACATTCAGCTGATGCATTTGCACCTGTGGCTTACCTACGGTTTTTGGAATTGCACTTGGAGGACAAGGCAAGTGAACCTGAGATTCCCAGTGATTTCAAGAGACAATTATGATATGTGCTTTGGCTCGATATATATATATATATATATATATATATATATATATATATATATATATATATGATACTATAACAACAGATGAAAAGATAAAAAACAATTTTATCATTAGTGACTTTTTTAGACCTGTTGATAACTAAGAATTTTGCAAATGTTCATAGTTTTAAGAGCTCTATATTAAGCACAATTAAGACCTAGATGTAAGGCATTATATTTCTGAAGAGTTTGAAAAGACAATCATATATATGTTAATCAAGGAGAAGACAAGACAGTGTATCACCAAATATTAAATTTTCTAGTAAAATAAGAATTAGGTAGTTGTGCATAATGCTTAGGGGAAAGGTTTGAGGATGAATTGGATTTTTATCATGCAAAGTTTAATAAAGAAGAAAGGGAGAAATAAAAGTTTTCCAAAAACATCCAAGGGAACAGAGGTACAAGTAAAAGATAGAAAGTGAGTTGTCTCCAACATATGACCTGACCTGGATCAAACCCACAACCAGGATATGTACCTTGCCCTGGAATTGAACCCGTCACCTTTTGGTACATGGGATGACACTCCAACCAACTGAGCCACACCAGCCAGGGCAAGAGTTTTATTTTAAATACATTGTTTGTCAAGATACAGAAGGATGTCAATTTAAAGAAGTAGAAAGGGTAAAGACCTGGATTAGACCCTTTGTAAAAGTTCTGCTTCTTGAGATGTAAAGGATTGGAAAAGGCCTTCTGCATCTTCAGCATTCTATCACCAAGCCTTGAGACGTGCCCACAATTATCTGTGTAATAAGGAATATAAAGAATCAGAAGGGGTAATGGGAATTGGCAAAAGACGGAAAAAATGGTAACCCCAGATATCTCAGCATGAGAGAGTTCCCAAAAATATAGAATAGTTATGGGTGCCATTTTTCCAGAAAAGTCAGGATAAACAGGTTTGGAAATAGATCATTGAATTGGGCCAGAAGATGACTATTGGTGACCTTTTACTAAAAAGCTAGTAACCCTCAAGAGAATGAAGCTATACTATCAAAACAGTCTTCAGACCCACTGAAAGAAGCACCTCACTTTAGGTCTCTGTTACATTGGCTGCCATGTGCTCACACAGAAAATCAAAGCCACTGAATTCTTGCTTAGACATGTTGGCCGTAATATGTTCTGCTCTACCTAAGTAGCTAGTTATTTACCCTGTGTTGGTACTTCACAGTCCCATTTTCCCTCTTGCATAAAAGAATGTTACTTCTTTAACATGGGATCTTTACTGACACTGAATAAATATGGTGCATTTCCCTTTTTTTCTTTTAGGTGTCCCCAGTGCCTGACAACTACAGAACATCTAATTATATACACAATTCTTAAAAAGCACTTTTGAATACTGTTTACTAAGCTGCCATTCCATATGAAAAAAATTACATAGCATTTTCTCAATTATTATGTCCGCTTTTCCTCATTGCATTTTTATCATCAGAAAAAGTTAATGGAACCATTGATTAAATGGGGAAATGTGGATGCCATGTTCATTATATTGTCAAGTTACTCAGGATTCACCCTGACTTTTTGTTAACACATCCTATTCATGTCCTCTGTACTTTACAGGATATGTGCCTTTCTTTTTCTTTTTTCTTTTTTTTAACCTTTGCTTCATATACCACCCTCACTTCTGTGACATTTTTTATTTTTATCACAATGGTTTGTTTTCCTCTTGGTCTTTTTCCTGCTCTTATGTCTGCCAATGATATCACGGTGCAGAAGCATTTGAAAAAGGATGAAAATGCAATCACTTAGCCAATCAAATTTAATCTATTGGATGTCACCAAAGTGCTGTATCATTTTTGATCTCAGTATATTCATTGTTTCAACATTATTGGACAATTAGGAAGACTATCCTTAACTCTTATAGGTTATTTTATAACTGATTTTTAAAAAGCAATTTTTCAGTATCACCTGTGCTGATTTTAGGCAGCTTTTTAAAAAATAGACTTTATTTTTTAGAGCAGTTTCGAATACACAGCAAAATTGAGCAGAATGTACAGTTTCCATATACACCCTGCCCCCACACAAACATAGTCTCCCCATAATCAACATCCCCCACAAGAGCGGTACATTTGTTACAGTTGATGAACCTATGTTGACACATCATAATTACCCAAAGTCCAGTGCCATATTTATTTTCCTTTCTGCATAAAAATCCATAACAGTGTTATGTTGTTTTCTAAATAAAGAAGATGCTTAACCATGAATGGAGAACCATCTGATATGTTGCCGTACATCTTTTTTTCAGTCTTGCTCTCAAGACTGGCCTACATGTGTCATTTTCTCCAATGATATAGAACCACTGGATACTCTCTTACAATGCCTTCTGCTTCTCTCCTGCCTTGCCTTACCATATTCTTTCTTCTTTGTTTTCTTTCCTTCTTCCATTTTTTAACTGTTTACAGCCTGCCCAGGATGCAGGATTGAATTCAAATATTCTTATACATTTAGCCACACCAGCAGGCCTGCCCTAACACTTTGTTTCTTCTGTGCTTGTGACGGATAGCTTAATCAGCTTTATGTTATAGTTGTTTGAGGACTTACTGTGTCTATTAGGTTATAGATTTATTGAAGATTGTTCTTTTTTCATCTTCATACTCTTTGTAATAGCTATTCTGCAATAAGAATTTTTGAATTTAGCTGATTATTATTTTCATACTTCCTTTTTTCTTCCTAAAGAATTTTATAGACATGTGCTTTCATTTCATTTTGCATACCATTTAATGAAAGTCATTTTTTTCTTTATTTTTCTTTTATCTTTGTTGTTGGATAAAAATGTCCTGAACACACTGAAATGTAAAACACAGCCTTTAGAGGGGTTTTTAGTATAAATTTGTTATAATTAAGATTTTGTATATGATAACTCTTAAATTATTTATGTGAGTGTGTCAAGAATATCAACTAAATATGGTACCCCAAACAAAATAACTGTAAAATGGTAAGCTTCAGGTTAAAAATGGGGAGATTTTTTTAAAATGGGGAAATTTCTTTTGAGGCCCTAACTTTATTGCTCATGGCAAACTTGATGTTAAAATATACCATACATCACTACAATGACAGGCTTGAGAAAATGAAAAATACAAAGCTTTACATAAATCAGCCAAAAGATCATATTAAAATGCATAACCTTTACAGAAGAATCAAGACTTACTTTTAACTATTTAGAAGATATTTCTTCTTTATATAGTAGTTGTTTTAGATTTTTCAAACAGCTTTATGGGAAACAATATTTCAAATTAATTATTGGCATAGCCATTGCATTTATAAAGAGACAAGGTTCACAGAAATTTAGCCCCAATTTTACTAATATATCCTACTATCACTTAGCACTTAATTTTGTTTTTAACTGAAATAATCATATGGGACAATTACATATGTTATCTATATAAAGAGGAAATATGCAAATTAGGCAGGGACTCCGCAACGGGTCACAACCAGACAGGAGGAGGTTGTGTGCCCAGGTGAGGCCTGGAGTGGAGACGAGACAGATACAGGGGGGCCAGCGAGCTACCACGCCTGGCTCGGAGGCCCCCTGGAGCCGGAGCAGACATGGACAGGGACGGGGGCCGGCCCACAGCCTCCGGGGCCAAGCGCAGTCCTTGAGAGGAGACAGTGGGCCTGCCTCCTGCGGAAGCAGCACGGGACCCTTTGCCTCCAGCAGAATCGGCGTGGCTCCCTCCTGGCTTCCATGGGGCTCCAGTGGCTTGATTCCACCTCCTGCAGAAGCTGCATAGCTCCATGGAAGCAGCGCGGCTCCCGGCAGCGCGCTGCGGTTCCCACCGGCTCCCACGGAAGCGGCAGGCATCCTACTGCGCGCAATGCCACGTGATGGCTACTAGTATACTTATAAAAGCTCACATTCTTAGAAGTTATAACTTAAAAGCACCATATTCTCATAGTCCATTGACTCATTCATTTTATTTTGCTTTATTTCAGAAATATCAAATATACTAAAAGAATTTATAACATTAAACCATCTCTGTGTTTTATTTTTCTTGTCAACAAATACCTGTGAGCACCTACTCTGTTTAAAAGAACAGTTAGGCCTACATGTAATTCACTGTAAATATGGGCAAATTACAGTGTAACTATAATTAAAGTTATTGCAGGTAATCATTATTCCCAGCATTATGATTACAGTGACACATATCACTGGCTTGGCTAATCTGGACTGAAGTTATGGCCATAATATTGATTCAAGGTGAAAAGTGATGTGTACAATATGATCCTGTTTTTCTAAAAAATATCGGTGGAGGCAGGGAGCTTGTATATTTAGTTATACTTGAAAGATCATAGTAAGAGATTGGCATATAATAATCAGACTGATAACATTGGTTTCTCTGGGGAAAGCGGGCATGAATGGGGAAAATACAGAAAAGTTTAATTCTTTATCATTTTTTACTTCATACAATGGGCATATAGTTTTGAATTTTAAAATATTTGATTAAGAAAACTAAGTCAGGGGTGGTGTAGTGAGTTCTAGTGATAACTATTTAAATATTATTCTACAACATTTTAGCAGTCTAGGAAGAAGGAGACATACTAGGGACCTTTAGAAGTAAGTGGAAAATATATATATATGATGACTAAAAGTATTTGAATGGCACGTCTCGAATATGTTGTACATAGGAATTTGCTCTCACCGCTCTTAGCAACATCTTTAAATTTGAAGATCCCCTCCATGGAGATACACTGCCACTGTCTTCATGCCACCTTAGAAATACAGAGGTGGGCGAAAGAATGTTTACAGGCATTTGTATACGAGTTTATTCATGTATTATTATTTATTAATACTTGTATTATTTTCCACATGAATAACTATAAACCTACTTTTGCCCACCTCAGTGTTTTCTTACAGAAGAGACAAAGGAAGAAGGTACAGGATGACTTATTTACCAATACTTGGTTTAGCACAATTTCCTAACCCCACCCACCTGTTCCCCATATTTGCCCTCAGGCTAAAGAGAGAACACTGGTTTGGTAAGAGGGAGCAAGCATTTAGCAGGCTTTACAACCTAATTCCATAAACCTCAATGATATACCTTGGGGTTCAGGTGGATTTTGGCCTTTGGTAGCACTAAATTACTGCTGCTAAAATGGTCAGTGGAGCAGATTAATAAACCAAGCATCAGATTCACCTAAATTTATATAGCTTCTTGGCCAATTCCTGTCCCAAATGCATGGATTCAGTAGTAACAACAATGTGTACCACTGTGTCAGCACGACAGGAATCAAACCGGATAGTGGAAGAGTGTTTTTGAACTCAAAATATGTGACAGACTTATTAGTTTAGGAGAGGATAATAAAATGGCCCAGTTAACTGATTTCCTTCTCCACTTTCAAACTCTAATATCTACCTTTTTTTCTTTAATATTTTTTTATTATTTTGTTGTTGTTATGCTCTCACATGCAGCCTATTGTTGTTGTTATTGTTGTTTAAAAAAACTAAAGTTTCTGATTGGTGTTTTTATAAACTTCTACTTTGGTGATTTTTTTTATAAAAGAGAAGTGGCATACTACTTATTTGTTTAACATATTTGTTGAGTGCTTACATCTACATGCCTGACACTGTTCACACAATGGGGATTCAATCATGAATTAAACATCAAAAAATTATTTTCTTCATGGGGCTTTTATTTCATGGAATGAGACAGAGAAATTAATCAAATATATGAAATAAAGGAGAAGGTGGGAAAGTTGCCTCCCAGGTCATAGAATGGGTTTGGATTTTATGGAATAAGGATGCACTGAGAATCCTGGGTTTCAGTGGTGATAGATATAAACCCAGCTTGAGAGTAATAAGAGTAGTTCTTTTGTTCATATGGCAGATAGTAGTGGTGAACTGTGGTGTTTGGAATAAGGTGTGGAAGGGGTAAGGCTCTTGCCAGAAACCTGTAGATTGTTATTCAGTAAATTGGAAGAGAGGCCAAAAAAAAATATTCAGAATAAAATGGGGGGGGGGGGGGGTAGAAAATATACATTAGAAGTGAAGAAAATAGAAACAGTGGAAAAGGCTTACTAGTAAAATACATGTAATTAGAGTTTCAAAAAGAGAAGAGAGGGATAATGAGATATTTAGTGCAATATTTGAAAAGATATTGGCTGAGAACTTTACAAAATTGATGAAACACACCAAGATACCAGATTCAAGAAGTCTTATAAGCCACAAAGTAAAAAGATAACCATATTTAGGCATATGCTGATAAAACTGCTGGAAACGAAAGGCAAAGGTAACCCAAAACAGCCAAAGTGTGTTAGAAAGAGGCTATTTTCAAAGAAGCAACTATTAAAATGAAACCTAATTTTTCAAGAGGGAAAAAAAAAAAAGCCAAAACCACATCTTTGGTAGTGCTTTATGAAAATAACTGTCATCCTAGAATTCTGTACCTAGCAAAAATATCCTTCAAAAATAAAAATGTGGAAACTTAGGATGATAATAATGTATTTGTCAAATCTCATTGATGGTGTATTTCTGGTTTGTCCATTTCACTATAATATTTGTTCTCAAGAAAGTAATTATTTAACTCTAGTTAACAGTGTTCATGTTAAGACTTAATATCCTCTTATTATCTTTTGATGTGGGTCTGCTAGTACTATTCTTTTTTTTTTAGTATTTGAAAATTTCTTAAAATCATTTTTGTTTTACACCAACATTTTATTTATGTAAATTTAAAGCATGCAAAAGGTAAAGGAAGGAGAAATAAAGACTTTCTCAAAATATAAGCAAACAGAACTCAACAATACATTAAAAGAATTATACACCAGGACCAACTGAGATTTATTCATGGAATACAATGATAGTTCAGCATATGAAAATTAACATAGCATACTACATAACAGAATGAAGGACAAAAACCACATGATTTTTCTCAATTGATGTAGAAAAGGTATTCGACAAAATTCAACATGCTTGCATGGTGAAAACACTCAACAAACTAAGAATAGAAGGAAATGAACTTAACATAATAAAAACCATAGGTGAAAGCCCATAGCTATTATTATACTCAATGGTGAAAAACTGACAGCTTTCCCCCTAAGATTAGGAACAATTGAAAGATGCCCTATTTCACTGCTTCTATTTAACACAGTACTAGAAGTCCTAGTCAAAGCAATTAGACAAGAAGAAGAAATAAAAGGCATTCAAATCAGTAAGGAAGAAGTACATAAATTTTTTATTGGACATGACATGATCTTATATGCAGAAAACTTTAAGGATCACACACACACAGTATTAGAACTAATGAACAAATTTAGCAGAATTTCAAGATACAAAATGAATGCACAAAATTGAGTTGCATTTCTGTACACTTAAAAACCTATCTGAAAAGGAAATTAAGTAAACAGTCCCATTTACAATGGCCTTGAAAAAAAAATCAAATATTTAGGAATAAACTTAACCAAGGAAATAAAAGACTTATACACTGAGAACTACAAAACATTGCTGAAAAAATTAAAGATGCGAATGAAAAAACAGCCCATGTTCATAGTTTAGAAGACTTGATTTTAAATGACAATGAGATATCACCTCACACGTATCATAATGGCTATCATCAACAAATGACAAGTGTTGGTGAGGTTGTAAAGAAGAGGGAACCGTAGTATACTGCTGGTGGGAATGCAGACTTGTGCAGCTCTGTGGAAAACAGTATGGATTTTCCTCAAGAAATTAAAAATGGAACTCCCATTTGACCTAATCATCCCTCTTCTAACACTATATCCTAAGAAACCTGAAACACTCATCAGATTGGATATATGCACCCCTATGTTCATAGCAGCACAATTTACAATAGCTAAGAATTGGAAACCACCTTAATGCCCATCAGCAAATAAGTGGATTAAAAATGATGGTACATTTACACAATGGGATACTATCTATATATATATAAAAGCCAAGCAGCTGGAATGAGCAGTTGCTTTGACGTGCACTGCGGCCCTGACCAGCCCCCAGTCAGCCCTCCCACCCCCAGCCTGGCGAACTCCCGTAGTCCCCCTCCCCCGCCCAGCTGGCCTGGTCCCAATCAGGGACAGGGCCGGCAGCCAACCTCCCGTGGCCCCTCCCCCTGGTCAGCCCAGCCCCAGTCGGCCCCAATCAGAGCAGGTTGGCTGAACCCCACCTGTGCAACGAATTCATGCACCGGGCCTCTAGTGCAGCAATAAAAAAGAAAGAACTCTTAACCATTTGCAACAGCATGAATGGACCTGTAGAATATTATGCTGAGTGAAATAAGCCAGAGAAAGGTAAGTATCACATGATCTCACTCATATGTGGAATCTAATGAACCAAATAAACTGATTATCAAAAATAGACCCAGAGATAGAATCCAAGATGGTGGCATAGGTAAACACCTAAACTGCTGCCTCGTACAATAATTTCAAAACTTACAACTAAAAGACAAAACATCTATCACCCAGAACCACGGGAAAGCTGGCTGAGTGGAAGTTCTACAACTAGAAGGAAAGAGAAAAGAGCATTGAGACGTGCACAAGCGCTAGAAAGCTGAGGTTTGGAGACGTGGGATCTGGGCTGGCAGCAGGCGTTGCTTTTTTCAACCCAAAGGGAGACAAGCCCCCAATTACTCTGAAATCCAGTCTCTGGGGAGACGCAGGGGACCCAAACTCCTATGGGGAGAAGCTGGATTGTCTAACACCGGGTCAGAAAGTGAGGGGCGCCTGCTTGCAGAGCTGCGCGCAAGAATAATTGTTTACTGTGCTGGGGCACAGGACACAGTTGGAGACACAGAGCCGGCTAACTAGCAGCCATTGCTGTTTGCCACGCCCTAGCCTAGTGACGCCCTGAGACCCCACCCCACACAACCTACAAACTCACCCAAGCTCCAAGCAGCAGCGTTAGCATAAGAAAGGCCTGCCCTATCGCAGTTTAACCTAGAAAACTTGCAGCCTGGGTCAGACAGCTACAAAACCTCCAAACCCCAAAAAAGAGGAGAAAACTGTAGCTCTCACTGTAGCTCCTACTGGGTGGACTCAGACAATAGCTGACCTGCACCCCAATGGAGATCCAGAAGCCAGTATACCTAGTGGTCAGTGTGAGAAACCAGATTTCAACTCCTCACATCCATAAGTGACACATTCAAGAGGCAGACTCAGCGAGCACCAAAGCCCCACTGAAACAAGTCCTGCACCATAAGCGTGTCTCCAGCACAGCAGTTCTTATAGACACAGCGAGTCCTCACAGCCGATTGGCCTGGAGGTCAATTCCTCCCAGCATACCAACAGCAATTAAGGCTTAAGTACACCAAGACTTTGCACTCAGCCCACAAAGGGGTGTACCAAGAGCATCCACATCAGGTGATTGGGGAGGCTGAGCTACTGCCCCCTATAGGTCACCTACCACACAAAGCCACTCCATCAACACAGGGAAGCAGCCAAAATGCGGAAACAAAGAAACATGTCACGAATGAAAGAAATGGAGGAAAGCAAACTACTGGACAACATAGAGTTCAGAACCACATTTATAAGGTTACTCAAGAATCTTCTAAAAACCGCCAAGAAACTTGATGACACTTCTGAGGAGCTTAGTGAAACCTTCAAGGACCTTAATGAGAATGCCAAAAAAATGGAAAAGGACCAGTCAGAAATGAAGCATACACTGTCTAAAATAAAGAATATACAGAAAATGAACTGTGGATCAACGTGCCCCAAGAATCAAACCAAAGATCTGAAATATGAGGAAACAAAAAACACCCAACCAGAAAAACAAAAAGAAAAAAGAATCCAAAAATATGAAGATAGTGTAAGGAGCCTCTGGGACAACTTCACGCGTACCAACATCCGAATTTTTGGGGTGCCAGAAGAAGAGAGAGAGCAAAATACTGAAAACCTATTAGAAGAAAAAATGACAGAAAACTTTTCCTACCTGGTGAAAGAAATAGACTTACAAGTCCAGGAAGCGCACAGAACCCCAAACAAAAGGAATCCAAAGAGGACCACACCAAGACACATCATAATTAAAATGCCAAGGGCAAAAGATAAAGAGAGAATCTTGAAAGCAGCAAGAGAAAAATGGTTAGTTACCTACAAGGGAGTACCCATACAACTCTCAGCTGATTTCTCAGCAGAAACTATGCAGGCCAGAAGGGAGTGGCAAGAAATATTCAAAGTGATGAACAGCAAGAACCTACAACCAAGATTACTCTACCCAGCAAAGCTATCATTCAGAGTTGAAGGTCAGATAAAGAGCTTCACAGACAAGAAAAAGCTAAAGGAGTTCATCGCCACCAAACCAGGATTACATGAAATGCTGAAGGGTATTCTTTAAGAAGAGGAAGAAGAAGAAAAAGGTAAAGATAAAAATTATGAACAACAAAATGACATCAAATACATACCTACCAACAAGTGAATCTAAAAATCAAGTAAATAAAAAATCTGAAGAACAGAATGGACTGGTGAATATAATAGAATCAGGGACATAGATAGGGAGTAGACTCACAATTCTCAGGGGGAAGCGGGTGTGAGTGGTGCGGGAAGAGATTGGACAAAAATCTTACTCCTAGGGATGAAGACAGTGGCGGGGGGTAAGGGCATGGGGTAGGGTGGGGTGGGAAATCAGGTGGAGGGGAGCTATAGGGGGAAAACAAAAAGAGGAACACCTGTAATCTGAACAATAAAGATTTATTTAAAAAAAAAATAGACCCAGGGTCATAGAAGCATGAATAGACTGTTGAACCTCAGAGGGAAGGCAGAGGAGGGTGGGTGGGAAGAGATCAACCAATGAACTTGTATGCATATATGCATAACCCATGGACAGGACAATGGGATGGTGAGGGCCTGAGGGAGGGAAAGGATGGGAACAGGCTGGAAGAGGTTAATGGGGAAAAAAGGAGGACCTATGTAGTACTATCAACAATAAAATGTTTTTAAACAATAAAAAACAAAATAGTAAATAAAAATTTCAAAAAAAAACACACAAATTCAATAG
This sequence comes from Corynorhinus townsendii, assembly GCA_026230045.1. Lineage (NCBI taxonomy): Eukaryota > Metazoa > Chordata > Mammalia > Chiroptera > Vespertilionidae > Corynorhinus > Corynorhinus townsendii. The sequence goes on along the minus strand of JAPDVU010000001.1, from coordinate 162,664,503 downwards.
TTCATTAGGATTAATTGATGAAGATTGTTCTTTACGATAACCTAAAACAGTTTTCATCTTTTAAAAAATTGTTTCTTTTAGAGCTGAAATTACAGAATCTCAAATAAGTATCCTTCTCCATTCCACTTTTAAGTTCAAAATTAGAGAACTTTAAGAAATTAAAGAAGGGCATCTGTGGTCTATTTGATGCTCATTAGATCCCTACAGTAATTTAGATCCACTGTACTAATATGCAATAACAAATATAACCCAGATTGAACACATATTTGGTTTCTTACAGATATGCCCAGTGCTTTAAGATTATTAATTCACTAGAGGACCGATGCACAAAATTTGTGCATAAGTAGGCCTTCCTTCCCCTGGCTCCCAGCACCAGCTTCCCTCTGGCACCCAGAACCCAGGCTTCCCTCAGGCCCCAGAAGGATGTCTGGAATGACGTCCAGTCTAATTAGCATATTACCCTTTTGTTATTATAGATATACTTTCTCCTACATTAGATAATTTTATTAGTTTTATTATTATAGTATTATTATATTTTAATGGAGCCAACATGACTTTCTATGCTACTGCATAACTAGTATATTTTCCTATTGTAATTTTAATTTAAAAATTTTTTTAATTAATGCTTTTTCACTTTGTCTCTTCTGCATTTAATAGCTATATGTATTTTTTTCCTTTACTTTGATCAATTCACAACCTAACTCTGCTATTACAGTGTAACACTTTTGGTCATTGATCACATTGTGCCACCAGTATCTTGTTTGCCTTTCTCAGATATTGCGTTTTCCTATTGATGGATAAACTTCTTGAATTTCCTTTTAGTATGATATTGAGCAAATGTAAATTGTCCTTATTATCCAATTTCAGCTGGGTTTTTTTTCTTTCTTCCTTTCTGTCTTTTTTTTTTTTTTTTTAGCTTCCTGCTTCATCATTTTTTATTCTGCTCACTAATCTTTCTTCTTAGCATTTGGCATCCTCAGACAAACTGTTTATGGGTAGCTACTCATGTGAGGTGAACTGTAATGAAGATAACATCCTTGATGGAACAGAAGAGCAACACTAAAATGAAACTTCACCTCCCATCTGGAAATCCCTTGTACAAAACTGAATTTTTATTTTACTCAGTTACGTACTTGTTTTCTCCTTCATTGCTTTGCTGCATTATTGCCTATGAGTACACACCTATTTACAAACTTGCTATTATGACTTTTTAACTTAATTTTTGCAGAATGTTAACATTAATAACTATCACTAATGTTACTGAGCAGTTGTGAGGTTGATACTTCTCTGAGGGCTTCATATATATTATATAATTTGAGCTAAAGTATCAATTACTGAATATGTTAGTAAGTATTCTCATTTTCGCCATTTTGCACCTCTGAGAAGTTTTAGCGTGAGAATTCAAACATAGGCATCTGACCCCAAGGCCTGAGCAATTGTAACCACAATGATATATGGCCTTTTTAAAAATACAATTAAGACAATGTGTGTGTTCATGATGACAAAATAACCTGTTGAAAAATGTGGAATTAATCCAAACCAGATTGTTCTTTATTCAGAAAAAATAATAAAACAGATCAAATTACATTATTTTTTATTTAAGTAATGTATAGTGTAGTGCAGAAACAGTGTGAGAATTAGTTGTCATTAATACCTATTTAGATGATAGTTTTCTTTCTCTTATCATTGATTGAATTTATTTGTTTCCTAATCTAAACATTAATCTCTTCTGAAAGTACACTCATACTCACATATCAAAAAAAATGTTAAAGAAAATTGGATTGGTTTTGTGAACACATTTTTATAAATTAGGTTGTTTTCAGTTATTTTTTTAAACTTAGGAATAATGTATTTTAAAATGTAAAAACTTTAGATTTATGAAGAGTTGTTTTCAGTTATTTTTTTAAACTTAGGAATAATGTATTTTAAAATGTAAAAACTTTAGATTTATGAAGAGTCTAACTAGTACTACTAGTAATTTCCATGCTGTGAACTGATTCAAAGTAATGTAGTGGTAATGTTTGTAGTGGCCTGGCATCTGAGGCACGAGGTTTCCATGAGTTCATCCCCCGCTGTCATCCCACCTCTGATCCCAGCTGCACCAGTGCCTGCTGAACCGTTCTGGGCACACTGACAAAGTTCTAACAAACTCAGCTGTGCATTGCTCCATTCTGCCTCGGGGCTTTCTCTGAAGCCAAGGAAGCTTACTCAGCCTTGTGCCAGGGAAGCCTGCAAGGTGAGGGCGTTACTGCCACCTGCAGCAACCCTCAACTAATGGGAGACAGGATACTGTGAATAAATGCACCATCCTGACATCCTTCAGATGAGCAATTCTGAGGCACATTCTAGAGAGCTCCTCCGAGAATCCCCAGTAGAATTGATTCTTGGTTGCCCAGACCATTAACCAACTCAGTAGCATAACTGGTTTTTGCTTCCTGTCTCATTCCCCACGGCTCCTCACTCTGCTTCCTGGGATTCTCCTCCCAGATAAATGACCTACATCCAAGTTCTTATTCTAGACCCTTTTTTTGGGGGGTCAACTTAAATTAAACTAAGACGGGAATTTAGAATTGAAAGATCAGATAACTGAGAGAACCTAGTATTCTTTTTAATCCTGCATTTTAATTTCAAAATATTTTTAGTCTTGTTACTTGTTACAAATTTGCATGATTTACCCATTGCAGGGATTCTATATTTCCGTATACCTGCAATATACACTTCAGTGTTTCAAATCTGTACTTAAGAGCAAAAGCTTTTGAAATCATTTGAAAAACATTTGTTTCTATATCTTGACCTCCTCTAACTGTGCGTAGTTCACTTGTTAAAAATCCAATAAGAAAGGAAATAATGTGTTTCTTTAACTTGACATTTTGTTCTGCAGGATGTTATTCTTTCCAGAAACTCTGTTTTATGGGACTATTTAAGGAAAGTGTTGATTTGGCATCTGTCGTTAATAGGTTTCATGTACTGTTTTCCTTCTTTTCTGTTTTTTTCTTCCTTTTTTTTTTTTCAGCCTTCCAAACTTTTATTTTTTTCCCTTTATTGATTAAGGTATTACATATGTGTCCTTATCTCCGCCCCCCCCCCCCCCCCCCCCGCCATTGCCTCCATCCCCACCCTCTTCCTTTCTTTTTAAGGTCAAAACTCAGTGTGCTCAGGAAACTCTCCAAGTGGTTACCAGTGGATTAGTGGCATCCTAGCTCCTTTCTCTCATTCAAAGAAGAAAGTGTTATAAGTGCAGCTCCTCAACACTTTTTTCTCTCCGAGGTGCTAATGTAGTTAGTACTTAGTAAGGAAACTGATTTAAATGTCATAAAATGAACCAGCATGTTTATTTAATTCTTTATTCTAAGCCTCCCCAAAACCCAAATCTCTGAATATCTGGTGTTAAATGACCATTAGCGATGGAAATCAACTTCTGAGGATAGGTATTTATTTAGAAATTCATAAACTTCAAGGTGGTAGGGAGAAACGGTAAAACCTATAGATGTGAATGATCTCTGAAATGCCTTCTAAGCTTTATGCAAATCGCCATGGCTCCTGTCTGCAGCCATGGCTCTCAGATGTGTGTGTGCGTGTGCGCTGGGGGTCTTATCTGCTTCCTAAAGTGCTTTTGTTAACACCATAATTTTAAATTAAGTTTTTCAGAAAGCTGTTCCTGCTGTACATTTTGGCATCTAAGATTAGGTCAGTGGCCATAAATCTCATTTATGTACTTAATGCACAGGAGATACTGCTGCCTTGGGAATCGTGGGAGCCAGATTCCTTACTTTGCCACTCTTACAAGATATTGGCATATAAAACAAAATGCCCCCATTTTGTTTTGCAGCTTCCTTCATTTAAAACTTTAAATAAAGAATGTTTATGCAAGGCTCCTTTTCATTCATAAAAATGGAAATGTGCCTTTGTGTCTGCATGAGGAGACTTGTATTCCTGTTCACGAATTCTAGTGATAGATGGCCCCATAAAATCTTTACGTTTGGCTTGTGCAGCTGAGTTCATGACTGAATACAGAATGATAAAGAAGCTTTAGCATTTTGTGAAAAGAAAAGGAATCATGCCTTCTAGATGGCCCTTAAGCTAGCTTTTAACTGCCTGGAAATCAGCTAGAAATGTGTAATCAAACTCGCCATTAAAGGGACAGGGTTCAGTGTAAATCTTTGGGAGCATAATCTGTAAATTAATGCAAAGGGATTCTTTAACATTATTTGGTTTTCATTGTATTTGCATGGATGTCTGCCAATCCAAATATATTTATTTTATTTTATTTTTTACCTTTCTCTCCATTAGAAGTTAAAAGAGAATGATGGATTGTGTCACTGGCCAATCCAGCAGCCTATTTCTTTCAACACATCACGGCATATTTACTGTTTTAGCTATATTGTTTTCAATTTCTGGCAAAAGAGTCAGTTTGTGATCCTGGGTAGAAAATGTCAGTGCTCACATTTCCTGTGGGGTTTTGGCCTTTTTGTGAAAAGGTAGGGGAGAGCTCAATGAATTATGATGCTGTCATCTAAAGAAACCACAGTGTATTTCTTTGCCAAATTTTAGCAAGAGCAGAGCTGATCATCTGCTAGCGCGAGCCTTTCCTGAACCCTCCCAGCAGTTCACTCGGCTGCTGCCTGTTTGCTCTCTGCTGTGAGAATGCAGCCTACAGAAGTCCTTTAACCTTCCCTTTGCAAGGTTAATTGATTTAATAACCCCCCAGCAAGATAAATTTTGCCTGAGGAATTTAGAAATCTAACTTTAGGAACTTAAACTTTTGCAACTCAGTTTAAATAATATTAAGTCTGAGTCACTTCTTAATGTAGTAAGTCATTTACGGAGGTTGCATATGCCTTGTATTAATTTTTGGAATTTGACCCTCCTGGCATCCTTCACAACTCTATTTCTTCATATTTTATAAAGTAACAAATATTACCAGATAGCATTTGTGCATTATAATCTTTGAAGTCAATACATTATGAATGTGAATATAGCCATTGCATATTGACATCATCTGATGTTGTATTTGCCATGTGTAAGTGCTCCTCGATAACCATTAATTTATATTTTCTAATGCCTTTTACTGACTCCAAAAGAAGTATGCTTGCTTGAACTAATGGCATTTTGTTCCTACCTATTTGGAATGATTCATAGAAAAACAAACAAACAAAAAAACCAATGATGAGGATTATGACCCATGTGGATTCTTCAATTTAATTTTTCAGCAATTATTTTGTAACTACTTTCAAGTGATTTTTTTTTAATTTTATTTTATTTTTATTGTTTTAAGTATTACAAATAGTAGTACATATGTCTCCTTTTTTTTTTCCCCTTTGATCTCCCCCCGACCACCCCTACCCCCCAGGACATGCCTTCACCTGCCCACCCTCCCCCCCCCCCACCCCAGTGTCTTATATCCATTGGTTGTGCTTATATGCATGCGTACAAGTCCTTCGGTTGGTCTCTTACAGCCCTCCTCGCCCAACCACCCCTGTCTTCCCAATGTAGTTTGACAGTCTGTTCAATGCTTCTTTGCCTCTGTATCTTTTTCCCACCATTTCTTTCCTTTAAAAAGTTTTGCCTTTGCAGACTGGAAATAAACATATAATAACAAAACAAGACAAAACAAAAAAATGTTTGAGTCCCAATTTCAGTGTCCAACAGTTCCTTATGTGTACATGTCAGCAGTGATATCTGGATGGTGGGCACATGGTGGCAATGCAGGTCCGACCCTCTCTGGTTTGGTCCTAGGTAACCTGCAGCGGTGCACAGCTGCTAACTGCTCCCATGGCAAGGCGTTGTCAGCGTCTTCCATCTCTGGACTGTTTTTTCCTCTTGTCTCCGTGGTTGGAGCACTCCTGTCAATTCCTCTCTGTTGCAGGAATCCATCTGGTCTTGGGGTTGTTTTCTGAAAATATACAAATATATTCTCGACCACAAGTTAATAAAGGAATCTTTTCTATATAATTGATTTGGGATTCAAGTGATTTTTTTAAAGATGTTTTTATCTTCTTGATAAATACTGTTGAGTCTTTGTTGCCTCTTGTCACCTCTTTGCCAGCTTTTCTCTCTGGCCAGCTGCACCTGAGGATTTCTTCTTTCTATAACATGGATTTAGCAAACACACTCTAGTACCTATTTTGTATCAAGGCTGTTCTGGAGTCTGGGTTTACTGCAAGGGATGGAATAGGCATATTTTCTGCACTCACAAGATTTAGAATCTAGTGGAAATAATGGCCATAATTATGCAATATAGATTTAAGAGAGAGAGGAATGAACCCAACCTAGGTTTTTTTTGGATTCCAGGTGTCTATGGAGTTACCAGGTGGAGATATGAGAAAGAAGGAGAAAATTACTGCCTTTCGGAGGCAATATATATCACTTTGAGATCTAAAAACAAGAGAGAGTATGATGCCACAGAGGACTTAAAAATAGTAGCAGAAAAAATTATTACCGTAAGTCAACCTACAAGCATGTATTGAGTGTGTATTATGTGTGTGGTATTGTCATTGAGATACAAAGACAACTAAGGAATAGGTCCTACCTTCAAAGAGCTTACATATACTCTACTGGCAACCGTGTATTCAATGTGTATTAAAGAATTAAGGTGGAGGGTTTGGGTTTTGTTGTTGTTGCTGTTGCTGTTTGGCAGAAAAAATAAGCTCTGTAGACTGTTCAAGGAATTAGGCTTTTATTCCATAAAGACTCTTCCAGACACCTTACCTGTCTTAGTTACATAAAAGGCAGCTCCTTGCAAACTGCCCCAGATATATTTCTGTCCAGATATGACAGTCTTTACCTTTTCACAAGGAGCAAATATGGAGCTCATTACTATTTTTCACCTGTATGTTTCCCTATTTTCATCCCAGTGAGTGGAAATTTTGATGGTTCATGTTACAGCGAAGATGAATGAATGAGGGCAATCTTCTAAGTTGTGAGAGAGTTTAAATAAATAGGGCAGAGTCTCAGCATCATGCCCTGATTGCTGGGAGGCTCCATAAAAGTCGTTTGGTCAGGAGTCATGCAGATAACTAAGAAGGGAAGTGGTATGTGGGTATAAGGTAATAAGTTTTTATATTAACTGTGGCAAAATAGAGAGTCAACCTAGAGAGTGCATCCACCTCAGTCTAAAGTTATTCAAAATACCTTTTAATCTAACAAAACATGGACTTAAACCTCAAATCAACTCACCTGTCTCATTTCATAAATAAGGAAACCAAGGGCTGAAAAAGATAGAGACCAAAGTCTCGCACCAAGTGAGCATAAGAGATGGGACCAGAGACCACGTCTCCTGACTTTCAGTTCATTGGACTCAACACTGTTTATAGAGCCTTCTCTAAAGACTTGAGTCAGGACTTTTGGGGTAGATTATATTCAATTTCAGTAAGTCAGTTTAAGAAAGCTTTTACAAAGTAATTATATCATAGCTGCTAAGTAAGAACTAAAATGTATAATGCTTCAAAACTTGCAACATCTGGAATTGCAGTACAAAAAAAAAAAGGTAACCAGAAGACAAGATTCGAATGATTAAGGCAGCTTCCTTATACAGAAATTAAGGACATTTTACTCGGCCTTTGCAACTTGGAATTTAGCCTGCCCAGAACATCCTTCTCCCAGATATTGGCATGCTTCACCTAGGGCCATGTCACCTTCTCAGGGAGGCCTGCTGTGGCCACTCATCTATAAATGCCACGCAGCCACTGTCATACTTCATCTACTGCTGCCTTGTCTTAAATGTCTTGTTAACACTCATCCCTATCTAACATGCTTCTTTTGCTTTGCTCACTCTCTATGGTCCTCAGCTAGAATGCAGGCTAGAGAGGGGGTGGTAAAGATTTTTTGCTTTGCTCACTCTCTATGGTCCCCAGCTAGAATGTAGGCTAGAGAGGGGGTGGTAAAGATTCTGGCACTCTGATGGTACTTAATAAGTATTTATTGAATGCAAAAAAAAATTATAAGATCACTTTCCTCATTTAAAAGCAATTAAAAGTAAAACATGATTTAGAAATTATGTGTAAAGTTTAGTATTACCATGCACATAATTTCTGGAAGCTTTATTGTTAGCTGCAACAGATGGTTATACTTTGTATTTGACAAATAAGAATCAGTTTTTTTGCCTGTTTTCAAGGATAAGGATAAAATGTTTAAGCTATTAGATATCTTAATTAAATGCCTAAAACATAATGTTACATTTTTATGCATAGATATGAAAAAATCAGTGTTTACAGAGGGCACAAATAAAAAAGTAAAGTGAGAGGTAGAGTAGATTTATACATGTTTAATCTTGAAGATATCGACAGTTGTCTACAGCTGTGTTGGTTTCCACTTCCACGGGCAATGTATTGTTTTTGCTCCACATTCTTGCCAACACTTGGTATTGTCGGTCTTTTCAATTTTGTCTATTTTAATGGGTATGTTGTGGTATCTTATGGTAGTTTTAATTTACATTTCTCTAATTGCTAATGAGATTGAATGTCTTCTTATATTTTTATTGGCCATTTTGATCATTTTTTTTTTATAAAATGCCTGTTTAAGTGTCTTGTCTAGTTTTGTATTGAGCTATCTGTTCTTTTAATTGATTTATATGAGTTCTTTATTGATTTACATGAGACCTTTGTCAAATATATCTGCTGCAAATATCTTCTCTCATTCTGTACCTTGCCTTATCATTCCCTTAATGGTGTCTTTCTTGAACAGAATTTGCTAATTTAGGGTAGTTCAATTTATCATTTTTTCTTTTATTGTTAATACATTCTATGTCCTATTTAAGAGAATATTCTCAAGCCCAAGGCCATAAAGAAATTTTTTGTTATGTTCTAGAAGCTTTATTGTTTGCCTTTCACATTTAGAGCTACAGTCTCCCCAGAATTGATTTTTGTGTATGGAGTAATGTAAGGTTCAGATTTTATGGTTTTCATAAGGATATAGCATTGAACCATCACCACTGATTGAAATGACAGTTGTTTCAGTGCTTTGCTGTGTTGCCTTCTCATAAATTAAGAATTTATGGAACTGTATCCTTGTTTCCAAATTCTTTTTTTTCCTTTTCTGTTGGTTGATTTGTCCATCTTTTTTCTAGAACCACCTATCTAAATTATAGTAGCTTCTAGGTATTGTCTTGATATCTAGTAGAATAAATCCTCCAGCTTTGTTAGTCAAAACTTTTTCAGCTCTTCTTAGCCCTTGGCATTTCTATGAACACTTTAGAATCAGTATGTCAATTTCAACCAAAAAAATAATGCTTGAATTTAGATTAGGAAAACATTAAGTATATAAACTAGGGCAGAATTGACATTTCTGCAATACTAAGATTTCTAATTCATGAACAATGTGTATACTTCTTATTATGGGTTTCTATTTGCTTATTTAATTTATCTTGGAATTTAAGCAATATATAAAGCATGACATTTGTAAACTGAAGATTAGAGGCAGTGGCAAACTGGTAAAGATAGACTCTGGCTGGCTGGGAGTTATTTAATTCCAGGTGGTAGAAGAATTCCATCAGCACCTTGCTCTCAAAGCAGCCTAATCTGCCATCTAAACCCAGGCAGAAGCCACAAGTTTGAGGCTCTCACTCTGCTGGAGAGATTCTCAGAGGTGGATCTGATGCCAGAGAAGTGGGCTTGGGTGGCCTTACAAGAGGAATGAGCGCATCCAAAAGATCAGTGACCTACATGAACTGACCTGGAGACATACAATCAGAGCCTCTTCTCAAACCAAGAAGGAAAATGTTGTCACTTGCACTGAGGACATACAGTACAGCTAGCAATAAGTAGGAATATAGATTCTTATTCATCAAATTAACTGATAACCAAGAATTTTAGGAAAATCATCATAGGCTCAGAAGACAGGCATCACATTCAGCACACAAAAATTTAACATTTGGGAATGTGAGTTCATATGAGAAGCAAAAGAAATCTATTATCATCAGTATTTGATAAATGAGGGAAGATGTAGCTGAAGGGCTGCTGGGAAAGTGATTCAATTATCAGGTTAAATAAAACAAAATCTTAGTATTGGGATAAATAATAGAAAGAACAGGTCTAAATATCAGCTTAGTGAATTGGAAGTTGAAGTTGAGGAATTTTTATATAACCCAATGCAAATTTACAATGTGAAAAATATAGGAATTTGTTTCATTTAGTGCCATTTATGTTTCTTTTGGGGGTTTACAGATTCTTCAGCTTCATGTGATGGTGTGTGTATGTTCAGTCTTCGGAAGACAGGACATAGGAAATGTTCGAATTCATAAAGGAAACTGCTAGAATGCATTGAGAATACAGAATGGTTCTGTATTTAACTAATGTATGCGCCTATCTTTATTATGTTCTTTATCCTATTTTTATTGGGTTTAAGGAAAATTAGGGATCTGTTTTTCCCTCTTATTCTCCTTGCTGCTATGATTAACAATTTCTACTTATAGTTCTTTTGGAAAATGACTTATAACTTTATGTGATATACTTATATCTCTACTAATGTAACGTCTTCAAACATTTTCCATTATCTCCTCACTATTAGGAGTAAGGAGTTATCTAAATTTTATTTAATATTTACTATATGGCAGTCTCTGTATTAACTCATTTATCTCCATAATCCTGTGAGTTAGGTACTGTTGTCATTCTCATTTCGCACATGATGAAACTGAGGTCCCTTGAAATGAACGAGGCCAAGATTACATGAGTAGGCAGTTGGTGGGGTGCCCATAAGTACACTGGATCTTAAGTTTCTGGTTTTAACCTCTATGCTGTATGACCTCTCCATGGGTCAGTGATTCACCTATATTGTAAGTCTGTTACTGAAGGATTAGATAAAATAAATGTACTTTTCTCTAGCTATTTAGCTATGAAATTTTAAGTGAGAAGCGTAAGTTGAAAATTTGTCATTTTATAAAATAAATCATTTCTGCCCTGGCCGGGTCAGTTGATTGGAACATCACTCCATGCACCAAAATGTTGCCAGGTTGCCAGTTAGATTCCTGATCTGGGCACATACCTAGATTGCTGGTTTTATTCCCCCTGGCGGGGGGGTGCACATGTGGGAGGTGACCAATTGATGTTTCTCTCTCCCCCCCCCCCACTCCCTTGACCTCTCTCTCTAAAAAAAATCAGTAAGAATATATCCTCAGGGCTGAGGATTGAAATAAATTATTCCCAATGACATTCTCACAACAATGGTTCTGCAGTGCTGAAGCAAAGCAAGTATTAGATGGATTCTGGTGCTGCATTTTGTTTTTAATTAGTGGCTGTGAAAATAATTTCTCAGTGTTGTGAAAGCAGCTCGACAGTGGACTAACTTTACACCATTAATCCTTACTTATAAATAAACTCACTTGGGTGAATAATACAGTAAAATGAAGTGATACAGTTTAAGGCTTTTGTTAAAGTGTCTAAATGTCCTAGTAACTAAAGAGGTCATGTGGCAACTGCACTGTTTTGGAAAGTTACTGACTTTAGGAACAAAGTAATGCAGACAAAGTCACCTCTACTGTTCTGATTTGGAAGTTTGATGGCAACCTATATTCCCTTTGTAAACAGAAATATCCCAAGAAAAAAAAAGAAACAAAATGTTTTCCCCTCCTTCCCAAATGGCACATTTTCTTGGCTGTTTTCCCATAAATATGTTCATTGAAACAAAACCCAAAAAATGTTTAAAGCCAGACATTTTAAAAAATCCTCTTTAAGAAAGCTGATTTAAAGGCATTCATAGGAAAAATGACACATCTAAAGCATGTTAAACCCTAATAACATCATCCTTAAATAAAATATTTTTAAATGCCATAATCAGAACTTGATCTTAACTTTTTTAAAATCCAGTTTAATAACTTTATATGTGTACTACGTAAGGTTTGAAGAAGAGTTTAAAGTTTTTCTCAAACTCACTTCAGAGCATTGTCAGAGCACTATGCTTAAATACTATTTGAGTGAAAAAATTTTAAAATTCAGTGAAAATACAGATGTTTCTAAAGACATTGATAAATTCATTCAGAAGAGTATTTGGATTTCTTTGATCAACTATATGTAACCTGAGATTAACATTATGTTTAGAGGTATATAATATAGTTCAAAACAAAGGAACAAGTTAATAATATGATCATTTTCTACCAGTCCAGGTTATGTCCAAGAATATCTGACAGTTTGGAAAATATGGGAGAAAAAAATTGAAAGACATGGAAGAAAATTCTAGAGGTTCCTTTTTCAAAAAACAGAACAGAAATACTGGAGGTGATGGAAGAGAGATAATTTTTGAAAATAAATTATCCTTGGTTTAAAAAGACAAATTATGCAGATTAAAACTCCCATGCAAAATGATGCTTTGATGCTCTCAGAGTTATTTTCCACCACTCCAAGGAAAAAGAGAAGTTCAGTAATGCAGAAATGGTAGTGAGAGAACATCTTAAATAACACAGGTGTGACATGACCAAATTTACTAGGAGGTGGTAGCAGTGCACATTGAGAAGCAGGAAGAAGTGTCACTTCTGGGTGAATACAATTATATTGAGAGGATCTCTTTCAGGAACTTCATGCTATTGGCATGGATACTTTCTCTTTTTCTTACCTTCATGTTGAAGAATTAGCACATAGGGAAAAGCATGAATAGAATATACAGATTGATGAATTTTTACAAAGTGTTCTCACCTGTGTAACTGCTGTCCAGGTCCAGACGGAAAACACTGTGAAGACTGCAGAAGTCCTCCCTCAGCTTTGTGCCCTTCCCAGCCAACTTTTCCCTCCCGCTTTCCTAAGGCAACCACCCTTCACCCAATTAGCTCTCTCTATATAAAAATTTTTGGAATTTGTTCTTATGTATTCTGTTTGCCTAATTTCTTTCACTTTATTTCATACAACAATAAGGATCTTTGGTTCAAATGTATGGATTTTTATTGTGTGGAATTGCATTTTTAAAGCAGTTGAAACAATATGCACTCGCACCAGCAGTGTATTAGAGTTCCAAGTACTTCCTAGCCTCACCAACACTTCGTATTATCAGTCTTTTTAATATTTGCCATTCTACTGAGTATACAGTGGTATCTCTTTGTATTTCAGTTCTCTGAGCATGTTTTCTAGCCATGTGGACATCATCTTTTGTAAAGTGCCTGTTTGTATTGTACGTCCTCCTATAGCATTACCCCTCAAAGTTTTTAAATAATTGGTCAGAGTTCTTTTGCTATTCCAGATGTGAGCACTTTATCAGATATGTGTGTTGCAATATGATCTTTTATACTATAGTTTCCCTTTTCACTCTCTTAATGGTGTCCTTTGGTGAACAATTTGTTCCTTTTCTTGTCTTTTAAGATTAATGCTTTCTGTGTCTCATTTAAGAAAAATCTTCCCTATTTCAAGGTCATGAAGACCATGTTAACTTCCAAAAGCTGTATTATTTTATCTTTCACATTTCAAATATGGACATCTTGTTAAATTACTATTTTAAAAGTTTGACCAATTTATAAACCTTCTAAAGTGTGCATGAGCATTCTGGCATCCTAATACATTTGCCAAAGCTTGCTCAAACTGGCTACTATTTATGTCTTTTATTTTTACCAACATAGTGAGGTACAGCTTTTTATTATTATTGAAATATATGAAATATTCAAGACATAAAAATGAAGAAAAAAATAGTAAAAAGCACACCCAAATACTTATAACCCAGATTTTTCTTTTTAAGTATAGGTTTAAATAGAGTCTTCTAAACTCTTTGAGAATCATGGTCAATTATCTCTTGTTTAAAAAGTTAGTGTGATTCTAACAAAGTTACTGGCAAGGTGAAATGTTCACAAGTGGTTGTCTTGAATCATTTTGGGGATGAGAGGTTTCAATATGCATGAGTAAATAACATTTCTATGAATTAATTTCTAGCATGAAAACTATGTTGCTAGGTGGAAATCCCTCACTTTAAAACTTTTGACATTAAAGTATCATGAACCTAGATGGTCCAATAAATTAATGTGAAGGAAAATCTCCAAAGGATGAAAAAGCAATAGAGTATATCTTCATGCTCCCAGAGCACACTAACCCAGTATAGGTTTGCTCAGAAAAAAAGAAAGATTGGCCACACGTCTATTTCTTTAGGGGCTACTGAATTCTCTCTTTCAACATTCATTGTTGAAAGACCTTCAACTTCTGGGAAGTTATAGATGACTAGAGGCCCGGTGCACAAAATTCGTGCACTGGGGGGTAGGTAGCTAACCTATTGGTCAGAGTGTCTGCCCCCTGGTGGTCAGTGCACATCATAGCGAGCAGTTGAGAGGCCTTAGTACTTTGATTGGTTGAATGGCCGACCAGAAGACCAGACACGTAGTATATTAAGCTTTTATTATATAGGATAGTGGAGCTTTCAGCTCATCTCTTATCTACTACTGTTTGGGGGTAGCTGCAGGTAAGCAAGACTCGCAATATCCCAGTATGGCAGGGAAAAACATAGTGCCCCAGAGCATCAGGAGTAGAAGCAGCTCTTCCCCAAGTGTTTGCTGGTAGCAGAGAAACCAGCCAGGCATTGCCTGCAAGTAGGACAGAACAACCTTATAACATGCCCATTCTCTTCAGGGAGTAAGTAGCTCTGGGTTGAGAACCCCAAGTCCCAAAAGTAGATACGTTTTGTATAACACATGAATTCCAATTCAAGATCTCTCTTAAGCTATCAGACACTATTTAAACCATAGATGTGATAAAAGATTCTAATTCCTTTTATTACTTTTAGACAAAAAGAAATTGCTAGAAGGATTTTAACATGGAAGATTTAAACACCTTGCCTCTTAGCAGTAACCTCCATCTTTTAGTGTAAATTCTATTGAGTATCATATTTATCAAAGGGTCACCAAACAGAAAGGAATGGCAAGAGCTCATCTGGGTAAATCTATAATCTTCAGCAGAATTTTACTTGAATACAGAAAAATAACAGTCTATTTTTTCTTTGAAATATACAAAAAAAATGAAACTCAAAATCTTTCCAATAGCCAAATGTTTCATAATTCTTGAAGCAAGCAGTTCTTTATAAGTGGGTTTTTAAAATATTTTAATACTAAATCTTTAAATTTGCTTGGGGATTTCACCTTAACCTTTTATCTTTGGTTATATTTATTAACTTGCATGTCAAGCTATTTCATTTCAGAATAATTTTAATTCATTTTTTTATTACTTTAAGAAAGTTGAATAAGTGAATTCAGTGGCCCCCAAAAGAAATGAATCTGGCATCGCAAGAATGGCTTTTGGTGGAAGTAGGCAAATTGGTTATCATATCAATGTGTAAGAATAAAATAATATTAATTTTATTGATTGATTTGAGAGAGAGAAAAACATTGATTTGTGTTCCACTCATTTGTGCATATATTTTTTTCTATTTCTTTTATCTTCTATATTCTTATTTAGCTTCTTAGTTATCTTCTAGGCATTCTTTGTCTGAAAATATTAGTTCTATTTTGAACACCCTTAGAAGGAGATACTTTATTTCAAGTTTCCTAACAATTATGATCTATGAAGTCAATGATCATCCCAGGATTAAGTTCAAGAATTTAACTGCCCTTTTTTGTTTGGTTGGTTTTTGTTTTATTGTTAATATTTAGCCTCCTCAGATGCAGCTCTGGCCTCTTGTTTTTCTTATTTTCATTTCAACTACATTTGCTAAGTAAAACTTTTTGTGATGACATGTTTGATATTGATGATGATTTTGTTTTTTTATTTTTAATCTTTATTTTTGAAAGTATTATAATAGTATATCCTCTTTGTTTCTTGGTTTCATGAAGATTTATCTCATTATTTTCTAGAGTTTGGAGAAAGCAAAGGTCTGAGAAGTAAAGGGATTCTGAGATCTAAAGGGGAAATTAATATTGGAGAGTGGCTCTGGCAATGAGGTGAAGACGGAATCTTCGTGGAACAAGAGCATTCTTTGTCTTACTCCTTCAGCGCACCTCTGTACCTCCAGTGTGTGGTCCTTTTCACATGGTCTAATTTGACCTTGTTTTCTTTATCCTTAAACTAATAGTTTCACACATAATCTCACTTAGCCAAACTCCAGATGTTTTGTTTTGTTTATACAAGACTAACCAAGAATACTTACTAGGATTTAATTATCTTTTCCAATTAATGTGAAATATATAATCTTCAAATTAAAAAGTGAAGATAACAATAAAGATCAGAGTGGAAATAAATGACATAGAAACCAAAAAAAAAAAAAGTCAATAGAAACAAGAGCTGGTTCTTTGAAAGGATAAATGAGATTGATGAACTTCTAGCCAGGCTCACCAAGAAGCAAAGACAGAGGACCCAAGTATACAAAATCAGAAATGAAAGAGGTGAAGTAACAACCAACCCTACAGAACTACAAAGGATTGTAATAAAGTACTATGAACAACTCTATTCCAACAACCTGGACAACCTAGATGAAGTGGACATACTAGTATTCCTAGAAAAATACAATCTTCCAAAACTCAATCAGTAAAAATAAAATAATCTGAATAGGGTGATAACTACTGAGGAAATTGAAACAGTAATAAAAAACTTGCAGCAGAGGAGAAACCAAAATGGTGGCATAGGTAAGCACCTAAACTGCTGCCTCGCACAACAATTTCAAAACTACAACTAAAAGACAGAATAGATATCATCCAGAACCACAGGAAAGCTGGCTGAGTGGAAATTCTACAACTAGAAGGAAAGAGAAAAGCTCACAGAGAATCAGAGGAACTGCAAAGGGCTGAGGTACGGAGACACACGTGCAGAGAGGAAGGGCGGCTAAGCCCCCAACTGCACTGAACCCCAGCTCCAACTGCACTGAGCCCCAGTTCCGGGCGAGCCCCTGGGGACCCATGCTCTTACAGGGGGAATCTGGACTGTCAGGCGGAAACTCAGGGGAGCCATGGAAGGCAGAGGTCTGGAGGCGTGGTGCAAGGGCAGGGCTGACGGGAAGCCAAGACTGTCTGCTCAGCCCTGAGACTCCGCCCCATCCAAGCTGAACACAGAGGCTTTTGCAATTTTGCAAGTCTGGTCTTATAAAGCTGTCTTCAGCACAGAAGGTCTCCTGGCATAGACACAGCTGATATTCACAGCCAATTGGCCTGGAAGTCAATTCCTCCCAGTGATACCAACAACAATCAAGACTTAACTACAACAAGTCTGTACACACAGTCCACAAAGGGGTGCACCAAGAGTGTCCACCTCAGGTAACTGGGGAGGCCAGCCCACTGGACCATATAGGAAACCTGGCACACAAAGCTACCCTACCAACTCAGGGAAGCAGCAAAAATGAGGAGACAAACTAAAGAAATGGAGGAAAACAAACAACTGGATATAGAATTCAAAACCACGGTTATAAAGTTTTTCAAGAATTTCCTAGAAAAGGCTGATAAATTTAGCAAGACCCTTGAGGATATGGAAAAGGACCAACTAGAAATTAAACATACACTGACTGAAATAAAAAATATTATACAGAGACCCGATAGCTGACTAGAGGAATGCAAGAATCTAGTCAAAGATTTGAAGAACAAAGAAGCAAAAAACTCAACCGTAAAAGCAAAAAGAAAAAAGAATCCAAAAAGGTGAAGATAGTGTAAGAAGCCTCTGGGACAACTTCAAGCATACCAACATCCGAATTATGGGGGTGCTAGAAGAAGAGAGAGAGCAAAATACTGAAAACCTATTTGAAGAAATAATGACTGAAAACTTCCCCCACAGGGTGAAAGAAATAGACTTACACATCCAGGAAGCGCACAGAACCCCAAACAAAAGGAATCCAAAGAGGACCACACCAAGACACACCATAATTAAAATGCCAAGAGCAAAAGACAAAGAGAGAATATTAAAAGCAGCAAGAGAAAAACAATTAATTACCTACAAGGGAGCACCCTTATGATTATCAGCTTGATTTCTCAACAGAAACTATGCAGACCAGACGGGAATGGCAAGAAATCTACAAAGTGATGAATAGCAAGAACCTACAACCAAGATTACTCTACCCAGCAAAGCTATCATTCAGAATGGAAGGTCAGATAAAGAGCTTCAGAGATAAGAAAAAGCTAAAGGAGTTCATCACCACCAAACTAGTATTATATGAAATGCTGAAAGGTATTCTTTAAGAAGAGGAAGAAGAAAAAAGTAAAGATAAAAATGATAAACAACAAATACACATCTATCAACAAGTGAGCCTAAAAATCAAGTGAATAAAAAATCTGATGAACAGAATAAACTGGTGAATATAATAGAATCAGGGGCATAGAAAGGGAGTGGACTGATAATTCTCAGGGGTGAAGGGGTAGGGGGGTGTGTACAGAAAGAGAATGAACAAAAATCTTACACCTATGGATGAGGACAGTGCGGGGGCAGAGGGTGGTGTTGGAACCGGGTGGAGGGGAGCTATGGGGGAGAAAAAGAGAAACAATTGTAATAATCTGAACAATAAAGATTTATTAAATTAAAAATAAAAAAACTTGCAGCAAACAAAAGCCCTGGGCTGACAGCTTTACAAGGGAGTTTTACCAAACATTCAAAGAAAAACTAAAACCTACCCTCCTCAGATTATTCCAAAAATTTAAGAGGAAGGAGTACTTCCAGGCTCTTTCTATGAAGCCACTGTTACCGTAATACTAAAACCAGATAAAGACAACTCAATGAAAGAGAATTATAGGCCAATTATCCCTGATGAACATAGATGCTAAAATCCTCAATAAAATTCTAGCAAATCAGATCCAACAGTACATCCCATGACCAACTGGAATTTATTCCGGGAATGCAAGGCTGGTACAATATCCACAAATCAATAAATGTGACACATCACATAAACAAATTGAGAGACAAAAGTCACATGTCAATTGAGGCAGAAAAAGCATTTGACAAAATCCAACACCCCTTTTTGATAAAAACTCTCAGCTAAGTGGGAATAGAGAGATCATAGCTCAAAATAATAGAAGCCTTATATGACAAACCTACCACCAACATCATACTCAATGGGCAAAAACTAAAACCATTTCCCCTGAGAACAGGAACAAGACAGGGATGCCCACTTTCACCACTCCTGTTCCACATAGTACTGGAAGTGCTAGCCATAGCAATCAGACAATAAGAATAAATAAAAGACATCCAAATTGTAAAAGAAGAAGTAAATCTGTCATTAGGTGCTGATGACATGATATTGTACATAGAAAACCTTAAAGACTCCATAAAAAAACTGCTATATTTAATAAATGAATTGAGCAACATAGCAGGATACAAAATTAACGCCCAGAAATCTATGTCATTTTTATACACCAATAATGAACTCACAGAAAGAGAAACTAAAAAAATCCCATTACCATTGCAACAACAAAAAATTAAGATACCTAGGAATAAACTTAACTAAGGAAATAAAAGACCTGAACTCAGAAAACTACAGGATATTGAAAAAAGAGAGAGAGGAAGATATAAACAAGTGGAAGAATATACTGTGTTCATGGATTTGTAGAAACAACATCATAAAATGTCCATACTACCCAAAGCAATCTATAGATCAATGCAATCTCCTTCAAAATACCAATGGCATATTTCACAGACCTAGAACAAACTCTCCAAAAATTTATATGAATAAAAAAAGACCCTGAATAACCAAAGCAATCCTGAGAAAAAAAGAACAAAGTTGGCAGGATCACAATACCAGATATCAAGCTGTATTACAATGCCCCTGTTCTCAAAACTGCCTAGTACTGGTGCAAAAAAACAGACACTTAGACCAATGGAACAGGACGGAGAACCCAGAAATCTACCCAAACCAGTATGCTCAATTGATATTTGACAAAGGAGGCAAGAGCATACAATGGAGTCAAGACAGCCTCCTCAATATATGATGTTGGTAAAATTGGACAGATACTTGCAAAAAAATGAAACTTGACTACCAACTTACACCATACATACACAAAAATAAACTCAAAATGGATAAAAGACTTAACCATAAGTCAGGAAACCATAAAAATCTTAGAAAAATACACAGGCTGCAAAATATCAGCTATAGCTTGTAGCAATTTTTACTGACACAGCTCCTAGGACAATGGAAACTAAGGAGAAAATAAACAAATGGGACTACATCAAAATAAAAAGTTTCTGCACAGCAAAAGAAACCATCAACAAAACAACAAGAAAGCCCAATGCATGGGAGAACATATTTGCCAATGAGACATCAAATAAGGGTTTAATCTCCAAAATTTATAGGGAATTCATACAACTTAACAAAAGGAAGATAAACAATCCAATCAAAAAATGGTTCAAGGACCTAAATTGACACTTTTCGAAAGTGGATATACAGAAGACCAAGGGACATATGAAAACCTGCTCAAAGTCACTAATCATCTGAGAGATGCAAATCAAAACGACAATGAGATGCCATCTCACAACTGTCTGAAAGGTTATCATCAACAAATTAACAAAGGACAAGTGCTGGCGAGGATGCGGAGAAAAAGGAACCATTGTCCAGTGCTGGTGGGAATGCAGACTGGTACAGCCACTGTGGAAGACAGTATGGAGTTTCCTCAAGAAATTAAAAATGGAGCTCCCATTTGACCCAGTATCCCACTCCAAGGACTATATCCCAAGAAATCAGAAACACCAATCAGAAAAAAACATGCATTTCTGTGTTCAGAGCAGCACAATTTATAATTTCTAAGGTTTTCAAGCAGCCTAAGTACCCATCAGCTGATGGGTTAAAAAAGTGGTACATCTACACAATGGAATACTACACTACTGTAAAAAAGAAAGAAATTTTACCATTTGCAACAGCATGGTTGGACTTGGAAAGCATTATGCTAAGCAAAATAAGCCACTCAGAGAAAGCTAAATATCACATGATCTCACTCATTTGTGGAATATAATGAACAGCATAAACTGATGAATAAAAACAGAGCCAGAGACACAGAATCATCGAACAGACTATCAAACCTCAGAGGGAAGCCAGGGGAGGATGGGAGGCAGGGGGATAAGAGATCAACCAAAGAACCTCTGTGTATATAAGCATAATCAATGAACACAGATAATGGTGGGAGGGGGGGTGAAGGCCAGGGCTTGGAGGTGGGGGCAGGCTGGGAGAGGACAATAGGGAGAAAAAGGACATATGTAATACTTTCAATAATAAAGAATTTAAAAAAATAAAAAGTGAAAGAACAGAAAAACGATTTTATTTGCTTAAAGAACATTTCAGTAGAACAGAAAAATTTTATAAGAAGTTTTCTAGAAATAGATATTTATTTAATCTTTATGCAGAACACTATACTAGGGAGATAATAATTTTAAAAAGAAAACAAAAATACATTTTTCTTGACTCATTTTGATATAAAAATAATTCTATAAAACAGGCCAATGCCCATCACAAGTAGATAGCAGAAAATGATTCAGTAATAAGAAAATGCTTCGATACTTAACAGGCATTAGATAAAGGGGTGGTCAGAATACTGTGGCACTAACCAGGGAAATTGGTACTTTCTCCAAGATCTCTGCCTTGCCCTATTCCAGGTGGCCAGTGAGCAGCACCCAGCCATAAGCCGCCAGCCCCATCTGCCTGCAGAACTAGTGGACGGCAGTGACCCAGCATATGAGAAGCGCTTTTCCCATTAGGCAGATGAGATCCAAAATGCTCTTCCAGTGCTGTTCACTTAAGGATACAAGCACCTGACATCTGCCAGCCATTCTACTGTGTAGGCAACACGAAGATTATAACTTCCCTCACAGACCAGTGCCTCTCAAACCCGGCATTGTTGCTGCCTTATTCCCCAACGACTGGCTAGCTCCACTTTTCATTTTGTATTGCTTTCAGCCAGTTTTCTCAGACCTTCTCTTGTTTTCCATCTTTTCTTCCAAGTTCTGGTGAATTTCAATAAACTTTTTAAAAAATCTTTGATACAGGAGAGACGGGAGAAGCTTGGATTGCTTCCCTGTGCCCACCCCCTGTGTGGAATTGTCTTTCCCACTCTTATTCTTATTTTAATACCAATTGCTATGTTTCCAAACAATCCTTGTAGGGAGTATGTGCCTAGCTGTGGCATGCTCTGGTGGGAGATGGTACAGTTTTATTGCACAGGTGCTAAAACAATAACAACAACAAAAGAATGAAATGGAAAGGGAAAAAAAAAGACCAAATGAAAAGCCAGTTTGATGATGAGGACAATCTGTTCTCTGCAGACTCCTGCCCTATTTGGGAGCATTGTTGTTTTTTGTATTGTGTTTGTTCTCTGTTCCCAAGGGGAGGTTCTTAGCCCCCTTTTGTAGGACTGCTCCCCACCCCCACTATACTGCCCAGTTGGTTTAGAAAAATTGTTCTCTGTTTTAAAACAAAACATACATATATTTGATACCCTTACAAATTATGCTCTTATTTTAGAATTCTCTCCCACTTATATGACTCCCTCAGACTAGGAAGGAATCAGCCAAATCGTATGAAAAGGACAAAGTTCAGACAGGGACCATGGAATTCTAGGGCAGGTACCTTCAGAGTGTGAATCAAGGTTCAATAGTGTTCATTGCTGCAGATGAAGACTAAGAAAAGAACGTACACTGAGTGGCCCGATTATTATGATCTCTGAAAGCATAATAATCGGGCCACTCAGTGTATATCCTATATGATAGAAGGCTAATATGCAAATTGTCCCCTCCACCAGGAGTGCGACCAACAGGCAGGCTGGCCAACCGCCCATGTCCCCTCCCCCTGGCCAGGCTGGCTGGATCCCACCCATGCACAAATTCATGCACTGGGCCTCTAAAATACACACACACACACACACACACACACACACACACACTGAGTGGCCAGATTATTATGCATTCAGAGATCATAATATCTGGCCACTCAGTGTAAGTTTTGACTTGGGAAGACCCCAGCATTGTTTTCCATCCCTTTCTTCCCATTTGTGATCAATTTCTATGACTCTTCTCTATCTTTGGCATTAGTATTCCTCATTCCACTGTCTCGCTACCTCCAGATGGAAGAGTTGTTCACAGTAGGATTATGGAACTCTAAGGAAGGCTTCCTTAGCAGAGAGTGTTTGGCAATGTTAATTGCTATCTGGGAGTAAGAGTTAATAAGATGGCTGTGAAGGGTAGGAGGGAGGTGAAATGGAGGAGATATGTTGGAAAGAGAGATGATTTATTACCTGTTGTAAGAGAAGAAAAGAGCCCACAGGACAAAGATTGGAGAAGAATGAGGGAAAGAGCGGGGGAGGGGCACTTCTTATGCTGAAGCAAAGTTAAAGCAGAACCTGAATTAATTCAATCAAAACATTACTGGAGAGTTGGAATTAAGATGGATGGTTCCCATTTCAGTAAACTAGGAGGTGCTATCAGGTCACATTGGTTTAGTTACTCAGATAATTCCAATGAAATTATATAGAAATTTATATACTGGTTCAAGAGAGCTGACTGAATATATTGGCAGATTTTATCTTTCCTTCCTACCAAAATTCCATTGAAATGACAGAAGAGCTATAAAACAGTAATAAATAATAAATCCATAGCAACTTTAGAAAGCAGGGAAGAGCACTCTGGGAGCTACAAAGCCAATAGGTTAAGATTGATGGCATATCCCAAACAGGCCTGCAGTGCCACAGAGATGGAAAAGATCCTCCAACACAAAAGAATCTATAGCTAAACCCAAGATTAAAGGCTGCAGAGAATTGAGAGGAATAGGCTATGTATGTCTGGGTGGCTAGTTAATTACAGGATGGTAGAACAATCACATCAGTGCCCTGCTCTCCAAGTAGCTGACTCTACCACAAATTTGGAAATACAAATATAATCTAGGAGGATCTTCAAGGAGATTTTGATGACATATGGTATCCCTGATTAATAAGCCAAAAGACAAGGATGTGTGCCCACCCAAAAAACATGCTGTGTACACAGCCAGCTTGACACTGTGGCCAGAATCATATAATTATCGTCCCTCTCAGAGCCAGGTGAACACTGTTACTTGAAGTACACTCCAGTAACTATACTCAGTAATCAAGACACTTGCTTATATGTAAAAATAGGTAACCGAGAACCAAACATTCTAGAATAACCAACACAAGTACAAAGAGACATCAAACTCAACAAATGAAACAATGTCACCTTTTGTGGAAACAAAATTAATTAGGGAAATAAAAAACTTAAAAATTATTTTATTTAATACTAGAGGCCCCGTGCATGAAAATTCACATACTGGAAGGGGGGTCCTTCAACCTGGCATGCCCCCTCTCATAGTCTGGGAGTCCTCAGGGGTGGGAGGCGTGATGGAGGCCACCTGGCAATCAAGGGAAGGTGATGCCCCCACCACACCTCTGCTGCTGCCACTGCTGGCAGCACAAGCCTCAGCCGGCCCTGGTTACCTGCGCCTTGGGCAGCTGCCATCTGAGGCTTGCCTGCACCTCGGGTGGGCCCTGGGCAGCTAGGGGGCTGAGGGAACTGGGGGACTCTGGAGGCAGGTGCACGGAGTGGCTGGGCCCGCCTGGGGGTGGGCCTGGCCTTGTCATGTGCCTACCACCTCAGTGGGGCTGAGGGGACTGGGCGCCACCATCTTGTGGCTGTGGGCACCGCCATCTTTGAGGGCGTAGCAGTCAATTAGCATATCCCCATCCTTATTGACTGTGGGTGCCACCATCTTTGAGGGTGTGATGTTCAATTAGCATATTCCCTTCTTATTGGCTGTGGGTGCCACCATGTTTGAGGGCATAGCAGTTAATTAGCATATTCCCTCCTTATTAGCTGTGGGCCCTGCCATCTTTGTGATGGTGTGAGGGTCAATTAGCATATTCCCTCTTTATTAGATAGGATCTTTAATGACATTCAGGTGGATAATAGCTTTTTTTTTTAATTGTTGTAAAAATGAAAGATCAGTGATTTTTTTTAAAAAATCACTCAGGCTGAATGGAAGAAGCAACAGGCTAAAGATCAGTTTAATGAACTGGAAGGTTAAATAGAGTAATTTTCACATAACACCATGTAAAATGCAAAGAAATGAAAAGTATAAAAATATTTTACACGCAATGTCCTTTCTTTTCCTTTTTGGGCTTCTAAATTCTCAACTTTGTTGCAATTCTTTCTCATTTTTTCTTTCTCAATCTTGCTTTATACCCTTCAGAAATTCTTTATTTTTGTATACTGGTTGCACCCCTCTAACTTTGCAGCATGACTACAGATATAATTATAGACTTATATTTCTGCTGTCACCCTGGAGGACAAGAAATGATGGTTTAGGTTCCCTCAGTTTTCTTGGACCACAGTAATGATTACCCTGTTTTGGTGGCTGGATGGGGGTAGGGGGGTAGGGGAGGGTTTATTTGTTTGTTTTGCCTTGTTCCTTTCAATTGGCTTATTTGTATGTGAAGAGACTATATTGTCAGAAGAAGCACTTTTCTCCATAGATTGCCTTGTCCCCCACAGTGACATAAAGGCTGGTGATGGTTTTGCATGTTCCCAGAATTTCTCATTGGGCATCTGTTAGCATTGGATTTTATAGTCAGCCTATCAAGATTAGTAGATTTCAGCTTTTTTTGTTTTATACATTATTTCACATTAAAAAACAATAAAAAACAAGCTATGCAGATTTTTGGTAATTAACTAAGAATAACTGTAAATTTATTTTATAGTACATTTTTAAATGTTTAAAAATAATTTCTCAGTCAGTTTCTTCAGTGAAAACCTCTAATGATTCTTATTTGTTGTAGTCTTAGTTTAGGATATGAAATAATGATATTTGTTACCTTTTAGTTATTGGTTTCTAGCTTAATTAAATAGTGGTCAAAGAATATACTTTCGATGATTTTAGTTTCTTGCAGTTTGTTGAGGCTTGCTTCATGGCCCAGCACATAATACTTTTGGGTAAATGATCCATATACACTTATAAAGAGTGTGTATTTTATCAAGTTGAGTGCAGTGTTGTATATATGGCAATTAAGGAAGGTTTGTTAAAAGTATTCTTTAGAACTTCTGTGTCTTTACTGATTTTTTTCTTTTCTTTATCAGTAATTCAGAGAGGTTGTTATATAGATTTGTCCTGTCCTTTAAGTTTTTTCAAATTTTGCTCTAGACATTGGGAGATATGTGAAAGCAAAGTTAGAATTATTTTATCTTTCTGATGGATTTTTTGTTATTATATAACCACTTTATTTTTTGGTATTTCTTTTGTTTATTTTTTTAAATTTATTGTTGAAAATATGTCCTTTTTTTCTTCACTGACTCTCTCAGCCCCATCCCCACCCCTTCCAAGCCTTCCCCACACTATTGCCTGTATCCATGAGTTATGCATATCTGCATATAAATTCTTTGATTAATCTCTTCCCCTTCCCTACCCCTGTCTTCTTTCTGAGATTCATCAGTTTGTTCCATGCTTCTGTATCTCTTGATCTATTTTATATTTCAGTGTATTTTGTTAATTAGATTCCACATATGAGTGAGATTATGTGATACTTGTCTTTCTCTGACTGGCTTATTTCGCTTAGCATAATACTCTCCAGTTCCCTCCATGGTATCTCAAAGGATAAGAGATTCTTCTTTTTTATAACTGCATAGTATTCCATTATGTATATGTACCGTAGCTTTTTTATCCACTCATCTACTGATGGGCACTTGGGCTGTAACTAGACCACCAACTTATATCATATACAAGAATAAACTCAAAATGGATAAAAGACTTAAATGTAAGTCATGAGACCATAAAATCCTAGAAGAAATCATAGGCAGCAAAATTTCAGACATTTCTCATAGCAATATGCTTCCCAATACATTTCCCAGGGCAAGGGAAACAAAAAAGAAATAAACAAATGGGGCTACATCAAAATAAAAAGTTTCTGCACAGCAAAAGAAACCATCAACAAAATGAAAAGGGATCCCACTGCATGGGAGAACATATTTGCCAAGATACAAGTGATAAGGGGTTAATTTCCAAAATATATAAAGAATTCATACAACTTAACAAAAGGAAGATAAACAATCCAATTAAAAAAAGGACAAAGGACTTAAATAGATACTTCTCCAAAAAGAACATACAGATGGCATATGAAAAAATGGCAAAGTCACTAATCATCAGAGAAATGCAAATTAAAATGACCTGTCACCTATCAGAATGACTACTATCAACAAATCAACAAATGACAAGTGCTGGCAAGGATGTGGAGAAAAGGGAACTCTAGTACTCAGTTGGTGAGAAGGCAAACTGGTACAGCCACTATGGAAAACAGTATGGGATTTCCTCAAAACTTTCAGCTTTTCACCATTGAGTATATTAGCTGAGGGTTTGTCATCTATTGCCTTTATTATGTTGAGGTACCTTCCTTCTCTTCCTATTTTATTGAATGTTTTAATCATAAATGGATGTTGTATCAAGTTCTTTTTCTGCATATATTGATAAGGTCATATGATTTTATCCTTTCTTTTGTTAATGTGATGTATTACATTGATTGATTGCATTGGTTGATATGAATATGTTGAACCACCCTTGTGCCCCTGAAATGAACCCCACTTGATTATGATGTATTAGTTTTTTGATGTACTGTTGTATTTGATTTGCTGTTGTTTTGTTTAGGATTTTTGCATCTATATTCATCAGAGATATTGGTCTGTAGTCTTCTTTCTTTGTGTTATCTTTGCCAGGGTTTGTTACCAGGGTTATATTTGCCTCATAGAATGTATTAGACAATAGAATATTGCTTCTTCAATTTCTTATAAGAGTTTGAGAAGGATAGGTTTTAAATCTTTGAATGTTTGGTAGAATTCACTAGTGAAGCCATCTGGTCCTGGACTTTTCTTTTTTCTGAGTTTTTTTTTTCTTTTCAAAATTATGGTAATCTGTTCTTTGTTTTTATTTATATACTGGAGGCCCAGTGCACAAACTCGTGCACGGGTGGAGTTTTTTGGCCTGGCTGGCAATTGGGGCCGATTGGGGTTGGCTGGCCAAGGGGAGGGACCATAGGAGGTTGGCTGTGGGAGTGCACTGACCACCAGGGGTCAGCTCCTGTGTTAAGCATCTGCTCCCTGATGGTTAGTGTGTGTCATATCTACCGTCAGGTTGTTCTTTAAGCTTTTATATATATAGATTTTCATTGACCGCAGAAAAGAAGGAAGAGGGAGAGAGAGATCGAAACATCAATGTTGAGAGAGAATCATTAATTGGCTGCCTCCCGCGTGCCCCACACTGGGGATTGAGCCCGCAACCCAGTCAAGTGCCCTGACCAGGAATCAAACTGTGACCTACTTTTTCATAGTTCGACCCTCAACCACCAAGCCACACAGGCAGGTCTTTTGGGAGGTTTTTGATGTTTGTTTCAATTTCCTCACTACTGATTGGTCTATTTAGATTTTCCAATTCTTCATGATTTAGTCAAGGAAGGTTATATAATTCTAGGAATTTATCCATTCCTTCTAGGTCATTGAATTTGGTGGCATACAGTCCTTCAGAATATTCTAGTATGATATTTTGTACATATGTGATATCTGTGGTAACTTCTCTCTCATTTCTGATTTTGTTTATATGGGTCTTTTCCCTTTTTTCCTTAGTGAGTCTAGCCAGGGGTTTGTCAAATTTATTAATCTCT
Source organism: Corynorhinus townsendii (assembly GCA_026230045.1). Classification (NCBI taxonomy): domain Eukaryota; kingdom Metazoa; phylum Chordata; class Mammalia; order Chiroptera; family Vespertilionidae; genus Corynorhinus; species Corynorhinus townsendii. The sequence goes on along the minus strand of JAPDVU010000001.1, from coordinate 162,636,017 downwards.
TCAAAGAACCAGTTTTTTGTTTTATTAATTTTTTGTGTAGTTTTTTTACTCTATTTCATTCAATTCTGTTCTGATTTTTATTATTTTCCTTCTTCTGCTGACATTGATTGCTTTTGTTCTTCTTTCTTCAGTTCCTTAAGATATGGTGTTAGGTTGTTTACTTGGGATTTCTCTTGTTTTTTGGGATAGGCCTGTAATGATATAAACTTCTCTCTTATTACTGCTTTCACTGCATCCCAGAAATTTTGATAATGTTGTATTGTCATCCTCATTTGTCTCTGTATATCTTTTGATCTCATCTTTTATTTCTTTTTTAACCCAGTAATTTTTTAGTAGTATGTTGTTTAACTGCCACGTATTTGTGTGTTTCTTCACTTTCTTTTTGCAGTTCATTTCTAATTTTAAGGCATCGTGGTCAGAGAATATGCTTGGTATAATGTCAATCTTCTTGAGTTTGTTGATGCTAGTTTTGTTACTCAACATATGATGGTCTATCCTTGAGAATGTCCCATGTGTGCTGGAGAAGAATGTATAACCTGATGTTCTTGGATGAAAGGTTCTATAAGTGTCATTTATGTCCTTTTGGTCTAGTGTTTCATTTAAAGGTGATATTTTATTTTTTATTTATTTTATTTTTTAATTTAAATGCTTTATTGTTTAGAATATTTCATATGTCTCTTTTTTCCCCCATTGACCTCTCCCTGGCCACTCCCATCTACTGTCTGTGTCCATTGGTTTTGCTTATATGCATGCATACAAGTCCTTTGGTTGATCTCTTATCCCAATTTCCCCGGCCTTCCCTTTGAGGTTTAACAGTCTGTTGGATGCTTCTGGGTCTCTGCATCTATTTTTGTTCATTATATTCCACAAATGAGTGAGATCATGGCATATTTATCTTTCTCCAACTGGCTTATTTTGCTTAGCATAATGCTCTCCAGGTCCATCCATGCTGTTGCAACCAGTAAGAGTTCTTTCTTTTTCATAGCAGTGTAATATTCCATTGTGTAGATGAACCACCATTTTTTAATCCACTTATCAGCTGATGGGCACTTAGACTGTTTCCAATCATAGCTATTTAAATTGTGCTGCTATGAACATAGGGGTGCATATATCCTTTCTGATTTCTTGGGATATATTCTTAGGAGTGGGATACTGGGTCAAATGGGAGTTCCATTTTTAATTTTTTGAGGAAACTCCATACTGCTTTTCACAGTGGCTGCACCAGTCTGCATTTCCATCAGCAGTGCAAAAGAGTTCCTTTTTCTCCACATCCTTGCCAGCACTTATATTTTCTTGATTTGTTGGTGATAGCCATTCTGACAGGTGTGAGGTGATACCTCATTGTCATTTTGATTTGCATCTCTCAGATGATTAGTGACTTTGAGCATTTTTTCATATGTCTCTTGGCCTTCCGTATGTCCACTTTCAAAAAGTATCTATTTAGGTCCTTTGCGCATGTTTTGAATGGATTATCTTCCTTTTGTTATGTTATAAGAGTTCCCTATAAATTTTGGAGATTAAACCCTTATTTGATGTCTCATTGGCAAATATGTTCTCCCATGCAGTATGCTCTCTTTGTTTTGCTGATGATTTCTTTTGCGGTGCAGAAGCTTTTTATTTTGATGGAGTCCCATTTGTTTATTTTCTCCTTAGTTTCCATTGTCCTAGGAGCTGTATTGGTAAAGATATTTCTACGACAAATGTCTGATATATTGCTGCCTATGGATTCTTCTAAGATTTTAGCCCTGAGAAAGAAGAACAAAGTTGGAGCGATCACAATACCAGATATCAAGCTATATTACAAAGCCACTGTTCTCAAAACTGCCTGGTATTGGCACAAGAACAGAAATATAGACCAATGGAACAGGACAGACAATCCAGAAATCAACCCAAGTATTATGCTCAATTAATATTTGACGAAGGAGGCAAGAGCATACCATGGAGTCAAGGCAGTCTCTTCAATAAATGGTGTTGGGAAAATTAGACAGATACATGGAAAAAAATGAAACTAGACCACCAACTTACACCATACACAAAAATAAACTCAAAATGGGTAAAGGAATTAAACATAAGACTGGAAACCATAAAGCCAATATTTCTTTATTGACTTTCTGATTGGCTGATCTGTCTAGAGCTGTCAATGGAGTGTTAAGGTCCCCAGCTACGATTATGTTTTGTCTGTTTCTCCCTTTAGTTCTGTGAGTAGTTGTTTTATGTATTTCGGTGTTCCTTGGTTGGGTGCCTATATTTTAAGAAGTGTTATGTTCTCTTGATGTAGTGGCCCCTCTATCATTATAAAGTGTCCATCTTTGTCACTTGTTATCTTGAAACTTTTTGTCAGCTATAAGTGTGACTACACCTTCTTTTCTGTGGATTTTATTTGCGTGGAGAATCATTTTTCACCCTTTTTCTTTAAATCACCTTTGTCTTTGCAGCTTAGATGTGTCTCTGTAGGTAGCATATGGTTGGGTTTTGTTTTTTGATCCATTCTGCTACTCTGGGTCTCTTTATTGGTGAATGCAGACCACTTACATTTAAAGTAATTATTGATATATGAGGTTTCCTATAGCCATTTTATCTGTTGTTTTCTGATAGCTCTGTGCCTCCATTGGTTCTTTTCCTTTGTGTTTCTGTCTATTGTTTTTGTTTGGTAAAATTCCATACTTTTTTCTTTGTTGCCTCTTTTTTAAGCTATTTGTCCTGGTTTGGGGATTATTATGTGTATCCTTGCACTTAGAGAATCTATATATACAGAAGCCAAATGACCAGAACAACTGGAATGACCTGATCAGGGACAGGGCTGGCCAGCCAACCTCCCGTGGCCCCTCCCCGGGCCAGGCCTGATTGGACCCACCCATGCACGAATTTGTGCACCAGACCTCTACTATCAATTATAAATAGTGTTTGGTTGTGTTTTAAATTTAGTTTAAAAACATTACCTTTTACTTGCAACAATTACTTTTAATGTAATTACTCATGTATTTGTGATTCTACTAATCTATTTCCTACTTATCTCATTTCATGTACCTTTTTTCTTCATATTATTTAATGTTAATCAAACTTCCTTCATTAATCTATTCCCCCCTTTCTTAGCTTGCTAGTTATACATTGTTTTACTACATTTTAGTACATAGCCCTATGAATATACAATACAGCCTGGGCTGATTACAACTTAATATAATTTTATACATTTAAAACTTTTCAGAAAATTAATGCTGGGACCTTAGACTATTTAAGTCCATATCTCACCATTGTTTGTTATTGTTATTTTAGTACCACATATGTTTTATTTCCCCAGAAGATATTATACTCTTCTGTACAGTCAGTATTTATTTGTATTTGTCCACATTTTTACTCTTCTTATTGAATTTGTGTTTCCTTTTAGAATCATTTTATTTTTGCCCACAGAACTCACTGGTATATTTATTTTAGTGAGGATATGCTAGCAACAATTTCACTTACTTTATTTTTCTGCTAATATCTTTATTTCATCTTCACTTTTAGAGAATAATTTGTGTACGTATAAAATCCTAGGATGACAGTTTTCTTTTAGCAATTATCATTCATCTCAGCAATTTTCAACCAGTGTGCTGTGGCAGGCACACTGGTGTGCTGCAAGAATTTTTATAACATGCAATACCTGATTATTTAGTCAGGGACACTTAACTCTTTTCCCTTAAATTGTCAAATAAAAAAATGATAATAGCCAACATAACACTAGCCATCTGATGTGAATGAATCAAAATTATACCTATTTTTTTGGTCAAATCATCAAAAAATATAACATATTTTTGGTGTTCCACAGAATTTTAGTAATTAGTTTATGTGTGCTATGAGATGAAAAAGGTTGAAAATCACTGAATTATCTTTCTTTCATTATTTCCATTGAGAAATCAACTACCATTCTTATTTCTGTACCTTTGGAGATAAGGTATATAGTTTTCCCTTTGGCTATTTTCAAGCTTGTCTTTTCTTCTCTCCTTTGTCTTTAGTTTTCAGCAGCTTTACAGTGATGTAACTTTGTTGTTTTTTACCTTGATGTCTTTCACTTTGGAAATTTTTTGCCTTTATTTTTTCAATTGCCTTTTTTTTTTTAGTTTCTTCCTGTTCTTTTTTTTTTTTTTTCTCTTCTCCAGCTTTTGGGATACCAGCTAAGTATACTTCTTTTAAAAAAATCAGTCTCATATTACAGCTACAAATTTTTATTATTTTCATCTCTTTTACTTCTCAAATTTCAGCCCAAATACTTCCTGTTATTTCTTCCAGGTCACTTATTCTCTCTTCAGTTTCTAATATTCTATTTAACCTACCTATTGCATTCTTAATTTCAATTATTATTTTTTTTACTCCAAGAATTTCTATTTAATTTTTTATTATATATCCTTTCTGTCTAGAACCAATAAATTCTTCATTTCATGTTTTTTAACCTATTAATTATAGCTCATTTTGTCCAACCTGATAATTTCAATAAATAGGTCACATGTTGATTTGTTTTTCTATCTTGTCCTGTTTTGTGTCATAACTGTGTATTTTTTTATTAATGCCAAATATTATGTTTGCTAAACTGTAGTGACTAGATAATGTTATCTTTCTCTGTGGCTCTTGTTGGCCAACAGAGTATTTATAGATTACTTTATTCTAATTCTGGGACTCACTTGCAAATTGGATAATGCTCAATCTACCTCACTTCCTCTTCTTTTCTAAAATGTGGACACCTGGGTTCCTAATTATGATCCTGGGCTTTATCTCTCTCTCTCTCTCTCTCTCTCTCCTGGAAGTTTCTAAACTCTAGTTTTTGTTTCTGTAGGGCTGTGAGACTGATGAAAACCATGCTCAGTTCCTTATTAGCTTTCTGCTTAGCTTCTTATCCTCCCATTTTGTGTAATTTAGTAATTCAGAAAATTATTTCTTATTCTCTAGTTCATTTATCTTTTAGAAACTCATGCTTTATTGTTTATACTGAATTTCATAAAATAATTGCATGCATCATAAAGCATGTACTTTTAGAATGTTGTAACTTTCCTTATCTTAGCATTCAAAATAAAATGTCTTTATATAGTCTGCTTTCCCTAGAAACCAAGTAAAGTGAGTTTGTTGTTGTTTTCCTTCTTTTTCATTTTCTTACCAAGGCCTCAGAATTTGTATCATTAAAGGAGTTAGTCATCTCTGGAATCGTCATAAGATTATAAAACTTAGTGCTGGAAGGAACCTAAGACATCATCTTCTGTTGGCTAACCTCCCACACAGTGCAGAAATGTTTCCTGCAGCATCCTTGGCATATGCTCATCCGGTCCCAATTTGGATATCTTTAGCAAAGGAGCTCATCATTTCCCAAAACGATCCATTCTGTTGGACAACTCTATTTTAAAAATCCTTATGTTGAGCTAAAATATGCCTCTTTGTAACTTATACTAAATTACTCATTGTTTCAAGTTTTCCTTCTGGAATAAGTCAAAACAAGAGAACATTTCAGATAGCTGTACTTAAAGCAGATCTAAATGCCATGCCTGCCTTTTTTAATTTTTGCTTTCTTGTCCCAAAGCATTGAACATAAATTGCTAAACTTGGGTAATCATCAGAAAGAAGGCTCTCTATTTGGTAATGATTTTAAAAACTATCTTTACATTATACAAATCCCTCTGATACTTTGAAGACAAAAATTTTTTGTAATTATCTTGAATTATATTTTTGTGGATTGTTTTTAAAGAGTAGAAAGACTGCTATTTTCAAAGGTGACACTACAGAACCAATTATGGGATGTAGGGAAAACTTCTAAGGAGACAGTGTTCACACAACTAGTTTTCATTACGAGTAATATTGGATGGTAACCACATTAAAGCACCTCCTCTTTTTCTGTTATCTCTCTAATTTAGGCTTGCCACAATCAGTCAAACTACCCATGCTGGGTCTAGGATATGTTGAGCAAAATACGGTTTTCACTTTAGTATCAAATACTCTTTTCCTTAATTACTTTACATTATCATGTTCTTTGCTCTGTTTTTTTAAATCTGTGTAAGATTTTCTTTCATGCGTATTATGTCCAAAATAGGTAGTTGCCAACCCATGATTTTGACCCACTGATTAGATATTTCTGATTCTACCTACTAGAATGAAATGAATCTCACATGAGCCAGTAGCTCGCCTCTCATACCAAACACTGGTTCACTACACTGCCAGAAGGCTGACTGCAATCAAATGTCAGTTTTGAGAGTTAATAGTTTCCTCACGCTCCTCCCTCTGTCAAGTATATTTAGTTGAGCTTGTGCATATGACTGCAGTTCATAAAAAGTTTACAAGTGCAGCTGGAATGCTTAGCATTTGATTGTTACATAAATAAGTATTTGAGAACATATGTAAACTTGACAGTGTTAGTACCAGATGTTCCAGTAACACAATAATGTACTTTGAATGTCCATTCTCACTTTAAGCTTGTTTATTTTGGAAGTAACTCTTTATGTGTTAAATTTCAGATAAGCACATATTAACTCCATCCTTAGTGCTGATACTCTTATTGTTATATTCAAGTTACATTTATTACATTTAGTATACATAAATACAAATAAGAAAGACATTAATACACAAAGTCGTTTTTTACACATCTTCATGAAATGCAAATATTTCAACTCCTAAAAGTTTATGGTCTTCTCTGGACATATGTATGTATTCTCATCTCTAGAGGAATTGCCTTTCCAATTATGGATTATCCAAGTATATTCTTTCCCTTTCTGACCACAAGACACTTAAATTAAGAGATTTCTGTCTACTGCACAAATTCTCCTGCCTGCCTCAGGTCTTCCTCACCCACGCCCACTATAACTGCCTGTATTCTGACATGGTAGAAGCTTTTGGCATTCTAAAGCACAATTTTTGTTTCTTTATAGTTTTATTTTATAGCTATTTCAAACTTACAGAAAAATTGCAAAAATAAGGATAATATGGACCAGCCAGTATGGCTCAGTGATTGAGCATTGACCTATGAACCAAGAGGTCCGGTTCAATTCCCAGTCAGGGTATATGCCTGGATTGTGGGCTTGATCTCCAGTGCGGGCATGTAGAAGGCAGCCGATCAATGATTCTCTCTCATCATTGATGTTTCTATCGCTTTCTCCCTCTCCCTTCCTCTCTGAAATCAATAAAAATCTATTTTTAAAAAAGAACAAGAATAGTACATAGAATACTCATGTATCTTCTACCAAGATTCACCTATTGTTGATATTTTGCCCCATTTACTTTATCAGATGTGAGTGTGCTCACTTGCTCTCTCTCCCTCTCTCTCTTTGCATGTGTGTGTGTGTGTGTGTGTGTGTGTGTGTGTGTGTATTCAATGTCTATATTATACATATGTTTATGTGTGTGTATACATGGCCTTTTACTCATTAACTTCAGTGTGTATTTTTTGCTAGAAATAAGATTATCTTATATACAAGTAAATTTGAAGATGCTATGTATTTCTAATCTTTTTTTGTGTTCTTATTTTGTTAGTTTACCCAATGGTATCCTTCAGAGGATATCCAGGTCTTGCTTCTGGAGCTGTATCTTAGTTTTACAGTCAGTTGGACATGTTGGATGTGCTCCCTACAGGGGGCTGTGTTGAGGTAGTTATAGGGTTCTGGGAACCATAGTGGCCTGGCAGATTACTGAGGCGGGTAAAGAAGGAAATTCCAAATATGATCAAGAATGAAAACAAAAGGTTGAAGCCAGAAACAGGCCTAAGCCTCATAATGAGAGGTCATGTAAGGCCCACAGAGTGCAATCAATCATGGGAGTGTTGGGAAACACGGCAATATGTTTTAAGGCAGGAGGTTTAGAACTGATAGCCTGAGGTTGATGGACATCTGCCTTTATGTGAAAACATCTCCACAGCAAGGAACCAGCTTGACAGCCTGCAAGGGCCAGCCTCCACCTGGCTTGGACTCTGACTGATAGAAGACTGACTCAGAGCACAGCTTCTGTGAGATGGGAGTTCCCAACCGAGATCCTCTGGAGCGGAACCTGAAATGGCCTTCAGATACAGGAGAGCTAGGAATGCTTGCCTCTGGCCAGGAGGGAAGAGCTAGAGCAGCATCCAAACAAGAGTAAGCATAGTAAAGAATAGTAGGGGAAAAGGAGCAAAAGGCAAGTGGCTAAATGCTGCCTTGTTTTCCGTGGGCCCAAGAATCATGCTGCAGGTGTGCGGAATGGATGGACACATGGCTCAGCTCTGGAGGGAAGAGAGCCGACTGAGCTCACTGCTTGTTTTGTTTCTTTCGGTGGGAAGTACATTTTATTTAAATGTAATATTGTAAAAATATTATTTTAGAAACATGCTGTGTTATAAACTTCAAGCTCAACCCCAAAAAGTCACACGAAAACAAGAAAAATGTGCACCAAGCTAAGTAAGAGTAGATCAAATTGGCATTCTTACAGAATGAGCTGTAGATTGAAGACTTTCTAAAGGGAAAAATACCAGAGCACCAGATAGCACATCAATCACTTAAAATTGTCTGACAGTCTTGAAGAGGATATCCTGGCTGCAGAGAGCACAGGGCTGTCTTAAGGCTAGGGGCCCAGGTCAGAACATAGTAAGAACAAAAGATGAACAATTTTGAGAGGAACCAGCTGGCTTAAGGTGATCCAAAGTGCACAGATGTTAAAGGCTTACTGTTCCAACAATACCATTACCTAACTCAAGAATAACCATTAAAAAAATTACAAAACTTGATTTACCATGTTGACCCTTGAGGTCAGACTATATGTGTGTTTCTTTTCCATCATGCTAATTTTCTATTTCTATTTTAATGTTACTTTGTCTTCTGGTTGATGGCAGCAAGAAAGAAGAGGATTTTTAAATAAAATATAGCTGAGAATTCTTAGAAATATGTATAGGATTAGGTTGATGTGGGATCTTTAGTATGTTTTTTTTTAAATGATCTAAACACAATAACAAAGAATTTATCATTTCCTCTACACCTGCATCAAAATTCCTCAAGCTGTAACACAGGTGGTTTTGTGGCAAGTAGATCTCAAGTCAGTTACGAACCTTCTGATGTGGTAATTGAATGTAAAAAAGACTCATCTAAAATTTAAAACCTAGGTGGCTTGAATCATGGGAGTAACCAGGAACTGAAAACAAAAGAGGTTTGGAAAATAATATTGTTGCAGAGTATGTTGCCGTTCAAGTCATGAAAAATAGTCCTATGTTCTTTAGGGTCATTGTGTCCTATTCCATCATATTGAAAATGCTACTGATAATTATTTGTAGACATGACATACCCTAGGAAAGAGTCACTGTGTACTCTTTAAAGATATTTAGAATGCAGTACCCATCATATATATTGGAATCAACTGCATACTACCTGGCTCATAGGCACCCGCATTTATTTATTCAACAATTATTATTAATACTTAATATGAACCCTTATGCATACCTCTGCAGCATTACTAGGTGCATGGGTTGGCCATGGGAAAATTCCTTACTGCAATTACCAGGCATACAAAGCGACTTCCCCTTTTGTTCTTATATGAAGATGTGAAAACAATATTAAAAGTGCTCCTCTGTGACCTGTAGCTTCAATTCTAGGACACAGTAAATGTATAAATAAGCAGAATTTCACATTTGATTATCAGACTCTCTAAGTACATCACGTTCACTTGTTATTTGTATTCAGAGAATGTGAGAGTGAAATTGTCTAATTTAGCTGCAGCTTGCTTGCTTCCTCTTTTAAAAACCATCAAAATAGCTTCATGGAGATGAGCCTTGAAGAATGGCTTTAACATACTTTTCTTTTTTCTTTCTTTTCAGGTTAGTGTCACCTCAAAAATAAAAATAAAAATAGACACTATTATTGGAACTTGAGAAGTAATGCTGGGTATGAACAGGCTTAGAGTATACTTAACTGTAGTAATCCTTCCCGACATGCACAGAGATGAATTGATAACGGGATTTGGCATTTCAAATATTTTTTACCCAAGGCAAGGGCTTTAAGGTATTTTCTGGGTATTAGAGAGTTTAGAGTTGAAAAAGGTGCCATTTATTATTTTCTCTTTCTGTCAACTTAGGACTTCTCTTTGCAAGCATGTTTATAAAACTGGGCCTTTCTGTTCTTAAATGTTTTACCTGTTGAAGAATGTTCCATCAGAGGATGTGCTAAAGTCTTAAATTGTGTGCACCCAAGGTTTTGACTGAACAATAGCTTGATAAAATCAGATAAAGTAGTTTTATTAGAAGAGGATCTTGGACTTGGAATCAGAAGTAATGAGTTCTAATCAGGAATCTGCAACATAATTTGTGTATGATCTTGAGCAAATAACTTAGTGTCTGGATTCTCTGTTTCCTCATTTAAAATGTGAGAGGTTTTTGGTTAGCCTGTTAAGATTCCTCTGATGTGAAATACATCCATCAGTTAGGCATCAAATAAATAAGTCATTTAGTCATGTTAACCACATCAACTGATCAGTCCTGCCAAAATACTTAAACCATTTTTAATAAGGCTTTGGACAGTCAGAAAACAACATTGTTATAGCTTGAGAACGTCAATATCTACTTTCTTAATATTGATACTACTTTGCTAAGTAATGGCAATTTAGAAGATCTTTCTGTCAAATATGGTAGTAGTTTACCATTTTGTTCTAGTTTTATCTTCCAGAATAAAATCACAGCTTATCTATTGCCAGAGCCATGGACACTAAATGAAAAAAAAATGCAAAAAAAAATTATCTTTCACAATCCTACTCTCCCATGGGATTTGAGGAATAAAAATCAGACTTTCTCATGGTACTGCTTTAAAAAAAAAAAGACGACTATATTTTTATTCCTCCAAAAAGCAGACTAGCCAAATGAAAAATAAAGTCCCAACCCTCCCCTCCTTTTTTTTTTTTACTTAAGAGCTGACTGACTTGAATAATTTTTTCTTCACCAAAGCTGATGGAATACTTTACTAGAGCAACAAGTTTTTATGATTAAAAACACATAATGAAAGAAGTGTAGGAATTTTCTAATTCCTACTAATGTGCTTTCTAACCCTATATAGGAGACAGGGCCTTGCACGGTATCACCTCAGTCAGAAAAGGGAATTCGGTACCTGTCTGGTGCTAGAAATTGTGGAACAAAGAACAGTCGCTCAAATATGCAGAAAGTCTAGGTTTCCGCCCACCACCTCATTCCTGTACCTTTTCTCTAAATTTTATTTTTTTAATATAAACCATTCATAAGTGTACAGCTTACAAGTTGGATGCATGTGGCTCCACACGAAGCTGTGAACCAAATTGTGTATCAGAAGACTGCTATTCAGGTTGAAATCCAGGTAGATTTTTAGCTGAAATGCCATGAGGTAAAGAAAATGAGAAAAGAAAAACCTTCTTCATTATGAATATGAGATAATTACTTTTCAAAAATCATTGCAGCCCCAATCCAAGAAGGGTCTACAAGGTTTAATTGTGGGTGTGCTATTTTCAGATTAATTAGGACATTTAACTTCATTTTTTATACCCCAGAATTAATCCCATAAAAATTAGTGATCTCGAAGGAGTCAGTTGTCAACTCTGACAGGATCTCTTTGCCATAATCTATTAAAATGCTGCTTTTATCTTGTCTTGCCTGTGTCATATTTTATGGATTTTTTCATAAACACTGCCTATACTTCATAAATGTCTCAATTTTCTAGTCTATTAACATTACTTCAAAAGCAATTGATAAAAGAGTAGGGCATGCATGAAATAATACACCAATAATGTGAAGTGCTGGAGGCAAGAGCAGTGGTAGGATCTGCACAGCTTGTGAGCTGAAACAATGAAAGGATGTTTTATCTACTACAATAAAGAAACAAAATGATCACTTTTGATAGTAGAAAAATATTGCTAGTAATTGGACAGGTGAAAAATGGGCTACACAGAAAATACAGCATATTTTGAAAGTGAAAATGAACATCCCCAAGTATATATTTACATTATGGGGAACCTTTTCCCTTTGGTTACTAAAGATTTGATATTCAGCTTGATTTAGCTTAGACATGATAGTCTTATTCTACATGCAAACAATATTTCCTTTGTATACATATATAGGGTGCCCCAAAAAGTGTGTACACACTTTGACGGCTGATAGCTCAATTTTGAAAATAAAATGTATTTTAATAAACACTGCCTTTCTAATTATTCAAAGTGTGTGTGTACATTTTAGGGAGACACCCAATAGTTAACAAACCTATTAATGTATGTATTCTATGTACTCACTACAATAGATGTTGGAATTTATTTTTTAATCTTTATATATATTTTTAAATCAGTTTAATTTTTCTTTTAAGATGTAGCATCCTTTTGTATTTTGAAGCACTCACTATATATGACCCAGGTTGATATAATGAAATGAGAATCTTATCTGGATTTGTACCACAAATTTAATTCACAGGTATGGAAACATACTGACTTTAAAAACTTAGTTATTATGTATTTAAATCAAACAAATAAAAAACAAAGATGAGAAAGAACATTAAGTAGATGCAGAATTATTTCTTTTCCTTTAATTTATTCTTCATATTTTACCACCTGATTTAGCTAAATGAAACCAGATACTGTCCTGGACTGTCATTCTAAGATACCTCATTTTCATAAAAAAAAAAAAAATGAGAGATCATAGGTCCCTAAATGCTTGGACAGTCCCAGTAATAATCAATAACTCCTTTCACTCTAAAAAAAATGTACTGTCTTGGATGATGAAGTGTATGATCACCTATTAAACTATGTGGCCAAATGAATATTGGAAGGAAGTTTTAGTAATACATTTAATTTAAAATTTCTTTAAAACTACATGGTACTATCTGAAAGGATTAGTATGACTTAAGTTTTTAATTCAGAAAAGTCCTTAGTTCCTGACATATTCTTCTTTTTTTAAAAAAAAAAATTAGAAACAAGACCATTTAGTTGTGACTCAGGTCAAGAAATTATCTTGAATAATCCCATTGTGATTATTTAATTCTAACACTTTGGACAGTGGATGGTTTTTCTCATACTCTGAATGGACAGTGATAGAATAGGTTGTTGAATTATCCTACTAGCACTCCATGAAGCAGGTAATGTCACTGAATAAAGTACAGGATCTAGCCTTTGACCTTATAGGACACACGAGATCATGCTCCAGGACATTCTTTAGTCCCCAAATGGAAACAGTCACCAGAATTATGTGAATAATATCTAGACTTACCATGTGAGGTGAAATAAGCAGCTGTAACTTGACCTCATTTCTACCCCATCTCCAAAACTCATTTCTTCTTCAGTCTTCCGCATCACAAGGAAAATCATATTCACCCAGTTGCTTAACCCCCAACCTGGGGATTTTCCATGTTCCCTCTGTCATCCGCTATATGCATCAACAAATTCTGCCACACCTATTCCTAGGACCCAGTCAGAATCCACCTGCTTTTCATCCCCACCCTTGAAGTCATGTCCAAGCTACCTCCATCCTTCTCCAGGGTTTACAATAGTCATGTTACCACCTCCCCATTTCTCCTCTTGCCTTCTCTTCATGCTGTACTTCCTTACTAGGTAATCTCATCTGTACATATGATTTCAGTCACCACCTAGGTATGTACAAATGACTCACAAATTTATACTCTTGGTGTAGATAATTCCTCAGAGGTCCAGACTTTTAGATCTAACTGACATTTTGTCATCTCTTCATAAATGTGTCCAGAAAAATCAAACTTGGCATGGTCATACCGCAATTAAGGATTTGTCCTTTAAACTTTGGCCTCTCCCACTGTCCCTAAGTCAGTGATGCAAGAACACAAAACCTGGGTGACATCCTTCAAATCTCCTTTTCCCTTACCCTTATTTTTCATATCCAAGTGTGACAGGATATCAGATTATCTTCTTTGTAAATGTCTCTGGAACCCATTCACCTCTCACCATCTCTGCCCCCACAATACAAGCTCCCATTATCACTTATCCACACTGTTGTAGAAGCTTCCTCACTGGTTTAGTATTAGCTCTGCCTTTCCAGCCAGTGCAGTATTTTCTTTTTCTTTCTTTTTTTTTTTTCATTGTTTAAAGTATTACATATGTCTCCTCTTACCCAATTGACCCCCCACTACCACTCCCACCCCCCAGGACAAGACCCCACCACCCCAGTGTCCATGTCCATTGGTTATGCTAATAAGCATGCATACAAGTCCTTTGGTTGATCTCTCACCCCCCACCCCCACCCCCTGCCCTTGCCTTCTCTCTGAGGTTGGATGGTCTGTTCAGTGTTTCTTTGTCTCTGGATCTATTTTTGTTCATCAGTTTATGTTGTTCATTATATCCCACATATCATGTGATATGCGATATTTTCTTAAAGGGGTATATTTTATCATACTGACTTCTTTATTCCTTCTCCACAACTACCCTTTCCACTTTGACATAAATTTTAGCTTCCATTCATTCATTTAACCTCATTCTAGGCACTGAACATAACACCCTGCCCTTATAGAGTTCATATTTCAGTGAAGAAATAGACACTAAATAGCAAACAAATAGAGTAATTTAAGATTCTGCTATGTACTATGAGAAAAATAAATTAAGACACAGAAATAGAGACTAATTAGAAGAGGTATCAACTTTTAGATTAGAGAGTCTTTCTTTCCCCCCAAGGATTAGCTATGTGAAGATCTGGGGAAAGAGGCAGAAAGGAACTAGGGTGGGAGGAGCATAGTAAGAAAGAAAATAGCAACAAGGTTGCAGAGGTAATAGGTGGTGATAGGAAATAAAGAAAAGGCGATGATTTGACACATATTCTAGAGATGGAGCTAACAGAGGTTGCTAATGGTGGGTAAAAGAAAAGTAGGAATTAAGAATGAAGCCTAAATATTTGGCTTAACCGTATAATGAAGGGTAGTCACATAAATTGAGATGGGGAAGAGTAGAGAAAGAGAAGGTTTGGTGGTGGTTGGGATGCAGATGGGGGGAAATTCATTTTTATGTTGGCTGGAGCAGGTTAAATTTACCATTTATGGTAGACATCAAGTGGCTATAGCAAGCAAGCAGGTGATTATATGAGACTGGAACTCAAGGGAGAGGTCAGAACTGCAGATATAAAACTGAAAGTCATAGCTCATAGATGGGGATTCAAATCTAGGAACTAAATAAAGTCACCTATAGAGAAAATATAGACAAGTGAAGAGGTGAGGGATCAAGTCCTGCAACACTCTTAATAGACTCAGTTAATCTCCTTTTGTGAATCTCTGTTAGAGATAAAAACAAAACCAAGAAAGGATGCTATCTCTGAAGTGAAGAAAGTACGTAAAGAATGAGGGAGTGGGGAATAAAATAAAAGAAGGGAAAAAATAAAAGAATTTGAAATAATTTTTCATGAAACAGTTTACCTTAATGTGATAAACTGACATTTTAAAATCTGTTCTATGTTACTAAAAATAAAAAAGCTGGTTATAACTCGCAATTCAAATCAAAACTCAGTGATTTTTATGATTACTAAAGGACCAAAATTTTCAGTTTGAAAACACAGCTCTAATGACCAAGGGAATGAACAAATGTTGCTTGGAATAGAATAAGAAGAGGACAGGGAACTGACGTCTGGATTTGGCAAACTGGAGGTTGTTGAGAAGTTAGACAAGACCAACCCCAACAGACTAGTGAAGATAAAAATCTGTTAGCTATTGGTACACATGGGAGAAGAGACAGTACATACAGACTACATTTTCAAGGAATTTTGCTATACAGGGGCAAAGAGGTAGGGCAGTTGAAAATTGGAGTGAAGAGATTATTGTTTTTTAGGTAAAAGTTACTAGAGCATATTTTTACTTTAGTGGGTATAATCCACATAGAGAATAAAACTGAGCACATAGGACAGCGAAATAGTAAAATCAAATCTCCGTGTTGGCAAGAAGGATGAGGACTTTTAATGGAGTGTAACCTTAAATAAGTTACACTACTGTGATTCAAGGGAAGGTGCAGTGTATGGGCTCCTCCGTTTGTAGATTTGGTACTGGGGAAGTCAAATAAAAAGCTAGGTCATCAGCCTGGGGAAGATGAGGTATAAAATGGCTTCCAGGAAAATGAGAAAATTAAAATAGTAGGGTAATGCAGTAGGTTTGCGCAGCATTGAAAGCCTGCTTGAATTTTGTGATCATCAATTTAATGTGATAATCTGTCTGCACAGTTGTGTTTTTCTCTAGTGACATTCAGCAGCTTGAACAGTTGCACAAAGTCATTGGGGAGTCAGGTGTAGCTTTGACAAGAAAATAAAACAGAGTAACAAGGGGCAACAAAGTTTAAGGTCTGATTAAAGCAATAGAACCTGGAAACTGAGCCAGCTCACGAGGGACGTGAGCCGAGGGAGGCTCTGCGATAGCAAGCAGGGGAAGGGAGAGGGGGAGGAGAGTAAAAGGTGGTGGAGTTAAAGATTTGTAGTCAGAATGAGATGAAAAATTTTATAGGGAAAAGACTAGAACAGGTAGGCTCTAAAATTAGAAGTTGGTAGTTAGCAAACGGGATGGTTAAAATCCAGATTTTGGAAGTAATGTGGTTATTGATGATGACAAAGTTGGCTCATTTTTCTCACATATTTTGGACAGTAATATGATTTTCAAAACAATTTTATATGCCCATTCATATCTGATATGTAACTGAAATATATGAAACAATGTTTACCTTACTTCGTATCATAAACTGATATTTTAAAATCTATTCTATGTTACTAAAAAAACAAATCTGCTTATAACTTATTAAATCAAATAAAATCTCAGTGATTTTTATGATTACAAAAAGACCAAAATTTGCAGTTTTAAAACACTGCTCTAATGACTATGGGAGTGAATCATTGAGGTAGGTTCAGACACCTGTGAGTCAGCAGGGTCAGATGGACTGTCCATGTAGATGTGGAGGTTGCCAAGGATGACAAGAGTAATGGCATGTGGAAGACAGTGAAATGGATGCTGATTTAGTCCATGAATGAATGCAGTGCCAAGGTGATAAGTACTTGACAATCAGGTAGGGAAGTGTTGGTACATTCTGGTGTTGGTTTGTGCTTCTATGAGGCCATTGATTATAAGGAACTAGAGAGGACATACCAACCCAAGTTCCTACTTCGTAGGTGTGCAGCAATGATAACTTGAGTGACTTGATGAAATCAGAGCTAGCAGATGGTATCGTTGGCAAGGTGCAAAAGGAGCTAAAGAGAACTAACGGGATAGTGTTGAATTTGCAAGGAGGACATCTTGCTATAATTAGTGAGGCTCAATCCTTTATGGACATGACCCAGCTATTCTTGAGAGCACAATACTGTGAAACTGGTATCAGAAAACAAAGACCTATTAAAGGTTGTATTAAGATGGAATTTAGGGGGAACAATGGGAATCTGGAGGCGACTTCAAGGATAGTTCCTGTAAGAACCCAGTCCTGACTAAGGAAATAACAACTGTTACAGTTCTGTGTCTGAGGGAGTAGGGTTTATCCAAGAGAGAAGAGATGCCTTTGGGGTGTGGTGGGGGTGGGGTGAGGAGGATGAGAGGAGAAGAGGATAGAAGAAGCATTGCAAAATTTTGGAGCAGAGAAGCAACTGACCATATTTAATGTAAATTCAGGAAATGGGGCACTGTGGCCATGCCAAAAACAGTTACTTGGGAAATGACTTAACTACTGGAATGTGGGGTTCTCTCCTGACTGAATAGGACCTGGAGTCTAGAAGTTAGAATGCCAACAGTTTAATGGGAACTGCGTTCTTCCCTTACGCTACCAAAGTCACCCAAGACAAATACTGTAAGACAGTAATACAGAATTAGGTCATCTTGGACAAAAGTCGTAACAAGTTGAAGAATCACGTCTGGGAGAGATTTCACTCTGTTTCCATTTTAATTTTGTATGGGTCCGGAGCACCATTACTTTCCTTTCACACCCACTCCCTCCGTTGCATTTACAATGCATCCTCTTCATTTGTCTTGCTAAGACTTGTGTGTGAGAAGTGATTTTTTTACCCTGCACTGGATCATCTTTCAATGGCAGAGAAGGACACCTCTGAGCAGTCACCAAGTTTCTTCTTTCAGCCACAAAGAAAATCAGTGACTCAGCTCTTACAACTGCACTCACGAAGTCCTTCAGGCCAAGAGGCCACTGACCAGCGTTTTGGAGGAAGTAATTTACTAAATGGTGTCCTTAAGGCCAGAAAGGCTTAACACACATGAAAGAGAGAAAACATGGATTCCATTTCTCCTCTTCAGAATGTTGGAAACAATTAGGATTAATTATGTGTTTTTGTGTGGAAGTGATGATATGAATTTCAATAGCATGTAGGAAAAGGAGATAAGCCTATTTTTTAAGGAAAATAGGTCCGGTTTAAGTCCATTATAGCAACACAATGTCATTATGAGATATGAGAAGGAGATAACTAAATTATTCATATTATAATTTTATTTGTATTCTCTTCTTTATTCTTCCTGTAAAATGTCCCTATTTGTTATTAAAACTAGCATGTTTTGTAAGAGATTTATGTTAATTACACAGAAAGATGCCTTAGTCAGAATAGCAAATTCTATAGTGAATTTCAGTTTTTTTTAATGTGTGATCTCTATGGTGTAGAATATTTCTTGCTAATGGTTCCTGCCAACTATATATCTAGTGATCTTTGAACCCATGTTCATTATTATGGTTATAGCTATACCCAAATGGCAACATATTATTAAAATATGAGGCGCTGATTGAAGAATCCAGATATAATTATGCTCATGAAGGAAAACAAACCTTCTAGTAATTTTTAGAAGACAAAATAATATCTTTGAAATGTTATGCTCAAAGTAAACACATTATGACAGATGACAAATGCCAGGTTTTCAAACAAAAAAGGAAAGAGACTGGTCAGTTTCAAAGGCTATTCCCCAAAGTTGATTCCTTCAAACACTACTTTTTATTTAATAGGACGATTCCCAGCATTTCCTTTTGATAGATTTGAAATTTTTATTGTTCAAATGAATAAATATGAAACAATCTTTATACCAGTTATAGTAACATCACTAACCTTGTGCTATTGACGTTTAGCGCAGTAGATCTATTTCTGAAGGCTAGAAGCCTAAGAAAAATAATAGGCAGAGAAACCAAGATGGCAGCATAGGTAAACACCTAAACTCGCACAACAATTTCAAAACTACAACTAAAAGACAAAATGGACATCACCCAGAACCACAGGAAGGCTGGCTGAGTGGAAATTCTACAACTAGAAGGAAAGAGAAAAGCACACTGAAACTCAGAGGAGCTGCAGCAGTCAGAGGTACTGAGACGCATGCATGTGCGTGCATGGAGAGGGCAGGCAACTGAGTTCGTGGCTGGCTTTCTCAAGTGGGAGAGAGACAAAAGCTCCTAACTGTGCTGAACTCCAGTTCCAGGTGAGACTCTGAGGACCCAGACTCATTTGGGGAGAAACTGCACTATCTGGCAGCGGGCGGAACTTGAGGGTGGCTTTCTCTCAGAGGTGCTTGCAGCAATTACTGCAGGACACTGAGACACAAGGGCCTATTAGGGCAGGGCTGATGGGAAAACAATGCTGTCTGTTCCATCCTGAGACTCCACCCCATCCAAGCTGAGCACAGAGGCTTTTGCAAGTCTTATCTCATAAGGGTGTCTCCAGCACAGAAGTTTTCCCAGCATAGACATAGCTGATCCTCACAGCCAATTGGCCTGGAGGTCAATTCCTGCCAGTGATACCAACAACAATCAAGGCTTAACTACAACAAGACTGTGCACACTGCCCACAAAGGGGTGCACCAAGAATGTCCACCTCAGGTAACTGGGGAGGCTGAGCCACGGGGCCCTATAGGACACATAGCACACAAAGCCACTCTATCAACTCAGAGAAGCAGCCAAAATGCGGAGACAAAGAAACAGATCACAAACGAAAGAAATGGAGGAAAACAAACGACTGGATATAGAGTTCAAAACCACGCTTATAAGGTTTTTCAAGAATTTTCTAGAAAAGGCTGATAAATTTAGTGAGATCCTCGAGGATATGAAAAAGGACCAACTAGAAATTAAACATACACTGACCGAAATAAGAAATATTATACAGAGACCTAACAGCAGACTAGAGGAATGCAAGAATAAAGTCAAAGATTTGAAAAACAAAGAAGTAAAAAACACCCAACTGGAAAAGCAAAAAGAAAGAAGAATCCAAAAATTTGAAGATAGTGTAAGGAGCCTCTGGGACAACTTCAAACATACCAACATCCGAATTATGGGGGTGCCAGAAGAAGAGAGAGAGCAAGATACTGAAAACCTATTTGAAGAAATAATGACTGAAAACTTCCCCCACTGGTGAAAGAAATAGCCTTACAAGTCCAGGAAGCACAGAGAATCCCAAACAAAAGGAATCCAAAGAGGACCACACCAAGACACATCATAATTAAAATGCCAAGAGCAAAAGACAAAGAGAGAATCTTAAAAGCAGCAAGAGAAAAACAGTTAATTACCTACAAGGGAGCACCCATACGATTGTCAGCTGATTTCTCAACAGAAACTATGCAGGCCAGAAGGGAGTGGTAAGAAATATTCAAAGTGATGAATAGCAAGAACCTACAACCAAGATACCTCTACCCAGCAAAGCTATCATTCAGAATTGAAGGTCAGATAAAGAGCTTCACAGATAAGAAAAAGCTAAAGGAGTTCATCACCACGAAACCAGTATTACATGAAATGCTGAAGGGTATTCTTTAAGAAGAGGAAGAAGAAGAAAAAGGTAAAGATAAAAATTATGAACAACAAATACATATCTATCAACAAGTGAATCTAAAAATCAAGTGAATAAAAAAATCTGATGAACAGAATAAACTGGTGAATATAATAGAATCAGGGGCATAGAAAGGGAGCAGACTGACAATTCTTGGGAAAAAGGGGTGTGGGCGGTGCGAGAGGAGACTGGACAAAAATCACACACCTATGGATGAGGACAGTGGGGGGGGAGTGAGTAAGGGCAGAGGGTGGGGTGGAAACCGGATGGAGGGGAGGTATGGGGGGGGAAAGAGGAACAATTGTAATAATCTGAACAATAAAGATTTATTAAATTAAAATGAATTAATTAATTTAAAAAAAGAAAAATAATAAAAACTAGTCCCATCACCAGCTGAACCAGTTCCATTATCATATTAGTCCTTGACAATTCAGGGGAAAAAACAGGTGCCAACCCCTCTCCTATCAAGATGCAGAAATATCATGTCTCACAACAGAGACCCAGACTTGGAGGGCTGTTCTTAAGCTAAATATCTTAAGACCGACCAAGAGTTGATCATTGGTCCATTGAACTTCTCTCTAGAAGGGGATATATTCACTATCGGTTAGGACCAGGTAGACAATTTGCATTTATAGTATATTTCCAATGTAATAATAGCTTAATAACATGCCAGGTATTTATGAAAATGAGTTTTTGGATTGCATGAAAATTTAGATGTTTGTATTGATAATCCTGTTAACATTAGTACTCATTTTAGGGCTCAGTTCTGAAAACTTTCCTGAGAAAGAAAAAACCATGTTTCTATGAAGAAGCAAAAAAAGCTAATAATGAATCAAGTAATAAGGAAAAGGAGTGGTAATAGCTAATGTCGGGGGGGGGGGGGGTTAGAAAGAGAAAACAGTGGTATATAAGATAGGAAATAATGGAGTGAAAACTATCTCAGAAGAGAAGGAAAAATAAGACCCAGAAAAAAAATGTATATATCATAAGACACCCCCATGACAACATGATTCGCATTAATCTCTATCCAAACACCTTTCTTCACATCTGTCTTGTCGTTCCTAAGCAGACAAGGCTGAGCTCTCTGCCTTAAGCCCTAAAGTTTCATAACATCATCTTTTGTAGCTGAGATGCTGGAAGTAAATCCTGGAACATAGGGAAGGGGTGAACATTAAGAGATTATAAGAAAACGTATGCCGTTTACCTCTAAGTCCGTTTTCCCTTCATAAGAATATCTTACCCAAATAAGCAAAAATATAAAAGGAGAGCCAAATATTAACAAATTACAGGGCTTATGCATTTAAAACAATTTAAGAGTGTTATACTATGGAATTTTATCCTAACATAAAAATCTATAGGCTGAACTGTGTTAAAACACCTTGTTTATTGTTTATCTGAATTGCTAACCAGTGTTTAACATAATTTTCCTACTTATTATTGATTGTCAGGTTATGGTATATAGGGTTTTACTCTAAATTACTATCAAATTGTAAAAACAAACAGAAAATGGCAGTGAAGTGATTTTCTGTAATGATTCTTTGAGAATTAGGTTAATTTTCTTCTCAAGGTTTTGGAGCCTTGGTAAGCAACTTCTCTTATTGACTCTGAGTAACTGGCATGGTGGACAATGTCTCTTTCAGAGTAATACCACTGAGGACTTGTGCTGGGAACTTTAATGTTAATTAACTACATGAGAGTGGGGTGAGTTTATTTATTTTGCCTTCTAAAATCCGTTGTAATTAATTAGTTGGTATAATACGAGAGAGAGAGAGAAGAAAGGAAGGAAGGAAGAAAAGGTATCACATAAAGCAAAAGTGAAAAAGCCCTGACCTTCTAGTGACAAACACTATGGCATGAACAAAGGGTGGATGCCATTAAGTGGAGGAGGGAGGGACAGAAGTGGATAATTATTTGTAGCAATGCTTTTACTGCTATTCGAATGAGACAGACTCACAGTGGCAGCAGTCATTTTGCTGAATCAAAGTCCATGTTAGTCGCATTATACACTGCCACAAAAGGTTGTTAAGGCTGGTATTAGCATGTACCACTGAGGACATTGGAAGGACTCGATCTGTCACACTAAATCGCCTTCTTGCCCTTAACCATTGAAGTCTCCAGCTCCTCTGACATGTTCTTTCATTAATGGCCTGGCCTTGACAACTGATCCTAATTGCCTCTGAACCACACTTCATGTATTATTGGTGTCTGCCTGCCCTGGTTCATGTCAACAAGCCACAGCACGCACGGGGTGTGCCCAGTGCCTTTGCTGAAGCCACGCTCACACTCTTATTCCTCGGAGGGCCTGGGTCTTGCGGGGAGGAAAGCAGAAAGCTAAAGATCTTCTTGGCAATATTTAATGTTAATTTGTGCTGTGTACTTATGAAGCTTATATAAGGACTCACTAAAACAGTAAGTCAATTATGCAACATTCTGTTAAAGCACAGATGATGTAAATGCTGACTTAAATTTGCCCTTATTTTAGTAACTAGTAAAATGTGTGTTTAGTGTCAAATCCTTTTTCAACTTCAGGTAGTATGGTTTACATTCTTTTTTTCTTGATTATGCATCACAATTTCATTTTGATGTACAATAATAGACCAAGGTCTATAATATTATATAGTTTTCAGGTAGAAGTACAGATTACACTAGAATTCCCCAAAAGTAAATTATTAAAGGTTTAAATAGTATTTTTTAACTCCTAATACATATCAACAGGTTAGTATTTACTGCATTTTTTAGAATTAGTTAAAATAATCAGTGTTAATGCATTGTATGTATTTAAAAGTATTTCTGACAATTTTAGAAGACACTCATACAGGACAAAAAAGTTTAGGTATATTTTAAGTTTTATAGTTTGAGATGAGTTGTTGGCTTACAGCAAAATATTTTACAATCTAAAGCATGACATTAGGAATGCTCCAAATATTTACCTTTTTTTGGGGGGGGGGGGGGGGGCGGAGGCGCAGGAGTGTCTCTGAGATTGAAAATTTACCTCTTTCCTGTGACAATTTTTTACAATCACATCTCCAAACAATATTATGAAATTCTCTCAATATTTTCATCCTTTTTTATTTATTGAAGGCAGTTTTCTGGCGAGCCTTTAAGCATGCAAGTTCTATCCGTGATCATAAAAAATGAATCATAGAGGCTCTTCGATGCTTGGTATCATTTAGCCTAATCTAGACAGTGACATTTGGGCCACTAACAGCATAATCATGGTTATTGCTACAAATTGCTCCATGTTTGAGTTTTAATGTTATAAGTAAATTATGCCACCGGATAAAATATATGTTTCTTTGGGAATTAAACATATTTATTTCAGCAATGTGGCTGTGGACTAGCAAGGAGACTTCAGCCTTCTTTCATGTAGTAATACTGCCACCTTCTGAACCACAGAGGGATTGTCCTCCAGGCTAGCTGTCTCACCCCTACTGCTTCTCAGGTGTCCACTTGCAGTGATCCAGCAGCTAAATACTTCCCATTGAGAGCACTGAGGTCTAGAAATGGTCTGGTTTTATCATACAAATGATACGTTTGATCTTAACTCTTCCTTTTAAATAACTGAGAAAGAATATGGATAACCAACAGTCAGTAAAAATAGTACGTCCTTGCTTCATTTTACCACCACATTGCCATTTATTTTCTGGACTTGAAAACTACCTTGACTGGTGGTGTGTAGCTTTCTGGCAGACAGCTCAGTTGGTGTAAAGATAATTCTGGTCTGGAAGTCACACAGCAAGAGCAGTTGCCTGGCAGCAGTGGGGCTGAGTGGCCACAGCTGGATGGGGAGAAGGAGATGGCAAATGTTGTTTTCCTATCCTTCAATCAGCCAGCATGCCCTTCAGCAGAACAGCAAGCCCTTCTGACTCTTTAGAATTAGTGAGATTAGCATGAAGCACATAATGCAGGATGATGGAATTTGTCATAATTTGCATTGTCCTGGAAAAATGCGGGTTGATAGAACGACGCATCTTGGAGCCTGTCATGTCCCACGGGCAGGTCACAGAGGAAGCTTGGCAGAAATAATTTTGTGATATGTGCATCAGTTGCAAATGCTTCATAAATAATTTGTCAAAATAAAATAAAATAAATGGGAATAGATTAGGAAGGTACAGAAAGTAGGGGCCCAGAAGCATCTCAAAGAATCACATATGCCACCCCACCCTCGAGTATCGCATTTGAGAAAATGAAAATACTTAGAGTGAATGACTTTATTCTCCTTTTGGTTTTAAATTCCCAAAGCCTTTCTTCGGTGAATCTTTCGTTTTTCCATGGTCTAAGAGTCAACTCTTGGGAAATACATGTCTGTCTCTGCAAAGTTTATTTATGGGAGCCCTTACAGAAATGATCAAATGCAGCTTACGTTAGGAAAGGTTCTCTGAGAGATTGCTTCTGACCTTGATAATGTTCCCATATGGGAGGCAGGAAAGGATAATCGGCATGTGGTTGACAAAACGAACATGACAGTGTTACTTATCTGCAGCAGCATTTCTGGAAATGGGCATGGAGCATGCCTGTCTGCACAGGCAAGGAGGGCGTGCTTATTTAGCACAGCATTGCAGAAATGAAAGGTCCAGTGTCGGGAATGGTCCAGGCTTTATTTATGGAGCACCTGGCAGCGGTGCCATTGTCTTTGGTTTGGGGCATTTCTTTACCCAAGAACATCATAACTAGTGTTTGCAGGTTATGTTATTTATCATTTCAATATGTGCTTCTATTTCTCAAAGACATTTTGCAACGTCTCCTTCATTTGTCTTTCTTTATACATTTCAAACAAAAGATTAATGCTGGCAGTTCAATAACACTGATCTTTCATGACAGTTGAACATTTGTGGGTTGAGGGTCTAATAAGAAAAAAATTTTAAGTAGGTAGTTTAAGGAAAATGAAAAAATCATCATTTGTGAGGATCCAGCTTATAATAAAAATGTGTCTTCTTTCTACAGTGTTAGATAGGAAGAATACTCATTTTCTCAGATGATTATAATTGTGGAATTAGGTTTTATGAAAACTAAAATTACCTTAGGGCACAGCTCAACGTGAATAAATCTTTCAACACCCAGTATCTGGAAACATGATACACATGAAACTAATAATGGCCCGACAATTACAAGTAGTTCAGGAAAAACTGTGTGAAGTTTTTAAAAAGTATTATTTATTGAGTTCCATAACATGAAAGTGACTCCAAATAATTGTTAGTTCAGACCATTCTAAATCATTTGTTGTTTGTAAAATAATAGCCCTCTATATAAACCTCATATGTTTTTAAACTTGCCCTCCTGTCTGTATTCTTCAAAACTGCTTTAAAACAAACTGTTTTACTAATCAGAGATAATAACTGCTTTATGGTGCCAATTGTCAAAAACTAAGTTTTTTATAAACATTATTTTTCTAATATATCATTTCTTGACTCATAAAAAGAATGAGGTTGTAACACTTCAGCCCAATTTTAGCATTGTGGGTACGTTAGTGGGTACCCTGTGTGATATTTGTTGCACTGAGAGCTGGGATTGTAGATTCTGTTTTTATTGTCTATGCCATATTTTAACTATTTCTTCCATTGTCTTTTTTTATGAATACTATTGTGAACAAAAATAACAAGCACCTGTTGCTTCTGTGAAATTTCTTCCCTCACAGGAAGTGTGCTTGCAGTGCCAGATAATTTGTCTTGGTTAAAACTTTATTAGCATTTTCTCCTGGATGGCAAAATCACTTCATGGCAGAAACTAACCAGCCAACAAACAAAAATTTTATTAGCTTTCTTTGCAGAAAATTATGATGGATGATAAGAAAACTTTTTAAAATACATCTCACCACCCACCTCCCAAAAATATTTAATAAAATAAAAGCTAAAATTGTACTTTTTGTACTAAGTTTTATAAATTGAGTAAACAAAGTAATGTAGGAAATCAATTTTCCCAGTGCCTTTAAGCTTTATTATTCTTTTACTCTACCTAATGACTACGAACCAAACAATTCAGTTTAAATCTTGATATCTCATGAACTGTTTCTTTAGTCATGTTCACTCAGTCATTCTATCTCCTCCTGTTTATGGTGCCATTTCTGTCCTCTGAAGGATACTGTGTGAGAGTTTAGTTCCCATAGGGACAAATGAAGTGAGCAGAGAAGGCCCAATCAGCGGATTTAATCAAGAATTATTTATTGGGCAAAGCACCTCATCCAGAGTTAATGGCATTGCCACTCTGCGAATGAACCTTAGAAAATGAAGAGGTAACTAAAAGAATTAGCTTATTAACATGCTATCATCACATCTGAACCAGATGCAATTCTTGGTGCTTGCCTGGAAAATTCATTGCATTGTCAGAGTAGTTGGTACTCTGTGTTAACAGAAGGTTGTCTAATCTGTGGTTCTTTGTCTACCGACACTGTGATGAAACTCAAATTACCAATTTATTTAAGAATAAAGTGATAAATTTCTTTGCTCGGTACAGGTGACTTGGAAGCAAAGTATACTTGTTTTCCATTGTTTTTTTTATTAGCCTGTCTTCTTTAACAAACTTGCTGCCTCAAGGATTATTAATACTGTTTGGATGCTTTTTCCATTTTGCCTATAGCTGCCCCAATTAATTCCATTATTATAGAGTTGTTCTTTAGGATCCTCTATGGCAATGCGAAGTAGTCTCAAGCAAGCAGTAGTCTCAAGAGAGAACAGATTAAATGATGATTGAGTCAGCCAAGAATGCCATAGAGACAATATGGCTTTAATAAGAATGTGAACTAAAGAAATCTATTATAGACAGGTAACTTCCTTGAATAAATGTGAATGTTAGTTAAACCCCTACTCATGGACTTTAATGCTAAGAATTTATTTCTAAATATAAAGGAAGCAGATTAAATAATCACTTAATATTTATTGAAATTTTTCTTTTGAAAGTTATTATTTTAAAGAAAAAGTATTTGGTTACTATAAACTCTTTAAAAAGTTGTTGATAATAGAAAAAAACTCAAAAGAAATCAAGGCAAGGAATATAATATAGCTATTTTAAATACAATTTTCCTTTTCCCCACCAGTGTAGATGTCTCTAATACTCCTCAATATACATAAATTTTGGAGGTTCACCCATTAAATTTTCTTTTATATTTCTCATAAGTTTGAATCTTTTAATACAGCAGTCATGTACTTATTTCTAGTTCAAACTTGCCATGTAAGCCCTGAAGTTCTTTTACTAGGACTATGGGGGAAAGGTGTTTCTTCCCTCATCCATTCTTACTTTCCCAAAATCATCATCCCCACCCCCTCAACAAAAGTAGGTGGTCCATTGACCTGTCATACAATAATTTATGTATTATAATCAGTATTTATACTATAAAATATTTCCAGTGTTATAAAATAAATAAGTAAAATGAGTTCTCTCACTTTTTTCCTCGTCATTAATTTTTAATCCATCATTTTTATTGCCCAGGAAAGTTTGGAAGTCCATTAGTCCATGATGTAGATAAGGTTCCTTGGAGAATTTCAGTATTAGAAATTAGCCAAGTAATAGTCATTTTACCTTAGGGGGAAAAAAGCATCACTTCATTTCTTTCATACACATAGTAATTTTATTCCTTACAGGTGATTCCGGGGATTTCTTCTTGCATATATTATATGGGAACTATATTATTTATAAATATGTGATAAGATTATACTGTACACTTACTAAGATGGAATGTCATTTAAAGCTCTCAACGTTTCTGAAAATGTAGGGCACTTCAAGAGTGAGAATAGATGACAAAAGAGAAAAAAGCCACTAGTCTGACTGTGGAAGATGATAAAGTCACACTCAAAATGGAAAGCTTCCCTGTTGATAGAACAGAACAGTGTCAGAAGAGAAATAGTGTCCCTGAGTCCTGTTGGACCCTTGAAATTGGATTAAAATGAATGGATTTTAAAACTTATGCTTGATGAAGAATAAAACATCTTAAATTACCAAGAGAATCTGTAGAGAGCCAGAGGAATCACCAATGGAACAGTTCTTACCTCCATGAATTTACATTGCTATGGCATATATCTTAAACTAGAGGTCTGGTGCATGAATTCGTGCACTGATGGGGTCCAGCCGGCCCACCCTGATGGGGGCCATCAGAGGTGGGGCCAGCTGGAGTAAGAGGCTGCTGCGGGTGGTGTGCCTGCCAGCGCCACCCCCAATCTGGGTAAGGGAGCCCACTGTAGTGTGGGGCAAGGGGTTACAGGCATTCTGGTCATTCTGCCATTTGGTCTATTTGCATATTACCCTTTTATTATATAGGATTAGGATGTTACAACTAGCTTTCCAAGGCACTTAAAACTCATCTTAGACTCTGTGTGTATGTGCACACTATCTGCCTAATGAATAAAGATTGAACATCAATCTTGCTTTAAAATGGTGCCATTGTTTTTACTTTACGTTGAGAGTGCTTTGGTATTGATAATGGGATTTTATAGGATCTTTCCCTGGAGTTGGAGATGACGGAAGAATCTTATGAGTAATGAGTCACTTAGTAGCACCAAGAGAAGTGGGGAGGCCTGATAACAGGAAGACACATAAAGCTTGCTCTGACCAGGCAAGAGCTAATGTGATAGAGTCGAGGGCCAGGAAAAAGATGACATTCCCCTCCAAGACCATGTGACTACTAAGAGAGAACACCCAGAATGCAAGTGAGAATAGTAAGTGAAGATGCTTGGCTCTACCGAATAACCAGATGATTCTTAACTGCAAGTGAGTTCAGACCTAATAGAAAAACTGGTTGGGGGCCAGGGGCAAAGCCATGGAGACTCAGTATATTCCTCACACTAAGCTAAGCATGTGCCATTTAATCCTCACATCCATTCTTTTAGATAATATTATGACCATTTTTAGGTATGGAGGCTGAGCTCCAGAGAGGTGTAACTTGTCTGGAAACACACAGCTATCACCTGGTAGATGAGGGTATGAACCTTAGTTCTATCTGACTTCAAGCCTAGGTTCTAATCAGACATTATATATCAAGTTTGGGAAAGAAGAAACACAATAAAAAGGTAAAGGCTAAGGTCCTTTAAAATCTATGTGCAGAAACTGAATCCTGCCTTGGAGTAACAAAAGCAAGTATAGATCTGGAATATTAGTTTTTTTTTATGAGGAGAGAACAGAAAACTTTGAGGTCATCTTAGATGAGTTGAATATTATTATACTCTTGAATATTGTTATGTTGTCTAAATCGTAAAGTATCTTCATGAGAATAATGCCAATGTTGTTGTTTTATTAATTGAAGATATTGTACAAGGGAATGAACTTAAGTAAAAACAAGCAAACAAACAATAAAAACCCAATTTGTTGCAGGTGAGAAAACGTTGACCAGAGGGGATTGAAATGCTGACAGCCACCTGAGATATATACACTGGATGTCTTCACAGCACATTCTTCCTGTATTGGCTCTGAGATTCTTTGCCTAGAATCTTTGCCTGACACATATAAGATAGTCAATGTATCCTTTAGAAATAAACAAATGAATGAATGTTTTTCCTACCCAGGTTGGGAATTCATAAATGCATTGCTAAATGGGATGACACCTGAACAGTAGGCTAATTTTTTGGAAAGAGGAATGAATATCGAGAGATCATGGCTTTGTTAAAAGCCATAGAAAAGAAAATGAATTCCCTGCCTTCCAGCCACCTGCGCAGGTCAAAAGACATGTCTCCTCTCAGGCATTTTAAGTGACACTAAAAAATGTATTATTAGCACATGTTTTCTGAATTAAAAAAGATTATTTTGGGTCAAAATATGTCAATTCATATTTAAATGACAATATTTAAATCACAGTCTTCAGGCACTATCTTTCTTGGGTCTTTAATTTCACAAGCTACTTGACGGAATATACCTGGTAATTTTGTTTTAGATTGGGTTGATTATCTTTATAATTTTACAAGGATGTAGGGATGAAATTCACCCTTGAGAACTGGTGAACAACAGTTTGCTTAAAGGAGCATGACTTTAGATGCCCTTTGATTTTTATAGCATGGTTCACTCAGAATTGTAAATGAAGTAGTACTATGGGTAGATAGGCAATTATGTGTCTATTTTAATATGACATTTGACAAAACATTTATCAGTAGAAGGCATAGAATTATCTGTCCAATAGAGACCTAGAAGAGCCAACAAATTTTCTATAATGTCTGAGAGAACTTGAACTTTTAAAAACTGATTCTTTGCTATGAGCATTATGAATAAAATTTAGAGAATTCATAGGATTTGCAACCTCACTGAACATAAAAAAAGAGATAAAATTATTTTTTGCTCTACCTATGTAGCAGTGCTTTAGGTTTTATTAAAGCATATAGATATTTAAATTTGAATGTTGTACCTTTATTTAACATTTTAAGCTACATTGATAAATAGTCTCCACAGCTATGCAAAGTTAATACAGAATAACCCTAATTTCATATTTATATTATTGCCATTGAGCCTATATGCATGTTTGTGATATGCACCACATACACAGCTCTATGCTATGGTCTCAGTTATCAGGGCATTTTGTCTCTACCTTTTAAAAGTCTTGCCTTTTTAAGTTCCAGCTTAAATCCCATCTCTTGCATGATACTTTCATCCTAGCCATGAGCTACAAGTGACTTTTGTCATTTTCCCATGTCACTTATTGGTAAGACTCTTTGGTTATCTATTATAAAAACCTACTTTAGTTATTTAAGCAAACAGTAGGAAATATAGGATGATGCTGCACCATGTCCTAGAACTTCAAGTTAGGAACTGACCAGCCCTCGGAAAGTTTCTAGGAACTAGAACTAGAACCAGGAACTAAAATCAGAATAATCATGATGGCAAAGATTTATGTGTATTTGTCTGCTCAGGCTGCTATAAGAAAGTCCCATAGACTGGTGGCTTAAACAGCAGAAATTTATGTCTCATGGTTCTGGAGGCTGGGAAGTCCAAGATCATGTGCCAGCCAATGTGGTTTCTGGTGAGGTTTCTCTTCCTGGCTTGCAGACAGCTGCTTTCCTCCTCACATGGCCTTTCCTCAGGGCATGCACGTGAAGAGAGACCTTTCTCTTCCTGTAAGGCCACCAGTCCTATCAGACTAGCACTCCACCCAGATGACTTCATTTAATCTTAATTAACTGCTAAACTCCTTAACTCCCAATATAGTCACATTGGGGGATATGATCTCAATAAGAGAATTTTGGGAGAATGAAAGTCAATCGATAGCATCACACTTCCTAGATACCAGGTCTCATTATAAGCACTTTACATATATTAAGTCATTTGATGCTCACAAGGATCCTATAAAGTTGGTTCCCTTTTACAGAAAGCAGAAAAAGGTTATGTAACTTGCCCAAGGTCATATAACTTACAAATGATAAAACCAAATGTAAACACAGCTGTCTGGCTGCAGATAGAGTCAGTACTCTTGAACACTGAGCTAAACTACCCCTCAGGAAGCCAATAGGACTCCTCTGTCCTCTCAGCTTCTCTCTGGTTTACTCTGTCTCACAACACAGCTTCCTCTACTTCTTCAGTCCATGTAAGTTTCCATATTACAAATCGCTCAGTCCCCAACCCCTATGTCTCAGCAAGAAAATTCTAATACAAATGTGGATCAGCTTTTGCCTCACATAGAGCCAACAGCGTTGATTGAAGAAATGGACAAATCCTCACTATGTACTTCTCTAACTGGTTGCACTCTGCATCTGTGTGCTGCTATAATGGCACAACGGGTAAAGTGCGCTCTCCTTGTGCCCACATGTCTTATCTTACTGCTGTTCTCCCCTGAAAGCATCCCTTGATTCAGATGCTTTCCTTTGAAGCAAGTGTAATTATTGAGGAATTTTCATTAAATGTTGGTTTTATCTTCTTGCCTAAGGAAATGTTTACAAAGGATATACATTTTTCCTATTTTTCTTCAAATTGTGGAAAGAGAGGTGTTACATTGGGAGGGGAAATGAGGATGGGTAATGTTTATTGGTTTGATTTTTTAACTCAATTGACCTCTATTTGAATCCCTTTATTGCTAAAGGAACTGTCGGTGGTTTGGGCAGCATGGTAGCTTTGTAGGAATGAGCGTTCCTTTCCTAATGTGAAAGAAGTTTGGCTGAACTAACCATTTTGTGTGGAAACTGCAGGGGCTAAAAATAATAATATTTTTCCTCCATCTCTATGTTTTTTCTAGCTGGGCTAATAACCAAATTAACAGAGACAGATTAATAGGAGAAAATCCAATTTTAATATGTGTGCACAGGGAATTCACATGAGGGTGAAAATTCCCAGGCAACATTGGTATATATATATATATATATATATATATATATATATATATATATATATATCATTTTGAACAAAGGAGAGTTATGGGATTTCAAAGGCAATTTACAGGTAGTTGAGATAGAGTATAACATACATGGCAGGTAAGTTCTTGCTTCATTGGGACATTGGGGGTGATCTAGCTACCAGGCCCCTGCTTGGCATCTTTCTATATACCATATGTAACATAAATTAGGCTAAGGTGAACATACTTAGACTTCTTTCCTGGAGGAGGCCTTTCCATCTGAATCTCTCTGAACGGGGAAGGTGCAAAAGTTCTGAATCTTTTGTTTCTGAATAACCAGTTTAAAAATCAATATCCCAAGGACAAAAATTTGGTCCCTTCAAAGCCTATGCTTGGCTGCCAGTGGTGCCATAGGCACTTCATTCCCTACCTTCACTTAGCTCCTCCTCTCTATCTGATCAGACTGATAACTAAGGGGTTTGTAAGAAACGAATCTTGGACTTCAACTCCCACTTCTGCCATTTTACAGGTGATGTGACCTTTGGCAAGTTATGGAACTTCTCTGAGTCTGTTTACTGAGCTGTGAAACAGAAATGATCCTTAATGTCATAGAACTGCTTTGATAATTTAATGAAAATGTATGCAAGTATTTTTTTCTGTGTTGGAAGCTCAACAATATTATCTTTGTATCCAGTTTCTTAATGAAGAAAACATGACCATAATAAAAACATGTGCTAGGCTGGATCCTTCTGGGCAGTTCCCTACACATACAAGAGCATTCTGAAGGAGCATTTAGTACTGCAGAATATCAGAGGGCATGGGAGACATAACTTAGACTTTTCCTAGATGGCTTTAATGAAGTAAAATAGACAAGGTTCCCATTATTGTGAACCAAATGCCTTGAGTCCAAAAACTGTGGAAATCACTATTAAAAAATAGCCATAACTGTATTATCTGCTTCTCCAAAGGAGACTTTCACGTCCACTCAGCACAGACTCGGAGGAGAGCTAGTACTTTCATTTCCACAACTTCTTTTTATTTCATATTTACCAGTTGGTGCCAATGAATACCATTCTTTTGGTTGCTAGCAGACAGCAGTTCCAGGTATATGGATTGCATCTTGTATTTCAGTTAACATTTTTTTTTTTTACATTTTATTTTATTTTTATTGTTTTAAGTATTACAAATAGTAGTACATATGTCTCCTTTTTTTTCCCCCTTGATCTCCCCCCGACCTCCCCTACCCCGCAGGACATGCCTTCACCTGCCCACCCTGCCCCCCCGCCCCAGTGTCTTATATCCGTTGGTTGTGCTTACATGCAAGCATACAAGTCCTTCGGTTGGTCTCTTACAGCCCTCCTCGCCCAACCTCCCCTGTCTTCCCGATGTAGTTTGACAGTCTGTTCAATGCTTCTTTGCCTCTGTATCTTTTTCCCACCATTTCTTTCCTTTAAAAAGTTTTGCCTTTGCAGACTGGAAATAAACATATAATAACAAAACAAGACAAAACAAAAAAATGTTTGAGTCCCAATTTCAATGTCCAACAGTTCCTTATGTGTACATGTCAGCATTGATATCTGGATGGTGGGCACATGGTGGCAATGCAGGTCCGACCCTCTCTGGTTTGGTCCTAGACAACCTGCAGCGGTACACAGCTGCTGACTGCTCCCATGGCAAGGTGTTGTCAGTGTCTTCCATCTCTGGACTGTTTTTTCCTCTTGTCTTCGTGGTTGGAGCACTCCTGTCAATTCCTCTCTGTTGCAGGAATCCATCTGGTCTTGGGGTTGTTTTCTGAAAATATACAAATATATTCTCGACCACAAGTTAATAAAGGAATCTTTTCTATATAATTGATTTGGGATCCTTTTTATTTTTGTTTAAACGATTTTCCTTTGTCTTATTTAGACACCATGTGTGTTTTTAATGGCCGTCTTGCTGTTAGCATTGCAAATGAAACTTAATTTGGTAAAGTAAAAATTTTCTAGATGTAATTTACTTATAGGATATTTTTCCTTACATGATATTGCCCTACTATCCCCCCCCCTTTTTTTTTTATTAATGGAGGTTTTTGTAAATTTTATAATGCAGTCTTGATAACTTTAAATTTAGATGTTTTTTTTTTCCCCCACACATATGACTGCTTTAGGTTCATTGCATATTCAGGAATTTTACCATGAGATGAACTACCAATAGAAATTTTAGTTATTACTTTAAGAACAGCTTTTTGTCCAGTACTTGAATATTCACTTATTTCAATTAGCCTATTTAAATTAATCTGAAAACTCGATTCCTATTTTACTGTCAAATTTAATACTCTACCAACAATCTTAGTTTACCCTGTAAATATTAGTGGGAAGGATTATTTGCATTCTTGAGTGGGCCCTGAGTATTCCAAATGCTCGCTGAATTTAGATATAGGGCAACTGCTGTCTGCCAAGTCTCTTGTCTGTTACCTGGGTCCCGATCTGAGCTGGGCCAAGTCTCTGTCTGTCCCCTGTATCTCGATGTGAGCTGGGCCAGGTCTCTTTCTGTTGCCGGGGTCCCGATCTGAGCTGGGTGTGGGAAGCGCGAAGCAGCCATGGGGGCAGGAGACCTCCTTTAGAAGGGGGTGAGGGTTCAAGCCCCTGCAATGTTGGGGGGGTGAGGGTCTGTGCCCCACTTCTGTTGCCCCCCCAAGTTCTCTCCTGATGGCCCCTCTGCGACTGTGCCTGTCTTAGGTTGTTCCTTCCTTGAGGAATCTTACCCGTCTCTGGCTAACCAGCCATCCTCTCAGTTAACATTTTTAAGAGTTTAAAGCACAACCTTAATAATGTGGGGAAGAGGAGGAATAAAGAAAATGAGGTCCTGAAATTAAGTGAAATGAGCTTATTATTACCAACTAAAACCCCTAATTAAGTCTAAACATCTCATTGTATTCAAGGATTCCAGGGGTTGCATAAGTACTCCCTAATCCTTAGATCCTATAATCAGATATTTTACCCTAGGCACAATCAATAGCTAATAAATTTGGAGGGTTCATAGGATAGCAGTGAAAAGAAGAATACAGATCTTAAAGAATGACTTTGAGAACAATCAATAGTATCCAAACATATGAAAGGCTTTTATTTAGATGGTCTTCACAATGTGCTTTCTGCTTTTATAGGACATAGGGAATGAGTCTGAATAGCAGCAAAGGATTTGGGGATTGATATTGAGGAGTTATTTTAAATGGTCCATCTATATATTGTTTGCTCAGAGATTTATATAATCAAAAAGGCAGTATTTATGTTGCTAACACCCATCATGACCTTGTTTTACATGTAACCTACTTAATATTCCTTATCTTAATATTATATTGTTCTCCTTTACCTAATGTCCTCTTCTGACTCCACCTAGCCAACCACATTTTTTCTGTCTTTGTCTCCTCATGTGCCCTAACAGTGGTTACTCCCAGTTTCTGGCCCTTTGTGCTTTTTTAGGCCGTTTATTTATTTTGTATACCTTCTATTAATTAGCCTGTCTGTCCTTGCAGTTCTATGGCATATCTTCATGTATGGCTTCCTCACGTTCAAGCTTATGTTTTTTTAAAAATGGAACTGAATATATCCTGAAATCCTGTTCCCTTCACTAAGTTTTTTCTTCATCCCCCTTGAAAAATAAATAAATAAATAAAGACTCTCCTTTCCCAGTGTTCTCTTTGGTGCTGTAAAATTAGCAACCTTCCAGGCTCCCAAAATAGGAGCTCTTGAGTCACCTTTGAATGTCTTCACCTCGATATCAAGTTTGTCACCAAGTCCTGCCATTTTTTCTTTAATAAGCCTCTCAGATCTACCTTTCATCATCTTTCCTACCGTTGCCATTCTTAACAGCTTTTATCTGGATTAATGCAGTTGTCTTCTATCTGGTCTACTTATTTCCACCTCCTTCCTAATTCTTCCTACAAATATGGCTACAACATCATTATCATCCTCTACTGTTCAAATCCTTCAGTTTCCTTTCATATACTACATCAAGTTCATCTTATTTTGTCTGGCTTCGATTAGATTGTATTGGTTGCATCCAGATCCTATTAGAGCATTGAGTTGTGAGATCCAGGAGGTCCTATATCCTGTCCTACCATTTGCCCCCTGTCCTCATGAGGTTCTCAGGGAGATGAATACACACAAAGAACAATGGCAAATGAAAATATTAGTTACATGTAATATTAGCAGGGTGTCTGAAACCTTTAGATTATTCTAGAAAACTGATGCACACTTGGAAATCAGCTTCTCCGTCCTGCAAAGGCCAAATATGCCATAAACAAATCACCAAGCCAAAGATAATAATTACTCCTGGGAAGCTAAATGCTCCTTGGATTGGGCAAGACAGATAGGGAGTCAGGCAATACAGCTAAGAATAAGGACCTACCCTAAGAAGGCTTATCCCTCAATCTGATGGGTGAGAAAGCAGCAGCAGAGAAAGGAAGCCAGCTGACCCAAGAAGGCCCTAATTCTGCCACAGAGCTAGTTTTAAGAGTAGAAGAGCAGGAAAGAGCATCTAGCTCTGTGTGTGACCCTTTGGCCCAGTCCGCGTCCGGGCATCTCACCCAATCAGATTGGTAGGCCTTCCCTGCAAATCCTTCACTACAGGCTCTGGAGGCAAAAATACTGGCAGCCTTATTCTTCACTGCTCTCAGTTTTCTGTTTTTCACTGAACTTTATCCACTCCATGCACAATTCTACTTCCTGGATTGTAATGTTTCCTTCAGCTCATCTTTCATTTATCCAAATCTTCACATTATTTCAAGACCAATTTATGACTGGCCTCTTCATTGAAATCAACTATTGCTTATAAATTTCTCTGAATAGCTATGGATTTTATAATTACTTCTACCAAGTTTAATTGTGTTGTAATTATTTTACATATCTTAGTAAACTCCTTGAGTGCATAAACTGTCTTTCTTTTCTTTCAAGCAAGACTCCTAATATAGTACCTATTACATTGTAGAAACATAGAGCTAGAAAGGACAATAGAGAACCATTATCAAGTATTATTAGTTGATGAAATAGTATCTTTTTTATTCTTAAGTTATATGTATATACTACTGTTAAATAAAAGCGTAATGAAAGTATGTATCCTGGTCTGCCCCCTTTAGATATTTGATACCGACAAAGAATAATATTCAAAATATTTAGCAGTCATTATTGAGCTGGCACTGACCAATCAGAATGGATTCTGACTGGTACAGTATCAAATTAATATTAATTGATCAAAAATGCAAATTCCAACTAGTTCAGAACTAAAATACAAATTAACCCTGCTTTGCTAAAAATAACAGTTGATTTGTAGTCATATTTCATATTTTTACTGTATTTTATTAGGTCTACATACAAAGCCAATAAAACTCAATCAAGCTGAATTAATACGTAATCTGGCCAGGCTTTTGTTTCCCCCTCCTATTGCCATAGCTCTCCTGTCTGTAGACCATACTATAGTATGATTGCCTATTCCACACACTGTCTATTTCAAACTTTTATTGACCTGTAAGCATCATATTTGGAATGTCAGCATCCACAGAATATAATAAGCATCTCTATTGGCTACTCCCTTAACTATTAGGGTGGTGCAGTTGCCAAGCACCACTAAATAGCAGCCCATGCCTTTCATGATATATTGAAGTCCTTTCAGATTACTTCTTATGTAGAATTTACCTTGGAACTAGATCTTTCTATATTACACATATTTTTTGTAAAAATATATTCTTTACATGTGTCCTGAAGTACTAATATTCAGAGTCAACCATTTGAAATTATAAGTAAAATTGTTAGACAATAGAAGTAGCCATCTGTACTCTTCACATTAATAAGGTAATTAGGTATTTTGTTGGATCAAGTCAGTCACACTTTAATGTTACTACAAAATACTGATGATGCCACAACCGTCATATAATGCAATATAAGAGAGAAACTATGTTGTTGTTGTTTTAACTTGTTGATTAACATTTTTGTTGTTATTTTTGGGTTGGTTCCATATTTTACCTGTCAAGTAGTGAAAATTAGTATTTCCAAACTGAACTCTAACGTATTATGGGGATAAGTGTATGTGTTTTTAATGATAACAGATCAGTCTCAATCCAAAAGTAAGAGCTATGTAATTGTTTTATAAGACAGAGATAGAGTCTTGCTGGGTACTAACACCTTCAGAAGCTATTGTCACCCATGTAACAGAGGGACTGTCTTACAGATGGAGAGAGTAATGTTAAGATTCCCACCAGACCTTGTCTTTCTATGCCTTCTCCTCCACACACACCCCGCCCCCACCATGCAAAGGCATCTGTCAGATCTTACTCCTCTCTTTGAAGAAATGTCTAGATAATGTCATTTCAGTCTGGCTGCACTCAGGCATCATGTGGAAGATTATAGATGCTTCAAGGAAAATAGACATACTCTGAAAAGTGTAATTTAATTTAATAATTATCAAAAGGAAGGTTTTTTTGTTTGGTTGGTGTGTTTTGGGGGGTTTTTTTGTGGGTTTTTTTGTTTGTTTGTTTGTTTTTGCTTTCTATGACTGGGTTGAAAGTTTACTCCTTTTTTATAGTAATGGTTTCTTAATTTGTATTGTACTTTTTCCTTCTCACTTTAAGATCTTACTTGAGTCTCATTAAATTTTACATTTAAAGTTATCTTACTATGTTTGTAGTAAAAAAAAAAACAAGACTGTTATTTTGTGTTTTCTGATCACTAGGCCTTAAGTTTATGTTTGGGTATTTTTCTAGTAGCCATGTTCACTTATTATTCACTGTGTGGACTATAGACAACGTGACCCAACCCAGAAGAGCATAATTATTTATCTCAATGATAATTATGAACATTGGAGTATAATATACTTTCATTTAATTATTTCTGAATGTCTAGGAGGATTCTCCAAGTCCTGTTTTTCATTTTGTGCTCATAATCAGCCTATAGAGGCCAAATGTCTCATCAAGGAAATCTTCCCTGACCCCCAACGGAGTTAGGCACTCTGCCTTTTGTTCCCAGAACAACTTGCACGCAGGCTGTATTGACATGGTATTGGGTATTGCATTAGTCTTATCCATGTCCTATTTATCTCTGTGTTCTCAGTGAATGCACAAGTGAATATACATATTGTGCTTTGGTTTCACTGAAAGGCTATTCTACATGGCTACTACTCAGTTCCCACCCACTGAGTCTGAAGGTAAGTTTAGCAACATGATTGGGAAATGTGGAAACTACCCGTTTTTCAAACAACACTTGTAGAAGAGAGTGTTAATGGAAGGGAGAGGTCCTCATCTTCCCTGGTTGCTAGTGGGAGTGGATTTCTTGTGATATCTCAAGAAAAATAATTTTCTGAGATTCACATGATAGGATACGATATTGTAGAAAGCTTTATTTATGTAGACTTACATCCTTGAGTTTACAAAGTCTAATTTCCTTTTGTCCATTCATAGAAGAAGTATAGCTGGGGCTTCAGTAGAGCTAAAACCAGGGTCAGTGTGCAGAGTTTCTTTTCCACGTTGGAGCAGTGTCCAATCCAGCACAGACCAACTTAATTTGTGTTCCCTGCTGCAGTCCATCAGTCCATTGCATATGGGGTCCACAGGGCCATGTGGCTACAGAGGAAACATGGACAAAAGCAAGGAAGCCAAGAGCTAACTGAGAGCAAAACATAGCAAGAGTTGAGCACAGAAAGAGAGAGAATTCCTTTGTTTACTGGATTATGTAATCACAATTTTTTGTGGGCTTACAGTGGCCCCACCCATTTGGCCAATGATCTTTGCTCCCTGTATCACCCCACCTTTTCTGGGCATGCATCTATCTTCCCTTTATTGGATCCTTTTCCCCCAGTGTTTTGCAGGAAATAGGCTGGTGGTTCCTGGAGAGTGCAAAGTTGCAGCTTCCTGGTGAAGCTGCCCAAACAACATGCCTATAATGTCAGGCTTCCCTCTTTGCTCCTATTATTAATAGCCAGCTAATTACAATGGTATTAAGAGGTTTAAGGATCAAAGACAGAATATTATGGTTTATATATGGCCACAGGATAACATAGAAGAGATACTAAAGTGTTGGGTCAGGTTAAAGAAGAAAGTTTAAATGCTATTTTGAGCAAAGCTTTGAAAACAACTAAGGAAAAGTATGGCATTGCTTGTAGTAGAAAAAAGAAAATTGTAGGTGAAATGAATGTCAAATGGAATCTAATTTTTAATGAACAGATAGTATAAAGAAAACAAACAAAACTTTTCTTTGTTTTTGATAAAGCATTTGAAAAACACATTGCATAAATTCTTGAAATACATTGTGCTCCTTGTTCTAGAGAAAGAAAACTATGATGTTTAAGAAATACTTATTTTAGTATTTATGTTCTTCCTTTTATCCTGAATTTAAAAATGAAGTTTGAGACATATGTGTGAGAAGTCAGCATGGACTAGAAAAAAGATTATTAAATTGTTGTGTCACATTTAGAATAGTTTCTTCTTATTATTCTCATGAATTTAGAGACAATATGGAAGGATCATTCTTGAGTTAATATATAGCTGTAATATTCCCAGGTACCATAGTCCTCCTGGGGGTTTATGAAGATTAATGAGATGTTTATAAAATGTCTGAGATCTCTAAATGAAATGTGATATGTAGATAGAGTATTATTATCATTTGGTGTGACAAACTAGTGAATAAAATCTCTCTCTTAGTTATCAAAAGTAATAATTCCAAATCCATTGAGATGTCTCTCTTCATTAGAAAGTTTTCATGTGTTTGTTTGTTTTTTATCATATCCAATAGAAATCTTACTTTAGGCACTTAATTACTCACATCAAGGGAAGATTACCTGACTCAAATATTTTTAAAGGTATATTCCTTATATGAGGGTAAAATTTTAATTTCCTAATTACTTGTAAACAAGAGGAAATTTGTTCATGGTTCTCTTAATTTTTCAATTTTTTTAGATTTTTTTCTTTTTTTTTTAGAGAGGAGGGGGAGAAAGAATATAGAGAAACATCGATCGGTTGCCTCCCAGCAACTTGACCATGTGTCCGGACCCAGAATCGAACCTGCAACCTTTCAATGTGCAGGTCAATGCTCCAACCAACTAAGTCACTCGGGCCAGGGCTTAATTTTCCATTTTAAGACATGTAAGCATGAGAATAATCTAGAGCCAGATTTCTGGAAGGCATCTTGGTAAATATCTCTCTACGAAGTCTGACAAGAAAACAAAGATATTTATACAATTAGGAAGTAAAGAAAATCTTTTATAAAAGCTATTCATTGCCCTAGCTGGTTTGGCTCTGTGTATAGAGCATTAGCCTGTGGACTGAAGGGTCCCGGGTTCAATTCCAGTCAAGGGCATATGCCCGGATTATAGGCTCAATCCCCAGTGGGTCGTGTGAAAGGCAGCTGATCAATGATCTCTCTCATCACTAATGTTTCTATCTCTCTCCCTCTCCCTTCCATTCTGAAATCAATAAAACAATATGTATATATTTTTTAAAAGCTATGCATTAATATTTCTTAAAAATCACTTAGAATGTGTTTGTTAATTTTATAAATGTGGAATAAATGTATTCTGAGTCATTATTAGAATTAGAAATTTTTATGAAATGTTATTTTTGAAGCACTTTGAAGATTACATGAAAAATTTGTTATCACTTCTCAAACAGGAAACTTTAAGGAGCTCTAATATATCTAAATCTTTAATGAAACAGAAAAAATCATACAAGTGTATATAAACTTACTAGTGGCCTGGTGCACAAAATTCATCCACAGGGGGGCGGGTTCCCTCAGCCCAACCTGCACCCTCTCCAATCAGGGACCCCTTGGGGGATGTCCAACTACCACAGGGATCAGGCCTAAACCAGCAGTCAGACATCCCTCTCGCAATCTGGGACTGCTGGCTCCTAACCACTCACCTGCCTGCCTGCCTGATCGCCCCTAACTGCCTCTGCCTGCCTGCCTGATTGTCCCTAACTCCTCTGCCTGCCTGCCTGATCACCCCTAACTGCCTCCGCCTGCCTGATCGCCCCTAACTGCCCTCCCCTGCCGGCCTGATCTCACCCCCAACAGCTCTCCCCTGCCAACCTGATCTTGCTCCTAACTGTCTCTGCCTTGGCCCCCACCACCATTGCTTTGTCCAGAAGGAAGTTGGACATCCAGAAGATGGCTGGTTGACCTGGTCTAATTAGCATATTACCCTTTTATTAGTATAGATAGATTATATAGGATAGGATTGCTTAAATGGAGGGGGGAGGAGCCTTTTTTAGCAGGAGGAGATGCTCTTGGCAGACAAAAAAACGTAATCCCTATATCTGGACTGATAGCCAGCCATATGCACTATGCTGCCAAACTGGTCATTAAAAAATTGAACCACTTTCTTACACCTTACACCAAACAGCTGTTGCCCTTAAAACCCCTCCTCAGCCCCCACCTTAGGTTCTGCCTTCGCAGTTCACCCAGATTTGGTCCTGATTGGTCAGTTTCTATGCCAGTCAGTGTCTCTGGGCCTATCAACGGGCCTGATCTGAGAGGCAGGGCTGATCAATAGCCACCCCAGGCTGGCTGGCAAGTGAGCTAAACTGCTGATCTCTCAGAGCGAGAGAGGCGCAGCTGTTGGCGAGGCCCAGATAGAGAGAATCAGGGTCTGATCCACAAATGTCTGACTGCTGGTAGCCACTGATCAACCTCACCTCTCTCTCTCCCCGAGAGGTCAGCAGTTCAGACAGCTCACCAGTCCCCACCTGCTGAAGCCTGCTGCAAGCACAGCCTGGCATTTTGGTTGAGCCTTCGGTCATTATGGACCCTGGGTTTTTATATATTAGGATTGACTATTATAGAATCTTCAGTTATTACTTAGAATCTTTGTAATACATTCATTAGTTCTATTACACAAAACTCCCAGGATAGTGAAAAAACAGAGAAAAGTGCCAGGGCCCTACCCAGTAGTTCTCATAATGCAACCACATATCACCTTGTAAGTGTACATGGCATTCACTTCTCTTTCACTGCTATAAATTCAGTTAAAACTATTTTAATCCACGTTCTGGGTCACTTTAACTTAAAATTTCCTCTTTTTTTTTTTCCTGTAATTCAAAGATGTTTTCTTTTTCTACTAATTTCCCATATTGACATGTCTACTAATCCTGAGACATCAGTTTACCTAAGCACTTCCATTATATATGTAACATTTATGTCTAATAATTTGGAAAAATCAAATCTATATTTGTGAATATATTAGTGATCAAGGTGGAACTGTGAAATACAGAGAAATTATGCAATGGCATCTTCAAAAGATAGTCAACATGAGAAACAATTGTCATGAAAAGAATTAAGTTCAACTTGAACTAAAATATCTTCAAGAGGAAGAGGGGGAAAAAAACACCCTTAAAACCAACAAAGACCTCTAGATAATATTGGATTTCAGATGAGCTGGATGTTTCTAGTTCTGCATAAGAGCAAAGAGAGCAGTGTGATTATGTGCACTGTGCTTGAAGGCATGCTGTGTGGCTGTGCTGCATCGGGAAAGATATAATCTCTATAAAAACCTAGTGAAACTGCATAAGGAATGTATTTGGGGCATCCCATTGAAGAAAAAAAAATCACTAAGTCATCTGGGTAGGAGATGGGGCAAGAAGGACTGAGGTATGCAGAAATGATTTCCAAGAGGAAATGATTTAATATATTGTGGGCTTTGACTTCTGGGAATTTCTTTTCATAAATCAATAATCAAGACATGAATAACTATAAGGATGAGTAGGTGTTAAAATGTTATATAGAAAATACATAAA
Organism: Corynorhinus townsendii; assembly: GCA_026230045.1. NCBI lineage: Eukaryota > Metazoa > Chordata > Mammalia > Chiroptera > Vespertilionidae > Corynorhinus > Corynorhinus townsendii. Next base: position 162,591,356 of record JAPDVU010000001.1, on the reverse strand, counting down.
GTGAAAGGAATGACTTAAGGTTCTTCCAGAAAAATTAATGAATATCACTAAGTAACAATCTTGCTGGAATCCTCTGCAGATCATATTGATGTCCTTAGGCCCTGGGCACCGGAAACAAAGAAATGGGTCCTCGGAAGGAATTGAAAGCCTTTCTGAAATGGATTGCCTGAGGTCAGAGGCTAGAAAATAAAAACCAGAAGATAATGCAGTCATTGTAAAGGAACTCTCCCCTTGAGATAGGGAAGAGAAAAAGAAGTAACCAAGTAAAGTAAGTGAAAATTAATATCTGAATTTCATTACAACTAGTGAATTTTGAGGAACCATTGTACAAAATACTTCATTTATTCTAAATTCACAAGGAAAAAAATACTCTATAAATGAAATATTCAAGTTATTTGTGTCATTTAAATCTTTTGAATTAAATTTTTAAAAAATATGTTTTAGTTTTACCATTCATGTTAAAAAGAATATACTGAAGAATTTACTTGTTCTTAAAGCACATAAATTATTTTATTCTAAAATAGAAATTCTCTCAAAGGCTATTGAGGTTAAGCAGTTATCCCTGCTTGGATTTCTGAGTGTTCATAATTGGTTCATGTAGTCCCTATGTCTCTTCCCTGTGGACTGGTTGACTTGCTGTCCCTTCTTGGTGTTATCCATGAGTTTGAGTCTGGTGACTCCCTCCCTGCCTTTTTCCATTTATTGCATCTAACTTACTACAGGCAGAAAAAAAAAAATCCAGACAAGAAGGTTGGTGTAACCACAACTAAAGTAAAGTGAGTTTTGAGAAACTGTGCTAAGATTGTGGGACCTTAAACATGTCGCTCTTTTAGGAACGAGGATGGCTGCTCAGTAGCTTTATTTTGGAGAAGGAAGGTGGGAAGGAGCCTGCATTGAGGCTCTGGGCTGCATTCAGGATAATAAACTGTGAGTGAGGTGCTTCTGAATGTCAGCTAACTTATGTGAAATTGTCCATGTCTTCCTGGTAGCAAAGGCAAAAGGGCACTGTAGAGCATGTTCCAGAAGCCAGTCCTGTGAAGCTGGGCTTCATAATTGAAACCTTATTATCTGTTCTATTTTACTTGTGAATAAATATTATCACTAATTACAGGAATATAGCTTTTCTCTACATGATAGGTTATGTGTCAAAGATTCATTCTCCTCATGGGACATGTAGTGGATATAGCATGGTCATGGTTATATTTATAGCAAAATTTTCACTTTGAATAATTCACAGTTAAGACAATAATTGTCTTCTTTTAGTTGTTCCATATGGCTTTTTGTGTTGTTTTAAACATATTTTTAATTTATTATTTTTATTGTTTGAAGTATTACAATAGTAGTACATATGTCTGCTTTCCCCCCCCCATTGACCTCCCCCTGGCCTCCCCTACCCCCCAGTACATGCCTTCACTTGCTTCCCCCCCCCCCCCAGTGTCTTGTATCCATTGGTTATGCTTATATGCATGCGTACAAGTCCTTCAGTTGATCTCTTACAGCCCCCCCCCCAAACCTCCCCTGCCTTCCTGCTGTAGTTTGACAGTCTGTTCAATGCTTCTTTCCCTCTGTATCTATTTTCCCCCCATTTCTTTTCTTTAAAAAATCTTGCCTCTGCAGACTAGAAATAAACATATAATAACAAAAAATGTTTGAGTCCCAATTTCAATGTCCAACAGTTCTGAGTCCCCATTTCAATGTCAAACAGTTCCTTATGTGCACATGTCAGTAATGATATCTGGATGGTGGGCACATGGTGGTAATGCAGGTCCGACGCTCTCTGGTTTGGTCCTAGGCAACCTGCAGCGACACACAACTGCTGACTGCTAGCCTGGCAAGGCATTGTCAGCATCTTCCATCTCTGGACTGTTTCTCCTCTTGTCTTTGTGGTTGGACCAGACCTGTCAATGCCTCCTTTTTATTGACTTCAGAGAGGAAGGGAAAGGGAGAAAGAGATAGAAACATCAATGATGAGAGAGAATCATTGACTGACTGCCTCCTGCATACCCCCACCAGGGATGAGCCTGCCACCTGGACATGTGCCCTCACCAAGAATTGAACCATGGGCGAGAAACCAAGATGGCAGCATAGGTGAACACCTAAACTGCTGCCTCGCACAACAATTTCAAAACTAAAGCTAAAAGACAGAACGGACATCATCCAGAACCACAGGAAAGCTGGCTGAGTGGAAATTCTACAACTAGAAGGAAAGAGAGGGGCACACGGAGACTCAGAGGAGCTGCAAAAGGCTGAGGTACGGAGACACGCACGTAGAGAGGACGGGCGGCTGAGTGCATGGCTAGCTTTCTCTAGCAGGAGAGAGACGGAAGCTCCCGACTACACTGAACCCCAGTTCCAGGCAAGACCCTAGAATCCCAGAATCATACGGGGGAATCTGGACTGTCGGGAAAAGAGAGGAGTGCACGGAAACTCAGAGGAGCCACGAAAGGCAGAGGTCTGGTGGCGTGCATGCAAGTGCATGCAGAGAGGACTGACTGCTGAATGTGCACTGGATTTCTCTAGTGGGAGGAAGACAGAAGCTCCCGACTGCACTGAACTCCAGTTCTGGGTGAGAATCTGGGAATCCAGATTTATTGCGGAAGAAACTGGGAATCCAGATTTATTGCGGAAGAAACTGGACTATCTGGCAGTGGGTAAAACTCGAGGGCGGCTCTCTCTCAGAGGTGCTTGCAGCGATTACTGAGGGACACTGGGCCCAGGTGCCTCATAGGGCAGGGGTGACGGGAAGCCAAGGCTGTCTGCTCAGCCCTGAGACTCCACCCCATCCAAGCTGAGCACAGAGGCTTTTGCAATTTTGCAAGTCTTGTCTCATAACGCTGTCTCCAGCACAGAAGTTCTCCTGATGTAGACACAGCTGATCCTCACAGCCAGTTGGCCTGGAGGTCAATTCCTCCCAGTGATACCAACAACAATCAAGACTTAACTACAACAAGGCTGTACACACAGTCCACAAAGGGGTGCACCAAGAGTGTACACCTCAGGTAGCTGGGGAGGCTGAGCCACTGGGCCATATAGGACATCTACCATGCAAAGCTACTCTACCAACTCAGGGAAGCAGTGAAAATGCAGAGACAAAGAAAGAGATCACAAACGAAAGAAATGGAGGAAAACAAACGACTGGATATAGAGTTCAAAACCACAGTTATAAGGTTTTTCAAGAATTTCCTAGAAAAGGCTGATAAATTTAGTGAGACCCTTGAAGATATGAAAAAAGACCAACTAGAAATTAAACACACTGACTGAAATAAAAAATATTATACAGAGACCTAACAGCAGACTAGAAGAACGCAAGAATCAAGTCAAAGATTTGAAAAACAAAGAAGGAAAAAACACTCAACCGAAAAAGCAAAAAGAAAAAAGAATCCAAAAAGTTGAAGATAGTGTAAGGAGCCTCTGGGACAACTTCAAGCATACCAACATCAGAATTATTGGGGTGCCAGAAGAAGAGAGCAAGATACTGAAAACCTATTAGAAGAAATAATGACTGAAAACTTCCCCCACCTAGTGAAAGAAATAGACTTACAAGTCCAGGAAGTGCACAGAACCCCAAACAAAAGGAATCCAAAGAGGACCACACCAAGACACATCATAATTAAAATGCCAAGAGCAAAAGACAAAGAGAGAATATTAAAAGCAGCAAGAGAAAAACAGTTAATTACCTACAAGGGAGCACCCATACGATTGTCAGCTGATTTCTCAACAGAAACTATGCAGGCCAGAAGGGAGTGGCAAGAAATCTACAAAGTGATGAATAGCAAGAACCTACAACCAAGATTACTCTACCCAGCAAAGCTATCATTCAGAATGGAAGGTCAGATAAAGAGCTTCACAGATAAGAAAAAGCTAAAGAAATCATCACCACCAAACTAGTATTATATGAAATGCTGAAAGGTATTCTTTAAGAAGAGGAAGAAGAAGAAAAAGGTAAAGATAAAAATTATGGACAACAAATACATATTTATCAACAAGTGAATTAAAAACCTGAGGAACAGAATAAACTGGTGAATATAATAGAATCAGGGGCATAGAAAGGGAGTGGACTGACAATTCTCAAGGGGAAAGGGGTGTGGGGGTATGGGATGAGACTGGACAAAGGTCGTACACCTATTGATGAGGATAGTGCGGGGGAGGTAAGGGCAGAGGGTGGGGTGGGAACTGGGTGGAGGCGAGCTATGGGGGGAAAAAGAGGAACAATTTTAATAATCTGAACAATAAAGATTTATTAAATAAAAAAAAAAGAATTGAACCATGACCTCCTGGTTCATAGGTCAATGCTCAATCACAGAGCCATGCTGGCTAGACCCATATGGGTTTTAGAGAAGTGAAGCAAAAATGTCAGCTTAAATTTGCCTTTACAAAAATGTGTTAGGAATTAGAACACACCTAACAGAATTAAAGAGTAGAAAGGTAGGGAGGGGTAATCATAAAGGAGGAAACTTAAGGAGAAGAAGAATATAGAGTACTAGGGTCAGTAAACATATAAGGGAAGGAGAAAGGAATTAGAAGCTAAAGATAGTATAGGGGTGTATATCACCAACTAGTGAAAACAAAGTAGTCCTTATGAGACCATGTAAAAGATAAATGGCTGATTTGGGGGTTTGGGGGAAGAAAAGTGAGCATGTCTCAAGGAAAACTGAGTTTTTATCTTGGTAAAGATTTAGTGCTACATTAGCATACCTTTTAGCTTCCTGAGACAGCACAAGGTAGAAGAAAAGACACTGAGCTCTAAGTCTAGCTCTGTTCTAAAGAGTCTTCTGATCTTTAACCCAGATTTAAGTTTTCTCTCTAAAACTATGAAGTGAAATTTATATAATGAAAAAATTCATATTATATAATTATGGACTTCATTATATATTTACATAATGAAAAATTATGAAATGAAAGATTTAGACCAGAAGATTTCTAATATTGTTTTCAATTCCAAAATTCTATGATTTTCTGAGGAGCAAATTGAAGAGTATTGGTTTAGAATTTATATGGCCAACAAATATCACAAAGTGTCTTTTTTCATGTCTTACTCTGGTCTTGACCATTTGGGAGGCTGCTGTGTCCAGCATTCCTTTCTGATATAATTGTCCTGCCCATCTTCTTAGAGGAAAACAGTTCCAGGCTGCTCCTATGTGCAGGGTATGCCCACCACTCCCACCTCTCACACCATCAATGACTTTTGTCCAAGAAAGGCTCAAGGGCATCCTCCTATCAGTATGTAATGGCCTTATCAAATGGCTTGGCACAAACTAAAATGCAACAAGAATAATATCCTTCCCAAAAATATATGGTTTAGGCTAGTATCAGGCTGATAAGGTGAAAAGGATGCACAGAAAGGTGTCGTAAAGTAGGGGACCATCATGTTCCATAGGACAGGTGAAGTAGATTCCATGAGAAAACCAGAACCTAACAGGTAGACAAGTTCTATGGAATGATGGATTAAGTAGTTATTTGATGGGTTCCCTTTATTGCTTGCATTTATGTTCTAAGGCTATCAAATTTAAATTGTTTAGGCATACCACCAGTCAATCAATAGATGCATTGTAATTATAGGAGAAGTGAGAAAGCACATGCCCCCCCAAAAAGCTGAGACCAAAATCTTACCCTTACATTGTTTGAATGCCAGTGTAGAGATTGCTGAACAATGTTCCTGAGATTCTTATAACCAACTTCAATCCAGAACAAGAATTTAGTTCCAGTACTCACAAGCATTTTTCCAAACTTCCATTTTCTACAATGCCCTGTGTTTTTACATAAATACTCATTTCTTCAATCTGAGTTGTATATAACCCAAACAGACTACTTAAGAAGGTGTTCTACTTTCTGAATCACTTCTGCATCTACAAAGTCTTGCAACAACCCTTTGAAGTAGATTGGATCCCATTTCATATTTATGGAAACTCAGAAAATGTTACAGACCTTACAGGGCCTTTTTGCTCTAACATGTTTTTCAGGTACAGATAAGCAACTGTCTAATGTGGTACATCTCTGACAAGATCCTTTACCCTCTCAGAAAAATCCAACCCTATCATCTTTTTCTCAAAGTGTTACATGTTCCTAAGAAATAACTTACATACACATGAAAAACTAGTACTCATGGCTATTTATGGAACTTCTATTTATCTTCTCCTTCCCTAGTCTGCTATACTTATGTCATCTTTAAGGAGAGATAACTACCCATGTCATTACTGACATTAAATAAGGGCACTAAATTTTATACTAATGGTACTCATCTTTCCCCAAGTCTCCAACACTCCCGTATCACTGCCAAACCACGGACATTCTAATTAGTGCCGTGTAGCTGGCATCTTGGCTTCTAATGTCTATGAACAGATTCTTTTTAATTTTCCTTTATGCCCTCTTAGCATATTTTTGCCCTAAAATTTAGAAATGATGAGGTCAAAATCACCACTATTCCCATTTGTCCCCCTCAACACACACACACACACACAACACACACACAACCACACACAACACACACACACAAATAAGCTGGCCCATTTGCCCTAAACCAAAGTTGTAAACTTCTCTCTTTTCCCTTAGGGCAGGATATGTGTGCTTCTGCTTCCATCTATAGCCTCTGACACCCCTCTCTTATAAATGAATCTGTGGTGGTCCCAGACTACCAGCCCTGCAGATATGCCCAGAAAGGGCTAAATCTTACAGTGAATATGGATATGGACATCTACTATACTATAATTAGGAATGGAGCATCTCTCTGTATATCCACATAGTCTCTTTTGTAGATTAGTACTGATGATTTAAATAACTTACCTTTTATCTGTAATAATAAAAGCGTAATATGCCAATTAGACCAGACAGGCGAATGACCTTCAGAACGTCATTCCGGATGTCCTTCCCAACGAAGCAACAGCAGCAGCAGGGGCCGAGGCAGAAGCAGTTAGGAGCGATCAGGCAGGCAGGTGAGCAGTTAGGGGTGATCAGGCAAGCAGGCAGAGGCAGTTAGGGGTGATCAGGCAGGCAGGCAAGTAGTTAGGGGCTATCAGGCAGGCAGGCAGAGGCAGTTAGGGGTGATCAGGCAGGCAGGCAGAGGCAGTTAGGGGTGATCAGGCAGGTAGGCAGGTGAGTGGTTAGGAGCCAGGAGTCCTGGATTGTGAGAAGAATGTCCGACTGCCAGTTTAGGCCTGATCCCGTGGGCCTAAACTGGCAATCAGGCATCCCCCAAGGGGTCCTGGATTGCAAGAGCGTGCAGACTGGACTGAGGACCCCCCCCACCCCCCTCCATGCATGAATTTCTAGTTTTTAAATAAACCATATATTATAGTTTAAGCACATTGAGTATCCTGAGAAGCTTCAAAAATAAAAATATATTACTTATGAGAATAGCACTTCTGTGGCCTTCCTCCCAAAATTCCATAACCCCAACCTAACATCAGACAAACCAAAACCAAAGAACAATTTATAAAATACCTGATGAGTACTACTCAAAACTGTCAAGATCATCAAAAACAAGGAAAGTCTGAGAAACTGTCACAGTCAGAGGAGCCTAAGGAGATATGATGACTAAATGTAAAATGGGACCTGATGGCATCCTGCAACAGAGAAAGAACAGTAGGTAAAACTAAGGAAATACAAATAAAATATGGACTTTATTTAACAACAATATATCATCAGTATTGGTCAACTGGTTGTGACAAATGTTCCCTGATAATATAAGATGTTAACAATATGAAAAACTGAAGGCAGGTTACACGAGAACTCTATACTCTCTGTGCAACTTTTCTGTAAATCTAAAATTATTGTAAAATAAAAAGTTTATTAAATATATATGTGTGTATATATACATGCATATTTATTTATATTATATGCATCTATATGTATAAATACAAGTAAATTTAATTATACATTATATGTTTTATATACAATATATAAATGTGCTTATATGTGTGACATATCTCTTGTGTATGTGTATTACATACTCTTTTTTTAATATGGTATATATTATTGCTTAGTTGGATGAAGATTTTTTTTAAGAATCCTAACTGACAGGATGAGTAATTATCTAAGGATAACAATAAAATTATTTAGGAGTATCTCCAGTGAACTAATACACTCATTTGATTAGTTATTTAACAGTAGGCAATGATTTGAAAAACCAACAAAAAATTTAATACAATTTTTACTGAAGCTAATGAGAGTAAATTGGTACATTCGAAATCTTGAGGACACATTCAAATTCTCAGGATTGTTCCACGAAGCTGAGCAGCTTCTAGTGGCTAGAAAGTGATGCCTAGATAAAGATCATAGAAAAATGTCTGAGACAAAAGTAACATTTACTTGTGGGGGTGAAAAGCTTTTAAAAAAAAAAATCAGTATGATTTCTTTAAGAGGTCATAAGAAGCATTTGAAAGGAATCTTTCTATGTTCAAAATTATTGAATTTCAGATCATTTCTCATGAAGCCTTCTGTTGGGCATAATCTTTAACCCTCATTTATCTTCACTTTTACTCTATTATAGATTCCCAAAGTGATGGATGATTGAAGATTCTGAAGTATGGTTTTCAGGACAGCAGGTCTGTTTAAGTAGATTTTCAGCAAGCTCCAGTGCAGCACTAATACGTAACCTTCTTTTCATTTTGTTAATGTTTATTTGCTAAATATCTTGTCATAATGCATCATTTATTTGGCTGTCACCTAAGGAAGTTTGATACCATCTTGCTTCATATTTCTATTTTTAAAAACCCTAAGTAAGGCAAGAACATGTTTGTTTCACCTTCTGTACCTCATATTTTCTAGACCATTGATGCATCTAGAGTGCAACTGTAAACCATAGTTGCAAATTGAGCTGCAAATACGTTTTGCTTGAGGCACAAACCATAAAGCAAAGTAATGATCACTTCAAGATGAAACTTTGTGTCTTTAAAAATCAGAACGAAAGTAGGTCAATGAAGTTTAGGATATTTTAGAATATGTACAGTATTGTATTGTTTGCCAGTACCTAATTTACAATTACAGAGCTCCATGAATATTGAAATGATTCAGCTTCCCATTATAAATGTATGTGGCAGTTTGGTTGTTGATCAGTTTATGAAGTTAATGCAAATGGAACTGTCTTCCTGTCAGCATTTGAAATCTATAATGCAGTCATGTTGTATATTCAGGGACAGGCCATTGACAGTCAATTAACAAGTTTGATTGGTATGTCAACTCATTCTTTTGAATTGTTAATAGTATGTTAATAGCATTCATTTCTTTGTGCAGTCCCATTTGCAGCTTCACGGTTACAGCTATTTTTTATAATTCTGAGTAACCTAAAATAGTGCCTTAATAATAGATTATTAAACACCTGTCTAGTGTAGCTTAGGGAGGTTTTTCTAGACTGGGAGTTTGCGGTGGATCCCTTTGATATTCAAATCAACAAATGATAGCCTTTTTATTCAAAACGTAAATTCTTTTGATGGTTAGCTTGTTAAGAAATATTCAGCTCTAGTCTGACCCGCTCTGGTTTCCCATGGAAAAGATCTGATGCCGTTTGAAGGTTCATAAATGGAATGCCAATGACAATTTGTTGTTGACGTTCTGCCGCCCCAGCCCTCAGATGCTGCTGGTTGATGTGCCGCTTTAGCTTCACCAAATAATCCTTGCAGGTAAATGATCTATGGATTGATCAGATGGTTTCAAAGCAAAGGGCTCTTCTGTGGTCTGTCTAGGTTTTTAGGCTTGGAGGGGTACTTAAAAAGATACATCAGAGTTGACAGGTGAATCTTAAGGCATAGCATGATGGGAGAAAGCAGAAATGTGGGAATATTTTTAAGTGACTAGCATATTACCTAGAGTTTTGAAAACCTTCAAATGTGGACCAAATCTGTTCCCGATAGCAGATTTATTTCTACCTTGGTTTTCGTTATGGTTGTTTTGTCTGTGTGCACAGGTTTGCTCTCTCTTTTCTGGGGAAGTTGATGAGACATTAAACGTATTATTCCCGGATGGTGCTTTGGAAGAAGGTTGCAAGTTCATTTGCACAACCATGTTTTATTCATATGGTTCCTGTACACCAGCATATAAGAATCTGCCATTTCTCCAGCCTAAAAAATTGTCTTTACCAAGGAAGCAGTAAAAATTTTATTCCTTTTACCTCCTGTTTTTCACTTCTCTTGATGATGCTGTCCACGACCTACTATTTCTGTTTAATTTCATTGGCAGAGTTTCTTTATAATACGGAAACAAACAAACAAAAAACTCCCACCAATGTAGTCTAGGGATTTAGTTAATATTTTTTTCTGTTCTATGCTATGGTGAATTTGGAGGAGCAATTTGAATGTATTTGAATTTTAGAATTAAATGGTACTTGAGATATTACTATGCAAACATCCTTAATATACAGATAAGGAAACTGAGGTATATAGTAAACCCTCACAGCTAGTTGGCTCAGACCCAGGTCTCATGATGCCTAACTGTACACATCCCACTGCTGCCTTTAGAAACACGGAGAGGCTCAATTGAAGGTTGATACAATTGTAATGTGCATCTCTCATCTAGGCATTGAAAGATGGTGAAGTCTCCTAGCTATAACATAAAAACCTTTATATTATAGTTTACAATTAAGAACTATATGCAACCAGTAAAAACGATAAAGAGCATTTTTAATATGTAATTAAAGTATCTGTAAATCCAAAGAGAAGAAGGAAGACAGGAAGTTAACTCCTGCTTTTGACAGTTTGTTTCCCTCTGCCCTTAGGCAGGACCACGGAACTGAGGACCCATCTCAGGCCCTGGAGGAGAGGAAAAGGAAGAGGCTGCAAGTATTAACTGATAACAGGTTTTATTGTGTCACCTTAAGTAACCTTCCAGCAGTGTTTTTCAAAGTGTTTCATGGATCCTTAGTTCCATACAATGCTTGGCCACCAAAAAGGTTCTGTGTCTAGAGAATCAGGGTGTGGGTGCCCTTTGTGGAGTTTCATGTGTTGCAATACTTGTTGGCAGAGTCAAGACCCTGCAAATTACTGCAATAATGAAATTTTTATGTCTATTTAACCCAGGATTTCCAAAAATAATTTAAACACAAAACCTTTGTTTATTTGTTTGTATGTATGGTTCTTTAAAAACCATTGGACATCTTTCATAGAAATTTGGGGGATGCTTGAATAGCCTTGGGCAAATTATTTGATTTCTCTATAGTTTAATTTCCTCTTTTATAAATGTTATAATAGTACCTATTGGCTTGAGAATTAAATGAGCTACTGTATGGAAAATATTTAGAACAGTATCAGTCACATTGTATTATGTAAGTATTTGCTATTGGTATTATTTTTAATAGTAATATTGTTTGTGCTATGACTGAATGAGAGGAGTATCATGGTTTTGCTTGCTTTGGATACTGGATGTACATATGTAGTAAACTGTGTGCAAAACTTTATGAGTCAATAAAAAAGGTAGAAATAAAGTGAAGCAGACATGTAAGATTATACATTACAAAGCAAAATGGGCAGTTACAGAGATAAGACCTGACTCACTATGGGAGTGCTGGCAGCGAAGAGTCACTGCCAACTCAAGGAGCCCGGAAGGTTCCATCTGCTTAAGAGCTGGCTAACAACTGGATGACTGGGAAACTACCTGCGGAAGAATACGGAAATTCCAGAGCAATCGGTTTTTCTTTCTGAGAGAGGGACTTAATTTCTGGGGAATAAAGGAACACTAGCTTATCAAATGGCAAGGGCATGTGGCACCCTGGTAGGGTAGATTGAGCTAAAGTATAGAAGACCTTGTGTTCGAGTTTTATCCTGCAGACAACAAAGCAAGCAAATAATTTCTATGCATGAGAGTGAGAGGATCAGCCTTATCATTTACAAAGAGAAACTTGATAACGAGCTGGAAGGACAAGAGAGAAGGAGGCATGGAAACATGGTAAGGGTGTGGACTGAGGCAGTGGCAATAGGATTGGAGAGGACATACGGGGCTTAAAGAGACATTGCTGAGATAGAATTGATAAGAATCCATTGACTGAATAAATGGAGGAAGAGGAATAGAAAAATGGAGAAATAAGACTGTTATGACTAGTTTGGGAAGTTGTGTAAATGTTTATTCAATTTAGTTTTATAAATAGAGACAATGAGTTTTTCAAAAAGAAACTTCCACAGCCTGACATCAGTTTTATCATAATGACCTTCTCAAGGGAGACTAATTGAACATATGTGTAGATTGCTTGGTACAACTCATGAAATCTATGGGTAACACACTTCAAAAGTGACTAACTCACTAAGTAATCACTGGAAGCATATAGGAATGTACATTTAAAAATTAAATGTAAAATTACATATACAAAGTTTAAAATCAGAGTAAAGAACTAACAACATATCTGCCTGCTCACCAAGTTTTACACACAGATCTGCTAAAGCACTTCTAATATTTTCATTGTATTTAGTACTTCAATACTTTCCTCCACTTTCCTCTTCTCCTTTCTCATTCTGAGTTTCTTGGATCCTATATCTTGTTTGTCTCTGTCTTTCCAGAGCCAAGCACAGATGATACATAGTGGGTACTTAGGTATATAATACTTGAAACACAATTTCGCTAATTTCATTCTAAAAGTAGAAATTCAAAACATATTCGGCAACAGTAGGTATAAAATATCACATAAAAGATTTTATATAGTGTGTTTCTTGTACCTTCAAAACCTTGAGGTTATATTGGCCTGCAACATAAATTTGAATCGTCACGTTACATGAATTTAGTGGAGGGCGGGAAAGCCCAAGTTCTTAGTTTGATGTTTATTAAATGGCGGTTTCTCTGGTTTATATAGCACCTCACACTGTGGTGAGGACATAAGTTATCTGTTTTAGCAGTAAGCCTCTCTTCTCCAGTGGAGCTCCTTGTTGGTATGGCCTACTGTTTGAAGACACACAAGGTTAAGCCAGTAGGTTATATCTTATACAATTTTATCAGAAGTTGGTTGACTGCCCTTCCTATTACCTCATGCTGTGCTGGTAAGTATTTTAATCTACTTTTATGTTGTGCCAGTTTACCCCATTCCCTAACACATCACACAAACTTAAGTGATAGCAGAAAAGACATTATCAGCTCCAAATTCAGAACTAATAGGCTATTTTTAACGTTTTTAACACCCACATTGGAGCAGCATATTACTTTCTATTCTCTACTCTATTTAAGCAGCACCAAGATCATAAATCTGTCTTGCAAAGAGACAAGAAGTAAAAAATAACCAATATAAAGACTATGGAGGCCCTGGCCAAGTAATTCAGTTGGTTAGAGCGCTGTCCTGATACACCAAGGTTGCAGGTTCCATCCTCAGTCAGGACATATACAAGAATCAACCAATGAGTGCATAAATAAGTGGAACAACAAATTGTTTTCCTCCCTTCCTTCCTTCCTTCCTTCCTTCCTTCCTTCCTTCCTTCCTTCCTTCCTTCCTCTCCCTTCTCTCTCTCTAAAAAAATCAATCAATAAAAACATTTAGAAAGACTATGGAAGGCTTTTTTAAAGTTTTAATAATTATTAATTCCACCATAAAGACTTTTACATGAAATAATTTATGCATGCCTTTGTTACTCCCAGGAATTTAGATTTATACCATGTAGCTCTTTAAATATTTCATTTGGGGGGGGGGGGGGGGGAGGAGATAGGAAATTATGCTTTGAAAAGGAAATGTAACCATAAAAAGTTCTCTCATTCCCAAACCTGTTTTAATCTAAACACTCAATATTTTCACTGTAGTCATTTTTCTCTAATCACAAATCTTTCCTAATTCCTTGTAATATGCCAAGTTTTCTCCAAGTTACAAATATGTTTCATAAGATGCTGCTTTCTCAAGAGACAAGTGCAGGGACACCAGTCCCTGAAAGTACATGAGCCATCGTGTTGTTCAGTAAAAGATGTACGTTCCTAATTTGTTCAGCCAGATAGACCACTTCTTCCTTGAGTAATTACAAAATATTTCAAAGATTTGGAATTTTGTAATGTAATTCTATAGTTTCCTCCAGTCCTGTAAGCTCTCCACCTTTAGTCATCGTTAATTCTGATGCTTTAGACTGTTTCCATTAGAGATATTATTAGAACAAGGAAGAAAAACTATAATGCATAAAAATTTTAAGTATCACTTGCCCTTTAATTATATAATCATTATTAGGTATTAGATTGAGTAAAATTCTAATTTCCTTGGTATATATTGTTTGTGCTACAAAACTCTTGCCAATTAAGTAAGTTCGAGATAGTTTGTCACTTGTATAGCATATACCTTTGGTTACACAGGGATTCTTAATGTGATTATGGGTATGCCTTTTGTGGTGTTTGCCATTGATTTTATAATGTCATCCACACATTTCCCCCTTAAAATCAGCAAAATGTCACTGTTGGATGGTTAATCCGGTTTTCGGCTTTTGCTCTTTGAATGTGTGAAGTCAGAAGCAAATGGTGTATGCAGCGATGAAATCTGGCTGCTTTCACATTTTACCTGGTTTTTAGTATTTCTTGTCTTGATGTACATTTTTTTACTTTTATTTTCACTATTTTTAAACTAGCACAGTGAAACCAGTTGGAAGAATAAAAAACAGTATGTTAAGTGGGCAAAGAGATACAGTAAAGATTTAGAAATTGCATGCATGTTACTATATCTTTGGCATGGGAATAATTGCAAACCAGAGAAATAACAACAGACCTGTATTCAGGCATTTCCCCTCCTCTCCCAATCGAAGCGGGTCTTCCACAGTCTTGAAGTTCCTGTTAATTACTCAGGGCTAAAGAGATTCCTATTCAGGAAATTAAGAAATCCAGTTTTGCCCTAACCTGTTTGGCTCAGTGGATATAGCATCAGCCTGTGGACTGAAAGGTCACAGGTTCGATTCCAGTCAAGGGCATGTACCTTGGTTGTGGGCACATCCCCAGTAGGAGGTGTGCAGGAGGCAGCTAATCGATGTTTCTAACTTTCTATCCCTCTCCCTTCCTCTCTGTAAAGAATCAATAAAATATACATATTTAAAAAAAAAACAACCCAGTTTTATTTTGTGACTTGGTAGAAGTTACTTGGTGGCAGGAAAGAGTTCCAATAACGAAAGCTGGCAGGCCAGGATTTGTGCTCCACTCTGTTGGTGTATGAAATTACAGCACATCCTTTAAACAAAATCAGTAATCCAACTTTTATGTTCTTTGCTAGGTACAGTGAAAATGTCATTATTCTGCGATCGTTTTATTCTTCCTGGATTGGGTCCTGTGCGGTGGCAGTAAGAAGCAGCTCAAGTACATAGACTATGCCAGGTCAAACCTTGTGTTTTTATCCACATACCAAAAATGATCATATAATATTCAAGGAAAGATGCTAGAAAAGTCAGACTTTTATTTCCTGAACTCCTCCCTGTAGTGTCCTGGATGATATTTAGAGGCTCAATTTACCTAAAGGAAGGCATGCTGCCCCTCGATGTGGAATGAGGTTGATAAGCTGTGGTGTTCCTTAATTGAGGCAATAGAACAGCAAGGGAGAGTTTGTTGATCCTCAGATGTGCTCTGCATACACAAGGAGAGAAAATCTAATCATATTCTTGCTCTTTTGATTGAGCTTTTTCTGCATCACTCTTTTCTATGGAACAATAGTATTTTTTTAACAGGAAAGACAGATTGTTCGTAAGGTAGGTCTATAAAGCCATAAAAGCCAGGTAATAAATTTACTTTAAAGCATCAGGTCCTAAAGTATGTTTGCATAGTAAAGCATGGACCAGGCCAAAATCCAGGCTTAACCATTTTCTCCTTGTTATCACCTCGTTAAGCTCCCCATGTCTGAGCCATGCCTCCTACAGTCACAGGTATGGTGCCACTAATTAAGAAGAAGGGGCTCATTACCAATTCTCATTAACATCAATTGGAGTTTTAAAGCCAAATCCCTGGGCTGAAAATTTACCCTCTTAATGTTCAACACAGGTGAACGAATAAAATCATTTAAATGCCCGTATCATGGGGTAGTGCAAATGGGCTCTCCAAGGATGAACAAATTGCTTACTGCAGTCTGGCACTAATCCCAATGCTCAGTAAAAGGTAGGCAGAGCTCTCAAGAAAAATACTATTAAAAAGGGAGACACGGGCAGGGAGAAGAGTAGGGTGTGATAACTGATATCACAATATACACATTATCATCTAAATATCCTCCAATAAGGATATATGTATAAACAAAATTAGCAGAGATTGTGCCTGACAATCAAGTGCTCAACAAATATTATCTGAATATAATGGATGAAGGAATAAATGTTCCCCAGTATGTTTTAACAAGCTAACGAAACTTGCCTCTCAGATTCAGTATTTGCTTCAGAATGTCCTGGACCCTGTCCCTTAAGCTTTCTTCTGTGTTTTCTTTCTTTCTTTTCTTTCTTTTTTTTTTTTTACAGATAACACTGTAAATTATTTTATTGTTGAAGGCTGTTGAGACATTTCAAATGCACAATTTCATGAAAAGTTAAAATGTGTTGATTTGAAAATGCTCTTCTGCAGTTCATTGAAGTGATGAACAGCATGGAAATCAGTCTTCCTGGAAAATAAAAGCAACTCTTCCCTGTCATCAGAAAAAGCTTTCTCTCCTTTGTAAAACCAAAGGCAGCCCCATTCTTACACTAAGTTTCTCCTTTCCTTCCTAATTTCCCTTTTCTCATCCCACTGTAAGCAAGGACCCAGAAATATTGATAAGATTAATGTTTGCTCCTAAACTTTATATGAATCAGAGAATTTTTTTCTGGTTTTATAGAACCTTGGCATATGATAAATTCTTTTAATTTTTAAATTGCCCACATTTTTCCTGAGTGGGCAAATTTTTCATATTTAATTTACGCTAATGATGTGTACCATGATTAGCATACCTCCCAAAAGTGACTTTGTTCTGAACTTCTGAGTGTCAGATTTCTTCAAGGTGTTCAGACCTGTCAGAGGCAGTTAGGGAATCACAGACGCTGTGGCTAGTAGGAGCCTTCAAAGCCATGTGGCTCAGCCCTCAGATTTTACAGATAAGGAAGCTGAAGTCCAAGAAGTTTGTCTTTCTCAAACTCGCAAGTAATGATAGAACCCTAACTAGAATTTTGGTCTCCTTATCCCCATATTAGCCCAGGTGTTCATAGCTGACTCGACCCAAATAGATAGATGTCGGTAGGCTTACTCCATGCTATCTTCTTTCACACTTTCAAAGTTGTTTTCCATACGTAATTGATCAGAGTAAAAGAAATCTGCATACTTAAGTAAAATGTTCGGTTATTTTACTTAAGATAGGCCTGCCTTATAACCTTATAAGCGTTAAGTTTTCATCTTTTCACCTGCTTAAAAATTGAAAGACAGTGATAATGGATGCATAAATGCATCATGGGATGAATAAATTGTGTGAGTTAGAGAAGAGAAAATGAATGTGTTCGTGAGAGAGTGAGCACATCAATCAGCGGTTGCATGGTGTTTGCACCAGTGTGTCCAGGGGACACCTCACCAATCAATCATTTGGGAAGCTCCCTCCAGCTTTCAGAAGGAGAAAAAGATTTCACACCAAAGTGCTGTAGAGAAAGCACAGCATTTAACGAGGTCATTCCAGGGACTCTTCCAGTTCCTGGAAAAGAGGAAAAAATGGGAAGGGGGCAAAGTACCATAGAAAACCTCTAGTTCGGAATTTTTTAAAAATGTGGATTGCATTATGAACCATTCTTATTTTACATTGATTCAAAACATTAGTTAAATATTATTTGGATATCTGAGCATTAAAAATTGCCATTTGTATATAGCTTCTGCCTTCAAAGGACCTTGAAAGCTAAAAAGCCTTTATTCTTCAAAGCTTTCATTATCATATTGAATTATAACCTAATACTGCTGGGTGTTTTTTTTTTTTTTTTGAGCATTAAATATATAAACATTCCTTGGAAATATTTCAGTTTTATGAATCATTCATACAATAATTATTGCTCATGTGCAAGATACTACTTCAGCTGCTGCCTTAACCTAGCTTATCCATTGGTAAGGCAAATAAAATTAGTTTATAAATAACTAGAGGCCTGGTGCATGAAATTCGTGCACTCAGGGGGTCCCTCCATCCGGCTTGCACCCTCTCACAGTGCAGGAGCCCTCGGGAGATGTCCAACTGACGCATCCTTAACACTGCTGCAGAGATGGGAGAAGCTCCTGCCACTGCTGCTGCGCTCACCAGCCATGAGCCTGGCTTCTGGCTGAGCAGTGGGAGCGCACTGACCACCAGGGGGCAGCTCCTGCATTGAACATCTGCCCCCCTGGTGGTCAGTGTACATCATAGTGACTGGTCATTCCACCGTTCAGTCGATTTGCATATTAGCCTTTTGTTATATAGGATTATGATGCAAAATAGAAAGTGATTAAATGACAAAATTGTTTAGACAACATTTTTCATTTCTGAATTTTTAAGGGGTTAAAGAAATACTAAAAAGTTTGCCTAAGACAATTTTATTCCCGAGGTGCAGATTTAGGCATTCACTCCCCAAATGGCTCAGTTCTCAGTAGTATTTGCTCCTGAAGGAAGTGTACCATTTGTATAGTTAATTAAAGCAAGAGACATAATGAAATATCATAAAATATTGCCCACTAGCAAGGAAAGGCAGCTACTGCCAATAACATGATTTTGTAAGCACGAAGTAATTCTTGCCTCAGCTCTGACAACATGACTTCATTTGCTGCTTCTGGTCACTTTTTCTGCACCAGCTTTTCAAATCAAGAAACTGGTAAAAATTCTATGGAAGGATTACCATCAAGTGGAATTGTAAACAAAAACTCAAGCAGCCAAATAATAATTACTAGTAAGTGTATCCATTCCAATCCAAGAAAACAAGTATCAGTCATTACATAAATATAAAAACTACTAGGGACCCAGTGCATGAATTCAAGCACTTTGAAAGGAGCTGTGGGCACAGGGGCAGGTCTTGGCCCATCCTCCGCACCCCCCGCCCCCCACCCCTCTGACCGTGGTCCCTGGTCTCCTGTCTGCCAGCAGCCCTACTCCCACCACTGCTACCATGCACTGATGATGCCAGCCCCACTTGTACTCGCTAACAGTGTGGAGTGATTGGGGCCAGCGCCAGCAGTGGGTGCAAGCAGCAGCTGCTACCCCCGATCACCCTCAGGAGCAGGGGGAGATGAAGAAGCCCTCAGGGGCAATTGGGGCCAGCAGCCACAGCTCGCACCCACTGACAGCACCAAGCAATTGGGACTGGTGCCGGGTGCCAGCAGTAGGTGTGAGCAGGGCCAGCACTGGCAGCGGGTGCGAGCGGAGCCGTCGCTGGCAGCGGGTGCAAGTGGCGGCTCTGGTGCTGGCAGCGGGTGTGAGCAGTGGCTCTGGCAATGGTAGTGGGTGCAAATGGGGCCAGTGCCAGCAGCAGGTGCAAGCGCCAGGCAGGACCGCGGCAGGCAGGAACAAAGAATTTTTAGTAACCACTAGAGGCTCGCCCCAATGACAGGGACCAGCACCCTGTCTTGGTCTGGCACCCCCGCTCAGCTGCTCCACCATCTTGCCATGGCTGATGCCCATGTTCTGAGCTCTGCCGTTAGCTGGCGACACCACCATGTACTGCACGCACCCCCTGGTGGTCAACGCACATGATAGTGACCAGTTGTTCGGTTGTTCTGCCATTTGGTCTATTTGCATATTAGCCTTTTATTATATAGGATAGCATCTAAGATAGTGTATAGTGTTTAGTTAAGAAGTTGAAAGCATCAATTTGGGGCTTGAACAGATAGTTTTTGAATGCAACCTCTGCCCAGTGTTAGTTGCATTACCAAAGAGATCCCTTTTTATTTGTGTTAACATCACCATTAAAATGGTAGTAGTTGTTGCTTTCCTTCATCTCCCTCCTTTATCACTCAAAACAGAGAATAATAATTTCTTTATTTTTAAAATTATCTTTGGAAGTATTACAGATGTCCCCTTTTATCCCCATTTATTGCTTCTACCTAGGACCCACTCCCCTTCCACCCTCGCCCCAGGCCTTCACTTCGCTATCGTCTGTGTCCTTGGGTTATGCATATACATATGCATACAAGTTCTTTGGTTGATCTCTTCCCACTCACCCACCCCTGCCTTTCCTCTGAGATTCCTCAGTCTGTTCCTTGCTTCTATGTCTCTGGATCTATTTTGTTCAACAGTTTATTTTGTTCCTTAGATTCCACATGTGAGTGAAATCATGTCACACTGGTCTTTCTCTGACTGGCTTATTTCACTTAGCATAATATTCTCCAGGTATTAATTTCTTTAAATGCCTGAGCTCTTATTATACTTCATCTTATACTACTTTATAGTTCGCTATTGGCTCATCTGTTACTCCACTTGCTTGGAAACTATTTGAGGGCAAGACTCTTGAATTCTGTTTGAGTCTAAACAGTACTATACATGTAGAAGCATTGAAAAATGACTATTGATTTGAATTTTAAGGATGATTACAAAGAAGCCAACTGAATCTAAGGCCATGTGAACAATTCATAAATCCCTACCAACCCCAGTTTGATTAACATCACTATGAATGAAGAGTAGCATTCAACAATAAGTAATTTTCTAATCTCATGAGTTTTCTACCACTTGCAATAACAATAATAGCTATCTTTTATTGAAAGCTAGTTATAAATCTCGTGTTTTCCATTACATTAACTCATCTAGTCCTTATAATCAACCCCTATAAAAGATATTTTAATCTAATATTTTAACATAATCAAAATAAGACTTAGAAGGATATTAATTAGGTGGTCCAAGATCACAAGTTTGAAAGTAGAAAAAAACCCTGGAATTTAACTTAGGTCTAACCCTAAAGGCCCATGTTTTTTCTTATTATTATCTATAATAATAAAAGCATAATATGCTAATTAGACCAGACAGCTGAACAACCTTCTGGACATCATTCTGGACATCCTTCTGGGCAAAGCCGCCATGGCGGGGTCCAAGGCAGAGGCAGTTAGAGGCGATCAGGCAGGCAGGCAGAGTGGTTAGGGACAATCAGGCAGGCAGGCAAGCAGTTAGGGGTGATCAGGCAGGCAGGCAGGCAAGCAGTTAGGAGCCAGTGGTTCCGGATTGCAAGAGGGATGTCCAACTGCCAGTTTAGGTCCCAGATTGGGAGAGAGTGCAGGCTGGGCTGAGGGAACCCCCCTCACCAACACACACACACACACACGAATTTCATGCACCGGGCCTCTAGTTCCTATAATAAAATTGCTGAGTGAAAGTATGAGAATAAAGGTAAATATTGCCTAACTACTTATGAAAATGCTGTTTCATACTCTTCCCACACTTGGCTAATATTAGAACCTATCCATAATTTTCATCTTTGTAAATCTGATAGGGAAAAATGTTTCAAAACTTCTTATTCAAAAGTTCCCCCTTATTCCTTACATATTTAACTCCATGTTCTAGGTCAATTCTTAGTAATTACAATATCCTTCCAAAGTAGACAAGGTAGTCCTTCCAATACCTGCCACTCTTCTGCATCCACAGGCACTAAATCTCATGGTCATACAATGAGCCTTTTCATTTTACTAATAAGAACTCCATAATACCATTTCAAGCATTTTTCCTCTCTGATTGCAATCCATATTTCCAGTTCAATCCCTGTAGTACTCTGATACCACTGGGCACTGGGAACTATAGTCATTAATTCTATCATCTCTTAATGCTTCTTAGTCTCTTGTCCTCCTTTTTTAGCTCTCTGCTTCCTTCCTTCCTTCCTTCCTTCCTTCCTTCCTTCCTTCCTTCCTTCCTTCCTTCCTTCCTTCCTAACTTCCTTCCTTCCTTTTTAGTGGATATAATAACCCATCATTATAATCACTGCATGCATGCATTTGCTTTCATCTTCCTTGCCCCTTTCTCTCTTCCTCCATTACACTCACTTGATAAAACCCCAACCTTGGTTAAATCCATTTCACTGCCCACTCTTTTCCTGTACCTGGGCACCTAAACATGGCCAAAGTTTACTTCACAAAGAAAACCACAGTCATGCTGACGGGTCTGCTTTAAATCTCTGACCTTTTATCCTAACTGAGCACTTTGTGCCAACCCAGCAATCTTACTATATATTCTCTAATCCATTCATTCTCTGACACTCCTTAATGACTAATTCACAATTTTTCCTTTCATCCCAAACCTTAAACACTTCCTCCCTTTTTTTGTTACATAAATTAACTCATTTGTTATAGGCTAGCAATGTTTCAAATTGTGGAGCTTCTGCTGGTCCTTCAATTCCTCCAGTCTTCTGAAGGCAGACTTTACTGTGAGGCCAGAAGTGGTGTTGTAGGTCCAGCACCACCAGCTTCTGTTTTCATGCAGGAATCACAGTGCCAGATCCCCACAACTTGTCTCTTTCTCTTGGTTTTGCTCCAGAAGGAGCAAGTGTACTTGGTGTACTGGCTGATTTCAATTTTCATCACCATTTTCCTGAGGGGTCCTGTGCCGTAGTGCGTCCTATATGTACTGACAATTCCAACCTTCTTGGTTCATTCAGCCATATCACCGCAAGCTAGGTCCAAACCCAGAGAGGAACAACTCCTCCTATCTCTTGACTCTCAGATGATGACCTGAATGCACAGAGCTAATAAAAAGCAATCAGAGAAAAATTTCCTGTACAGCTTAATATTCTATCTACATCTGCCTTCCTCCTTTTACTGCAGATGAACTGTTTGTGCACATATCTAAGGCCAATTTTGAGGCAAGGGAACTTGACGTCATAAATAGGAACACTAACTATGGAGTAAGTTAATCTTTGCCTATGAACTAGGCAAGGTACAGAGTGCCAGATTTGTTGTTCCGCTTTTTTGTTGACATTATAGTGAAAAGACAACAACCATACTCTATTGATTCATGTCATCATGGAAATAGACAGGACAGCATAAGTCACTTGTCTACCCCCTCATTTTACAAGTTGACATCTAAAAAAATAAAATTACTTTCCCAAGGATATATATATATATTTTAATGGGCAATTAGAGGAAGGATGACAGGCAACATAAGGGTAGTTTCACAATGTTTTTTTCTGTAGAAATTACCAAAAGTTAACAAAAGAAGCTAAAGAAACACCAAAAACGTATGATCAATGCTACAACTAGGGAAGGATCAAATATGTTATCCAAATGCAGCACAATTTAAGTCAAATTGAAATAAGAGGTTGGAATTTGCACAGAATTCCTCTTCTAGAGAGTAGTAATGAGGGGATAATATATGAATAAAGTTTTTTTAAAAAAACTGATATTCTACCAATTATATCAGAAATTTGATAAAATTTAGAGTTAAAATAGGGCAGGTAAGATATGTGTTGATTCCTTTAGATGTACCTGTCTCTTACTGTTTCAATACAATGACATGGAGCCTGGCATGAAGAGCCACTGAGCTTGGTGACTCAGGAGGAGGGAAGGAGAGAAGTGGGGGATAATCTATATGTAGTGATTAGCTTGATCAAGAACAACAAACAGCAGCCAATAAAATCAAGAAGGCAGGGGAAAATATGCTGTCAAACCAATATAGACCACACAGGAAAATATCTGGGTTCTGCTAACATAGGAAAACAAAGTGAAGTTCAGAATACTTACCCACCTCTAAACTCTACGATGTATGAGGAAAATGAAGGAGGGGCTTCAAAACAAAATTCCCTTTCTTCCATCCCCTCTAATATGATATCTGAGACACAAAACAAATAATACTGAATATTGGCATATGCCCACTGCATATGTTCTGAAAGAGTTTACTAAGTTCCCAGGCATTCAAAATGAAAAAGCAAGGGGCATACCCCTGCACTATTTTAGGATAAAGGTTGGTTTGGATAGAATGGCCCCATTCAGAAATTAAAACCATCAAATAAATTTTGTTTCTACCAAAAAGAAAAGAAAAAAGGAAGCAAAAACAATACAACATACAGAATTCAAATAGAGGGAACTTTAGAAATGCACTTAAAAATATGGTATAAAAATTTTGCAACTGCTTTGCACACTCAAGAAAATTGAAAATAACTTTTATTTTATGAAAGAATAGCCTAAATATTAGATAAGAAAGAAATAGGTGAAAAGGAAGCTGGTAGAACAAAAGAAAGAAATCATGAGAAAAATAACACAAGAAAAAAATTAATGTAATAAAAATAGCAAAGAAGAAACACAGCAATGGAAAGAGAGAATCAAGATGGTGGCATAGGTAAATGCCAGTACTTGCTGCCTCCCACAACTACATAAAAATTACAACTAAGATACAGAACAATTATCATTAGAACCACCTAAAATCTGACTGAATGGATGTCCTATAATTAGAAAAGTCAAGAAAGTACATCAAGTCTGGTAGGAGGGGAAGAGGCGGGGAATGGGCTGGTCCAACACCCACGTGTGATGTGGTGTTTTTTGTTTTTGTAATTGGGAGGGATATCTCCACTGTGGAGGCCTCCATTGAGAAGCAAGGAGTCCCAGCCCCATACCAGACCCCAGTCCAGGGTTCCAGAGCTGGGAAGAGAAATCCTCATAAATTTGGACTGAGTGACAGACATGGAGGCTGCTGGAGACCCAGGCAGTCCCTCTTAAAGGGCCAGTGCACAAACTTACACAATCCTGCTTCCTCTGCATGACAGCACCAGGAGGTTGCTTTGGGGGACCCAGGCACATACATGGAAGAACTGGATTGTTGGGTAGGAACTCAGGGTCAGCTTTCTCCCAGACAATGGTCCTCACAGGGGTCATTGTTACTGTGCTGGGACCTCCCCCATTGCAGAGTTGATTGGCAGCCATATCTGAGTTTCCATCAGCGTGGCCCATACTATGCACTCTACCCTGGTGATTCCCTGAGATACCATCTCATCCAATTTGCAGTCCCACCCAAGCTGTTTGCAACAGCTTTTCCATATGAATGGACTGTCCCCGCTTAGGCTTCAGACTTTTCTAAAATCTCTCAAACAAGCAGCAACTGGCATCAACATGGCCCAAACTTATCAATAAGAGGCCCAAGATCTGGCACTAGCACCAGCCTGCCTTGCTTCACAGATGAGCCTCCCCTGGGCATTTCCAAGCCCCATATAAGTAGCAGCCATCTGCAGATCTCTCCGTAGCTCCTGCTGGGTGGCCCCAGGCAGTGGCTAACTTTGCACCTGTCTGGAGGCCTCAGAGCCAGTGCACTCGGTAGACAGCTTCAGACCATACCAGATTACAACTCTACACATCCACAAGCAACACACTCAAGGGGCAGACTCAATGAGCACCAAAGCCCCAATGAAGCAAGTCCTGCTACATAGGGGTGTCTCCTGCACAGCAGCTCTTCCACTGTAGTCAGAGCTGGTTCTCACAGCCAATTGTCCTGGATGTTAATTCCTCCCAGTGATGCCAACAGCAATCAAGGCTCAACTACAACAAGACTCTACACAAAGCCCACACAGAGGTGCACCTAGAGGGTCTAGCTCAGATATCTGTGCAGGCTGAGCCACTGGACCCTACAGGACACCTCCAACACAAAGCCACTCTATCAATTCCAGGACACATAGCAGCTCTAACTAATACTTAAAAGCAAACACAGGGAAGCAGCCAAAATGGGGAAACAAAAAAACATATCACAAATGAGCAAAATGGAAGCAAGCAAACTACTAGATACAGAGTTCAAAACAATGGTTATAAGGTGCTCAAGGATCTTAATGAGAGCTTCAAGGGACTTAATGAGAGTTTAAAGGGATTTAGTGAGACTTTTAAGAATCTTACTGAGTATTTCAAAGACATAAAAAAAGACCAGTCAGAAATTAAGCATACACCAACTGAAATAAAGAATAATTTACAAGGATTCAGCAGTTGAGGATTCCAATAATCAAATCAATTATTTGGAATATGAGGAAGTAAAAAACACCCAATCAGAAGAGCAAAAAGAAAAAAGAATCCAAAAATATGAACATAGTGTAAGGAGCCTCTGGGACAACTTCAAGCATAACAACATTCACATTGTGGGAGTGCCAGAAAAAGGAGAGAGAAAGCAATATATTGAAAACCTATTTGAAGAAATGATGACAGAAAACTTCCCCTATCTGGGGAAAGAAATAGACTTATAAGTCCAGGAAGCTCAAAGAGTCCCAAACAAGAGAAACCCAAAGAAGCCCACACCCAGACACATCATAATTAAAATGCCAAGAGTTAAAGACAAAGAGAGAATCTTAAAAGCAACAAGAGAAAAGCAGGTAGTTACCTACAAGGGAGTGCCCATATGTCTGTCAGCTGATTTCCCAACAGAAACTTTGCAGGCCAGAAAGGAGTAGCAAGAAACATTCAAGGACCTATAACCAAGATTACTCTACCCAGAAAAGCTATCATTTATAATTGAAGGTCAGCTCTAGTCAGTTTGCTCAGTGAATAGAGCATCAGACGTGGGCTGAAGGGTCCTGGGTTCAATTCCAGTCAAGGGGACATTCCTGGGTTGTGGGCTTAATCCCTAGTAGGGGTCATGCAGGAGGCAGCCAATCAATGATTCTTTCTCATCACTGATGTTTCTATCTCTCTCTCCCTCTCCCTTCATCTCTGAAATCAAGAAAAATATTTTTTAAATAAATAAATAGAATTGAAGGTCAGATAAAGAGCTTCACAGACAACAAAAAGTTAAAGGAATTCATCACCACCAAACCAGTATTATATGAAATGTTTGAAGGAAGAAGAAGGAGAAAAAAGAGGAGGAGGAGGAGAAGAAGAAAAAAATATGAACAATAAAATGACAATAAATACATATCTATCAATGATTGAATCTAAAAATCAATATAAATAAAAAATCTAATGAATAAAATAAACTGATGAATAAAATAGAATCAGAGGCAAGGCAACATGCCTGAAAAATCTCAGAGGGAAGGGGTGTGGTGGGAAGAGATTAACTAAATATCTTATCTGCAATACGCATTACCTATGGACACAGACAATAGGGTGGTGAAGGCCTAGGGTGGAGACAATAGGGTGGTGAAGGCCTAGGGTGGGGCAGGAACCAGGTGGAAGGGGCCATGGGAGGAAAAATGGGGGACATCTATAATACTATCAACAATAAAGATTTTTTTTTTTAAAGAAAGAAACACAGCAATGTAGTAAACCCACACAGGATTATGAAAAATCACACAAAAATAGGAAGTCTTGTGAAGTCAAACACTTAAGAATACCAAAGTAGATGTGAAGCAAAATGGAAAGCTCACATATGGTTATTTCTTTGTGGAGGGGGCAAGGGAGCAGACTAATGAAACCCACAAAAATTCCAAGAAAATTATCCAGGGGTGGAAAAACAATAACCCTGAATCTATAGATTGAAAAGGTTCACCCAGCTGGCATGGCTCAGTGATTGAGTGTCAACTTATCAACCAGGAGGTTATGATTTGATTCCATTCAGGGCACATGCCCAGGGTTGTGGTCCCGATTCCCAGTGTGGGGTGTGCAGGAGGCAGCTGATCAATGATTCTCTCTAATCATTGATGTTTCTATCTCTCTCTCCCTTCCTCTCTGAAATCAATAAAAATATATTAAAAAAATAAAAGGTTTAATTTGTTTTAGAAGATGCTTATAAAGAATGAGCAGTATCAAGATATATTTTTTAAGTTATTAAGCTGCAAAGGTAAAGAAAGCTTTTAGAAAGGTGATGATCATTTAAAAATGGGAGAGAGACTTAAAAACTCAGATTTTTTAAACTTACAGTTGCAAAGACAATGGAACATTGTCTATAAAATTCTCAGGTTAAAACTATGTGCATCAGAAAAATTGATGTATTTGAGAAAAATTTACATTCTCAAATGTGTAGTCACTCAATAAATGCATTACTCATGTCTGACTTCTCAAAGTCATACTTAAAATATAGCCCAGACTTTCATTTCCAACAATATGATGGATTTGATTCTAGAGTTGCCAGATATAGCAAATAACAATACAGAATGCCCAGTGAAATTTAGATTTCAGATTAACAATGAATAATCTTTTAGTGTAAGTATGGCCTATCCAACATTTGGGATATACTTACGCTAAAACAGTATTCCTTATTTATCTGAAATCTACATTTAACTACATTGACATCCTGAATTTCTTACAACCACATAGGTAGTCTGAGAAATATCCCAAAACATACAATTAAGAAATGCTGATTTTTTTTAAAAGGATAAAAAAACAGACTAAAATATCAAAATTGTGTGACTGAGCTCAGAAGGTAAACACACACACACACACATACACACACACACACACACACACTAAGGGAACAAATTAGAAACAAATGGTAAAGCAGAAGCTGAAATGATGGGAATTACTTGCATGGTGACTCAAATGCTTGTGTTTGGATGGCCACTCAGGAAAGCAAAGGGCACTTGGAGCTGCATGGAGAGTTGGATCTGAGACCTTTCTATAAACCAGCACCCTGGAGAGGCTCTATTCTCTGTGAAAGGATGGGCTAAGGAAATATGCTCACGGCAAAAGACAATGAGAAATTTGTCTATCTTGGCCTAGGCTCTGAGTAGCAAACAAAGCACATTTCCCAAGGAATTCAAACACACCGGTTTTTCCTCAAACAAATTTGGAGTGGAATCTACGTAATTACTGCCCTGGACTTTGTTTTACTTATTATCCCAAAACATTTATTATCTGCTACAATTTGATAACGCCAGTTTTGAATGGTGCATATTTCTCATTATGAATTTAAATATGCAGAATGTTTTTTCTGTTTTCAGTCATACACTGTGTAAAAATGGTATCATAAAAACAGTATGACTTACTTGCATATTTATCTGTATTAAAAGCTTCATGAAACAATTATTGCAGATACACAGCTATTGCTTTTGAAGTATTTTTTAAAAGAACTGTATCTCTTCTCCTATATCAATTGCATATATTTTCAAATGTATCATCTGAGTCAAAGGAGTTGCAAGATTTAAACAGGAAAACATTCACAGAGGAGAAGAATGTTGAAGGAAAGGAACTGTAATTTTAGTCATTGTGTCCAATGATAAATTTTAATCTGAAATAATAAACGTATTCTTTTGTGGTCAGATATGTGTTGTAAACAGAAAGAAATTCTGGATGTTCCTACAAATTATAGCCTCATTTCAGCACAGAGACTGTTTACCTAGCCTGCAGAGCACATAAAGAGATGCTGCTTTATATCGATCAAGTTACAGAAGACTCCACTTTATTACTTAAAAGTGACAATTTCTGCCCTGCCGACGTAGCTCAGTGGTTGAGCATTGACCTATGAACCAAGAGGTCACTATTCTATTCTTGGTCAGGGCACATGCCTAGGTTGCAGGCTCAATCCCCAGTGTGGGGCACACAGGAGGCAGCCGATTAATGATCCTCTCTCATCATTGATATTTCTCTCTCTCTCTCTCCCTCTCCCTTCCTCTCTGAAATCAATTTAAAAATATATATATTTTTTAAAAGTGACAATTTCTGTTTTAAAGAAATTTTTCTTTTAAAAGTATTTCCATATCTTCATGAGAGCCAATAGTCGCATGTTTATTTTTAATTAAAAAGAAAACTCTATGTCTCTGGAATGCTAGCTACTACCATCTCAATAGTTCCCAGAAAAGAGACCCAAACTGAAAAACAATTCCACCAAATTTCATTAATTTCTCTAGAATTTTTATATGGACTCTTTTAGTTTTAAGAAAACAAGTGTGTCTTTATTTTCAATATTTGATAAACATTTGATGTTGAAAACTTAGATGATAGACGCTTGTATATGAATGTGTGGTTGTAATAAAGTGAGGTTTTCTTGATATATATTTATTAAAACGATCAAAATTCAAAAAAAGAAAAATAAAACAAGTGTGTGTGTTTTTAAGTCTATAACCATCTTCAGTTGATTAGCATAAAATTCAAATGTACACCAGAAGTTATCATTTTGGTATCTGAATTATTGTTTGTTTTTTAAGTCTTTTAAACATAAATAGTTGAATCAAATATTTCACATTTCACAGTTCAATTTCACCATGTTAGCTAAATAAGAGGGTGCTAAGAAGAGAATATTACCTAAATTAAAAGTTTGCCAGTTTGCAGCTCTAATCCTGTTGGGAAAAGATGAGTTCTAACTTATCAGCAAGAGTTCTTTATTGCCTTAAGTATTAATTGACTAGGTTCTCATTAAGGTCAAAAGTACACTTGGCTGACCAGAGGCAGCCAATTATCCCATTGTCAGCCATGCTCATTTACATTGACCGAACATAATGGTAATCATTTGACTGCCAAGTCACAAGGTCGCTGAATCTTTTGTGCACTTTGCCCTCCAAAAGGGCAACAGTCATTCAGACACCAGAAAGCATTTATAACAAAGATTTAGTTTATTACTTATTGACTTAAATCACTCTTAGGAACAGGTGTTTCATTCTCTTTGGACAAATGATGTATCATTTCTTTGTGAAATACTTGAGTCTGGTTGAAATCCTGTGGTTGATAGTGTCTGAGGATTTTTGTTCAGCAAGCAGCTTGCAATTGAAACTCCAAATAGCTTTTTAAAGAGCAGCCCAATCCAATGACTATATCCTTTTGTAATCTAGACTTTTCTCCTGCTAAGTGACTGCAGCAAGTTGGAACAAGCTGGGCACACAGGTGCTGAAATGCCTCTGGGGCATCAGTCTCAACACTGAAGGTTAGAACCACATTTGAGTCTCACCTTAATGAGGACATTGGTATGCTTTTAAATACCAAATGCTGTTGACTTGGGATATTGGATATTTGCCATAGAACAAAAGCGAAATGAAAATGCAAAATTATTCCATGGACCAATAATCTAAAATTTCTGTCCCAGTGATTTGCATCATCATAAATTATTACATCTAATTTATATGATGGTGATGTGACTAGTTGTATTTGTGAGCTTTTAATTTTTTTCCATTTTATCTATTCTATTTATATTGAACATCATTATCCCTTAAATTTTATTGATTTAAAAATCACAGATGATTCCATGTGCTAGATTTTAAGGAAAAAATATTTTTGTTTGTTACAGAAAACCGAAGAAGAACAAAGCAATACTTAGAGAGATGGAGTTACATTTATTACACGCGGGTCCAGAGGAAAATGTCTCTCAAATTCTGGGCCCCAACATGCAGGAACCTTCCCTATTTATATGTTTCCACCTTCTTTGTCTCCCAAATATGGGGTGTTTCCAGCCCCTTTTACAAGTTCTTAAAGAGTCTGTATGTGCCGGGACCTTGAGACCTCAACCAGAGGCCTGGCCTGGCAACAGCACTGATAACCTTGTCTGGGGAAGGTTTAATGGCCTCTCTAAAGTGGGAGTAGTCTTAGCAAGCAAGAATTTACAGAAGCCAAATAGCAGGGATAATATTTCAAACAGCAGTATTTATATAAGATGGATGCTTCATGTTTAGCACATCACATTTACAACTTGTACGTCTAGCTCAAACTAGAAACCGAAGTTTCAGCCTAGAGTCTTTCCTTTGCCCTCCCCAAATATGCATTCTATCAAGCATCACATTCCATCAGTTCTAGTTAGTGAATATCATCAATGGACAGAAGTACTCTGCACTTCAACCCGTTGCCACTGCCTCGGGTCAGCTACTTGTCTCTTGATTAAACTGTTGTAATACCTTTTTACTGGTCTTCAAAGTGATTCGATGGCCCTCTGTTGGCAAGGCTGTCTTCCCACTAGACTTTGACCCTTTTAGAATAGAGTGATATATATTCATATGGTATCCCCAGCAAACATTTAGTGCTTGGCACATAAAGACATTCAGTAAAAGTTTACTGAATAAATAAGTGACCATAATTCGCTTATAAATGTAAACCCTGATAGAATGGTAATTTGTTATGATTTAAGAATTCATTAAAATCAAACTTTTCACTAGTATTAAATTATTAATATTTTCTCAGACTATTATAAGGACCAATAAGTTATAATTCATCCAGGTAACTAATCCAACAGCATTTAATATGAAGACAGAGTGAGAGTCCAAGTCAAAGGAAAGAAATTATTATCATAATTCTTGAATAATTATGCTACCAAGTGTATATAGAAAACTGTAGGGAGCGGTTATAGGGTTAAGCCTCGGACTAATGTGCTGGCAAAGCTGCAAACAAGTCCCAGCTTAGAGGGCACAACCCTCTTAGCATAATTAAACTTGATCTTGTGACGGCTCCCTAGATCTTTCCTGGGTAGCTAATGGGCTGTGGGAGGTGCAGCAAGTGCTGCCAAAACTAGTGAAATTTACAAGAACATTGTAAATTACCTGGTTTACCTCTGACTATGAAATAAAGCATCAGCTTGCAGTCTGGATCTGTTCTGTGGTCTCAGTCACTCACAGAAGATCCACCTAGACCCAGCTTATTCTCTTTGTCTGTCTTTACTTCATCCTTCGCTGGCCCTCCCTCAGACTCGCCGAACCCTTGGCTGTGCTGGCGCGGCATAGAAAACAAACCCATGTATCATCAAAACATTTGCTTTGCTTGTGGGATTGTATGATTTTCCTGTAATTCAACATTAGATTAGCAGTTATATATTGTTTACTAAGTACTGAGCACTCTATATACATTATCTGCCATCCTCTTAAGTAACCACATAATATAGATATAAGATAAACTAATTGTCATTTTACAGATAAGAAAACTAGTTTCCTAGGGCCGTGGTTGGCAAACTGCGGCTCGGGAACCACATGCAGCTCTTTGGCCCCTTGAGTGTGGCTCTTCCACAAAATACCATGGCCTGGGCAAGTCTATTTTGAAGAAGTGGCGTTAGAAGAAGTTTAAGTTTAAAAAATTTGAAGCCACATAATCCAGGACTTCCTGGCTCCAAAGCCTGAGCTCTATCTACCACACTAATCTGATTCTTTCCTACCATCTTATTCCACTTATACCATCGTGGCTTCATTTGATAGTAAGTTTGCATCCTTTTTAAAACTTTGGACAATCTATTAAACATTATTCTGAAACTCCATTAGGTATTACATAAAAATATTTCATATCCAGTGTTGGATTAGGGACTGGATAATCAATAGAGCCAAAGATGAGGAAAATGACAGTGGAAATTAAAGGTAATATGACTTTGTAGTTAAGACTGCATGGGTTTTGACATGATACAGCCTTCCATTGGAATGTCAAGTCTACCATGTCCTACCTGTGTAACCTTGAGTGAATTATTTGATTTCCAAGTTTAAGAGCATTAATCTTTAAAATAGACATAACTACCAATGGATATGTAAAGATCAAATGAGATTAAGCAGATAAGATGCCTAGCACAGTAATGGCGCATCATAATGGCTCAGTAATGTTAGCTGTTGCTTAATAAAGGTTTTCTACCAAAACGAACACTTTGGTCTGTATATACTTTGTAATCCTTTTTTGTGTTCAGATGAGAAATTCCAGGTGAGGTGGCTTTGGGAAAACAAGACCCAGTATGAAATATTACTAGTAAGTCTCAAGTCAAGGTGTCAGGTTGACCCCAATAACCAATCAGGAGGAAAACCTGCCCCAGGACATTGTGTGTATTTTTCCAGTTAACTTAGAAGTCATTCTCATATCTCTTTTTTTCTAAGCATTTAGGAAAAGTCTTGCTGTAACTTTCAAACACTAACAACAGGTCTACTGGGGAGGTGTGAGAAAGATGAATAGATATAAAGAGAAATATGAATAAATGTAAACAAGGATAAGAATGTGTGGAATCACAAATTAACACCCACAATAAATTATCTTTAATATGCATCTTCTTTTTTTATTGTATGGACTTAATTTACTGTCATATTAGGCACCCACTGTTCACAGCATCTCATTTGATAATTATAAATTGTTGACATCTCTCTTCTAGATTTAGTTGAATGCAAAGAAAAACCTTGAAATTACAAAAAAAAATCATTTCTTATGCCCCCAAAGGTTTGTAACACAGAAACCTTGAATCAGTCTTGGAAAGAATCCTCTAATTCCAGAAAAGTGTAGGAATCCCAGGTCTAATCCTCAGGCAAATAAGGACTAGCTGAACATGAAAGACAGACTGTGGCCAACATTAATTCTTTACCAAATCAGGTTTTCATTACACTTTTTTATTTCTTTGAGTGAGACAAATGAATTTCTCTAATACTTTATCCATCCATTGTTAAAATTCAATTCAAAAGCAATTCTAAGATCAGATGTCAATTTTATTATGTTTAATTTTGGATAACCCTCTTCTCTTTTCTTTGGCATTAAAACAAATTGCAATCGCTGAAGTCCAAAAATTATAAAGAACTACGTAAGCATTCATGTTCGTTATCAAGTTCAGACTAGTGTGTTAAAGAATAAGTTTCTGACACCAGATGGGGCATGTTATAATGGTTTTCAGGAGAAAGTAGCACATTCAGTTTGAGAAGGTAAGAAGGGGAGATAACATGTTATGGCCCTTGCTTGGGCTCTTACTAAAAAAGGGATTTTAATTGTATTCATAATCAAATTTAATAATATGCTTTTCCCTTTAACAGAAATTTATATTTCCCATATCTTTATGGGTCCACTTCTCTTAGACTAAGCAAACTATTTATAAAAGGAGAATTGAATGGAAGAGGGATCATATTCTTTTCAGTGTCTTTCCCCAACTCTTGCATCAGAGAGCCTGAGTCAGCCTCGGGCTCTCAGCACTGGGTCCGACCCAACCTGATTGCATTCCTTTAGCTGCAGAGCACAGACCATAATCCAGGAGCAAACATGCTGGAGCCTCATTTTTCCATCTCCTCAAGTAGACCGCCAACAGATTCGGACTGTTTTTCTCTCCATTTGTCTGTGCAGAGAGTTTTTATTTTAAAATCTTCTAATTTAACAGAGGGAAAAGGTTAAAAAGAAAGTCAACCCCCACTACTTAAAAAAAAAAAAAAAGTCATCCACAGTTTCCCACTGAATTGAAGCCAAAAACTCTGCCAATTTTGCTTTCAAATCTCCGAGTTGCACCCTGACCCTTCATATGATCCGTGGGGCTTGTTGCATAAGGCCTATCTGGGCACCTTTCTAAAAGTGCTATCTTCATCTATATTTCAAAACACTCACAGATATTTTATCATTAATTAGTATTCATATTATGTCTCAAACAATCTGTTCATGAATAGGGGGAGTGAACTAGTTGAACAGCTCTTCTGTTTGTCTGGTGATTAACATGGATGATGTATGGAGAGCCGAAGGCCTTGTAAAGGGAGGGAGGCAGTCCCATGTTGGGTAGGTTTCTCCTGGAACATTTGAAAGTTTACCTATTTGGGAGGCTGGACTTCTCCAGAAAAACTATACTTGGCACAGAGGCTGGGGAGACACAGGCCTCTTTAAAAATAGACCCCTGCCTCTTTGATTCACAGCATCCTGGATTCGCTTTTCATCACGTTAACATGCCACTTGGGAGCTGGCTAGACTCCCTTGCTCAGTGACATACATTTCATAGTGTTGTTTTTTAAAACCATTTGTTCTTTTAACCACAACATGCTTTGCATTTCTCTTTCAAATTTTAGGTTGTATATATAGATTGGTCAAAACAATGTTTTTAACATTCCAAACAATTTAGAAAGATAGTGGATGGGTGTCAGTTAATCTATTATGTTCTCTTCTTCCTCCCCCTCTTCAGCTGCTAATCTTAGAACTTGTGTGCCAAATTGTGTAAGATATTCTTCCAATAGCTACATGTGTGACTCTTTTGTGAGCTCTACAGACAGTTATGAGGACAGATTTGGAGTTGCATATGGGACTGTCACATGGTTTGATTGCCTTGTCTTCCAGGCACTGAGATTTCTTTTCACTGAGCTTTAATACTGAGGAATTTTTGGTTGTGATAAAAGTTCAACAAAGTGTCTATTAAGGAATTTACACATCCCAGGAATGGGGAAGGGAAAAAAAGGTTTTACTCACCATCGCTCTATATTTGGCATCTATATACATTGGACAGTTCATAGGTTTACTGTTTCCAATAGTGAAAAAAATTCATAGAATTTTTATGAAAATCAAGAATTAAGGGCCTTTATTACCCTCTTTTCTTTCTTTCTTTCTTTCTTTCTTTCTTTCTTTCTTTCTTTCTTTCTTTTTTTGGAACAAGATTTAGTAGATATCTCAACAGATAAAGCAGATGCTTTGTAAAAAAAGTCTCATATAATTCATGTCCAATTATAGGGCATGATTTGCAGAAAAATGTGAATTATCAACTGTTGTAGCCAAAAATCCTGTGCCTTTATTCAATGAGATGGTGAGGAGCAAGTTCATTTTCAACTTTATGGACACATTGACAACCCTCTTTCAGGACAAGCACCACAGCCCCTCATCCCATTGAAACACAGAGCCACCTTTGAGAGATGCACAGCCTTAAAACAAGGTTTTTCTCCTAATCTTATTTCAAATGTTTCTCAAGAATAAATAATCTTAAGAGGAATTTGGAGGAGAAACCAAGATGGCGGCATAGGTAAGCACTTAAACTGCTGTCTCGCACAACAGTTTCAAAACTACAACTAAAAGACAGAATGGACACCATCCAGAACCATAGGAAAGCTGGCTGAGTGGAAATTCTACAACTAGAAGGAGAGAGAAAAGCTCACGGAGAACTGGAGGAAAGGCAAAGGGTTGAGGTATGGCAAAGGGTCTTTGTGCACACAGTGAGGAAGGGCAGCTGAGAGCCTGGCTAACTTTCTCTGGTGGGAGGGGAAGGAAGCCCCCGACAGCACTGAACCCCAGTTCTAACAGCACTGAACCCCAGTTCTGGGAAAAACCCCATGGACCCAGACTCATACAGGGGGAGTCTGGACTGTCAGGTAGAGAGAAAGGCACTCGGAGACTCAGATATCCGGGGGTGAGGGGGTGGGGGGAGCTGCGGCGGGCAGGGATTTTGAAGGTGCACGCACACAAGTGCGCACAAAGATTGTGGAGGTTGCCATAGGCTTTCCCTAGCAGAAGGGAGTCAGAAGCTCCTGAATGCACTGAACCCCAGTTCTGACTGCACTGAACCCCAGTCCCAAGCCAGCCCCTGGGGACTCACACTCTTGCAGGGGGAATCTGGACTCTCAGGCGGAGGCTCAGGAGCCAGGGAAGCCAGAGGTCTGGAGGCTCACGTGCGCACACAATGGCAGGGCTGACCGGAAGCCAAGACTCTCTGCTCCGCCCTGAGACTCCACCCCATCCAAGCTGAGCACAGAGGCTTTTGCAATTTGGCAAGTCTAATCTTATAAGGCTGTCTCCAGCACCAAACTTCTCCCAGCATAGACACAGCTGATCCTCACAGCCAATTGGCCTGGAGGTCAATTCCTCCCAGTGATACCAACAACAATCAAGCCTTAACTACAACAAGGCTATACACACAGTCCACAAAGGGGTGCACCAAGAGTGTCCACCTCAGGTAACTGGGAGGCCGACCCACTGGGCCATATAGGAAACCTAGCACACAAAGCTACCCTACCAACTCAAGGAAGCAGTGAAAATGCGGCGACAAAGAAACAGATCACAAACGAAAGAAATGGAGGAAAACAAACAACTGGATATAGAATTCAAAACCATGGTTATAAGGCTTTTCAAGAATATCCTAGAAAAGGCCGATAAATATAACGAGACCCTCGAAGATATGAAAAAGGACCAATTAGAAATTAAACATACACTGGCTGAAATAAAAAATATTATACAGAGACCCAATAACAGACTAGAGGACTGCAAGAATCAAGTCTAAGAATTGAAATACAAAGAAGCAAAAAACACTCAACCGAAAAAGAAAAAAGAAAAAAGAATCCAAAAAGTTGAAGATAGTGTAAGAAGCCTCTGGGACAACTTCAAGCATACCAACATCAGAATTATGGAGGTTCCAGAAGAAGAGAGAGAGCAAGATACTGAAAACCTATTTGAAGAAATAATAACTTAAAACTTCCCCCACCTGGTGAAAGAAATAGACTTACAAGTCCAGGAGGTGCACAGAACCCCAAACAAAAGGAATCCAAAGAGGACCACACCAAGACACATCATAATTAAAATGCCAAGAGCAAAAGATAAAGAGAGAATCTTAAAAGCAGCAAGAGAAAAACAGTTAATTACCTACAAGGAAGCACCCATACGATTGTCAGCTGATTTCTCAACAGAAACTATGCAGGCCAGATGGGAGTGGCAAGAAATTTTCAAAGTGATGAATTGCAAGAACCTACAACCAAGATTACTCTACCCAGCAAAGTTATCATTCAGAATTGAAGGACAGATAAAGAGCTTCACAGATAAGAAAAAGCTAAAGGAGTTCATCAACACCAAACCAGTATTATATGAAATGCTGAAAGGTATTCTTTAAGAAGAGGAAGAAGAAAAAAGTAAAGATAAAGATTATGAACAACAAATACATATCTATCAACAAGTGAACCTAAAAATCAAGTGAATTAAAAACCTGAGGAACAGAATAAACTGGTGAATATAATAGAATCAGGGGCATAGAAAGGGAGTGGACTGATAATTCTCAGGGGGAAAAGGATATGGGGGGGTGCAGGAAGAGGCTGGACAGAAATCGTACACCTATGGATGAGGACAGTGTGGGGGAGGTTTGGGCAGAAGGTGGGGTGAGAACCGGGTGAAGGGGAGCTACAGGGGGAAAAAAGAGAAACAATTGTAATAATCTGAATAAAGATTTATTAAATAAAAAAAAGAAAGAATAAATAATCTTAGTGACACCTTGCTGTGTCCAATGAATGAAGACATATTATGTTATAAAAAGTGTTAATCACATATACTCAGACCTTTTTTTTTTTTCTTTTACCGCCCAATGTGTACGACTATTATTCTTGGTATAAACTTCAGCCTGTCAAACAAATAGAGTGGTTAATTATTCGGAGATGAACTTTAATCAAAATCTTAATTCATAAATAGTAATGATGACCATTGTGTATTGATTGTTGCTTTCAGTCTAAACTCTATAAAATAGATATTTTGTATATATTACTTCTAATTCTAAGAAGAGCCTCCCAAAGTAGGTATTATCTCCATGTTCACGGTTGAGTAAGAACTCACAAATAGCTTGAATGTATTTTTTATTTCAAACCTTAATTTCAATTTCCTGTTTTAGGTTGGAGAAGTTCTACACCTGCCTGGGCCAATTGCAGGGTGACCCGTGGGAGTGGTTGGATACAAAGGGCAGCTTCCAGTCCCTTAAACCACACCCTGGAAATTCTGGGGCTGCACCTAGGGGCACCAGACTTGGCCACATTCTCATGGCTCACTGGTACGTGATGAGCAGCAGGCTTATGGCCACTGCTCTGGATCCCTGGCAGAAGTTAAGGACACATGAAAAGGTACCTACAGTATCTAGTTTATTTCTAGTAAAAAAAAAAAGAGCAGTTTATAAAAAGATTTTCTTCAGAAAGTAACAAGTTTTTCTCGGTGTATCTCATAAGGGTTTGAACTAAATCTGGCATAATAAGGTTTGATTGAGCTGTTATGTTCTGCCTTGTAAGTGGCTGTGCACAATCGATGAAGAAAATTGCTTAAAAGAAAGTTACAGTCATCACCAACTTTATCTTAATTCTCCAAAGCAGCAAGTTGAGAGTTCTTTAAGAGCAGCTGAAAGTTCTTAGAAAATGCTGAAAAATACTCTGTTTAGAAATAATTCTGCCCTTATGTCACACTGTACTTTTGGGTTATGGGTTTTTTTTTTAATGATATTTTGCTCACTTGGGGTATTTTTATCTTATTTTTCCAAAGACATTAAAAAAGAAACATCAATCCATTCTTCTAAAATATTTATCAGAGATCAGTTTTCAGCATGAGATCTGTACTCTGTTTGGGGGTGTAACTCCTAGTTATCACGCAGGTATCAAAAATCATTTCTGGAATAAATTGAATTTAGATCATACCATTATTTATACTATTGTGTTATCAGAAAGTAATATATTTTTTAAATTAATAATAGATTATTGATTTGAATTTACCCTAGAAATAACTTAGAAGAATCTGTTCATCGTTAATGTCACAAGTTATAGTTACAATATAATCATTATTTGCAAGTGATATTATTTATCTGCCTAGTAAACCCATGAGACACGTGAACAAGCCATAAAAAGATTAAGAGTTTTAGTGAGTTTAGAGTTTAATAAGATTGGTACAGTCTTACCTAGGAAATATGAAAAAATCTTTCACATTCTAAATACCAGCAGTAACCAATTAAAAAGATAAAGGGGGAAAACAACATTTGCAGTACCATTAAAAAACTGTAAGAACTTTCAGGGCTTCTATAAAGAAAACCATAAATCTTTATGGTGAAGTATGGTAGCAACCATACTTGGGTAAAAATTGCTGTTTAATATTTTAACCTTGCTGTTTTGGGTTCTGTACTCATTTAAAGGTTATTTTGATTTTCTGAATTTATGTATGATTGAATACTCCATTGATGGTGGTTTGAATATCCCATTGATTGTGATCTCACTGGTTACTGAAGCATATTCTTCTGGGGATCAGAACAGCACAATTATCCTAAATTGTTTCAGTAGCTACAGATAACTGAGTTTCGGTTGACTCAATGGTCCCGGAATCTGGACAGCACAATTATTCTAAATTGCCCCGGTGGTCCCAGATAATGTGTTTCTGTTGATTCAGTGTTTCGTAGATAACTAAGTTGCTCAAATTCTGCTTCTGTAAAAATGCTTTTTCGTGAAACAAGTTCCTCATTCCAGACCCAAAGATGTAATCAATACTTTTGTGATATTCTGCCAATATAAGCCTGATGTGGTGAGCTGTTCGGGACTGCAAGGTCTGGAGCACTTTTGCTTCCTCATATGCCGCCAGCTTTTAATAAATGACTCCATAATTTGACCTTTTTTTGAGGCGTCCTTTGTTAGATGGGAGTTACACTACAACAATGGCAGGATGTAGCTTTAAAAAATTGGAAAGGCTTACCATGTTTCTGAATGGAAATGACTTAAAGATACCTGTTGTTTATAATTTTATTTTTAAAAATAAATTTTATTTTATTAGAAGCAAGGCTTATAGAAAATGTATTTAATACAATGACTCTAAAGTAGATATGATATGGGGGGAACACTTTGTAAAGTATAAGATTGTCTCATCTCTATGTTGTACACTTGAAACTAATACATGATAATATTGAATACAAACTGTAATTTAAAAATAAAATTAAAAAACAAAAAACAGTGATAAAACCAGTTAGCTTTCTTTTTAAAAAGTAGGTAGGGAATAACAAAGCAGGCAAAAATAGCCTATAAATCTTTACTGAAAGAAGAAACTGGAGGAGAAACAGGGGTGTAAAGTAAAGGAGGTAGAATTAGAAAACCTTACACTTCCAGATATTAAAATATAATGTAAAGATACAATTAAAATCATGTGGCATTGATATAGTAACTGTAGAGAGCACCTGGGAAGGCACATGAGCATTTATTTAATTATTGTCAGCTTAATCCAGTGGCATTGGCAGAGCCATGTCCTGGAAATACACCTTGCCAGAAGCAGGAGTGTTGTCAGCTTGACCTTCAGTCCAGGTGCCAGGAGGTGGGTTTCATTCTCTAAATCCAGCCAAACACCAGGAATGAATACAACTTGGGCCCACCAATCTTCTTTGTCTTGACCTTTAGTAAAACTTCCTGGTTTTTGCTGTATAAAATAAACACGTTATATTGGCTCTAGGTCACTGTCTCTCCATCAGAGGACCACTGTCCTATCTGGCCCCAGCTTTTTCCTTCTATCTCTGTGTCTGTCTCTTTCTTTCATTTTCTCAATACCCAGACGCCCCTACTCAGGAACTGGACCGCTCTCTATCCACGCTGGACTCGGAAAAGAGAGAAATATTTACAAGTAACAAATAATAATCAGTGGCTCAAACTTGAAATTTCTCTTAAGATTGTGTATTTTCCCGTTTGCAGAGGCGGGAGTGTTTCTTTAGATCCAGCAGGAACACGGGCTATGCTGCCCATTGCTGATTTG
This sequence comes from Corynorhinus townsendii, assembly GCA_026230045.1. Lineage (NCBI taxonomy): Eukaryota > Metazoa > Chordata > Mammalia > Chiroptera > Vespertilionidae > Corynorhinus > Corynorhinus townsendii. The sequence goes on along the minus strand of JAPDVU010000001.1, from coordinate 162,549,572 downwards.
GCACACCTTGCTTTGGAGATGGTTTTCATCAGTGAACCTGCTCGGTGCTGCACCTTGCCTCCAAGATGGAGTTTGCTAGCAGTCAGCACTAGCTACCTCTCACTTTGATGATGACACTGGCCATTTCTCTGAATTCAGTAAGGTCCAAGGCTTGTATATATGAGAGCCTTTTCTCTTCCTGTGACTCCTGAGATCTATAGAATTCTTATAAAAGTTGCTTTCTTCAATAGAAAATATTTCCTGGATTTGGGCTTTATTTCAATTTGTTTTTGCTGTGGCTAACACATTTAAATTTGAGCTATTTCACATATTACCCTTACCCCCTACATCATGGCTTCATTTGATAGTAAATGCAAGCTTAAAATTTACTATTAATGTAAATTTTAAATTATTTAAACTAAACTTAATTTTTAATATGGAGTAAACATAGTCATTGTGTCATAGTGTATTTCTTCTGACTCATCCACAGATGTGGGTGTCAATTTGGAAAGAGTTTCAACAAGAATCGCTTGTAGGATGTTTTCAGTGAAACTAAGGGGCAAAATAAATATTGGTCATCTTTAAGGATGTTCAAAAATAAAGGTAATTTCTCAGCATGCCAACCACACCCACCTTACAACTAAATGTAATGAAAATTACCACATAAACAGGAAATTTGAGTATTGCAGTAGTATTTAGTTTCCTGCTATATTAATGTCAATTTAGGTCCTGCTTAAAGGAATTTGCCACAGAATGATTGTATGTCATTATGTAGCTGTGGCAAGATAATACATTCATAGCGAAAGAGAAAATGAGTTGGGGAAAGATTTCTCTGAGTTGAAATTTGTGGTTAGTATTTTAAGGTATAATGAATGTATCTACTGTCGCTTTAGAAATGACTTGCTATCAGAAGTTAAATGATCATTTCATAATTTTCTATAAAGTGAGTGTTTTTAATTTAATTAACCATGCCTGAAAAGATATTTGACTATATCTTATTGGAATAATTAGTAATCTGAACCTATCATAATAAGTTATTGTACTCTTTCCAGACATTTTTTGGCTCTTAAGTTTTCTTTGAAGGTACTAGGAGAGTAGAGACCGACATATTATTCAACATGCTGATACTTTTTAGCATCATAATGTTGGTTCTTAAAACTTTACTAAATTAACTTGACAGTTTCAAATTAAATATCATCTTGTGTTTTTCCTTTGTCCATCTTTGTAAAGACAGTGTCATATACTATGATGGTTTTTTGAGTGGTTTTGCTATCTCATTCATCAGAGTAATCAATGGGGAAGGGAGCCATATGGGTTGTAGTCCATTTGTATTGGATAAGACAGATGGCATTATTGGTAGATGGAATAATTCCAAATATTTATTGTATAATGATATCACAGGGACTCTGACTTCTAAATTTTAGTACATTAATTCTTACAGTAATTGGCAAATGTAAGTAATTTATTCAATTACATGTAACCATTTAATTATATCCATGCATGAGTTGCAACATTAATTACCTTTCAGTTAGTGCTTGCTTTTACATGATGGGCATTATTCTTTCTAAACCTTTGTGTTTACTTATCTGATGTTTGACCAAGTTATCAGTTTGGTCTCGAGGATTTTAAAAGTGACAACAATATTTGGAGCACAAAGTCAGTTAAACTTAGGATCCCAGAAGTGAACGAAGTGAAGATTCCATAACACTTCTCTCCCAGCAACTTTCCTGTGGATGGCAGAGGGGAAAGAGATAGTCTGGGAGACTTTCTTTATTTCTAGCTCTTGTGTAGTTTCTACACTCAATAGATTTCTTAAAATTATGTTCTAATAAAACTGTGGACATAAGGACATAATTATGTGTTTCAGGTTCTAGTTATATATTTTTTTCTCAATTTGAAATTGAGTTATTTGAGGAAAGGTTATTGCTGGTGTAGTATCATTATGACATCATCCTCCCAAATATTTGACGTCATTCCAGAATCATGTTTGTACTACCAGAAATAAATGAAATCCAGTGGGAAAGACTTCCTCATTTCTTACTTTTGCATTTTATATTCTTGTATTGTTTAAATGCCTACTGGATGCATATAGTCGTGCCTCACTTTTGCAATTGCAAAGTTAAAAATGATAGTTTGAGTCATTCTAAAACTTCTATTGCCATTGTCTTATTTTTTAAATATTATTAACCCTTTTATTGAAGTCCTACTATGTACTTAATTACTGCTAGGAGCTTTCAAATAGTACCTCCAGATTATTTACTATTTTATTTAAGAAATAATATAAACTTAGAATAGTAAAGTTTTTCCAAACTAAAATTCAGGACACATTGCCCAATAGTGTTTTTGTGTAAATTTGTTACTGTGAAAAAATTACAAAGGCATAAAATCTAAAGGTTTCTCCATTTATGTTATAAATTTATTAAGTTACCTTACTTACTTACTGACACCACTGAATTCCCAGTATCTAGCTCACTGCCATGCACATATCAAGAGCTCAGCATTGGTTGATTGTGATATCGATAAGCAAAGTAGGATGGTATACATCCACAGACAAGGGAAATACAGAGTTTAGTTTGTGCTCTCAAAATGATGATCTGATCCCACTAATCAAATAGAAATGTTACATTAAGTTTTGTTAAGATAAATCTTTTAAATAAATTCTTATAGAAATAGACTACATGATTATATTGAAAGAGTAGATTGAGCAAGTTTTGTAGTCAAAAATATCTAATAGTGTTCAGTGGACCAACAGGACAAAGTAACTTTGACCCACCTAGACTCATCCCGTTCCAGACAGACTCTACTCTGTGGTTCAGAACAGAAACAATACCATTTTGATTCCTACTGCCCTGGCAAATGCAAATGAACCAAAGACCTCCCCTGGCTCCCCGCCCCCATGATTCCTCTGATTTCTCCAGCACTCTAGAGCAATTTCAGGAGCATTGACTGAAATGGCATAGATAGCCCAGCCAGCATAGCTCAGTGATTGAGCATCAATCTATGAACCAGGAGGTCATGGTTCGATTCCTGGTCAAGGCACGTGCCAGATTTGCAGGCTTGATCTTCAGTGTGGGGCGTGCAAGAGGGAGCCGATCAATGGATCTCTCTCATCATTGATGTTCCTATCTCTCTCTCCTTTTCCATTCCCCTCTGAAATCAATAAAAATATATTTAAAAATAAATAAATAATAAAATGGCATAGATAGTATTCTGATAGAAATCTCAGGACCAATAATAAACCAAGAAAAAGCCCAGCAATGAAGTGATACAGGGTTTGAAATATTCTACATATATGTACTGTTTCTTTTTTAAAATTAGTTTAAGTAAAATAAAGAGGCACGGATAGTTTGTTGTTCCTAAATCCTTGATTTCCTTTGTTTGTGGAATCACTTATATGAGTGCTTTCCAGTAAAATTGGGGAATATTTTTTACTCTGAACTTTGTACAGTAGTCCCCCCTTATTCTCAGTTTCACTTTCTGTGGTTTCAGTTACCTGTAGGCAACCATAATCCAAAAATGTTAAATGAAAAACTTCAGAAATAAATCATTAGCTTTAAATTATGCACCATTCTGAGTATTGTAATGAAATCCTGCTCCATCTTCCCTGGACTTGAATCATCCCTTGTCCAATGTCTCCATGCCATATATACTACCTGCCTCTTAGTCACTCAGTAGCTATTTCTGTTATCAGATTGGCTATCACGGTATCACAGAGCTTGTGTTCAAATAACCCTTATTTTACTTAATAATGCCCCCAAAGCACAAGGGTAGTGATGATGGCAATTCAGATATGCCAAAGGGAAGTTGTAAAGTGCTTCTTTAAGCGAAAAAAGGTAAAAGCTCTTGTCTTAATAAAGCAAGAAAAAGAATTGTATGCTGGGGTTGCAAAGATCTATGGTAAGAATGAATTTCTACCCATAAAATTTGTGAAGAATGAAAAAGAAATTCATGCTAGTTTTGTTGTCATACCTCAAACTGCAAAAGTTACTGCCACAGTGTGAGATAAGTGCTTACTTAAGATGGAAAGGCATTAAATTTGCAGGTGGAAGATCTGAACCAAAAATGCGTGCTGATTGATGGCATTGTGTTGCACCAGCATGCACTGAGCCTCTACAAAGGCTTCTGCAAGGGGTCCTCTGAAAATAAGTGACCTATTCACATAACTTTTATTACAGTATATTGTTATAATTGTCCTATTTGATTATTAGTTATTGTTGTTACCCTCCTACTGTGCCTAATTATATTAAACGTTATTATAAATCTGTATGTACAAGAAAAAACACAGTATATATAAGTTTTGGTTCTACCCACAGTTTCAAGCATCCACGGGGATCATGGGCATATTTCCTGTGGATAAGGGCGGACTACCATATCTATATTTGTAGCCTTTAACCCTCCCTGAGCTTTTTCCCCCCATTTTCTCCTTATCTGTGTTTGTCCTCCTCCCTCTCTCCTTCCTTCTTGGTGCATTTTCATGTGTTGAGAGACAGAATATTAAAGATGGGTAGACGTATCAGCTATTATTTTGGATCCCAAACAGGAAAACATCCTCTCAGGCAACACTGCAATGTTGTTATGTTGTTTTATGATTATTATTATTTTAAGAATATTTTATTTCTCTGTTTTTATTTTACATTTTGTATATCTGTAGAAATTTTTGTTATATCTTTCCAATGATGGAAAGAAGAAAACTCTCCAGAACTGAGTATTTTGATTATATTTATAGTGAATGAATGACTTTTTTATTTCATTTTTTCTATCACCATTTATCCTCTTTTCACTGTATTTTGTCAGAAGTTTTTCTCTTGGAAGTTCTTACCTAGAGTTTGGGGTAAGATTCACTCTCCCCCACCTCAAAAAAAAAAAAAGGTCATACATTCCTAAAAATAAGACATGAAGACTCAAAATTTAATATTTGTCCCAAGAATTTCATATGGCCCTACAGTATTTAAATAAAAACAAAATATATTAAAATTGTATTTTAAATATAGCCAGGCCTTGGTGGAAGCAACTTTCCTTTAGAATGTTTTAAGAGTACTGGAATATTTATCCAACTGATCTTTAAAGCTATAATGCTCTTACAGAGGAAATAATTGAAGGTGCTCAATAATAAATTTTTAAATTCAGTGCTGAGTTATTCAGACTTTGAGTTAATCAAAGTTATCAGGCCACCTACTCAATTTCAAGGACAGGATGGTAACTGACCACACTAAGGAATAAAGAAGTTTTAGCATACCAAGGCAACATATAAGCTGAAGTTCTGTAACAAAAGCAGCTTGTCAACTACGGTGCATTTAAGTACAGGAAAGATTGATGCTTGCCAGAAAAAGAAATACTTTCAAGGTTAGAGAATTGCTAACAATGAAAAGGAAAATAAATACAAATTTAGATGTACAATATTGTTAACCCTTGTCGAGGAAATGTTAATTGAAATCAGGACTTCTTTTTGAAAACGTAGCATAAAATCTCCACCAAAAGACTACTCGAGTCTGACAATTGCCCTGCTAATATGGCTCAGTGGTTGAGTATCAACCTATGAACTTGGAGATCACGGTTCAATTCACAGTCAGGGCACACGCCTCGGTTTGGGGCTCAATCAATGATTCCTTCTCATCATTGATTTTTCTATCTCTCTCCCTTCCTCTCTGAAATCAATAAAAATAATTTTTTTAAAAAAAAAAGAGTGACAATTAATGCAAAAGTAGGATTTTAAAAGGTACAAAGTGGATTTTTAAGAAACCAAGATGGCGGCATAGGTAAGCACCTAAACCGCTTCCTCGCACAACAATTTCAAAACTACAACTTAAAGACAGAATGGACACCATCCAGAACCACAGGAAAGCTGGATGAGTGGAAATTCTACAACTAGAAGGAAAGAGAAAAGCTCACAGAGAACTGGAGGAATGGCAAAGGGTTGAGGTACGGCAAAGGGTCTTTGTGTGCGCAGAGAGGAAGGGCGGCTGAGAGCCTGGCTGACTTTCTCTGGCGGGAGGGGAAAAGAAGCACCCGACTGCACTGAACCCCAGTTCCAGGTGAAACCCCATGGACCCAGGCTCATACAGAGGGAGTCTGGACTGTCAGGTAGAGAGAAAGGCACTCGGAGACTCAGAGACCCCAGGGGAGGGGGTCTGGAGGCACATGCACCAGTGCGCACAAAGACTGAGGAGGTTGCCACAGGCTTTCCATAGCAGAAGGGAGTCGGAAGCTCCTGACTGCACTGAACCCCAGTTCTGACTGCACTGAACCCCAGTTCCAGGTGAGCCCCTGGGGACCCACGCTCTTGCGGGGGGAATCTGGACTCTCAGGCGGAGGCTCGGGAGCCAGGGAAGGCAGAGGTCTAGAGGCTCGCGCGCACGCAAGGGCAGGACTGGTGGGAAGCCAAGACTGTCTGCTCCACCCTGAGACTCCACCCCAGGGGTCCTCAAACTTTTTAAACAGGGGACCAGTTCACTGTCCCTCAGACTGTTGGAGGGCCGGACTATAGTTTAAAATAAAAAACTATGAACAAATTCCTATGCGCACTACTGGCCCGGGATGAGTCGGCTGCTAAGCACGACAGGCAGCGGCACCCAGCGGGGCGCATAAATGTCCTCAGCGGGCCGCATGTGGCCCACGGGCTGTATTTTGAGGACCCCTGCTGCACCCCATCCAAGCTGAACACAGAGGCTTTTGCAATTTGGCAAGTCTAATCTTATAAGGCTGTCTCCAGCACCGAACTTCTCCCAGTGTAGACACAGCTGATCCTCACAGCCAATTGGCCTGGAGGTCAATTCCTCCAAGTGATACCAACAACAATCAAGCCTTAACTACAACAAGGCTGTACACACAGTCCACAAAGGGGCGCACCAAGAGTGTCCACCTCAGGTAACTGGGAGGCCGAATAAACTGGGCCATATAGGAAACCTAGCACACAAAGCTACCCTACCAACTCAGGGAAGCAGTGAAAATGTGGTGACAAAGAAACAGATCACAAACGAAAGAAATGGAGGAAAACAAACAACTGGATATAGAATTCAAAACCACGGTTATAAGGCTTTTCAAGAATATCCTAAAAAAGGCCGATAAATATAACGAGACCCTCGAGGATATGAAAAAGGACCAACTAGAAATTAAACATACACTGACTGAAATAAAAAATATTATACAGAGACCCAACGACAGACTAGAGGACTGCAAGAATCAAGTCAAAGAATTGAAATACAAAGAAGCAAAAAACACTCAACCGAAAAAGCAAAAAGAAAATAAATCCAAAAAGTTGAAGATAGTGTAAGAAGCCTGTGGGACAACTTCAAGCGTACCAACATCAGAATTATGGGGGTTCCAGAAGAAGAGAGAGAGCAAGATACTGAAAACCTATTTGAAGAAATAATGACCGAAAACTTCCCCACCTGGTGAAAGAAATAGACTTACAAGTTCAGGAAGCGCACAGAACCCGAAACGAAAGGAATCCAAAAAGGACCACACCAAGACACATCATAATTAAAATGCCAAGGGCAAAAGACAAAGAGGAAATTTTAAAAGTAGCAAGAGAAAAAGAGTTTATTACCTACAAGGGAGCACCCATATGATTGTCAGCTGATTTCTCAACAGAAACTATGCAGGCCAGATGGGAGTGGCAAGAAATCTATAAAGTGATGAATAGCAAGAACCTACAACCAAGATTACTCTACCTAGCAAAGTTATCATTCAGAATTGAAGGTCAGATAAAGAGCTTCACAGATAAGAAAAAGCTAAAGGAGTTCATCAACACCAAACCAGTATTATATGAAATGCTGAAAGGTATTCTTTAAGAAGAGGAAGAAGAAAAAAGTAAAGATAAAAACTATGAACAACAAATACATATCTATCAACAAGTGAACCTAAAAATCAAGTGAATTAAAAACCTGAGGAACAGAATAAACTGGTGAATATAATAGAATCAGGGGCATAGAAAGGGAGTGGACTGATAATTCTCAGGGGAGAAAGGGTATGTGAAGGTGCAGGAAGAGACTGGACAAAAATCGTACACCTATGGATGAGGACAGTGTGGGGGAGGTAAGGGCAGAAGGTGGGGTGAGAACCGGGTGGAGGGGAGCTATGGGGGACGGGGGGGAGGAGAAACAATTGTAATAATCTGAATAAATTTTTATTTTAAAAAAAGGTACAAAGTGATGGTTGACATTCACAACAATTGTGGTGTTAGATCATAAAAAAAGTTTTACATTAGATTTTCTTTTTCAATGGCCTCCTACTGATTAATATAATTGGTTATGTTTTAAAAGAAAGCTAAGAGTTTTGAAAAATATCTGCAGGAACATGTGAAACTCCATCATGAATTCCATGGTTAAAACATGCAGTTGCTTTTTATTTTTCCTGCACTATCAGATTTGTGACATTTATTTGGTAGCTGAATATTGTTTTGAGTGTGCAATGATTTGAGTTATCAAAATATAGTTCGCTTATGATCCAAGTTAAGAACATGAAGTGAATTCAAATAACTAGGTAACATTAGGCCTTTCATCTCAAAATGGTATGTTTCATTTCCCTAGGGTTGGGATTAAATTGAGATTTTATATTCATTTGGAGTAATTGCATTGAGAATATTTAACATGGATCAAATGGAGAATAGTGACATCCTGAAAGTGCTTACAAATAGTTTACTTTTATTTTATACATTGTTCCAAAGTGGGATTGAAAAAGATTACCACACCTTGTTTAATGATATCATATTGTTCTATTTTGAATCTAATGAAATCTTTGGCAGAAAAGAGCACAAACTGCTCAAGTGAATTTGAGAAAAAAGAAGGCATCTGAATCAAATAACTATACATTTAAACTCATGATATGCTAGTAACAATCTTTACCCAAAGAAAATCAGGGATATGTATATTAAAAAAGAAAACTCTTAAAGTTTCCTTTTTATTCCCCTAATAGAAAGTGTGTGTGTCGGGGGGTGCATTTTATTTGCCCACAGACATGGGAAAGAATTACCCAGCAGAGCTATGTAACCACAACAAATTTTTCCAGACTCCTTTCTCCCCTGAAGCTGTCTTTTTATTTGAAAACATAAGTGATTTTCCATCTTTCTCCCTGGATTGTTAAGGTATATCAGCACCACTCTCCCTCTCAGGACGTTGTCTTTGTTAAAGCCAACAGGAAAGAAACTATTTCTTTGTGCTGGTTGTTTGTGAGTGTCAAACTGGATCAGCCTGTGAGTGAAACCTGGTCTGTAACTGCATTATCACTTACTGAAAACTATGCAAAACAATATTAGATTGAATAGTATCATGTGACCTTAGGGGAAGTTTCTTTAGAAAAATGCAAAAGTCAGTAAAATTCATTGAGCTCTACATGATATTCAGAAACTGTTTTAGTGCTAAAACATACCTAGTGATTGCTTACGGCTAGATCACACTGTCTCAGAAGAATATAAGTTGGGTCAATGTAATAGGCTAAATGAATACATTTTCTTACCCAGTTTGCCCTAAGTGGAAATGTATTTATGTTGAGCACATTCTCGAATGGAAACTTATTTGAACATTTCAATAAATCCTACCATTACTTCAGGAAACAAGTGTTGCTCACCCAAGAATTATTAAAGAGAGTCTTGCACCTGGCCAGTGTGTCTCAGTAGTTGAGTGTGGACCTATGAACCAGAAGGCCACAGTTCCATTCCCAGTCAGGGGTTGTGGGCTCAATCCCCAGTAGGGGGCTTGCAAGATGCTACTGATCAATGATTCTCTCTTATCATTGACATTTCTATCTCTCTCTCCCTTTCCCTTCATCTCTCTAAAACCAATTTTATAACTAAATAAATAAGGTTAAATCCCTGTAGGCACATGAAGTTCTGCTGTATGGCTATCTTTGGTCTCCCCAATACCCCTAGGAGTAAACATATTAATACAGTTACTACTCATTATTTATGCTTGATGAAGACCTTTTATTTTATTTTTTAAATAAATCTTTATTGTTCAGATTATTACAATTGTTCCTCTTTTTTCAACCCCGTAGCTCCCCTCTACCCAGTTCCCACCCCACCCTCTGCCCTTACCCACCCCTCCACCCTCTGCCCTTACCCACCCCCACACCACTGTCCTCATCCATAGGTGTACGATTTTTGTCCAGTCTCTTCCGGCACCCCCCATACCCCTTTCCCCCTGAGACTTGTCAGTCCACTCCCTTTCTGTGCCCCTGATTCTATTATATTCACCAGTTTATTCTGTTCCTCAGGTTTTTAATTCACTTGATTTTTAGGTTCACTTGTTGATAGATATGTATTTGTTGTTCATAATTTTTACCTTTACTTTTTTCTTCTTCCTCTTCTTACAGAATACCTTTCAGCATTTCATATAATACTGGTTTGGTGGTGATGAACTCCTTTAGCTTTTTCTTATCTGTGAAGCTCTTTATCTGACCTTCAATTCTGAATGATAACTTTGCTGGGTAGAGTAATCTTAGTTGTAGGTTCTTGCTATTCATCACTTTGAATATTTCTTGCCACTCCCTTCTGGCCTGCATAGTTTCTGTTGAGAAATCAGCTGACAATCGTATGGGTGCTCCCTTGTAGGTAATTAACTGTTTTTCTCTTGCTGCTTTTAAGATTTCCTCTTTGTCTTTTGCCCTTGGCATTTTAATTATGATGTGTTTTGGTGTGGTCCTCTTTGGATTCCTTTTGTTTCAGGTTCTGTGCGCTTCCAGGACTTAAGTATTTATTTCACCAGGTGGGGGAAGTTTTAAGTTATTATTTCTTCAAATAGGTTTTCAGTATCTTGCTCTCTCTCTTCTTCTGGCACCCCCATAATTCGGATGTTGGTATGCTTGAAGTTGTCCCAGAGGCTCCTTACACTATCTTCATATTTTTGGATTCTTTTTCTTTTCCAGTTGAGTGTTTTTTGCTTCTTTGTATTTCAATTCTTTGACGTGATTCTTGCAATCCTCTAGTCTGCTGTTGGATCCCTGTATATTATTTTTTATTTCAGTCAGTATATGCTTAATTTCTAGTTGGTCCTGTTTCATATCCTCAAGGGTCTCACTAAATTTATTGGCCTTTTCTAGGAAATTCTTGGAAAACCTTATAGCCATGGTTTTGAACTCTATATCCAGTAGTTTGCTTTCCTCCATTTCTTTCATTTGTGACCTGTTTCTTTGTTTCCACATTTTGGCTGCTTCCCTGAGTTAACAGAGTGGCTTTGTGTGCTAGGTGTCCTATAGGGCCCAGTAGCTCAGCCTCCCCAGTTACCTGAGGTGGACACTCTTGGTGCACCCCTTTGTGGGCTGTGTGCACAGTCTTGTTGTAGTTAAGCCTTGATTGTTGTTGGTATACTGGGAGGAATTGACCTCCAGGCCAATTGGCTGTGAGGATCAGCTGTGTCTACAATGGAAGAACTGTGCTGGAAACACCCTTATGAGACAAGACTTGTTTCAGTGGGGCTTTGGTGCTCACTGAGTCTGCCCCCTGAGTGTGTCCCTTATGGATCTGAGGAGTTGTAATCTGGATGGTCCCACTCTGACCCTTGGGTACACTGGCTCTTGGATCTCCAAGGAGGTGCTCATTTAGCCTCTGCCTGAGGCCACCCAGCAGGAGCTAGGGAAAGATCTGCAGATTCTTCTTCTTTGTTTGGGTTTTGGAGGTGCCCAGATGAGGCCCAGCTGTGAAGCAATGCAAGCTGCTGTGGGGCCTTGGGCCTTCTTTTGGATGTTCTGGGTCTCACTGACTCAGCTGCAGTTAGTTAGGTAAGTTAAGAATCCAAAAGAACAAGGCCATTCATATGCAAAAGCCTCTACGCTCAGCTTGGATGGGGCGGAGTCTCAGGGCAGAGCAAACAGCTATGGCTTCCCATCAGCCCTGCCCTAAGAGGCCCCTGGGTCTCAGTGTCCTGTGGTAATCGCTGTAAACACCTCTGAGAGAAAGCTGCCATCGAGTTTTGCCCACTGCCCGACAGTCCAGTCCCCACTCCCCCCCCCCCCCCCATATGAGTCTGGCTCCCCAGAGTCTCGCCCGGAACTGGAGTTCAAAGCAGTCGGGAGCTTTTGTCTCCCTCCCGATTGAGAAAGCCAGCCGCATACTCAGTTGCCAGCCCTCTACGCACACTCGACTCCATACCTCTGCCTTCCGCAGCTCCTGTGAGTCTCAGTGTGCTTTTCTCTTTCCTTCTAGTTGTAGAATTTCCACTCAGCCAGCCTTCCTGTGGTTCTGGATGATGTCCATTTTGTCTTTTAGTTGTAGTTTTGAAATTGTTTTGCGAGGCAGCAGTTTAGGTATTTACCTATGCCGCCATCTTGGTTTCTCCTCTTGATGAAGACCTTTTAAATGTGCCTAGAAAACAGCCACTATTGCATAGCAGAGAGAGTCCACATCAATATCTGGAACAATGTAAAGATGCCTAGGAATAGCACTATGATTTAAGAGTAATCTGGAAGTTCTAGACAGTTCAGTAAAGCAATAAACTGATATGAGATTTATTAGGAAAAAGAAGGGCACATTTTCATCTTTATGAAAAATGTAATTACATACAATATAATTTAGAACAAACACACCTATTATTGCCCAGGGATTACTCTTCCTATTTCAGAAGAATATGATAAATTGGAGTGATAGGAATGGCTGATATAATGTGACTTTTTAAAATACATGTTCAGACTCCTACCTTAAGTAAAGGTATATTTATATTGAGCACACTCTAACATGAAGAAACCTAAGTAAATCAGCTGGAAAACTATTTGAACTAAAAAGATAATTAAGATGCAAGATACAAAATAAATTTTAAAAATTTAAAATTTTTCATCTATCATAATATCTTGATTTGGATGTGAGGAAGAGGGAAAATGAATTCAAGGTAATAACTACAATTATAAAATAACTGGTAATATCCTTAATAGGAATTACACAAGACCCCTGTCTAAGAGAAATTACAAAACTTTCCTGAGCAACACACAAAAAGACAAATAAATGTCAAGAATTATGCTTCTGAATGGGAATATTGTAAAGATAACAATGAATGTATAACTTTAACACATTAATCAAAATTCTAGTGAGATTATATTAGGAACATGAAGAAGTTATTCTAAAATGATAAGGATTCAGAATAGTAAATGACAATTTAAAAGTATAAATACATAGAAATATGGTCTATTAATATGAAAATATTTTCTAACATCACAGTATTTAAAATGGTCTGGTCTTGGCTGCAGCCAGAATCTACACATAGATGAATAAAATGGAGCAGATAAACATAAAATCAACCCTATCATTTTTATGGAACAAGTATGACAGAAACTCCTAAAATGTAGATAAGATAGATAATTCATGTCTGTCCTACAGTTTTCAGTATACAGGTCTTTCACCTCTTTGGTTAAACTTATTTCTAGGTATTATATTATTTTTGATGCAATTGTAATTGTGATTACTTTAAAATTTGTCTTTCTGATAGTTCATGGTTAGAGTATAAAAACACAACAGATTTTTATATATTGATTTTGTACCCTGCAACTGTGCTGAATTTGTTTGTTAGTTCTGATAGTTTTTGGTGGAGTCTTTAGGGTGTTATACATATAAAATCATGGCATCCACAAATAGTGACGGTTTTACTTCTTCCTTTCCAATTTGGATACCTTTTATTTATTTTTCTGTCTAATTGATTTGACTAGAACTTCCAATACTATGTTGAATAAAATGATGAGGGTGGGCATTCTTCTCTTGTTCCTGGTCTTAAAGGAAAGACTTAAGCTTTTTACTGTTGAGTATTATGTTAGCTGTGGGCTTATCCTATATACCCTTTTTTATGTTGGTGTACATCCCATCTATACCCACTTTGTTAAGAGTTTTTATCATAAATGGATGTTGAATTTAATCAAATGCTTTTTCTATTTCTGTTAAATTGATCATATTAAGGATTTTTAGCCTTAATTTTATTAAGGTAGTGTATCAAATGATGATTTGTAGATGATGAACCATCCTTGCATCTCTAGAGCAAATCCCACTTGATCATGGTGTATGATCCTTTTAATATATTGTTGAATTAAGTTTACTAATATTTTGTTAAGGAATTTTGCATCTATGTTCATCAAAAATATTAGTCTATAATTTCCTCTTCTTTCTTTCTTCCTTTCTTTCCTTCTTTCTTTTCTTGAGCCACTCTTGTCTGGTTTTCATATTAAGATAATGCTGGCCTCATGCTCTTCTTCACTTTTTGAGAGTTTGAGAAGAATAGGTATTAAATCTTCTTTGAATGTCTGGTATCGTTCACCAGTGAAGCCATCTGGTCCTGGACATTTGTTTGTTGGGAGTGTGTGTGTGTGTGTTTTACTGATTCAATCTCTTTCTAGTAATTCATATGTTTGTATTTTCTGCTTCTTCATGATTCAGTCTTGGAAGATTGTATGTTTCTAGAAATTGATTCATGTCTTTCAGGCTATCTAATTTGTTGGCATATCTCTGTTCATAGTAATCTCTTATGTTCATTTGTATTGCTTTGATATCAGTTGTAACCTCTTTTTTCATTTATTTGTGTCCTCTTTTTCTTAGTGAGTCTAGCTAAATGTTTGCCAATTTTGTTTTTCTTTTCAAAGAACCAGCTCTTAGTTTTATTGACCTTTTATATTGTCTTTTTAGTCTCTATTTTATTTATTTCTGCTCTGATCTTTATTTCCTTCCTTGTCTTAACTTTGGTTTCATTTGTTCTTCTTTTTCTACTTCCATTAGGTATAGAGTTAATTGTTTATTTAAGACTTACTTGTTTTTTTATATAGGCCTGTATCACTGTACATTTTTCTCCTGGAACAATTTTGCTGCATCCCATAGATTTTGGTATGTTGTATTTCCATGCTTTTCAAGGTATTTTTAAAATTCCTCCTTTGATATCTTTGTTGACCCAATGGTTGTTCAATAGCATGTTGTTTAATCTCCACATATTTGTGATTTTTCCTGTTATTGTAATTGATTTCTAATTTTATGTCATCATGGTCAGAAAAAAAAGTGCTTGATAAGATTTCAATCTCCTGAAATGTTTTGAAATGTGTTTTGTGGCCTCATATGTTCTATCCTGGAGAATGTTCTATGTGGGCCCATTTTCTGCCTGATCTATTCATATAAGTAGGATACTAAAGTCCTCTACTATTATTGTATTGCTTTCAATTTCTCTCTTTAGGCCTGTTAATACTTGCTTTGTGTATTTAGATACTCTTATTTTAGGTTCAAAAATATTTACAATAACTATATCTTTTTGCTGGATTGCTGGATGCCACTTTATCATTATGTAATGTCCATCTTTGTCTTTATAACAGCCTTTGTGTGTTTTTTTGTTTGTTTTTTAATGTCTTTCATATTTTCTTTGTATTTCTCTTCAATAATTGCTTGACCCAACATCTTTCTGTCTGCTCTATACAATGAAAATACAAACTAAAGGAGAATAGGAAAAAATAATTAAAGCATTAAATTGTACAAATTACAAATCTGTTCCAAAATATACTTACATTAAATAAAATACGCATTTCAGTAAGAGATCTACAGTGAATGACTGCATTCTGGGAAGCCTCAGACACTGAGGCAAGGGCTGACATTCATGGGAGGAGATAAGAGACTGCGCATCCAATCAGTTTGCAGTGGGCTCAGGACCGCCCACCTGCCAGCTCCTGGCAGGTCATTGGCATTGCTGTGCAGGGAAGTGATTTGGGGGAAGGTAAGAAGCAAGCTCCGATTCTGAGTTCATTACAACTTCTCAAGCATTTCCTCAGCCTATACAGTACAGGTTCACAAAGTAAACGTGTTAAGGTGAGCAGACAGCTCTTTAGAGCCCAAACGCATTTTCTTGCTGTATTTAGTGGAACTCTGTCTACAATGGGCAGTCGTGAAGAGGTTCCTCCGCAGGACATGTCACAGGACCCAGCAGAGCCAGGGTCTGCGGGAAGCGAGGACTGGGATGGAGGCCCCTCAAGAGCTGGAGACCACCCTCCAGCACAGTCCGCACTGCAGCACCCCTCCTATCATCTGGCGTACCGCTTAATGTAGTCTTCCACTTTGTTCCGGAAGTCCTCCTTGTCCCTCAGGTGATGCTCTGCAGCCTCGATATTCAGTGGGTCATCGAAGTTCAGAAGATCAGTAAACAAAGAATTTAATCCCCAAACAACATCCTTTAATGTCTTCGTGGGAGCCCAGCCAGTGCCGTCGATCGAATGTTCCCTCAGTAAACTCAGACATATCTCACCCGTCTCTGTGATGTTGGGGTGCCAGATCCTGCCTGGTCAAGCATCTCACTTTGGGTGGCACCATGTTGTATGCATCAGGAACTTCTGTTTCAAACTGAAATTTTCCACCCTGGTAGTAACCCTCATCTGGGGTCACAGTTAGCTGAAAGCAATGAAGCTTGTTTGGATCAGGAAAATGCACTTTACATGTACAAGGTAAATTAGCTTCAAGTTCTGCAACCTCTTTAAAGAGCATCTGTCTCTCCCAGACACCCTCCGAGTGGAGTCAGAGGCTGTGGCTGACGTCCGGGACCCTTTGAGACCATCATCCCGCTCCAGTTTGCTCGCCAGCGTCAGCATTACTGCTGCCTTTACCCTCCCAGCCAAGAACCACTGCCATGCACCAAGAATGAGCACATCAGTTCTACCACATCATCAGGGCCACCTGAGGATGATGGCCAAAACAGGCATCTGTCACTTGGAGTCTGGCTGGAAGCACTTGGTTTTTATCCTCTACCTGGGCACCTCGAGACAGGCGAGGCGGCCGGCAGCGGCCAGGGCCAGACGCAGTCCCTCACAGCCGCACCGGCTCCGGGCGGGGGGTGGGGGCGGGGTGGGGGGGGGTGAATAACAACCTTTGTTTTAAAGTCTACTTTGTGTGATATAAGTAGAGCTACCCCAGCTTTCTTTTGATTTCCATTTATATGAAACATTTTTTTTTTATTCCTTCACTCTCAGTCTGTATGTGTCCTTACATCTATAGTAAGTCTCTTATATGCAACATATAGATGGGTCTTGTGTTTTTATCCAGTAGGCTACTCTATGTCTTTTTATTGGAAATGTTAAGTTTTCTGTTCCTTTCTCTTTCTCCTCTTCTCTGGGACGCCTGTAATGTGGGGGGAAAAAATTGCTGCATGTTTTCCTATAAGTCCCTTACGCTATCTTCACTTCTTAATTTTTTACTTTTAGCTGCTCTGTTTGGGTGAGTTCCACTACTCTATCTTCCAGATCACTAATTCTTTCTTCTGCTTTATCTCGTCTGTCTTTTTAACGCCTCTGTTATATTTTTCTCAATTCAGTGACTGTACTTCTTGGCTCTGTGACTTATGTTTGATACTTTCTTATATTTTCTATCTTTTGGTTGAAGTTCTCTGTGTTCATCCATTATTCTCCCAAGATCAATTAGCATCCTTATGACCATTACTTTAACTGTACTCAGGTAAATTAAGTTTTTTTCCTGAGGTCTTATTTTTTATTTCGTTTGAACATATTTCTTTGTCTCCTTGTTTAACTTGACTCTATGTTGTTTCTATTTTTTAGGAAAAACATATGTCTCTATGAGTCTGAAGGAGAGGCTTTGTGGAGGAGATGAACCTTATCATTTAACCATGCCCTAGCTCTTGATTGTCTCTCAAATCTTTGTGATTATTATATACCCAGATTTTTATTGGTAGGTCCCAGTTTTAAAGGGTATGCCAACACCTCTGACTTTCCTGAGGGAGGGGCATCAGTAATCAATTAATTTCAGGATGACTGAAAGCTAGACCCTAAGTCAGCAGCTTTTAAGGTGTGCAGATATACATGGTCCTGTGGGACTGCAATTGCAACACTGTTGGCCTCCAGTCAACGCAATCTGGAGTTATCCCCTTAGCAAAAGTTTCAAAGATTGTGTCTCTAAACATGTGTGTGGGCTCTTTTCTGGGAAGTACCAGCATGCTGTAGTGAGGCCAAGGGAAAAGGCAAAGATGGCATCCCCTAACGTACATTCACTAACACTTCTGTAGCCGCTAGCTTAGATGGTGGTAAACCTGAAGTCTGCCCTTCAGGTTGAAGCTCCAGGACAAGTAAAAAAGGGCTTTTTTTCACAGGAAGACTGGGGGGAGGGGTGTTTCAGTCTGTTATATGGTGCCCTACGGATGTTAGCCTGCCAAGATCTGTCTCTCCAAATGTTTCAAACCTGTAGGATTCAGGAGCACAGTCTTTCCAGACAACAGAGCCAGGTGCTCAAGGGGTGTCTCCTCTGTTTCCTCCACATGTCCAGCAGCTTTGGCAGGGTCTATGGGATTGGCAAGGGGAGGGAGCAATCTCCTGGTGGGCATTGGTTTGGGGAATGGGAGTGGTATGGGGAGTGAGGCATGCCCACTGATGCTAGCAGGTTATAAGGAGAGTGCAAAAATGGCATCGCCAGCTGCAGCATTAGTAAGGTAGAGGGAGAATGCAAAAGTGGCTCCCACCAGCACCTTTTTCCCCAGAGAGAATCACAACAGGCTCCTACCTCTCCAGCGGACACTTTAAGGTTAGCAAATAGTTCTCTTTCTGGGCACTTTTCAAACTGCTGCTTTTGCACTGGGTCCCAGGGTGAATGAGTGCATGCAAGCCCCTTACGCGTATAGTCATCATTTCCTACCACCATATGGTTCTTCTGTACATGAGCCCCATTGGTGTTCAAAGTCAGATGCTTTAGGCGCTGGTCTCTCTGGTGCTCCCAAGGGTTGAAGTGCTGGATGTGAGACACAAGCCCCTGGCTCCTCAGGAATAAACTACCTGCTGTGAGATCCCTTCTGATTGTGGACGACTGTGCTTGGGGATAGGGATTTTGGTGAGACCTCATCTCTGCCTCTTCTACCTGTCTCAATGTGGCCCTTTTATCCTTTGTTGAGGAGGGAGCGTTCAGCTGGTTTTCAGGTTTCTTTCAGAGGGAATTGAACTATCCAGAGCTATAGATTTCTGTGTCTATGGGAAGATGAGTTCAGGATTATCCTATGCCACCACCTTGAACCTCCTCTATATGCAACTTTTTAAAAAATATATTTCTATTGATTTCAAAGAGGAAGGGAGAGGGAGAGATAGAAACATCAACGATGGGAGAGAATCATTGACCGGCTGCCTCCTGCATGCCCCACACTGGGGATAGAGCCCGCAACCCGGGCATGTGCCCTGACTGGGAATTGAACCATGACTTCCTGGTTCATAGATCAATTCTCAACCACTGAGCCATGCTGGCAGGGCATCTATATGCAACTTTTAAGAATTACTTTTGAGCAGGCAACTTTCATGATTGCTATTCAGATAAAGACTTCTGACCCTTTTATGCTTCTGTTACTTCCAGAATATAAGAAGAGGCACCTTTGGTATTCCCCAACAAAAAATGTAAAACATTTCATACTTGTTCACCTTGGGAAAATGCTCTTAAAGGAAAGAATAGCCAGATAGCTTTTCAAAATGAATAGTGCTTTCTGGCTTGCACTTGACTCCAGGGATCGAATAAATGAATAAATCTTTATGTAAGTTTCTTGGTTTGCTTACAACTTTCTCCTAAGATTGAAGTGCTCTTTAAGCAAAGGATTTGTTGTATGTGTATGTGTGTGTGTACATTTCCCTCCAGAAAGCATATGTTAGTACGGCTATTAAGCAATTAGTTTCATGCATATAGATCGTTCATTTTGCACTAAACCATATGATGTGATTGGAATTTATAGAAAATCATCTTTCTTGCCAGGAATTGAGGCGAGTTAATTCTCTAGTTTGTAGAAGTGTGGTCTTACGGCTGCAATCTGTACCCTTAAAAAATTAAGAACCCAGTATTCTATACTAGTATACAATAGCATAGAAAGTCACATATATATATATATATAAAAGCCTAAGCAACCAAACAACCGGAACAACTGGTTGCTATGACAGATGTTCAACTCAGGAGCTGCCCCTGGTGGTCAGTGCACTGCCCCAAGTGGGAGCACCGCTCAGCTGAGACCTGTCCTGGTGGCCCACCAGCCCGGCAGCAGTCACTCACTCCCTCAGTAGTCCTGCAGATCCAAACTCTGGAGGATGGGCCAGGCATCGAAGGAACAGCGCTGCTGGCACAATCCCGACAGCGCTGGCAACCCCTGGAAGTCAGCCTCAGGCACTGTGGCTGCTTCTCTTCCCTAGATGCTCTATAAGGAAGAAAGGATAGAAAAGTGGCCACCAGGTGGCTCCCAACCAGTGCAAACTTCAGCAGGATGGATCCAGATCCTCGGCCAGCAAGGGTGTCCCACCACCTACCTGTAGGGCCAATTGTGTCCTGGCCCCACCCCACCCCACCCGACTCGGGTCCACACCTGTGCACAAACTCTTGCACTGGGCCTCTAGTAAAATATAAAAGTGTTGTCTTTAATAAGTATAGAAATTTGGAAAAAGAAAAAAAAATCAATGTAGAGTACCTGATTCATATTGCATACTCAGTAAATGTTAACTTACAATATGATAAAACCAGCAGGAGTTGATACTAGATTTTTCATATAAAATATATGCCGTGAAGTCTTATGTCTTTGTCAGATTTGGCTCTGAGCTTTCTAGCAGTCTATGCAAAAAGGGAAATGCAATCAGCAAAAGAATCTGTAATGCCAATGAAATAAAAACAGACTGGATGCTCAGGAGAAACCCAGCTGTTTCTAGGGGTGCAATAACTATTTCCAGAATGAAGGAATGATGATGGAATTTGAGAAAAATTTTCCCCATTTGCATTTTTAAGAGGTCACTTGGCTCTTCACCATCTTTACAACAAATAGCAGAGAGCTTCATGGGGCTATTTTTCAGATCAATGCCCAACAGTAGTTCAGGAAAGCTGCTTTTCTGGGGTGAAACAGCACCACTGCCTGATAATGTGCCTTAATTCAAAAGATATTCTGCAATACCTAGAAATCCTGAAGCAGAGGTAAATCAATCGCCTACACTTCAGGCATGCACACATTTTCCATCTGTAAAACAAGATTCATTGCCACCTTTTGAAGCTCTAGTTATACTTTACAAAAGGAGTGTGTTATCATCTTGTCTCATTTTTATAGCACTCATATCCCTAGCCACAACTATTAATCAGGTTTTTTTTTTCTTTTTGGGGGGTGTGTGGGACCAGAATGGAAATTAAACTAAATATCCATAGACTGTCTACTAAAAAATGTAAAATTCTACATGATCGACCTTTTGTAAATATTAAGCAAAACCAGTAAATCAAAATGATCAAATTAACATATTTTAGCAGGAGCATCCATATGAAAGGAAATGTTGACATTCTTTATGAAAGCTGCTTTTTCCCTTTACTGCTGCCATTTTTATTGAGGATTTCCCTGTTCAGCACTTAGTTCCAATTTTTTAAATGATCCATTTCAACACTAGACAGCAATATTCTTCTAGCCATATGAGTTTTTGGTTGCATTTTATTACATTAAACATTGCAGAGCTCTGCTGTGAATTACAGTGTTAACATCCCTACTATTTTAGAGGACTGTTCACAAGAATTATTATGACTGGGTCCAGGAATTCTTTGTTTGGGCCTTTGAAAAGTCCAATGCATTTTAATCCTCAGTAGTGACAAGGTTATGAGTTCACTGTATAATTCCAAAAAAAAAAAAAATTAAGTACAAAAGCAATGGGTAATTTATTAAAGAATCCCAAAGAGTTGTTTGATTTAAAGGAGCTACCCAGTTGAAGGTGATGACACTTTCAAGCAATCACCAAACTTACCTGAATATAGTGTCCAAGGATTTTGCTTATAACTTAATGTTGAGCTCAATATAGAATATTGAATAGAAATATAGAAACAATGCTATAAATTCAAGTTCATCCAATGGGTATTTAAATCCCAATGCTTTCTCCACCCTTAAGAACTTACTTGCTGGTGCTGTGGAAAAGAGATGGACACAGACAACGTGGCAAATCCCTTTCAACACATTGTCAAGTGCCTTATAAAGCAAGCTCAAGCATTTCAGAATCAAAGAATGCTTAATTTGTTACAAGCTTATTCTATAGATTAACTACCCAGAATTGGGAGGTTTTTGCTAATATCTTATTCTTAACCACTTGCAATGCCTTCTTCTTCCAGTGTAAGTACCTCACTACCCACCTCCTCCCCAAAAATGAATAGGGCAGATATAATACTTGTCAGCTAATGGATTTAAGAATTTTGCCCTGTTTATTAAGCTTAGAATCTCTACTGAGGGCTCTCATATCACTTAATGATTGATATTGATGCAAAAAAAATCACAAATTGACAAAGCTTTAGGGATTTTTCTCTATTTACTAGAAGAAGCAGAGTTTCTAACACCATGATCTATTTTCACTTGTGATAATTTTATTTTATGATCTGCTTAGCAGAGCACATTATTTGTTTTAAAAATATATTTTTATTGATTTCATTGAGGAAGGGAGAGGGAGAGAAAGATAAAAACATCAATGATGAGGAAGAATCATTGACCAGTTGCTTCATGCATGCTCCCCACTAAGAATGGAGCCTGCAACCCGGGCATGTGCCCCGACCGGAATCAAACCCTAACCTCTTGGTTCATAGGTCAATGCTCAACCACTGAGCCATGCCAACCAGACCAGAGCACATTATTCTTGTTAATATTTTGAGAATTATTTAAATTGTTTTACCTTAAATGTTATGTTTACATTTGGAGGCCTGTGTTTCTTTTTCCCATGGATCCCATTGTAAATGTGATTGAGAACCCAATTCAATTAAGTGAGAAATACCACATTTACCAATATTTACATTTTTTTTCTTGGTTTCCCAATCAAAATGACACAGAAAATATTTAACATCTACTATAGTACCCACCCTGGCTCAACAACCATCCCAGATTTTCAGATCCTTATGGCCTCTTCTTGGCTTTCTTGGAGCTAAATTTCCATTGAGACTGAAGTTCCCACAGCTACAGAAAGGGCAAAGGCCAGCCAGTCTGTGGGGATCTCTGTGGGAGCCACTGGCAGTGGCCAAGAGGCAAGGCTTTGAGAGATGACTGGCTCAGGCATCAACTAGAGTCAGAACAAGTTTCTGGAAACCTGGGCATTAATCCTTTAGTTGTTTACCACAGGCAACCTGAGTGAGAAGCCATTTTCTCCGGAGTACTTTTACCAACCTGTAGGAAATTTTTTAAATAGTTTAATAATCTGTACATCCTTACCTGTAAATACTGGCTGAGTATCAGACCTGCTCATAACATATCTAAAGAAACTGGATCTGTAGACTTAAGGTGGTGGGGATAAATGGACATTTTACCTTGCTATCTAAATGGTTCCTTCCTTTTCTTCCACACTTGAGTCAGACCTTCTACTGCTTTGAACCTGGGTTCAATGCCTATAAGACATCTTGATATCTGTTTACACCCAAATGTTTGACTTTTTTCATCTAAGACTCAGTTCCCTTTCCTGTAAAATGGTTATATTAATAGTTTTGTTATCAGTGGAAGTGGGGGATCCCTTTCCCCACTGGGTGCTGGGGATTGGGTCCTTACAATACCTCTAGAAAAATAACTTTTTTTCTTTATTGATTAAGGTATTACATATGTGTCCTCATTCCCCCATTGCCCCCCACCACCACCCCACTCTTGCCCTCACCACCTCCCCACCCCCGCCCGGTGTCTGAGACCATTGGTTAGGTTTATATGCATGTATACAAGTCCTTTGGTTGATCTCTTCCCCCTTACCTCTACCTTCTCTCTGAGGTTTGGTGATCTGATCAATGCTTCTCTGTTTCTGGATCTGTTTTTTTCATCAGTTCATATTGTTCATTATATTCTACAAGTGAGTGAGATCATGTGATATTTATCTTTCTCTGACTGACTTATTTTGCTTAGCATAATGCTCTTCAGTTCCATCCATGTTGCTGCAAGTGGTAAGAATTCCTTCTTTTTTATAGCAGCATAGTATCCCATTATGTAGATGTACCACAGTTTTTTAATGACTCATCTGCTGATGGGCACTTAGGCTGTTTCCAAATCTTAGATATGGTGAATTGTACTGCTATGAACATAGGGATGCATATATCCTTTCTGATTGGAGTTTCTAGTTTCTTGGGATATATTCCTAGAAGTGGGGATCATTGGGTCAAATGGGAGTTCCATTTTTATTTTTTTGAGGAAACGCCATACTGTTCTCCACCGTGGCTGCACCAGTCTGCATTCCCACCAGCAGTGCATGAGGGTTCTTTTTTCTCCACATCCTCTTCAGCACTTGTTGTTTATTGAGTTATTGATGATAGCTATTCTGACAGGTATGAGATGGTACCGCATTGTCGTTTTGATTTGCATCTCTCGGATGATTAGTGACTTTGAGCAAGTTTTCATTTGTCTCTTGGCCGTCCTTCTGTCTTCTTTTAAAAAATATCTATTTAGGTCCATTGCTTATTTTTTTATTGGGTTTTTTACCTTCCTTTTGTTAAATAGTATGAGTTCCCTGTAAATGTTGGAGATCAAACCCTTATCGGTGATAACATGGTAAATATGTTCTCCCTTATAGTGGGCTTTCTTGTTGTTTTGTTGATGATTTGCTGTATAGAAGCTTTATATTTTGATATAGTCCCATTTGTTTATTTTCTCTTTAGTTTCCATTGACCTAGAAAAATAACTTTTTGAGACTCGTGTGGGAGGATGAGTGATTTTTATTTGTGTGGAATTACATCCCTCGGGTTGTAATTTCCCCTAATCCAGTCCTGGAAGATGGGCAGCAGGGGATTCAGTAGAGCTAAAAGTAAAGCCAGCATCCAGAGTAACCATTCCATGGTGGAGCTGGGTCCAGTTTAGCAGTAGGCTAGTTGCAGTCTATTAGTCCACTGTGTGGGGGGCCCACATGGCTGTGGGCCACATGGGCGAATGCAGGAGGGTGCGAGGCCCTGCAAGCCAGGAGTGAAGTGTGAACAAGCAAGAGAGCAAACTGAGGTAGCGAACAAACTCCTGTGCTTTCAGTGGCCATGCCTATTCTGGTCAATGGCCTGTTCCCAGGTATGACTGACAGACAAGTGCCTTGCCTATTTCACCAGACTTTACTGGGCATGCTGGTAATATTTGCCCTTCCCTTTGCTCCTTCCCAGTTATTCATAGCTGGATTAGATTACAGCAGTATCTGATTAACATACTGTTGCTGTGACATTTAAATAAAACAATACAAGGGCAACCCTTAGTGCAGTACCTGGAATACAGGTGTTGCTAGATATTATCAATACTTTTCATGGGATCTGCAATTAATAGATTTTATAATCCTATATCAAGGTACATAGCTAATTGGTACATTTCACTTCATGAACACATGCTATGTATTGTGTTAGAACAAAAAGATGACCAGAAAAATAGGTTATTATTGGGTATAGAGGTTTCAGCTTTCATACACTACAGGGCTGTTGTGCACTCACAACCTGAAGTCTAAGGTTTCAGGGGCTGATGGCAGCCTCTGGCTTCTGGGCTTTTAGCCCTAATGAGGAAGAGGTATTCTCTCTCTAGAAAGAGGGAGATCCTTTGTCAAGTTTCAGGTCTCCCTGTACTCATATATTTATTATCTTTTCCTTTGACTTTTATTCAAAACTGGGAAATAGAGCGTATCTTAAAAGCACCAATGTCAGGAAACCCCAGGCTCTTTCATTTCCGGCAACATGAATAAGAACTGTCATAAAAGATATGGAACCTCAGGAGGAAATAAATAAAAATGAATCCTAGAGGGCAGCATAAAAAAGTGTGTAGAAAAACTGTTAACAAGTAAATGAGCATTTTTAACAAGGTTTTCTTGTCATCCTCTTTGACTGGTATCATCATCTTCATTTGAACCACGTCACGTTAGGTGCTCTGAGCAAAAGTCAATTATACGCTAGCCACCTGATGAAGATGAAACGTCAAAATAAGAGTTTGAAGGAAATGCTGCGGCACCTCGTGGCTGGGAGCTTCTTTGAACCATATCTGTTTGTTTCCTGTCCCCCCGTGGTGGTGTACCATTTTCACAGTACGCGTTTTCTGTATTCTCACTTTTCATCTTGAAAGACCTGTTCACCAGTGGGTGCCTTTGTCACAGTCACACATCGGATTAGCATTGACTAATTACTTAACCTTTCTGGATGAAGAAAGTATGTGTGGGTTGGGCGGGGGAGGACGCACGGGGGTCTCATTTAAAACACCTTTCTCCTGTTCTTTCCATGCAGCTATCTTCATTTCTGACAATGAACAACTGCCATGGCCGTCTAGATAAATAAAAGCCAAAAATAAAAGGGAAAGAAAAACTGAAGCTAGTTCTATATATGGAAAACTATTATTTTTTAATATTTTTATTGATTTCAGAAAGGAAAGGAAAGGAAAGGGAGAGAGAAATAGAAACATGAGAGATCAATGATGATTGATCAGCTGCCTCCTGCACAGCCCACACTGGGGATTGAGTCCACAACCCTGCCACATGCCCTGACCGGGAATCGAACCGTGACCTCCTTTTTCATAAGTCAACACTCAACCATTGAGCCATGTTGGCCAGGCGATATACGGAAAATTATTAAAAAATAATTGCAGGGGTTAAAAAGAATCCAAATGTTGTTAATTCATCTTAGATTTTCATGTCTATCAATATTATTTTCTTTGTTAAATAAAATACCCGTTTTGTTTTTGTTTTTGTTTTTGCAAAGTTGGGATCATTTAGCAAAGTCAGATTTAGTGAGTGTCCCAATTTCTCTTTCTTTACATTGTTCTTAGTAAGGGCAGGGGTCCGAAAACTTTTTTAAATTTTAGTGATACTATTTCATCTAAATCTTTTACTATTCAAATCTTAATCATGATATTATACATTTATTTCTCAACAAATATATTTGTCCTAGTTATAATCATTTTGAGATGGAAGCTAAGAATTTAGTGTTATAAATGTGTGAAGCATTCTCTTTGATCTATTAGAACTTTTAATATAATATAGCACATATGTTCTTTTTAGTTACAGCATTAACTTACTAGTATATCTCTGTCTCTTCCCCTCACCTTTCAAGATTGGCAGTTTCTGGAAAGCAGCAACCTTGCCCATTTCATGATCATTCTTTATCATTGCATAGGTTCTTGGCATGGTGTCTAGAAAATAGTGGGTGCTCAATAAATGCCCTTTAAATAAATGAATGATATTGATGTTACAGATACATACAAATTGTGCAGGGTTGCTATAAAAGTTCAAAATCAATGGTCTTATAAAATAATGGCAATTCATTATCTGTTTGTTAGTATGCATAAAGAAGTAAATAACCCTATGTACAACCCTATAAAGATCAATACTTAAGCTTAATCCTAAACTGGTTATATGCCTCCATCCTATGTAGTAAGAAGGATGTGGTCGCTGAAGGCCTTTCCCAAAGCTTAGAATAGAACACAGTTGTTCACACATGTGGGGAAGTAGCAGTTAAACTGGACAGTAATTTTCACTGGGGAAAAACAGAGCTATTCTGCTTCCAAATGGGATTGCTACCTACTGAGAGGCAAGTCATGATCAAGGGATAGGATAGAATGAAGAGGGAACCAATATTTGTGATCTCTACTTTGTATCAGCCATTGTGCTGGAAGCTTTACATGTTACTTACTGCAGTTCTCACAGCACTAGAAGTTAGGAGTATCATTCCCTTTTATGAATGAGAAAACAGATTCCTCATGGCTATCAAGTAGGTGTCCTGCAATTTCAAATGGGGTTGTACAATTCAAAATCCATTCTTTTGCACCATAGCAGAGAACATGGTGTGTTTCACCTTGCCTTAAATCTTTTCTAGAATAATGCAGAACATAAATCAATTATACAAATTATTCCCACCAGCTTTATCAGAAGTCATATCCACCTCAGCAGTGGAGAGAATGAGTGAAAGAGCACTATGGAGACTTGAACTTGGATCTATATCCCCGTTCTGCCTGTTACAGATCTGAGCAAGTTCCTTAACCATGCTGATCTTTAATTACATCGTTAATGAAATACAGATGTTCACAGAACTTCCAGATGACAAGTACAATGCCTGAAGCAGACTGGCCTTCAAAAATGGTGGATGCTTGAATCACCATTTAAGTACAATGGTACTTCATCCTTTTCCCTGGGGATGCTCCTTAAAGAAGGACTTGGCCATTAGAGCAGAACAGAAAGAGAAAATGACTGTCTCCAAGGAGGCTTACTTGATTTTATGACAAAGGGTATGGGTCAGCTTGATGTAAAGTGCTATTGACAGGTAGTGATATAGGACCCATTATACTGAATTTATATTTTGCTTATTACTTGCTTCATCAAAAAGTGATTGATGATACATTTTGAAATTCATCATCATTTCAAACAATTTTTGAGAAAAAGACTACAAAGGTACCTTCAAGAAATTTTCAACTATAGTATACTGTAAATTATAATAATACCATAATAAATGCAATGGAGAAGTCAAAACAGGGAGATATATTTCCAGGTTTAGAAGATAATTCCAGATTTGGAGGCTTTCTGGGTCTGAAGTTATGGAATGGACTCTCAAAGCTAAAGAAATGTGAGAAAAATGAAGAAAGGGACATAAAGACAAATATATTTGTGATAAAAAAATAATAATAACGTTAGAAAAACTAAAGTGTACCATGTACTAAAGCTAGTGACAATGCTAAAATATTTAATGATGACAAGTCTTTTAAATGCAACTTTTAGAGTAAGAATTCAAGCAAAGAAGTAATCATCTCACTCTTGGGAAGCATACTGTAGTTAAAAGTTGAAAGAAAAGAGCATCATCATTCACTTCCTGTTTCATTTGTATTCTACAGCCTTGAGGATGACTTTCAAATTGCAAAGGCAGAACAATAATATTAATAACAATCGTGCTTTGTAATTGACACCAGGCTTTTATTGCATCTTCAAATCCCAGAGCAATAGTTCTCCTGAAAACTGAGTGGACAGAAACCATGAATTCTAACTGGAGAAAAGTAGGACTGTGCCCTTGCCACTCCCTACTTTTGAGCTTCTAATGAAATTACTCTGTATGACTACTCCTTAAATCATGAGATATAATAATTCAAAAATCATAATAAAAGAAATAGACCCAACAAGCAGCTAGACAACTCAAGTAATTATTGCCCCCCGCCTCCAGTAAAAAAGAAGTGAGGTATAAATACTAAATATTAATGAAATTTAAACCATTGCATCTGGCAGCTATTCCACAACTCATAAATGGATACCACTAAACAATTCTGTCCAGTTCATGTTTAGCTGTTATATCAATGAATCATTCAGCTACTGGTGGTGTGTGTGCAATTCAACCTGGGTAAGTCATTCAGAATGGACTCCTACTCAAAATTAGAGCATAATTAAACAGTGTTCTGTTGCGAGAAGAGCACAGATTTTAGACAGACCTAGGTTTCTATGCAGGCTCTCCAAATTATTAGCTGTGTAATTATAAAATGAGGACCATAATAACCATTTATCAGTTGTCATGGTAATTTAATACAAGTATATATTAGGGGAAATTGATATTTATTGCGCACCTACCATGAGTCAGGTAGCCTGCTATTTAATCTTCCAGGCAACTTAATGAGGCTCTTCATATTATAGAGTCAGGCTTTGAACCCAAGTCTTAGTCCAAACTGCATATGTCTACACTGTGTAATAAGATGCTTATAATGGTACCCAGCAAAGAGCAAGCCCTCAAGAAATACTGAACTAAATGAACAGTTGGATTGTAGTGGAAGTGAGTGAATCATCAAACTCATTCTTTACTTGTTAGGCCAAAATAATCTTTTATGCATTATAAGTGAAAATTTCAGATATCTCAACTAATAATTTATGCACAGGACCTAATATAGTTAAGCTATTGATTAAAACAGTTGTTTATATCAGGAAATAATTAAGAAATGAACTACACATGGCCTAAAACATTTAAATTTAAACAGATCTTTTGGTGTAAGACCTAAACCTTTTCTTGGCATATTCTGCCTGACTTGGATATTACCTGTCTTGCATAAACCTACTCAGAATGCATTATGTACAATTTCTTTTTTTTTCTGTAAAATGGAACAAGAATTTAAAGACACTTATGAAATCAGCCAAGTGCAGAATATTTCTAGATTTTAACACTTTTTTCAATCTTTACACCTAAATTAAAAGCATTTTTTTTGTGCTATATTAAAAAACAAAAACAAACATGAACCCTAGCCAATGGAGCTCAATTCCCTGTCAGGGCACATACTAGGTGGTACATTCGATCCCCAGTTGGGGCACATGCAGGAGGCAACCAATCAATATTTCTTTCACACACTGATGTTTCTCTCCCTTCTTCCCTCTCTCTAAAAACAAACAACAACATGAGATCTACCCTCTTACCCTTACCAAATGCGTAAGTGAACGTTACAATATTGTTAAATATAAGCACAATGTTGTACATCAGATCTTTAGGACTTTTCTATCTTGCATGGCACTGAAGCTTAATACCCACTGAACAGCAACTTCTTCCTTCCCCCAACCCCTGGGAAAAACTATTTTACCTTCTGTTTCAATTAATGTGACTACTTGAGATACTTCATATAAGTGAATCATGTAGTGTTTGACTGGCTTATTTCACTTAGTTAGCATGATGTCCTCAAAGTTTAACCATATTGTAGCATATGACAGAATTTCCTTATTTTCTATAGCTGAATAATATTTCATATTAATAATAAAATATTATTTCATAATAATTTTCTATGGCTGAATATAACAATACCTTGTCTTCTTTATCCATTAATCCCAATGGATACAAGTTGTTCTCACTTCTTGGCTATGGTGAATAATAGTTCAATGAACATGAAAATATGGGTATCTCTTTGAACTCCTGTTCAATTCTTTGGGATAAATACCCAAGATTGGGATTTCTGGATTATATAATATTTCTATTTTTAATGTTTGAGTAACTTCCATCAGTTTTTCATAGTAGCTGTACCATTCTACATTCCCACCAAGAGTGAAAAAAGGTTCCAATTTCTCTATTTTCTCACCAACACTAACAGCATGTTTTTAATAACAGCTCATTTTTGTAAAGCCTACCCAAAATATTCAACTTAAATTTTCTAGCAACAGCTCTATTTTGTTTCACACTCATATTCCATAGGAATATGTGATACTTAGATAGAAGTACATAATAACAGTTGCAACCAGCGTATTCAAGTTAGGAATAAAGACAACTAATTATAAATGCACAATTCAATCAGTAGGAGCAGAGTGGTGGGAATTCTGCAAAGCTGGCAGCCAAAATCATTCCTCCTGCCATGGGTATCAGTGAATCCTATATAATAAATGCCTAATATGCTAAGTGTCTGGTTGTCCAGTTGGCCGTTCAACCAATCAAAGCATAACATGCTAATGATATGCTAAGGCCACTCAACTGCTCACTATGATGTGCACTGATCACCAGGGACAGACACTCTGACCCATAGGTTAGCTTGCTGCTGGGGTCCGGCCAATTGGGACTGAGCAAGACAGGCTGGACACACCCTGGAGCCTTCCTGCAGTCCCTCCCCAGTTGGCCAACATTCCACGTCCCTCCCTGGGCCCGATTGTGCACCAGTGGGGTCCCTCATGCCTGGTCTGTGCCCTCTTACAATCTGGGACCCCTCAGGGGATATTGGAGAGCCGGTTTCAGCCTGACGGTGGAATGACCGGTCGCTATGACATGCACTGACCACCAGGAGATAGACGCCCAAAGCAGGATCTGCCCCCTGGTGGTCAGTGTGCTCCCACAGGGGGAGCGCCACTCAGCCAGAAGCTGGGCTCATGGCTGGGGAGCACAGCAGTGGTGGCAGGAGCCTTTCCCGCCTCCGAGGCAGCACTAAGGATGTCTGACGGCTGGAGACCGGGCCTAAGCCATCAGTCAGACATCCCCCAAGGGCTCCTGGACTGTGAAAGACTGCAAGCCGGACTGAGGGACCCTCTCCTGCCCCGCTGAGTGTGCAAATTTTGTGCACCAGGCCTCTCGTGTGTTTATAAAGAGAGTGGAAAGGGCTACCTATGTGGAAATGAGGGAAGAGGGCACCTGTGCCTTGAAATGAAAGAGTTGCATGAATTGGTTTCTGAGGTTCCTTCAAGATCAAAATAAGCTTTTGTGGTGGACTAGAAAACCATAGATCTCTACTAGAAATTCAAAGCCATCATCAGGGTAATACATCTAATAATCCCTTGATGGTTTTAATTGAGTGTGAAATTTTCCCACCCTCCCCAGATTTTCTTTGGAGATGTAAAGGAATTGGTACAGGCTTTTTCTAGTTTAAGAGTTTAAAGCAGATGCTTTTCAAATGCATTGTGAATGGGGTTTATGGCATCCAGAGATGTGGATTCAGATGCTAAGTCTGCTTCTGAGTAGTGAGCAAGGCAGACTTTTCTGGAACTCTATTTCTCTTTTATAAAATTAGAAGATTGCGTAAGTGATGACTATGGCTTTGTCCAACACTACATTTTTATAATTTCTATGACTTTTAAAACTTTCTGCACTCAGGATTTTTTCATGTAAAAAATAACATGTTTTTGGTAGCAGCTACCACCTAAAAGGTTCATCACTATTTAAACTCTACCTTCTAGGACCTAAATAGTAATCAGACTGAAGTTTTTCCATTAAAGAAAGACTGGAGGGAGGGGGCTGGATGAAAGGGGTCAAAGCGGGGGGAGGGGAACATCTGTAATACTTTCAACAATCAAGATAATTTGTGTTTTTTTTTTAAAGAACAACTCTTTTGTAGCTACATACCAGGCTGCTTTGTCACCTGATGTCATAGTCATCCACACACAGTGCGTTCCAGATTGCTCTAGGCTCTTCCTCAGTAGTAATTTAAAGCATTTCTTTGTCCTCCTTTGAAACCATCATACTCTAGCTCATTGAATATCCTGCTCATCCTCATACATGACCAGTCAGCAGATGAGCATCCCTTCCATCCTGATGGTCTAGTAGGTTTCAGGAACTTTGCAGTTATTACTTGTTTCTTGTCACTTGATTTTCAGTTGGGATGACAGGTAGTCCAGGTGAAATTATTCCAAAAGGTAAGAATGTCAGAAGTTGTCCATGTTGTATATATCATGTTTTGTATATTTGTTGAGTATTAGAAAGCACTACTTTTTTAGTCATTTGTTATAGATTGGGTTTTTCTGCCACATTAAACCTATATTTTCTGTCATTTTTTTCTGCATAGTATTTTTTCTTCCAATTCAACTCTGTTACTCTTAGTCAATTTCTATAAACCTAAAAGCAAAATTCCCTGGACGTTTCAGTTGTATAGTTCAGTGGAGAACCTTAAACTGCTCACAGGATCTATGCTGGTGATTGCTAACAGAGCTCAGTTGTTTTCAGAGCTATTAAAACTGAACACCAAAGTACTGATATCACCAAGTGACCCACTGTCTGTGTGCACTTTAGGGACACTCAAGTCCTAGGTGACTGTGACCATGACTTAAAGTGCTCCCTACAACCTATTGAGTTGAAGAGTTAACTTAGGTTTCCAAAGGCATATTCTAATTTATATAAACTCTTAGAACCTAGCTGTAGCTAAAGATGCATAAAAATGTTTGTGTTAAAAGAGACATGTCAGGAAACTCAACTTTCCCTCTTTTCCCATGGAAAATGGGTCAAGCAATTCAGAGCAATTAATTAACCTTAGTATATAGGTGACTTTCTTTTTAAGTCAACTTTTCATGCTAGGTATAATGATTCTCTTGACTTGCCATTTGTATTTTCATGAAATGGGGAAGTTTAACTCTTGCTTGTGGGTTTGAACATGTTCCAGGCTTTGATACCAAACCTATTACTTTTCAGTGGAAGTATTATGAGTTTATTGAGTAGCCTAGACTCAGAATATGGGTTCCCACTCTCCCAGTTATTGCACTTCTAACTTTCTTT
Organism: Corynorhinus townsendii; assembly: GCA_026230045.1. Taxonomy (NCBI): domain Eukaryota; kingdom Metazoa; phylum Chordata; class Mammalia; order Chiroptera; family Vespertilionidae; genus Corynorhinus; species Corynorhinus townsendii. The sequence continues at coordinate 162,515,815 of JAPDVU010000001.1, read as the reverse complement.
TTCTTTCTTTGAAAGATTTAGAATAGCTTGGCTGTCATTCATGTAAAAACATGCTATCGATACCGTTGTAATCATCTGGTTATTATTTCATAGGAAAGGCGTAAAGGGAAGACTAGACAACATAGGCATGTCATTTGTACAGCTTTGCTATCTAACACTCTCCAAGTCTTTTTCCTGCAGACCAATGTGGTAAGAGACTGGACAATGGATAAATGCCCAGTAAAGTCTGAGTGACATGAGGAGGTGCTTACCTGACTATCAGTCACACTGGGAACAGGTAATTGGCCAGAGTAGACATGGCTACTAACCTGAATACATAAACTCATAGACAAAGGAGCATGCTCTCTTGGTTTTTATTCACTTGGCTCTTGGCCTTTGGCCCTCTAGCCCACTTGGGACTCTTGTGGCAGGGGGTGTGCTTCCCTGCACCTACGTGGCCCATGGCCTTGTGGGCTTCACTCAGTGGACTCATTAGTCCACTATAACCACCCCGAATGCTGAACTGGACCTGGCTGCAACACAGAACAGAAGCTCTAGACACTGGGTCTGCTTTTGGCTCTGCTGAACCCACAGCTGCCCCTCTTTCAGGACTGGCTTAAGGGAAGTTAATATTTTTTAAAGATAAAGTGACTTTATAATCTATAATTATTTTCTTATCAATTACATTTTATGATTAGCTGGTGCTTGGTGCTTAACTTTACATTTTAGCTCTGCAGGGTCCTTTTAGACATTATTATTGCAAAGAAAAATCAAAAATCAAAGTGAATTCTTAGTATTATACTTGAAGCAATAGAGGTGCAATTGCTGAAACAGCAGCCAAGCATTGTGCTATAGAACTAACTCACAGCTTGGTGCCCAGTGCCTGCTGAGAAGGAAATGTAGGGGAACTGGCAGAGTTTTACTACATCTGCTCCCTGCTGCTAATGAGCTTTAACCTGTTTCATTCTTATTATGCTTACTGTTTAGACACTTTGCTTGCAAAATTAATTCTTTAGCTGGGAGAACACATGAAAGAGGATATGATTTGTAAAGTAGGGCTGTTTAAAAATTAAAAGGTATCAGCAAGGGAGATTAAAGGCTATAATGAGTGATATGGTTACTTAATATCCATTCAGGGGCAGCAGCTCAGGTGGTAAAGAGGGGACTGTTTCTCCCTTTCAGCTCTTTCTGCAGTGTGGGCTACAGCTGCAGGCAGCGGCGTCTTTGTTTGGCATTGCGCATCTACACCAATATACTTTATATCTATCTAAGAGTATAACTGTACTTTTTGCTTTGAAAGCTTCATTGCTCTTTTTAAAAAGTGCCAATATTTTAGTGATGTGTAGGCTTTGATAACTATCAGGTTTCAGTGACAGTATTTTATTATAGCCAAGAACTAATGAACTACATATACCCAACTGCTATAACCTACTGGTATATCTGATCACAGGAAACAATAGGAACTTAAGGATAAATAGGTCCCGAGATTACCCTTTTATTTATTGATTGATTTTTAGAAAGACAGGAAGGGAGAAGGGAAAAGAAAGAGAAACATTAATGTGAGAGCAGAATATTGGGTGCCTGCCTCCTGTACACCCCATACCGGGAGTGGAGCCCGCAACCTGGCCAACGTATCTGGGCCCAGAATCCAACCAGCAATCTTTCTGTGCACAGAGTGACACTCAACCAACTGAGCGACACCAGCCAGGGCAATATTATTCATAATGAAACAGTAGTAATGTCACTTGGATAGCTATAGACTCTTACTCGTTAAATAATTTCAATACATTCTTTTTGGTACCAATGTAATCATCTAGTTATTAACAGGAAAATGGAAAAGGGGAGACCAAAAGATATAGGCATGCCAATTACACAGCTTTGTCAAAAAGCTGCATTTAGCACTTTCCGAGGCTCTTCCCCACTGAACGATGGGGGAAGGGACTGGACAAAGGCGGTTTAGATGCACGCCCAGTAAGGTCTTAATGATGTGGGAGTCTAATTGCCTATCAATCACACCTGGAAACTGGCACTTGGCCAGGATGGGCGTGCCCACTGCAACCTCAAAAAACCTAAATATTTAAACTTCCAAACAAAGGAAGTTCAGTCTCTCTTGGCTCTCTTGACTCTGGGGCACCTGACTCTTGTGACCCCTGCTACAGGGGACTACACTCCACTGTGCCCACAAGGTGCATGCCATGTTGATCTCCACACATGGACTAAGGGGCTTTAATCTGGCCTGAATGCTAACCACCCCAGGCTGCAACATGGAAAAGAAACTGGACACTGGCCCTGCTTCTGACTCTGCTGAACTCCCAGCTGCACCTCTCCTAGGACTGGCTTGGGGGAAATGGGACATTACAACCTGAGGAATGTAACTCCATGTCAATCAAATCTTCTACTACCTTTCATTCTCCCATGGGGGCTTCTGAAAATGCTTATTTCAGCAGCACCCCCAAAACCCCACAACACTAGAGGGTCCCCACTCATGTACCCCGCCGGCAGCACTTTGATCTTTGCCTTAACTTTCTCAGATAATCATGGTAGGTGCCAACTGTTTTCTAGATGTAAATATGGAAGCTTGTAGATGTGTGCCATTTATCATAACTGGAGGAAAAGTGTCAGGGGGTCAATATAAATCAATGCACATCCTGATGACTGGGAGTAGGATGATCATCATTGAATTTGCAGTTATCCTCACCATTCCCATCATGGTCTTTGTCAATAATAATAATCTCCCAAGCTATTCTACTTCTTGAATAGAAGCCAAATGTATTAGCTTTTAGCCAAAAATAATGTATGATTTTTGGCAATTATAAGGTTTGAAACATATTGCAAAGAAAAACAGCAGGTTACTCTGCTACGGCATTTCTTAAACTTTTTACTCTTGAAAGTAAGAAAAAATATTTTACAGATGTCCAGTTTTGGCCTGCATTATTTTTATTATAATGTTAATTATAACATAATGTTTATTATAATGTTTTGTACATGTAAAACTCTAAAACTGGCTATGAACTTCTTTACCTATTGCTTTTATCAACTATACAACCAAAACAAATGTAAAGGGTAAATAAAACCTACAAAACCAAATTCAATTACAATTGAAAGCATCACTTCATTGTGACACATCCTATAATTAATTTTAGTCACAAATATATACATCCTTACTTAGAAAACAATTTATCCTAATACTAATTAATAAAAAATCATTAAACAAAAATATTGTATTATAAATTTATTTCTATACACTGCTAATGAATTACTGCAAATTAATACCTAACAAGTAAGACTTATGTGCTGTACCTCCCAACCAAATAAGTGCTGATTCGTATGATAACTTCTTTTCTGCTGTGTAGCTATCCTGAAATATGACATGTAAGGATTCATTGCTCCCACTATTTCTCTCTGTGTGAACCATTGTAAAACCTTCTTTTGAACAGAATGTCATAACGTCATTTGGCCTGTACATGGCACACGGACATTATTTATGTATTTATCTAAGTTCTTTACCTGTTAGTATAAGGCAGAGTACTATATTAACCCGCTGCAAAATAATTTCTTAATGTCAAATCACAATTTCAAATTATTAAGTACACTAGGAAACTCAAGTTTTATGTTATTAAGGTATTTTTGGTGGTGAATTTTTACTATGGAGTGGACTTTTGTCTTTATAACTGGCTGAAGACTCCCTCCGAGGGAAGTAAGGTGTAACACAAGAAGAATGACTGCAATGTGAAGTGCCCATGTTTGCATAAGCTGGTGCCAAATGAACACTTTAACCAAAAGGTGCTTTAAAAGTTCCCTGGTATCAACACAAATGTAAACATGGTCAGAAACACATGTGGCAGGACCCAAAGAGAAGGTAATCATAGACAAATCTAAAGATGCTCCTCCTCATCCTATATAATAAAAGCCTAATATGCTAAGTGTGCAGTCGTCTGGTTGTCCATTCAACCAATCAAAGCGTAATATGCTAATGATGTGCACTGACCACCAGGGGGCAGCCAATTGACCAGTTCCTATGCCATCCACTGACCACCAGGGGACAGATGCCCCAACCGATAGGTTAGCTTGCTGCTGGGGTCCAGCCGATTGGGACTGAGCAAGACAGGCCAGACACACCCTGGGTTCCTCCCCAACTGGACAACCTCCCGCGTCCCTCCTCAGCCCTGATAGTGCAGCAGTGGGGTCCCTTGGCCTGGCCTGCACCCTCTCACAATTTGGGACCCCTCGGGGGATGTCAGAAAGCCGGTTTCAGCCCAACTGCGGAATGACCAGTCACTATGATGCACACTGAACACCAGGGGGCAGACGCTCAATGCAGGAGCTGCCCCCTGGTGGTCAGTGGACTCCCACAAGGGGAGTGCTGCTCAGCCAGAAGCCAGGCTCACAGCTGGCAAGCACAGCAGTGGAGGCAGGAGTCCCTCCCGCCTCTGCTGCAGTGTTAGGATGTCTGGGGAGCAGGCCTAAGCCATCAGTCAGACATCCCCCGAGCACTCCAGGACTGCAAGAGAGTGCAGGCTGGGCTGAGGGACCCCCCCGAAGAACACGAATTTCGTGCACCGGGACTCTAGTGGTCTCATAATGACACTGAGATCGGAATTAACATTATGCCCATTTACAAATTAGGAAACTGAGTTAAATGACTGCCCTCAGATCACAAGCCAGTGAGTGGTGAGCCAGGATTCAAGCCCTGGTATTCTGGTTAGTATCAGGGTTCTTAACCATTGCAAGTGACAATTAGAATAGTAATGACAGAATACAACTGCATTCCTTAGTCACTTAAATGGACATGCTTATTTTCTATGTTCCCTTTTTAATGGAACATATACAAGAATGGGATTTTTAAAATTATTTTCTATGATTACTTCAACTAATATACAAATTTTTTACTACAAGATTTAAAAGAATAAGAACCATCTTTTTTTATTCCAGAAAATAAGGTAGATAAATGTATTATTTGACTAATCAGACATTATAGAACTCATTGGTCAAAAATATGTGTGTGTGTGTGTATATATATTCCAAAACCAAGTGTCTTATTTCAAAGGACAACCAAAAACTGAAAGGAAGTTCTTCAGTCTCTTACATTCATTGTAAAATAGAGTAATTTTAGAATATCCTTTGAAGTCTTGATCAAACCTACCCTTTCTTTTCTTTTAACATTTTTAATTATTAAAATTACCACTTTAAAAATTCACTTATTTATTGACTTATTCACTTGACAACAATTTTTTAATAGCATTCTTTCTTATTATAATAGTAATACATATTTATTGCAGGTTAACTTACTAAAATACAAAAAGGTCATGAAAGTCTCCTTCTCTCTATATCCAAGGCTAGTGACTTGAATATTTCTAGCACATTTTCTTTCAAGAAGATATCCCAGATGTGGTTGGGCCTGAAGCCACCAAAATTCTGCCACCCAGTGTATCTGAGTCATCTAGGGAGACAGTCCTGACAGGTGTGCTCTCCTCTTCCTCAACTACTACCTGCACCCATTCTCACTTCTGAAATCTAACACCCCGTTCCCCCCCCCCTTTTCTCCTTTGTTTAAGGTCAATGGGGGGAAAAAAGAGGCATATGTACTACTATTTGTAATATTTTAAACAATAAAATAAAATTTAAAAAATAAATAAATAAAATGTCTTGTATGTCCAATGTTGCCTCAATGTCTTTGGAATTTTCATGGATTTATCATGTTTATGTGAGTTCCTCATACGATGCATTAAACTCTGATTTTCTGTTGATCTATCTCTATTAATTTGGTTATTAGCCCAGCCAGAAGCACTTAGAAGGTGAAAAGAAAAGTATTAATATTTTAAACCCCCAGAGGCCCCTCAGGCAGCCTTACTTCTTACTCTTTAGCAGGAGTCAGCACTTGGTCACCTCCCCTCAAAGCAAATCTACCTTTACAAAGTGTAAGAAAAAAATAAAGATTTTGAAGTTTCCCAATTAAAGATTTGCTTTTTAATTAGATGGTAGGCCCCTGCTACTTTCTCTAAAGAGTTTATTTACATTTCCACTCAATGATATGTTTGAGAAGCTGCTGGCTGACCCTGGCACTAAATTACATAGATAGATAGATGATAGATAGATAGATAGATAGATAGATAGATAGATAGATAGATAGATAGATAGATGATAGATAGATAGATGACAGATAGACAGATAGATGATAGATAGATATAGATAGATATATAGATATAGATATATCTCACAAAAACTTTCTATTAAAATTCTTAAAGCCAACTAAAAATTTCCACATACAACGTTTATCAGCATACAGATCTGTGGGTAAATAAATTAATTTCATTTAACCTCAAGAATTATGGGTGGTTTTTTTTTCTTTTTTAAGAAGAAAGGTAATTACTTCTTATTTATGGATTGAAAGTTATTTTAATTTGGTCTTGAAGAGGAAACTATTGTTTTGTTCATATAAATGTTATATAGCAAAACTACGATTTTAAAATTTGGTTACAAATGTACATCTGCTAAACCCATGACTTTGAAGTTTCAGCAGAAATGTACTTAACACTTCCTTTCTCCTTAAGTCTGGCTGCAGTAAACATTTACAGGCCATTTTAGGGATTACCAGAATGCAAGGTATATGAGGAGGGGTGGACAGAAATGCATGAACCTTCTGGTAAAGACTAAAGGACAGTTACTTCCAAAATCAGTAGAACAGTAACATAAATTGGCAAATATAAATACATTTATCCTATGGCTATAACTGTAAGTCAGACAGTCCTCATTACCAACATTTTTAGGCAGCATCATGCATCATATGTTGCAATCTCTAATCGTAGGTCTTACAAATATAGAGGGACAATAGACACACTTTCACATGTCACCTGAAAAACTGATGTTCTGCATTTGGTAATTAAAATAGACTATTTTGCGCAATTAAGGTTGTTAAATAATCTAAATAACAATACACTCCTTAAAAGACCTTAAACTTATTGAATGATGGTGATAAAGAACTCTTGAAAGGTTAGGGAAAAGATAGTCCATGGCAAAGACAGGCCTCAGCAGGCATTCAGCAAGTTCAAGAAACTGATTTAACAACCTCGGACAAAGACAGCATGTCTGAAAGTTTGTCTCAATGTTCACCTTGACCTAGGAGAGTTTTGCTGAGACTTATTTTCTCAACAGTACCCTAGCACCTAGGGCCAGCAAAATGGCCTTTGAGCTTGAATGAGCAAGGTATTTCTTTTCCTTTAGTGCAAAGCTTCGGTATTTCATCTTTTCGAATTCTCTTACTACACTCAGTGCGGAATTACATTGACAAGGATAGAATTTATCTCCAGGACGAGAATGCCATGCTTCTGCTAAGTGCTAATGTAACCGTTATGTGATGGTACCTTAATAACAGCCCCAGCTTACCTAATGAAAGTTGAAAGCAAACAGTATTCTGTGAGATTTTATTATGACTGAAGTGACTGCAATTTGAGGCAAATTATCCCTATTTTTGTTCCCATATCAAAAACAGAGATGCTAAAGCAATTGCTACATGTTTGGTATGGAATTAGGTTCCATTCTCATTAATCTACCAGGAAGAGCATTTTTCATGTAAACAGCTCACGAGGGTCAGAGAGAAGAGCTGTTTCCATGAAAAATGCTTGTCAATAACTTTGTGAGTGAATTTTGAAATAAAGTGCCTGTAACCTGTCATTATTCCTTCCTCTCAAAGTCGAGAGTGACTGGATGAAAATTGAGCATGTGAATTGAAAGCAGGGTGAGTGTTATGGCCTTATCGACTTCAGGTAAAATGACTGTTTTAACTTGTTATTATTTCTCCATTCAGAGGTCAGGCAATGTGCAGTATTACCAGCATAGACTGCAGTGTAAGCAAATTGGTATACAAAAAGGCTATTACCCACACTCACAAAGCAGAGTCAAGTATAAGTCACTAATACCAAGTGGACTCGCGCTCTCTACAAAAACGAAACAACCAACAGTGATTTGGAAAAGAATAGCATAGGTATGTGTGGTAAGTATAAAGTACCTAGGAGGCAGAAAATAGAAACCTGTTTAAAGGTGCATATGTTTGGAAGCAGATTAAAAAGTATACATTTTAGTGACTTTTTTTTTTTTTAAATCACATATAAGTCATAGTTGTTTTGCAAAGACATTATAGGACCTGAATACTAAATGTTAGGCATCTCAACGCTGCACATCACCTTAACATTTTTTTTCTGCCTAAGATCATTTTAAAAGTAATTAATGGCTGGATTTTCAAGTTCATCTGATGTATTCTTATCAAAGCAATATGTTGCTGTGGTCCTCCTTTTCCCTAGAGAAAAAGAAAATCAATGAGGCTTCAAAACATCAAAAACCCTTTCCTTATCTTCTAGATTTTCATTTCTAACCCTGAAGAGCAGCTTAAGAATCTGGTGTGGCTGTTTTAGGTTTGCAAGAAAAACATTTTTTCTCCAAGTGGCACCAGATCCATGAAAAGCATATATTTAATATTACTATCCAAACGCTTTTCTTTTTCTGTTTCAGAAAACCAACTAGTGTTTTTGTCTTTGATACTGATTTTTCCATTATAGACTCTGTTAGTCAGAAAATGAGCAGATTGGCCTAGAAGTGAAAGGAGGTTATAAAAGAACAACACTGAAAGCAAGTTTAGGGGGAGAAAGTGTTACATATAGATTTGAAGACATGTCCATATGTCTATTCACCAAATTCTCACACAGTGGAAAAGGATTGGATACTTTTGCTTCTAAACAAATTTTCCCTGGCTTCAAAATAAGTATAATGACCAAAGATAAAAGAAATATGCTGGCATTTCTTTATTTTTATTTCATTTTATTTTTGTTTTTATTGATTTCAGAGAGGAACAGAGAGGCAAAGAGAGACAGAAACATCAGGGATGAGAAAGAATCATCGATTGGCTGCCCGCTGAACATCCCACACTGGGGATCGAGCTGCAACCCAGGCATGTGCCCCAACCAGAAATTGAACCATGACCTCCTGGTTCACAGGTCCACGCTCAACCACTGAGCCATGCCAGGAGGGTTATGCTGGCATGTCTTTGCTTCACATTTGCTCAATTTATTCATTTCTTTAAACAAGGTTTACTGGTTGGACATTATGCCAATCATGAAACTACAATAACTTCAGGAGAGTCCTAGCTTTCATCTAGTGAGGAGGAGTCAGGAAAATAGTGAGATGAGCTGCCGTGATCACAATGGAAGAATGCAGGCTCCGTGGAGGCAGGATCGTTATCTGGTTTTGCTCTGTGACATCCTAACCACCCAGACCAGGCCTTGGCATGCAGCAGACACCTGACATAGATGCTGAAGGCTGAACAGATGTGACTGGGGCTTGTACAGAACATTTAAGAGACTGTGAGAGTGTCAGGAAAGACTTTCCCACTGAAAAATAAGTCAAACCTCCAGGATGTTGACATGATGGAGCCAGGCAAAGTTGGAGCAGGACCTTCTGTATCCAGAGAGCAAAGAATTCCAAAACTAGCAGTTAGAGCAGAGAGTGGATGAATTGCTCTTAGTCCTACGTGCCTCCAGCAATGAGTGAGGGCTAGGACATGCAGAGCTGGTTGACATAAATAAAAGCCAGGTCTGAAAGGCCTTGTGAGCCATGCTAAGGAGTTTGAATGTTAGCTCAAAAGCCATTGAATGATATTAAGCATGCAGGGGCTTTTTCAAAAAGGCAGATATATCTTAGAAAAAAACATTGCTCTGGCTGAAGAGTAGCAAATGGAATGAAGAAGATTGGAATTGGGGAGATCAGTTAGGAGACTTCACAGAAATCCAAGTAACAGATAAATGACAGGGGCTTAAATTAAGGTAAAAGTAAGGGGACAGAAAATAGAGGCCTATTGTAGGTGAGCTAAGGAGTTAGAAATGATATGGCCTGCTGACTGTTAGAATGAGGTGGAAAGAATAACAGAAAGGACAACAGAAGAGACAAGGACAAGACCCAGTCCTCCAGCCTTGGGCACTGAGTGGATGGATGACATTATCCTGGAGGAGGAGGATATGTTTGGTAGGGGACGTGGCAAGTTTATTTTTGGATTTGCTGAGGTGTTTAAAGCATCATGTTTTCATGGCCTGGGTTTCTGTACTGATCCTCTCCTTCCTATACTCCCAGACCAGATGTGCACAAATCTATTACAAATGGAAGAAACAAATCTAAGTACCTATCATAATAGTTATGAGCAGAGTTTCCTTACATAGAACACACTTTGCATTTTTCAATGTAAAAATATTCTTCCTCATAAGTGTCTTTATGAAATGCAAAATTATACAAAGAGTAAACTGTTTCTAAGAGTTATTTTGATTATCCTGGATTCTGACTATGAAAAGCACCTCAAATAAGTTGCCACTTCCGAGTCACCACTAGTGATGCACTGGGCCAGTGGTTGGCAAACCGTGGCTCGCGAGCCACATGCGGCTCTTTGGCCCCTTGAGTGTGGCTCTTCCACAAAATACCACGGCCTGGGCGAGTCTATTTTGAAGAAGTGGCATTAGAAGAAGTTTAAGTTTAAAGAATTTGGCTCTCAAAAGAAATTTCAATCATTGTACTGTTGATACTTGGCTCTGTTGACTAATGAGTTTGCCAACCAGTGCACTGGGCCCTTTAATTATGAGTGTATCTCTACAGGTAAATGCACTTTGACATTTTTGCATTTACAATTGTATGACAAGCAGGGACTAAAGTAATAAGTTGAATTGAATGTATATGCTGATCCATGTTTTTGTTGTTATTGTTGTTGTTTTTTCAAGATCCACAGAAAAATATTTTATTTACAATAGAGAATTTTATTCAAAACATGCATTTTCTTTTCTTTTTAAAAACAAATCAGCAAACGCAGATGAAGTGTACACTCCTTAAGGCAAGAGTCGCTGTGCAAGCAGTACATGTGTATATTAAATCCAAGAGCTTCTCCCCCTGGGAACTCAGGGTCAAAGGGCAAGGCCAAGGTCAGTGATGTGTCCTTCCTTAGAGACATGGACAATCTCCCTGATGCAGGAACTCTGAGGTCAACTCTTTGTGAACAACCCCAGGAAAAATGGAAACCGATAGCAAGAAATCTCCTTAGCATTGCATACAATCAAATCCATGGTATTTAGAAAGGAAACAGCAGTGCATACACAGAAGGGAGCGCAGCCTGTCCCTGGACCTGGGAGCACAGCAGTGTTCGGACAGGCATATTGTATGCAACAGTCATGTGCAAACGTTTGGTTCAAAGTTAGCTTTTCCCCACTTTGGCAATCAGTTCATCACAAACCTGGGTGAGTTCTTGTCTCTCATTATTCTTCTGCTCCAGCGTCCTCTCCAGGGTGTCCATCCACAGCTGCTCCTTCTGCAGGCTGGCCTGGTAGGCGGCCTGCTTCTGCTGGGCCTTGCCCCGGACCTAGGCAATCTCAGTGTTGGCCCTGTCCAGCTTCTCCTCTTCATGCACCTTCAGGGCCTGGTACTCTGCTCCTCCTTCTTCACACAGAACAGGTACTTCTGGGCCTGATCCATGTTTTTAAATATAATATTTTTTATATTTTATCTCTTTGGGTTCTACCAAAAACATTAAAATGAATATAGAAAAACTACTTAAAATGCAAGCATACATAATAGGACTCAGTTTGTATTGGTAATATTCAGCACCAATTATTAATTAACTAGAAGCCCAGTGCACAAAATTCTTATACCAGTAGGGTCCCTATCTGTGGGGCAACAGGCGGAGCTTTTGACACTGACTGGCATAGAAACTGACCAATCACCTTGGCTGGCCTGACGCTGCCCACTCACCAGCCCCACTCTCCACCACTGCCAGTCAGGGCCTGCGGGCTGGGGGCAGCTCCTGTGTTGAGCGTCTGCCCCTTGGTGGTCAGTGTACATCATAGCAACCAGTTATTCCATCGTTCAGTCAATTTGCATATTAAGCTTTTATTATATAGCACTAGGGGCCCAGTGCATGAAATTTGTGCACTGGGGGCGGGGGGGTCCCTCAGCCCCCTCTCACATACTGGGAGCCCTCAGGGGAAGTCCTACTGAGGCAACTGAGCTGACCAGGGGAAGGCACCAGCCCCATCACCCCACTGCTGCAGCCACTGCCAGTCACCACAGCCACCAAGGTGTTTTCATCAATACGGACTCCAGTCCCTTCACCATGTAAAATGACAACTTTCTTTAGGCATTTTCAAGATGTGTCTTTCATAGGATATGACATTTCTTTCTTTCTTTTTTTTTTATCCTCACCTGAGGATATGTTTCCATTGATTTTTAGAGAATGTGGAAGAGAAAGGGAAAGACAGAGAGAAACATCAAAGTGAGAGGAACACTTTGATTGGTTGCCTCCTGCATGAGCCCTGACCTGGACCCCAGCCAGGGAGGAGCCTGCAACCAAGGTACATACCCTTGATCAGAATTGAACCCAGACCCTGCCATTGGCAGGCTGAGGCATTATCCATGGAGCCAAACCTGCTAGGGCAGGATATGACATTTCTTAGCCCTCCAGCAGCGGACCTTCATTTTTTTCTCCAGGAGTATGGTGGAAAAACCCTAGATCACCTTTTTGGATTCTTATACCCAAGTTACTAAGAATATTACCAGTGGCATACAGGGAGCTTAGCTAATGAGCAGTCAGAAAAGATATTTCCTCTGTAGTTCACACCAATCGCTTCCAATCTCTGATTCCGCCCCTACCAAGGCCTAAAGCCTCCCAGCCTGAGCAGGGGCCCCCCAGCTCCCTCCCATCACCAGCTCCACCCCTTCCAAGGCCTTAAGCATCGGGGCCTGAGCAGGGGCCCCCCAGCTCCTTCCGATCACCTTATCACCTGGCTCTGCCCCTGCCCAGGCCCCAAACCTCTGGCCAGGGCTTGGGGCCTGGACAGGGGACCCGCAGCTCCCTCCGAACACCAGCTACACACCTGCCAGGCCTATAGGCCCTAGGCAGGGGCCTCCCAGCTCCCTCTGATCACCCTGATCTGTCCCTGCCCAGGCCCCAAGCCTCTGGCTGGGGCAAGGGGACTGGGCAGGGGACCCCCAGCTCCCTCGGATCACCCAATCACCTGGCTCTGCCCCTGCCCAGGAGCCCCCTGGCTCAGGCCCTTCCCAGGTTTCTCAGGGGGCCTACCTCGGAGTGACCTGGGTGCTGAGAAAGTTCCCAGAACCCAGGCTGCCGGACGCCTATGTATGCAAATTAAACTCCATCTTTGTTGGGTTAATTTGTATACTCACTCTGATTGGCTGTGGGCATAGCGGAGGTACGGTCAATTTACATGTTTGTCTTTTATTAGGTATGATTAACAAATCCTAATATATAAAAACCCTGGGTCCACAATGACCAGGAGGCCCAACCAACCAGAAGTCAGGCTGGGCTGGGCTGCTATGGTGACCCAGAGCTGACTCCTATGGCTGCAGGCACGGTGACCCAACACTGACTGCTGAGAGGGCTGCAAATCAGGCCCAGAGAGAGGCCTGAAGAGCAAAGCAGGGTCTGATCTGTTGATCAGCACTTGCCTCTCTCTTTAGCTCCAGGCCTGGTCAGCAGCCGCACCTCTATTTCTCTCCAGGCCTCCACCAGGGCTGCTGATCAGCCCCACCTTTCTGATCAGGCCTCGTTGATAGGCCCAGAGACGCTGACTGGCATAGAAACTGACCAATCAGAACCAAATTTGGGTCAACTGTGAGGAGCCAATGGCTGCCTAGGAGGCGGAGCTTTTGACACTGACTGGCATAGAAACTGACCAATCAGAACCAAACCTGGGTCAACTGTGAGGAGCCAATGGCTGCCTAGGAGGTGGAGCTTTTGACACTGACTGGCATAGAAACTGACCAATCATAACCAAACCTGGGTCAACTGTGAGGAGCCAATGGCTGCCTAGGAGGCGAGCTTTTGACACTGACTGGCATAGAAACTGACCAATCAGAACCAAATTGACTGGCAGAGGAAGGCAGTTGGGGATGAGATCAGGCCTACAGAGGAGAGCAGTTGGGAGCGAGGTCAAGCCAGCAGGGGAGGGCAGTTAGGGGTGATCAGGCAGGCAGAGGCAGTTAGGGGTGATCAAGCCAGCAAGGAAGGGCAATTGGGGGTGAGATCAGGCTGGCAGGGGAAGGTAGTAGGGCACAACCAGGTCAGCAGGGCAGGGCAGTTGGGGGCAACCAGGCTGGCAGGGAGGGCAGTTGGGGGCAACCAGGCCAGCAGAGGAGGGAAGTTGGGGGCCATCAGGCCAGCAGGAGGGCAGTTGAGGGTGAGATCAGGTTGGCAGGAGAGGGCAATTGGGGTGATATCAGGTGGCAGGGGAGGGGAGTTGGGGGTGACCAGGCTGGCAGGGGAGGGCAGTTGAGGGCAATCGGGCTGGTAGGGGAGCAGTTAGGTGTTAGTCAGGCTGGTAGGGGATGATCAGGCTGGCAGGCAGAAGCAGTTAGGGGCAAACAGGCAGGCAGGCAGGTGAGTGGTTAGGAGCCAGCAGTCCCAGATTGTGAGAGGGCCACAGGGATTTGGGCCCAAACCGACAGACAGACATCCCCTGAGGTGTCCCAGATTGTAAAGGGTGTAGGCTGGGCTGAGGGACAAACCCCTCAGTGCACAAGTTTCATGCACCGGACACTTTGTATGTCACCTGTATTTCAACCTAATTCCATTTATTACACATTTCATTTACAAAGTATTTACTTAAGTGTGGATATGTAAACCTAACAAGGTTTCTGAACTATTCTGACATCAAAATCCTGATTGTTTTCTTTTATTTCCAGAAAGAAAATGTCAATGACAGATATTAACATGGTGGTAGTCATTGGTCCCATCTTCCCAGAGATGCTGTGATTCAGTGGCATGTCATTGTAGTGGCAGATGAACCATGTAGAAGGGGACATTTGGCTTTAAGGAAGATCTTTGAGGTTTTCTAATTGAATGTGAAGCTGGGGTATCCAGTTCTGAGCTCAGTGCATCTCCATTTCCTTAGGATGGATGTCACATTCTGTCTCCTCACCTGATTTAAGCAGGACTCTAGAAGACTTGATAAGCACAGAGAAGACTCTGAAGACAACCAAGTTGCACCACTGTGTTTTAGAATATTCTGTAAGAAAGACTGCATTAAATTAATACCAAAGTTCTGCAAGCAGGTAAGGGAACTATTTAGAAAAATGAAAGGAAGTAAAGACTGGAATCCCATCATATATGCTAGAGAAAGAGAGAAAGAGAGAGAGAGAGAGAGAGAAGAAGAAGAAGAAGAAGAAGAAGAAGAAGAAGAAGAAGAAGAAGAAGAAGAAGAAGAAGAAAAGAAGAAGAAGAAGAAGAAGAAGAAGAAGAAGAAGAAGAAGAACGACGACGACGACGACGACGACGACGACGACGACGTAAGTAGCATAGGAGACTTTTGCCCTAAATCCAGTCAGTGAGAGTGAGTGTGAGATGGGAGATGTGAATCCACTGGTCCCTGTTGATTTCAGTTCTCTTAGGCCTTTTGCATGAACCTGTCACTATGTACAGGTGATTCCAGTGTTTAAAGAAATGTATTTTTTTCTATCACATATTCATTTTTATTGTATTCCAAACCATGCTGTACACATTCTCATTTTTACACACATACATGTGAATAGGTTTGTGTACACACATGTACTACACTTTAGTGATAACTTAACTGATTCAGACCAGCCCAATGTAAACCTCATTCCATGGTACACACACATAAAGGAGAGCAAACTCTCATCCCCCAGCGACTCTCTCAAAAGGGAGAGCCACAATTCATTTTCCAGAAGCATTTTACTAAAAGGCCTTGCTTCCTCCTTCTAAGAGACAGAAACACGCCAATGTACACTGGGCATATTCCACTGCATGGCCAGCATCCAAAGCCGAGGTCTGAGCCCACAGGCACATTTCATTTCATCCAGCAGGTTATGCTCAAGAGCATAACCTTTAGTGTACCAAGTGGCCAATTTCCAATTTAAGTACAATGGGTAGTTTTTACTTTTCCCAGGGCAATGAAAGTTCTGTTGTTCGCTGGACCGGCCTCATGGACAGGACTGACTACATTTGATTCAGAACCATCAGTCCCAATTTGATGTACTGCTCCTTTATCACATTAGCCTAAATTGTGTGCAAAGGCCCTCCATAGGTTTTCAATTGCAATGGTACCTCAGGCCCTGCTATAGGTGCATTTGAATTCAATAATGTACAAATTAAATTGTACTTTGAACATTTTCCGGAAGTTAGCTTTTAAAATACATTATTTTCTGTACCAGGTATTTCTAAAGGGAAGTGAAAAACTACCTGCTCATTTATCTTTTGTTTCCATGCAGATTTTGAGAGATTGAATCTGTCTAAAGCAAGAACCTTTTCATGGCTAACTTCTTCTCCTTAGGTCTTTTGGTGATTGTTTCTTTGGACTAAACAGAAGGATAACAATTACGTCACACCAACCCTGTGGTGTTGTTATCTTTATCTTTCAGGGAGAAGAGCAGGTCACAGTGGTTCTGGTCCCTATCCCCACACTTGGCTCCTTGGTGGATAGTTAGACAGAGAATCCTCGTTATCTGAGTTATGGTTCAGTGTTTTTTCATGCCCCACCGTCTGGTGCAGGAAGAAGGGAAAATATGTGCATGGGAAACAGAGAAGTGGCTACTTCCCCATGTCATTAGAAAGCCTATCTGGGGCTTAGAAATTGGCTCATAAAGAAAAACAGAGACTATACTAATAAACTCAGTGCCTAATGAGCATAACTAAATCTTTTTGCAGCCCTGGGATTTTCCATAGTTTAATCCTTTGTGAAATAAAATAGAATAGTCCTAACATACCACTCTGAGACAACCTTAGTTTTGGGGAAATACTTAGTACATTTATCTTCATAAAGATAATTCTGGACACAGCTCTTCATGTCTGTGTGCTAGTATTTAAGAGCAGCATCTACCCATTCACATTATTTTAATATAAATATGAAATATTGTATTAATTTAATAGTATAAAGGAATGGTGCTCTAAGAACCCTGTAGTCTATTTTTTCCTATTTAACCTGAAGCCATGTTCGAAGGCAACTCAACATGACATCCTTAAATATATTTAAGACACAAAATAATGAAAGCAATGAAAACAGTGCAAAGAACAAGTTCTCTCATTCGGAAAGCCAGGAAGAAACATCGAGCTTCATAGAATCTGTTTCTTGTTCTAGGAAGACTAGTTTTAGAGAAAATAATCAACTTGGTAAAATATTACCATTTCCACTTTGCAGCATGCCTACTTAATTGCTGACATTCCACAATCTCATAATATTCTTTGAATAAATTATACCCATTTTGTTTGAAAAAGAAATTTAACATATATTTAAATAGTGCAGTTCTGTGGGAGAGGAGCTGTGCTGAGCTGTGCGATATACTAATGGCACTGGGTGCAGAATGAGTCATCATGGTTTTTATTTATTCATTCATCCTTAGATCCTTTTAAGAGTCTCCAAGGCCCTAATGACCATCATCATTATCATCAGTAAAAACTGCTTTCTGGTGAAAAAGCAATAGGCCTTTTAGAGGCAGCATTAAATTATCAGCAAAGAGGTCTTGAAATGGTACTACACGCATAGTCCTTGATACAATTTGCTGAAAAACTTCACATAGCGCCAACCTGAGGATATTTTTTCCACTGATCTTTAGAAAGAGTGAAAGGGAGGGAGGGGAAGGGGAGAGAGAGAGAGAGATCCATGAATTGGTTGCCTCCTGCACACACCTGGGGATGGAACCTACAGCCCTTGATGGGGAATCAAACACAAGACCCTTCAGTCCGTGGGAGGATACTCTAACCACCGAGCAACTGACCAGGGCACAATCTTCTTTTTAAAGTTTGTGATTTAAACATTCTCTTCTCTTTTACAGAGCAATATCATTTAGCTCAGGGGGAAGTAAAGTATAGGCTAATTCCTTTGCTCCAGAGTTAAACAGTGTCAGCCAAAAGAAGGTCCTTAATTACAAGTAAAGTTTTAAGAATTATCATCAATATCAAAACTACTTTGAGTGTTTCCCCCACTTACTACAGTTCCTTGCATGTATTAAATAGACATTGACCAAAGGGGAAATGAAAAAAACACTGAAAGTGTTTTGAACTAAACCTCATTAAGTTCCTTCTGTCTCAGAAGTATTTTGACTATTCCCCTGTCATTCAGCAAATGCAATAGAGGCTTTACTTCTCTGTGTATTTTACAGCCACAGAGTTAGAACTAGATTTGCAGGGCCAAATTCCACAGGCATCTGACAGTATGGGAAAGTTAGTAATGACCAAAGGGTCATTACTCTTGGCTGTCTGTCTCCTTCCCTTACCCCCAACATTCCTTTACAACTGTGGGAGTTGATTCAGTTTGGAAAATTCTCCAAAAGAGAGCAGACCAGAGAAGATGGCTTCTTTCCTTCATGGAAACATTGTAGGTTCGTGCGAAGTGTTCTGAGTTCCAGCAAGGCTGTTAGAGATCATTCTTTGCTATAAATGGTCCATTGCCTTAAATCTCTATCTAAGCTTACGCGTTGCCAGATTTCTTTTTTTTTTTAATATATTTTATTGATTTTTTACAGAGAGGAAGGAAGAGGGATAGAGAGTTAGAAACATCTATGAGAGAGAAACATCGATCAGCTGCCTCCTGCACACCCCCTACTGGGGATGTGCCCGCAACCCAGGTACATGCCTTTGACTGGAATCGAACCTGGGACCCTTCAGTCCACAGGCCGACGCTCTATCCAATGAGCCAAACCGGTTTTGGCCAGATTTCTGATCTTAAAGTAGATGGTTGGGTATTTGAACTTTCTGTCTTGTAAAAAAAAAAAGAAAAGACATAAAATCCCAGAATGGAACAAAATGAGTACCCGATAGTGTGAAATGTAACTTTTAGTACAGGCTATTTTTGACAAGTTTTTTATCTCTATTAACATGGCTCTTTTTAATTTTGTCAAACATATTTTTATTAAGAGTGACAAATATAGTTTTGAAAACACCTGGCAATTTCTTTGAAGCCTTGGTGTCCTTTTCTGTAAAATGGGAATGACTAGCGTTGTTCACATTTAGGGTGCCAAAGGTGATCAACTGCTATAATATGTGTGAAGGTGGTTTGTCCATTGTTAACTATTATACTAACTAGGGACCCGGAGTGCACGAATTCGAGCACCTTGAAAGGAACTGTGGGCTGTGAGGCTGCAGTGGGCACAGGGGCAGGTCTCAAGTCTTGGCCCATCCTCTGCGACCCCGCCCCTCCTGCCATGGCCCCCAGTCCCCTGTCTGCTGGTAGTCCTGCTCCCACTGTTGCTGTTCCCAAGTGCTGACACCGCCGGCCCTGCTTGTACCCACTGACAGTGCAGAGCGATTGGGGCTGGGGTACGAGACGCGGCTGCTGCCCCAATTGCCCCTCAAGAGCAAGGGGAGGTGAAGAAGCCCTCAGGGGTGATCAGGGCCAGCAGCCACTGATCACACCCACTGACAGCGCCAAGCAATCGGGGCCTGCTCCGGGTGCTGGAAACAGGTGCGAGTGCCAAGCGGGACTGCGTCACACCGGAGCAAAGAATTTTCAGTAACCACCGGAGGCTCACTCTGATGACAGTGACCAATGCCCCACCTTGGTGTGGCGCCCCTGCTCACCTGCTCCACCATCCCACCGTGGCTGATGCCTGCCATGGTCTGCACACACCCCCTGGTGGTCAGTGCACATCACAGCGTCTGGTTCGGTTGTTCCGCCGTTTGGTTTGTTTGCATATTAGGGTTTTATATATATAGATACTGGTGCTTGCTGTTGTGTTTGCTGCTCTTGTTTTGCAATTCCTGCTGCCTTTAAAAAGGGTATCACTGGGACCCAGCTGGTTTGGCTCAGTGGATGGAGTGTTAGCCTGCAGACTGAAGGGTCCCGGGTTCAATTCCGGTCAAGGGCATATGCCTGGGTTGCGGGCTTGATCCCCAGTAGGGAGCATGCAGGAGGCAGCCGATCAATGATTCTCTCATCATTGATGTTTCTATCTCTCTCTCCTTCTCCCTTCCTCTCTGAAATCAATAACAATATATTTTTAAAAATAAAATAAAACTCAATAAAAAAGGGGATATCACTGGGATTTCACTCTCTATCACATACTTTGAAAAATAGGCTTTTGTTAGGCCCCAAATTTAAAAGCATACTTTGCAGATATGTCTGGTAGTTATTGTTGATCTTTACAAATAGATTTCCCTAATTCTGAAGTAGAGGTCGTTGAAAGGAATTCACTTACGTAAACACTCTTAACTCCTCTGGCTCCTTAGTACTCCTAAAAAAGAAAATATTTCCTACCCTACTCAGAATTGTTCTTCTATTGCCTTTTGCAAAGGCTTATTCCCTTTCAGCTCCTCTTTTCCACTGCCTGACAGTGAAAGGATTTTCAACCCCTCTACCTCCCCACATGCCCAGCCTCCCTTACCAACGCAGACTGAGCAGTGCCTCACCCTGAGTAGCAAACTTAGGGTGGACGGGTTCCCCTGTGGAAAAAGTGAGTTCTGCAATTTTATGTTTCTCAATATTCTTTTTGTTGTAATTCCTAGCATCAGAATCCAAGCACTCCTCATTTTTAAAGAACTTGGAGGGAAAGAAGGGAGGGTATCTTTTTGCATTCTTCCTTGTTTCACTGTGGCATCATTATCACCTTTTTTTATGGACTTTTGTTTTTTTTGTTTTGTTTTGTTTTGTTTTGGTTGGTTGGTTGTGTTGGTGCCCAAACCCAGGAATAAGCCATTATCATCTTTTTTAACTCTATAAAATGTTAATGGAAGCTGAAGGGGTATGTTATATTTCTGTGATTAATGGCTTTGAGCTATAAAAAATAATTTTTTTATTTGTGCATATTACTTTATTTTTTTAATTTTTTAATTAAATTTTATTGGGGTGACATTAGTCAGTATGAATATATAGGTTTCATGTGTGGATTACTAATTTACAAAATCTGTATGTAGGACCATGTGCCCACCAGCCAAAGTCAAATCTCCTGTCACCTCATATTAGGACCCCTTTCTCCCCCCTAACTCTTAGTGATTGGTATCAAAAGTGAAATAATACTCTGTATTGTCACTAATTTTAGCAAGTATGTTAAGAAATCCAGTACAGAGAAGTTCTCGTGATGATGTTCTGACAGTAATTTGATTATTTTTGTTACTATAGGACCCCAAATTATTTGAGATGAGCTTTATAATAGTTAAACTTTGTAGACATGTAGTTTTACTGATCTCTGTACGTTTCTGGACAATGCAAAGCTTTGTAAATCTTGCATACTTTACAGACTTCTAAAGCGAAGTTGCATTGCTGAAATGTAGGTTGTTCAGATTATAGACTAAGATTAGCTGGCTAAGTAGATTTAGGTCTTCTAATTACTGTTCATAGTGACTTAAGTAAACATGTTTAAGCTAATTAAAGGTTTAAGCAATGTTTGCAGTTAAAATAACCCCTGGGCTCAGAACTTGCTCTATTTCACCATACAAGGAGCAAAAGATTCTAATCCTCAAAACAGATAGAGTTGAGTGCTGACAAATTCAAATTCATACAGCATTTATGAGTAAAATTATATAGAACTGAAGTTAATTATGCAGAACAATTTGTTTTAATATCTATAGTTATGAAATTTGAAACTGTAAAAGGCAGGGTGCCTTTACTGTTATTGATATACTTGAAGGGTTTCCCACTACTTCTCCCCT
This sequence comes from Corynorhinus townsendii, assembly GCA_026230045.1. Lineage (NCBI taxonomy): Eukaryota > Metazoa > Chordata > Mammalia > Chiroptera > Vespertilionidae > Corynorhinus > Corynorhinus townsendii. The sequence goes on along the minus strand of JAPDVU010000001.1, from coordinate 162,494,199 downwards.
CCTTGGCAAAAGTTAATATGGTTTTTAAAAATATTATTCTCTTCAAAATTGTTTTTAATTTTCTATAAGTTAATCAAAGAGTGTTTTGTTTTGTTTTTTGTTTGTTTTCTTGCCAGAGCAAACCATATAATAAGAAGAAGCATTGTTTCAACTACACAAAGCTGAGAATTTAATTTTAGAAATATTTATATTGGGGTAAAAAATTAATGAAATAAAACTCCTGCCCATATGCAATATAAGTCTTAGAATAAAGAGGGGATATGAAATGAAGGTGTTTGGCTGAGTGTTTAATTCAATTTGTGAGGCTACTGCATTTGGGTGATTCCAATAGTCCTAAATATTAATCTAGAAGACATCCAATGGACTTATTTCTTTACTACCCACCCTTTTACCTACTATTAGAAAGGCCCCACTTAAGAGAAAATATTATATATGTGAACTTACCAAAAGGTAAATTTTGGGGTAGACTTATTCTATTATAAGAGAGCTCTTTTTTAAAAGAATCATTATGAAAGTCAAATGCATGCATAGAATCAATTTTGCAAAAGTTTAATTTAATTCAGTTTTTCGAAGGTGACAGCCATGAGACCAAAGGGTAGAATGGTGATAGTTATAGAATAACATTTTGTAAGAAGAGGACATCTTTCAAAAGCTGACATACTTGATTGGCATTATTAGCTGTTAAATTGACAATATACCTGACTATCTTAGCCTTGGTCAAAGGATGGATATAAGGCAAAGGGTGAAAATGTGTCATGCGACCCTTCTAAAGTTTGGCTTTTCTCCCCATCCACAAAAATACTACATTAAAAAATGAAAATAGAATATGGGCAGTGAACCACTTTTATACCAAACTGTTAATTTAAGATGAATACATTTAAAAGAAAAAAACTGGGAAACAGTTGCTGACTGCATAGAAGAGGAAATTTCACTGCTGATTCTTACAGTTTTTTTGTTACGAAAGCAATGATTTTGCCAAGTTTCATAGTTCAGGCATCAGAACTCTCTACTGTTCCAAAAAATAAAAATAAATAATAACTAGTTAAATTAGTGTTTGGGGAAATGGATGAGCTTGCAATGTATGCATGCAATTAAGCAACACTGACTTGATTCACTGTGATGTCTAAAATGGCATTTTAATAAATGAAAGTAGCTAAATTTGGCCCTGATGAAATATATAGCAGCAATGGGTTAGGAATTTTGCAGTTTTGCCCGAAGAGTCCAATCAAACAACCCATATATTAGGTGGCTGTTAACATGCTGGCAGCTGAATTTTTTATATCAGTTTCCAAGGTTGCACAGTAATTACATCTACTGTGAGTCATTTTTGCAGCATATTTTATAAAACTTTTACAGGTTTGCCGGGAAGGGATTATTCAAAGTCACCTTTTATAGATTCTGCCATGAATATTAGATGGTTCTTTGAAAATGTTAGTGTTTGCCACTTATATTGCTTGTGGTTTAAGAGTAGTTGGCATGGGAGGGTTGAGTATAGTATACGAGTGGAGCTTCCTCTTCCGCGAGGACCTTCTGTTCCCCGGCATTGCTAGTTTATGTCCCCACTGAGCTGCTGCCAGAACAAAATAAATCCAGCTGCCTTTTGCTTCTCAAGGCCAACCTAGCAACCATGGGAAGAATTAGTTGTCTTGAGCATTTGTCCTAGGATGTCATTGGGGATGGGGATGTGCAGTTTCATGACCCACACATTCATAAAGGGTTTGCTCATTTGAACAGCTCGTTAATTCAGATTTAATATTTTGGTGCTTGCTCCTATTCTTATTCCTAATTATATCCAGCTCGTGCCCAGAGATGTGTTTAAGCATAACTTCTAGATCCAGTACTTATTAAGTCAACTGTGCTTTAGTTTATTCTACTTGCATTAGTACATTTTCACAGCTGAGTGAAAAGTCCTGATTGTTTCTTCAAATTAATATTTTAAACATAGCATGCTGTGTTATTTCAGGGATGCCATTATATTCATTTTAGAATATAAAGGCCAGGTGGAAAAATATGATGTTACATGTTGGAGATGGTGCATGGAGGCAATATCAGAATTGGAATTCAGGGTGGCGGAAGATAAATGGCAGTAAAGTGGGACTCTATGGAAAGTGAAAAGCCTAGAGGGAAGGGAGTGAACTGGTCTCCTTTGCTGGAGTCATTAGTGCCCTCAACTCAGTTTCCAGTGAAGCCCAACTCTAGTGCAAAAGTTGTGTGTGTGGTGGTGGCGGGCGGGGGGGGGGGGGGGGGGGGGAGAAGATCATAGTTGTCACAGTAGAACCCACCTCTTTCACTCTGCTGCTCACTCAAGGATCCCAAAAGCACATTTAATTTTGGTTTCTCCACTCGCTTTGCTTCCTCACCATTTTTGTAAGCATGGCTGTAAGCTCTGCTGATATCTCTACCATTGCCATCTTGGTTTACAGAGAACTAGCCCTAGCTATTCTGCCATTTGTTTGTTTGGTTTTATTCTTCTCTTCATTAAAAGGAGAACACATTTTTGAAAACAGATTCCAGACTCTAAATTCATAAATAGCAATTATAATAATTTTGGGAAAACATTTGAAAACTTTATTCATTTATTCAAAACTTAGCTATTGAGTATTTGCTCTTTAGTGGGGGCTCTTCTAGGCATTGGGAATTCAGTGATGAACAGTTCAAAGATTGTAACCTCATGGAGCTTACATCCTGGTGGAAGAGAAAGTTGGTAAAGAATTAAATTATTGTAAATTTGATAAATAGAGCAGGACAAGGGAGAAAAAATGACAAGGTGGTGGTTATTTTAGGTGCAGTGCTCTGGAGGAGCCTCTGTGAAGAAGTGACATTTGGACAGAGACCAAGAAGTGAGGGAGAGCCCTAGCAGGTTTGACAGCATCAGCTTATGGACTGAAGGGTCCAGGTTTTGATTCCAGTCAAGGGCACATGCCTAGGTTGCGGGCTTAATCTCCTGTAGAGGGCTTGGAGGAGGCAGCCAAGCAATGATTCTCTCTCATCATTGATGTTTCTATCTTTCTCTCCCTCTCCCTTCGTCTCTGAAATCAATAAAAACATATTAGGAAAAAAAGAAGTGAGGGAGAGAGCACTGCAAGGCTCTGGGGGAAGAGTGTGTCAGAAGGAATAAGTAGCTCTTGTAAAAACCCTGAGGAAAGATTGACATACATAGAAGCAGCAAATGTAGCCAGAGCAGAGCAAGTAAACAAAAAATTAGAAGGAAATAAGGGTGGAGATCCAAACAGTAGCCAGATTATGGAGCACCTTTGAGGTCACCCTTTGGTAGTTGGATTTTATTCTCCGTATTTGAGGATACCACAAAGGTTTGGGGCAAAGAAAATCACATGTTCTAACTTACCTTTCTAAAAGATATCTCTGACTACTGTGTGGAGAATATTGAGTTGGTGTCAGAATGGGGATATGGAGGAGTAGAAACAGGAAGATCCATTAGAAAACTTTGCAAAAGCTTGTGTGTCTTGGACTACATTGGTGACAGTTGCAGTGGTGAGAAATGGTCAATGTTCCGGATATATATTTTTTTAAATATATATTTTGATTGATTTCAGAGAGGAAGGGAAGGGAGATAGAGAGATAGAAACATCAATGATGAGAGAGAATAATTGATTGGCTGCCTCCTGTATGCCCCACACTGGGGATAGAGCCTGCAACCCAGGCATGTTGACCTTCCTGATGGAGCCAGGGATGTGAGAGCCAAGGCAGCCACTGAGGCTGTGAGGGCCGAGCCCTTTGCACGAATTTCGTGCATCGGGCCTCTAGTGTCTCTATAAGGTCACTAATCCCATCAGAACAAGGTTCCACCCTCATGACCTCACCTAACCCTAATTACCTCCTAATTATACCTATATCCAAACACCATCACATTGGGATTTAGAGCTTCAATGTGTTCATTTGGTGTGACAGGGGTGGAAACACAGACATTCAATCTATAACTGGGAGATATGGTTTTGACCATTTTTCTGCTTTTCTTTACTGCAGATGCAGACACGTCTATCCGTCATTCAGGTGAAGATGAGTAGACAGGTACAGGAGTGTGGAGCTCAGGGAAGGCTGGAGGCTGGAGACACAAATTTAGAATGCACCAGCACATAGACTTTAAACCACAAAGAGATGAAAACGCCTAGAAAGTTGAAGGCAGAAAAAATGACTGGGGCTCCTTTAAGAAGTGAAAGTGTTGTAGAATTCAGCAAAAGAGACTAAGAAGGAGAGGTTTCAGAAGTAATAGGAACACTAGCCAAGCATGATGTCTCAGAAACCAAAGAAAAAGAATGTGTCAAGAAAGAGAGACAGCTTAACTGTATCAAATTTTATTGATTAGTCAAGTAAGATGAGAACTAAGAACTGACCATTGGGTTTGTCTAGAAGGAGGATGCTGGGGATCCTGATGATGATGGTTTCTGTGGAGCAATGGTGGTAATCTCTTGTATGGAGCACAAAGAAAGGGAAGAGATGCATAGGAAGAGTATAGACCAGAAGCTTCTTGAAGGTTTCATTGCAAGAGAGAGCCAAGAAATGGGGCAATAGTTAGGGGGGATGTGGGATATAGAGAGAAGTATTTTTTAATGGGATATAATACAGCTTGTACTTATGCTGATTGGGAATTATCCAGTAGAAAAGTGCACATTTAAGATACAAGAGAAAGGTAGGATAATTGAGGAAGTGAAGTCCTGAATTGTTCCAGAGGGAACTTGATTCCTGTCCAAATGATGGGGTCGGCCTTACATAGGAACATGGTTCCCAGTTTAAAGGAAGAGAAGGCAGGGTATGTGGACACAGATTTTGTAGTGGGAAAATAAACTAATTATCTTCTTGTTTCTCAATTGTTAATGGAAATCAGAAGCATGACCATTATCTGAGAAAGAAGAGAAGCAAGAGTGTTAGAAGTTGGAGGAAAAAGGAAAGTGTGGTATAAAACTGTTAGTTTAGAAAGTAGAAGAATAAATTGACTAAATAAATGTGATAGGATTGTTGAAAGTCCATTTAAATCAGTGAATATAAATCTAACATGAGACCAATGAACATTATTTAAAATGAAGTCAGCCTGTGCTTTTTCCTGGCCGCCTTTGTTATGTGGGAGTAGGTAGAGAGTTGGATTTTAAGAGGATTAGTTAGGGTTTTTCTAGGTGAATAAGACAGAAGAAGAGAGACAGGATTTTTTAAAAATTATTTCCAGTTGTCTTTTGCTCAAACCAATTTTCCTAACTAAAATCAGGAATGTAGGCGTTCAATTTTTTTCTTAGTCATGCCATAACTAAAAAACTCAAAAGCCGAAAAGTAGCTTTCCCAACATAAGTACTATAATTTCTTCTATCTTCAAATAGAGTCAATTGAAGACTCTTTTTTAATTCTTTTTAAAAGTTTTTTTTACATAATACATAACACCATAAATTGTAGAGAAATAATTATGGATGTTATTAACATTGGTACTTTTGAGTTTCAAAACAAGTTGTCATAAGTATGTTCAGAAAAATATACTATTCAAACAAGGAAGTTTATTTAAAATGATTCAGATTATATTTAGTGAATGTATATAACTTCATAATTCTGTGAAATTTTTTTGAGAGTCATAATGAAGGCAGCAATTCAAATATTGACTAAGCAAACCCACAGGAAAGAGGCCTATACAGTACAATTGAGATTTTAAAAAGAAAAAAAACAAGATCCTACTTACTCTATTTGAAACATAGCCTTTGGTCTTACCTCTTTTCTTTTCTTTTCTTCTTATTTCTTCCCTCCCGTTTCCTCTAGAGAGGAGCCAAGATGCAAACTGGGAGCATAAAATAAAGACTTGGGGAGTATAAATGACAGGAACGTATCACAGTTGGAGCCTAGACAATGTCAGATGTCCTTTTCCCTTCCTTCCTGGTTGGAACATGGTATTTAAGTATTACCTAGAGATCCTAAGACTTCAAGTCAAAAAAAATTTTTTACAGAAAAAGTGAAGAGATGATTAATCTAGAAGATTTTATGTTTTTTGTTTGTTTGTTTTGCTTTGTTTTTAACTGGGTAGATTTGGGGTCCTGCTTAGTAGGTTCCTTTGACATTTAGTTGCTGTAGGAAACTGGCTCACTCTTAGTTTAAGAAGGAGAGTGAGGAAAAAAACAAACACACAAGTTTTAGTTCCTTTCTTCATTGTCCAACTAGTTCTCAAGAGCAGGAATAGCAACTAAGATTCAGGGTGGATACCTTATTCAGAATTTAAAAGTAGGCATCCAATAGAAGTATCCATTCTGTATGTTTCTTATTATTAACTGGTACATGTATGGGAGCCCAAGACCAAGAATGAACTTCAACACTAGGCATAGTGGACAGGATTGAAAGAGCCAGGAAAATAAGGTAAAGGGGTATTAAAATACAGTCTCTAAGAACTTCTGTTTCAATAGTCTCCTGTGAGCTTGCTGCTAATTTATTATTAGTGGTTCTTAACTTTGGGGGGATAGGTGTAGTCATGGATTCCTTTGAGAATTTAATGAAGGCTGTGCTCCATCTACCAACCCCTCCAACCTCCCACACACATCCCAAAACTTTAAACATATACAAAAAATTTTGAAAACAAGGTCAAAAGTTCATGACCAAGATAGGGGTTATGATCTTAAATATGCTTTTATATTAAGACTAGAGGCCCAGTGCACAAAATTTGTGCACTGGGCTGGGGCTATCCCTCAGCCCAGCCTACACCCTCTCCAATCTGGGACCCCTTGGGGATGTCCAACTGCCAGTTTAGACCCAATCCCAGGAGTGGGCCTAAACCGGCAGCCGGACATCCCTCTCCAAATCTGGGACTGCTGGCTCCCAACCACTCACCTGCCTGCCAGCCTGAGTACCCCCTAAACACTCCCCTGCCAGCCTGATTGATGCCTAACTACTCCCCTGCCGGCCCATTCACCCCCAACTGCCCTCCCCTGCCAACCCCGTCACCCCCAACTGCCTTCCCCTGCAGGTCTGGTCTTCCCCCAACTGCCCTCCCCTGCAGGCCTAGTTGCCCCTAACTGCCCTCCCCTGCAGGACTGGTCACCCCTAACTACCCTCCCCTGCTGACTTGATTGCCCACAACTACCTTCCCTGCTGGCCATCTTGTGGTGGCCATCTTTGACCACATGGGGGTGGCCATCTTGTGAGAGGGTGTAAGGGTCAATATGCATATTACCTCTTTATTTATTTTATGATCTTAAAAAATAATCCTATCTGATTTGTTTTTTAAGTGTTTTTTTTTTTTAATTGTTAAAGCAAAACAGAGACTCAGATACAAAGAACATTTTGACAGTTGTCAGAGGGGACTGGGATTGTGGGAGTGGGTGAAAAACATGAAGGAAGTACAAATGGGTAGTTGCAGAATAGCCATGGGATGTAAAGTACAGCATAGGGAATATAGTTAACAATATTGCAATAATGTATTGCAACTATGTATGGAGTCGGCTGGGTACTTACAAGATTTATTGGAGTGATCACTTTATAAGTTATGTCTAATCACTGGGTTGTACACCTGAAACGAATATAATATTGTATACCAACTGTAATTGATCCTATATGATCTTAAAAATGCAAGCAGCCATTAAGTTATTTATGATATGAAGTTCTGAATTTGATGTGGGGGTGTAATGATGTCTTGGGTATGTGATTCTTGTGAAATTTTTCTTTTTAATTTTTTTACATTTGCACAGATTTATTTATTTTATTTATTTATTTATTTTAATAAATCTTTATTCAGATTATTACAATTGTTTCTCCTTTTTCCCCCCATAGCTCCTCTCCACCCGGTTCCCACCCCACCTTCTGCCCTTACCTCCTCCCCACTGTCCTCATCCATAGGTGTACAATTTTTGTCCAGTCTCTTCCTGCACGCCCCCCCAAACCCCTTTCCCCATGAGAATTATCAATCCACTCCCTTTCTATGCCCCTGATTCTATAATATTCACCAGATTATTCTGTTCCTCAGGTTTCTAATTCACTTGATTTTTGGTTCACTTGTTGATAAATATGTATTTTTTCTTCATAAATTTTATCTTTACTTTTTTCTTCTTCCTCTTCTTAAAGAATACCATTCAGCATTTCATATAATACTGGTTTGGTGGTGATGAACTCCTTTAGCTTTTTCTTATCTGTGAAGCTCTTTATCTGCCCTTCAATTTTGAATGATAGCTTTGCTGGGTAGAGTAATCTTGGTTGTAGGTTTTTGCTATTCATCACTTTGAAAATTTCTTGCTACTCCCATCTGGCCTGCATAATTTCTGCTGAGAAATCAGCTGACAATCGTATGGGTGCTCCCTTGTAGGTAATTAACTGTTTTTCTCTTGCTGCTTTTAATATTCTCTCTTTGTCTTTTGCTCTTGGCATTTTAATTATGATGTATCTTGGTGTGGTCATCCTTGGATTCCTTTTGTTTGGGTTTCTGTGTGACTCCTGGACTTATAAGTCTATTTCTTTCACCAGGTGGGGGAAGTTTTCAGTCATTATTTCTTCAAATAGGTTTTCAATATCTTGCATTCTCTCTTTTTCTGGCACCCCCATAATTCTGATGTTGGTACGCTTGAAGTTGTCCCACAGGCTTCTTACACTATCTTCAACTTTTTGGATTCTTTTTTCTTTTTGCTTTTTCGGTTGAGTGTTTTTTGCTTCTTTGTATTTCAATTCTTTGACTTGATTCTTGCATTCCTCTAGTCTGTTGTTGGGTCTCTGTATAATATTTTTTATTTCAGTCAGTGTACGTTTAATTTCTCATTGGTCCTTTTCCATATCTTCAAGAGTCTCGTTATATTTATCGGCCTTTTCTAGGATATTCTTGAAAAGCCTTATAACCGTGGTTTTGAATTCTATATCCAGTTGTTTGTTTTCCCCCATTTCTTTTGTTTGTGATCTGTTTCTTTGTCGCCGCATTTTCACTGCTTCCCTGAGTTGGTAGGGTAGTTTTGTGTGCTAGGTTTCCTATATGGTCCAGAGGGTCGGCCTCCCAGTTAACCTGAGGTGGACACTCTTGCTGCACCCCTTTGTGGACTGTGTGTATAGCCTTGTTGTAGTTAAGGCTTGATTGTTGTTGGTATCACTGGGAGGAATTGACCTCCAGGCCAGTTGGCTGTGAGGATCAGCTGTGTCTAAGCTGGGAGAAGTTTGGTGCTGGAGACAGCCTTATAGGATTAGACTTACCAAATTGCAAAAGCCTCTGTGCTCACCTTGGATGGGGTGGAGTCTCAGGGCGGATCAGACAGTCTTGGCTTCCCATCAGCCCTGCCCTTGCACGCACACACACTTCCAGACCTCTGTCTTCCCTGGCTCCCGAGCCTCCGCCCAAGAGTCCAGATTCCCCCGGCAAGAGCATGGGTCCCCAGAGGCTTGCCTGGAACTGGGGTTCAGTGCAGTCAGAACTGGGGCTCAGTGCAGTCAGGAGCTTCTGACTCCCTTCTGCTAGGGAAAGCCTGTGGCAACCTCCACAGTCTTTGTGCACATTCGTGCTGCCTGCCTCCAGACCCCTCCCCCGGGTCTCGGAGTCTCCGAGTGCCTTTCTCTCTACCTGACAGTCCAGACTCCCCCTGTATGAGCTTGGTCCATGGGGTTTCTCCCAGAACTGGGGTTCAGTGCAGTCGGAACTGGGATTCAGTGCAGTCGGGGGCTCCCTTCCCCCTCCCGCAAGAGAAAGTCAGCCAGGCTCTCAGCCGCCCTTCCTCTCTGTGCGCTCCAAGACCCTTTGCCGTACCTCAAACTTTTCCTTTCCTCCAATTCTCCGTGAGCTTTTCTCTTTCCTTCTAGTTGTAGAATTTCCACTCAGCCAGCTTTCCTGTGGTTCTGGATGGTATCCATTCTGTCTTTTAGTTGTAGTTTTGAAATTGTTGTGCGAGGCAGCAGTTTAGGTGCTTACCTATGCCACCATCTTGGTTTCTCCCCCGAAATTTTTTTTTTAAGAGAACCTAAACAGGGTGTTTTTCTTTTCCTTTGTTAAAATACATATTTTTATTGATTTAAGAGAGGAAGAGAGAAGGAGAGAGAGATAGAAACATCAATGATGAGAGAGAATCATCTATCGACTGCCTCCTGCACACCCCACACTGGGGACCAAACCAGCAACTGGGCATGTGTCCTTGACCAGAATTGAACCAGGGACCCTGTAGCTGCATCCACTTAGCCAAACCAGACAGGACAGGAATCATTTTTATTTTCTTCAAAATTTGAAAGGCTTGTATGCTGAAACAAAATAAAAAAAATTAGAATAACCCTAACTGGAAAGTTTATGGTATGGTAAAAGAATACCATCAGAAACATCCAAGATATTTTTATTTTTATTTATTTATTATTTTTTTAGATTAACTTTGACTTTATTTTCCAAGGACTTGCTCAAATTACCCTAATTACCCGTTTGCTTTCCAATAGAAAGTTGGTGTTATAATTTCCTGTCCCATGTATTTTTTTTAATTTCTTTATTGATTAAGGTATTACGTATGTGTTCTTATTCCCCCATTACCCTGCAATCCCCCCCATTCATGCCCTTACCTCCCTGATGTCTGTGTCCATTGTTTAGGCTTATATGCATGCATACAAGTCCTTTAGTTGATCTCTCCCCCTTACATTCACCGTCCCCTACCTTCCCTGAAGTTTGATGTTCTGATCGATGTTCCTCTGTCTCTGGATCATCCAAGATATTTTTAAACCTAATGATCTGTGTTCACCCTATTAGTCCTAGTGTCATCTCATGTTATAGAAACTGCTTTTCTGAAACAGATCCTCTAATGATTTGGGGTAATCAAAGTCTAATCTATAAACTTAAGATTATAGTAGTGTCTGTCAAATACTTCAGAAGACAGGAGGGCGAACCAAGATGGCGGCATAGGTAAGCACCTAAACTGCTGCCTCGCACAACAATTTCAAAACTACAACTAAAGGACAGAATGGACACCATCCAGAACCACAGGAAAGCTGGCTGAGTGGAAATTCTACAAATAGAAGGAAAGAGAAAAGCTCATGGAGAATTGGAGGAACAGAAAAGTTTGAGGTACGACAAAGGTTCTTTGTGCGTGCAGAGAGGAAGGGCGGCTGAGAGCCTGGCTGACTTTCTCTTGCGGGAGAGGGAAGGAAGCCCCCGACTGCACTGAACCCCAGTTCTGACTGCACTGAACCCCAGTTCCGGGCGAAACCCCATGGACCAGGCTCATACAGGGGGAGTTTGGACTGTCAGGTAGAGAGAAAGGCACTTGGAGACTCTGAGACCTGGGGGAGACCCGGGGAGCAGGGGTCTGGAGGTACATGCATGCAAGTGTGCACAAAGACTGTGGAGGTTGCCATAGGCTTTCTCTAGCAGAAGGGAGTAGGAAGCTCCTGACTGCACTGAGCCCCAGTTATAACTGTACTGAACCCCAATTCCAGGCAAGCCCCTGAACCCACGCTCTTGTTGGGGGAATCTGGACTCTTGGGCGGAGGCTCAGGAGGCGGGGAAGGCAGAGGTCTGGAGGCACATGTGCGTGCAAGGGCAGGGCTGATGGGAAGCAAAGACTGTCTGCTCCGCCCTGAGACTCCACCCCATCCAAGCTGAGCACAGAGGCTTTTGCAATTTGGCAAGTCTAATCCTATAAGGCTGTCTCCAGCACCGAACTTCTCCCAGCTTAGACACAGCTGATCCTCACAGCCAACTGGCCTGGAGGTCAATTCCTCCCAGTGATACCAACAACAATCAAGACTTAACTACAACAAGGCTATACACACAGTCCACAAAGGGGTGCACCAAGAGTGTCCACCTCAGGTTAACTGGGAGGCTGACCCACTGGGCCATATAGGAAACCTAGCACACAAAACTACCCTACCAACTCAGGGAAGCAGTGAAAAATGCGGCGACAAAGAAACAGATCACAAATGAAAGAAATGGAGGAAAACAAACACTGGATATAGAATTCAAAACCACGGTTATAAGGCTTTTCAAGAATATCCTAGAAAAGGCCGATAAATATAATGAGACCCTCGAAGATATGAAAAAGGACCAACGAGAAATTAAACGTACATTGACTGAAATAAAAAATATTATACGGAGACCCAACAACAGACTAGAGGAACGCAAGAATCAAGTCAAAGAATTGAAATACAAAGAAGCAAAAAACACTCAACCGAAAAAGCAAAAAGAAAAAAGAATCCAAAAAGTTGAAGATAGTGTAAGAAGCCTCTGGGACAACTTCAAGTGTACCAACATCAGAATTATGGGGGTGCCAGAAAAAGGGAGAACGCAAGATATTGGAAACCTATTTGAAGAAATAATGACTGAAAACTTCCCCCACCTGGTGAAAGAAATATACTTACAAGTCCAGGAGGCACACAGAAACCCAAACAAAAGGAATCCAAAGAGGACCACACCAAGACACATCATCATTAAAATGCCAAGAGCAAAAGACAAAGAGAGAATATTAAAAGCAGCAAGAGAAAAACAGTTAATTACCTACAAGGGAGCACCCATACGATTGTCAGCTGATTTCTCAACAGAAACTATGCAGGCCAGATGGGAGTAGCAAGAAATTTTCAAAGTGATGAATAGCAAAAACCTACAACCAAGATTACTCTACCCAGCAAAGCTATCATTCAAAATTGAAGGGCAGATAAAGAGCTTCACAGATAAGAAAAAGCTAAAGAAGTTCATCACCACCAAACCAGTATTATATGAAATGCTGAACGGTATTCTTTAAGAAGAGGAAGAAGAAAAAAGTAAAGATAAAAACTATGAACAACAAATACATATCTATCAACAAGTGAACCTAAAAATCAAGTGAATTAGAAACTGAGGAACAGAATAATCTGGTGAATATAATAGAATCAGGGGCATAGAAAGGGAGTGGATTGATAATTCTCCGGGGGAAAGGGGTTTGGGGGGGCGTGCAGGAAGAGACTGGACAAAAATCGTACACCTATGGATGAGAAAAGTGCAGGGGAGGTAAGGGCAGAAGGTGGGGTGGGAACCGGGTGGAGAGGAGCTATGGGGGGAAAAAGGAGAAACAATTGTAATAATCTGAATAAAGATTTATTTAAAAAAATACTTCAGAAGACAATGTTTTTAAAATCTCCAAAATATAGTTAAGAGAAGCTTTTTCCGCAGTGGAGTTTACCTATTGATGTTCTGTAAACTGGGTATAATTCCTGAGCTATGATACTAGGAAAAGTTCTGTGTCTGTGATAGGCATCTCCCTTAAATATACTTAGGTTAACACCTATTTTCAATAGACACAGAGCACCTATAAACTAACTGTTTATTCGTGGCCCACTGGGGCTTCCCTGTGTGTCAGACTTTAACTAGCAATAGGATTGTAGGGGCAAAGGAAAAGAGAATAATTACATCAAGACAGATAATCCATGTCTCCACATTAAAACAAAGGTCAAGATGGAGCCTTTCTCAAACAGCTTGAATGACTGCTTTCTCTGGTCTTTATGTCCACCTTTCGATCCCCCTCAAATAAGTGAGCCCCATTCCATCCTGTGTCCCCTAACCCCAGCCACACACAGGCACAAGTTCAAAATTTGGTAGTGGTGTTTTAACTTTAAACTAAAAAAAATCATTATAACTCTTTTCTCACATATCATACTACTTCAGATAAGAAGGTTTAAGTGCTAACATTCCAGCTAAAAAGGAAAAACTTAGTTATGCTTTCTAATGTCTCTTATATCTAAAATAGTCCCCAAGTGTATGTGATTTGGCCACTCATGTTCTGCTTCCTTTTGTACAACTTATGACACAACAAGTATAAAACTTCGGCCCCACAAGATCAATTTTTGTATTTTTTTAATTATAAAAAGAAATCTTGATATAGACCATGTATTTTATAATCAGTCTGAGAAAAAATAATATTGTGGTGATCTTAAATCTGGCTAGGTTTCTATAATAGAGAATCCAAGAGTCATTAAACATTTAGGAATTCTTTAATTTCTTGAATGTGAATTTCATCAGAGATAGAAAAGGATCAAGTTACTGAAGCGTCATCTGTGAAGGGATGTTAGACACCTAGTTCACTCCTTATCTTTTAAAAAGACAGGTAACTGCAATATAATGACTTCCAAAATAAATTTTATTGAGGATATTTTAAACTATGCCCAGAAAATATAAACATTTAAAAATAGCTACAGTCTAATTCATTTTCAGTGAAATAAATATGATGTGATTCAAGGTAATAGCAGTAACATCTCATAAAATGGCACTTTTCTTGTGGAAAAACACATGACTCAAACACGATCAAACTTGATCCGTGGTTACCTTTTCCCTGAGTGTGACCCAGTCTCCCTCAAGCTCCATGTCACTTTTACATGCCCATTCAAACATGATAAATGTCATCTGAGAACATGTGTCACGTAAGTACAGCCAAGCCCTTGGCCAACACAATAGGCCTGGAGATGCGTGGCCACCCTCTGCTCTTTACCTTGGGGATTCATGGAACAAGACAGTGCAGTGTGAGTGCTAGATCAGTGGACCAGGAGTTGAAAAACATGGTCCCAGATCCAGCACATTTTAACCATATGAAAGTGGGTGAAGCCTTTAATCTCTGCATCCCAATATGCTTCTCTATAAACTGGAGCGTAATTATGCCTGTTTGCCTCACAGAGTTGTTACGAGAATCAAATGAGATAATGTAAGTGAACATGCTTCAAAAACCATACTACACGCACACACGAGGTAAAAGAAAATCTGGAATCAAATTTTATAGTTTTCTGGCTCTTGTTTGAATTTATGAGGAGTTTCATAAATCCAGTCCTTTTTTATGGATGGCTCTAATACTTTATAATGATGCCGAAAGGGATGGGAATGTTCACTATAATCGTGCAGGAGAAGATCTGGTACTTTTTCTTTTCCATCTCACTTAACCTCTGCTAAAGGTCATCCACAGGCCACAGCATCAGGTCCATTTTCCTTTTTTGCCTTGTCAAGCCTTCAAATGTAAAAGGAAGAAGCTGCGGCTTGTAGAATGTTCAGGTTTTCTGAAACACACCGAGAGAAAAGGAACCTTTTCCTCATGAGCCTGACTAATCCACACTTTTCTAAAATGGACAGGTTTTTTCCTGCTGTCTTTCATTGCCTCTTTGTCTCAATCAAGCCTGTGACTGTCTGATTATAATCATCAGTGGTCTGTGATATTTCTGCATGATATCTTACAACAGTGGAGGGCCAATGTGTCTCCAGGGCCTCATATCTTTGATCATGTTAAGGCTACTGTAGTAAAAGGAACTTACTACTATAATAATCCCAATTTCATAACAGTGAATGCAATTTGTCTCATTGGTGTTGCTTTTAGTCATAATCAAACTGTAAAAGCACAGCCCTTTTTAAAAGGTGTACATTGTTTCACAGTGGGTTAGCATTTGACATGGAAGGAAAATGTTTTGATTGTATATGTAACAAATACTGGTTGAACACCTACTATGTGCTTGAAGCATACTGAGAATAATAAAATAAGAGTAAGGGTAGCAATAATATTAACCATTGATTGAGACCCTACTACTTGCCAAATATCGCTTTACAAGCTTTATATAAATTACTAGAGGCCCATTGCACGAAAATTCGGGCAATAGACCTTCCTTCCCCTGGCTGCTGGCACCTGTTTTCCTCTGGCACCCGCTGCCTTCCATCTTCGTTCTGGCTGCCATTTTTGTTGGGTTAATTTGCATACTCACATGATTGGCTGGTAGTATCACGGAGATATGGTCAATTTACATATTTCTTTTTTATTAGAGTAAATACCATTTCATTCTCACAACAGGCCTAGCAAGTAAGTATTCTTGTCCCTATTTACCAGTTGAAGAAGTGAGAGTTAACAAAGTTAAGTAACTTGTACAAGCTCACCATTCAACAAGTATTTATTGGTTATACAAGTCAGATAGCTGCACCACTCTCCCACTGCAGAACTAGGTGACATAGTCTTGACCTCAATTATGCAGCTTTGGAAATCCAATTTCCAGCCTTCCCCAGTTTTTCCAGCAATTCCTCTAACTTTCCTTGTCTCTTGGATTCCGACTATGCTTTGCCCCAAATCTGAAACGCCGCCCTTTCTAGGTTTTTAAACAAAAACCCTGCATCAAGCTTTCATGTAATTTTCAGACTTTTGCAAGGTTTGGGGAACCCTTTTGAGGATACTCATAATCTTTCATTCTCTCTCTCTCTCTCTCTTTCTCTCTCTCTCTCTCTCTGTCGCCTTCCTCCCTTCCTCCCTCCCCTCTTTCCAGGACTGCCTACATTTTTCTTCCTTTCTTTTGAAGAGCTCTTCCACTCTCCACAATGTCTGGGTCACACTCATACACTAAACCCATTATAATGCTCTGTAGAACCAGAGGTTTCCCATTCCACAGGCTCTGCCCTTCTTAGAAGGGTATAAGAACAACACAGTGTGGAGTCCTGTTATAAGTTCCTACTGGGTATTGAAGCATGAGAAAGAGTTATGTACAAATATTAGCTCTGCATTTATTTCTCTTTTAGTTCAGTAGCATCACTAAAAGAAAGATAGACTCTAATTCTACTGACTCTTAGACAATAAACTTTTTCTAATATACAAATTTGGAGGAAAGGGAAAATAATATGTCAAATGGCCATGTCCCCTCTTCCTTTTATTGTTTTTAAACATATTTTCTTTAGTTCCGTGTGGCAGGGTGGACAGATGTGTGTGTTTTTCTATAAAGGGCCAAACAGTAAATATTTTTACTTTGCAGAACATACAGTCTCAGTTGTAACCATGTCCCCTTTTTTGTGTGATACTGCAAACATAGACAACACGTGAACCAATGGCAGGGCTATATTTCAATACAACTTTACTTGCCAACACTGACATTTAAATTTCACATCATTTCATGTCATAGAATATTTTTTCTTTTGGATATTTTCAACCATTTGAAATATTAAAAATGTAAGTATAAAATTCATTTATACTCATATTTAAACATCCTATTTAAATATAAAAACCATTTTCAGCTTCATACAAAAACTGGCAATGAGGGCTATACCTTGCCAATTCTTATATGTCATGATACCTTTTATAGTTGTAAAAGGAACATAATATTGTTATATATTTTTCTGCTGTTACCTAGTTAAATTTCAAAAAAGTCAATATAAACTGTAGAAAAAAAAGTTACTCTTCCCACTAAGGACAACTAATCATTTCTTACTTCTTTCTCTCATCTCAAAAATGCAATATAATAATTTTTCTCAAGAAATAGTCATGGATTAAATACTTTTCTTTGAGCCATTGTCTCCTAAAGTGTGTACTGAAGAACTCAAACTCCCTTAGATTTTAATGTGTTGCCAAAAAAAAGTGAAGGGGGAGAGTCCGTGCTATTTACCATTTCATTAAGCAAATGCTCACTGACATAGCACTAAACATGTTTTCTTTTTACAGAATCTTAGGTTTTTCAGAGTTTTTAATATACTGTCAATGGTGACTGTTCAAGAGGATGATGTAGTAGCAGTGGTTCTTATCCCATAGCCACTGAATTCTTCTTTCTTGAAATCTTCCAAGGAACTAATGTTCTCAAGTCTGGTACCTGCTACTCAAAGTGTTGTCCACAAACCAGCAGCAAAACAGCAGCTCACCCTGAAAACTTGTTAAAAATAAAGACTCTCAGCCCTAGCCAGTTTGGCTCAGTGTATAGAGTATCGGCCTGTGGACTGAAGGGTCCAGGTTCTATTCCGGTCAAGGGCAGCTGCCCAGGTTGTGGGCTCGATCCCCTACAGCTGATAGATGATTCTCTCTCATCATTGATGTCTCTCTCTCTCTCTCTCCCTTTCCTTTCCTCTCTGAAATCAATAAAACATATGAAATAAATAAATAAAGACTCTTAGACCACACCCCAGACCTACTGAATCGGGCTCTTCATTTGAATATGATTCCCAGGGGTTTTGAATGCACATTAATTTTTAAAAACACCGCAATAGAACAAAGCTTTGTAAATAATGCTTTAAGCTAAAAGAATAGCATAAATGCAGAAGCTAAAATAAATCACACCTTGAATTTCTAGAAATATTGGTTCCTATGAAGTAAAATCCGTTTCCCTGGGTTAAATGAAGTAACTCAAACTAGTTATCTACATTTTTTTATTTCCTTTCTCATCCCACTTGGATGTTTGCTTTGATTTCTCTTTGGTCTCTATGGTGCTGGAGAGCGAGAGAGAGATGAGGCAATTGAAGAATGAACTCACAGAGGATACAGTAATTGACTCCATGTTCTGAATGCCTTCAAAGCCTTTTAAAAAGTCATTTCGGAGCCAGAAATGTAAACTAGAAGAAAAAAAAAAGCCGTCATTCTTGTTTCTGATTCTTAATAGAAACCCAAATCTTCATTACCATAATCTTCTAGTATAGCCCTGACTTTCTCAAGGAGCAGCTGGAGCTCTGCATCCTCTTTATTACCTGGGGTGAACACAAGGATGTCCCAGGTAAAAGCTCTAGCTCCTGGTCTTCACCACAAACGGGCGGATTGAAGTAGGAGTAACAGCTAAAGCTGACTAAGTAGGTTTCTGAGGAGCTCGTGTAAAATTTACAACGCAAGCTCTGCCTTCCAGATATACGTATATTTGTTTAAAACTCCCATGCATGATCCATGTGCAAATAGTTTTCCTATATTTATAAGTGCTTATTATGAATAACAGCTGTGACGTTTTTCTGTCCTTCACTATTGGCAGATACTGTTTGGAAACCAAATGAGATTCTGAAATAGGTTCATATAAATGTTCACTGTGTACCACTCATTCAGATAGCTTAGGAACTTCTCTATTGATATTCTCAAGGCACCCCCCTCCCCGCCTTTGCTGTTACTGTTATTAAATTGCACCATATGATAAGAAATATGTTCCTGATTGTATTCTGCAATTATAACCCTGGTTTTGTTCTCTCTCTCTCTCTCATCTCATCTCAGAAAGAGTGATCTAATTTTAAGAGGTGGACATGAGGCGCAATTGAAAATAAGATTCACATCCTCTCTATTTGCAAAAAATCTCTTCAATTTCCAATTTGCTGGTCCCTTTGGTAAAATGGTTCCGCAAATAAGATTAAAAAGTCATGAGACTCCCAGTGGGCTGGATCCTCATTTCCCTCAGAGAAAGCCATTGAGAGTATTCTGCATTAAAGAGATGTGTGGGCCATGGAGCAGAACGAGCATCTGGGCCACATATGTAGTTAACATGGATGGATGTACACAATAAGAATATTTCTGCACTCACTGTGCTGCAGTGACACAGAAAAGCCTTAACTCCAGGAACAATTTTCACACAACTCTAGTGCCATGGTAGCCGGTAAACAGTTGACCCTACTTGTGGTCTATTGCAGGGTACAGCAGGTCCTTGAACAACATCATTTCATTCAACGTCATCTCTATATATAAAAGGTTAAGCGACCGTCACATCCGAAACAACCGAACAGATGACCAAACAGGCTGTGTGGGGCGACCAGGTCAGCAGGGGGGTTAGTGAGGGGCGACCAAACGACTGAGCAGCAGGCTGCATGGGATGAACAGCCCCACGGGGGGGGGGGGGGGGGCAGTTGGGGGCAACCAGACTGGCAGGGGGCACTAGGGGCAACCAGGCCAGTGGGGGGGGCAGTTAGGGGCGACCAGGCTGGTGGGGGGTTAGGGGGGGCAGTTGGGGGTGACTATGCTGTCAGGGGAGGCAGTTGGGGGTGACCAGGCCAGCACAGGGGGCAGTTAGGGGTGATCAGGCAAGCAGGCAGGTGAGTAGTTAGGAGCCAGTGGTATTCGCTCTACTCACAGGTGATACAGATTATTTTAAACCATCTATCCTAGCGAGTTTCAGATACAGTTTTAAGCTATTCATATTTTGGAGAACTTTCTTTAAAGAGCATAAAAATAATCTTGATCTTTGGTCCTAACCTCTCAAAAGTCCAGATATATGAAGTCTTTCCAAATTTCCCCAGGCTACTTTCAAAATCCAAGAGAACTCACTTGAATGACTCCTTAATTACAGTTTCTGCTGCTTGATATTGCTTACATTTTCTATGGTTTACCCTGTCTTTGTAAGGAGATTGAAGACCTCTGAGGGCAGAAACTGTCTCATACCTTTTTAATATTTCCTGTGCACAACATAATATTCTATATATTTTAATATATATAATAAAATATTCACTGATAATATGTTGAGGTAGCATAGCATCGTGGTTAAGAGAAGCGCCTCTGGTGTAAAATGCCAGATCTGCTCCTTAGGAGCTCTGTGACTTTGGGCAAGTTCTCTAGCATCCCTGCTCCTCCATTTCCTCATCTATTGAATATGGATAATAATGTACCTATTCACATGATAGATAGAGGAAGAAACAGGTTAATATATATCAACTATTAATATCAAATGCTTACCATATAGAAAGTACCATATACCAGTAAATGTTTGCTTGATCTTTTTAGCACTTTGAAGCTTAATTTATTCAATAATGTGACAACACTACATAAATTATACATCAACAAGTGTTTCCTCTAGAAAAATAAAGTTAGGAGCATCATCCCCATTTTTATTTCTTTAGAGTTAGTTACAACTGCCACCAAGACATCTCTGAACTGACTAACATTAATGCTGGATCAACAGGGTAGTCTGATGAGCTGTCCGTTGACACATTAGGTGACAAAGTAAGGGTGGGATTCATCAAAAGAATACCATTTTTAAAGAAAGCAACCTAACCAGTGTAGTGTCTCCATATACTAATGTGCACACCAAAGCAGTACCAAGACGCTACGATGACACACGTTGCAGCCTTTCGAGTTCACCTCCAATAGCACCATTCAGGGTACTCCTGGAATATGGCAGATCAGTGGGATTATTGTAGGAAAGAGAGGATAAAAAGAAGGAAAGAAGGTAAAGAAGTGCAAAGAATGGTAAGAAGAACTGTAAGAGATCATGCTGGAATACTGCAGAGGTAAAAAATAATTATTTTAGGAGATATATGTACTAATATATGTAATACTTTAAACAATAAAAAATGTTTAAAAAATAAAAATGAATAATTAAAATAATAATTATTTTTTTCTCCCACTCCCCATAACATCCAAAAGAAAAGATAATATTAAGAGATAGGAATATAAGAGTATTAAAGAAGAAAAAAGATAAATTAAGAAATAATTGCTCATTAAGTTGTTCTGGACTATGCTGTAACAAAGGGAGAAATGCCAGAAGAATTTTGACAAACGGAAGGGATCTGCCACATGGAGAGAGGAACAGGAAATGGAGTTTCTGAACAAGTGCATTCCGAGCTTGCTGGAGGAGGCTGCCAGCTTAAACAACACAGCAAGGGGATTCTCCGAGTGCTCACTTGGTCGGTGTCAGCTAACCTGGTCGCAAGCTCAACTTCTAACTCATCCAGGTGAGAGTAATGGTCAGTCGTTGGTCTTCCTAAATCCAGGCCAGTGGGTGTTTCAGATAGAGGTACTTTAGGACATGAGGACAGCAAAATCAAAAATTAGTGTGAGTTCCAAACATATAGCATGGACCTCCAGGCTAGCAACTCTAGAATAATCACCTGGAAATGCACAAAAGGCCAAGATGAAATTTACCAAAATGTTAATAGAGGCCATCTCTACGTAATGGTGGGATTACAGATGATTTTGGGTTTCTTCTTTATAATTTATTTATATTTCAGAAAATTTATATTGTAAAAAAGTGAATAATTGTTATTTCAATGAATAACTTAGAGAAGAAAGAAGATTAAAATATAATTAACTGTAAGTTTAGGTTTATTTTCCTCTACTTAGACCTCAACATTCTTTGTTTCTGAATCATTAAAAATATCAGTTCTCACCAAGAAAAGTAAAAGGGCAAATCAAAATTCACTCAAATAATATACTTTCATTTGTTTTTTTTATTTTTTTTTCAGTGCTTTTGTTTTCTTTGTTAACCATTTTAGTCATATTCTAATTAGGCTGATAAATCAGAGCATGATTAATTAGCATGGTCCACCTGGCCCAGGTAAAAAATTATGAAGAATTCCTAGTTATCAGCACTGGTTTGAAATAAATTGAGTTGGATTTTTGAGAGAACAGAGAAGAAAAGTCAAATTCCCCAGGTAGATGAAAAAGATATCTAACAAAAGATTGCTTTTTGATAAAATACTATGCATTTCCTGGAGGAGATAGAAAATAAATATTGAGAGGAATGGCCCCCAAATAAGAAAATAATTAAATTAATATTTAAGATCTTGAAGGGGAAAGTGGATGTTATCAGAAGTCTGAAAATCTACAACTGCAGCACCCACCGAACAGCTGCAAACCCCAGAGCACCAGTCCCCAATTGGCGCAAACACGTGGGTTCAGAGGTCTACACTCCACCACGGAAAGGAGAGAGAGAACTACATAACCAGACATCCAGAGAAGAGAGACCATGGGGAGACAAAGAAAGAGCCCGCATATGAAAGAAAAGCAGGCATCACCAGAAAACGAAGTAAACAAAATGGAGGCAACCAAACTGCCAGAGAAAGAATTCAGAGAAATGGTCATAATGTGGCTGAAAAGAATGGAAGACAAATTTGACAATATAAGTAAGAACCAAGAAGAAATGAAGAACCAAGAAGAAATAAAAAATGACATCACTGCTGTAAAGAACTCAATAGAAAGCATCAAGAGTAGTCTAGAAGAAGCAGAGGACCACATCAGTGAGCTAGAAGACACGGTAGGAAAAAATACCCAAGTAGAGCAGCTTCTAGAAAAAAAACAATTAAAAAGCAGGAGGAGAGGCTAAGGGAACTTTGGGACAACACGAAACAAAACAACATCCACATAATAGGGGTTCCAGCAGGAGAGGAAACTGAGCAAGGAATAGAAAACCTGTTTGAAGAAATAATTACAGAAAACTTCCCTGATATAGGGAAGAAAAAACCCACATAAATCCAAGAAGCTCACAGAGTCCCAAGCAAAATGAACCCCAAAAGACTGATGCCAAGGCACATGATAATTAAATTGGCAAACACCAACAACAAAGTAAGAATCTTAAAAGTGGCCAGAGAGAAACAGAAAGTTACCTACAAAAGAACCCCCATCAGACTAGCAACAGATTTCTCAACAGAAACTTATCAGGCCAGAAGGGAATGGAATGAAATATACAAAGTCATGCAAAGGAAGGGTCTGAATCCAAGAATACTGTACCCAGCAAGGCTATCAATCAAAGTTGAAGGTGAAATCATGAGCTTCACAGACATAAAAGGACTAAGGGAATTTATTACCACCAAACCAGCAATGCAAGAAATGCTGAAGGGTCCGCTGTAAAAAAAAAGAAATAGGAAGCGAAGAAGGAACACAGGGGTAAAGAATAAAAATGGTGACAAATAAGCACCTATCAATAATAACTTTAAATGTAAATGGATTAAATGCCCCAATCAAAAGACATAGGGTAATGGATTGGATAAGTAAACACGACCCATATATCTGCTGTCTACAAGAAACCCACCTCAGAAAAAAAGACACACACAGACTATGGGTGAAGGGATGGAAAATGTTTTTCAGGTGAATGGAAATGAAAAAAAAGCTGGGGTAGCAATACTTATATCTGACAAATTAGATCTCAAAGTGAAGGAAATTACAAGAGATAAGGAAAGCCACTTCATAATACTAAAGGGAGCAATCCAACAAGAAGACATAACTCTAGTAAACATATACACACCCAATACAGGAGCACCCAAATACATAAAAAAGCTTCTGGAGGATATCAAAGGAGAGATTGACAGCAATACAATCATAGTAGGAGACTTTAATACCCCACTATCGCCATTGGACACATCCTCTAAACAAAAAATCAACAAAGAAACATCAATCCTAAATAACTCACTAGAGCAGTTGGAATTAATTGACATCGTCAGAACATTTCACTCCAAAGCCACAGAATATACATTCTTCTCAAGTGCACATGGGTCATTTTCAAAGATAGACCATATGTTGGGTCATAGGCAAAGTCTCTTCAAATTCAAGAAGATGGAAATCATATCAAGCATCTTCTCAGATCTCAGTGGCATAAAACTGGAAATCAAGTACAACAAAAACAATCCAAAAAAATCGAACACATGGAGACTAAACAGCATGCTATTAAACAATGACTGGGTTACAAGAGAGATCAAGGAAGAAATAGAAAACATCGTGGCAACAAATGACAATGAAAACACAACAATCCAAAATCTATGAGACACAGCAAAAGCAGTCTTGAGAGGGAAGTTGATAGCTTTACAAGTCTACTGCAAAAAAAAAAAAACAAGAAACAATGGTAATAAGTTACCTAACCCTACAACTCAAAGAGTTAGAAAGAGAGCAATAAGAACAGCCCAGTGTAAGCAGAAGGAAGGGAATAATATAGATTAGGGCAGAGATAAATGACATTGAGACCAAAAAAACAATACAAAAGATCAAAAAAAACAAAAGCTGGTTCTTTGAAAGGATAAATAATATTGATGAACCTCTAGCCAGGCTCACCAAGAAGCAAAGAGAGGTCCCAAATAAACAAAATCAGAAATGAAAGAGGAGAAATAACAACAGACTCCACCAAAATACAAAGGATTGTTAAAAAATACTATGAACAATTCTATTCCAACAAACTGGACAACCTGGAGGAAATGGACATATTCCTAGAAAAATATAACCTTCCAAAACTCAATCAGGAAGAATCTAAACATCTCAATAGGCCAATAACTATGTAAGAAATTGAAGCAGTCCTCAAAAAGCTTCCAGCAAACAAAAGCCTGGGGCCAGGTGGCTTCACAGGGGAGTTTTACCAAACATTCAAGGAAGAACTAAAACCTATCCTCCTCAGACTATTCCAAAAATTCAAGAGGAAGGAACACTTCCAAGCTCCTTCTATGAAGCTAGCATCACCCTAATACCAAAACCAGATAAAGACAACACAATGAAAGAGAATTACAGGCCAATATCCCTCATGAACATAGATGCCAAAATCCTCAACAAAATTCTAGCAAATCAGATCCAGCACTACATCAGAAAGATCATACACCATGACCAAATAGGATTTATCCCAGGAATGCAAGGATGGTACAATATCTGCAAATCAATCAATGTGATACATTGTTTGACAAAATCCAACACCCTTTCTTGATAAAAACTCTCAACAAGGTGGGAATAGAAGGATCATACTTCAACATAATAAAAGCTATATATGATAAACCCACAGCTAACATCATACTCAATGGGCAAAAACTAAAAACATTTCCCCTAAGAACAGGAACAAGACAGGGATGTCCACTCTCACCACTCCTGTTCGACATAGTACTGGAAGTATTAGCCATTGCAATTAGACAAGAAGAAGAAATAAAGGGCATCCAAATTGGAAAAGAAGAAGTAAAGCTGTCCTTATTTGCAGATGACATGATATTGTACATAAAAAACCCAAAAGACTCCATCAAAAAACTAATAGATTTAATAAATGAATTTGGCAAGGTAGCAGGATACAAAATTAATGCCAAGAAATCTATGGCATTTCTATACACCAATAGTGAACTTACAGAAAGAGAGGCTAAAAAAGCAATCCCATTTACCATCACACCAAAAAAATTAAGATACTTAGGAATAAACTTAACTAAGGAGGTAAAAGACCTATATGCAAAAAACTACAGGACACTGAAAAAAGAGATAGAGGAAGACATAAACAGATGGAAGAACATACCATGTTCATGGATTGGTAGAATCAACATCATTAAAATGTCCATATTACCCAAAGCAATCTATAGATTCAATGCACTCCCCATTAAAATACCAATGGCATATTTCACAGACCTAGAAAGAACTCTCCAAAAATTCATCTGGAATAAAAAAAGAACCCGAATAGCCACAGCAATCCTGAGAAAGAATAACAAAGTAGGTGGAATCCCAATACCACAATTCAAGCTGTATTACAAAGCACCTGTTCTCAAAACAGCCTGGTACTGGCACAAGAACAGACATATAGATCGATGGAATAAAATAGAGAACCCAAAAATTGACCCAAATCACTATGCTCAATTAATATTTGACAAAGGAGCCAGGAACATACAATGGAGTCAAGACAGTCTCTTCAATAAATGGTGTTGGAAAAATTGGACAGATACATGCAAAAAACAAAATGAAACTAGACCACCAACTTACACCATACACAAAAATAAACTCAAAATGGATCAAGGACTTAAATATATGACGAGAAACCATAAAAATACTAGAGGAATCCACAGGCAGAAAATTCTGACATATGCCAAAGCAATTTCTTCACTGATACTGCTCCTAGGACAATGGAAACAAAAGAGAAAATAAACAAATGGGACTACATCAAAATAAAAAGTTTTTGCACAGCAAAGGAGACCATCAATAAAACAACAAGAAAGCCCACTGCATGGGAGAACATATTTGCCAATGATATCAACAATAAGGGTTTAATCTCCAACATTTACAGGAAACTCATACAACTTAACAAAAAGAAGATAAGCAACTCAAGCAACAAATGGGCAACTGATCTAAATAGACACTTTTCAAAAGAGGACAGAAGGAAGGCCAAGAGACATATGAAAACCTGCTCAAAGTCACTAATCATCAGAGAGATGCAAATCAAAACAACAATGCAGTACCATCTCACACCTGTCAGAATGGCTATTATCAACAAATCAACAAATGACAAGTGCTGGCGAGGATGCGGAGAAAAAGGAACCCTCATGCACTGCTGGTGGGAATGCAGACTGGTGCAGACACTGTGGAGAACAGTATGGAGTTTCCTCAAAAAACTAAAAATGGAACTCCCATTTAACCCAGTGATCCCACTTCTAGGAATATATCCCAAGAAACTAGAAACACCAATCAGAAAGCATATATGCACCTCTATGTTCATAGCAGCACAATTCACCATAGCTAAGATTTGGAAACAGGCTAAATGTCCATCAGCAGATGAGTGGATTAAAAAACTGTAGTACAGCTACACAATGGAATACTATGCTTTGGTAAAAAAGGAGTTCCTACCATTTGCACCAACATGGATGGAGATGGAGAGCATTATGCTAAGTGAAATAAGCCAGGCAGAGAAAGATAAATATCACATGATCTCACTCATTTGTGGACTATAATGAACAACATAAACTGATGAACAAAAATAGATCCAGAGAAAGAGAAACATCAATCAGAACGTCAAACCTCAGGGAAGATAGGGGAGGCTGGGGGTAAGGAGGAGAGATCAACCAAAGGACTTATATGCATGCATGTAAGCCTAATCAATGGACACAGACAACAGGGGGGTGGGGCATGAATGGGAGGTGGGGGGTAAAGGGGGAATAAGGACACATATGTAATACCTTAGTCAATAAAGAAATTTAAAAAAATAATATTTAAAAGTTAAAATAAGATATTAAATAACCCTAAGATAATTTCTAACCTGAAAAATCATTAGGAACTTAACAACTTGATAGTTGTCATTAATAAAATATTCCAGTCTTTATGAATAGTTTACACTTTTTAAATATCATCTTGTAGAGTGTGTACAGTGGGTAATTTCCAACTACATTAAATCTCTTAGAGTTATCAGTATTTGAGGGTCTTTTGTTTTTATTGTTGTTAGCTTTGTTTAGTTTTTTGCTCCAGTTTATATGAAATTTAGGTTAAATTAGTTCTTCAATGGTTTTCAAAAGGATCCTCCTTCAGGGGATAATAAGGGTAAGACCTAATCACATTCTCCTTGTATTGCTGTGATAAGATTTATATTTAGACCAGGAGTATTTTAAGTCTAACTTTATTTAAAGATGACTACAGATAACTTTAGCAGGCCATGAATCAACCCTGGGCACCTTCATTTTGAATTTTCATTTACACTGTTCATTTTGCCTGTGAAATGTCAGAGCAAGAAAAAGCCCAAGGCTCACACCAACAAAGGGAGGACAGGTAGGTTAGGAGATCCAAATTGGAGGTCTTAAGGGGCAGATGAAGTCCCCAAGAGCAAGGAGGGAGATGGTGAAAAGGGCTAGCAGTAGCAGAGAAGAGTCTGTCCAGTGTCTGCTCCCCTTACTCTCAGAACAGGGAGTTTTAGAATATAAATTATGACATGGATTAAAAATGTTTTTTATAAACTGTTGGTCAGCTAATCCTAAAAAAATAAATCAACAAAATAGATTTTCTTTGAGAAACCAAGGAAAACAGAACAATTGTAAAGTTGCCATGAAACACTGACTGGAAAGTCTCTTGTGAGGGCTCTGAAATATTTGCTTCGTGGTTTCTACCTGATCATTGTTTTCACCGTTCCTTAGTCCTCTTTGCATTTATGCTCTGAGTCCAGTTCCCACCTCTGAAAGAGACAAACAGCCCAGAGGGTCTCATAGTAGAGGCCAGCAGGGAGCACCATGCCCCACACCCTGAGGCAAGGATGGCTAGCTGGGAAGTGGACATGCCCACCCCAGGCCTGCATGCTGTCATCTGACCCGGTTTCTCTCCTCTTTTCAAACAGATTTCAGGCTTCTCTGTCTGGGTCTCAGTCTCTTTAAACTCAACTAGCACTTCAGCAAACTGTCATGTCTTTATAACACTTTTAAAATGTAGAGTTTTCAAGCACTTTTTTTTTCCTTTAAGTAGTGTATGTATTGAAAGAGCTATATAACTTTGCCCAGTAATAAATAACTCGTTGGGGGAAAAATGCTTAAGATGAATATTCTGCAAAACTCCAGAATTATTGTGAAATCACATTTTATCTACCATTTTCAAGCCCATTTGATTTATCCTAGCTTGGCATATTAGAATAGACATGGGGATACAAACAGCCTGATAGTTAAAATTTTGTCTGCATATGAATCTCCTCTGGCTTCCTCCTCTGCCAGGAAAATTTCTCCTGTTGTCAGTCAACTGATCCTAATATCATCTTGGAACAGAGCAAACATTTTAAAGTGCAAAGCAAAAGTCCTCCCCCAGCCCTGGAGAGAAAACTTTCTTTTCCTTGAGCAGAAAGATGACTTCAGTTGGTTCAGTCAAATGATCGAGGACACAGTTAGCGCCATATAAAGGAAAATGCTTGAATGCCAGTACCATTGATTTCAAGTAATTATCTAATTATTTGGAAACCATTGTGTAAGAACAGAATCTGAGTCATAAGTTGCAGAGGGGACAAATGCCTCTTCAGCGAACAGCAGAAATGGAGTTCTGTTGTAGTTTTTAAATTTTGTATTATTATTTTGGAAAAAAATCCTGTAGTAGTATGAATTTTGATATATTTATCAACTGAGAAAGGAACTCAGAACTCTGGACCATGAATCACATTGCTTTAATTAACTGATGGTTTCCAATTCCTTTCAGTGTTATGGTCAGAATGAGTTACTCTGAACCTAAAGAAGAAAACAAAGACACAGCTTTATTGCAAACATTAGTAAAAAGTCTTGTTTTAAGGCAGACAAAGCAAGTCTTCTTCAGACAGCCTTATGGTAACTGAACCAGAGACTGAGCTTATTTCAGCTATTATCCCAGCACACATTATATTAACTATTGGCTAAACATAAATTGTTAACATGACAGAAAATAGTCACCAGGGAGAATACTCACAAATCAGAACACAGTAGTGATGGTCATTGAAAAAATATATAAACACACAGACACAAAACAAAACAAAAAAAAACAAAACAAAACAAAAAAACCCTTGTATGTTAGAATATCTGTAAAGCTCTTCACTGATCTTGTATTTTTAGGAAAGTAAAATGTGTGTTGGGATGATTTATTGGGTCCATAGGAAAGTGGTGAAGATCTAGTGGGGAGAAATCTAGGTAATGGGAATTTGGGGGAGAAAGAAAGTTCTTTTTGAGCTTTTAAAGTTTTCATTATTGAGCAAAAAGGGATAAAATGCTTTGGATCAATTTAAATAAAGTAAGTGAAAGGTGCTCAAAATGAGAATACAGAATTACTTTATTTCAGAACTAATCAAGGTAGTGCCTTATTTAAAAAGTGTTTGGGCAATAGATATGATAGTATATCTAACTAGAGGCCTGGTGCATAAAATTTGTGCACTGGTGGGGGGGTATCCCTCAGCCCAGCCTGCACCCTCTCCAATCTGGGATCCCTGTGGGGATCGGGCCTAAACTGGCAGTCAGACATCCCTCTCACAATCTGAGACTGCTGGCTCCCAGACACTCACCTGCCTGCCAGCCTGATCACCCCTTAACCACTCCCCTGCCAGCCTAATCGATGCCTAATTGCTCCCCTGCTGGCCTGATTGCCCCCAACTGCCCTCCCCTGCCGGCCTGGTCACCCCTAACTGCCCTCCCCTGCAGGCCTGGTCACTCCTAACTGCCCTCCCCTGCAGGACTGGTACCCCTCAACTGCCCTCCCCTGCTGGCCTGATCACCCACAACTACCCTCCCCTGCGGGCCATCTTGTGGTGGCCATCTTTGACCACATGGGGTGGCCATCTTGTGTGAGGGTGTGAGGGTCAATTTGCATATTGCCTCTTTATTATATAGGATATCTTTATCTGTATTCATATCTATACTAGAGGCCCAGTGCATGAAATTTGTGCAGGGGGAGGGAGGGACGGTGTCCCTCAGCCCAACCTTCACCTTCTCGCAATCCAGAACCCCTTGGGTAGGGTTCCTAGGCGTGGCCAGTGATCAGGGCCTATCGGGGCTTTCTTCCCCCAGCTGCAGGCAGCTGGCCCCACCCCCGCTGCTGCCACTGTTAGCGATCTGTGTGGCGCTGCCCCCCACCCCACCATCGGTTGCCTCCCTCTGCGGGTGACAGGCATGGGGTGCAATCGCTTGGCTGGCCTGGGCCTCCCTCTGTGGGGCGATTTCTGGCCAGCCTCGCACACCCGCCACAGCGTTGCTGGCCAGTGGCCTGGGCCTCCCTCTGCGGGTGATTGTGGAGTCCCCCCGCCCCGACCCCCGATCAATCGCCCTGACAGCTGGTGGCCTCGGCCTCCCTCTGCAAGGAGATTGTGGGGCAATGGTGGGGCCCCCCAACCAATTGTTTCACACCTGCCTTGGCTGGCCTAGTGCCAGTGCATGTCATAGCGTGGTTGTCTGGAAGGTCATGCAGACAGTCACTCTACTGTTCAGTTGTTTGGTCGATTTGCATATTACACTTTTATTATTACAGATATCAAAAGAGAGGTTGAGATTTTAAGAAATTGACTCATATAGTTGGGGGGCGGGTAGACAGTCTGAAAGCCATAGGGCAGGCCAACACTGAAAATTCAGGTAAAAGTTCATATTGCAGTCTTAAGGCAGAATTGTTTTTTCCTTAGGGAATCTCTGTTTTTTGCTCTTGAAGCGTTCAACTGATTAGATGAGGCTCACTCCAATTATGAAGAGTAATCTGCTCTATTCAAGTCTACTGACTGTGAATGTTAATCACATCTAAAAGCTGTCTTCATAACAATATTTAGACTGGTGTTTGGCCTAAGAACTAGGCAGCATAGCCTAACCAAATTGACCCATCACAAACAGCTTTAGAGACTATCCTTAATTTTGTACACTTTAGTTTCCCATAGTGTCTAGGAAGAATGAGATGATGTATTAAGTATTAACTAGACTGTCAAATTGTATATGTATTTCTGATATTTCGGAGTTTGGTGCGCATCTGTGTGTGTGTTAAATTTTGTGCCATATGCTCAATATTATTGGTATGTGCTTCTAACATACATTTCAAAACAAGTATATGCTGCCATAGCATTTCTCCTGCAAATGTACAAAGGAATGTAATCTGTACATTTCAAATACTGCAGTTAAATATACCTCCAACGATAACATTTAATAAAACTTCACTTCAGATTCTGAATCATCTGGCTAATACCTTTGAGGGTAAAGGCCTTAAACAGAAAAGAATTAAGTCATTAGGATACATGACTTCGGTAATCTAGACATGGATCTTTTATCCTTTGTGTTAACACTAACAAGATAAAAAATGTGATAAATATATGATAAGCTTTATTCAAACCATTTGCATTGATTTTCAAAAGTGGATGTGTATAAACCTTAAATGCTTTGTTTTTGTTTCATTTTATGTTTTTTGCTTATGTTTATGTTTGCAGAGTGAATCATTCATTTGGTTGGTTGGGTGATTGGTTGGTTTGTAGACTCAGATTAAATTCTTTATTCATTAAGACTAGAACAAAAGATCTATGAATATAAATGGAAATTTATTAAATGAGTTTTAAGAAAATGATCACAGATTTTAGTTGATTTTAAAGAAAATACATCTCTTAATAAGCATGAACAATTTCACTAGCTTCTGTACAATAAAGCCTTTTTCTCTCTCCAATATTTGTCTTCCTATTGAAATTGGATGACAAGTAGCACATAAAGGAAAATTATCAAGAACAATCATAATATATACATTTAAGTAAGCCACAGTATCTAATTTGCTATTTAAGAAATGGAAATAAGTAGTTCAACAAAAAATAGTACCAAAAGATCAAAGTAATAGGTTTAAATCATTTAAATGATTAATAAAACTAATCGTATTAGCAATTTAAATAGCTATTTAACTTTTGATAGCATATATTTAAATCTCTTTTCTAGTTATTCAGAATTATATCCATTCCTAGTGTAGTCAAAGACCACAAAGGAAAGATTTGTCTTTATTTACTAAGTTTGTAAATACTTGTTTTACTTGACAATACATACAAAGAAAATTCCAGTTTTATTCTTAAGGATTATTTGTTCTTTCTATAATTAGGCAGTCTCTTTGTTGTTGTTGTTGTTGTTGTTTAGAAATGTTTCTGTAGCGGCTAAAATAATTACCACAAATTTAATGGTTTAAAACAACACAATTTTTTTTTATATATTACAGTTCTATAGGTAAGAAATCTGAAATGAGTCTCACTAGATTAGAATCAGCAGGCCATTTTCCTTCTGTGGGCTGTAGGGAAGAATCTGTTTCCTTTGCCTTTTCCAGCTCCTTTAGACATCTGCATTCCTTGGCTCAGAGCCCCATCCCTTTATCTCCATCCAGCAACATCATGCTGAGACCTTCTCGAATTTCTGACTATCTGGATCTCTCTCTTTCACACTTATAAGGATGCACGTGATTAAATTTGTCCCACCTAGAGAGTCAGGATAATCTTCTCATCTCACGGTCAGTTGATTAGCAACCTTATTTCATCAGCAGTGATAATTCCTACCTACCATGTAACCTAACATATTCACAAGTTCCATGTTTTAGGACACGCACATCATTGTGGGAGTCATTATGCCTGTAAGGTAATAGTCCTTGCAACTAGGCGATGAGCACATAAACCTTCATTATATCAACCTGTCCATTTGTATAGGTTTTAACTTTTCCAAAATAAAAAGGTAAAACAAATAAATTTAGGATTCTATATGACCCAAAGTGTTGGAAGCCGCCCATTGCCTTCACTAGCAGAGAGGTGTGGACAAGGAACCCGGAAGGCTGGTCAACCTTGAAGGCTCTGAAAGGTCAGAGCCAAGCACCCACTGTCTAGTTGAGACAAAGGGAGCCGAAGCAACTTCCACCTTTTAGTCTTATGTAAATCCTTACTGATGGACTATCATTGGAATTGCCTACCTAAGGGCTATGGGTGCATCCCAAGACCTGAATAAAAGGGTTTGCTAGGCTGGAGCAAAGCGGAGTCCTTCCCCTTGAGTTGGGCTCCTGCCTGGCCCCCAATATTCCCAAATTTATACTTCCTTGTCTAGTCTCTTTCATTTGTGTGTGGCCTCCTCCAGATCCTGAACCCTGAACCTGAACCCTGAACCACGCTGGACATGGGGGGGATACTCGCAACTCGCATCCCAATGTGGAACATTCGCACCAAAGAATTGTGTCTAGAAAAGTTAATATTCCAAGTTCAGTTACAACTTCATTAGTATTCATCCTTTTAGGAAATTTCCATATTTATTTCCAGTGAGCTGGCTGAAAAAAGAAAACATAATGCAACAATTTTTACACTTAAAAATATATTTTGCCTCCAGCAAACAGCCCTTCTTCATTTTCCATGCCAAAAATAAGTTTAAAACAATTTTTTAAAATACTTATTACTTAAAACTTTTAGGTTTGGAGAGCTCTTCCATATCATTTGGCCCAAGCACTCTCTAACACATGACTTTCTTGGCAAATGATCATCCACACTTTCATTGAACATCTCCAAGGATGAGTGGTGGGAGGTCAAACCCTCTGAAGTAGTCTGTTTCATCTTTGGATAACAATGACTATTAAGATTTTGTTCCACTTACTTGACTTTGGAGTATAAGCATAATACTACTTCTGCATAACAATCTACAAATGCTTGAAAGTAATTTATATGTCACCCTGAGGCAAAATACCTTTAGTTCCTCTAGACATTAATGCAACCTGAAACTGGTAAAGAATGAAAACTGTGTCCCTATAGAACATTCTATTGTAGGTAAACTTGTTGATTTGACTTAAATGAAAATTCCTCAACAAAATAGTTATCTAACAAATTAAATCATAATACATTGGAAAATCTAGGTATTTTACTCATGGCTCTACTCCTCACAGATTTTCTGAGATTCTTACCTTCCATAGAAAGGATTTTCAACCGGGTGGTGGTAAGTGACCATTGTTGCCCTTGTTTAGTCCTGGACCTATCTTTCCTGTACACCTAGGAGCTGTAAGCATAGATCATTTAGGGAGATCAGAGGAGCTCAAAGTTATCCAATTGACCTGAAGTGTTTTCATCCTTCACTGTACGGCTGTTATTAACTTTTACCTTTGTGGACAGGAATTGGTTATGGCCCAGGAAACATGAGCTCAACATAGACCACTCTTCTCACCCGATCCCAACTAATGTTTCACAAAAACAGAATCAGATTATTTAAACTAGGCTTGGTGTTGGTTAGGGTGATCTTTTCAACAGCACTAAATTCTTTCATAGCTTGTATTCTGGCCCCTTTTCTTTTGAACTTGCTTTTAAACAATCTCATAAGCATGTCTGGATACACTCAATTAAAACTCTCATAATTATAACACAGACTGTTTGACTGATGTCATTAAGTCTTGCAAACTCAGAAGAGCCTGAACAGGCAACTCCTCCAGCTAGCTAATCACTGTCAAAAGGAAGGACTGCATGTCAACCACTCTAAAACCAGAGTTTTTATATTTGTGAAGTGTCTACATCTTTTACTAGGTTTAAAAATAACAAGCCAACCAGCAGGTTTACTTATTCATTTGGGCTGCTATAGAGGTCATGAATAAGTGATCTTGGCAAATATTTAGGCAGTAGAATTGTTATAGACAGACATTCCATGAGTGCTTTATTAAGACTGTGTTTTGACAAAGGAAGCATTTGGTTATACCTCTTTTAAAAATTATTTTCAAGTGAAAATTACATCAACCATGCTATAAGAAATAGAATATGGGGAACTCTACCACCCATCTCTCCATCTGCTTAAATGATTTCAAAATTCTTATTTTGAAAAAAATCATGGTCTTTCCAGTGCGTACAAGTTCAACTCACTCAGAGAATAGGTTGACTTTCTCTCAATTGGTTCATCAACTTCTGCACAAAGATGTAAAATAGATCCAGGGTCTACCAAGATTCATCAATGTCTAATCAGCTACCCTTATTCCTAACTCTATTATATCCTCTCCCTCATCTTTACTTTTTGTTCATTATCATCTTTACTCATTCTATATATGATTTTTGTGTGATGCTTAAAATTCTTTAAGTAAATATCCTATCTAATAAAGAGGGAATATGCTAATTGACTGTCACACCCTCTTGTGCCTACAGCCACCAGATGGCAGTGCCCAGTCCCCTCAGCCCCACTGGGCAGGCAGGCATGTGGCATGGCTGGGCCCACCCCCAGGTGGGTTCAGGCACTCTGAGTACCTGCCTCTGGACTTCCCTAGTCCCCTCAGCCCTCAGCTGCCCAGGGCAGGCCCAAGGCACAAGCAAGCCTCGGATGGCAGCTGCCCAGCCTCCCAGGGCCATCCAAGGCTCAGGTAACCAGGGCCGGTTGAGGCTTGTGCTGCCAGCAGTGGCAGCAGCAGAGGTGTGATGGGGGCATCACCTTCCCCTGATCGCCAGATCACCTCCTGCCCCTGAGAGCTCCTGGACTGTGAAAGGGGGCAGGCCGGGCTGAGGGACGCCCCTCCAGTGCATGAATTTTCATGCACTGGGCCTCTAGTCTATATATATAAAAGCCCAGTGACCAAATGGCGGAATGACCAGAACAAATGGTCACCAGTCACTATGATGTGCACTGACCACCAGGGGGCAGACACTCAACACAGGAGCTGCCCCCTGGTGGTCAGTGCACTCCCACAGTGGGAGCACCGTTCAGCTGACGAGGACGAGCGGGGCCAGGATGAGCGGGAGCAGTTCCTCCCCTGTGGCCTGGTGCTTTGTGCACTACTACATCCCTCAGGGAACATTGGATGCCAATTTCAGCCCAATCCCCACAGGCCACACCAAGGGACCCCACCGGTGCACGGGCCTCTAGTATTTAATAAATGAGTCGATAGACAGAGAGATAGATGAGAAAATTTGTCCTGCTTAACACATTGCAGACGGATCACAAGAATTCTCAGGTTTTCTGTTCTAAGGCTTATGACCAATCACTTATCTGGCCACTGGGTAAAGCTAGCAATAAAACTACTGGTCCGCAATGTAATGAACCTGAGTCCTTTTCTGCAATTAGTGTTTATTAACACACACTGTTGGTGATCTTTCTAAAGTCATCTCCTGACATTTGCCACCACAGTCCTCGCACTAAAACACACAGAAATGGTTACAACTTCAAAAACATACCAGTTCTTCCCTGGGACAATTTCTTAACCATTTGGGACCTCATATTCTTATCAGATAAATGGAAATAATTCCTACCTTATAGAGTAGCTGGAAGAATTAAAAGCATTAATTTATGAAAAGTTCATAACATGGTACCTGGTACATAGTAAGTAAATGTTGTTATTGTGATTGTTGTAGTGGTGATGATCATATTTTTCCCCAAATCCATGGTTTTGCACATATTTTTTCTTCTACCTAAAATACTGCCTTGTCCACCTGAAAAATTCCTCAGTGAAGCCCTTTCTAACCTCAATAGGAAAAGTTAAGGTCTGTCTTCTCTGTACTTTAAAACATTTTATAGATCTTTATTATTGTACTTAATACACTGTACTCTAGTGATATGTGATGTTTTCATGTATTTCTTTCTGTAACTAGATTGCTAAAGGTGGGATCTCCTTAAATATATCCCTTACACTTAGCACAAAACAAAGCATTAATATATTGGAGGGAAGGAAGGAAGGAAGGAAGGAAGGAAGGAAGGAAGGAAGGAAGGAAGGAAGGAAGGAAGGAAGGAAGGGAGGAAGTGAGGGAGGTAGAGAGGGAAATGGAAAGTTCAGAAGGGGAGAAGGAAAGGAAGGAAGAAAGGACCTAGAGAGGGAGGAGGGAGCAAGCAAGCACATGGACCCAGTCTTTTGGCAGCCATCTTGTCCTCCATCATTCCCGGAAGAACCCCAGCAGTGATGCATTGGTCTCATTTGCAAATTCTGTCAGCACTCTGATTGAGAGTTCCCAAGTTTATCACTCAGGGCATAAATAACTCTGGTTCTGCAAAATATTAATTCATTTGCAGTGACTAATTTGCCTCCTATTTGATGATAATGCCAACTACTGACTAAGGCAAAATCCCTCAGCTTGCCAGCCCCTCAGAAATCACTTATTCAGAAAATGGCTCATCTAGGAAAGAAGCAGCTACTTTTGAAATCGACACACATGTAATCTGTAATTGAAAAATAAAAGAAAAACCCTCCAGTGATATCTCATTTTACTTAGAATAAAATCCGTATTTCCACCCCTTATCATCCAGCTCATCTGGGTCTCTGTAACCCCAGCCTTTACCCCTTTATCTTCTCCCACTATGCACCAGCACACTGGCCTTTCTTAAATTCTTCTTACTAGCATTTTCACCTGAAAGTCTTAGCACTATCTATTCCTTCAGCTTCTAATGCTTCCCCCTTACACTTTGCATAATCACTAT
Organism: Corynorhinus townsendii; assembly: GCA_026230045.1. Taxonomy (NCBI): domain Eukaryota; kingdom Metazoa; phylum Chordata; class Mammalia; order Chiroptera; family Vespertilionidae; genus Corynorhinus; species Corynorhinus townsendii. The sequence goes on along the minus strand of JAPDVU010000001.1, from coordinate 162,456,326 downwards.
CTTTATCATTCAGTTCTCAATTTAAATGTCACTATATTTTTTAAATACCCAATATAAAATAGCTGCTAGGAGACTGTCACCACACTTGATATTTATCTGATAATTTATTTTTGTGGTTTTTGTTTGTATGTTTATTTTCTGTTTTGTTTATTATTGAATTACTAAAATAGTGCTTAGCTCAGAATAAATGTGTTTGATGAATGAATGAATCTCGCTTCCCCATTTCTATGCTCTGTTTTCAACACTGGACAATATTCTTGGTGTAGAATAACAGGATCAACAGTAAGTAGTGGGTTGAGCTGGTATGGAGAAAGGAACGTTGAGTAAGAGGAAGAGAACAATCTGGCGACAAGGGAACTTTTTGGTGAATGATAGTTACTAGAAAAGGTCACTTAGGGTCTTCAACATCATATTAAGAAAGCTTGAACTAAATCTTAATTTTATAGAGGTTCTTCTTAAAATTGCAGAAAAGTAGACTATAAACTTCCATGAGGTCAATGATATTTGTTTTGGTCATTACTGTATACACCACATAACTAGAGCAATACTTGAAATACATTGGATACTCAATAAATAGTTGAAGGCATGAATGAATGAATGAAAGAATGAGCAAACATGATATAATCTTTAGGATTTTTTGTTTGGAAATAATTCATAACAGCAAAAAAAAGATAAGATAGAATAAAATTTCTCAGAATCTGGACAATGGATTATATTTAAACTAGAGGCCTGGTGCACAAAATTCGTGCATGGAGGGGTATCCCTGATCACCCACAACTGCCCTCCCCTGCCGGCCTGGTCATCCACAACAGCCCTCCCCTGCAGGCCTAGTCCCCCCAACTGCCTTCCCCTGCAGTCCTTGTCACCCACAACTGCCCTCCCCTGCTGGCCTGATTGCCCAAAAGTGCCCTGCCCTGCTGGCCATCTTGTGGTGGCCATCTTGGGGTGGCCATCTTGGAGTGGCCATCCTGGGGTGGTCATCTTGTGACAACATTGTGCAATGCCACTTAGGCTTTTATTATATAGGATGATTTATAAAAATTTAGTCTCCTGTGTCTTTCCTAAGATCTGCTGAGTCATCTAAGACTTGAACCAAGATCATGAACATAGTAAGTTTCTTGTATGTTTTTCTCTGCATACTAAAGTTTGAGAATGACTTTCCTAGAAAAAAGAAGATGATGAAAGACCTAAAGTAAAATCTGTATTTGAGGGAATTAGTGAAAAACAACTTGTCAAAGTTTTGTGAAGTAAAGGAAAGAGTTAAAATGACTGTTTCCAACATGGAAGGCAGAGAAAATGACAATGCCATTGGTAAAATATAGGAGACTTGTGTGTCATTATGAAAAGGCCTTCTCATTTAAAAAACATATAAGGCAATAGATGTGAACCTTTTGGATGACAGCATAAAAGCATATGTAAAGGTGAAATGTGAGACTAAGCTAAGAAAATTGTGTCTTCCCCAAACCACAGAAGGTACTGTACTAGAACAAATAGCAAAGGTATTGTCACTGCATTCCATAGTGTGAGAGTGCTGAAGACAAATAAGTCTTGGTTCTTACCGTCAAAACCTATATTAAAGGCACGTTACTCCTGTTTATTTCATAGCAAAAGCATTGCATATGTCTCAGTAAATAGCTCTTTGTGCAATAGATCCTTGAAATTGGCTTCCTCCCAGCCATGAAACAGATATAATATTGAAGCAATGCTAGAAAGCAGGAACGGAATGCCAGAGATCTAATTTGAGGAAAAATCTGAATGCAAATGTCTCTAGTAAGTAGTAACATTTTAGAAAATTATTCATTTTTCCACAGTTCAGATTTTATCCATAATTCTTAGGAGTTTAGAACCTAGAATCCATACTGATAATCCATACTTATATTTTTTATATAAAGATGGGCTGAGACCAGTGAATGCTACTCATGAGAATAAATCTTAAAGCATGGAACCACTTTTGCCACTTGTTAGCCTCTATACTTTTGTGTTATGAGGAACCTGACATTTACAATACTCAATAATGGGAATGCAGACTGGTGTAGCCACTGTGAAAACAGTATGGCATTTCCTCAAAAATTAAAAAATGGAAAAGCCTTTTGACCCAGTGACCCGTCTTCTGGGAATATATCCTAAGAATCCTGAAACACCAATTCCAAAGAGTATATGCACCCCTATGTTCATAGCAGCATTATTTACAATAGCCAAAATCTGGAAATAGCCCAAGTGCCCATCAGCAGATGAGTGGATAAAAAGCTGTGGTACATTTACACAACAGAATACTATATGGCTATAAAAAAAGAAGGAAATCTTACCTTTTGTGACAGCATGGATGGACTAGAGATTATTATGCTAAGTGAAATAAGCCATTCAGAAAAAGACAAATACCGTACAAGGAATCTTATTTGTGGAATCTAATGAACAAAATAAACTGATGAACAAAATAGAACCACAGGCATGGATACATGGAACAAACTGTTAGCTGTCAAGAGGGGATAAGAGAGGGGAACTGAATAAAAGAAGGTGAGGGAATTTTCTGAAGGTTATAGATCCATAACCTACAGACACTGACAACAGTGTGATGATAGCCAGAAAGAGAGGGGGGTGAGGGCTGGGTGGGCAAAGGGGGATGGGGTGGATGGAGACATCTGTAGTAGTGTCAACAATAAAATAAAAGTTTAAAAAGGGGAGGTGGATAAAATAAAATACTCAGTGAGTTGAATATCTAAAAGTAAATTAGCCCTTCCCACTATGATAGGTAGATGTTTAATATATATACTTGGAGAATGATTGTCATAAAACTCCTAGTTACTCTTCTCAGTTTTCAATTAATCACTATCATATGAAAGAAGAAATTAAAGGAGGAATGTCAGCTGATAGAAGTAGTATTCAAACATACCTACAACTATACTCATGAGACTGCTTGCATCACTGCAACCATTTGCGAGGCTCTGATTTTTTTATTTGAGTCTGTTGCAAAAGTAAAAGCAGCACCATATTAAGAGGTTCTATGTGAATTTCTCTACAGATAAGACCTTTCTAGAGGTTTTTTTTTTTTCTCCCTAAGTTAAACAAGAAGTAATGCTGCCCCCAGTTTTTTTCTTTTCTTAAAAAAAAATGAAAATTAATGCCACAAAATTTGGGGACACACATTAGTTAGGTGTGGAATACAGTAACTAATCACTTGATTGTTCCTATCAAGGGAGCTGAGTCTGTCTTGCCAAAAAAAAAAAAAAAAAAAAAAAAAGCCCAAGCTAAGTAAGCAGCATATCTTACAGTAACAATTTCCCCACTCCTAACCCCTCACAACATGTCTTGTGAAACCAATACATCAATGACAAGTATATATTTAAATGTAAAAGAGGACCAGATTTGCTTCCTGGAGTTCTTCATTTCATAGATAAACGTTCCTACTTTGCTCCATAGATGACCATTCGTAGGAATTTTCATATAGGAATTCTAGGTCAAGAAACTGACACCTGATGAGGGAAATAGTTTAAACTCTAAAGCATGCTAATAATTACTACTGAACAATCCTGATTCAAATATTGCAAGGATCTTGAGGTTATTTATGCATCCAGTCGATCAGTATTTGTGTACAACCTTATCTCTGTATGATATAATCATGTTTCAGGGACAACTATCAGAACCTCGCTCAGCCTGACCCATCGCTAAGAAGGAAGTAAACTGACTCCTCTCAGAGATCCTCAAGCCAAGAGCACTGTACAGCCAGGGCTCTTTTGTCTGTTCCCCCTCAGTGCCAGGCTAGCTAGGCTAGCTGCTAGGGGATGTCCAATGCAGACGCAGAGGAAGGACAAAGAAGCGATCCTTATCTGGAGGCTCAGAGCAGTGGACATAAATGTCTACTCAAATGTTCCAAAAGAGAAAGCTTTTCTGTGTCCTTGGCTTGTTAAAGAATGGCTAACTCAAAAAATATGAAGACCCTCTGCCTTCATCTTAATACTTTAATACTTCTATCATTTTTATCACCTTCTCCCACATGGATCAAGTTCTAGTCAAACACTTGAAGGAAAACCTGTTTTCTTTCCAAAGAGAGATGTGTTTTTATGGTTTTCTATGTGTCAAGGACATTAGATTTAGAGTCTGAATTTGCACAAGACTAAAGTGTGACATTTTATTTCACTAAGGCTTGGCCTGAAAAACATGCCATTTTGTTTGGAAGGTGTGCTTTTATTTTTATAAATATTAGATTTATAGTTTTTCGGTGAATGATAGGTAATATTGTTAAGTTAAGTATATTTTATATCATTTAGCAAAGTGCAGATAACCAATTGCATTAAATGAATGTTTTAAAAAACTTCAAAATTCAACTCTCTTTAAATCTACGGTGCTAATGTTCACATTTATTCCTCGGGGTGATTATGCTACAATTACATGGAAATAAATAGCCCCTAACTAACTTTGCCTCACATCTAGTTCTCCTTTCAATGATAGCTAATCAAATATGTTTAGAAAGCAAAAAATAAAAGTAAATTTCACTTGTTGTAGTCAACAACTACAAAATGCCTTTTTTTGGCACAAGATTACTAGTATAACACTTTTTGTAAGATCAGAGACATAAATATAAAATAAATAAATCCATTTAATAATTTAGTTTAAAAACAATGAATTCTGGGTCATTTCTCAGTCAATCTCTATGTAAGAAAAATTGAGAGTAATTTAGAAAAGCATGATAGCTTTTACTAAATATTTCAAATCCAAGTCCTTCATCAATAAATAGATAAAGAATTATTTAATAGTCGTTCACGGACTCCCAAGCTGTTACCACCCATCGTGTAAACATCCACAACTTCTGCGTGAAAGGTTGTACACTTGCCTCGCCCAGCTGCAACAAAACTAAACAGGTGCAGCTCTCGCCTCTTCGCTGTCCCTGCCTCTCCTTATCGTCAGGAAGACGGTGCACAAACGGCACGCAGCAGGCTAGCAGGCTCTCTGGGACTGAGAGCAGCCCAGTTCCCTTCCATTTATTGTGGTTCCCATTGTGTTAAATATTAAAGAGATGTTAAAACAAGTTTATCCAGTGTGTGGCATACTTTAAAAGTTCAACCCTGACAATGGATTGCAGTGACAATGTGGATACCCTCCTTAGGAGACAATATCAAGAGTCTAAATTTGAGGCCCTTTGTGAAAACGACAACAGACCAAATGGTTCTCCTGGCTCGCTCTGTAATTAGCCCTGCTATTTACTCCCAGCTTTCATTCTCTTGCAGTTTTCTAACAGGTTTCCCTGCCACCAGCATTTCACGCCTCCAGTGCATCCTCCATAATGCTGCCAGAGTGGTCTTTCTAAAATTCTCTTTTAAAAGATCGTGTTGTTCTCCAGCTTAAAACCCTCTTCAGATCTGCAGTCATTTGTACCATAAGTCAGGCCACTTAGCATGAGGCCCACAGGAGCCCTTCTTTTTTTTTCCTTTGTTAACCCTCACCAGAGGATATTTTTCCATTGATTTTATAGAGAGAGTGAAAAGGAGGGGGAGAGACAGAGAGAGAAACATCTATGTCAGAGAGACATCAATTGGTTGTCTCCCGCAGGTGCCCCCAACCAGGGCCGGGGATCGAGGCTGCAACCAAGACATGTGCCCTTGACTGGAACTGAACCCAGGACCCTTCCATCCACTGGCCGACTCTCTATCCACTGAGCCAAACTGGCTAGGCAGGAGCTCTTCTTTGCTCCATCCGGGCCTGGTTTGCCCCTCCATTCCCATCTCCCAGTGCATTCCTTCTCTCCCATCAGCCTGGGACTCTGCCCACTTTCATTTGCTCACTCTGTTCTCAGAGCCTGGATAGTCCTCGCTCTCTGCATCTGCCTGCAAAGTAGCCTGCTCCTTACATGAGTCCCCACGAGCCTTTGCTGACACTTTCATGGGACTCTGGCCAACTGCCTCTTTGGGGCCCCATTGTAGCCCAGTAGTTACTTTTTCATAGTCTTTACCACAGTTGTTGCACTTAGTTGTTGATGAGTCTGACTCGCTTTGCTATGCTTGAAGTTTCTTGAGGGCAGGGACTTCTATCCATTCTTGTATCCTCGATGTCTGGAGCACTAGATGAATACATATTACAATATTTTCAACTTTATTGCTGTTCAGTGGTTTTTCTTCACTTGTTTCTTTTCCCCTTTTCACCATTCCATTTTTTAATTTAAAAACAACACTTTAATCTTAGTTGATAAGTGTTAAAATAGTGTTGTTCAAAGATTTTGATCATGACTAAGTAGAATTACCTTTTGAAGGTGAATTCTTACATAAGTTTTTAAAAAGATATATATTTTTTATTGAATCCAGAGATGGAGAGAGATAGAAACATCAATGATGAGAGAGAATCATTGAGCAGTCGCCTCCTGCATGCCCAACACTAGGGATCAAGCCCACAACCTAGGCATGTGCCCCTCCCAGGAATCGAACCATGACCTACTGGTTCACAGGTCGACGCTCAACCACTGAGCCATGCTGGCTGGGCCTTACATAATTTTTAAAAAGCCATCAGCTTCTAAATTCCTTGAGAATATAAGCCTCTCCATCAAAATTTCCACACATCTCTTCATCTTCTCATATGAAATCTGCTTCTCTTCCAGCACTGAGAGACAAGATTTAAGTTTTTATTCAATTTTATTATTCCTTTCTTTGGTTTTATTGCCGCAGTATTTTTCAAATCTATAATGTTTCTGCTCTATTCTAGATAAGTGACTCTCATGAGCTGGCCTGCCAACCCCCATACCATCCATAATAGCTTTTTTTTCTATGGGGAAATATATTTTAAGTTGCAAACAATCTACCTCAAAATTCTTTGGGAACTGAGCACATTTATAATTTGTGGCTTCTCCACTGAGATTAGGAAATCTGATATGTACTCATTTGAGTTATTCATTCAGCAAGTGTTTACTGATGAACAACATTTGTCAGGATGAACGCAGGCACTGAGGACAGGAATTAAGATTGATTAGGTCCCTGACTTCAAGGGGCTTACTATCCACACATAAATTTTGCTAAATATTGGCATATTTCTCTTTCTGCCTCTCCAATGTTTATTGCCCCCTGTGAAAACAAGTAAATTCTATAGATGATCTTAATCACATAGAAAATAGCTATTATGGAGATAACTGCAAATTAACTTTTATCCTCCCGAGAAACACTTTATAGATATAAGAAACATTTTGTCATCTTTGTTTCCTTAAACACTCATTTGAGATCATAATCACTCAAGAATGCTTTTTAATATGTTTCCCTCCATCTCAAAGAGTTTTATGATATTTTGTTATTTCATAGCATCTACATTGATCCTTAAACATCCTTCTGGAAGGACTCATCAGACTGTGCACTTATTTTTGTAGCCTGATTTTTCTTTGGTCTAGAGGAAAGAAGGTCCATCCACATTCAAGGCTCTCATTTATTGTCTTCTACCAAGAGAAAAACGATAATGGGTCTGTAGATGTAACGTCTTTAACAATATCCCATCCTAAGCATTTAATATGGGAATTAGTGGTCCTAAATGGTTATCCTTTAATCAGATCAGAATTATTCTTGGCAACTAATGGATGTATCTGTAAAATGGAATGTGTCCATTAATGATAGAGAGGTTTCTAAAGATCTTTTAACATGAGATAAATAAAGCAGTAGATCAACAGAAGATAGGCAAATTTCATAATAATCACTCTGAGGGAGCTATTTCAAGTAATAATTACCCATTCAGGACTGGTGGGGGAATTTCTAATGGCTGTACCTGTAAGAATCACTTACCATGTGGCGAAACAAACCTGTTACTTCCCCAAACTTAAAATGGAAACATTTTTTTAATGGGAAAGTAATGTCTTAATTCACTCTCAATTTTTTAAAGTTAAATTAATTAAATGCCATGTTTTCAGCTCTGCAGTTTTACTCGTTATTTTCCTCAGGATAATGTGTGCTTTTAAAAATCTATCCTTGCATGCATAAAAAACTGGCAAAACAGTGTATTCCTTTTCTGATCCATGGAAGTCTTCATTCTATAAGATGTACCTTACCTTTCTGATAAAGTTTCTTCTTTAACCATTTTAACTTTTGATGGTCTTTCCCCAAAAATCTCCATTTTAAATAAGTTCATATTTTGAGGATTATTTACTAGTAATTGTGGAAGTCTCTCTGTATGAAATTCAGGTAAACCTCACATCACACAGATAAAAACAAAGAATACAGATTTTGGTGCCAGCCTTAGAGAAACAGAGTCAGCTCCTGCTGAGAGTTATGTAAAGGGGAGGAAAAATCAGAGTCGTCTTTCTTGCCAGTTTATTTATTTGTTGGTCTCTTTATTCAACTAGTATTTTCTGAGTATCTACTCTATACAGGCACTCTAGTGCTCAGGGCCCTGAGGTAACCCTGGGGAATTAAAATTACCATACAATGCAGGGTGGTGGGAACACTAGGACTTCCTACAGGGCGCTCCAGGAGTTTAGGGAAAGAACACTAAACCCTGACAACACTGTTGCAATTACATTAGTCTTTGTCTACCTAGTAGATTCTACACTTCCTAAGATTTCATGGCCTCTCTTACTGGAAATTTCTTAATTATATGAGTCAGTCAAACAATAGAACTGACTTCAGAAATTTCCATGGAGAGCTTCCAAAAATAAATGATTTTTTAGAACATCATTAAACCTACTTTCCTTTGTATACCATCCTTATTTTATTGAAAAAAAATGCATAGATCCTCAGCAATCATAGATTAAATGTTAATGGTTTTTACTGTTCTAAGGTGACTTCTGTTATAAGAAATCTGTTAAATGTCAAGTATGCCCATATGCTTCAGTGATCCATTGAATGAATGAACCTAGGCCCACTGGAATCTTATGAAACTAACTCAATAGACCTGTTTACAACCAAATTTTTCATATGGATACTATGGAAACTGAAAGATGTTAATCATAAGAATAGTTCATCTTCCTCAAGGGCCAATCAGAAACCTGAACTCAGAATTTTGCCCTATCTATTGTACTTGCTCCTTCTGTTCTACCTCTACCCTTCAATTTATGGCCAGGAGACCTCCTGACTTGCATATTAGTGATGTAGCTCCTACTTGTCTGTCCAGCAATGACTCAGCTGAGGTATTTTGCAGCTCTGATTATCTTTATATATTGATTTTGACATGCCAAAATACACAATGTGTATTTTTTTATTTAAAAGTTAAGTAATGTTTACTCTGTCAGACATGGTTCTTATAACTTTGCAAATATGAACCATTTACATAGTGATTTATAGATTTTCTGAAGCAAGATTTGGAATCAGAAATATTTTTAAGAAGTGTCACTTAACCAGTGAGTGAACCTACTTGATTGCCCAGTATTCATATCTCACCATCTAGCACTTGTATTACTATCCAGCTTTGTCTTTTTATTTCTTTTCCACAGTAACTGTCATGAAGATTTGAGGTGGGGGAGACTCAGTAGAGAAGGCCAACTGGCAGAGCTGTTGATAGAAATAAACAGAAAGCAAAGTAATTTGAGGAAGTAATGTTCCTTAGCCAGAAAATAGAAGTTTTCAATATATTAAATAGTGGAATGCTAAATTTGATAGTGCATCAGATATGTAACATGAAAGAATTCACCTAAAATCTATACGAAGTAAAAGAAAAACATTTCAGCCTGAACAGTGAGGCTCAGTTGGTTGAGCATCATCCTGTGCACTGAAAGGTCACTGCTTTGATTCCCAGTCAGGTTACGGGTGTGATCCCCAGTGGTCAGGGTGCATGTGGGAGGCAACCAATAGATGTTTCTCTCTCCCTCTCCCTTCCTCTCTCTCTAAAATCAATTTAAAACATTTTTAAAAAATAAAACCATTTCAGGAAGAAGTTTCATATCCCAATCAATGCTATATTTACATACCATGGAGAAGAAAAGTCGGTGAAAGTTTTAATTTGTTTTCTTGGTTTTAGGAGGCTAGGTACCAGAAACAACTATCACTGGAAAAGTAACTGGGGAGAAAGCCAGAAGACAGAACAAGCATTTCCCTAACATATAAACTGGAGATTCACGAAGATCTCCAAATCTATCTTTTTAACTGTCAGGGGACTACCTCACTGTTTAAGATGTCTGAATATGGCATGATTTCTGTTACTCAATGTGAATATATGTTATTATTATTTATTTGGGTAAAATATAACAAAATTTACTATTTCAAGCATTTCTAAATGCATAGCTCAAGTAGCATTAAGTGCATCCACATTGCTGGGCAATCATCACCTTCATCCATTCCCAAAACTTTTTCATCCCCCAAACCGAAACTTTGATTCCATTAAACAATAAGACCCTATTTCTCCTTCCCGTAATCCCTGGCAACCACTGTTCTACTTTCTGTTAATGCAAATTTGACTACTCCAGGTACCTCATATAAGTAAAATCATGCAGTATTTATCTTTTTGTGTGCGGCTTATTTCACTTAATATCTTCAAGGTTCATCCATACCATAGCATGTGTCAGATTTTCATTTCTTTCTAAGGCCAAATAATATCTCATTGTGTGTATATGCCACATTTTGTTTATTCATTTGATCATTGATGTACATTGGAGCTAGTTCCACCTTTTGGCTATTGTGAATAATGTTGCTATGAACATCAGTGTATAAATACCTGTTTGAGTACCTGCTTTCCATTCTTTAGGTTATATACCCAAAAGTAGAATTGCTGGGTTATGTGGTAATTCTGCTTAATTTTTTGAGGAACAGCTACACTTCAACACAAATATTTTTAATAGAACTAATGCAGTTTGTATGATGGCAGCAAAGCTTAAATGCAAGTAATTATTTGTTCTCACTAATTGTTTTAGTAAACTAATTAAAACAAAAAATCATATCTACCCTTTACTAGCTCTTACTTGCTGGTGTGAACATCTTGCACAAATTCCATTGTTGCTAGTCCAGGGTATCTATAGCCATATGTGCTCTCACTCTCTCTGGAAGCTGTCCATTTATTTATTTTTTTGGTGATTTATGACCTCTGATTCTTAATTATTATCTGTATTTTTATGACAGAAACCCAAAAGCTGAAGAATTATCTACTGTGAAATTTGTTCATCAAAATGTAGGTTCACATTTTCCTTTTCCTATAGTTTTTACTTATTTCCTTATACAAGAGAGAAATAAATGACAGTTATGATCATGGTCTGTTAACTTTTGATGTAGTTTATTTTGCACTGTTTTATGACCACATTTGAAAAGAAATAACTTTGTTAAGTGGTTGGAATTTTTTCTCTCCTTTGATTAGAGCACTATCAGTTGAATTTTCAGTTGTTTTCCTGAGTATTTTAATGGAACAATACAAATATGTCCATCATAAAGGTTTTTTGAGTTTCAGATAAAAATCATAGCTTGAATATTTAATATTCATTTACACAGTTGTGAGAAATAACTTTTGACCACAAAGTGTGTATAGGAATCAAATGTCAGACAAACTTAAATATACACACACACACACTAGGGAAGGGACTGAGAGGTCGACTGTTCCTACCCGCTTGCCAGCCCTGCCCCCGGGCAGGTCGCTATCTGTGTGGGGGGCAACTGGTGAGGTGGGGGCCTTGACCTGGTGCTGCCCACATCCCCTGCCAACCAACCCCAGTTCCCTATTCACCATCAGATGATCCAAGCCTGCAGGCCAGGGAAAGGGACCGAAAGGTGGTCAGTTAACCTCATAGTGACTGATCCAGTGGTCATTCTGGTCGTTCCACCCTTAGGGTCAATTTGCATATTACCCTTTTATTATATAGGATACTAATAAAAGGGTAATATGCTAATTAGACCAGACATCTTCTGGACATCTTCCGGATGTCCTTCCAGGCAAAGCCACAGTGGCAGGGGTGGAGGCAGAGGCGGTTAGAGGGCAATCAGGCCAGCAGGGGAGGGCAGTTAGGGGTGATCAGGCAGGCAGGCAGAGTGGTTAGGGGTAATCAGGTATGTAGGCAGAGTGGTTAGGGGCGATCAGACAGATAGGCAGGTGAGTGGTTAGGAGCCAGCAGTCCCAGATTGCGAGAGGGATGTCCGACTGCCAGTTTAGGCCCAATCCCTGCGGCAGTCGGACATCCCCTGAGGGGTCCCAGATTGGAGAGGGTGCAGGCTGGGTTGAGGCAACACCCCCCCCATGTATGAATTTCATGTACCAGGCCTCTAGTCTATAATAATAAAGGCATAATATACTAATTAAACCAGACAGCCGAATGACCTTCCGGATGTTCTTCCAGACGAAGCCACGGTGTCAGGGCCGAGGTAGAGGCAGTTAGGGGTGATCAGGCAGGCAGGCAGGTGAGCAGGCCTAAACCAGCAGTCAGGCATCCCCCAAGGGGACCCGGATTGCAAGAGGGTGCAGACCCCCCCCCCACCATGCACTGAGCCTCTAGCATATATATATATTTTTTCTAATTATTTATTTCAGAGAGGAAGGGAGAGGGAGAGGGAGAGAAACATCAATGATGAGAGAGAATCATTAATCAGCTGCCACCTACACATCCCCCCACTGGGGACTGAGCCTGCAACCCAGGTATATTCCCCAACTGGGAAGTGAACCATGACCTCCTGGTTCATAGGTCAATGTTCAACCACTGAGCCACACCAGCTGAGCTGTATAAACAGTTGTATGTGTCTTTCAACAGCAAAACTGTGGTTTCTTTTAGTACAATAATGTCAGTGATAATAAATTCAGGGAAATGTAGGAGTTGAAATAAAATTTAGTAAAACTTTTTCCCTAACTTATTTTATTTATGCATTATACTGCAGCCAGTAATGATGAAATTTATACATTGTGATAGTATAATCAAATTAGAAGTAATATTCTTTTTCTGGGGCTATGACAGTATATTGCTCCAAATTTTAAATCTGTGGAAGTTTCTTCACTTAAATCAAATCTTATCTTTAAGTGTATAGCTTCATTAAGTCTGAACTAAATGAAATTTCCCTTTTAGGTAAGGAATGTCTTTAAAAGACTCCTTAATAAAATCCTATTGAAGTAGTATGGACATTACAGAATAATCACGTAATTTTTATGAGGTAAGTACAAAAAGTTATAAAATGTACAGGTAAGATTTCCCTATCAAATACACAATGGCAGCATGTTCCTGACAAAGTCAGAACATTCTAAAATAGTTAAAAAAACACCAAAGCGATTATGCTGATACCTTAGGAACCTTATTTTCTCATTGTGACTTGGGTTCAGCTTACACACCTTTGGAAAGAGAAATTAGTATTCCTCATTGAATTTGTAGCCCAGATGGCCTTAACTACTTTAACGTTAGGAGTAAAAATGGCCTATTTCTGGAACCATCTAAATACCCAGAAAATTACAAACTAATTCTTTAAATGGTTGGCAGCAATTAAAAAAAAAAAGGGGGGGCCATGAAAGGATTTAATCCATTGCAGAAAGAATTAAGGCACTGGGAAGGCACTTGAGCATCCTATATTGGCCCCTCTTGCCCTTTGTGCCAAGAGGGACCCTCTTCTCACAATCCAATTGCCCTCAGCTATTACCTGAGCTTTCTGTTCATGCTGAGCTTGAAGCCTCGTGGGGGCTGGTACCAGGGATCTGTCTCACATCCAATTGTGTGAGCTGGGCCCTCACTGGAGAAGAAACCCAAGTTCCCCGAGATAGGCGATCAGCACCGGGACCCTGCCAGCAGGCCAGGGGTTCCCAAGGCAGGTGCTGGGTGTGGAGGCCACGGGGGCATAGGCTACCAAGGAGACAGAACTGAACCTCACAGCACCCTGCTTGGCCCCGGAGGATGGCTGGTTAGCCAGAGACGGGTAAGATTCCTTAAGGAAGGAACAACCTAAGACAGGCACAGTCGCAGAGGGGCCATCAGGAGAGAACTTGGGGGGGCAACAGAAGTGGGGCACAGACCCTCACCCCCCCAACATTGCAGGGGCTTGAACCCTCACCCCCTTCTAAAGGAGGTCTCCTGCCCCCATGGCTGCTTCGCGCTTCCCACACCCAGCTCAGAGCGAGACCCAGGCAACAGAAAGAGACTTGGCCCAGCTCACATCGAGACACAGGTGACAGATAGAGACTTGGCCCAGCTCAGATCGGGACCCAGGTAACAGACAAGAGACTTGGCCGACAGCAGTTGCCCTATATCTAAATTCAGCCGAGCATTTGGAATGCTCAGGGCCCACTCAAGAATGCAAATAATCCTTCCCACTAATATTTACAGGGTAAACTAAGATTGTTGGTAGAGTATTAAATTTGACAGTAAAATAGTAATTGAGTTTTCAGATTAATTTAAATAGGCTAATTGAAATAAGTGAATATTCAAGTACTGGACAAAAAGCTGTTCTTAAAGTAATAACTAAAATTTCTATTGGTAGTTCATCTCATGGTAAAATTCCTGAATATGCAATGATCCTAAAGCAGTCATATGTGTGGGGGAAAAAAAATGTTTTTTTAATTTAAAGTTATCAAGACTGCATTATAAAATTTACAAAAACCTCCATTAAAAAAAAAGGGGGGGGACAGTAGGGCAATATCATGTAAGGAAAAATATCCTATAAGTAAATTACATATAGAAAATTTTTACTTTACCAAATTAAGGTTCTTTTGCAATGCTAACAGCAAGACGGCCATTATAAACACACATGGTGTCTAAATAAGACAAAGGAAAATCGTTTGAACAAAAATAAAAAGGATCCCAAATCAATTATATAGAAAAGATTCCTTTATTAACTTGTGGTCGAGAATATATTTGTATATTTTCAGAAAACAACCCCAAGACCAGATGGATTCCTGCAACAGAGAGGAATTGACAGGAGTGCTCCAACCACGAAGACAAGAGGAAAAAACAGTCCAGAGATGGAAGACGCTGACAACGCCTTGCCATGGGAGCAGTCAGCAGCTGTGCACCGCTGCAGGTTACCTAGGACCAAACCAGAGAGGGTCGGACCTGCATTGCCACCATGTGCCCACCATCCAGATATCACTGCTGACATGTACACATAAGGAACTGTTGGACATTGAAATTGGGACTCAAACATTTTTTTGTTTTGTCTTGTTTTGTTATTATATGTTTATTTCCAGTCTGCAAAGGCAAAACTTTTTTTTTTTTAATTTTATTTTATTTTTATTGTTTTAAGTATTACAAATAGTAGTACATATGTCTCCTTTTTTTTCCCCCTTTGATCTCCCCCTGACCTCCCCTACCCCCCAGGACATGCCTTCACCTGCCCCCCCCTCCCCCCCCACCCCAGTGTCTTATATCCATTGGTTGTGCTTATATGCATGCGTACAAGTCCTTCGGTTGGTCTCTTACAGCCCTCCTCGCCCAACCACCCCTGTCTTCCCAATGTAGTTTGACAGTCTGTTCAATGCTTCTTTGCCTATGTATCTTTTTCCCACCATTTCTTTCCTTTAAAAAGTTTTGCCTTTGCAGACTGGAAATAAACATATAATAACAAAACAAGACAAAACAAAAAAATGTTTGAGTCCCAATTTCAATGTCCAACAGTTCCTTATGTGTACATGTCAGCAGTGATATCTGGATGGTGGGCACATGGTGGCAATGCAGGTCCGACCCTCTCTGGTTTGGTCCTAGGCAACCTGCAGCGGTGCACAGCTGCTGACTGCTCCCATGGCAAGGCGTTGTCAGCGTCTTCCATCTCTGGACTGTTTTTTCCTCTTGTCTTCGTGGTTGGAGCACTCCTGTCAATTCCTCTCTGTTGCAGGAATCCATCTGGTCTTGGGGTTGTTTTCTGAAAATATACAAATATATTCTCGACCACAAGTTAATAAAGGAATCTTTTCTATATAATTGATTTGGGATCCTTTTTATTTTTGTTCAAACGATTTTCCTTTGTCTTATTTAGACACCATGTGTGTTTTTAATGGCCGTCTTGCTTTATCCGGGGGATCCCTGCTCTTCCCAGCTGCAAACTGTCTCACCAGCTGTGCCTCCTTCGCCAATTCGGGCTGGATTCCGCTCGTCTCAGCTGCCTCCTCTATTTGCTCCAGGAGAAGGCTCAGGACACGTCCTTCTATTCCGCCGCCATTTTGTCTCTCAAAGGCAAAACTTTTTAAAGGAAAGAAATGGTGGGAAAAAGATACAGAGGCAAAGAAGCATTGAACAGACTGTCAAACTACATTGGGAAGACAGGGGTGGTTGGGCGAGGAGGGCTGTAAGAGACCAACCGAAGGACTTGTACGCATGCATATAAGCACAACCAATGGATATAAGACACTGGGGCGCAGGGCGGGGGGGGAGGGTGGGCAGGTGAAGGCATGTCCTGGGGGGTAGGGGAGGTTGGGGGGAGATCAAGGGGGGGAAAACAAAGGAGACATATGTACTACTATTTGTAATACTTAAAACAATAAAAATAAAATAAAAATTAAAAAATAAATAAATAAATACGCAGAAAAAATGCATGCCAATTTACAAAACCAAAGGACTAGTTGAAGAAATGTAAATATAAGAACATTAACAGGGATCCAAAATCTGTAATAAATTAAGGCTAAAACTACAAAAAAAAAACACACAAAAAAAACAAACAAAAAACAACAAAACACCTGACTGGATAAATAATCATTGTAATAGAAGCAGGACAAACCCAGTGCCAATAAAATTTTACCTAAGGCTGCTCCTTGGCATCAATGGGAAACTGGTGATAATAAGAAGCATAAGAAGGGTATAGAAATTTTGGAAGCTGGTAAAACCATCAAAGGTCAAAATACTTTTTTAAATTAAAAAATAAATCCATTCTCTAGCTAGCTTAGAACACAGCCTTGTGCCCATTGCAATTCCAAATTGTCGGTTTACCATTTGTTATTGGCATATGAAATACTGATAGGTACAAATCACAGAATCATTGGTATGCAAGGAACCTCAAGAAATTATCTGGTCTGCTCCCCCGCCCCCAAACAGGAAGACATTGGAACCACTTAAGACAAAATGTAAACGCTAGTTTTAGAGATCTTAGAAAACCTGCTACAGCAGTTCTTTCTGTTCCAAGATGATTTAACACATTTACTAGTTTTACTTTGTGGCCCCTGAGTTCAGAGCATAAATTATAATTTTGTTCAAATTAAACCAGCTTAGAAACTTTTTCTTTCTGCAAATTTCTCTTTTCTTTATTTGATCTTCAAATCTGCTGAGCTGATTTTCATATTATATTTTTAAAAACACCCTAAACACCCTCACTCCTGGGCGCTAACCTTGCATGACGAATTTCAGCCCAGAGCAACATTTTATGATCTAGTGTCAAGTTCTTAAAAAATGAAAAATGAGAGGAAAGAGAGCTTTAACTGTAACGTGGATACATTTTGGACTGGATGGTAGCCATTTGAATAAGGTGTGTGTGTTTGAGCATGAAAACTGACTATATTTTCCTTTTCTGATTCGATCATGCAAAACCTTTTATTTTCATAATCAAGGCCAAATGTGGTTTGTACTCTGGACTTCAACCAGAACTCAAAGGGGGAATGAAAGAGCATTAACTGTACAAGCAATAGATTTGAAGCAAGTTTTAATTGAAAAAAAAAAAATCCCCCCATCCATTCATTTTTCAAGCATTAGTTGCATTCAACACAGAAATCCTTCATTATTCAGACATGGACGTGTGTGTTTAATGATTAAGTCTCTAAGGATTTATTTGATAGAATAATCTACTTTTAAAAAAAAAAGATAAGTGAAATGTGGTTTTTAATTCTTTAAAAGACACATTACAAAGCATGTAAAAATATAACACAAACTCTTAGTTTTTAAAACTATATCTATAATTTGCCTTTCCATTGGTTTGCTCATCCTGATATCAGTAACATACAGACTTGATCTAATAATGGCTAATTATGCAGTTGTTTATCAGCTCATTTGAAACATTTTGAGATTCAGTCTAGCTCAGCAAATTACTGTGCTTAAGGCAGTTCTACATTCTAGAAAATTATAATATCCCCAGAAGGCAAAGAATTAATAATAAAAATCCTCTTTTGTAAAAGATTATCATTGCAGAGCAAATGGAGCAGAGCTTCCCTATCCTACTGCATTTAATATTCTCATTTTCCCCTGAAACTTTGAAGGAGAGGCAATGAGAACATCTCTGTTTTATTAACTTATTAAGAGGCACATTTACAGAACTTGTGCACTGTATTGATTCCTAAAGCCGCAGTGCTGCTAAGAGCCAATAATCACAGGAGAGTGGGATGGCTCTGTTTGTTATCCCATAGTCTTTCTGAAACTCAGTAGAGCCCAAATTTTCACCCTGTGCAGGAAGCCTGGTTATTTCACTTCTCTAAGCCTCAATTTATTCATCTGCAAAATAGAGGTAATCAGAAAAGGCAGCCTCTGGGTGTTGAGGAGATAATGCATGTATGCCCCCAGTACAATGCCTACAGATCGTAACTAATGTTAGTTTGGGTTATTATTAGGTTATTATTATCATGGCCTCTTGTGGTTCAGGACTCAGATAGAGATGTATGCATTTAATCAGCCATTTGCCTAAGTAGATATGAAACTTTTCAATATAAATATTTCCTTCTCAGCTGAAAGTTTAACATGGACTTATTGTTCCAGCACTTTTTAGCCCCCAACTGCCTCACCTAACCAGCTGGAATAGGGCACTACTGCTGTATAAGACAAATCACTTAGACTCTGGTTTGAGGTTATTCCAACTTCATAGCATCTGGGCTTGACAACCCAATATTTTAAAATCCCTTGATATTGCTTCTATTGAACTGTGCCAAGGAGTTTTGAACTTTTCCTTCATGATTCAGATTTTGTCGTAGATTTTGCCACCTGCATTTCCTCCCCATTGGATCACTGCATCATATTTTAAGAAGAAAAAAAATCTTTAAAAACTAGATGTCTTAGCTGGGATATAGGAAACTGTTTGCTTTATAGCATTATTTGCACAAAATATATGTGCCACTTCATTTATTTTGTCAACCAGGACTCCTTTTAGCTTCCTGGTAAAATTCAGTGTGCTACCTTTAGTTTATAAATATGCCTGGTGCATATATATATATATATATATATATATATATATATATATATATATACTGAACTCCTCACATGAAGATGTAATATATATATGTGAGGAGTTCAGTAAATAACATCAAACACCAACCCTAAGGCTCAACTGTGGGGCCAATGTTGCAATGGTCGCTCACTTTCTCCTTGCAGTTCTTGGCTTTTGGATATCTCTGCCTCTCTTGGTTCTGGAAAACAATTCACGTTGCAGGGCATTTCAACCTGGTGGACAATGGACACACTAGTAAGCTTTTGTTGTCCTAAAATGTGAAAAGCAAACTATCCAAACATTGGGGACTAACTATGCAAGTTAGCTGCTCTTCACCTCACTCTATACCCACTGCCTGACTTTCTTATTTTAAGACATGTAAGTAATTTTTCTTAAAAACACCTAGCAATAGCTTCTTCTTTATTATTCCTCAAATTTTCCTATGGAAAATGAAATCCATTCCAGGGGTTACCTAAGTAGAAGAGTAAAATGAGACCAAACAAATTAAAAATTCATGTAGGGTGCAGAAGCCAAGGGCTGCAAAGTGGAGACCTGTTGGAAGCAGTGACTGGACTACATTTGCACTCCTGGACTAACAGGACTTCTGCTCTGAGCCTTTCCATGACTAGGAAGTGTTACATGGGTTATGTCTCCCTACTTATTATAGAGGTGGTTTAGAAAATGCTAACCTGGAAGGGTCAAGGTGTCTTTCACCAAAGGTTTTCAGAACCCCAATCAATTACCACGGGGTCGTGAAAGCACCACCTCTCCACCACTGCCTCACAGCTGTAGCTGTGCTGCTGTTATTGCTTAATCTCTCCACCTTCAGCCTGCTGCAATGGCCATAATTCACCCTAATGCGATGTGATTAGCAGCCTCTTTGTGGTGAGACTTAAACACCACTCACATAGCGTCTGTGACCTTTCACCGCTGGCTGATGGGCCAGGGTTGTGTTGGCTGCGAGACAAAATGCAGAAACTCACAAGGTGCTGCCCGTACTCTCTCAGGCTGTGAGAATAAATGGAAAATTTCACTTTCCAGTGTTGTGTGTTGACCCTCAGCATCCATATTATGAAAGTTTAGTCCCTCCATCTCCCTCAAGAAGCTAATTTATTCTCATCTTGGGAAGATTTCAAAAGAAGTTTGCAAAGTGCGGCCATAGTGACTTAATGCAGAAGGCAGTGATGTTTAATAGAACAATAACAGTTCTGAAATTTCACCTGCAACATCATCAGTAGATTACTGCATGTTGTACACATTAAAAAATAGGTTTGGGGAATTCGATGCTTCTTTAGAATGAAGTCAGTAGATGAGACAAGTACACAGAATAACACCAGTTGGCAAGAATGTACAAATAACTAATCATCCTCTCTATTTAAAAGGAATACATACCTTTCTATGCTAGAGTCCTAAGTTATGTGGAACATTGGTCAATGTAAACACTATAGAAATCTATTAGTTAGTCCACACACCTTTCAGATCTTAGAAAAAAAATCAGTCCAAATTAGAAAATTATTTCCTGACAACTAATATGGCAGGGTAAAAAGTAATAAAATTTAAAATATATGTAATTTGGAAACAGCCAAAGTGCCCATCAGCAGATGAGTGGATAAAAAAGTTGTGGTACTTTTACACAATGGAATACTATGCAGCTGTAAAAAAGAAAGAACTCTTACCATTTGCAACAGCATGGTTGAACCTGGGGACTATTATGCTAAGCAAAATAACCAGTCAGAGAAAGACAAGTATCACATGATCTCACTCATATGTAGCATCTAATGAACAAAACAAACTGATGAACAAAATTGATCCAGAGACATAGAAGCATGGAACCAACTGTGGAATCTCAAGGGAAAGGCTGCAGAGAGAGGGTGGGTGAGAAGAGGTCAACCAAAGAACTTGTATGCATATATGCATAACCCATGGGCACAGACAATGGAGTGGTGAAGGCCTGGGGTGTGGGGCTAGAAGAGGTCAATGGGGGAAATAGGGAGAAATATGTAATACTTTCAACAATAAATATTTTTTAAAGGAAAAAATATATATGTAAAACATAGTCTTTCATAGACTGTTACTGTTAACCACACCTATATACTTTTAACCAGGTTGACTACATGTAGCCTGATGTGTTTACTTTTCCTTAGCATGGTACAAATTCTCTGCATTTTTTCTAATTACCACTTTCTACATGTCAGCTCAAATAGGAATAGACGCATTTGATTCAGCCCAATTTTCACAGCTTGACAGGCATTGATATCAGAATTAATTCTAAATTGAAACTTCATAAAGGAAAATCCTATTTGACAAAAGAACTATTGGGCTTGAATCATAGTTGCATTTGCATCGTGAAACCCCATTTTATTTTTTATTGCATATAAAGTAATGCTGAAGAGGAGATTGAATACCCAGAGAGAGTTCATTTGAGGCAGCTTGCTAGTATCTGCCATATGCAAGTAATGCAGAAACATTTTTATGACATCTTCTGAACTTGAAGATTGAATTACAGTTTTAGTAATCATCAGTTCCCCTTCTCCAGTGTCACTTTTTGGTAATATATTGCATAGAAAAGACTTATGGTTCCAGTTTTATAAGCTTGTAATAAAAATATAGCAACTGCTGTATTAAATTATTTAAGTTGTAAACCATTGTGAAAAAGGAGAAGAAGTTTTATCAATGTAGAGGCTGAAAAACTGATTATAAAGGAGAGAAAAATGTTTTGTGCTGATTATTCCCAAATTTTTCCTAGTTTAACATATTATAAATCTTCAAGATATCTTTCAAGACAAGGTCTGTGTGTAAAGCGTTCTTTTATTCATTGATTATTTAAAACTACCCATGGTGAGAGTAAAACATAACCTATATTGTTCCAGGTTACCAATCTATTTCAGCTGAGTTGTGAGTGCAAATAAAGTAAGAAAAAAATGTAATATAGAGAAACTTAAGATTACATAAAAGATTCTAACTGAAAAAAAAACTAAATATGAAATGACTATGTTCCTCCAGATCCATATAAACTCTAGAGATTGTCTAGTCTTTTTGGAAATTTTTATTTTACTTTATATTAGTTTCATAGTCACTCAGTATATCTACTTTCTAATATACTATACTGTTCTGCTGCTGTGTACAAAAGGTACTAGGCTAAGAGGTTTTCTCTTCTCCCATATTCCTCTGTAGGTCAGGTAGGTCTTCCCTTCCAACACCACAGTTCTTTCAGAAATGTCTGTCCATTGGTGCCTCCTTTCATTCCTAGGCTACCAAGGAATCTAGGAGCATTCTCCAGCTTAGACAAAATGTTGGCATTTCATGCTTTTGCACTCTCACATTCTCTCTGCCTCCACAATTACTGGGCATTGGAACATAGTTCAATCAGTCTCTTTCTCTCTCTTACACACACACACACACACACACACACACACACACACACACACACACACACACACCCCTCTTGACCACCTGAAAGAAAAAAGGGATCCCCTTGACTAAATAATACAATTTTATTTCTCTAAAGGGAATTAGAATAGGGAAATCACATATTTTCACCTGGTAAATCAATTCAAGTGGAGACAGCATCCAAGAAATCAAGAGAAGGCTGGGACTCAAAAGGGCAGCAATGGAAGAGTTAGGAAAGAGTATCAAGAGCAAAGATGTGTCATTAGAGACCAAGGTTAATGTCACCCACACCCTCACGTTCCCAATCACTATGAACAGATGTGAAAGTTGGACAGTGAAGAAGGCTGATAGGAAAAATCAATTCATTTGAAATGTGATGTTGGAGGAGAGCTCTACAGATACCCTGGGTTTCCAGAAAGACAAGTGGGTCCTTCAGCAAATTAAGCCTGAAACGTCCCTGGAGGCAAAACTGAAACTATCCTTCTTTGGGCACAACATGAGAAGGCAGTGGTATTGAAAAGACAGTAATGATGGGAAATATAAAAGGAGGCAGGAAAAGAAGACCAGATATGAGGTGCGTTGACTCCATAAATGAAGCCATATGCATGAGTCTACAGGTGCTGAGCAGGACTGTTGAGGACAAGACATTGTGGACATCACTCATTCGTAGGGTCAACATGAGTCAGAGCCAACTCAAGAGAATGTGACACACACAAATCAAACCACACAGAAGATGCACTCTAACTATGAGCTAATTGAACCTTTAATGTTGTTCATAATAATTCTGGTACTTTTATCCGCTGCTATAGATGTTTGTTTCTCGCACCTGGACTCAACAGAAGCAAAGTGGCCCTATTCTCACTTGGATGGTGATGATAATAATAATAACGTAACTTATATGTTTCATGCACTATATGTGAACTTATTTAATCCTGACAACATTCCAATGAAGTAAGTATTATTCTGATTCTACAGATGAGGATATTTAAGTCTTGCTCATAATCACCTCTGTAGATCTTTAGGTCTTCCCTCCAATGTCTTTTATTAGCATTGTAATAAAAGTTTAAAAATATCAGAATTATTATTTAAATTAAATACATGGCATTCACATGCTTACCAACTATACTATACTAAGATGGAATGAAAAAAAATAGGTGGAATGACTTAATCTCTAAGTCACATCACCAAAAATAACAATTAGGATTAAAAAGAAGTGTGGAGGACCTAACATTCCTCTCTGGTTTCTACTATTCATACATTTGTCATACATTTGTTGAGTGCAGGTAATGTGTCAAAGACTATCTTGGTCTGAACATATAAAGATGAATAACATGGTTACTGCCTTCATTATCCTGGGCTACTTTCCCGATACCTGGAATCCATGAGGATACATTGCTTGGTTTAATGAGAGCCGCCTATACCTTCGCTTCCAATTCCATGGCAATGACTTGCAAAATTAAATGGCCATAGATATATGGTTAACTATATATAGTAACAAAACTATCAGTTCCCATGGCCACTCCCTAAAAACGATCTCTATCATTGAGACATTCTACTTAGCCGGCTTCATTGCATGTACATAGCCAGTAGTAGAGCACCATGCTGTTTCCTCCCCAATATACAAAGATTACCTTAAATTCCCTCTGGGAATACCCAGAAAGCACTAGATACTATCCATTCTTTATATTATTAAGAACCATGAACTTGAATTCATAATACAGCAGTTGGTAGTTACCAGTTACTATGTTTGATTTTCTAGATGCATAGTTTCATAGGAAAACCAAGGTTCTTTCTCCTCCTAGAATGGCTTGTATCTTTGGAATAATAAGTCTATTGATTTTTCTACCAAAACAAGAAAGAAACAGGGTGTTTGGTCCTTCCTAGTGCAAAGATCTTTTTTAAAAGGTCACCTGATTAACTTTGAATAAAGAAAGCTATTAATAGCGTCAGCCAGATTGAGGGTTGAAGGGAAGAGGCTCTTCAGGGTTTTTTTTTTAACCTAGTCTGATCAGATCAGGTAACTAAAGATCAGGGCATATGTACTGCCAGGAGATCACTATAGATGCCCAGGTTGGGGTTAAAAGACTCCTAAAGATGATGAGCAAGTGAAGGATAATCATCTAACCAAAGAATTGCAAGAAATGATATTTCTTCAGGGAAGCCATCTGTCTGGTAAGGGTCTGAACCTGGAGTTTTTATATAATGAGAAAAGATAAGAACATTATAACCTGTACTTTATACCCACAAGGCAAACAAAGGTAGCAGATATACATACATATAATCTCTAGAAAAGAAACATTTCTACAGTTTATTCTGCAAAGAAAGGAATACATAATAGCTTGGGGTAACCAGTCAGCTATCGCCTGGTTCAGTTTGCAGGAAAATGTCATATAGAGATGAATATTCTGAACTCACATACAACAGGCCTTGAGGATAGCAATGGATATTGCTTTCCATAGGCAATTAGGAATATGGACATATCAGTGAATACCTGGAACTGCTGATGATGCAATAACTTTTCACCTTACACATAACCTCAGACAGTAAGTGATAATGTCTTTGAATGCAAGGGACAATGAATCTATGCAAGGGAGTTAGTTGAAAGTACTGGTTTGTTTCACACCAGCTGTCAAATAGGCCTCTCAAAACTCCCAGAAGTATTGGAAACAGTGACCTGGGGGTAAAAGGCTCATAGCCCAGGAACTGATCCCTTGAGCCATCCGGGATCTCAATCCCTGATGATTTTGATTAATCTGTGTTGACAAACCAGATTGAGATCAATAAAAATTATCTGTAACAAGAAACTAATTGGGTATTTGGTAAGTTGAGTGCGATTTCCAATGACTTTAAATTTATATGCAAAAGACCCTATTGACTTTTGAAATAAAAATTCATACCACTTTAAGGTAATATTGCCTTGGGTTATAATAAATTATGGTGTTCTACTTTATCTCTCGGGTAATGTATGGTCTGAAGGCATCTAACCTGTTTACTCTTAAACTATGAATATTCTTTAATTGTTATTTATGGAGACTTCTGATCTATTTACATAATGTAAAAAAGCACAGAACATGTACCTCTTCCACTACTTCCATACACCATCTCTGTTTAAATGAAGCAGCAAATCACAGCCAATTTCAAGCCACGTTACAATCTCAGCTCAAATTATGCAGTGTCTTAGAATAGTAAAGAGATGTCCCTAACGTTGCATCATCTTCAGGTACAGGAGACCTCAGGTGCTAGAGAGCTGCAGCAGATGAACCAATGAACCAGCATTGAATTTATATTGTACTTTTCACACAAAAAGATTATCTAGGTTTTCAGTACACCTATACGTGAATCCATGTGTAACATCTAACTCTTTTCACTTAATTTCCTTATGGACCATTTTTCTGAAAAGGGAGATGGGAAATTTCAGCCAGCCACAAATGAACTGAGACCTGCCAATCTCATTTCACATCAACCAGGTGTCCCAGACACGGTTTGAAACAAAGCTACCAAGGTAAAAAGAAAAAAAAAATGAAAATGCTATTACAGCTAAACAGATGGCCCTTCATAGGAGCTGTATCATCAGCTTAAACTGAGTTTGTCTCAGTATCTAGAAGCAAGCTTTGCCTCACAATTCTTTGCAATTTAATATTATTAAAATTCTCTTTTTAGCAGAAATTGCTAATGTATCCAATAAAGGACCTTACTAATCATTTCACTCTTGAGGGAAGAAATCTAAAGGCCAGGACTTGAAGTGATAGGTCTCTGAGGGAATGCTATAAGGTCTGTACTTTATCAAATACAGGAACTATGAGAAGGTTTCACCTCTTAACCAAGTTGCTTTTCTGAGACCAAACATGGAACGTTTCAAACCATTCTCTGCTTTAAATAATCAAAACCCCTTTGAGTATTCATTAGACTCCTCCAGCATACCTGCATTGGTTAGAGTCAGGATTTCAAGCAGACTGTTACTGTTTGTTTGAGGAGTTTTACCACTGCAACAAGCACATGTAGGGCAATGGGTTGAAGGGTAAAGAGCCTTTGTGTAATAGAATTTACATGAGTCTAAATTGTTTAGCTGCCTGATAGAATTTTTATAAAGCTTAAAATAAATATCCATAAACTTAACAGGTATGCAGGAGAACTAAAAAGCTGCTTATTATATTTCTTCAAGTGTTGTGCTTTTTTCCTCATGACATAACAGTAAATAGCATGATAAAATGCCTTCAATTTATCATAAATTATGGAAAATAACCATTTACTTTTCAGGATAGTTTGGGATATAAATATTTTAAGATTAATGTTATAGATGTTCTTCAAATATAAGCAATAAATAGTGCCAAACTCATAATTGTTCAAATAAATCATGAACGTGATATAAATTAAAAATTAGAATGATATTTCTCACACCTAGAAAAAATAGTTCTAGAATAGTCCAATTTATGCAAAAAATACATTGGGTAGTAATTATACAAATTTGAAAACCATTGATAGTAGACTTAGGACTACTATTAATGCATCGGAAAGCCTATTTGATTTTTGTCCTCTTCATGTCCCGAGATTATAAATTACCTAGTTCAATGGCCCACCTTATAGATTCAAGTAATTCCTCAGCCTACTAATGTATTTACCAACTATCTTAATATCATTTAAAGGAAATAATGAAGTAGAAGCAACTTTAAGAAGATATGACAGCAGTACCCTCAGCCCTCTTCAATCTACATCTTCAGCCCTGACTGGTCACAAAGCCCCATTTCTGTATGTTATCTACATATAAGGGTATCTTCAGCTAAACTTTTCAAACATTATAAACCAGGGGTGAGAAATGTGTGACCTCTATCCAACTCTGGCCAGCTGCTTGTTTTTGTAAACAAGGTTTTATTGAAACTCAGCCACACATACTCATCTACATATTGTCTGTGTCTTCTTTTGCCCTACAGTGACAGAGTTGAGTAATAGAAACAGAGTCCACATGGCCCTCCAAGCCTAAAATATTTACTATCTGGCCTTTTACAGAAAAAAAAATTTTTCCAACCAGCTATAAACACAATGAAGAATTTAGGATTTTTTCCCCAAATTATGTGCCCCTTCTCAGGTTCTACTACCATAACTCTAATTTAGGGGCTTATTGTGACAAATTCATACAATTGCACAGAATACTCCAAAACTTAGTGACTTAACCACTGTGTTATGTCTCATAATTTTGTAAATCAGAAATTTGGGCAAAACTCAGCTGAGCGATTGTTCTCTTCCATGTGGCATTAACAAGAGTCATTCATTGGAATTTATCTGGCAGCTGGCTTGTTTAAAGGGCTGCTTCACCCACATGTCTGGTGCCTTGGTGAGGACAGCTGGACAGCTGGATGCATTGAGGCTCTTTTGCCTGTCCTGTAGTCTCAAGGCCCCTCCACCTGATTACTTCAGCAGGATGGTTGCTGAAGTAATTCAGGGTTCCAAGATACTAAGATGGAATCTGCCAGTCTTTTTAAAGGGGGAAAGGAAATATGCCCCACCTCCCAAGGGGAGGATTGCCAAGGAATTTATGGCCATCTTTAATCTTCTACTACCTCCTAACTTGTGTCCTGGCCTCAAATGCTACTATTACATTTCACCAGCCTGGGTGAACATGTTATAACCGAGAGAGAGAGACAGTCATTTAAGGGAATGGGAAGGAGATCGGGTTTAACTCAATATACTATATGGAGTAGATACCAAATAAATATTAAATGAAGAGGATAAGCCCACATCATGACTAAGGATTTGTGTGGAGAAGCCAATGAATGAAATTTTTAAACATGACACATTCCTTTGGATACTTTTATAAAGTAGGATTAATTCTGGCATTAAAGAACAAATATAATTTAATTTACATCTCTTCAAATAAAATCATATTAAAGGGGGTAAAGTGGCATAGAAAAGAAGTATACATAATTAAGATAAGATTTAATCTCTTAACCATGACTCACATTCTATGCCCTGGATCCATATTTTATTTATTTGTTCCCCCAGCACCATAGCAGTACTGGAAACAATAAGGATATTCATTAAGTATCTTAATTGTTCAAAGATATTTGTTGTGCAAGTATTCTATATACTATAAAACCAAATTAAGTAGTTGCAAAATTATCTTATGAAAGGGATATTCTTAAGCAAAAATTGTTCCAGTTGGAGGTTATATTTTACAAAATAAATAAACAAGTTTGCTGTAGTATTTACTGTTTTAGGACCAAAAAATGTATCTATTTTGGTCCAGAATATGGCCCAGTTTGAGTTCTTAGATCTGGCATTACCTTACTCAGCCTTTGCATTTATTCCAGTAACAGTAATAAAAGAGTCTGTGTAATGCAGAAAATATTTTTTCATCAATTAAAATTCTATTACACAATAACACTGTGACCTATGACAAGTTAGCTTACCAACTTGAGTGTCATTTTTGCCATATACCAAGGGACAATAATAGAATCGCTTTCTTATTGCTGGTAGTCCAAGATGACATCAGAAGGAGCCAGCCTTCTCTTGCAGAAAAGCCCAATGGCTGGCTAATTTTGAAAATGAATTTCTTCTCTGCTGCTGCTCTTAACCACAGAGACAGCCATTTGAATGCTTCACTAAAAAAAAGGCCTCAAGCCTCCTCGTGTTTCACCTTTTCATTGCACCGCCGATCATTTAGAGGGCAGACTTGTTCCAGACAGCTTTAATTAAACTGTACTGAGGACGAAGATAGATGTCAATGGAAATGATCCATAACATGAGGCTAAGCATGTATTTAGCAGTGCTCCATCCAGTTCAATCACCTTCTAGCATTTCAGTAGCTTTATATTCACAAAGCAAAGACTAAATGTATGTATGTGTTTTGTGTGTTTTTTTTTTAAATCCATCCCATTAGTGGCCATATGCTTGGGCTCCAATGGATACAAGAAGTGTCTGCAATCTGCCGGGGATTTAGGGACATCAATAATTTGTGAATACTCATGTTGGTACTGGTCGAAGGGTTAAGTGCTCTGCACACCAGGGGCACCTCTTCTGGGATTTGAACTCTTAGTTGACTGGTAGGAACCTTATCCCCATGAGGTTTCCTGGTACATGCTGCTTGTCAGAGGCATCCAGCTGTAGCTGGGAAGCATTATTAGCTCTGGGATTTAAAGACCTGTGTTAAGTGCTGATAGAATGGTGTCTTTGAGTTAAAAAGCAGAGAGAGTGTAATGTGGCAACTTAAAGGAGGTTTTCATGTTCCATGTCTAGCATGCTTTTTCCTTTTGTCTATTCTTCCACAAATTCCTTGTGAATAGATAGCATAGCATCCCTTTAAGAAAAAAAATATTTCTAAAACTTGCTGGTAAATTAGATTTCATCAGACAAAGTTGAAAGATAAATGTCTCCTTAAAATAAGAAAAAATTTTGGCACACAAAGCTTTTCTTCCCATTCCCCTACCCAAAGAATGAGGAATAGGTAACATGACTGATTTTTGAAGTTTAACTCACGTATTGGTCTTTCTGGAAGACTTCTTAAATATAGTTGTTTTAATACTGACCTGACAGCAACAGAGATCAGATAAAACCTTCTGCTTCATGGGCTAGCCTGCAACTTCTGTCTCACTCACTCTCGTAGCCCCTGCCTTGGCCCATTGCCTTGGCAGGCAGTACTTAAAAAATGGAGAAAGGGTAGATGGCTAGATGGGTGGATGGAAGAAAGACAGGGGGGGAATGAAACACTTGGGGAAACAGTTTTGTCCGTCTGACCTGCATGCCAGTGGCTGCTCTCTAGTATTTTCTAGAAGCCGTGGGATCTGGGAGTGGACATTTAGCAGTAAAACATGTTTCCACAGTTTTAATGGATATGGATTTCAGAGATAACATATCCTTATGACCTCTCAGTAATAGTAGTACTCAGTTTCCTTGTTGGGTACATGACAGGCATAATTGTGTGTGATGACAGGTTTCCATCAGATTAATTTTTCTACCACATACCTAGGCATGTTTTGTTTTAATATGACTGAATGACCCCATAGTAAATTACACTGTGGTTTTATTAAGGAGGGTAGTGATCATTAAGCAAAATTTTTCCTTGAATATCTAACTGATCTTGAGGGTAAAGATAGTTTGTCTTGTTTGCAGTTGACACTTATGTGTGTTTGTTTCCAGTAATTCCAGCCTTCTTACCCTGGAGTAGTTTTACCCATCCCTTAATTGTCCCTCACTGATGTCTAGAAGGTCTTTTTAAACTTCTTAACTGTACAATGAGGCCTCAGTGGACACCTAGATTGTGTCTGCTTGGGAAAATGCCAAGCACTAATGAGTATTTTGTTTAATGTAATGGAAACTGAAAGTGCACAGCTTCTTCCTAGGCTGATCAATGCCCACTTCTGTTGTTTGAATGTATCCATACATTCTGAATTCTAAGAGAAAGGTCACAAGAGGGCAGAGCACTTAGTGTCTGCCCAGGAAGGACTTGGATATCCACAAGTTGCATTTGTATGGGGCTCGGTTTAGGTAGAAAGTTCTTGAGTTAGTGCTGCAACAACTCCTCTTCTATGTTCAGATATGCCATCCTTTCTTTCAAAGCCAAATCCCATAATCCTAATTTTTATGTTAATTTAAAATATTTATGTCTTTTTATCCTCACCTGAGGATATGTCTATTAATTTTTTTAGAGAGATAGAGAGAGAGAAACATTGATCAGTTGCCTCTCGCACAACCCCCACTGGGAATTGAACCTGAAACCTAGGTATGTACCCTGACTGGGAATCAAACCTGCAACCTTTTGGTGTGCCAGATGATGCTCCAACCAACTGAGCCACCATGCCAGGGCAAATTTTTATGTTAATTTAAAAATAATAATAAGGGGATGGGAAGGAGAACTGATTTCCTTTAATTATGTTGCTAGGTCCCAAGCCAGGCAATATGTAAATCTATATAATTATCTCTATATTTCAGCATTTTATTATAATAAAATATTTATATATATTATACTTTATTGTTTGCTCTTTTTTCAAGTTCAAATTTTAGAGTAAATAATTAAGATGCTATATTTTAGTTACCTTAAAGAGTCAGATTTGCTGAAAACTCAAACCTTAAGGTGATCAAGTACGTTTGAGTGAAGAATAATGATTTCCATGTGGTACTAATGTTCTACACAGAACTAAGTGGAAAATGTAGAGGGTGTTTCTAAGATTTCATTGAACCATATTGGGTTGAATAGACACCGAGCTCCTTTGGCAGTATTTATAATTTATAGGTTACTTGAATGTGCTAGATAATTTTCAAAAGTAAAAATTTCAAGCCATTTTAAAACTCAAAAGAGATTTACCTCTCATCTAAGACTTCCTGGGTTTAGAGATTTCATAAAAGGTTTGTGGAGGTGGTGAGAAAAGATGGATTTTGAATCTGGAGAATGGAAATAATTAAATTTCTCAACTTCTGAGTATAATGACTCACTTTCTCTTTATTTATGTCCAAGCCATCATCTTGCTTCAATCATACTATCTCATGCCTTTGGAGACCCTGATACTATGCAAGCTCCCCAAGTTAGAGTTTATAATAGAAACCTTGCTTGACCCTTAATAATTGTTACTTTACCAAAACACCTTAATACCTAAACTAAGTTGCTTTTACACCAAACGTGAAGTTCTTTGACCCTTAAGGTTCAATATTGATCAGCCCTACTTCTGTCAATACTTATCTCCAGTGTCAACAATTTTCAGTGTGGAATAAATTCAGGAATTGATAGTTTTCTTAATCTACAGACATTCAAAATATTTCATTCCTAGGCATTATAATTTTTATCCATTGCTTATGTCTCTCATACCCTTAATTAATGAGTGGTGATAGGACATCATTGTGAGTATATCATTAGGTACTATTACAATATGTAGTTAGCTATATATAAATGATACCTATATTGAGTACAGGTTTCATGTAAAAACCTTCACTGATAAAATGTTACTCTAAAGGGAGCCTAAACCAAATGGATTGCAAATTCAATAAAAGTGGCTGAGTTGTTTTTTTAATCCTGCAATCATGGGTGGGGGTGGGGGAAATGCTTTTGGAAAGAATGTTCAAGTGCTTGCTTTGCCCTTGGATAATGCAATCATAGCACGTTTATTTTTTTAAGTTGTGGTATTTTTCAGATTGTCAAATGTGGATCAAAGAGTTATTCTCTTGGCAAATTTTATGAATTTCAGTTCAGTTTTTTTTGACAATTTAAAATTCAGTTACCCAATTATATCTGAAGGTCCTTAGTCTAATGTGGCAACTTCATGACAGTTTTAGTTACAAGAGAATTTCTCCGTTTAGAGAAGAAATTCTGCCCTATGAAATTTTTATTGTTACTTAGAAGTTGGATGATATTTTTGAAAAGATTTTTATTTTCTTCTTGTGCTTTTATTATTTATTAATAAAAATAGATACTTAATATTTCTTTCAATACTACATTTTTAATGTGCGGTATCTCATGCTTCACCTCTTTGATTAACATCATCAAAGTAACAGTAAATGCCTTCCAATCTTGCTGGTTTCTATCATTACATTTTTGACTGAATTGTTTCTTTAGGGTTGCTTTCCTCGGTTTCATTTAAAAGTAACCTTAACCTGAACTTCATTTCCAGATCTAGGGAAAAGGCCCTTTCATTTCAATCATGTTACAAAGTAGAATTTCTGCTAAGATGAAGAAACAGAAAAGTTGGGGACCTGGTAAATATATTAACATTAGTTCCATTCGGTGTAATAATGGGGAACTCCTCAGGCAAAATATACCACAGAACCAGACACAGTGGTTGCTGGGTATCAGACTCCTGCGAGATACAAAAGTCTTTATCCTTGTTCTACGCCCAGAGAAATTGATTTTGCAGTGATAGAGAAATGTATTCTATAGCCATTGATTAGGCACCTGCTCTGTGCAAGGTCAACAGTGAAAACTCGTCGTTTTTCTGTTTTTGCATTTTAGTGTTCCAGATGTTGCTAGAAGAAGAGCTGAACCAGATGGTACCCACAGCAGTTCTGGTACCCTAACCCACTTATCCAGAGAAAAGACTATCCATGTGGCATGTCAGCTTAGCATTCAGCCCACCAAACAAGAGCTCCACAGCTCTGCTTGAGAAGTAAGCTCTTTGTACTAACTGTTCTCAGCACCATTCTGAAGGGCTTTGTCTCATGGGTGCAAAGCTGGCCTAAGTGTTTTAATACTGCAGTTCACAGCCCTTTTGTTAAGCAGAAAGACCCAAAAGAAACTTATCTGCGTAGGTATAAAAATGTGTTTTGCACCCTGGCCGATGTGGCTCAGTTGGTTGGAGTGTCATTGTCCAGTGCACCAAAAAGGTGGTGGGGTTGATTCCCAGTCAGAGCATAAAATACCTGGATCCATACCTGGAGGCAATAGATCTCTCTCCTTCTCCCGCCCTTCCTTCCCTCTCTAAGATTAATTAAAAAAAAAAAGGGGGGGGGGTCTTTAAAAAAAAAAAAGTGTTTTGCTTCCAAACTCCCTGAACTTTTAGCTCTTCACTAAAGCTGTATAAAGTCAGCTTCTTCTGAACCACAGGTTGAGACTTGTCTATGGACTAATTTTCTGGTATTGAGGTTTATCAGTTACATCAGCAGCAGCATTTCTTGTCCACTGACCAGAGAAGTTGTAGTTATAGCTGAGAATTGCTTCTGGCATTCTGCGTGGCTTCCCTACCAACTCACTCTTGAGGCCCAGCATTTGGCAGAGAATGTTCTTTTCTAGAGCAGATTGTTTGTTTCATCCATTGTAGAGCTAAGCATGCCCTATACCCACCTTATCTCATTTCATCCTCATGTTGGTTCTCAAAGGGACAGAGATAGTGCAAGTGACTTGGTCATGATCATTACAAACTGGAGAATCAGGACTCGAACCAGGGTGATCTTGTACCAGAGTTCTTATTCTTAACCACTTCCTTTATACTTCTCCAAGAATGGTCTTTCTATAATTACAATCATATGATGGATATTCTAAATCTGTTAGAAAGTGAATTCTAAGAGCATAAAAACTAACCCTGCTCAAAATGTTAGCTTTTTTTATCAGTATACTGATGATGGAGCTAGAGATCAGAGGCATGTACACTTACTTCTAATTTACAGGTTAGTACACAGGAGCACGAAATGTGATGATAAAAGACCATTTCTGCCTTTTCAGACATAGAGTCCATTCTTCCACCACCTAATTGTTCAGATGCACATTCTACAGTGTCCTCCAACTTCCCGGCTATAGTCAAAAGGTTCCGTGCAGCTTTTTGAGTATATGTGATGAGGTTTATTTTGAATAAAGGGTGAATGTTGCTTGCATTTTTCCCTGTGATATATAAACATGAGCTGATGAAAGTTCCTCTTGAAACTCCGCCAAGGAATGGCATGCATTTCCAATTAATCTCATAACTTGTCTTTAACTGTTTGGCCATGTTCCATAATTGATAGATGTTATTTTAATTCAGATACAAAAAGAGAGAGAAAGAATGCCCAGGCCAGAGAATGGGGTATACATCAACTTTTAGACACATTGTACTCACTCGGCCAATCAATGTGTTTTGAGACCCCATCACACTTTGGCGGCCATTATTGTCAGTTCTTAACAAATTGCAAAAATGACTTGTCCTAAAAAAAATCCATCAAATTGGTGACAAAGCTTGCAAAGTGTCTAGAACATCCAGGCTACCTTTCGAGAATGGGGGTCCATGGAAACATCACTTAAATCTCTAGAAAAGACAGCTTTTAGGAGCAGTGTGGCTGATGGAACCTGGTAGACTGGAGAGAGAAGACCTGGAGGTCTGAATAAAGGTGTGCAATGAAAGTGAGGAAAACAGATAAGAGCAGAAAGCAAAGAAATATTGAGAGAGTAAAAAAAAAACCAAAAAAAAAAAAACCACACTTTCTTTCATTATGCCCTACATGATAGCATCCAAATCCCTCCACTCAGCATACTAAGCCATCTACAAGTGGATGCCAAGCTTTTTGCAAGTCCTATTTCCCAGCACTCTCCCCTGTGCTTTTTGTCCTGCCTCCACCCTGTGTACTGTGTCCCCATGACGTGGCACACGCTCATGTATCTGTGCCTGGAACACTTTTCCTCCTCTGTGCCCATCTCATCTGCTTGGTAAAGTCTTATTCCATTTTTGAACCTTTAAGTGCCACTCTATTTATGAAAAATTTGCAAGCACGCCTCTCCCCACCTCCACTTACCACACCCAACAAGCAGAAGTGATTGCCTTCCCCCGAGCCTCTCCCTAGTTCTTCCAGTGTGGTCCTCATCACCTTGGCATTTGCTAGGGGTCAAAAAGCACATCTTATGCATCTTGGCACACCCAGCATGAGGTCAGCATCCAATCCATTTTTATTGGTATGTGTAACTTTTGTGTGTCAAGGCTGGTTTCCACTCCCCAGCTCTTCCGGGATACCCCTCCTCTCTCCTTCTATTTCTTATAATAATGATGACAACTAGCATTTCTGTAATATCCCATAAATTACCAAACACTTCCAAATCAGTATTCGTTTTCTAGGGCTGCCATAATAAAATACCATAATAAGTCTAGGTGCCTTAAACAACAAAAGTGTGTTTTCGTACAGTTCTGGAAGCTGAAAGTCCAAGATCAAGGTGTCAATGGGTTGATTTCTTCTGAGGCTGGCAAATGGTCACCTTCTTTCTCATCTAGCCACACAATCACCTTCAGTTTGTGTTGTCTGTGTTCTTATAAATTTACCAGTCATGTTGGATTGGGGGTCACCCATATGACTTCATTTGATCTTAACAACCTCTTAAAAGGCTCTGTCTTTATCTTCCAGCCTAAGAACTGGAAGTTAGGACTTAAACTTAGGCATTTGGGAGGGAACACAGGTCAGCACCTAACAACATCCATTATCTCATTTATCCCCACAAGCAAGAGCTGCGGCCACTGTCACTCTGCACTAGTTTCACAGTGAGTCTAACTTGACTCCTTCAGGCTTTCACAGACTGAACCCCAGGTCTATTTATTTTGGAAAGGGGCTTTGTTCCTGATGAGTGAATAAAAACAATGCTTTAAAATTCTTCAGTTTCTTAAAGTTTAATTTGTCAAAAGCCAAGCCCCAATATCAATATAAAAAGGAAATAGAAAAGCTGTCCCTTTGCTGACACTCAGAAAATAGGAAAACAATGTAATATTTCTTTTTAAACTTCTTCTAAAATTTTATTTTTCAATTATAGTTTATATTCAATATTTTGGGGGTTTTTTTTTGTGTGTGTGTAGTAATTAAAAGCCTGAATAAGGGACTTAAAGGTGCATCTGGACAAATGCTGGCTTAGATCAGGACAGAGAGAGGGACTTATTACCTAGTATATCAGCCTACATCTGACCCAGAACCTATGAAACTCATCCACCTGATGGCTCCTTTCATGTGATAGTAACTGTTCAAAAGGGACTTAATCCCAGGCCAAACTGCAGTACCTTGTACATACTATTTCCCCTGGTTTCCATGTTAGTTGGGATGTGCAGGGGTTTCTTAGGCAGTATGAAGACACTTTTACGGTTCTCACCCATTTCTGTCTCTCTCCTAGATCACTCTCACTGTGCCCAGAGCAAGCCGCCTCATGCACTCCCTGATGCATTTCAGCACTGCATTTGAGCTCCAGGTGGAAGCCGCAGTGGATGTGACCCTGACCATGACCTGGATGTGGAACTGGTCCAAACTCTGGCCTGTCTAACCTCGGAAGGGGAGTCACTATCTCCTGCCCTCATGTTGAAAAGTGGGAAATAGGCAGAGGTTCAAGACATGATCTTAAATAACTCCTCTCCAGTCAAGAATTATTTCCCTTCCCCTACCATGT
This sequence comes from Corynorhinus townsendii, assembly GCA_026230045.1. Classification (NCBI taxonomy): domain Eukaryota; kingdom Metazoa; phylum Chordata; class Mammalia; order Chiroptera; family Vespertilionidae; genus Corynorhinus; species Corynorhinus townsendii. Next base: position 162,419,186 of record JAPDVU010000001.1, on the reverse strand, counting down.
CACTGGTTCTTTTCTCTCCCCCTTTCTTCTCCCTTTTACTTCCCCGGGCTTTTAATAGAAACCTTTTCTATCAATATGCTGATGCGACTTAAGTATGTAAATAAATGCAAATAGCTATTAAATGCTCAGGAAGTAGCATAACCATCTTTTTACACAATTTGTGCTAGTGAGTATTTTTTCATTGGAATTTCCCAGATCCACCGCCAAAGATCATTTCCCAGAGATCTTTGCAGCAATGTATACACCCAGACTATTTTATCCAGGACATGGTATGAAAAGGAACGCCTTTGAAATTTAAGAAATGTTTGCCATTAAGTAATAGCCCCTAACAGCAATATTTAACCAGTAATGTTTTGATCTTGGGGTACACAAGTATATACTTGATTTTTGGTTCTAGAACCTCCTAAAAAAAATACATGTGGGGCCAATTTTATTCTGTTTCCTTTATTTTATTAATCATACCTTCTTGCCAGAAGAATTTAGGATGTAGTTGTTGTATCAGAATTTGCCTATGCTGATGACTATTCCAGCACCCAAAATGCACAGGTGTGTTAGAAGACTCTATGGGTCCACAAAGGAAGTTACAGACAGTTATACAAAAGTGAACATTTTTTAATGAGCCTTGATTTCCCTCTTGCTTAAGTGTATCAGGCTGTGAAAATACCTATCAAGGTGTTAATTGTTTGAGATCTGTGTTGTGTATGTGCATGTTTGCTTAGTATGTCTCTCCTAAGAGCTCTTTCTGCTCTTCCTTTAATTGCTGAGCAGTAAGAGAGGCAGACTGATCAAGCTAAGCAAGGAGAGCTTGCAAAGAGCAGAAACAGATTTACTAACTTTGATGATGGCTTCTAGTGAGTCCTTACCGTACACATGGCTGGGTTTCCATAGAGCCAGCTAAGCCGATCGCCCCAAATACGTTAAGAGATGACATCGACAGATTTTAAGCAGGAATGATTTCATTCTTTCCTCTCATCAGTTTCATGGTTAGATGGTTCCTGTGCTGATTTGTTTTACCACGTAGGGCTGGCTCACAGTCTCTGCCAGCCTTATGAAGTCTCAATGGCATCGGGAACTGACTGTCTGCTGGGAATGTGTGAGAAAGAGGTCCTAGCTTCTCTCCTTCAAGGATACTCTCTTCAATCACTGTCTAGTCTATCCAAATACAGTGATTGAATAAAACTTATTTCAGATCAAGATCGCATTGGTTTACTATGTGGTTTGTACTATATGGTATTATAGTTCCCTAAATGAACACTGAAATCCTAAAATGGGAAAACTTACCATTGGTCCAAGTTAAAACTGCATACCCTAATAAGCTACCAACCCATTTAATATATTTTTTAAATCTGTTATCTTATGTAAGTGTTTAATGTTCTCCAGGTATTTTTAAGCCACCTGGTTTTCCTATCATAAGTACATCTGGCATCAGGCAAACAGATTATAGTCATGGACAACGAACTAATTTATTATGTTTTTCTATTTTCATATTTTTGGCTGACTAATCCAAGTTGATATATTAGCCTCGCTTTCAGAGATGAATCTTGAAATCTTGCACTCTTGTAACCCTTTTACCTCTTGCTCTTCCAAACCCTGGAATATTTTTGGCATGTTCTGAAATTTAATTAGGAAACAGAGACAGAGAAAGTGAATTGAACCCTTATGTTCTGTCCATCTAGTGCCCCTTCTATAGCTGGCCTCCTAGAAAGAACTATGAATCTCTGTTGATTTTGAAAGATCTTTGTGCTTTTGATCGTTCTTCCTTCCTAAGATTGCCAGACACACTGTCACTTGTGTTTGCATCCCATTGTGAGCTGTTCTTTCTCTAAATGTAATGGGAGTTTGGTATGTCAAACCGAGCAGGAGAAAAATCAGTTGCCTGTCTTTGCAAGAGAAATATGAAGTTTTGCTACAACAAATGGAAGCAATACTATTTTCTGTGGTGGTTCTGCTTCTGCATCTTGAATTAGAGGCCAAGTCCACTCACCTTGTCAGATCATCTTTTTGATCTGACACCTCCTAGTGGGCCATCCCTTAGCTATTTATTGAGAATTTCAACTGCCGGCTTCGATATGCCATCTTCTTCCTTTAAATATCCACCCAAGGCCCCAAAGTAATGGACATGTTTTTAATAAATTGAATATATAAATCATTTATCACATATACTTCAAAACAGAGCAGCTATCAGTACACCCTGAAAGATTCATTAGAACATTTTCTTTTTTCTCTTTTTTGCAGACATGTCACCAAGTTTAATAAATGTGTGATGAGACGAGAAACTGAGATGAGAAATGGCAGAGTGCTCTATGGATTGCGAGTCAAGAAATAGGAATTCTCATTTTGTCTCCATTTCTGACTTATTTAATGACTGTAGTAGTGTTTATGAGTTACTACTAACTAATCTTCCCCCTGGCCAAAAAAAAACCCACAAAACACAGAAAAATGTCTATACAGGATTTTTAGCTTCTAGGAGAGTAGCCCTAAGTAAGTTCAGTTGGTATAAGAAAGCCTTGATTTTGAGCATGGAGTTATTTTGTCTGGATTCAAGTCCCAGACCACCACAGCTTGGTACTTGACCTTGGATTACTTCCTTATTGAAGAGCACGAGGTGGTCTTTTGCTATTATACATGATACTGTGATGAACATCTTTTAACACATAGATATGTTTATGTGATTACTAGTGACTTGGGGCATGGATTCATGCACATTGAAAGGAAATTAATTAGAAGGTGGCCAGCAGGGCATGACTGGGTGAGACAGACAAGACATGCCTTGGAGCCAACCTCCTGTGGACCCTTCCTGGCCCATTCCACCTGGGGTGGCACTGTGGCTCGAAAGGTATCTGCGGAGTGAGTGGGGTCCCTCTAGTAGGTGGGGTCCTTCAGCCTGGCCTGTGGGGATCAGACCAAAACCAGCTCTACGACATCCCCTGAGGTGTCCTGAAGTGCGAGAGAGCACTCTGCCAAGTTGCTGTGTGGATCTCAAACACAAGTGTGCAGTAAACCAGATTCTGAGCAGACAGTGCCCCAGCAACAACATAACCCATGGCCGAAGGTGGAATCGCATAGCCCCATGAGGAATGGGCTCCCTCCTCTCAAACACCCTGCTGCCAAGTCACTGCAGCTCAGCAGCTCCTGCTTAGAGCGTCTGACCCCTTGTGGTCAGTGCACATCATAGCAACCAGTCGGAAGGAGGGAAGGACACTTAGTATATTAGCCTTTTATATATACTAGTATAGATAACTGAAGGAAGAATTTCTAAAAGTGGACTTCTTCACTCTAAGGTTCAGTAAATCTAAAATGTTCATGTATATTGCTAAATTGCCCCCCAAAAAGGTTATACCAAATTTGTACTCTCAACAGTGTAGGTAGGTTCTCATTTCTCTTATACTGATTCCTGGTGATTTTAACTTTTACTAGACTCAGAAGTAAAAGATGGAATTTCATTTGAATTTGCAATTCTTCAATTTTGAGTAAAGATGCTTATCTTTTGTTATTTTAGTAATCATTTCTGCTTATGCATTCCCAATTTTCTGTTGGGTACTTGTGTGTTTTTTATTGCTTTGTAAAAAGCTCTTGGTAGATTAAGATTAAGATCTTTGTCAAAACAGCAAATTTGGAAAGCAATTCTAATTTATTTCAGTCATGAGGGATATTTATAAATTTGAAAAATTTATGGCAATTGGCATTACTAACTGAAAAAGGACAAAACCTCCCCAGGCAGGAACAGCTAAAGGCCTTAGCTGTGCATCACCTGAGTTATTACCGTAATAATCATTGAAATAATCCATGTTATATGTAAAGCACAATGCAAAGAAGTCCAAGATGTGATCTCTGCCCTTAAGGAGTTCATAGCAAAGAACACAAGATACATTCATGTGAAATGATAATAATCTGTGACAATAAAAGGAATGAGTGATGTAGGCCATAAATGCTCTAGGAACTGAGGAAGGAATGCTCATCTTCAGTTGGAGTGGTTAGAGAATATTGCTTAAAAGAAAACACATGCTAGACTAGACAGAGAGAAAGATTTAGAAGTACAAAAGTGAGAAGCAAGCGAGAGGAAACAGTAAATAGACAAAGGTGAATGGACTAGAGGCTTGGATGAGGGAACAGGAAAGTTTAAATATGAAAAGATGGGTGGGGTTAAATGATTGAAGGTCTTTGCTCTCTGGCTTAGCTTGGATTCTGTAGTGGAAGAGCAGTTTAATGTATTTGAAAAGAGTATTGACATAATAAAAATAATTTAGGATGATAATTTTGACCTGGGAATAATGAATAAATGAATGAGTGGAAAATATTGAGGTGGGAAAGTGGATGACTATTCTAATAATAGTTCTGTGGGAGAGAATCAACTACTTTAAAGGAAAGGTGGTTTGTATTTAATTTATACTACAAAAGCTGCTATAGAGCTAATGCTACATAATGTTATCTAAGAAAATAAGACATCCAGACCGAGAATTCTTTGTGTATATATTGAGCATTCCAATGCAATGTTTTTTCTAAATCTGTGATTCAGCTTTTATGCCCCTCCACTCACTCTCTCTAATGATGGTAAGCCTTTCTTTGTTAGGTCTGGAATTCATACCAGTTTTGTTGGGGTTTTTTTTGCAGACTTAGACATTCCAAACATGCTATTGTCATTACACCTCATCTGTCATCCTAAGGAATGGCTTTATTTATTCTTGTGATTTGGAGAAATGAGGTGATGGTAGAAAAGACTTAGAATAATGGGAGAAAGGTGTTGGCTTCATAGAACCAGCAATTCTTTTCTTACTTCATTTCCTTTACATGTTGGTAAGACTTAGGTAATTGATCTGAGCTCCCTGCATTGTAACACGCAGCATTCATTCAACAAGTATTTACTGAGTACCTATGATGTGTCAGGCACTGTGCAAAGCAATGAGGACAGTGTTTTAAAAACCGAGCCAAGCCCTGCCCTGGCCAGGTAGCTCAGTTGGTTGAAGCTTCTTCCCAATATGCCAAGGCTGCGGGTTCAATCTCCGGTGAGGTCACATACAAGAAGCAACCAATGAATGCATAAATAAGTGGAACAGCAAATCAATGCTTCTCTTTACCTCCTCCCTGTCCCCTCTCCCACTCTGAAAACAAATAAATAATTTTATAAAACGGAGCTTACAGCTGGGAGGAATGCATATAAACAAGTCCACATTCTGCTGCTGCTCCTACACTTGCAAGGGTCTGGGCTCTTCTCCTAACATGTTCCTCCATGTGACAATCCTGCTCTGCCTCACCTCCAGTGTACTTCCTGCATTCCTCTGCTTACATGCCTTTGTGTACTGAGGTATATAACCCACGTCTGATGAACATAAGAGGATAAAAGGAATTCAAATAATAAATATCTAGCAAGCTTGCTGCAAAATGCCAGATGTGCTGGTGGCTATGAAGATCACCAAAGAGAAAAACATGGAACCAACCCATAGAATTGGAGTGATGCAGTCAATGCATCTGCAAAGGAAAACTTTCCTGGGTGGTTAGTAATAAGCATTAAATAGATGGCACCCATAGGAGGTGCTGTGGGGACTTAGGAAAGGAGGCATCCATTCTGAAGAGTGAGCTCTGCACTGGGCCTTGAGGATGGGTCAGATGTGAACAGATAAAGGAAATAGGAGTGTCTGTGGGAATTAGCGATGACTGTTTCTTTTTTAAGGCTGTTTTGCTGATTTCTTTATTGTGTATCTTGTATTCCACTTTTTCCTCTTAAATATATATATTGACATTGGTTAATAGGATCACATAGGTTTCAAGTGTACAATTCTATGACACATTTATCTGTACATTCCATTGTGTGCCCACCACCCAAAGTCAAGTCATCTTCCATCACCATATATTTGACCCCCTTTACTTTTTGCTACCCCCGACCCCACTTTCCTCCGGTAACTTTTCTATTGCCAAGGACAGAAGTCCAATACAAACTGACTTATGCAGAAGGAGTGGTCTTGGGGCTCCCAGCATGGCTAGCGTCCCCGGGTCTTATGTTTTTAATTGATTTCTCTTTCCCTCGTCAGCTCTTGGCTCGACTTTCCTCTGTACTGGCTTCAGTCAGACTGACTAACTCCATGTGGTAGCTATCACGTTTTCATCTTACTCCCTTAACCATCCAAAAGAAAAAAACAACTTCTCTTTCTCAATAATTCCAAGCCATTCCTGTGATTTACCCTGATTGGACCAATGAATAACATTTTCCCATTCCTGAGCCAATCACTGTATCTAGGGGGATGGAATTCACTGATTGGCCAGGTCTGGGTTATGTTTCCAGCCTTGAAGCAGAAGCAGATGGGGTCAGCCTCATCTAAGCAATATCAGAACAAGATTATGGGAGAGGTAGTTCTCCAGAGAAAAAAGCTGTAGTGCTGTTACCAAAAAATAATAATAAAAATCATCACCATGACTGCAACCACTCTGTAACAAAGAACTTACTATGTACTATTCTAAACAACTTTTTTAATATTATATATTTACTCATTCCAGTATCCCTGTAAAGTAGGTAATCTCATATTCACTTTCAGATGGGGAAACTAAGGCATAGGGATGTTAAGTAACTAAACACATTACTAATAAATGGCAGACCAGGGAGTTGAACCCAGGCCGTCATACCACCAGGTCCACAGTGTACATACTTAAATTGACTTCTATACACACAGAGAATTAGCTAACACTTAGCCTCAGAAATGAGCAAAGTGTATCTGAACAACAGTGAGAAGACCAGCAATTCAGAAGGATGGTAACTTGGGTCTCTTCTCATGGCTATGGAAACAACATCCAGGAAGCTGGGAGGCAGTGCTGTGCTCACCAAGAGGTCAAGTTCTGGCCAGACCCAGGCAACCACTGCCTGAACTTCCAGGGGAATGATATGGTCATCCCAGAAAACTGGATTATTCCCCAAAGGCTATCCAAGCCCAATCCTCTCAACAGCTTGTGGTTCACAGTTTTACACAATTTACCGAGGACTGATTTCCTATCTGTGTCTGATTCTCTCCTGCTTTGAAGCATCTTTCATAGACCATATACAGATCTTATTTAAAACTAACAATGCATTTGAAAACACACACACCATCAAACGATTGCCATTTTGGCCTTGAGAAGCAGCAGGCCCAGGCTTCAGTCTGTTTACTGTGCATTTCTTGATGCAAAGAAAAGCCAGCCCCGTCGAGAAAACATCACAAAGCATCGTATGACGACAGCTCATGTACTTCAGAAGAGAAATGGATACATTAGGGAAAGTTTTCTCCCTTTGATGTAGAATACGCTATCTTTTTTTTTGGTATTAAAATGGGAGTTAACTTTAAATAAATAAAATTCAGCCCGTAGGCGTCAGAAAACTAATGTTGTATTTTGACAGTGTCATTTCTCTGATCCCTGAACGCATTATGGCCGTTAACTTGGGCCTTCATGATGATTTTCCTTTATGGCATGGAGAGCACATTATTTTTTCATCTCTGTTTTATTGATTTCTCCTCGCTTCCTCCCACATTTTCTCTTTGCCAGCTGTTAACTCAGCCCCTGCTGCTCCCCACACGCTATGGGGGCAGGTAGAGAGTTTCTCCTGCCTTTGACAGCAGTGGTCCAGGCACTGGCTCGGGCTCTGTCCTCTTCTCTGCATGGTTTCAAAAGGAAGATAAAGTCAAGGGCATTGGGCCTGCCTTCAAGTAGAGATCAGAATGAGCCTCCTGTTCCTGATATGAAGCAACGAAGAACGTGTGGTTTGTAGTTATGTAGACTTGAACATGTGCCCCTTCATCTGGAACACAGAGAGCGTGAGCCTGGCAGACAGATGAAACCGCTGTTTTCTTTCGTGGTTTTTATTTTCCCAAAAGAGCACTGAATAGTCCAATAGCAGGCGATGTGAGCCACCTAGAATTTGGTAATAAAATGAAGCAGTTTTGTTTTCTAAACAAAATTACTTTTAGGTAAATGAATATGTAGATACCTCAAATAATGTGTGCTTTGTAACATGAGAAAAAACACTGATAACAGGTGTCTTTAGCCTTGTCATTTTCATTTTGGCCATTCTTAGGGTTCTAGGAATTGTTTCTAAAACTTACTTTATTTAAAAGAGGTAAGCCCTGGCTTGTGTGACTCAGATGGTTGGAGCATCATCCCGTGCACCAAAAGGCTGCGGGTCCAATTCCCTGTCAGGGCACATATCCAGGTTGTGAGTTTGATCCCTGGTCAGGGCACATTCAGAAGGCAACCTGATTGATATTTCTCTCTCACATTGATGTTTCTCTCTCTCCCTCCCTTCCTCTGTCTCTCAAACCAATAAGAAAATATCCTTTGGTGAGAATTAAAAAGAAGAAGAAGAAGGAAAGAAAGATATAAGACTACAATTGTAGAAAACAATTCTTTAATATAAAAATGTTGCCATGATTAAAGAGTTTTCCAGAATTTCTTGGGCATTAAAAAATTTTTTGGAAACTTATAGTTTCAAGAGTTTAAGTTTTCAAACAGCAGTCGTGTTTCTGTGTAAAGGAGGTGGAGATTCACGAAATTACATGCAAATTTGCATGTGCATATGCATGTTTGTGTTCTGGAGAGAGGCTTCCTAGCTTTAGTCAATTCTCAGGAGGGTTCATGACAGGAAGAATTCCCAGTTTGCCTGTCTCACTTTTCTTTCCTCTCTTGTTGCTCTGCAGTCAGCAGTGCTCTCACGCCAGCTTCCTAGTCATCCCGTCCCAGGTGGGTTGTTCTTTTTGTTTTCTGATCAAGCAAGGCTGAGCTGGGGAACTCTGGAGCTGGTCCTGTGATGGTGGTGGTGGCGGGAAGATGGCAAGAGTGCTGGGAGTGCTGCAGTGAGTGCCTCTGAAGGAGCTCTTAGGAAGACGGACACATGGGTGGTGCCTCCTTGACCCACTCTAGGAGGGAAACGGGACAACCAAGATGTCACCCTTGTGGTAAGATTTCCAGGATAGTTGAAAGAGACTATCAAGGGGAAAACCTAAATTGGGTAATAGCTTTCCCTGAACACTTCACTGTTATCTATTTTCTCCATTCAGTTTTTTAAAATATATTTTTATTGGTTTCAGAGAGGAAGGGAGAGGGAGAAAGAGATAGAAACATCAGTGATGAGATAGAATCATTGATCAGCTGCCTCCTGCACGCCTCACACTGGGATTGAGCCGGCAACCCTGGCATGTGCCCTGACTGGGAATTGAAATGAGACCTCCTGGTTCATAGGTCAATGGCCAACCACTGGGCCACACCAGCCAGGCTATTCAGTTGTTGTTTTTTGTTGTTGTTTTTTTTTTTGGGGGGGGGATTTATTCTTCTCTCTCTCTCTCTCTCTCTCTCTCTCTTTCTCTCTCTCTCTCTCTCTCTCTCTCTCTCTCTCTCTCTCTCTCTCTCTCTCTCTCTCTCTCCTCCTAGTTTCTGTATCCCTTCCAACATCCTAACACTCTAATGGGCTTTCTATGGGACAAACAGGGGGTATTGCTTCTGGCAGGATAGGATTTTCTGTCCTGTTGATTGATGGGTTAATTTTTATTGAGCACAGTGTGCTACCAGCAGAACTAAAACTCCAAGACACAATTCCAGCTCTAGGAGTTTACGTTCTAATGAAAAGTGAGACAGATAATACATTCAAGCTTCCCTGTCTCTTTCTGTTACCAGTATTCCCTTCTTTTTCTCTCCTTTCAGACAAGTCTACTACATAAGCAAAAAGTGGATATTGAAACAACTAGACAGGTAATTTAGGGCCCAGAAACAGGCTATTTTAAAAAAAGAGAGAAAGCGCTGGTTGGTGTGGCTCACATGGTTGGGCATCGTCCTGTGCACTGAAAGGTTGTCGGTCCAATTCCCGGTCAAGTCACATGCCCGGGTCGCGGGCTCCATCCTCGGTAGGGGGTGTGTAGGAGGCAGCTGACTGATGTTTCACTATTACATCGATGTTTCCCTCTCCCGTCCTCTCTCTCTAAAGAAAATCAATAAAAATTATTTTTAAAAAGAGAAAGAGACAGCCAATTGGGTCGGAGAACTTGTTGGGGTGATAGTTCCATTGGAAGTATTTCAGTAATAATATTCAACACTGGATTTTAGAAGACTCAAACATTTCTCCGGATTCTTTTGGTTATGTCTTTATGGTGTTAGATTAAATTACATCAAATTAGATTAAAGAAAGTTACATTCTTGGACCATGTAGTCACTTAACCCGACACAGAAATACCTTCACTGGAAGACAACTCAATACTATGTGACTTAATTTTGTGAAGGGCCGGTGGTTTTTACACAGTCATTTGAACAATGTTTCATTGTTCCTCCATGGCCATGATGTAAGGATCCAAATGATCATTTCTTTAATCAATCATTGACCCCCAAAGAAGTCTACCTTTCTAAACTATTCTCTTTCCTTTTATCAAGCCCCCAAAGCCAAGTAACCCAGGATATTGTCCAATTTGCTCCGAACAATATGTAGTGCTCAGATGAACTAATTGTTTCATCTCTGGGTCAGTCACAATATATCTGAGCCACCATTTCCTCATTTATAAAATGAAGTGGAGTGGAGATGATGATCCTTCCAGTTCTGAACCGCTGGCCCCAGCACAAGCGCGTACACACACACACACACTTTCTCATATGATTTCTGATCTCACTCATATCCTCATTTAATTACAATAGAAGCTGTATGAGTATAAGAGCATGGCCCATGTCTGTCTTGTTCACCCAGGTACCCCTACTTCCTGGCTCACAGAATGCACTGAAATATACCTTGAATGAAAAATTACCCTATGTTCATAGCAATGTGTGTTTTGCTACATGATGTATGCCTCGAATCCTTCTTTGGAAGGAAGTAGAGTCCATATTATAAATTCTTATGTTTTATTTGCATACAATTCTTACACCATATTTAAAATTCTAACATTTACTCTGCTGTGTAGCTAACATTTTGTCATTTCCTTCTCCTCTTTTTTCTCTTTTTGAACACATTCTCTTGCATGCTTTTTTGTGAAAGGCCCCAATGTAGAAATAAAGCTAAAACATATAACAGGAAACTTGAGTGCAGGTGGCGAGAACCTGGGCTGTTTAGGAAGAAGCCAGCAGGTTCCCACAGAGGCCAGGTCTGCTGCCACCAAACCTACCAGCTGACACTCAATCTAACACCACAGGAAAGGAACAAAGCTCCTTGCTCTGTGGGCTAAAAATGTTCAACAGTTCCCCCAATATTGGGTCTGATCTTGAAGAACTAGGCAGAAGGAGCCAACCACCACACTCAGGGGACCCAGAGACTCCCACTGCTGCCCATTGAAAGAGTCAGTGAGGAGTAGGGTCAATGCAGTTAAAAGTGCTGGCTTCATTTTCCCCTAAGGAATCAGATGTTTTTCTCTAAACATAAAGCTTAGCCTGAACACTGAAGCTATTTGTGAAGGGGTAGATGGCAGGGAGTTAAGGTGTGGATTATGGGGAAGATGGGGAAGACAGAGGAACAGAAAACAGAGACAGGAGAATAGATGGACCTGTGGGATTGATTTTCTCCCTCTAAGCCTCTGTCCACAGCATGGTCCTTGGGCACATTTGATAGGCAATGCTGCTATCTAGTGGCCAGAGGGATGAGCAGCACAGCTTCCTAATAAATGGTAAAATTTGTTTTGTTTTGTTTTGTGTGGTTTGTTTTTTGTTTTGTTTTTGGTGGGGGGGCATTTCAATTTAAGATTATTTCGTTAATACACACACACACACACACATATATTTAGACTTACTAGATGTCCAGTTTATTATTAAAGGATCTAACTCAGGAGCAACCAGATGGAAGAGACGCATAGATCAAGGTATGGGGAAAGGGCTTGGAGCTTCCCTGCTCTCTCTTCCCAAATTCCCAGATGTTCACCCACCCCGAAGTTCTCCAAACCCTCTCCTTTTGAGTTTCTATGGAGATTTCATTACACAGGCATGATCGGTGACCCAAGATTACCGTGTTTTTTTTATTTAAAAAAAAATGAAAAAATAGACATTTTATGCATAACATCTTATAAAAGAATTCATGTGACTTCTCTCATTTTCCTTTCTTTACTTAATTTTCCATGATGTTCCCTTATAGACAGTGTTGGGTCTTCCCCATAAACCACTTGGCCCTGGGTCTTGAAGTGGCCTGGGAAAATTGGCATCTCTCTTACGTCTGAGATGCTGGCTGTTTGAGGACCATTGGGAAAAGCATGGGGTGCACTACTGCTCCCTTTGATTTGGAAGGCTCTGTCCTTCCTTCCTCACATGGGTGGTCGGTTCTTTCCCTTCATTTAGCTCAGCTCGAGGCCACCTGGCTGCAGCAGCCCCACTCCACTACCTCTTCCCAGGTGTCAATCTCCAGCACATTACAATTCTTCTGGCTTCATACAGCTCATCACTTTGCAAAATTATGTTGTTTACTTGTTACCTTATTTACTGTCTCTCTCCCCATCACAATATAAGCTTTATAACAGCAGGGACCTTATCTATTTTTTTCCACTGATATATCTCCAAACACTAGAAAATGTTGCAGGTGCTTGGCACACAGCCGGCTCTCAATAAATATTTTTGAATAAATGAATGATAGAGAATATTTATCCCTTAAGCCTTCTCTTCCAATAGCTATATTTTTGTCTAGCATTACCATCTCCAGTGTTAGAAAAGTGGGACATGGAGATAGATGCAGAATTTCACCAGGAAGCTGTAGGTACGAAATCTCTGGCCATGTGTCAGTGGAGGTAGTAGATTAGGATTGCAAATTACTAGTAGTAGGTTTGATTTAATTTTTTTTTAAAGTCCGACTATGTCTGTCCTTGTCTACTCAGCAAAAAGTCCTAATGTATGCAGGTACAGTTTTCTAAAACAACAGCAATACACAGAAAAGCTAAAAAAAAAAATATGATAAAATTCTCACAGGCTTGTTAGTTAGTAATCAAATGTCAGTTGGTGGTATGATTTAATTGAACCAGTTTTAAGAAGAGACACAAATGTAAGGATACACAATTCCATTGCACTGGGACGGTTTTTAAGAGCACTCCTCCCTTTCTTGGTAATACCAGTATATACTATGTTGTAGTGACCACCATAACTGCCTCCATTATAGTATCTTTTGAAGCAAACCTTTCACAGTTAACTGAATGGCAGACCCATATGTATAAGACCTGTTTTGATAGTCGACTCCTAGAAGGACATTTTTTTTCTTTCATTTTCCCTTCCTTATTTCCCCCATATAACAAATAACATGCCACCTAAGGGCATAAAACAATTCTGAGCTGCTGTGGTTAAAGCTATGTCAGAGTCTGAGTCCTGCCCAGTGAGCCTCTTCCACCACTCTGTTCTCCCTCTCCCACCCGCCTCTCACTGTGAAAACCAGTGAGCTCCCTCTGTGGAGCTCTGGGGCTCCTGAAAACACACAGAAACCAACCGACATAGATCATATCTATTGTGATCCCAATACTTTTTAAAATTATTCAAATGTCCTATTATTAATCCTGGCTAACAAGCAGCACTTATTAAACAAGTTAAAGTGTGATTTCCATACATTTGCTCATTCAGTCAACATTGTGGGTTGTGATCTTACCATGTGTCAGGCTCTGCTAAGTACAGGGAGTACCTGTGAAACAGACAGGGCCCCTGCTTCAGAGCTCAGTTTAGTGGGAGATACTGATATATAAACAGACAATTATAATACATCACAGCAAATGTGATGACTGGGGAAATACAGAGGGGGGCATATGGGAACATGCTCAGTAGGAACTTGCAGATCAGGGAAGGCTTCTTGGAGGCAGAGATGTGGGTAGACGAGGGGGGAGTTTGGAGAGCAGCTTTTCACCCAAGAGGACAAATACACAGGCCCAGCGTGGGAAAGAGCATGGCTAATGTGAGGAACCGGAAGAAGCTCTATTTAGTGGAGCATCAAGTGTTTGGGGACAGATCAGGGATAGGAGGCATGGAGGAGGCTGGAGAGGTGAGCAGAGCCCACATCACAAAGGGTCTCATAAATCACTGTCAAAAGCCTGGACTTCAGCTAGGGGGCAATGTAAAGCTGTTGAAATGATGTGATCAATTTAGCTGTGGTGTGAAGAATGGCAGCAAGACTGGTCAAGGAGATGGATGAGAATGTTGTAATCCAGATGAGAGATGATGGTGGTCTGGTTCTAAAAAGGCTATTGAGATGGAAAAGACAGATGGGTTCAAGAGGTAGAATCAACAAGACCTGCTTGGCTGAATATGGGGGACTAGGGGAAAGAAAAGGGAAAAAATGATGTGCAAGTTTCTAACTTGGGCCACTGACTAATTGGTGGTTTCATCACAAAAATAGGGAAACTAATGCAGAAAATGAAATTTGAAGCTCAGAGAAAATGTGGGCTAAAGATAAAGATCAAGGGTCATCAGCATATGTGGTAGGTGGTAATTAATGACATGAAAATACATAAAATATCCAGATTTTGCAAACAAAGAAAGAGAGGCTCTAGACTAAGACCCGGTTGGACAACAACAGTTGTAAGGGGCAAGCAGAAGAAGAGGGTCCCACAGGAAAGAGAAGACACAAGGAGGCAAAAGGCAAATTCTTGGAAGCCAACAGAAGTGAGTATTTCAAGAAGGAGAGAATTGTGGGCTATGTTGGATTTCTCTGAGAGGTAACAGAGAAATGTTCTTTGGATTTAGCCGGAAGCAGTCACTGGTGATCTTAGTGAAAAATCTCATAAGAGTAGAAGTCACATTCTTATAAGGTCAAAGGAAGATGGGGAAATAGAGGTAATCATGAGACAATTCTTAGGGAACTTTGCTCTGAAAGAAAAGTCAGAGATATGTTGATAACAGAATAGAAATATGAGGTCAAAGGAGGTTCTTTAGTTCAGTTTTATGTAGAAAATACTGATGAAAAGAAAGTTATTATCATTTCCATTTTATAAAGAATCAAAAGATGTTTAGCAATTTGCCCAAAGTCATGCAACCAGCAGAGCTAGGATCCAAACCTGGGTCTGTCTGGCACCAAAGTCCTTGTTCTTAACTATAAAATATACAGTATACAACTCAATTCTAGGTACTGGCTTCCCAATAGAATTTACTGGATCAGAATTGTATTCCAATTAGTATTGGAGCAGGGGGATCTTGTGTCACATACCCCAGCTCCACTTAGTAAACCAGAAAACTGAAGCTAAAAGTGTTGACTGAAGTTTGCACAGCTCACTCACTAGTAACAAATCTCAGCTTTGGAGGAGTTCAATGTTCTTTGTCTCCTTTTACTCCAACTCTCATAGCATTTCCATCTGGTTTAAAAACAACAGATTTGGAGTTGGAGAATAAGTGTAAAGTATCTTGACATGACAACCGATTGGGCTGTGATATTTAGATTTGCCACATGAATATCTGTGTCACTCTATGTGAGGCTAAAATGATCTCTAAAAATTCTGCTAAGCATGCTAGCATAAATAACTAGAATTCTGATGATATATACTGATCCTCCTATATATTATATTTCTAATAAAAGTTATCAAAATTGGTGCTTTTTAATTCTTTATCAGTTGGTGATTTTCATCGGGTTAAACAAGTGTATAATTATTGCCAAAGTTATGCTCAGGGAAATAAAAGTGTCGTTTTTGCATTCCTTGTTTGGTTTACCCAAAAGTTGTGTTAAGCACTGATTGGATAATTAAGGAAACTTTTGAAAATGGGAGATATAAAACCATAATAAAATAGAAAAAAACTATATGCTAAATTGTGCAATAGAAGTGGTCAACCTTTTGTAACACAAAACTCTTAAATCTATTCCTGGATCACATTCAGTTCAGTGAATGGTTTAGAATAAGGAAATTAATAAGTAGCTAAGGGGTGCCAATCCAGACAGGATAAGTCCTTAGTGCTTACCCAAGTGCCTCTTTTTTTATTATACAATTCTATAAATTTATTTTTAAATCATTAAGTTGTACATTTAAAATGGATAGATCTTATGGTATGTCAATTATCCTATATAATAAAGAGGTAATATGCAAATTTACCCTCATGCCCTCGCACAAGATGGCTGCCCCCATGTGGTCAAAGATGGCCACCCCCAGGTGGCCATAGATGGCCGGCAGGGGAGGGTAATTGTGGGCAATCAGGCCAGCAGGGGAAGGCAGTTAGGAGAGACCAGGCTGGCAGGGGAGAACAGTTGGGGGCACTCAGGGGAGAGACCAGGCCTGCAGGGGAGAGACCAGGCCTGCAGTTAGGAGAGACCAGGCCTGCAGGGGAGCAATTAGGCATCGATCAGGCTGGCTGGGGAGTGGTTAGGGGGTGATCAGGCAGGCCACAGGCGAGCAGTTGGTAGCCAGTAGTCCCTGATTGTGAGAGGGATGTCAAACTGCAGGTTTAGGCCTGATCCCACAGGGGTCAGGCATAAACCAGCGGTTGGACATCCCCTGAGGGGTCCCAGATTGGAGAGGGTGCAGGCTGGGCTGAGGGACTCCCCCCCTCCAGTACTTCATTCAAATTCTTTAAAAAGCATGCTTATTGTTATTTACCTCATGAGATGATCTCCATATCAACAGTAGTATTCAAAAGTTCTGGAGGATATCATAATCAGGCTGTGATCTTCGAATTACCAAGTACCTCTTAAATAAGGAGGTACTATTTCAGATTCAGCTTTCAGGTGATCTAAACTAAAACACAGCTTATGCAGAGCACCTGCTCTGGAATCAGATTACTTAGTTCAAATGCTATTCTTGCATATGCTAATTTGTGACCTTAATCAAGTTACTTAATCAGACTCCCTAAGACTCAGTTTACTCATTATAATATAGGGATATTCACAATATCTATTTTGGTGAGAAGTTCTCCACAAGTCTCACATTTTTCTGCATATCTTATAAGACACTGACTGCCCTTTGTCCAGACTACCTTCTCAAGAAGTTTGTATAGCAAGCAGACTTGAAGATGGAAATAGTGTCTCCCTTCAGAGCAAAGGGCAGGCATGCTTACTGCCCATTATGAAAGATTCAGGTTTACTACGTTTTGAGATCCTCTATTATAGCACAGATCCGTGTATGCTGGGATCCCCATGGAACTTCAGGGCCAGTATAACTCTGCAAATATGCTGGTGTCCATGCTGCTGGATAAGTCATGAGTAATACAATCCTTTGTCTCTGATCCAGGGGTCTTGTGTCTTCTGCCAGCATCCAAAAGCTTGCAAATGGAGCAAAATCTCAGATCCTTCACAGTTCTTGACATCTTGTAGAATTTAAAGATAAAATGAGGCTGTTCATTTAAAATGCATAGCACAATTCTTAGTATTTGGCAAGCACTCAATAAATGCTAACTCTAATTATATTATCACCATCAAAAGATGGGTATGCCCATGGGAGTTACACATAAATAAAAGGATGTGTATGCTTGAAATCCCACTAGCAGAAATTCAGTTCTGTATGTTAAGGCTTTATATGTTTCCAGAAGTATACTTTTATATATTTCAGGTACAAATGCTTACTGGAAGGTAACTTATATAACTGTATTTTCCCATCAAATATTCACGGAGTCATACCTCCGTGACTACCAATATTCATTAATAATCAGTAGTCATTTCTTACAGCAGAGCCTAGCAAGGGAAGTCTTAGGTGACATATATTTCATATGATTGGGAGAAAGATTAAAACACAAGGTATTGCCCAGATAAACAAGCTTGAAGAAGGGCCTCATAATGAGGACAGGGTCAGTATCTCTCTTGCTTGGTACTGTATTTCCAACATACAGTAGAGACATAGCATGTAGTGGAGGCCCAGAAAAATCTTTGTTGAATGAATGAATGCAATCCTGAGAGAAGTGCAGGGAGACTTTCGTTGCCATTCATAAGTAGACGTCTGATTCATTAAGTGTCCCTATCCTTAAATTATCCTCACCAAACTTGGCAACTTACATTTTACCTACTAAAAGAAAACGTCATCAAAAGTCTAAGGTAAAAAAGAAACAAGAAAATAACAAAACAAACTTTGACCCACTTTGTTATGCACTGAAAGTCACACTTGGGCTCAGTGTGTTATAAAATTGTCATCAGTGTTTCACTTAATATTTTAATGAGCTGAGCTACTGACATCCTGGCTGAATACATGTTTTTTGTGGGTCTTATTGCTAAGCCAAAAAAATTTCATAAAAAGATTGTCGTTTAAAAAAAAAAGACCTATACAATTCCTTCAAACACAAATACATCCCACCTACCACTATGACTTATACAAAGATGACTTATGTCATTCTTCCTCTTTCCCCTTCCTCCTTCCTTCCTTCTCCATTTTCCTTCCCTCCCTCGGAGTTGCTGAGTTGGGTTCCCAACTCCCATGCTGGTTCCTGGATTCAGCACAGAACTTTCTGAGCCAGGATGTGTCTGCCAGGACAGGCAGTGACATTTTTAGCTATGTCTCCTCTCTTCTGCCCAACCCTACACAGAACAACGCTGACACATTTACATAACTATTCCTTGTTTTCCCTACAGCTGGCTAAGTTTTCTCTATATCTGACTATTTGCTCCAGGCGCACGCTCATTCTCTTTCTCTCTCTCTTTCTCTCTCTCTCTCTCTCTCTCTCTCTCTCTCTCTCTCGTCTCTCTCTCGTCTTTTTTTCTCTCCTTTCATTTTTCTCTCTCTAATGAGGAGTGATTAATTGGAAACCCCAAGATAATCAAGAGGCAATTTTAGAGAAGCAGGGGAGACTGGTTATAACTTGGGAGGCAGCAGCAGCACTCTGAACACTCTTTCGGCAATGTGTTGTTTACATTTCTTCTTTACCAGCCCTTGAAGATAAGCATCAGAATTCTTTCCACAGTACAGATGGGAGAGGACTGAGGGGCTAAGCCACCACACCAGGTCTAACAAGATACTTGGCAATACCAGGATTAGGGCCCAGATGGTGTGGCTCCAGGGCCCACTCTTACCAGTGTGCCCCCTGTCGCCCTGGAGCTCAGATCTGAGGGATGAATATGAGTTACTAAAACAAATAAATAAAAAAGAGGGCAAGATTTTCTACACAGAGGGTACCGCATTATACAGAGGCCTAAAGATGTGAACCAACCTAACAAGTGTGGGGAACCACATTGTCCACAGGGAAGTAACTAGGAAACAAAACTCCTAGCAAACCTCAGAGACTTATTTGCAGCATCCTTTGGGAGTGAAAAAAACTTAGCATCCATATTTAGGAGACTCCAGTTGAATCAACAGCTCCTTTCCCCATTAGGGCATTATTTAACCACCCTACTTCCTCATCTCTAAAACTGGGACAGCACACATTTCAGTTTAATGGCAAATATTTTTAAAAGATAACATGTGAAAAAGCTTTGTAAACTGCAGCAAATATTTCCACACAAATATCTTTCTCTCTGTTAGCGTCTCCCTCTGTTATGGAAAGTAGGTTCAGAAAGGGACTGGGGGACGCAACTATCGAATAATGAACATTGCAGAGGCCTGGGGAAATCCTGCACAGCCTTCAGTGTAGGAGTTCTTCTTTCCTAACCTGAAGTCTGGGAGCTTTATGAGACCCGTCTTAACCAGCAGCACAAAGAAAACGGTTTGCCAAAGGCATTGGTCAAATATTTTTCTACTAGAGGAAAACCGCACCTTTGACCTCCAGCATGTTATGGATCTTATGAAATACAATAAGAACAGAAATGACTAAAATAAATACCAGACTCTATATCTTAAAAAGTGAACTCTGAGTAAATACAGAGAACCCCCGGGAGTGTGTATTTCTACTGTAATCCAATGAGCCAGTGTGCGATGCGGGGTTGGCACGGACACGGTGCAGGCAGAGGCTGGCTAGTGGATGGGGAAGTGGCCTGTGACGGAAGATCCCAAGCCCAACACAAGAGCCACCTCTCCCAGCGGCCACTGGGTTTCAGTACAGGGAATAGTTTGGAGACATATGCAATGCGAGCAATGCTAGCTGACAGAAAATCCAACCTATCCCATTTTGAGGGTTCCTCGCTGTCCCTGAGCTTCATTCTGGGTGCTGAAGATATCGCAATAGACAGGACGGGCCTCTAGTTTCAGGTAAAATGCTAAGTGAAGCATCCGAGGTGGTCAGAACTATTTGCTAACTGGATGGATAGGTGAATGAGGCCTAGGATTCTCTCAAAAGACCTCCTTTGCGCAGCAAAGAAGTCATGTCACCTGTCTTCATTGGTAAATGTTACTTAGAGCAGTCATTCAAGGCCGCGCAGATGGGGGCGCTAGGCACGGGCCAGCGAGGCCACCGCCGGGGCTGCAGGCAGCCAGCCCCGCAGAAGCCTGTGCTGAGGCCGAGAAGGTGTTGAGTGCCAAGGAGTTGGAGTAGGCTTAGGCGAGGAGGGGGTGGGGGAAACCTGATGAAGCTGACCGCCGTGCCCCCTGCAGTCTTCCAGATGCTCAAGTCCATGTGTGCCCGGCAGAGGTTGGCGAGCGAGCCCCAGGACCCTGCGGTAGTGTCCAGAAACAATGGCTGTACTGCTCTTGGTGGAGGCTCGGCCCTGGCGGAACACAATGACCAGGAGGGATCCAGCCAGATAATGCTGGAACAGCCCAGGTCTACCAGACTGTCCACGGGGACGGCCAGGAAAAAAACCCAACTGGTCCCCTAACTGCTGGCTCTCTTGGGGCTCACAAACATGTATAGAGACACACACAAATAATTAGGACAATCTGGGACATCTTGTTATTAATATTTAAGGCATGTGAGGAAACAAATTTGGCCAGTTGGGTAGGGTCTTTTCTTCTCTAAATCCCATGATAGCTTTTGGAAAAGTCTGATTTTTCTTGCCAAGATATAGAGCTCTCTTCCAGGTGCCTGTTAATCCTCTTTTATTTTAAATTTTTTAGGTGAAGAGAATTTATTGAGCTGACAAAACCATTTAACTTGTGATTTCAAAATTGTGCCCAGAGAAGACTGAATTTGTGGGTTGCTTAAAGATTTGGAAGGTGGAAAACAGCCCAGATGAGCAGCCAGAGCTGCTGAGGAGGAAATACTTGTGATGAGAAAGGAAAATAATCTATTCCCAAAGGTTGAATAGGGAGCAAATACAAATACACAATACAGAACAAGAAAAAGCACTTTGTGTCTAGTTGAAAACTAGCCTTTTTTGTTCAGTGTTAATTGTGAATTCTAAGAATCAGTAGGTCAATTATTCTAGAAATGCTTTGGTTTGATTTATTACACTTTATTCCTTTACTTTAAGTGATGGGCACCTATTTTTTATTTGAAATTTATATGTCCTATAACAGGTCATGAGTGAGAAAGCTAATGTAAATTTTATATTCTATAATATTATTAGTATGGACTTTAATAACTCTACATGATGATTTTAATTTTGCTTTGTTTCAGAATGTGAGGAGACCCAAATACGACTTAAGCTCTTCTTCAAGATGGAAATTCTAACACAAACCCTAGATGTAGTACTCTACACAGGAACTTCAGCCCTATTTTTGGATATTTGTTAAGATTGGTGCATTCCTGGATAGTTGGCAGGGAGATGGAGTTTCCCCTAAACACATCCATTCCTTCAAATCAGGAGCTTTATTAGTGGCATAAATGACAACATAGTTGCAATGGATCCTTCTGAAAAAATGCAACTGAATATTGTCCTCAAGAAGAAAGCCTGGAGGAGATAAAATAGACCACAAAGATGAAGGCTATTCTTTCTTTATGCTTAGTACAGTGACTGGCATGGAGGAAATGTTCTACAGATAATATTTTGAATGGCTACATGTACTCTTACCCTCATCAGTACATTCATCAAGCATCTGAGGAAACACAAAATTGAAGTCATCACTCTATTCAAACTTTTCAACTTCTCTTACTAATGACTGTTTTGCCAGTGTTCCCAGTGGATGGCAGAATGAACTGACTGGATTATTCTATGCTGACACTTCTGTCTCATCATTAAAAGCTGAAGGATGCCTCACTGTTAATACCTGGACTGGCCAGGCCTTGGTTTGATCTTTTCCCACAGCCCATCACTTCATCTTTACTTTCTGCAGAAAAGCAGTGACATGTCTAAAAGCCAGAGAAACAAAGATCTGGAAATTTTACAAACCACGTAATTATCCCTTGAATCAAGGCAAAGCATGGGTCAAGGGGAAAGGATGGTTTCCAGTTAGTTTGTGCTTTACTGGGGTGTGTGTGTTTTTAAAGAATTCCTTATTGGGAACGTGGGTACTGTACTTTTATTCTACTAAAGAGAGATGCCTCTGTACTTGAAAACATTTTTACTTGCTAGAAGCAAAAAATAAATATATCACTAATACATTATGCCCTTCCTAACCCTTTCCTCTGTTTCTTTGCAACTGTTAAATATGTTTGCCGAAATGCCACCAAGATGTTGAGCACACATTCTGCCCCTCCATACCTATGTTGGCCAGACTTGATACTTCACTGCATATGAAAGAAAAAGACATTCACACTTCCTACGCATTAGTGATTAGTCTAGATTTTCTGAAGAAGGTTCTAAGAGTACAGAGATGTTCTATGGCACAGGAATATTTCATCAACAAGCACCAACCACTAGATCTTCCTTTCTATATACCAGTTGCTCTTTAAAAAAAAAAATGTACAACAGTAGAACCCACCCAGACTAATTGAATTTGGATCTCTGAGAGTGAGACTCGGGTTTCCTAGTTTTAAAAACTGCCCTGGAGATTCCAATGTGAAATCAAGGTTGAAAACTACTCTAGCCTCTCCCACACCTCTTTTCTTATGCAAAACAATTTAGGTCTCTCCTCCCTCAAAAATTACACCTTTACCCACTTTTCCACATTCCACAAACCAAGACTCCTCATTAAGATCATTCTCCTTAAAAGGAACTTGCTGTGATATTTTACAAAAACACCCTTCCACTAGACTTGAAAGATGCACTCATTAAGTGTCAGGCAGAATAATTTTGCACCTGAGTCATGCTTGTAGCGGCTATATATCCACTTTGCAAATACTCAAGAGAAGAGACTACATTTCTTCAGCAAACTCTGATAGTGTTTGCAAACATATTCATTACCTGGTCTGGGAAGAGAGAAGCCACCAAATCAGATTCCTTCTTTGTATTCTCCTTCTCTTTGTTACCTTAATCCTGAATTAACTGCTGTGTTTCTGTGCTTAGGAAGGGCAATGAACTATGGTAGAAAAGACAAGGAGCCGCTTAGAGCAAGGTTGCAAGGAACAAAATCTACTCCGGCTAGTTCAGGATTCTCCACTCTTGTACTGCAGCATCGCCTGGAGCTCCAAAAAAACTTGTGGGTGATTTTCATTCCATGTGTCTGAGGGAGGGGGACATGCACACACACCTGCCCCTTGGTGGGCCCTGGTCTCTCCTCCTCTCTGCATGTGCTTCATCCCTGCCTACAGAGTTGACTCTGGCTACCACGATGTCAGAGAGCCTGTGACTTTGGCTTGCCAGGGCACCAATTCTGGCCCCCACTCTACAGAACCCCACTCAGTTCAAATTACAGAGCAAACGTGCCTGCACACAGCACAGCAAATCAATGGGTTCATCTTTGACCTTTGTTCACTTAATACCACTTGTGGATATCTGACTTTGGCCATGATACAAATTTTGCATTCACTGGGCTGTTGTGAGGATTAAATGCAAATTTATATATTGTAACTATCGTAAGGACCTGGCACTTACCTAATTAGTCTCCCTTCAAATACTTTGGTAAGGCTTAGAGCCCGATTCGCTGTTTCTTTCACATTGACACCAACTTTACCCCCACAATACAGAGTCTTTCCACAGACACCCACAATGTGGTTACACCTTTCCTCCCTTCTGCCAAAACCATTTTCCTAACTCATGGGTATAGACAGGAAAGTATCTGAAACTTGGAGTGATTTGGTTTACTTTTGTTAGAGTCTGTGTTTGAGAAGAAAATTTAAAGGCCAGAATAAAGTGTTGGGGGGCTATCTATATGGATTTAATTTCTCTGTGCTATCTCAGTTTGGCCTACTGAAACAAATTACCACGGACTGGGTGGCTTAAACAACAAACATTTATTTCCCACAGTTCTGGAGGCTGGACATCGAAGGTCAAGGTGTGGGCAGATCCAGTGTCTGGTGAGGCCACCTCCTGGTTTGCAGAGGGCTGTCTTGCTGAGTCCTTATGTGGCAGAGAGCAAGCTCTCGTGTCTCTGCTTAAAAGGACACTAACACCATACATGAGGGTTCTAACCTCGTGATCTAATTACCTTCCTAAATCCCCACCTCCTAATAGAATCACATTGGGGGTTAAGATTTTAGCATGTGAATTGGCGGGGGGGGGGGGGGGGGGGGGGCGGGGAGCACAAACATTCAGTCCATAACAGAGCCATCTGTCACTCCTGTGGCTCTGAAAAATAGAGGCTATGCACTAAGCAGGCAGGCAGTAACCGCATACTAATCTGTTTTTATTAAAATGTACTCCATATTTTCATTTTTACTTGTTTTTCATCCTGTAAGCCTTGTAAAAGTAAATAAGATTAAACATAGATGGTGGGTCTTGAATAATAATTATTATTATTATTTGGGAGGGAGAGTCTTTTTTTCTCTTCTGTCTCCTGACACGTTTCCTATTTCTTTGCGGGTGGACTTAGCATCTTCCTTTTGAATCTTAATAGCTCCATAAACTCTCAGCCTTACCAGCCCTACTTTGAATTACTCTTGCTCCTTTTTGCTCTTGTTCAGTAGGAAGACCCTACAGCTTATCAGGATGAGCCTCTATAGGACGGGAGCTAGAGAAAAAATTCTGACAAAGAGAGTTTTTATTTGAAGCTTTCTCATGTCAAGCCCAGTCCTCCCCTCGCCTTACCAGGGCAGGTGGGAGAGAAGCTTTTTAGATCATTTTTCTTCTAGGAAACCTTGCACATCTGGAGCAAAGCTTTCTTATCTTTTGCCGTTTGTTCAAAGCTTTTAAGAAAAGAAAGGGGTGGGGGGAACAGCAAAGAGAAAATTGGTTTTCATCCAAAGGTGGCTCCTAAAGAAAGCTCAGGACTGAGAGAGGTATTTAGGAGGCAGAGGTCACCTTCTTTTGAGGTCAGACAGCTGTCTCTTTATCATACTGACAACTTCTGGCTGGGAAGAACATCTGAAAAACATATTTCCAAACATGAAAGTTGAGGTAGCTTCTTGCACTGCCATATTTTGCTCAGGTCTCTACAGGAGTCCGCCACACAAACCTCTGTTGCAAGCGTGGCAGGCCCACTCTTTGCATCTCCTTCTGCTTTGCAGTCTTTTGAAGGGCCTCTCTCATCCGCCCATCTCTCACAACCCCACTTCCATTGGTGTTTTGAACTTTATACAAAGACGAGAGAAACGTCTGTCTCAATGACAATGTTCAAATGGCCTTTGGCCCCTGCAGAAATAAATAAATCATCTGATTCACTTTGAAACTGAGGACTAAGGGGGATTACAGGCCACCTGACCTTTGGAACCTCACTTGGACCTTCAGGAGGGTTCTGAGTGATGCTTTAGGATGGCATCTTTATGGACATGTGCCATGGTCGTGACTCTGACCCTGAAGTGACATAGAGTCTCCATTTCACAAGTCAGAGGGCCCAGATATGAGCCTCTCTGGAGAAGGAAAAATAATTTTAGAATCAATAATATTCAAAAATAATAATGATGATGATGATAGCCAATTCTATTTAACTTAGTTCCAGGTATGAAGTGCTTTTATAATCATTATCTCATTTAATCCTCCCAGAAATTCTATGATTTTTTTTATTTACAGATGAAAAAACAGAAATAAATACAGCAAATCAGAAGTACCAATGTACATGCGTTACGTGCAGTGGCCATAAACTGGAAACAAGCTATCCATTAATAGAGAGAAATGTAAATACTTTTTTTAGTTTAACAAAAAAAAAAAGCAATTGACAGTATAATATTGATTTTAAAGCCATCATTTTTCTAGCCAGAAGGAAAGAAGACAGAAAAATCAAAAGAAATCAGATATAATTTAAATTAAACACATAATAGAATCTAGGAAATCCACTGCTTCTCAAAGAAAGCTCGTGCCCAATTCTACACCAGTTTCTTGGTCCTTAAGAAGCTTTATATATGATTTGCTGGCTGTCAATCATAGCACCTTGACGGGATGCTGACGGGATATCTAGTGAAGTGAATAGGTAAGTTGTCAATCATTTATCATCCACATTAGGATGCTATTAAGAGTGAAAGGGGTGCTATCAATAACTGCCCTGGGCAACAGGTATAACCCACAACCATCTAGGACAGAGCAGGGCCCACCGCCACCTGTTCATAGGAGACCCTTCAGGGAGCAAGCCCCAGGCATCCCACATGTGGCTGTGACTATGATTCCAGGTTCTGCCCTTCCTTGTCTCCAGGGCTCCTTCCTGATCTAACAGCTCATTACTTCATCTATGCTTTCAAGTGTTATGTCTCTTTCCTTCTCATCCCCTGGCTGACTTCAGGTACCTCTGCCCAGCAAACTCCTGGGGTTAATAGCTTCCACCATGTCTCCAAGGAGATGAGTTCATCTTTTCTGAGGACAGCAGAACCGCAGACACTGTCTCACTCTCCCCCTGCATGGACTGCTAATGAACACCACGGTATCCCAGACTAGCAGCAGGGAGAACGAAGCTGGAGCCCAGGACTCCATGAGGAGGAGGAGCCCGGCTGACAATCTGCTCAGCTTTGCTCAAGAAGACCAGGTAGACTAAAGAGAGAGAAAAAAAAAGCTGAGGAAATCCAGAAAGTAAAAGTCAAACTCTATTCCATTCAAATTGTTTCAAACATTTGTCAGGAAGAAAGCACAGAACCCTGACCTTAACAGAAAGCAAATACTCATTTTAGCCTCTTCAAAATGAAATAGAATGCCGAGGGGAGATTCATCCTCTCCCCTTGGGTCACCACCACCCCCATATCACATTAGTCACTGAGAGCCTTTTATGCCACAGACAATACAGCTCAGAAGACACCAGGCCCACCAATTCATGCACATGTATGTGTATCTATTTTATGGGATTCTAAGGAATTCTATCTTCATGGAATAAAAAATGTTATTTATAAATATTGCACAAATGATTTATGAAATCCCCTGCCCTCACCTTTCCAATGGTCGTTTCTTCTACTCTGAGTTGCTTGGATCAATTGTAACAAATACTAACTGTTTTGTCCCAGACAGAAGCCCTCCTTACTCAGCTGGTTGTTACCCAGGTCAACGTGCAAGTCAAATCATGTCCCATGGAAAAGAACAGCTTTGTGTGGAAATGCCCCCATGACAGCTGTAAGCAGGTGTTTGCCCTGAGTTTTCATCCTGGTTCAGGTGTGTGCGGTGGAGGATGGGAGAGAAAAACATCAGAAGGACCTTGAAGATTTGGCTGTTTTACCCAGAGTCCCTTGCTCGGTGCTTATACTCCCACTCTAAGGCCAAAGGCAAATGTGGTGCAAAGGATAAAATTAGAGAAAAATCTCATTTCCTCACCCCGTGGTGGGGCACAGAGGAAGTGCACAGGCAGAGTGCCCGGTGCTTTCCCTTTTCACACACCATCTCCTGTGCTTTATAAATGATCCTTAGCTGAGCTGTCTTCTGTGCCTTTAGCCATAGCTGGGCACAGACGAAGATTCACAGAGACATCTACAGGTCATAGTGGGAACTGGAATAAATAAAAAAATAGTATGTCTTCTCAATGTGTCAATACTTTAATTTGGATGATCCCATCAAACACTTACGTCAATTTATTGGGAGTTAATTGGACTAAATTAAGTAGGAAACAACTTGCCATTTGTCTGTCAGTGTGCAAATCCTTCCATGTGGGAAGAAAAGAAAATCGACATGTGTTGAGCGTTTACCACATGACAAGACCTGCACTGGGCACTCTATGTTCAGAAGCCATTTGAATTCAGAGTCGGCCTCCGAGATAAGTAGTGTTAAATCCATTCCACAGATGAACAGGACTCAAAAGTGTGAAGTAGCCCATCCCAGTTCCCACAGGGAGGGAGCAGAGTGGAAGAGCCAGGTTCAAAACTAGATCCATGTGAGGCTGGCACCCACCCTCTTTCCACTATCCCAAGTCGGCCAGGAGCTTTGGAATGGATGCACTTACTATACAGGGTGATGAAAACTCATGTACATATTATGAGGGTGTCATTTATTCACTCTTCTCATCCAATGGGTAAAAAGAAACTAGACAAACAATCTTTGTGAACTTCCAACTGCAGAGAACAAGGAGAAAAATAGCCAAAGGTTTAAACTTTGGTTCAATGCAACAATTTAGAATTCCTTGGGTTCATACTTCAGCTCTCTAGATAAAAGTCCTTGGTAATTTTTCAGTCTTCCATGCCCCTTCCTGGCCCCTGTCTAAAATGCCATCTGAGAGTTGAGTTTTTGTCCCAAAGTTTTGCAGCCTTGTGGTAGGAGGGATCAGGGGCCTCGGTTGTGACATCCTCTAGCTCCCTGGTCTAGAACCTTGTCACTTGTCCATCCAGTTGTCTTAGCCTGGCTAAGGCCCACCGCTCCTGCTGCTAGTAGCTTGTCCTCTGGTTCCCCTTTGAGTTTGGCCAGAACCCAGTGGCACCTGGAAGCCTCACCTGCACTCTTGCTGGAGCCTCTGAGGAGGTCTTCCTGTACATGTCACTTGGGCTCCAGATGAGTGCTGCCCTGAACTAAAGGGCAATTTTTCTTTTCTGTCCATCTTGCCTCCCCCAGACATACACCCTGACTCACATAGACACGGTTATGCGAGAGTGCAACATCGGTGTGGCAACACCAGGTTTTACTCAGAGTAAATTAGGAAGCCAATTAATCACTGAAAAAGGCAAACAGATGGAACAGGATGAGGAACTTGGAAGCTATTATAATAACCCAAACCATTGTTCCAGCAGGGTGGTAGTGAGGGGTGCTTGTGGGTTAAGGGTGTGTACTGAAGGTCTGCCCACAGGGTTTGCTGATGAATCAAATGTAGATATAAAAGAATGAGAACAGGATGAAACCAAGGTTTTCAGCCTGTGCAACTAAGAAGATGGGGTTATCATTTACTGAGATGGGGGAGAAGAGCAGTATTAACACGGATTAGGGAAGAATGTCAAGTTGAATGTCAGGCATGGGGATTTCTCTCTGGCCCTGTTCCTCCAGAGTCCCAGTTCGAGGCATTGTCACTGGGTTCCTCTCCTTGTTCTTTTCTCCTCCCCTTTCTCCAGGCTTCCGAACGCCTACCTTGAGATGCTAAACTAGAAAACAAGATTCCTGTTTTATATTGTGAGCCAATGAACAATGTAGTCCTTCGCATGTGATGAAAAAACGGAAGAAAGCAAGTTCTGGGACAAATTAATTACAAGAAATGTCAGCGTTTGATTTCCAGCTTGCTGCAAAGGGCCGCGACCTCTGAGCAAGCCAAACCAGAGTTCTTTCTTGCAAGAAACATTTATGGGAAAAGGGGAAGATGGAGAAAGAAAAGAATGCAAAAAAAGAGAGAAGGAGAAGTTGCAAGAAAGAAGACAGGAGAACAATGAATAAATAAGAGCCTGGTTGAAGATTGTCAACTCCACACTGTCAGTAGGTGGGTGGCTAACCAACTTTCCAGACGAGGTTCTCCTCTCAGCATTTGATTAAGAATGAGAGGCCCAGTGCCCTTTAAACTAGGCAAGTACAGTTCAGTCCCAGCCAATTTCTGTCTGTCTTATTTTCCTTCTCTCTATCCACAACCATTAAACCCCATCATGTTTGTATTGTTTTTATCCTAAAGCAAGATGAGTGCTGCCCCTTCACTACAATGCGCAGAATGATAACTATTTATTTGCGTCTAGCCATGATTTCTCCCTTCTATCATGTTCCGCTCCACAGGAAAGGTTTTCACCGACATCATGCTATGGTGCGACAATTGGCATCGCTGCCTTCCAGCCTGCTTGTCTGTACTCTGGGCTTCAAGAGTTTGGCCAGAGGAACAACATCTCAGAGAACCAATCTTTGTTTGTGTATGTGTGTGTTTTTAAATGTATTTTTAAATTACAGTTTACATTTAGTATTACTGTTTTAGGTGTACAGCATAGTGGTTAGACAATCATATACTTTACAAAGTGTTCTCCCTCGATATTTCCAGTATTCATCTGACACCATACATAGTTATTACAATATTATTGACTAGATCTCCTATGCTGTACTTTAATCCTCATGACTATTTTGTAACTACCAATTTGTACTTCTTAATCCCTCCACCTTTTCCACCCAGTCCCCCAACCCCTTCCCCTCAGTCTGTGTCTATGAGTTTGTTTTAGTTTTGTTTGTTCATTTATTTTGTTGTACAGATTCCACATATAAGTAAAATAATCTAGTAGGTGTTTTTCTCAGAGAGCCAATCTTGCTGGCATTATTTTATTTAAACTTTTTACTGGAGTTCCCACTATATGCAAAAAGTGAGCAAACTTGTATGGTGAGCTTTCACACATACATCACCTAGGCCTCAACATTAATCCACTCAGGTTAATCCCATTTAATCTATATCTCTTCTTATACTATTTTGAAGCAAATCCCAGAGATCATATAATTTCAACTGCAAGTTTTTTATTTATGAATCTCTAAGCCTTAAGGTTGATCTTTAAATGTTTTAAATTGATTTTAGAGAAAGAGTAAGGGAGAGAGAGAGAGATAGAAACATCGATCAGCTGCCTCCTGCACGCCCCCACTGGGGATCAAGCCCACAACCCAGGCATGTGCCCTGACTGGGAATTGAACTGATCACCTCTTGGTTCATGGGTTGACACTCAGCCATTTAGCCACACCAGCCGGGCTAGGTTGATTTTTTTACATATAAACTGAACACAATTATCACAATTTAAAATTTAATAATAATCTCTTGATATCATTAAATTCTCAGTAAGGGTTCAAATTTCCAACTTCCTATGCCATAATTTTGTTTTATAGTGTGTTTGTTTGAATCAGGATCCAAGAAAGGTCATATGCTATGATTGATTAGTGTTTTCTCTCTCTCTCTCTCTCTCTCTCTCTCTCTCTCTCTCTCTCTCTCTCTCTCTCTCTTCTCTCTCTCCCTCCTTGCAATTGGTGGAAGAAACCAGGTTTTTAGTCCGATAGAATTTCCATGCTCTGGATATTACTCATTGCCCCTCCATGGTATGGTTTACTATGTATTTCCTATAAGTTGGTAGGTAGATCTAGACACTACTGGCTAGTTTTAAAATCACATTTGCAACTTAATTTTAGTGCTCTATCTGTTATGAAATCCTACTGTTTATCAGAAGTGTTGCATTTGTCTAACTTTCACATTTTTCAAATCTTGCAACATTATTTTAGAGGTAAGAAACATTTGACAGTTTTATTCCAAAAAAGGGCTAACCACCTTAAATCAAATATTATTTTAGAAAAAAACTGCTGGCAAGGTTTGGTACAAAAGTTATATTCCAATTGAGAATAAAAATCATCCCGAATTTGGTCTAGGGCAGAACTTTTTTTGCATGGTATAATTCACAACCTCCTCTGGGAAGTAATCGGCATTGCTGTTAAAATGCTTGAGCACTTTTCTGATAGACTAAATGAGATTAAAGACTTCTGGGAAGCCAGGGTTACCCACCTAGCTGACTGGCTAGCCTAATAATTTTTAACAGACATTATTTTTTCTTGTATCCAGTTTAACATGATTAACCATTCTCTTTTCCTATAAAATCCCTAAGAGAATCTTGAATCAGCACACATAAAAGTCTTTTCCCTGTGGCTAGCTGGAAATAAAGTTTGGCTCAGGCTTATACTCCATTAATCTAAGAAGTTGTTTTAACAACATTGGGAGAAATACTGAATTGTTTTTAGTATTACTTTGGATGGTTAAGAAATTTCATGTACACATGAGAAGCCTTAACTATAATGAAAATTGGTTTCTTTGAAAGCTCTGAGGACTTTGATTTGACTAGTAGACACATTTTTTCTTTGGATAACATAATCAAATTTAGCTGCTATCATGGAATAAAATAGCTTCCTTCAGAGTCTTCTTATGAGCAAATTGGTGCCTTGAACATGGGATCCAATTGCCTTGAGGAAGCATCTCTTGAGAAGTGGTTTAACATAATGATTTAATTGTAGCATCAAATTTATCAAGGATAATCTATGCTCTTTAATGAATCTAATAGGTGAAGGTTGAGTTGGTAAGAAGTGCATTTAAAAAAATACATGTAACTCAAAGAGAAGAAAAAGATGAATGCTTGGATAAAGGTTTAAATTTGACCACAAATAAATAAAAATTGAATGAAAATATAATTAAGAGGATAGATCGCAAAGATAAATATGTATTTTAGAAAATTATTTTTATGTCCATACAATAATTTTATCAACATTATTTGGGAACTCTTTTCATTATCAAGGAAAAATATATAAGCTTTCAGATGTATACACTGAGTGGTCAGATTATTATGATCTCTGAACACATAATGATCTGGCCACTCAGTGTATGTGTGTGTGTGTGTGTGTGTGTGTGTGTGTGTGTGTGTGTGTGTATTAGAGGCCTGGGGCATGAATACATGCATGGGTGGGGTCTGACCAGCCTGGCCATGGGGAGGGGACATGGGCGGTTGGCCAGCCTGCCTGCTGGTCGAACTCCTGGTTGAGGGAACAATTTGAATATTAGCCTTTTATTATATAGGATATACACTGAGTGGCCAGATTATTATGTGTTCAGAGATCATAATAATCTGGCCACTCAGTGTATATTACAATGGAGTTGAGCCTGCACTCCTGTGGCCTTTCAGGATGCTGGATTGTGCCAAATGGATCTAAACTAGACCTGCAGACCTGAGAAGAGCTACCAAGAGCAGGTTGGGCTTACTGCTGTCCTCAAGAGCTGTCCAGCTAAAAGTCTTCACACAGGGTTTATGTTGATTAGCAAAATAACAGGCCCATTCTAGGAGCCAGACCTGTAATTTACCAGTATACTAGTTCACCTGTTTTCATCAGCCCTGAATCCAAACAGAGTAGGACTCTCATATTAAGGAAATCAGCTCTAGGAGCAATGAGAAATAATAATAACAGCTATTTCACAGAATTTTCAGAAGGATTAAAAATGATGATGTTTAAGACTTATAGATATAGAAAGAAAATTAGTGGTTGTCAGAGGGGAAAAGGGTTGGGACATTGGGTAAAAGAGATTAAGGGACTAAGAAACACAAATTGGTAGTTACAAAATAGTTACAAGGAAGTAAGTAAAGCATATGAAATACAGTCAATAATATTGCAATAAGTATATATGGTGCCAGATGTGTGCTGGAAATATCGAGGGGAGCACTATGTAAAGTATATGATTTTCTAACCACTAAAATGTTCATCTGAAACCAATTACATCATAAAAAATGAATTAAATAAAAATGATGGTGTTTATAAAGTACTTAGCACAATATTTAATGGACACAGGAGATACTTAATAATCTTAATATTTATTTATTTTATTACATTATTAACTATATTAAATTATTATTTAATATATAGAATTAATATATTTATTGTAACTACCAATTTATTAATATATTTATTAGATCCACACATGCCCAGGGTCAGGGATTGTCAATGAAGAGAGCATGACATAACCAAAAGAAGAATGTCTGCATAGTGCTTTATAATCTACAAAAAGCTCTAATATGTATTATTGCACTTGAAACTCAGCTTGCCCACAACCACCCAAAGTGCTCTGGGGGACAGGAGTAAGTGTGTCAAGTTTATCGATTCCTGGGAACCTGGTGAAGGGATCTCTGGGACACCAAACTTCCAATGCTAAATCTGGGACAGTCCCAGGCAAGCCAGGTGAGTCAGTCACCTTAGTTTCTAGAGAAATGAATACTAACCCCCATAGAACAAGGGTGCAAAAAACATTAGCCTCAGAGCCCTAGGAAACATGCTGCTTAGCACACGGTGCAGAACCCCATGGTTTTGTGGCATAAGAACCCCAGGAGTCTCTCATCCAGTGAAGACAGCTTCTCAAGGTCCTCAGCTCGCCAAGGGAGGGCATGAGCATCTCTCGCCAGGGCCCCTGTCAAAGGGTCAGCGCTGGGGCTGATCTCCCTCCAGGGTTTAATCATGCTCCTTCTGAGGTTTGGCAGGTGTCCCAGCACGAACCAGCCATCTCCCAGCTCGAGTTTCCCCTCACAGAAGCAGATGTCTGCCGGAGGGGCAAGCAGCCCTGCCACAGCTCCTTTTAAATAGCTGTGGCAAGAAATTGTGTCCTAGGAGAGGTCGCCATCTCCAAGCCTCTCTTTTAGAGATGTCTAAAAATTCCCATGTGACAAAGAATTAAAGAAGTTTATGCATAAGAAACTAGTGACATACTTTGCTTTCAATGTTGCTCCCCCCATACACACACCATGTACGTTTTAGAGTCTATATCTGGAGCTAATAGTATGTTTCTCTGATCCAATAGTACATTGGATCTGTGTATGTAGAAGTTACTGAGTTATGTCCAAAATAAATGTTGAATTATAAGCTACACACACTCGTAAGAGGCTACATGGGTCTCCTGATACTCAATGTGGCAACATCCCAATCCCAATCCTGAGGGTCTGTTTCTCTCTCCCAAGATCAAAAGGACCTGTTTTCAAGTTACCCACACAGGGGTGTGTGTGTGTGTGTGTGTGTGTGTGTGTTGAGGTGAGTGAGGAGGGCTGAATCCCTCTAACGCTTTCAATATAACTAGACATGTCTCATAAACAAGGTTAATTTCTAGGGAAAGAGAGTGGAGGAGAGCAATTTGGCTGTGGTTGGATATTCATTGCTAAGAGGAATACAACTAAAAAGAGCATCAAAGAAAACTGCAGATTTGGCAGCAATGCACGTTTACAAGGAGCAACTTCCCCAAGATGCTGGAGGCTGAGAGGCTGTGAGATGAATCTGCAAGCCAAAGACCCAGGGAGACCCTACATAGTATCAGTGTCTAAGAGACTTCATTGACCCATTCCATTCACTCCCGTGGAGCCCTCTTATTGAGTAAAGAGGCAATATCAGCTGAGGATCAATTACCCGGGTGCTAGACAGCTCCAGAGGCACTTTCCACACTCCCCATCCTGCTCTGTCTCATGGGAGGCTGACCTCTGCTCATTGGGTCCTTCTAGCTCCTTTTCCCTTCGCCTTTTGGTTGGATTCAACTAATAAGAGGCACTTGGAAGGGATGGGTAGAAAACATGAGGATGGGAGGAGAAGGAGGCAGAATGAAATCAGAAGTCCTTCCTTGAGTGACCAAGAGTAGACAGTGACTCCTTCCTTCTGGAAAAGGCCATAGTCCCCACTATAATATAGTGACAGCTATTTCTCAGGGTGAAGACTCCCAGTCATTGTCAGTGCTGGAGATGCCTCATTATCTTTTGTTGGTTTCTCTTAAACCTGCCTACACCCTTACAAATAGCCTGTTTGTTGAACTGTCCTGAATAGGCCTCCTTTAAATGTGTCTGCTGTTCCCTCTTGGAACCTTGATTGATCCCCTCCACATATCAATTGTGCTGCTAGTCTCCATGGGGCAAGACAGCAAAGTACAAAGGCCAATGGTGAGCAAGTGAGAAACAATGCAGAAGTAGACTGGGACTACCTTCCTACTCTTTCCCACTTGCACCTATCAGCCAAGGAATGCACACAATTGAGGGGGAGGTTGGTAATAAACCAGGGCTATAGGAAATCCTCCTGAGGTTTTGTCACACGGTCTTGAGTTCCTGGACTTATTGACCTCTGGATGAAATGATCCAGAGGAGCGTTCTTCATGCTTTTCAGAGTATAGTTAAAAAGTTCTTATGAAATCATCATTTTGCTGATTAAACCTCTCTTTTTCCAATAGAAGAGCACGTCTGGGTTTCTCTTGCTGTCATAACCAGAACTGAGTGGGATAGCCAGACAAACTGAGAACGCTCAAACCATATGGGAAGATCTGAGACTTTTAGAGTCTGAGGGGATTATCATGGCCAGAGGAAGTGGGGCTGAAAAAAAAATCATCCTGAAGGAGCAAAGAAAAGAAGACACAGTGCAGACTTCTGAGGACTAGAGAGCAGGTGTCTGTCCAGGCAGACACAGAGTAGGCAGTGGGAAGGATCATTTTCCCAGAGGGCACTCAGCCCCTGGAAAACAACAGCAAAATGACTAAAGCCCATCCTAGCAG
Organism: Corynorhinus townsendii; assembly: GCA_026230045.1. Lineage (NCBI taxonomy): Eukaryota > Metazoa > Chordata > Mammalia > Chiroptera > Vespertilionidae > Corynorhinus > Corynorhinus townsendii. The sequence goes on along the minus strand of JAPDVU010000001.1, from coordinate 162,383,190 downwards.
AGTCAACAGAGACCAGCTCAGAGCTGGTCTCGGGCTCCTCATCAACCCCAGGACTAAAGACCACATTAAATTCCCCACTTCTGAACAAGGAAAGCCCATACTGCCAGAACCAGAGAAATAGAAATTATGCAAACAGTGCATCGTAAATCAATACATCATCAATAAAGTGGGTGTTGAAATTTATCATTCTATTCTATCTGGGGGGAAAAAGCCATAACATGAAAGAGTCCTTTAGGCAGAGTCTTCACAAAAAAGAAACAGTATTCTCATCCTGTTTCAGAATTTAAGTAAAACGACTTGAAGTCCAACAGTTCTCCAAATATGACATATCAGAGAGCAAAGGAAAGGAATAAATTTCTGTTAGAAATTTGATCAGGTATTTTCTATGCACTTTATAGCTTAAAAAAAAGCAAGGTTCTAAGTTCATACTTTCTTCTTTATGTAGGACTAATAGCTCTTTCTTTGTCTCACCAAATTGGCAGTCAAATAGTGTTAGGATGGTGTCAGCCAGCAGCAGAAGTTGAAGCAGTGAGCAGTTGAAGAAAATACACAGAAAACTGAAATGTGGCAAAAAATAACTCCTGAACGGCTCTTCCCTGGCTGAGGGGTATGCACACTCCTTTGGGCTTGCCAGCCCTCCCAGGCAAGGAAGAGGAGTGTTAATGTAAAAAACACACACACAAAAAAACACATTCAAACCTGTAAACAATAAGTCAGAAGTATTTACTAATTGAAGATAGAAGATAATATGAGCTCCTAAATGAGATGTGAATTTTAGTCATGTTGGAAAGAAAGAGCAAGATTGAGAGACTTGAAAGCTCTCACTCTTCAAGGTTTATATGCATACTAGAGGCCAGATACATGAAATTCGTGCAAGAGTAGGCCTTCCTCCCCTGCCCCGCCTCCCGCTGCCAGCTCCCATTTCCCTCTGGTACTGGGGACCTGGGCTTCCCTCGCAGCCCTGGCTTTGTCCGGAAGGTCATCTGGTCTTATTAGCATATTATGCTTTTATTATTATAGATACGCATAACCCATGGACACAGACAATAGTGCGGTGAGGGCCTGGAAGTGGGGGAGTGGCTGCAAGGTGGAGGGGGTCAATGGGGAAAAAAAGGGACATCTATAATACTTTCAACAATAAAGATAAATTTTAAAATTAATAATAAAATAGAGAGTAATTTTGGAAATTGTGAAAAAATAGAATGAAAATAAATTTGGAAATTTGATCTTTCTTAGTAGCCTGGTCTTAACCATCATTGTTAAATTATCATAAAGAGTTGAAAACTAGTAGAATAACCTATTATATTATATATTGACTTTGTATAAACACAAAGACAGTACTTCTGTTGACAAAAAAATTTTTCCCCATATTACTTAAAAGACCCTCTTTTCTGGAATTTTTAATTTAAATGTACATAAGTTAAATATATGTATTTTATATATAATATATGTACATAATATGTAATAATATATATATCATAAATGAATGCATAATGTCTATATATGCATATATATATCTATATATATATATATATCAACTCAGAGACACATAGATATATAGACGTTCATTTTGTTTATCCATTCATAGAAGAGTAATTGGCTACTATGTTCAAGTATCTGTGTTCGATACAGGGAATTCAGAGATGAATGAGATATCGTTTCTATCACAAGTTAGCAGGAGAAACTGAGTTATTCAATATATCACATTAAAATGAAATGTGAGAAGTGCTATCAGAAAACAACATAATTAATAAGTAGGTACCCAGTGTCCATGCAGCATCTTATATATACAATTATTGAAGTTCATAATACATTATTATCTCTGGAATTATTACATGTGCCCCTACAGTCTCTCTCCCAGCTGTCATTGTTTACTCAATAGAGTTGAAAATAGAGAAACCCACTCAAAATGACACCATTAAAAGGTAAAAGACTGCTAACTCTTAAAAAAAATGAATAGCCCCAAAAAGAAGGTAATAGCATATTAACATGTCCTGACAAAATGAATCAAAATGAACCGAAGTCCACTGAAGACCTGATGGTCAGATTTTAAATGATTATTCCCTTTGAAACTCACCCTCATTCCCAGGGAAACTGTGAAGTGTTCATTATCCTAATAATTGTGTTATGGCAAAAATGATTAAATAAATCACCACATTCCAGCTCGCTTAATATTTCCACAGCAGAAATAAATGATAACACAGGTTTTACTGAAGCTTTCCATTTGTTGAACACAGTAGGCAAGTTAGTGGCAGCTGAGCTCTGTCAATGAGAAACCAATTTGGGTTAGACTGATATGAAAATTAAACCACTGTAGTGTATCAGAATGTGGTAATGTGCTTTTAAATCTTAGCCTTGGTGATTTGTTGAAAAGAAGGAAGTGGCTTACTGGAAAGGAGGAAGTAAAGAAAAAGAGTACCGAGAGGAGTTAATGATGGTGAAAGATGGAAGAAAGAATCATGAAACCAGCCAATTCCTTCCTTCAGTTTTTGCACCTGTGTTTTATTGCACTAAAAGGGAGAGCACAAAAGCTGGATATTTTGTTTTATTTTTACTCCTCTTTAGGCATAGGGGGCAAGGGGATAAGAGAAAGAGTAATGGTAAGATAGAAATAAGGAAGAGTTGTGAGTAAAAATAAAAGAATTGGTAAGGAAGAGCCAGGGATGAAAAACAGAAACATGAGAACTTACAAAAGAGGGGGGAAAGTGAGAAAACAGACAGAATAGGTCTCTTTGTGGAAAGTATTTTTGCTCCTCAAAATCGTGAGACAAATATCTTGATAAAGGTTTAACAGTTTATTTTTTCTTCTTTTAATACATTATGTTTATCATCCTATTTCTTGTTTTAAAATATTAAACACTAGCATTATTCACTCTTTCCTACTCTACCCTTCAATGTTTTAAGTTTTCTTTAGGCTAAAATTTCAGAATCCATCTATCTTGAAGTTTGGAGCAAGTGGGTTGAGATTTTTTTTCTTTGTTTTTTCAGAACAAGAGCAAGCAATTCTATGTGAAAAGACATGATCAAAAATGGAGAGTGATCCAAACTGTTCGAGTCCAAGCCATTCTAAGATTTTAGAAATGGCTAACTCGTAGGCATCATCCCTAAAATTGGGATGCATATATCCATGGGTTGCAGTCTCTATAAGGATGTAAGGAGTGAATGTTGATCAAGCACCACCAGGGATGAAGCACAGAACAAGCCCTCAATAGTTGGATTTTGAATGAAGATTTGTGCTTGAATTATTTTAATAACTAACTGAAGATTTAAAAATAAATATTAATTTGGTGAAATGCTTATTTTTAAATACCTTATAATTCTTATTATTTTTAAAAATTTATCTTTCTTGTTGAAAATATCACACATGTCCCCTTTTTCCTTCCATTGACCCCCTCCTCCTGCACTCAACCCCACCCCGGCCTCATTTCTTTTTCTTAAACATCTTTGAGATGTAAAATCCACAAAATAAAAGCCACTCCAATAGGGATGCTCAAAGAAGTAATGATGGGAACTTCCCTCCTAATGAAAACCTGGTCCGAAATCTCTGCCCCTTTCAAAGAAAAATGTGTCCTTGCACTCATTTTCTGGCATCATGACCTTATACACTTGCCTGTCAAGAAAAGATCTTTAACCTTACACTCTGTAAGTCATTTAAGCACAGGCACTATGGCATAGCTCCAACTCTCTCCCATCATTCAGCTTTTCTCTTTCAGTTTCCCTATAAGTGGACAGAATGGAGATCACTTAGGTACATGCTTTATACATCTAGCTGTCTTGCTAGAGAAATATTGTAAAAATAAATTCATGATGGCAATTTCCTCAAAGGAGAGGGTCAAAATGTGCCAAGTAATTTAATTTTAAAAGTTACTTTAAGCCAGGAAAGCAGGAGTTGGTTTGTGGGTAACTCAGGGAAGGCTGAGGGCTGTGATGAAGGCGTAGACCCTATACCACCACAAACTTAGCAGGACTGACCCCTGCCAAGGAAAGCTTGTAAGCCCTTTGTAGAACAATATCTTACTTTCAGGCCTCTGACTGTCAGGCCTCCTCTCTGGTTAATATCAGCAAGGGAATCCTTGCCTGACAGAATGTAATTTAGGATCTATTAAATATGATTACTTGGCCTTGAAAATGATGGATATGGGACAGAATTATAGAATCACTTTACAAAAGAAAGGTCTCTTTTACATCCTTTCTTGTGGAGCTTAAAATGAAGCCTGGGGAAACCCCTCCAAGGGGTTGTGGCATTTATAGGTTAGGTTTATGAAAAAGGGAATTGATATTCATATTAAAAACTGTAAAAATTGCACAAGGTGAAGATAGTGAGCATGCAGACAGCTGTGACGTGTGTCTGAAGGGTGAGTGGCATGTTGCCCAACTGATTTACTTGCTTTAATTATATTAGTAATGTGAAAGTCGACATGATTTGAAACGAGCTCTTTGGGTTTTTCATTCAAATACTAGCCCCCAGTGACTACTTTTTACGGTCCTCCCAATTTCCAATTACTTAAATGTTCATAGCTGAAATACTTCAGAGTTCATTGCTGGGTTTGCTTTGGAGGGGGCCTGTGCTTGAGTTTTTATTTAATTACATTTTGTTCTTGGTTATAAAAGTAATATATGGTCACTGAAAAAAATTACAAAACATAAAATGTCGCAAAGAAGAAATTAAAATCACTAATAATTCTGCCTAGAGATTGCCACATATGCATATATATTATTTTAATATAATACATATATATTATTTTTATCACTTAATTGATGTAACATTATATACAATGTTTTCTAAAGTCTTTTCACTTAATACTATAGCATGACCATACTCCAATATTTTAAGTATTATTCTATAAGCTACTTAGTGATTATATGCTATTTATTGTATATATGTACAGTCAATTTTTTAACATTTTTAAAAATATACTTTTATTGATTTCAGAGAGGAAAGGAGAGGGAGGGAGAGAGAGATAGAAATATCAATGGTGAGAGAGAATCATTGATTGGCTGCCTCCTGAATGCCACCGACTGGGGGTGGATCCCCCAACCCCAGCTTGTGCCCTGGCCAGGAATTGAACTGTGACCACCTGGCTCATAGATTGACGCTCAACCACTGAGCAACACTGGCAGGGCAGTACAATTGATTGTTAATCCAATCTATAATTGATGGGGACTTAGAAGATCTAGTTACATGTTGTTAACCATTTTCAGGTAATTCTTTTTACAGATCGCTAGGTAGTCTTTAGTATATATTTTCAGAAAAAAAATGCTTTGTCCATAAGTTTGTAAAATATTAGGCCTTTTTACATGTGACTAAATCGCAAATTTCTCCTATCACATGCAACATCTATATTACAGTATTTTTTTTTTTTTACCACATCTTCTAACTGTTTATCTTGCCAGGACCAAATCAATGGAGGTAGCAAATAGATTTGAGATTACCACCACTATATTCTGGTTAGCAGTGAATTTTGTGTTGGGGATAAGGTGCAAGCAGCATTAGAATTCTAAATTATCTCAAAAAAGGAGAATCAGGAAGGAGAAAATGGGGAGTTATTGTTTACTGGGTACATAGTTTCATTTGTGCAAATGAAAATAGTTCTGGAGATGGATGGTGGTGATGGTTTGCAACAGTATGAATGTACTTCAAACCACTGGACTGTACACTTAAAATTATCAAAATAGTAAATTTTATGGTATGTGTATTTTACTACAATAAAAAAAAATTGGGAGTGGGGAGACAAGGAAGGAAACGAAAAAAATCCTCAGTACTGTGTTGCCAGGAGCACTTTTGGAAAAAGGAACACGCTCCTCATATTCCAAGATGTTTTCCTGATGTTATGTCGATGAAGCCATAATCATAACTAACATTTACATGGCACTTTATAAGTACTTTTACACATGTAATTTCAATGATGGAACAGCCTAGTGAAATAGTTAATTATCCCCATTTTGTATATGAGAACTCTGAGACTTAAGGGGGAATAACTGCCATGACAGCGACAAAGAGCAGAAGCGAGGGCCCCGCTTCCTGCTCTAACTGTCCCCTATGAAACGTGCTGCCGAGACGCAGTGCGCTCTCGTGCTGGCAAAGCCATCAAGGGTTTCACTTGACAAGTCAAAGGTTTCATATATAACCTGATAAGGGCAAATATTAAATTATATTTAACATAGAAAAACAAGTTTTTGTAACAGTTTTAGGTAAAGTTTAATAAAATAGTAATTTTGCTAATATTAATAACAAATAATACCCCACTGTTTGAATCTTTATTTTGTGTGTTTTTTCTTTCAGATATTGATTAAATGTTTTTAATTAACATATTTATCGTCCTAAAAGGGGAAGCATGTGACATTACGAGTTACCAATGTGGCCAGGCAGGGTTGTAGGTAAGAGAACTAAGGGAACTTAGTGCTATTTAGAGTCACATTTCCCTCTTCACTACTTCTTATCCCATCAAGCTACAAAGAGAAAAGTTACATATTTCCAAATTAAATATTAACATAAAAGTAGATTTTTAAAATGTAGAATTCCCCCCTCATTTCCCAAGTTTTCTTTGCTTATTTTTGGACACAAGATCTGGTCAAAGATTAAAAAGTTGTTATTGAATTTTATTTCTATTCAGTATCACCTTGAGTTGTAATAAATGATTTCTCCAACTTTTCAAGACCTCTTAGAATTTTGTCTTTGGATAATCCCCAAATAATTTATTCCTGGGGGACTTAGAAGATGCTGTGTATTATTTATTAAAGCAGGTGTTTTTGGTAAACAGAAATCTGGTCATGAGATTTATTTTGCCTGTCAGCCCATTTATCTTTGGAATTAAATGCACCATAGAAATCATGGACATTTCTTGTTCTCACATATTGGCTAACACATGCATTTAATACATATTGTTATGGACTTGCTATGTGCCCAGTGCTGCAAAAGTAAATAAAAGGCAGTCCCAATGAACCCCCAGCATATTATTAGAGAAACTAACACATACACAAATTATTAGAATGCAATGAAATAGGTGTGATACCAGAAATATATGCACATAGTCTGGGGTCACCAAAGTATTATTTTGCCTCTATGAGTAAGAGACAGCTACACAGAAGTAGAATCATCTGAATTGAAACTAAACAGATGGAAAGGTTTTTGTAAGAAAGGGGATGGAAGATTTATGTACATATTTTACTTTGTCTCTTGCATTACTATTAGATATTTTTCTTCAATTAATATGGAACCATGCAGAATCTGAACATGTTTAGATTCCATAGCCAGTTCTTCATTCTCTTGTAAAGTCTGCATTCTCTTTAAATTCACCAAACTATCATGTTCACTGTAGCTGCCATTGAGTGGACTGACAACGATTCATTATTGATCAAGGAACATTCAGCTTAACTTTGAAGTTCCTTGATTAATTTACCACTGCACTGGCAGTATCAGGGTGCCCAGCCACAGGGGGCACCCCTCATATGAACATTATCCGTGGGGACCTTGAGCAGTCATCTGAATATCTCTTTCATTTAAGGCATTTATTTCCATCACCTGTGCACAATTCTATTTTATCTACTGCATTTTCCTTTCCAGTCAAACTTTCCTTACAATAGAATTTTTAGGGGGGGGGGAGGAAGCCAATTACTTATGCTGGCCACTTCTCCAGTTAACTTGTTACATAGAATTTCTAGAATGGCAGTAATGACTTTCTAAGAGATTGTATCATCACCTGTCTTAATCTCTTACTGGTAATGATGTAACAGGGGTCACTAAACAATGTAATCTTCATTGTACAGTTGATATTGATGGCTTCTGGTCAATTGATAAATTTCTCATTTATTTAGAAATCATACTAATTTTGAAGTTCCTGATCAATTATGCTGTGTATTATTTATTAAAAAAAAACATTAATAGGAATTCGATATATCTCTAACTTCCTTTTTGGTGGTAAATCAAGTCATACATTGTCTAGAAACCTGAATGACATCTACTTTGCTTGCTCTTTGCTAATAAATATTTCAGGTTATGTTTTATTTTATTTTTTAAAATATATTTTTATTGATTTCAGAGAGGAAAGGAGAGGGAGAGAGAGAGAGAAACATCAATAATGAGAATCACTGATTGGCTGCTTCCTGTATGCCCCTTACTGGGGATGGAGCCTGCAACCCCAGCATGTGCTCTTGACCAGAATCAAACCCGGGACCCTTCAGTCTGCAGGCCGATGCTCTATCCTCTGAGCCAAACTGGCTAGAGCTCAGATTATTTTAAACTATACTTAGATTTTTTTCTTTTCTAAAGTTTTACTTTGGATTCCCTCTACCCCATTAGATTCCTTTACTTTTGATGTGTCTGCCCAGCAAGGATTCTAAACAAGAGCATTTTCCCTGGTTTAGATTTTCCCTCATCAGAGACTATGGACCTTTCCTTTAAAAAGACAAAGAAGTTCCTGTGAACAGTATTCACTTACAGGAGTGAGTTTTATGGGGCGGTCCAGCTCTAAGACTTCATACAATGGCAGCATAAAAACAACAGATCGTAGTTCTATGAATGTCATCTATATTATGTCAAAGAGAAAAACATCAAATTCATTCCGAATCAGATCAAACAGAACAGTTCAAAGAATGTTATAGAGGAGGAAACGCAGTCAATCTATTGAATTGGGAATCACAATGTTCAGTGTTTAGATAGTATAGATTAAAATGAAAGTTTCTAAAAAATATTGATTAAAATCTTTCCAAGGACTTTTGGATCCCATTCCATTATTTTATGTTAGGGGGTTTTTTGCAATGTGGCACATCATTGCTGAGGTGAATGTACGGAGTCCCGTGAAGTTGCTCCCCTATAATGCCTTGTGTGGGTCCCTCACGCAGCGCCCTGTCCTCAGCCCAGAAAGAAGCTGTGACAACTAAGGAACCAGTGATTGTGCTGTGAGTACAAACAGAGAAAACAGATTTTTCTGTCAGTGAATCTTCCTCTTTCAAATTTTTGGAGGAGAATTTCTCTGCCATTTATTCAGGAACAAATGGGCACTTGGTCAATACAGCATCAAATATATCAGTGAACCTTTTTAAAAGCCAGTAAATTTAAAAGCCAGTGTGCTTTTTTCTTGCACCCAGGAAATTATGTCCACCTTCTTATAACTGATATGCTGCTGTATAGAGTTTCCTAGAGTGTCTCATTAGCAAAACATAGGTCATGTTTTAAAACTGCAGGGCCAATAACCCACCTATACAATTTTGTTCTCTTCATAAACAAACCTGGGCATAAAAAATAATAATTTCTAAAATAATTAGCTCATAGCCATAGCATCTTCCATACCTCTCAGTAAATGCCAAATCTCACCTCAGCAGCCTGTTCTGTTTAGATGTTTCCTAATGTTGAATGAAGTCATATTAAATCTCTTATGTAATAATAATTAAACCTAGCCCTAGCCAGTTTGGCTCAGTGAATAGAGCATCGGCCTGCAGACCAAAGGGTCCTGTGTTCTATTCCAGTCAAGGGCACGTATCTTGATTGCAGGCTTCTCCCTGGCCCAGGCCCTGGTCAGGGCATGTGCAAGAGGCAACCAATTGATGTGTTTCTCTCACATCAATATTTCTCTCTGTCTTTCCCTCTCTCTTCCAGTCATTCTAAAAATCAATGGAAAAATATCCTCAGGTGAGGATTTAAAAAAAAAAAAAAGCTAACCTTTGTTGAGAAATTAATATGTAATGTCTGAAACATATATGTCTATTATCTCATTTAAAACTCACTATGACTCCATAAGGTACGTACTATTAATAGTCTGTTTTACAGATGAGTAAATTGAGATACAAAGTAGCTAAGTGACAACCTGAGGTCACACAAGCAATAAGTAATAGTGTATTAAAAGACAGATTGTCTGAGAGACGACTGTTACTCATCAGAAAAGAAAACATGAGTCTTATGAAGCAAACAGGAAATTAAAGTTTTCCTTCTGCCACGTGAGGACCATAATGGAGTTTTTTCTAAAAGATTGTTTTAGAAAGCAGGAGATGGACCATAAAATTATATACACTAAATTTGGGGGGGTGGGGGGATTCCCCCAGGCAGTGAATTTGATTTGGAAGCCAATTTTTATAGCTCAGTTAAAAACTGCCAAACCCAGGCACTTATATAATAGAAATGCTGACATGACCTTAACTCCAGAGGTGCAAAGGGTATAATTGAATTTAAGAACAATGTATCTCATCCATTAAGTCATTAAATAGATCTTAACAGCTTGACACATTTGGTAAGTACTCCCTGAAAATGGTTAACAATAGTATGCAAATAAATGAGCTTGCGTTATTAGCTACTGCATTTTAGGTTGTGTTGCCAAATATAACATTAAATTACAATAGTCATTTAGAAAATGTTGTGGCAATATATTTTAAATGCTCCTGAACACAATGCCAACATAGAGAAAGGGAATGTTAGAATCTTCAAGATATTGCCAAGTGCCTATGTGTGATTAAGATAAATTATATTTACTGTTGATAAAATTATACTTAATCAGAAATACATCTTTTGACCCACATTTCTGGAATGACCCCAGTGGTGTGTTGCCTCTGGTTGAAGAGCATATACAAGGATGCTAACTAAATGCCAAAACCAGAACATTGCTCTACACAGATGTATATGTGGCACTGTTGAGAAAAAAAATCCAGATGTTTGGCATCCTACAACCAAATGCCTAAATCCAAGTGAAATCAAGACTTTAACACACATTCAGGGAATTTAATCAATGTAGACATCCAGTTGGGCTCATTTTAGTGCAAAATAAAACAAAGCCAAAACCCTGTCTTCTTTTTTAAGGTCAGGGCTAGAGACCTGAATTTTCTATGTATATTGTCTCAATTCTTCTTTTACTCTGACTGCTTATAAAACCAGTAATGAAATGTATAATGATTTCAGTGCAACAGGGAATCCAGTAGTGCAAAGCTTTGGCGCTCAGAATCCGACAATTATTCTAAATCACTTGCTTGTTTTCTTTTCTTTGCTAATATAGCAAACAAGAATTAATAAATAAGAATATATCTAGTAAACTTTCCAGGTAAAAGTTGGTCATAATAATTGCAAACATCTTCAAATATCTTACTTTAGGCTTATATATAGGCAGCAGGTCATGGATAAAAATAGTGCCCTTATATAAAAAGTTATATAACACAGTGACATAAAAAATTGAAAATGTCAAAAATCGCTGCCACAGTGAAATAGATAAGAACAATCAAGGTTTTTAATTGAATGCAAGTAATTCAATGTGATAGATCTACTGCAGAAATGGCTTCTGTTTTCCCCCCTCCTTACACCACATCCATACATCTCCTCCAAGTGGAATGTGGCATTTATTTGTTCCACACTCCCATCCTTTGAACCAGTCTGTTTTGCAACTTGTGTTGGTCTATAGATTGTGGTGGATATGAGGGGGTGCCACACTTCGCCGAGGCCTTGAGAGGCAGCATGTGCACTTAGTTGCACGCATGTCCTCTACCTTTGCCATAGAGCCACTCTCGCCCACGTGCTGAAGAATAAGAGACCATGTGAAAGAGCTAGATCATCCCAGCTGTGGCCATCCTACACCAGCCAGCCACAGCTGACCCACCAGCTGGTGACAGATGCACAATCCAGCTCAACCGAGCACTGACCGGACCCTGACCAGCAGGACCCACCGGGCTGATTTGTAGGCTTATGAGAAATATAAGTGGTTGTTTTAAGCCAGTAAGTGTTGGAGTAACTTCTTATGTAGCAATAGATAATTGATATAGTGTCAGACAATACTTTTTACAGCAAAATAATACAAATATCATGATTATCTAAATATTAATGATACTTGAAATTACATACATTTAATATTTTTAAATGCAGTGGCATAGTTTAGACAAATATGATTCTGTGCTAGATAAAACAAATATGATTCTCTTCATTTTAAAGATGAGAAAATGAAGACAAAGAAATCCAAATCATTCAACCAGTTGGTATTGAGGAAAGAAGGGGTGGAGGGTAGGATAGATTAAAGAGTTGAATCCACTTCTAAAACCTCATCAATTTCCAATAATCCTTAGGGTCTTAACTGGCTGCATTGTGAGTTTGATTTAGGGATTTAAAATATCAGCACACTGGTACCCCAGGTAATATGGCATGTTCTATTCTCACCACTAGGGAAACAAAGTATTTCTGCCTCTAATAAATCTGCTAAAACAAACCAAAAAAAAAGAATGTCTTGATATCCGGGCAGCGTGGCTCAGTAGTTGAGCATCGGCCTATGAACCAAGAGGTCACAGTTTGATCCCTGATCAGGGCACATGTCCAGATTGCGGGCATGCAGGAGGTAGCCAATTGATGATTCTCTCTCATCATTAATGTCTCTATCTTTCTCTCCCTCTCCCTTCATCTCTCTGAAATCAATTAAAAAAAAAAAAGTCTCCCAGAAACCTGCACATAATTTAATAGTAATTGTTTGTCTCAGGCTTCCATGGTGTTTATCCTTCTTTGAGAAGAAAAGGGAGCAGGGAGAATATTCACCTCTTACTTTAGTGTCAACCTTTGGACTACTTAATAAACTAATTAAATTAAAGATTCAGAATGTACCAATCTTTACACGGAGATAACCACTGAGCAATCAATGATAATTTAAAAAATCAATTGGTCTTCTGTAGTAATTAAATTTGCCCACTTAGATATAATTGATATTGTTCGCAACTAATTATCCAAGTAAGGGCTCTGAGGGACTTTTAGAGACTCAAGGATTGAGCCAAAGATTCTTCCTAATGTGAAATTGGACTGAAGGCCATGTTTTCTCAAAAACTGATTTAGTCTTCCCGGGAAACACAGTATTGAACAAAACCCAAAACAGTCAGGAAATCAGTATTTCATTAGAGGGAGTTTAGCATATTATCTGGGACTCCGTGTGTGACCCTGGGCTAATCATTTAACCCTCATGTTTCAGCACCCTCATCATAAAACAGAGTTGTAAGCAGTAAGTTATTAGTAATAAAGTGTTTAGAACAGTAAGCTTTGTGTTGATATCATTATTAGCTGTCTCTTGGTAAGATCTTTAGAAAGAATGGCAAGAGAGCCACCAATCACAAGTTTATTCCATTGTTTCATTCTCACTTGCACCTAATCCTTGTAGGCATTTTGCAGTTAAGGGTTACCACTGCCCTTTCCCATATTATGAGATTCAATTGTTCTCCATGGGATTAAAAAATGGCTAAACTAGGAAAACGGGAACTTCACATTTGCTGTGTGGCATATCTGATTACAAGTTATTAAGCCAATTCTCCCTTCCCTCTCATAAGCAATTCATTTCTCAGCACCAGAGGGGAAGAATAATCATAAAATAAAATACAGGATGATCTTATCGCTGATGCTTAGCATTTGTATATTCACTTAAAAAGGTAGCAGAGCAATTTACGGCAGCCCTCAGGCAGCCTAAATGACATGTTAGCAAGTTATATAGATATGCTATTACCTATTTATTCTGATATTCAATGCAAAAATGTCAGGGAGATCGCTCCTTAAGTACACTAAATTACTGACTCCTGGGGCTGGAAAGTACTGAGAGAAGCTATTAGCTATTGAACCTATTGCCTGGATAAGAATCTATGGCCCGTGTAGATGTGAACCTTTCCAAATTCTAGAGAAAGCTATTAAACTATCTTCTACATTAAGATTCTCACTCTTCCAGGAAATTCTTTTCAAGGTGTTCTGGCTTCCGCATTAGTACATGTGCACTTGCTCTATCATTTGATGGAATGGAAACAGCCGAGGAGCCTTCTGACCCAGGCAGTGCTTCCTTCAATGCTCTCCTTTGTCCCGGAACTGTATTTGCCAGTACCAAGGAGGCCACCCTCTTGTCCTGTAGCCTGCCTTCTCACAGGAGATTAAATTACGGGTATTCTACCCACTCTGTTCTGACAATGCAGGAATAGGATCTTGAGCTTGGCCGTCCATGTATGTCTTCTTTGACCTTCTGAAATACCCATCAGTCCAATAAGAAAAAGGAATAGCTTTGAGATCAGACCCTCCTTGTTACTGTCCATAATGGGTTACACTATCTAGCCAAGGATCAGAATTTGCACACCAAGGCCAGCAGCAGTTCTTGGCACGTTGTAGCTCCTAAGTAAATGTAGAATCGAACATTTGTATGGATGAAATGCAATTAAAATTAAACTCTTCAGTATATTTTTTAATTAAGGTAGTCAACCACTAAGCAGCCCAACGCTCCCTCACCCAGGCCTTGCTTCCCTCGCTCTCTTACAAGTGATGTTCCCGAAAGCTCCCTCCTTTCAGACCTGTGATGTCTGTCTCAGAGTCTGTTTCCCAGGGAACTGGACAGTGGTACTTTCCCACATGAAATACACTTCAGGATAACAAAATAGTTGATGCGGGAGAGTTCTCTCAAAAATAATTAGAAAAAGAATGATATAGTCAGACTAACACTATTTCACAAATGTCTGATCAAATAATGGATCTAGGCAATGATCCTCAAGGACTGCTGATAGCACAAAAAGAGAGACAAATGGATATTACATATCTCCTGATGGAAACACACCCACCACCTACAGGGTATTCTTGCAAAAAAAAAAAGAACCTGAATTAGGCTAAATCTTTGGATCCAACTATAAGAAATATAGGAACAGAGAGTCATGTTAAATGATACCTTGAGGATACAATTTTTACTAGTAAAACCCAGAGTGTAGAAAACTCAACTGGACAACCTAGTTTCTACAATAAATAGCTTATAAAGGGAGAGACGGGGGAGGGAGGGAGAAACCTATTAAATAAATTACAATAAGGAGACTTTAAAAACAGGATATAAAAAATTGACATGATCAGGGAAATTTTAACCTTCATTAGATATCTGATAAAATTAAAGACATGCTGTTGTTTTTAGGTGGGATTATAGTATTGTGAATATTTTTAAAAGATCTTTATCTTTTAATGACATATACTGAACTTGACCAATGAAATGACTTGATGTCTGAGATTTACTCTAAAATAAGCGAGGTGGTAGTAGGGAGAAGGAATGGGTAGAGGTAATGGATAACACAATTTTGGCCATGAGATGATAACTGGTAATGCTGGCTAATGATACATGGAGGTTTGTAATAATATTCCTTGTACTTTTGTATACATTTTGAAACTTTCAATAAAAACCAATCTGCACTAATAAAAGAGAAAGATGCAAATTGACCGTACCTTCATGATGCCTACCAGCCAATCAGAAGTGAGTATGCAAATCAACCCAAGAAAGATGGTGGGTTAATTTGCATACACAGGCATCGAGCGGTTGGGGGTGGGGCAGGACGCTTGCATCATTGCCATGGTGACGACACAGGCGTTCTGCACCACCCCAGGCGTTCAGGGCCTCTGGGCAGCATGGAAAGGTGGGGCCAGAGTGGAAAGGCAGTGCTGGCAGCCAGGGAAAGGAAGGCCCATTCTTGCACGAATCTTTGTGCATTGGGCTTCTAGTCTACACTAATAAAAGAGAAACATGCAAATTAACCATCACTCCGCTATGCCCACCAGCCAATCAGAGCGAGTATGCATATTAACCCAATGAAAGATGGCGGTTAATTTGCTTACGCAGATGGAGTGAAGACTGAAGCAACATAGAAGGAAGAGGGAGGGAAAGCGGAAAGCAAGGTGGTGGTGGCAGCGGGGGGGAAAGCGCAGGGGGTGGGGAGGCAGCGGCGGCAGGAGGGAAAGCGCAGGCTGGGGGGCAGAGGCGGCAGGAGGGAAGGGAAAGCATGGGGCAGCGGTGGGAGGGAAAGCGCTGGGCAGCAGTGGTGGCGGGAGGGAAAGCGCGGGGGGGGGGTGGCTGCAGGAGGGAAAGTGTGGGGGGTCGCAGCGGCTGCGGGAGGGAACGCACAGGGCAGCAGCGATGGCGAAAGGGAAAGTGCAGGGGGCGGGAGGGGTGGCGGTGGTGGGAGGGAAGCCCGCTGGAAGCCCTGTTCTTGCAGGAATCTTCCTGCAACAGGCCTCTAGTATAATATAAAAACAATCCCATTGAGTGCTAAGCAGAATAACTGAAATGCAATGCCCAAGATTCCCCACTATGAAAAGTGGTGATTTCTTTTGTCTTCAAATAACACATTGTAACTCATGGTATTGAACTACATAATACAAAAAAGGGAACATAACGATAAAATTCCTTATGGATTTAAGGTTAAAGCATAGAAGAGCCCCAAAATACATAAAATAATTTAAAAGGTACATTAAATCCTAATCTGTATAAAAAGTGGAAAACAATGGCTATTTTTAAAGGGGAGTATAATTGTAAAGACATTAAATGATAATCAACTCATTTAAGTAATGATACTACAGAATAAATATTTCTATAGAACATTGTATTTTTTCACAATGGAATAATTAGAACAGACTAGGAAAAGGAGAGGTCTTCCATTAAAAGTTTTTGGATAAAATATATGACACCAAGTTACATGTGAATTTCAGATAAACAAGGAATAATTTTTTTCTGGTAGGTATGTCCTAAATATTTTTACTTGCTAAATCTGCAATCCTACTTCTACTCCCCAGCTTTATTGAAACATAATTGATATATAACATTGTATATATTTAAGGCATACACGTGATGATTTGGTATATTGTGAAACACTTTTGCTTGTTTTTATAGTTGATTTTTTTTCTTTCTTGCCACTATTTGACTGCCTGTCCTAAAATGTTGTCCATATGGTACTTCATTAAGGTGACTATTATTTAAAACTTCTCATGCTAAGAGGCCAAGGGAGGTTTCCAGCACTGTCACCTTGGAGATTGCAGTTTTGGTACAGGCATTTAATTTTGAGATCTCAAAATACCAACAGAAAAATTATACCCTAGAGAATGAGGAATCTGGAAAGTGTTTTTGACAGATCCACCACATTCTCGCAACAGCAAAGGCTGCCTGCCACTTTGTTCTCTCTCGTCCTCCCCTTCCCCTTGCAATAACACACAAACTGTATTAATCAACCAGATAATGGCGGTGGTGAGTGGGGGTGATGAGGGCTCCACTGTACTTACTGCGCTGATTCAACCAAACATATGGCTAGAGGTGGGAAAAATGGGAACCAGAATGTGGCCCCTTCGTCCCAACCACAGTCCTTTAGAGATGACCCCATCTCTCCTGTGTCTCCATGACTATGTATTCATATTTGTGTTGTTTCCAGAGCTCTTTCCTACGCTTCCCTTTGCTACTCAGAAAAACTCTGCGAGATTAAGCAACTGGCCAAAGGTCGCACATTTGGGAGAACCTTGTACTCCTGATCCTCATCTCGGGATTCTTGGCACCGTAATTTAAATAAGATTGATCTTTGATACAGTTAGTTATTCTAGCCACTGGAGTTCCTGTGGACTAATAACAGTTCTGGACCCAGCCTTTGGTCCCTCTAAGTGAGGGGTACCCTACGTACATACCCTTATATTCTCAGTTCATTCAATGCTCAATACATATTTAATGATCATGGGGTACCATTGAGGAAACAATGCTGGACAAGACAAAACCAAGTATCTGACTTTGTTGAGCTCACAGTTTATGAGGAAACAGGCAATTAGATGTGTAAAAACAATGACCCCTGATCAGTGCTGTGACAGAGTCCTCAGAACAAACACTAAGAGTCTCTAAGCTCTATGTTGGAGAAGCCTCTGAGAGAGGGATGCTTAAACAGAGACCTGCAAGACTTGTAAGAATAAGAAGGTATTGGGAACACAGTTCTCCTTTATCCTCTGTTCGCTGCACCATTGTTGGAGTACTTCCTCCTCGAACCCTAGGTCCTTTATCCTGTCCAACTGCACTAATTGTTGGAACTCACTTCCTTTATCCTGCCCCACTATGCCAACTGTCGGGTTCAAGCCCCTCTGCTAAGGACTTGACCTCCTAGGACACCGGGTATTTGATGGAGAAGCCATGGGAAGTTGTGGATATATAAGAGAATCTTTATTGTAGAAGCCAGTGGCCATGTAGCCACTGCTAACACGGAACCACTAGACAAAACAGTTCATCAAAGTACAGTCCCATACTGTAGCCATACACTGGCTAGGTAACAATACATCTTTCCCACACAGCAGCAGTAACCTCTGTACCTACAGCAGTAGCCTGCTTGTCAGTAATACATCTTCCCCGTAATACAGCCCTGTACTGGCTGGTCAGTAACAACTTTATACTACTTAGACAAAATAAGCTTCTTTCCAAAAGAGTGACCTCACTATTTTGGGTTATAGAAAGGCATGCTTGCGCAGTGTACAGTGTGATAGCTGTGGCCTTGCTGTGAACTTGCATATAGCAACTCAACCTTGAACACTTTGATTAGGAGTCCCACACTCAGAGTGGCCTTGAACACCCGGCATACTCTGAACAGGGTCTCTACACTCTAACTGGCCTTGGCCATCCAGTGTACTCTAGATAGAGCCCCACAGAAGGGAAAAAGGGTGAGCAAGAGCAGAGAATATTGCAATAAATGGGACTAGATGTGCAAAGACCTGGAAAAGAGAGGAGGTGATGTGGTGATGTCAGGTCCAAAATGTGGATGCATGAGCCAGGTCAATGACTTTATGCATCTTCAAACCATTATCCTATTTAATAAAAGCCTAATATGCTAAGTGTCTGGTCGCCCAGTCGACTGTTCAACCAATCAAAGTGTAATATGCTAATGTATGCTAAGGCCGCTCAACGGTTCGCTATGGCCTGCACTGACCACCGGGGGCAGGCATCCGACCGGTCAACCAGTCGCTATGATGTACACTGACCACCAGGAGGCAGATGCTCTGACTGGTATGTTAGCTTGCCACTGGTGTCTGGCTGATCAGAACTGAGCAAGATGGGCCAGACATGCCCTGGAGCCCTCCTGTTGTCCCTCCCTGGCTAGACAACCTCCCGTGTCCTTCCCCGACCCCAATCATGTACTGGTGGGATCCCTTAGCCTGGCCAGCACCCTCTCACAATCCAGGACCCCTTGGGGGATGTCAGAGAGCCCGTTTCAGCCTGCTCCTGCAGGCCAGACCAAGGGATCCCACTGGTACACGAATTTGTGCACCAGGCCTCTAGTATTTAATATACACTGAGTGGCCAGATTATTATGACCACCCTATCAGTACTTTGTTGGGCCACCTTTTGCCTTCAATACTGCAGCAATTCTTCTTGGCATTGACTCCACAAGATGTTGAAAGGTGATGTAAGGAATCTGACACCATGCCTGATGAATAACACTGTCCAGTTCTGTGAGATTTGTTGGTTGTGGAACCAGCTGCCTGATGGCTCTTTTAACTTCATCCCACAAATGCTCAATTGGATTGAGATCTGGTGATTGTGGGGGCCACGTAAGCAAGGTAAAGTCTCCCTCATGTTCTTGAAACCACTTCTGCACAATACGAGCACCGTGGCATGGCGCATTGTCTTGTTGGAAGAAGCCATCTCCATTGGGATACGTCATCAACATGATAGGATGAACTTGATCAGCAATGATACTTAGGTATATTGTGCTATTCAGATATTGTTCCACACGAATTAAAGGGCCCAAATCACGCCAGGAAAACATGCCCCAAACCATAACACTGCCCCCACCAGCTTGAAGTATTGTACACATGCATGTGGGGTGCATGCTTTCATGCTGCTTCTGCCAAATTCTCACTCTGCCATCTACATGATGCAACTGGAAACGTGATTCATTGGACCACATAGCTTTTTTCCAATGCTTGACTGTCCAATCCTTGTGTTCCTGTGTGATTGGAGACGTTTTATCTTGGTAACTGCAGACAGCAAAGGCCTTCAGCTTCCATATCCCATACGATGCAGTGTACGGCTAATTTGCCTACAAACGTCAGGTGGTCATAATAATCTGGCCACTCAGTGTATTTGTTAAATATTTACTTAGAGGAGTGGATTAAGCCTGGAGAAAAAGTAGTGGGGAGAACACTGGTGGCCACTCAGCTACTCCTCTGTGGTCCTAAATAGTGACAGGCTTTGGCTTCAATCCTGGGGGGAAAAAAAAGGTCTGCAGGACCTGCCTTCCTTAGAAGCAACTTAACGACCATCTTTTGTTACTGAATTAAACTCCCTGTGGGGGCTCATCCCCTTCTCCCACTCACTACCACAGAAGCTTCTTTGCAAGTATAAATGCAGTTGTCTCTGGGGGTTCTACTAAAAACAATTTCCTCGGTCTTGTTACATTTACATGTTTTGTTTCAGCACCCTTCCTGATTGGCTGGCTTTCCCCAATTCTGACCTTGAGAAAGGGACAGGTGAGGCTGAAGAATCAACAGGGGCTGAGAGGGGGTTTTTGTGCAGGGTGTGAAGTTCACAGTAGCTGCTCCAGTATCGCTCACTCACTGGACCCCATCTTCAGGTCCATGCACACCCTGCCTCATTGTTCCTATGGGAGCAGCCACATGGAATGGAGCAGCGATCCTCGAACCTTCCTTCCTCTTTTCAAAGAGGCTTTTAAAAGACAGATTTCTTGCTTCCATTCTTAACCTAATAAATCAAAATTTCTAGGGCATAGGATTTAAGAATTTGTGCTTCCAAAATTCCCCTTGAGTGAATCTGGTTTCCCCATTGGACTATTGTAGAAAGCACAAATTTCAGAGCCAGTAAATGTGAATTCAACTCCAGCTCTAGCATTTATTAGCTGTGTGATCTTGGACAAGCCTTTTTGGCTTTTGTTTTTGGTGGGATTTTGTTTGTTTGTTTGTTTTTGTTTTGTTTGTTTGTGTTGTTTTTTGCCTCTCTAGTTTCTCCAGTTTCAAAGAAAAATAAAAAGGAAAAGGAGAAAGAAAAGACCATGACTCACCTCATATCAGAGGACTGAGATCATCACTATCAAGTACCTGACACAGTCATCCATAAGTAGTAGTAGTCCCTTACCTTACCTTACCTTACCTTACCTTACCTTACCTTACCTTACCTTACCTTACCTTACCAGGATGCCAAGCTAATTCTGGACCCAGCCCCACCTCATGCCCTACTTGCTGCCTGTTTTTATTTTCCAAGAATCTTAACACCCCTATCAGCAGCTTCCGAGAAAAACAGCATCAGATAGTAGTCACTGCCAGTTGAGAAGTGGAGCTGAAATTGAAGCCACAGAAAAGTGTGTTTGCACACTTCCCACCCTTCCCTGAGGCCCCACATCAGGCTCAAAGACTTTTCAGAGCTGGCCATTGGTTCCGATGACTAAACGAAGGTGCTGCATAATGAGCCAAGTCCACAGAACTGTTTCTTAGACACTAGGACCAGAACACAGAAATAGGTCTAAAGGGGCTGTGGCACGTGTGCTGGGCCCCACTGGTGTGTGGGATGGTGATTCCCAGGCACATCCACCCACTGTTAAGAAGAAGCTGTACGTGGAGACGCAGATCAGCATTTTCCTTTAACATAAATGATAATTGGGTTAGTTAGCACATGTTGGTTAGAATTCAGTTTTTAAACTTATATTATTTCATTATCTTCACAACATCCTTATGAATTAGGCTGGAACACATTGCTTCTATTAAAAATAACATCTTTCCTGATGGTAAAATTAGTGTATATTTATTAAACATACTTTGGAAAATAGTGAAAATACTATATAAAGAAGAAAATTAAAAACATCTCTACCACTGAGAGATAATAAAATTAGCATTTTGATTATTTGTTTCAAGTATTTTATTATACTATATTTTATAAAATTAGCATAGCAATATAATAGTATATAGTTTCTGAATCATGCTTTTTGCTCAACGTTATGTTGTGAATTTTTAGTACATTGCTAAAAATTTTCAAAATTCTAATTTTTAATATTGACAATATTGTAGCATATAAATATTTCATACTTTATTTCCCTGTTGTTGACATTGGTTTTTTCCCCCCTCATATTTCTTTGCTATCATAAATATTAATAACTAGCTTTCTTATTTACAGTTTACCTTTGGGAAAACAGAACTACAGAGGTTAAATAGCTTGCTGCAAGGACAGGACTGGAATACAAATTCTATACTCACATCTAATTCTCTTTTTCATGGGCCACAATATTAATTTCTTTTAAAGCCATCAATCAATGCTTAGACCATATTTGTCACTTCAATATATTTTATTTCCTGACCTTTCTTTTTAAAACAAACATTACAGACAGTGTAGGAGGGAATGGGTGGAGTTGATACCTAGTCCCAAAGTGAAGATAAATGGGAGTGAGGGGGTAATTCAGAGTCCCTAAGCTTCCTTCCTCATTTCTACCTTTTCTCATTGCACCAACTTCCCCAACTGATGGCCCAATACCCATAACAAACTCATAATAAAACATAAAGCTTTTCTGATGCTTAGCATCCCCATCAAGATATCTACCCCTCCATTATAGTGCTTCCCTTCTCTTCCTTAATCTGATCCCCCCCAACACACACACACACACACACACACACACACACACCATACAATTTGCTGACCAGTCTTTGATTTTCTGTAGAAACTGCTGGTATTCTGCTCTGTCACATCATTAAAAAGGTATACTTTCAGTATAAGATCTATCCTGTGGCCATCATTCTTTCATGTTGCTTCAAGTTATGCTTCAAAGGGATTTGGCACCAGGTCATGCAAAACAAAACAAGACAAAACAAAACAAAACAAAACAAAACAAAACAAAACACGTGCAGAGAACCCAAATTCACAGTTTTTGTCTGAGCTCCATTGCTAACTTGCAGTCCAACCTTGGACAAGTTGCTTGTCTCTGTGGTCTCATCATGTTTGTTAGATGATCTTGAAGATTCCTCCCAGTTCTGAAATGACATACTTTCGAACAGTCTTATTCTTTTAGATGCTCTTTTAGAACATCTCTGGAATTTTCCTTGATAAAAAAATATAACTTGCTTAAGATGGCTTCCTTCTGGTCATCAAATATCTTTGCTTCCATTCCTTGTACAGGTCCAACCCAAGAGACATAGGAGGGCTCTGTCCCAGAGTGTTCTTTTTGGCAGTACTGCCCTTGATCCAATCAACCAGGACTTCTTTCCTGGGTCCTATGCTTTAGATGCCCCTATTCTGGACCTTCTTGGGCCCTCCTCTTCCCCAGAGAGTGACAGGTCTGTCAGGATTTGCTCACCTAGCAAATCTCCCTCTTCTAGGCCAAGCTCTCCCTACCCAGGAAATCAAAACTCCCTGATCATAAAGCCCTAATCCTGCTTGGGCTTCTGCTTTTCCCTGACCTCTTAAGGGCAAACTATATTGTCCAAAGTGTGGTCCAAAGAAGACTCTGTAGAATTTGTATTTGGAGTTATGGACAGAGCTTAGATATGTAAGGTGGAGTCTATGCACTTATACAAAGTTCTTTGAGGTCAGTAAGGAGAGCAAAGTGTGTGGGTCATTGGAGAGGGTATTGGAGACATAATTGCACGTTTGCCTCAGGCTCACAAATGTCAGCAATGGGCCTGCTTGTGGGACACACTGTCTTGTGCAGAGAGGCTTAGTGCAGTCAGGAGAATAGTTCTTCAAAGACTCTATAGGTTATTTGTGGCCATACAGGCGAACTCACTAAGTGTAATGAATGGGCAATAGAAAGAGCAAGGGGAAGACACATACTTTTCATCTAGCTAGATGTATGTTCTGAAGACAAAGATAATGTATAATTTCTTGTCTGGTTTTTACATTGCCAAACTAGAGTTATGGCCTTGTGGGCACAATGTATGATATTATATTAATAGTAATGACAGTAGATTACTAAGCCTAACCTGATTCTCATATTGACATTATTTCTCTCTATTTGTGTTGGTCCATTTTCCCTCAACTTCCTCCCCTGTGAAAATAAAGATCATAAGATAAAGCAATCACTATAGGCTGATTTAGCCACCCCTCAATGAAGTACTACTTTTGAGACCAGAGTAGTAATAAATGGCTTATTAAAAAGCATGTTAATTCCGAACTTCATTCAATTATTTCTCACATTACAATTTTTTTTTTTTAGGATTAGGGGTCATGATTTTATAAATTTGGTTTTGTTAATTATATTCATATGATAGTTCAAAAGACTCAAGATGGAAAAGTATGTGCCCTTTAAAATGGTTTTAGTTGTAATTCTACCCAAGTAAAAAATTACCGTGGGAAAATTATACCAAGTTTACAAATTAGCTGGATGGCAGTGAGCAAGTTATTCATCCACTTGGAGACTCAACTTTTTAATGTAAAATGAGGGGGTTGGATTAAATGGTCTCTAAGTTTCCTTAAAAATCTAAAGTTTTATGATTGCCTATGATTTTATAAGCAGTTATGCCTAGAGCTGTTTGGAAGAGAAAATTGCAGTATGTGAAAACCTTTAGGACTTAGTGAAGAAATGAAAAGACCATTCATTAGGAAACTAGGTCAAGTTAGAGAGCAAAGAGTGTAGTTTCCCAAGCAACTGGAGTCTGAAAAGAAATTATTACAGAGTTGAACACGGTCCTATGCAGGCCAAGGAAAAAAGTAAAGGAAGGAGAGCTCCATCTTTTCCTGCTTCTGCCTTGGAAGAGGAATCAGATGATGATGGTTTAACTTTCTGCAACAAGGCGAAGTGTACTAGTAAAAGAAGCAAAGGAACACATAAAGTACCCAATTATAAATTGGCTGTAGCTGTATGCGCTACAGCCATGCCTAGTAAACACAAGTAACCTAAGTCAGAAAGTTTGAAAGCCACTTTCCATGAGTACTTCAGTGGCTACTCACAGCATGCTATTTTTTTCTACTTCTTTCAGCATCAGAAATCCCTCCCATAGTCCTACTAGTATAATTCTCTACTGAAGCTGTGGTTGAAAGCTGGTATCGAGCCCCCAATTATATTAGTGATAATCTGAGGAAGTATTGTTGTGAAACTAAATTATAATACAGCAGACAAGAACATGAAGCTACTTGACCAAAGTGTTCAACCCAAAGCTATAGACAGACTACTCCAGAGAATGCAGAGGCCCCAGATGAAGGACCCCTCTAGTCCTTCTTCCTCCTAAAGAGAAAGCTAGGAACTATATAGTTTGCCTTGGAAATCTAACTATATCACGAGAAACCAATTTCATACCTGACTACTCATGCTTTGCAATTGATCAAAAGGCAAAAAATTGCAGGAGTATAGTGTGGAAGAAACAGTCACAATAGACCTATAAAATCTCAGCTGTGCTAATCAGCTCCTGTATAAATAAAAATTGGCTGTATTTCTAATAATATAGCTCACACTTTGAAAATGTGAGGCATAAATACATAATGTCAATGAACTTCATTTCATTTTCTTGTGCTCAGAAAGTCACAAATTTCTGGAAAATTTAGACAATTTTCACTGTACATATGTTTCTGAAATGTGACTCCATTTATTTTATGATGTGTTTTGCAAATCTCTTCTTGTTAGGATATTTTGTTTAACAGAGAATATGCTAACAATTATCTAGAAAACAATATCTGTCCATCATCTAAATAAAATATCCTTCCTCATTAGAAGTTTAGACATCCAGAAGAGACCATTGAAATATAGGGCTTCTATGAGTTCTGAATAGAGAAACCTCTACAATGAAGGGGCTGCTGAGGAGGAGAAGGGAAATTTTTCACACTGTATTTTGGGCAATTTCAGCTTTGGAAAAACTTCATGAACAGCTGCCTCTTCAGGAGACTAAGAACAACCACAGTGCCAATAACTTTGCATTATTTAATTTAACAAACAACTGTGTAGAGTGTATTATGTGTCAGACCCTATAAATGCTTTACAAATGTTAATATTTGATTTTTCATAACAATCCTAGAGAGTAGGTGATATCATCATCATCTTCCTCATTTTCACAGATGAAGAAAGTGAGGCACAGGGAGGTTGAGTCATGGGCTCAAGGCCCATAGTTAACAAGCAACAAAACCTGGGGTATATGGCTGCAGAGTCCATCTTCCTAACCACCACACTCTACTCCTCTCAGAGGAGGTCATTATTTGAGGTGGAGCTGGAGGGAAAGAATTAGAAAATGCCCTGGATGTCATGGCCCTTTAGTATGGCATTTGTCTAGTGTGTGAACACCACTTTTAACTTCTAGCAACTTCCACCTCTTTTATTCGGAGAATCTGTGCCTCTTAGATGTTATTAGGATAAAAGAGATGATGATGTAAACACCAAAGCAGGATTTAGGAGTAATCTCCAGAATGACCCTGCTTAAGAAGCTGAGCCAGTGAGCTAAAGGAGAAAATAGCAAGATCTGAGTGGTTTCTACCAGATTAGAACTCCTTTGGTCACCTTTATAATTTGCATAAAGATCAATAAAATGCTTTTCCTTGTTGCATTTATAGGGTAATATGGATGACTTATCTTTGGTTTAAGAGAAAAGAAGGGATCAGTTCCTACAAAATATATACGTTGGCCAAAGACCTTAGTGAGTGAGGTCCTTTATGTCTGACCAAGAAGTAGTACAGGGATGTCAACCTGAAATATTATTTGTCATATTAAAAACTTAAAAGTAACCGATTTAGCCTGCTGGCATGGCTCAGTGGTTGAGCATCGACCTATGAACCAGGAGGTCACATTCAATACCCAGTTGGGGCACATGCCTGGGTTTTGAGCTTGATCCCTAGTAGGGGGCATGCAGGAGGCAGCAGATCAATGATTCTCAACATTGATGTTTCTATCTCTCTCTCCCTCTCCCTTCCTCTCTGAAATCAATAAAAATATATTTTTTAAAAAGTAATCAGTTGGAGAAGGATTGAAGAACATCTGTACACTAGAATACAAAGCAATCGCTAAAAAGAATAAGATCAATCTATACATATTTATATGAAAAGATATATGTAATGTTAAGTGAAAAAGACAAGTTGCATGATACTTCCATAGTCTTATGCCATTTTTATAGGAAAACAACATAAGAAACATTTGTTTTCCTATGTCTATAACATACAGACATGTTTGAATACAAATCGGAAAAAGTCTGAGAGAATACATACAAACTTTGTAAGAGTGGTTACCTCTGGAGAATGTGCTGGAGGGAGAGGGGCTGTGGTGAAAAGGAGATAATTTTTGCTTTATAGACTTCCACTTTTTTGTGGTAGGTAAGATTTACCAAATGCACATGAGTTAAAGCACAAGGCAACATATGGAAACCATTAAACAATTGGAGAAAGACTAAGAAATAATCAATTATAAACAAGTAGAAGTTTGACAAACTGACTCATGAGATATGTCACATAACCACTTTATGTATCAGTTCTTCCATAATTATGCACAAATTACTGTGTTAGCTTTACTAGACTTTTATTTTGCCAATGCTATAGATTTTGAGGTTTTATTTTCATTAAAACTTAAAGATAAAAAATAAGACCTCCTAAAGACTTATAAGTCAATAGCTAATTCACTGATCTTTTGAAATTATATTTTTCTTTTAAAAACTCAAGTGCACATTACATGGACCATCCCCACATTTCAGACCGATTGGCTGGCAGGCGCCATGATAAAAACAACGTGGTGCAGAGTTAGAAGACCAGTCCAGGTTCTATCACTGACTTCTTGTTAACTATTGCCCCTTAACACCTGTGAACCCTCTAGGATTCAAAAAAGCAAGAGAATGGCACCTCTCATGGTTGACTGACAATAAAATATATCTTCAATGCTGGCAAACGTCTTATTATGCGACTTACAAAGCAATGGTGAAGGTGACCTCAAGAAACAGTTGTCAGTGTCCTCTCCTTGCCCCCAGCATGTTTCCCCTACTCCCCATGTCCCATCCGTGTCCCCCTGAAAAGTCTCGACTATAGATCCCCACCACTCACAGCCTGGCATGAAAGGCTTTTCTTGGCCAGACATAAAAGTCTCTTTTTGCCATGGCCTCAGTCCATCTTTCTAGCCTCCTTCCCTACCTTCCAACCCCTACCCAATTCCACATATGAACAGATCTTCAAGCCATATGGAAAATGCCTCCAGTTTATTATATGCTGGCTCGTGTTCTCATAGCAGAAATCCCATAAGCCAGAGGTGTTTCAGAATTCATAACTTTTTAGATTTCATCAAGTAACCCCATGCTTATATGTATATTATACAATGCTCTGGAGTGTCTCAGGCATCAATTCATCTTCAAACACATACATATTTTTGCAGCAAACCTAGAATATTTACATTAAGTATGATAGGGCTGCAAGTAGTCTGATAGTCCAGGTCTGGTTTTGCCCCTGAGCCACTGCTGTTGGCCTCTCCAGGTCTATTACCCAACCACGCCCACCTGCGCTGTGCTCGGGGAAACTGCCTATCTGGGCTGCAGCTCCACAATACATTGCCCCCAGGCCCCTGATCAGGTAGGCCAAATGGGGAGCCCAGCACACTATCCAGGAGGTCTGGTCCTCCAGAAGGGCATCTCCTCCTTCTGGAGGACCATCACATGTGGGCAGTTGCTTTTTTTTTTTTAATCCTCACCCGAGGATATTTTTCCATTGATTTTTAGAGAGTGTGGAAGAGAGAGGGAAAGACAGAGAGAAATATCGATGTGAGATTGGTTGCCTCCCGCATGAGCCCGGACCAGGGCCCAGGCCGGGGAGGAGCCTGCAACTGAGGTACGTGCCTTTGACTGGAATCAAACCTGGGACCTTCAGTCCTCAGGCCGACACTCTATCTACTGAGCCAAACTGGCTAGGGCTGAGCAGTTGCTTTTTAGGCAGAGCAGTTGCTTTTTAGGCAGACTTCTTCCCATGGCTCTTTCTTTCTGGCTTGCAAGAACCACTTCCTCCTCTTGTCTCCTTGCCTCTAGGGATCATAACAGCTCTGCTCTTATGAGTACCAGGGTGCTACCACAGTGCTACCCCACTACCACATTCCTATGCCTTGTGCCAGCATGCCACCTACATCTTTGTAAGTGGTCTCTATGAAATCCTCTTCAGATGATCCCATTGGAGAATGCTATGTTTCTTGAAGAGTCCTTGACAAATGCAGCCCACTAGAGAGTTCAGATTGAGTCAGGTTTTCCTACCTAATGGGTTAAGAAACAGCGTTCAGCTTTTAGGACTTTTTGGATTTCAGAATTACATGTGGGATATCGTGAACCCATATACTGCTCCTTCTATCTGAATGCCCTAGTCTCCTTGTCTAATTGGCTAACTTCAATTTCATCTTTAAATACCATTTGTCCAGTGAACTTCGAGCTAAACTATCCACTGTCCAATCCCCATTGACAACCTCCCATCCAACAGTCCTGCAAAGTCCTGCAAAGTCACAGGAACAGCCTTGGAAAGCTTGGATGAGAATGGGGCTTGAAGGGAAAACCCTACCAAGGGAAGCAATGAACTCACAATGTTAATGTTACACATGTCAAATTTACATTGAATGAAAGGTTTAACATTTTTTGATATGAGTGCATCATTAAAAAGAAAAACAACAACAATGGGTGAGTGTATTCGTAAATGATATAGTGGTTTCTAAACTTCTTTTGATCATTTTGCACCAAAGAATCACAAATAGAAATTTTTGAAAAATCCTCATCCTTAGTATGTTTAATGCATTCTGGCATTTCCCAGCCAATGCCACTTTTAAAAAATAGTGGTCCTACCCTAGAAATGGATTACACCATGCACAGTGTGGGAGACACCAAACTAAATAATACTTGTCAACAAATGCTTCCAAACATGGTCAAACAAAGAACCAAAATGTAAGTAAAATTGTAACCACAATTTAGTTAGGTTTTTTTTTTTTTTTTTTGGCCATTTATACTTTTGTGTAGTTTCTCCCCATTTTCAGTGACTTTACGCCTGAGCAGGGGCAGGAATGACAGTTGGGTGACAGCTGGCTTGAACCACAGGATGTGTGCTAAGACAGAAACCAGAGCAGCCTGCGATTGGGAGTTGGGGCTGTCTTAGTCAATTCAGGATATTTGGTCACCTTATCTGAGATTACATGTAAACTCACTTTTTTTTTAGTCCGTTAGAAGGCAGCTTTTATTATGTAATTTAAAAAGAATTTTTTTTCTGTGTTGTTTAATGATTTGACTTAATTTTAAACTAGGGTTTGTGAAATGTGAGCTGGTGCCAGGAAAATATGGATAAATGGTTGCTTCCCTAGAGAGAGTAGTGGTGCTTTTTATAATGGATCTTAGTAAAGTGTCTATATTTCTTTTAGGACTTAAAAGACAAAGCAAAATGTGGGTTGAGAAGAGGGTTGCTGGTGTGTATGTAGACTGAATGACACAAGCCTGAGTAAGAAAAAAATTGTTCTAATTAGACGCTTGTTTGTACCAAGCAGATATTTAGGTGCCTTGAGAGAAAAGGAGTTAATTGTATGGATATTGTTTTATTTAAGATTAACATTGGTTGCATGTGCCCGAAATTCAAAATAGAAGTCAACAATAGCCTGATCTTAAATAAGATAGTGATACTGAATTTTTGGACTGGAACCTGGATTCTTTGTCCACCGGAACCAAAGAATGAATCCGCGGACAGAAAGTGGTATAGCAAAGGTGGAGATTTATTGAAGAACAAGTACAGACTCCCACATGGGCAGAAGGAAAGAGTCCCACAAAATAGACTCCCAAGTAGGGAGGGGGGGAAAGGGTCCCACTGAGTTCCTTTTCCCTACGGTTTATAAAGGCTGTAGTTCCTTTGTCCTGATATCCCCTCTGATTGGTCAATAGACCCCTTTGAATTGGTTACTATAGTGATTCTTGAGGCCCTCCTCCTTCATAGTCCTTCCATTCCTCTGGGCTTTCTTCTCTTTATTTTGTAAATATAGACCTTTCTTGGCTACTTCCTGTTCCCTTGTCTTATGGAAATATACCTGTTGCTGCTTCCTTGTCTTATGGAGAGGTAACTGCACCTGGCTTCCTTATGTAATGGAAATGTACCTTCTCCCAGTCTGTAGTCCTGTGTTTTTCCATGGACCCCAATTCTAAAAAATCCCTAAGCCTGCCTATATCCCCCTAAAATTCCTGCTTCAATAGTTTTTGGCTCTCCTGTAAAAGACGAGAGGTTGGCAGTCCCCAACTGGCATGGCTCCATCATGTCCAAGGAACAGGATTCTTTTCTGCTGCTTACTACTGGGATTTCTGTTGATGCATTAACATGTCAGATGGCTGGAAGGAGGGAGGGAGGAGGAATGGCATGCCCCTTCCTTTAAGGATATACCCCCTTATAGTTTATTAAACAAAATATAATGTGAAGGGCAGATTATCAAGGGAAATGAGCAAATTCTCCCATAAATATACACATCCTGGGATTGATAAACATTTAAGCTCTACTTCTGTAGCTTTTGCCTCTAATCAAATAGGCCTTATTCTCTGTATTCTTTAATCTAGTGTTAAGGGGAATTACCAATAAGAACACCAATCTACTTAGCTTAGTTGATTACTTTGCCCCAATAGGGCAGAGCCTGCCATACTGTTACGGAAAACCAGAGAAGAACCAAGCAATACTTAGAGAGATGGAATTACATTTATTACACGCGGGTCCAGAGGAAAATGTCTCTCAAATTCTGGGCCCCAACACGGAGGAATTTTCCTTATTTATATGTTTTTACCTTCTTTGTCTCCCAAATACGGGGTGTTTCCAGCCCCTTTTGCAAGTTCTTAAAGAGCCCTTATGTGCTGGGGCCTTGAGACCTCAACCAAAGGCCTGGCCTGGTGCCAGCACTGATAATTTTGTCCGGGGAAGGTTTAATGACCTCTCTGAAGTGGGAGTAGTCTCATTTTCCTTATTATTTAAGCAAGCAAGCATTTACAAAAGCCAAATAGCAGGGTTAAAATTTCAAACAGTAGTTTTTATATAAGATGGATGCTTCAATACTGGGACATGGCTGGAACTATAGCCAATCAACCTCTAATGCCGGAAACCAATCTTTGTCCCACTAATAGATGTGGAAAGGGAATCTGGAAGGCTGTCAACCTTAATTGCTCTGAAAGGTCGGAACTAATCGCTCACTGTTTAGTTGAAACATTGTTAGCTGAAGCAGCCTCCACCTCTGTTTGTCTCATGTAAATTTCTGTTATTGGAATTTCCTGCCTAAAGGTTGTGGGTGTATCCCAAAGTCTTAATAAAAGGGATAGCAAGGCCAGAGCGGTGGTAGTCCTCCCACTAGAGGTGGGCTCTCACCTGGCCCCAATATTCCCAAATTAATACTTTTCTAGTCTCTTTTCATTTGTGTGTGGCCTTCTCCAGAACCCAAACCCTGAACCGGAACCCTGAACCACGCAGGACGTGAAAGGGATTCCCACACTCTAACCACAAGATTGAGAAACAGGATCTAACTAGGACTCCCAAAGAGGGAAATGGATGCAGGAAGCAATCAACAAACATCTTAGCACAATGTTTAAGAAGTAGCTCTAGCCCTGGCTGGGTAGCTCAGTTGGTTAGAAAGTCATTCTGATACACCAAGGTAGCAGGTTTGATCCCCGGTCAGGGACATACAAAGAATCAACCAATGAATAAGTGGAACAACAAATAGATGTGTTGTTCCCCTCCCCCCCCCCCCACCACCCTTCTCTCTCTCAAAATCAATCAATAAAATTATTTTAAAGACAAAAAGCAGCAGCTCTAAGTTAACATGTTCAAATCAAAATTATTTCTCTCCCAAATTGCACCTCCAAATGAACTGCCATCCACCCAGATGTTTAAGCCAAAAACCTAAGTGTAATTCTTAAGCCTCTTTTTCCCTCACTCCTCACATCCAAGCAGACCAGCTATACGATTTGTGGGGCTCAGTGAAAATGAAAATGCAGGGCTCCTTGTTTAAAAATTATTGAGAATTTCAAGGTAGCAACAGCAGAGCATTAAACCAACTGTGGAGTCATAAGTATGAGGCCTGGTGCAAATGCACACAAAGTCAGACCTGCCTCCAATTACATTTTGTAAATTGTACCTCTGTGGTAGTTAATTTTGTGTGTCAACTGCCTGGTGCCCAGACATTTGGTCCCACGTTATTCTGCATGTGTTTGTGAGGGTGTTTCTGGATGAGATTAACATTTGAATCAGTGTACTGAGTAAAGGAAATTGTTCTCCCTAATGTGGGTGGGCCTCATCTAATCAGTGGGCCTGAATAAAACAAAAAAACAAGTTAACCCTCCCAAGTTAGTCAAAGGGAACTCCTTCTGCTTATCTGAGTTGAGACATGAGTCTTTCCCTGTCTTCAGACTCAAATCTGAACATCAGCAATTCTTAGATCTCAAGCCTGCTGGCCTTCAGACTGGAACTATACCATTGGCTCTCCTGAGTCTCCAGCTTCCACCTGCAGATCTCGAACTCCATTATCACATGAGCCAATTCCTTACAAAAAGTCTCTGGTTTCCTCTTTATATATCTACTTCTTCTTCTTTTTTTTTAATATATTTTATTGCTTTTTTACAGAGAGGAAGGGAGAGGGATAGAGAGTTAGAAACATCGATGAGAGAGAAACATCGATCAGCTGTTAGAAATATTTTATATATTTTATATATTGACTCAGGAGAGCCAATGGTATAGTTCCAGTCTGAAGGCCGGCAGGCTTGAGATCCAAGAATTGCTGATGTTCAGGTTTGAGTCTGAAGACAGGGAAAGACTCATGTCTCAACTCAGATAGGCAGGAGTTCCCTTTGACTAACTTGGAAGGGTTAACTTGTTTTTTTTTTTTTTATTCAGGCCCACTGATTAGATGAGGCCCACCCACATTAGGGAGAACAATTTTTTTATAGAGAGGAAGGGAGAGGGATAGAGAGTTAGAAACATCGATCAGCTGCCTCCTGCACACCTCCTACTGGGGATGTGCCTGCAACCCAGGTACATGCCCTTGACTGGAATCGAACCTGGGACCTTTCAGTCCGCAAGCCGACCCTCTATCCACTGAGTCAAACAGGTTAGGGCTATATATCTACTTCTTATTGGTTCTGTTTCTCTGGGGAGCCCTGACTGACACAACCTCCAAATCATTTAAGTTGATACATGTCTGTCCATTTTCATGACATCTCTGGATCTCTGGTTCCAGACTTAATGAAACCTAACATGTGTACCTGCTTTCACTTTTGCCCACTGCTTCAGGAGTGTTCACTCAGAGAAGCGGAGCCAAAAGAATGGAGATAAATATAGATGATTAGATACAGGTATAGATTTAGGTATATACATACACATACATAAAGTAGACATACTTCATATGTAATAAATATTTAAATATATAAAATATTAAATATTTCAAATATAAAATATATTTAGATTTATAAAATCTATAATATCACATACTTACATATAAAATATATTGATATTAAAATACATAAACATTTATATAAGTATTACTATGTAAATATTTTATATAGCTATAGAATAAATATATAAGTAAATTCATATATGTATGAATTTATTATAGAGTTTTGACCTTACACAAGTTTGGCAACTGAGGAGACAGTGTATGTGTCTGGAGCTGACACTGGAATGGATGATGAGTATGAAGAGGGAGATGCAAGGATCAACTGGAAGCTGTGAGGATAAACTTGAACTTACAGGGACATGTTAGAATCAATGTCAGTCACTCACCACCTCTGAGCCTCCAACTATGATGAGAGTATGTGCCATACAGAAGAAGCTGATGCCCTTAGTCATGGAGCTGAGTATGCTCTTGGCCCAGGATTTAGAAAAACTAAAGGAGAACAGTTGGCAGAAGTTGAAAGAGCTGTGGGATGGATGTTGCCCCAGGACAGCAAAGTGAGCCAGCAGATTAAGTACTGTGGGGACTGCAGTGGTGCCTTGTATCCTGCTCCAACCTTCCAAGAGCAAAAACAATGGAATACTGCTTCCTTTCTGCCTTCCAAATAGCGTACAAAATTGTGAGGCTGGCCAACCCTGAGCCATGCAGAGAAGGAAATACTGGCAAACAATTCTCGTTTAGCTAAACTGACAAACCATACGAATCCCCCATACCCCTTCAATTAACTCCAACATAGCAGCAGAAGATATCATTTAAAAATCCAAATCAGCCCTGGCCTGTGTTGCTCGGTGGTTAGTGTTGTCTGTGCACCAAAGCATTGTGGGTTTGATTCCTGGCCAGGTCACATGCCTGAATTGCTCTACATTAGAGGGGTAGCTGTCAGGATGTAGACAATAACTAATTAAAAGTTTGCAGGATCCAGAATTAGGAATTTATGTGATTGCCAACTGCAAATGCATCCCTCGGAGTACAATACTTGGCAATGTGGTAAACAAATCAGATTTTTGACCATGTAACAGCTAGAAGGGGAAATGACCTTTGCATTTGTGTTAAAAACCTAAGAGGCTTTTGCAGCAAAGCATTCCACATTGCAAAGTGGTTTGGAAAAATCCAGGCTTGTTGAGGAAAGCTGCTATAGGAGGAATTTAAAGCAAAGCCTTACAGGAGAAGCTGAGAACTTCCTGTGAAAATTTGAGGTATTGTCTCCATTTCTTGCTGTTAAAGAAGTTATTCAAGGGAAGGAAGACAGAAGACTGTTCAGGTTTGTAGGTAAAGGCACCCGTCCAGCTGTGTGAAGTGTGTAGATCTCAGCCACCCCAGTTCAGTGTTCTAACTACCAAACCCTAAGTGGCCCCCTTATTTTGGATCAGAGAGCACACCAGGAAAAGCCCTGGGCCTTAACCAGGAACCGTGACTAATGAATGTTTATCTAGTTAGGAAGCCAGACCCTAAACAAGAGATCAGAAATAACTCACATACATCCCCCTGGAATCTAGCAGCTCTCAGAGATGGATTTCAAACCCACAGCGCTACTAAGGATCAGAGCTGAGTAGAGAAATGCCTTGGTCTATTCTGGTTCTTCTGAGGATGGGCACTTTTTGGTAGAGTGTACCTATGGGAAGAACTCTATCCTGTCCACCAGAAATTAAGATCTAGAAACAGGAGAGAGATCATAATGTTAAGCTCTCCTGACTCCAGAGGCCAAAGAGGTTGGTAGATACCACAACAGCACCCTCCCTCCTTCGTTGGTCTAGACTCTGGTATTACAGTAGTCAAAGGGCCATTTAGTGAGAGTCCAGAAGTCAGCTCTGACTCTACCGGTGAACAAATGTGGTCAAAACCTTATGTTAGGAATACTGCCTGCCATCTGGGTAACTGTGGAACCTCAGTGCTACCCAGTGAGGCAAAACTTGACGAGTTGATGTGGTAGGTAGGATGCTGCTACGAAACTAGACCCGGAAATCCAATAGGCATTATCCCTATGGAGCTTTAGAGAACATTTCTGGCAACCCTTTAGGAGATGGGGACCAGACCATGAGTTGGAGATGGTCCAACTGCCTTAAGTAAAATACAGCTGTACTGTGTTTTACTTTCTTTTTTTTTTTTTTAAATATTTTATTTATTTTTTTACAGAGAGGAAGTGGGAGAGAGAGAGTTAGAAACATCGATGAGAGAGAAACATCAATCAGCTGCCTCCTGCACACTCCCTACTGGGGATGTGCCCACAACCAAGGTACATGCCCTTGACTGGAATCAAACCTGGGAGCCCTCAGTCTGCAGGCAGGCGCTCTATCCACTGAACCAAACTGGTCAGGGCATTTGTTTTACTTTCTGATCCCAACTCCCCACTCCCCACTTCCACCCCTCCCATTCTGCCTTCAGAGGTTGTGTAGAAAAATATACAAGAGGCTGCAATTAATTTTCTTGAGGAAATATATGCTAGAAATAAGAAGATTTCATTGACCAAAATTCTTCTTAAGAGAGGTAGAGCTGTTGTCTTCATTGAAACATTTCTTTAATGATTGCTTGGGGGTAGAAACTGACACCTGAGGGGTGCAGATTTTAGTGGATTACCTGCTAGAGGCAAGTGGATGCTTTTATTGGTTGCTTCAGGAGGAAGAGAAAAGAGGAAAGATAAGAGGTGGAATATAAACAGGAAATGTCAACTTTATGCTGGGCCGATCACGTGGGGGCCGGGAGAGGCTTTAACAAGCATTAAAACTCAGTTTTAAAATTTTTGCCTTTAAAATATTCCAAAAGGCCTGTGAAAGATGCTTAAAGGGTGGACTCCTTTCAAGTGCATTATTTTGGATGCAATTAGTAGTGGCTCAGTTGCTCCCAAGCCCCACATCCTCTCAGTTGAAGCCCTATCCCCCAGTGACTCCTAAACCTTCAATGAAACATTTTTAACACACACACACACACACACACACACACACACACACACACAACTTAATGTGAATGGATGTTTTTCCAGAAATTGATGAAGCTGAGTTCTATACTCAATGTGTTATTTCATAAAAGAAGATAGCCTAGAGGTGAAGGGCTACCAAGAACAGATACTAGGAGTAAACTTCAAGAACTTCCAGGTATCATTAAAACTGTTGCAGGCCACAGACTTGGATTTTAATTCAAATTATTTGAGGAGTAGGCAGCCCTCAGCTGACAATTCGTGGCTATTCTAATTTTGCCTCTTCCATTTTATTATCAATACTAGGGGCCCAGTGCACAAATTCATGCACCTTGAAAGGAACTGTGGGCCATGAGGCTGCGGTGGGCACAGGGGTGGGTCTCAGCCCATCCTCTGCACCCCAGCCTGGCCCCTCCTGCCATGCCCCCCCCCCCCCGGTCCCCTCTCTGCCAGCAGCCCTGCTACTGCTGCTGCTGTTCCCACATGCAGATGGTGCAGAGCGATTGGGCTGGCACCAGCAGCGGGTGCAAGCAGGGCTGGCGCCATCAGTGGGTGCGAGAGGTGGCTGCCAGCCCCGATCACCCCTTAGGAGCAGGGGGAGGTGGAGAAGTCCTGAAGGGCAATTGGGGCTGGCAGCCGCTGCTCACACTCACTGACAGTGCAGAGAGATCAGGGCCGGCACCGGGCGTTGGCAGCAGGTGCAAGCGGTGGCTACGGCAGCTGGCAGTGGGTGCAAGCACCGGGTGGGACCACGATATGTGGGAGCAAAGAAGTTTTAGTAACCACCAGAGGCTCACCCTGATGACAGTGATTGGTGCCCCGCCTTGGTCTGGCACCCCCGCTCACATGTTCCACCATCCCACCATGGCTGATGCCCACCATGTTCCACGCGCATCTCCAGGTGGTCAGTGCACATCATAGCGACTGGTTGTTCGGTTGTTTGGTTATTCTGCCATTCGGTTTATTTGCATATTAGGGTTTTATATATATAGATTACTTCTGGGTGAGTTTTCTAAGACACAAATCTAAGCATGCCATATCTATCATCAAATTTCTTCAAAGCCCTAGCTGCTTTGGTTCAGTGAATAGAGCATCAGCCTGCAGACTGAAGGACTCCTGTCAAGGGCACATGCCCGGGTTGCAGGCTTAATCCCCATTAGGAGATATGCAGGAGGCAGCCAATCAATGATTCTCTTTCATCATTGATGTTTCTCTCTCTCCCTTCCTGTCTGAAATCAATAAAGATATATATATATTTTAAAATTCTTCAAAAATCTCCCATTGCCTGTTGGATTAAAAGAAAGAAGAAGAAGAAAAAAAACTTTGCCAGGCATTTAAGGCCTGTCCTGGCTTCTTGCAAAGTGCCTGGTGAGCTCTAAATGTGGAGCATGAATGAGCAGGTCTGGATCTCTCATTACTGTTACATCACAGAGCTTCTGCCTGGCCATGTGGCTCAGTGGTTGAGCATCATTCCATGCACCAGGAGGTCATTGGTTCGATTCCAGGTCAGAGCACATGCCTAGGTTGCGGCCTTGATCTCCAGTAGGGTTCCTGCAGGAGATAGTCAGCATGAGGGATGTTGCTCTCTCTCTCTCTGCGCCTCTCTTTTCCTCTCTCTAAAATCAATAAAAACATATTTAAAAAAAATTTAAGTCACAGAACTTCTCAGGAAGGTTATCTACTTAAAAGCCAAATAAGCCAAAATTTCCATAGCCCCCTTCTGGACTTATTTTCTCTTCAGTTCTTATCAATATGGGAATACTATATATTATATATTTTACTTTAATTTATTATCTGTCTCCCTCAATAGCCATATAGATATGTAAAATATCAACTATAAATATAAAGACAAAGATTTTAAACTTTGTAATTTGTCCACTATTCTATCTCCAATGCCTAGAACAGGAATTGACACATCGCAGGTGCTTATTTTATATATGTAGGACAGCTGGATGGGTGGATGGATCATTAAAGCCTCCACTAAAGACTATCTCTACCTGAAGCTCCCAGGCAGATTTAAATAGTCTGCATCCCCACACCTGCCCCATATATATCTTCTCTTATTATATTGTACTTCTTTGTATGCTGCTCTGAGCTGAATACTGCATCGAAGTCTAGAGCCTCACTGTTTCATCTTTATATACCTAGAAGTGAATTCCCTGTGTTTGATATATGATATATCATTAAATAAATGAATGATTGATTATAGTCCCCATTTTAAAGATGGCAAAACAGAGGTTCAGAAAGGCTAATAACTTACAAGGACATGCACTAACAACTTGCAGAGATAAGACTAACCTACATGTATGCCATGACATTCCTTTACGTTTCCTTGCCACTACTACTATCTCTCCCTATAGTATTCAATCCTGCCTCCACATATTCTATTTATCCATACTATACCCTTTACTAAGTCCATGTTCAAATCTCACCTAATAAAAACTTCCTGATGACTCTTACTTATGGTAATTTCTCCCCCTTTTTCCAGAAGCTTCCTGAGATAGCTGTCAAGGTAAGTGGGGAAGGTTATGAAGTAAGGTGTGGCCTTGGAAAATAGCTTATCCATGTCCCACTGGTGTTCCAACTCCATATTCAGGTGCAAAGGCCTATTTATTTTGCAGGTAATGTACCCTCCATTAGTCCCCAACCTCAGGTAATAGTCTCTCATGGTCTGTATATCTCTCCTAAGAATTTATGTGGCTGGAGGTAGATGCAGTTGTTTACATGCTTTGGCTGAGCACCTAGGAGAAGCTGTAGAATAGAGCAAGTTTCCAAGGGTTATTTGAACAAACAGAATCCCACCCTAGGGTTAGCACTCAGGGCACCTAAAGCTTTCCCTTCCCTCTCTCCATCTTTGCTTCTATTGGAAGTTGGGGCTTCAACTTTTCCTAAGCATGACTTCTCCAAGGATGCTACAAGAGAAGGAAAAGCTCATTTTCTTTTTTAAAAATATATTTTATTAATTTTTTTACAGAGAGGAAGGGAGAGGGACAGAGAGTTAGAAACATCGATCAGCTGCCTCCTGCACACTCCCTACTGGGGATGTGCCCGCAACCAAGGTACATGCCCTTGACCGGAATCGAACCTGGGACCCTTGAGTCTGCAGGCCGACGCTCTATCCACTGAGCAACACTGGTTAGGGCAAAGATCATTTTCTATTAGCCATTTCCTCATGTAACCACAACAGAAATAGAGACTTACTTTTCATTGGCCCAACATCTCCTTTTTTAACATTATAAATAAGTTTTTGTTGTCAGTCGCCCTTTAAAAGTAATGTAAAAAATTACAGTCAAAGAAATGTGCTTGTTACTTGTTCTCATTTTCTCATCACAGTTACAACCAGAACCTGCAAAAATCTACAATAAATTCTTTTCCAATGCTTTTTGTACTCAAAATTTCAGTAGATACATAAGCATTATATCCAGTAATAATGTGCCATCCTAGTAACTGTGCTACACATTTAAACCTTAGTGGTGTCTACATAAAATATTGATGTACCTATAATTTTGGAGGCAGTTGTGAATTAAAATTGCAGGTCTGCTATTAGACTTCCTGTATTCAAATCCCACCGCCATCGTTTATCAGCTGTGGGATGTTAAGTTCCTTAATGTCTGGTTCTCACTTTCCTCATTTTAAAATAGGATCCTATCACTTCATAAAATTGTTGTACTTAATATAAAAACAGTGATTAATCAATGGTAACAACTATCTGAGGCTTACTTCGCACTAGGCATTATGTTGAGCACATTCATCTAATTGATAGAGCAATGTGAAGAAACTAGGACGTTAGGCACAGAGGTTTGTACATTGTACACAACCAAAATAGATATATGAAATGAGGCTCCCAGAAGCCAACAAGGCCCACAGCTGGCAGGCCAGAGGCAGAACCAGGAATGGAGCCCAGTTATGTCTGACCACAAAGCCTGTCTCGGACCCCTACGCCATATCTGATAATGTGCAGAGTGTTGAGCACGGAGCTAGCACAGGAAGCCCCTGATACGTGGCGTTCTGTTCATCACGAGTTTCCTGCGTTAGACAGGACCAGCCCAGAGGGCTTTCAAGGCGGCCTCGCCAGTTTCCAGCAGAGCCTTGAGCCCAATGGTCAGGTCCACAAGGTTCCCCTAGTTGACATGCAGGGGTGAGATGGAAAATGGCACCCTTCTTGCCTAGCGGGTTTGGCTCAGTGGATAGAGCCTCGGTTCGATTCTGGTCTGGGCACATGCCCGATGGGGGCTCGATCCCCAGTAAGGGGCATCATTGATGTTTTTCTCTTTCCCTCTTCCTTCCTCTCTAAAATCAATAAAAAAAATATTTTTAAAAAGGGAAATGCACCCTTCTTCACTCCTCTGTCCTCTTCCCTTACCGAAACTGAGGTGCGGGGTGAGGGGGTTTGGGGACGCACCTCTCTCGGAGCACCCTCTCCCTAATGAGACTCGCGGCCTGCCGAGGCGACGGCGGCCCTAGGGTTCCGGGGATCCTGTTTCCAGCCGGACCGCGTCCCTGGGCGCTCCCCAGTGCGCGCCTGCGCGCCTGCGCGTTCTGCCCGCCGCCGCGCCGGCATTGAGGACCTGCGCTCGTAGCCTCGGAAGTGCGCTAGCTGCCTTCGGGGCTCCTGGGAATGTGTGGCCGCTGGCTCCGTGCCAGCTGCAGGTGCGTGAGGAGGGCGTTAGGAGCCCGGGAGTGAGGTGGAGAGAGCCCCAGGAAGGGTCGGGCCTGCCTCCATTCCTCCTAAGTTCTCAGGGACCCAGAACTGGGGCGCCGCGACCTTAGCTCCTTTTCCTTTCCTCTTCCCCGCGCCCTGACCGTCTCTCCCCGGGTGTGGGAATCGCTGAGAGGAAGGGCCAGAGAGAATGCTTTTCCTTCGCTGTGACGGGTCATGTCACATAAGGCATAGTTTCCCTGGCTGCGGCCAAAACAGTTTTCACCCTTGCTTGCCCTTCCTTTCCTGGTGTGGGATTTTGCAATCTCTGTCCTGGGCTAAACCCCAAGGTACTTACTGGTTGTGGAAGATTAGGGCAAGGGCCAGATGTCGGGGTCCTCTGTCCAGTGCAGTTCCCCCGCCTTGGGCAAGGCCAAGGAGAGTGTGTGCCAGGGGTGTGTGTGTGGGGGGGGGGGGGGGGAGGGTAGGCGCGGGGGGGCGGGGGAGAAGAGGAGAGAAAGTAGAAAGAGGGAAAGAAAGGCTGTGGTAAATGTCGCCAGCGATTATTCCCCAAGTGAAAGTTGTCTAAGTTTCTCAGGTGTTTCTTTTCTTTCTTCACTGACTTTTGTAAAATGCTCACTTCGTTTTAATGGCGTTAGTGAAGGCTAGAAAACCAACAGGTTTTTGGCCTTGAAGCAACTTCGGAGTTTTTGAGACCCGTTTTTACAGCCCTAAAACGGGAGTGTATCGTGCTGTTGTTCGGATAGTTTTCAGATCGAACCATTGAGATTCGCTATTTTTTATTTTTATTTTCAGTTTAACATAGGAAAAACTACATAGTTTGGGGGTTGGTTTTTAAAAAAAAAAACCAAAAGAATTAATTGAGAGCAACAAAAACCAAAAGAATTAATTGAGAGCAAAGAGAATCAGTTGAAGTAGGATTTGGACCTCTATCAAATTAATATGCACCCTGTATAAGTACGTGGTGGACTGCACTTGGAGCGTTGGGGATCCCTGAGCTGTCACTTATAAATAGGAGATGAGATCACTGCTTGCCACCAATAGTGCTAACAATATAGGGCTCCTAGTAAGTGATTTCGAATCGGTGACAATAGTATCCAGCCTTAGTCCTAGTGGGAGATGATAAACCATAGTGTCTTTTTGGCGCAGGAGCTGTAGGTAGTAAATTCCTTTTATAATCGGAGATGGCAGTTTGTGTGTGGGTCTAGTGTAGGAATTTTTTTTTTTTTTTAAGGATATTTCATAGATACAAAGAGAAGGAGAAATACAACAGGAATTGAGGAGTCGGGCTCCAGGCCAAAATCCTTTGTGTGATCTTTCAGATCCAACTTAGACAATTGCAAGGCTGGCCAGGGGATGGGAGTTGGAAAAATATTATTTTCTACTCTGTTTTATGAAATAGACACGTGCATGGTCAATACATTGAAGTTTTCTGGAGGGAGTTGCATGAAGGGACTTGCTCCTTTCCTCCTGCTAGCCATGCTCATGCAATACTGCATTCCTGGCTCAGATAACTCCATTCTGAGAACCTTGGCTGAGGCACTTCCCAGGTGTCTCCACCATGACCTTATTGGGAGGGAATGGCCTTGACTGATGCACTTTTCTACATTTTGACTCAGGACTTTTCCACTCCTAGTCCTTCCTTCCTCCCTAGCCTGGCCCAAAGGTCCATAAAGAGGCAGAAGCCTTTTGTTTGGGCCTCCTCTATAGTAAGATGATTGTGTGCACAGCACCTAGTGTCTTACCGTTCAGTAGACCACTGGGGAGCCAGTAGTACTTCTTTTAGCTTCTCTCCTGCACTGTCGCAGTAAGGGAACAAAGGCTTGGTTCAGTTTGGCTCATTGTCTTGGTTGACTATGTTAACACCTGCTTGATCGACAGGGATATTTTATTTGGCCTCTAATTAGATTTTTGATAACTATTTTGGGATTATATTGGCAAACCAGACACTGTTGTCTTCCTTATAATCCTGTCTCATCCTACAGGCCGTCATCTTAGTCATCTTACTTAATAGATCACTTAGTCCAGTGGTCGGCAAACTCATTAGTCAACAGAGCCAAATATCAACAGTACAACAATTGAAATTTCTTTTGAGAGCCAAATTTTTTAAACTTCTCCTAATGCCACTTCTTCAAAATAGACTCGCCCAGGCCGTGGTATTTGGTGGAAGAGCCACACTCAAGGGGCCAAAGAGACGCATGTGGCTTGCGAGCCGCGGTTTGCCGACC
The DNA here is from genome assembly GCA_026230045.1 of Corynorhinus townsendii. NCBI lineage: Eukaryota > Metazoa > Chordata > Mammalia > Chiroptera > Vespertilionidae > Corynorhinus > Corynorhinus townsendii. The sequence continues at coordinate 162,339,338 of JAPDVU010000001.1, read as the reverse complement.
ACTGACTTAGTCACTTTGAATAAAGTAATTGATTTGTTGTGGGTTCCTCTGTCTAGTGTTGTGTGAAGAAGTGTGCCAGGAACAGCTTTCACAAACTTTTTTACCTCTTCCTACAGAAGTTTCACAAAACAGTATTCGTCCTTGCTATATGTTATGGCCAGCGATTTTCAACCTTTTTCATCTCATGGTACACATAAACTAATTTACTAAAATTCTGTGGCACACCAAAAAATATATTTTTTGTCAATCTGACAAAACAAATAGGTATAATTTTGATTCATTCACACTGGATGACTATTGTGTTGGCTGCTGTCATTTTTTAATTTGACAGTCTAAGGGAAAAGAGGTCAGCCCTGACTAAGTAGTCAGATATTGCATGTTTTTTAAATTTTTGCAGCACACCAGGGTGCTGTGGCACACCAGTTGAAAATCACTGTGTTTATGCAATCTGATATTTTCTACTCTGTTTTTTGAAACAAAAATGATGATAATGATCCACTGAACTGATTTTACAATCCATTAATGTATACTGACATACAGTTTGTAAAACACTGAGATAAAGCAACTATTAGAAGATATTTGCTCAACAAATGAATTATGATTTTTTTTTTCTTCTGATTCAGATTGCTGAAGAGAACCACACTGGGTGTGTTTGTGATTTTGTGGTTAAGGTGTCTTTAAGGTGTCTTCTAGGAGAGGACAGTAAATAGCAAATAGCATATATGTTGGATTTACCCCGAGTTTCTGGTAAACTTGTTATCTCTCTGATCTCAACTAGAAGATACAACATTAGAATGAGAGAGCTAGAACAATTTTTGTTTTGTTTTGTAAATCACTCATTTCCTTATTTAAAGAGAGTGCAGTAGTAGAAGAAGGATGAGAAGAAAATTGGCTTTTTTCATAAAAGAAGGGAAGATAGAGTATAAGATGGTTGTGAAAGTGCCTTTTCTATGTGTCCTACAGAGGTATATTAGAAGAAAAGTTGTATCTTTATATTAACTCTGAAAACAAAATGATCCTTTTATTATATTGCCTAAAAAGTGAATCACACTCAACTTTAAATTATTTTTAACCATAGATAGGTGTATATGTAATCAGTTTGTGGACTTCATTGCCTCTATACTTGTCTTTTAGGGATTCTACAACAAAGTGGAAAGGATAAATAAAAAGAACTGTAAATTTAACAAGTGTTTTTATATCTTAGTTAGAAACCCTAGAAATTATATTAAGTAAATAAGGATAAAGTTTTAAAATTTGATCAGTTTTGAACTAAATGATACCTTAACATATCGCTTCAATTTTTCAACACGTTCAGATTCATCAGGAGGCATTTTCTTGATTTAGAGATAAGGAATCTGTATTTCCTTCTTCCTGGCACCAAGATCATACGGTGGCAAATCCAAGACTAGAACCCAGGTTTTCTGGGACATTTTCTCCCAGTTGACATGTAGTCTTTTGGTCCGAAGAAGAAATAATTGAGAGTAAATAGTGTTAATGATGGGGCTAAAAGATCTAACTTTGACAAATGAAATACTCCATTCTCAAATCATGTCCATAGTATGCTGTAACTGAATGCAAATACATCTTTACTATTATATTTTCATTTTTACACTTACATTTTTTAAAGTGATAAACAACTAAATATTGACAAATCAATTTAGTCTCATTTTAATGTATCATCTTTTTAAAATAAATTTTTATTGATTTCAGAGAGGAAGGGAGAAGAAGAGAGAGATAGAAACATCTATGATGGGAGAGAATCATTGATCAGCTGCTTCCTGCATGCCCCACACTGGGTATCGAGCCTGCAACTGGGCATATGCCCTAACCAGGAGTCGAACCATGACCTCCTGGTTCATAGGTCAATGCTCAACCACTGAGCCACGCCAGCAGGGCAGTGTATCTTAAATACAAATATAGCTTGAAATTATATTGTTTTTAAAATATTTCTTTTAAAGACTCATCACTTCTCTATATGTGTGAAATTAGTTTTATGATTCCAAAGTATTCATCCAAAATGGTTACTCACTTTTAAACACAAGGAAAGTCCAGATCTTCCCCCTTATCCTTACTATCTTTAGCCAAAGGACACTTTATAAATTATTTTTTTCATATGAATAAATAATTTTTAAATTAATACATTTTTATTTTTTATTTTTAGACATCTGTGGAGAGTAAGAATACTATGGAACTCATCAGAATATATCACTGAAGAATATGATGGCTGAAAACAATTTAAAAATGCTAAAGATTGAGCAGCATGTAGTAGCCAACAAGCTACCTAGAAACAGGCCATATATTTGCAATATTTGCTTCAAGCATTTTGAAACACCATCAAAATTAGCTAGGCATTATCTCATTCATACTGGTCAGAAGCCATTTGAATGTGATGTGTGTCATAAAACTTTTAGGCAACTAGTTCACCTGGAGAGACATCAACTAACTCATAATCTGCCTTTCAAATGTAGTATTTGTCAACGCCACTTTAAAAATCTGAAGACGTTTGTGAAGCACCAACACCTTCACAATGAAACCTACCAGAATGATGTTAAACAGGTTAGAAGATTGTTGGAGGCCAAGCAAGAAAAGCCAGTGTATGGAATGTATCCTACTTTTACCTCAGAGGAGCGATGGGCCTTACATGCCTCTACTAAGTCTGATCCTACCTACAGCCCTGCAAAGAAAAGAAAGAATATTCACGCATGTACAATCTGCGGCAAGATGTTCCCATCGCAATCAAAACTTGATAGGCATGCACTTATTCATACTGGTCAGAGGCCTTTTAAATGTGTCCTGTGCAATAAATCTTTCCGACAGTCGACTCATTTAAAAATCCACCAACTCACACATTCAGAAGAAAGACCTTTTCAATGTTGTTTCTGTCAAAAAGGATTTAAGATTCAAAGCAAACTTCTGAAGCATAAACAAATCCATACCAGGAATAAGACTTTTCAGACCCTTTCATTAAAAAAGAAGAATCCAGAGTCATACCCCCTACCTAATAAATTAAATCCAAAGGAGGATGGTTTTGAAAATGGTGATATAGGTGAATCCGAGGAGAATAATCAACTTGATGTCCATTCTATTTATATTGTTCCTTTTCAGTGTCCAGAGTGTGAAGAATGTTTTGAATCAGAGAAGATTCTCAATGGACACAAGTGTTTTCCGGCCAGAAGTGGCAAAATTCCAAGCAGTTTCAAAAGAAGCCTCAACTATAAAACTATTGTTAAAAAAATCTTGGCCAAGCTTAAACATGTCGGGAGTAAGAAATTAGATAATTTTAGATCTGAGAAAAAATCATTTAAAAATGGTTTCTTAAAAAATTGTGATCTTATTTCTGGTGAGCAGAGCCCCGAACAAACCCAGAGAACATTTATGGGTTCTCTTGGCAAACATGGAACGTATAAGACAGTTGGCAATAAAAGGAAGAAAACGTTGACGTTGCCATCTTCTTGGCAAAAGCACTTCCAGAGCCAAAATATGGGGAAAAACTTGAAAGGTATCCTTACAACAGAAAACATGTTAATTATGGAAAATTCAGTGAATAATAAAGACATATCTATCAATGGTTCATCAGGTGAGGAATTTTTTGATAACTGTAAAGTGCTTCAATGTGGTTTTTCAGTTCCAAGTGAAAACATGCATACTGGACATAAGATGTGTCCTTGTGACAAATGTGAGAAAGTATTTCCTTCTATATCCAAACTACAAAGACACTATTTAATTCATACTGGACAGAGGCCTTTTGGTTGTAATGTTTGTGGGAAATCTTTTAGACAGTCAGCTCACTTAAAAAGACATAAATTAACTCATATTGAAAAGATTCCTTACAGACGATCTATTTGCCAAGTAGAATTTGACAAGTTGAGCAAACTTTTCACTCTTCCGGGTGATAATGTTAACTATAATGTTTCCCAACAATGCCAGACTCCTGGTTTTCAAAAATGTGAGGTCTTGGAGTCAGATCAAATATCAGAAATAAAAATTAAGGCAGAATCAGAGGATTTCATTCTTGATGCCCATTATAGGAGCAGGCAGCCCTATCTCTCTAATTCCCTTCTGGAATCAGAGCAGAGCCATCATAGTCATTGTAGTTATTCAGGACATCCTGGGAGGAATGATGGCCTTCTTTACCAATGCAGTGTTTGTTCTAAAAGTTTTAGATCTCCATCTAAACTGGAGAGACACTATCTAATTCATGCAGGACAGAAGCCATTCGAATGCTCAGTTTGTGGCAAAACATTCAGACAGGCCCCTCACTGGAAGAGACATCAACTTACTCATTTTAAGGAACAACCACAAGAAAAACTAGTCTTAAATTCAGTTATGTAACTGACAGAGCCACTAACTTATGGTCTCTTTGGTGATCTTGTTCTTTAAGCCTGTATAATTTAAAATATATTTTCATCAGAAGGCCTGCATTAGGTTGAATGATTTTATAAGCAGTTGCCTGTCCTGCACAGTAAGGTAAGATACATAGAAAATTAAAACAATGTTTTAGGAACAGCCATATTTTTAGAGGGAAGAACATAATTTGATGGCATAAAGTAAGCATCTGTTTTATTGTAATACATACTTTGGCTTTATTGGAAGTGTTGTAAATCTATGATGCAGTACAAACAATTCAGCCCCATTTGTTTTTTAAAGGAATTATTCCTTGAGACATGTCATCTCTTTTTAGAAATAGTCAAAAAACAGAGAGGCAAAAATTTGTTTTTGGCTACAGCAAATAGCTCTATGATACTTCATTTATTTTACATTTCACATGAGAGCACAATTTTGTTTACCTGTGGCTCAAATGCCATTGCAAATTTTTTGTTGTTGTAAGTTTAAAAATTAAAAAGGCAATAAAAGTGAAAATGGATGAGAAAATAGCATTATTTTCACTGGTCTTTTCCAAGCTATTTAGTCTTAGGATTCTGTGGTAGTTTCACCTCCTTTTTCACGGTGATTATAATTACTTTTTGCCCAATCTGCTGTTGTCTTTCCCAAAATGTAAAAGTAGCAGAGAGATTAGGATGCACCTCCACACATTTACATGTTTGTTTATCAGGGATATTGCCCAAGTGCCACAATCTTTTTGCTAACATATATGTAATGTTATCTTTTCAGAGGAATAAATGTAATTCGTCTATTTGCTTATTCATGAATGACAGCAGTAGTTAATTTTTACATTTCAGTAAAGCTTTCTTTTAATACCTCATTGAGCGATCCTATGACTTAACTAAATCTATTCTGTTAAATTTGATCAAAAATCAATGATTTGGTCTAGTATGGTTTTTATTCACAAGATTCTTTTGCAAAAGAATGTTATTTTGATCCTTAGTAAATTGTTATTTTAATTATTAAGGTAATTATTCCTGCATAAGAATAAGATGCTTATAGAATTGAGGGTATCATTCTTCTAAACAGTACTGTCATGATTTGGGAAATATTTCATCTTACACTATAAAAGACTTACAAATTGCCCCTCATATTTGTCATTTTTAAATAAAATCTTTAAGAATAGCATTTCCTAGCAATTAAAAAATAATAACCATTATTTTTCTAAAGTGAAAAGAACAGGTGGGTATTTATTCTAGCACACTTAAATACAGTGACAAGCCCTCTGCTGAGAACAAATAAATGAACAATTGTAAATTTTGAATTTACTCTGTGACTGTGTGTGAAAAGGGAGAGGTTGGACTGTTTACATGTTTTACAAGTGAATTTAAAGACACAAAACAGTACAGATAAAATTCCCAATGTACAAATGTGCAGGAGAGTCATGTTTTAAAGAATAAGTTCTCTTAGGTTTCCTTAAGGTACATTCTTATAGTGCAAGCATGATCGTTTATAGAAGTTGCCTTAGGCAAAACTTAAGAACACATCTGTTACATTAAAGCAAGTAATAACTGGTTCAAACTTTCTAAGAATAAAAGTTCAAAATGTTTTTTCCCTTAATATGTCTGAAATTGTGTATTTTTGAATTTTCCTAAGCTGCTAATATAATTTTATTTGAAGTAAATTCTTATATATACTTCTTTCCCAGCCCAAACAGGGAGAGTCCTTAAGAGTGTTGTATGATTATTAGTCTTTGTTTGCCTAAGTGATAGTATACTTTTTTTTGGCCCATGCCTTTTTAAGCTGTTTCATATTGAAAGTTGGAATATTGTAAAAAATTTTGTCAAAGATGTACTGTAGTGCTATTTGAAGTACCTGTAACAAAATACTTATTTACCTTTACTATCACTGCAAGCTTCTTGTGGAAACTGTAGGAGTGAAAATAAACTATATACATCCATGAAAAGATTAAACATTTGATATTAAGTGATGAGTTGCTGCATGCCAGAATGGTTAGTGTTATTGATCAATTACTTTGGTTTTCTGAAAAATAAACTTTATAAATATCTTCAGAGAGAATTAGAAGAATTTTTCCTTTGGATGATTCCAGGCTATAGCATGATTATTTACAGACGTAATTTGATTGACTTAATTAGTGGAATTATTGTTTCTTGTACTGCAATAGGTTCTACAAGTTTAGGACAAAATGTATATGTGTTGAAGAAAAGTAGGTGGTGGTTAAGAATCTTGAAAAATTCAAATTTCAGAATATTTTAAAAATAAAGTTTCAAATTACACAGTTTGGACTTTTTTTAAAGGGAAAAATCACGTAATGCTGGATCAAGGTACTAATTACCACATACTTTCCTAGGCCCACTCCAATCCACCTTCTATACTGAACTTCTTAACATGGATATTTAAGCATTTACGTTTTTGTTCATGTTACATTTCATTGATAGCTTCTTATCACATACAAAAGGATGTACTAACTCCATTTCATGTCACATGATCTACCTGTCTACCCATTTAGCCTCCTCTTTGGCCTTCCTCTCCAGATTTGTACTGAAAAAATATAAAATTTGTTCCTCCAATGCATAGTATCCTTGTTATTTTTCCTGCCTCTATCTTATTTACTTAGTATTAATTTAAATTAGATAAAGACACGCTCTTCAAAGAAGAAATTTAGTTGAGCCAGATTTTATTCATTTTTCTTCCATGATTATGAGAAAAAACTCAAGTGTTCAAAACTGACTTGTAGAAAACAGATTTCAATGTGCATGGTCTGTAAGATAACCAATTAGAATTACAGACATTTTAGCAACAGTCTTTGAAGTCTGGTTATCTTGCAAGAATCCTTTGTTAGAAATAACATTTGCAAGGACTGTTTTATGATGCAGAATATTTGCTTTTCAGAAGCTTTTGGAAAGGGAACATTTAATTCCTATCTTGAGATTTCTCCTATTGTCAGAGGGCTTAGAATTTCAGGTCTAACTGCAAGAATTCTATTAGTACCAAGAGAAGAAAATTAAAAAAGTGGTACGATGGTATTATGAAATAGATATGGCGTGTGTAATACTTTGCATTAGCAAATTTCTATACATTCTTGAAGTTTAAGCTTAAATACTCCTTCCTCTTTTCCATGCCTCCCTGCTTTGGGTATTATTTTGTTGGTCAATTCATTTTGTTCCTTAGATTCCACAAATAAGATCATGTGATAGAAAGCCTTTCTGATTTACCCAGCACTTCATCCACTGTGCTCCCACTGCCTTTTGCTCATAATTATATTGTCACTGTTGATCAGTGATTTTCAAATTTTAGTATGCACTGGAATTAGAAGGAGGGCTTATTAAAAACATTGCTGACTGCATCCTCAGAGTTTCTGATTCAGTGTTGGTTTGGCCTGAGAATTTGCATTTATACAGGTTAGCTGTTGCTGTATTGAGACTACACTTCGAAAACCACTGAGTTAAACTACATGCTTCTGGAGAGAAAGGGAATGCATCTTTTTATGTTTTATACATAACAGTTTAAAACATCTTGATATCCTCAAATATATACTGAATGTACGAAGGAAGAAATGAATGGAGCCATTGTTGCAAACTCTTAACATTCTCCTTAAATCTATAACTTTGAGCCTTTCATTTCACTCTTGGAATGAATTTGCTTTCTAATATGTTGAGGTCAAAGCCAATTCAGCATATACTCTCAAGATTTCCCTTCCTGTTCATTCTTAGGTATTTACTTAAGAGAAATGAAAATGTATGTTTATAGTAAGATGTATATATACAAATGTTCATAGCAGCTTTATAATAAAGAACTGGAAACAATCCAAATGTTCATCCACAGATGAGTAGGTTAACAAACTGCCATCAACCCGTTAAATAGAATACTACTCAGCAATAAAAAGGAATAAACTAACAGGTGCATTGACATGGATGAAGCTCAAAATCATGCTGAGTGAAAAAACGACAAAAGGTGCATGCTATATTATTTCATTTATGTAAAATCTATGAAAAGTAATCTATACAACTATAGTGACAGAAAGCAGATCAGTGATTTGCCTGAGAATGGGTGGGTTCGAGTGGCAATGGGGATGGATTGCAAAAGGGCATGAGAAAACTTAGGGGCAAGAGATATGTTTTATTATTTTGGTGATGCTTTCATGGATATATTACTGAAAACGGGTCAACTTTTACTCTATGTGCAATTCATTGTAGTCAACTTAGATATCCAAGAGTCTGTTAAAAACAGGTAAAACCAAGACTTTCATTTTCGGTCTGTTTTTCCACTACAGCTTTTTTATAGTTGAAAGAACATTAAGTCGTCCCAACCCCCGCAATCACACCTAGAGAAACCCTCAACAAACACCGTTTTTACTTGACTCGCCGTTCACTGAGGCCTCAATCCGGCCGGCTGGTGTTTTCTCTGAGTTTGCCGCTAGGGGGTGCGTGCGGGGGAGGTCGAAGCCTTGCCTCTCTAGTCACACCCAACGCCTCCAGAGACTTCCGGCTCAGTTCCGTACCGCTTCAGGGGGAATGTTTCGGCTGCTGGACGCGTTCCCCGCGGGCTGTGAAGGCTGAGGATATCCGGGCCGGAGGTTCTTGCCCTGCGTGGGTAGGCAGCCGCAGCCGCTCACTGGGGAAGTGCATCGGTTCACTGTTGCTCGGAGCGGTCCTTTCTTCCTCACTGGAGCGGAGGGAGAGTGCTGCCATGGCGGCTCCAGCTCAGCCCAAGAAAATCGTGGCCCCTACGGTGTCCCAGATCAACGCGGAGTTCGTGACCCAGGTGCGATTGGGCGAGTCCGGAGTGTGTGTGGGAGGAGGACGCGCTGGGTGCTGGGGTTGCCATGGGGAAAGAGGCCTTCTTGCCCTGCGAAGTTCTCCTTCTAGGGAAGACAGGCATGAAAAGAAAGTTACCGTGCGAGCTTTGTAGTAGAGTCTGTCGTAGGAGCGATGGGTTCACGGGAGAAGGAACACCCTGGTCTCCCTTAGTCTGGCAGGGAGGTCCTTAGCAGAGGTGATGCTGAGCTGGAGGTTGAGAAAGGAGTAGGCTGTTTCTTGGACGTAGCGTAACCTGGTTTTTGAGCGGGGTGACGAGAACCTGTGCCTAACAGGCGCATCTGTGTAAGAGCAGTCCTGCGGCCTGCGGGCGTCTATTTAGAACCTGTTCACTGTATTGCCTTGTGAACCACGGATGGCTTTGAATAGGGAAACACAACCCTGTAGCCCTCCGAAATGTTACTAACCCTCATTCGTTGTGTTGTGTATTGGATAAGAGTGCAAATAGTGCAGTGCAGAGGTTATTACCCACCTGCTCCCGTCTCATCGGGTTTGCAGGGCAGAAGCCTTGGAGTCATTTGGAGTTCTCCCTTTTCCTTACCCCCACATAGCTACATTCGAAATAATCTCTTAAATCTGTCTGCTTCGCCACATCTCTCTACCTGAACCCAGGTTGCCATTGATTGCTGCCTATACCTAGGCGTCCTAACCTGCCTTGTCTTTCCAATGGCTCTCCTCCAGCCCATTCTTCATATTGCTGTAGGGGTGATTTTACACAAGTGCAGATCTGGTCATATTACTTACCTTCTTCAGATCTTTAAAGAGTTCTAAGTGTCTTTAGGAAAATGCCCGAAATGTTCAGAGTATTGTGTAACCTGGCCTGTGCTTGTATTCACTTTCCTCTCCCTTTCTGACTCTGCTGTGGTCATACTGAGCTGCATTTATTTGAAGGTGCCTTGTAGTTTTAACCTTCTGGCCTTTGGTCATCGTTCCCTCTGCTTGGAATCCTCTCCCTCCCACCTCCCTTCCTTTATATGGTTATTTCAGTATAGTTCATCTTCATTTGGAGAGGCTTTTATTGACAATTTAGACTAGATTAGATCTTTCATTTTTCATATACCTGCATTTTTTATAGTAAAAGTCATTTCTTAGTTTCCTTCTCTCGTGGAGCTTATATTTTAAGAGGGAGGAGCCGGACAAATGAACAGTATAGTTTCACACAGCGGTAAGTGCTATCAGGAAAATGAAACAAGATGTGACAGGGACTGTGGTGAGGTATGAAAGGCAGGAAAGTCCTCTCTGAGGTGACGTTTGAGCCAAGACCTGAGTGCAAAAAAAAAAAAAGAGCTAGCCTTGGGAAGAGCAGAAAACAGTCCAAGAAATAGCAAGTCAAATGGTCTTTCCGTGTGAAGGTAAAGAAAGCCAGGATAGCAAACATAAGAAGTAAGAAGGAGAATGGTATGAGATGAGGACAGAGAATGTGTAGGGACCACATCCTATACAGTTTTGGAGGCTGAGGTACAAAGTTTGGATTTTATTCTAAATATTGATTTTAATTGCAATCCAGTGAATAATTTATCAGAAAGATTACTGTGGCTAACGTGCTACATTAATTAATTGAATGGGGGTAGGAGAGCAAAAATAGAATAGGGTTACCATTTGGTCCAGATAATGATGATCAATCATCTCTACTATTAAAGATGAAGTCAACTGATATACTCTGAAACTAGAGGCAATAGGTTTGTGGAGGGATGGAAGAAGAGACAACTTGATCATAATTTGAACAGTTGGGTGAATGATTTGGACATATACTGATATGGGGAAACTGGGAAAAAAGAAGGTTTAGTGGGGAATGTCAAGATTTCTGTTTTGGCCATGGTAAGTATGAGATGCCTGTAGACATTCAATTGAAAGTGTTGACAAGGCTCTTGAATGTGTGAATCTAGAATGTGTTGGCAAGTTCTGGGTTTGAATATTAATTTCGAAGTTATTCATTCAAGATGTACTTAAAACTGTAGGATTGACTGAGATGTCCTACAGAATGTTGTTTGTAAACATATGCTATGTATTGTATCCTGCTTTAGATTGTGAGAACTGAGGCTAGGGACTATGTCTGCTTTACTCCCCTTGCACTGCCAGAACCTAGCGTTGTATTAGGACACATTGTGTGATGGCTATGTATTTGTTGAAAGAATGAGTGAGTGAATTAATGAGTAAACATACTTGCCCGTTAAGATGTGGTGAGAGGAATGAACATTCTCAGCAGTCTTGGGCCATGATAGCAAACATTAATGCTTATTATTTGACAGATAACTGTTTTGGGCTCTTAGGCTGCAAAGATGAATCAAATGTGATCCTTGTCTTCAGGGAGTTCACAGTCTGTGGATTGAGACGTTAAGAGACTTAAAGAAGTCATCATAATTCAGTGTGATAAATGCCAGGATAGTGTTGTGAGGGAAGTGCTTTGAGAATAAAATTTAAAATGATTATACTTGTCTAAGGAAAGAATTTTCTCATTGAGAAAGTGCCATTAGAGATGGAGTCTAAAACAATAATAGGAAGGTGGGGAAATTAGGTGTTTTAGGTAGAGAGGACATAGGTGGTCCTGCTTTTCCGCTTCCCCCCCTTTCCAGCCCCCAAAACCTGACCAGAAAAGGTGCTTTTAAATTATTGAATGAATGAGATGTAGAGGTTAAAATTTAGTTTTAAGATTAGATATCTAAACTTTGACCTTACTTTTTTATGCCACTATATTTTTACTTATTTTATGTCTTTCAAGATTTATTTTTAACAATCTGTGCTTTCATAGCTATACTAAGTGGAGAATTGGAAGAATTCCTATTTCACATGAGACTAGAGAGTGTGGGAAGGGCAGTATGTTCCTGGAGGTAGAGATATCTGAGAGGTCACAGGTTAGACCCCAAGAAAAAGGAGAAACTCAGGAAAGAAAGAAAGAAAGAAAAAAAAAAAGACATGATAGATGCTTAATAAATGTTTGCTAGATCTTTAATGAAGTAGAGACCTATAGTAAACAGTTTGGATCAGATGATAGGATTTACATATTTATTTCCAAGTCTCTAAATCCAAGGAAACAGATCAGGTTCAGTTCTCTTAAAAAAAAAAAATGTAGATAGATAGATAGATAGATAGATTTCAGAGAGGAAGGGAGAGTGAAAATGACATGGAAACATCAATGATGAGAATCATTGATTAGCTGCCTTCTGCATGCCCCTACTGGGGATTGAGCCCACAACCCTGGCATGTGCCCTGACTGGGGACTGAAGTATGATCTCTTGGTTCATAGGTCCAAGCTTAACCACTGAACCATACAGGCTGGGCTAGATTCAGTCCTTTTAATGATTCGATGTTAGGAAAAGATGGCTGAGTTTTGTGATGGGGCAGATGAGGAAGTGAGAATACCACAGAATAATCGGGGATAAAGTGTTTTCTTTTGGGTTGGAAGGTGATTGATAATGTGGGAAAGTGTCCTATGAGTGGGGTATTACTGTAAAGTTTTTGAGACTTTCTCAGGCTCAATGTTTTCGCTGCTTGGGAGGCTCTTTAAATGTGTCAACTGTGATAGAAACTTAGCTCTAGTAGCAAAGAAGACATAGGTCCCATCTCTTAAGTGTTCCAATTAAATGGGCAGGAAAGATAGTTAAGCAAGCAACAATACAGAAGGACAAGACTATAATAGAGTTATTTATAAAATGAAGAGAATGAAGAATAAATTTGTCACCATCAGGTAGGGTTGAAGAAGGCCTCATAGAAGAGGTAACATTTCAGATTTTACTTCATTCATCCATTCATCAGCTATTATTTCAGTGTCTCCAGTATGCCAGACACTGCATAGAATCTTAGAAATATACTGAGTCTTTGTCATTGCCAAAGTTTTCTATTTTTCAAGAGATTGTAGCTTAGGTTCTTTTTTTTTTTTTTTTTAAATAACAGTATCTCAGTAAGACCATGTTGTTTCTTATTGTACAGTTCATCTAAGTAACTGGATACATTGTAGATATGTGTGTAAAATTCACAATTTCTAGGTAAAACCCCATATGCTGAAATATAACCTGCCAACTCTTTTTTGTTGTTTGTTTTTTAACCTACCAATTCTTATTCTCTATAATAACCCACTGATAAACTACAATTTTTTAAAGGTTTTGTTTAGGTATATATGGGATGGGTATGTACTAATAATTTAAAGATTTATTTTATAAATTAATATTCCCAAATATTTTGATTCTGGTTTTCAGTACTGGCTCAACTGTTAACTAATTGTAATATTGGGCAGCTCACTTAATCTTTCAAGACCTGGCTTTCCGTATCTCTGTGCTGAAGATGTTTGACTATGGTTGTTCACTTTGCTCTGTTGTTTCGCTGTTGGTGGTTAAAAAGTATGTTAGGTTTTTTAAAATCACAATGGCAGGTTGCAGTGCAGGGCATTAATGGCATTTAGTAGTTTGTGGCAAAGGCTATGAACTGGCCTGCAATCCCTATAGACCCTTAGAAGGTAGAATTACTGTGTTCTGCAGTGTCAGTGAGTGCCCTGGTAAGAAACAGTTTGTTAGTGAAAGATCTCAGTATCAGTCTATGGTATCAGTCTGACTTACTGTTTATACTGTTTACTTTTGCAGTTGGCATGTAAATACTGGGCTCCCCATATCAAGAAAAAATCACCTTTTGATATAAAGGTAAGCATTTTGAGTTTGCAACATACTTTTAAAGGTTAAAACTACAGTTTTCTAATTATCAAACTAATACTCATATTAGAAAATTTGGAAAATATGGAAGGTACACATAAAGAAAATAAAAATTACTACTCAGAGCCTTGGCCGGTTTGGCTCGGTGGATAGAGCGTCGGCCTGTGGACTGAAGGGTCCCGAGTTTGATTCCGGTCAAGGGCATGTGCCCTGGTTGTGGGCGCATCTGCAGTAGTGGGAGTGCAGGAGGCAGCTGATTGATGTTTCTCTCTCATTGATGTTTCTGACTCTCTGTCCCTCTCCCTTCCTCTCTGTGGAAAATCGATAAAATATATTTTTTAAAAAATTACTACTCAGGATAACCTCTACTATCATTTTGTTGAATTTCCTTTAAGTTTTAAAAAACAAAATGTATGTGGGTTTTCCTGTTTAAGGTTCATGGATTGTTTTAAATTTATCATTATTATAAATGACAATGTAATGAAAATGTTTGTAAAGATGCAGAAATTTTCCTACAACTTTTTGCCAGTTTAGAATAGAATCTATTGTTTTCTCTTTTATTTTTAGGTTGGTGAACAGAGATAAAGATCGTTAATCATGGAGGAAGTGGGAGTTTAATGTAGAAGATAGATGACTAAGGACTAGTAATAGTCAATAAGGAAAGGGAATGGACTTATGATGCAGTTGATGCAATTTAGAATAAATGAAAGGAAAAATTTCCTAAATGTACAATTAACTCTCATTGAAATAGGTTCTTAAAGAGAGGTCTTTAAATGAAATAGGGCTGACCTTTTACATGCCATTTAACACGTATTGAAGACTTGATTTTAGGCTTTGCCATTATAAATTAAATTGTGTTGTTTAAGGTACCCTTAGTCCAACTTAACCCCAAATTTTTGACATTATTTAAGCTTACATATTTTAAATATATTTTGTTTTGTCATCAACCCCATTTTATTTGTCAGGAAGATATTAATATACATGGCATATATTAGTTATTCTTAATTATCAGCAAGGTTGCTTTCTCTTATTATATGCTGTTTGTATACATGTTTATGTTTCTGTATGTTGGGTATGGCAGTTCCTAGGAACATTTTTTATTAATAACAAAAACATCTTGATGACACTACTAGATTGAGTTTAACCTAATTATATTTAGGTGTTTTTTTTAGAAATTAAATTTATATCCAGATTGTTTTAGTTAACACAAGTAATAATTCCAGGTGAACTTACATATGCATATTTAGAAGAACTTTATTACGGGTTGGTATTTAAGGAAGATTATGCCCTTCACTTTTATTATATGATTTGAATTTTGATAAAAAGAAAAGCAATAACAGAAAATCTCATATAAATTGAATAAGACTTCCTTGCCTCACCATCCCCCCTCCACCACCCACATTTATTTAAAAAATATACTTTGAGCAGTTAAAAGACTTTGCAGTTACCATCCTGTCTAATAAAGACAGTATATGCAAATTGACCATAACTCCGCAACAAAAGACGGTGGCGTCCACAGCCAATAAAGAGGGAATATGCAAATTGATGCAATGAGGCAGGAGGCAGTCTCTGGCCAGAGCGAAGGCAGAAAGGCGGCTCTGGCTGGAGTGAAGGCGGTGCCAGAGCGAAGGCGGTGCCAGCAGCCAGGGGAAGGAAGGCCTATTCTTGCACGAATCTTTGTGCATCGGGCCTCTAGTAAAATCCTATATAATAAAAGGCTAATATGCAAATCGACCAAGCAGTGGAATAACCAGTCACTATGATGCACACTGACCACCAGGGGGGAGCTGCCCCCTGGTGGTCAGTGTGCTTCCACGGGCTCACACCGCGGCAGTGCTAAGGCTGTCCAAGTGACAGCTTAGGCACACTCCCCGCCTTCAGTTGGACATCCTCTGAGGGCTCCTGGACTGCGAGAGGGTGCAGGCCAGGCTGAGGGACACCGCCCCCCACGAGTGCACAAATTCCGTGCACCAGGTCTCTAGTAATAATATATTATACCATGTTAAAGCACTTCATAATTTTACAATAGGAACTTAAAAATTTTTTAAAATACATTTTTATTGATTTCAGAGAGGTAGGGAGAGATAGAAACATCAGTGATGAGAGAGAATCGCTGATTGGCTGCCTCCCAATGCCCCCCACTGAGGATCAAGCCCACAACCTGGGCATGTACCCCTGACCGGAATCAAACCTGGGACCCTTAAGTTTGCAGGTTGGTGCTCTATCCACTGAGCCATACCAGCCAAGACTCAGTAAGAATATTTTTTTTCAGTTATCACTAATACTATTACTTCTACTGATAGCTATTAAAGGCTTACTGTGTGCCAGGATTTGTACGAAATTCCTTGCATGCATTGTCTTATTTACAGCAACCCCATGGGGTACTTTGTATTATTAGATCTTTGTTGTGTCCTAGCCATCAGCAGTGGAGATGGGTGGTTTGAACCAGGCTTCCAACTCCAGAGCCTAAATTCTTAAGTATTACACTATTCTGCCTACCCTAACCTAAATAAATAGAAATTCTGAGGCTTTATCATTAGGTATTTGGAAAACTCTGTAACAAATAGCATTTGCTTCCATTATATCTTTACATTTTTAATTTACTCTCTTTCTGGCCTTTGAAAGCACATTTTACATTAGACTGAGTCTGTTAATATTTATGCACTTTAAAATTAAGTTTTAAAAAAGATCCTAATCTTAAAAACTTTTATTTTCCCTAGAAATAATACAAATAAATAGTTTTTAAATTAAATGTATTGGGGTGACATTCGTTAATAAGGTTCTATAACTTTCAAGTGTATATTTCTGTAATATCTGATATGTATATTGCATTGTGTGTCCATCACCCAAAGTCATATCTTCTCTGTTACCATATGTTTGACCCCCTTTACCTTTTACTGCCACCCTCTATCCTGTGGTAACCACCATACTGTGTTGTCTGTGTCTATGAGGTTTTTGTTTGTTTGTTGGTATTCTTTGTTCACTTGTTGCTTTCTGTTTTATATCCCACATATGAGTGAAATAATATGGTTTTTGTCTTTTTCTGACTGACTTATTTGGCTTACCATGATATTCTCGAAATCCATCCATGTTGTCATAAATGGAAGTATTTTACCTTTCTTATCGAAGAGTAGTATTTACATATATATATATATATATATATATATATATATATATATATATCACTTTTTTTAAAATCCTCATCCAGGATATGTTTTTATTGATTTTAGAGAGTAAGGGAGAGAGAGAGAGAGAGAACCATCAATGTGAGAGGGAAACATCTATCTGTTTCCTTCCATACACACCCAGTTGGGGATTGAAATTGCAACTTAGGTAAGTGCCCTGACCAGGAATCAAACCCACAACCTTTTTGGTATAAGAAACAATGCTCCAACCAATTAAGCCATCCAGCCAGGGCCATATCACATTTTTTTGTTTTTGTTAATCCTCACCTGAGGATATTTTTTCATTGATTTTTAGAGAGAGTGGAAGGGGAGGGGGTGGCAAGAGAGAGAAAGAAACATTGATGTGAGAAAGACACATCAGTTGGTTGCCCCTACACGTGCTCCAACTCTGCCAGGAATCAAACCTGCGACCATAGTACCTGCCCTTGAGTAGGAATCAAACCCTTGTTACTTCAGTGTGGGGCCAACACTAACCACTGAGCAACATGGGTGCACCACATTTTTAATCCAATCACCCATCAAAGGACACTTAAGTTTGAACACGTAATTGTAATGATTCTTTCTAGGGCTCTTTTTATTATTTATGTTTTCCTACTATTTTGCTTTCTATTACCACATTTTGAGGAAAATGATAGGATTATGAAAAATTTCAATGGCAATATTTTTTAGCTTTCTAAACCAAAATATTTTGTGTAATTCTCAGTAAATTTAGGGTCTGAAAAAATGTTGTTTGATACAGTAAACATTTTTATATTTTTAATAACAGGTCATTGAAGATATATATGAGAAAGAGATTGTTAAATCAAGGTAGGAATGAGTTTAATTTTCATATATAGGGATTAGATGGGACTAACTTGGATCTTATCCTAACTTCTTAACTGAATGTGATCATAATTAGAATTTTCTTTTCTTTTTTTGATTTGGTCATCAGGGAAGTGGTGACTAGAAAACTTTAATCTAGCTGCTTAAGAGTCATAAGGGTTTATTTTGTTTTTGAAGGAATGTGAAGGGAGTGTAAGTATGAAAATTATTTCAATTCAACTAGTACTAACTTTCTTATTTTCTGTTTAATCTTTTAAACGTTTATTTAAAAAATTTTTAAAGTAAAACATACATAATAGTTAAATATAAAATAGTAAAATATGTGTTTTATATATATAATAAAAACTTTTGAGCAATATACAGAGGGGGTAAATATAAATAAATCTTCTTTCCTATCCCTTAACCTTCAGTTTACTTATTTGTCTGTATATATGTTCCAGTCTACTTCCACTCCAGATTTTTTTAAACAAGAAAAATTTTATATTCTACATACCATTCAGCATCATGCCAAAAAAAATCCAACACCATGAATGCATCTTGGGTAGATTTCCATATCTGCACTTGTAAATATAAATTCCTATTGCATATTTTAAAAGGAAAGTTGACTAAATTTGAAATAGAAGCATCTATGTTGTTAATGTCACAAACCTTATAAAATCTCAGATTTGATATTTTTCATGTGTTGAGTTTTATGAGGTAAATTTTGCTAAATACTATAAAGGCAAAACCATGGCAATGACAAAATAAGAGACTAGTTCTTTCTTTTCAATTGTTTGGTGAGCCTGCAGACATACGCAGGACCAAATACCATGTTAAAAAAATTTTGAGGAATAAGGGGAAGCCAGTGAGCGTTGTAAACACAATGGTAATATTTTTTAAGGAGAATTTAGAGGGGGTAAGAAGCAGGAAATTGGTTAGAGGAATATAATAGTAGTTAGGCTTAAGATAATGATGGCTTGGATTAGTGTGGAAAGTTGGGATGGAGAGGAGTTGCCAGTTGGAGAAAAGTGAGGAGATGGTTGATGGTTGGATGTGGTGAGTGAGGAAACAGGAGGAATCAATGATGACTCCAAAGTTTTGGACTTAGCTTGCTAAGTGATTATTGGTGCCTGTTACTGAATTTTGTTACTGTTGGAGTGGGATTGGGTGTTGATCATTAGATCCCTTTGGAAAGTGTTTAATTTTTGTTGCTAATGAGCCAAGCAGATGGAAATGGAGAATAAGCAGTTGGGTATCTAGGTGAGGAGCTCAGAAGAGAGGACTGGGTTGAGCCCACTTTGTATCAACCACCTTTTCAATGCTAAGGATACAGCAGTGACTGTGGCAGTTAAAGTCTCAACTTATGAAGCTTACCTTCTAATTCTTGATATACAGATATATCAATAGGTAGTAAATGCTCTAGATTGAAATTAAGTGTGGTAAGAATTCAGTGACAAAGGCTGCTATTTTGGATTGAATGAGCAGGCAAAAATCTTCTAAAGATAGAAAATGTGAGCAGATAGGTATAACATATGACTTGGTCTGAGGGTGGGCACGGATGAAATTGCCCGAGGAACTTAACTAAAGATGAAAAGGTAGATAAATTCAAGGACCCTTATTTCTTCTATGTTAAGGGTATACCAGTCTGAAAATTACCTTGAGCTTTCAGAACTGCTTCTCTGCCTCTTTTCAGAACAGGCTTTCAATCCAGTGGATAGTAATTGCTTGTGTTTTTGTTTGTTTTATTTGGACCTTTGTTCCTCAAAGATGATTTTTGTATAACTAAAATCTGCCAATGATTTTTCAATTATAGACTTTGACTGCATTATTTTAAATTGCTGAAACAGGTAATCTTCATCAGTGGGGCTCACTTAGATTTACCATGGCACTTTGAACAGCCATATTCACATCTTTTACACATTTTTAAATATTTGAATACAAGTGAAATTATTGCATTCTGCCCCCAAGTCTCCAAGTTCAAAAAGTTAAATGCACTTTTAAAATACATAAACTGTAGTGCACATTTAAAAATTTAAATGATTATTTTTTAGACCAGTGCCTTGTGGAAGCTCTGTTGCTGTGTTATGTGCTCATAGCATCTTCATTATTGGGGAATGGCTAGATGTTAGATTTATTAACTTGTTTGTAGTCTTTCAAAATAGGCAGTTTACAGACATAAGACACTCTTAGTATTATACATTAATATTCCTGTAATATTCATTTTTGGCACATCAACCCTATGTCCCTAAGAACCATCTTGGCAGCCAGTACATTGGCAGTGTTCTATCTTGGTGCTTTTGCACAGTAAAAACCATGGAATTAATCAGTCAGTTCTTAACATTCTGATGGTACAGTGATCATGTTTAGGATCTCAGAATTAGATCTTAAAACGTCATATTGCCTGATTATCCCTGTAACATGGGGTATATTATACGATTCAGTTTGCTATCCATTATCAAATTTGGCAAGCTTGTCTTAACATATTTTTGTGTGATTTTACAGTATTAAAAATAATTGTTACTTCTTGAGTGCTTACTATCTGCTAGATTCTCTTCTGAGCATCTTGCATATAGTAGCTTGTTTATACTTACACAACCCTATGATAGTCACATCGTTCTCATTTTATGAGTGAGGAAAAGGAGGTACCGAGAGGTCAAGTAACCAGCCCTGGTCGTTTCCTAGTAGTAACAGGCAAAGCCAGGTATTAATTCTTGTCTCTGACTCTATTCAATACTCTGTTCGTAAGTAGGACAGGGTTCACTGCCCTTTAGGATGCTGAACCAGCACACTTTGCTATGATTATTAATCCTGTTAGGAATTTATCCAAGTGGTTTTTATACTGGAAAAAAAAGGGTGAGTTGTAGAACAATTTACTTTGACAGTGTTTACATTTATTTTTACTTAAAATGTTTAAATCCCTTTACTATGAAATATAACAGGAAAGAGCATAAAACAGAAATGTATAACTTTCTGAATTATTATAATTCATAATCACCACCACGGTAAAAAAGAAAGAAAAATTGTCAGCATCCCAGAAGCCCTTGCATACCCCTTTCCTTTACCATTTTAATATGTAAACTAAAGGCTCAGTGCACGAATTCGTGCATGGGTGGGGTCTGGCCAGCCTGGCCCCAATCGGGGCGGATTGGGGCTGGGCCTGTTGGGAGGAGGAGATGGCGAGAGGTTGGCCAGCTGGCCCAATCAGGGCTGGGCTGGCTGGGGGAAGGGGTTATGGGCAATTGGCCGGTGGCCCCGCCCCCAATTGGAGTTGGGGGGCCAATTGGGGGTGGGGCTGGCCATGGGGAAGGGCTGTGGGTGGTGGGCTGGCTGGCCCCACCCCCGAGTGGGGTGGGTGGGGGTGCCGATTGGGGGCCAGTGGCCTGGGGGAGTGGCCATGGGTGATTGGCCAGCTGGTCCTGCCCCTGATCGGGGTGGGGGGCATGATCTGGGGTAGGGCTGGGTGGGGGAGGGGCTGCAGGAGATTGACTGGCCAGCCCCGCCCCCTGTTGGGGTGGAAGGGCGATGGGGCAGGGCTGGCCAGGGGGAGAGGCTGTGGCCAATCAGGGTGGTGGGGGCCCATAGGGGGTGTGCCAGCCAGGGGGAGGGGCTGCAGGAGGTTGGCTGGCCAGCTCCACCCTCTATTGGGGTGGGGGGTGTGTTCAGGGGGGTGCAGCCAGGGGGAGGAGCTGCAGGAGGTTGGCCGCCAGCCCCACCCCCTGATAAGGCAGGTTTGCTGGCCACAGTGGGTGTCATAGCGACCAGTTGTTAGGTCATTATGGCCGTTACTGTAGCTGCCTTTTTATATATATAGATATGCAAAATGAACACTATAGTTTTGCTTGTTTTTGAACTACAAGTAAATAGAATCACACAGTATGTAATCTTTTGTGCCTGGCTTCTTTTGCACACAATTATTGTATTTTAATCATCTATCTATACTAATAAGAGACAAATATGTAAATTGACCGTACGTCTGCAACACCCACAACCAATCAGGAGCGGGTATGCAAATTAACCCAACAGAGATGGTGGGCCTGTGGGCAGTGCACATGTGTGCAGGTGTCAAGTGGCCGGGGGCAGGGTGGGATGCCCACCTGCCCTCTGCATAGCTGGGGCAGTGCAGCAGGTATCCCTGGGACCCCGCCTGCTTTGAGCCTGTGGCCAGTGCTTGTGAGTGCTGGTGCTGAGCGGCTGGAGTCCCGGGGACGCCACTGGAGTGTCCGGCCTGGGGGCGGCTGGAGTTCGCAGTCCTTTTGATTTGTGCAGCCCCTTGACCGGAAGCGGAAGCCCAGAGTGCAGGGAGCACCAGCAATGCTGGGAATCATAGTTCTGGTGGCAGACGCGTTGTGGGATCTCCTAGACACTAGAGCAAAGTGAGCCTGGAACAAGTTACTGTTGCGGGTAGGGCATGGAGGGAAAGCAAAGGTGAGAGACATAAGTAAAGTCATAGTGTTGAGGAAAAATTAAAGGGAAGATATCCTGTAACTTCTAGAAAATCTCCACCAATGGAGCAAAGGCAAATAAAAGACCTCTGTTAATCTGTGAGCACCAAACCAGACTGGGTTGGGGTCTCAGACAATTCGCTGATATGATTGCAAAGACAGACAGAAAAAACTCCCGGATTGGAGAGGGCTCCCAGATTGTAGAGGGTGCAGGTCGGGCTGAGGGAACCACCCCCCGTGTACGAATCTTCGTGCACTGAACCCCTAGTTTAACAATAAATCTGGAAGTAGGTAAACCAGAAGTCTGTAATGTCAGGGCCCTTCTCGGCCTTTTAACAATATATTCGTTGGCTTTCCCTGTGTGGTTGCAAGGGGGCTTCCGCAGCTCCAGACCTCATGTTTTCACACAACCATAGCCCAAGAAAGGAAGCAAAGCCAATTACAGCAGCAACAGAAGTTCTCTTTGCACACCCTGCTTTTCCTTATCAAATTTAATGAGCCAGTTAACAATGGAGTTAATGGACCCAATTTATTGTACATAATTACTCAACTTTAGGAGTATTTAATGAAATTCATGTTAAACTCTTGGCACAGAGTCAGGCAGAAAACATGCTCTCAGTAAATATTGGTAACAACAAAACATAACTATCCCTTTAAATTACTTATATTTGTTATTGTTACTTTTAGCTTTTCATTCTTATCTTTAAATGTCTTCTGACATGATGTCTAGTCCTAGACCCATTTTATATCTTATATGTACACCTTTAGTTAAGTTCTTCAGTTATCTGTCTCAGAAAGATTATTGGCAGAAGCATGAAACTCCACATTTATGAATACCAGAAGGATTACTATTCGCTTTATCTTGACCTATTAGGACAGATTTTTCACTTCTGTCACCCAAAAAAATAAATTCACCACTCTGTCTTTTGTACATAAGGAAACAGGGTTCTAGAATATTTAAAAGATGTTGACAGGGTAACACTGAATCCAATGACTAGAATGCTTACCTATCTATCTCATGAGCCAAGATTTTCTTTCTTCATCATTGAGGTCCTATTTGTGGCTGCAGATGTGAGGCTGCAATTATATGCAAAGTGTCACTTTGTGAGTTCTGTTGTCCAATATGCAATTAAAGGGAAATGTCTGTAGCTAGAGATCTAGAGGGTGTCACATAAGTGGCTGTGTCTCTCAGTGGACTTGCTGTGGCAGCCAATACATTGGCAGTGTTCTGTCTTGGTGCTTTTGCAGAGTAAAAACCCTCATCTCTCTCTCACTAAAGTTCTATGACATTGATTACTTAGTGAAACTATTTAAGAGATAGAAATAGGTGGAATAAGATTTTGACAGGGTAATGGTCTCTTAGGGTATTATATATTCACTAGGGGCCCAGTGCACGAATTCTTGCACCATGAAAGGACTGTGGTACATGAGGCTACAGGCAGCATAGGGCGGGTCTCAGCACATCCTCCACACCCCTGCCTGGCCCCTCCTGCCTCATCCCCAGTCCCCTCTTTGCCAGCAGCGGGTGCAAGCAGTGGCTTCAGTGCCAGCTGTGGACGCGAGCAGGGCTAGTGTCGGCAGCAGGTGCAAGCAGTCACTGCCAGCTCCAATCGCCCCTCAGGAACAGGGGGAGGTGGAGAAGCTCTGAGGGGTGATCGGGGCTGGCAGCTGCCACTCGTACCTGCTGATGGCGCCAAGCAATTTCGAGCAGTGGCTCTGGTGCCTGCAGCGAGTTCAAGTGGGGCCAGTGCTGGCAGCAGGTGTAGCGCTGGATGGGACAGCGGTGTGTAGGAGCAAGGAATTTTCAGTAACCACCACAGGCTCGCCCTGATGACGGCACCTAGTGTACTGCCTTGGTCTGGGGCCCCCACTCACCTAGGTACTCCACCATCCCGCCGTGGCCTGCCCACCATGTTCTGAGCTCTGCTGCCTGCAGCCGATGCCCGCATGTTCCATGCATGCCACCTGGTGGTCAGTGCATGTCATAGCAACCAGTTCTGTTGTTCTGCCATTCGGTCTATTTGTATATTAGGGTTTTATACACACACACACACACACACACACACACACACACACACACACACACTCGAGGCCTGGTGCACAAAATTCGTGCACTGTGTGTGTGTGTGTGTGTGTGTGTGTGTGTGTGTCCCTCCCTCAGCCCAGCCTGCACCCTCTCCAATCTGGGACCCCTTGAGGGATGTCCGACTGCCCTCTCACAATCCAGGACTGCTGGCTCCCAACTGCTCACCTGTCTGATTGCCCCTAACCGCTTTTGCCTGCCAGCCTGATTGACGCCTAACTCCTCCCCTGCAGGCCTGGTCGCCCCCAACTGCCCTCCCCTGCTGGCCCGGTAACCCCTAACTGCCCTCCCTTGCCAGCCTGGTCGCCTCTAACTGTACTCCCCTGCAGGCCTGGTCACCCCCATCTGCCCTCCCCTGCTGGCCCGGTAACCCCTAACTGCCCTCCTCTGCTGGCCTGGTTGCCTCCAACTGCCCTCCCCTGCAGGCCTGGTCACCCCTAACTGTCCTTCTCTGCAGGCCTGGTCCCCCCCAACTGCCCTACCCCTGTAGGCCTGATTGCCCCCAACTGCCCTCCCTTGCAGGCCTGGTCCCTCCCAACTGCCCTCCCCTGCAGGCCTGATCGCCCACAACTGCCCTCTCCTGCCGTCCATCTTGTGGTGGCCATCTTGTGTGTTGGAGTGACGGTCAATTTGCATGTTACTCTTTTATTAGATAGGATATATAGATAATTCATTTAGTTTTTAAAGCCAGAGGCTATTATCCAGTGGCAGAGTCCTGGTCTGGCTACTTTGTTTTTAATATACAAAATGATAAAACTAAATTAGTGGACCTTTGGACCTGCCTTTGGAGAAATACCTTGAATTACAGCATGGTTTATTCATATAAAATGAAATACTTATATTAAAAAATAATAAAGAGAGAAAACTGATATTGCCTCCACAATTTTGTCATATTTTAGACTTAATGTTAAGACTAAAAAGCATGTGAAGAGTCTGATTCCCAGACATGGTGATATATACATGTGCCTCTTGTTTTTATTTGAATATTAAATGAAAGTGTGTTGGTCATTTTTAAGAAATTGAAACATGCAAGCATTTGGCAATTTCAGTCCAATATTATGAATATCAACGAACATTTGTGTTTTGATTAGAATTATTTGGCTGTGAATCTCTGTGTTATATCCTGGTATGTCATGGTGCTGATTGTGTTTCTTACATGGGAACTTGTTACTATTCTTTGGCAGTTTTTAAAAATTAAACTACTCTGAAACAAAACACAAACCAAAAAATCTAAAAGCAAAATTAGCTTTTATCAGTGCCTATCTATTAGTAAGTATTATTATTGTGATATGTGAATCAATTAAAACATCTAAAATACATCTGTACTGATACATCAGAAATGTTTATATTTTCTATTTAAATATTCTTATTATTTATTTTTATTATTTTAGGTTTGCCATCAGAAAGATAATGCTCTTGGAATTTAGGTGAGTTAAAAGTCTTTACCTTGATTAAATTAAATATGACAGTATGATTTAACGTTTAGATAAAATTTTTATACATTTCTGTGAGTGGGTAAGAAAATAATTCTAAATTTTTGAAGATTTGTATTGTGATTTGCTTATTTTGGAATATGTATATGATATCCTTTGTTTTCAAAGATGATGCTACATTGTCATTATAAATAGCATTTTGAATTGTTTCTCAATAATTAAGATAGTGTGTGCTGAGCAGTTTTTGAACTCTTACTTGGTTCCACTAGTCATTAGTGTAAGTAAATTGGAGTTCATTCTATAGCCATTTTTCCCCCTTCCAAGCTAAGTTGCTGTTACCAAGGCAGCCTTGTTATAACCTAGCCACTTATAAATATTTCAGACTAAAGAGAATGTACAATTTTTAGATCATGAAAGTAAATTAGGTTATATTTCAACCAGGTATGGCCTGTAGGCTGGAAATAAAAGCCAGAGTTGTTGTTTATAATATTTACCATTTATTGAATACTTGTCTTGTACTAGGTAGGCATAATGTTAAATATTTTACATACAGAGCTCTCATAGCAACCCTGCAAATTCAGTATTATACCTTACATTTAGTGGAGGAAGAAACTGAGATCAGAGAGATGAAGTAATTTGTTAAAGATAATGCAGTCAAGTAATTGGCAGAGTTGGGATGCCAATGTCTGATGTCAAAGCTCATTTTTCTGTTTATGCTACCTTGAGGTTCACTCTGCATCGGAGGTCATAGTCTCTCTTTTAACAACTGTTACTACCTACACAACACTGATTTGATCCTCACAAACAAATGGCATGAAGTAGGTGTTCTTACCAGTTTTACAGAGAGAAATTAAAGTTTATAGTTATGGATTAACTAGTAAGTTGACTACCTACTATAGCCTAAGAAATGTGTTGTTATTGAATACTTGATCTCATTTAAGTATTCAATGCTTAATTGGACCTGCCTTTGGAGAGATACCCTGTAACTACAGCATGGTTATTTATATAAAATGAAATACTTCTATTAAAAAAACAATAAAGCAAGATATCTGACATTCCCTCCACAATTTGGTAATATTTTAGACTTAATGTTAAGACTAGAAAGCATACTGAGGTTACTAAATAACCCCAGTAAGATCTTTCTTATTTTATAGAGGGAAATGCTGAGGCTAGGAATTGGACCCATCTGGCCATTAGGTTAATAATGCCCTTTCCATCATATCATCTTTCAAGAAGACAGGAAAAAGTCAAGAGGATGCTGATATACAATTAGGATAAAACCAGAATTCTATGATCCTGGCAAATATCAGATACCAAAGCATTGTAGGAACTGAAGGAGAAAGGAACAGAACAGATCATAGGCATAAATGACAATGAATGATTTTTGATAACTGAAAAACTGGTTACCTTTCAGGGACTTGTATATAATTTCTATGTGAGAATGCAAATTGTGAACCAAGCAACTGCAGAGCAACAAATCTTGAAGATCTTAAAATCTTCTCAATAAAAAGACAGATTACTCAAAGAGGAAGAAGGAAAATAGATTGAATGTAAAATTCTCAACTGTAATGCTAGAGAAGATAATAGAGTAAGATTAGTAAGCAGAAAAAAAACCCTATCAATCTAGAAAGAGTTCTATAACCAGATAAACTGTCATGAAATAAAGATATTTCAGACACATTAACAGACTATTGCTAACAGAAATTCTAATGACATAATTTAGAAGGAATTTAAATTTGTAAGAAAGGAATAAAATTATTCTTCATGCATTTTATTTATGAAAGAGCACTTTAGTTTCTAACTTGAAGCCTTGACCATTATTTTGAGTAAAATATTCCATATCCAGTTTCCTAGGTTCTCATGTATTAAGTAAGAAGGATTGCTAAAGATAGACTCATGGAAATACCAATGTGAGCAAATCTTTGAAGCATAGAAGTAATAGAAAAGTTATAGCGCATAGGAGAATCTAAAACACTTAATTGTGTGTGTGTTTGTGTGTGTGTGCACATGCACACGCAGGTGTAAGTGATTTAACGTTATGCATGTGGAATGATTTAAAGTAGGAACAACAAATCCTGCTTTTCAAAAATTAGTGCTTTAGATCAGCGGTCGCCAACCGGTGGTCTGCGTTCCCTGGTGGTCTGTGAGGTCCAAAAGGTTGGCAACCACTGCTTTAGAGTATAGCCCAGTACAGTAATTGATGCTTATAACTACCCAGCATAAGAAATGACTAAGTTATGTTTTTGGGAATCAGAAATATGTAATTTGATTAAGAATATTTTCACCAAGGTCTTAAAATAAGAATTTTGGCATCTTGAAGGGAAAATGCCAGTTATCTTGAAAACTGACTTATGTTGAATACCTCGTAAATTAAATATTACAAAGACTCTTGATTTTTAAGTATTTTTCTTATGAAGTCACTTGGTTCTGATAGGAGTCAGGGTTAATTCTCTATTACATTTCTCTCTGAAACTGCCTATCATATCATTTTGTTTTAAAACTGACATTTGTCAGATATTTTTATTACTCTACAAAGAGCCTTAGGTAAAGGCAGACCTAATGTTCTCGTGGTGATAATTACATGTCAGTAATCTTTGATGTCTTCCTATTTGAAATATAACACTCTCATTCTCCAAAGCTGCATTTACTATACATAAGTTTGTAGTAAGTAGCAGTGACCTATTTTACAAGTAAATTTGTGAAAGTTTCTCAAATTATAAATATAGAAATTCAAAATATTCTCAGAAAGTTGTAAATAATATGCTTTTCAGGTGAATGACATATTACAAATGTCAATAACTAAAGAAATACCCTATGCCTTTTCACTCTTCACAGCCAGTACCTTGAAAATTACCTCTGGATGAATTATTCCCCGGAAGTGTCCAGCAAGGCCTATTTAATGTCCATCTGTTGTATGGTGAATGAGAAATTCAGAGAAAATGTCCCTGCATGGGAGGTAACAGATTTAAGTTACTTTGTACTGTGCTCACTTAAAGCCATTGCAAAGTAGCAGAACTTTTTACTGGTACTCAGTAATGTTTTCAGAACAGAATTTTACCCAATAATAAAGTAAATGTTGAGAGAAAGAATAGATATAGTTTTAAAAAATATTAGATTTCATTTGGTTTCAATACTTTGTTCAAACTAATTTACTATTAATTAAAAAATTACGAATTTAGAATTATTTTTCTGCTTTGTGCTTAAAAAAAATAATGACATGGATTATAAAGACTTTTACATCAGATAAAGTGAAGTTTATATTAATTAGTGCAGATAGATAATGCTCAAGTGAGCTAATATTTTGCAGTGCCTTATTTCACAACTGTAGTTTCATGTGTATAAGATAGTGTTTTCCAAAGTCAAAGACAGATGTTTATACTGTAATTTCAGTTTTCTCTTTGTCTCTGATTTGGGATCCGTTTTACTGTTTTGAATCTTCTAATAGACTGACATTTTCTCTTTGTGCTTAATGTAATAGAGGCTTGTCAGTAGAGGTTCAAAATCTAGGTGTCCTTTGGCCACCGTAAAATGAGTTTCTTTCCCTTCAGTCATTCTTTTTTCAGTGAAAAAAGGGAATGGATATTTGTCACCTCTTTTGAGGGTTGGTCTCCAAAGTGAAAAGGTGTTAGATTCTTTAAAATGGAAGTGTGGTTTCTTTTGTCAAATATTAATTAAGTAACTACCATCTATGGCAGATTAGAGCCCAACGTAAAATATATATAGGCCTTGTGTCTGTCTTATTGAGAGATCTTAGGGATTTCTTGAAGTTTCTTCAAACTATCTTAGGAAAGAAGAGGGGAAATCTTTTGAGTCAGAGAATGACCTGATCAGTTTGCATATAATAAAGACCACTTTGGTGATTTGAAATAGAGAAATGGCGATGCAGATTAAGAGAAGAGTTTACACAGAGATTTAGAGAGTAGAATTAATTGGACTTGATAATCACTGTAGCAATAGAGAAGGGTAATATTTTCAGTAACCTTCCAGGCTTGGTCAATTGCATACAAAAGATAATGCCATTTACCAAATAGGTAAAAGAGGATTGAGGAATACTTTGGAGGGCACAAAATTGTTGAATTGAGTTTTGGATTTATCAAGTTTAAATTTGCTTTGGAATGTAAGATATTACTACAGAGGAATGTAAGATTAGAACTAAAGTGAGAAATCTGGACAAAAGATGTGTATTTGCAATCATTAGCATTTGGTAGTGAGGTATTGGGCGGGTAGAAGAAGAACGAAGCCAGAACTTGAGGTAACCATTGCCGCATAAGGGAAAAAGGGAAAAGGAGCCTGCGGCACATAGAACAGGAGTTGAGGGTGGGTAAGAGTCCTTTGGACTTGACAGTGTAGCAGTTTCGGGGGCTGCTGTGGGTGGAAGTTGTTTTAGAGAAGTGAATGAAAACAACTAGTGTGGACCGTACATTTGCAGCACTTGTCTATGAAAGGAGAGAGATGTGGCAGAAACTAAATAGAGATAGATCAAAGAGAGAATTGAATATTTTTACATTATTCGTACTTTTTTTGAAAAACATTATTTACATGTTAAGAGTAAATAGGGAATATAAAACAGGAGAGGGTGTCCTTGAGATTAGAGTGGGAGCACTATAATTTTTGCTGAAGATGCTGTTTCTTTTGTTTAAATCAGAAGAATTAAACCGCTTCAGATACTGAGACAATAAAGCCTAAGGTAGTTATAGGCATAATCCACAGAAGAAAAGATAAAGAAATTAAAGCCATTATTGTATTAGCCCAAGATTTCTGCAACTTTCAATAGTCCAGAAACCTATACTATTTGACTTACTACCATCTATCTATATATATAAAACCCTAAGCACAGTAGACCTTTTGACCAGTCGCTATGATGCGCACTGACCACCAGGGAGCAGATGCTCAATGCAGGAGCTGCCCCCTGATGGTCAGTGTGCTCCCACAGCAGGAGCGCCTCTCAGCGGATCAATGGGTACCAGATGCAGGGCTCAGCGGGGCTAGGATGAGTGGGAGTGGCACGGTGCCCTGCCTGGCTTGGGCTCCTCCCTGGCCACCTGCAGCTTTGCACACTACTACATCTCTCGAAACCGGCAGTCCAACATCCTCCAAGGGGTCCTGGATTGTGAGAGGGCGCAGGCCAGGCTGAGGGACCCCACCGCTGCACAAATCTGTGCACTGGGCCTCTAGTTAATTATAAGTAAGCAAATAATCTTTTGGTAATTGTTTTTTTTTTTTTTAAGTAGACTCCTAAAAAGGTCTACCAGTGCTTGTTTAAGGAAGAAAAAGGGGTGAGCAAGCTGTGTCAAAATGAATTTTTATTTTTTCTCTTCTCAGACTTTCAAGAAGAAGCCAGACCACTTCCCGTTCTTTTTCAAGTGCATCTTGAAAGCAGCATTGGCTGAAACTGACGGTGAATTTTCACTCCATGAACAGACAGTCTTACTGCTTTTTCTTGATCACTGCTTCAATAGTTTGGTAATTTTACTTTATCTTTCGGAGAACTTTCAAGTTTTTTTGTTCTTTAAGTTGACTGTAGATGATATTACCTCTGTAGCAACTCTTCATTCACAGCAGTGGGCAATGAGGATAATGCTAGCAGCTTAATTTCAGCCTCTTCTTAACCATTTTATAAGATGTTAGCTTTTTCATAGATTTGGACTTGCTCTCTTTTTCCTATTAGACTAAGAAAAATGATAATGAGAACTGAAATTCTCCAAGGTAGAGCAGCAGAGAGTCTGGTTAATAGGACCTTTGAGTGATGAGATCTGGGCTATAGCGACAAACAAAAGCACCTTCGTTACTCTCAGTCATACTTCACTGCAGGCTGGCAGGTTAGCAGGAGGCTTGTTTTGAGTTGACTGAATAGGGGCACTTGTGGATGATCTTTGAAAATCTCTTCGGTTGCATATGACACATTTCTAACCCTTCATAAGATTATCTTGTAAAAAATTAAATATTTACAATAATTAATATTTTATTAGTGCTTTCCTCCTGTGGTTATCTGAATATATATGCCTATTTATTTAAAGATAAGTGCTTCTGAATTGATTGTGCACTTAGACCCCTGCAGGAGAATGCATGGGGTTGTTTCCTGTCCTGGAGACTGAATGTTGATAGAGGGATGGTTATTACCTGTTTCCATATACTGTCTCACATGGATCTTGTAAAGGCATAAAAAATAGATTTATAATGCCCCCCTTTAATGTCACTTTTACATCTTTAACATTTATTAAACCAAACAAAGCAAATATAAATAGATGTGATTCCTTATAAAAAACTGAACAGAAATGAGATTTAATTAGTATTAGTTTGGTGCTTTGTTTAATTAACTTAAAGCCAGCTTATTGAAATGCTCTATATTTTTTCAATTTATGGTCAGTTCTCATGATCTGAGGTAGTTATGTTCTTTACGGTTGCTGTGAACACTGAATTAGCTAAACCTGAGCCATTGCTCCTCAGGGGAAATATAAGGTTAGGTTCAGCAAGCCTCTCTGGTCACATTTTCATCAACCAGTCACTACATAACCTTGTTTTATATGTGTTTCTGTTTAAACACACCTTATGTAATATATATTGTTGACTCATTAACGTTGAATGCATTGCAAATGGCTCATGACTTACAACTGAACAAACCTGAATAACACACATATTTTCTCTGTAAGAGCACGTCACAGCCTTCTTGAGCCTAGGAACACTAGTCAACAAACACTTCAACCATGTGGTTGGGGGCCATTTTAAATAGCAAAACCACACTAAAAAGGCACAAAAATGTGAAGAAGTAGCACTAAATAGACCAGGAAAAGGACACTTGTTTATAGAAGAGCTGAAACAAGAAGGCAGAGCTGGAAACATGCATGTTGGATAACATATCTTCACTGCTCTGTGCTGTTTGTGAACAACTGTGAAAGCATCAGGAGTATTGAATTTGGGGTTACAAATACATTTTTTGCAAGTAGGTGAATTCACAAATACAGAATGTACAAATAATGAGGATTGACTGTATCTTTAAAACAAAATATTGAACTTCTTAATATTACAGAGTCATTAATTTAAAAGTATTAGTTGCATTCTACCCCCCCCCAACTCCTTCCCCCAGAATTTAAAAACACGGTATGCTACATATGTAAAG
Organism: Corynorhinus townsendii; assembly: GCA_026230045.1. Lineage (NCBI taxonomy): Eukaryota > Metazoa > Chordata > Mammalia > Chiroptera > Vespertilionidae > Corynorhinus > Corynorhinus townsendii. The sequence goes on along the minus strand of JAPDVU010000001.1, from coordinate 162,306,476 downwards.
ACTTAGGTTAAAATGCTCATGTGTTTATAAACTTGTTTAATTCATATTTTAAACAGGAAGTAGACTTGATACGAAGTCAAGTACAGCAGCTTATCTCCCTCCCAATGTGGATGGGCTTACAGCCTGTAAGTATCTAAATTCGAAAATTTATTTGTATATATGTTATAAGTGCAACATGTGGTTTTAGACTATGTAGCTTTAATATGAATATAAAATGGTAGCTAAAAATCCCTTTTCTTGCTTAAAAAAATGTATCTAATTTACCAAACATTAATTTTATCATAGATTCAGTTTTTCAGTTTTAAAGTTCTTATGTGTAAACCAATATATATTTTACTTAATTTTAGTATTATAAGGTGAAATAAGAAAATATCTATTGAGCTCATATAGAAGGGCCTTAATTCAGCAAAATGCAGTTATTCTTTTTCTTTTTTATTATTTTTATTGACTTCAGAGAGGAAGGGAAAGGGAGAGAAAGATAGAAATGTCACTGTTGAGAGAGACATCAATCGGCTGCCTCCTGCATGTCCCACACGGGATCGAACCCAAAACCTGGGCATGTGCCCTTACTGGGAATCAAACCATGACCTCCTGGCTCAACTACTGAGCCACACCAGCCAGGCTATGGTTATTCTTACGTATGTCTTTGGATAAGACTCAATACAGAATTGAATTTTTATTTTCCTTGATTGGAATATATACATACAGCTATAGGAGAAGGTCTACATCATGTTTAATATCAATGACTTCTTTTGTTTTATCAGATCCTTATTAGAAATATATACTGATATCGAAGTCAGATTAACAGACCTTAGGGAGTAAAGTTAAAACTCAAATTTCAGTGTAATACTTTATTCAGGATTCCATTTCCTGCACGGGTGTTTTTGCAGACACTCAGATATGCAAGCTCATTTTAGGTACCAGTTAATGGGGATGAAAACAGACACATATAAATAATTAATAGTAAGTGAAAAACTGCTAAGTGCCATAAGAAAAAAATATGGTGATGTGGACATTACCTTGTTTACTTATAATATCTGTTTTATGTTTATTGCTGCAGACTCATTTTTCAAACTGTTTGAAGCATCTTGCTCGTAAATGTTAATGCTCCTATTTTTCGAACTGAAATTAATTTTAGAAATAAGGGAATTTAAATGATTATTGAGCTTAAAATCTTGACTAGAAAAGGCATTTTCTTTTGTCTTAGTTTTTTCTATTAACAAGTGTTAGAATTGAACAGTTTTTAAAAATACAGTTACTCGTTTCTTAGTTTTCAGGTTTTGTCATTGCTTTCAGGTTTTATCCCATTGCTCTCTGTTATATTCATATATTAGAAAAGTAGTAGTTGATCTAATTTTTATTCTTGTAAACTTTGAGGTTACTGGTGATTTAATATCTCATAATTCTTTCAGGCACGCTTGGAATTAGAATTAAAAAAGACACCTAAGCTAAGAAAATTCTGGAACTTGATTAAAAAGAATGATGAAAAGATGGATCCAGAAGCAAGAGAACAGTATGTTTCCAAAGCTTAATTCTTGTTGGTTTATCATGCTGGGTTGTGGGTCTTAGATGATGTTGACTGGTTTGTTATTTCCTTACATATTAGTGAACCAGATAAATGATTAAGAAGTGTTTTTACCACATTTTCCTTCTTCCTGCCTGAGGGATAAGCACAGTAAAACTTTGATATAACGGACTAATTTGGGTGAGGGGGTGTCTATTAAAGCTGTAAGTCCATTATATAATAAATTAGGTTTTCCAAATACATATGTGAAAAAATTGACAAATTAGTTTACCTGTTTTTACTTATTTAGACACATTTGTGTAATTAAAATTAATTATGTATGAAAAGCTTAATTTCACAGAAAAGTTTTCTATGTGTATTACTGTAATTTTATGTTTATACTGAATAGGTCTAGTAAATGTGTGCATTCATCTGTCACTGCGAGTAAACAAATGCACACGGCGAGGGCCTGGCTTTATGCAGGTGGGAACATGAGCTGGCACACTTTACAACTGCTGCAGAAAGTCATGCACTCAACAACAGAACCAATTACCAAGCACAGTGCAGTGTGATCATGCGCTAATCATTTGGTGAACATTGTTTACAAGTGGTGACTCTTGGATTTAAATATGTAGACTGTAGTTGTAAATATGTAATATTTATTTATGTTGGCAAAATTACTACAGTGTTTTTTCCAACATATGGCCTATTCATTAAAATTTGTGAAAAAGAACTGAATAACAAAAAAATAACCTGTTAATTTAATTGTAAGCAAATCTTGGTTAAAAGCAATTTCAGATTAACAGGGTGTTAAATTTCACATATGACATACAGACTGGAAATGTCTGTTAAATTCGAAGTTCATTAAATTGAGGTCTGCAAAATCGAGTGTTTACTGTACACCAGTGGTTTTCTCCCTGCCTCTTGTCCACAGTCTGTCTGTCATGGATGGTTTGCAGTTTTCTCCACAATCTTCAGGCTGTCAATCCAAGTTTTCTTTCTTTTTCTTACTCCCACACTCTTAGCATTGGCATAGGTGATACAGAAGAGAACATAATGGAAAGTAATTCCTGCCCTTGTGGAGCTTACAGTCTAATTGGGGAAGACAGCCATAAACTGATGAATTATATAGTATATTAGATGGTGATACATGCTAAGGAGGAAAACAAATCAAGTATAAGGATTAAAGAAGCAAGTGAGGGTTATGGGTTATTTCAGTAGTCAGCAAACTGCAGCTCTGTTGACTGAGTTTGCCGACAACTGTCATATACTACCCTTTACCTCTTTGCACACAATATGCCACAATTGCCTAATCCTCACAGCTTCCAACTACATGGTAACATTTAGTCTAGTCCAGTGGTCGGCAAACTCATTAGTCAACAGAGCGGCAAACCCGCGGCTTGCGAGTCGCATGTGGCTCGTGAGCTGCAGTTTGCCGACCACTGTGTTATTTTAATAGTAATTATTATCCATTAGATAAAAGTCTGGTAGCAAGTATTCATCAATGAGAGTTCTATTAATAGGACGCATTATTAGGACTCAGAGAAAGGATCTGTATACTCTAAGAAGTTTATTTCTCTATCCCTTTGGGGCTAACTGATCTAATTGTGCTCTTGCCTTGTTTACTAAGTGACTGTCCTAGCATCTAATTGTGCTCTTGCCTTGTTTACTAAGTGACTGTCCTAGCAGTAATCCTTTTTCTTTCTCCACCTTTAATTGCTTTTTTTCATTCCTTTTGGACTAATTACATGATGTCTTTGCATCATTTCTGTACTTTTCTTTTAAACCCTTTCTTTCTATTACCTCAATATGATTTACCCTTAAATCTCTCTGGCCCTGACTTCCATACTTTTCTATCTTTGTATAACTCTTTGCTGTATACTTCTGTTTGGATGCATTGCCATGAACTCCAATTTCTCTTAAGCAAATAACACTAATTGTTTCTTTCTCCCAAACTTACCTTTCTGCCCTGTTCCTCTGAATTCTTTCAGCCATTTGGGCGTGGAACCCTCTAATTCTCCTACTAGCTAATTAAATTAGTAAGGAGTAGAAATGGTTTTTTAAACTTACATTTAATTTTTAGTATTGTAATATGCTACTATATTTAATGCTTTTAAGCATATTAAAGTATAAAATTGCTCATCTTATTTTAACTATATACCTAAATAGATTTTTTATGTTAAGGGCAGACTATAAATGAAATTTTGGAAACTCCTTTCTTGCCCTGACCTTTGAGTCACAAGTGAAAGCTTTTGCCTGAAGAAGAAGGAGGTGCTTTTTTAGTTGCTTATTAGGGCAGAGATGAGGCTCTTCATGTAGTGCTGTCTTTGCATACAGAGAAGAAGCTTTGTATTCAGTTTATGGCCCCAATTTCAGAGAGAGATGGAACATTTGAACAGTGTAACAAGAAAGACTTGCTCAATATCTTTTACTTTTGAAATAATTGCTTTTCAAAATGATTGGTCGTTCTGAATGTGATTTCAGAGCCTATCAAGAAAGAAGATTTCTTTCACAGCTCATCCAGAAGTTTATCTCCGTACTGAAGTCAGTCCCACTTTCTGGTAACTGTCTTTTACTCGGCTTATTTGTGAAGTTATTTAGATGTCCATATAGGATTTACTAATCTTTACTCTATAAACTGCTCTTAGAGTGATTTTATTTTATTTTATTCTTTTGTTAATCCTTACCTAAGGACATTTTTTCCATTGATTTTTTTTTTTTTTTTTTTTTTTTACTGAGAGTTGAAGGGATAGGAAGAGACAGAGAGAGAGAGAACATTAGTTGGTTGTCTCTCAGGACTGGGGATCGAGCTTGCAACTGAGGTACATGCCCTTTACTGGAATTGAACCCAGGACCCTTCGGCCTGCAGAGTGTCGGCCTGCAGAGTGTCTGCAGGCCGACACTCTATCCACTGAGCCAAACTGGCTAGGGCAGAATGATTTCAAATTAAAATGATGAAGTGTATGTCCTCCCCTTTTCAAGTATATTACCATCAATATTCTGACTGCTGTGAAAAAATCACATATATTAAAGGCATCAGCATGGTTATTGAAACATTCATTTATTTAGCAAAATTTTTTTGCTTGCTTACAAGACCCTGGTCCTGAACAAGGAGCTAGGACAAAGTGGTAAACAAGATAGTCACAGACCCTATCCACATGGTATTTATAGTGTGGCACTGAACAGTGTTTTCAAGTGACATCAAACACTGTTTGGAGAGAAAGAGACTTTTCTTTGAGGTATGAGGTACAAGACAAATGGGAAGGATTTCCCTTGTGGCCCCAACTTATTGATGAAACATGTAAGTATATACTTTGTAGAGTATACACTTTAAATATATAATGATCATTGTCCTAGCTGGGTGGCTCAGCTGATTGGAGCATCATCCCATACGCCAAAAGGTTGCAGGTTCAATTCCTGGTCATAGCACTCTACTAGGTTGTGGGTTTGATCCCCAGTCAGGGTGCATACAAGAAGCAGCCGATGGATGTTTCTCCCTGCCTCTCAAAAAAATCAATAAGCATATCCTTGGATAAGGATTTTAAAAGATGTTTACAATATATCATGATTACCGTATACTATATATAGATGTGTGTGTGTGTGTCTGTCTGTGTGTGAGAGAGATATGCTTACATACCAAGCAGGCCAGTTACATTATGCTGGGTTTACAAGATCTTTATAAATGTTTAGTGAATGCAAATAGAATATTATTTACTTAATAAAGGTGGATATATGCTATGCATGATATGTCATTGGTTAATAATATTCTCTTTCCTAACTGGAATGTACTATAAGAACAGCTCTATAGATGTATCATAGTGCTATTTTTGCATTGGAGATTGTAGCTTTGTTTAAACTGAAAATACAACAGAATTACTTACAAATTCTGACCCTCCAAATAATATTTTACAACTGAAAATCATACCTATAATTCAGTGAGGAATAGTACTAATGCTGTAAATCAGTTGTACCTGTTTTGGGGCATAATATTACTATCAGTATAAAGAAGAAATTGTCATGCTTATAATTTGAGTCACTTACTATTAGTAAATTCAAATCTTTCAGTTAAGCTGCTTGCACTTACAAGATGACTTAGATTTGGTTTCCTTGGAGCAGTTAGTAGATAATGAGTGCTTAGAATTACTAATATCTTAATAATTAGGTCATAAAAATTTTTGTTTCTAACTATGGAATGTTTACCTGTGGTCATATAGAAAGGTTTGATAATCAGGTACCAACAACATAGGGCCTGCAGTAAGTTTAACAACCATTAAACCATTTACTGTTGCCATTGTTGTTTATATATTTCCAGAACACAAAATTTCTTAGATTGATCTTGAGCTTCAATCAAAATTTACTAACTTGCTGCAAAGGGACAAACTAGATGTTGAAAACAGTGTGTGTTGGATCAGAGATGGTTTAAAGATGGATTATATAGTTAGGAAACAGAAACTACTTTTAAAAAGAATAAGAATTGTAGTTTCATTTTATAGGGTCATTAAAATCAACATATCCTTATCAGTTGTTGCAAAGGAACTCTGTAGAATGATCTGAGATGCCAGCACTGCTGTCAGAAGACAGAAAAAAACATAATGCCTGTAAGAAGTAAGTGATAGGATGTATTGATGCCTGAAATTGGAATAACAAGGTGGCAGCTCTAAACAATATGCCCAGTAGGGCCAACTAATTTAAAAATACACAGCTTTATCCACCAGGGCTCAGAAGCTGAGTGCCAGGCATCATCCATTCAAACTTTAAATAAGACATTGCCAATAATTTTCTCAAGGAATAAATAAAAATATAGAGTACAGAGTTTGCTCACATTTTGAATATTAGGCAAAAATATTTTCCTTTGTCAGTAACAAGAACAAAAGCTAGCAGCAGAGAACTAGTTTGAATGGATTTAACTTAAAAGTTGCTCCTTTAAATTCTTTAGTTTGCACAGCTGTATGACCTAGACTATGTCACAGAAAACCTGGATTCCACTTCTAACCAACCATTACTTTGTTCTACATTTTTATCAAGTCATTTTCTCTGGTCCTCTGTTTCTCACCTAGAAAATGGAGAGCTGACATAGATGCTCTGTAAGGTCTTGTCCAGCTATGAAATTCTATGGTTATGTAATTTTAGGGTCTGGATTATGGACATGGAAAAATTCCAGTTAACATTTCCATATATTAGTCACAAAAGTATTCACATTTATTTTGTCATATAATGCCTTCTATTTTCCTGTATACTACACATAAATCCTATATAATAAAAGCCTAATATTCTAAGTGTCCGGTCGTCTGGCTGGCTATTCAACCAATAAAAGCATAATATGCTAATGATATGCTAAGGCCGCTCAACTGCTCGCTATGATGTGCACTGACCATCAGGGGGCAGACAGTCGACCAGTTGCTATGACATGCACTGACCACCAAGGGGAAGACGTTCCAACCAGTAGGTAAGCTTGCTGCTGGGGTCTAGCCCATTGGGACTGAGTAAGACAGGCCGGACACACCCTGAAGCCCTCCCGTGGTCCTCCTTGGCTGACCAACTTCCCGTGTCCTTCCTCGGCCCCCATCGTGCACTGGTGGGGTCCCTTGGCCTGGCCTGCGCCCTTTTGCAAGCCAGGACCCCTCGGCAGATGTCGGAGAGCCAGTTTTGGCCCGATCCCGCAGGCCAGGCCGAGGGACCCCACTGGTGCATGAATTCGTGCACTGGGCCTCTAGTCTATACTAATAAAAGGGTAATATGCTAATTAGACCAGACATCTTCTGGACAAAACCATAGTGGCAGGGGCTGAGGCAGAGGTGGTTAGGGGCGATCAGGCCAGCAGGGGAGAGCAGTTAGGGGGCATTGAGGCCGGCAGGAGAGGGCAGTTAGGGGCTGATCAGGTTGGCAGGCAGAGGTGGTTAAGGGCGATCTGGCAGGCAGGCAGGCAGGCAAGCGGTTAGGAGCCAGCGGTCCTGGATTGTGAGAGGGATGTCCAGCTGCCGGTTTAGCCAGCAGCTGGACATCTCCTGAGGGATCCCCACACCCCGTGCACTAATTTTGTGCACTGGGCCTCTAATTTAATAATAAAAGGCTAATATGCAAATCAACCGAATAGCAGAACGACCAGTCACTATTTTGTGCACTGACCATTAATGTGCTCCCACAGCAAGAGCACCGCTCAGCCAGAAGTCAGGCTCACCTCTGGTGAGCACAGCGGCAGTGGTGAGAGCCTCTCGCGCCTCTGCAGCAGCACCTTTATAAAGATGTCCGACTGCTTGCCCCACACCCTGCAGGGAGCAAGCTATCAGTTGGACATCCTCTGAGGGCTTCCAGACTGCGAGGGGACGCAGGCCTGGCTGAGGGACACCCCCCCCCCCCAGGCCGAGTGCATGAATTTCATGCACCAGGCCTCTTGTAAATGTAATAAATGGATTAGTATAAGCATTTGTAGGGTGCCTTCTATAGGTCTAGTGCTGTGTTAGTTACTGCCAGGACTCCTTAGCCTAAGTAACAGTAGAGACCCTGAAATTATCTCCCTTTTAATTGAAACAATACTGGCAGGATGGTTTTAGCTAGTAAAATGGTAGACCATTTTCTGGCATTAGAGAAAAAAAAACTTGTACTCTGAAAATATGCATGTCACAAGACTATAATTATTTAAAACAAATTTGTAAATGTTTGTTACAATAATGCTCATGGATAGTATAAAATAAGAGTGATTTAAAAAATATTTTATTGCTCTGTGTCATTGACATGTTAATGTCAAAAGGAATACATGCACAGTGGAAAAAAGTCTTAAAAATTATCCCTTTAATAAGTTTGGTGTGTAACTTTCCCACCCATTTTCTTTGTATTATATAGTATGTTTGTATGCATATGTGTGCACATATATGCATCTGTTTTATGCACATGAAAGTTGTTCTAGAAATTTAGCATGTGAAGACAACAAGGAAAGTGGGGCAAAAACTGATATAAAACTGCCTTTCTAGTTTTGATATCTCAGGTTTTTTCAAAATCATTCACAAATTTTTAAAAATTAACACTTTTTGCAAATCTTATTTTTATAATATGTTTCTGATCCAAGCTAGGTTTTTCATTTTCTTATATTTGTAGAGCTAAACATAAGGGTAGGGCCTGCCTTCTTTTTTTTTTTTTTTATATATTTTATTGATTTTTTTTACAGAGAGGAAGAGAGAGGGATAGAAAGCTAGAAACATCTATGAGAGAGAGAGACATCGATCAGCTGCCTCTTGCACGCCCCCTACTGGGGATGTGCCCGCAACCCAGGTACATGCCCTTGACCGGAATCGAACCTCAGACCCTTCAGTCTGCAGGCCGACGCTCTTATCTACTGAGCCAAACCGGTTAGGGCGGGCCTGCCTTCTTTTGAAATCTATGTGAGGTCCTTACTCTCCTAATAGTCCAATCCTGATGAATAAGAGACAAGTGGCCTTGTTTAAATCACTGCCAATTTTAGGATATAGTAACACAGAATAACCTAAGTCAGTGGTCGGTTTGCCACTCTGTTGACTAATGAGTTTGCCGACCACTGACCTAAGTAAGAAAATTCTAACATGCTTTCTTCATTATATCTAGAACCTGTCACTATGGACAAAGTTCATTACTGTGAAAGATTCATTGAACTTATGATTGATCTAGAGGTAAGAAGTGTGCAGTGACTTTTCTGTCGTAATCATTAAGGAGGCCAAGATTATGCATATGACTATATTTGAAATACTTTTATCACCTCAAACTGGTCTTAGTTTAATGTACCCATTTCAAGGTGTCTCATAGAGAAGAAAGTCAAAGCAGTTGACTCTTGAAGTTTTCAGATGGCTGCTGTTTGTAGGAAAAACATTATTTAGTATAGTTGTTAAATAAGAGATCAGCAATGGCAGTTTATTTTCTGTCACATTTTAATACCTCTTCATAGAGTTCTCAATAGTGCCTGAAATCATGGATTTGTGGCCATCTCTTTAATACTCTAACTTTGAAAAATTTGCCTAGTATTGTTGATGAAGAATGATATAGCTGCTATTGTCAACTTTTTCTCATTAACATTCTTAGAAAAGAAAATTTCATACTATTAGGTAAAAGATTTTGGTGAAATATTCGGATACAGAGTTGGTGTACTTCAGTTTGGATTTATTTCCTTTCCATCTTTAGTGAAGCAAATTGAAAGAAAATGCTTTCTGTTTGTTCCTTATCTGGAAAGGTGGGGTGGTTTCTCAGCCTGAGGATCAGAGTATTAGACTAGTAGTCATTCATGAGATCTTCATTCACTTTCTAGCTCTGCCCGTAACTAATTTATAACCTCTGGGGACCTCAATAACTTCACCCATAAAATGAGGGTGTTTGATTAGATTAGTGGTTTTCACACTGGCAGTTCCGCAGCATTGCCTTGCTGACTGTCATAGGGGGTGTAGGAGGTGGAAACCAAAACAGGAGTCTCCATTCAGTGTTTCTCACTCCCTTTTTTCTCAAAGCAGCTTCATTTTTAAACTTATACACAGTACATACTGGAATTTCATATAGGATTTTATTTGGGGAAAAAAAACCCCTCAAAAATCTGTATTTTTTGGGAAATATTAGCACCGAGTTTATTTACAACATGGACCTTGCTTTGTGCATGGTGTCTTTGGGTGACTGGAGGGGACTTTGGGTGTGATTAACACTTTCAAGTTAAATATCAATAGTTTCACCTCCAGCTACAGAAAACCTGCAGACTTACTGCTGTGGTATTTATTTTTTCTAGGCTCTACTTCCCACAAGGCGCTGGTTTAATACCATCCTGGACGACTCCCACCTTCTGGTTCACTGCTACCTTTCTAATCTTGTTCATAGGGAAGAGGATGGCCATCTTTTTTCCCAGGTGAGCATTGATGTATCTGAACATACTTACTGTTCTTATTTCTGAATTGATCTTTTTTCTGCCATGAAACTGGGAGTACCAGAGCATCACATAAAGTAATTTTGTTTTATATGGAATTGAATAATGAAGATTTTTTATTAGTCATTTTTAAGTAAAATCAAGTCTTAATGTACAAAATGAATGCATTCCTGTATAAGTGGTCTCTAGTACTGACATAATATAACTTTTTGCTAATCACATGTGATTTTTATTATGATTTTACTAAATTATGTGTAATGTAGTCCCACATAACCACTGTGGAATATAACAGATGATGAGCATTAATTTCAAGCAAATTATACCCTAACACTATGACCCTCCTTCCATGAGATGATGCTGACAGGCAGTTGAGAATGTGGATGTGTATACGCTTTATTTGCTAACTTGGATAGGATGATGAAAGTGTTAGTGTTTTGCATTTCCTGTAATGTCATCCAGAAGAAGAGTTTCTAACAAACTTCTAACACTTGTCTTTTGATGAGGTCGTAGTTAGAGATACAATTTTTATGTGTTTACATATTATAAGTCTTCTTTTATCTTGTGTCTGTGAGCATTCCTTTTTCTTTCTCGTTCTCTTATTAAATCCCATTGATTTGATTCATATATTAAAATCCTACTATCTGCTATGCCATAGATTAGAATTAAGAATAATAAAGATTTGGGGCAAAGGCAGCCGATGAACTGTGCTGATGCTGCCGCTGCAGGGGAACTGAGCCAAAGCACAGCCTGATGGTCGTGGAGACTGAGGAGAGGAGTAGATCAATTAGCGTTCCCCACCTTGCTGTTTTACTTCATGGAAGCAGCATATAGAGAAGAGATTCTTCTATCATGAATTCCAAAACCCTCATTTGGAAAATTCTCAGTGGCCGAAGTAAAAGACCTCAGGAGTTTCCTCTCGTGGTATCTCTACTAATAAAAGCCTAGGTGGCCCTTGCGTGCACCATTGTCACAAGATGGCCACCACAAGATGCCTGCCACAAAGATGGCCACCACAAGATGGCCGCAAGCACAGTGGAGGCGGGGCCCAGCAGCCATGTGGAGGAGGCGGGTTGCGGCAGGGGATGGCAGTTGGGAGCAATAAGGCCAGCAGGGGAGAGGTTGGGGGCGATCAGGCTGGCAGGCAGAAGTGGTTAGGGGCCCATCAGGCAGGCAGGCAGGCGAGCTGTTAGGAGCCAGTGGTCCCAGGTAGTGAGAGGGATGTCCGACTGCCAGTGTAGGCCTGATCCCTGGGATCGAACCTAAACCGGCAGTCGGACATCCCCAAGGGGTCCCAGATTGGAGAGGTGCAGGCTGGGCTGAGGGACACCTCCCCCACCCCCCTTTGTGCATGAATTTTGTTCACCAGGCCTCTAGTAGTTCTATAAATTTGCAGCCAGGTAGATTGATTTTTTACCCATTGAAATGATTGGCTTTGATTAGATCATTAATGTTTCTTACTATTGGGGTTGGAGCCTAAGTTCTCTGTATAAGTAGACCATGTATATGAAATAGACTTAATTTATTCACATACTACCTACTCTCACATATATAAAACAAACTTGGGTATGTTCTGAAATGTTTGTTGTACTGTTTACATTATAAAATTTTTCAGCACCTTTGAGCAGGTAAGTGGACTGGTTTATTAGTTTTAATAATCAGTGTCTTTTGATGCTTTCTTGCTCTTATGTTCACACAGTTTGTTAACTTAAATCTATCCTTTCAGCTTTTGGACATGCTTAAGTTCTATACTGGTTTCGAGATTAATGACCAGACTGGAAATGCTCTGACAGAGAACGAGATGACTACCATTCACTATGATAGAATCACTTCTCTACAGGTAATTGAAATGCATGGTAGCCTTTGCTACTGCTCCATAACGTCAGGCCATGAGTAATTTGTGATTTTTATACTACTAATACAGTAGGTATTAATTTAATACTGTTTTCATTTTGAACTTTGAGCTCATGAGAAAAAAAATGGCTTGCTTTCATAGGCCTCATCCTGATACTCAGAAATAATAGTTAATGGGCCAATGTAGTGCATTTAAATACCAGTTGTATTTTATGAAAGGAGATATTTCAACATATGACAAACTAGTGTGAACATTTTGTACATTTTTTTTTAACTTTAATTTTTTATTAAAAAAATTTTTAAGCCTTACTCAAGGATATGTTTTTACTGACTGGATAGAGGGAGAGGGAGAAAGAGAGAGAGAGAGAGAGAGAGAGAGAGAGAGATTGATTTTCATTGGTTGCCTCCCACAGTTGTCCCTACCAGGAATTGAACCTGCAACCTGGGTATGTGCCCTGACTGGGAATGAACCTCACCACCTTTTGGTCTACAGGATGATGCTCTAACCAACTGAGCAACACTGGCCAGGGCAACATTTTGTACATTTTAAAGATAAACACAGGTAATGAAATTTACCAATATAGCTCAGATGTGAAAAAAAATATCTTTGTGTTCTATTAATGCTCTCTTGCTCTTGAGCTCCATTTTCTCTGGTGGCAGAAAGAAACTTTTGTCAATTTTAAAGTAATTCAGTTCTTTCTATTCTAAAAAGTCATTTTTGGGATAAAGACTCAAACTTAAGTTCAACTGTCTCTCATAATCAATTCCACTATCTCTCACGGTGTCTCTGCTCTCCCTCTTCTTTCCCAGTCGGCACTGGGTGCATGGAGACGCTAGGATAACCTCATTGTTTGCCAGAGGAGTGATCGGCACACTGTCTCCGCTCAGACTTCCTTTCCTGCTTTTCTCAGAGCATTATTGTTTTTGTCCTTGCGCTTCTGCCCTTGAAGTGACCCTGGCTGGTATGGCTTGTGGCCTGTGTTCCTGGCACAGGCAAGGCATGATGATTGCTCTCAAGGAGCTTGGCTGTCTCCCTGCTGACGAGGCCCAGCTTTGTTCTTGATGGTGCTAGAACTCTTCCTGAGAGGTGACTCCCATTCATTTCCTGGCTCAGCTCACACTTCAGGTTTGGATTGCAGGGTCATTTGCCATTGCCTGTATTAATCTCATGGCAAGCTCATCCATAACCTTGGCAACTTTCTGCATATCCACTATGGGGTACATGAAAACTTCTGGGTCTTCTGTGTACCACATGAGCATTAAGGAAGACTAGGGATGTTATCTCTTTCTCCTATCAAATCAGCATAATGCCACTATTTGTTTTCTTCCAGCTTACCCCATGTTGGTTGGGGTGGTACCCTGCAAAGGCCCTCTGTTTCAGGGGTTCTAATGTAAAGCAGGGCACAAGTCCACTATACTACATACTAGTACTTTTGGCCTCAAGCTATCTCTTCAGTGGGAATTTTCCTTAAAAATTAAAACTCTCTTTTAGTTTTTGTTAAAGCCATTTCTTGATAATAGTGTTTTCTTTTTCTTCCCTCCTGTCAATGAAGCTGGCTTTCCTATATATTCAGAGGACAAGTTTAGAAATAAAAAACTGAACATTGACTCTTTGTTTTTGCATTTCTGCTAGAACTTTTCTTGTTTTCCCCTAGTGTATTGACTGCTTCTGGATAAATAAGGAAGAGGTTACATATGAGAAGCATTTAAAAGAGAAGTGCATAAATCTGTTTTTAAATGTTTTTATTATAGAGTATATAAATTATAGTTGATTGTATTAATAAGTGGACATTAATTATTGATTTTTTTGTGTGTGTGTTTGCTGTTCTTTTCTAGAGAGCTGCTTTTGCACATTTCCCTGAACTCTATGATTTTGCCCTCTCAAATGTGGCAGAAGTAGATACTCGGGGATCCTTGGTCAAGTTATTTGGACCTCTTAGGTAAGGTAACATGAAAGGAAACCTGAATTTTAATTTTTTTCTTTTGTATTACTTAGGTAATGTTACTTGCTACCTTATTTATTGACAAGCAGAACTAGCTAGTGCTTCTCTTTAGTATGTGGTATCTTTGAGTCACTTGTATATAATTATTTGTCTTAGGTAATGTTACTTGCTACCCTATTTATTGACAAGCAGAACTAGCTAGTGCTTCTCTTTAGTATGTGGTATCTTTGAGCACTTGTATATAATTATTCGTCTTTTTCTGTTTTTGGTAAAATTTATATGTTTCATAACATACAGTTTCCTAGATTTTAACTTTTTTCTTAGAATAGTCATAAACAATATACAACAGAAACCAAAAATGTTCATCATACACTAGTCCCCCCTTATCCATTGCTTTGCTTTTTGTGGATAAAAACAGAAACATTCAATGGAAAATTCCAGAAGTAAGTCATCAGTTTCAAATTGCACACTGTCCCGCTTCGTCCTGCCTGGGACATGAATCATCCTTTTGTCCAGCGTATCCTTGCTATATACCTATTAGTCACTTAGTTGCCATCTTGATAGCCATATTAACTTCTATAGTGTTGAGGTGCTTTGTATTTCATTGTTATTTTAATTAATAATGGCCTCAAAATACAAGAGTAGTGATGTTGACAATTTAAATATGCCAAAGAGAAGCCGTAAATTGCTTCCTTGATTTAATAGGAAAGTGTTTGCTAAAGTTGCTAAGATTTATGGTAAGAATGAATATTCAACCTTGCAATTGTGAATCTTGAAACCAAAGAAGGAAAAAGGAATTCATGCTAGTTTTGCTCACTACAGACTGTAAAAATTTTATCATGGCCACAGTGCATGATAAATGCTTAGTTAAGATGGAAAAAGCCTTAAGTTTGTGGGTAGGGGACACAAACAGAAAACATGTTCCAATTGCTGTGCCAGAAAGCCAAGGATCCCCTGAAATGAGTGATACCAGGGCATTTACGCTGCATTTGATGATGAGGAAGCTGCTGACACACACACACACACACACACACACACACACACACACACACACACACACTCTCTCTCTCTCTCTCTCTCTCTCTCTCTCTCTCTCTCTCTCTCTCTCTCTCTCTCTAGAGGCCCATTGCATGAAGAGATTCGTGCAATAGGCCTTCCTTCCCTTGACTTCCAGCACCGGTTTTCCTCTGGCACCTGGGACCCAGGCCTTCGCTCCGGCCGGAGTCTGCCATCTTCGTCTTTGCTGTGGCACTCCACTCCTGTTGATCCTTTCGCTTGCCCCCCTCCCTCCCTCTCATAGCAGGGGTCCTGCCCTGCCCGGCCACTCCGCGCCTGGAGCAGCTGGGCGGCCACCATCTTTGGCCTTCTAATTTGCATACTCACTCTGATTGGCTGTGGGTGTAGTGGAGGTACGGTCAGTTTACATGTTTGTCTATTATTACGTAAGATATACACTAAGTGGCCAGATTATTATGCATTCAGAGATCATAATAATCTGGCCACTCAGTATAGATATGTATATGAAAAAACAGTATATACAGGGTTCCATACTATTTGAAGTTTCACATATCTTATGGGGGTCTTGGAACATATCCCCCATGCAGAAGGAGGGGACAACTGTATGTAATATTAGAGGTATGACTTAGGAAAATTTTTGCATGTTTAAATTTATGAAGTTAGTAATATTCTCTGGCACTTAGCTATCTGCTAATATACTTTTTAAAAAATAGTAATAATAGCATACATTTATTTACTATGTTGTTGGCACTCTATTAAGTATGTAAATAACTTAATCCTAAAAACATTCATGTGAGAGGATTAGGTATCATTTTAAATATAAAGTAGCTAAGGCACAGAATAGGTAAATAATTTGCCTATGTAACACAGCAAGTAAGTGCCAGATAGGATTTAAACCTAGGTAGTCTGCTTTCTGAGCCCTGACATTTAAAAAAAAATTTTAATTGAGATATAATTGACATACATTGTATTAATTTGTTATACAACATAATGATTTGATATTTGTATATATATTGAAATGATCACCAAAAATAATATAGTTAACATCTGTCACCATACATAGTTATAGAACTTTTACCATTTACTCTCTTAGCAACTTTCAAATATGTAATAAGGTATTGTTTCCTATATTCACTATGCTATATGTTACATCCCCATGATCTGTTTATTAACGGAAAGTTTATATCTTTTATTTCCACCTCCCCCAGCAACCATCACTCTATTCTCTGTATCTATGAGATTTTTTTTCTTTTTGCAAAGATTCCACATTATAAATGAAATCATACATTTTTGCTGGGAATTCAGAATGGTAGTGACACTGGAAAAATTTGACAGTTTCTTGTAAAGTTAAGCATGCACTTACTATATGATCTAGTATTCTCACAGACATGCCCAAGAGAAATGAAAAGTTATATTCACACAAACATCTGTACAGAAATATATGTAGTGACTTTATTTATAGTTATTAAAAACTGGAATACACAAATATTCTTTAACTGGAGAATGAATAAACATACTGTGATACATCCCTACAATGGAATATTACTCCGCAATAAAAAGGAACCAACAATGTTACTCAGCAATAAAAAGATACAACAATATGGCAGAATCTCAAATGCACTATGCTAAGTAAAAGCAACCAGTGTCAACAGGTTATGTAATGTATGATCCCATTTACCTGACTTTCTGGAAAAAGCACAGTTAAAACAGAGTAGTGATTACAAGGGACTGGGATAGAGTGAGGGAATTGTGGGGTGGGTGATTAAGCTGTGCTTAAGGAAAGCTGTTTAGCTCATAGTGGCAAATGAAGGTTTTCCAAAATAACAATTTTTCACTTGGAGGTTTAAGTTTTATCTTTGGCAACAAATACTTGTCAATTGTTTTTCTTGAAGGTACAGGTTTTTTTTGTTCAAATTAATTTTTTTTTTTTTTGGCCATTATTCAAGTCTCAATAGGCATCATTTGTCAGTTCTTTCAAATAAGCATTGTACACAAAATGTGGACCTACCTTTCTGTCACACAGAATTTTTACAAAAACAGATACTTAGGGGTCCAAGTTTAATAACTGCTTCATCAAGGAAATTCTTAAAACTGGGGTTTTGTGGTTTTGTTAAAACTGTGTATGGCATGCAGAATGCTATAACTACTTATAGTACCAGTTGGTGCCACTGCCTTGATCTGTGCTAGCAGTTTTGACCACCATTGCTTTGCACTGTCCCTGTATATGTAAAGACAGTGAAAAACTATTGTTTAAGTATTAATATAAAAAACTGTTGTCATTGTAGATTTCCTGAATCTCAGGGACCACAACAGGTTTTCAGAAAACACTTTGGGAATGCTGTATTAGGGGCTTATCTTTCATTGCTGATATTTTATATTTTCTAATCATGTTATAGGACTGTATTTTCTAGGTAAAACTTTATAAACTATAAAATTACATATTTAGAAGTGAAGTAAGTTGTTAAACATTCTGATTTGAATCTTCTCTATTCTGTAGTTCAAATACACTCCATCAGGTGGCATCATACCTCTGCTTGTTACCAACTCTTCCTAAAACTGAAGACACAACTTTTGATAAAGAATTTCTTCTAGAATTGCTGGTAAATACATATTAATGTTCTTCAAATTTTGCACGTGGTTTTCCCTACCTGTTTGAATCACTCTTATTTTTTTTTTTAATTTTATTTTGTTTTTATTGTTTTAAGTATTACAAATAGTAGTACATATGTCTCCTTTTTTTCCCCCCTTGATCTCCCCCCAACCTCCCCTACCCCCCAGGACATGCCTTCACCTGCCCACCCTCCCCCCCCACCCCCCCGCCCCAGTGTCTTATATCCATTGGTTGTGCTTATATGCATGCGTACAAGTCCTTCGGTTGGTCTCTTACAGCCCTCCTCACCCAACCTCCCCTGTCTTCCCAATGTACTTTGACAGTCTGTTCAATGCTTCTTTGCCTCTGTATCTTTTTCCCACCATTTCTTTCCTTTAAAAAGTTTTGCCTTTGCAGACTGGAAATAAACATATAATAACAAAACAAGACAAAACAAAAAAATGTTTGGTCTCAATTTCAATGTCCAACAGTTCCTTATGTGTACATGTCAGCAGTGATATCTGGATGGTGGGCACATGGTGGCAATGCAGGTCCGACCCTCTCTGGTTTGATCCTAGGTAACCTGCAGCGGTGCACAGCTGCTGACTGCTCACGTGGCAAGGCGTTCATGTCAGCGTCTTCCATCTCTGGACTGTTTTTTCCTCTTGTCTTCGTGGTTGGAGCACACCTGTCAATTCCTCTCTGTTGCAGGAATCCATCTGGTCTTGGGGTTGTTTTCTTTATCCGGGGGATCCCTGCTCTTCCCAGCTGCAAACTGTCTCACCAGCTGTGCCTCCTTCCCAATTCGGGCTGAATTCCGCTCGTCTCAGCTGCCTCCTCTATTTGCTCCGGGAGAAGGCTCAGGACACATCCTTCTATTCCGCCGCTATTTTGTCTCTCTCCTGAATCACTCTTAAAAACGTAGACTGGTACATATTCTTTCTGGGCTAAAGATTAGCTAGATAATTTCCTCTTTGGAAATTATATTATCATTTGGTTTTATGTGATTTCTTTTCTCATCTCTTGAATTTTTTTCAAGTTTTTTTTTTATCTCTTAAAACTGCTTTATGGCATGGATTTATTCCATGCAAACATGTATGAGCAACTCCTATGTCAGGCATGGGAGTCAGGCACTGGGGATTCATAGATAGCTGACACCATTCCTGCCTGTAAGGAGTCACAGTTACTAGTACACACTCTTATTTACTATATCTAGTACCTTGAATATGAAGTCCTACCTTTATCACTAGAAAATTCAGGAATGTTTAGAAATAAAGTTATCACTAACTTAGTGGTTTAAGAATTCTAAGGATTTCTCAATCATTTTGGGAAGTGAAGGCTTTAACTCTTAAACTAATTCTTTTTTTAAATAAACTTTTATTTGTTCATGCAGTTTTAGGTTCATAGAAAACTTGAGGGGAAGGGACAAGCCTTATTTTTAATTTTAGTAAAATATTTCATAAAATGGATGAGTATTTAACCATACTCATACTATAACATTTAAGTTGCCGTGTTTACTATTACAAAGAATGATACAATCCTAGTACATGCCTCTTTGTGCCCATATGTGGACATTTAGGAGAGGTACCGAGAAGTGAAGTTATTTGACTGAATCATGTGCTGCTTATTTAAAAGATAAATGATACAGCCATATTATCCTCCAAAAGTTATATGTTCCCACCAACAGTGTATTAAAGTATGTCTCTTTAGGCTCTTATCAATATTGAGTATTACCTGTCATCCCAATTTTTGCCAATCTCAAAAAAAAATTTGTTTTGTTTGTTTTAGATTTTCTTTTTATACTTATACAAATATGCACTGTGGATGTATATATACATTTTTTATACACATGGAATCGTAATGGGCACGTGGTTTTGTGACTTATATTCCAAGCTAATACTTTTTATATATATATATATATATATATAATATTACACCTTGGTCTACAACCAAGGCAGATTTTTTTTTTGGCTTTCAATAAATCTTTATTGTTCAGATTATTACAATTGTTGCCCCTGATTCTATTATATTCACCAGTTTATTCTGTTCCTCAGATTTTTTTTATTCACTTGATTGTTAGATTCACTTGTTGATAGACATATATTTGTTGTTCATAATTTTTATCTTTACCTTTTTCTTCTTCTTCCTCTTCTTAAAGAATAATAGCATTTCATATAATACTGGTTTGGTGGTGATGAACTCCTTCAGCTTTTTTTTATCTGTGAAGCTCTTTATCTGACCTTCAATTCTGAATGATAGCTTTGCTGGGTAGAGTAATCTTGGTTGTAGGTTCTTGCTATTCATCACTTTGAATATTTCTTGCCACTCCCATCTGGCCTGCATAGTTTCTGTTGAGAAATCAGCTGACAATCGTGTGGGTGCTCCCTTGTAGGTAATTAACTGTTTTTCTCTTGTTGCTTTTAATATTCTTTCTTTGTCTTTTGCCCTTGGCATTTTAATGATGATGTATCTTGGTGTGGTCCTCTTTGGATTCCTTTTGTTTGGGGTTCTGTGTGCTTCCTGGACTTGTAAGTTTTTCTTTCACCAGGTGGGGGAAGTTTTCAGTCATTATTTATTCAAATGGGTTTCCAGTATCTTGCTCTCTCTCTTCTTCTGGCACCCCCATAATTCTGATGTTGATACGCTTGAAGTTGTCCCAGAGGCTCCTTACACTATCTTCATATTTTTGGATTATTTTTTCTTTTTGTTTTTCTGGTTGAGTGTTTTTTGCTTCTTTGTATTTCAAATCTTTGACTTGATTCTTGTGATCCTCTAGTCTGCTGTTAGATCTCTGTATAATATTTTTTATTTCAGTCAGTGTATGCTTAATTTTTAGTTGGTCCTTTTTCATATCCTCGAGGGTCTCTCTAAATTTATCAGCCTTTTCTAGGAAATTCTTGAAAAACCTTATAACTGGTTTTGAACTCTATATCCAGTCGTTTGCTTTCCTCCATTTTTTCAGTTGTGATCTGTTTCTTTGTCTCCGCATTTTGGCTGCTTCCCTGAGTTGATAGAGTGGCTTTGTGTGCTAGGTGTCCTATAGGGCCCAGTGGCTCAGCCTCCCCAGTTACCTGAGGTGGAAACTCTTAGTGCACCCCTTTGTGGACTGTGTGGCACAGTCTTGTTGTAGTTAAGCCTTGATTGTTGTTGGTATCACTGAGAGGAATTGACCTCCAGGCCAATTGGCTGTGAGGATCAGCTGTGTCTATGCTGGGAGAACTTCTGTGCTGGAGACACCCGTATGAGACAAGACTTGCAAAAGCCTCTCTGCTCAGTTTGGATGGGGCGGAGTCTCAGGGCGGAGCAGACAGCATTGGTTTCCCGTCAGTCCTGCCCTAATAGGCCACTGTGTCTCAGTGTCCTGTGGTAATCCCTGCAAGCACCTATGAGAGAAAGCTGCCCTCGAGTTCCACACGCTGCCACACAGTCCAGTTTTTCCCCGAATGAGTCTGGGTCCCCAGAGTCTTGCCCGGAACTGGAGTTCAGTGTAGTTGGGAGCTTTTGTCTCTTTCCCACTTGAGAAAGCCAGCTGCATACTCAGCAGCCCGCCCTCTCCGCGTATGCACCTCGGTACCTCTGCCTTCCGCAGTTGCTCTGAGTCTCAGTATGCTTTTCTCTTTCCTGACAGTTCAGTTTCACCCCGTATGAGTCTGGGTCCCCAGGGTCTCACCTGGAACTGGAGTTTAGTGCAGTCGGGAGCTTTTGTCTCCCTCCTGCTTGAGAAAGCCAGCCACGCACTCAGTTGCCATTCCTCTCCGCGAGCGCGTCTCAGTACCTCTGCCTCCTGCAGCTCCTCTGAGTCTGAGTGTGCTTTTCTCTTTCCTTCTAGTTGTAGAATTTCCACTCAGCCAGCCTTCCTGTGGTTCTGGATGATGTCCGTTTTGTCTTTTAGTTGTAGTTTTGAAATTGTTGTGCGAGGCAGCAGTTTAGGTGTTTACCTATGCCGCCATCCTGGTTTCTCCTCCCAAGCTAATACTTTTAATGTAGGGTACAAAATATAGTCCCTTAATGTAGAAAGAAAGATGATATGCTAGTTTTTGGGGTAGTAACAGGAAACTTTTTGTGGCACATGTTTTTTTAAGCCTGGTGACACGTGTGTAAGTGCCATTTGTAGAGAAATCCTTGGGAAGGGTTTTAACTCAAATTCATGTATGGGAAATACTCTTTTAAAGTTAAAAAAATTTTCTTGATATTATTTTTTCTATAACCATTGAAAATACTTTTTATTGACATAGTACTTGCATGAAATGTGTGTCCTGGGTCACCATCTTTGCTTTCTTTTTTACAAATCACTTTTCATTGTCTCTGACTACAAGTGCTTTCTAAAAATTCCTTATTGTGTTTCCTAACAATTTAAAATCTTCTCTTTTAAGTCAGGTTTTGAAACAAGGATTTTTCTAGGAACCTTTCTATTATAAAATAGTTCTGAGTATAGAGTAGATTCTATGCCTTTAGTTATTCCAAAAGAAAACAATTTTTAAAATTTATAGTGCTCCAGCATTATCTTTCATTTTTTCCTTCTATTAAAGGATTTCCTTAGGCTTTGGATTCTTCTAATATCTAAATTACGATTAAAAAGTTGAAATGTGCATATTATGTAGATGATATCACACTGTCATCGTTCCTAAAATAATGCTAGCTCTACTGAAGAGAATGTGACACATTTTCAAACATATCGTCTTAGCATATGTTAATTAGGCAACAAACTTAATTCCGTATTTGAGATAAATCACTCTAATATTAACTATGGAAGGGTACATAGAGTTCATCAAGTCCACCTCTCTCATATTATAAATTAGACGGAGACCAGCTTATTCCAAACTTGCCCAGATTGTTTAGCAAGTCAGTATAAGAGTGAAAACTGTCACCTAGGATTTGGGGCTTCCATTTTATTCTGGCATAAACCAATGCTGAGTGCTGTGGTTTTTAAAGTCTTGGTATGTGCCAGGCACTTAGAAACTATTTTATAGTAGTCCATTCATTTTCATAAGAAACCTGAGAGGTGACTGACATTTTATCTTTTTCAATGAAAAGGAAGCTAATATCAGGGAGGTTGAGGTACTTTGCCTGGCTTTTACAAAGCATAAGAAGAGATACTGGGAGTTGAACTCAAATCTGTCTGATTCCCAAAGACCATCAGGATTGGAACTTCTGCATCTTTGATTTCTTGGGGGAGGTGGGGCGATTCAAAGGGGAATAAAATACCTTGTTAAGTGCTACAGTAACTGCACAACATGAGACTTCTTACTCCATACTTCGGGTGAATTTTTCCATGAATTATTTTGATTAAAAAAAGATGCTTCTAACTTTTTCCCCGAACCTGTTCTTTTAGGTATCTCGTCATGAACGTCGAATTTCTCAGATTCAGCAATTGAACCAGATGCCTTTGTATCCAACTGAGAAAATCATATGGGATGAAAATATTGTCCCAACTGAGTACTATTCAGGGGAAGGTATGATAAAGAATTACAGAATCCAAATGTAGCATGAAACTTAATTTAGAATTCATATGTAAATGAAAATACCCCTACATACTATTACATTAGGATAATTTTATGTACCCTCAAGGTCAACTTTAGAAGCTAGAAACTATTTAGTATTTTGAATGCTTTGCTTTAAGGATTTAAATTTTAACTATACGTGTGTGTGTGTGTGTGTGTGTGTGTGTGTGTGTGTGTAAGATCCTGTGAAATATGATCATAAAGCAATAAAATTGTGTTTGTTAAGGAGAACCACGACTACAGGAGGTACAGCTTTTCATTATGTCACCATAATATTTGATAGTGCTTTTTTAGAGGCTCTTTTGAATTCCTTATAGAGCCAGGTAATGACCACCATGAAAACACATTTTCATTTGTTAATAATTAATCTTAGTTTTGATTCAAAATGGTACCACCTGCTTTGTTCACTTACCTATATTAACAGATCATTTCTAAATGCTTTTACTCATCCTCTAAGGGTGAGGATTCACCACAATTGAGTATATGCCAAAGTGCATTCTCACGCATTTTGAAAGTGTATTTCAAAAATTTTGAGGAAATCTTCTGAACAGCAGTATTAGAAATAATGTGGCTATTTTAAAGACATTGCCAGTGTTGCTATTGGTACATTTATTTAAAAGAAAAACTTACTTCACAGTCATATCCTGAGACATGACTCCATTAAGCCCAATGTGCTAAAACTGTGCTAGATTTCAGAATAGGCAATCTTCATATCTCTTAATGTCTGACAGTGATTAATGCATTATTTTCTCATTTTTCTTATTTGTTCATACTAAAATCATTAATGTATGATTATATGTATGACATCTAACTCATTGACTAATCAGTCCCTAAAGGACAAATAACACTTAAGAATATTTTGTCTTTTTAATAAAAAGTTTATGTGTCCTTAAAAGTGTAAACAGGCTTATAGCTAGCTTTTGGTATTAATCAATGATGCTAGTCTGAGTTTAAGATATATTTTGATTAGTATAAAGTATTACTTTTCTTTCATTCCCCTGGTTAATTAATTTAATTAGAAAGGAATACTTTTCAGAATTCAAGTTTTTATACATTTCATAAAATGAGATTAGTTGCCAAATGGTTGGACTTAAATACAGCTCTTTTCAGAGACTTGGCTACATGTTGCTGTTATTCACTGACCTGGATGGGGCTGTACTGTGGGGCCCAATACTGGTGCTGTGAACTAAGCAAGACCAAAGCTCTGACTGCACGATTAGTGAGGTGCTCCTAGCTTCCAAGGAGAGAAAATAGGTGTAAAATTGGGGCAGATATAAAATATACAGTGTAAGAATTGTTAAGAAAATCTATGTAAACCTTCATTGTTTTAAAGTATTCTTATATAATAAAAGGCTAATTTGCAAATTGTTCACTATGACGTGCACTGACCACCAGGGGGCAGACGCTAAATGTAGGAGCTGCCCCCTGGTGGTCAGTGTGCTCTGTGGGAGTGCTGCTCAGCCAGAAGCTAGGCTCAGGGCTGGCGGGCGCAGCGGCAGTGGTGGGAGCCTCTCGCGCCTCC
Organism: Corynorhinus townsendii; assembly: GCA_026230045.1. Lineage (NCBI taxonomy): Eukaryota > Metazoa > Chordata > Mammalia > Chiroptera > Vespertilionidae > Corynorhinus > Corynorhinus townsendii. The sequence continues at coordinate 162,281,679 of JAPDVU010000001.1, read as the reverse complement.
TTAGCAGTACTAAGGATATCCTACTGCTGGCTTTAGCCCGCTCCCCGTGGGCTTAAGCCCACAGTCAGACATCCTCCGAGAGGGTGTAGGCCGGGCTGAGGAACACCTCTCTCCCCAGAGTGCACGAATTTAGTGTACCAGGCTTCTAGTTATAAAATAAACACTAAATATAGAACTTTACTAATTATCATAAAGAAAACACCATGAAACCATTGTAGGCACCTCGTCAGAATCCTTCCTTTCTAGTCATGGCTTCCTCCTCAACTTGAATGTAACTGTTTATTTCTTGGCTTTCATAGCCATCATTATCTTGCATTTTTTAAATAGTTTTATCACCCAATTGTACATCCCTAGACACTAAAGTCAGTCCTGTACATTTAAAAAATGTCTTTTACTTTACAGGTACCCCCTATATCCATCCCATGGAAACCTGTATAGTTTTCCATAGTCTGGATTTTTCTAAGTGACTATCAGCGTGTACCCTGCTCTTTATTTTTCTTGCAAATTGGCAACTGGATGCAGAGGCTCAATCAGGCTGAGGTTCTCTTTCTTTGGCAAGATTCTTGGTGTTGTTGTGTTTAGTTTCATCGAGAGGCACATAATGTCTGATTGTCTCTCTTTTTGTCATATTAGTAGCCATTACTGCTTAATAGCTATGTTTGTTAATTTGGTGATCATTGTAAAATGGTGACATTTTAATTTTCTTTTCTTTTTAATAAAAGTATGTTGTCAAAGGAGATGCTTTCTCTCAGCCTTTGATCTGAAAGCAATTGAATTAGATTTCAAGTCAGAGTTTACTAACATAAACAATATGAAATTTTTACACATCAACGTTTCTTGCCTTTAAGTGCATTATTGCTTTGGTAAGGATAGATAGGGATGCTGAAAATATGATTTGCCAGTAAAATATGTTTTAGGTTCTTTTTCTTTTAAACTTTTGATATTGTTGCTGAGTGCTTGGTCATTTATTATCCACGGGAAGTACTGTTAAGTGACGATAATGGAAAGAATATTGTTTATTAATACAGTCAGAGAAGGGAAGTACCTTGAGGAATAATGTATAATCTAGACCTTACCCTTAAAGTCTAGCAAGAAGGCAAAGGTTCAGAAGAGCACAGTGGTTGTCATTGGAGAAGTGCTGACAAAACAAATGAAACTTACAAGAACATTGTAAATCACTTTGTTTACCTCTGACTATAAAATAAAGCATCAGCTTGCAGTCTGGATCTGTTCTGTGGTCTCAGTCAGGCACAGAAGATCCACCTAGACCCAGCTTATTCTCTTTGCCTGTCTTTTCTTCATCCTTCGCCGGCCCCCCTCAGGCTTGCCAGACCCTTGGCTGTGCTGGTGCAGCACATGTATTCAAGCATCTTCAGATACTTATTAGAAGTGCTATTTGGATATGAATCATTGATATGCAGATTACATATGTTAATGAAATTCATCTTTTTTAAAAATATTTTTTTATTGATTTTAGAGAGGAGGAGAGAGAGATAGAAACATCATTGATGAGAGGGAATCATTGATCGGCTGCCTCCTGCATGTCCCCTACTAGGGATCGAGCCTGCAACCCAGGCATGTACCCTTGACTAGAATTGAACCCAGGACCCTTCAGTCCACAGGCCGACGTTCTATTCACTGAGCCAAACCAGCTATGGCTGAAATTCATCTTTTATTTTCAGTTCTTAATATATAGCATTTATTAACTTGGTTTCACTTACGTGTGGAAGTAGAAATAAAACCTTATTAAATATGCTATATTTTAGACATTAATACCAAATCTGTGATGCCTTTTTTATAGAGAAAGCAGATGTCTGATTAAAAAAATAATTCAAATATAGTTGTTATTTTCCTTTTCAGGTTGTCTTGCTCTTCCCAAGCTGAATTTGCAGTTTTTGACTCTTCATGATTACCTCCTAAGGAACTTTAATCTCTTCCGCTTAGAATCAACTTATGAAATTAGGCAGGACATCGAGGACAGTGTCAGCAGAATGAAGCCTTGGTGAGTAAATTGGTTCCACTTGGAATGAAGTAATGCAAGCAGTGACTGACATACTTCTGTCAGAAAGTTCATAATGTATTTAGAAATAATATACCTGGGACAAAGGTGCCCTCCAAAACAGGAGATACTTACTCTTTGAGAAATTCTCTTATGTGACTGTATATCAAAAGTGCTAAAATATAAAATCTGGGTATTTGGGATGGGACTGGGGATAAGGGAAGAGAAGTCATTATCTTGGGAGGGGGTGGGGCAGGGAAAGAGAGAAATGTAGAGAGGAGTAGGTAGGGCACTAGTAAAAGAGGAAAGAGTATGGACTGGCCAGTAGGCCTGAACAAGGGCAGGATAGTGTAGTCCTGGCACCACTAGTCTCAGTCAGCCTGTGGGAGAAGGCAGGAGGTGAGGGCGTGGCTGAACATCGCACAGAGGGGAACATTGGAAAGTCTTCCCTGGGCCTCCAGCCATTGATTGCCTTGAAGAGACTAAATCATCAGCATTTATTCCTCCGGCCAGTTGAGTAGGTTTTTTTTGAGAAACTCTTGCTTGGACTCCCAACTTCCCACCTGCGCACTCATTCCTTTAGCTAAGAAAAGACTTTCATTCTATTTATTACAGGCAGCTCTGCAATATATTTGTAAAGGTTAGTTTTGCTTTTTAGACATGACTGACTTTGGGTAATTGCCCTCGGTCACTATTCCATTCTAAGTATAAAATTGATGGAGATGAATTGTATATCAAAAGTGACTATAAACAAGTAAAATAATTCTCTAAAATGAATTTTTGTTACATTATAGTTACACCATGCATACATACACAGTTATACTGTATTCTATATGAAAAGCTAAACATATTTTGAGTATGAACTGATTTCAGGTATTTTCTAGGCTTCTCCCCTTACTAATTATAGAGAACTGCATGGACACTGTGATTATGATCTATTTTTTTTCCTTCATATTTTATTTCATACACAGTTCTATGTTTTAATTAATTATTATGTGAATAGTTATTCTGGGTGAGACTGTAAAACACAACATAAAGTATTTTTGTCTTAATAATCAGTTGAGTCACGAGGCAGGCTAGCACTGTGAAGTTTGTATACCCACTGGCTGATGGTCCCTGCCCACAGCTTTGCTGAAATTGCTGCCCATTGTTTGAACCCCGGGAGTGCTTGATCAGAAAGCTTCCTTAGAATTTATGGTTACCTTGCATTTACATGCTCAGATTTTGGCCATTTTGCCAAATAGGGATTTAATAATTAGCAGTTCATCAAATACAGCTCACTCATGTTTTACTTAAATGCCAAATAAAGCAATAATAACACTTATAATTCTTGTTTATTAATAAAGGAATTTTTTTTAAGTTACATTTTCTGCTGGGGAGAAGAAAATGTCACTTTTTGTAGTTAACTTGTGATAATAAATTTTTCTAAATTTTCATTCCTAATTGCCTATGATTGAAAACTTAAAGACAGTGAGATCTAATAAGGTGCATGTGCCATGTATCCTGAAGGTAGAAAAGTAGCAGCGGCACTTTTCCGCATCATGTGGTTCTAGTGATCATGTTTTCAGACTGATGAAACTACTGCGCAGTAAGAGAGGATGTGTTTATGAGAGGCCAAAACCTGCACTTTTTAATGCTTCATGTTACAGGTAGATTTTATAAGGAGGGGGGAAGAATTAGGGAAAATTGATGAGTGCTTACCTAGAGGTGGGAATAAGTATCGACTGCAACTGGATGAGAGGAATCTTTTTTAATATGATGGAAATGTTCTAAAATTGGATTTGTGGGGATGGATGCATAGCTCTATAAATTAATAAAATTATTGAATTGTACGTTTACAATGAATGAATTTTATGCTACTCAACTGTACTGTAGTAAAGTTGGAAAAATGGAGACAGTGATAGAAAGTTATTACAAAGGGTTTAGGCACAAGGTAATGTCTTTTTGTCCCAGCATGAACCAAGTCATTAGATTGGAAAGTTTTTTTTTTTTTAATTAGTTTTACTCTTTGATGTCATGAAGTTCTACAATTTTTGTTTGATACAAAGCCTTTACTTAGTGTGTACTTCCTGTGTAATCATGGCCTTTTTTGGCAGTACTTTTAAATTTTGGAGTATTGCTGCAGTTTTTATATTACAGATTTCCCAAATACACTATTTAATGTAAATTAAAGCACTACTTAGACTAACATAAGAAGAAAGAATGATAGTTTGGATGTTAGTGGCTCTAGTTATTACAACTAGCTTGATTATTTGTCCCCCCAGTCCATGGTAGCATCTTTTAAATGATTTAAGTATTATACCCTAAAGAAGTCATTTGCATAGATATTTTATTTGCTTGCTTGTTTTTAATATTTTAAATCCTAGCTTGTTTTATAATGTTTTTTAAACAGCTTATAGAAAAGCTTAGGGTACATAAGGTAAAATTAAATAGTTGAGACTATTTTATGAAGAAGAGAAAAGGATAAGAATATAAAATAAAACTAAATGTGCTGGATTATTTCATTCTTGGACAAAATAGTTCAACTATTATGTACATAGAGTTACCTTCTTACTTTGGGGGCGGTGTGGGGATGTTCCTCTATATTCTGGACCATGTTTGCCTTTTTCATCCTACCTTGTATACTCCCGATATATTGAGACTTTTTTAAGTGTAGAAATAAGAGTTACTTATGTTAGAGCTTAAACACTAGCTAAACATGTATTCTTACCAGTTTTACTTGTCCAAAAGTTTTATTTTGTTTGCGTAATCATGCACTTCTTTGCTTTTCAGGCAGTCTGAATATGGCGGTGTAGTATTTGGTGGCTGGGCGCGAATGGCTCAGCCCATTGTGGCTTTCACTGTGGTTGAGGTTGCCAAACCCAACATAGGTGAAAACTGGCCAACCCGAGTTCGTGCGGATGTCACCATCAATCTCAATGTCAGAGATCACATCAAAGATGAATGGGAAGGTAATCTTGCATTTGAAAAAGTGGTTATCTTTTTAGTTTATTATGCTAGAGGTCCAGTGCACAAAAATTGTGCAGTGGGGGAGGGGGGGTGGCCTGCATCCTCTCACAGCCCGGGAGCCCTGCAGTCAATTACTCCAAAGAGGTAGGCTGGGGCTCCATGATGAATCGACTCTGCAGAGGGAGGCCCCACCCACCCACTGCAGTGCCACCGTGGGGTAGCCTGGGCCTCCCTCTTTGGGGCGATAGTGGATCCCGCAATTAATAGATCATCCCACTGGCTAATGGCTTGGGCATCCCTCACAGGGTGATCATGCAGTCAATTGCGCCTGCAGAGGGAGGCCCCGCCCACTCACTGCAGCCTGCCAGTTGGTGGCCTGAGCCTCCCTCTTTGGGACAACCATGGAGCCCCCTGATTGATTGATTTCCCTGCCGGCCAGTGGCCTGGGCCTCCCTCTGCAGGGTGATCATGGAGCAATGGCCGGGCCCCTGACCAATCGCATTGCACCCGCCTTGGCTGGCCTGGCGCCATTGGGTGTCATAGCGTGGTTGTCTGGATGGTTGTTCCGCTGTTTGGCCATTTGGTCGATTTGCATATTACACTTTTATTATTATAGATAGACTTTCACTTAGAGAATTAGCACAGCACTTTTATTAAATGTTACCCTTCTAAACTCATGAAGTTTAATCCTTAAAATTTGATTTAAAGAGTGGTAGTTGTCTTTATAATTATCATTAGTAAAAAATACCAAGGATCATGTAAGAATGATTAAATACCTTAATACTTTAATAAAAGCATAAAATAGTATTCATATCAAAGTGTTTTTAAAATTGCAGTTAGCAGAGCTGAAAGTATTTTAAATCTTAAATTTAGTAAGGTAATGTTTATGAATTTGTAGGATCAATATAAAAAGTAAAAATATTAGTGTTCACTAAAGAAAGGGGGAACGCAGTCAGAGCAAGTAAAGAAACTTGATATTTTTAAAAGATAAAAAGTGAAGAGAATAGGGATGCATACCATTTATGGAAAATAAAGATACAAAATCAAAACTAGACAAACTCCAAAGGAATTTTAGGGGGATATACAAAACAATTCAGAAAGAAATAATAATAGTTTTATTTCCACCAAAGGGAAGAACTCAAATAGAGGGTCAGTGAAATTCTATGTACTCAATGGTAAATAAATAAGAATTGCAGATATATTAAATGAGTTATTTCTATTTTTTTGCCAGGCAAGATTTGAGGGATGGGAGTTCCACAGTTAATTTTATTTAGGGATAGATATGTTGAGAGTTACGTAAGATAGGGTTAAAACAGTGCTAACATCTGTGCCTAAAATGTCGCATGAGCTGAGTTTTAATTGGCACTTATCTTTTTCTCGCAGCTGTCTGTGAGAGCTCTTGCTGCCTTGTTGTGAGACATAGTAGCTGGTATGTTTTATCTCCTTTCACCTTCTTGGCATGCCAGAAGGAAAGGGATAGTCCCTTAATGGTTTACTTTTCAAAAACTGTTGCTGTTGACATAGCTGCTTATAACCACCGGGACTGACTGTATGATATATTTATCACATTAATTCTGAAGGAATGCAGTAAAGAAGCTGGCCAACTGTTTGACAAATGGTCACTGTAGTGGGTATCATTTGTGACAGATTTTGCAACTTCAGTTTCCTTCAAAAGAGTTCTAATCTGATGCCGTGCACATCTAGAATAATGTGTACCTTTATTATTTCTGAATCTTGAGGAAGGCATTAAGTTGCTGGAGAAGGCCTTATATTTATTACCCCTTAGAGCTTAAGGAGGTATTAAAATAAACAGATTTATGATAGGTAATAAACGGCCATAACTTATTGGCTACCCCTTAATGTAATATTGGAAATAAACTTAAAAACAAAGATCCTTTACAGAAACTTATAGATGACAGATGACAAGTCTGCATTGTGGTATTAAGGGGGAAAAAAGAATGTTCTATCCAATCCCCTTTCCTCCATTACTTTGCAGACTGCTATCAGGACATCAGTCATTTTTTGAGGGGGTGAGGAAGAGCTCTTTTTTTTCTTTTAAACATAGGCCTCTTGTAGAATAAGAAATAGAATGGGTGAATTTTGATGGGTAGGAAAGAGAACAATTGGGTATTATGGGGGAAGCAATTCATATTTTAAGGAATGCTGGGGAGAAAAGTGTTTTCTGGGAGGCCAGAGCCAAACTTCACACCCAGTATTGATCACAAAGAGAATAACCTAGTAGAAAATGGAGGCAAAAAATTAGAGGGAGGTTCTATAAATAGTAATGAATATTATCCCTGTGAATACAGAATAGTTTTGAAGAATTTAAGGTAAATACTATAAAACATTCTTCTTATCCCTGTAAGAATGTGTGAATTTCAGGCCCTTATCTTCTCCATCCCTCATTTAAAATTAAGCAAACAAAATTAAGGAAATCAAAATGCCAGATTCTGCTACAAATGGCACATTTACAGATGGAATGAATGCAGATGGTTGAAAGGAGAGATGTAGTTGAGCTCATTGTAATATAGGTATTTTTGATGTGGATCTGTAATGTTCCACAGTAAAATTATCTGCCTTAGGAGGGAATGGGTACTCATCCCTCCTTGATACCAAAAAGCGACTTTGGTAGAGACTAAATTACCTCTTAGGGCCACTTCTTTGGCTCAAAGACTTGGATGTTTGAATGAGTCGTGCAGATCAGAAGTCATACAGGCAATACAAATCACAGAACAGTTCCCTTAGTTCTCCTTGCTTCTCCTGCTTCTTTGCAGAGAATTTGTTGAGAAATAAAGTCATTATTATGAATTATGAGTTATTATTTCTAACACACTTGAATCTCACTTTATATTGAAACAAACCAGAATGGTCCCAGCACCGTTAGCCATACACATTGCTGGTTTGATTTAATTGTGTGTCTTGTTACCAAGGTTATGAGCAAACAGACTGCTTAAATTTGCATTTATGTCATATACTGGCTAACAAAATCAAATCAGAAAAGAAATAAAGATTAAGTGGGATGATATTATGTGCTGTGTGATCTAATTTTATGTCCCTTGTCTTCCACTGTCTAGTTTTAATAGAGTAGGGAATCCAATTGAATTATAATTTGGTCAGATAACTGAAAAGCCATGGACTTTTACACAAGTCTCCTGTTTCTTGACATTCACTTACAAAAATCTTCCATATTTGCCAACTGAAACTATATATACTCAGCTATCTTTTCAAGATGGTGTCTGTAAACGATGCTATTGTGCCTTGATAAATTATTTTTGAGTTGACCTTTTTTGGTGAAATACACTTAGACTGTGGTTGGAATGACTGATGGATAGTTAAACTGATGTTATGAACCTGCTAAATATGATAGAGATGGATTATTTGCTAACCATTTTTCTGGCTACTTATTATGAATGTTAAGAGTAAGAATGAAGGAGAGCATCCAGTTTTTGAGCTGTAGCCAGACGTGGAGGGTTTATTTAGTAATATCTTGATGGTATAAAGGTTCAGATTTTAATATATGGGAATTTTCATTTAATTACTACTATCAAACATTGAGTATTAGATGTTATAGGAAAGCCCATAATTGTATTACAGTACAAATATAATTTTTGACCACCTCTCATATTTTAAATGTATTTTTATATTTCTGTTCCAAAGATAAAAGCTTAAGAAATTGCTAACAAAAGACTAAAAACAATGACATTCTGATAAGTGAAAATGTCTTTATGTTTTACCAGGCCTTCGTAAACACGATGTATGCTTTTTAATTACTGTGCGTCCCACAAAACCGTATGGTACCAAGTTTGACCGGAGGAGACCTTTTATTGAGCAGGTTGGCTTGGTTTATGTCCGAGGCTGTGAAATCCAGGGCATGCTGGATGATAAAGGACGTGTCATTGAAGATGGTATGGTGATCTATGCTTTTGAAAGAGTGTGTGTACATAATGATAGATTGCTTTGCCTTCTTTTCCTTTTTTGTGTCTTAGGTGATACTCTTAGTTGTTCTATATACTAAATTGACACAGGCTTATCTATAAAACATGTGTAGAGCACGGATCATCCAGTTTTAGAAATAAATAATATGGTTTCTAAACTGTTATATACTGGACAGGACAGGATCTTTTGAAATCATCTTTATTTAAAACTTCCTTTTATATTAATTTACATATTGCTTTTATAAAACCTCTTATAGTTAGCTGTTCAATGATATATTTGTCTAATTTCTTCTTCTTAAGTTTTACTGATTTGATTAATTATAGGAGTGTTTCTCAATTGGGACTAGCACTACCCTGCAATTTGAAATATGTGGTAGTATTTATGTTGTCAGATGACTAGTGTAGGAGTAGGGGTTGGTGAGTTATTGGTATTTTCTGGTTGGGGACCAGGGATGCTAAGTATGTAAAAAGAACTATCATGTAGAAGGAACTGTCCTGCCTGGGATGCCAGCATTACCCCATTTAGAAATGTTGCCTTTATAAGGCTAGTCAGCTCTTTGAGTTCTTATCTTATCACTGATTGTGTTTTTTTTAACTCTTACATTGTTCTGATGTTTTTGATAATACTATTAAATTATAAATGCGCCCATGCCCAGTGCTTATTTTATAATTTGTTTATTAAACTTCTCTTTATAGAACTTCAGTTAGCTTTTATTGCCTGTGATTTCAAGATTGCACCATTGCTAAAGTGTTGATAATGAGGTTGCTTTTATCACTAGAATAAAAGAAAAATAGAAGGGAATGGAGGATGGTTGGGATAAACATAAGGCCATATGATGGGACCAGAGTTGAAGGTCTAAGAAAGAAACAGCCTCTGAGCTTTGAGCTATTGGAATATGAAACTTCCTTTCATACTAGTGATATTATGTATGGAATGTGGAAGGAAGAAAAGAGTGATTAGCCATCCTTTACTATATGGAAGGCAGTAGTTAGGAGCTCTGAGTGACTGACAAAAGTCAAGTTCCAAGGCTCCGATTTTAGTTGAGGTCATAGTCAAATAATTGCAATTCCTGGCATTGCCTCATAAACATTACATGACTACTCTGGCAAGAAATAGTAAGAATTTTGAGAAAGGAGAAACTATTTTCAGCTTTTTGAAATTTGAAATGGATGAGTGGAAAGCATTCCACTTGGGGAGATGGCTGTAGTAAAGTATGGACAGTTTACTCATTTCTAGAAAAGGAATACTAACTTATTTTGATATTTGGAAAGTAGGTATTTAATAGTATGTATTTCATTTAACAAACTTTTTCAAAATGTTCAGGACCTGAACCCAGACCCAATCTTAGAGGGGAGTCAAGGACATTTAGGGTGTTTTTGGATCCAAACCAGTATCAACAAGATATGACCAATACCATACAAAATGGAGCAGAAGATGTGTATGAAACTTTCAATATAATAATGAGGAGAAAACCAAAAGAAAATAACTTTAAGGTAATTCTGGGGCTTTAAAACCAAAAATGCTGCATAATTTGAAAAACTTTTAAGATAAATAATAGATACTAGGTTTAAATGATTTGTTAAGAAATTTATCATCACTGCTTTTTGATTCTAAGCAGTTCTCTTAGATTAAATATAGAAACTTAAGGAACTTTATTTGCTAAATCTCTTTTGTCTTTTGATGAATTTAAAAACTTAAACTATGGATTAATTCATGTGTTATTTTAAAGGTCAGCCTCCTTCCTTGCTTTTTGAATATAAGACATTCAGTTTGTGCCCCAGAATGAGGTGAAGAAAACTGCTTGTTTATTTGTTTACTGGGACTTCTTTTATGAATCAAAAGTAACACCTATGGAATCTTAGGGCTTTGAATTACTCTATGACATAATGTGTTTATACTTTACTTGTTAGTGGAAAAGGAAGATTTGGGAACTAGAGAGTTACATTTTCATAATAACTGTGTGTAGAGGAGTTTTAGTAAAGGAAGATCTAACTATTGATAAAACTTAAACATTAAGCACTCCTGCATTTGGTGATACCAGCTTTTGCACAAGTGCCTTTACTTTCTCCACCAAGCACAGTACTTCTTACACATTATCACTTGATTATCCTTTTTACTCGTTGTTATTAAAAAAGAATGCCTCACAAAGGAATTTATTCCCCATCTCCTCCTGTTGTTGAAGACAAAATAATGGAAATACCCTTCATTTCTTTGGTCTCCCACTCCACCTGCAGTTCATCAGTCTGATTGACTTACCCCTCCACCGATGCCATGTCCAGGACACCTCATCTCTCACATTCCTGTTCCCATTTGTGACTGCTCTTCCCTTTAGACCAGCAGTCGCCATCCTTTCGGAACTCATGGACCACCAGTGGTCCATGGACTACCGGTTGGTCACCGCTGCTCCAAAGGTTTTCTTAAAGTTTAAGACTTAGACCACTCTCCGCGATTGAATGCCGGTTATACCTGATACCCCTATTCAACACTTTCATGTTTTTTTATCACAGTAGAAAGTTATCCTCATAGTCAGAGAGGCCCCTTCCCTCTGTTTTCTGGCAACCTCTCCAACATCTTTTTCTAACACTTTTCCCTTATTCACTCCATGTCAATCACACTGACCTTTTTGCTGTTCTTTAGTAATCCAAGCCTTTGCACACAGTGTTTCCTGAACCTGGGCAGTCATCCCCTAAGCATTTGCATGGCTTGTTCTCTGACTTTATATGGGCAACTCTGTTTAAATGTCATCTCCTAAGAGAAACCCTCTCTGGCAACTTTATCTGAAGTAACATCTCCCTTTCTCATCATTCTTGATCCAATTCTCTTTATTTTCCCCTACAGCCTTTATTATACCTGATAATTATATGCTATTTAACTGACTTTAGAATGACTTTATTTTGTTAGTAGAGGCCCAGTGCACGAAATTCATGCATGTGGGGAGGGGTCACCTCAGCCCAGCTTGCACCCTCTCCAATCCAGGATCCCTCTCACAATCCTGGACTGCTGGCTCCTAATCATGCGTCTGCCTGCCTGCCTGGTCGCCCCTAACTGACCCCCTCCCCCGCCGGCCTAACTGACCCTCACTGCCTCTGTGTGCCAGCCTGATCGCCCCTAACTGACACCCCTGTCCCCCCCCCCCCCCCCGCTGTGGGCCAGGTCACCCCCAACTGCTCCCTCCCTGCTGGCCCGGTTGCTCCTAACTTTCCCCCCTGCCGGCCTGGTTGCCCCTAACTGCCCCCCTCCTCCGCAGTCCTGGTCACCTCCAACTGCCCCCCCCCCCCCCCGCCGCCAGCCTAGTCTCCCCTCACTGCCCCCCCTGCCAGCTTAATCGCCTCCAACACCCCCCCCCCTCGCCGGCCTGGTCACCCCCAACTGCACCCCCCACCTCGCCAGCCTGGTCACCCCCAACTGCCCACCCCTGCCAGCCTGATCACCCCACGCAGCCTGCTGTTCAGTCGTCTGGTTGTCCCTCACTAACCCCCTGCTGGCCTGGTTGTAGGCAGCCATTGTTTGAGGGCATGAGGGTTAATTTGCACATTACCTCTTTATTATATAGGATTTATTATTATATAGGATTTCTCTGACATTAGAATGCAAGTTTATGAGGGCAGGTCTCTATTTTGTCCGTATCTGTTTTGTTTTAGAAATTGGATTTCAGTCAATTTACTAAAAATGAAAAGTTTCTTATATTTATTCCTTTGATCTTTTTTTTAAATGCTTACTGTGTCTGGTATTGTGCTAAGTTACATAGAGCTAATAGAGATGACTGAGGCACAGTTTATACCTTTGGGGAGCTTAGATTACTAATAAGTGAAGTTAGAAATACAGACAAATAGCTACCATGAAAACTTAGAAGGTGCCAAAAGTCGTAAGGAGGATGCAGGTAGAAGTGTCCTGGAAATTCAAAGAGGCATTTAGGTTCTGATCCAAGAGAAAGGAGGGATGATTAACTTGCCTATGTTTGGGAAAGGAAAAACGCTCTTTTGATATCTTTGGTATTTCATTTTATACCTAGGCAGCATCCCTCGTTTATTTCCTTCTTTCTTTTCCTGTTTGTACAGCCTGTCCTAATCTGGATACTTCTTGCCTGAAAAATTGCACAAAACAGCCTCCTTTGTCTCTACCCCTGTTCTCCTCTTAGTCTGTCACCTTTTCTTCATACCCTTCCACTGGTCATTTCACTCTGATCTCAGAACATTTCTGTGACTATGTTAATGATTACATAAGTCAAAGCTTTTTTGACAAATCCTTTACTTGAGCTGAATTGAAATGCCACTTTTCCTCCTTGAAACCTTTTCTAATGTAAAAAGTCTCACCTAGTCCAAATTGTGCTCCTGGTATATTTTGTAGCATTTTTTACTCTTTGCCATATTCTGCTGCTTTGTATCATTGTTAATAATATATTTTATCTCCCTACTAGAATCATAATTACCTTAAAGACTATTCAGTCTTATTCATCAAGTGAACATACTCCTTTATCTGTTCATTCATCCCATCTTTAAACTGTTCTACATCCTTGCTCTCATGGAATTATATTCTAGTGGTGATTAGACAAATGGTAAATACATAACCAAGTACATGAATAATAGAATATCAAGTAGGATAAGCGCAAGAAAATAAAACAAAGCAATGTGGCCCTCACCGATTTGGCTTAGTGCATAGAGCCTTGGCCTGCGGACTGAAGGGTCCTGGGTTCGATTCCAGTCAAGGGCATGTACCTTGGTTGCGGGCACATCCCCAGTAGGGGGTGTGCAGGAGGCAGCTGATCGGTGTTTCTCTCTCATCGATGTTTCTAACCCCCTCTCCCTTCCTCTCTGTAAAAAATCAATAAAATATATTTTTAAAAAATAAAACAAAACAAAGCAATGTGGTAAAAATGTGATTTACATGCACTAGCCTGTTATTTTGTTATCCTGTTGGATTGTATAGCATTTATAATGTAAGAATGGCTGGTTTCGTTATTTTAGTCTTTGACATTAATACCCTAACTTGCTGATTTACATATGTGGAACAGATCACTTTTTTGGAATAATTATTGGAAAGACTAAGAATTTGCCTTGGCTTTCAGTAATTACTTTTGACCATGTATATATTAAATACTGTAATGAACTTTTATTGTAGTCTTGATTCTTTCAACCTGAAATTTTACTTGCCTTTTTTTTTTATCACTCTCACTTTATTTTTCATATCTTATTTTGAACAATGCCAATTTTAATATGTGTTTCACAGTTGAGGCATACTAGTACTTTAACATGCTTCTGGTTGTGTGTGTTCTTAGCATTGAGGAATTAAGGATTATAAAGGGGAGAAAACTCCTGAAGTTTCTAAGAGGAAGTATGTTCTTTAAGGGTTTGTTTAATATTGTTTTCTTGCTGCTGTTGAAAACCCAGTTGGATTTTCATCCTACCCTACAGAAGTTAAGTCTAATTCATTTATGACATTCTGTCTAAATGAACTCCTAATGGATAAACTGTTCTTGCTAAGTTTGGTCTTTTGTTTAACTCAGTGTATGGCATCAGCTTAAAATATAGCTGTTGATTCAGTCTAGCCAAGCACCTGTCAGCAAAAAATAGCTTCTTGCCCTGAAACAGTCGGGAATTCTGGATTAGTGCAGCCTGCTCTGCATTCCACTCAAGTGCACATGTTTGGGATGTCTTCTTGATACGGTCTTCTTCTGTTCTTTACTGGCAGGCTGTGCTGGAGACTATTCGGAACCTGATGAACACTGACTGTGTGGTACCTGCCTGGCTGCATGACATCATTTTAGGTTACGGGGATCCAAGCAGTGCACATTATTCAAAAATGCCCAATCAGATTGCCACCCTGGATTTCAATGACACATTTCTCTCCATTGAGCATTTGAAAACCAGCTTCCCTGGTCACAATGTTAAAGTAACTGTGGATGACCCAGCTCTACAGATACCCCCTTTCAGGTAAAGTCCGAACTGTTCTCCTTCAGGCTTTCTGTGGTCAGTCCAGTTGGGCCATTAGGACTATAGCTAAAGTACTAGTAAGTTTTGAGCATCGAGTCTGGATCTTGTTTGGGCAATCTGTACCTTCACCATATACTCACTGGGGTGAATTTATTTTATTTGACTCTAGTTCTAATTATTTGTGTAGTAGTTATTTTGAGATCACAGTCAGAGTAGTTTTGTGTGTTATAAGGGATCAGTAAATGCTCGTCTGAAGAGTACTACATAAATAGATTTATAGCATTGCACTGAAGAAATATGTGTGCATATTATGTATAGTCTAGTATACTCCCTAATTAATACACATAGCCATGTGATTTTGAACTTTGTTTTTTAAATTTTTTTTAACCTTGCCTGCTTTCACAAGTTTTAAATATTTGCAATATAGTTATATTTAATGTTAAAGGAGTGTTGGTTTTAAAATTTGAGTAGAAATAGGACAAGTACTGAAGCACTGACTGCTCTTCCCTGAGTTCCATCAGGCAGGTAGTGACAAAACACTCCGTATACCTTGGGTGGTAGGAAAGCGCCTGCTTTCTCAGTTGGAAATTGCAACATATAATTTTAGTTAAATATAAATATAATAATTCTACATATTAAAAACATGCATCCTTATAACACCTACTTAAATGTAGTCTTCTTCTATACTGTCCAAATCCTATTAATGGCAAAATCATTCTTCTAGTTACTCTGCCTTGGAATCTTGGCATTATTTTTTAATTTTTTTACTCCTCTAACTCCTGCTGTGCCTTATAGATTCTGCTTTAAGGATACTGTTTTATGTCACTCCTGACCACAGCCTCTCTAGGCCCTAAACACTTCAGTCTTTGGTGGCAGTGTCTTTCCTGCCTTTGTCTCCTCGCTGAATCTATGACATGCTTTACTGCTAGAGTCATTCTGCTCCCTAACTAAGAAACTGAATTTTCCTGTTGCTTATCAAAACAAGGGCTAACCTCTTAGCCTCTTTGTTTCCTAGTACATGGGGGGGGTGGGTATTATCTGTCCGTTCAGAATGGGAAGAAAGACTGGAAAAAGTACACACAGAGAATTAATGTTTTATTTTAACTTTAGGTTTTTCATTCACTTTCCCAGGTACCTGTGGGGAGTTGCCTCCTGGGGTATCCCTGACCCAGGGCTAATAACTGCTGCCTTAAAGGCTTGGTATTCCATAGGTGCCATAACGAGGCTCCAGCCTTTCTCTCTAGCCTTAAATTGTGTCCCACACTCCAGCAAAACTGCTGGTGCTTCTTTCTTCCTGGAGTGTCTTCCCTCCCATGTTTACATGTCTGAATTCTTTGAAACTCATCTTAGATGCCAGGAAGCCTTTTCTAATTAAATCAAGGACAGAGTGTATAGCACTTTACATGTGACTTAACTATATGTTTCTTTGTTTATTTTCCCTTAATTGGATGACTTTTTCTAATCTGAACACTCTTAACACATTTTATTGCTTTTAATTCTGTTTTTCTTCAAAATTTATGTACAGATTATGCGATCCTTTAGATCATAAATGTTTCTTATTGATCTGATTATTCTTTACACAATGTATGCATAATGAAAAACATTGTTAATTGTAAAACTGAACAGAAGTTTGGTCTTGTAGGATAACTTTTCCAGTAAGAAGTGGAAAAGGGAAGAAAAGGAAAGACGTGGACGGGGAAGATGAAGACATTGAAGAGGCCAAGACCTTAATTGTTGAACCTCATGTTATTCCTAATCGGGGTCCTTACCCTTACAACCAACCCAAGCGGTAATTTTACTATCTGGACTAATTGTAATAATTCATAATAGCTTGCTATTTCAAATGGATTTGTAATATTTTTTTTTATTTTCTGATTCTTTAAAAATTCCAGGAAATTCTGTTGCTATACCCTTTCCTTCTAGTCTATCAATTGGCTGAATAGCTCAGACATTTTTTGCCATTCTGTAGTCATGTTTCAGGAAGAAACATTTTCAGGTACTATGAGAATGAGCATTAGAGGGCTACCTTAACTTAAGCACAGGGTTCTTACTTTATGACCATGTGTTCCTTGTTAACAGCTGCACGTTGCGTGTGTGCCATAACTAATACAGTGGCATGACATTTGGATTAGATTCTGAACTAGAACTTGGACACTTCAGATGAGGTCTGGAATGGGCTAAATATATTGAAAAATAACTAGTCTTCTCCGTCCACAAGTTTCATTCAGTTTTAATTGGTCTGTGGAAGGGTAGGGGTGCTGAGAGTCATTCAGAAGAGATTGTTAAGTCATGTAAGATGTAATTTCTAGAGACCTGCTGTACCACTTGGCTCATAGTTAACAGTGCTGTAATGCACACTTAAATGTTGTGAAGAGGGCAGGTTTCTATTACGTAATTTTACCACACATACACAAAGGGCTAGCCGGAGGGGGAGAAGAGACTGGGAAAATAGGAACAGATGCAGAGCGGATGTTCAGAACTCTGGTCACTGTTGTCTAAGTTTTTACTGAATGTCATTCATCTGTGTTTTCAACCAACTTTTTATCTACTCTAATTTGCAGTAATACAATTCAGTTCACTCATACACAGATAGAGGCCATCCGTGCTGGAATGCAGCCTGGGCTAACTATGGTAAGAGCATTATTGTTACACATGTTTTTACATGGATTCAGACTAGAAGTGAGCATCGGATTTGTTTTTAAATTTTTTATAAATCTTTATTGTTCAGATTATTATAATTGTTTCTCCTCCCCCCCACCCCCCCACAGCTCTCCTCCACCCGGTTCCCACCCCACCCTCTACCCTTACCTCCCCCACCCACGTCCTCATCCATAGGTGTATGATTTTTCTCCAGTCTCTTCCCTTACCTCCCACACCCCTTTCCCCCTGAGAATTATAAATCCACTCCCATTCTATGCCCCTGATTCTATTATATTCACCAGTTTATTCTGTTCCTCAGATTTTTAATTCACTAGATTTTTAGGTTCACTTGTTGATAGATATGTATTTGTTGTTCATAATTTTTATCTTTACCTTTTTCTTCTTCTTCCTCTTCTTAAAGAATACCTTTCAGCATTTCATATACTACTGGTTTGGCGGTGATTAACTCCTTTAGTTTTTTCTTATCTGTGAAGCTCTTTATCTGCCCTTCAATTCTGAATGATTACTTTGCTGGGTAGAGTAATCTTGGTTGTAGGTTCTTGCTATTCATCACTTTGAATATTTCTTGCCACTCCCGTCTGGCCTGCATAGATTCTGTTGAGAAATCAGCTGACAATTGTATGGGTGCTCCCTTGTAGGTAACTAACTGTTTTTCTCTTGCTGCTTTTAATATTCTCTCTTTGTCTTTTGCCCTTGGCATTTTAATGATGATGTGTCTTGGTGTGGTCCTCTTTGGATTCCTTTTGTTTGGGGTTCTGTGTGCTTCCTGGACTTGTAAGTTTTTCTTTCACCAGGTGGGGGAAGTTTTCAGTCATTATTTCTTCAAATGGGTTTCCAATATCTTGCTCTCTCTCTTCTTCTGGCACCCCCATAATTCTGATGTTGATAAGCTTGAGGTTGTCCCAGAGGCTCCTTAAACTGTCTTCAAATTTTTGGATTCTTTTTTCTTTTTGCTTTCCCGGTTGAGTGTTTTTTGCTTCTTTGTATTTCAAATCTTTGACTTGATTCTTGCATTCCTCTAGTCTGCTGTTGGGTCTCTGTATAATATTTTTTATTTCAGCCAGTGTATGTTTAATTTCCAGTTGGTCCTTTTTCATATCCTCGAAGGTCTTGTTGAATTTATCGGCCTTTTCTAGGAAATTCTTGAAAAACCTTATAACTGTGGTTTTGAACTCTATATCCAGTAGTTTGTTTTCCTCCATTTCTTTCGTTTGTGATCTGTTTTTTTGTCTCCGCATTTTTGCTGCTTCCCTGAGTTGGTAGGGTGGCTTTGTGTGCTAGGTGCCCTATATGGCCCGGTGGGTCGGCCTCCTAGTTACCTGAGGTGGACACTCTTAGTACACCCCTTTGTGGACTGTGTGTACAGCCTTGTTGTAGTTAAGTCTTAATTGTTGTTGGTGTCACTGGGAGGAATTGACGTCCAGGCCAATTGGCTGTGAGGACCCGCTGTGTCTATAATGGAAGAACTGCTGTGCTGGAGACATGCTTAGGGGGCAGGACTGGTTTCAGTGGGGCTTTGGTGCTCACTGAGTCTGCCTCTTGAATGTGTCACTTAAGGATGTGAGTAGTTGAAATTTGGTGTCGTCTCACACTGATCACTAGATACACTAGCTTCTGGATCTCCAATGGCGTGCAGGTCAGCTACTGTCTGAGGCCACTCAGCAGGAGCTAGCAGGAGCTACAGAGAGAACTACAGTTTTCTCCTCTTTGCTTGGGTTTTGGAGGTTTTGGAGCTATCTGACCAGAGCTGCAGTTTGTTAGGTTAAGCTGCGATAGGGTAGGCCGTTTATATGCAAAAGCCGCTGTGTGGAGCTTGGGTGGGTTTGTAGATTGTGTGGGGCGGGGTCTCAGGGAATCAATAGAGCGTGGCAAACAGCGATGGCTGCCAGTTTCCAAGTCCCCACATCCCACGCCCCAGCGCAGTAAACAATGATTGCTGGGCACAACTCTGCAAGAAAGTCACCCTCCCTTTCCGACCCGATGGCAGACAGTCCAGCTTCTCCCCGTAGGAGTTTGGGTCCCCAGCATCTCCCCAGAAACTAGAGTTCAGAGTAATCGGGAGCTTGTCTACCTTCGGGTTGAAAAAAACAGTGCTCCCAGTCGCCCGCCGCCAGCCCGATTCGCACGCCTTCATATCTCAGCTTTTCAGTGCTTGTGCACATCTCAATGCTCTTTTCTCTTTCCTTCTAGTTGTAGAACTTCCACTCAGCCAGCTTTCCTGTGGTTTTGGGTGATAAACGTTTTGTCTTTTAGTTGTAGTTTTGAAATGGTTGTACGAGGCAGCAGTTTAGGTGTTTACCTATGCCACCATCTTGGTTTCTCGAGCATCGGATTTTTATAGTGTGTTCTATTTGAAGCACAAAAGCCAAAATGAATTAAGTATTTCTAAATGCTTGTGACATCTTATGCATATGGAGATCTTGCTACTCATTTAAGTGTTCATAAGTAAAGTTTTATTAGACTACTACTATGCCCATTTATTTATGTGTTGCCTGTGGCCACTCTTGTGTTACATCAGCAGAGGTTAAATGCTTACAGCAGAGATAATCTGGGCCACAAAGCCTAAAATGTTAACTTGCTAGACCTTAACAGAAAGGTCTACTGACAACTGATTCAGACATGTGTTTAATTTCCAAGTTTTGGGAGATTTTCTGTTATCTTCCAGTTACTGATTTCTAATCTAAATCCATTATGGTCAGAGAACATACTTTATATTATTCCAATTTTTTGGGTTTTTTATTTTGTTAAGGTTTGTTTTATGACCCAGGATATGATCTATCTTGGAGAATATTCTGTATGAGCTTGAAAAGAATGTGTATTCTGTTTGGGGGTGAAGGAGTGTCTTATGTATGCCAATCAGATTAATTTGGTTGATAGTATTGTTCAGTACTTCTCAATCCTTGCTTATATTCCACTTAATATCAGTTGATTACTGAGAGAAGAGAATTTTAGTCTCTTACTATAATTCTGTTTCTGGCTGTTTCTCCTTTTCAGTTCTGTCAGTATTTGCTTTACAAATTTTACAGTTTTATGATATGTATACATACATTGTTATGTCTTCTTGATGAAGTAATGTCTCTCTTTATCACTGGTAATTTTCTTTGCTCAAAAGGCTACTTTGATATTAATGTAGCCACTGCAGCTTTCCTTTGAATAGTGTTTATGTGATACATCCTTTCCCATCATTTTACTTCTAAACTACCTATTGTATTGGAAGTAAGTTTTTTTTCTTTTTAAAAAAAATATTTTTTATTGATTTTTTGCAGAGAGGAAGGGAGAGGGATAGAGAGTTAGAAACATCGATGAGAGAGAAACATCAATCAACTGCCTCCTGCACATCCCCTACTGGGTATGTGCCCACAACCAAGGTACATGCCCCTGACCGGAATCGAACCTGGGACCTTTGAGTCCGCAGGCCAATGCTCTATCCACTAAGCCAAACGGGTTAGGGCAGAAGTGAGTTTCTTGTAGACAGTATATAATTGGGGCGTGTTGTTCTATGAATTCTGGCAGTCTCTCTCTTTTAATTGGTGTGTTTAGACCCCAGGTAATGTATTTACTGATGTGTCTGGATTTAGATCTACATTTTATTATTTATGTTTGTTCCCTTTGTTTTGTATTGCTGTTTTTCCTTTCCTGCATTCTTATGAGTTATTTGTGTAGTTTTTAGTTCCATGTTTTTGTTGATTTATTTTGTTCATTTATTATATCTTGTATAATTTTTCTTAATGGCTGCTCCAGGGAATTACAATATACATACTTAACTCTTTACAATCTTCTCAATCCTTTATCTCAAGTTTCCTCTAGTATCATTTCCTTTCTGTCTGAAGAAATTCTTTCACCACTCTTAAGAGCAGGCCTGCTAGTAATGAATTATCTTTGGTTTCCTCATGTGAGAATGTCTCTAATTCACCTTCATTCTTTAAAGGTATTTTCACTGGATATAGAATTCTACTTTGATAGGTCTTTCCTTTCAGCACTTTAAAAATGTTATTATACATCCTTCTGGCTTCCATTCTTTCTGATAAGAAATACATAGTTATTTGAAACATCTTTTTGCTATGTAATGTATTATTTTTTTCTAGTTGCTTTTAATAATTTGCCTTTAGTTTTCAAACATTAAATTATAGTGTATCTGGGCATAGATTTCTTTGGGATTATTCTGTTTGGGGTTTGCTGAGCTTGATACTGTGGATTTTTATGTCTTTTGCCAATTTGGGAAATTTTCAGCCATTATTCCTTCAAATACATTTTCTGTACTGTATAGTTTCCCTCTTTCTCTAGGACTTCAGTGATATGAATATTAGACCTTTTAATATTACAGATTCATGAGGCTCTGGCTATGACTTGTTTTACCCCTTCTTTCCTATTTGTTATTTAGATTAGGTGACTTCTATTGATCCATCAGGAAGTTCATAGATTCTCTCCTGTTCGTTAAGCTATTAGACTCATTCAGGGGATTTTTAAACATTTTATTTTTCAGTTTTAGAATTTCCATTTAGTAGTTTGCTATGTTTATTTCCATTTTAGGTTGTGGGCCCACCGGGTACAGGAAAAACAGATGTGGCAGTTCAGATCATATCCAATATATATCACAATTTTCCAGAGCAGAGAACTCTGATTGTTACTCATTCCAATCAGGTAAGAGAGAGAGAGAGAGAGAGGAAGGGTCGGGGAGGGGAGGAGCTGGGGGGCAGGAGGGGAAGGAAGGGAGAAAACACGAATGCACACACACACATACACATAAATATATAGAGTGGACCTGGGGGAGGTAAATAAAGAAGGAGCAGGAATGCATGGAAGCGCAATGGAGATTTCTGCTGTGTGATAACCTTCATCATAGGTAAACAGAATACCAGGAAAGGCTAGTGAGTATAGTGTTTGTTACTGAGTTATTCTTAGGTTATCACTGGTAAGGACTAGACTATATTGAAGAAAATAATATTAGAAATAACCTTTTCTAATTGAGGGGGTGTCAAATTGTGGAAAAGCTAAGCAGAATATTTAGATATGTAGTCAAATACTTGGATTAAATTGCTCCCCCATCTTATGTGCTGAGCTAGAGCTTTTACTTTGAAGCATTAGTAGCATTTTTCCTGCTAGTAGGACAAATATTCCTAAAAGACTGAGTCTAAACTGTATTACTAGATTAAACTTTAAATCTCTATGAAGTATACATATGAATATACGTGGAAGTATACATGGAAGGACTACTTTAGGTTGCAGTTTCAATATATAAGGCTTTATAAACAGCTAAAGCAAGAAAACAAATTCCTTTTTTATAAATAATGGTTGAAAAATTATTTTTGTGTCTGTGTGATGTGATAGCTGTCACTCATAGAAAGAAGAAAAACAAGTAACATTTATTAGTTCTCATGTAGAATGTGAAAGGCAGCTTCAGAATGTTCAGCATGTTAGGAAACTTGCATGGTAGTCTGAACCTCTGAAGGTACTTATTTTCTCTGAATACATATTAATAATGGTGACTTGAGTTGACCAGTTCTACAAAGAGTTGGTCTACAAAGAAGTACTGGGTTTTTAGAATGCTAACGTCATTTATTCTGTTTTTCATCAACTTTTAATTAACAGGTTTTAAAAAACAATACTATTGTGTTTGTTCATATCATGTTTTTAGTAATGGTGGCGTGATGTACTAAAATTGTGCCATGCAGAAGGTTGATTGAGAGTTTACTTGATAAAAAAAAAAACCACACATGTAGAATTATTTTTCTTCTATTTAATAATACTTAGTCTGTGATAATTTTTCTATTTGTAAATTCTTAGAGTGAATAAAGAATAATACATGTATTTTTAAAATATTTTTTATTGATTTTAGAGAGAAAGGGAGAGGGAGAGATAGAAACATCGCTGAGAGAGAAACATCATTGATCAGCTGCCTCCTGCACGCCCCCTATTGGGGATTGAGCCTCCACCCAGGCATGTGCCCAGACGGGGAATCGAACTAATGACCTCTTAGTGCATGGGTTGATGCTCAATCACTGAGCCACACTGGCTGGGTGATTCATGTATTTTTAAATAAATCTTGTCATAACTTGATAATGACTGTCTATGGTGTCCTCTATTAATGATTGACTTGAATAACACAGTTATAGAGAGGATTATTTTACAAAAATAGTCAAAGACTTCTTGTTTCCTAAGGGGTTTTTTTTTGATCCTTAGATCATCAAATCATCCTTATTGATCTCTATCAAATTGTTAATTTTTTCACAACTATTTTGTTCGCCAGATCTCTATGTGCATATATAACTCAAGCAATTTTCCAGCATCACTCTAATTCACAATGAAATCTTGCAGGTTTTTCTGAGATTTCAGTGAGCGTATTTTTGCCATCTAAATCTATGTTGTTCCTGAGCTTAGATAGCAAAAGGTTGAATAGTGAGTAATGTGATGTCGTCTGATCAGTTGGGCCTCCAACTTTTGGCTGAAAAATATTAAGATTTTTGGATAGTTGGGAATTTTCCTAAAAATTATGTGTATCTTTTTAATTTCTGAACTCTAATTGGTAGAATTTTGATAGCAAAGGATGTTTATATTTATATTATATAAGCTGGTTGTTGATGAGATTGGATGCTCACTTGATGGGCAGGCAGGCAGGGTTATACTGATGGTAAATTAGGAGAGATGTTTGAGTGAAGGCAATTTTTAAATGATATTTTTATTAGTGTATCTTCCCATACTATGAAACTTTCCTCATTCTGAAAAGCCTTGTAACTGCATATGTGCAGATAATAAATACTAGGGGACCCTAAATAAGAACATTTAATAGGTAGAAAGGAGTGGCTTCTGGATGGCTTTCATCAGAAGAGTTGGCTATAAATGAGTGCTCATTGTTGCATAGAGATCTTTAGACTTTCAGCCCAAGATTTGAATGACGCACTTTACTTTTCACACTGTGGTCCTCTCGGTGTGTTCTACCTACACACTCAACTCCTGAGAGTCCTTCTCCAACCAAAAAAACTTCCCAGTTCTCTGCAATCCATGGAAATTTCATTGAGTGAAATAAAACCGGTGTGGTTATT
The DNA here is from genome assembly GCA_026230045.1 of Corynorhinus townsendii. Taxonomy (NCBI): domain Eukaryota; kingdom Metazoa; phylum Chordata; class Mammalia; order Chiroptera; family Vespertilionidae; genus Corynorhinus; species Corynorhinus townsendii. The sequence goes on along the minus strand of JAPDVU010000001.1, from coordinate 162,257,164 downwards.
CATCATTTTAGTAATTGTTATTACTTGGGAGAAATAGAAACTGAGCCCAAACCTTTTTTTATAAGTTAAAAGCAGATATTTAGTGGTTAGATGATTTTTATGGTTTCCAGTTATTTATTTGGCCTAGTATACATAGGCAGAAATATCAGAATTCAATAACTGTAAATGGACAAATATAAGATGTTTCCTTTTTTGTTTTGATTTGATTCATATCTGACTGAGCAATGCTTCTTCTCTTCTGTCCTCCTAAATGTTGGTTGTTACTTTTAAGGGAGTGCTGATTCTTCAAAACTCACCATCATCCTTCTGGTTTTATTCTCTAGGCCCTGAACCAGTTGTTTGAGAAAATCATGGCTTTAGACATTGATGAGCGCCACCTCCTGCGTCTTGGTCATGGAGAAGAAGAGCTGGAGACAGAGAAAGATTTCAGCAGGTGAGCAAATGGGGATGAATTTTAACATTCTCCTTTGTGTATCATCTAAGGCATCAATTAGGAAATTGATTCATTTAATGAAATACAATTGAAGATTAATGGCATTGTAAGCTTTGGAGTTGTAAATATTATTTCAGGCTCTTAATGCCAATTTAGCTGGGCGTTATGTTTAATACTAGAGGCCCGGTGCGCAAAATTTGTGCACAGGAGGTGTCCCTCAGCCCAGCCTGCACCTCTCCAATCCGGGACCCCTCTCACAGTCTGGGACTGCTGGCTCCTAACCACTCGCCTGCCTGCCTGATCACCCCTAACCCCTCTGCCTGCCTGCCTGCCTGATCGCCCCTAACTGCCTCTGCCTGCCGGCTTGATCGACCCTAACTTGCTCCCCTGCCAGTCTGATCACCCTTAACTCACCCCCCTGCCAGCCTGATCGGACCCTAATTTGCCCCCGTGCCAGCCTGATCGACCCTGACTTGCTCCCCTGCCGGCCTGATCTCCCCTAACCACCTCTGTCTCAGCCCCCGGCCTAAGCTGCAGTCTGGCTTCCCTCTGTGGGAGGTGACCTGGCGGATCAGGGGAAGGGTACCACTGCTGGCCTGAACCTAGGCCCTTCGCAGCTGCGCCTCAGCCCTTCGCAGCCACCCACAGCTGCCTGAGCCTAGGCCCTTCGCAGCTGTGCCTCAGCCCTTTGCAGCGTCATGCCCCCTGCCGCCCACCCTCCGGCCGCCAGCCTTGCTGCAATCAGAGCTTGTGGGCCACGGGGGAGGGCACGGGGAGGGCCCAAGAGGTGCTCCATGCACCTCATGGTGACCGGTTGTTTGATCGTTTTGGTCGTCCCTCACTACCCGCCCTCCCCCCCCCCCCCGCTGGCCTGGTCACCCCACGCAGCCAGCCTGGTCGGTCGTCCCTCTCGTTGTGACAGCCCTGGCTCTTTATATATATGGATTGCATATTGTAGAGTGACTAAAATTTTACCACTCAAAATTCTTTTGCTGTTAGTATTCTTTTTCGTTCAAAGTTGCTTTATAATACCTCATTCATTTGAATTCAAATCTAATTTTAAATCATAGTTTTAGACAGAAGGCATAATTAACAGCTGCACATATTTAATACAGCCTTTGGGTATGAACATGACCTTTGACTAAATTGATCATAGACATCAAAAGAGCTAAGAGTATTAAATTACTATGTTGCATCTACTTTGAATTCTTGTTTTACAGAGCTTACCAAACATTTGTTAGCTTCTGAAAAGTCAGAGGGGTGAAAAATAAGCCAGAGAGCAAAGAACAACACACATTAAGTTATTTGGGGCTTTGATTATTAATTTTGGATCAGCCAATGATATTTCTCTGAATTTTTCCCATGAGTATTTCCTCATATTAAACCTAACTTACTAGAGGGCTAGAGTTCACTTACTCAGTGAACATACAGATACTGGTGGAATGCTAAATATTATACTTATAATTGTATTGCAGTGGAATTTACAGTTTTTAAAGAATATTACAATAGAGCAAAAGTAGGATTTTAAAAATGGTTTTAGGTACTACTGATTTTCTAGACAGAAAAGTACTTTTGCTTTCTGATACACAAACGAAGCCCCAGCTCTTGTTTAAGTGTGTGCTTGATCGATTGGGCATATTCTTTCATTTCTCTCCCTTCGTTGTAACTAAAAAGAAAAATAGTGAATATTGTTTCATAATAAAAGTGATATCATTTTTTATAAAGAAAAATGTTAAATCTAATGAGACAGTACAGATGGAGTGATCATCCATAATTTTACTAATCCAAAACAAGTGTTTGGTAGTCCTTTTTTAAAATAATAAGCTGTAATTTTGCTACTTAATTATAATTTTATACATTGCCTTTTTAAATTAATAGTTTTAGATTTACAGAGTAATTGAACAAATACCATATAGGATTCTATTATATATTGCTTTTTAAATTTAACATTATATTACAAGATTTGGCATTTTATTACAAACTCTATAAGCATTCCCATTTTTTTTTCTCATTACCAAAGTGTTCATTGTAGGAAACATTTTAAACTATAGATAAGCACATAGAAAAAAAAAAATTACTTGCTATGATGTTGATACCTTCTAAGTTGAAAATTCTTAAAAACATAGACCATGTCTTATCCCTTTTGTATTCTTGATCATTGCTTACTGCCTCAGAGGTCAGCTGAACTCTGGAGTGGCCAGGAACATGACTTCTTCCTTTGTCAAATCTTTAAACATGAGAACTTCAGTGTTTAAAAACTGTTTTGATCTTTTTTATTAGTAAAAGGTCATAGGGGGCATTTTGTTATAGTGGAAAGAGTAGGTATATAGCCTTTGGAATGCAATTTTGGTGCCACTACTTTTTTTTCTTAACTCTATATCTCTTTCCAAATTTTATATATACTGTCCAAATTTTAGGTTTCTTACATATTCAGCAAATGTTTGTGAACCTACTAGGTTCAGGTGCCAAACCACATTCAGGGATGACAGAATGAAAAATACATTGCCTTTCAAAGCCTTTAGAACAAATCTACATTTGTGATGGTACAAAACAGTGCTATTCAAAGCAGTCAGTGTTTTGTATGTTCTTGGTCTGATGAGATGAACTAGCACCAGAATGCACTGTACTGTTTGCTTCTTTGTGAAGAACTTGTTATGGGGTAAAAATTGATAGCTGAACTTAAATGGTGTGTTTAGTGATGTCTTTGATTTTTTTCTTCCTCACAGACCACTAACACATTTGTAGGTATGCACTGATCCATAGTGTGCACTTTAAGTAACTTTGGTGTGAAATGATTCAAGAACTACTGCTTATAGTAAAATATAAACTATGTTTTCTGTTTTGTCTTTTAATTTGGCTGTTTATAGTTTCTGATATGATTTTTCTTGAATATTTTGCTGACAATTTCCTTTCAAATCTCTTCATTACATAATTTTACCTTTTTGCTTAATTGTAATTTCTAGGTATGGAAGAGTTAATTATGTCCTGGCTCGAAGAATAGAACTTTTAGAAGAAGTCAAACGATTGCAGAAAAGTCTAGGGGTTCCAGGGGATGCTTCATATACTTGTGAAACAGCAGGCTATTTCTTCTTATATCAGGTAGGAGGTTAAGAGTTTTTAAATCATACTTCACTTGTTTGGTCTTCAGTTGGAAACTGAAATGGGTTTTTGAGGTCTTTTTTAAAAGCTTTCTTTTTTCCTTCAGGGTGTAGATTGAAATACATGCTATTGCCATAGCAATATTATGAATGTTAAATTTGTTTTCCCTGTAATCTTCAATTTTCTTTGCAAACTTTGCTTGATGACCCTTTCAATGAAAGGCCAATGTTGGTACTTTAAAATTTTTTCTTTCTTCCTTTTTGCTATTATAAAAGTTTCTAGTTATTCTTTTTTCTTCAAAAATATAAATATCTCAGCTACCTAATGGTAACAAAGTGCAGTTTTGTAACTTACGTTTACTATGAATATTAGTCAATAAATAAAGAAAGACATGACCTCCTTTTAAATTTCCAGAAATAAATTATGTTTTAGAATTAATTTTAAATAGACAGGAGTTTAAGTTAAAAATTCTTTTGACTTCAGTTTAGAAGTGTGCTCTTTTGCTTTTGCAAGGTTCTTTGGGTATAAAGCCAATGAGAAACAAAGGCAATAAAATGAATACAAATGAACTTCAATAGCCAGTTGGTTTCCTAGTAATTTTAAATGGAATAAGGCCTAATCAAACAATGAAGACTTTGTATAACTTTGTTCTCTTTATACTAATGCTATTTGTATATTTTAGGTATAAATTGTAACAATGAAATTTTAAAATGTATATGAAAGAATGGGTTTGTGCTCATTATAAGTGGATATACACAAACCACGTGAGCCCATTTAAAATGAACATATTTCATGTTTTCTTATGGTACAGGAGAGAGATGCATCCTCCTGCAAAGTAGTCTGCATTAGACCCTGACTGTTTAGAAGTTTGAAGAACGGAGTAAAGATCATGCTTAAATGCATATTTGGCACAAAATAAAAATCACTAGGCTATCAGTCAAAACTACATGTTTTTTAATTTAATTTTAAAAAATTTTCAACATGTAAGACTCACATGAGGAAAGTTGTTTGAGAGGAAATTCTCAAGCTCTGTCCCCAGAGAGTCTCTTTCAATATAGGGTGGCATCTAGGGATATACATTGTTATTTAGCTTCTCAGCTATTCTGCCTAAGGACCACACGTGGGATTGTAACGGAAAAAGACATAGGAGAAGCACAGAGATTGAAATGAATTAAGTAGGAACTTTGTGGTAGAGGCATAGTTAACATTATGCCAGGATATAATTGAACTCTATCACAAAAGTCATAGAATGAGGTTTCGAATATGTACTCAGCTTAACCAGAAGTTCTTTATAAATGTACTAAAGAGAATTGGAAAAATTATAAAGGTCAGGGAGAAGGGCTAAGTGCCAAAGTGATTTAAAAACTGCTAAAGCTGAACTTAACATATGGAGAGAAACTGAGATTTTAAAAAAAAGAAGGAATTTCATTAAGCTTTTTGCATAAATTCTTGCATAAATGGAGAATCTGAAATGTTTGAGGTAAAGTCTCATGAGATGACCCTGAAGTTTTTTCCCCTTTCTACATTTTTGATTAAAGAACCTTTTTCCTATAATCTTAAAGGTAAAGTTACCTTTATAAAAGAAGGGCAGTCTAGTCCATCAGTGCCTTTAGTAAAAAATAGTTATTTTGGGTTAAAGATTGCTTTTCTTACCTTTTACCCAGCAGACCTCATTTTTACAAAATTTCTCTTTTATCATTTAAAACATAATTAGTTGGCAAATTTAACCTCAAGTCCTTTTTTTAAAGGTAATGTCTCGCTGGGAAGAATATATCAGCAAAGTGAAAAATAAAAGTAACGCATCACCAAATGTCACGGAAGTCTCCACTTTCTTTCCTTTTCATGAATACTTTGCAAATGCTCCTCAGCCCATTTTTAAAGGTCGGTCTTATGAAGAAGACATGGAAATTGCTGAAGGATGTTTCAGGCATATTAAGAAAATCTTTACTCAGCTTGAGGTAAGGATTCTCAAGTTCTTCTAACTTTCCTTTAAAGGTTTTAAGTTCAGTTGTTGGTGTGTTTTTTTTATGTAAATTAAATAAAATATTCAAATCTGACAAACCAGATTATTACTTTTAAGTGAGCTTATTGAAAATATTTATAGTTCTAGTTCAAGAAATAAGTAATATTTAATACGAATTGAATGCTCGTTATTCTGGCTTTTCTGGTGTCAAAGTCTTAATATTTGAGAAATGGATGCTTGCTTCAGGATATTGAGCAGTGGTTCTTTATGTTGGAATTTGAGACTGCCACGTGGGCATTCTTAGTTCTTCGTGCCTCTTCTTCAGTAGGCAAGTGAGGTTGCTGGTTAACCAGGATGGTTGATCATGATTAGTTAGGTGAGATAAGAATCACCACTATACAAAGAATATGGTTGAGGAAGAATGTGTCTGGAACCCAGGGACCCCTTTCATTGCTTTTCTGCTCCTCTTGTCACCTGTGTACTCAGTCCACTGCATTAAATTCACCTTTGTTATGAATACTTGAAATAGTTTCAGTTTCCTGGAGGGACCTTGAGTAATATAAATATAGTGGTAATTTACCTTTTATTCAGTATTCTTGGGGTTTTTTTGTTTGTTTGTTTTTTAATCCCCACCCAAGGGTATGGTTAGGAGGAGAGGAAGGGAAAGAGAGAGAAAGAAAAGAAACATTGATGTGAGAAAAACCTCTATTGGTTGCCTCCTGTAAGCGCCCAACCAGGGATCGAACCCACACCCCTTTGGTGTATATGACAATGCTTCAAATAACAGAGCCACCCAGCCAGGACTAGTATTCTTGTTGATAATGCAAATGTTTTACCTTTTATTAAAAAAAAACATTCCAAATTGTAGCTTGACTGTCAGCTATTATTTGAATTCATTTAGTACCTAATTAATAATGAAAAGAATTATGCTTTTTTAGGCCTAGTTTATGATATGTTTAAATTCTTAGGAATTAAGTCTGATTAACTGGATTGTACGGATGTTTGCATAAGCTATGTTTGTTTTCCTAAAATAGTCTCTCACTGTCCCTCCTCCCCCCCTTCTGTAGGAATTCAGGGCCTCTGAACTGCTTCGAAGTGGACTGGACAGATCTAAATACCTTTTGGTGAAAGAAGCCAAAATCATTGCCATGACCTGTACTCATGCTGCCTTAAAACGACATGATTTAGTCAAGTTAGGTTTCAAGGTAAAGACTTGTATTTTCGTTTCTTAATTCATCATTTGTTTAGCTGTTAGTTTGTTTTTAATGTAGGCCATTTCCCTTGGAGACTGGCCTACTGCTCTTAGAAGTTTGCATTTATAATAACTTAAAAATGTCTCTTAAAAAGTGATAACTTCCTATGTTTATATGGTTAGTGAACTCTAAATGTAATTTTTCTAAATCAGTAATATAGCCATTAAATAATATTATAACCATATGATTGTCTAACCAAATTTTAATACTTATGAAGGTAGATTAATATATTTTCACTATATGAAAAATATCTGAACAGAACTGAAAGTTATAAAGGTAACATTTGGTGATTTTTTTTCACCTATTAAATAAACATGTATATGCTTGCATTGTTCATACTTTAAGCACACATTCAGTCTCAGTTATTTGTTCATTCAATAAAGAAAAAGCCTTCCATGTGAGGACATGGAATATTCTTACTTAGACTGTAAGGATGAGATATTAAATTATTTAATCACATGATAAAGACCAGAGAGCTAAAGGGCATGGTATAGCCTGTGACTCAATTGAAATGGAATGTAATAATTGAGCAAACAAATTTGAATTTGCAGACTGTGACTTTTCTAGTGAAGTAGATTTTACTTCAATGCACATCGTTTAACTTCCCTGCAACTGATTTATCTGTGCTTGTTTAAAATATGGTTTCTGTGCTAGTTTGAATTCAGAATTCGCACAGTACTTGTTGATGAAAGTAACTGACAAATTTTTTAGTGTTATGCATTCACTGAAAGATAGGTGTTAAGTAAATTGGAAGTGATAGAATTGTTAATAGCTTGGATGAAAGGTTTCTCAGCTGCAAGTAGGACAATAATGTATTAAAAGGTAGTGTGAAGTTACCCTTTTGAAAATTATTTGACTTTTTCACCTAAATATTTTATTCTTGGGGCTGACATAAAATACACTTTGAGTTTTATATTAAGTCATATCAGTTCAATAACAAGGGGAAATGATGGATGCAGTTGTAATTAGCATGTTATGCTTGCATGCAGCTTTCCACATGCATATTCTAAAACACATTACTTGTAGCTTATCACATTTTCATTATTCATTCCTATACTTACATTGTGCTACACACCTAAAGATTGTTAGCATGAGTGCTGATAGTATCTCTTAGATTTAAAGTTTTATTTTTATCTAATTTGTACATGTGTATCTGGTTTAAGAGCTTAAAAACGTTATAGATCTGCTTAAAATTTTAAAAAGGCAGTCCCCTATTCCTTGATTCTCCCCAATTATCCAGTCTTTAAACTCTTTTAGGTTTTCCTTTGTTGTTTTAATCTATCAATAAAGAATATTAGATTTCCATGTTAGGCCTTGTCTTTTGACTCTGTGCTGTCCCCAGGGAGACATGTGTGCACATTCCCAGTATAGTTATGTCACAATTTTGCTTTGTGATTAAAATCTCCTTTTTAAAAAGCAGAATCTATAGTGAAACCCGTTTTAGATTGGGAGGTCAGAGGAGGCCTAGACACATTGGGGTTTAGCCTGATACTTTCAGAATGAGGAAGAGCCAGGCAGACAAAGTGAAGAGAGGATAGCATGAAGAGGACTAGAGGCAGGAATGGTTTTGCCATTTCTGAGAAGATGAACTAGGTCAACATGGTTGAAGCATAATAATGAGGAGAAAGGTGACATATAAAGTACAAGAGGAAGGCAATGCCCTAAGTTAATTTCATCTCTTGTATGCCACATTATAATGGATTTTTTTCCTAAGACAATGGAAGACAATGAAATGTTTGACACCAGGGAGGTGAAGTGATTTGATGACTGCTTTATCAGTGATGTAGGTAGTATAAGACAGGAGGGGAGTAAAGAGATTGCTTGCTGTAGACAGAGTAGTGGCTTAGACTAGAGTGATAGTGGTAGTAGAAATGGAGAAAAATGAATAGGTTCAAGAGGGAGTTCTTCAAGGTAAAATTGACATACTTTGGTGATATATTGAATGCCAGGGGCTGAATCAGGAGATTGTTGAGTGCTGGTTAGGATTCATAAGGAAAAAAACTCACCCTAAAATACTACCTATGGTAAGAGTACCAGTGGATGAGAATTACAAATTAGTTGTTACAGAATAGTCATGGGGATATAAAGTACAGCATAGGAAATATAGTCAATAATATTGTAATAACTATGTATGGTGCCAGTTGGGTACTGGAACTGTCAAGGGGAAAACATATCATTGGCTAGCCACTATGCTGTACACCTAAAACTACTACAAAATAATATTGAATGTAAATTTTAAAAATTTTTTAAAAAGAAGTACCAATGAAAGTGACCTCGTATATAATCATAAATTGATTTGCTTTTATGTAGAACTTAAAAGAACTGAATTGATATTGTAGTCCAAGAAATGATATACAGGATCTCATCAAGGTAGAGTGGTAGAGTTATATATTTAGGGGGCTTCCCTGAGGTTAAAGACAACGTGGAGAGGCAGAGGCATAGTGATAAATAAGATCGTGAACTTTCTGTTTGAATGATTTATTACTTTTATCTGAAATTATTTAGTTGTTTTGCATGGTTGTGGTTATGATGGTATGTGTGGCTTTCAGGCTTTCTTGCTGACAGACTGTTCTTCTCCCTTTCTCAGTATGACAACATTTTAATGGAGGAGGCTGCTCAGATCCTAGAGATAGAAACGTTTATACCTCTTCTTCTACAGGTAAGATACTGAGATCTGAGACACAGAAATTTGCAGGGGCAGCATCAGAAAGCTAGATAATTTTAGGGGTGCTAATTGCCATAGTTAGGTATTTTCTTTAACATCATTATGTTTGATATGCTATTTTAAGCCTGGAAACTTCCTTTAAAATATTCACTGGTTATTTAGTAGTTTGTATTGTTTCTGGGAGTACTATTTAAAAATTCATAGTCTGTGTCTACTTTTTGAAAAAACAAAGTAATTTTAATAAAGAAAATTGCAATTTTATGGTGTTTGGAGGAAAGATAGGCTTTTTTTTTTCTTCCATTAAAGTTGTTTTTAGAATTCTTTTTTGTTTATTGGGTGCAGTGCCTTTCTTTATGCCTAAATCTTTTGAGCTAAATGATGATGTTTAAGTATGTCTCTTATTGTACAATATTCTTTACAGTGAAAGCATTAAAAACAAAATATGGAATTCTAATTTAAGAATCAAAATTGCTCTAACTTATAGATAAATTGGGTTCCAAAAATAGTTTTTTGTGAGCCAAGTTATTTGGGACTTGAAATGTATTTTATCAGGGTATGTTTCAAGAATAAGGAGACACATAGAGGAGGAAAGTGAAATAGTCGCATAGGAAATTAAGGGGTAATTTTTACTGCGTTGGGGGTTCAGAACTGGCTCTCGGCATAATTGTGATACAAGGGTTTATGTTGACCTGTATGGGCATCTGTTTCCTTCTGTGTACTTTTTATCTAGTTCTGACCTATACCTCCCAGAACTCTTGGGATTACCCTAAATGTTAAAATAGGGTAATTCCATGCTTGCCTTCTCAACCCTCCATTCTTCCTCACATGCCATCAGCCAGATGCAGTGGCACCTATACTTGATTCACAAGTCATTCTATGAATGTGCCAGAGTCCTCTCTGTGGAGCAGATGAATATGAAGATTTAGTAAGCTAAAGAAGCCATTTAGCAAGAATTTGTGCAATAAGTAGGAGACTAGCAGGATAATCTGTCAATTAGAATATTTTGCCATTTCCTCACTTGTCATTTCTAGAATCCTCAGGATGGTTTTAGCCGACTAAAACGATGGATTATGATTGGTGATCATCACCAGTTACCTCCGGTCATTAAGAACATGGCCTTTCAGAAATATTCCAACATGGAGCAGTCTCTCTTCACTCGCTTCGTCCGGATTGGAGTTCCTACCGTGGACCTCGATGCCCAAGGGAGAGCCCGAGCAAGGTAGAGGGTTATTCTAGTTTAAGGGTGCCAGCTCGGTAGTCCGGGTATTGGATGGCATCTTCTGTATCCACTCTCAGCACTCCCTGCTGTCCAGGAACTGCCATCTCAGTATCTGAACACACCTTTATTGCTTTGGCATAGTGTGTGAATTTTTTCCACTGTCCTCCTCCTTTTTTTATGCCCCCCAAAGATATGCAGTTAATATCATTTTGAAATATAAAGCAAAAAGTGAACAAGAGGAGAATACACCAATTCTTGCTTCATAAAGTGTACAGGCCCCATCTCATAGTTACCTCAAAATTTTTCTGAATTTATGGACTTTTCCCTGCTCTTTGATTTGAGTGAAGATAGCATGGCCTCAGAGAGCACTTTGGAGCTGTCACTTCTGTACTGTCGTCTGCCCTCTGATTTGGTTAGTTGAAGTGGGGGGGCAAAGGATGAAAAAGCATTACTGCTAGAGAGAGGAGCACAAAGTGGGGAGCATGAAAATTAAGAGGAAGAACACAGTTCCTTAGAAACACCCTATCTATGTTAAAAGGGATTTTACCTTGCTGATATTTCCTGTTTGGGGGGCTTTGTCTTTGAAAAGCTTGTGCAACCTATACAACTGGCGATACAAGAAACTAGGCAACTTACCCCATGTGCAGCTCTTGCCGGAGTTTAGCACAGCAAATGCTGGCTTGCTGTATGACTTCCAGCTCATCAATGTTGAAGATTTTCAGGGAGTGGGAGAGTCTGAGCCTAATCCTTACTTTTATCAGGTAAGAAAAAAAGTAAGACTTTTAAGTTTATTTTGCATTTGGCAGGTGGAACTACTACCTAAATCAGTGAGTGATACGAACCATGTGGCTAGTCATGAAATGAAGGAAAGTTAGATCCCCTCCTCACACACAGCACAAAAAATTTAATTTCAGATGGATTAAAGATACATACACAAAGGGAACTATAAGAAAACTTTCTAGAAAGAAGAAAATATTGGTGAATATATAATGTTGGGGTGAGAAAGAGCTTATTAAGCTTGTTACCAGAAGCAAAAATCATAAAGAAAAATACTGGTTTGAGAAAAAACATTATTTTCAACATTTAACAAACAACAGGTTGAAATATGAGTTTATATAGAACTCTTATAAATAGTTTTTGCTTTTTTAAAAATCAGCTTCCCAACAGAAAAATGCAATAAGGACAAGAATATGCAATTCTCACACACTCACAAATACAGATTTATAGCAAGTACAAATCACTGGCACATATTTTCACCTCTGATACTATTTGTTGGTGTAGGTTTGGGGAAATTCGATATTCATGCAATGCTAGTAGGAAAGTAATTTGGAAGGCAGATTGTCAGTATGTATTAAAAGCACAATGTTCTCACTTCTAGTAATTCTTCCTAAAAAAATTAGATGAATTTACAAAGGATTTATATGCTAACATGTTTATTTTATCTTTTTCTTTCACTACAAATTATTTTGGAAATTAGAAACAACCTAAATGTCTTATCAGTAGGGATTAATTAAATTGTTACCTATTCCATATAATGAAATACTGACTTACCACTAAGAATGACAACATTATAACCTGGTTTGCTGGCAAGAAAAATGTTTACGCTGCATTAAATGAAAAAAAAAATCAAGTTGTAAGTATATCTGTAGTGTTCCATTTTATTTATAAAAAGGAACAGGAAAACAAATATATAGAAATACATATTGGTAATCGGTACAAAAAGGCCTGGCAGCATTTACACCAAAAGATTTCTTTTACCTATATTAGAGCTGATGCTTAAATAAATGTAGTTTGCTGTTGATAAGAAGTTGATAAGATTTACACAGTCATGCGGCTGCTTTTCCCTGCTGTCTTCCAAAGAACCAGAAGATTGAAGCGATAACAAGCTGTGTGAGTGTCATGAGTGTCACAGAATATGAGTGGCTTTTTTGAAGGTCTTCCTGTAATTTTCCTGTTGCCTTGACACGAAATGCAGCTTCTTGTCTTTCTTTTTTGCTTTATATGTTATGCTTCTTTCTCCTTTTACTTTCTTCCCTCATCTCTTACTCCTTCCATCAGTCTCTCCTAACCGACACTAAGCAGCCTGTGTGTGCTTCCTGACTTTCAGGCTCGGGGGAGCTCCTTTCCTCCAACTTTGACCACTCCCTAAAGTCAGCCAGACTAACTAACATGAGGCCACATCCTCTTTCCACCTAAAGGAGAGGTGGCAGCCATCATAAGAGAACAAACACAAATCACAAAAATACTGTGAAGTCTGAAGAAGGAAAAGCATGGTGTAAAAATTGAAGGTTGACTACAGTACTGCTAGATGTATGTGTTATTAGACTGAATCTTATACTGGCTTTTAAGCCAGTTGCCTCGCCCCTTTATGTTAATGTGTCTTCCCATAGCCATTGTTCCAGTATGTTCCATTACCCTGCAGCAGAAAATTATCGATCTGCATTGTAATTGTTGTGGTCCCAAAAATATTAAGTCTTTAAGTTGGTAACTTTTATTTTATTATGTTTATTACAAATATATTGCAAATGTCAAAGGGTAATACTTAAAATATTCTGCATTTATTTATCAATGTTACTCTAGGATAATGTTACTCATCAGTTTCATGTAAGGTGTTCACTTGTCCAAATTATTAACTCTTCACCACTTGAAGTGTGATAAATGAACAAATTGTGCAAGTTGGTTAACTATATAAAATTGAAAGAAAAGAAAAGAAATGCACAATCTGATTATGTTTGCCTTGCAGAATCTTGGAGAGGCAGAATATGTAGTGGCGCTCTTTATGTACATGTGTTTACTTGGTTACCCTGCTGACAAGATCAGTATTCTAACAACTTATAATGGGCAAAAGCATCTTATTCGTGACATTATCAATAGACGATGTGGGAGCAATCCATTGATTGGAAGACCAAATAAGGTAATTTTATGAATATAATACATATATTCTCTTATTTATGATATTGGTAAGATGAAAATATTTGTATTTATTATGAGTTATTTATATTGTCCCACTTTGTCTCTTTGCTATCTCCTTTTAAGATATGTGAGAAAATGCTGTCATAGGAACTATAAGTAATTCTCTGACAAACCTATCGGTCATTGTTGTTGGTTTGCTTTGAACTTCTGTCTCAACTACCACACTGAAAATTTTTATAGATAGTAATCAGAAATAACTGTTTATGACATTTTTGTTGGCAAAATGATGGAAAATAAAATTAGATTTATTTAGGCATTATTCGAGTAGAGATGGGAATTGTATCACTTTTTGTTTTCTTTGCAAAAGTATAATTTGTTCTGTCTCTTTTTGTGTGTATATAGGGGAGTGTTTTTTCTTGAAGATTAAGAATTGTGAAGTGCCTCCAGACCTAAGATTTTTTTTTTTTGGTAAAGGTTTTTTTTTTTTTATTATGTGTAACATAGGCACAATTACTTAAAGTTAATAAATATTATATAAGGAATTTCACATGTTGTGATTCCTTCTACTGCCTTAGTTCCTCCTGAGTTTGAGTCTTAATCCCTTTTAAAAATAATTCTTGCTCAATCCATAGTTATCACATCAGCTAGTCTTATATAACAGGAACATAAGATGATCATGTGATCACATCATACTGCCTGGTCACTAGCAACCCAGAACAGAACATCTGTAAGACTCCAGAGATCTCAGATAGCTGTTGGAAAATCTCACTGATGGCTATTACAAAATCACATATAACTTGTGTTTTATTTATATTGGACAGAGCTGATCTAGGCAACAAAAATAAGTAACAGCTCATAAAATGTTCCCAATCATCCAAATGCTAGCAATGTAGCAGAAAGAAAACCTAGTAGGAAAAATGTTTTGTGGTCATGTCCACAGCAAATGAGATGTGGGGGAGTAATATATATATTAAAATATGCTTGATTTTGTCAATAAAAGGTTGAAAATTGGAAAGAATAACCAAACAAATATATTAGTAATGATGAGGTTGGGACTTTGGTTGTGAATATGGCTGTATAAAAGCTCTTTCACCTTTTCTTGGAAATAATTCAAAAGTAAGAGGAAAATGGGAAGAAGAGAAGACAAACTCCATTTTTAGTGAGATAACACAGAAAGGGGTGACTAAAATCATGAAGGAAATAGGGGAAGAAGGGAATTTAGGGGACTTGTCTTGAAAGTGTCTGCAAGTGTGCACTTCATGAGGGTGAGTGGCATATTCTGAAGTATAAGAGCCACATTCCTGTTCCTGAACAATGGATTCAGAAATTGGGGTGAGCCGACGCCTTCCTGGTCCCAGATTGGTTCAAAGAAACCTCTAGGTGAACTGTATGTGCCATAGATTTATTTGCAAATAGACTGTCTCTATAGTAGCAGAAGAAAAGAGAACCTTCTATTGTGAAAAACAAACAAACAAACAAAAAGCACCATCCAGCCTTTAGAACACAATCCTGCTCACCCCACCCTAATCACTTGCATAGTAAGTGGGTAAGGAAATCCACTTACTTAGTAGTAAAATAGTGGGGAAGAGGAAACTAGTACAAGCTCAATTTATACAGGAAAAAGTCAGGTAAAGAGCATTAAAACATATTAATTGACAAGATACATGTTCCAGAAAAAAAATGTTGGCCTGGAACAGATGAAATTTTGAATACACATTTAGCTTTGAATTTTAAAGTACTTTAATGAAGTAACCATATCTGAGAGGGAGGGCTACAAAGTAGAGAATTAAAGAACTCAGCAAGAGACAAAATATAAAATGGAAGAAAATAAAAATTATAGAAATGAAGATAAAATTGAAAGGACTATGGTGAGGAATAGACACTCCATAAGGGGTATAGGCAGTGAAAATTGAGAAGCTAATAACTTTGAAATGTAGAAAGTTTATTAATAGAAGAAACTCAATATTTGAGTTCTTTTATTTACAAATAACAGAAAAACTTAATTCAAATAATAAAGACAGTTACTCCCTCCCTTAGCAAGATGAAAGTAGCATGGCTCCAGGTTAGACTTGGTGATGTAGTCAGAGACCAAGTTTCGTTTCATCCTCCTGCCGGCCCTTCTCATTTGAGATAAGCTCTCCACATGGTCAGGATGGCAACAGAATTTCCTAACATAACACCCACACACAAGAGCAAAGCACTTGAATTCAGAATATATGAACTTCTGTAAAAGTCACTGTTAAACGAAGACAACCCAATACTAAATTGGCAAATGTATTGAACAGATATTTCACACAAGAAGACATATGAATGGCAAATAAGCATGTGAAACAGTGTTTACCATCATTTGTTGTCAGGGAAATGCAAGTTGAAACTATGGTGGTATACCACTATGTACCCTGTAGAATGCTAAAATTATAAAGATTGACATATACAAAATGTTGGCAAGGATGTGGAGCGACTGGAATTGTGGAACTGGAATATTGCTGATGAATGTTTAAAGTGGTACCACAACTTTAGAAACAGACAGTTTCTTATAAAGTTACACACACACCTTCCACACAGCTCAGCAATTTCACTCTGAGCTTTTATCCAACAGCAGTAAAAACATGGCACAAAAATATTTATATAAGAATGTTCATTGCAGTTTTATTCAAAATAGCCCAAAACTAGAGGCAATGCAAATGCCATGAACAAGTGAGTAGATAAACAGATTGTGGTATATGCATTCAATAGAAGAGTAATGAGGTAAAAAAGTATGAACTTGAATGTACACAACATATGGATGAGTCTCAGAAACATATGCTGAGTGAAAGAACTTAAAAAAAAAGTACATAGTGTATGATTCAATTTTTATGGAATTCTAGAACTGGTTAAAACAAATCTATAATGACAGAAAACAGCTCAGTGGCTGCCTGGAGTGGGGAATACAAATTTGATAAAAAGGGGCCTGAGGTTTTGGATAATTTGGTTGTGGTAGTGGTTTAAGGGAATACACTGTATATTGTCAGGATGTATCAAATTGCACACTTGAGTGCATTTTACTGTATGTCAATTATACCTCTGTGAAGCTGACTTCAAAAGAAATGTTAACTTCCAAAGGTAGGACCATGATTGTAATTTTTACAGGATAAGCATTTAAACTTTTTATTGAATTAATGAAAAAGATAAATGCTTGGGTGCCAATATTAGACTGAAACCTCCCTGAATTTCTTTACTTGTACATGTATTTTCAAACTGAACAATAAGTACTATGAAGATTATTTGTTTATTTTTTGATAGATGAATGCTATAGATCTAGGAATGTGTTAAATGATAAGTGAGCAAACTAAGTTATATTGCTGGACATCAAACCAGGATACCAGATAATGAGCTAAACACAGTGCCTGCTTTTATGGAATTGAGTAGGTTAGTAGGGGAAGACTGTGAATTCCACAAATGTTATTCAGCTCAGCAGAGGTAAAGACGAGTAACATAGGGACATAGCCATCTGGTTACCGTGGTTTATTTCAAATGATTCATGTTTATTAATTCGTCTTTTGAATGCCAAGTATATGGCCATGTTTATTTTGGATTGATTATTTTAAGTATGCCATACTTACCATTTTTTTCTTCCTAGGTGACAACTGTTGACAGATTTCAAGGTCAACAGAATGATTATATTCTTCTTTCTCTAGTACGAACCAGGGCAGTGGGCCATCTGAGGTGCGTAAGGAAAAACTGTCATCATGTCATTGAACTTTACTATCTGCATCAGTTTTAAACTTCTTTGGCTAAGTAGTTTGACTTTTTTTTAATTTAAAGTATAATTAATTGTTATGGCAGCTTTTGGTGCTGTATGTTGGAGTGTAAGAATGGATCTGTCAGAAATTAAAAAAAGTAAAGTGGTACAAGCATCTCTTCAGAATGACTTTTTCATTGCACAGGATCTCTGGTGTTTCCACAGTCTCTCAGCTTCAGTGTTAGAGCATAAAGGAACCATTTGTTCTCTCAGGATTAAGAATTGTCAAAACAAACAATAATCTGTTTTTGTCACTTATTGTGATGTACTTATGCACTAGAGATTTATGGGGATAATGTCTTCTGATTACAAAGCAGCCGTTTAGTTTTATATAAATCTTCATCTCATATGACTTAATAAAAAAAACTATATGGAGAGTTCATTTTATTATTTTATTTGGTGGATATAAAAAGAAAATTCTGCAAGCTCTCATAGTGTAATCAGTAAGTCAAACTCTATTTGGAGCTTAGCCCAGTGGTCAGGTTCCATTCGACTGATAACTTTATGTAAGAGTAAGGAAAGTTAAAATGTTTCAAGAAATTGTTTGAAGACTGTAGTGTTCTAAAATACAGTTTATTTTTGTTTATTTATTTGTCAAGCAAGTATTTGGAGACTAGCTTTTCTAAAAAGCAGTTCCTTTTCCGCAATGAGAGTTACAGCTAGCTGCTGTATGAATGGGGCATCGTTACGATATATATAATTAAATCTCCCAAAAACTCACAGTGTGAGTGCATGAACGCTGCTTCCTCCCCTCCCCACCTTTTTTCTTACTCTGTAATGCTTTGTCTTTTCCAGATTCCCATGACTTTAGTTAGCTCTCTGCTATTTTTTGCCTAACTTTTCTGGAAACTTACAGAAAAAAAAAAATAGATGATGATGGTAAAATACTTACCATAAATGAAAGGTTAAAAAAGAGCCTGATTTTGGTATTGTCTAATATCAAGATTTTCTAAGCAAAAATACCATTATCCATGTACTCAATCTTCTTTGTATTTGCCAAAATTTGCTCTTGAACATCCAGCTCATCGGGGTTACCGGTGATGGTTCAGGTGTTGTTAGATTATACAGGGGAAATGTTCATTTAAGTATTATTTATGCTTCCAATTATGTAAATTTCATAGGTATCTTAGCTAGAATTTTACCAAACCTTTCTTGGATATTTTGGTTCACAGGGATAATCTTTCATATCTTTCTTTTTCTATTATTTTGTTTTTTAAGTTTCAAGAGATCAAGGAAACCTACTTCTTATTTCTCTTAAATAATAGCTTTGTTGAGATATAGTTCATATACTGTACAATTCACTTATTTTAAGTGTACAAGTCTGAGATTTTTAGCATATTAATGGGGTTATGCAGCTATCTTCACCATCAGTTAAGATCATTTTCATCACTCCAACAAGAAACCCTGTATTTACCAGCAGTCACTCCCTTCTCTCTCCAGGGCCTTGGCAACCATTATTCTCTTTCTGTCCTAGATTTACCTATTCTAGGCACTTTGTTTAAATGGAATCACTTGGCATAATGTGTTCAAGGTTCATTCCTGTTGTACCATGTATGAATACCTCATTCCTTTTTATTGTCAAATAACATTCCATTGTGTAGATATATCACATTTCATTTATCATTTATCAGTTGATGGATATTTGGGATTTTACCACTTGTGGCCATTATGAATAATACTGCTGTGAATATTCATGTACCAGTTTTTTGTGTGGACATGTTTTCCTTTCTCTTGGGTGTAGTTATTACCTAAGTCATGTGTAACTCTGTGTTTAACCCTTTCTGTTTCCCAGTGCCTGTCATATTGCCTTTGCCCACATCTTTTTCATCCAGGGTAGACTCATTAGGAGATGGTATAGGAGCCAGATTATTCTGCTTTAGTTCTAGAAACCTGTCTTAGGGACACTGTGGGCCTGTTCAGAAGCCAGAGTAGTGAGACATTTCTAGTCCCTTTCCCAACATTTGTTGTTCTTGTCCCCCACCTGATTTCAGTAGCCCAGGTACCAGTAGAAATGCTGGGGACCTGCTCAGTGCAGAGCAGTGAGACTGTCTCTTCCTGTGTTGTCCTCATAAGGGTCTGTCAGAACGACGGCCTGTTGTTCAACAATGTTCCTGCCCAGCCGTGTTCTGGGACTGAAAGCAGGTGGTGATCTCATTGCCCTGAGTTCAAGATACAGCTTCAGGGAACCCTGTCTGCTCACTTACTCTTCTGACTGGTAGTTTGCCATGCTCATAGTGTTTGGTCACTCATTACAAATCCTTTCAAGTCAGTCTATTACTTGGCAGTGTGCTGGGTTCTGGGTCTATAGAAATAATCCTGATATTCGTGATCTCTACCCTCATGGAGCTTAGAGTCCAGTTGGGGAGACACTGAGCATACCCTTAGAAGGTGCCCACACTTGCATCTGCAGAGGATCTTAGTGTAACCCTCCTCCTGTGCAGGGAGATCAGGCTTGCAAAGCCACTTTGCTGCACTGCAGCCCTGAGGACTGGAGAGCATAGTTCTTCCAAGGGACCAGGTCGGGGTTGCTGCAGCCCGGGATCTGTGCTCTACCTAGAGGTGGAGAGCCTTCTCCTCTTCCTTCGAAGAGGAGACCAGAATGTTATGTGAAGGGATATGTTTTCTCCTACCTAAGTGAACATCTCATAGTTTTGTGTAGTGGGGGGATGGGAGAATCCCTGGTTATTATATTACCTTTGTAATATTTGATCTCTGTAACACCCTAATAGTTACTTTCAAGGATCAGGGATAATTTTACCAGACTTCATTATTCTTCATGAAAGTTTTCTTTTTCATAAAATACAAATTCAAATAGCCATGTAAGAGCATCTCCAGAAAACAAACTGTCCTCTATATGGACATGGGAGTTTGTAGGTGAAGAAATGGAGGAGGGTTGGTTCAGATTGACATACTACTGGTGTCTGACAACTGAACTCTATCATAATACCAATGTATTGAAACTAAAATTATATTTTTTTACTAAAACACTTACTAAAGTTAGACTTAATGTATATCACTCTTTTCATAAATTGATTTGACTCAAAGTTTTAAAAGCATATATTCCCTTTAAGAGATAAAACTGATATTCATTAGATAGTCACATGTGTAGTTGTGTCATTCAATTTAGCCATTTTATTACTGTTTATGTGAACACTGAATACTTACTGTAGGCCAGGCATTGAGCCCAGGTACTAGAGTAATACATGAAAAAAGACATGGTATTATGTGGTGTTATACCATGTCATCATACTATCTATCTATATTATAAAAGGCCAGTGGCTGGAATGCCGGAACAACCGGCATTCCAAACCACTGGTCACCAGGAGGTGCATTGATGGGTCCTGTGGCGGCGGCAGGAGGGACTCGGGGTCCTGCGGCATGGCGGGACTCTGTGTCTACCACGATTTCGTGCACTGGGCCTCTAGTATGTTTATATTTGTAATTAGTATTACAAATAAGTATAAAACTGTGGTGAGAATTACCCAGGAAGTAAAATTTTACTTTGAGGAGCTTGGGAGTTTGTAGGTGAAGAAATGGAGGAAGGTTGGTTCAGATTGACTTACTACTGGTGTCTGACAACTGAACTATATCATAGTACCAATGTAGCTTCTTGGATCTTTTTAGTCAGTGCATCAGTTATTTTGTGATTTACCCCCCTAACCCCTAAAGAAGAAGTCAACACACAGATTAGCGATAAAGCATTAACTTTGTACTTGGTTTACTAGTGACATAACATTGATTAACTTAATGTTTATTCTATTAAGTTTTGAAGAAACTTAACTTTTTGTTGACACAGCTTAATAGGAATATTTAATAGAATATGTGAGAAAAAGAAAGAAGCTACATAAATATGTTATTAATCTTTATGTATGTTAATTAATTTTGTTTGTTTCCCAAAGGGATGTTCGTCGCTTAGTGGTGGCCATGTCTCGAGCCAGACTTGGACTTTATATCTTTGCCAGAGTCTCCCTCTTCCAAAACTGTTTTGAACTAACTCCAGCTTTCAGCCAGCTCACAGCCCGCCCACTTCATTTGCATATAATTCCAACGGAACCCTTCCCAACCTGTAGAAAGGTAGGACGTCTTCATTCTATACAGCTGTATTCTCTTATGGATGATCACATTAGGTAGGAACATCATCAGACAGATCTTCCAATTACTGATTTAAGAGTGTTGCTTGCATTAAGGAACTAAATTAGATTTTCTATATAAAAATAATGTATGCCAACATTTATTGAGTACTCACCATGTATCAAGCAATTAGTTCTTTATGTACATTATTTCATTTCATCTCAGTAACATCCCTGCTCAGTAGGTTTTCTTATTAACACAATTTGAGGATTAGAGAAGTATTTTGGCTTTGCATCTAGTAGATGAAGAATTCGGGATTTGAAAATCCAGGCAGGCTGACTCCAGAGATGAAATAAAATAATGTACATAAGTTAACCAATGTTACTGAGATGAAATGAAATAATGTACATAAGTTAATCAATGTTACTGAGATGAAATGAAATAATGTAATAAGTTAATGTTATGTCACAATGTTCATAATCATTGTGTAGCTTTGTAAGGAGAACTTAACAGAATAATAAATAGTTAGCTCTTGGAGAAGCCTTAAGAAGCTTACATTCTGGGAAAATGTGGGAGGGAGCAGCACATACATGTATACTTAACAAAAAGTTATACTCAGATAAATACCACTCCCTCCTCATTCATCCCTGCTTCCAGTTTCCTCTCCCTCCTTTTTTCTTCCCTTCCCTCCCCACTCCCCCCATAAAAGCAGTCTCTTTAGTTTCTGGTTTATTATTTATATATTACCTTGGCACAAAGGAGCAGATACCTGTTTATTTTCTTTCTTACATGAAAGTAAGCATGCTCTATAGACGTGGGCTTTGCCTTTTCATTTAATGAAATGTCTTGGAGATACACTGGAATTTAAATAAAGCTTTTAAATGTTTACAGTACATTTTTTTCCCTCCTAGAGACAAAACAAGATTAAATTCTGTGTGTTTGTTTTATAATAATGCTAAGTACTTCCCAATAAGGAGAAAGAAATGCTCCTATAGAGGAATTGGAGGAACTGGTGGAGAGATATGATGGGGGTGGGTCATGTAAAGCCTTGAGTGTCAGTCTCTGAAGTTTGGACACAATCCTGTAGCGCTGAGGTTCTCCATCTGTTGTGGGCTGATGATTAAGCAGAGAGATTCCTGACAAGAGGTCTGGGGCAGAGCCTCTGTGTCTTGGGGTTGAAAGGATGCCCCAGGTGCTTTGAATCCCAAGGACTACAGGGACACACCTGGAGTGCAGTTCAGGCAATATGAATGAGCAGAAGTGTAGAAAGTGGTGCTTTGCACAGCACCATGGATTCAAGCCTGGGGACTGAGGGCAGATAGCATCTCCCCATGCTCAGCTCAAGAGGCTGTGGGGATGGGCAGTGAGGCTGAGCAGCTAGTACTGCCTCCCAGAAGAGGCAGCTCCCCAGCAAAGCCACCTGAAAATAAGCAAACAGATCAAAACAAAAAACCCTCCTGTTTTGAAGGCAGTGTTGTGGTTGTAGCAGCATGGGAGCCTCTGCACACAGATGCTGTGACCATTGCAGAAAGTGACCATTATCAGAGAAAGTGGCCATTATCAGAAGAACACCTGCTTACCTGCGCGGCTGCCACCCTGCCGAATTCTGGGAAATGCTATTTAATGTACTGACTATTTCTAACTTTATATGCCTTAAATAATTTGCACTTTTATTTAAGTCACTTTTATTTATTTCTTGATGAAAGTTTTTTTACCTTTATGGTTTTCTGAAATTTCCTGTAGTAAAAAAGGGGAGACTTTGTGTGATTGATTATAAATAGGAAAGTGTTCGTCTTTATTCTAGTATGGTTTAGGAAGAAGTGAAAATTTTGTACTTTCTCATTTACTTTACCTGAACCAATAAAAAGCATTGTTTCTGAGATGGTGGTCAGATACTACTCCACTCTAAGCACCTCATTCTGTCTCAGACACTGAATGTACATCTCTGGGGCCAGGGCCAGGCCTCTGATTGAACATTCTTCTCCAGATGGTCCTGATAGATACACAAAGTAGACACTTTAGATTACTGTTTGCCAACATTTCTGACTGTATATGCATTCTTTATTAGTAAAAATTCCTTTTGAATGTTCGCCTTCATGACTGACAGTCTAGATATTGTTAGCTTCTCGTTGTAAATACTAGCTTCTTATTTTTTTAAAAAACATAAGTAGGAAGAACAGTTTTAACATTTTCGTTCTGAATAATCTTGAGAATTGCCTTTGGAGCATATACAGTATTAGGAACCATTACTTTAGACTATGGTGATTTTTTTCTCCAAATGATCGCTCTCTTTTTTTCTTCTACATTGGTTAGTGGACCAAAACTCATATTGGACTTACCAGCCTGAAATTGTATTAAAAGCTAGTGACTCTTAGCTCCCTCCTAATCTCTACATTTTCTACATTTAAATTGAATCACTCTTTTTCCTTCTTTATTGTATTCGCACACTTTCATCTTTATATCCTTAAACCCTATAGTGCTTACACATAAAATAGAGAGATGGGCTCCTATTGGATGCTAGCTTTTAGTGTTTTTCACTATATTTAACTTTTTGCCTTTTCTAGAATGGGGAGAGACCATCTCACGAAGTACAGGTAATAAAGAATATGCCCCAAATGGCAAACTTTGTGTACAACATGTACATGCACCTGATACAGACCACCCATCACTATCATCAGGTGAGTTTTCTCAGCACTAACGCTTAGTTTTCTTCTTACTAAAGAATCTTATATGTTGCAGAATATATCATTTTTTTAAAAAATTTAAGTGTAGTTGGTTTATAATATTATATTAGTTTCAGATGTACAATATAGTGATTTGGCATTTTTATACTTTACATTGTGATCACCCCACTAATTTAGGAATCATCTGTCACTGTGCAGCATTATCACAGTGTTATTGACTGTATTCCCATCACCTCAGAATAAATCTTTAAATACGTGATTCCTTGTAGAAAACCAACTAAACCAAAATGGGTTGTTATTATTCATGTAATATCCATACTTTCAAAACATCTTTATGTAGATATAATTTGGCATGCAACAAAATCCTCTTATTTAAAATATACAGTTTGATACTCTGACACACATATATACCTGCGAAAGCATCATCACAGTCAAGATAATGAACATATTTATTAGCCCCCAAAGTGTCCTCATACCTCTTGGTAAGCCCTCTCATTTTTCTCTAATCCCTTTCCCACCTGTTCCAGCAACCAGGCTCAGCACCTAGAGCTGCTCCAGTGTTTGGGTGGGACAGAGTCTCATACCCACCCCTCTCCCTGCCATGGCTTTGTCCCAGGGTTTGTTTCTCCCTGCCCCTCTCAGAGCTCCTTGATCAAAGTTGGCCCTTCTCGACTTGGTATGTCGGTCAGTCCTAATCAGCCACTGTTTTTCCAGAAGTGTGACAGCAAATTCCTTTGCTAAAAAATCTAATAGGTTTTCATATTATTTTCCTCTCTAGAGATGTAATATGTATTTTGATCATTTGTGATATCTGTGTTGGCATATTCAGCAAAACATAGGCCATTGTCATCAGAGTTGTTTCATCTGTAACATGAAATGGCCAGCATTATTCTGGAGAACTCTTAAGAGTGAACAGTACTTATTAGGAAGATAATAATGTTAATGTGAGAGCTTAACTTTATAAGCCAATTCTTTTTACTTGAGTTAATTCATACTGATATTTTCATTTTTTTAATTTTTTTTATTAGACTTTATTGCAGTTACCACCTGCTATGGTAGAAGAAGGTGAGGAAGTTCAAAGTCAGGAAACAGAAATGGAAACAGAAGAAGAGGGCATGCCTACTCAGGCTGACACCCCCTGTCTAACAGATGCCAGCGTCAGTCACGAACTGTTAGCCTCTCAGCCTGAGGCCACCCCCGGTGAGACGGAGGCCACCCCCAGTCAGACTGAGACCATCCCCCGTCAGACTGAGGCCACCCCTGGTCGGGCAGGGACTGGTTCCAGTCCAGAAGCCACCTCTGCTGTCTCCGAGGTCACTGCTGCTGCAGCAGGCCCTGAGGCTGTGCCCACAGAAGCTGGCACCCAGCAAGATGCCACATCTGCCCCAGAGACCAAATAGCCAATGCCAGCCTTTCTTAGAGAGGACATTTCACCTGTAAAGTAAAGTTACTTTTTGTATTTTGTATCTGCTTCTGCCATTTTAAAGGTAATAATGTTCAGTCCTTATTTTTGTTAATTGATATCAGTTTTTGTTCTTGGATATATTTTTTAAGTTGTATGTATATGAACAATTCCATTTCAGTTCAATCAGAAGGGCAAATAATCATTCCTTTGATATTTTTCTCATTAACTGAGTGTATCTTCAATCATACCTACATTAAAAGACTTTTCTATAGGATATATAGGACATATTTTACAGTTTTAGTGAACTTCTATAAAAAAGAAAAAGACAATGCACTGGAAATAATCATAAATGCCCCTAAGCAAGTATTGAAATCGGGGAGGAAATCGTTCTAACATAGTATCAGATGCTCAACTTGTTTTGTTTTTAAACTTTCTTCCTTGATGTAAAGGCATTAACAACCATAGCATACAGGTTTCTCAAATCCATCAAAGAGGTTACATGTATTTCCTTCCTGAAAATTTGTTAAGAGATCAGAATCACCCAGAGTGTCTGTTTCTTCTTGGGGCCATTCCCAACCTAATGAATGAGAATCTCAGGTGAGGGCCTGGGAATGTGTCCCGGAGCACGTGCTCCGGATGTTTGAGTTGCTGGCAGAGTGGCATCAGATAAGGCTGGGGAGGCTGAGCCAGGTTTGTCATTTAGCTAAGCAAGAATGTGGCAGCTCCACCTGGGCAAGAAGGAAGGCCGGGAGCCTGGACAGTGAGAGCAGCGTGCTGAGCCCCTGTGTGCAGGATGGAGCTCACAGGGCACGCCGAGGTTCTGCGTTTCCTGTCCGGCTTAGTTCTCTTGGTAGATAGCCAGCCACAAAGAAACCTTAAGGTAAAATGTGCTCCAGTTCTGGGAGAGGAAAGAGATGCGGACCTTGCCACTTGAGTGTAGTTTGCAATCAGCAGCATCAGTGTCTATTGAAGGCGTGTTAGAAACACAGGCTTGAGGATCTACCCCAGACCTATTAAATCTGAATCCGCATTTCCGCAAAGTCCCCAGGTGATTCATAAGCACTTTGTAGTTTGAGAAGCACTGTACTGAGATTACTGTGCTGTCCTCACATGAATGAGAGGTAGAAGGATGATCTTGAAGGTAGAATTACCTGAGAGTGACTAAAGTTTCCTGACAAGGACTTATGCTTATAAAGTCCCTGCATGGGTGGCCAGAAAAGGTGAATATTTATATATGTGGAGGGGGAAATTGCCCACTAGTTCTCTCCCACATTTTGACATCTGCTAGAGTGGCTAAAGGAGGCATTTCTCCCAAAGTATCTCCTCTACTACATGTACCTGTAGCCTTGACTGTGTCCAAAGAACCTTTGATGAAATAAATAAGAACTGCACACGGCCACTGAAAAGCTTCTGATCCTCCATCTTGAAGAAATGATCACTTCATTAGGAAATTAACCCCAGGAAGTCAGGCCAGGGAAGGGTATTTTTGAGTGACTAGTGTTTGCTCAGCTCTATCAGGTGGTGGCAGATATGATTCACTCTCACCTTACAAGTGTCTCATGCCTCAGAATTCTTGTGTACATGTGGGTGAGGAAGGGAAATGGAAGTGGTGGCTGATGAGGGATGTGAAATGACGAGGAAACTACCCTAGGAAGGTAGGTTGTCTGCTATCCGATAAGAACTGAGCCAGGTAGCCTGTTACATGTGGTCTCCGAGTAAAAGAATTTGAAAGCAGGTGTTTCAGGCATCTGTGTGAGGACTAGCACTCGCAGAATTACTTTCACTGTAAACATATAGTATCAGGTGAATATATAGTAGCAGGCTAAGCAAGAGGGAAGGAGCTTCATGGTATTACTAGAGGCCCGGTGCACGAATTCGTGCACAGGTTGGTCCAGCCAGCCTGCCCGATCGGGGCCAGGTGGGCCGGACCAACCCGGGGCAGGGACGTGGACAGTTGGTAGGCTGGCCCCACCCCCAATTCCTGGGGGGGGCATTAGAGGAGGGGGCCAGCTGGGGGAGGGGCCTCAGGCGGTTGGCCAGCCCTGTCCCCTGGTCGAACTCCAGTTGAACTCCCAGTTGGTTGTACTCTCAGTTGAGGGGACAATTTGCACATTAGCCTTTTATTATATAGGATTGTCTTTCCTAGAAAAGAATAATTTTTCTCTCTACCCTTTAGGGATATGAATTATAATACCTGTGACCAAGATAAACAAACTTCTATGCTACTTTCTCATTAAGTAAACTGTTTTCCAAACACTATAAATCATGGTCTAGCTAAATCACCATACCTTTTTCTTTGTTTCTTGATTTCCTGTCAGACTCAAAAGGAAATTTGACTGGAAGATGGGTATGTCCTTAGCATTTATCAAAGAAATTTTAAAAAGGATTATGGTGGTGGGATTTGAATTATTTTAGATTGTGTAACTCTGGAAAGGCCAATGAGTTGCAGTTAACTATAGAATTTTTAAAGAACTTAAGAGAGCAGCTCTTATTTTAAATAATGAGGCTGAATCAAATGGTCTTAGCCAGGGTAGTAACTATGGAGAGGGGTAGAATCCGAGTCTACAAGCCTAGCATGGTATTTGGTTTATTTATAAATCTGAGAGTTTTCTGTTTAATTTAAAGAAACTACAGACACAGGTACTCTTTGCCTGGAGACCACTTCACATTAGTGTTCCCGTTGCTCCTTCCTGTGTTTCATATCTGAATACGCAATGATTTGGACTCTATTTTTAAAAGCCAGAAAGATGCATGCAAAGAGAATGAGCGTGAAATGAAGCAATTCAAGAATTTAGATTTTTTTCCCCTGAAAAAATGCTGAGTTAAGAAAGTTTGTTACCAGAGTTGAAAATAGCTCCGTTGGTTTGGGCAAATGAATGACAAGATCTAAACATTATCGGGTCTCTAGAAGTGATGATAAAAGTTGAGATGTTTTGCTAGATCCTGGGAGAAATGGGCCATTTATGCTCCCATATAAAATGAAGTGTTTTATGATCAGGAGACAGCATGATATTATAAAACAGACCTTGGACTCACTCAGACCTGGCTCAGATTTTAACCTAATTTACTCAGCATTTGGGTTGACCTTGGACTGGTTTTATAACCAGTCAAAGCCCCAATTTTCTTTATGTACAAAATAAGGAAAAGATTTGTTTGTTAATGAGGTGATGTTCATGAAAATATCTGGCATCTAGGTGCTCAGTAAATATTAGTCGCTCTCTCTCCACTTTTCCCCGAAGCTTTGAGACAATGTAGGATTTGCAACCAATCCTCTGACGTGGGTGCTTAGCTCTGCCCCTATCCAAGGAGTATGGAGCAGGATGAAGAAGGGACATGGGTGGAATTGACCTTTGAGGACCAAGAATCACACCCCCTGATTGGGAACCTGAGCAGGTCTGGCATGGTATGGAGGGTGGTCTCTGGAACTAGAGTTCTGGCAGTACAGTGTAACGGGTGGGAAGGCATGGCTGCCATGCAGCGTCCGACGTACTGATGACTTACATCGTCCTGAATCCTATACTCCCTACCCCCAAATCATCATATTGTTGCAGTTATTTAGTTTTGTGCCTTGAATATGCTTTTTCTTTTTTATCTTGAAGCCCCTCAAATGGTATTCTTAGAGATGTTTCTTCAATTAAAATAAGATTTAAAAGATATTTTTTTTAATGCTGACCCTTTTGCATCAGCCAGTAGAGCAATTAAAGACAAGCATTGCCTTGCTTCCTGTGAAAAATGCTTGGCAGTTAGCCTTTGTAATTATGAAGCAATCATGTTAATAGATGTTTAAGAATAATACAGTTGGCACAGTACTGAGCCACGGATGGAGATGAGCACATGAGACCATTTTCCTTCATCCCTTGGTGCTCTTTTGTGCCCAAGAAAGGGGTTCAATTTAGTGGGACCCAGAAGCTTTCGATGCTTTAGTTTTTCTTCCTAGGAAACAACTGGAGCTCAGTCCTGGAGCATGATTCAAAGGCAGCATGGCTACTGCTGACTGACACTTGGCAGCTTCAGTCAGTTGCTCTCTCCCTTTTGGCTTATACTTATTTCAGTGGCCACATAAACTTTTGCACTTACATACAAATGTGGCTGATCCCACTATTTCTCAATATGTAGTACAGGAAACACTAGTCTTGAAACATCCTCTGAAAAACATGCTCCACGGTCAAATACGTTTAGGAAATGTAATGAATTATTATTTCCCTTTTGTCGAATCAGTGTATTGCTAGTTAACCTTAGGGAGCTAGCACCACAGAACACAGGTTGGAAACTAATACTTTTACAGAACCATTTGAACTCTGATTACTTCTTAGAATATTAAGGGGTCATAATATGCCATCCTAAAATATGCCACTTTGTCATAAAGATTATTTTGAGTTGAAGGCAATTGAGAAGCAATAGATGCAGGAAGAACTCTGGGCTGCTTCTGCCCAAAAGCAGGGCCTAGATTTTCCTTTGTAAAGGTGTCCCCTCTGGTCCTCATCACTGGAAAAGATAACACCGAGATGAGCCTACATTAAAAAACACCTTAGCTAACATAATCCTTATTTTCCATCAGTTTCCCCATATATTTACTCTTCCACAACTCACCCACTCTGGAAGCCCACCCCCCTTTTCCTTTGCCTATTTACTTCACAATTTATCACCCTTTGTCAAAACTGTACATAAGTTTCTAAGTCTTACTGCTGCTTTTGATTTTTCACTTCTTTTCTATGTAGCCCCCGTGGAAGTAAAATTTAAAATATCAATTAAATTTGCTTTTATAAACTTGACCATTGCTGGTTTTTTGGTTTTTTTTTTTTTGTTTTTCTCTTCTTCTTCTGGTTTTTAGTTCAGTCATTTACAAGTATGTATGCTTTTTCTCCTGTTAATCTGTCTTTTGTGAGTTTAATTCACAGGCCCCAGCCACGGACATTAAGGTAGAGAGAAAGTTTTTCTTCGCCTTGAAAAAAAAAGACTAATACATTTTTTTAAGTAACCAGGGGCTGAAGTAACACAGCCAAAGAAGAAACTAGAGGTGATTTGTACAGAATGTCATATTGTAATTTGTTGAGTGTCATGTGGTATTAATAGTAGCATCCCAAAAATGCAAATGAATAAAAGTTTGATCAATGTACCATGACATTTCTTCATGTGAGTCTCCGACAAAAAGGTCACTGAGCATTCTTTGTTGTACTTTTAATTTTAGACTCCAGCATTTCACGTTAGGCTCTTCTCATTTCTTACCATGAAGGTTTAAATGTTTGTTTCCTTTGAAAAGTTTTAAGTTTCAAAAGGGAAAGGAATGGCCAATAGGGATGGGCCAGAAATAATAGAAAAAATTAAGGCAAGTATAAAGAAATGAAGAAAATCTCCCTTTATGAGAATGTTTAACATAGAGGACCCCAAAAGTTGCCTCACATGAGACGTTGAATTCTCTGGGTTGATCTCCAGAGATGACTATCTCCACGATGCCCTTCTCCATCTTTGTCTTACATTATTGCACACTCATCCCACACATTTCTTCTTGCAGTAAGTCTCAGTAAAAGAATCAATGGTAGCCACTTCTTGGGAGATGCCCCGAGTAATATTAAAAGCTCTTTTGAGAAACTGATTTTATTGACATTTTTTAAAAAGTCGAGAGTTCTGGATAGAAAACCTATCTAATAAAACAGTAATATGCAAATTGACCATCACACCAAGACAAAAGATGGCCACCCCCATGTGGTCAAAGATGGCTGCCCCCATGTGGACACAAGATGGCTGGCAGGGGAGGGCAGTTGGGAGTCAGCAGTCCTGGATTGTAAGAAGGATGTCCAGCTGCCTGTTTAGGCCCAATCCCACTGGGTTCCCAGATTGGAGAGGGTGCAGGCTGGGCTGAGGGACACCTCCCCCCATGCACGAATTTTGTGCACCGAGCCTCTAGTTAGTCATATAGAATACTATCTTTTCTTTAGTTCATGCTCCATTTGGCCATTTGGGGGCAGGGATCCTTCTGGTTTTTAATTTAGTTCTTTACAAATAAAGGTGCTTATTATATCACTGTATTTTCATTGCCCCCTTTTCTAGCAGCACCTTCCAGTGCTGGTTTCTTCTATTCCCAGACTGCCCCCAAGAATAGTGTTAGAACAGGAGACCTTGTTAATTTGCATTTTATTTTGCTGGTTGACTACTTTCCACAGAAGTGAATTGAGTTAAATATGATGAAAAGTTGGAAGATGTCTTTGAAATTACCTAATTCTTGTGCAATCATGGACTACCGAGCACCTCCTGTATGTTTGACAGGAAACAATGCAAGAAATGGCACCACTGATTCATTGATGAGAACACTGAGGCATGGATGGTTTGCCTAGGACACCACAGTCGATTGAACCAGGACTAGACCCACCATCTGCTTTTCAGGCAAATCCCTTACCATTGCTGTTCTTTAAACTTACTTTCTTGAGACAAAGTATAAAGAGCAATACTTAACTCTGCGCATGATTCTACCAAAGAATTCTTCCCAAGGTTAGAATACCAGAGAGGAGACTACCTTGCCAGAATCAGAACAGGAAATAAGAGGTCTCTGGAAAGTATGCTTCAGTGTTTACAGTGTTTAGACTTATGGGTGAAAGCCAAATTAATACTTGCTTTTGGTTTGAAAAAGATCTGAGGAACGTAATGGGAAGGGTCTCTAGTAAATAGTACTTAATCTATGTCTCCAAAATGCTAGTTAATTATCCTAAAGCCATTTGATTTTTAAGAAAAGGTTAAGTAACAATAGTTTGTAAAGAACCTAATATATAATAAGGGGTAAGATAGGATTTACCAAGACGTGCACTTTAAATTATCATTATACATCCAACTGGTTCAGCCTCCCAATTTAATTATCACAAATCCAGCATTAGCACATTTGAGAGCTACCAGTAAAATGAACATTGGGTTAAAGTTCTCAGGAGTAAACTCTACTTTTAAAACAACTGAAAGTAATCAATTGTGATATGTTTTTTAGAGGCTACCATTGCATCTTTTGATCTAGTTGAACTCATTAAATAAATGGTGGGCTCATCTGAGTAAGCAGAGAATGTATCTCCTCTGCAGAAATACAGTCCTAGCTTTGATGAAAAGTCATGACTGTCAGCTGACATTGATACTTAAATTGATCAGGTGGTTTTCTTAAATTGCCATAATAATATTAATATTGGGCATGGGAAGTGAATTTATTTGTTCTTGTCTACAATTAACAATTACAGCCCTAGCCAGTTTGGTTCAGTGGATAGAGTGTTGGCCTACAGGCCAAAGGGTCCTGGGTTTGATTCCGGTCAAGGGCATGTACTTTGGTTGCAGGCTCCTCCCCAGCCCAGACTAGGTCAGGGCTCATGCAGAAGGCAAACAATCAATACGTTTCTCTCACATCAATGTTTCTCTCTGTCTCTCCCTCTCTCTTCCACTCTCCCTAAAAATCAATGGAAAAATATCCTCTGGTGAGAATTAACAAAAACAAAACAAAACCAAAAAGAATGATAGGAATTACC
Organism: Corynorhinus townsendii; assembly: GCA_026230045.1. Lineage (NCBI taxonomy): Eukaryota > Metazoa > Chordata > Mammalia > Chiroptera > Vespertilionidae > Corynorhinus > Corynorhinus townsendii. The sequence goes on along the minus strand of JAPDVU010000001.1, from coordinate 162,224,185 downwards.
TGCCTGTGACCTGGCTAGCTACTTGAATGCAGGTCAAATGAATGCAAAGTACTCTTACTTGGTGCTCTCAGATTTAAAGTATCAGCTAGGAGGAGTTTCTGAATTAGTGGGACCTCACATGAGCAGGAGGTGCTACATCTCCGTAGGCACTTAGGGATCCTGAGGGATACATTTGATAATATATTGTATGAAATGTTCACATTTATCTTTAGAACAAAATGGCACTAGAAAGAGTGTTTTTTTGTGTGTGAAATATACAGACTCGGTTCCAATGTCAACCATGTGTGACCACTTTTTTCTGTTAATTTTTTACTGACGTATATTAAACATACAGAAAAGAACACAAATCATAGGTGAACTCAATAAATTTTTATAAAGTGAATACAGTCATATAATTATCACCCAAATCAAGAAATACAGCCGAAACCCATTTGGCTCAGTGGATAGAGCGTCGGCCTATGGACAGAGGGGTCCTGGGTTCGATTCCGGTCAAGGGCATGTACCTGGGTTGCGGGCACATCCCCAGTAGGGGGTGTGCAGGAGGCAGCTGATCGATGTTTCTAACTATCTTCCTTCCTCTCTGTAAAAAAATCAATAAAATATATTGTTTTTAAAAAAGAAATACAACATTGCCAGATCTCCAGAAGTTTCCTGTTGGGCCCCTACTGGCCATTCCCTGCCATAAGAAAGACCCCCCTTTTCTGTCATGAATAGTTATCCCTGTTTTTGAGTTTTATGTAAGTGGAATCATACAAAATGTACTTTTTTGTGTGTTTCCTTAAATAGGTATTTCTGTGTAATGTGAGGAAGGGACCAAGATTAACTGAGCACTATTAATTAGAAGACCATTCTTTTAAAAAAAAAACATTTTTTATTGATTTCAGAGGGGAAGGGAGAGGGAAAGAGATAGAAACATCAATGATGAGAGAGAATCATTGATCAAAGGTTTCTTGCACACTCCCTACTGGGGATCAAGCCTGCAAACCAGGCATGTGTCCTTGACTGGAATTGAACCTGGGACCCTTCAGGCTGACGCTCTATCCACTGAGCCAAACCAGCTAGGACTAGAAAACCATCCTTTACCTCACTGCCCTGTAGTGTCACTTCATCATAAATCATGTATATGTGTGGGGTGTGTTTCTGGAATTGTTTCATTGGTATATTTTTCTATTCTTGTACCAACATTTCACTGTTTTAATTACTATAACTTTATAATAAATCTTGATACCTGGTTGTGTAACCTTTTAACTATATTCTTCAAGATATTGGCTATTCTTAGTCTTTGTATAAATTTTAGAATCATCCTGTCAATTCTACAAATTTTTTTTTAACTTTCTGGGATTTTTATTTGAATTGTATTGACTCTATAGATCAATTTTATGAAAATTGCCATCTTTACAATCTAGGAATGTATCTCTTCATTTACTTAGGTCTTTTTAATTTCAATAAAATCTTGGCCATCTTTTAAATTTATTCTTAGGTATTCGATCTTTTTATGCTATGGGAAATGATACTTTTAATTACATCTAGTAATTATTTGTTACTGGGATATAGAAATGCAATATATTTTTGTATGTTGGTATATAGTGATCTTGAATTCACTTATAGTTTGTAGATTCTTTTGGATTTTCTACATGCATAATTACATCATCTGTGAATAATGGTAGTTTTATTTCTTCCTCTTCAATCTTTATACTTTTTATTTCCTTTTTAATCTCTATGTCTTTATTTCCCTTTTCTGCTTTATTGACCTATTGAGAGCCTCCAGCATAATGTTGAAAAGAGGCAGTCATATTAAGTATCTTTGTATTTTCCCAATCTTAAGAGCAAAGCTTTCAATATTTCACCGTTAAGTATAGTGTTTGCTGTGAGTTTTTGTGATACTCTATCAGAAAACCATTTGATTTTTAAGCAAAGTCAGAACAGGTTAAGAATAGTTTTAAAAGAGTGTAATATACAATAAGGGGAAAGATAGGATTTATCAAGACTTGTACTTTAAATTTCCATTGTGCATCAACTGGTTCAGCCTCCCAATTAACTCTACTTATCACAAACTAGAATTGTTTCCTAGTTTGCCAAGTGTTCAGAACCAATGAAAGACACTGAAGGTAGATTTTTTTGACAAAATATTAACAGATGTTAACTGGGTGGGTATTTAGTAAATGCCAGGTACTGGGCTTTTTTTTTACATGCTTTGTCTCATTTAATCTTCTCAATAACCCTGAAACTTAGGTAGTACTTTAAAGTCCCCATTGTACAGATGAGAAAATTTCTCTAAGCTTTATTTGTCCAAAGTTACAAAATTTATAACTAAGAACTGGAATTTGAATTTTGACTCCAAAGTCCATCATTCTCAGCTGCTTCAAAATATAACCATTTTGTTATGTTTATGTACAAAGGCCTGGCTCAGAGATAGATTGTATGGTCTATGATGCTATTGGAAAAGTTGTTTTGTGATACTGAGATAAGTCATTAAGTATACTTTTCTCTCTATTAGATGGAGAGCCATGGAATGAGTTTGCTTCAGCCACGTCTTTGGTTCAGTCACCATGGTTATGAATTTATTGACATCATATTTAAACACTAGAGGCCTGGTGCATGAAATTCGTGCACTGGGGGGGAGGGTTGTCCTTCAGCCCAGCCTGCACCCCCTCCAATCTGGGACCCCTCAGGGGATGTTGGACTGCTGGTTTAGGCCCAATCCATAGGACCCATCAGGCCTAAACTGGCAGTCAGACATCCCTGTCACAATCCGGGACTGCTGGCTCCCAACCGCTCACCTGCCTGCCAGCCTGATCACCCCTAACCATTCCTCTGCCAGCCTGATCGACGCCTAATTGCTCCCCTGCCAGTTGCCCCAATTGCCCTCCCCTGCCAGCCTGGTCGCCCCTAACTGCCTTCCCCTGCAGGCCTGGTTTCCCCCAACTGCTCTCCCGTGCAGTCCTGGTCCCCCCAACTGCCCTCCCCTGCTGGCCTGGTCACCTCCAACTGCCCTCCCCTGCTGGCCTGATCGCCCACAACTACCCTCCCCTGCCAGCCATCTTGTGGCTGCCATCTTTGACCACATGGAAGTGGCCATCGTGTGTGAGGGTGTGAGGGTTAATTTGCATATTAACCTCTTTATTATATAGGATACTTTAGTTCCTTATGAATCCAGTGTTAGAGAAATCTCCATTGGCATTAATTCCTAATTTCTGCCATGGTGCATTTAATTTAGAATTACCACAGGGTTATGTGCTCATGATCATTTCATTATTTATTCCAAGAGTCCGTATTCCTCTAGCAGCAGAAGAGAACTCAACAGACATTATTTCATCTCTGCAGAATCTGGAGGTGCCAGTTGTCAGCTCTGCTTATGTAATTCAGAAGAGCACTTAACACTGTTTAACAGACTTTTGCATGGAGAGGGCCTGGGTGTGCAGCACCCTGCCAAGTACCCTTGGTTATGGAGAAAAACCATTTATTTGAAAATTGCAAATCAGCCAGGCAATCGCCACACAGAAATAGCCCCCATGAAAAGAAAGCAGTGCTATATTTGAAGCCTTAATCATGTATATTTATAGGCCTGAGTTTAGTTCTATTGGGAAATATACAGTAACATAGTGATTAACCAACATGCTCAGAGGGGGAGGGGAGGAGATGTTTGAGCCACTTAAGTTTTATGAGTAATGGGGAATTAGTCACAAAGAATTTTTCTGTCCACCCTTTGCTGAATGCCTTTCAAAAACTGCTTTAGTCAGCCCATAAGCTCAGAAGGCCCCTTGTGAGGGGTGGAGTATGGCAGTGGGTTCTCACCAGATTTGTACATGAAAAGCCACCATTAGAGACCCAGTCTATGCCTAGGACCCTTTCCCACATTAAAATGAAAAGCTCTTGGGTTGGCTAACAAACTGCACATATTACTATTTTAGAACCCAGTATTAATAAGTTTATCAGGATACTTCCTGGGGGAAGATTTGAAAAGACACGGACACTTGAGGGCCCTCGGTACCTGGAGTGAGAGCAAGTCAGCTGTTTCCAAATGCTGCCCTTCAGTGAATACTGTCACTGATCTGTGATGACCCAGCATTTTGTTGACAGATTCACACACGAAGAATGACTCATCAGCTTCCTCACCTTCACACCTGCTTCTGTGGCATTTGCTGTCTCCCCATGTAGTCACTCCGGCTGGTTTCCCAAACACTAAGAAAAAATTGAAGGATTAGAGGAAAGGAGACCTTTGGAAACCAGAGGAAGAATATTCCAGGCAGAGGAAATAGCAGCGTGAAGGCTCTGACCCGGGACCTGGCCAGGGTGTCTAAGGTGAATGAGGGGACAGTGGAAGGAAAGGGAGGCCAGAAGTAATGTGTTAGCATTTTCCACTGTTCAAATGAGAAGGTTTAGAGTTGGCTTTGGCATCCTTATCTGCCTCTGTGTTTTAGTTCGCTTCTTCCCCAAATGCTCTGAAATATTTCTTGCCATTGTGACCCCCAGCTCTATTCCCATTGCTATGGCAAAAGATCAGTTCCTCCTGGAGTGTCGGGGCTTTCTCTGCCCAGATCTGTCCTCCATTCCTTTCACGTCACATATCTGAGCATGTGGTTGCTCTGTGTACTGTCCTCAGTGGCTCCCCGTGCTCCATACCAGCACTATCCAACAGCTTTCTGCAGTGACAGAGATGTTCTCCAGTCTGTGCTAAGGTCCACAGGTGCCTTGGAAAGGTGGCTAGTGAGACTGAGAAACTGAATCTTACATTTTATTTAATTTTGGGTAATTTATATAGCCACATGTAGCTAGTGGCTTCAATATTGAAGCATTTCTATGGTTTTTAAACTTTTAAGAAAGTCATATTGCCCTTTTGTTGCTGGTCGGAAATCAGGTTCTTCCATGGGATTTTGAGGACAGCATTCCAAGGACCCAAGTACAGGAGATTGTGGTGTGGCAAGCTTTATTCCCAAAGGCTGCCCCTTCTGGGTTCCCAATGTCCCATCTCCCTCATCATGCCATGGAGAGAGTCCAACCGCATCTTCATCAAGGCCAAAGCAATGGCCAGTGTCCAGAGTTTCTGTTTCATATTAAAGCAGAGTCCTTTGGAGCCCCTGAAGCCGGCCAAGGGCCCCAGGTGGCCTAGATCAGCATGGTTGCTTATGGAGAGAACTTGAGAGTGCAGAGGCAAGTGTGTGACAGGCTGAGGGAGAGAGAGAGAAAGAGAGAGAGAGAGAGAGAGAGAGAAGAGAGAGAGAGAGAGAGAGAGAAAGAGAGAGAGAGAGAGAGAGAGAGATATCCCCTGGGGTTTTAAAGAAACCAATCAACTTTCTAATCTTTCCTGGGCTTTTGATGGGTCCACCCCTTAGCCAATGATCCCTTTCCCAGGTTAGACTGACAGGCCTCTAAGGTCAAGCACCTCCCCTTGCCCCATTTTGACAATCCAGTACTGGAGGGGGAATGGAGGGTGTTAATCCCTTGGAGGGGCAATCCTATGCTCCCCTGGGGCATGGGTTGTGTATGAAGCTGTAGCTTCCTGGGGAAGCAAGCAGGCTCAGTGTCTGATTCCCTTTGCTTCCTAATATTTAGCCACCTAAGGTAACACTTAAGGAATCTAATGAAAACTTAATTTTTCTTTAGCAATTCAGTTAAATACTTTTTCTAGAATTCCTTTTTTTCAATTTCTTAATTTTTATTTTTCAATTACAGTTGATATTCAATATCATTTTAATTGGTATGCATAGTGGTTAGACATTTATATAATTTACAAAGTGGTCCTCCTGATAAATCTAGTACTTACTTACCTGGCCCCATACAAAGTCATTACAATATTATTGACTATATTCCCTATGCTATACTTTATATCTCTGTGACTATATTCTAACTGCTTATTTGTAGTTCTTAATCCTGTCGCCATTTTCATCTAGCCCCCTTATCCCCATCCCATCTGGCAGCCATCAGTTTGTTCTCTGTTATCTAGGAGTGTCTTTTCCTGGAATTCTAATAGTTCATGATTCCATGGAGCCCATCCACATATCCCTGCTTAAAATCCCTGGCCCACGAGTGAAGTCCATGCCCATTTCTGGGGCTGAGAAATGGATAGTGTGTGGTTAATGTCCTCAGTCTCAAGCTAGATTGGATGGGTGGATTGTCCTGAGCTTCTGGAAGCAGACTATTTGGAGGGGTCAATGATGACCAGGAAAGCAGGCAGGGTCGGTCCCAGCACATCAGTATGAAATGTCAGGCAGCACCGCGTGGGAGGTGAGCAGAGCAGAACAGATGGGAAATGCAGTGCCAGAGGGGCAAGGCCACACAGTCTACGCTGGAGGTCGTGGGGGGAGTGCTGCCAGTGCTTCAGCACACTCGCGTAATTGCCACCGTTTCTCCCAGTCTCTGGCCACTCAGCGTGGGTTAGTAGTTTTGGAGTCAGGAGAACCTAACAAAAGTTGCTGAACTGGCTCTGCCACTCGCTAACTGGGTGACCCTAAACCACACTGCCTTAGTTTTCTCATCTGCATAATTAGGGTAATAATGCCTTTCTAGAAGAGTTGCTATAAGGATGAAATATGTTGACAATGGGAATTGACTAATAAAATGCAGCCACATAGTGGAACTCAGTAAATAGTAGCTATCATCGCCATTAATATCATCTATCTGAATGGTGATGTTACCACATGATGCTACAGTTACTGGCTTATAAATATGGATTTCTGTTTCAAGCAGATTAGAAGCCACCTGATACGAAGAAGGAGCAAATGGCCTGGTTTGCGAGTCAGAGAAGTTATTTGGTTAAAACTTTAGGGCACTCTTACTGCGTATCCCACCCTTTCATCAGATGGACCAGCCATATAATAAATATGTACCATCCAGACCTGCTTTGCATGGCTTGAAATGTCCAAAAAATCTGATCAAGAATGTTCTTTCTCAGTCCTGGCATTGCCCAAATCCTCTGCTTTTTGCATTGCTTGCTTGGTTTAGCAGACCAGTGTCAGACAGCATGTGAGGGTGTGGGGAAGCACAAGACTTGGTGGGAAGGTCTGGAAGAAGGATTCTCCGAAAGGTCGAAAGGTGGGGCCTCTAGGGGGACCTTGCCAAAGGCAGCCCCTACCTTGACTTTTCCAAACAAGTCCCGAGCCCCTGGGTGTTTTGCTAAAATCTCTATGTTTAGTCTTTTAGACCCAATCTTGTAGAAGCATGTGTTTTCCCATGGGTGTTTACCCTGCTGATTGTATCTAGAGGTTAATTTTAGTTCAAGCTGTTGTGACAATAAAAACCTAAGAAGGTATGCAATCGAGGCTTTTTTGGCTCCTGATGCCAGCTAGCCCCTTAACTTCTCATTCACAGAAATGTGTGTCAGAGTAATCATTCATTTGTCAGTCAGGGTCTGCCAGTCAGCTCCGGCAAAGTGGTGCCCCTGTGTGAGGAGCCAGGAGTGCAATGAAACACGAGGGGGCCCTCGAAAACTAAGAGTAAGAAAATGAAAGTAATTATGCAGTAAGTCATTGGAGCCCTCTTGAGATTTCCAAGTTCGAGGGAATTGTTTCTCAGGTAAGGTATTCACTATCTGTTATGCTTCTTAAGAATGTGAGTATGTTTTCCATTAGAAAAATAAGCCTATTTCTGAAAGTAAGGGGAAAAAAGCTTTTTCCTGTATTTGCCTATGAAACAAAGGTTTTATATATATTATTAAAATAATTATGTGATGTGAATCAGGAAGTTGATTACTTTAAATGAATAGATTCTTAATACTGTTTAATAATAATTATAATATAATACATTTGACTACCTTCCCAGAGTTTGAATTTTAAGATTTGCTTTCTCTCCTTATGAAAGAAAATTTTATACTTAAGGTATATGGGAAGCTCTGTCAAATAAGGAAATAATAATTATATTCTACTTATATATGCATATTAAATAGATTCTAATATGCTTTCATTTATAACTAATTGTTGTAAGTTATAATATTGTGGAATATTGTGTTTTACAGAAAGGGCAAGATTCCATGTCATTTATGTTATTCTATAAAGTATCTAGATTTATGTAAATACTAGCAAGAAAAATCAGGAGAAAAGAAATTTAATTATAGGACTAAGTAAACTAAAAATAATTATAGTTTTACTAGTTATTGTTCTCATGGCAATGTGTCTGATGGCATAAATCCAATAAGAACCTGATTTTTTCATAACAGGACATAAATCAGTTTCCAATTGTAGTTTTATTAACCAAAATTTTACTGGAATGTCATGTTTGAAAGAGAGACATGCCAGGACTCTGGATGTCACCAGAAAGCTCTAAGGAATGAAGATTGACTTTGAAGCCAATAAGCCCCTTGGATAAATAGCCCGGTACCTTGCTTGGTCACATGGTTCATGGCAGTCTCTCCAGGTAAGGAACAAAGGTTGCTTTCTGGAGAGCTGGCATGAAAGAAACCTTAAGACACCTGCAGGGACCTCAATTTGAGGAATACACCCCAATTCTGTAGGTATTGCAGGCAAAGCCTGATAGCAACTGTGTGGCTTGGCTTCTTTGCCCTGGAAGTAAACTTTCTCATGAGATTCCAGCAAAGCATTTTTTAAAAAATAGCCTATGTAATCAACTGTTATTCTTATTGTGTTCATACAAACAATCAGACCAAATTATAACTAGACATAACATAGTAAGTAAATTAGTCTTTAATAAAAATAAGGGTAATTTTAGGGGGAAAAATATTTCAACAGGAAATTATTAGAAACTGTCCTAACTTTTGCCCAATAATACTAAATTTTATAACACAATTTGTCTCCACCAGATTACAAGCCCTACTTACACCTAGGGAATACCACCTCTAGGCACCATTGCCACCTCCTTCTGTGCCCAGGCCTCATCGTTCCTCTGACAGAGAGCAAGGATCTCTTGGCTCTGAAAGAAACCTTCAACCCGCCTCAGCATGAAGCAGCTACAGAAGAAACCCAGCGTCCCCTTTCCCTGAAATAATTCAGAGCCAAGATCCTTGAGGGAAATATAGCAGGCAGTTAGACATGAGCAGAGCAAGGACGATAGGCCAACTAGAGAAGAAATAGACTCTGAGACATACTTCTCACCACTCCAACTGCACTAAAGCTAGGAATAAAGGAACCTGTGAAGAACTAACTTTTAGTCATAACTAATTAGAAGGAATTTATAGTTTTCCTGTAATAGAAGGTATAGAGATAAAGGGGAAAGAAAGTGGACAAACTGAAAGGGTATGTGTAAGTTACAGAAAGTATGTGTAAGTTACCGAAGGTATATATAAATTACAGAAGGTACATGTAAATTATAACAAGTATGTATAAGTTACAGAAGGTCTGTACAATTAAAAAAGAACTACAGTTAAGGAAGTGAAAATTGTAAGAAGAGATATAAAGAAAAGAATATAATAGGAAGAAAGAAAATTAGAGTAAGAATACTTAAAAATAATTGTAAAAGTTATAAGACTATTTATAAAGATCATAGAAGGTTTACAAAGAGAAATCTTAAAAGGAATTATAAGTATACTAAATAATAAATCTGATTGATAAAGCACCTAAATTAATCTGAAAAGTAATCATATTATTTTAAATCTTAGAACACATATACTTATGTAAATAAGAGATTAAGTTTCTCATATGTGAATAGGGGATAACTGGGCTGTGAATCCAGCAAGCAAAATGAGAAACATGGTCAGACTGACCCACCAGAAGTCAACATCATCTCATCAATGTCTTCTCATCACCTGATAATAGCTGATGTCTACAGACCCCAGGCCTGCAGGTAGCTACATTCCTCACCCTAGCCCCTTCCCCTTTATTATCCTGTCCCCTACACCTTGCTAGAAGGCAAGATTTAATACTTATAAGCATCCTGTCTTCTTAATTTGACTAACCGTTGCTATCATTGTAATTCTCTTTGTTTTTCTTATAGCTTACAAAATCAGAACTCGAGCAGTGAATGTGCTTCACACACCCCAACCTTCCAAAGCAGAAAGTTTGCCACCTCCCTCTATCTTCTACAGCCAGCAAAACAAAAAGGGGGGAGATGTGGGGAAGCACAGGACTTGGTTGGAAGGTGTGGAAGGAGGATTCTCTGAAAAGTGAGGGGCCTCTAGGGGGACCTTGCCAAAGGCAACAGCCCCTACCTTGACTTTTCCAAACAAGTCTGATCTCCCGGGTGTTTTGCTAAAATCTCTATGTTTAGTCTTTTAGACCCAACCTTGTAGAAGCATGTGTTTTCTCATGGATGGGTAACCTGCTGAGTATCTAGAGGTTAATTTTAGTTCAAGCTGTTGTGACAATAAAAACCTAAGAAGGCATGCAATCAAGGCTTTCTTGGCTTCTGATGCCAACTAGCCCCTTCGTTTCTCTTTCACAGAAACGTGTGTCAGAGTAATCATTCATCCATAGTTCAGGGTCTGCCAGTCAGCCCGGTAAGGTGGCACTACCCCTGTAAGTTGAGAGAGGAAAACAGAGAGCAGTTATAATCTGAGTGGGGAAAAGACCTGAGACAACGGTGACAAGGACTGTGACAACGATGACGCTTACGCGTCAGACACTGTGGTATGTGTTTTACACAAATGATTACACTTGATTCTTACAATGACCCTTGGTACTATATTTCCTGTCTTAGAGATGAGGAAATTGAAGCTTAAAGGAATTAAGATACACATCCAAGATTTACATAAGTGGAGGAGCCAGGATTTGAACCAGGATATTTAAGTACAGAACCTATACCTGTGACTGGTTCATGCATGGAGGGGAGTGCTGCTCAGAAGGACAGACCCCGATTTTGGGAAATGAGAGGAAGCGGCTGGTGTGTGGGGTTCTTTCCGGGCCCCAGGCAGAAGGTGGAGGCTCTGCAGGTGTGGAGAGGAGCCTAGGACAGAAGGTGATGCAGAACCCATTTGTGTTTATTGTTGAAATACATGTGGTGAGTGAGCTGGCCCACTCTAGTCTCTTTTTATTTAATTTTACTTTTCATCAAAATCTGATTTTATTCTTTATTTTTATTTTATTGAACTTATTGGGGTGACATTGGTTAATAAAATTACATAGGTTTCAGGTGTACAATTCTATGATACATCATCTGTGTATTGTATTATGTGTTCACCACCCCAAGTCATGTCTCCTTCCATCACCATTTATCTTCCCTTTCCCTCTTCTATCTCTCCTGAGGAAGCCCCACTTGGTTTTCTGAATATTTCAAGTGGGTGGTGGTGCATTGATGGATTGTCATGTGTTGCTTCTGGACAACATGTATTCAAGTAGCATTCATTCCTTAATCCCACAGTACTCTTAACATGTGGTTACTTTTACACATATTAGTAAAACATGATGGGTTCACGCACATCAGTTCTGAAGGGGAGAAAAACAGCTCTTCCTCAATTTTTTTTTTTTCAGAAATGACTAGAAACTTGCTTTCAAAAAAGGATGAATGACTGCCTGGTGCTGACTCACTGCTCAGCTGTGACTGCCTGGCCAAGAGGGAGGCTGCGGGCATCTGCAGGCACCTGCATAGCAGGCACCCCCCGCCAGGGAGGCCCTTGCTAGGGACTGGCTGCTCAAAGGCCTCTCATCTGCTTCTGGCTCACAGCCCAGCCTCTTTCTTGGGTCCCTTCTGCTCCTCGTCAGCATTTGCTGTGACCTCCAGTGTCAGAGGTCTGCAACTTTTCACTGCTCTCCCCCATCTTCCCAGTCCCCTGTTCTCACTGACGTTTTCTCCTCTACTTCTCCATTCCTGCATGGGCCGGGGGCCATTGCTCACCTCCCTTCTCCTTCCCACTTCCGCCTCAGCCCAACAATGGTTTTTCCCTCCTTCACCTGCTGGGCTAAAGAAGGTGGCCAGTGGCACTTCAGATTGATAAATCAGGAATTACAGATCTGAATGCCCGCAGCCTTCATTTGACTGAATTTTAAGGTCCATTCCAGGCCTAACCTGCTGGAATTAAATCCTGCCTGGAGCTTCTAACAAAGACCTTGGCCATTATGGACTAGAAGAGTAATTTATATATTGACCTAGATGTTTGGGTGTGGAGAGGAGCTGAGAGAAAGCCCATCAGCTAAGGCCACCTGCATGGTATGTAGGTGGAGCTTTGCTAGGCCACTGTCACCTGCATTTCTTTTCCAGGCTGGGAAGCTGGCACGGCCCCATTTAACAACTCAGGAGTGACAGCACCTGAAGGATGGCACAGGCCTGTGGATCTATATGTTTCTCAGGGTCGGCATCCATCATTGCCTAGTAAACTTCCAAATGCTCACTCACCTGAGTGCAGTGATGTGCATACAAATCTTTCTTTTTTAAAAATGTTTTAACTTTATTTTTATTGTTGACATTATTACAGATGTCTCTGTTCCACCCCCACCCTTTGCCCACCTGCATAACAAAATCTTAAAGGTGGGGTATTTATAGTTGGGTATTTTAGCTTCTCCCCAGGCATTAAAAAAATTCCTTCCTTCATTCATTCCCATATCTGGAAAGCCAAAGAAATGTCATAGTGTTTCTAAGCCACCACATTCACCACTATCTTTAGAAAAAGTAAGAGGGAACCAGCTAGGATCCCTCTCCCTGCTCCAGACTGCTTGCAATGCATGTAATTTGGAGATAAAATAATTAACTAGAGATTCTGTGCTATTGTTGATTGCAGGAAGCATCAAGGTGTTGCACAAGAGCTTCTCAAACAGAAAGAGACCTTTATAAGGATTTTTCCATGTATAAGAAGCCCCCATGTATAAGACGCACCCCACTTTTACAACTCAAAATTAAGAAATCAGTATTTTAAACATTTTGCTGGTTTTCTTCTTAAGACCTTCTTCTTTTCTGGCATCTTAAGTTGTTCTTCCTGTTTTCTCCACTGTCTGATCAGACACTCAGTGGGAGGAGGTCCAAATTGTCTCTCTGCAGCTCTATTTCCATGCTCTTTTGCATAGCTGATTACATTCAGTTTGAATTTTGCAGAGTAAGACAATCGGTTACCGGTATTTATCTTTTTATTTTTTGACATCTTTATGGGCTCAGAACGCTCTGGTCCCTGTTGCATCTGCACACTCTCCACCTCCACCGCCAATTACGGCACCAGCTGACATCACTAACAATAAGGCTTGTGATTGGAGGAAACCTGTTTGACAAGGTATAAGCAGCGACGAATCTGTGCAGCTCCCTCCTCGGCTGACTTCCCTGTATAAGATGCCCCTCGATTTTCAGTCTAACAATTTTAGAAAAAAATAGTGTATTATACACGGAAAAATATGGTAGGTATTGAAACCTTCCCATACCTTTGTCCCGGGAAAACAAACTGCAGCTGACCTGTTCCCCAGCTCCAGAGAAAGGGAAGACCCATCATGTCCATGTTAGAAACAGGCAACTGCTAGATTGCTCAGGTTCACAAAATAACAGAGACTCGGGGCTTGAAGATGGTCTATAAATAATTGTTTCCCGTGGAGACCAAATCTTGAAACTACGATCCTTGAAGAAAAAGTCAACATTTGCACACAGACGCACACCTGTGTGACAGGAATAATTTGTACCATGAAGATGGGCCCAACACTAATGCTATTCCCCATCCACACTGGTTAAGGGTTACCAGCAGCTTCTTTAAGAAAAAATATTGATTTTGGAGGAAGAGAGAGAGAGAGAGAGAGAGAGAAGCCATTTTGTTGTTCCACATATCTATGCATTCATTGGTTGATTCTTATATCTACCCTGACTGGGGATTGAACATGCAAACTTGGCATATCAGGACAATGCTCTAACCAACTGAACTACCCAGTGAGGGCATCAACAGCTTCTTTTTGTTGTTGTTGTTAATCCTCCCCTGAGGATATTTTTTCATTGATTTTTAGAGAGTGGAAGGAGGGAAGAAAAGGGAGAGAGAAAGACAGAGAGAGAGAGAGAAAGGAGAAACATTCATGGGAGAGGGATATATCGATTGATTGCCTCCCACACTGGGCCTGGGGATGGAACCTGCAACCCAGGTACGTGCCCATGACTGGGAATCCAAACCCCCACCCTTGGGTGCACGGGCCAATGCTCTACTCACTTTGCAACACTAGCCAGGCCCCAACAGCCTCTTAATGCGGCAGAACAGGAGACTGCTATTGGAATTCTCATTGTCCACTTTTCAATATAGTAGAGTGTAGGTTGCCCTTCTCATAAAAGCCCTTTGTCATCATCATTAAATTTTGTCAGTTCAGCACCCTTTTAGGCATAGTTATATGTAGATATCTGGACCTTCCTACCCCACTATTGAAAGAAGACACACATAAAATAATACATATATTATCATTCTATTTATATAAAATTCAGGAACATGGTGATAAGAATCCATGGTGACAAAAATAAGAACAATAATTGCTTGTGGGTGTAGAGATGGACTGGAAGGGGGCCTAAGGAACTTCCTGGGGTGATGGAGACATGGGTGTGAATAGTTTTTAGAGCTCATCAAGTTACTAGTACACACTTAAAATACATGCACATCATGTTTGTAGCTCTAAGGTAAAATTTGTAGAATTTTAAGTCAACTTCATGGGAAAAAATTATTCAAGCCTTTAGGATGCTGCAGTGGACAGCTATTTTCCAGAATAGCCCCTTCATCAGAAGACATTCTTACCTCTCGGGTTTTCAGTTCCCTCTTCGTTTCTAGCATCTGGGGATGTTCTTTTCTTACAGAGACTTCTATACACTGATTAAAAATACTGCTCTACATTATCCAGCATTTCTAGTTGTCTGTCATGGGATAGGTTAAGATTATCTCAACACACTATCTGCTGGAACCAGAAGTCTTTACTTTCTCTAACGACTTACTTTGTATATAGTATCTTTTGCCCTGTATATTCATATATGGACATACACATATACATAAACACATACATATATGTTAAAAAGTCTGTCTTCTATTCAGCAGCTTTGAGATTCTTATCTTGGGTTTAAGACCATCGCCCAAAGTCAATAAGCCAGGTTATCTACCAGTGATACCTAAAGCCAGGTAACTATTATCAGTAGTGTCTGCCTCAATCCTATACCTGAATGTTGCTAAGTGAGCAGCATGATGCCCAGTAAAACACTGAAAAAGAGAACAGAAAACACCATCATGAAAACCACCATATCCTTTGGGAGGCTGACAGATGGCTATGCCATCTTCTATTCTTGTTTATCTTTTATCCTTTGCCTTATATTTTTCTCCTGAGGTTAGTTAGGGGCCATGTTTAACTTCCCCTGTCAAAATGTCACATCTAACTTCTTTATTTTATTGAATTTTAGAAAATCATTGACCCTAAATAATTAAAAGTGTATAAATCAACATAAGAAGAATCCAGTTTCATTTGTTATATGATTTTGAGATGCCTCTAAATACAATGAAAATCAACGTTAGGATCTATTTATACTTAGCCATAGTGTGTACATGTGATGTTTAGAAGTTCTTTATCTACTTTGGGAATTTCCTGACTGCCATAAACTTAAACTTCCCATGATATTGTCACAATAAAATTCTCATTTGCACTAAAATATTTAAAGAAGGGAAAATGGCACCCAAACCGTGAAAATTACATCATTTATGTGAGAAGTGTGCTTCTACTAATGGCATGTGTTAATCAGGATGTGAAATTGAAATATATTTGCTGTGATGTTGGAGGTTTTCCCACATAGTGTGTGTGTGTGTGTGAGAGAGAGAGAGAGGGAGAGAGCGACAGAGAGAGAGAGAGAGAGAGAGAGAGAGAGAGAGAGAGAGAGAGGGATTAAAAAATATATATGGGTATGCTAATGAGCAAAAATATGTATTATATAGAGAGAGGCTTCTTTCCTCCCAAAATATCTATTATTGAATCAGTGGTACATTTCACAATCTATAGCTTCCTAATCATGAAAGTACTGTGCACACATACAGAGAACTGAGACTTTTGGTGGAAAGAGTGGCATTCTAGTATACATTTCATCAGACACCCAGATGCTCAGATCTACTAAACAAGTTGGGAGTTATTCACAAGGTCAACATTTGCTATTTGTCAGATTGTATGTACTGGGTACTACTTCAAACATGCTTTTCAGATAACTCAAGTCCAGAAGAAAGCACATTTGAGAAATATTTATTTTACTAAAAAAGTTGACTTGGTTTGGCCAAAGTCTTAAGGAAGTTGTGCTAAATGAACAAAAATGTGGCCATAAGATAGATTGGATGCCTCCAAAGAAACATTGATAGGTAGAGAAAAGAAAATACATTTTAAAACTTGGAGATAACTCTTCCATCTTTGGGTCAGCCTGTTTTATAGTAGCAAGCACAGTGTCTTGCACATAGCTAATATCCAATATTTATTTAATGATTGCAAATATTTATTTAGTGAATTGCACTTACTTGTCAAAAAAGAAAACAACTTTAATCTTTCAATACAAATCAGTCTGCAATGCTAATAATTTTCTTGTTGCAGATATGAACTGAGATGTTTTTCTAATACCTTCTCTTCACGCTATTGAATATTACATTAAGTGCAGATTAGCTGAAAATTCTGGAGTGCATGCATTCTGAGAAATGCATTTGGAAGACCAAACACTTGACCCCTTATCTCGAAATTAATTTCTTCCCCTCTAGTTAGAAAGGCCTGACTACTGAGCTGCTGAAATCATGAACACTATTGTTTTCTTATATAAATTTCATGTGTTGATTCAGTAAAGTGATAATTGGACAATAGAATACTGTAAGAAAGTGATTAGAATGAAGGGTGAGCAATTTGAAAACACTAACTCTGAGTGGGAAATATTACTGCTGTAGAATGTAGATGGTGGCTTTTTTGATTTTAATTTTCAGCACTAATTGCCCAAAATCTCTACCAAAATTTGCATATCAGAAATAATACCATATGCCAGTGGTCGGCAAACTCATTAGTCAACAGAGCCAAATATCAATAGTACAACAATTGAAATTTCTTTTGAGAGCTAAATTTTTTAAACTTAAACTTCTTCTAATGCCACTTCTTCAAAATAGACTTGTCCAGGCCGTGGTATTTTGTGGAAGAGCCACACTCAAGGGGCCAAAGAGCTGCATGTGGCTTGCAAGCCGTAGTTTGCCGACCATGGCCATACGCTAAAATAACATAACTTCAGACCTCACTGCTTTATATATAAACTAGAGGCCCGGTGTATGAAATTCATGCACGGGGGGATGGTCCCCTCAGCCCAGTCTGCACCCTTTCCAACCTGGGACCCCAGGATCATGCCTAAACCAGCAGTCGGACATCCCTCTCACAATCCTAGACTGCTGGCTCCTAATCACTCACCTGCCTGCCGGCCTGGTTGCCCCAAACTGCCCCCCCTGCTGGTCTGGTTGTCCCCAACTGCCCCTCCTGCCAGCCTGGTCAACCCATGCAGCCTGCTGGTCAGTCGTTTGGTCATCCCTCACTAACCCCCCTGCTGGCCTGGTTGTAGGCAGTCATCTTGTGAGGGTGTGAGGGATAATTTGCATATTACCTCTTTATTATATAGGATGTGGGGATGTTTAGCTATAAATGCTCAATAGGAGAAAAACATGGACTATTAAATTTCCAGTGGTGATCCAACTGAGTATTACAAGACTATAAAAAAAGCTCTGCCTACATCCAGCCATCTTTCTAAGTCTGTTAGTTTCAAAACAATGCATGCTCTAATTCAATTCAAATCAATTCAATTTAGTTCAATTCAATTCATTTAGTTCCTTCTATATTTTTAAAACTTTCTAATAAGAAGATAATTGTTAACTTTGATTCCTCCCTCACTTCCACACAATATATTTTTGTTTTGTGGTTTTGTTTTATTTCTCCTGAAATATTAACAAAACAAGTCAGAATTGATGTAATTGAGAATTGAGCCAAGATATGGCAAATGATGAGGACAGTGGGGTTGCAGAGGTGAAGGGCTGGCAGACCTTTCCAAAATTATCAGAACTTTGGATGTAGATGAAATGCCCTGCACAACAGGCTGAGGACTGAGATTCTGCATGGGATACACAACCATATCGGAAAGGAGCTGAGGAATCATCTAGTCTGATGCTGCTCAAACTGCAGTCCTGGGGCTAGCAGGATGTACAGCATCTGGGAGCCTGTTAAAAATGTGCATTGTCAGCACCCTCCCCATGTCTGAATTAGTATCTGTTAGTATCTTTATTTATTTATTTTTTTAATCTTTAGAAGCATAGTATTTTTTTAAAATAAATCTTTATTGTTCAGATTACAGGTGTTCCTCTTTTTGTTTTCCCCCTATAGCTCCCCTCCACCTGATTCCTCACCCCACCCTACCCCATGTCCTTACCCCTGCCACTGTCTTTATCCATAGGAGTAAGATTTTTGTCCAATCTCTTCCCGCACCACTCACACCCACTTCCCCTTGAGAATTGTCAGTCCACTCCCTTTCTATGTCCCTGATTCTATTATATTCACCAGTCCATTCTGTTCTTCAGATTTTTTATTTACTTGATTTTTAGATTCACTTGTTGGTAGGTATGTATTTGATGTCATTTTGTTGTTCATAACTTTTATCTTTACCTTTTTCTTCTTCCTCTTCTTAAAGAATATCCTTCAGCATTTCATGTAATCCTGGTTTGGTGGTGATAAACTCCTTTAGCTTTTTCTTGTCTGTGAAGCTCTTTATCTGACCTTCAATTCTGAATGATAGCTTTGCTGGGTAGAGTAATCTTGGTTGTAGGGTCTTGCTGTTCATCACTTTGAATATTTCTTGCCACTCCCTTCTGGCCTGCATAGTTTCTGCCGAGAAATCAGCTGACAGTCGTATGGGTACTCCCTTGTAGGTAACTAACCGTTTTTCTCTTGCTGTTTTCAAGATTCTCTCTTTGTCTTTTGCCCTTGGCATTTTAATTATGATGTGTCTTGGTGTGGTCCTCTTTGGAATCCTTTTGTTTAGGGTTCTGTGTGCTTCCTGGACTTGTAAGTCTATTTCTTTCACCAGGTAGGGAAAGTTTTCTGTCATTATTTCTTCTAATAGGTTTTCAGTATTTTGCTCTCTCTCTTCTTCTGGCACCCCAAAAATTCGGATGTTGGTACGCTTGAAGTTGTCCCAGAGGCTCCTTACACTATCTTCATATTTTTGGATTCTTTTTTTTTTTGTTTTTCTGGTTGGGTGTTTTTTGTTTCCTCATATTTCAGATCTTTGGTTTGATTCTTGGGGTACATTGATCTACAGTTGAGTTTCTGTATATTCTTTATTTTAGACAGTGTATGCTTCATTTCTGACTGGTCCTTTTCCATTTTTTTGGCATTCTCATTAAGGTCCTTGAAGGTCTCACTAAGCTCCTCAGAAGTGTCATCAAGTTTCTCGGCGGTTTTTAGAAGATTCTTGAGTAACCTTATAAATGTGGTTCTGAACTCTATGTCGTCCAGTAGTTTGCTTTCCTCCGTTTCTTTCATTTGTGACATGTTTCTTTGTCTCCGCATTTTGGCTGCTTCCCTGTGTTGATGGAGTGGCTTTGTGTGGTAGGTGACCTATAGGGAGCAGTAGCTCAGCCTCCCCAATCACCTGATGTGGACACTCTTGGTACACCCCTTTGTGGGCTGAGTGCAAAGTCTTGGTGTAGTTAAGCCTTAATTGCTGTTGGTATGCTGGGAGGAATTGACCTCCAGGCCAATCGGCTGTGAGGACTCGCTGTGTCTATAATGGAAGAACTGCTGTGCTGGAGACACTCTTATGGTGCAGGACTTGTTTCAGTGGGGCTTTGGTGCTCGCTGAGTCTGCCTCTTTAATGTGTCACTTATGGATGTGAGGAGTTGAAATCTGGTTTCCCACACTGACCACTAGGTATACTGGCTTCTGGATCTCCAATGGGGTGCAGGTCAGCTACTGTCTGAGTCCACCCAGCAGGAGCTACAGCAAGAGCTACAGTTTTCTCCTCTTTGCTTGGGGTTTGGAGGTTTTGGAGCTGTCTGATCCGGGCTGCAAGTTTGTTAGGTTAAGCTGCGATAGGTCAGGCCTTTCTTATGCTAAAGCTGCTGCTTGGAGCTTGGGTGGGTTTGTAGGTTGTGTGGGGCGGGGTCTCAGGGCGTCACTAGGCCAGGGCATGGCAAAGAGCAATGGCTGCTAGTTAGCCGGCTCTGTGTCTCCGACTGCGTCCCATGCCCCAGCGCAGTAAACAATTATTCTTGCGCGCAGCTCTGCAAGCAAGCCCCCCTCACTTTCCAACCCGGTGGCAGACAGTCCAGCTTCTCCCCGTAGGAGTTTGGGTCCCCCGCATCTCCCCAGAAACTGTATTTCAGAGTAATCAGGGGCTTGTCTCCCTTTGGGTTGAAAAAAGCAACGCCTGCCGCCAGCCCGGATCATGCACCTCCGTACCTTAGCTTTTCAGCGCTTGTGCATGTCTCAATGCTCTTTTCTCTTTCCTTCTAGTTGTAGAACTTCCACTCAGCCGGCTTTCCCGTGGTTCTGGGTGATAGACGTTTTGTCTTTTAGTTGTAGTTTTGAAATTGTTGTGCGAGGCAGCAGTTTAGGTGTTTACCTACGCCACCATCTTGGATTCCTCCTCTCTGTTAGTATCTTTAACAAGATCCCCAGGTAATTGTAGTTTACCAAGCACTGAAGGGGGGTGCATAAGAGTTCTTGCCTCTTGTCAAGTGTGCAAAAGAACTGTGCCCAGAATGCTAAGGAACCAGAATTTTGTTGAAGAAGGAAGTAGCTTTTGAATGTTTCTTGGTGTGCATTCAACATCACCTGGTCCTAGAGAAACCAAGATGGTGGCATAGGTGAACACCTAAACTGCTGCCTTGCACAACAATTTCAAAACTACAGCTAAAAGACAGAACGGACATCATCCAGAACCACAGGAAAGCTGGCTGAGTGGAAATTCTACAACTAGAAGGAAAAAGAGTGCCACACGGAGACTCAGAGGAGCTGCAAAAGGCTGAGGTACAGAGACAAGCATGTGGAGAGGAGGGTGGCTGAGTGCCTGGCTAGCTTTCTCTAGTGGGAGAGAGATGAAATCTCCCAACTGCACTGAACCCCAGTTCCGACTGCACTGAACCCCGGTTCCAGGAAAGACCCTGGGGACCCAGACTCATACGGGGGGAGTCTAGACTGTTGGGGAAAGAGAGGAGTGCACGGGAACTCAGGGGAGCCCCGAAAGGCAGAGGTCTAGAGGCGCATGTGCAAGTGCGCACAGAGAGGACTGACTGCTGAGTGTGCCACTGACTTTCTCTAGTGGGAGGAAGATGGAAGCTCCCTACTGTGCTGAACTACAGTTCTGGGTGAGAATCTGGGAATCCAGATTCATTGGGGGAGAAACTGGACTGTCTGGCAGCGTGCAAAACTCGAGGGCAACTTTCTCTCAGAGGTGCTTGCAGCGATTGCCAAAGGACACTGAGACCCAGGGGCCTCATAGGGCAGGGCTGATGGGAAGCCAAGGCTGTCTACTCAGCCCTGAGATTCTGCCCCATCCAAGCTGAGCACAGAGGCTTTTGCAATTTTGCAAGTCTTGTCTCATAAGGCTGTCTCCAGCACAGAAGTTCTCTCAGTGTAGACACAGCTGATCCTCACAGCCAATTGGCCTGGAGGTCAATTCTTCCCAGTGACACCAACAACAATCAAGACTTAACTACAACAAGGCTGAGCACACAGTCCACAAAGTGGTGCACCAAGAGTGTCCTCCTCAGGTAACTGGGGAGGCTGAGCCACTGGGCCATATAGGACACGTAGCATAGAAAGCTACTCAACCAACTCAGGGAACCAGTGAAAATGTGAAGACAAAGAAACAGATCACAAACGAGAGAAATGGAGGAAAGTGAATGACTGGATATAAAATTCAAAACTACGGTTATAAGGTTTTTCAAGAATTTCCTAGAAAAGGCCGATAAATTTAGTGAGACCCTCGAGGATCTGAAAAAGGACCAACTAGAAATTAAACATACACTGACTGAAATAAAAAATATTATACAGAGACCTAACAGCAGACTAGAGGAATGCAAGAATCAAGTCAAAGATTTGAAATACAAAGAAGCAAAAAACACTCAACCGGGAAAGCAAAAAGAAAAAAGAATCCAATAATTTGAAGATAGTGTAAGGAGTCTCTGGGACAACTTCAAGCGTACCAACAGCCGAATTATGGGGGTGCCAGAAGAAGAGAGAGAGCAAGATACTGAAAACCTATTTGAAGAAATAATGACTGAAAACTTCCCCCACCTGGTGAAAGAAATAGACTTACAAGTCCAGGAAGCGCACAAAAGGAATCCAAAGAGGACCACACCAAGACACATCATAATTAAAATGCCAAGGGCAAAAGACAAAGAGAGAATATTAAAAGCAGCAAGAGAAAAACAGTTAATTACCTACAAGAGAGCACCCATACGATTGTCAGCTGATTTCTCAACAGAAACTATGCAGACAGGAGTGGCAAGAAATATTCAAAGTGATGAATAGCAAGAACCTACAACCAAGATTACTCTAACCAGCAAAGCTATCATTCAGAATTGAAGGGCACATAAAGAGCTTCACAGATAAGAAAAAGCTAAAGGAGTTCATCACCACCAAACCAGTATTATATGAAATTCTGAAAGGTACTCTTTAAGAAGAGGAAGAAGAAGAAAAAGGTAAAGATAAAAATTATGAACAACAAATACATATCTATCAACAAGTGAACCTAAAAATAAGGTGAATAAAAAATCTGGTGAACAGAATAAACTGGTGAATATAATAGAATCAGGGGCATAAAAAGGGAGTGGACTGACAATTCTCAGGGCGGAAGGGGTGTGAGGGGTACTGGAAGAGACTGGACAAAGGTCATATACCTGTAGATGAGGACAGTGGGCGGGGGGGGGGGGGGGCGGCGGGGAGGTAAGGGCAGAGGGTGGGGTGGGAACCGGGTGGAGGGGAGCTATTGGGGGAAAAAAGAGGAACAATTGTGGTAATGCAGGTCCGACCCTCTCTGGTTTGGTCCTCTCTGGTTTGGACTGCTAGCATGGCAAGGCATCATCACTGTCTTCCATCTCTGCACTGTTTCTCCTCTTGTCTTCATGGCTGGAGCATTCCTGTCAATTCCTCTCTGTTGCAGGAATCCACATGGTCTTGGAATTGTTTTCTGAAAATATACAAACATATTCTCGACCAAAAGTTAATAAAGTAATCTTTTCTATAAATTTGACTTGGGATCCTTTTTATTTTTGCCCAATTTTCCTTAGGCTTATTTTGACACCATGTGTGTTTTTCATTGGTGTCTTGCTGTTAGCATTACAAGTAAAACTTTTCTAGATGTAATTTACTTTCAGGATATTTTTCCTTACATGCTATTTTTCCACTATCCCCCACCCCCCTTTTTTTTTGATTAATGGAGGCTTTTGGAAATTTTTATAATGCAGTCTTGATAACTTTAAATTTTAATTTTTTGCACAAAAATATGACTGCTTTAGGTTCTGCGCATGTTAAGCAATTTTACCATGAGATGAACTACCAATAGAAATATAAGTTAATACTTTAGGAACAACTTTTTGTCCAGTACAATTAAATTTTCTTGAATATTCACTTATTTCAATTAGCCAATTTAAATTAATCCAGAACTGAAATATTATGCTGACATGTACACATAAGGAACTGTTTGACATTGAAACTGGGACTCAAAAACTATTGGACATTGAAATTGAGACTCAAAAAACTCTCGGCCCAGAAAGAGACTTACTACAGACTGATTCATTTGCTTCTCAGCATAAACATTATTGCTTGTCTCATTTTTTGTTCTTATATGTTTATTTCTAGTTTGCAGATGCAAGATTTTTTAAAGAAAAGAAACGGGGAAGATGCCAGAAACCAATCATTGTCTCACTAATTAGAAAGGTAATTAGTCAAGGCTGGTCAACCTTGAAGCTCTGAAAGGTCAGAGCCAACCACTCCCTATCTAATTGAGACAATGGTAGCTGAAGCAACTTCCCCACCAAATAATCATGTAAATCCCTACTGAATAAGATAATCTGCCTGTTACTGGAATTACCTGCCTAAGGGCAATGAGTGTGTCCCATAACCTTAATAAAAGGGATAGCAAAGCCAGAGTGGAGGGGTAGTCCTCCCACTAGAGGTGGGTTCCCACCTGGCCCCCAATATTCCCAAATTAAAAAAAAAAAAAAAAAGAGGAACAATTGTAATAATCTGAACAATAAAGATTTATTAAATTTTTAAAAAAATCAGCTGGTCCTGCTAGAATTTTGATCTTCATGAGAGATGGAAGGTGAGCCCCAACTCATAGAACAGTAGAGTACGAGGCAGAGCATCCAGGGCTCTAACATCAGTGACTCAAGGGTACTTCAGTCAGCTGATCCTGGTTGCTGTAACCCTATTAGCAAGCATGCAATCCCTATAAAGGACAGAGAGTAGAGGCCCATTGGAAGAGCTGTCTGGAGAATGAGAAGAGAGCATGGAGCAAAACAGGTGACTCGGAAAGCAAGGGCCAGGGCCTAGACTCTCTGGTAGGTTGTTAAATATGTCAAGGTGGTAGTAGCTTGACATCAGCTGTGGTGGAGTATTTACATCATAGAAACCAACACACACTGCAAATCAAGGCTTTATTTTTTTTTTTAGAGAGCAATTTATCAGCACACCACTGGGAGAGTAGACAGGTCAGAGTTGTGAAGTGTGGAAGGAGAAATTCAGGGAAGGAAAAGACAAGTGAAATCCTAGAAAATGATGCCACTGGAGAGAACCCATTGCAAGCTCCTGGTAATGACTGGATTCACCTGCTAGCCTGGTTCTAAAGCTCCTTTCACAGGTCTGTCTCCAGAGGGGGAGTTCATTGAAGGTTCAAAGAGACTGGCGATGCATGAAGTAATTGGAGAATAAAATCATGAACTGACTAGAGAAACTTACAAAGATGACTGGGCAGCAAGAGGTCTCTGGGATAAAATGTCTCCATCAGTCTTCATCTGTTGGAGTATAAGTGGGGAGAAGGTGTATACTGGGTTCCCGTAGGGTGGGGGCTTTTGTCAATCATCTGGGTATTGGGTTTAATTACCATAATGTTTGCACCCAAAAGAGCCTTTTTTGGGGACTTAGATTTACCCTTGTGCTTCTGATATTATTGGTACCTCTGGTTAAAAAACAAGTTTCTTAAACTGGTAAAGAAGTATGTCATTAGAATGCATCTCTCTCTCCTTCTTAATTAAACTGTAAAAATACATTCAGTAAGCTATATTCTTGAGCATCTCCCCTTCAACCAGGCCATTTTTTTTAAAGTTTCCTTGAAAACATCTTGAACTTTCCCACCTCTATGGCTTGGCATGTTCTGTGCCTCTTATTTGGGTTGCCATTCCCTTTCCTGTACTCCTCTTGGTCAACTCCACTCAGACCTCAGAACCAAATACTACCTACTCCAGGGAGCCTCCTCTGATTACTACAACCTGCAGTAAACTCTTTCTCCATTCAACACTAATTGCTTGGATGAAGTCTTTGGGGATTGTGTCTTAAGTTTTTTTCAGATAAATATTCTAGGAGGTGTGGTCTATCCATTGCAGAGTTCCAGCTATGGAGACTTAAAACACTCAACAGTTGCCTGCAGAAGGGCACTTGATACAAATAACACATTTTTTTCCTTTTGCTGTCAAATTCCCTAGAAGTCTTCTAAGTATGTGTCCCCTGTGTCAGTTAGCATTCTTCTAAGTCTCTTTGTTGTTTTATTTTTTATTTTATTTTTTTTTACTGGTTTGAAGTTTGAATAATTTTATTGTGTAGACATTAAATATTTTGTTTAAATATTAAACATTAAATCTTTTCCTGACTGTCCAGACAGAAAGAGAGAGAGCAGGAACAAAAGGCAAGAGAAGAAACAGTCCAATAAACAGACTTGTGACTTCTACACCATCTGTAATGAGGGGAAGGATTTCAGCATGTGTTTCAAAATGCCTGGGAGCTAGTTCCTAAAAAGTTACCTCTATACTTGGTATAAATCATTTTTTTTTCTATACAAGGTATCTGATTCCTACAAAGGGAGAAGAAAAACAGAAAACAAAAAGAACTAGGGTGTTCTCCTGTTATGTGAGGAAAGGGCCAATATTGCACCATTACACTCATTTAATAAGTTATAGTGAATACTCTGTAGCATTAAAGGAATTGTCATTTCACTTTGCACTACTGAGTCCTTGCCACACAGAGAAGTTCTTCCTGATAAATAAAACACTTCAACCTTGGTTATCCCCAAAGGACACCTTGAGCTGGTTTACGTCTGAAAACTGAACACTTCCTGCTGGCAGGAAGCTATTCTCTACCAACTTTTAGGCTACTGCATAATAGTTGAAGCACCAGGCAAACTGGCTGTTTCAGTAAGTCTCAACATGGCTGCCCATATGTTCTCAGTTAATTATCCAGTCATTGTTTTCTAAATTAACATTTAAAACAACTTGCTCATACAGATACAACCTTTTTTTAACTACTGATGTTATCAATACTGGGCTTAGCTGATACAGCACTTCCTCAGGATTACCCAAGAGATGCTTCTCCCATAGCCAATTTGCACATGGGTTACCTCAAAATCTTTTCAATTATCAAAGTTAATTAAGTTGCAAACATTTCTGAATAGTTTGGTTTATCAATTATGCAAGGGAATCCAAGGAACTACAGTAACACAGAGCAAAAAAGCCTCAAAGGATAAACCTTTTCTTTGTATTTTCATTGCATTTTCAGAGGCAGAGAGGTGAGCCACAATGCTACAGGCTAATCAATTTAGCTACATTGAACTGACAACTATTGTACAAGTTTCAGAGCCTCTATTAAATTTCTTAGCAATAGTCTTAGGCTACTGCTTTCTTCCCTCTTTCTCCCCAGTCATAGTCAGCACTGTAAACAGAGTTCATATCTACAGATGAAGCTGGGATTCAACTGTCAGGGTTCAGTTGTAGTAGCAGTACCCTTCTTTTTTAATGCATCTTTTTTGAACTCCAGAGTCTCAGTACTCTCCGTTTCTGAACAAGGTGACAGATGACTTAAGTCACCCTTACACAAGGAGTGTCTATACTTGCCTGTGCAGACTGTAACCTCACAAAAATAATACCTCTAGAAAATAGTTTTCCCTGGAGGCAAGCTTCCTTGGCAAAAAGTTGAATTTAAGAAATGGCTACCCAAAATGAGAGTCCCACCCCAAACCACAGGTGGAGATATTCTTACACCCGTTTCATAACTTTCAAGTCCCTATACTATATAAGTAGCCTCACGAATAAACACATGAGCCTTCTAAAATTTGACAACTTTAGTATAGAAACACATTCTAGAGAGTTCCATCTCTTCTTCTGTGCAAGCAGCTGTCTCCAAACTATTGTAAATAGGCAGCCCTGTTTGCCGAGGTTCCAAGAACAGTTCAGTTCTCCTAGGGAAGGTGGTGTCAGTAGAGGCATGCTTAGCTTGGCTCTCTCTTGTGTAGCTCTTAGCATTAGATGACGGCTTTGGCTTATCAGAAAGGCGTTCAGGGAGAGGTTTCCAGAGCACAAGCTCCATGGAAGGACGGCTCATGGACTCAATCATTTTTTTTTGTAAAAACTTCATCAAATTCTCTCTTCAAACCTGTTTTCATAGCATCAGAAAGGACAAGACTGGGGAGATGGTTAACATTTCTGTCAGCTTCAACTTCTTCATCTTCGTCAATTATTCTGTCCTCAATTTCCTGAAGCCTCCTTCTGGCAACTTCACACTGTGGTTCTCCAGGTGTCTGGTCCATTTCTTCACAAATAACATCTAACATGCCAGGTGCAGAAAGGCCACTAGTGCATGGATTTACTCCATGACCCTCTATATCCTGATGTGCACAAAGAATCCAGTCATTAGGACCAGCACAAAGCCCTGCTTCAGTTAGCCTTTTCTTTCTTATTGGCCAATCATCATCTTCCTGCTCTAGCTTGTGTTTCTTTTTGCAGGGAATGGAAACACGTCCTTCCGCGCGCCGGGCTCCCGTCCGGGCTATTCGGAGAAACTCGGGGTCCCGGCCGCGGGGCCAACTCGGCACCGTCCGACCCCGGCGGGAAGGCCCGGCCGGAGAAGGCTGGTGGCGGCTGCAGGAAGTCCGAGCCGCCGCTCAGGGGAGGCGGCTGAAGGGCCGACCGAGGGCGGCCATGGCCGGGGAGACGAGAAGGCTGCGTCCGCGGCCCAGGCCGCCCGTGTCCCTAGGCCCGGCAGCTGCAGCCACAGCGATTGTCGCAGAGGTGCCCGCTTCTGAGCCCGCTCTTGACCTCACGTCTCTTTGTTGTTTTAAACTAGATAATTTGACAACACCAGTGGCCCCACTGTCTCTCCTTTCATTATATAGGCTGGCCCCAGTTAGCAAAAAGGATCAACTGATTTTGGTTCCAATCTAAATCTTTTCCTTTTAAATGATGAAATTGCATAAAATCTAATTTAAGTAACCAAGAATAATGTATATGTGTGATACCATAGGCTTACCTTATGGGAAAAGGGAAAGAAATATCTTAATAATCCCAAATGAGTCTTTAATTAGCTGAACAGAAGGAGTATAGCTTGGGAACTGGGGAGAAGGGAGCAGGACAAATATTCCCATAGACCCTCCCTGGCCCCCCAGGACACCTCATTGGGTAACAGGGTGGCCAGATCATGGGGGCATTTTTCTTCGTGTTGGGCTTTTACTTGACGCTGGCTTTTTGCCTCCTGATGTATTGTGAAATGCTCAGACTATATCAGATCACACATGGACATGCCCACATCTCCAAAAGAGCTTCTCACTGTAAACAGTGTTTATTTTCCTGGCCTCATGTCATCTTACTTTCTCTTTAAGTACATGAAATAGGACAGATCTGCTCGGAGGACTTGCTGACACTTGAATGAAAAGAACTTTGGTTATGAGTTGGTGGCTTTTTATTTCTATTTCCATATATTCCTTACCTTACATATCTCAGATCCACGTTGGAGGTGAGATTCACATCCTACTTTCTGCCGGAGAAAAATCCATAAATTAGCACAGGCTAGGTATCTGGCCCTGACGATGAAGGCAGGGCAGAGATAAGTCCAGCAGAGGTCTCTGATTCACTCGTGATTTTTCCTCCTTTGTGTGGCCAACGTTAAATTGTTTTCCATTGTATTGACACATTATATGTATGCTCTTCATGCCCAGACCAGAGCAACGTATCCCTTCTTTTCCTTCCTCCAACTTACACACACACATCTTAATTTTATTCCCCAGTGCAACTCAACAGAATCTGGAGATGATTTGTTACAGAACAAGAATTCTTTCTTAGTTCATTGCTCATGGAGGCAAGACCCAGGCATCACCTCCCAGGTGATACCACAGGTGGCCAAGATTGAGAACACTAGCCTAGGTTTCTATCCATTGAGACCCGTGCCTGCAAAACTATCATTATTTCCTTCCCCATGTCCCACACACTCCTGCTTTTTTAGGTTACCACCTCTTCCACATTCCTTAGAATTCCTGGGGAGCATCTCACAGATGCTCCAGCTGAAGTGTGGACTGCTACTCTGGCCATCATTTGCACAGCCTTTGCCTCTTACCCAGCTGTCAATGTCCAGGCTGCATCTCTGGTGCTGCATGTTAGGCTGAACCCCACTCAGCTCAGCGCTGGATCTGGACCAGCGCAGGAAACTAACTTCCCAATCTCAAAGTTCTGCTCCTGTACTAGGTGCTCCCAGCAGAGGCCCTCATGGACCTCCGGGAACAGTGGGCCATCTGTCTGTGTTTGCAAAATAGGCCTTTGGGTTCAAAGCGTTCACCGGCTCCTGGAGCAGTTCAGTTGTGTGTTTTAAGCGACCATACGGGTCACCAGAAACATCACTCCTCTCTAATCTTTAGGTTCTGTTGCAGAGTTTGCTCCTTGTGCCAGATTCCACCTGAAGCAAGTATGAAAAAAAGCCTCCTCTGGGGTCTCCCATCACCCTGTGGTGTGCCTACAGCAGGTGTGCCCACGGACACTGGAACCTCCTCAGCAGAACTCATCCCCATGCTGTTTCTCAAGTCCCAAAGTCCCCAGGCAGCTCACCTGCTTTCTCCTTGAAGTCTTCCCATGTTTGCTTGTTGTGATGCCTATAGTTGAAAGAGGGAGAACCTGGGAGAAGTAGGGTGCTCTGTCTTGGCTAAAACCAGAAGTCTGGTCTGTATTTGACTTTCAAGAGAAATAAATAGATAACAGGTGTGTTGATACCAATAACTAATCCATATAGCAACTTTTCAGGTTGTTATAATTTTAGTTTAGCTCAACATTCTACATCTGTCATTTACATTATGCCATCATATGTGACAATAATTTGTCTTCAAAATGAGAATATTCTGTAAATAACTTCTGAAGCATCAGAGAAAATTAAATTATCTTCTCTATAGTTTTGTGTGGGTGTATTTAGATGAATTTAATTCTCCAAACAACAGTTGTTGTTTTCCATTTAAACAGAAACCCAACACATAACCAATTTGGGTAAAAGAAATTTTATTGCACATGGAAATCTGGTAGCAGAGTTAAATTATTGACCAAAAATGGAAACGGTTTTTAAATTAGCACAGCTGGTGAAAGAGATCCAAAGAGCAGGTGGGATGCAGTGTCTTCCTTCAAGCTTGTGGAGGTTATTATGAAGAAATCTCCATTGGGTAAGCAAGACAAAAACATGCTGGGTTTTCAGCAAGAAGATGTAAAATTAGACTGTTTTCTCCCTTTCCTAGATTTATAAAATTCATACTTGCTTCTGGAAAAATCTTCCAAAAATACATAAAGATAAAATGGAAAAGATTGCCTCCCTTTTTGCCCTTCAACCCTTTCCTCTCCACTGACAGTTCAGTGTTTGGTTAGAAACCGTTTTCAACCAAGGTTTCTATGTACAGGTGAACTTGAAACTTCTCAGTCCCTTGCAGTAAGTAGGGGAGAGTTCTCTCTCAGGTCTCTTCTAGCTTTCAATTCATAAAGAATAAGATGTGGCTACCCTTGAAAACACACACACATGCACACATATGCACATGTTTTACACACTTTTCATTTGAAAAGACCATGTCAGTGGCGCCTGCAGTAGCATGCTTATTTCTCACTTGATTCAGCCTCAGAGTCATCTCCTCAGCAGGACAGCATGTGGTATGCAGTGGGCATTCAGTGACTATCTGTTGAACAAATTGTAATTATCCCAAAAGGGAACAATATACCTGTGTTTGTTCATCATTGAAAAAAATGTGGTTAGGGTAGAAAATAAATATAGCACAATACACTAAGGCTTACTAATTATTTCCCCAGTTTTTTCTTATCTTTGATGCCTCTCTGACCCTCAGTAGTCCAGTCCACTCTCTCAAGTTCATTTACAAAGGTATGCACACTTGGTGTGAGTTGGTGATGGGAGGGAACCCATGAATCAGGTAGCTCTTCTGGCTCAGCTCCAAATCCATAAGCCATGAAGCCTTGCCCAAGTGTCCTAATGAGAAGGGCTGTCTCTCTTTTTTACCCCCGGCCTTTGTTAAATACCTCTGTTATGCTGCTCATCACAGATCTTTGTGGTGATGGTCAGATTTGTGTGCAACTAATGCAGTGTAAGCATCTTCTTGGTGTGCCAGCACTATCTCATTTGTTCTAATATTCCTTACTCTACCTGGTACAATGTTTTGACCAGAGAAGGCATTTAACTCATAAGCAATTAAAGAGATTGAATAAACCACATTTAGCTACAAAATTATTTTTCCCTTGTTGATGTCTACAGCTACACAATGAGCACCACTATTTTTATTTTAGTTAGTTAGAAAATAATGCTTTTTCAAATAAAAAGAGTTTATTCACCTGAAATATTTGGCTAATTGATTTGCCAAATGATAAATGAAGGGCACGTTTGAGTTTCCCCATACGTGAAAGCAAGCCTGAATCTCCCAGGGCAATTATTTGAAGCCTTCCATTCAAAATCTGTCACTGAGACCTGGATGTCTTCTTAGTTGATGCCAAGAATTTAAATAATGCTTACAGAAACAAGGGGATAAAAGATACTTTATTGGAAATGGCACACACTCTAACAATAGGCTACTGTGTTTTCCTAGCATCCTCGTTTTTTGTAAGCAGTATATTCCTACATATTACAATCTCAGTGTGGTGACATTATGAAATGTTTTCTAGACCTTCTACACCCCAAAATATCGGAGAAAATTAAGAGCATCTATCATTCTTAGCTGCTCCCAATACCAGCTTTATGGTTTTTTAGACCTTGTCTACCTGATTGTGACTGAATCAGAAGCTTTGTGCAGGTGTATCTGTCCCGTCACCTACCCATGTGACTGCTCTATAACATACAGGAAATAGAAACAATAAATCTTCTACTCATGACTCATTCTTTCATATTCACACAAATATGTTCCAGGTGAGAAAGTAGGCAGCTCAACATTTAACTTTTCCTATTTAGTCAGAATAAAGGCTAGTTTCCAGATAGATCAAAGGAAACTCTGACTATATACAGTAATAAGTTATAGAACCATGTTTTAGGGTTTGATATTTAGGTACTTTCAAAACACTAGAGCTGTTCTAATAAACAAGGCTTCCTGTTTCCTGGACCAGTGTTGCCCTTTCCATTACCATTTTGGAGCCCACACCCCTGAGTTAGATATCATGAGCATAGCTTGTCTAAGGTTTTCCATTGTCTGGTGTGAAAGCAAAGACTCAGTCCTTGTACTAGTATCAGTATGTATTTCTGGTTTATCATTTTCAGTTTCCTATTCAGGTAGAAACTCATGGGAAAGGTGGAAGGGTTGTAGGTCACCCCCACCATCACCACCCTATCCCCACTCACCACCTTGGGCTAGTAGCTTAGTGGTCCTTGGGTGGACACCAGAAATGACTGACTGTACCAGACTCAGCTTAGTTTAGGGTTCTAGGGCTTCCTTGCTGCACCCTTAGGAATTGGGCTCTGAATTATCCTGTCATTGGACAGAAGACACAAAGAGAAGATGGCTATATCCGTTGGTGGAGAGATGAGCCTAGCACGAATCTTTTGCAGCAGTTATAAATATTGAGCTATAGTATTAAACAACAACTGGAATCTCTCCCTGGAAAACTGAATATTTAAATAGAATGTGTAAAGGGGTTAACTGAACAGAGGACTACTCTTTTGTTCATCTTATATAATAAAGAGGTAATATGCAAATTGACCCTCACGCCCTCATAAGATGGCTGCCTATGACCAGGCCGGCAAGGGGGTTAGTGAGGCGTGACCAAAGGACTGAACAGCAGGCTGGGTGGGGTGAACAGGCCGGTGGGGGGACCACGGGGGCTATCAGGCCAGCAGGGGGTGTAATAAGAGGCAACCAGGCTGGTGGAGGGGACAGTTAGGGGTGACCAGGCCAATGGGGGGTGCAGTTAGGGGGGACCAGGCCGGCAGGGGAGGCAGTTGGGGGCAATTAGGTCAGCAAGGGGGGCAGTAAGGGGCGACTAGGGTGGTGGAGGGGGCAGTTAGGGGTGACCAGGCAGGCAGGCAGGTGAGCAATTAGGAGCCAGTGGTCCCGGGGATCGGGCCTAAACCGGCAGTAGGACATCCCTCAAGGGGTCCCAGATTGGAGAGGGTTCAGGCTGGGCTGAGGGGACCCCACCCTGTGCATGAATTTTGTGCACCAGGCCTCTAGTCTGTAAAGAATGTTCTCACCTGAGGTCTGTCCAGTTCTTGCAGGTATTTCTCTGGTGAGATAATACTTTATTCTGTTGCATCCTTTGTGTCATGCTCAAGATTAGTTTTTGATCATTTTTCAAAGCCACATCATGGTTAGTGGCTGCCCTTATTCTCTTCTCTGTTCTCCAAGGCTGGCTCTTCTCTTTGCAGTACCCAGAGCACCCAGACCTACTCATGTGTGTGTGTGCCGATGTTTCAGCTTGAGAAGGTGTTTCAGTTGTTTTCATTTTGGAGGCATAATCTCTGTTTCCTTCCCCTGAGTAACACAGGTGACTGGCTTTTGGCAAAACCTTTATTTTTATTATTTTTTAATTTATGAAATTAAATTGGAGGCTGTGATGGTAAGATAAATTGGTTCTCTGTAGTCCTAACCAAGAGGAGTTGCTAATATGTTTCCCAAAACTAACTGCTTTCAGACTCACCACATGAAGAAAATGCTTCAGTAATATACTTACATGGCTTAGTTTTATGTTATTGACAGAACCCCGTTTTTAGACTGCTGTTTTGAAAGAGTTCAACAGCTGAGTTGGAAACTAACACCCATCCTCTAAAATATATAAGTGAGATATGGATGGTATAATCCCTAGGGCCGAGCCTGCTCCCATTTTGGCATTCTTTGGGTCCAGCTGTTGACTAGAGATAATTTAGATTATAATAGTAAAATCAAGAAATGCTTTTAATGCAAATTCCTTGCGTTGCATGCCTCTCTGAAGAACAAGTGTACATTCTTGCAAATTACCAGAATAGGAAGCTATTTTTCTTGTCTCTACCCAGCAGCTGTAAGTAGCTATGGAAGCCAAGACCTTATAAATTTTATAACACATTTAGTTTTATTTTAGGGAGATTAAAATATAGGGCTTTAACAACTCAACCAGACATGTCATTTTCTTTGTGATTTCCTGTTTAGTGTTTCCTAGTTTACCTCAATAAGCACATATTATTTTTATGATGGGGAAAATGTTATTTTAGATTACCAGTTATATTTACCATGATGTTAAAAGGGAAATAAAAATTATATGATACTTTGTAGGCAATGGGTATTTTCACTAAGCTATATATGCTTGCATTGGGATGGGAGAAACCTACAGACACACTCACCTATACAGTGATCAGTCCAATTCCAAATATTTCCTCCATTGTCTCCAAAGTGCATTCTTATTTATCCATCCATTTAACCATCCATCCACCCTTCCATCCTTTATCTTGTCCCACAAAAGGATATATAGCAGCTTGCAAAGACAGATAAATAAAAGTTAAAAATGGAAGAAATAGAAAAATGAAAAAGAGGTAAGTCTACTAGTATAAAGCAAATCCTATATAATAAAGAGCTAATATGCTAATTAGACCGAACAGCCAAACAACCATCCAGATGACATTCCAGACAACTGTCTAGACAACCTTCCAGATGAAGCCGGGGCTGTGAGGGCCCTGCGAGGGGCTGGGATGGGCTGTGAGGGCCTTGTGAGGGGCTGCGAGGGGCTATGAGGGCCGGCCGAGGCAGCTGGGGCTGCAAGGACTGAGCCCCTTGCACGAATTTCGTGCAACAAGCCTCTAGTCAATGTATAATCATGTTAACAATTGGGCACACCCGTGGTTTAGGATTTTTCTTAGCCACTACCAAAAGGAAAACCTGCTTGGTTACTAGATTTACGACCCACAAGAGCAAAGAAACCCAGTCCCTCAGTAAAAGTGCTACTGCTCTTGGTTCTAGAGCCAAACAGGAACCTTTTCCAAGAGGCTCAATAAGAAGAGCAGGCCCTTTGATGAACTTCTGAGACAACATCCTTGCAATAGAGGCAGGGGCACCTCTGATAGAGATGGCACATTTCTCACACAGCTGAGGGCATCATATCAGAGAGTAGCCCTGTAAACTGGCATGGGCTCTGCAGATCCGGCAGCTGGTGGTCAGTCAGTCCAGCTTCCCCTAGAAAGCTTCCCCTGGAGAGTCTCAGCATAGTGCATGGCCCCTCTGGGTGCTCAGCGAAGGTTAGTGATGAGTGCCACTGCCACTATTGTTCTGTCAGATGTGTGCCTGCTCTTCAATGGGGAAGAGGTGAGCTCCACATTATAAGGCCCCTGAGCGACAGTGGAGCAGGAGTGCCTCTGAGCTCACAGCTCTCACTTCCTCCGCAGGCCCTCCCGCGCTTGTGGGAGCACGAAACATGGTCAGGCTTAGGTTGGGCAATGACACATCTGGGCTCTCAAAGGCAGGCTTGTTGCAGGTAACACTTGAGAAACTGAAACTCCATAAATAGAGTTAGTTACTGCCTGGGTGGGGAGCAAGCCAGCTCTGAGCTCAGAGGAATACCTTCCAAGCAGAAACCTGTGAGCTTCAGCACTTCATTCTCCAAGGACTTACTCCTTTTAAGGAATGAAAAAGGCTTTAGAAACCCTTTGTGATTTTTCCGGAACCAGCACTGGGATGGAAGAAAGGGAAAATTCAGCTTTTAGAACATCGGGTCCCCATGACTCCAAAACCCAAAAGGATCTCTCTTCTTCGTTCTGCTCCCAAGGCCCCCTATCACCTGCTTGTCCTCCTTCTCTAAATCTTATCAGAGGGTCCATCCTGCCGGTCCTATCCTATCGCGTCAGAAGGCAGGGACTGCCACGATGTGCCAAGAACAGAGCCCATTTGGAGTTGAAACACCCTCCCCCTGGTAGATCCCTGGGGTGGTTGCATGTGAAACATGGGCAAGCAGGCAGCAGGCTAGGCCTGCGTGGCATTGAATTCTGAGCACCAGGATGTGTGGGGCCTGCATCCCTCACAGCCACATCACTTTCTTCTTTTAATGAAAACTGAAACCCAGGTCCAGCCCGAGGGCAGTGGGAGCGAACAAATGTGTGGGGAAGAAAATAGATTTAGGAAGGCTGGCTCCTCCCCACCCCCACTGTCTGGTCTAGAAAGAGCTTCCGCTCCCTCCCAGCCCTGGAACGCAGGGGCTGTAGAGGCAGGGCGAGCTTGTGAGGAGGAATTAAGTCTGTTTCTGTCTTCTCTGTGAATACCGCGACACCTCCGAACTGGAGGAACAGCTGAGATAAGTGGCCACTAATCCCCCAGTGCGGGAGGAAGCCCGGCCTCCCTTCCAGGTCCCAGCAGATGGTGGAAGAAACAGGCTTCCCTCGAGGCAAGGGCAACGGGAACTGTCCCGCCTTCTGTTCCTTCGGCTTGCCCTGCACGTCTCCCTCCTGGCCTGTCCCTGCCCAGAGGCCCTCGCTAGCCCTCAGGAGCCCTGGGGACACGCCCTGGCTTTGCCATCCCGCCGGGATGCTCAAGGTCAGCCAAGCTGGACTCGGGCCAGCACTGGCAGCTCGGGTAGCGTTCAGCAAAGCTCCGAGGGCCTGGGAGGAGCAGCCAGGCAGTGCTGCCACATTTCTCGAGCTCCGTGAGCCACCTGGGGAAGAGGGATGGTGACTTATTTAAAATGCTGATTCAGTGTCCCAGGGTGGAACACGGGAATTTGAGTTTCTATGAGGCAGCCCAGCAATTTGGCTGCCAATGGTTCTAGCGTTCCACCGTGAGGATGCAGAACAAGTGGACCAGAGGGCGTTTAGAGAACAGGGTACAAAGTCAGGTGCCTGGATTTGAATTCTCACTCTTCCAGGATGTAAACCAGTGGTGTTGTTGTTTTGTGTGTGTGTGTGTGGGGGGGGGGGCGGGGGGTTCAAATTGCAGGACACAACCATTCCTGGGTTTTGAAATCACTTTAGTTACTAGTCGAATCAAAAAACGAAACGGGGAGATTGGTTGCACAGCAGTGTAAATGTCTTGAGCACCACTGAATTGTACAATTTAAAATGGTTGACATGGTAAATTTTATGTTCTGTGTATTTTGCCACAATTTTAAACAAGGGAATATCTAGAATGCACCACAGAGGAGAAGGTCATATTTATGGACTTAAGTAGGCGTGACAGAAGCCAATCTCCATTTTCAAATTAAATGGATCCCTGGAAAACTGTGTTAAATGAAAATCTGTCACTGAATTGTACTTTCCCACTGACTTACGTTTTAAAATATATGAAATAGGGGTCAGAATTTTAAAATGTGGAAATTGAGCAGTATTACAATGAACAAATATCAAACCATCACAGATCTTCAAGGGAAAAAAATGTTCTTTCTTATCACAAATACAATGCATATAAACAATACATTTTGTTGTAACTAGGAAAACATGAAATTGTTTTAAAAACATTTTAATGGTGAAAATTGTTTCATGAAACCGGCCTCAGTGCTCTACTGATCTGCAGGCACCCCCTACCCTCCCCGCCCCCCCACCAGGGCAGACTGGCCCGCAGGTGGTGGGCTGGAATTGGCCTCCTGAACCGGGAAGTATTTGCAAAGGACTCAGGTCAATAACCATGGTGTTCAGGGATGAGCCTGACTTTCCAGGAGCTCCCTTTGCCCATATGGCTGTGAATGTAGGGCTCTGCCATCAGCCAAGTAGAAACTGTCTTTCACACAAATGTTTGTGAACTTCAGTCCTACTCTACTTTTAAAACCATGAAGGAAGGCTTTCTTTTGGATGGCTCTCTCTTTTCCTGACTGCCCGGTGATTCCCCCCTTTCCTTCCCAGCAGGTACCATAACTGCCCCTGCCTTTCCTGTAATTGCCCTGCAGTATGTTCTATAATGGCTCTGTATTATCCCTGCATCCCTGTGACAGCACAGTTATTGTCTCATAAATTTTCGCTGAATCAATTGATAAATAAAATGGACCCACTTTTTCTAAAGTAAGAGCTACAGCTACCTCCGAAAGTATCACTGTGATTGAACTGTAATGGTTACAATTTGCTTTTATCATCTATATGTGTTTTTTTCCATGTACCTCTAATTATTACAATAATTAATAACCATTGCCACGAAAGAGTTATTGTGTCCTTTTTCAGAGAGGAAAATTGGAATTCAGGAAAGTGAATGGACTTGTCCAAGAACAAGTAAAAGTGTAATAAGTGATAGAGGCAGTATTTGAACCCAGGACTGTGTGGCTGTACCACCATTTCCCCTTTTT
The DNA here is from genome assembly GCA_026230045.1 of Corynorhinus townsendii. Taxonomy (NCBI): domain Eukaryota; kingdom Metazoa; phylum Chordata; class Mammalia; order Chiroptera; family Vespertilionidae; genus Corynorhinus; species Corynorhinus townsendii. Next base: position 162,185,666 of record JAPDVU010000001.1, on the reverse strand, counting down.
CTTTCTTTTTTTTCCCTACATCTGCCTGAGCCTGGGCAGCTCTGCTGTTTGCATCCTGTCATGTTCATTGTAAAAAGCCTACTGTGCGGGAGATCCCAGCCAGGCCCCTCCATCACCCAGCTGCGACCACACTTTCTTCTCCAGACTAACCCAAACATGGTTGGGGAGCTCAGGGGGAGGGCCCAGCATTCCCCAGTCGGGAGGAGTATCTAATCAGAGGCCTTCTCAGCATATCTCTCCAAGACCACTCCAGAGGTGGATGGCTGTGCCCAGTTTTCTATTTTTAGCTGGTGTGAACAGGAGGAAAAACACAAGCATTAAAAATCAAAGTGCCAGTCAAGAACTGAGACGACAGGGCACCCCAGGGCAAATTGGCAATCTGTGTCCTTCTCATGTCTCTCAGATCGCATGCCCCTCTCCCTGCTTCCTGTTATCTTCCTGTTCCCTGCTCTAAAGTCCCAAGACCCTTCAAAATCTGTTTCCATGAAAGAGCTGATATCAGTCATTTCTATCAATGCTTCTCACACTTTAATGTACATGTAAGTCAATGGGGCATCTGGCTAACATGCAGACACTCCTTTAATAGTTCCAGGGTGGGCCCGAGACCGCGTCCCTAACTCACTGCCTGATGTTCGTCTGTATGATATGTTCATAGGTAGAAGTTGCAGTTCTCTTCTTGGAAAGAATTTGCTGTCTCAGTTTTGTCTTCACTGGGAGTGAAGGGCTTTGCCCCCCCCCCCCCCCCCTTGTTTACGGATGTTCATCTTTCCATCAGCAAGTGGACAAGTTGCCTTTGGCATTTGTTTCTTCATTGACTTTGGAGGCAGGGAGCCTCTTTTGGACAAAGACCAGAGTCCTGAGCAAAAACCCCGCATGGAGGACAGCGACCTGATGTCTGGGCTCGGGTGAGCCTGACCCTTCTCCAGCAAGGCTGGCCAGGCTGGCACAGTCGCTCTCTCTAGCCTTCCCCCTGGCCTGGCCTGAGCCCTGCATGGGTTGGGACTAAGGTGGCCTCGGATAATCTCAGCTTTCTGCCCCAGAGGAACACAGCCCCAGCTCCTGGAGGAAAGGCATCCAGGCCGGTGGGCCTTAGACCACCAGGTGCCCCTTTCCTAGCCACCCCGTGCGCTGCGGTGGTGCCCTGTGGGCCCCGGTGCTGCCAGCCTCTGCTCCTCCAGTCCCCGTCAGATGGGGAAGATGAAAAGCTGCCGGCCGCCTCTGCGCCCTGGCCCAGCTGTCGGGACCCCTCAGCGGAGGGCAGGGTGCCAAGTCTTCCCGCTTCTGTGTGGCTCATTGTCTCCGGCTGGCGGGGCTTCGGAGGCACACCCAGGGATCACCCCCACCAGGAAGGGGGAGGGTAGGGCTGGCGGCACGTAGTGTTCCCTGCCCCCGACTCTTCACGCCTGCCCCTCCCCAGCTCCCTATTTGGCCATCCCCTGGTTGCCCCCTCCCCTTCCTTACATGGTCTGGGGGCCCCTGGCTGAGCCTCTCCCCTGCCCTTGGCTCCATGAATGGCCTCGGCGCTCCTCAGTGGTGCAAAGGCGACCAAATAAGGCAAGGTGGCCGACTGCCCCCCACCCCTGCCCCCGGCCGCTCCAACTGACCCCGTCCAGCAGCGCGTATAAAGCAGCGCGCCCCGCGCCGGACACCAGAGCCTGCCGCCCGAGCCGAGCCGAGCCGAGCCGAGCCGAGCCCGACCCGCGGACGGTGAGTCAGCGCCGCCCCGCCCCGCGCTCGGCCCGCCCAGCCCTGAGACAGCGCCGGTGCTCCCGCCGCTCGGCACTCTTTCCTTTAAGAGACCAAACTTTTCCATCTGATTCTAACTTTTCTCGTCCTGGGAAGTCACTGGAGAGGGGCGCGCGGAAGAGGTCCCTGCTCTCGTGCGCTTTTCCCTCCGGCTGCGGCACGGCATGGATGGGGGTGTTGATGGGGCCGACGTGGGTTCCCCGTTTGTGAAAAGGTGCAAATGGAAAGGGCAGGGGAGGACCTGGGGAGAGGTGACTGTCCCTCCTTGCACCTGGGACAGAGGGCGAGCCTCCTGGTCAGGGAGCCTGGGTCATTCCTCCCCTTTCTCTCCGCACTCCGACCCCCAGTCTCCGCTGCTCCTCCCCCCTCCCCTTCTGTTTTCCTGCCGCGAGGGGACGAGAGGTGGCAGGTGCCCCCCAAGGCTCCTGAGCTCTGTCGCCTCCTCCCGGGGCGCGAGGAAGACCAGCCCCGCAGGCGCTGAGCCCGGGCCGCCCCCTCTCCTCCACCCGCAGACCCCGCTGAAACTGTGCCACGATGTGCGACGACGAGGAGACCACCGCCCTGGTGTGCGACAACGGCTCCGGGCTGGTCAAGGCCGGCTTCGCGGGCGATGATGCGCCCCGCGCTGTCTTCCCTTCCATCGTGGGCCGCCCGCGCCACCAGGTAAACTTCCCACCCGCCCGTGTCCCCAGGAGCAGTCCCAGCCCACCCCGCGCCCCTGCCTGTCTCCTCTGCAGCTGGCAATCCAGGAAATGTCTCACCCGAGCCTCCTGTTTCATGAACTCTTCAGGTCAAATAAGGGAAAGATGATTTAGCTTCAAGTCCAAGTCAAGGCAAGCAGTTCTCACACCCTCCACTGAAGGAGGGTGTGACATGCGCCACTTCCCATTCACTTCTGGGACACAGCTCTCCAAGGGCCCCACTCCCTGGTAGGAAAAGGCAGCAGTTTCTCTCCTTTGCTCCTGACCTGCATTTCCAGTGATCAGTGTCTTCTCCTCTATCTTTTGTACACTTCACTTTCTTTTCTTGGCCTCTCTTTTCAGTCCTGTACAAAACATAAGAATATAACTTCTCTCAACCAAGCAGGAGCCAAGCCACATTCCTCGCCCTTGTTCACAGCCAGTTTACAGGGCTCCCGAAAGATGTAATCTATCTGCTTCCTGGCTGTTGCATTTTTAGAAGCCAGACGTGACAGAGGCAGTAGGTGCCATGGTGATAGTGACATCCCACCTTGTTTATGAAGAGAAATGCCACCCTCGCTGCCTTTGCCACATGCCTGGTCAGACAGGCTGCCAGAGAGGAGAGCTGTGCTCAGTGCTGGGGAGTGATGGGCAGGACAGCTCCTGGCAGGCTGGCTTCCCTGGCAGCGTGGTAGTGGCATAGCAGCCCATCGCTACTTGATGAATGTCAAAATCTTTTCTTAGGAGAAATACAATGTGTCATGAATCCAGTCACTTGACAATGTAGTCATTTATATTCTAGTTGACATGGGTGATGAGCTTAGTAATTTATTGAAGGCATTATGGTATTTTTAAAACGAGGCGAGGCTCTACTTCAGTGAAATAGCATTGTTCCCCCTCACCCGAAGTTAGATTCTAAGCAGTAGAATTATACTTTTTTGGGGGGGGGGGAAAGTACTAGATTGATTTTAAGTGATATTTCTAAATTGGGGTAAATCCTATTGTTTGGTGTTTCTGGCCTTTATAAAGTATTCCTTGACTTGGGCAGTTAGATGTAAATTTATAAGGCACCAGTTATATTCCTGACCTAGTGGAAGCTTGATCTTCCCATGTTTTCCTTCTTTTAGGGTGTCATGGTGGGTATGGGTCAGAAGGATTCCTATGTAGGAGATGAGGCCCAGAGCAAGCGAGGTATCCTCACTCTCAAATACCCCATTGAGCATGGCATCATCACCAACTGGGACGACATGGAGAAGATCTGGCACCATACCTTCTACAATGAGCTCCGTGTGGCCCCAGAGGAGCACCCAACTCTGCTCACCGAGGCCCCTCTGAACCCCAAGGCCAATCGTGAGAAGATGACCCAGATCATGTTTGAGACTTTCAATGTCCCTGCCATGTATGTGGCCATCCAGGCAGTGCTGTCCCTATATGCTTCTGGCCGTACCACAGGTATGTTTGGGCTCTTGGGACAGTCACTGATTAATCACATTCCCAAGTCATTGACCTTGCTGTGAATCAGTGTCCCCAGCTGAAAATGAATGATCTCTTCTCCCATACTCCTGGGGAAGGTGTCGGTGCTAAGAGAGAAAGGAAACCATCATTCCCTGAGGTTAGTTTCAGAGTACATGCATTTCTGAGAGGTGAAAGAAACTGTGATGTCATATGATGAGGCTCCGTATACTGTGCAGTATCAGTCTGGAATGCAATAATCATTGGTATGTGTTCATGTCATCACAACCCCGGGGCAAACATTGCCAAGGAGAACCCACATTCCCCACAGGGTCTGAGTCAAAAGAGAGAGAAACACATGTTAGTTAGATGGGAGGAAAGAAAAACATGCCTGGGTGCTTACGTAATGTGCTAAAGGCTGATGAAAGGATGGTCACTTGAGTGTCCTGGGGAAATTCTTCTAGTACAGTATTTAAAAGGATGAGCTATGGCTGGCTTCAGATTTACCATTCATTATGCTCACTTTTATTCTTTGTGTGTAAAGGATCTAATTTCATCTGGATCCATGCCCAGTGCTAGTTTATCTTGGCCATAAAGCAGGAGGGTAAAAACAGTGGTATCATCAGGTATTTACGTCATCTTTGTCTGTTTCCTCTGACAGGCATTGTTCTGGACTCTGGGGATGGCGTAACTCACAATGTCCCCATCTATGAGGGCTACGCTCTGCCCCATGCCATCATGCGTCTGGATCTAGCCGGTCGGGATCTCACTGACTACCTCATGAAGATCCTCACTGAGCGTGGCTATTCCTTTGTCACCACCGGTGAGTGTGTGTCTTATGTGCTACAACACTGTCTGCTTTTTTCCTTCACCGGTGAGTCCATCTACCTCCCACAGGTGACTTCTCTCTCCAGAGCTTGACTGGGGTACTCTTTATTTCTGCAGCTGAACGTGAAATTGTTCGTGACATTAAAGAGAAGCTGTGCTATGTTGCTCTGGATTTTGAGAATGAGATGGCCACAGCTGCTTCTTCGTCCTCTTTGGAGAAGAGCTATGAACTACCTGATGGCCAAGTCATCACTATTGGCAATGAGCGCTTCCGCTGCCCCGAGACGCTCTTCCAGCCCTCCTTCATCGGTGAGTTGTAGGGTCTGGGGCAGAGGCACAGCCTTTCCCTGCAAATCTTGGGAGGTCCCAGAGTAAAATCTATTATGAGGAAGAAGGATGAAGGGACCCTTGAATTAAAAGAAATCATAGCTTGGAGTCCCACACAGTTCAGTCTCAGGTTCTGATGGCTCATTAAAGGGTGGCCATCACTGTTCTGTCCTGTTGTAGTGAAATGACACAAAAGAAAGGATGAGACAGAGTAGGGCCTGAATAATCCATATCTGCAGGAAAGAGGCAGTTACTCAAGGGTGCTGATTCATTCCAATTAGCTTCATTACCAGGTAGCTGGACTTGCCTTTTAAGTTACTCATTGTTAAATATAATAGCAGTCACACTCACCGTAATAACTGGAGTGATATTTATATGTCGCCAAACATCTCGCCTAAGGAATGATTTACAGGAGGAAGCTTGTGAGGATCTTATTTTGCTGCATAAATAAAACTTGCATGGATGTAACTTAAATGTGTGTCTTATCCTTATCCAATACATCGCCATGCATCTGGTGGATACAGCAAGTGTTCGCTTCAAACAGGTGCAAGACACAATTGTTCATTTCTTGGCAGTCTGCTGTGGGCTAACTGTGAGCACTTTTAGGGACACCTGTTCCACAAATGTCTTCAGTGTATCTAATAAAGGAACACATGTTTCAGAGACAAATGGTGACAGTTTACCAACACGGAAGAGTCCTGTTCTCATCCCTCGACCATGGCCCCTGGCCTAAGTGCACTTTGATTTTTTTAAAAAAACTTGTTCCTAGGTATGGAATCTGCTGGCATTCATGAAACAACTTATAATAGCATCATGAAGTGTGACATTGATATCCGCAAAGACCTGTATGCCAACAATGTCTTATCTGGAGGTACCACGATGTACCCTGGGATTGCTGATCGCATGCAAAAGGAAATCACTGCCCTGGCTCCCAGCACCATGAAGATTAAGGTAAAGAACCCCTGTGCCTGGGGGAGCTGAAGCAGGTCTTGGTATCCCAAGCAGAAGGCATTCCTAACTTCTTTCTCCTCACACTTAGCTTCTTGCCTACTCAAACCTTTACCTTTTAGCTTCTCTAGCACTTTTCTTTTCCTGATCTTTCTAGCATTTTTCCCAAGATAGGAGACTTTAAAAATGCTTTCAAGCTGTGGATAAAAACAAATCTTTGAGAGAAAAAAACAACACAAAACAACTTAAATCTTTGAACACATTTTAAAAGTCCCCAACTTTGGGCCTTTTAGCTTGTTGCCACATTATACCTGAGTTCAGAGAAGTGGGAAATTCTATTTTGTAAAGTCTTTGATAATAGAAGTAATGAAGTAGTGGAAAGTGCATAAAACTTGACTCAGCTATATTAACTTGTGGTATGAAGTACCTTACATTACATTGAGTTAATACCTACTATTTTTTCTAGTGAGCCTCCCCAATATGTGGCATGCTCTGTTGCTTGGAGCTTCAGAGTTCCCTGGAAGTTTCTGTTTTCTTTCCGCAGATTATTGCTCCTCCTGAGCGCAAGTACTCTGTCTGGATCGGGGGTTCCATCCTGGCCTCCTTGTCCACCTTCCAGCAGATGTGGATTAGCAAGCAAGAGTACGATGAGGCAGGCCCATCCATTGTCCACCGCAAATGCTTCTAAGGTGCCTCCTCTTTTAGTCTACGTTACATTCAGGATGACAGTATTATGCTTCTTGGAGTCTTCTGACCCACTCTCCTTCATCTCTCATCAACCATTGTACAGTTTGTTTACACACGTGCAGTTTATTTGTGCTTCTAATATTTATTGCTTTATAAATAAACCAGACCAGGACTTGCAACCTACAAAAGCCTCCTTTAATTCCTTTTGGGGTAGGCTTGGAGCAGGGGTCCTCAAACTTTTTAAACAGGGGGCCAGTTCACTGTCCCTCAGACCGATGGAGGGCCGGACTATAGTTTAAAAAAAAAAAAATTGAACAAATTCCTATGTGCACCGCAGGCCCGGGACAAGTCAGCTGCTAAGCAGGACAGGCAGCAGCACCCGACCAGATAAATGTCTTTGGCGGGCCGCATGTGGCCTGCGGGCCATAGTTTGAGGACCCCTGGCTTGGAGTATGGCCAGTGTTCACGAGTTTTTGACAGTGAGCCCCTAGATTGATGGCTCTGACACCGTGTGCACTTAATATTACAGCACCACAAATATCATCAAGTGGGTTAGTGTGACATTTAGCTGGGAGTTATGACACTAAATTTTGATTTTATACTTTGGTATAGAATCATGAACCTATTTCATACCTGAAAGATTAGGTTTAGCTTCACATGTGCAAGAAATGGAAGATAAAACAATTCTCTAAGATTGGTTTCCATGAATGATACTGAAAATTATTGCTTTAGCATATATTGCAGCTGTTTTCATAACTTTGCAGAAGCCACATATACACACTTTGAATGATTATGTATACACACTTAGAATGATTATGAAGTCATTGTTTATTAGCATACAGTTCATTTTCAAAATTAAGTGAGTTATCAGCTGTTAAAGTGTGTATACATGTTTTGGGGACACCCTATATATTGGCAGTGAGAAAGTCAAAGATTATTTTATATAAATTAGCTTAAATTCTCAATTCTTGGACTCTACAGTTGTCTTCCTGTGGACTGTGCATGTTAGCAGTGAGACAGTGAAGCCAGCTGACAGTTAAGCCTGGCATGACCCATTTCAAACAAGTCAGGACCACCGTGCAGGTTGAAAACAAGCAGAGGAAACAGGTGCCAGAAACGCCTGCCTAGTCAGCGACTAATTTGTGGGACAGAGGTCTTTAGTCTCTTCACCTGTTTGAAATCTTGGGATCTTGGGTTGTGTCGAGTTAAGGCTAGTAAGTCCTGAGGGAGGAAGGGGAGCGGAGAGCCACAATATTCCTTTTCCGCCATTCAGGGCTCTCTGCAATATGTCAGGGGAAGTGCTGAGGACAGTACTCAAGAGAATAAGCACGCTCTATCCTTGAGGGGCTCACATACACTCCACGTGAACCCTCAATGTGTGTGGCTTCAAGGAGAGATATGGGTCTGGGTCTTAAAGAATGGTCAAGAACTAGAAAGGTGAGATGAGCAAGGAGGAAATCTCAGCAGAAGGAAATGGGGCAGAAGAAAGAATACAAGGAAGGAAACCGGTGTTTAGGGTAGGTTGGTGAGAGCTGATGAACTTTTAGGAAATCAGTTTGGAGAGATAGACTATAACTTCATTGAGACACTTTACCTTTTTTGAAATTAATTGTTAATGACCTTTTAGAGCAACTGGTGCAATGTTAAGCAGTTTGTTTTTTGAATTCCCCGACAAAAATGCAGATTTTCTGACATTCAGTCTAATGGTGCATCTAAAACCATTTTCAGTCGTAAAACTTTAGTCGTAAAGTTTAAAACTAAACTTATAAACATAATCATGCAGATGTAAAACTTCAGTCATGGCATCTCAAGAATAACCCCATTCTATCACATACCCTTTGGGAGACTGGGTTGAAAATTTGGGGTATTTTAGGCTCATCAAACACATCCTTAAGAAGCTGCCACTGTCATCATTCAAGGTTTAATGTGTCTTTATGTTATTCATTAAAAATATCTCTGTTTTTAAAAAATTATTGATTCTAGAGAGAGTGAGAGAAAGGAAGGGAGAAAGAGCCAGAAACATTGACTTGTTGTTCTACTCATTTATGCATGCATTGGTTGCCTCCTGTACATGCCCTGAACAGGGACCAAACCCTCAATTTTGGTGTATTGGGATGATGCTCCAACAAATTGAGCTACCTGGCCTGGGCTAAAAGATATCTCGTGATTCCTGACTCTGAACCAAGCAAGATAATAGGTCCAGGGGACATAAAGAGGGATCAGGGCCCACCTTCTGTGCTTAACAACCTCAGAATTTAGAGTTCCATACTTAGCATAGCTGAGTGGAAGTTTTTCTCTGCATTGGAGGTTACATAATAAATAAATTTGGTGGCATTTTCTATAGATAAGATATAAAGTTTATCATAGATTTTACTTTTGTCCCCCTCAATTATATCCTGTAGCACAGATAAATTGGCTTACAAGCTAGGTTTTAGCCAGAGACATGGATTTGGGGCAAAAATGGGGAGATATGATTTTGCCAGTATCTGTGTCTTTATTTTTCATCTCTCAAATTGAATACAATAAGTATTATGAATTTAACCTCTAAATATAGTATTAATCCTTCAAGTTTAGACAACTGGCTGGGGTATCACCTATGGTTCTTTCTTTGTATAAATGTAAAGGGAATGGGTATAATCATTCCTACTTAAAAGTAGAAGTTTTTTAGAATCAGCTTTCAGAAGTGATAAGCATGCAGATTCTTGTTGAACCCCAACGTTTTCTCATCTCAACTAATGATGGAGTGTAAGATATTATAACAGCTGAGTTTTCTAATAATTGTGCTTAAGGATGGTACTAAGGTGACAGAGTTTTTCTTAAGACCACCTCCACATGTGTAAAATAATAGAGATGTCTACAATGAATATGTTTGCAGTTAAGATACAATATAAAAAATATGTGCAGATCATGATATTTCTTCTCAACTTATAATGAAAAGAGTGTTTTTGTTCATTTCTAACACATCAAAACACTTTTTGTTATTTTTTTTAACAACTGTCATTTCTTAGCAATGATTGTTATGTAGATGTGTTTAAATAATCAAGAGAGTAGAGTTAGAGAAAAAATTTGCAAAGAAAATGGAATATTTAAAAGGGTAGACTTGATTCACTCACCCAGGCTCTGAAACAATGTCACTGGGGCTCCACCTTTCTCTCCCTTCTATGGGATCTGTTATAGACTGAATTATATCCCCCCAAATTCATATGCTGACACCCTAACTCCCCGATGTGACTGTTTTTGGAGACAGGGCCTTTAAGGAGGTAATTAAGGCTAAATGATGTCATAAGTTGGCCCTAATCAAATAAGACAGGTATCCTCATTGAAGAGGAAGAGACACCAGGATTGTGCATGTACAAAGGAAAGTACAGGTAAAGACAAAGCAAGAAGTAGCCATCTACAAGCCAGGTAGAGAGGCCTCACCAGAAACCAATGCTGCTGGCACCTTGGTCTTTGACTTCTATGCTCCAGAACTGTGAGAAAATAAATTTCTATTGTTTAAGCACCCAATCCATGCTATTATGTTATGGTAGCCCAAAAAGACTAATAGAGGATTTTTCCACATGTTGGACATCATGGCCCAAGATTCACAATCTACCAACTAACTTATCAGCCTCTGTACCAAAAGAGTGTCTTCCCATATAGTCCTGTCGGAAATTCCAGGGAAGTCTCAGTCTGGCCAGACTTGAGGACTGAGACATATTTTCCCTGCCATAGAGAACCATCAATATCGTTGAGTGTGAGAGGGGTAATTCTCCAAAGGAAGGGAACAAACTGACATGCACACCATACCCACGGAGCTAGAACCAGAGATTAGGGTAGTTTTCAGGGGGACCAATTGTTGAAGGGCTCCAACTTCCAGTTCAGGAGTTTTGTTTGATTTAGCAGGTCCTGAGAAGGACTTGAGAAGAACAATGATTTGACTCAAACAAAACTGGGAGGCAAGAATAAGACTATTTGGATGGTGATACGTGTGATTGATCAATTTTTTTCTAGATTATAGGGTGACCCAGAGGCTCAGGAACCCAGTGCTCTCTATATGACCAATTTATCCAGGTATTTAAAAGGTAATAATAAGTCAGAATTAAAATGATATAAATACTACAAATATTTCCTAGTAAAAGATAGGTAGGGAAGAAATTTTTAGTCTTTTAGGTCTAAAACAGCAAAGGTTGTCTATATTCATCCTAGGGTCTTCCAGGCTCATTATAGAAGGAATCTCTCCAGCAGAGTTTGGCTGTTGCTATGGCAACCAAACTCACATTAAAAGAGACGCAGGACAAAAGCTCTGGGGGAGACTGCAAAAGGATGCCTTTGCTCGCTGGTGAATCTGATGCTAGAAGATGTTTCTTGCAGTTCACTTATCCGTTCTGTGTGCAATAGATGCAAGAAAGGTTGACCAGGAGGATAAAGAGCTTCAGATCAAGTACAGATCTCTGAATCCTTAGGGCTCTGGGTCCTCTCTCCTGAATGGGAAGGGGAGCTGAGTTAGGTGAGAGTTAAGCAGGAGTGGTCTGTATGTTCCTCCGCAGTGTTTGCTTATTGCTCTACCCTGGGAATCAGGGTTGGAGAGGAGAGATAGAAAGAAAACAAACCCAAGGGAAGGTTGCAGTAAAGCTGAATTAAAATGTGGCATTAATAGTAAATGAGAAATGGACTCTGGAGTCAAGAGTAAGCAAGCAGTTGGGTGAACAGGTTTAGTGCTTAACACAGAAAGATGACTTGAACTTTGGAAAGACTACTGGGTAGTGACAGGGCAGACTTCATTAGGGTATGATAGAGCAGACATCATGAAAGGAATTTAAAACCAAATCTGAAAAAAAAAATAAAAGAAAAAAATAATAAAAGCAAACCTGCTTTAGGGCAAAATAGTAAAATTTCCCCCAATAAATCTTTAACATTAGGCTCTACCCTTTGGACTTCTTTTAGTGTCTTCTACCCAATGTGGGCTACCCAGAACATTCTCCCTACCTCCCCTATTATAACTACACTTAGCTGCACTTTACTTGTATTCCTAAAGAGCAGACTGACATTAATTCTGAGGCCTGAAGAATGGAAAAGCAGGCAGTGGAAATAATACCTGCAAAGACTCAGAGGTAGGAGAGCCCATAAGGTTCAAAGAAGTGAGAAGAGCCAAGTGGATGGAGAGTGATGAGGGGCTGAGGAGGAGAAGAGTAAGTGACCCCGGAGACATGGTCAGAACACCTATCCTATGGGACCTATAGACTGTGATAAGAATTTTGAATTCTACTGTGTGACAGAATTATGATAAAGGGTTTTAAGCATGAAAATATAAAACATATATTTTAAATGTTCATTCTAGGTGCTACATGGGGACTGGATTGGAAAAGCAAAAGTGGAGGCTAGTAAGCCATGAGAGGCTCTTACACTGGTGCAGGTGGGAGTCCTGAAGGAAGCCACGGATATGGACCGAAGTGTGGACAAAGTTGAGATGGGTTCTATAAGCTGCAATGGCAGGATGTGCTGGTGGGTTGGATAGAGGCAGGCAAGAAGAGGGCTGCTGGCTTGAGTGGACTATGTGTTTTTCAAGGAAATTCAGATTCCAAGATGATTCAAACACATCTCCAGTCCTACATTGGAAGGAAGGCATCATCCAAAAATGGGGTTTGCTTTTGGTCTTGAAAAGTGTTAAGGGTTTTCTGGGAGAAAGAGAGGTATCGAATGAGCAGAGAGTAGTTTTGGGAACAGGAAGGTGGTGGGGAGACCTGACTAGAGCAGAAGATATGTATTGGGTTGAAGCAATGAGGTCAATTGGGACTTGGTAGGGCTAGGGCATGGGCTTTGAAAACACAGATGTGCTGTGTTGGTGCTTATAAAACACAAAGGATAGTAGAACTGCCCTTCAAAATTGCTGTGAGGATTAAATGGGATAAACTAGATCTTATTCTCAGGTCTTAACACATAGTAGGACTTTAATTAATGTCCTATAATCATTGTTATCAATATTCTTATATATAGTATACAATACACAATCATACATTGCTCACACACACACGTGTGTTGTGTGTGTGTGTGTTGTGGAAGAACTGAAAGACAAGGGTGGAAATTTGGATTTGATATGAGAGAATGTGTGTTTTTGCTAATGGCATCTGCAGAGAAGTGGTCCATGAATGATATTTAAAGAAGGTAAATTCTGGCATTTGGGTCCAGAATGGTCCAGTGAGCAGCGATCCTCACTGAAAGACTCATTAGTCCAAGAGCAATGACAGAATTGAGGGAGCACATACTCCAAAGGCTGAGAATGTAGAGCGAGGTCCTTCTTCATCTGCCAAAAGGGAGAGTGACTTCAAGAGACGCATCAATTAAGAAAAGTAGAGGAACAATTGTAATAATCTGAACAATAAAGACTTATTAAATTATAAAAAAGAAAAGAAAAGTATGACTCCATGATAGAGAGTTTAAAGATTTTAATTAAAAATCACTATGGCTTTACATTACAGAGCCTTTTCAAACATCTAAATTGGCTTCCTAAATTCTCAGTGTAGGAAGCACTTTTCATGCCACTCCGAGCCTCCTCTCCAGTTGAAGAAACTTCTTTTAAAACTGTTTAAATCTTACAGTAAAGGGTAGCCATACTATCTTTTATACCCATTACCCTAGAGTGTCAATTCCATTGTGTTAAAATAACTGGTTTGATTTTAATACATAAAGGGAGCTCCATCACTGAAATATAATATGAGGATTCTAGTTTTTAAAAAGAAAATCGTAGGTTGGTAGAGGTGAGGGATTCAGTAGGAAGAACTTGATGAGTGCTTACTTTGAATATAAATCTTAACAGGGAAGATACAAAAAATATATCATACTGGGGGCCCAGTGCACGAATTCATGCACCTTGAAAGGAACTGTGGGCAGTGTGGCTGAGGTGGGCACAGGGGTGGGTCTTGGCCCAGCCTCCACACCCCAGCATGGCTCCTCCCACTGTAGCCTCTCAGTCACCTGTCTCTTGGCAGTCCTGTTCCATGCACCACTGCTGCCACTCCCACAGCTGACTGCACAGAGCAATTGGGGCTGGTGCCAGCAGCGGGTATGAGTGGCAGCTGCTGCCCCAATTGCCCCTCAGGAGCAGAGGGAGGTGGAGAAGCCCCGAGAGGCAACCCACTGGTGCCAAGCAGGTGTGAGGGCCAGGCCAAATCACGGTGCTCGGGTGCAAAGAATTTTCAGTAACCATCAGATGCTCACCCTGATGATAGTGACCAGCACCCACCTTGGTCTGGTGCCCCAGTTCACCTGCTCCACCATCCCGCCACGGCCAAGGCCCCCCATGTTCCGTGCTCTGCTGCCTGCTGCCGATGCCTGCCATGTTCTGCACAAACACCCTGGTGGTGTTCAGCACACATCATAGCGACCGTTCCATCTATTTACATATTAGGGTTTTATATATATAGATATCCACACTCTAAGAGAATTAAGCATGATCTAAGGAATCAAAAATCTGCCACATATGCACATATTGAATGGAAGTCTCCATCAGCCCAGTTCCCCACAGGATTAGAATGGGTAGGGCCCCTGCAGACACGAAGCATGAATGAGAAATAAACTGTCGTTATGTCAACCCTGCAATGGTGCTTGCTGCCACTGCATAACCTAGCTTATTCTGACTGTCACTGTAAGCTTTGGACACTCACATCCACAGGATTCCACTTTGTTTTAGGGCTCTGAGATAATGTTATGTCAGCTGAATAATACATTTCAAATAATAAATGTAATCAGTTGGGACTGTTTTTCAGGGTGTCCAATGTTCTATGCCATCAGAAATGAAAATCTATTATTGGGAAATTTTACTTCACTTTTGAGTGTGGGGAGAGTTTTGTTTTTCTTGGGCATATGAATGAAATAGAAAATCTATATGAAAAGAAGCAGACAGGTCCTGACCTTTCGCTGGCAGTACAGTTTCTAGAGGCAAATGAACCTGTGTAAGAAAAGCTGGGCACTGGGTCACGTGCACTGAACTGGTAACCTGTGAGGCTCTCTCATTTTGCTAAGCCCTGATGACATCCCCTTGCCAGATGGGGGTCAGACTTTTCCAAGAAGGTTGCAAAGATCTCCATGACTTTTCTCCTCCATTCCTCCCAAAATAGTCACTACTTTTCTCTTGACCCAATACAACAGGCAAATATTCAATTGCCCAGAATAATTTGACATTGTTGATAAGTATGCTTTTCAATCTGTTGGTCATGGGCCATTAAATGAGTCTTAAAATCAGTTGAGCAGATTCTAAGCAGCATTAAAAAAAGAAATCAATCAGGACAGAGAATCTACACTAATAAAAGGATAATACGCTAATTAGACCAGGTTGACTGGACATCTTCTGGATGTCCAACTTCTTTCTGGACTGTTAAGGGCGACCTGGCTGGCAGGGGGGCAATTAGGGGGTATCCAGGCTGGCAGGGGGGCAGTTAGGCTGCAACCCAGCTGGTCAGGGGGCAGCTAGGGGGCAGCCAGGCTGGCAGGGGGGCAGTTAGACTATAGTAAACTATATTAGAGTATACACTGAGTGGCCATATTATTATGATCTCTGAATGCATAATAATCTGGCCACTCAGTATATATACGTATATATATATATTAGAGGCCCAGTGCATGAATTTGTGCATGGGTGGGGTCCAGACAGCCTGGCCAGGGGAGGGGACATGGGCGGTTGGCCGGCCTGCCTGCTGGTCGAACTACTGGTTGAGGGGACAATTTGCATATTAGCCTTTTATTATATAGGATATACACCGAGTGGCCAGATTATTATGTGTTCAGAGATCATAATAATCTGGCCTCTCAGTATATACTAGTAGTGAGGGTGACTGATGTGTTGTGGAACTCTGTTTCAGCCTATGCATGTATATACCAGGCTGCAACATAAAATGTTTTTGGTGAGAAAAGTTTGAAAATCACTATTTACAAAAATCAATTTTCATTTATCCCCTTAAAAACTTTATTGGGAATGATATCAAATATACATAAAAGTAGTGATAATTGTAAAATGTCATATCCTCATCTAGTTTCCAAATTGTCTTTTGTAGATATTACAATCCTATTCATTTCCTTCAGTAATTTATTTTTATTTATTTGTTCCATCTTAGCAAATACAGGGGAGGTTTCAGTGAAAACTGAAGTAATCCTTCCAGATGGTTCAAGTTGTGAATGTTTTAGGTCAGCTGGGAGCCTTTGGAGAGGCCTCAGGGAACCACTGGAAAAAAAGATGTTTGGAGAGAGAAGTGAGGCAAAACTTACAGAGGCTGCATGCACTGCCTCTCTGCCTTTTGGGGAAGGTAGTCAGGTCTGTCATCTGGTTTAAATTTTATTTTATTGTTTAAAGTATTACAAATAGTAGTACATATATCTCCTTTTTCCCCCCCCATTGACCTTCCCCCAGCCACCCCTACTCCCTGGCACATGCCTTTATCCCAGCCCCCCAGTGTCTTGTGTCCATTGGTTGTGCTTATATGCATGCATACAAGTCCTTCAGTTGTCTCTTCCCCCACCTCCTCACCACTCCCCAGCCTTCCTGCCGTAATTTGACAGTCTGTTCGATGCTTCACTGCCTCTGTATCTATCTTTTTATTCTTCAGATTATAATGTTCTTTATTTTCCATAAATGAGTGAGATCATGTGGTATTTTTCTTTCATTGCCTGGCTTATTTCACTTAGCATAATGCTCTCCAGTTCCATCCATGCTGCTGCAAATGGTAAGAATTCCTTCTTTTTTATAGCAGCGTAGTATCCCATTGTGTAGATGTACCATAGTTTTCTAATCCACTCATCTGCTGATGGGCATTTAGGCTGTTTCCAAAGCTTAGCTATTGTAAATTGTGCTGCTATGAACATAAGGGTGCATATATCCTTTCTGATTGGTGTTTCTAGTTTCTTGGGGTATATTCCTAGAAGTGGGATTACTGGGTCAAATGGGAGTTCCATTTTTAGTTTTTTGAGGAAACTCCATACTGTTCTCCACAGTGGCTGCACCAGACTGAATTCCCACCAGCAGTGCACGAGGGTTCCTTTTTCTCCAAATCCTCGCCAGCACTTGTCGTTTGTTGATTTGTTGATGATAGCCATTCTGGCAGGTGTGAGATGGTACCGCATTGTCATTTTGATTTGCATCTCTCAGATAATTAGTGACTTTGAGCATGTTTTCATGTGTCTCTTGGCCTTCCTTCTGTCTTCTTTCGAAAAGTATCTATTTAGGTCCGTTGCCCATTTTTTTTTATTGGATTGTTTATCTTCCTTTTGTTATGTTGTATGAGTTCCCTGTAAATGTTGGATATTAAACCTTTATCTGTGATAACATTGGCAAGTATGTTCTTCCATATGTTCTGTCATCTGGTTTAGCTCAGAAGTTTCCCTCCCCCATCCCCCTTTTACCCCATCCTCTTTTGAGGACACCTGTCAAACCCTTTTGTTTTACAATTGAAGAAATGGAGCTCTAGGGGTGGGAACTGCATTACCCAAGAGAATTTCTCATTGAGTGTTATCTCTTAGAGTTCCCATGTGATGCCAGGAGCCTTTCAATGACTTTCTGCTGCTTTAAAGATAAAAACAAAGCCCATTTCGTGGCCTACAAGACCTACATGGTCTGGCCCTGTCTCTCTGTTCATTTCCATCTCTCTCCCCCATTCTCTAGCGACTGCCCTCTCTATGCCCACTCCACTGCCAGGCTCTTGCACATGCTGGCCTCTACATTAAAGTGCTTCCTTTCTCCTGACTCCTGCACTCCCACACCTTTCCTGAACTCATCACAGCTATAATTTATGTTTTTGAGAATGATCATTTGATTAATGTCTGACTCCCCTTCAGACAGTTCTGTGAAGACAGGAAGGAACCTTCTCTGTTTCTGCTCATCATGTCATCTTCAACACTTAATACCAGGCCTGCCATTCAGAAAATGTTAAAAATATTTCAGACACAATGAAAATGTCTTTGTACTCCTCATCAACTCCTGACTCTGTTTTTCTTGCACTCTGCTGAAATTGGTGCCTATCCTTAAACCATGGGTCTGAGTTTTTTATACATTTACTGAATATCCACATATCTACTAAATATCCATGTAGAAAATACAGGCTATTGTAGAGGGCCCCCTGGGAAGGCACATGGGCATTATTTAATTATTGTCAGCTGAACCCAGTGGCGTCGGCAAAGCCATGCTCTGGGAACACGCAGTGCCAAAAGGGCAAGGGTGTTGTCAGCTTGACCTTCATTTCAGCCCATGGTGTGAGGAAGTAGGTTTTGATATCTAAATCCAGCCTAACACCAGGAATGCTCAGGGCCTACTCAAGAATGCAAATAATCTCCTTTTGCCTTGACCTTTTGGTGAAACTTCCTGGTATTTGGGGGTATAAATAAACATGCTGCATCGGCTCTGGGTCACTGTCTCTCCATCAGAAGAGGACAGCAGTCCACCCGGTCCCAGCTTTTCTTTCTATCTCTGTGTCTTGTCTCTTTTATTTCTCAATCCCCAGCCACCTCTACTCAGGAATTGGACCCGCTCTCTAGCCACACTGGATGCAGGAAAGAGAGAAAATAGTTACAGGCTATTGTTTCCTCTGTTTAACATTTATACAAATGAGTTATATTCTACTTATCCTCCAGCATGCTGCTTTTTTCATTCAACATTTAGTTTTTGGTATCTATCTATCTATCTATCTATCTATCTATCTATCTATCTATACACATATATATGTAGATCAATTTTATTCATTTTTAAATATGTACTAGATAGTGTGCCATCAAATAAATAAATATCATTTTAATACTTCTGTCATTGAATTTTGTGATTTTTATTTACTCTTCATTTCCTTTTGTTTGTTTTCTTTCCTTTTCTTCTTTTACTGAAAATTATGGATTGAATTGTGTGTCCTCCCAAAATTCATCTGCTGAAGCCCTAATCTCCAATGTATTTGGAGATGAGATCTTTGGGTCATTAGAATTAGGTGAGGTCATGAGGATGGGGCCCTCATGATGGGATTAGTGCCCTTATAAGAAGAGACACCAGAGAGCTTGCTTTCTCTGTCTCTTCTCCATGTGAGGATACAACAAAAAGGTAGCTGACTAAAATCCAGAAAGGAAGCATTCACTAGGAACTGAATTGGCTGGCATCTTGATTGTGGACTTCCAAGAATTGTTAGAAAATGAATTTTTGTTGATTAAGCCATCTGGCCTATGGTATTTTGTATGGCAGCTTGAGCAGACTAAGACACTGACTTCTACCAAATTGATGTCTTCTCTACTAGATTTTTCTCTAGGAGGTTTTTCCCCTCTACTAGCCTGAAAGTTTTACATTTCATTTTTATTCTTATTGTGTTTGCTCCTAAGCATTTAATATACAGTTAACGCAACACAATCTAAAGTTAATTTCTATGCTCTTCCTGTTACATTTGCCTTGGTTAAACCACACTCTCCCACATTACGTATTTAGAGTACTCACTTTTGTAAACAAGACTACTTTTTTAAAATAATTTTTCCTTATATTTCAATATATCACTTTAATTTCTTTCTTGATTGATAGTTCTTTGAAATGCTTTCAGCAAAGTTCTATGAGCAGGAAACTCTCTCATTCTTTATCTCAACATAATTTTTTTTACTCCCTCCTTAATATATTTGGTATGTAAGTTTATTAAAATAACTACAAGGCAGTGCTTATATTTTAAAGGAAAAACTACTGATAGTTTTCTTTAGATACTTGCATATTTTAATTTTTCTAAGCTGAATATTATTTGTGTCATTTCTCAAAAGTTAAAACATACGCAAAAGATATAAAATACTTTGATCACTAGCTCATCAAATAAATGCCAAATCTTCATATATTCTGTTCATGTTTATGCAAATTTTCTTCAAGCAAACCAGTAAAGGTGATACTGTTGCCATGATACCATACCCGGAGTCTCCTTAGATATTAAAATGGAGCAGTCCCCTCATTATAGATTCAGGTTTCAGCTGCTATGAGCTGCATTCATTTGTACAACCTCAATACAAGTGTTGTCCTGCTTTCTGCTTCACATTAGAAATTCTTCCGGTGATGGAATGCAGTGTCTGCTTTCATTTGAAACTTGAAGCTGGAGTGTGAAAGAATCATAGTCAGGACCCCTGCACCTGGGAAGTGTGGCTATATCCCTTCTCTACTTCAAACAGAATTTCTTTTTAATCAAGTGATGCTCCAATTGGCGTTGAGAACAGCATCTGTGCATGGGATGGAAATCCAGAGCACAATCAAGGCCCCTTCTGAGTCACCAGATTTCCAAGGACAACCGTAAAACTTAGATTTCTAGGGAGAGAGCACAGCCAGTGACATTGAGCTAACGTCACTTTTCTAGCTGCTTGGGGAGCTGGTCAGTTGGAGAAATCTGAATTCTGTTCACAATGAGCTTCAGTTAGTCAGTTATTCCACATTGCTATTTTGTTTTTAACAAATTATGTTTTGGTTCATGTTCTTTTTGTTGGGTTCAGGTTTAACACCTCCCCCTCATCCCCCAGCTTCTATCACACTGCATCCGATCTCCAAATTAGCTCCTCCTCCTCATATGTGTAGTCAGTAGATTTCTTTAAGAGGAAACACACACACACACACACACACACACACACACACACACACACACACACACATAAACACACACAACCAAACCACCCCTGACATCAAAACCCATTGGTAACAGGCACCCTCAAACTGGCCATAAGAAATTCAACAGAAAGCAGACATTTTACTTTGTATTAAGTATAGATACATCATTTTCAGGATTCCATTATTAGAAATACCAATGAATACTTCAGCATGAAAAATAAAACTGTGGGACCTCTGCCTCACAGATGGAAGAGCACACACATTTACTCTCATTCACTTCAGAAATATCGCTAAGATAAGAAGGAGATTTTTAAATTAAGACAATCTATAAAGGCAAAGAGAACAGAAAACCAGAAAGCAGAGAGATAAGTGATAATAACTAAGCAGTCAGCTATAGAAATCATCAGCAACCATTTTATTTAGCAACTTCATAGTTTCATGCAGCTGGACCCAAAAAAGTATCAACTTAAGCACTAGATTTGTGTTGTGGTTCTTGGTTTAGCCATTTCCTAACTGTATGATTTGAGCAGATCACTTAAGTTCTCTAAGCCTCAAGTTGATAACCAGTAAAATAGAACATTTTATTCAGTTAAGAAATAATTATTGAGCTATTCCCAATGGGCCCTGTGGGTACAGAAATGAAAAATGTAATCTTTGACTTCAAGTCAAAGGCAGGAGGCAGGCAAGAACACAAAGGAGGAATGGAGACTAACATTGAGCATCTACTATGGGGGCAGATAATATGTCATGTAATGCTCCCAGTAATCCAGTGGTATTACCTACTATTGGCCCTTCCAGTGAAGGAAGTCAATGCTTAGAAAGGCTAAGTAATTGAACCCAAGTTGTACAGTGAAAAGGGACATAGGCTCAAATCTTTCATGCCCCCATGTCAATCTCTTAAAAAATGTGCCTCCTTAGAACAACACATAGATAAGAAAAAGGTTAAGGCCAGAACCAATTCCTGAGAAGAAGGGAGTGCCAGAAGGGAGTATTGATGAATGGAATCTGGCCATGGAAAAATCTGGATACTTAGTCTCTATCTCCTGTACCAGGATCCTATGGTTGCTCTATTTATGAAGCTTCACTTAGCAAGTATTTGAGTACATATTACATTTCACTGACTGTGCTAAGTACTGAAGGATGTAAAGGTAAAAGCAAATCAAAACAAAAATAAAACAGTTCCTGCTCTGGATAAGCTTACGGTGTATTGGTGATGACAATCATTATACAGCATTGAAAATTACATGATAGATACACCTAACATAAATGTGCAGGGTTGTGGGAGAAAGTAGGGAAAGTCTGCTGCAGGACACAGCCGAGCTGAGTCTGGAGGAACAAGCAGGGATTAGGAAAAGGCTGCAGGAGCACCTAGGTTATATTTTGTACAATACAGCTGACATAAAAAGAAATTAAATAAGGATGGATGCTGTATCAGTCCGGGTCCCAGTAGGAAACACATGACTCACTCACCTGGGATTTTTGAAGGCACTTCATAGGTGATTGAAGCAGATTTAAGAGAACCAATGAGAGATACTGAAACACCCAAGGTCTAGCAACAGTGGGAAGCTATTACTATCTCAAGACTTAAAGGGACAGCAAAAGAAATAAAATTACCAGAGATAGGCTGTGAGTTCTGGGAGCCGAGGAAGAACCTATAATCAAGAAGAGATACAGCCAAAACTTCACAAAGCAGAGAGGAGTAAATGCCCAGACCTCTCACCCCTTCCACTCTTCAATCTTCTGCCAGGGCCTCCCATGGGCCAAACCCACATGCAAACCCAAAGTCTCAGTCTGTGGAGATCAGCATTCCAGGACATAGAGCAGACTGAGAATGGCAGAGAATGGAAATGAGGGGGTGGATAAGCTAAACAAGAGAAAATTTTGGAGGAAATAATAAGCCTATCATCAATATTTAGGTGTCTCTGGGGCATCCATGAGGAGATGTCTAATAGATTGTGTGATACAGAAGTTTGGGGCTCAGCAGAAAGTTCTGGGCTGCAGACAGAGCTTTGAGGGTCATATTCCAGTTGGATGGTGACAAATCCTCTCTGTATGATGCCAGTGCTTTTAAAAGTGCTCTGCATTAATATGCATTTAGTGATCCTCAGAGAGATTACAGTAGTTCTTGCAGCTTTTGCATTTAACTAGTAGTAGCTTGGACTGTTCTTCAGTAGGTTTACAAGAGATATGAAATTATATGGAAGAGCAGAAAAAATAAACTACCTTCTATTTTATCAACATGGACTAAATCTATTAAAATCTCTCTGTCATATTCAGTACATATATATATAAATTTCTTGCTTAAGTCACTTATTTTTCTCATATATGACTTTTGATGCTTTAAGGATTGTACTAAGTGATAAATATAAAATATTAGAGGCCTGTTGCATGAAGATTCGTGCAAGAATAGGCCTTCCTTCCCCTGGCTTCGCTCCCAGCTGCCTAGGAGCCTGCAAGTCCTCACTCCTGGTGGAGTGCTGCTCCTGTAGCTCCCTCTGCCCCCGCCCTCCACCTCATAGCAGGCATCCCACCCCATCTAGCCACTCCATGCCTGCATATGCAAATTAACCCACCAGCTTTGTTGGGTTAATTTGCACACTCACTCCTGATTGGGTGATGGGTGTTGTGGAGGTACAGTCAATTTGCATATATCTCTTTTATTAGTGTAGATAATATTATAAAATAGAATTCGAAGGTTTTCTAAATGAAATAATTCACATACTTTTATAAACATAACATATCAGGAATTAAATGCTTTTTTGCTGGGGAGGAGCAGTGCTCTGGAAATGATAAGATACTAAAATATGAAGCAAACACAGGTGGTGGTATTGTTGATGCTACTATTAGAATAATATATTCCCAGGAAATACATTTTGAATGAAAGTGAACCTTTTCTGTATGACCTATCCATTCATCAGAAAGGCTATGTGGATTCCATCTCATCCTATCAACACACACACACACACCATTGTAATAGTGACATATTTCATAGCGCCTCTTGTGTACCACTTGGAAGGTCACTTGTGTCCACTAGGGCATGCTGCCCATGCATAGAATGTTTTAGGAACTCACCCACCACTGGTTGTTATTTGCTCTGGGGCTAGCAAATATGTTTCTGAATGTCCTCACTGATGGCAAATCCAGTCTTCGAAGGGGGGTTTGATTTTGCAAATGACCAAAAGTCATTGGAGGTTAATTGACAATGCAAGGAAGCCTTCCTTCCACCTTGAACACTGGAGGAGCAGAAGATACCTGAACCTCAGCTCGCAGTTGCCAAGAAACTATATGATGCAGGTGCAAGTTGTTTTTTTATTCATCTTTTAAATCCAGATTCATGAAAATATGTACTTTCAGCAGCCACTAATGGAAATAAATTGGTAATTAAGCTGGCTCATACAACTTGTAGCAAAGCACGAGGTGTGATTTCTCAAGTAATGAGGATTTTCTTGCATGCTAACAAGGGGTTCTGCAGACAATTCCAAAACAGGAGCCTCAGAAATAGTTTGTTATTGAATCAAATTTGCAATAAGTTTACATTCTCCTAGGGCAGTGGTTCTC
Source organism: Corynorhinus townsendii (assembly GCA_026230045.1). Classification (NCBI taxonomy): domain Eukaryota; kingdom Metazoa; phylum Chordata; class Mammalia; order Chiroptera; family Vespertilionidae; genus Corynorhinus; species Corynorhinus townsendii. The sequence goes on along the minus strand of JAPDVU010000001.1, from coordinate 162,161,879 downwards.
AACCTTTCTAATGCCGCGACCCTTTAATACAGTTCCTCATGTTGTGGTGACCCCCAACCATAAAGTTATTTTTGTTGCTACTTCATAAATGTAATTTTGCTACTGTTATGAATTGTAACGTAAATATCTGTGTTTTCCGATGGTCTTAGGCTCTACAGCAGCGGTTCTGAGAACCGCTAGCAGCGTCGCCTAAGACCATCAGAAAACACAGATATTTACGTTACAATTCATAACAGTAGCAAAATTACAGTTATGAAGTAGCAACGAAAATAACTTTATGGTTGGGGGTCACCACAACATGAGGAACTCTATTAAAGGGTCGCGGCATTAGAAAGGTTGAGAACCAGTGTCCTAGGAAGACAACTTTCACTGGTGTCCTGCCTCCCAGGATTTGTTTATCAACAACATCATTAATCTCCTTAGTCCTATTTGATAGTTGCACCGTCTTTAAAAAATATTATCCTATATAATAAAGAGGTAATATGCAAATTGACCCTCAGGCCTTCACATCACAAGATGGCCACCCCCAAGTTGTCACAAGATGGCCAGCAGGGAGGGCAGTTGGGGGTGATCAGGTCAGCAGGGGAGCAGTTAGGTGTCAATCATGCTGACAGTGGAGCGGTTAGGGAGCTATCAAACTGGCAGGCAGAGTGGTTAGGGGCAATCAGGCAGCCAGGCAGGTGAGTGGCCAGCAGTCCCGTATTATGAGAGGGATGTCTGACTGCTGGTTTAGGGATCGGGCCTAAACCGGCAGTCGAACATCTCCCGAGGTGTCCCAGTTTGGAAAGGATGCAGGCTGGGCTGAGGGACACCGCTCCAGTGCACGAATTTTGTGCACTCTAGTTTTAAATGAATGGCCAAAATCTCAGGAACTTTCCAAACACTAATGCCTTGACATTTCTTTCTCCTACAAAGAACCCCATGCTCCATCTAGACTTTGCTCTGACCCCTGCAAAAGTACAGAACTCAGGCAAAACATGGGTTTCTGAGCCAAAAAAAAAAATGCACAGGAACCCTGGCCTCCCTAACTGGGAGACCCATCCTTCCAATTTCTTAGAAATTGCTAGAGGCTACCTTCCATAATTTGTTTACTGCACCCAGGGAAGAGCATGTGTGAGGTATCACAATTCAACTGATCATAGAGGTATTTATGTTGGCCATTGCAATCAGGGCCTATTTGTTTCCTACATAAATAAAGAGGATTATGAATTTTGGATGGTTCCTGAGAATTCATCTAGCTCATTTCTCTGAGAGCACACAGGGCTAAATACCAGAGGTGATCCTTGGCATAGCCAGAAATTTCCCCGGGAAGGATGATAAGTGTGTATGGGTTACTTGACTGCAATCCATCAGCAGTGGCAGTGATGTCATGAGTTTCCCTGCATCCACTCTTGCCCACCCCCTCCAGCGTATCCTCTCCGTAATGCAAATGGATTGAGCTTTAAAAAACAAGCCTAATCATGTCACAACCCTCTAACAAGCCTTCAAAGCTGCACATTCCTTCCAGGGAAAATGCCAACATCTTCACTCTGACCTATCAGGCTCTGTGTGATCAGACCCTGCCTGCCTCTCCAGCCTGTCATAAACCCTCCCCCAGGACTCTGGGAACCAGACAGGGGGACCTTGCAGGTCCCTGTCTGCTGTTCCTCCAGCTCAAAATGCTCCTCTTCCACCTCTTTCACCTGCTTTACTGTTATTCTTCCTTTAGATCTAAGTAATGCTTTTCACAACTGACCCTTCTCCACAAAGCAGGTCAGCCTCTTCCTACCCCATTATATACTCAGGGTTGCATATCTGAACTATCCATTGGTAGTACTTATCACAGTACTACACATAAGCATTTGAAATTATTTGATTAATCAGGATATGATCTCTCCTACTGTACTTTAAACTCCATGAGGTCAGAGACCATAATGTTTTGCTCACAACTGTATCCCCCTGGCACACAGTAGGCAATAAATAAGTCATCTTTGAATAAACAAATAAGTAAAAGGGTCAAGACTCTGTATGTGCAAAGATAAATATTAATGGGTTGGTGGGGTTTGGTTGTAGCAGTGCATATATACACACAGTAGATACATGTACACATCTATTGATTTTCCAATGTGTATTTTAGGAAGATAAAGGGGGGAGACAGAACATGACTAGTTGATAAAGAGTGAGTACCATGCTATTCATCTGTTCATCCATATTTCAGGCACTATTGTTCATTCAGATGCCACAAGGTAGCAAAACTTTCTTTTTATTTGAACAGTTGGCACTATAAATTTCTCTTAGGAGGAAAATTGTCTTGGTTGCAACGACAACACAAAATACTGTGGTATTTAGGTCAATAAGTGGGTCCCCTTCCCTCCTTCTCTACTCCACCAAGCAATGGCAGAAAAATTTAGTCTAAGCATGTGGCTTTCTGGCCTGTTACAAAGATGAAGTTTAGAGAAACTAGAAAAAAAAGGGACTAGTTCATCTCTTAGGTGCTCTTGGGAGAGTCCTCTCAAATACCAATTGTCACAACTTGGTTATTAATATGAACTATATGACAGACGTTTTATTGTTATTTATTTATTTTTAAATTTTATTTATTTTTTAAAAATATATTTTATTGATTTTTACAGAGAGGAAGAGAGAGGAATAGAGAGTTAGAAACATCAATGAGAGAGAAACATCGATCAGCCGCCTCCTGCACACCTCCCACTGGGGATGTGCCCGCAACCAAGGTACATGCCTTTGACCGGAATCGAACCTGGGATCCTTCAGTCCACAGGCCAACGCTCTATCCACTGAGCCAAACCGGTTAGGGCTAAAATTTATTTTTTGTTGTTGAAAGTATTGCAGATATCCCTCTGTTTTTTTCCATTGACCTCCTTCACTCGAACCCCCCACCTCAGGCCTTCATCACGCTATTGTCTGTGTACATGGGCTATGCATATATGCATATAAACTCCCCGGTTAATCTCTCACTCCCACCCTCTACCCCCACCTTCCCTCTTAGATTTGTATGATGGACATTTTAAAATGGAGACCACTAACATATAAACTGACATGGGCAAGTACACATTTGACTAAAATATTGACATTATAGATATTAGGCAGTAAAATTAAAACTTTATTGTAAGCAACAATACATCTGAATTATATGCTTGTCTTGTTGGAAGATCATTCCACCTCTGCATGAAATAAGAAGAATAAATTAATTAGTGACATCAGGACAGAAACAGTGATGCTGGAGAACAAACTACATGGCCTGTTCTTCTTGTGCTCTGACTAAAAGATGTAATCGGATGCAATCATTTCATTAATACACACATGGCCCTGTAATGGAAATACAGAGGACCAGATGGCTGGGAGTGGACTGAGATGAAAAGAGATGGGTGTTTGCAGTTTAGCAACTAACTACTTAGCCTGTATGGATTATACTAAATACTTATAGAAGCACAGAACACATTTTCAGAATGAAATTCCGGCTTTGTGTCTAGAAACACTATTTCCAGCAGGAAGAGCGTGCCTGCTTTACTGGACTGCAGTAGGCAGGGCTACTGTACCTAAGTAGTTGGTGGCATTACTGCAGTAGTGCCCAAACTTGCCTGCATATTGGAATCACCTGCAGGGGCTTAAAACAAACAAACAAACAAAACCAACATGTGGGGCTCACTTCCAGAAATGCTAATTTAATTGTTCTGGGATATAACCTAGGCATTGAGATTTTTCAAAGCTCCCTGGGTGATTCTAAGGTGCAATAAAATTTAATAACCATTGCATTAATGTGATTCTCGTATTTCCACATGTAGGGACACTTTATAGATCAATAAAAGAAGCAAGTGCTTGTGGTGTGATTTGGGAGGGCTCAGATCTACCCTTGCCCCAAATAGCTATTCTCTCCTTCTCTGTAGTGTTCGGGAAACTACTAGAAAAATTCATTTCTTTGAATGAAGGCTTTGCAACTTAAATGAGGATAATTCCTTTGAGAAAGATAATACAGTAAGTGGTTATCAGTTATTAACACCCTGGTGTGCTTGCTTATCGGATTACTTTCTTTATGGTGGTGGAGTAAGGGGCAGGAGTGGGGGAAGTTCAGTGGTGGGAGCTCAGAGGTCAATAAGCTGTGGGTTCAAGGCAGGTTCTAGGGATGGGAGATTGGACCAAAGGCAGTCTGGAGTCAGGATGGAATGCTGAGTTTATATCAAAAAGAGAAATTCGGCCCTAGCTGGTTTCGCTCAGTGGATAGAGCATCGGCCTGTGGACAGAAGCGTCCCAGGTTCAATTCCAGTCAAGGGCAAGTACTTCAGTTGCAGGCTCCCTGGCCCCGGGCGAGTACAGGAGGCAACCAATCAATGTGTTTCTCTCACATCAATATTTCTCTCTGTGTTTCCCTCTCTCTTCGACTATCTCTAAAAATCAATGGGAAAATATCCTCCAGTGAGGATTAAAAAAACAAAAAGAGAGAGAAATTTGGCATGAGGGATCTGAAGGTCAGAGAAGACTATGAATCAGATTAAATGAGCAAGTTAAAGTCTGTGCTCTTGGCAAACCTTTGGCTGACTATCACAATACTGTAGCAAGGGAGAGGGACATGTGGTGAGTAACAAATGAGTGACAGCCCCTTTCCACTCTCATCTCAGCTCCAGAAACAAGGGGCTCTCCATACCAGACTTGGGCCTTGGTGCCCAAGAAGGATCAAAATGCAGGTAGGAAATCACGAGAGCCTCTGGACTGAGTAATACCTGAGCCTCCAGCTTCCTGGCAAAAACAGGAATTGGTTGAATTTCAGGAGGTCATGTTACCAGGCAACCAACCAGGGGAGTCAATGTATGATTATTAAAGTAAGGAAGAACATTGAAAACAAGCTCCACATCTTAGAGAGGGTGCCTTTTGGGATGAATACCAGTTCTACATAATTATCTTGACTGTAGATAAGAAGAAACAGGATGAATCCAACTTTTAGCAGCACACTCTGAGGTGGAAGAAGCACATGTGGGAACTAACATATATCCTCCCAGTTTAACAATCCCGCCAAAGACAGGTCCTACACATGTGCACTTGCCTGCAATTTCCTCATCTCATTTATGCAGACTGGAAACGCACTCAGCAGGAAGCTCAACTATACCCAGTATGGCTGGAATTCTGGCTGGACAGTGACAATGAGCAGGTGCTCAGGCTCTTCTGAATGACTTTTGAATAGTGCTGACTTCAAAGAAACCTCTCCCTGCAGGTTTAATAAGCCCCCCCGCCACCCTCCTCCCCGGAAGCTCCTGATGTGAATGGGAATCACGACTTGACATAAACGTGAAAGATTATGTGTCCACAGGGCTGATTTGATTCTTACTGGAGTGTTCATTTATTTGCTGTGATTTCACACATCTGCTTTGGCCACAATGTCTTATTAAATTAATCCCCGTGCTATCATTACACATAGGTATATTCTCTATGTACAAGGTGGGTGTAGAATGAGGAATTTGTACCTATGATTTTTTAAAAGGGATACATGGCCCTTTATTCAAAGGACTGACCAGTAGAAAATGTTAGATTGCCCAGTATTTGGAATCACACTCTTCGGGACTGAGACACAGTTTGGCATTTGGATCCATAAGATTGCAGAATAGCTTTAAAGGTAACAGGCTCAGGAGCATCCTAGGCCACACAGACAGCCTCTACTTATGATTGGTGGGTTGGACAGATTTACTCCTGTAGGAAATGTCTCTTTAATTTTGTCTGGACAGCAAAATCAAAAGTCTTTCCCCTCAATATTTTAGCTAGGGCTTAATAGGGAAGGAAATACAAGAGAAGAAAAGAGAAAAATCAGTTTGCAGCAAAGAGGAGGAGATTTCATTTGCCACTTTGTTCTTTTAAGTTTCACAAGACAGGTTGGGTTTGGCCCGTCAGAAGACAATTTGATGTTTTCATTAGGAAACAGATGTATGTAGGCTACTGGGGGAGATAAAGCTCAATTAATCCTTGCTGTTTGTGAATGAAATGTGGAGGACTTTAACACAGGGGCCAATCTCATACTGAATGCTGTCCCTCTGGAGCCACACAAATCCCAGGAGGCTTACATATGCTAGCACTTCCTGGAGCCTATGCACCCAGGGCTGTGACCAGCTTTCTGCATCTGCCTCTCCAATGCTACAGCCCAGGGTTTGCAAGCTCAGCAGCATTCTTTATGTTAGTTCAGCTGGTGTTGGGACCACAGAGAGTGAGAGCAGCACAAAGAGTGAGAAGAAGGCTTTCAAATGAGGGATCCAGGCTGCTCCAAGGATGGAGGGACTTTCATTTGGCAAAAGGAAACCCCTTTCTCCTCTTGGTTTGAATGAACTTAGGTCCTGGGGGAGCCATGACTCACCTCTATTTAGGGAACATGCAGCTTTCCCAGGTGGCGGGGGGATAGAGAGCCAGAATCACTCTCCTACTCCTGCAGTAAACTTCAGATTCCACAAGCAGACACTATGGAAAGCATCCTGAAGCATACCCTCCACTCCCCAGGACTTTATGGTCCAGGAAAGGAGAGGTCAGCTGAGTCACTTTCATTCTTACATCTTATACAAAGTTCTTGGGGAAGGTTCATTTATTGAATACTAGAGGCCTGGTGCGCTAATTCATGCACGGGTAGGGTCTGGCTGGCCTGCCCCAATTGGAGATGATTGGGGCTGGCCAGCTGGGGGGAGGGGTCGCAGGAGGTTGGCTGGCTGGCCCCACCCCCATCAGGCTGGTTGGCCAGCTGCAATGCACATCATAGTCATTCTGGTTGCTTGGCTTTTATATATATAGATTTGAAGCTGCAACGCTAACAGGGTCACCTGGGAATCTGGTTGAGAAGAGAAGGAGGTTCTAAGCATATATAAGGTAAGAGCTAACCCAGATACATCCATTCAATAAACTGGACCACTGTTAGTAACTCTCCACTCCCTGTATTAGAATATTCAACTGCGCCCTTTATTATGTACCTTTACAGTTTTTTCCACTAAATGTGAGAATATTTCCCTGCTCTATTAATGAAAACTACTGTTTGGTAAGACATGGCTTTGCAAAGCCAACAATCCAGGCAGTAATTTCCTTTAGATACTTGCAGGTGGCTAAGCCCTTATGATCCAAACAACCCTAATTCCCTTTTGCTTTTTCAAAGGTTACATTTTCCATCTTTTACAATTATTTGGTCCTCAGGAGAATTTGAGACATTGCTCCCTGGCATATGTAATCAGTTTGACTCAAATAAGCTATTTTTTAAAATCAATTAATTTTTAAATATATCTTTATTGATTTCAGAGAGGAAGAGAGAGAGACAGAGACATCAATGATAAGCGAGAATCATTGGTCTGCTGCCTCCTGCATGCCCCACACTGGGGATCCAGCCCGCAACCTGGGCATATGCCCTGAACAGGAATCAAACCCTGACTTGTGGTTCATAGGTCGACACTCAACCACTGAGCCATGCCTGCAGGGCTCAAAAAAAATTTTTTAAAATTATTTGGTCTTCTTCTCTAAGACTCTTAAAGAACACTTTCCTCATAGCTTTTTCCTTAGCTACATGTCTGACTTTAGGCAAGCCACCTAATTTGGGGGTCAATTTTAACATCTGTGAAATGGAATGGATTTCCTGATTTCTATCCTGCCCTAATACTCACAGAAGCAAAAGTTGTCAACTTCTAATTGTTATCAGAGCCAGTGGAAAGAATTTAATGAAAATGCAGGTAGTTAAACCTCACTTCCATAGATTTTAATTTAGCAGGTTTCAGGTGGGAACCCAGAATCTGTATTTTTAATGAGTAGCCCCAGATGGTCTAATGTTTATCCTGTAAGTTCCATTGTTTTTTACCCCAAATAATTACACTAATAGAATAAAGTGAGTTTTAAGTAATAGCTAAAGGAAAGAATTTCCCAGGTGACTTAAATGAGGATCTTCAATGAGAGGGGACTTGAGACAGTAAGACTCTAGCTGGATGAGACAATGGCCCTATTAGAGCAAGTTATTAATTGAAAGCAACATTGGTTGGGCTCAAAAAGGAAACACAACATCGTAAGTGTAAAACAACTTACGAGTGATTTTTAAAAATAAAAATAGTTAAGCCTGACTCGCTTGGCTCAGTGGTTGAAAATCACCTATGAACCACGAGGTCATGGCTGGATTCCAGGTCAGGGCACATGCCTGGGTTGTGGGCTCTATCCTCCAGTAGGGGGCATGCAGGAGACAGCCAATCAGTGATCCTCTCTCATCATTGATGTTTCTTTTTCTCTCTTCCCCTTCCTCTCTGAAATCAATAAAAATATTTTTAAATAAATAAAAATAAAAACAATTGTTTTCAAAGTGTGGTGGGGATAATAGGTCTTAATCTAAAAACAGAGTACCAAATTTAAGAGTTGCGTCTTTTCAAATGTAGGTTCTTTTGTGTGTTTAGGTGTATAGGTGCTTTTGTGTGTTTATACACATGCATTATGTATACATGTGTTCATATGTTGAATCTATATGACATATTAAAGTATAATTCACAATAATAAACTAATAATTAACAATGTAGTCATAGCCTAGTGCTTGAAAATTGCATTGTAAGAATATTTGAAATGTATCTGCTGCAATTTATGGTCTTAGGATGTCATCTTTAAGAATCTGGAAAAGCCACATGCGTAGAACATCATGATTTTGAGTTGTGTAGCCTATTTTCAGACATTTAAAAATGTTAAACAGATTTCCTTTGGGACTTTCTCACTCATTCATTCACTCCCTGTCTAAGATCATTTATTCCAAAAGTGTCTGCCAGCAAACGTGGGAATATAGGGAGGCAGAGCCTAAGGGAACAGGGGGAGCCTGAGAAAACATATCAAGTCTGAGTTGGGGGAATCACCATTCCATTTGGAAGATGATTGGACAATGGATTATCCATCTCCTTTTTTGCACAGGCTGAAGCTCTAACCACTGAACACACAGGCCAGGGCAATCATCCATCTCCATTTTTGCACCTCCTCCCTGCCCTGCAGGAAGTAAAAAGTGCCTGCTTTAGCCCTCATGTTCCATTTACACCCTATACCTTTTTCCACTTTTAGTGGACTCTTTTACTTCTTTGCAGTGAAAAACTGCTTCCTTGGGGTAAAGGTGTCAGGCCTAGGAGAGATCTTACTGATCCCTCTTACACCAAAGCTTGGGTTATTCCTTTGAACTCTGAACTTTATGCAGATGTGCATTGTTAGTAGATTCAAGCTCATGCCATGTGCCCATCTTCCCTGTCCCCGCCACCAGCTTGGTTGCTCTTGAACTGAAGGCTCATGGTGGTGTGGTTTATGTAGTACTGCTATGTGCTATGATCACTGTGGACAATTAAGACTTCATCAGATGCCTAGAATGAGTGAGCAACCCTTTCATAGTTATATTTTTACAACTACTTACCCATTTAGTACATGGAATATTCCCAACTACTGTGTCTCCGAATACTGACCCCAAGCTCATTAGCAGGTGGTGCGATTGTTTCCATTTTCTAGAGACCAATTAAGCAGTTGCTCCAGACAGAACTCACAACAAAAATGTAAATTTAAAAACAGAAACCAGGACCTTCTGGCAGAGGGGAGAAAGCCAAGGCAGGCGGGCTAGGGAAAGAGGAGATTGGGTGAGGATTGTGAGAGGCTCTGTGTCTGCTAGTGGAGTACTGGGCCTCCTTAAATTCAGATTTTACCCCAGTTTACCTGAGAAATACCCCCTCCACCTCTTAGTAAATAAATAAATAAATAAATAATTGAAAAAGAAAACAGCAGAGACCTTTAATCATGACTACCCACTGGCCCATGCAAGGCACCTAATTACAGACTTATGCCAAGATCCCCATTCTCAGAGGCAGCTTCACACTAGCGTTTCAGCTTCAGCCTAAATGGACTGTCATCAAGCTTCCCTCATCCCTGCATCGGATCCACGGAGGCATCAAATCGCAGGCATATTCTGCGCCACATAGTCCTCTCAAGGGAGATTGAAAAACGTTCTACCGTCGTCCCCATTCTCCTTCCCCAACCACCATCGCCATTTAGAGAGCTAATTTCTGTTGCCTCCTAGAAGACAAAAAAGCAAAGGATGAGGTTTGTACATAGCGAGAAGCTAAACTACCTACTTCGGTTCCTCCCCACTCACCCACGCGTCTGCTCCCCGGCTCCGCCTCCTCCTGCAGAGGGCCGACGGTCAGGTGAGGTTACCTGGGCGCAGGAGAAGCCCCGAGGGGCGGTGCGATCCTGTGTTTCGGAGTCGCCCCACTCCCCGCCCCCAGGGCCGCAGGACTCTTCCCCCTCTGCCCGGCGCGTCCCCTGCCCCTCGGGCTTCAGCGCGCAATGACAGCCGCACGCCGCGCTCTGCTCCCCTCCATCGACCTGGCGTGACGCAGGCGGAGACTACTTAAGGGCGGATTAGAGGCGGCGGCCGCGGATTCCCAGCCCTGCAGCCAGCTCTGCGCGCTCCGTCCCGGCCTCGCAGGTGGCAGGCAGCGCGGGAGCGCTCAGTGCCGACTGAAGTGCCAGGCACGGGGCTGGTGCCCGGACCCTTTCCCGGCCCCCAGCCCCGGGGGTGAGTGGCGCCCAGAGACCTCTCCAGAGGGCGCGAGAGTTGGAAGAGCTGCACGCTGCCACCCAGCCCCGCCCCTCGCCCCGGGCACGGTGGGCTCAAAACCTGACCCTCCGGACGGCGCGGGAGGTCGTGCCGGCTCTCTGGACCGCGCCAGCTGCCCCATCAGTCGGGGTGCGCTTGAATTTCTTTCCCCATTTTTCTCTTTTAAGTACAATAAACGGGAGAGGAGGTTCGTGGATTTTTTTTAAAAAAATTGTTTGCTTCTTTAATTGCGGGGCAATTCGCTCCCAGCGGGGACGTGCGGCCCGGGGTGGGGCCAGGAGCAGGAAGGTGCCCGGTGCTGCCCACTCTTTGTCTGCTGCCTCCGGATGCACAGCGATGGGGGAATGGACCATCTTGGAGAGGCTGCTGGAAGCCGCGGTGCAGCAGCACTCCACTATGATCGGGAGGTAAGGGCGCCGAGCCGGCTGTCGGGCGGCCCCCGGGAGTCCCTTATCACATCCAGACTGAGCCCCAACAGCCCCCCAGCCCATCCCCTGACCCTTCCCATCGTCCTCAGCCCATGCGTCTGGGTTCCCGCATTGAGAGATTACCCGATGCCCCCCTCCTTCAGCTGCTCCTGCTCAGCGCCCCATCCCCTCCCTATGAAGCAATACTGGGGGTTCACTCTTCTCCCAACGGAAAAGGAGTTGTTGGCTCAGTCATGGTCCCCCCACTCTCGGGAGTCCAGCCAGTCTCCATCGGTTCCCTAAATAGAATCTATAAGGAAGGCAGGATTGTATTTGGACAGAGAAGGACAAATGGGAAGATGGATTTGCTCTTCAGAGCAGATGTATCTTTCCCCAACAAATTTTTATTAAGCTAAACCGATTTGGTTGTTAAAACTTACTGTGTCAGAAACCCACACACCCAATTTTGTACATATATATATATATACAAAATATATATATTCATAGCTATCTATCTGTTTATGTAAAGCAGTAAGTTCAATATTCATATTGAAGATAAACATCCAATCCAGTTGGAGTACTTTATATACACACTCTGTGTAGGTTTTGAAATGTATTCTGTTCAGATATTTGGTGTACCTTTGCCATATCCAGAGGGAAGGTGTGTTTTGTGCCTCTGTACATTCTACATATACAGAAACCTATCTGTGGCAGATGTACCATGTCCAATGTACAGAGAACTACATATCTGAGATCCCTGTAATATGAAGTGCTCCCAGCACCCAACAGAAAGGGAAGAAACACAGGTTTCCTAAGATCCCCAGTTCAGTACCATGCAGGGGTGGACAGCTCCTGAGTCAAAGGACCTCTGAAAGCAACAGAGTAGGGAAGGGAGGAGCAGGGGGTTCCTAAATCAGTGACTCAGCCCATGAGAACCTCTCTCCCTCCGTCTCCCCTGCTCAGGATCCTGTTGACTGTGGTGGTGATCTTCCGGATCCTCATTGTGGCCATTGTGGGGGAGACAGTGTACGATGATGAGCAGACCATGTTTGTGTGCAACACTCTGCAGCCTGGCTGTAACCAGGCCTGCTATGACCGCGCCTTCCCCATCTCCCACATACGTTACTGGGTCTTCCAGATCATAATGGTGTGTACCCCCAGTCTCTGCTTCATCACCTATTCTGTGCACCAGTCCGCCAAGCAGCGAGAACGCCGCTACTCTACTGTCTTCCTAGCCCTGGACAGAGACCCCCCTGAGTCCATGGGTGGTCCTGGAGGAACTGGGGGTGTGGGCAGTGGTGGTGGAAAACGAGAAGATAAGAAGTTGCAAAATGCCATCGTCAATGGGGTGCTGCAAAACACAGAAAACACCAGCAAGGAGATGGAGCCAGATTGTTTGGAAGTTAAGGAGCTGACCCCACACCCTTCAGGGCTGCGCACAGCAGCGCGATCCAAGCTCCGAAGGCAAGAAGGCATCTCCCGCTTCTACATTATCCAAGTGGTATTCCGAAATGCCCTGGAGATTGGGTTTCTGGTGGGCCAATACTTTCTCTATGGCTTCAGTGTCCCAGGGTTGTATGAGTGTGACCGCTACCCCTGCATCAAGGAGGTGGAGTGTTATGTGTCCCGGCCTACTGAGAAGACTGTCTTCCTGGTGTTTATGTTTGCTGTGAGTGGCATCTGTGTTGTGCTCAACTTGGCTGAACTCAACCACTTGGGATGGCGCAAGATCAAGCTGGCTGTGCGAGGGGCCCAGGCCAAGAGAAAGTCAGTCTATGAGATCCGCAACAAGGACCTGCCCCGGGTCAGTGTTCCCAACTTTGGCAGGACTCAGTCCAGTGATTCTGCCTACGTGTGAAGGGGCAAGTTTTGGGAAGGCCCAGGGGATGACATGCAGCCCTGAGGCAGATGACTATTTGAGAGTGGCCAATATCTGCCCTCAATTATTTGACTCTCACAATTGAGATACAGGAAAAGGCTGGTTAGGAGAAGATGTTGCATGAATGGGAGAGGAGAGAAAGAATCATTAGTACATCACACCACTGGTTCCACAGAGACAATTGGGTAGAGTGATAAGATGGATGAGTTGGCGTTTTTTGGATCTTTTTACTTTATGGCCTAGTCTGATCTTGATAACAGTGGACTTGTATGGCTACCAACTAGGACTCAGCTCTGCTAAGCTCTGTATCCTGGTGAATGGTGTGAGTCAAATACTTCATTGGTACAAAATTTGTGACTTATCTCAACACATCCCTTCATCCTAGGCTGCAATACAAACATCCTTGAGGCATTCTTCATGTATCTTCCTCATCAGCATGCCCCTTTCCTCAACCCAAGATAGCATGCCAGCTTTTTTTTTTTTTTTTTAATCTGGCTTTACAGTAGACCTAATATGGTTTACCTGAAAGCTAGAGGGAATTACTTGGGGTGCTTTTTGGAGAATGGTCATGACAAAGGTTTGCATTAGAGCCCCATATGACTGGCCCTTAGTCATTATGAAAACCTTAGGAATGTCTCAATATTTCCAATTTTCTAGCTCAAACTGCACTGGTGCTCTTTATTGGGGATAGGGTTTGGGTGGGAGGGAGGGAATTGCAATATGCAATTATAACACTTCTGTGAGATGGTTGTTGCACTGTTAGGCATGTGTTTATAAGCATTGGGATACTTCTGCCTTCCAGTATGTGGACTTTGGATAGCATTAAAAATATTTTTTTGTTAATATCAAAGGTGTCTACTGGAGCCACAGAATTTCTATCTGGTGTATTCCATTTATTTTCTAATATAGTTTTGTTGTGCAACACAGCTGCACTTCATTTTGCCACTGTTTGAATTTACCTGTGTGCTCACACCAGAGACCTTAATCAGCCCATGCCAACCCCTATTGGTTATTTTATCAGTTATTTTTGAAATCTCCACAAAATCACTGGAACTAAATATTATCGGCTAACATGTGTTTATGAATGCTTAAGACATATACCAAAGGTTTTAAAACCTATTGCTTTGAACTGTGAATATATTTCCCTTTCTTTGCTCTTATTTATTTAAGTGCCATACAATACCTTTTATATCCACTGTGTATTTAGTTAAAGCATTGGCCAAGAGTAATATTTGGATAATGTGCTTTTATGAGTCCTGTTTCCTTTGCATTATCATTATAATTTTTATTTAGATATGGATGCAGTGTAACACACAACTGAGGATTTGTTTAAAATAAAGTTCTTGCTTTTTTTGGTAAAATGGGAATTCTGCATTTTTCTATTTTTTGAAGTTCTATTTATTTAAATATATGTTCAAAATGTTTTATTACATATTTTAAAATGCAGAACACTGGGGGCAGGAAGTGAGAGATGGGTGAATAGTATTTGAGGGATGACCAATAAAGTCCAATTAGTCACTCACAAATGAGAAGAGCCTGGTACATTTTATGAATGTTTAGAAGAGTGTGATGAGTTATTCAAATAGTAGTATTTACTAACTCTTTTCAATTTTAGCCCAAGATTTCTGTGTGTGGTTTTTCCCCGCTGAGGCTATCGTATATAATAAAGAGGTAATATGCACATTAACCCTCACACCCTCACAAGATGGCTGCCTGTGACCAGGCTGGCAGAGGGGTTAGTGAGGGACGACCAAACAACTGAACAAGCAGGCTGTGTGGGGTGACCAGGCCAACAGGGGGTGCAATAAGGGGTGACCAGGCTGGTGGCTGGGGGGGCGGGGGGGGACACAGTTAGGAGCAACCAGGCTGGCAGGGAGGGGGCAATTGGAGGTGACCTGGCTAGTAGCGGGGAGCAGTTAGGGGCAATCAGGCCAGCACACAAGTTCAGTGAGGGGTGATTAGGCTGGCAGGGGGGGCAGTTAGGGGCGACCAGGCAGGCAGCCAGGTGAGTGATTAGGAGCCAGTGGTCCAGGATTGTGAGAGGGATCCTGGATTGGAGAGAGTGCAGGCTAGGCTGAGGGGACCTCTCCCCCCTCCCGTGCACAAATTTTGTGCAACAGGCATCTAGTTTCTGGTAATAAAAATGTCAATGCTATATCACAGTAGCTCATTCCAGGAGTGAAATATTTTTCCTTTTGCACCATACTTCCCTGTCATGAATTGTCACATATGGCTGGTGCTCTCCATCATCTCTTGAAGTTCTCATATGTAAAACGATGCTGATCCAACAGTCAAGCAGAACCCTCTAGACCAGCACTGTTCAATGCAACTGTGTATAATGATGGAAATTTTAAACTGTAAATTATTATACAGCACAGTTCTAGACATCTAATCATTTATTTTGGGGTTCTTCCAAAGGAGACTGAGCCTTTGCTTATGTTATAAGATATTGCATTCTCACACAATGCATTCTCATTTTTGGCATTTTCTGTCTACGTGTGGTCCGCTTAGTTCAGTGGGCTAATGTTCTTTTTCAATTCTTTTATGTTACTCACCTTCTAATTCTAGTAAGCATTTGTTCTGAACACTGAAAAGCACTATGGAATTTCCTGGATGATTGTTTTTCAAACACACTTGTTGCACCCTTTAACTATAGCAAGGCAGATGCCAATTTTAGAATGAAAATATTTCAACCTATAGATTTTCATCTGCAGTACAAATAGGCAGTTGAAAAATATTATTCTTGAGTACAGAAACAGATCCTCTTCTGTTTTGTGTCTGGTGAGCTAAAAATGTTTTAGGACACCTCCCAGAGATGGAGGAAGAGTGTTGCTTGAGATCTCTTAGCATATGCTTGGGTGTGAAAGAAGTAGGAATCTGTGTGGAAAACAAGAGCTGTTGTATTGGTGCTGTGATGTACGATGACAAGAATAATAGTGTTTCCTGGTAGAAATACATTCCATATTAGTGGGGTGGATCTTTTTCTCCTTGGCATATAGGGTCACCCCTCAAAATGACTGATGGGTATCAGTGTGATTCTTTTGCTTTCTATTTAATGAAGGAAATATACTGATGATTTGATGCTTCACATAGCTATGTGACGAATGTGACCTTAATCTGTACTTTGTGAGCGGACAGCCCTAATATCTTCTCTCAAATTTAAGAGCCTTTTGGTGCACTACAGCCCCTGGCCTGTGTGTGCATGCATGTGTGTGTGTGTGTGTGTGTGTGTGTGTGTGTGTGTGTGTGTATGCATGTGGTGTAGATAGTTGATGTCAAATCTAAAAACTTGAAGAATAGACTGGAGGGAGTGGTTATTTAGCCTGGGAAAAGAAAAGCTGAAAGCACAGAATTTGCAATGTTTTAGTCCTCAGATATTTAAAAAGTTAACAAAAATATGAGAGCTAACAGCTGTACTCTCTAGCTCTGGGGACAGAGGAAAAGGACTGGACTTAGAATGGAGGGTGTAGGAGGTTAGGAGGGATCAGAAAGAACATGATTTCTCTTTCACCTCTGCTTTTGTTTAAAATGCTATTTCTTCTGCAGGGAATATCTGTCCCATCACCTCCTTTTGCTGGGTTTTTCTTCACCCTTAAAATCAGTTTGGCTGTCCACTCCTCCAGACTGGCTTAGTGCCTCTGAAAAAATACAAATACTAAGTATTTTCAAATCTTTAGGTACCCTTATTGTTAGGGAAGGCTATACAATTTAGTGTACAAAATGAGCTACCTTAGATAATGAAAGAAAGGGGCAGGATCATTAATTGAATGCAACACCAGAACAATGGGTATAAGTTGAATCTGTCTTGAATGAATCAAGTTGTGTACTTAAGACAAGAAACAGCCATTGAGCCCATGTCCCAGGCCCTGGGACCCCAGAGTTAATTATAATACCTAAGTCCCAGCCCTTGAGAAGGGTTGTCAAAGCTACTTCTCAGACAAAAAAATAAAAATTATGTCAATAATAATAGGACAATAGTAGTGTATTAATGCCTCTGGAATTAATGCACTCTGGAATATCTAGATTAGACTCTCTGAGGCTGTAGTCTAGGTATCAATATATATATATGTGTGTGTGTGTGTGTATATTTATAATATTTTTTATTTCAGTCAGTGTATGTTTAATTTCTAGTTGGTCCTTTTTCATATCCTCGAGGGTCTTGCTAAATTTATCGGCCTTTTCTAGAAAATTCTTGAAAAACCTTATAACCGTGGTTTTGAACTCTATATCCAGTCATTTGTTTTCCTCCATTTCTTTCGTTTGTGATCTGTTTCTTTGTCTCCACATTTTGGCTGCTTCCTTGAGTTGGTAGAGTAGCTAGCTTTGTGTGCTAGGTGTCCTAAGGGCCCAGTGGCTCAGCCTCCCCAGTTACCTAAGGTGGACACTCTTGGTGCACCCCTTTGTGGACTGTGTGCTCAGCCTTGTTGTAGTTAAGTCTTGATTATTGTTGGTGTCACTGGGGGGAATTGACCTCCAGGCCAATTGGCTGTGAGGATCAGCTGTGTCTACACTGAGAGAACTTCTGTGCTGGAGACACTCTTATGAGACAAGACTTGCAAAATTGCAAAAGCCTCTGTGCTCAGCTTGGATGGGGCGGAGTCTCAGGGCAGAGCAGACAGCCTTGGCTTTCCGTCAGCCCT
This sequence comes from Corynorhinus townsendii, assembly GCA_026230045.1. Taxonomy (NCBI): domain Eukaryota; kingdom Metazoa; phylum Chordata; class Mammalia; order Chiroptera; family Vespertilionidae; genus Corynorhinus; species Corynorhinus townsendii. The sequence goes on along the minus strand of JAPDVU010000001.1, from coordinate 162,144,389 downwards.
GCCCTATGAGGCCCCTGGGTCTCAGTGTCCCTCAGTTATTGCTGCAAGCACCTCTGAGAGAAAGCCGCCCTTGAGTTTTGCCCGCTGCCAGACAGTCCAGTTTCTCCCCGAATGAGTTGGGGTTCCCAGAAACTTGCCTGAACTGGAGTTCAGTGCAGTTGGGAGTTTCTGTCTCCCTCCTGCTTTAGAAAGCCAGCCACGCACTCAGCCGCCCGTGCATTCAGCAGTCAGTCCTCTCTCTGCATGCATGCGTGCCTCTGGACCTCTGCCTTTCACAGCTCCTGAGTCTCAGTGTGCTTTCTCTTTACCTGACAGTCCAGATTCCCCCCGAATAAGTCTGGTTTCCCAGAGTCTCGCCCAGGACTGGAGTTCAGTGCAGTTGGGAGCTTCCTTCTTCCTCCCGCTTTAAAAAGTCAGCCGTGCACTCAGCTGCCTGTGCACACAGCTGCCCATCCTCTGCGTGTGAGTCTCCATACCTCAGCCTTTTGCAGCTCCTCTGAGTCTCAATGTGCTTTCCGCTTTTCTTCTAGTTGTAGAATTTCCACTCAGCCAGCTTTCCTGTGGTTCTGGATGGTGTCTGTTTTGTTTTTTAGTTGTAGTTTTGATATTGTTGTGCGAGACAGCAGTTTAGGTGTTTACCTATGCCTCCATCTTGGTTTCTCCCCCACATATTATCTTATTTGGTCTTTGCAACCTCTGTCTATGAGGTGGACAGAGTACAGAATGGTGGTACTTGCTTTTTCTTAGGGGACCAGAATTTCAGCGTCTCAGTTTGGTGATGCATCCAAAACCACAGTTGCTTTAATATATATATATATATATATATATATATATATATATATATATATATATACACACACACACACACATACATGTATGTATGTATTTTTATTGCATTCAGAGAAGAACAGAGAGGAGAAAGAGCTAGAAACATCAGTGATGAGACAGAATCATTGATTGGCTGCCTCCTGCAGTATAGATCAAGCCCACAACACGGGCATGTGCTCTGACCAGAAATCAAACCCATGACCTCCTGGTTCCTGGGTTGGTGCTCAACCACTAAGCCGCACCAGCCTGGCCACAGTTACTTTGTAACACAGGTGGGACAAAACCCAATTCTCTGGCAGATAGTCTGGTGCACTCTCTACTCTACGTGGCTTCTCGACTGGTCAAATGTTAAGCTTTAGCTTACTAAGTGAGATCTCTAGAAAAGTTAAGAGGAAAATGAATATGTTCTCAAAAAGCAGTTTTCTATACTTCTAAAGAGGTTGCAAGAAAACATGTCAAGTCCCTTTTCAGGGAAGGATGTTGGTCTTGTCCTCTTGGGAACTGTGATTTGTTCAGTGGAATTAGAACAGAGTGCTTTCACCTGGACAGCAGACCAAATGGAGGCTGAGGGAGAGGCTGCTGGGTCTGACATGTGCTTCTCCCTTAGCTGGTTTCTGTGATTATAGAAATGAGAGAGGAAATAAAACACGGAACTTTTTTCTTTAAAAAGAACAAAACACCATCATTTATTTTCCATGATTACAAAAGTGATACATATTCAGGGCAGAGAAAAGCCCAACAAATGAATTTTGTCACTCAGAGAATCAGTGTTAACTGTGCCTGTCTTTTGATGTGTATACCTGTGTAGGACTTCTTTTAGATAGATAAAGGGTGAAGGGAAAACGTTTTTTTGTAGTTCATTTTTGTCTTTTATTGAAAACAATCAGTAAGTATGTGAGTGAGTGAGTGAGTGAGTGTGTGTGTGGGAGAGAGAGAGAGAGAGAGAGAGAGAGAGAGAGAGAGAGAGAGAGAGAGAGAGAGGGAGAGAGGGAGAGAGAGAGAAGAGCTAACTCTCTAAATACAACAAGATGTCAGTACAGAAACTTCGGAGTCTGAGACAAGATCTTGGTCCAAAGGTTGTGGATGAGCATGATGCACCAGGTTAGGGAAGCATGTGGAGTATCCATCAAATCATGGCAAAACTGTGAGTGAGACAACGAATGGATGTATTTAAATTCTGAAGGCCAGCTCATGCACTGGCTCAGGAACCAGCCTTGGCTAGAGGAATCATATGATTGGAAGCCTGCTGGTGAATCACAGGGAAGACATAAAGCCCTAAGTCCTGGTCACAGAGGAGGCACTCCACCTCAGCCACATACCTCCTGTCAGGTCTATGCCTGGGCTACAACCCAAAGACCAGTGGCTGAGATGAAGAGTTCATATGGGAATCAATAGAAAAACTTTCATGATATTTATTGGGGATAAAAACCAGGCTAGAAAGGGCACATAAAATAACCAGTCCTTATTAGAAGGAACAAAAATGTCCAAAGGAACACCTTTTCTATCAAGTTACTCTGAATCCTATTTAAATAAAGGTGCATTTGATAAAAATAGCCCTTTCCTTCTCTAAGCCTGGGTGCTAATAAACTCAGCAGGCATTTATTCTTCACTTTGATATATTTGTTCTTCTTACTCCACCTCTCTCTGGTGCTCCTAGGGTCCCAAGGTGTTGAAATTAGGGTGGCTGATACTTAAAAAGACTTTCCTAGGTGAGAAAATGCAATGGCGTAATGATTTCTTTTTTAAGGAATAAGGAAAGAAGGGAGGTGAGTGAGTGGTGGGTAGAAAAAGAAATATTTTAAGAAAATTGGAAGGCAAACTCTAACTTCACTTATCTCCATACTGTGTGGGGGTAGATTTCACATCTAGCATGTACTTGGGGGCTCTCTGGGGTCAAAGGCACTAAATGAGGAAAACAGGAGAGTGATAGGTAGCTGGAGGGTACTTATAAGCACAGGCTTTAGACTCAAATTACCCTGTAAGAATAATAGTCACCCATCCTATATAATAAAAGCCTAATATGCTAAGTGTCCAGTCATTCAGTGACCTGTCGTTTGTTCAACCAATCAAAGCGTAATATGCTAATGATGTGCTAAAGCTGCTCAACCACTCATTATGACGTGCACTGACCACCAGGGGGCAGATGCTCTGACCGGTAGGTTAGCTTGCTGCTGGGGTCTGGCTGATTGGGATAAGTGAGATGAGCTGGACACACCCTGGAGCCCTCCTGTGGTCCCTCTCCAGCCCTGATTGTGCACCAGTAAGGTCCCTCTTCAGCCCTGATTGTGCACCAGTAAGGTCCCTCATCCTGGCCTGCACCCTCTCGCAATCCGGGACCCCTCGACAGATGTTGGAGAGATGGTTTCAGTCCAATCCCTCAGGCCACTCCCTTTCGGAGGGCACCAGACACAGGGCTCACAGCTGGTGAGTGCTGCTGCAGCCAGTGAGAGCCTCTCCAGATTGGGACTGATTTAGTGCGAGTCCACAGCAGGTGAAGTGAGGCTGGGATGAGCGGGAGCAGCAGGTAGGAGCTGCAGGTGGTGTTGGACTGCGGGTTTCAGCCCGATCCCCGCAGGCCATCCTGAGGGACCCCACCCATGCACGAATTCATGCACTGGGCCTCTAGTAATATAATAATGTCCCAGGCTCATCTCAGATTAATTTTTATGTATTCATTCTACTAGTATTTACCAAGCCTCAAATGTGGGTCAGACACTGAATTAACTTCTTGTCTCTTTCCCACTTTATAGCCATGTGATCTGTGCAGTTGCTTAACCTTGCTATACCTCAGTTTCAGAATCTGTAAAATGAAAATAATAAAACCATCTATCTCATTGGGTTGTTTTAAATTTGATTATATTTGTCAAGAACTCTTTACATTGCCAGATACCTACTAAGTGATTAATAAATGTTATTAATTTATTATAATAATTATTACTATTAATGAAACTCTAGGTGATTGGATATGGCTATTGCCGTGTTGAGTTCATCAGAGCCCTTTCTGCATGATAATAAAGAGAGAAAAGGATATAGAAAGAAGGATCAGGGCAAGGACATTAGCTTTTTCTCATTCCACAATTTGACTCAGGCCAATGTCATGACTACCAGGGTCAATTTTATGGAATGAGCAGGTGATGTGTAGGAAGCACATGTGTAATCCAGCATTGACACCAAAGAAGGTAGACTGGTCAGCTAGGGCATTCAGCTCCTAGCTGAAGGGGAAGTGGTTAGGAAAAGGAGATGCAGGAGTTGGAAATCCCTTTTTATTATAATTTGGCTCTGGTGCAAGATTTAAAATGCTTCCATTTGTGTAGACCTTTATATTGTTCAACAAGATGCTATCATTCACATTCTCCAATGCTCCTCCCTCAGCATCCTTGTAAGAAAGAATAGAAAATAGCCCCATCTTACAGATGAGAAAATGAGGTCTAGAGACACTCATTCTTTAATGTCAAACTGCACAGGATCAGGGTTGAAACCAAAGCCTGTTCTAAACCCAAATCTCTAGTTACTAGAATAGGCTGCTTCTCCTAATACTGAACGCTTCACAGTTCGTGTGACTGTCTATTCTCTTCAGAGACTTATCTGGGCAGAGAAAAACTCATTTTAACCTTGGCCAGACAAGAACATGATTAAACAGACAATTTTTTTGGAGGCAGTGCAAAGCACATAGAAAAAATTCTAAAACCAAAGACAAATCTGAAATATTATTGTTGTTTATTATCTATGACCCTGATCTTGGCTTTTGGTGAGGATCAGGAGAAACTTATATCCATTTTATTTTATTCATGAACTCCTTGGGCACTAATGGATGCATTTATTGAATTAATGGGTATGAAGCTCTTATGAACAGTGCCTAGCATTCACTATGATGAATTCATGTATTGTTGAGTGTAAAAATAGTAATTTTTTTGGTAATAATGCATTTGGTAACCATGGCAACCTTTGGGCCCATTTTAAAGAAGAGGAAGCAGAGGCCTAGAGAGGTTATAGAGTACTAAGTGTGGTATAAACTAATTTTTGACTATGTGCATTTGCATGTAGAAAATTCTACAAGGAATATACCTATCTCTGCATAGTAAAAAAAAAAAAGGAGGGATTTAATTTAATTTCAACTTATGAATTTTCCATAAATATAATTTATAATGATTAAATATGATAGATTTAATTTCACAAGAATTTTAACTTACTGCCTTTATAGGTAAGTATGGTATTTAACACTATCTGGTCTTCTGTGGCTTGACCTTTGTTAATTGTTTTATCATAAAGTCTTCTCAAACACTCAGATAAAATATTCCATCAATTTCTAGCCCAGGCCCTGACTGACACAAACATCAGGGTTCTTTCAAGGAAGGTATTTTTTAGACCTAGTTTATAGACCTCAGTGGAAAAACTAAGGTGAGTGGTTTGCTACAAGGAAAGTCATGTGTATCTCATGACAAAGCCTTTCGCTATAGGCTTATGGGAGCAGAAGGAGGTAGAAGGGCAGAGATAAGAACTCAAGTCACTGACAACTGAAGAGGGTAAGACTCTTGGTTGAATTTATTATCTCCATTGATGATTCTAGAATTCCAAAACTTTGTGTTCGAGGCGGGAGTTGGGTGAAGTGAGGGGGGAGATTGGGGAGACACTGAGTAGTTGTGAAGGTAGATTCTCTACTAAAATTGGCCAGGTGAAATTGCAAGGCGATTGGGATGTTGAGGAGGACATACCCCACAAATCTTTGAGAAATTCCAAAGATCTCAGTCCTTGTCAGACTTGGACCCCAAAACCTATGGTGTGGGAAAAATTTCTCATAGGCTTTTCTTCCTTCATTCCTCCATTTGCTTTCTTCCCTTCCCTTCCTTTCTTTTCCTTTTTCTCCTTCCTTCTTTTCTCCCTTCTCTCCTTCCTTTCCTCCCTTCGTCCCTCCCTCCCTCCCTCTCCTCCTGTTCATGATCTTATGGGGTTTCCATCTTTTCTTTCTCAGGAGGAGGGGGAGCTCTTTGAAAGCTCTTTCACCAAAGGATGAAGCTTTTGCATTACTACTTCTTTTAAAAAAAAAATCTGAGGAAAGAGAGATGTTTGAGCCAGAGGAATAAATTACTGATGATGGATTTTCAGTTGTCAAAGAAGATATTTTCTTTTTGTTTTTAAAATATATTTTATTGATTTTTTTACAGAGAGGAAGGGAGAGAGATAAAGAGTTAGAAACATCGATCAGAGAGCTGCCTCCTGCACGCCCTCTACTGGGAATGTGCCCGCAACCCAGGTACATGCCCTTGACCGGAATCGAACCTGGGACCTTTCAGTCCACAGGCTGATGCTCTATCCACTGAGCCAAACCAGTTTCAGTGATATTTTCAAAGTAAGGCATTTCTACTTTCACTCAAACAATACTGCAGAGAGAACCTCCTACTTTTTATGAATCCTTCAGCTGTCTTGTAGACTTGCAGACTCCTGGGGTTGGCACAGGCATTCTGTACAGCCAGTCCAGCCTCTTCTTGGATGTTTGAGTTCCCTCCACTGTATCTTTTCCTAATAGCTGTCCACTTCTGGATGGTGAGGAACTGGTTCCCTTGGAGAGAACTCACTCTATCTCTTTGTAGCTCTGACTGCTTGAAAGTTCTTCTCTATGTTGAACTGAAATCTCCTCTCCAGCCAAGATTTCATAGAGGAAGGGAGAGGGAGAGAGAGATAGAAGATAGAAACATCAATGATGGGAATCCTTGATTGGCTGCCTCCTGCATGCCCCCACTGAGGATTGAGGTGGCAACCCATGCATGTGTCCTGACCGGAAAATGAACCATGACCACATGGTTCATAGGCCTACACTCAACCACTGAGCCACGCTGACTAGACAGATAAAGTGTTTTTATTTTCTGGTTGCCTCCCATTCAGAATCACCCAAAGGGTTTGCTGCCTGAGGTAGAGTTAATGGCCGCATGTTCTCTGGAGAAAATTGTTACTGCCATGATGAATGATACAAGACGCCCAGTAGGGAGAAGATAACCTTGAAGTTGAGGGAACCTTGAAATTCTCTAGTCCCTACCTTTTCCAAAATGGAATTGGAAAAGGCAGGGCACAGAGAAGTGTGTTGGGATATCATAGTACATAGATACTAGATTCAATGGTTCTCTTTGCCAGAATTAAAATTTCCATTCTGAAAAAAATAATACTCAAATTAAAGTAGCAAGAACATTAATTACCCCACTACACACAGGCAATAATAATTATACCAGGTTCACATTTGGAAAAACGTGCAAATTTGCTTATTCATTCCAACTAAGTTGGTATCAAATAACCACAAATTCCATATGTTGTTTTTTCCATTTTGGTTGTTAAGCACAAGGGATTCATGGGGAGCTTGCTAAATATGTTTGACACATTTCCTCATATGAGTTATAAATATTGGTGGATTCTTTTCAGGCACCTCTGTCATTCAGAAATATATCCTGAATGAAGCTTTCCTCCTCTGCAAAAAGGCCTGGCTTTGAAGCTGAAAAGCAGCCTGATTAAGTGTGGGAGCCAGTCCCCAGGTCTGATGTAGAAGAGGAGTGGAGATGACAGTCCTTTACGATTGTATGACATTTTGCAGTTAACAAAACGCCTACCCATTCACAATCTCATTTGCTTCTCACATCTCCTCTGTGAGATAGGAATTAGGGCTGGCAGGTGTCTCCATCCCAGGAATAAAGTCATGGGCACCAAAGAGCCAGGGATGGGAGGAGAGCCCTCCAGGACAGGAATCTCCTGAGAGTGACTTGAGCTCATGGTGGCAGTTTTGGGGCTATGCTTCTTTATTGTGGAAAATGCACTTCACAGCCCTGCTGAGTCCAGCCATTTCCTATCCTATCCTGGTTTACTGAGTACCCAGCCAGTGGCACTTACATAAATGTCCTTCTGGCATGAGGGAGAGAAGAGGGAAACAGCAGCTGTCAGCAGAGTGTCAGTTGGGGACCTGCCATCTCATTGAACAAAGCTCCGGTCAGCTCCAGCAATGTCCTGGGTGCTGCTCTAATCATGAATGATGGGACTGTCCCCAGGCTCAGGATTACTCCTGTTCTTAAAGAGAACAGGGAGAGAGGGTCCTTTAGCCGTTACCAAGGTGTCACATGTAAATCATTAACCAGGAGCAGAGAGGAACCTGAGCAAGGTCAAACAAATGAACCCTGATACTGAGGCCTCTCAAGACCATATCTTAGATGGTAACATCTGAGCAGCATTCCTTCCAGGTAATCACAATCATGTGGGTGGTAGAGGGCTGCATTTTGCATTTCTTTTAACTCTTAAAGAATCTTCCAACATTTAGCATTTTACACTGGGGCTGCAAAAGTCCCCTTCCCCCCACCTCTCTCAGATGATTCAATCCAGCCACCTGCTTTTAACAGCACTGTTGACCATTCTGCTCTCAGCAGCTGTGTTCCTTGAGTTCAATACCTCTTCTTTTTCTGTAATTCTTTGTGGAGGATCACTGCACAATCGTACCATAGACCCTACCGAGGGCCTCTAATTCTACAGTTTTGTTTTCTCTCTGAGGGCCAACTGCTGAAAAGGCCATCAAGAAACAAAACTGGTAAATGTGGGATCATGTACCAATGTGTATAAACACATTGGTACATGGGGGATCATGTACCAATGTGTATAAAATCTCCATAATAAAAAAAAAGATTGAAAAGACGAAGCCTCAAGATGATTGGACCTGACCAAATCACAGAATGGAAGTCAATTCAAGCTCAGGAGTCAGGCTGGCCTGAGATCAGATCCCAGCTCTGCCATTTTCCAACAGTAATTGGACATGACATCTAACCTTTCCAAGACTTCCTAATCTATAAAGTCAGAGAAAGATTAGTTACCCCATCAGTAAGATTAGTCTGCTTTAAATGAGATAATCAACTTTTCTTAATGAGTGATAGAAATCATCTTTATTAGTTTAAGAAAAATAGAGGGAATATATCATAAAGACAAAGATTTTTCAAAATTCTAAGATGAAGGTGCAGCTGACTCTCAAGGGCACATTGAAATCATAGCCTCCAAGGGCCTCAGAACCACACTTGGTTTCCTGTCTCTGTGCCTCTCTGCAAGATTGTTCTACTCTTCCTTTTGCCACAGACCAATTTCTGCTCACCAGTCTGCACAATTGAAAACGTGGCTGCCAAAAACAGCTTCTAGGTTTACATTTTCTCAATTCAATAGCACCACGAGGCCGAGTTTGGATTTTCTGGTCTGGATTCCAGGTTTTCCAGGGCAGGTTTTTGTTCCAAAAATGAAGGCCAGGATCTGGGCGTCATTCTGTGTTAACATGGAGGCTATCCTGATGGCCATATGGATGGCGTTGTCTGGGAGAAGATCCCAGAAGAAGGGAGAGCAGTCTCAAAAAAATAGTCGGTTGAAGTGGTGATGCTATTGCTAGACAGATTAAATGATGAGTCTGAATGCAAAATTCTTAGAACATAGTAGTTTATAGATAAGTATTGACTTCTGTTCCTTTGAACTGACCTATCTTGATGCCTTCAGGGTAAAGTCTTGGGTTAGCCTATCCAGAAACAAGGGTAGGAGAACTACAATTACAACTATTCCTTTATTCCTTTATTCCAGAGTGCCTACTCTGTGCCAGGCAAAGAGGATATAGCAGGGAACAAAGACAAAAATCCTTGCCCTCATGGAACTTATAGGAGGGTTGACACAACAGCAAAAATTAAAACATATATGGTGATGCATCTTGGGGGAAAAATAAACAGAAAAGTGAGCTAGGATGTGCTGAGGGTTATAACACTATAACAAAGGATGGACAATAAGAAAGTGAATTTGAACAATGACTTGAAAAAAGTGAAGGAGTGAGCCATCTGGCTCTCTGGGAGATGAGTATTCCAGGTTTGTGGACCTTCAGGTGCCAAAGCCCCGAGTCAGAGGGAATAGCAAGAGGGCCAGTGGAGCTGGGGCATATGAGATGTGTATGGAAGTGTGTGAGACATGACAAACCAATGACCTTTCCCAGGATTTCTACCTGGGGAAGAGGCGAGTGTGATATAATTCTAATACTGGAGGCCAGAGCTTTAGTCTCATCCATTCTTTAGTGATCTCTAAGTAAACCATTTCTAATGGGAAAGACACTATATTCTCACACTTTAAGAATAACAGGAAATTATAGACAGGGTAGAAAACTGAAGGCCAAGCTGCAGGGAAGTGCCAGTACAACCCTCACCTCCAAGGTACTGTTCTTTAGGAAAGATAGTTGCATAGCACTGGTGGGAGAAGCCAGGGTTTCTTGAAGGGTGAATGTCCTTTTGCACACAGACAGGCCACTGAAGGAAGAAAATGCAAGACCGGGACTTCTTGTAAGAAAGAAATCTAATAACTGTTTCTGAAAGATGCCAACATAATAATTTTTTCAGTGTCTTTAATTCTGCCTATTAATCAAGAGATGGTCCACATAGTACTGAAGGAGAAAGCCCCTGTGATGTGATTGCATCCCACAGTCCATTTTTACAATGATCACAACTAAGTATTTGGCATGAGGGCATTAGTAATAAAGGGCCAGAAATGAAGAGTCAGACAGGAGCCCTTCCCTATCCTCAGGAATCAATGCCAGCCAAAGCCCCTACTGATGTGCTCTTCTCTGGAAGCCATGATTTGCACATACAAGAGCAGTTTGTACTATGTTGGCATCTTTCAGAAACAGAGTTTGCTCCTGAGCCTCAGAAAACTACGTACAAGGAAGAATGTGTGGCTATAGATTGCAGGATTCCAGAAGTTAAAAACTTATCAAACATCTGGGCAGAATGGAAAAGGGAAATGTAATTTAGACAGAGGGAAGGAATTACAAAGGTCAGGGACAGCAAAGCAAAGCCTCCTGTAGCAGGTGGTCTAGGAAAGGGGAGTGTGCAGAATAAGCCTCTTAAATGACCTAGATTAGTAACAATATTCATCCCCTTTAAAAACTGATTCTAATGATCAGAACAGGAAACTTCTTTCTGTAGTTTGAAATGGGTGGTGTCTCAAAGAAGAACCGTTTCTAACAGGTAATTTGCATATACCTTTAAACTCATGTAACAAAATGTATGTACGAAACCAAGATGGTGGCATAGGTAAATACCTAAACTGCTGCCTCGCACAACAATTTCAAAAGTACAACTAAAAGACAAAACCACCCAGAACTACGGGAAAGTTGGCTGAGTGGAAGTTCTACAACTAGAAGGAAAGAGAAAAGAGTATTGAGACGTGCACAAGCACTGAAAAGCTGAGGTACAGAGGTGTTCGAATCAGGCTGGCAGCGGGCAACTGGGTGCGCTGCTTCTTTCAACCCGAAGGATGACAAGCTCCCTATTACTCCGAACTCCAGTTTCTGGGGGAGACGCTGGACTGTCTACCATTGGGTTGGAAAGTGAGGGTGACTTTCTTGCAGAGGTGTGCCCAGCAATCATTGTTTACTGAGCTGGGGCATGGGACGTGGGGACTTGGAAACGCAGAGACAGCTGACTGGCAGCCATCGCTGTTTGCCACACCCTAGCCTAGTGACTTCCTGAGACCCTGCCGTGCACAATCTACAAACCCACCCAAGCTCCACGCAGTGGCTTTTGCATATAAATGGCCTGCCCTATCACAGCTTAACCAAACAAACTGCCACTCTGGTCAGACAGCTCCAAAACCTCCAAACTCCAAGCAAAGAGGAGAAAACTGTAGTTCTCACTGTAGCTCCTGCTGGGTGGCCTCAATCAGTAGCTGACCAGCACCCCATTGGAGATCCAGAAGCTAGTGTATCTAGGGGTCAGTATGAGACGACACCAGATTTCAACTACTCACATCCATAAGTGACACATTCAAGAGGCAGACTCAGTGAGCACCAAAGCCCCATTGAAGCAAGTCCTGCCCCCTAAGCATGTCTCCAGTGCAGCAGTTCTTCCATTATAGACACAGCGGGTCCTCACAGCCAATTGGCCTGGAGGTCAGTTCCTCCCAGTGACACCAACAACAATCAAGACTTAACTACAAGGCTGTACACACAGTCCACAAAAGGGTGCACCAAGAGTGTCCACTTCAGGTAACTGGGAGGCCGACCCACTGGGCCATATAGGAAACCTAGCACACAAAGCCACCCTACGAACTCAGGAAAGCAGCCAAAATGCGGCCACAAAGAAACAGATCACAAATGAAAGAAATGGAGGAAAACAAACGACTGGATATAGAGTTCAAAACCATGGTTATAAGGTTTTTCAAGAATTTTCTAGAAAAGGCCAATAAGTTCAACAAGACCTTCAAGGATATGAAAAAGGACCAAGTGGAAATTAAACATACACTGACTGAAATAAAAAATATTATACAGAGACCCAACAGCAGACTAGAGGAATGCAAGAATCAAGTCAAAGATTTGAAATACAAAGAAGCAAAAAACACTCAACCAGGAAAGCAAAAAGAAAAAAGAATCCAAAAATTTGAAGGTAGTGTAAGAAGCCTCTGGGACAACTTCAAGCGTACCAACATCAGAATTATGGGGGTGCCAGAAGAAGAGAGAGAAGATACTGAAAACCTATTTGAAGAAATAATGACTGAAAACTTCCCCCACCTGGTGAAAGAAATAGACTTACAAGTTCAGGAAGCACACAGAACCCTAAACAAAAGGATTCCAAAGAGGACCACACCAAGACACATCATAATTAAAATGCCAAGGGCAAAAGAGAAAGAGAGAATCTTGAAAGCAGCAAGAGAAAAACGGTTAGTTACTTAAAAGGGAGTCCCATATGACTGCCAGCTGATTTCTTGGCAGAAACTATGCAGGCCAGATGGGAGTGGCAAGAAATATTCAAAGTAATGAACAGCAAGAACCTACAACCAAGATTACTCTACCCAGCAAAGGTATCATTCAGAGTTGAAGGTCAGATAAAAAGCTTCACAGACAAGCAAAAGCTAAAGTTCATCACCACCAAACCAGTATTATATGAAATGCTAAAGGGTATTCTTTAAGAAGAGGAAGAAGAAGAAAAAAGTAAAGATAAAAATTATGAACAACAAATACATATCTATCAAGTGAATCTAAAATCAAGTGAATTAAAAATCTGATGAACAGAATAAACTGGTGAATATAATGGAATCAGGGGCATAGAATGGGAATGGATTGATAATTCTTATGGGGAAAAGGGTTTGGGGGGGTACGGGAAGAGACTGGACAAAAATTGTACACCTATAGATGAGGATAGTGGGAGGGAGATAAGGGCAGAGGGTGGGGTGGGAACCGGGTGGAGGGGAGCTATGGGGGGAAAAAGGAGAAACAATTGTAATAATCTGAACAATAAATATTTATTAAATTAAAAAATGTATGCACACACATACACAAACATATTGGTCACAATGTGTTTGAATGAAATGAGGTAAGACAGAAGAAGTAGGAAATTTTTCCATATCTTTCTCTTATGTGTACATTCTGGTAAATTGGCCCAACATATGAATTTGGTCTTCTAACTATGATTAGATTATGATCACTAATATTTTTTTCACCTTGGCATCTATGATATTAAGAGAAGAAGATTTAGGAGTAAAATATGCCAGATCACACTTTATCACAGAGCACATGATTGTTAAAATGCGGGTCTACCTGCCTATCCATATCTATATCTCTAATCTATTTTATCTATCTCCTAAATAGTACAAACATATGACACAAAATTTAAAGGTTTTATATTATTTTTCCCACTCCATCCCCACTTTCCCCAGAGACAAGAGAAGTTATATGCATTATTTTTTTCATGGTACTATGCATATTATTTTCACAATATGTTTTTCACTTAACAAAATAACATTGAGATGGCTTCATACCAGTACATTTTTGTCAAAGGCTGCATAGTATTCCATTATGTGTTTATTCTAATATTTACTTAACCACTCTCCTAATGATGGATATCTCTATTACTTCCAAGCTATTGTCACTTCAAAAAATACTCTACTTCTGGATTCTAGGCATTGTGTAAAAACAGTCAATTTAGAAATAGAAACTGCTCAGTTTGTTGATAGATAATTCTTTAAGTTGAACTGAAAATGTGAAATGACAGAGTAGTGACTCAGCTTGATGTGATGGGGAGTAACAAAGTGCTATCTTTTTCTACCATTCATTACCATGAAGCAAATGAACAGTGTCAGGAGGATACAAGTGAAATATTTTTGATTATTTTAAAAAATAATTTTCAATGTTTTCTTCACCTGGAAAGGGCAAGAAGAGGATGGGTAAGAATTTCCTCTATTCTGATTTAAGGAACATTTCCAATGCCTTTATTTAAGCCTTAGTATAGACATTAATTGCAAGACACAATATGCTAGATTGTGCTATTTCAACTTGGGTTACACTGATAACCACATGGTTTAGAGCTAGAGTTGGTCAAAAGAGAAACGTGTGTGAGGTTTGGAAGATGGAAGCAAAGCAAACCATGAAGGTTTTGTGGTCATGTACGGTGATGGACAGAAGCAGAAGTGTCTGGTGGGCTCCTGCTAGCCCTCACTCTCCTCTGCTTTGCTTCTGGACCCACAGTGGCACCAAACCCTCCACAGTACTTGGCTGTAGCCCCACAGAGCTGCACAGAGGCACAGTCCTTTTAGATCTTTCCTTAAGGCCCTCATCTGCCAGCTAGACATGCTTGGCTTCTCAGATTTCCCTGAAAGGTCTGGCATGTCATCCATGTCAGTGCTTAAGTTTGATCCTTTGACCTCTTCCTTCTAAGCCTTTCTCAGCTTCTCCCATAGGAGTGTATCATCTCATCCTACAATAAACCTTTTTGTTTTTCCTGTCATAATCATCACAGTTCTGCTTTCTTGCCTGAACCCTGACTGCTACATACAGGAAATGAATCAGTAGTTATATCCTTCCTGAAATACCTTACCATTTCCAGGCTCTGTGTTGTGAGAGACAGATGAGAAACTTGAGGGTAATAACAAGATGACGATGGCTTCTATCGGCCTCAGTGGAGGCAGGGAAGAGTGAGTGGCTGAGCTCTCATGAGGAGATGTCCATTAGACTTCCAAAGGATCATTCTACAGGTGTTCAGAAAGTGTAGTTCTTGGCTTGAGATCCTGTTTCAAGCCAAAAGGATGAAAAAAATGGCTCTGCAGTTCCTTTCTTGTACCGACGTCACACCGCAGCCACATAAAACTCAAGAAGTGCCATATTCAGTCAGTTCAATGGCTCCAGCCCATCGTTCTTCTCTTCCCCAGGGCCCCAAAAGATGTTGGTGGAAGGGTACAGTTGTACTCCAATATATCACCTAAAGGTGAGTGATGCCCTCCAGCAGCCTTTCCCAAGCCCCATTAACCCCCTAGTTAAGTCCATTAGGTGTTATTTCACTGCAGTTTGTTTGGAGGGCAACCTTCTTTCCCTATAGACTGCTACCTGTAAAAATCAAAGTCCTGAAATTAAATGTTTTCTATATGACTTTGCTGGGCTAACTACCTGGGTTAAACTTGGCTGTTGATCTCTCCCAAACAATGTTATTTTTCTTTTATGTGAGACCTACTGATTTACCCAATTCTATTTTTTTATTATTGTGGTAAAATATATATAACACAAAAGTTGCCATTTCAACAAATCTTAACTGTATGATTTTGTGGCACTGATTACATTCACAGTGTTGTACAACCATCACCACTATCTATTTCCAAAACTTTTTCATCACCCAAACAAAAACTCTATAACCATTAAGCAATATTTCCCATTCCTTCCTCTCCCCAGTCTCTGGGTAACCTCAAATCTACTTTCTATCCCTATAACTTTGCTTATTCTAGGTGTTTTATAAAGTGGAATAATGCAATATTTGTCCTTTTGTGATTGGCTTATTTTGTTATCATAATGTTTTGGTTTACTTAATTCTTATGATCCGACTCTGCCTGTTCAATTGAATAAAAGATTCCCCTCTTGCCCTGTTTTGGGAATCTCCTTATGACTTCATTTTATCTTGGTTTCTTAACTGTCATACTAGAAAGAGGAAACAGACCCAAATATGTAGAGCCTTATTCAAATTTGATGTTTAAAAAACATAAAAATATTAAGAAATAAATTCAAAACAACATGAATACATTCTTTTGCAAGGTTCAATAGCCTTAAAAACAACTATCACTCAGGTGAAATATCAATGAAATATTTCTTTCTATCTCTGTGTGAGACAGTTGAGGTCATAAAGCTATTGAGGAAAATGTTATTTCAAGCTGTCAGGTCCCTACTGTCTCATAATGGTCTACAAGTATTTAAACACAATTCAGTCCTTCAATAATGGAGAGGGATAACATATCCATGAGTCTTTAATGCATGAATAATCCTTTTTGACATTTCCCTTCAGTGCTGAGGAAGATGGCTGGATTCGCTTGTGGCTGCATTGATAATAACTTATTCCTTCCTTTTTCATTCCTAAAGGGAAATGTCATAATGAGAACCCACTACTACATAAAACATGTACATCACAGTTTTTTTTTTTATTTCTAAAAAACAAAAGAGGCTGACCTCAGAGTCAGAATGAATTTATATGAACTCAGAGAAAGTGAGGCCTAAATATAGAATCTTGTTTATGTGTTTTAACATTTGCTATTTTTCCAGTGGCAAAAACAAAGAAGCTATTCAGAGTATAAAGCAACAGGAAAGTAGCTACTGCCCACCTATGAAAGTAGATTGTAAAATTATCTAATTGTAGTGATATAAACACTGTAATATGTATAGGTTATAGTTAGGTTCATTTAATCACTTATTCATCCATCCATTTAATAAATGTTACTGAGTGTCTATTTTGTCCATGTGCTATGATAGGCATTGTCTGCTCTGTCCAATATGGTAGCCACTAGTCACATTGAACTTTGTAATATAAATGCAATAAAATAAGAAAATGTAGTTCATTTATTGTACTAGCCATATGTCAAGTATTCAATACTCACAGGTAGCTCGTGGGTACCTATTGAACAGCACAGAATATAGACCATTTCCATGCTGCAGAAAGTTCTATTGGGAAGCACTGGAATAGAGTATAAAAAACTATAATAGCTCAGCCGGTGTTGCTCAATGATTGAGCATCGACCCATAAACCAGGAGGTCATGGTTCGATTCCCAGGCAGGGCTCATGCCCGATTGAGGTTTCAATCCCCACTGTGGGGCCTGCAGGAAGCAGCCAATCGATGGTTCTTGCTCATTATTGATGTTTCTATCCCTCTCTTCTTCTCCCATCCTCTCTCTGAAATCAATAAAAATATTTTTTAAGTATAATAAAGTTCTTTTATTAAAAGAGTTTGCAATCTAGTTGAGGAGATGCAAATATAAAGAAATGTCATTCTTGTTTCATCCCACAATATAGGATAGCAATAAAGTAGTAGGAGCTGCCCTTTTGGGGGCATGGACTATGTGTCTGTGATTGCTAAATGCTTCATACATGTGGCAGAGCAAAAGTAACTCATGAGAGTCTGTCCTTTTCCCTGTGCTTGTTGGCCCTCCCCGCTTTCTCACCCTCCTAGTATGGGTGGGAGAGTATTGGCCTTTACCAGATCTGACACATTTATAAGTGGGGAGACAGACACAGGACTGGAGGGGAGAGAAGAGAGGGTAGGAGTGATTATAAAGACCATGATTAACATTGGAATGGGTAGATGAGTAAACCAGATTGCCCTCTCCTAGTGAGGAATACCTTATTAACCCTTTGGAGGGCTGAATGAAAAAAGAGCACAGAAGGGAGAAATCATGCTTTCTCAGCCTGCCTGTTATTAAGCTGAGACGTTGGTGTTTCCTGCTTCCAGGCTTGAACTTGGACTAGAACTACACCATCAGGTTTCCTGGGTATGTAGCTTGTTGACTATGGCTCTTGCAAAATCCTTGTGGTCTAGAACTGGGAGAGGAGTTACTTGAAAGTCATGAAAAGAAAGATTCTGAGCAGCTGTGAGGTATAAAGAAAACATACAGGAAAAGCAAGGGGACCGCAAAGGGTTTGTTGTGGACTATATATGTTCCTTCCAGGTATACAGACATGTGAGCAAAAAATGTTGAGTTATTTTGAAGTTAATAGTTTTCTAATTACACTGTGTTCTTTGATCATCACACTTGAGAGAGGACCACATGAGTCACATATGCCACAGGTTATACTATTATCATTCTCATTAATTTAACCTTCACTACTACTCTGCAAGGTAGGCTATATAATTTTTTTTCCTAATGTACAGCCTAAAATCCAGAGCAGTTAAACTAATAAACGGCAATGTCAGATTTAAACCTAGGTATATATAACACTTATATCCATGCTTTTAGTTGATCTGACTTACTGCCCCAGTACCAGGACGATCAGGTAGTATGTGACAAAGTGCCAAGAAAGCCATACAGACATTAATAATGGCAATGAAGTCCAAAGAAACTGGGGTAATGGTGAACTGGAGTGACTAGTACATGCTTCATGAAGAGTGTGAAATGTAAGCTGCCTAGGAGGACTGGGAAAACCTAGATGGGAAGCGGGGAGAGGTAGATGAAGGAATACTGAGGGCATGGACAAGAACCAGGGGTTTTGGCTGCAGCAGAGGGTGTGGCCTTTTGATAATGACATTCTAGAAGCTGGATCAGATTAGGGGTAAAAGATGAAATAAATAAATAAGTAAACAAATGAATACTGTTTGCTAAAACTGCTATTTAAACCTGATATTTAATATGATATTTATTTTTTTCTTTATTGATTAAGGTATTACAAATGTGTCCTTACTCCCCCATTGTCCCCCTTATCTCCACAGTCCTGCCCTCACCCTCACCCCCTGTTGTCTGTGTCCATCGTTTATGCTTATATGCATGCATACAAGTCCTTTGGTTGATCTCTCCTCCTTACACCCACCCTCCCCTACCTTCCCTCTGAGGTTTGAGCATCTGATCGATGCTTCTCTCTCTAGATATGTTTTTGTTCATTATAATTCACAAATAAGTGAGATCATGTGATATTTATCTTTCTCTGACTGACTTATTTCACTTAGCATAATGCTTTACAGCTCCATCCATGCTGTTGCAAATGGTAGGAATTCCTTCCTTTTTATAGCAGTGTAGTATTCCATTGTGTAGATGTGCCAAAGGTTTTTAATCCACTCATCTGCTGATGGGCACTTAGGCTGTTTCCAAATCTTACCTATTGTAAATTGTGCTGCTATGAACATAGGGGTGCATATATCCTTTCTAATTGGTGTTTCTAGTTTCTTGTGGTATATTCCTAGAAGTGGGATCACTGGGTCAAATGGGAGTTCCATTTTTAGTTTTTTGAGGAAACTCCATACTGTTCTCCACAGTGGCTGCACCAGTCTGCATTCCCACCAGCAGTGCATGAGGGTTCCTTTTTCTCCACATCCATGCCAGCACTTGTCATTTGTTGATTTGTTGATGATAGCCATTCTAACAGGTGTGAGATAGTACGTCATTGTCATTTTGATTTGCATCTCTTGGATGATTAGTGACTTTGAGCAGGTTTTCATATGTCTCTTGGCCTTCCTTCTGTCTTCTTTTGAAAAGTATCTATTTAGGTCCATTGCCCATTTTTTTATTGGATTGTTTGTCTTCCTTTTGTTAAGTTGTATGAGTTCCCTATAAATGTTGGAGATTAAACACTTATCAGAGATATGGTTGGCAAATATGTTCTCCCATGCAGTGGGTTTTCTTGTTGTTTTGTTGATGGTTTCTTTTGCTGTGCAGAAGCTTTTTATTTTGATGTAATCCCATTTGTTTATTTCCTCTTTAGTTTCCATTGCCCTAGGAGCTGTGTCAGTGAAGATATTGCTTCCACATATATCTGAGATTTTGCTGCCTGTGGATTCCTCTAATATTTTTATGGTTTCCCATCTTATGTTTAAGTCCTTTATCCATTTTGAGTTTATTTTTGTGTATGGTGTAAGTTGGTGGTCTAGTTTCATCTTTTTGCATGTGTCTGACCAAATTTCCCAACACCATTTATTGAAGAGACTGTCTTGACTCCATTGTATGTTCTTGCCTCCTTTGTCAAATATTAATTGAGCATAGTGGTTTGGGTCGATTTCTGGGTTCTCTATTCTATTCTATTTGTCTATATGTCTGTTCTTGTGCCAGTACCAGGCAGTTTTGAGAACAGTAACTTTGTAATACATCTTGATATCTGGTACTGAGATCCCTCCTATTTAGGATCTTTCTCAGGATCACTGCAGCTATTGTGTGTTGTTGTGTTTTTTTTTATTCAGATAAATTTTTGGAGAGTTCTTTCTAGATCTGTGAAATATGCTGTTGGTATTTTAATGGGGAGTGCATTGAAATTTCAACTTAGTTGCAAATTGCTCAGTCCTCCTTAGCAGCCCCATTTCAAGGGATAGTAAATAGTGGAGTTGTCTCCAAATATTCTAAGACAGTGGTCGGCAAACTCATTAGTCAACAGAGCCAAATATCAACAGTACAACAATTGAAATTTCTTTTGAGAGCCAAATTTTTTAAACTTAAGCTTCTTCTAATGCCACTTCTTCAAAATAGACTCACCCAGGCCATGGTATTTTGTGGAAGAACCACACTCAAGGGCCAAAGATCCACATGTGGCTCACGAGCCACAGTTTGCTGACCACTGCTCTAAGAGATTCTGTGGTGTAATGGTTAATTTTATGTGTCAATTTGATGAGGCCACAAGGTACCCAGATATTTGGTTAAAAAAATTACTCAAAATCCAGAAGTAAAGGATTGGATTTGAGTGGTCTTCCCATGGTCAATGATGTAATAGTCTCCCCAGACTTCTAAGAGGAGCTTTATCCAAACAGCATGACTCTTGGTAACAGATAAAACAGGAAGGGGAAAAATAGACTATCCAAGAGAGGCAAAAAGGTTTTGTGACCAGATTTGGGCTGGGAATGTTCTGTTCATGAGTTTGCCTGTTATTACTCTGAAAATCATCTGCAGGTAGAATTTTTTTTAAAAAAAAACACACATGTTTTATTGATTTTAGAGAGAGAGGAAGGGAGAAGGATAAAAAGATAGAAACATCCATGAGAGAGAAACATTGATCTGCTGCCTCCTGCACTCCCCCTATTGGGGACCAAGCCCACGACCCAGGCTTGTGTCCTGACCAGGAATCAAACCAGCCACCACTTGGTCAATGTTCAACCACTTAGCCACACTGGCTGGGCTGCACGTAGAATCTGACAGTCCCCAAGCTTCAGTTCTCTAGCCAAGTAGGGCAACTAGTTCCACTGAATCAGATTCTGAGTTTAGTCTTCTTCCAGCCGGAGTATGGACTTCTTTGACCAGGCTTTTCTGGGCAAAATAACCTTTGCCACACGGAACAGAAACACCGAGGTTTCTCAAACTAACCTGGAGAGATTATGAAACAGACAAACACACTTTAAGGTAAGGCCTTAACTCCAACTATCAAGAGTTAATTCTTTGGATGAAATTCTAGCATGAATACATTTTCCCAACACTCTAGTGATTCTAAAATATAAGAACTCATCTAGACCATTTCACAACAATTTCCCATATTGGACCAAGACATCCCTAGATCAGCCCACAAATTCTGAGAAGAATTAGATTCCTGCAATTCTCTCTCTCTTTTTCTCTTTTAAACATTGATTTTAGAGAGAGGAAGAAAGAGAGAGAAACATCTGTGTGAGAGAGAAACATCCATCAGTTGCCTCCTGCATGTGTCCTGACCAGGAATCAAACCTGTGACCTTTCAGTGTACGGTACGATGTTCCAAACAACTGAGCACCACTGGCCAGGGCTCCTACAATTCTCTTGTATGTAATTTTGCCAGGATAAAGCAGAGCCCACACCCTTCCTCTCCTGCTTTTCTCTGTTCCACAGTATCTCAGGGGTGTCTTTTAGGGGGCTACTCTCCTCTTCCCCCCATGTTTCTCTGACCCCTATCACCCTCTTCTTACTCTAGGCCTTTGCTATTTGAAGTATGGTTCTC
The DNA here is from genome assembly GCA_026230045.1 of Corynorhinus townsendii. Lineage (NCBI taxonomy): Eukaryota > Metazoa > Chordata > Mammalia > Chiroptera > Vespertilionidae > Corynorhinus > Corynorhinus townsendii. Next base: position 162,122,688 of record JAPDVU010000001.1, on the reverse strand, counting down.
AGACAAGCCCTTGATGCTTTATAGAAATGCAGAATTCCAGGCCCCACTTAATGAGCCAAATTCTGTATTTTAATAATATCCTAGGGTGATTTGGGGGCACTTTAAAATTTGTGACTCACTGCTCTATTCCACCTCTAAATGGAGCTGACTGGGATAAATGCCCTGACACTGAGACATTTATTATGCAGAGGGGATGGTGCACTCTGCTCCTTCTTTCATCTCCTATGAAATAAGGCCATTAGTTCCCTACCATAAAGCACAGCTACTCTCTTATGTTAGTTGTTAAGTGAAATTACATATAATGTGTACTCAGAGTCATATCTTTAATTAGATATATATGGAAAGAGAGAAGGGCCAGCCAGTTGTCTCTGCAGTTGGCCAGACAACTGACTGATAGGGAGGATGAGTGGGGGGAGGGGGGTGGGCGGGGAGGAGAGGCATGGGAATGCCAAGGCTCAGCACTCAATTATGTACTCAATGCATAACAGCTGAATGTGTGAGCTATCCAGGTGCCGTGCATATTTCCTAAGTCACCTGTTTTGTACCCGATTTGGCTTGGGTGTCTCTTTGGTTGTGTTGGGTGGGATCGCTTTCCTTTATGGCTTAGTGACTGCAGGCCAGGCACTGGCAGCTGGGTCTGAGCAATGTGTCAGGTATTTGACCATTTCAGTAGGACATACCAAGGCACTGATTGATCGCAAATAAATCTTGTGAGCACACGCTGCTCATTACCTTATTATTAGTTGAGAAAGGAGTCTTGTTAGCATTGAGAGTAGAAGCACAGAGAAGTTCAAGTCAAGAGGAGGTTACTTTTCTCTTGTATTCTCTCACCTTGGTCACCACCATTTAGTGAGGCCTGTGTCCAGAGGCCATATAAATATATATCAACATATAGCATTGAGATAAGAACATGCGTTTTGAAATCAGGTAAATTTTGCTTGAATCGCATTTCTGTTACACCTAATCTTTCATCTTAGATGTGTTCCTTCTTGAATTTTAACATCAGAATGTTAAAATTTTAACATTCTACAGAATGAGGATGATGAGAGACTAGTAGGGACATTGTAAAGATTAAATATACAGCATGTAGCATTGCATCTGCTACACAGGAACTTCTATAATAGCATTATCATGACCATACTCTGAGTTATAGACATTAGCGCCCTGTAGATCCAGGTGAGTCTGGTACTTCCCTAAGGACTGCAGCTAACTCTTACTGAGGTACACATAGGGCTCTGTGTGAGTTGTTTTGAGGTACTTTAAGTGTGAAGAACATAGGCATCCTCCTCTTTAAAAATAGCAGGTATATTAACTTATGCACAGGCATCTAGGCTCCTGGGAAAATACTCTTTCTGAAGAAAGACGTGCCAGCTGGAGCCATATTGGGTAATTATTAGGAACCCAAGAGTATACAGCAATAAAATACAAGTCCTTAATGCAAAAGGGGTTAGTGCCAGGCATGCGTTTGTTTAAAGAAAGCTGCTACCAAGACTTATTCATTGCGATCATTTTTGAGCCGTGCTCTAGTTCCAGTCAAGTGCTAGGCTACATTTACTGTCCCCAGCCTGTGGAGCTTCCCTCTGACAGCTCTAGCCCAGCCCTGACTGGAATGCCAGAGCTCCAAGGCAAAGAGTTTGAATTTCTTGACGTCAGGTTATTCTTGGCAACAACTTACCTTGGTCCATATGGAGTCGCAAGGTTCTGTCCTGATTATCCGGGGCTGGAACCAGAAGAGATCTCATCTGTGTGGAGTAATGCAGGCATTGGAAGCCCACCTGGGCATACCCAGGGGTTCCCCTGTGGATAATGAAGGGGTAGGATGAGGTCACTTTCTTTTGACAATTATTTCTTTTAAATAATAGGCTCATTTTATTAAACAATGAAATATCTCAATACATAAAACAGATAACAGTCTTTTGTTCTGGTTGATAAATAATGTCTGTGTGCATAAGGGACTTGTGGAGCCTCTATTTTTTCAGATACTTGCTGTTGTTAGTACTCACTCACATATAAACACACATTCTCACATACACACATACACATAAATACACTCACCCACACATAAACACACACTCATATATACACACTCACATAAATACATGCATACAAACATATACACGCTCACTCACATATACATACACACTCATATCTATACACACACATAAACACACATATATTCACACATATACACAGTCACACATACACACATACTCACACATACACACACTCACTCACACATACACATACTCACATACACACATATTCAAGCCTCTATTGCTAGATACCAAGGCTCTTTGAACATTGTTTAAAAATCCCTGCACTAACTGATCTCTGAGGCATGGTCAGCTCCCTATTCTAGATTCCAGTGAGCCAAATATGGCTTCAGAAGATGAGAGATTTCAAGTGCTGGAGTGAGAGTGGGTGGGATAGACTGTAAGAGAAGCCAAAGCTCAGAAAGCAAGCCTGGGATTGAAGCAGAGAAACAGCTTAGGGCCCCAGGGAACAGCTGAGTATTAGTGTAGATGTGAGCAGCTTTTTAACAACACACAAGGTAGGAGGGGATTATGCCTGTGTTCTCAGGCACGAAACACGTGCCATTAGCTCATCTGAGGCCATGTGTTTGACTGTCACCCAGTCATGGCCTGGATCACTCATGCCCCATTAAAGTATGAAATATGCGCCAGCACCTAGCTTGGTAAGACACCCCTCCTCTGTGGTTCGTTTCCTGTGTGGACCCAGGAAGGAGGCCAGGGAGGCTGGCAAGAGGCAGAGGGCAGCAGTAGGACCCCAAGTCTCTATGTACTAAAGTCCAACAAAGACCCAAAAGATCTGGGTCTTTTGGGTTATTTATCATTTATACCTATAAAGTGTGTGCTTGAGAGCTTTTTAGAAGCTTTTCATACTTACTCTGACATTTGACCAAAGATCCTCATTGACTAATCTTATCTTATGAAGCCAAAGATTTAGTCTTAGGGTATTGAATGGTCTAGACAGAAACGGGAATGACATTAAATAGTAATTGGGTCAGCCAAACACACTGGTGAGATTAGAAAAGAATCCCAACCCTTTAGAACCCGGACAAAAATAGCAACAAAAACAGAGACAACCCCTTTTCCCTCCAAATGTTTTCCTAACTTCCATCTAAGATATTTAGTTATTTAGCGTCAAGTTTGTAAAACTGTCTCTCAGAGTCTCTAATAAAAACTGCAACAACGCTCTTCTCCAGAGCCCAAAATATGCTCCTTTCTGGCTGGAAGGGACAGATACCTGCAAAGACATTGTCAATCTGTTAAGATTGATTTAACATGCAATTTCATTTTAATGTTGGGCTTTTGGACCCAAATTGGACTTTCTATCTGACTACTGTGTTTCTTTTTTCCCCTCTCCTCTCTGGCATATCTTAGAAGTGCCACCACCAATGAATCGCTAGGTGGCTCTGCCAGTTCAAGTGAACAGGAGATCAAATGGTCGAAGGTAATGGGAGGGAGGAGGTAGCAGGACACAAGCTCTGGAGGGACACAGGTGCTACTTCACATAAAAAAGCTAGGCTCGCCTGGTGGAGTGGCTCAGTTGGTTGAGCATGTCCTATGCACTGAAAGGTTGCCTATTCAATTCCCAGTCAGGGCACATGTCTGGGTTGTGGGTTCTATTCCCAGCTGAGGCATGTATGGAAGGCAACCACCCGATGTTTCTCTCTTTCTCCCTTCCTCTCGCTAAGCATATCCTTGGGTGAAGATTTTTTTTAAAGCTAGGCTTTCTGGCCATTGAAACCCCTGAAAAAGGTCTAGACTTGGGGCAGCAGCAGTGAATTAATTTCCTTTTCCTAAAATAGAGGCTGGAGTCTGGCTCTGGGGAGGCAACCTCGGTGGACTTAGGAAAAAATCTGCTGTGATGGCAGGGACGTGCAGTGGCAGGGAGGCAAGAAGCTGCCATGAAAGGAAAGGATGGGTTGGTTTTGTAAGGGAAGTGGGATAACTGAGGTGGCCTTTGCAGAGTCTAAACAGCCTAGGGAAGACAAGTAGGTTTCGCAGAAAGGCCCACCTAAAAAGTTCCACCGGCGCCAGCCAGTCTAGTTTTGATACTCCTAAGGTGTCAGCAGGGAACTGCCCACTGCTGGCCAGTCCCTTTTTCCTCTTTAGGCAGCAAGTGGAGTGGTGGGTGCGAGCAGGCCTGTGTGGGTGCCTCCCTGGGCGAGCTGCCTCCTTGGTGTGCAGGCTCCAGGCATCTGTTCTCGCCGCCTGCCTAAAATAGAAGGTCTCATTGTGATAGATTAATCCTTTGGCTCAGATCCTGCCCCAGCCACCAGTTCAGCCTGCACTGCGTGGGTGGGGGAGGTGGGGACAAGGACACTTAACTCATTCAGCACATCCCCTCCTGTCTCCTGCAGGAGTGCCCTGTGCAGTTGCTCAGCCTTTATGGAGAAAGGGAGGCCTGCCCGGCAGGTGCTGAGTGGCCTCCACCAAGAGGCCTTGTTTGCTTCCTTTTCAGTGGCTCATGGACCCCTGGGGACGAAGGACCACGTGAAGGGAGACTGTTCCTTTCTCTGACCTCTCTGAACACGTCCTTTGGCTGCTCCTTTAGCCTATTTGTATTTCGATTTCTTCATCTGTTAAATGGTGATAATAGTTTTTACTTGCCTCATAGAGCTGGCATTATGATTAAATGAGTTAATACATAGGAAGTGCTTGCAACTTCACAAAAGAATAAATATTGAATGATTTCATTTATATGAGGTCCTATAGTAGTCAAATTGATAGAGACAGAAAGCAGAATAGTGGTTGCCAGGCGTTGAGGGTAGTGGTGAGTGGGATTGCTGTTTAATGGGTGCAGAGTTTCAGTTTGGAAAGATCAAGAGTCCTGGTGATGGCTGCACAACAATGGGAACGAACTTCATGCCACTAAACTTTACACATAACAATGGCTACAGTGGTAAACATCATGCTATGTGCATTTTACCACAATTAAGCACACATGCACAGACACACATGCAGTGCCAGGTATTCCTTTCCTACTGCATTTTATAAATACTTATGTATATAAATTTTCTCTCAGAAAAGGCTCTTGTTCATACATAAGTATTACTGTCACCTCAATCATAGATAGCTTCAGTTTACCCACACAGAGTGAATGAATGAATATGTGTTGGGCCAGGAAATATAATATTCCAAAGTAAGTTCTGTTGCTGTTAACTTCCTAACTTACAAAGGGACAGTGTTCTCCACCCGTGGGGAATGCTGAAGTGGGGAGTCCCAGATGCTACACTGGGAAAGGCTCCAGCAGAGTGATGATTAATTATCATTTCTTCCTGGATGAATCGCTTATAAAGTTTAGGAACACTCAAAGTTCACCTGTGAGACCTGCTCAGGGTCCACCTCAGGGTCATCTGTGTTGGAAGACTATTGAGAGACTGCGTCAGTATGGCCGGTACCCCAAAGATTTAGACCCACCCTGGGATGGACTTGAGGCTTCATTCAAGGTTTATTCGTGGCTGTCTCCTAACCGACCCTTGGGAGGAAGAAGCAGGGAGCTGTGCATCCTGCCATGCACTCTGAAGTCCATCCTCTCAGTGGGGTGTGTTCTCGTCTTTTCTGACCGTCCTCTATCATCTCATCCAAAGTGAGCAAGGAAGAGAGAGCCAGCCTGTAGTTTACAGAAAGGGTTCCAAACCTAAATGTTATGAGTCTCAAAAGACATTGTACAAAGAAACAAACAAACAAACAAAAAATCTAGGAATCACCTTAAAGAGTTCTTTGGAAAGATCCAGAAATGATTCATTGCACCTTGTAAGCAAGGAGAAAAACCAGGGGAGCAATTTAAGGCTGAGTACATGAAAACTCTTGAGTCTCACAAACTAAGCATGAGGCTATTTTTGTGTGGATTACTTTCACAAGCTCGTTGTGGGGGTGAGGCTTCATCAGAAAGCAGCCGTTCACCTTGTAATTTTTGGGTCCTTAAACAACCTTTGGTCCTGGCTCAGGAGGCTGGGGAAGGAGGAGGAGGAGCTGAGGGACACTGGGCAGCAGAACTAAACAGCCACAAGGCAGATGATTAACATGGTGGCTGAAAAGGGCAGGAGAGGAGAGAGGAGCCAAAGGCTTAGAGATCATAAGAGAACATCAGATGCTGCAAAGGTTGGGAGACAAAATACACATTTAGGCTCTGGCCCCAGCCCTCCCACTGAATATTTTCTGTCCCAGACTGACCTCCAGTTTCACACACTTTGGTCTTCTACAGCAGCTTTGCCTAAGTTCCCAGTGAGCTAGAGATTATAGATGAGTCACTGTGTATAAAGGGTTGTACCCTCTGGGCCACCTTGGGAAGCACATTCTGCTGAGTAGGCCCAAACGCAGGGCGGGTGACAAGTCGATTCCTTGTCAGCCAAAGGCTCCCTGTTGAAGCCTCCCCCTGGGTTCTCTGCAGGCACAAGGGCAGGACAGCATGTGGGAACCTGATCTGAGCAGCTCTGGCTTTTGCTCCCTTGTGTAAGCTCTGATGTAAAGATGCTTCCCTCACAGGGGTGCTGCACCCATTCAGGTTCTCAAGATTCACTTCATGCAGGCACACACCGCAAGTGCACTTGTGTGTGTGTTCACACACACACTCACACACAGCACCTGGGACCAGCTTCCAAAGCCAGGCCTGGGACCCAATGGGGCCTTGTTTCTGAGGGAGATAGAATTGCCAGCTAGAAATAGCACACTGCTGCTTTCAGCAATGGCATTAAGACACACACAGCCCATGTACACTTTGCATGCAGACAGAAACTCAAAGTAAAAATGATTTCAAATAAAGGTATTTGGCATCCCCGCTAAAGTGAGAAGGCAGACTGGCTCAGTGCCCAGAGAATCAAGAAACAGTCATTTCTAAATCTAAATATGTTGTTGGTGACCTTGAGCAAATCATTAAACCTCTCTGTTACCAGCTAATCAACAATGCAAAAAAGTAATTGAGAAGAAAAAACAGAGAGAATAGTAGAATTCTTTGCCTATATATAAAGAACAAAGTGTTAAGGAATTCAATAAAGACTGGGTAGTTCTGTTTGGATATTCATGTCTTATTTCACATCTTTATCCCATTCCTTTGCGCTAGGTAGTCCTACTAATTCAAGCTGAGATCTGCCCACCCTCAATGATGAGCATCTCATAAGCTGCTTGCCCCAATGGTGGTGGTATAATGAAATAGAGCACACACCCTCACATACCCCAGCAGGTCCTGACTTGATCTACCAGTTGATGAGGGGAATCTCAGCATGGTTCACCATGTGGAATAGAGTCCTGGATTATCAAGCATAGACAGCTAAGCTTCGGGCTTCTTGTTTTGCTCACGTTTCTTAGAGATTTTACTCTCCCCATCCTCCCACAACTGTAGTCTCCATGTAAAAATTAAAATGTCACCATTTTATTAATTTACATTTAATTTATCTAAGAGCTGATCACTTGGGGATTTGGATCCAGAAATATACTAAATTATTCTGCACTTGTCAGAGTCAGGAATAATGATTTCTGTGCAAGGGAATTGTGAAATACAAACCAATTTTCATTCATTCCAATCAAATCACTTCTGCTATGAACCTTTTAATAACTTACATATTTGGGTCTTTGTAGAGTTGGGGTGAGAGAGGTAGACTGAAGGATAGGTATGACTGAGATCTATAACATTCTATCAGGGGTGGGGTGAAGGATGTCATCAATGTAAATATTTCACTTACGTCTGATAATAACCAACTTTATTTAAATGATGAGATCTAGCCTTTTTTGCTCAGTCGTCTATGGAGAGACTAATCTGGTATATTTCTATTTTAGTTAGGGCCCATGCTCTAAAATAAAACAGCAAGTTGTTTTGAAATGAAATGAATTAATTTCTCTTTAGCCCATGCAATTATTCTCATTGAATATCCTTCTTGTGTGTGTTATTTTCACCAGCATTTCCATATAAATGTCTAACAAGGTAACCACAAATAATAAGCTCTTGACATTTTCCTCCTCCTCTTGGACAGAACCTAATTATTCCCTGACATCAACTTTCCTTGTCAAGAGAGTCCCATGGAGCCTAGAAGCAAGGACAGTTTAGCCTTTACAGATTAGCAGAGCTGAGGAATTTGTATGTGTAGCTTTAAAATAGATGAGGTGTCAAACAGGGGTCAGTTTTCATGTAGGACATTTATGGTTAAGAGTCTGGTAACTTACATTGCTTAGCATATTTATTTATAGTAAATTAACTATTGCAAAGCTTGGTCCCAGGATACTTCAGGGTCTGTAGGGAAGTCAAATGTACGCGCGCGCACACACATGACACAGACATCATCTGAACACTAGTTCTTCAAGTTTATTCTACCTTCTAAAATGATTTAGAGAAATTTAAAGGAATTGTCAGAGACAAATGCTCTGAAGACTTGATGTGAAAACGAGGCTTTGTGCTTACAAAGTGGAATTTTCTTTAGCCATTTTTTTGCAGATTCATTCTTAGCTTAGCATAGGACCACTCTACCTGGAGTAGGGAAGAAGGTTTCCAATTCCTTTTCTAGGCCTCTCTGTTCATCTCTACTCACCACCCTTCCAGGTCATCCTAACCATCATCCTCTTCCAAAGACCCAGAGGTAGGTCTCTTATGGGCTGAAAGCAAGCTCAAAGAACATGACCAGCAAGGCATTGGGAGTTCTTGGGGTCCCCTTTTAGAAGTATTTATAAGTTAAAGGAGAGGCCTAGAAAAGGTGAAAATTGAAAGAACTATGTCTCTAATGCTGGAATTGTGGGGGTCTTGGCAGAATGGGAGGGAGTGGAAGAGGGGCATGATTGTTTTGGAGGGAGGGACATCTTCCTAGTGACCATTAAAACATACCATATATATCACCTTCTATTCTCCTTGCTTATAAAGCCACTGCTAGGCATTCAAATGAAAAGCAATTTTGGGTATGACAAACTTGGTTCGGTTCCATATTGCTTGATTCTTTCCCAGAACCTGTTCATACACCTAAAAACATGTTTATTGGTAAACAGTAGACATGCCTTTATTTTAAATATGCTTTTATTGATTTCAGAGAGGAAGGGAGAGGGAGAGATAGGAACATCAATGATGAGGAAGAATCATCAATCAGCTGCCTCCTGCACCCCACCTACTGGGGTTCAAGCCCACAATGTGGGCATGTGCCCCGACCAGGAAGAGAACCATGACTTCCTGTTTTAAGGGTTGAACTTCAGCCATTGAGCCACACTGGCCAGGCAACAGTAGACATGCTTTTAGCAAAAAGTTGTCTGGTAACATTTTTCAGGGTTGCTGGCAGATATGCTCTCTGTACTTCATTTCTGCTTTTTTCTTTTTTCCTACCTCTTTTCTAACAGTTATCCTCCAGGAATCCCACCTGGTCTGTCTGTCCTTTTGCTACTGCTCCTGGGAAGTCTGAATCAAATGGTTAAAGGGGAGATGTATGTAAGTCCACTCAGCACTTAACTAGACAGTGACCTACACGTGTGACCTGCCGGCATACCCAGGTCAGTGAGGTTCCTGCCTGAGGAACGGCCGGGTACTGCTCTGAAAGGCAAGGCAGAGTGTGATCACCAGGGTGGGCTGAAGGGCAGGAAACACCATGTACTTTCCAGTCTCTGTCTGAGCCATCTGGCAGCTGGACAGGGCAGAGATGGCTGCAGGCAGCGAGGGCACGTCTGTTCACCAGCTCTGCGCCTCTCAAGCCATAGAAACTGCTCATTCGTAAGGAAACATGTTGGTTCACACACATGGCTTCCCTCCTCCATTTACAAAGTGCAGGGTCCTCAGAAATATCTGTTATGCATATCTACATTTTCAAATTAGAGCTGGTATTTATACTCAGCCAAACCTGGGGGAGGGTGGTAAGGTGCTGGAGAACAAGATTTAAGGTAGGAATTAATTTGTGTTGTTGAACACATTTTAGGAACTATTGATTCAGAGAATGATGGCCAATCATCAGACTCATATTGAAGGTGTTTCAGTGGATGTAGCCTCTTCCACCTTCTCTGCAGTTTAACTCCAGTTCCTTTACTCCGGGGTCCTTCTTTGAATGAGGTCAAACAGCTCCTGTGGAATACTTCTGAATGATGAAATCTGTCTGGTCAACATGTTTTCCCTTCCCTTCCCTTCCCTTCCCTTCCCTTCCCTTCCCTTCCCTTCCCTTCCCTTCCCTTCCCTTCCCTTCCCTTCCCTTCCCTTCCCTTCCCTTCCCTTCCTTTCCCTTCCCTTCCCTTCCCTTCCTAGGAACACTTAGTATCAAATTACTGAAATAATAGTGTATTTTCCAAAAGCCCCTCCTGCCCCCTCTGCTCCATCTGCTAAATGTGCTTGGGGCCTTGCATGGTTCAGGATTTAGAACACACCAATCATTTGAGGGGAAAGTGACCTTCCCCCAGGGTGGAGAACCTTGTGTTATGACCTAATGAGGACATTCCCTTCAGAGCTGAGAGCCAGGAATCCTCTCTCCTCTGGGCCCTGAAGTTTGTGTGTTGTCTGCTGACCAGTGTGGCTCTCCACTGGCACATGCCTTCACCTGGAGTGGCCTGTCAACAATCAAATTGTCTACCTCTCATGGGCCTATGAGGAGACAATTCCATAACTACATCTGAAAATCAGCCTCACTGCTATTGTTACACATCATATGTTGACATTACAGTCCTCTTTTCTTTGAGTTTATAAGTGCCTTTTCCTGGTGCATTACAAGCTCTCTATTTCCTTGCCATCCCTCAAGGACAACCAAGTTGTAGCCTCTATCACCTCTGGTCCAGGTGTCTCCCTGCCTCTAGTCTCTGCCCTCTCCTCAGCCAGCCTGAGCACCCTTCTGTATTTACCTCTCAGTGTACTGCTTTGATCATATGCTCCCTTGTTACTATTAACTCAAGTCCAAATTCCAGAGGCTGGCATTTAAGAATCTTCCCAATAAATTCCCAACTTTTCTTTCTAGGCTCATGTCCATTTACAGCCCACTTATACTCCTTACTACCATTAAACAGAGATACTTACATTTTCCAAGTACAGGTTATATTTTCCTAGTCAACACTCACCCAATTCCCTATCTCTTTGTCTACCTTCTGAAGTCTTCCCTATCCTTGAAGGCTGAGTTCATGTGTCCCTTTTCACAAAGCCTTCCTGATATAAGAAAGCACGCTCTCATCCAAATCCTTTGTTGTTTTCTTATTTCAGCTTTAAAATGTAATTTATACAAATATTACATATTTGTTGTTGAAAAAAAATTTTAATAAAAACATAAGGAAAATAAAAAATTTTCATACCCTTGTCTTCAAAGATAACTTCATCTCAGTAGAACACCTGTTATGTACATTTCCAGACTTTTCCACAAACATATACACACATATCTTACACATTTTGTCTCACCTAATTGGCATGCCTGGGTATTGTTTTGACTTGTACTTATTATGTAAGTTCAACATAGCAAATACTAGACTGTAATCTCCCCATGGGTTGCAGTTCTTTTTATCCCTCATAGTACTAAGTTTAGAGCTGTTTTTTAAGTGTTTGTTGATAACCAGAATGGATTCATACATTTCCTTGAAGACCTGGGGAACTCTCAAAAACATTATCCAGTACCAATTAAGAGGCAATCATAAAAAACAACACTATTTCTTGTATTTAAACTACTTTTATTGGTTATTTGTGATGAAATATTTATATTTGAACCCTGTAAGGTCACGGGAACCAATAAGCTAAGCCAACCAATAGCCTAAGTTGATTGGTACTTAGTAGGTTCACAGACTTTTAACTTCTTAGCAGAAGTTGGAAGATGCAAGAGATGTAGGATCTTGGGTAGAAGTATGTTCTGGAAATTCCTGTTTCTAGTCCACTCTTCATGCCCTAAATAAGGATGCAAACCCCCATCTCTAGAATTTTTACAATTCCTAGAGCAACATATGGTTTTTAGTTGGGAAACTAAGGGCTGTGGATATCTCAATCTCACATTTTAAAATTGCTTACCTAGACTTAGGACTGCCCATTCTTTGCCCTCAGAGGCCAATTCTTCGCCCCAGCTCTAAAGGGAATGCCCATGTCTTGTTTCTCAACTGAAGCTAGTGCAGTTGCTGAGTGCTCATTCGGAAAGTATCTTCACAGGACCAGAATGGATATTCAAGAACTGAGCTGCCCATTTTTCAGATGACTCATGTGGTGAGAGCTGAACTGACCTGAGGGAGCCAGCAGCTGGGGTGCTAGGCTGGTAGATAAGGCACTACCTTGGCATTGGGTTGGATGGTGAATCAATGTTGTCATATCCCCTTTTAGGAGCTGTGGAAAGGGAAATAAATGTGGCTCTCAGCCACTCTAAGCATTTCTTAGGAAGGAGAGAAGATCCTATCATGGGCTTGTTTGGAACATGGCAATCCAAATTGAAAAGAAAGGTCTGAGATTTTTCTGTGAACTATGAACTATGAAGATGCTGATATTTGATGTGTTATTCTTGTTCTTGTTATTGTGTGTGTTTATTTGTTTAAAATAATACTTTTTTATGAATTAAAAGGTAAGGGCAGAGAAAATAGAGCAATTCTGATTATTTAGAGCAAGTTTGCGTCTATGGAGAGGAACAGGGAGAATGCATGTCTCATTATTTTATAGCCATAGCTTGCAGAGACATTACTACTTTTTTCAAAATCCTGGAAGTGTTCAGCAAAGTTCAAAATAATCAAATGGGAAACACCCAGTTCTTTGGGGAGACACACTCTAGTAATGGTGATTTCTTGGGCAAATTAAAATAGATCTAAATAAATTTCAGCTGCAGGGATTGAGCTGAGCAGTTCTGCAAAGGTTTGACATAGGCTGTGGGAAATCCCAGGTGAGTCCATGCCTGACAAGAAATTTTACCTCTTTCTCTAGGAAAGGAAGGTGAGACAATGTCTCTAGGATGAGCATTTTCCCCCTCAGAGACATCATAGGTCAGATGCTGTATTTTGTAGAAACTAGTTCACAAAATGAAGCTTTCTGTTCTCATTCATTAGTTTCTCAATATTAAGTGGCTGCTCCCTGCAAGACACTGTACTTTGTGTTATTATCTGCGTCTTGGTTGAAATCATTTTCATGGGGTCACCTATGATGCAGCGATGGAGCCCAGAATGCTGGTTTCTGGTTTGGCCTCTGACCTTCTATGCTATTTGAGAAAACCTCTTCCATTTTTCATTTAGTTCCCTGATGTCTGAAATGAGGGTGTTTTTTGACTCTTTCTCTCAGAGATGTGGCCAGTAGGGAGAGAAGAGAAGGAGTGCTAAGACTCTGACACCAAGGCTCTCCAAGGTGGTGAGCAAAGGGAAAGTCACTTTGGCTGGGAGACATGGCCATGGTTAATCCCACTTTACAGCCTTACAGCTTCTTCTCAGACAGGATGGATCAGCCTGGAACTGGGTGTGATGTGAAAGCAGTATTGTTATTATACAGCTCTCCTGTTGATGTATTTACTCCATGTTGTTTTCTTCATCACCGAGTCCCTGAAGCCTGGGAGGTGTTCCACAAATACTTGTTGAATAATTGAACAACTGGATGGATGAGAGTACTTGTTGCTGGACTTCAAGTGCAGTGCCCAGACAGTAAATAAATGCTTGGTTGATGATATGCTGTTATATTTCAACCTACTCTCTATACAGAACTCAGAGTCTGCTGTTGACTACCTTGGCATTTCATTGTCCTTAAGATGAATGAAAGATGGTGTTCAAAGCTGTCCACACCAGCACCCTGCTAGCAATGAGGGTACAGATATCTATGCAGTGAAAGGTAGTGTGATGTTCTGTGGCTTCATTAATAATGAACTGGAAATGGTGAAAAGCCTGGTTATTTATCTTTCTTCCACCTCCCCCTCATTTAGGGCTTGGACTTTGCAATTACGGGCTCTGTTGAAAAGCTAGTAACTAGGAGACAGTCAGACTTGATATGTCCTGTTGAAATCTGCTAGGAATCTGCATCATAATGACCATGTTCATATGATGACAAAGAAGCCCTCTTAGAAAAGAGCTAAGGACTGTGAGTAAATGAATTAATTACTGGGTAAGCAGCATAGTTGGAGGAGAGATGGGGAAGTCTGACTCCTAGTGGTCATCATGGAAGACCTGGAACTAATCACACGTGATTCTAAGGAAAATATTTAAAAAGCATCGCTGAATCCTACCTAGGTCTGAAAGGGACTTAAAGAGAACCATTTCCACCTTTAAAAATAATGTTTTAAGACACCAGATCCAAGATCTTATCTGTACCCTGACTGCTGGTCTACATGGTGGGCTGATTAAAGTTGTGGTGAAAAGGACTGACTACCAGGAAAACATAGACCCATTAAAGACAATCTAGAGCTTGTAGTAAGGGAGTGGCAAGATAGCTCCAAGTCAAGTTGCAGACACCAAGCTCCAATTCAAAAAGGAACTGAAGAGAAAGGACCTTGAGTTCAGGAATTACACACCTTCCTTCCTCAATTCATCTATAAAAAATTCTAGACTTGGGTGGAGTGATTTCAATTAGTCTTTTCAGCTCTAAAGCACCTCATTTAAGGCTTTTAACAGGTGAATATGTAGACACCTCAGTGAGTAACTGAATTATCTTCAACAAGCCATTGAATCTCTCTATGCTGTGGTCCATGAAAAGTGGAAAGTAATTTTATTTCCTGAAAACCTTTCTGAGAGGTAATTTAACTACAGTTAGCAGAAGACTTTGAAAGTGCAGTATTGTTATTACATAGCTCTCCTGAGTCTAGGAATACCTCATAGAAAATAATCAAACAAATGGTAAAAGGTGTGTAATTGAGTTGTTCATTATAAAAAATTATTTTAAACAATCCAAAGTTCATTAGCATTGAATTGGTTAAATAAATCAAGTACTTCTATATAATCAAGTACCTCCATATAATCAAGCACTTCCATATAATGGAGGACTTTTTTAAGATATTGTACGATGTCAAAAATATCTTACTATTGTAAGATGTTAAAAATATCTTGAAAAAAGCAGCTGTGAAGATGGCGGCATAGGTAAGCACCTAAACTGCTGCCTCACACAATTTCAAAACTACAACTAAAAGACAGAACGGACACCATCCAGAACCACAGGAAAGCTGGCTGAGTGGAAATTCTACAACTAGAAGGAAGGAGAAAAGCTCACGGAGAATTGGAGGAACAGCAAAGGGTTGAGGTACGGCAAAGGGTCTTTGTGCGTGCTAGAGAGGAAGGGCTGGTGAGATCCTGGCTGAATTTCTCTGGCGGGAGGGGGAAGGAAACCCCCGACTGCACTGAACCCCAGTTCCTACTACACTGAACCCTAGTTCCGGGCAAAACCCCATGGACCCAGGCTCATACAGGGGGAGTCTGGACTGTCAGGTAGAGAGAAAGGCACTTGGAGACTCGGAGACCCGGGGGGAGAGCCGGGGAAGCCCTGGCGGGCAGGGGTCTGGAAGCACGCATGAGCAAGTGTGCACAAAGACTGCAGAGGTTGCCACAGGCTTTCCCTAGCAGAAGGGAGTTGGAAGCTCCTAACTGCACTGGACCCCAGTTCTGACTGCACTGAACCCCAGTTCCAGGCAAGCCCCTGGGGACCCATGCTCTTGCAGGGGAATCTGGACTCTCAAGTGGAGGCTTGGGAGCTGGGGAAGCCAGAGGTCTGGAGGCGCGCTCGCAAGGGCAGGGCTGACAGGAAGCCAAGACTGTTTGCTCCGCCCTGAGACTCCACCCCATCCAAGCTGAACACAGAAGCTTTTGCAATTTGGCAAGTCTAATCCTATAAGGCTGTCTCCAGCACCAAACTTCTCCCAGCACAGACACAGCTGATCCTCACAGCCAGTTGGCCTGGAGGTCAATTCCTCCCAGTGATACCAACAACAATCAAGACTTAACTACAACAAGGCTGTACACACAGTCCACAAAGGGGTGCACCAAGAGTGTCCACCTCAGGTAACTGGAAGGCCGACCCGCTGGGCCATATAGGAAACCTAGCACACAAAGCTACCCTACCAACTCAGGGAAGCAGTGAAAATGCGGCAACAAAGAAACAGATCACAAATGAAAGAAATGGAGGAAAACAAACGACTGGATATAGAATTCAAAACCACGGTTACAAGGCTTTTCAAGAATATCCTAGAAAAGGCTGATAAATATAACGAGACCCTCGAAGATATGAAAAAGGACCAACTAGAAATTAAACATACACTGACTGAAATAAAAAATGTTATACAGAGACCCAACAACAGACTAGAGGAACGCAAGAATCAAGTCAATGAATTGAAATACAAAGAAGCAAAAAACACTCAACCGAAAAAGCAAGAAGAAAAAAAAATCCAAAAAGTTGAAGATAGTGTAAGAAGCCTCTGGGACAACTTCAAGCGTACCAACATCAAAATTATGGGGATGCTGGAAGAAGAGAAAGAGCAAGATACTGAAAACCTATTTGAAGAAATAATGACTGAAAACTTCCCCCACTTGTTGAAAGAAATAGACTTATAAGTTCAAGAAGTGCACAGAACCCCAAACAAAAGGATTCCAAAGAGGACCACACCAAGACACATCATAATTAAAATGCCAAGAGCAAAAGACAAAGAGAGAATATTAAAAGCAGCAATAGAAAAACAGTTAATTACTTACAAGGGAGCACCCATACGATAGCTGATTTCTCAACAGAAACTATGCAGGCCTGATGGGAGTGGCAAGAAATCTACAAAGTGATGACTAGCAAGAACCTACAACCAAGATTACTCGACCCAGCAAAGCTATCATTCAGAATTGAAGGGCAGATAAAGAGTTTCACAGATAAGAAAAAGCTAAAGGAGTTCATCACCAGCAAACCAGTATTATATGAAATGCTGAAAGGTATTCTTTAAGAAGAGGAAGCAGAAAAAAGTAAAGATAAAAATTATGAACAACAAATACATATCTATCAACAAGTGAACCTAAAAATCAAGCGAATTAAAAACCTGAGGAACAGAATAAACTGGTGAATATAATAGAATCAGGGGCATAGAAAGGGAGTGGACTGATAATTCTCAGAGGGAAAGGGGTAAGGGGGGGTGCAGGAAGAAACTGGACAAAAATCATACACCTATGGATGAGGACAGTCAGGGGGAGGTAAGGGCAGAAGGTGGGGTGGGAACCAGGTGGAGGGGAGCTATGGGAGGAAAAAGGAGAAACAATTGTAATAATCTGAATAAAGATTTATTTAAAAAAATAAAATAAAATTATAAAAGGGAAAAAAAGTTTTAAAAATTCCACATATAAATGAAAAAAAAAAAGAAAAGAAAAAAGCAGCTGTGTGTGTGTGTGTGTATGAAAATCTCAACACTGAATGGTGGAATTATTTGTGTGACCTTTCATTCTATACCTTTTTGTATTGTGTGATTTATTTTTGGCAATGAGCATATATAACTTCACAACAACAAAAAATCAACAATAAAACATCTTAAATTTTTCATTTCTATCCTTATTTCATGAAGAAGATGAAAAGATGAGAGGAGATAATATATAGGAAAACTATTGGGCTTTACTCTAAGGCACCTGACCTCTGACAAGACACTGTTACTTACTTCATTTTAACAATAAAGTGTTTGCAGGGAGGTAGGGCACGGAGAAGGGACAAACACTCATGTGCAGTTCTCCACAGTCTTTGCTTTTGAGGCTCTTCCTGGGCTGTTTTGCTTGCTGTTAAGAGATAGCTAAGAAACACAGTCTCTGATGCAGTGATTTTTCATTTCCTCTTCTTTTTGTTTTCATTTAAACATGAAGACAAGATATATTCACCATAAATATCACTAAGAAAAATAAAATTTTGGGAATATTTTTAAACTTTGGGCTATAATTTGTCTCCTTTTATAGGCATTGTTGGTAATGATGTTGATAATAAGTGCTTTTCTTAATGATGTGTTTTAATCTTACTAAAACCTGGGATGTGGGTAAACCCATTTTACAGATGAGGAAAACAAAACTCAGAGGGGTGACACCTTCTTCAAAATAACACTTGTGTCTTCTCACCCAACTCTACTCCTGGCTATACTATGAGCTCCTCTAGAGAAATAGTGATCTTCAGAAATAGAATACATCTAAAATTAGAATTCTGGCTCCAACACTGACAACTGTTCAGGTGGGTACAAATTACTTAACCTGTCTCTCAGTTTCCTCAATTTCAAAATGAGGAATGGAGCCCTTACCACACAGGATTATTACGAGGAGTCAGTGAATTAATATCTATAAAGTGCTCTACAGAGTCTAGTGCATATCAGCAAACAGTGGTCATCCTTCTTATCATTACTGTGTTTTGAATGCTTAGTCTTTTGCATGAATCATCTCATTGAGCGTCCGCAATAAGTCTATTAATATAGGAAACTAAGGCTTAGGGAAGTTCACAGGCAAAGAGAAGGACTAACCAGTTGAAGGGCAGGGATTCCAACTTAGTTCTGACTTCAGAGTCCATCCTCTGCTGCCTGCCCCATGTTGCTGAGCTGACCAAGATGAAAACGAACTGTCGTGGAGTAAAGAGCACTGATGAATTTTTTCTCCATGTGCTAACAGGACTATTTGTGCTTCAGAGCAGTTTCATACAAGAAGATACTCAAGTTTATGCCCGAGGCGAGAACTACGTGGTGCATTGTTTAACTGTCTGTGTAAATCAGAATTTTTTCAATGCAAGTGATAGCAGCCATTTTATTGGCTGACTAAATGAAATGCCCAGAGACAGATCTCCCCTATCGTCAGATGTGATTTGATCCAAGAATAAAGTGATGCCTCCAGGAATATTTCTCTCATTGTTTATGAGCTATCTTTCCCTCAGTTGGCATCACTCAGGCTTTACCTTCTTAGAGGCCAGATGGACACCATGGGCTCTGAGCTTGTACCTTAATAGTCACATCTATTGAATGAGGGCGTCTCTCTCCCAATTGTTCCAGCAAAAGTCCTGAAAGGCATCTCATTAATCTGGAGCCACACTCCCCTCCCTGAACCAAACCTTGTGACCAGGGTGATGGAATGTTCTGATTGCCCACACTAGGTTAAGTGGCACTCCTCACTTAGTCTTAGATGGACTAAGAGTGGTGGTCAGGTGGCTTTGCAAAAGAAATGTTAATTGCTATTGTCAGAAAAGGAGTGCTATTTAGGCAGAAAGGATCTATGTCCACTACCATGCTGTTCACTTGCAGATGATGGTGTCTTGGACTGCAGTGAGGAGATTGGACCCTACTGCCCAATAGCTGAGGAAACTTAACAAATCCCGTAACTCTTCACAGCTTCAGTTCTCTCACTTGTAGGAGCATCTAACATTTGTGCATGGCCCCATTTACTTCTCATCATAACCCAATATTGTAAATACTTTAATTACTCTGAATCTTTCATTTGATCGCTCAGAAAACCTAAATAAATCACTCGTCCAAGTTCACACAGCTGGAAAGTGGCTGATTCAGGATTTGAACTCAGCCAAGCTTTTCGGCCATTTATCTGTACAATGATGAAACTGGACAAGATAAGCTCCTATTTTGTGCCCTCAATGTTCTGTGTTTTAAAAAGAAGAGGAAGAAAAATTGATCAGAGAAAGGAAACTCCTGAAAGCCCCATTTTACAATAAATGTTAATTTGGAGAGGTAATGTAGGTCTGGTTTCTTGGTTTCATGCATTCTTATCTTCTCTGAATCTGTTACAGGAAAATTGTCGCTGTCATTTCCAAATGAATTTCAAATCTGACTTTTAAAATAGCCACCTCACTGAGGTCTTTATTCATTGTCAGCTTAGTTGCAGAAATATAATGATTTCTTAAAGCAATTGCGTAAGACACTCCACTTTAATGAAAACTTAATAGCTGAATATGACTGTGAAGAAGATATTTTCCTGCCTAATAGTAACTTCCTTTTCATTGTTTCTCTTCAATGAATTATTGAGAAAACATCAAGATGACTTACACATTCTCCAGCTTAAAGCTGCTTATCCTAAAAATCTATGTCTGGAACTGTGCTTTGTCACTAGATGACTTGCAGTAAAAGCAGTCTATAAATTAGTAACTCACATTAAAGTACAAAGTAGCTACTTAATGTTGAATAATGAATCAGGCAAAGGCTTTCTAGGTTGCTAATTCATGGTTAAATAAATAAAAATAATCATGTAATATGACAAGTTAACTAGGGAAGCAGTCAAAATGCAGAGACAAAGAAACACGTCACCAATGACAGAAATGGAGGAAAGCAAACTACTGGATACAGAGTTCAAAACCATGGTTACAAGGTTATTCAAGAATCTTCTAGAAACCGCCGATAAATTTAGTGAGACCCTTGAGGATATGAAAAAGGACCAACTAGAAAGTAAGCATACATGGACTGAAATAAAGAATAATATACAGAGATCCAACAGCAGACTTAGAGGATCCCAAAAATCAAGTCAAAGATTTGAAATATGAAGAAGCAAAAAACACCCAACCAGAAAAGCAAAAAGCAAAAAGAATCCAAAAATATGAAGATAGTGTAAGGAGCCTCTGGGACAACTTCAAGTGTACCATCATCTGAATTATGGGGGTTCCAGAAGAAGAGAGAGAGCAAGATATTGAAAACTTATTTGGAGAAATAATGACAGAAAACTTCCCCTACCTGGTGAAAGAAATAGATGTACAAGTCCAAGAAGTGCACAGAACCCCAAACAAAAGGAATCCAAAGAGGACCATACCAAGACACATCACAATTAAAATGCCAAGAGCAAAAGACAAAGAGAGAATATTAAAAGCAGCAAGAGAAAAACAGTTAGTTACCTACAAGGGAGTACCCATACGATTGTCAGCTGATTTCTCAATAGAAACTATGCAGGCCAGACGGGAGTGGCAAGAAATATTCAAAGTGATGAATAGCAAGAACCTACAACCAAGATTACTCTACCCAGCAAAGCTATCATTCAGAATTGAAGGGCAGATAAAGAGCTTCACAGATAAGAAAAAGCTAAAGGAGTTCATCACCACCTAACCAGTATTATATGAAATGCTAAAGGGTATTCTTTAAGAAGAGGAAGAAGAAGAAAAAGGTAAAGATGAAAATTATGAACAACAAATACATATCAACAAGTGAATCTAAAAATCAAGTGAATAAAAAATCCAAGGAACAGAATAAACTGGTGAATATAATAGAATCAGGGGCATAGAAAGGTAGTGGGCTGACAATTCTTGGGGGGAAGGAGGTGTGGGGGTTGTGTGGGAAGAGACTGGACAAAAATTGTACACCTATGGATGAGGACAGTGGGGTGGGGATAAGGGCAGAGGTTGGGGTGGGAACTGGGTGGAAGGGAGCTATGGGAGGGAGTGGGGGGAGAAGAGGAACAACTGTAATAATCTGAACAATAAAGATTTATTAAACATAAAAAAGTTAGGTTATTTTAGATGTTTCAGTAATATGAAAGATTAAACTATAGCTTTTGGTATAAAAATGCCAACATTAAATATATTATATTCAATTTTTAACTTATTGAACAAAAGAATACTTAAATTTCTTGGTGTCTTAAAGAAATTTTTGAGTTTAAAGATTACTCTGGTGGAGGCATGTATGTTCCAAATTGTCCTCTCCTTATTTGGGATTATTTGTTTAAGCATCTCACCAACTGGTATCATGATTCTAATATATACACACTAGTCATGCAATTTGGTCAGTGCTAAGAAGAATTTAGCAGTCATGAATAATAATTTTCTTCTGAGTTCCCCTCCTAAAAACATGACTGTATATGTAATAATAACTATAAATATGGCATTAGCAATAACTGCTACTTATGTAGTATTTTTATTGAAGCAGGCTTTGTGCTAAGTGTATTACTTACATTTAGTCATGTAATTCTAAGAAGTCTGTAAAGTGGTATTAGTATACATTTTTTTACAGTGAGGGTCAGAGAAGTTAATTAAAATTCCCAACTTCACACAGCTACTAAGTGGTGGACTTAGTATTTAGATTTTCTTATAGCCCTATTCTGAGGCCAACATCTTCCTCTCAATTCAGTACATTTAAATTTTGAACTCTGACACAGGCCCTGGATAACCTGTCCTGTTGACACTCTGTTAAGAGCTTAAAAGTTCTTGAACAGAGAAGAATTTTTCTTTCATGGCTTCCCAAAAACTAGATCTATAAACTATTTTGTAGGAATAATCTTGAGGGTGAGGAATGGTAACCATGAATTCGGACCCATTCAGATCATATGTCATATTGGAACTGTGCTTGGATCACTGGGAAGTTTGGTTCTTTAGCCCCTGACACTGACTTTTTCAGCACAAAACACCACATGCATTATACTGTCATCAGAGCCATCCTCGGTGATAATTGTAACATGCCAATGAAGAAAACACCCAGTCCTGGCTCCTGTGGCCTACTTCTGAAAGGAGCTGCATGGCTTTACAATGATCGCTCAGCCAGGCGGGGAGAAGGGGAGGGTGGGAGAGCAGCAGGAGGAGAAATCTTTTCAATCTGGATGAACAGATCAGCTGCCTTGGACACCATGCTGTTCTGGCCAAGCCAGGGTTCCTGTGACATCATGCCCCACTCTCATACTGTCAGCAAAATTCCCTGAGGACAACAGCTGCCGCTGCCTACAAACAAGTGTTTCTGCTCACTCTACTCAGGGATGCATGCCAAGTCCTCTTTTCCATGAGGTGCTCATCTTCTTTCTACTCACCCTAGATGAGAATGCTAGAATACCATGTTTCCCTGACAGTTACTTAGTAGACAACCACGGGAGAGGTGGTCAGACCCTGGCCATCTCCAGAGCTTCCCTACCAGGGTGCCACAGGTGGGTTCCAGGTGAGTGGAGACATAGATTGGTCTCTTACCCTCGAGCAGCAGGAAAGGGCATCATGAGGCCACAGTCCCAGCAACCTTTAGTTTTTCCATTTTCACAAATTATTACTCTCCATTTGTGCTAAGATGTGAAAGAATTTTGGCAGCACTGATAAAAATGACTGGTTACGACTCTAATATTATTTCAGTTATCATTAATAACAACATAAAAGTACAAAGAATCTCAAGAGAGCTAAACTCTTATTTCCTGGGAAATAGGCAAAGTATGTCATATAGCTAAATTCTGCCTCTTAATTATTCATTTTGTGATCTATGACAAGATGGTAATTATACCCCAAAAACCAGAAAATTCAAATGTCCAGGTTTTCATGGTTCAAAGTGATTGTTCTTAACCCTAGAGTACTGCAGGGTTATTAAGGGCCTCTGAATCATTGAAGCTTAAGTGTTTCCTGGCATTGTGGGGTATTAGATTATAGTCTAATTCATCATGAAATTGTAATCCATTTATGATATGACATGAGAACATTTTACAGTTTTATCACTGGAAGTTTAGCCCTTCTGAGATACTTTAGCTGTGACTGAGGTAATTTACCAAATCCTCAATTATAAAACAGTGATTATGCCTTGGTTATGGAGTCATAACCTTCTTATCCAGACTTCCTAATTTTGTTACATTATCAACCAGGTTAATGGAGACACTGCCTTGGTCTTCTACTCAATAGTCATTATTTGTCTTAAAATTAAATATGACAAACTGATCTCTAAAATGACCTCTAAAAACAGATCATTCCTGGAAATTTGTAGGTTCCTAGCACTCCAGACCAATTTGGCATCCAAAGTCTTTCAGTTCATTTTCCTAGACAACAAAGTGACCCACCACCATATACATTTGACTTCTGGTCCCAAACCAACATTTTTGTCTTTCTCTGGGGGTTTCACCAGTATTCCTTTTTTTTTTTTTTTAACATAATTGCAAGCAATGTCAGTATGCTCTCTATATGCAATATTATCTAATATTACAATTTTCCATCAAAGTTTCTTCTGCTCAAATTTCAAATTAAGTTTCTCTTTCAATTCTTTTTTTTTTTTTTGCATTCAGGAATCTAGTTTCTAAATTATGTTTACTACTAATTTATATAGAATCATGTCCTAAGTAGCCAACATCTTGCCTATAACAAAACACTTGGTTTAAAAACATCTTAATTTACACTAGAGATTGATTTCTAAAAGTGAGAAAATCTGCCAAATAATTTAAAGCACCTCATGGTAGATGTCAATAAATACTAAATTACATATACACAATTTATTTGATATTTCTTTTGCTGTCAATGAATAACAATTAATTAAACTGAAGCATTCCGCACTGACCCCTAAGGGAAAATGACAAAGTATAAAATATTTAAAATATTGCTTTTGCCTTATTAAATTGACAATAAGTTGAGATTCATAACCAACACTCAGTCAACAGTAAAGAATACAAAATAGTTTATGTTCAGTTGTTTAAGTGTATGGCAAAGACTGTACATATTTCAGAATGTCGAGGCCTGGCTGGTTTCTTGAGACTTGGGCAGTCAAGTATGGATTTTTGAAGGGAGAGAAATGGGCCTGGGAGTATCTCAAACACAGGGAATAAGAAATTGAAGGCATAAGGGTCAGAGGCCATACAAAAACCACCTAGATCTTAACCATTCTCAATAAATTTGGGCTAAATTAATTTAATTCAATTGAAAGGAGACATAACACTTGAGTGGGAAAGACTTTGAAAGGCTAATTAGTGCACTTTCCTGTCATTTTATAGCCCACTAAACACAAATTAGAGCTATTTTTAAAGACTTAAAGAGACAAATTTTGCAACTTCCTTGGGTGACCTGGCCTGTTAACAGCTCTTCCTAAGAAGCAAAATCTCCTGTGAAGGTAGTATTATAGTCCTGCTACCCTCCATACCTGATTAATATTTCTTGTTCTGTCCTCTGGGACGTTAAACAAATGCTGGTTATGATTCTTTTGGTCAGAAGCCCTTTGTGTAATTAAGCCCCTCTTTGGTTTTTTCTTCTTTGTTCCCAAACTATTTCTAAATTCAAGCATTCCTGTTTCTTTTCCTGCATGTTCATTCTGACTTTATGGCAGTGAAAGGCCCCTGCCTGCTTCATTCCCTGAAGGCCTAATGAAGAGTGATGATCTGCCTGAGTGAGGACTGCCCTCTCCCTGTGACCACACTGTGTCAGCCCCCACGGGCACCTGGGAATGCAGCAGGCTGAAGAGGTAATCTGGTTTCTAGCCAAGGCTGAAGTGAATTGATTATAGCCGCATCTCATTAGCAGCCCTTGGAACATCTAGCAAACCACATCATCATGATCTGAGAGATGAGAGTTAAAGAGAAATGAGAACTGAGAAAAAGGAGAGAATTGCCTTCCGTTCCCATTTCTGTACTATGCATCTAGGCCACAGCGATGTCAATTTTCTACTCTAATGGGAAATATACATTTTCATTAAATTGTCTGTATAATGGGAGGGAAATTTCACTTTCACTAGTGATGATCACTGATTTCTTTAATTTTAATTAAATTAAAATTTTAATTTTTAAATTAAATGTACTGGGGTAACATTGATTAATAAATTATATAGATTTCAAGTGTACAATTCTATAATACATCATCTGTGTAATGTGTTTGTGTTTTCTACCCAAAGTCAGTTCTCCTTCTGTCACCATATATTTGACCCCCTTACCCTCTTCTACCTCCCCAACACCTCCTTTTCTCTTTGGTAATCACTATACTATTGTCTGTGTCAATGAGATCTTGTTTGTTTGCTGTTTTTAGTTTTATAAACCACATATGAGTAAAATCATATGTTTTTTACTTTTTCCACCTGACTTATTTCGCTAGCATGATATTCTCAAGATCCATCCATGTTGTCACAAATGGAAGTATTTTATCCTTTCTTATGGCTGAGTAATATCCTATTGTATATATGTACCACATCTTCTTTATCCAATCATCTACTGAAGGACACTTCAGTTGTTTCCATGTCTTGGCTACCAAGAATAATTCTGCAATGAACATAGGGGTACATATATTTTTATGAATAAATGTTTTCAAATTTTGGGGTAAATATCCAAAAGAGAGATTGCTGGATAATATGATAACTCTATTCTTAATTTGTCAAGGAACCTTTGTAATGTTTTCCATAGTAGCTATACAAGTTTACATTCCCACCAGCAAGGTAGGAGGGTTCCTTTTCCCCCACAACCTTTCCAACACGTGTTAATTGTCCAGTTGATAATAGCCTACCTAACAGGTGTGAGGTAGTATCTCATTATGGTTTGGATTTGCATTTCCCTAATAGCTAGTAAAATCTAGCATCTTTTCATATATCTGTTAGCCATTTGTATGTCTTCTTGAGAGAAGTGTCTGTACAGATCTTATTCTAAAGAAACCATGTTCTTCATGGTGCTCCCCAGCTCAGGATCATGACAAATAATTTCTCTTGCTTATAGCACCAACTTGGAATTCCTTGGTCTGATTTTCAAGGCATCCTATAAACTGTCCCGTCTACTCATTCTACCACATTTCTCATGATTTTCTGGAGTGTTCCCTTTGCTCCACCAGAGATATCTACTCACTCATTCTAGCATAAACCACTACTGTTCCTACCACTATCCTTCACTAATATGAGATAGAAAGCTGTCCCTTCTTGTCTCCTCTCTACAAAACCCAGTGGATTCTTCTAGGCCCAATTCACTTTTCTCTTAGAATTATAGATTCTCAAAATTGAAAGGAACATATAAGGCTATCCAATCTAATACCTAGCTTATAGCAGAAACAGACACTTTGTAAATATTTGTGGATTAATTAATGAATTACACTTCTAGAAACCCCAACTAAGATTTTTTTAAAAATTATACCTATTAAAAATATATCATGAGTCAGAGCTAGAGACTAATTAGACTATCATACAACTCACCCTGAAAACTTCATTTTCAATTTTCAAAGATCTAGTAAAGAAATTTGATGGTTGGTGTTGATTATTATAATTTACTGTAATTATGAAAATGAACAATTGCTTAAAGTAGTTAGTTAGGTTGGACCAGGGAGGATGTCTTGGCTCAATGAAGCCTCCATCAACAATTAAAAATTTTTAAACCAGGGAGCTCTTTGTTAAAGGCATTCACTCCTGCCAATTTGTTCTCTTAAATTGGCTGAAAGATTAAGGGATAAATATGAAGGGATGCCCACCAAGGATGTGACTAAATGAATGTCATCTCATCTTCTAGGGAGGACGAAGAGGACATACCAGAGCCAGAGGAGACACTGGACACTTACTTGCAGGGTTCTTGATGACTAAGGAGAACAAGAGAGTATGATCTTATATCCTGTAGAGTCTAGTGGCTAATAGTTTCTGGAGTGAGTTTTCCTGGGTTCAAATTCTGCCTTTGTTCCTGTGACCATGAACCGGTTACAGTGCCTCTGTTTCCGCATGGGTAAAATGAGGAAAACATTACATGGGATGTGTGTTTTTCCAGGGGGAAAGGGGTGAGAATGAATTAATGATTTTGTGAGCCAGGAGACATGAGGTCATATGAAAGAACTTGAGGTAGCCTCACACTGAGAGCTCAGTATTGTACAAACAATATTGAAGGTTATGAGTGTGGAGTTAATAAAAAGTAAGAATAGGTCTCTTGGAGGCTGGGGTTGAGGATGCCAGCAGAACACTAGGTTTGGGAATGCTATGGATGACTTGAGGAAAGGGGGCCATTCCAGGGTATAAAATATGGAGGAAAAAATCAAATACTTTTATAAACTGATGGCCAAAAGGTCTGATGTGAAGTCCTTTCAGTGACCATTGTATTGGCCCAGTGAGAATACTTAACCTTCCTGAAAGTAGTCCATAGAGGAGTTGGGGCAAGGAAATGTGTATTGAAGGCAAGTGAAGGAGATGTGGTCAAGAGGTTGGAGCAACCCTTGTATTTAGGGACCTGAGCTATTGCATTGCTCTTCTGTTGAAGTTTAACATTTGGAAAACGCTATCTTAGGGAGGAAATGGCCCCAGGAAGGACCAGTATAGGCAAAATTTACCTGCCCTTCTTTTAGAAGGTGCTCCTCTTTGGGCATGCTTTAGCAGCTCCAGGAGTTCTGAGCAAGGCATCTGTGCCTAAGTTCATGTTTGGTTACTCACATTCTGAGGTCACTGACACCTATTGGTCCATCTTTGCCCTTGAGAAAAGACTACATTGCAAGCTCTGCCTGGGTTACTCCCTGAGAAACCAGAAGATCAACTGGTGTCTATGTTGGCTTCTTGAGAGAGGTCACTTTGGTTGGTGAGAGACTATAAGTAAAAATAGAAGTGCCAGTGTAACCTCTTGGGCAAATGACTTATTCATGGGCTCTAAATTATTGAGGTCATTGAAAAGAGTGCTATTTTTAATCTTTGAGAGCAAAAATATAGGGTGAACTGCCCTTTAAGGAAGGCTGTGTCTTCATAGGGCAAAAGATGGATGAGTGAACAGTGATGGAAAGGGCAGGGGAGGGTGCAAGCACCCTATATGGGCATGTGCTCAGCGGGCGACCGTCGGAAGCCTGTGTCTGTAGACCAGTCTGCCTCATGTGTGGCTACTCGGCATGAGGAAGGGCCCTTTGAGGAGATGAGTTGGCATTGCAGGCAGGTGCTTTAAGTAGAGTGATTTTATAGTGCTGGACAGAGCTCCCTGCCATAAGGCACTGTCCCCACCTCTTGTCACTCCTCCAGAGCTTAAAGGCCTTGTTTTTCTCTTGAAATGCAAATGATCCCTAGGAAACTTCACACATTGATAGTTTATCACACATTGATAGTTTAATTTTTAGCTGCAGTCCACTTTTGGAGAACACCTTTGCAAGAAAATGAATCAATAGTTGATTAATAGCAAAAATAGGATGCAGAATAGTCTTTTGGGTGAAGGTAAGAAAGAAGTGTTGTGTAGATGAAGGACCTGGGATGTAGGGACTTTGAAATGAGGACCCTGCCAAAGAAGGGAGAAATGGACACAAGCAACCTTCCATTTGAAACACAGTATTTCCTCTGCACTGTCCTGAGCTCCTTAAGGTATTTGGATGGTTTTCTCTTCTATCCATTTTTCATCCCCTTATAACACTTCTCACCCAGATTTCATCAACAAATATTTCAGAGAGCCTTGTATGTGGATTTGCTGGTTCTTTCATTTAATATTCTTATAATCCTTCTTTGCCTATTTAGCATTCGTTTCTACTTCTCAGTGTCTGAATTTCATTTCTAAAATTAGAAAAACTCCAAATTCGTGAGGCAGAGTTCATCTTCCTTGATAGGGCCTCCCTTGCAGCTACCACATGAGCCCTAACCTATCCTCCCATCCCTGATAGGCATTAGAAACTGGTGGCCCAAGAAAGCAGGGATGTTAGAGAATTCCTCCTGGAAGTAATGGGGGCAGTTACCTCCAGTTTCCAGTGCCAGCATCCTGGGTCCAGCATTGATACACTACACTGCCCTTCATACCAATGCTGTCTTTATGAGATCAGCTCCGTATCCTGTCCATCTATCCCTCCTAAACATTCTATGACGTAGCCAATATCCTCTTAAAGTCTAGATCTGCTTAATTGATAAGGGTTGTATTTGTTGTGTGCAACTTAGAGTTCTGATTTTTCATTTATTTAACAATACACATTTTTCTACGTACTAGTACTTTACAAATAGTAATCCATTCAATCCTGATACTATGTCTCTGAAGTTACCCCATTTCATAGTTAAGGAAACCAAGATACAGAGAGGATTCTTAATTTGCTTTAGTATCTCAGTTGGCCAGTGGTAGAGCTGAGATTCAAACCCAGACTCTTAAACATTTTGTTCCCCTGTCTCCCAAACAGAGCTTTCTCCATTTTCTTCCCTTGAAATCCTTCCTACTACCCCCACCTGCCGTTATGCTTAGGCCTCCCCATCCTATAGTAAACCATAAGGACCTGTGTCTCAGACCTGCCAGGTTACATCACTAATTTATAAATCTAAATGGTTGTTTAAAAGGAGTAGGTGTTTTTCTCCTGAGACCTTGAGACACTTCTATACAATTGTGAGAAACTATATTTTATGAGAAACCTTAAAGTTTGCCTTAACTAAATATCTGTGGGAATGCCTAATAATTTTTAGACATAAGGAGAAAATATTGCTGTCATTTAAGGAACAGCAAGGCCAAAAAAATAATATTAATTCAAGCCAACTTATGAAACCCTTCCCTGTGTTCAATAGCCTATATTGAAATATGGAGTAAAGGTGGTTATTTCCATGTATGATACTCAGAATAAATGTACAATAAATATCAATGCTGGTTCTGATGGGGTTTGTGGTTTCTGTTTCTCACTGTCTTTCTCTTTCCAAACCCTCTGTATCCTTATTAATTTGCTCATGATCCTGAGCAAATCACTGACTAGCATCCAAGAATACACACCTTTCACTGGGCAGGAACCCAAGCAAGGCAACTGTGGTCCCAAAGACCTGTCAGGGCTGTTACCACTTACTCCTTCTGGAACTGCCAAAGCCTCTTAACAACTCAGTTTCTTCTGCTCACTATTGCTAGTGTCCATCCTCCTGATTACATTCCACTTAGATCACACATATAC
The DNA here is from genome assembly GCA_026230045.1 of Corynorhinus townsendii. Lineage (NCBI taxonomy): Eukaryota > Metazoa > Chordata > Mammalia > Chiroptera > Vespertilionidae > Corynorhinus > Corynorhinus townsendii. The sequence continues at coordinate 162,092,349 of JAPDVU010000001.1, read as the reverse complement.
AGTTGAGATATTTGCCAAAAGGTAATGGAACATGAAAAGATTTTTCTGTAAATGAAAGGTAACAGCTGAGGACTAGGTGAGAGAGCAGTGGCACACGCATCAGTTGTGATTGTTTGGGTGAAAAGTGGGAAAGAATTCTCAGATAGCGAGAACAGAAAGCCATAAATGTTATGTCAAGGGAGACTGTAAGTTCTCCTTCTTGGCTTTTATTAAAATAAGGCAATTACCAGTTAGAAATGGGAGCATAGCCCTGCCTAGAGGCAGGAGTTAGATATCCCATTATGCCACCTGAGTGGGCACTGACAGGCTGGAGTAGATGGAAATGCCAAGGGGAAGGGAGAAGAGAAAAAAAGAAGAGACTGGAATTAGGCATATCTGCAATGCTATACTCTTCAAAATCCTCAAGGACTTTTAAAAATGTGTGTTTATACTAACACAAGTGCCCATAAAGGGTAGACAATGTGCAGATGAACAAAAATTACAGGTACAGGCAATCTGCAAAACAAGGAAATTTATTCTTTGATCTTAAGGATGTTTGTAGTCATCAGACAGAACTCTGGGTGGCATTCATAGGAGTCTCTCCCTGTATCTCCCTCAGTCTTATGGAATGTTATTCCTGCTTTTTTCAACCTCACTCACTCTTTAGGACCTGAGCCAAACCCCATATCTTCTATGATGCTGTCAGTGGTAGCTCTAGCCTAGCTGATCAAACTTGTCTCTGAAATCCTACTAGGTTCAGAGTCTATGCTCCCATTTAAGAGGGAGAAATATATACTATGGGTGAATGTGGTCAAGGGTACAAATTTCCAGTTATAAGTCATCCTATATAATAAAACCCTAATATGCAAACCGACCGAACAGTGGAACGACCAGTCACTATGATGTGCACTGACCACCAGGGGGCAGATGCTTAACACAGGAGCTGCCCCCTGGTAATCATTGCGCTCCCACAGGTGGAGCGACACTCAGCCAGAAGCTTCTTATGGCTGGCAAGCACAGTAGTGGTGGCGGAAGCCTCTTCTGCCTCTGCTGCAGGGGGGCAGTAAGGAATGAGGGGTCCCAGACTGGGAGAGCCCTGGACTGTGAAAGGAATGTTTGACTGCCAGCTTAGGCCCAATCCCCAGGAGGATAGGGCCTAAACCGGCAAATGGACATTCCCCGAGGGGTTCCAGACTGCTAGAGGGCGTGGGCCAGGCTGAGGAAACCACCCCCCCGCCCCAGTACACGAATGTCTCTAGTAGGATATAATGCACAACATGGTTAGTAATACCATGTTGTATATTTGCAAGTGGCTAAAAGAATAGATCTTAAAATATATCATCACAATAAGACATTGTAGTAATGATAGTACACATAGTGATAAATGTTAACTAATTGTGGTGACCATTTTGCAATATATACAAACATCAAATCATTATGTTGTATACATGAAACTAATATAATGTTATATGTCAATTATATCTCAGTTTTTTTAAAAACCCAGATACTTATAAGTTGTGGTTATTGGAGTTTGTCTTTGTTTCCGATGAATTAGTCTCATTTCCCAATCTGGAGTTGAGCTTCTGAAGAGGCCCAGTGCATGAAATTTGTGCAGGGGGGGGGGGGGGTTGGGAGGGGCGGGGATGTCCCTTAGCCCAGCCTGCACCCTCTCGCAATCCAGGACCCCTTGGGTAGGGTCCCTAGGCCTGGCTGGCGATCAGGGCCTATCAGGGCTTTCCTTCCCCTGGCTGCTGGCAGCTGGCCCCAGCCCCACCACTGCCACTGCTTGTCATCTGCACAGCACTGCCACCCCCTCCCCTACCACCAGTCGCCTCCCTTTGTGGGAGATAGGCATGGGGTGTGATTGGTTGGCTGGCCTGGGCCTCCCTCTGCGGGGCAATTGCTGACTGGCCCCACCCACCCGCTGCAGTGCCACCATCCAAGTGGCCTGAGCCTCCCTCTTTGGGGCGATAGTGGGGCCCCCTGACCAATCGCATTACACCCGCCTTGGCTGGCCTGGCGCCAGTGTGTGTCATAGCGTGGTCATCCGGAAAGTCATCTGGATGGTTGTTCTGCTGTTTGGTCATTCAGTCAATTTGCATATTATGCTTTTATTATTATAGATATGTCTCCCAAACTCCTGGCAGAGTAGGAAGCAACTTAATTTTTAGCTGCAGGTAACTGAAAAGTCCAAATCAAATGTGCTTAAACAACAAGGACATTTACTATTTCATGTAACAAGAGGATCCGAAATAGGTTGGGCTCCAGGCGTGACATGTTGAGGTTCCACCTTCTCCTCTCTGTAATGCTGATGTTCTACCTTGTTTTATAACTTGATTTTATCTTCAGGCTGGTAGGAAAATGGCTATGGCCATTCCTGAGCCCATTCAGTTATGCCAATATCTGGAGAGAGAAAAGGAACCATGTCTTCCTGGGCCGCTTTTCTAAGAAGGAGGAAGCTTCCATTACTCCTTCAACAGACCTTAAAAGTGTGTGTTACCACCCACTGTACTAGCCAGATTCGAGCTACATGACCTTTCTTCAACCATGCAAGGGGACTGCAAACTGCCCCCAGAACTGAGGTCATCTTCTTCCACGTTACATGTGGTGATGGTGAAAGAAGTGAGTTATCTGAACACAAAAGAAGGAAGGAGAGCGAATGAGCATTGGATAGACAACCAGTGGTGAACAGGAGTGCCTTGTGCAGGCTTATGAGAGCCAACTGTTAGATCAGAAATTTTGAATTCTGGTGCTTAAACACAGCCATTATCAAAAGTTAAATTATATATGTTTACAACTGAAGTATGTTAAAGCAAAGGTACTAAATATTGAAAAGTCACCAATGTGCTTATCTTTACTATATCATACTATTAGCTGTGATTTTCATGTTATTTACAGTTGTTGATGTCCAAAAGTGATTTATTGTTTTACTGTCCGTATTTAAGAAAGAGATAAAGAAAATGTTAATAATGCAGCTTAAACACACTTTCTTAAATCTACAATCAATGAAACAATAAATCACACCCTGATTTTTACCATCTAACTATTTCCATGATGTGAATACTGGCACCATAGCCTTTTTCTTGGCCAACATGATGTCACTAAATGCAGAGCTGGGAAAGATGGACAGTAGCTCACCATTATATGGTATTTCCACTATTCAGATACAAAATCTATAGCCATTTTATTGTGCATAGCACAAAAAACTGAAGACATATTCTCAGAGTTTTCAAAAGCCATTATTTGAACCAGCAAAGTCATTCACATCATTGACAAATGAGCAATGTTTTGACATACATCTTCCTTGTTTTACTTTTATATTACTCATTAACATAATAAAAGTAACAACCAACATTCAGATCAGAATTTTACTCATTTATTAACTGCAACCATAGAATAATTATGGATACAATAGTTCAGAAAAAATCATCAAAAGTACCCTCACTGGTTTGGCTCAGTAGATAGAACGTCAGCCTACGAACTGAAGGGTCCCAGGTTTGATTCCGGTCAAGGGTACATGCGCAGGTTGTGGGCTCAATTCCCAGTAGGGGGCACAGAGGAGGCAGCCAATCAATGCTTCTCTCTCATCATTGATGTTTCTATCTCTCTCTCTCCCTTTCCCTTCCTCTCTGAAATCAATAAAAATATATTCTAAAAAAAAATCAAAAGCCTTCTGTGAAAATTGGCTTTACCAAATATACAATAAAAAGTATTGTATCATTATTATTTCTAAGTGGTATGTTGCAATTCTTTATATTAGTAAACTCTATAATAATATATTCATAGTAATATATATAGTGTACATACTATATATTGCATATATAATTATACTAGAGGCCCGGTGCACGAAATTCGTGCATTGGGGCGGGGGGTGTCCCTCAGCCCAGCCTGCACCCTCTCCAATCTGGGACCCCTTGAGGGATGTCCAACTGCCCGTTTAAGCCCGGTCCCAGTAGAATCAGGCCTAAATGGGCAGTCGGACATCCCTCTCACAATCCAGGACTGCTGGCTCCCAACTGCTTGCCTGCCTGCCTTCCTGATTGGCCCTAACCGCTTCTGCCTGCTAGCCTGATCACCCCCTAACCACTCCCCTGCCAGCCTGATTGATGTCTAACTGCTCCCCTGCCAGCCTGTTTGCCCCTAACTGCCCTCCCCTGCAGGCCTGGTCACCCCTAACTGCCCTCCCTTGTAGGCCTGGTTCCCCCCCCCAACTGCTCTCCCCTGCAGGCCTGGGTCCCCCCCAACTGCCCTTCCCTGCAGGTCTGGTCTGGTCACCCCAAACTTCCCTCCTCTGCCAGCCTGGTTGCCCCTAATTGTCCTCCCCTGCAGGCTTGATCACCCCCAACTACCCCACCACTGTTGGCCATCTTGGGGTGGCCATCTTGTGTCCACATGGGGGCAGCCATCTTTGACCACATGGGGGCAGCCATCTTGTGTGTTGGAGTGATGGTCAATTTGCATATTACTCTTTTATTAGATAGGATAGAGGCCTGGTGCACAGGTGGGGGCCAGCTGGTTTGCTCTGAAGGGTGTCCCGGATCAGGGTGGGGGTTCCATTGGGATGTGGGGCAGCCTGGGTGAGGGGCCTGTGGTGGTTTGTAGGCTGGCCACACACCCTGGCGACCCAAGCGGGAGGCCCTGGTATCTGGAATTTATTTATCTTCTATAATTGAAACTTTGTAGCCTTGAGCAGAACCAAGCCTCCTGCTCTCTCCAGCTCCATGGCTGCAGCCATTTTTGTTGAGATTTATTTATCTTCTATAATTGAAACTTTGTACCCTTAAGTGGAGGGCAAGGCAGGCCAGGGCTGCGGGAGCTTAGCTTCCTCCATCACTGGGGGCAACCCAAGCCTCCGGCTCTCTCCAGCTCCTTGGCTGCCACCATTTTTGTTGGGATTTATTTATCTTCTATAATTGAAACTTTATAGCCTTGAGTGAAGGCCTAGGCCTGCCAGAGTGTGTAGAAAGCTTGGCTTCCTCCATTGCCGGGGAAACCCAAGCCTTCTGCTCTCTCCATGGCCACAGCTATCTTGGTTGGGTTAATTTGCATGCTCGCTCCTGATTGGCTGGTGGCTTGTTGGTGTAGCAGAGGTATGGTCAATTTGCATATTACTCTTTTATTATATAGGATGTAACTAGAGACCCAGTGCACGAAATTCATGACAGGGGCCAGGGTGTCCCTCAGCCCAACCTGAACCTTCTCTAATCTGGGACCCCTCAGGGGATGTCTGACTGCCGGTTTAGGCCTGATCCGGATTGGGCTTAAACCGGCAGTCGGACATCCCTCTTACAATCCGGGACTGTTGGCTCCCAACCACTTGCCTGCCTGCCAGCCTGATCACCCCCTAACCACTCCCCTGCCAGACTGATTGATGCCTAACTGCTCCCCTGCCAACCTGGTTGCCCCTAAGTGTCCTCCCCTGCCAGCCTGATAGCCCCTAATGGCCTCTGCCTTGGCCCCCACCACCGTGGCTTTGTCCAGAAGGATGTCCAAAAGATGTCTGGTATAATTAGCATATTACCCTTTTATTGGTATAGATAACATATATGCCCCTAAAAAGTCATATTATTTTACACGCTTTAAATTATATAGTACATTCAACCTCTTTTACCCTGTTTTTTTTTTTTCTTTTTCTTTTCCTAAATATATCTTATTGATTTTTCTCACAGAGAGGAAGGGAGAGGAATAGAGAGTTAGAAACATTGGTAAGAGAGAAACATTAATTAGCTGCTTCCTACAAACCCCCAACTGGGGATGTGCCCGCAACCAAGGTACATGTCCTTGACTGGAATCGAACTTGGGACCCTTCAGTCCACAGGCTGATGCTCTATCCACTGAGCCAAACTGGTTAGGACCCCCCGCCACACACACACACACACACTTCTTTTTTTTCTTTTTAGATTATCCACATTTGTAGATATGGCATTAATTCATTTTCCATTGATTTTTAGAGAGAGTGGAAGGGAGAGGGATAGAGAGAGAGAAACATCAATGTAAGAAACATCCCTTCAATTGCCTTCCTTAGAAGCCTTAACCAGGGACCCAACTTGAAACCCAGGTATGTGCCAGGTATATTCCCTGACCTGGAATTGAACCTGCAACCTTTTGGTGCACAGGACCATGTTCATGCTCAACCAACTTATCCACTTCAGCCTGGCTGTTATTCAATTTCTGGAATTTTATTTTAATTAATTCTTGCAAAGTCTGTGGTTTAGGTAATATTCACATTTTGTTGATGAGGGAAAAAATAACAAACCCAACCTCTTTGTTTTGAGACATTATTCTTCCTTGATTGTTGCATTTTCCTGCCAGCCCTAGAAAGGCTCTCGACAGAGGTTTCACTGGTATCCAGAGTCAGAAGCATTCTCACCACCACTACCTTCTCCAAAGCCTCCTCTGCACTGGTACTGAGGCTGTCCTGGAGGGCACAGAGGCCAGGTAATGGAGACAACGACAGGATTTGGATCACTGGATCCACCATATCCACCTTTCCTCTCCATGCTGGGGAAGGCGGGACCAGCAACTTCCAGCAGCACAGAACTTCTGGATAGGCCAAGGTTTGCAGGGTAGCTCTTTGAACACCCTAAGTGCTTCAGTCTCTCCCTTTCAAGAGCTGCTGTCACCCCTGAGGTTATAGGGCTGCCCTGAAAATCCTCTGAGCGCCTCCTGCCCATGGCAAACATGGCAGTGGACTCAGCGATGGAACTACTATTTTTAGATACTTTTAAACACCCCGGCGCTGAGGTAAGACTTTGCTTCTTGATTCTGACTGCTTCTCGACTGTGGGACATGTACAAAAAATCCTTAGGCATGCCTGGACTTTCCCTCCTGCCACTGGCCTTAAATTCTGCATGTACACACCCCTTCCCCCCAGCTGGGTGTGGGCACCATGTCTGCAGGAGAGCATCTGTGGCCAGGACATTTCTCTGTGTTATCTTAGGCTCCTGCATCTTTGCTTGAGTTGTCTGTTCTGCTTGCTTTGTTCCCCCGCCCTGTTACCCCCATCAACCTTGGGTCTTGAAAATATCTTGGTTCTCAGGTTTAGCTCAGGTGGTGTTTGGGAGGGTCTCAGACTGCCTGTGTTTGACAGCAGTCCCAGAGACCGAGCAGGTCATGATGGCTTCGTGATTCCTAAATCCCTCCTCTCAGGTCCTTTTTTTAACGGGAGTTAGGTTGCCCAGATGTGACACTCATTCGGTTTAAGATTCACCCATTAGGGCATGACATATTTGGGTGGAAGGCTTTTGTGTAGAGGATACCTGTGAGGAGGGGAATCAGCAGTGAAAGGAACCAATGGCGGATTTGGAACCCCCAGACAGGGAACCTCGCTCACTCCCGGCATGTCTCCCACTGCACTTCCTGCATGTCTCTCTCAGTGGCTGGCCTGGGCATGCAGAAGGCTTGGCTTCCTTCATTGACCAGTGACAAAGGAAGCCAAGCCTCCTGCCCACTCTGCCGACACCATGGCTCTGGCCTACACTGCCATCTTTGTGGCTATGGGCGCCGCCATATTTGTAGCTATGGGCATGGCCATCTTTGTTGCTGAGTGACAATTAATTTACATATTACCCTTTTATTAGATAGGATTATATATAAAACATATAAATAAAAATATATCATAGCCCTAGCTGGTTTGCTCAGTGGTTAGGACATCAACCCTCAGACCAAAGGGTCTCAGGTTTGATTCCCAATCAAGGTCAAGTACCTTCATGGCAGGCTGGATCTCCAACCAGGGTCAGGGCATGTGGGAATGGCAACCAATAGATTTGTCTCTCTCACATTGGTGTTTCCTTCTCCCCCTCCTCCCTCCCTTCCATTCTCTCCAAAAATCAATGGAAAAATATCCTCAGGGGAAGGTTAAAAAAATATATATATATTTCCCCCTAGAGAGCCTGTTATTAAACACTTACCAGCACAACACTGGTAAGATACAGGTAATTATTTGGCCAAGTGTCTGACACACAGCAGAGAAGTAACTGCCATTGCCTTGATATTAATAATAATAACAACCACCAACCAGGTGTCAAGATTTGTTTAAGCCCATTGAAAATCTAAAAGAGAAACACTGTTGAGATAAGCAACAAGAGACATAAGATTATGAAGAAAACCATACTGACTGGGTTTCCTCCATTGCCCATATCAACATATATCACATTTACCAAGAAGAGAAACCATGACTCAGAAGTAAAGCCCAGGGGAGACTTCCCCAAGGAGGGCACAATATATTAACTACAACATCCTTGATGCCCAATTAACTTAATTTTGTTCCAGTGTCATTTAGAAAATATGCTAATCTGATTTTAGATTTCCTCAATACATTAAATATAGATTTAAAATGGCTCACTAAGTTTATTTTTGTAAGGGGGGGTTTTGAATGGCCAACTTTCTTTGGTTCAGTTTGCTAGAGAGTTCAGCAAATCAGAGGGGTTCATTTCCCTGTGGAATCCATAGTTGGAATCAGTTCAAGTTGCTGGTAATAATAAGCTACACTGATAAAGAGGTTTACCATAATCACATTATTCTCTCTGACTGTGACAAATCCTCCTGGACTTGTGAGGCATTTTGACACCTACTGAGGGGTGGGTGCTCACTCAGGAGGGTACTCAGCTCCTCCAAGGGAAAGGAGGAACTTTACTCACATAATGTTTCTGCCCTGAAGAACAGGTTAGTACGCCTGCTATTCTGTCCCTCTGTCATGTTACCTAGTGGGAGGAGGAAAGAAGAGTCCTTGGCCCTTGGGGATGTATTTTAGAATTTGGTCTTCTTCTCAGGCCAGACCTAATGTGCCCTCCTTGGGGAAGTCTCCCCTGGGCTTTACTTCTGAGTCATGGTTTCTCTTCTTGGTAAATGTGATATATGTTGATATGGGCAATGGAGGAAACCCAGTCAGTATGGTTTTCTTCATAATCTTATGTCTCTTGTTGCTTATCTCAACAGTGTTTCTCTTTTAGATTTTCAATGGGCTTAAACAAATCTTGACACCTGGTTGGTGGTTGTTATTATTATTAATATCAAGGCAATGGCAGTTACTTCTCTGCTGTGTGTCAGACACTTGGCCAAATAATTACCTGTATCTTCTCTAATCCCCAGAATAACTACACAGATAGCGATCATCATTTTCTTTTTACAAATAAGGAAATTGAAACCCACAGAGATTTAGTAATCAAGGTTTTAAACAATCTATCTGATGCCAAAGTTTCCATTTTTCCCACTATACCAGGATTCCTCCCCTCCCTCAGTAACTCATTAGGACTCAATCCTATTGGAGACACACACTGAATGAGGAGAAATTTCAAATTGCATTTGGGTAATATTAGCCAATAATCCACATTGGGACATTTTTACTTTAAGGTCAACCATTGCTTTGCTGATGGGTTCACTAATAGTATTGGTATTTTTAAAATGCATGATTGGTGTCCTCAGAAGTCTACAAGGGTCGGTGGAGCCAGGACAGTACGTGCTCTGAGACACTTCCTGAAAACCCAGTGGTTATCTGGGCACACTGGGGCACAGAGTCCTCTGTTTCATTAGTTTCACAGCCTCTTGGTGTTTGAATCTTCGATTTCACCCTCTTAAAATATGTGTCACAGGGTTTTTTTCAGGTTTCATTGTGTAGGTGACGTGCAATAGAGGCCCAGCAGTACCAGAAATGAACTGTGACCTGTGCCCTGCTGATGTGATTATAGCTGGTTTTTCTGGGGAATCCCAGCATTCAGGTCAAAAAAGAGATACCTTAGATGTAAGGCCAACCAAGCAAGGAGCTAGAAGCCTTTCAACAAAATGATCCTTCACTATTGCAGAACTTCTTTATTCTAAACTCTTGCACTCACAGTCTGAAGAAATAAAAAGGGCCAAAGCATTGACATAGAACCATGGCAACTCCTGGCAGCCACAACCAAGTGGCATTATGCCTAGAGAGAGAAAGGCTGTTGCTGGCATCCTTTTGCTTTCATGAACTGCTTCTAAATATCAGAACCAAAAACAGATGGAAATGCTTTGTATCGTAACAATTGAGATGCTCCATGTCATCCCGGGCCAGAATAGGCTTGTCCAAGGTTATAAGCTCAGCACAGTGCTCAGCCATGCAACTAGGCTCAGCCTCCCAAGAGGAGTCTCTCCAGACCCCATCACAGATGGTTGAAATAGGCACTGGGTCTTCCTTGAAACACAGGAAGTGCCACCAAAAGGCAACAAAGCCTGTGGCTGTGTGTTCAAAAGGTCTTCCTCCTGTACCTACTTAAAGAAGTAGGAAAAATTATATACTCTGGGCATATTTTAAATTTACAAGTTTTATCATAATGTTTTATAGTTACAAAAGATGTTGTTTCTGCCCTAACCGGTTTGGTTCAGTGGATAGAGCGTTGGCCTGTGGACTGAAAGTTCCCAGGTTCAATTCCGGTCAAGGGCATGTACCTTGGTTGCAGGCACATCCTCAATAAGGGGTGTGTAGGAGGCAGCTGATTGATGTTTCTCTCTCATCGATGTTTCTAACTCTCTATCCCTCCCCTTCCTCTCTATAAAAAAATCAATAAAAAATATAAAAAATTTTAAAAGATGTCGTTTCTGACATACTGTATGTTGCACATGTGCATTCAAGATCTTTTAAAGAAGCCCTAGCCAGTTTGGCTCAGTGGATAGAGCATCAGCCTGCCAACCAAAGGGTTCTGAATTCAATTACGGTCAAGGGCATGTACCTTGGTTATAGGCTCCTCAGTGGCCCAGGCCCTGGTCAGGGCACATGCAGGAGGAAACCAATAGATGTGTTTCTCTCACATAGATGTTTCTCTCACATAGATGTTCCCTCTCTCCTCCACTCTTCCTAAAAATCAATGGAAAAGTATCCTCAGGTAAGGATTAACCAAAAACAAAACAAAACAAAAGATATTTTCCACAAAACCTTGAAGTTATAGATTTAACTAGAGGCCAGTACAAGAATTTGTGCATGGGTGGGGTCCCTCAGCCTGGCCCTCAATTGGGGCCAATTGGGGCCGTGGGAGGTTGGCCATGGGGAGGGGCCACCGGTGGTTGGCCTGCTGTGGGGAGGGCTGCAGGAGTTACTTGTAGGAGCGCACTGACCACCAGGGAGCAGCTCCTGCTTTGAGTGTCTGTCCCCTGGTGATCAGTACGCATCATAGCGACCAGTCATTCGGTTGCTTAAGCTTTTATATATATAGATATAGAATAAACTTGCTTAATTAGATCTGCTTTCTGATTTAGCTAAACTTTATCCAGCCCAGTGAAGTATCCTAACTTCTCTTTCAGGCAATTGTCAGCAACACAGCAGTAAACATTAACACAAAACAGATTATTATTGTAGATCATGCAGGGAGAACAAAGGGTAAAATATTGAACTGTAGCAGTGTTTGACTAAATTCTGAGCAGTGAGAAAACCTGAAGTCATTTTCAAGTTCCACCATTTCTTGCTTCTTTTCAGTTGGATCAAATTTCTAAACTTTCTAAATTTCCGTTTTCTGTCTAATGAAAAGAAAATAGGATTCTACTGAATTTCCTATCTACCTACTCCAGGACTTCTGTGAGGAGCAAATGAGATGAGGCATGTGAAAATGCTTCACAAACATTTAGTTAAAGTTTAAAATGTTTGCACCTGCCTATAAAGCAAGTTGTATTCCTGGACTGAAGAAACTCAAAGGAGGCTAGTCGCCAGGGAGAGGAAGCTGGGTGCTGCTAAGTGATGTCATTATCCAGTGCCCACAGCGATCATTTCTGGGCTGGGCTGGGCTGTGGGCCACATTTTGCGCCATGGAGTCTTGGCAGCATTGGCTGTGATTTGGTGGGTTGTTGCTCCAGGGTGGTGGCAGAGCCTGTGTCCCAGTTGGGGAGAGCCGAGTGCTGGTTTGTCAGTGCCAGGTCCATGGTGCCGTTTATTTTTAAATGGCCAGTGCATGTCATGGCAGCTCCTGCATTGAGTGTCTGCCCCCTGGTGTTCAGTGCACGGCATAGCGACTGGTCAGATGGACACTTAGCCTTTTATATATAGAGATACCTTCAGATTATGGCAAATATCTACCATATAATCTAATTGACAAAAGCAGTCCTCATCAAACTAATAAGAACATCGGGAATACTTTGTGTCAGAGGGGGCGGGGAGGGGAGATGTGATTTAAAAACTGCAAATAACTGATTTAATATACATTCTCCCTCAACAACCTCTCCCTTCTGAATCTTAACTGTGAGGAAGAGGAAGAGAGAGAACAGAGCATGTCACCTGGATGACACAAAGCCATTGCTCCCTTCAGTATTTCTCCTCCAGCCTTCCTCAGTTTCTTTCAGGGGACTCCCCTCCAGAGCAGGGGTGGGGAACGTCCAGCCCAAGGGCCAAAATCATGTGGTCCCGCCCTGCCACGGCAACTGCAGGCAGGACTCAAAATTCCAAAAATCTAGGAGCTTTTGTCAGAGCAGTAGAAATTTATATTAAGTGAATTGTATTAGGCAAATCCTATTTAATAAAAGCCTAATATGCTAAGTGTCTGGTCATCCAGTTGGCTGTTCAACCAATCAAAGTGTAATATGCTAATGATATGCTAAAGCCACTCAACTGCTCACTATGACGTACACTGATCACCAGGGGCAGACGCTCCGACCGGTAAGTTAGCTTGCTGCTGGGGTCCAGCTAATTGGACTGAGAGAGACAGGCTGGACACACCCTGGAGACTTTACATGGTCCCTCCCCAGCTGGCCAACCTCTTGCATCCCTCCCCAGCCCCGATCGTGCACAGGTGGGGTCTCTCAGCTTGGGCTGTGCCCTCTTGAATCTGGGACCCCTCGGGGGATGTTGGAGAGCCAGTTCAGTCTGGTGGCAGAACAACCGGTTGCTATGACACGCACTGACCACCAGGGGGCAGAAGCTCAATGCAAGAGCTGTCCTCTGGTAGTCAGTGTGCTCCCATAGGGGGAGCACCACTCAGCCAGAAGCTGGGCTCATGTCTGGCAAGTGCAGCGGTGGTGATGGGAGCCTCTCCCACCTCCATGGCAGCGCTAAGGATGTCCAACTGCCTGCTTAGGCCCTCTCCCCATGGGCCTAAGCAGGCCGTCAGACATCTCCTGAGGGCTCCCGGACTGCGAGAGGGCACAGGATGGGCTGAGGGATACCCCCCACTGAGTGCACAAATTTTGTGCACAGAGCGTCTAGTAATCATAAATATCCAAATGGTCCTTGGCAGAAGAAAGGTTTCCCACCCCTGCTCTAGAGTGATGTGTTCTTGGATTTTACATCTTGTTTTCACTATCAGAGCAATACACCTTGGTACAAAATTGGAGATAGTTAATGTGTGCCCGTCTTTCTAACGTGGGACAGGGTCTGCTGTGGAAGTGGAAGTGGGGAAGGAGGACCTGAGTGTTTTAGAAAGGATGGTGGAGAGGTTGAGCCTGAAAAGTTACTCTGTCAAAGCTTTCAATACTGTGTTCAGCTTGAAAAGTTGTCCTCACCCCCAAAGGAAGCAAACCATTTTGGAAAATCACTGTTCCAAGTCATGGGCACGGAAATGGGGTGTTGTTGCCAGGACTCTATGTTTATTGGCTTCTGGGTCTTATTTCTTTCCTTTTTCCATTTCCTCTTCCTCTTCTCTTTCCTCCCTCCCTTCATTACCTGATAGGAGCAGGGACCATCTGCTTTTCCTCCACTATCTGCTGCTCCCTCAGCCATTAACCCCCTCCCTACCCAAAGTGGGTAGAAACCCTTCCCTATCTGCCATAGTTTAGGCTCACTTACAGATTTCCTCTTTGCACTGAGAGTGACAGGGAAGGTGACCAAGTCACCACTGAGCTCCTGCAGCCGAAGTGTCAGAGCCCCTCACTTTCCCATCTCACAGCCTCTTCAGAGGGTCCCTAACATGTTTACAGTATCACATATTTTTGTAAATTTTTCAAAGAAAGGTACTTTGTTATTCTCTTACTTAAAGAAGACACCAAATGTATAAGCTTACCACGCCATTAAAATTTCCAGATCTAGCATATAAAAATTCAAGATGCCTGGATACATTGGAATTTCAGATAAGCAATGAATAATTTTTTATTATTCCAAAGATTACCTGGGACATACATCTGCTAAAACAGTTATTCGGTGTTAATCTGAAATTTTGTCTGGCAGCTGCCCTACATCCTCAAAATTTTGATCCTCTCCTGTTTGGCCACCAAATGGTAAGGTGAGCCTTGCTCTTTCCAATCAGATAAACCATCATTGAATTTATACTGTAAACTCTTCTCAGACTATAATTTGAAAGGTCTATGCTGACCAAACTTACACAATCTTATTTTTTGGCACTTTTTTTGCTACAGAAACACAGATCAAAATAATTTTCCAACTCTGTGGGGAAATGAGAAACTCTTTTCTAATGAGAGACAAGAAAACTGTAAAATGTCACTGCTGCGCTTTGTGCTGGGATCCAGCAGGGAACATATGTGTTTGGATAGGAAGCTCCATGAGTGGGTGCAAAGAAGCAATAGTGAGTAGGGGAAGGAAGGGAGAATCATGCCTCAAGAAGATTTTGGTTGCAGCAGAAAGCAACAAAGCAGTGTTTCTCAAGTTTTTGAACTCTGACCTACAGTGACAAATACATTTTCCATAGCGACCCAAAACACACCTCCATATGTGTCTAAAACAAGTTTCATGAAACTTTCAACATTTTATGTACAATTACTATGTGTAATGCACACTGATATTTTCTACTCTAATCTTTTTTAAAGAGTTGATTGCACTCAACTAACTTTGTGCTAGATCTGTGGTCAGCAAGCTGTGGCTCGCAAGCCACATGCGGCTCTTTGGCCCCTTGAGTGTGGCTCTTCCACAAAGTACCACGGCCTGGGCAAGTCTATTTTGAAGAAGTGGCATTAGAAGAGGTTTAGGTGTAAAAAATTTGGCTCTCAAAAGAAATTTCAACTGTTGTACTGTTGATATTTGGCTCTGTTGACTAATGAGTTTGCCAACCACTGTGCTAGATCATCATCTGTGACTTAAAACCCATGGCAGGATTAAGAAAAATACAAGCCATGGCAGGAGAGCAGTGCTACTCAGAGCAGCTGCTCAGAAGACTGGTTGTGGTGTCCAATAGAAAAGGAGCCTGCATCACGTTGTAAGTTAATGAGCTGCTGCTTCACTGAGAAAATCTTGCCTTGAATACCATGTCAGCTGAACAGCATGCTTAGTGACAGTTGATTCACTGTTCTGGTTGAGTTCCTTATCCTGTCTAATGGGTCACAAAGAGTTAGAAGGTGACACTGGTCCTCAGATGGCCCTTCAGGAAGGAAGAAGTGCAGATAAACCCACAGAGCAGGAGTCCAGAGGAGCACAGAGGGGGTGTGATCTAGAGTGTGAGGAGAGGGAAGGAAGAGCAAATGATGAGTGCCACTTAGAATGTGCATGGATACATGTCACTGAGACTTTGGAGAAAGTGTAGACACTTTTCCTGGTACCCCATCCAACTGAAAGACAACTGATTTAGCAACAGAAATTTAATTACTGCTTGTGGAGGGATAGGTTGGAGAAAACGTGAAGATTTTACTGCAAAGATCTGGATTGGGTTTCCTTACCCTGAAAAAAGTAAACTCCATCTCCCACCTCTTCTCTGTAATAGTTTCCTTACTGGTTTCACCATTTCCACTTTTGCTCCCTACTTCCAGCCCATCCATCTATTTCCTATAAAGCAATCATAGTAACATGTCTAAAACATAAATCAAATTATGTCACTACCCTGTGTAAAATAATAAGTCATTTCTCACTGAACTTAAAATAGGATCCAAGTTCCTGAGCGTGTAGGCCCTATGTGACCTGGTCCCAGCTCACCTCTCTAGCCTCACTTCTTCCCATTCCCTTCACCCACTGCTTTCCTGCCACACTGACCTTCTTTTAATCTCTTATAGGGTCAAGATCTTTCCTGCCTCAGGTTCTTTGCACAAGCAGTTCCCTCTCCTGGGAGTGTCCCCCTTCCACTCCACCTGCATAAGTCCTCTCCTGAATTACTCACTCCTGCCTCCTCTAATTTAAGTCCCCTTGGTTATATTCTCAGCACCCTGAATTTTCTTCAGAACATACAGTATGGTTTATAACTAAATAATTATCTCTGTATTCTTTTGTTTGTTTGCTTAATATCTGTTTCCCCCATTTAGCTGAAGCCAATTCCCAGAATAATGCCTAAAACATTAGCAAATGCCCAACAATTTTTACTAGTAAATCAATGAATGAGGATTATGATGACTAATTATTTCATATGTATGCCAAACATTGACAAACTATATCTCTTTAACCCTAGGCTTGCTGACAAGTACACTTCACACAATGTGTGTGCACAATGGATCAGACACCTGTTTATTAGTGCTGGAGCAGGCTTGGATAGGCTTAAGAGAGCCAATTCTGGGTATCTCTTCCCAATTTCACGTTAAGTGCCATGAGGGGAGGATTTGTACCACAAAAATCAGAATATGCTACAAACAGGGACTTTTTTTTCCTTTGGAGAGCCTATTTACCAGAACACTGCTGGTGACTAATATGCGTATATACTAGAGGCCCAGTGCACATGCACCGGTGGGGTCCCTTGGCCTAGCCTGAGGGCCATGAAGCCAGTTCATCATTATCCCCCAAGGGGTCCCGGATTGCGAGAGGGGGGTTCTCAGGTGACGCACCCCAGAATTGGGCTCCCTCCTCTCTGGTTGTGGGTGCGTCACTTGAGAACCACAGCTGCCAACTCACCGCAGCTTGGCAGCTCCTGCATTGAGTGTCTGCCCCCTGGTGATCATTGCACATCATAGCTAACAGTTGGACTGTTGGACAGTCAAATGGTCAGACGGTTGCTTAGGCTTTTATATATATAAACTAGTGGCCCAGTGTAAGAAATTCATGCACGGGGCGGAGAGGTGTCCCTCAGCCTGGCCTGCACCCTTTCCAATCTTGGACTGCTGGCTCCTAACTGCTCACCTGCCTGCCTGCCTGATTGCCCCTAACCACTCTGCATGCCAGCCTGCTTGCCCCCAACTGCCCCCCCCGCCAGCTTCTTACCCTCACCTGCCCTCCCCACCAGCCTGCTCACCCCCAACTGCCCCCCCACCAGCCTGATCACCCCCAACTGACCCTCACTGATGGTCTGCTCACTCCCAACTGCCCCCCCTCGCCGGCCTGATCACCCCCAATGGCCCCTCCCTCACTGGCCTGATCACCCACAACTGCCCTCCCCTCTTGGCCCCTAACCACCTCTACCTCTGCCCCACCATCATGGCTTTGTCCAGAAGAACGTCCGGAAGGTCTCCCAGTCTAATTAGCATATTACCCCTTTATTAGTATAGATAGAGGCCTGGTGAATGGGAAAGGGCCAGCTGGTTTGCCCTGAAGGGTGTCCAGGATCAGGGTGGGGGTTCCCTTGGGGGGCGGATGGCCTGGGTGAGGGGTGGGGGCAGTTTGCAGGCCAGCCACGCCCCTATGGGGTGAGGGTCCCTGCTGGGGGGGGCATGGCCAGCCTGGGTGAGGGGCTGATGGCTGTTTTCAGACTGGCAACACCCCCAGCAGGGACCCTCACCCTGATGGTGGTGTGGCCAGCCTGAGTGAGGGGTTAAAGGCCGTTTGCAGGCCCCTCCTTCTGCGGCCAGCCCGGGCAACCCAAGCCTCCCACGCACTCAGGCCAGCTGTGTGGCCACCGTCATCTTTGTCCTGCTAATTTGCATATTCCCTCCTGATTGGCTGTTGGTATCATGGAGTGATGGTCAATTACCATATTACTTTTTTATTAGATAGGATACCCAACCTCATGTTAGGTATTACAGAATCACCATTAAAACAGTCTTCATCCTGTCTAGCAATACTCTCCAGTCTAGTTTAGAGAATAACTAGGATACATCAGGAATCAAGGAGAATCAGGGTATAGCTGTGCAGCATGAGCACATCCATGGTCAGAAAAGGATTAGACCAGTGTGGGTTGGAATAGGTACCAGCAGACCTCCTTGAAGCCAGGCACATTCCTGTTACATCCTTCCAATCACACCTCCAACCTGCTGGGTGCTCTGTCAAGGTAAAGACTTCACTGTCCTGGCCCTCAGTTTCCTAATCTGTGAAATAAAATGGTCCAATTCGATTGTCATTAAGCTCCTTTATTGCTCAGAAAAATTGCATGGTTCTAAATGATTCTAGAAATGTGAGTCGTAAAGCGCCATTCTGAAACATCCTCTCCTGTGATTGATGTTCTCTCAGGGACTCCATTTGGAGATAAAAGGGTGAAGTGACAATGACCCTCTTGCTACTGAGTCAAGTCAGTTTTCTGTTAGTCAAAGAAGAGACTTGACATCTGAGATCTCATGGGTTTTCCTCCTGAGCATCATTTGTAAACCCAGTGACCATTTGACAGGGAAGTAAGGTTACTATTTTTAGATCAGCAGGAAAAGGGCAGAACAGCAAGATAGAGAGATGATTTATCCTGTGGCCAGAGTGCACAAAACTGACTGGAGAAACTAATCAAATCAGACTTAATAAAGCTGATGTTGCCTTCTCTCCCCTGTGCCTAGAAGCCTTATCGGAGCTGGTCTGCCAGGGATCCTGATTTAGGGCACAGATTGACTCTTCTAAGTAGCAATCCAATTGCATGCATTTCAATTATTGGATTTTTTAAAAATCATTACCATTAAATATAACACAAAGCTTTTGATGATGCTAAATGCTGGCCAAAAGCTGGTGTCTGTGGAGGGACCTGCTCCCAGGCACCTGTGGAACCCCAGGTGGGGCTGGTTCTGGGCTCCCAGGCCCCCTCCCTCTCCTTGATGCCTCCCCCACGTCCCTAAAGGCAGGAACAGCTGCTGCCAGGTTGGATTGTGCAACCCAACTCATCTCAAACCACACTGAAGCTGCAGGACAGGCTTTCCCCACGCAGTGCAGCCGGGCCGCAGGCTGCACTACTGCAGGCGGCCATGCTGATGTCCAGCTCAGACAGAGGCGAGGCTGGAGTCCTAAGTCCCTCTGGAGTTACCCACCCCAGCTGGCTGTGGCCATGACAGAAAAGGAGGGTTGGGGCTGGGCCATTCCAGAGTCCAAGTGGACATTTTGGGGGGCCTCATCTTTTTATATTTTTAGTTGGAGCATGAAGACAGGAAAGATCTGGTGGTGAGAATAGTTGAATTCACCACAGACTTAATGAGTGCCTGCACCAGGTTAAGAAGGTGAGTTGGGTGGGCCAAGGGAAATAAGAACACAATTTCTGCACTTAAAAAGTTCACAGTCTAATGGGAGAGATTTTACATGAACAAATACTTTCAATGAAGCAGGATAAGTGATAATATAAACATATGCACAGGTTGCTATGGAAGCACAGAGAAGGGATTTTAGACCAAAAGGCGCTGTCCTTGAGCTGTGTTGTGAAGGATGAGGAAGCAGCAAATGAAGCAAGTTAGAAGGAGAGTTCCAGGCAGAGAGAAGTCTGCAGTGCATTAGGAGCACCCACGATTGGGAGTCACGGGCAGCTTGGTATAGGAAAGGTAGAAAAAGGAAAGCAGGGCTGGGAGACACAGAGAGGGAGGTAGCAGCCAGGGGATGGAGGCACCTGAGCTCTGCTCTATAGGATTTGGGGAGCCATTGAAGAACGCTGAATAAGGAAGTTACATGATCACTTTGCATAGATAGATCCCTCTGGTGCAGAGAGAGGGTGGGTTTAAGAAGAGTGAGATTAAAAGGCAGGCAGTTCCGTTAGGTTTGTGCAAAGGTATTGGTGCTTCAGGGCAGTGCTGGTAGAGATAGAAAGGAGTGGGCGAGTCTGGAAAGGATCTAGGAGGTAAGATCAGAAGGACTAAACATCTGGATGATGGACTAAATGGAGGGTGGGATGGTGAGGGAGAGGGATTTGCCTAGGATAGCTGTCCAGTTTCCTGCCTGAGTGATGTGAGTAGAACTGCATTTCTCAAAGTATGTACCTTGTACCACCAGCTCTGCTGGATATGAGAAGGTATTGTGTCTAAGTGGCTGCATCCTCGGGTAAGTATGAGGAATGCTGGAGTAAACCAAGCAACACCAGATCTCTCTGCTGCAGGACTTCTCAGAGCCTTTAGTGTGCTGCTATTAATAATAACAACGACAATAATAGTAATTACAATCATTATTAAGAACTTACATGAGCTCCACTTACCATGTGCACTTTGAGCCATTTGGAAAGAAACAATGTCCTTGAGAAACTTTACTGAAACTTAAAAGTAATCAGTTCACAAATATGAACTAATAACATAGTATAGAACTATAACAAGGTCATGGAGCAAGAAGCTCCTAGTGCGGGTGACCTGAGCCCAAAGCAATGTGGAGCGTGGCCAGGTGCAAGGCTAAATATTTGATATACATTATTTCAGGTTCCCATAACAACACTGTGTGATAAGATTTTTTTTTTTTTACCTACTTTATATGTGGGAAAACTGGGGCTCATAAAAATTAGATAACAAACCAAGGATTACCACACATCTGCTAAGGATTAGAAACTCACCTATAAAATTACACCACATCATTTCTATGATTAGAAACTCACCTATAAAATTATACCACATCATTTCTATGTGCTAATGTATTTAGTGATCTGTAAGGAAAGGAAGGATCTAACATACTGCGTCTCTCAAATTTAAGTGACCACAGAACCTCTGTTTACGGGACATCTAACAAGATTAGTGGTACATGAAGTGCATTAGTGGAGTGGAGTGGAGTGCTGCTGACCAAGATTAGGAGTACAGACTGATGAGGGAAATTGTATTTATGCAAACCATGCAGTCTAAGATTGAAATTTGGCAAAATAGAAATATAGCTGCTAACATGTTGTAGAAATGCAAAATGGGCAGAAATTATTTCCAATATTAATGTTCAGAGAAAATGGTCAGTTAAAATGCTATTGGTTTCAAGTTACAAAGACCCAACTAAAAGGAGCTTAACAAAGACACTTTAAAGCATAACAAATTTTGGAGGTAGAATAATTCTACTATTAGTTAATTTAGTGGCTCAACATCATCGAGTATGTAATTTTTTCCTGGGTTGTTTTTTTTTTGTTTTTTGTTTTTGACTTTGCCATCTTCGTTATGCTCAATTGTCCCTCTGAGGCCCCAGGTGGCTGGCACAGTCCCAGATGTCAGATGCAGACAGCAGCGCAGGATGTCAGGACTGACTTTAGAGTACTAAGACTCAGCAAAGCATGGTCGAAGGGGGGAGATATTAAGGGACGTTACTAAGAAAACTTCTTATACTCCAAGAAGCAAGTGATGCTTCCTGTTTGAAAGCATTGCATACATTTCTTGAGCTCATTGCTAAATACAGATTGAACCAGGCAAAGTGAGCACAGACACCAGGTACTTGGACTGAGAGACGAGCTGCCATGAGCAAGCAGGCAGCTGGTGCTCAGCTGAGCATGCTGGAGAGAAGCCAAACCTCCATGAGGACTGTCCTGAAAGTCGACTGTGAGTCAGCACAGGACAAGGACTGACAACTTCAAAATAAGGGCCATCCCAGTGCCAGAGAGTCCTGCTGCAGATGGCCCAGGCCAGGGGCACTGTGGGCCCAGAGACACGGAAACAACCAAAGTGTGTCATCAGTTCCCTGGGACACTGTGTGATAGACTGTCAGGTGGGGCCTCCAACAGGAGGTCTGCTGAGTGTGTGTTCAGCCAAATCTCAAATTCCTATTGTTATCTTCATAACAGTGATCAAAACTCTTCTGGATGTGTTATTAGAGGTACCTGGACTATTGGAATCAACCCTATCTCTGGCTCGGATTGATTCTAAGAATCAAAGTGAACAGAATTTAAGACCTGTGTCCCATAGAAACTCATTTCTAAATTACAAAAGCACTTGGTAATCTGGAAGCCCCCATGCAAATGGCAGCCCTTATTACAATAAGGAAACATATTGAAGGAGTTGGTATGCATAATGGAGGAAAAGAAAATGAAAAAAAAATAGGGATTGAAAATAAAGTACACGTAAATGTGGAATTTAGATAATAGAAAACAGAAGATCTGACTTAAGAGACATCTCTGCTGTCAGTTTTCTGTCTTTCAGTAGCAGCAGAGATGTGGTAGAGCTGATGGATTCTCATTTATGATGCACTACGACAACGAGATGGAGGACCAGGGCGAAACAGTTGGCAGGCATCTCACACAGCAGCCTCTGGAACAGCTCTCTAGTCTAGTAGTTTGGAGTTTCAAGTTTTAAAGGCAGAAGATGACAATAAAATTGTACCCAGCTCAGATTTTTTTCTGCAAGTGTTGAAAGGCTAATGAGAAAGGAGTGCTATGATGAAGAGCAACATTTTAAAAAACAGAACAGCTCAACCTACAAAATGATGTTAGAAAGAAGTTACAGAGTGGCAGTCGGAGGCCAAGGACCTAAAAGGAAAAGCAGGCGTGGGGGAATGGGGCTGGAGAGGCAACAAATGTGTATGGGTTTGCAGCTGCTCTGCAAAGTGCTTTCACATGTCAAGTTGTTTCATCGAAAAGGCATAACTGCAAGGCCATATTAAATAATGCTGAGGTTTACAAAACAGAATTTATGTTACAGGTTAAAAGCAGTGTCAAGTTCTGTAGGAAGCAATACAATGCTCCGCAAGAGACAGATGTGGGAAGGAGGACCCATAAGATCATTGGCCGTGGTTATCAGGAATTAGAGACTATGCTATTGTCATGAGTAAAGACTCTATTGAGTCTTATTAAAAAGTAGATGTTGGGTGTCTGGGAGATTTTTTTCTTCTGGGTTTCATGTTATAAGTGGAGAGCACAAAACAGCTTCTTATTCCACCAATTCCTTCCATTTCTCTCTAAGGAAGAAATAGCCTACATGATTGGTGGGCTTGGAGAAGCTAAAGGTGCCTGTCTCAGCCCCTTTCTCCTTCCTCTTGGGGGATCTGCCACCCCTCAGAGAGCACACAGCTCACACTGCTCCTCCTTGGTATCCACAGGGGAGACCCAGACAGCTGGCACTGCCATGGCCAATTGGGAAGCTAAATCTGGTTCTGGGATGCATACTGGGGAATCCATGGTTGCTGCATTCATAAGCCAGGCCCTCTAAGTCCAACCAAGTCTATAGCAGAAACACAGGTGATATTTTCCTTTCCACCTGCCCAACTCCTACATCTCCATTTCACTGTTTCTAACTCAAGTATCCTGAGAGGAATGCTATTTCTGACCCCCTCCACCCCCAACATCAGGAAGTGAATGAGAACAAGAATCAAAAGTTTTAAGAATACCATCCAATGTAGTGGGTTTAAACTTATTTTACTAAATCAAGTCCTGATTCTATTGCCTGACATTCAAGACCCTTTATGATCTGAAACCAATATATCCTTGCATGTGAGCTAACCCACTTCCCAGCATGCATACCACCTTGTAATGGAATCAGACCGAACACACTCATCACCTTATTGTCTCTGTGCTTGAGGTATTCCCTCCAAATGGAAAGTCCCTTTCCCCATTTTTTATTTCTATATCCGACCTCTATATTCTTCAAGGACTAGTCTAAATTTCACCAAATCCATAGGCCCTTCTGCAGCAGGTTCTATTTAGAGGTCCCGTACCCAACAGTCACCCCCACTTTCTTCTTTTTCCATAGAACCCCAACTTTCTTTAGTTCTCAGGTGACTAATATACTCTAGGTGAGGCAGCACCCCTGTGAACCTTGACTATCTACTAGTAAACCCCAGTTCATAGTGCCAGTCCCCTGCCAATGATTGATTTAGGAGTGAACATGTGACTGTGTTTTGAACAACAAGCCATTTAGAAAGAAATTCAAGTATGGGAAAACATTTTCCCCCTGATTCTTGATATTCTGAAAACACTCTATCAAAACTGCTTCTCTAACTGTCCTGACCTGACGGATGTGTCTCAGTTGGTTGAGCATCGTCCTATACACTGAGAAGTCGCCAGTTCAATTCCCAGTCAAGACACATGTCTGGGTTGTGGGCTCCATCCCCAGTAGGGGGTGTACAGGAGACAATTAATCAATGTTTCTCACATCTTACATCGGTGTATCTCTCTCCCTCTCCCTTCCACTTTCTCTAAAATTAATAAAAACATATTTAAAAAAAGAACACTCCTTCAGTACCAGAAGTTTCTCTTTCAGCAGCGTTTTATTTTATATATTTTATTGATTTTTTACAGAGAGGAAGGGAGAGGGATAGAGAGTTAGAAACATCGATTAAAGAGAAACATCAAACAGCAACCAAGGTACATGCCCTTGACAGGAATCAAACTTGGGACCCTTCAGTCCATAGGCCGACGCTCTATCCACTGAGCCAAACTGGTCAGGGCTTTCAGCAGCATTTTAAACTTACTTTTTTCCCTCTGGTTAAGCCTACTGCCATTCTCCCTCCCCACACCACTTTTTTTTGTTGCCCCTCCTTGACTTTCTTTCTCACAACCCTGATTCATACTATATACCTGTTTTCTTTTTGTTTTGCCTCTCTATATTTCCAACAGTGTGTTCCAACGAATTCTCTTCCAGTCGGAAATGTCTATTTTGGTTTATAAACCCTATGGTTCTACTCTGTTCCTCAGAATTCTACAATTTACATGCTCACATGTTCAACTTCTTGGGTACCTTAATTTTCCTCCTGTTGTAAAGAAATGTGTTGCTGTCTTTTTAAAAATATATATATTTTTATTGATTTCAGAGAGGAAGGGAGGGAGCTAGAGAGAGAGAAACATCAATGATGAGAAAGAATCATTGATTGGCTGCCTCCTGCATGTCCCCTACTGGGGGGGGGAGGGGGAAGATTGAGCCCGCAACAAGGGCATGCGCCCTTGGCCGGTATTGAAC
The DNA here is from genome assembly GCA_026230045.1 of Corynorhinus townsendii. Taxonomy (NCBI): domain Eukaryota; kingdom Metazoa; phylum Chordata; class Mammalia; order Chiroptera; family Vespertilionidae; genus Corynorhinus; species Corynorhinus townsendii. The sequence continues at coordinate 162,067,614 of JAPDVU010000001.1, read as the reverse complement.
CTGGGACCCTTTAGTCCACAGGCTGACACTCTATCCACTGAGCCAAACCAGCTAAGTCTGTGCTGCTGTCTTCAGGCAGGATTACTTTCACCCCTTATCTTTCACTTTAACCAGACAATCTTTCATCTTTCTTGCATCCAGATCATATCTCACATATAAATTCACTGAGTTTACTCCCTTTTTAAGAGGCCAAACTACCATAATTAAATAACCTTGGATCCTGTTTTTGACCTTTTGATTCTAAATATTTGGTTCATGGATCGCTTCATTACTTTTAGTCCTTTCCCTTTTGCCCAAGGTTATGGTTCAAATTTTGTTCTAATACCATCTTCTTGAACTAAGTAGGAATGGCTCCCAAACCTTAAGAACATGAAATCATTTTCTCTTTCAGATTTCCTTGTGGGTTGTGGGTAGAGATGTTTCTTCCTAATTCATGTTTTTGCAATTCCATATTCATGGAGGGGGGGGACATAATGGATTTATCAGTACATGTGTATTCCCAGCAGGCCCCTGATTTAAAATAAAAGCTAAAGCAGGGAGGCTGGGACAGGAAAGGAGGAGGGGGGGAGAGAGAGAGGTGGTATACAAAAGGCTCCAGAACATCCTCCCCTGTGAGAGAACCAGGAAGAGGAAGAACAGCTTTGAGAAGTTTCTGTGGAGAAGTTGCCAGTAGTGGAAGCACAAATGAACAATGAGAAGTCACCCTGGCTGGTGTTGCTTGACAGTGAAAGCATCAGCCCAAGGACTGAAGTGTCAGGGGTTCAATTCTGATCAAGGGCACATACTTCGCTTGCAGGCCCCAGCCCTGGTCAGGGTGCAACCAATTGATGTTTCTCTCTCTCTCTCTCTCTCTTTCTCTCTCTCTCTCTCTCTCTCTCTCTCTCTCTCTCTCTCTCTCTCTCTATCTCTCCCTCCCCCATTCCCCTCCCTAAAAATCAATGAAAAAAAAAATTCTCAAGTGAGGGTTAAAACAAAGAGGTAGAATGAAGAGATTAGAGAACTAAAAGGCAATTAAACCTGAAGTGAAGCTTCCCTAACCGTCCCATTTTACCTAATAATCTTATCTAATAATAGACAAATACATAAATTGACCATACCTCTGCTACGCCCACAGCCAATCAGAGTGAGTATGCAAATTAACCCAACAAAGATGGTGGTTACTTTGCATACACAGGCGCCTAGAGACTGCAGGCGGGCGAGACCTTGTATTGTTGCCATGGCATCAATGCAGGCATTCTACCCCACCCCTGGTCTCTCAGGGCCTCTGGGCAGTGTGGGAAGGCGGGGCTGGAGCGGAAAGAGGCGGTTCTGGGGCTGGAGTGAAAAGAAATGGTTCTGGGGCTGGAGCAGAAAGAGGAGGCTTCCGGGCTGGGCCAGAGTGGAAAGGCAGTGCCAGCAGCCAGGGAAGGGAAGGCCCATTCTAGCACGAATCTTTGTGCATTGGGCTTCTAGTTTAAATAATAACCATGCCATTGTGTATGCCTTCTCCTAACTGGATTTCTCTCTACAACACTTATCATATCCTGTCAAATTTCCTACGTATTCCACTTACTCTATCTCCCTCCCACTAGGCTGTAAGCTCTATGAAGGAAATTCTGTTTTTTCAATTTTGCTCTTTGCTATATCTCTGGTGCCTAGAACAATGTCAGTAAATATTGGTGGAATAAATGAATAAAATATCCATTTGCCTCTGCGAAGCAATTCCAAGAACACCTAGGCTGGTCAACTTGGCAGCAATTCTAAGCTGCTGAGCCTTCAACAGGTTGGCTTTATGTAAATTTGCCAAGGCGGGAGGTCTTTGTATATTGCCATCTCTATTGTCCACATTCTCATACTGCTTCCCTGCTGCCCAGAGGGGACATAATACTACACAACAACGCTCCCCCCCCCAACCCCCCCCCCCCCCCCCCCCCCGTCCCACCACTCAGGAGCTCAGTGCACTATACTCCTATCTCTCCTCCCTGTCCCCTGATTTACACACACCTTGGGGTTTTGTTTTGAATATCATTTCTATGTGAATTGGTGTGCTGCACTGGCCAGGACTGTGACACTTGTCTTATGACTCCTAACTATGGAAGCAAAACCTCAGCTGGGGAGTCTCACTCCAGTGGGGGCATTTCAGGGTGGTGCAGAATCCAGAGCAGAGAGGTCCTTGTTAGTTTAGGGTATCTTCCCATTCCTCTCACTGAGCAATAGCCCTGATGCCAACCTGGACCTTCAGGGGTGTGCAGGCCACCTCCTTTGCCTGTCGTTAGGTCTCCAGGAATTGCTGAGTTGAGAAATCATCAGTAAGCATTGGATGCCCACTGCCTTCCCTCCAGGGTATCTTTCAGTGAAAAGCCTGAGTCTGAGACACAGATATTTTGTGCTCTGGGTGGTTGGTGTCAACAAAGGCAGAGAAAGAAGCTCTGCTGTTTCCTTCTGCTCTAGTTGGCAACGAGTGTTGTGGACACAAACCAGGACTGAACATGATGCTCCCTACCTCAAGTCTTCAAGGGTAAGGCATTTGAAATCTCCACATGCCTGAAAATCAGAGACTTGTTTTTCTGGCGTGGGCTTGGTTTCTAAATAAAGCAACAGAGGTTTTGTTTGCACTTCTTTCCTTTCTGTCTGAGGCTCCTCATGTGTGTGATATTAATGAGGTGTGACGGGCTTCAGGTTTTTATTTATAGCGATGGAAAATGTTTTTCCTGTCTTTGCAGAATTCTGGGCCTCTGAGGTGGTTTTGTACAGTCTTAACATCTTGAAGGTTAAAAGTGCAAGAAGCTTGACAGTTCTAGAGTCAGAAGCTGCCTTCAAAGGGTAGACGAGAGCATGAGGAGTCTAAGGGAATTGCCTCAGTACTTCCACCTACTGACACATGATGGATTGGCTGGGAAAGTGGGATAATAATTACAAAAATCTTTACATCATCATAGCAGAAGGCCTCTTATCTGACACCATCAGACAGACAAATAAAAACTCATAAACACTGACAACAGTATGGTGGTTACCAGTTGGAAAGGAGGGCGTGAGGTGGTGGTAGTAAAGAGTAAAGGGTATCAAATATATGCTGAGGAAAGAAAATTTGACTTGGGGTGGTGAACACTTAGTGCAATATACAGATGATGTGTTATAGACTTGTACACTTGAAACCTATATAAGTTTATTAACCAATAAATTTAATTTAAAAAATGATTATCAAGACTGAAAAACTTTATTAAATTAGGAAATCAAAATGATGCCTACCTTAAACATTTTATTTTATATCACACTAGAGGCCTGGTGCATGAATTCATGCACATTGAAAGGAAATTAATTAGAAGAAATATTTTAATATCACTATTCACCCTTTCTCTATAATAGGAGTTTCAACCAAATTCACAATCAACAATGACAGGTGGAAACACACATACAGTTGGCACCACAAGAGCTTTATATATATAGATAAACTTGCTTAATTAGACCTGCTTTCTGATTTAGCTAAACTTTTTCCAGCCCAGCGAAGCACCCCAACTTCTCTTTCAGGTAATTGTCAGCAGCACAGCAGTAAATATCAACATGAAGCAGATTATTATTGTAGATCATGCAAGGAGAACAAAGGGTAAAATATTGAACTGCAACAGTGTTTGACTATATTCTGCACATTGAAAAAACCTGAAGTCATTTTCAAGTTCCACCATTTCTTACTTCTTTTCAGTCAGGTCAAGTTTCTAAACTTTCTAAATCTCCATTTTCCAGCTAATGAAAAGAAAATAGGATCCCACCGAGTCTCCTATCTACCTACTCCAGGACTTCTGTGAGGACCAAATGAGATGAGGCACAGGAAAACACTTCACAGACATTTGGTTAAAGAGTGAAATGTTTGCACCTATCTATAAAGCAAGTTATGCTCCTGGGCTGAAGAAACTCCAAGGAAGCTAGTTGCTAGGGAGAGGAAGCCAGGCATTGCTACGTGATGTCATTATCTGGTGCCCACAGCCACCACTTCTGGGCTGGGCTTGGCTGGGCTGGGCTGTGAACCACATTTTGCACCATGGGGTCTCAGGAGCGTCAGCTGCGATTTGGTGGGCTGTCGCTCTGGGGTGGTGGCAGGGCCCGTGTCCAACTTAGGGGAAGCCGAGGGTTGCTTTATGGGCACCAGGGCTGTGAAGCCATGGCCAGCATAGCCTCGGGTTCAATGACTTGGAGAAAGAGCTGATGCGCAAATTAAAACACATGACAAGAAATATAAATTTGAAATTATGGGGGAAGCCAGGGAAAGCTTAGCTGTAGTAGCAAAGTTCCACTGAGTCTCCGTTCCCATGTGCTTTTATTTACTAGAATACACAATTGTCTTTTAGGAATGCAAACAGACATCTCAATGGTAATGTTTAGTAAACAGTAAGATTATCAAGTTGGGGGAGTTTGCTTTAGGCCATTGAGTCAGAAGTAGGTAATAAAATGCATACTCACCCTGTTAATATTCAAAGAGCCCATTTCAGCCTTCTGGACTTCATGCATTTATATTAATTACTGTTCATCTTGGTTCTCAGCACAGGTCCACAGTGCCATTTCTCTGTAAATGGCCAGTGCGCATCACGTCAGCTCCTGTGTTGAGCATCTGCCCTCTGATGGTCAGTGAATGTCATAGCAACTGGTTGGATGGTTGGACACTTGGAATATTAGCCTTTTATATATATACTAGAGGCCCAGTGCACGAAATTCGTGCGGGGGGGGGGGTGTCCCTCAGACCAGCCTGCACCCTCTCCAATCTGGGACCCCTCGAGGGATGTCTGACTGCCCGTTTAGGCCTGATCTCAGTAGGATTGGGCCTAAATGAGCAGTCGCACATCCCTCTCACAATCCAGGACTGCTGGCTCCCAACTGCTCACCTGCCTGCCTTCCTGATTGCCCCTAATCACTTCTGCCTGCCAGTCTGATCACCCCCTAACCACTCCATTGCCAGCATGATTAATGCCTAACTGCTCCACTGCCAACCTGGTTGCCCCTAACTGCCCTCCCCTGCAGGCCTGGTCACACCTAGCTGCCCTCCCCTGCAGGCCTGGTCACACCTAACTGCCCTCCCCTGAAGGCCTGGTCACCCCTAACATCCCTCCCGTGCAGGCCTGGTCCCTCCCAATTGCCCTCCCCTGCTGGCCTGATTGCCCACAACTGCCCTCCCCTGCTGGCCATCTTGTGGTGGCCATCTTGTGTCCACATGGGGGCAGCCATCTTGTGTATTGGAGTGATGGTCAACTTGCATACTACTCTTTTATTAGATAGGATATATATATATATATGTGTGTGTGTATATATATATATATATATATATATATATATATATATATGAATGATAGGATATATATAAATGTGATATATTTATCACACATTTACCAATCATTTGATTAATCATTTGATGAGAGCCAAATCCTTTTACACTGAGATGGGTCTGTTGATATACTTCTATATTGTCTTCCTTAAATAAATCACATCTATAATGTATTTTCTTTTTTTGATAATTTTTATTTTTCAATTACAGTTTATGTACATTGTTATATTAGTTTCAGGTGTACACCCTAGTGATTAGACATTACATAACTTACTAAGTGATCATCATGATAAATCTTGCACCCATCTGGCAACACACATACTTATTACACTATTACTGACTATATTCCCTGTGCTGTACTTTGGTAGTTATTCTATGACTACCAATTTGTATTTCTTTTTTTTTTTTGCAAGTTTAAATTTTATTTTCTTTTTTTCTTTTTCTTTGTTTTATTTTTAATAAATCTTTATTCAGATTATTACAATTGTTTCTCCTTTTTTCTCCCATAGCTCCCCTCCACCCAGTTCCCACCCCACCTTCTGCCCTTACCTCCCCCCAACTGTCCTCATCCATAGGTGTACGATTTTTGTCCAGTCTGTTCATGCACCCCCCCCCCATACCCCTTTCCCCTGAGAATTATCAGTCCACTCCCTTTCTATGACCCTGATTCTATTACATTCACCAGTTTATTCTGTCCCTCAGGTTTTTAATTCACTTGAGTTTTAGGTTCACTTGTTGGTAGATATGTATTTGTTGTTCATAATTTTTATCTTTATTTTTTTCTTCTTCCTCTTCTTAAAGAAAACCTTTCAGCATTTCATATAATACTGGTTAGGTGGTGATGAACTCCTTTAGCTTTTTCTTATCTGTGAAGCTCTTTATCTGCCCTTCAATTCTGAATGATAGCTTTGCTGGGTAGAGTAATCTTGGTTGTAGGTTCTTGCTATTCATCACTTTGTAGATTTCTTGCCACTCCCATCTGGCCTGCATAGTTTCTGTTGCAAAATCAGCTGACTATCATATGGGTACTCCCTTGTAGGTAATCAACTGTTTTTCTCTTGATGCTTTCAAGATTCTCTCTTTGTTTTTTGCTCTTGGCATTTTAATTATGATGTGTCTTGGTGTGGCCCTCTTTGGATTCCTTTTGTTTGGGGTTCTTTGTGCTTCCTGGACTTGTAAGTCTATTTCTTTCACCAGGTGGGGGAAGTTTTCAGCCATTATTTCTTCGAATAGGTTTTCAGTATCTTGCTCTCTCTCTTCTTCTGGCACCCCCATAATTCAGAGGTTGGTATGCTTGAAGTTGTCCCAGAGGCTTCTTACACTATCTTCAACTTTTTGGATTTTTTTTCTTTTTGCTTTTTCGGTTAAGTGTTTTTTTGCTTCTTTGTATTTCAGTTCTTTGACTTGATTCTTGCATTCCTCTAGTCTGTTGTTGGGTCTCTGTATATTTTTTATTTCAGTCAGTGTATGTTTAATTTCTAGTTGGTTCTTTTTCATGTCTGCGAAGGTCTCGTTATATTTATTAGCCTTTTCTAGGATATTCTTGAAAAGCCTTATAACCGTGGTTTTGAATTCTATATCCAGTCGTTTGTTTTCCTCCATTTCTTTCATTTGTGATCTGTATTTTTGTCGCCGCATTTTCACTGCTTCCCTGAGTGGGTAGGGTAGCTTTGTGTGCTAGGTGTCCTATATGGCCCAATGGGTCGGCCTCCCAGTTAACCTGAGGTGGATACTCTTGGTGCACCCCTTTGTGGACTGTGTGTACAGCCTTGTTGTAGTTAAGTCTTGATTGTTGTTGGTATCACTGGGAGGAATTGACCTCCAGGCCACTTGGCTGTGAGGATCAGCTGTGTCTACACTGGGAGAAGTTCGGTGCTGGAGACAGCCCTATAGGATTAGACTTGCCAAATTGCAAAAGCCTCTGTGTTCAGCTTGGATGGGGTGGAGTCTCAGGGCGGAGCAGACAGTCTTGGCTTCCTGTCAGCCCTGCCCTTGTGCGCTCGCGCCTCCAGACCTCTGCCTTCTCTGGCTCCCAAGCTTCTGCCCAAGAGTCCAGATTCCCACCCCGCAAGAGCATGGGTCCCCAGAGGCTCACCTGGAACTGGGGTTCAGTGCAGTTAGGAGCTTCCAACTCCCTTCTGTTAGGGAAAGCCTGTGGCAACCTCCTCAGTCTTTGTGCACACTGGCGTGCACACCTCCAGATACCCTCCCCCGGGTGCCTTTCTCTCTACCTGACAGTCCAGACTCCCCCTGTATGAGCCTGGGTTCACGAGGTTTCACCCAGAACCGGGGTTCAGTGCAGCCTGGGGCTTCCTTCCCCCTCCCACCAGAGAAAGTCAGCCAGGCTCTCAGCCACCCTTCCTCTCTGCATGCACAAAAACCCTTTGCCGTACCTCAACCCTTTGCCATTCCTCCAATTCTCCGTGAGCTTTTCTTTTTCCTTCTAGTTGTAGAATTTCCATTCAGCCAGCTTTCCTGTGGTTCTGGATGGTGTCTGTTCTGTCTTTCAGTTGTAGTTTTGAAATTGTGCGAGGCAGCTGTTTAGGTGTTTACCTATGCCGCCATCTTGGTTTCTCCCCCAATTTGTATTTCTTAACTAGACGCCCAGTGCATGAATTCGTGAATGGGTGGGGTCCCTCAGCCTGGCCAGCGATCAGGGCCAATCAGGCTATCTCGCCCAGTCCCAGCTGGGGCTGATGGGGTCTGGCCAGCTGGCCGGGGTGGGACCACAGGAGGGCTCCAGGGCATGCCCAGCCCTCTTGCCCAGTCCCGATTGGCTGGACTCCAGCAGCAAGCTAATCTATTGGTAGGAGCATCTGCTTCCTGGTGGTCAGTGCATGTCATAGTGACTGGTCAAGCGGTCCACTGAATGGTTGACCAATTGGTCGGACACTTAGCATATTACACTTTTATTATATAGGATTCTTTCACCTTTTTCACCCATCCCCCAAACAGCCCTCCCTTCTGGCAATCATCAGAATGATCTCTGTATCTCTGAGTCTGTTTCTGTTCTGCTTGTTCATTTATTTTGTTGTTCCTTTTAGATTTAATTGTGGATAGATATGTAATTATTGACATTTTATTATTCATATACTTGCTCTGTGTTTTTTTTCTTCTTAAAGAATATTTGGGGAGCCTGGCAGGAGTGACTCAGTGGTTGACATCAACTCAGGAACCAAGAAATTGCAAGTTTGATTCCCGGTCAGGTTACATACCTGGATTGCAGGCTCAGTCCCCATTGAGGGGCGTGCAGGAAGCAACTGGTCAAAGATTCTCACTCATCATTGATATTTCTATCTCTCCCCCCCGCTTCCCTTCCTCTCTGAAATCAATTAAAATACATATATATTTTTTAAAAGAATGTTTAGGGAGACACAAACATTCAGATCATAACAGACTATTTTCTCTTCTTGGCTATTAAAAATAAAGCTGCTATGACTATTCATGTTCAAATATTTGAATAAAAAATCTGTTTTTATTTTTCTTGGGTAAATACCTAAGAGTAAAATGGTTGGATTATATGACAAAAGTATACTTAACTTTTTTTTTAATTGCCAAACTGTTTCCCCAAATAAATATACCATTTTACATTCCCATCAGCAATGCATGAGAGCTCTAGCTCTTTCACATCCTCATCAGCACATGTTATGGCAGTCTTTTCAATTTAGGCTATTCTAACAGCTGTGTGGTAGCATTTCATTGGATTTTAATTTTCATTGCCCTAATGATGTTGAGCATGTTTTCATGCTGTTATTTGCCATCTGTGTATGCCTGGGTGAAGTGAATATTAAAATATTTTGCCAATTTGGCTCAGTGGATAGAGCGTCAGCCTAGGGACTAAAGGGTCCCAGGTTTGATTCCAGTCAAGGGCACATGCACGGCTGTGGGCTCGATCCCCAATATGGGGTGTGCAGGAGGCAGCCAATCAATGATTCTCTTTCATCATTTATGTTTCTGTCTCTCTCCCTCTCCCCTCTCTGGAATCAATAAAAAATATATACTAAAATTAAATAAATTAAAAATTAAAAAATTCTTTAAAAATATATAAGTTTTGCCCATTTGTAATTGTTTTTTTTCTTATTATTATTGAGTTTTGAGAGCACTTTATATATTCTGGATATGAGTCCTTCATTGGACTTATGATTTGCAAATATTTTCTCTCAGTCTGTGGCCTGTGTGCATACTCCCTCCTCCTGATCCATGAAGCCTCTACTCCTCTATCTATTCTTAGGATCTCACTCCTCCTGCATCCCCAGAAACTTTGCTTTTTCAGTTGTTTCCATCTCTCTTCCATTGTTAAACCCTCTGTCTTGTTCCTGGACTATTCCTATCACTGTACAAACATGTTTTTATAATGCCCTTTAAAACAATATCAGTAATCCTTCCTTGACTCCATATCTCCCTCTAGCTATCTGCCCTGTTCCATTGTACCTTTCATAGTCAAACCTACTGAGGAGAGTTATCTCTGCCCTCAGTGGACCAGCAGCACTGGCATCATGGGGCTCCAGTCGGAAATGCAAGACCTTGGGTCCCATCCCAGACCTACTGGGAACTCTACATGCACGTTACAGTTTGAGAGGCACTGATCTATAATAGTGACTCTCGAACTTAGCACATTGGAATCATTTGACGAGCGTTTGATGGGACGCATCTATAGAGACCCTGATGTAATTGATATGGGGTGCTGCCTAGACATTGGGATTTTTAAAAATTCTCTAATTGTCTCAAAGTCAGCCAAGTTCGAGAACCATGGGTCTCAATGACATGCTTCCTTACTCCCATCACCCCTTCAATACATTACAATCAGGCTTTTGCCTCCACCAACAGAAAGGTCTCTTGCTGAGCTTACCAATTATGATGGTTGAATTTACGTCATCTTGGAATGAGGCTATAGAAAGCATTAAAACAAATAAAACAACTAGACAACCAGTGGACAGTAATTTCTAAGAGAGTATCTGAAAACTGAATGCTGACAACATCTCACAATTCTTCCACTCAAGTTAAAGATGAAAAAGTGAAGTTGATGATAAGTGGAAGTGGCTTTCCATTCTTTGGGTTTCAGTGTTTAATTCATGTGCTCTCTGGAGCAGCTCCTGATTCTGATCTGTATAATTGCCTCCCCACGGCTCGCACTGGATTCCTGATGAGCTCAACCAGCAGCTGCAGGGGTGCCCTCAGCCCTCAGCTCAGATGGTGCGGTTGTGCCTGTGGTTCACAAGAGGATTTTGCAAGGTGTCTGCCCTGCTGAAGTAGAGAGAACTTTAATCAGCAATTTATTTAACTAAGCATGGGAGGTACTGGCTTAACTCTTCCTAGTCCTTCAGCACTTTCAATCTCTCTTAAGTGGGAAAATCTTGCACTTCTTGGCCTGGTGGGATTGTTGCTTCTATTTTAGTCCCCACATATTATACATAATAAATTTAAAAAGCTTTTATTCATAGATAAGAGGATCAAAACTTTTAGTAAAAAAAATAAAATAAAATGTAAAATCAGCCTGTTCTCATGACATGCATTGGGCTTTGTTTTAAGTGAAGGCAGCCATGAAGAAAAGGTGGCACAATTGTGAAAAGGCCAACACCTAGAAGAAATTCAACTCTGTGGATTAGAAAAAGCACCCACTTTAGGCAGACAAATTGTAAAAAGGTGGCCCCATTGGACATGGCAATTAGATATAGGCAACCTTCAGATCAATTTGAAAATAGTGCCCCCTTCTGTGGGCTGCTGGGCTTGTGGCCTGGTCCAAGAGCTGAAGCAGAATTCAGCCCCAACTCCTTCCTTCTTATCTACTGACAGAGGCTCAGACTGCACAAGTTATCCCTCTAAGCACAAATCTATGTTAGAACTCAACTTTCTTAGGACAAAAAATGGGAACTGTAGGGCCTGGCCAGTGTGACTCAGTTGGTTGAGCGAGGTCACCGGTTCAATTCCTGGTCAGTGCACATGCCCTGGTTGCAGGCTTACCCCCCAGTAGGGGGCATGCAGGAGGCAGCTGATTTATGTTTCTATCTCCCTCTCCCTACCTCTCTTTCTAAAAAATCAATTTAAAAAATTTTTTTTAAATGGGAGATGCAAGGCTGTGTAAATAAATATATTTTCTTCCTACCACAATGCTATGAATAGCACAAGGGCAAATGACAAATAACAATAATAATAATGCACCCTGAAGAGGAAGGATAAGTGAGGGATTGCATCACAGGGCTGCAGGATGAGTAAAATTCACGGGGGAATGTATGAATACTTGAAACTGAGAGCTTAGTGAAGGGAAGTAGCAGAAAAAGAGAGGTTGCTCTATGAACAGGTTGGACCACAGCTCAGACATGATGAAGAGAAGAAGGTCAGATTTACTGAGAAGGAGTAGAGTTGGACCTAACAATGAAGAGGTGAGTGCCTCAAAAGCACAGCTGGGTCATCTTCAATCTAATAATCCCAGTGCTCAGCATGGAGCCTGGTTCAACATATTTACTTAGCTGGTTGACTGACTGAGTTTTTAGACGATACCAGATTGCTCTGTAATGGCCCAGTCAAAGCAGCAGCAGGTGACACCATCCCTACTCTTTCTTGATGACACAGCCAGTCACTCCTGCATTCACACTGCAGCAGTCACATCTGCCTGTGATTCAGATCCGAGATTTCAGCCAGTGATTGCCAATGCTGACTGATCACAGGAACACCCAGGGAGCATTCGCCAACACAGCTCTGGGGTCCCCAGATGTTTATGATAATCAGCCAGGTTGAGCAACCATTAAGTTAACCAACAACAAGGATGAGGAGAAAACAGAGACGTGGATCAGAGGGGGTAGGGGTGGTGGGGAGCTTCCCTTAAAGGGTGGTAGGAGCTTGTTGACCTCAGTTTCTGAGAACATACCCCCTCTTTACACCCTCCCCCTACACATCTGTTTCGTGTATCACCTAATGTTGACACTACAGCAGCATCTAGGTTACCTCATTTTGGTAACCTTCAGGACCACAGCATCATGTCAGCTGTCACTTTGGATTCACCTTAAGTCATCAAAGTTATTATCCATGCAGAAAGGCAGCCAAATGTTCAGGACCCTCCTCTCCTATGGTTCCAGCTTCCAGCCTCTCCTATTCAAAATACAGTTTCTGAGCCAAAACACCATATCCCCCCAGCTCCCACCTCCATCCTCCAACCCCCAACTCGTTCTTTGAAAATCCTCCTTTCGATACTGCACAGTTGTTGTAGGATATTTCTGGGTTACAAGGGACTATATTCCAAAAATCCCTTTGTTGATTATTTTTTGTAACTCAAGACACATTTCTCAGAAAAATAATGTGCGATTTCTAGACCTACCCATAAAATTCTTTGTAACATATACTTTAACTCACACATTACTCTCATTAGTTGCTCCTCATTTAACTGATGACTAAACCAAGGCCCGGGGAAAGTGAGTTGCCCAACCCAAGGCTCTCAATGTAGTGAAGGCAGGGAATGACTTTGTGGTAGTATGGCAGGCACAAACGCTAGCTTTGGCGGACTGGACCTCGGGCAGTGAGCAGACTGGAGAGAGGGATGTGTGGGTACATTTCTAAGGGCATCAGAGAAAAAGGCTGGGTGGCCACCTGGCTTCAATATCCAGCCAGAGTGCTACTTGCACAGTATGGGGACAGCCCTTCCCCCACACCTCCAACTCCACTTTCTCCCATATGCATGATAATAACATCATTATACAAGTGCACATATTTATGCAGAGGCTTCACTGTGTCAAGCACTGTACAGGAGTTTGATATCCCCACTTTACATGTAAGAAAAGTGAGGCACAGAGACATTAAACAAATAGCCCAAGATTGGAGGTGATGAAGCCAGGATTCTTAACCATTACACAGTCCTTCCCTTTTCTGTATAGTTAATCTGTGCTAATCCACAGCTTAACAGCTCTCCTTAAAGATCTGGGAAGCTGTTGAAAAAATGCAGAGGTGAGATTAAAAAAAAATAAAGGAAAACATTTTCAGTGATACAGTTTAAGGCATTCTTCTGAGGTGCGATGCCTGGGCTCAGTCACTAACCATGTAACTCAGAACAAACCACTGCTTTAGGTGCCAGTTTCTTCATCTATTAAAGAAAGGCATTGGATGGGATGGCCAACTGCAGCTCTAAAGTGCTGTGTTTCTAATTTCATGAAAAACTGTGTGTGGACAGGCTCTCTGCCTATCTGAGTGTAAATACTGTATTTAAGTCTTTGTACCACAAAACTTCTCTAAGCCTCAGTTTACTCATCTATAAAATTGAGATAACAGTAATACTCCACTTTATTGAGATTAAGTGGGAGAATAAATGTAAATCCTGTAGCATGCGATTTAACTTTAGCTATGTGACTAGCATGTAGTATGTGTTCAAGAAATGTTCCCTTTACCATCATCATCACCTTACATATAGGTGATACCTATCAAGGTTTTCCAATTTTCAAGTCCTGAACATTGAAGATGTAATAAAGAGTTGACAAATTCTCAGAATTGGAAAATTTGCAACTAAGATATTATAACTGCCTTCTTTTTATATTAAAAAATTGTATTTTCAAAATCAATTCCCATAAATTAACCCTTTGTGCACCTGTGTCATAGTTCATGGAAGAGGAAAGAATTCATTAGTATTTCTAGGAGTGTCCCTGATTGCAATTTTCAGCCTCCAGCCCCAAATAATGACATGTTTTGAGCAACGAATTGAAGAAAGGCAGGCTCTCCTTTCCACTTTTTGAGAAATTCTGTTATTCAATGCCCCTATTTCATGTCCTCTAGCAAAGGCACTGAGCTGGAAATGGAGTCAGGAGACTCGCGTTCTAACCCTCTGGGTTTCACTAAGTAGCTCTGTGACCTTGGGGAAGTCACTTCCCCTTCCTGTATTCACCTCACACCTGCAAAATGCTGGGCCTGAACAGGACAATCTTTACGGTCCCTCCAACTCCAAGATTGTGTGGTTGTCATCTCACCAGGTGATTTTGTTGTCCTTATGACCAACTATTCTCTTTTTGTCTCCCTTGAGTTTAAGGTGAATCCATCCCCGAGACCCAGTTCATATACCAACCCAAGGCCACCAACCAGGGATGCCAAAACCTCTGACTTGGAGACTACGTAGGGATGGAGAGAATTCCAACACTGAATATCAAATTTCACTCCCCACTTGTGCCGCGCCAGCAGAGCCAAGGGTTCGGTGAGCCTGAGGGAGGGCCGGTGAAGGATGAAGAAAAAGACAGACAAAGAGAATAAGCTGGGTCTAGGTGGATCTCCTGTGCCTGGCTGAGGCCACAGAACAGTTCCAGAGTACAAGCTGATGCTTTATTTTGTAGTCAGAGGTAAACAAGGTAATTTACAATGTTCTTGTAAGTTTCACTTATTTTGGCAGCACTTGCTGCACCTCCCACAGCCTATTAGCTACTCAGGAAAGATCTAGGGAGCAGTCACAAGATCAAGCTTAATTATGCTTATAGGGCTGTGCCCTCCAAGCTGGGACTTGTTTGCGACTTTGCCAGCAGGTCAGTCCCAGGCTTAACCCTATAACCGCTCCCTACACCCACTAAAGACATAAAAGGACCCAAAGAATGTAGATCTAATATGTGGAAATTGTCATGGCAACTCACATATCAGGCTCATAAATGTCACTGGAAAGCAAGCATCTGAGAATTACATCATCTGTCCTGCCGTCCTCCAGCAGGGGGCTGGGCCGCTGCTCTAGAGGGTGGCAGTCAATACTGTCACAGCAGATGTCTCTGCTTCTGCACTGCCCAGCGCACCACACAGCTGGGCCCCTGTGACAGGACATAACCCTTCTTTGAGACAGGAGGGGGTGCTTTCCATTCTCACCCTGATTCATGCCTAGGTGTCCTGTAAGCTGGCCCTGGGTTTGTAGACACCTTCGCTGGGGTCCTGGGATAGCTTGAGCACTGGAGGGGGAAGGCTGATGGATGTTTCATGTGCACCCAGGAAAAGTGGTTTTGTGATGAACACAGAGCAGCGACTCTGCCACAGTGGTCATTTCATTTACATGGATATTCAACTTGGAGTGAGTGCCTACCGTGAGCCAAGGATTCCCACACATTGCTTCCTTCAGTGCCTGAAGTTGACTTTAATTTGATTCTACTACACAGTAGTAACTGAAATTGGGATTTGGGGGTGATGCTGTGGTCCTGAAGTTGGCCAACCTGAAGTAGCCCAGGTGCTGCTTGTAGCATCAACGTTAGTTGATACAGGAAACTGAAAAGTGTCATGAGTATATGGAAAAGACCTACTTTGTGCAAAACACTGTGACCAATTGTATGTGCGGCAGGAAGCAAGAAAGGATGCAAATATAAAGAGTCCTTCAAAAGAGTTTGTAATTTGTGTGGAGAATCAAATGTGCTCTATAATATGGAGAGTTCAGGCAGGGGGATGCTGGCTAGGGAAGGGATACTAAGGCTCAGCTAATATCTCAAATTGGGATTCTGCTACTGTGAACCCACTTATTAAGAGTTTGTTTTTCTTGAATAAGAAAAGCATGCACACACTATATATATAATTCCAGTGGGGACAAAATGATATTCAGCGGAAGCCTCTATCTTCCCTTTCTCCCAGCCTTCCAGTTCCCATCCCCAGATGCAACCATACCTACAGTCTCTTGTATAGCCTGCAGGAGTATTCTGTGTATTTAGATATGTCCTTGAAATTTTTCCTCCTTGCTTTACTCAATCCTGGTCTACTCATATCTTAGAAGTCTTCCCATAGGAGTATATGTAGACTTGCCTCATTCCTTTAAATCAGGATGAGCAAACAGCAGCTCACATATCAAACCCATTCTCCATTTGTTTTTGTTAACAAAGTTTTTTGGAGCACAGTCCCATTCATTCATTCATTTCCTCACTGTCTGTGGCTGCTTTTGCATGACAATGGCAGAATTGAGTAATTGCAACAGAGAATTATGATCTGCAAAGCTTACAATATTTCTTCTATGGCCCTTTACAAAAAAAAATGTGGGTCAACACTTGCTTTAAATTGTTGTCTAATAGTTTGTGTATAAAGTGTACTCCTTTATTTTAATAGTTCCTTATTTAAAGAAATCAGATTAGATTTTTAAGCTATTATTATTACAAATACTGCTGGAATTGATACATTAATACATATGTCATTCTCATACGTGTGAGTATATCTGTATAAATACCCAGGAGTAGGATTACTGGGGGGAAAAAATGTCATGAGCTTTTCATGGATATATCTGTTAACCTAATTCCCCAGCATTAAAGATCTAAAGGAAGGTTCAAGGCTAAAAGATAAGGAAATCTCTGGGCTGGGAGATGGAATGAAGAACAGCATTTGAAAGGAGAGTAAATGGTGGTTGCTCCCAGCCCTACCCCTGGAATGGGACTGTGTGACGCTGATGGATGGAAAGCATGTATCTCCATTCAAATAAATCTCCTGAGGTATCAGCACTGTGGAAACCAAAACAAGAGCATTCATTCCTATTAAGGTCACTTTTTGTCCTCATGACAGACTACTGCTTCCCTCCCTCCCTGCTCTCATCCCCCACAGAGTGCTGCATTAGAGCCTCGGAGGCAAACATGTGTGACTACACTCGCTACTCCTTTGGGGGACAGCTGTGTGGGTCGCTGGGGTCACGGAGAGTTTGACTTTGTATGGATAATCTTCCTGGACCCTGACTTTGCTGGTCCAAGCAGGGTTTGGCGATGGGGCTCTGGGTTCCCCAGCCCTTGGAGGTTAGTTTGAGCTTATCCTTGGGAGGGGGATGTGGAATGTACAAGCTTTCGGAAGAAAGTCACCCCTCAGAGACCCAGAAGAAATCTTTTCTCTAGAGAGCAAAGGTGGAACCAAGAATCAGGAACAATTCAGACCTCTGCTTTCACCCACTCTCCCCCTGCTGTGTGCCAGGCACTCTGGGAGGGGTGAGTATGCAGATGAATTAGAGAATCTGGCTGCCTGTCAAAGGGCTCACAGCCTGGGGGAGGGAAACTGATAGACCTGCAGTTCCCAAACAGTGAGCACCTTTTAAGTTTTCAAGCAAAACACAGCCATATTTTATTTATAACTGTCAGACATGGTGCAAATAAATAACTCAAAGTTCACAGCTTCAACCTGAGATTGAAACACTCCTTTTGATAATACCATATCTTCACAAAGCTAGGTTTGGGGCCATTGTCCTGCTAAAAAACAGGTAGTGTGCTGAAAATGAGGGGAGACGTGTCTAGTTCGATTCCAAGTTGGAGAAGCTGTGCATACTGAGTTGTTGGACCCATCCCACTAAGTGAAGTGATTGCTTATTTAAGAATGATATAGAACATGTCTTTTTTCTTCCAATTTATGTCTGTTGTTTTTCAAATGACTACAAAGTTGTCAGGACAGAAATACTATTTATAAAGTTGTCTGGACTATCTAATAAATGGAACCGACAGGTATTTCTTTTGGCCTGTGTGCAATGTAAAACAAAAATTATCGAAACACTAAGTGCACTGTGAACAGAAAGAGTTTGGGAACTTCTGAGATGGACATGAATGTGGCTTACCAGCACTGTGACCTGGGAAAGTTAACACTGCAAGCTCAACCACCAGTTCCTTAATTACATAATAGGGATACTAAGACTAACTACCTTGGGGACTATTGTGAAGGTTAAATGAGCTAACACAAGTCAAGAATTTAACACGGGGCTTGGCAAATAGTAAATGATCAGTAAATACAGGCACATATTGATCCACAGAACCCTCAGCACCATACAAGCATATTTAGCCCTAACTACTCAGCTTCAATTTCATTTTTAAGCCTACAGCTTCTCAAATCAAGTGCTGTTGCCATGGTGACTGTTGTACTGCCTGTAATATCTGGTGTCAACCAAGTCATTCTGAAGCCAGGAAATTAACAATCCCTCTGAGGTTTGTCACAGTACTATGCTAATAATTTCACTGTCAGTCTTCTGTTAGGGCTTTGATCCTTATATTAATTGCTTATTCTGTTTGATAAGAAACACACTTTTAGTAAATCTAGTGATACTTTAAGAAGAAGTAGATTTAAGACAAGTTGCATCAAAATTATGCTCTGAAATATGTCTATGTAAGCTCTCTCAGCTTGACTATACTACAGTATTATAGTGATGAGGAATATAAGTTATTGTTGGGCGGGCTAGCAATCTGAATTGGTGCCAGTAACCAGCCTTCTAAAGCACATTCTTGCTAGCCGATAATTAACTTCATTGATGCCTGTCCTGCCTTGCAGAACCTATTTCCTGGAATGCACCCTTTTTGTAGAGGCCATAAACCATGAATCATACACAAACCCTGGAGGGGGTTATCAGCGCTGGCACCAGGGTAGGCCTTTGGGTGTGGTCTCACATCCCCCATCCCAACACATGGGCCTTTTTGCAAAGCCCGCAAAAGGTCCAAAAGCCTGATCAATATTTGGGGGACAGAGAAACCAAAGGGTATAAAGGAAAAGCTTCCTTCATATTCACTCACTCAGGGATTTGGAGAACTGACTCCCTGAATCACTGTACTAGTACATCTGAAACATCTGAAAATAAATGGGTTTATCCTGGATCTCCGAGTACTCCTGTGTATTTTTCGGGTCACCAGGTAAATTCTGTAACAATAGTGGTTTGTATTTTTAAACACTAATTTTGCATGTAAGATTTTTCCCTCCAGAAGATAAATTTATAGTAAGATTCATGACCTCTCATTTTTTAAAAAGACAAAACAAACAAAAAACTCTCATACTTGGGATGCTACCCTAATTCCAAAACATCCACAAACATGGCTATTCCCATCATCAAACAGTGCCTTCCTGGCCTTTCAGCAAAGCTGCCAACCTTTCTACCAGTTCCAGGTGGGTTTTAAGAACTTATTAGGCTTATTAATTTTAAGAAAGAGAGATCAGGTTAAACAAAGGCGAGGCGAAAACCCACTCTCTAATTATCTAGATCAGTGATTCTCAAATGGCTGGTGGGGAGGTTTACATACCAGGAGACAGTGGCAATGACTAGCGATATTTTTCTTTGTCACAACTGGGGGCCGGTTGCGGGGGAGGCGAGGGAGGCCAGGGAGGCGTTGGGAGCAGGGAGGTGGTGCTGCTATTGGGAGCAGAAGCCAGGAATGCTGCTAAACCTCTTACAATGCATGGGGCAGCCCCACAAGAAAGAATTATCTCACCCAACGTCATAAGAGAACTGTAGTTGAGAAACCCAGCCCCACAAGAAAGAATTATCTCACCCAACGTCATAAGAGAACTGTAGTTGAGAAACCCAGGCTGGTTTTGCTTGATATTATTCCTTTTCTTCATTGAATCACATTTCTTTATTTTTCTAGTACCTTTTTTCCTAACCTAATGGGTTCTTTTGAATGTTTAGCTTCTGAAATTAGGTGACCAGCAGCTGCAGAAAAAATTTTCTCCAAATCAGAGACATTTCTACCCATTAGTACCATCTGGGAGAACTTTCAAACCATATCAATGCTGGACTTGACCCTTGAACCAATTAAATCTGAATCTTCCCAGCTGGCACCTGATGGCAAGTATGTTTCAAAAGTTCCCTGCATAATCCTTATGTGTAACCAGAGGTGAGCACATCTAAATAAGTAGAAATGTTGTTTTCTATACTAAGTGTGCATAGAGGGTCAGTTGTGGGAGGGGGAGTTAGTGATGTTGCTATTGAGATTTTTCAAAAATTTTAGGTATCTGTAAGTTTTCAAGTGTGTTCTTAGTCTTTTGTGTGTGTGTGTTTTTAATTATAATGAAAAGAGAATCATCCAGCTCCGGTGCCTCAAAGCTTGACTTTCACCTTTACTTGAGTCTAAAGAGGACAGGAATGCTTCTTCGATGGATCTCATGCACCCACCGAACCTGGCTGCCCCTCGGCATTCTGAAACACCTAAGGAAGGTTTTCCAATTTACTTTCTCTGTCCTTTCCATCCCTGCTCCTAACCCCCCTAGCAAATAGTGGTAAGCAGATGGTTTGGGTGTGATGCCCCAGAGGCTAACAGATGTGAATTCTGATGGAATAACAAGAAGACAAACCTTTTCCATGGCCACATACAAACCAAATGCATGGCCTGCCCCCCAACAAACAAGTGGTGCCTCATATGGCTGATGTTCAATATTCCAAGACAGAGTCAAAGACTTTTCAGAATAAGAGAGAAGTAGGAATAGTCAGTAAGAAAGAATTAATTTCAACATCACAGGACAATCTACTTCTCACTCAGTTCTGCAGGATAGGAAACATTTGTGGCCACCTAATGGCCCTGCCCAGTATCATCCTTGAAGGACACCAGATGTTTGGGGAAATAGGCCTCTTTCTAAACAGTCTGTGATAAGCTAAAAGTGTCCTATCAAAATGGGGTCACTATGCTCTATACCTGAAACTAATATAAAATAATATTGAATATCAACTGTATATTTAAGTGACTCATCAATAAATTTACTTAGTACTCAGTGAAAAACATTAGTTCCCACCATTTCCACCCCAAGTTCTCTGTGCCCTCTTGAGATCTCACAGGCACCTAACCCTAACCTTTATGATAAAACTATGGCCTATGTTCAAACTGTCTGTGTTAATCATTACCTGTTTTTCCATCACTAGACTGGTAGCCCCTCAAAAGCAGGGACTAAGGTTGTATTGCAGACTCTTTGTATGTATGGCACCTAGCAGAGAGCAGGTAATCTACAATTGTTTATGGAACAAATGATTTAATAAATGACTAAATTACCAGAAAAAGCTACTTTAAGCCAAAAAAACCCCCAAAACTTTAAGGAGTTGTTGTTTTTACTGGAAGATGTAGACATAACCAGCTGGAACTAGTAATGGATCCTTTAAATCAAAGTCGCAGTGGCAGCTAAGCACCAGGGCGGAGCCACCCAAAAGCACCTTTGCCCCAGCATGGGATAATCTATACACTGCTATAGCAAGTATTTTAGAGGAAAGATCCTACTGCCGTGGGAAATCTTTTGTGGCCTCCTGTCCCTGAGAGGAGCTTACTATTTAACACTAGCAAGGGAGATACTCACTGAAGTAAAAGCTTTGCTCACCCACCTTTGTTGTTAAAAGGATATACCTTTCCACTACGGAACTTCTTTCTTCTTAGGAGCTACCTGCTTGCTGAGAGGTTTGCAGGAGACAAAACACAGAGAGTCCAGGCTATTAGAAAAGGGGGCGGGGGGGGGCGTGTTTTAATCTTGCACTCCCGGGCGAAATTCGCTGGTCCGAAGGTGGGCCAGGGAAGTTCGCGCCAAAAAGGGGGCACAGGTACTTCTTTTATACAGCTGTTTAGTGAGGGGAGGGCGGAGGGCATGAGAGGTGTGGAATTCGCCTTGGGCCAGGGGTCTAGGAAGGCGCCAGTTATCTCTGTCACCATCTACCTTGCAGATGCATGCATAGGCTCTGGACTTCCCCCCTGCCTCGACCTAACACTTGCTATATAGATAGTTTACCCTAAAGGGACTGCAAACATTTTCTGTAAAGGGCTAGAGGATAAATACGTTAGGTTGTATGGACCCTGCAGTCGCTGTCACAGCTATAACTGTGCCATCAAAGTGTGAAAATAACCACAGGCAGCACTAGCTAGTTTGGCTCAGTGGATAGAGCATTGGTCCTCGGAATGAAGGTTCTCAAGTTCGACCCGTCAAGGACACGTATCTCAGTTGCAGGCTCTATCCAGGTCGTGTGCGGGAGGCAATCAATCAATGTGTCTCTCTCACATCGATGTTTCTCTCTTTTCCCTCCCTTTCAATCTCTCTAAAAATAAAAATAAAAACACAAGTGGAAAATACCCTCTGGTAAGGATTAACAAAACAACAAAAACCACACAGACCATATGTAAATGAATGAACATGATGTGTTCCAATAAAACTATGGGCCCTGAAACTGGAATTTCATGTAATTTTCACATGTCACAAAAAATCATTCTTCTTTCTATTTTCTTCCAACTATTTTTAAAGATATGAAAATCATTCTTTGTTTGTGAGCTGTACAAAAATAGGTGGCAGGCCCATGGGCTGGAGTTTGACCTAAATCAGTATCTTCCCCTCCACCCTGTCTGTTCTGTCTCCCTTCATACCTTTCACCCCAGTTAAACAATGATATTCAAATGTCAATATTTTTAGAAACTAATGGCCTCTTTCATCACTCACTTACAGCTCAGTGTGAATGAATAAATATCAACGCCTTTCCTCAGAGGCCAGGGAGAAAATGAAGGTTAAGGATAGTCAAAAGGGCCCCAGCTGGGTGGCTCGGTTGCTTGGAGCGTCATCTCTGTACACCAAAAGGTTGTGGGTTTGATTCCCAGTCAGGGCGCATACGAGAGGCAACCCATCAACGTTTCTTTGTCACATTGATGTTTCTCCTCAGGTAAATATTTTTTTAAAAGGAAACAGGACAAAGCCAAGGTTAACCCAACAGAGCCGTGCCTGCAACCTGCAAAACGGAGCACACTTCGACTGCTGCTCAGGTCAAGTTCATTGCTCGTTGGAAAAGAAGAAGCTTACTTCCGTCATCACAGTGAATGTTTTCACTTCAGATAAACCAAGGGATGTTTTGGATGTTGTCTGGGCCGCACACGTCTATATGTGTGACTTGCTGACCTCAAATTCAGCGACTGCCTGTGAGGGGTTGGTCTGGGCCTCCCTGAGAGGGGAAGAGGCCTCACAACTGACATGATCTGGTTTTGAGCCTGTCTGCACAGAATTAGGAGGTGGATTATTGTGGATTTGTTTTCCTTTAGGAATTAGGGCTGGCACTGGCTTAGCTTCCATGCAACTGAGGTATTAACTGAAATGCATTTCCATCTTAACAGCCGCATCCCATTTAGCCATGGTGACTTTGGGGTGACTTCCAAAGCAATCTCACCAGAATGCATTGGCTGATTAAGGCTAACTTTCATGTCAGAACTGTAGGCAAGGAGAAATGAAATGTACCAAATCCATCTTCCCACTGCAAAATATGAAGCTGAACTGTGTGATGTGGGCTACTAAATAATGGTTGAACTTCCAAATGGATCTCCTTTAGTCAGGGAAGAACTGCCTCTTCCCCCATCAACTAGCTCAGGAAGATTCACGGCTTATAAACATTCAAGGCAAAGTAAAAATGATCTAAGGTTGCTGGCCTTGCACTGTGCTGTGAGGTTGTCTTGGTTTGTCATCAGGTCTAATTTGAAGTCCACTCCTTATCTCCTTACCTGTTTGATAAATTCATTTAACTCCATCAGAGCAAATATAGACATGTGCACTGAGGATGGCTCCCTCTGCATGGCCCTCCCCTACCCTGAGAAGTCTCCTAACTCTGGGAGCCTCAGCTTCCTCATATGCAAAATGGGGCTTCAAGTCCAGATCCCAGGATTGCTGTAATGATTACATGAGAAAAACATGTGAAGGAATGTGCATGATGTGTCCCAATAAAACAGTGAGCCTTATAATTGGATTTTCATGTGTCACAAAATGTCATTCTTCTTTCTCATATAATCTACAAATATTTGGCTTTTGTTTTATCTTCTGTTCATCTAGAACCCAAACAGGAATATGTCCAATGCAGCTGCCTGGAGACTGAGGGGTGGGGGGAGGAGGGGCAGGGGGTGGACCACTGAGTCAGCTATGCAGGAAAGAACTGCCTCCTGTCCCCATCAATAAGTGCTTATCAAAATTATGTATGCCCCAGAGCAGGAGACATCTGATTTACAGGAACATGAATTTCTTGAAGGGTCGGGAATGAAAATATTTTTTTTCTGATACAATTCAATTTGTTGGTAGCCCCTCATTTTTACCTGCCCTGCCAAGCCAGTTCTGTACAGATCACCTGTCCTTCTAGCCTTCAAACACACATAGACAATCCCCAACACACTACCATGCAAATAAGCACTACACACATGCAGAATCAGCCTTATGAACAAACAGCTAGGTGGTCACCACATTCTGTGATACAGGAGTGCCAACAAAGGGTCTCTTCTATAAAATACCTCCCTGCAAACTTGGGATGCATACCCAAAATGTCACCATGGTGGGGCTGTTCAGTTAAACTATAAAATCCCCCCTTTCCAACACAAACATTCCTTAGAAAGGTGATATTTCACTACCACCAGATATTCACAACTTCATGAAAACGTATTATATTTTTTCTAAAGTAGACAGCCAGGGGCTTCTTTAAAGCTAGAAGAAGGAGGAAGGGGGAGGGGGTGGAGAGGGAGTGGCCCAGAGGTGGGGTAGGACACAGCAAAGGAAACGAGAGGAATACCAGAAGGACCCAGCATCCACATCTCCCTAATACTTGAGTACCATGTATAAATCAGGATTCTTGGCTATAAACAACACATCAGGAAGCTGTACCCTGCTGAGAACTGCATACATGCCCCACGATCAGCTCATTTTAGACAAGTGAGCAACCTTTGATTCTCACCAGTCACGGTCTATCCTCTAGCTTCCCATTTGGACAGGAGCTAACAATGTGAGACAGATGGGTTTGATCAGTGTCCTGGGGGTGGGAGTAGGGGTGAGGGAGACTCTAGAACCTCAGGGTTGATCTATTCCTCCTTATCCATCCATTTATTTCAAATGTTAATTAAGTTCCTATTGCTGGCAGGCCTTGCACTAGATTCTATTTGGGGAGGGGGGACGGGAAGTATCAGAAGTAATACGAGGAGAGAATCCAAGATGGTGGCATAGGTAAACACCTAAACTGCTGCCTTGCACAACAATTTCAAAACCACAACTAAAAGACAAAACGTCTATCACCCAGAACCACGGGAAAGCTGGCTGAGTAGAAGTTCTACAACTAGAAGGAAAGAGAAAAGAGCATTGAGACGTGCACAAGCATTGAAAAGCTGAGGTACGGAGGCGCAGGATCTGGGCTGGCAGCAGGCATTGCTTTTTTCAACCCAAAGGGAGACAAGCCCCCGATTACTCTGAAATACAGTTTCTGGGGAGACGCGGGGGACCCAAACTCCTACGGGGAGAAGCTGGATGGTCTGTCACCAGGTCAGAAAGTGAGGGGGGCCTGCTTGCAGAGCTGCACGCAAGAATAATTGTTTACTGTGCTGGGGCACGGGACGCAGTCGGAGACACAGAGCCGGCTAACTAGCAGCCATTGCTGTTAGCTATGCCCTAGTCTAGTGACGCCCTGAGACCCCGCCCCACACAACCTACAAACCCACCCAAGTTTCAAGCAGCAGTTTTAGCATAAGAAAGGCCTGCCCTATGGCAGCTTAACCTAACAAACTTGCAGCCCGGATCAGACAGCTCCAAAACCTCCAAACCCCAAGCAAAGAGGAGAAAACTGTAGCTCTCGCTGTAGCTCCTGCTGGGTGGACTCAGACAATAGCTGACCTGAACCCCATTGGAGATCCAGAAGCCAGTATACCTAGTGGTCAGTGTGAGAAACCAGATTTCAACTCCTCACATCCATAAGTGACACATTCAAGAGGCAGACTCAGCGAGCACCAAAGCCCCACTGAAACAAGTCCTGCACCATAAGCGTGTCTCCAGCACAGCAGTTCTTACAGACACAGCAAGTCCTCACAGCCGATTGGCCTGGAGGTCAATTCCTCCCAGCGTACCAACAGCAATTAAGGCTTAACTACACCAAGACTTTGCACTCAGCCCACAAAGGGGTGTACCAAGAGCGTCCACATCAGGTGATTGGGGAGGCTGAGCTACTGCCCCCTATAGGTCACCTACCACACAAAGCCACTCCATCAACACAGGGAAGCAGCCAAAATGCAGAAACAAAGAAACATGTCACGAATGAAAGAAACAGAGGAAAGCAAACTACTGGACGACATAGAGTTCAGAACCACATTTATAA
This sequence comes from Corynorhinus townsendii, assembly GCA_026230045.1. Lineage (NCBI taxonomy): Eukaryota > Metazoa > Chordata > Mammalia > Chiroptera > Vespertilionidae > Corynorhinus > Corynorhinus townsendii. The sequence goes on along the minus strand of JAPDVU010000001.1, from coordinate 162,041,560 downwards.
GGTTACTCAAGAATCTTCTAAAAACCGCGGAGAAACTTGATGACACTTCTGAGGAGCTTAGTGAGACCTTCAAGGACCTTAATGAGAATGCCAAAAAAAAAATGGAAAAGGACCAGTCAGAAATGAAGCATACACTGTCTAAAATAAAGAATATACAGAAACTCAACTGTAGATCAATGTACCTCAAGAATCAAACCAAAGATCTGAAATATGAGGAAACAAAAAACACCCAACCAGAAAAACAAAAAGAAAAAAGAATCCAAAAATATGAAGATAGTGTAAGGAACCTCTGGGACAACATTAAGCGTATGAACATCCGAATTTTTGGGGTGCCAGAAGAGAGAGAGCAAAATACTGAAAACCTATTAGAAGAAATAATGACAGAAAACTTTCCCTACCTGGTGAAAGATATAGACTTACAAGTCCAGGAAGCGCACAGAACCCCAAACAAAAGGAATCCAAAGAGGACCACACCAAGACACATCATAATTAAAATGCCAAGGGCAAAAGAGAAAGAGGGAATCTTGAAAGCAGCAAGAGAAAAACGGTTAGTTACCTACAAGGGAGTACCCATACGACTGTCAGCTGATTTCTCAGCAGAAACTATGCAGGCCAGAAGGGAGTGGCAAGAAATATTCAAAGTGATGAACAGCAAGAACCTACAACCAAGATTACTCTACCCAGCAAAGCTATCATTCAGAGTTGAAGGTCAGATAAAGAGCTTCACAGACAAGAAAAAGCTAAAGGAGTTCATCACCACCAAACCAGGATTACAGGAAATGCTGAAGGGTATTCTTCAAGAAGAGGAAGAAGAAGAAAAAGGTAAAGATAAAAATTATGAACAACAAAATGACATCAAATACATACCTACCAACAAGTGAATCTAAAAATCAAGTGAATAAAAAATCTGAAGAACAGAATGGACTGGTGAATATAATAGAATCAGGGACATAGAAAGGGAGTGGACTGACAATTCTCAGGGGGAAGTGGGTGTGAGCGGTGCAGGAAGAGATTGGACAAAAATCTTACTCCTATGGATGAAGACAGTGGCAGAGGGTAAGGTCATGGGGTAGGGTGGGGTGGGGAATCAGGTGGAGGGGAGCTATAGGGGGAAAACAAAAAGAGGAACACCTGTAATCTGAACAATAAAGATTTATTTTAAAAAAAAAAAAGAAGTAATACGAGATACAAGCATCACCCTAAAGAAAATTACAGTTGAATGGAGGAGACAAGGCATGAAGTCAAGTTAATAAATGTCTCTATTAACTATGTATTGTGTTCCCAGCACACTAGAGAATAATTTCAAAACTCCATATGATATTGCATGCTGGCACTGCATGGCTAAGTGCTAAAGATGAGCAACATAAAGGGAAGGAAAGCACTGGGAAAGATCAATCAGAGATGGCTTCTTGGAGAAACTTGTCCTTAAGCTGAACTTTGAAAAAAAAAAAAAGTAGGATATAGATTCCTCAAAAGGGAAAAAAAGGGGGAGTTTTCCAAGACAGGGGACCCTCAGTAGCAACAGCACTGAGACAGAGAGAAACAGTCAGTGAACAAGGGACCCTTCAGACACTGGCTTCACCCTAAATAGGTGGCTCCACAACAGAGTAATGAGAGATGAGGGTGGAGAGTACAGTGGGCCTAGCCATGGAGAACTCCGAATGTCAGGCTAAGGGATTTCTGAGCCAATGCCATGGAGAGTTCCTATATGGGTGAATCATATGTCAAAAACATGTCAAAAGAGGTTAATCAAGGAATTGCTTTAGAGCATGGCCCAGGACAAGAATTCAAGACCTGATCCTTTGAGGCATATGTAGTAATTTGGGAGTAAATGGCCAAAGGCCTAATAAAGAGTAAGGTGTAGAATAAAGAGAAGAAAAGTCAAATCTGAAAGCACATTGAAGGAAGAGTGAGCATTACTGATAGCATCAGGATTTGAAGGTAGAATAAAAGAATCACAAAGCCTGCCCTGGCCAGCATGCTTAGTGGTTAGAGTGTTGGCCCATGCACTGAAGGGTCGCAGGATCAATTCCTGGTCAAGGGCATGTACTTGGGTTGCAGGTTCGATCCCCAACCCAGTTGGGGGCTTGAGAGAGGAGGCAACCGATTGATGTATCTCTCTCTCTCACACCTCTCTCTCTCTCTCTGCCTTTCTTTCTTCCTCTGCCCACCAACTTCACTTTCTAAAAATCAATGGAAAAAATACCTTCAGTTGAGGATTAACAGCAAAAAAGCAAAAAGTACAAAGCCTGCAGGAAACTTGGAGAATGCTAGTGTATCTGACCATAATGGAGAAAAACAAACAAACACTAATATAGGTGAGGAGAAAAGACTGGGCAGGTCATATTTTGAAATGTCTTACATGGAAATAATAACATCTCTTCTGTGTCACCTGGTCACATCACCTCTGAAGACTAGAGGTGGTTCTATTTTAACTGGAGAAAGAGGGGGTTTTATGGAGAAAAAAAATAGTACATAATTTACATGCCTGCACATTTGAAGATACAATCCTCCAAGCTTCACCACATAAATTTGCCAGACTGGGTCTCCTTCCTAAAACACCTCTTGCATCAGCATCTGCAGTAACTGATGACACTCACAGAGCTATCTTTTAGCCATAATCAAGAGGTCCAAAACCAGGACTTCCACGTCCTTAACTTATGATCCACCACTGTGTCACCTCACTCTCATTTACTCCAAACTGTGGCTGGCTTGGGGGATTTTTTCTGTCTCCCACAGCTGATCAGCATGATTTCTTTGGGTATTGGGGTAACATAACAAAGGCAAAAACAGGTTAAGTTTCCAAATCTTAAAGTTTTACTGATTCTTGCTGGTATGGGAGCAAAGCATGAATGCCTCCCTCCTTGCTCAAAGGGTGTATTTTGACTAAGGTTTATGTCACAAAGCCCTTTCTCTAATTGCAAATATTCCTAATTCCTTCCCAGTTTCCACTCTTTTCCAACTCCCTAACTTCCCAGCTACCAAGCAAAGCAGCAGGAGAAAAAGCAGAAGAGAATGAGAGTCAGCCTACCAATACAATCTTTGCCACCAATTCAAAGATGTTTGTCTTCACAAGTCCTTGTCCTTGGGGACCCTCAGCATCTTATAACATTATTTCACAAAGTCTCCATTTAACTTACCTTCTGGCACCAGGGTTATCTCTTCTGTCCTCCCCGATGCCAACTTCAACAGACCAGACAAATGCAAACTTTACATAAATGCTAAGTATTAACTAGGCAGAAGTCAAAAGCAAACTATTCAAAGAAAAAAGAAACAAAACCAGAACAGTTTTCTTTGTAGAGTAAATAAGGAAGTGCAAAATGATAAGGGGATGAAATATCCTTAATGCTGGAGAACAAAGGAGAAGGAATATTAACCTGCAGCTTTGGCTCCAATCTTGTCCCCTTAATTGAGTAGCCCAGTGTAGACTTCCCGGTTCTATTTGAAGTGCATTCAACACAAGCAAATGCCCAATGTTTGTTACAGATCAGCAATTCGGTTCCACATTCCTGGAAACTCGTGAAGGCTCCTTTTGTCTGGAACAGAGGAAAACTCAAGTGGCTGGTTTCCTGACTCCTTTCCTCTGAGTCTATTGTGAGTCTATTCTCTTAATCTCTGTGCCCTGTAGCCTTCAGGTAGAGAAATTGGAACTTTCTCCTTAAGAATTGGTCATAAAGGCTTCCTTTCTCTTGGACCTCACACTTGTCCTGCGAGGGTTCCCAGGATGGAGGGCAGGACTCCTCCCAAAGGGGCACAGTTGAATCTCTATACTAGTTTACATTAACTGAGTACTTGTCATATGCCAGGCACTTTTACTGAGAGATTTTTGTGCCTGAATTCATTTAGCTCTCACATCCATCCTTTGAGATAAATACTATAATAATTCACATTTTATGAACTAGTAAACTGAGGCACAAAATTAAGTAACTTGTGCAAATTTACAAAACTGATAAATGGGAAAACTGGGACTTAAACCCAGGAGTCTGACTTTGGAGGCCACACTCAGCTGCCACTCAGAAAAGGAAAAGGAAAAGGAAAAGGAAAGGGGTGGATGGTCCCCAAATGCTTTGCCTGTTAGCCCCAACCGCCCACATGGTTGAGGCTGCCACGGTGTGTCCATGCCCTGGAGTAAGCTCCTTTTCCCCAGGGCCCACAGTGGCCTTCACACTGGGGAACCAATGATCCTAGGCATGTGCAGAGGCTTCCCAAGCGTTACATCGGTGCAGTCAGTTTTAAGGAGACCGATTCCTAACCCTCCATGTGTACTTTCCTAAAATGGATCTTCTTACGAACTTACCAGTGTTTACCGGCAAGCTCTCTGTCCCACCTCCTTCCACAAGAGCCCTTCTTCCAATCTACAACAGAAAAGGCCACCTGTCACCCTTCCCGAAAACGTTGAGGCTGCATCTAGGACCCCAGCCTCTAGGGCCCCAAACAAGGAACAATTTAAAATTCTGGAGCTGAGAAAGTGAATTCTAATGAGAGGATGCCATATTGTTAAGGAAATCAAAGGTTTGTAATTCTTTGCTTTCAAAACAACAAACACCACCTAATAGAGCTGATGGATCCTTAGAAGGAACTGTTGATGCTCGAGCACTAGCAGACTTTTGGCCTGTAATTCAGGATTCAGGAACTGAGTGACATGGCTATAACAAAGCTTGTTTGATGCCTATATGAACACGATTATTTGGTGCTTACATCTATTAAAATGGAAATAGGAATATAATTTTACATTCCTTTTTAATATTTATCTATGGATATATAATGCTTTTCATCCACATGTATATGACCAACTGGGGGGAGACAGGGGTAACCAACCCATTCATTGGAGATACATTTCCAAAACTTTTCACTTTTTATTTTTAATAATCATCAAAATTATAATATAACTATGTTGTTTTGATGTATTACATACTAAAGGTCATTATGACAATATCTCAACCCAGAAGACTGTGTTTTAATACTTACACCAGAGGTCCCAGCCTTTTAGTTTCACACCATCCTTAGTGAGCTAATAATATTTTCACTATATCCTCAGACCAAAAGAAATACTTATTGGTTCCATTTATTAATTGCTTTGGTTCAAACAACTTAATAAGTATTTCTATACTAACAACACAGTAGCCAAAGATAAAATACATAAAGTGAAAGAAAAAAATCACTTTATTTCATTCTTTATTTCATTCTTAAGTAACCAGAATGACTTACTAAGGAGAAGTGTGCACACAATTCCTTAAACCTTGGGCACCCCACCCTCATTTTATGTTCCACACTAACATGTGTACTGACTTGCTCTTTGTTAATCCTCACCTGACCATATTTTTTCCATTGCTTTTCAGAGAGTGGAAGGAAGAGAGAGAGAGAAACATCAATGTGAGAGAGACACATCTACTGATTACCTCCTGCAAGCACCCCGACCAGGGGTCGGGAAGCGAACCACAAGCCAGGTAGGTGCCCATGACCAGGAATAGAACCTGAGACCCTTCAGTGCATGGACCTACATGCTAACCACTGAGCAACACTTGCCAGGGCCTGACTCACTTTTAAAGTACAGCATCGGCCAAAAAGCCAGCCTTGCAAAAATATAACATCATCAAAGGAATGTAGTTTTGATCAACTGTTGAAGCTGTGAACTACTTCCAAACTGGTAGTTCATACTGTGTTTACCTTAAAAATTTACAATATCCGGCAGTTCCCTGTGATTCACTGAAGAGCCCCTTGCCAACTGAGTGAATAGTTCGGGAGTCACAGACTTAGAGCCTTATGTTCACAGGAAATGTTTAAAATTTTTTAATTTAATCATTTCTTTTGTTGCAGAACAAAAGAAACATTTCATTTGGTTGTGTAATGAATGAGACTTGCAAGCATAAACTATAATAGTCCATATAATAGTCCATGGGAATGGAAGTATAATTTGTGTATCCTTTAAAAGAATGATGTTAGATATCAATTTAATAGGGTTTATAAATATCATTGGGTACACTTATTTTTTTCCCATTAGGTACATTTAAAAGATAGCTATGACTGTTTTATTTTTAAGTGTCGGTATTACTGATATACCAGACATTACATCCTTTGCCACTGTTTAAACTTATAATGCAACATTTACATTAAAGTTATAGAAGCATAAATATGTGTGAAGGAGTCGCATTTTTCTGAACCCTTTTAGGGCCAGGCTTCTCAGCGTTGGCACCATTGGCATTTGGATCTGGATACGTCTTTGCTGAGAGGCTGCCCTATGTATGGAAGGATGCTTATTAGTAACATTCCTGGCCTCTTCCCATTAATGCCAGTAGCATCCCTCCCCCCCTCCCAAGTTGGGCCAACCAAAAGTATCTCCTAACGTTGCCATATGTCCTGAGGGGCAAAATCACCCCCAGTTTGGAACTGTAATTTTAGGGGTTCCTGAATAAAAAGGTATAAAGACAAAAAGCTAGATTTATACAAGAAGCAATGAAGTATGATCCTTAGGAAGCTGGGTTTTAGAACTTCTGCTCTCACTTTTACTCTCCTTAGGCAAGGTAGCTAATTTTTCTAAACCTGTCTCTTCATTTGTAAATGGGAATGAACTTTCTTAGCAAAGAAGGAGTTGTTGTGAGCCTTAGGTGAAAATGTACATGTGAGCTCCTTAGCAGAGCCTGACACTGAGTCATCTGTTAATAAAAGTTGTAGACATTAGTAGATAGTTACTCCCAACACTTCTTCACGATGTACTTCCCTGCAGGAGCTCCTTCTCTGTTGCATCATCTGCCTGAACTCCTCTGTCTGAAATTCAGACCTTTTATAATCTATCTTTACACTATTGAGCTAACATCGTGCCCCAGTAAGAAAGGCTTTGCACCCCAGACTTACACTTATGCCATTTAATTTCTTGTCTGACACTAGTTCTGTGCTCTGTCACCATGTCAGACCTGTGTGAGCCACTCAGCCTATCTCCTGTTGTGTGTGTGTGTGTGTGTGTGTGTGTGTAGTGGAACTTGGTTATCTCAAATTGCCTCTTTAAACTTCAAAAGAAGGAGGAGAAGGGTGAAAGGAAGAAGAAAGAAGGATAATCTGTAGACATTGGCATGAAGTTCTTCTCTAGACAGGCAGGATGCTCACTGTTCTCTTACAGGCCATACTCACCCGGCCGCTCTCCACACTGCTCCTGCTCCTCTCTGCCTGTTCTGATTCTCTGTGGGCCCAGCTTAAGTCCCACCTCTCCTTTGAAACCTGCTTTGCTCACATAGCTCATTCTCTAAATTTCTTTAACCCTTAATTATATACTATCAGGTCACACTGGTCTTCACTTGTTTCTTCGGTCCATTATGTGGTTCCATTGAGGTGATGCCTCCTTTAGGGCAGAGAGTACCGCTCATCCTTTCTCCATATGTGTGTGTGATGCTCAGACTACCTCAGACAGCACTGAATAAATGCTGGGCAAGCAGTTAATTGTCTGGATCATTATATTGTTGTGTGAGCTACACATTAAGTGTGTGTCCTAGAAAAGCTTCTCTAGAAATTATCATGGCATTGAAAATAAATAGCCACTTAAAGTTATAGAAGCATAATCAGACAAGGCAATGGCATGGCAATTCCCCAGTTGTTTCACATTGAATGTGCCCATCCATGACTGAACAGTGATAGGAAGGACAAGGAACATTAGATACCCAAGCTACTCTTGTTCATGCACTTTTACAGGCTCTAAGAATGCTCCCCAAAGCAATTCCTTCAATTGTGGTTCATTAACAGCCATTAAACAATCCCCTTCTGGCCTTAATTAATGACCTTCCCTTGGAGTTAAAGAGAGATAATGGTTATCAAGGGCATTATTTGGTCAATTACCCAAGCACCATAGATTATGTGTGGTAGTGAATTGGAAGATGGACCACCCAGACCCTCTTCAATACCACAGCTATAAAACCGTGTTCTACCCTTTAAGGTGTAACATCAGTCCTTAGTAAGGGCTTACATTCAGGGCGACCCCAAACAGAATAAGAGAATGTGATAGCTTCATGTTCCTTCCAGTAAAAACACTAAAATTCCTCATGTATGATAAGGCTTAGATTTCCAGATAATTTCAGGAGCAATTACAGAGACTCCTTGTTTTTCTCTGGTTTCTACTCCTTCTCATAGTCTGCTGTTTGGCCATTTCATAGGTGACTTCATCCATAGGCTAGTTATACCCTATGCGATATAATCAGACCTCCACTTGGATGGCCTTGTGTTATAAAGCTACATTTTACTTTTCTTGTTTTAAAATCATGCTCTATTAAACTTGGGTTTGTAACTATAAAAGAAATGCTTATTTTTTAAAGAAAGAAGCAAAGTAGCCTTCATTAGAAAAGAGAAAAATCTGATTGTATTTGAGATAGTTGCTAAGAAGATACTTGGTGTCTTGTTTGAAATAGCAAAGCTTCAGGGAGTAAAGAACTAAGATGAAGAGAAGTATATCAGAGGCAAGCACTTCGTCTCTAATAGGAAAAAAGAAATCATGGCATTTCTTGTTGATTTGCTTATGTAGGTCAGTGAGCTTTCTCTCTTTACTTGAACCAAGGGAAGGGAAAACAAATCTTTCTGATTAAATCAGAAGTTGTCAATAACTTGTGACTTCCTTCCACCTGCCTATAACCAATATTGAGCTAACATTGGCTTTGGATCCTAAAGCTATTACAGTGCGAGGGCCAATGAGTGAAGGTCGGGGTGAGGGTTGGATTAAGCAGTGGATGTAAACCTCTTTAGAATTCACACCATTTTAAGTGTTCTAATGTTGTACAACTTCTTATTAAATTTTTAAGGAAGTTATTGTTTAAAATTATATGATCTATATAACAGCAGAGGCATGTAAAACTGCATTACTAGCGCTGAGGAAGGGATCCGTACTTTGTGGTGTACACAGTATGTGTGAATGCTTCCCTCAGGAAGTAACTCTCTAGAGAGGAGCATTGCAGGTGAGTAAGAAGGGTGAGGACCTTAAGGGAGAATAAACAGCCTTTCCGCAGAAGAGAGGCATTGAAGAAACAGAGGTTAAATCCTGCTAAAAGCAGAGAGGGCAAGCTGGGAGATGAGGCTAGAGAAGTGGATTTAGGCCAAGTCACAAATGCATTGTCTGCCACACTGGGCAAACTATGGGACTTGAGGAAAAGGCAGCTAGCTTGATCAGCACTCAGACAACTATGAATCTGGCCGTGCAGAACTTGCCCTTTTGTGCTGAGGTTTGGGAATTTCTCTCTGCCCACTTCCTTGAGTTCCCCAATCCTCAGATACCAACCTTAGCCAATTTGTTCAGACTCACTGGATTCACACCTTGGCTCATTTTCTTTGTCTGTTTCATTCCAGTATGGCAGACACTTGTTAGGGCCTGATTCTAGCTTGCTGACTGAATTTGCTCCTTTACAGCTTAAAATGAGATTTCCAGATCATCCCCTTTCTACATACCTTATTTCTGTATCATTCATATCCACCTCTCCTACCAAGTGTTTATTTTGGACTTTCTTTTCAGCCCTGACACAAATTTCAAATGCCTCTGCAACCCTATTTGAATAAAGGTTTTTCTGTTTTATTGTGTCTTAAAACACAATTGAATAATAATAATAAAAAACAACAACTATACCCTTCCTTTCCAACTGTGGTATAATAAGAAATATACTTGGTCTTTTTTTCAGTGGTTCCTGTCACAACGCCCCTGTGAAATTTCTTGAATGATAGAAATGTCTTTATGTCATTTATAAGGAGCCCCTTTTGAGCCCACCTGAGTTTATGCTAATGAGGTGACTTAGGGTGGGGCCTCTTAGTTGCCTCAGGATGAGGCAACTAGTCACAAGAAAGACCAAGTGATTGCCCACCTGGCCGGCATGGTTCAGTGATTGAGCATTGACCGATGAACCAGGAGGTCACAGTTCAATTCCTGGTTAGGGCACATGCCCAGGTTGCAGGCTCAATTGTAGGGAGCAGCTATTGGGTCAAGCCTCGGATTGACCTGTAGCAGGGCCACAAACAAGTCCCAGCTTGGAGGGCAGAGCCCTCTTAGATTAATTAAGCTTAACCTTATAGCCCTTCCTAGTTCCTCCTAGGTAGCTAATGGGCTGTGGGAGGTGCAGCAAGTGCTGCCAAAACAAGGTCAAATGCACAAGAACATTGTAAACATGTTGACCACTACCCTGGTTTTGATCTCACTATAAAATAAAGCCTTGGCTTGCAGGCTGAGTCTTTCTGTGACCTCATCCAGGCATGGGAGATCCACCAAGCCCCAGGTGTATTCTCTCGTCTGTCTTTTCTTTAATCTTTCACTGCCCCTCCTCAGGATCACAGAACCCTTGGTCGTGCTGGTGCGGCACACATGGCGCCCAACATGGGGCTTGAGAATAGGGCCATTACAATTGCAAGGTGAAAGGATGTTCCAGTGAAGCAAGTGCAGAAAGCAAAAAGGAAGGTAAGGAGCATAGTTTAGTAATAGCTAGGCGTAAAACATGGGAAATTAAGACTGTCCAAATCTGAGGACTATAAAGAAAAATCAGACCCTCCAGAAGGAAATCCAACAGCACCAGCCTCACATTGACAACATCTTCGCACCAATGGCATTTTCAAGAGGAGCCAGAGCATTGTCACTGACAGCAGCAGCCTGAATGCTGAGACCATCCCACAGAGGCTCACTGACCTGCAGCAGCTGTGGGGCCTCCTCATCAAGGAGACGGAGAAGCAGCACCAGAGGAGATACAGGGGACCCAAAGAAGCTCCTTGTCCCTTCATCCAAAAGACTGAGAGTTGCTCCAATGATAGCGATGCGGAAGAAGAAAACAAAGGCTACACAAGGGACTGAGGTGCTGAGTAGCTTTGGTGAGCTGCCAGTTTTCTGTAAAGTCTTGTGCAGCCGAATCTGAGGACTCTGAGTAAATAACTTTCTTTTTTTTAAAAATATATTTTATTGATTTTTTTACAGAGAGGAAGGAAGAGGGATAGAGAGTTAGAAACATCAGATGAGAGAGAAACATCAATCAGCTGCCTCCTGCACACCCCCTACTGGGGATGTGCCCACAACCAAGGTACATGCTCTTGACTGGAATCAAACCTGGGACCCTTCAGTCCGCAGGCTGACACTCTATCCACTGAGCCAAAACGGTTAGGGCAATAACTCTCATTTAGTAGCTAAAAATGTTAACATGTCTATAGTTTGATTTCTCTCTTATTGCTGTTTTGCATTGACATTGTTTTGTTATTGTTTTAATAGCCAGAGTTTTGTTCTTTATTTATTTTTTATTAATATTTTTATTGATTTTTTTTTACAGAGAGGAAGGAAGAGGGATAGGGAGCTAGAAACATCAATGAAAGAGAAACATCGATCAGCTGCCTCCTGCACACCCCCTACTGGGGATGTGCCGGCAACTAAGGTACATGCCTTTGACCGGAATCAAACCCGGGACCCTTCAGTCCGCAAGCCGACGCTCTATCCACTGAGCCAAACCAGTTTCGGCCAGAGTTTTGTTCTTGATGTTCAAGTTTTAAAATGTTAAGATGTCTGTATTTGGTTTTTGCATTGGCATTGTATTGTTATTATTTTAATAGAACTTTGTTCTTGATGTTTAAGTTTTATTAAAATTGCTTAAAAACAAAAAAAGGGGGGAGATATAGGGAGCAGCTATTGGGTCAAGCCTCGGATTGACCTGTAGCAGGGCCACAAACAAGTCCCAGCTTGGAGGGCAAAGCCCTCTTAGATTAATTAAGCTTAACCTTATAGCGCACCCTAGTTCCTTCCTAGGTAGCTAATGGGCTGTGGGAGGTGCAGCAAGTGCTGCCAAAACAAGGTGAAACCCACAAGAACATTTTAAACATTCACATACCTTTTGGGAGGGAAGGGGTATGGCTACAGTTTAAGTTCTATAAAAACTCTTGAACAGTTGTTGAGCTCACATGTTGGTGGATGCACCCACATACTGGTAAGGTAGGACACTGCTTACAGAAGCTCCTACACTTGGGGTTCTTCCAGACCCCATCCTATGTACCCCTTCATCTGGCTGTTCATCTGTACCTTTTATGCTATCCTTTATAATAAACTGGTAAAAATAAGTAACTGTTTCTCTGAGTTCCATGAGCTGGTATAGCAAATTAATCAAATTCAATGAAGAGTTGTGGGAACCTCCAATTTACAGCCAGTCATTCAGAAGCACATGTAACAAACTGGCCTTGCGAATGCATCTGAAGTGGGGTCAGTCTTGTGGGACTGAACCTTTCACCTGTGGGATCTGAGGACATCTCCAGGGAGTGTCAGAATTGAGTTAAACTGTAGGACACTCAGGATTGGAGAACTGCTTGGTGTTGTTGGAAAACACACATCAGACCCACCAATCAATCACACTTGGCCATTTAAGCCTAAATAACTCAACATCAGTGTTCTACACTCCTCAACAGTATTGGCTTGGCAGTCCTTGAAGATAGAAAGATGAATTTGAAACCCACCAAAGTTCCTCCAGCTCTGATGACTTCATGGTTATATCCCTAGATTAAATTATCTACAGCCCATAAATGCTACAAATAATCAAAGTTAAATAATATGTTTTGCAATCCTTTTCAAATTTCTGGCCTCTGTAGATCACTTTTCCGTGTTAACACACTCTCTCTCTCTCACAGAGAGAAGGAAATGCCACTGGGAGCTTCCCTGCTGCCACCCCCTGAGGCTAATGATTGCTTATACACTGACTAGCATCAAGGCATCACCAGCCTGGGATGCTTCCATGGGGCTCCCTCACTCTAATGAAACAGACAGACTTTCTCACTTCAGTAGGCACTTGACATCCAAGAAACTTGACTGAAGTGTTGTGTGATGAGTTTTGTCTCCCCCAGTTCACATTTTATGATATCTCTGCACCTGGCTCAATTCTGATGGTATCAACACCATTGGATGCTTGGCACAGCACTGTTGGAACTCATCCAAATTTTCTCAGTGAATCCACATATTTTCGGTTTGCAAAATGATCAAATCTTGTCTTAGTCTGTTCAAGCTACTTTAACAAAAACACCATAAGCTAGGTGGTTTAAATAGCAAACATTTATTTCTTAGTCTGGAGGCTGGGAAGTCCAAGATCAAGGTGCCAGGGTCTGATGAGGCTTTCTTGGTTCATAAATGACAGTCTTCTTGTTGTGTCCTCACAGGGTAGAGAGCTAGAATGAGAAGAGACAGTATTATGAAATGAATTGTTCACCTCAAAATTTACACATGAAGCCCTAGCCCCTAGTATGGAAGAATGTGACTGTATTTGGAGATTAGGCTTTTAAAGAGGTGATTAAGTTAAGATGAGGCCATTAGGTGGGCCCTAAACCAATCTGCCTGGTGTCCTTATAAGAAAAGAAGATTACATCACACAAAAAGACACTAGGGATGCACGTGCACAGAGAACTGACCAAGTGAGGATGCAGAAAAGAGGTGGACATCTACAAACCAAGGAGAGAGGCCCAGAAGACTTACCTTACTTATAATGTAATCTTGGACACTGAGCCTCCAGAACTGTGAGAAAATTAATTTCTGCTGTTTAAGCCATACAATCTGTGGTATTTCATTATGGCAGCCCTAGCAAATAAATAGACAATAATAGACAATTGTTAACAAGCATTTGAACAACAACAACAAAAAAGAGAATTTCATGAGATTAAAGTGTGTAATACAAATAAAATGGCCCAGTGATCTCACAGCTCCCCCCATACTTCCAGGGTATTTGGAGGGAAATAGCACCCCCATCAACCCTCTAGAAACTGGACCTGATTTACTGCCATTACCCAGGTGCTTAGCATTGAACTATTGACTGTACATTCTGGTTTTCACCTATTATAGATCAATTACTGTGTATTAATTCATTTTAGTGACTCTGAAATGTGTCCTGGTTTATTTGACAAGCTATTTGGTCATCTTTATAGGGAAGTTGGGGTAACATGCCTCTCTCCAGGAAATCGCTCTTAGTTGGGATCAAAAAAACCAAGCAACAGTTTTCCAGGATAATGTGCTGAAGGAGAAAAGGAGCCACATGTCAGTGGCTCTATGGCAAGCTCATACCAAAAACACATGAGCAAGCAAACAAATTAAAAGCAAGACTTAGTGCATTATTGTAGGCCTTTGTACCATACACACCATCAGCCTAGAAACCCTCCTCGGTCCCTAAGTCTAAGTGCATGGTGTTGCATCCCACATCTAATCTCTCTTCCTCCATATTTCCTCAAAGGGTTTCTAAAGGATTTTAGCTTTTGTGATTTCTCCCATTAAGCCTAGTTTTAAAAGGAATTCACTGGTACTTGGTTCATCTACATAAATACACGTGGGCCTAGGGAAGAAACTCATGGACCTGCTTCCCTCAACTTCTCACCTCTGCATAGAGAGGAGGAAGCTATTTCCTCTTTTCCCAGGCAGAACTGTAAGATACAAATAAAAATGTAAAAGAGAAACTATAAAGAGAGTAGATCCTAAATATTCTACCACCAAAAAAATTTATACTTCTGTGAGGTGATGGATGTGTTAATAACCTTAGTGTGGTCATCATTTTGCAATATATACATATAGTATATGCATCAAACCGTTATGCTGTACACCTTAAACTTACACACTTTGTATGTCAATTACAGCTCAATAAAGTGGGAATAGTAAAAGAGCAGCTATAATGAGGAAGATGGCCAGCAAACAACAGTAGCTCAAGGAAAAATAAAATCTTTATATGAAATAACTGGAATCTTGGGAAGTAGCCTCCTAGATGCTATTTTTATTTTCAGCATTTCAGGTTAACACAGATTGAGTTAATGATGTTTTCCTATAGCTCCCAGGCAACTCAGAAATGGCAGGACTCAGACTGGCAGAGATGCACTTGCTGCAGATTCAGAAGGGATGAGGAGGCTGGCCTGCGGTTGTGCTCAGTCCCCCAGCTGTAAAGATAGGGGGAAGTGGTATAGCATCAGAGATTGTCTATTGCACCCCAGGCACCTGGCAATTTTCATGGGTCCTGTCCTTGTCAGTTTCACCAGTTTGAATCAACTGCTCAATTTCAGTGGCGAACAGGCTTTTTTATTATAGTAACCCCAGAGGTTCAATGATGGAAAATGAGCTCTCTTAGAGTAGGAGATCATTTAGGAATCCTGAATTCCATTTCACCCCTGGTGTTTATGTTTTCCATGGGAGAGATGAAAATGTGTAGGTTCAGAAAAGGAAATTTCTGAAACCCTAATGGGAATGTTTCAGATGTTTCCTGCTGCTTAACATATTGTTAAAGACCAGAGAATCAGCTCAAACTGAGGTTCGCTTGTCGGTTGAGGAGTGATTGCTAAATCAATGAAAATCAGTATAGACATTTTGAAGTTCCACCTCCATTTTCTTTTTTAGAAACATTTTTTTTCTCATGGATGCCTTTTATGGAATTATTTAATGATTTTCTCAACATCATTTAATTATTCAAAAATCTGACTCATGAATGTTTCATGAGCTTCAGCAAGTGGTGTGTGTCTGTGTGTGAATGTGCTCAGACACATGTGTGTGTATATTTTCATGTGTGCCCTTTGGACAACTCTCTGTAAGTTTTCTCAATAACTGTGTGCATTGGGGTCATAGTATTTGGACTGTAAGCTCCAAGAGGACTATTCCTAGGTCTGTTCATATTGAACTCTATTTTTATGTGTACTTGAAACATAGCAGATAGAGATGGTGAAAGAACTTTATCAAAAAGGGAAATGGAAATTTTTTGTTATTCATATTATATTATAGTAGTAATTCATACTAGAGGCCTGGTGCATGAAATTCGTGCACCGGTAGGGTCCCTAGGCCTGGCCGGCAATCAGGTCTTTCTGGCTGCCAGCTGGAGCCTTCCTTGGTTCCATGCCGTCCCCTGGTGGTCACGCACATCATAGTGAGTGATTGAACTCCAGATCTCACAGTCGAACTCCAAAGGGGACATTTTGCATATTATATAATATATATTTCACACTGTCATATTTTGATATTATATTCAAATATTATATTATTTGTATTATGGAATTTTCACAATGAAAGACATTCTGTGAAGACATTCAAGCTGACAGGACACATAGAATCAGAAGTCATGAATGTTTAGTCTTCCTATCAAACTCTTAGCCTCCAGACAGCATCTATTCTATTTCAAATGCATTATCTATTGTGATCTGATTTTCTTATTGTGGCAAAAAGGATAACATAAGATTTACCCTATTAACCATTTTTAAGTATGCACTTAAGTAGTGTTAAATATATTTCACATTATTGTGCAATGGATCTCCAGAACTTTTTATACTGGGAGAAAGAAGCCAGTGGAGAATGATAAAATGGAAATGAAGACCATGGAAATGGGGGGAAATTAATGAAACATGATCTTGAAGTGAAAAGCTAGATCAGCTCAAAAGTGCAGGTGGAGACATTAGCATCGAGCAGGTGGAGGTAAGAACAGGTGTTCCAGGGCCCACATCTCTCTCTTTTATGTATGTGGAATCATTCCTTCTTGCACTTTACAGCAAGTCTCAGCAAAGATGGAATACGGTCACTATTTTTTTCACTATTAAAACAATAGGAGAAATAGAAGTCCTATGACCTAAAGTTCTACTCCTCTCTTAGCCATTTATTTATTTATTTTCTTAAATATTTTTATTGAATTCAAAGAGGAAGGGAAAGGGAGAGAGAGATAGAAACATCATTGATGAGAGAGAATCGTTGATCAGCTTCCTCCTGTATGCCCCACACTGGGAATCGAGCCCACAACCCTAGCCTCTGCCCTGACCAGGAGAGGAAACCATGACCTCCTGGTTCATAGGTGGACATTCAACCACTAAGCCACTCCAGCCTAGCACCTCTTAGCCAAACTACAATTAAATCTTTTGTAAAAAATCAAGTTTGAATGATCCAAAAACAATAGCAGGATTCTCCTAGGTATTGCTCCTTAGGATTTTCCAGCAAAACAGGAATCCTAGGTTCATGGATGACAGGCTTGCTAGGCAACTGTGTCACTAACATTATCAACCAAAATGGCCTGACACCAGAAATAACCTTACTTTTAAGTGCAAATATAATTCCATACTTCATTTTGCTCTCTCACCTTCCCTCATAAATTTGGCAGTCTTTATGAAAGGGAAAATTTGCCATGAAACACAAAGGATATTTGTTTTCTTAACACTGAAATTTGTTAAGTCATTTAGTCCATGATGCAAAAATAGTACCTATGTCCATTCCAGAACAGAAACTGGGGAAATTCTTAAGGGTTGTTAAAGTGATTTCATTTAAAAACACTTCTATCCATTATACAGTTGCATCATATTTGTTGTTAGAGAAAAATAGAATAGGTTTTCCATAGAAAGTTATAAATAGGTCTTAAGTATGAACATTTTTATGAGTTTCAAGGGACTGTTTTCTTGAACAAAGAGTATTTGAAGTTAATAGAGAAATACAATATTTATTATTTATGCTGATATTTACTATTAAAGTTCTTGATGATACTGTTTTATGTAACACTCTTGAGATTTATAACATTTATTGCTTACCAACTGCTTTTTAATATATTTTTAAAATATATTTTTATTGATTTCAGAGAAATAAAAGTTCTATGACCTAAATTTCCACTCCTCTCTTAGTTATTCATTTATTTTCTTAAATATTTTTATAGAATTTGGAGAGGAAAGGAGAGGGAGAGAGAGATAGAAACATCAATGATGAGAGAGAATCATTGATCGGCTGCCTCCTGCACACCCTACACTGGGGATTGAACCCACAACCCGGGCATGTGCCCTGACCAGGAATCAAACCATGACCTCCTGGTTCATAGGTCACTGAGCCATGCTGGGCAGGCCTTTTTATATTATTTTAGAATAGTATTTCTAAGATGGATTATAGTGATTGGGGGAATGAAAATAAAGCTAGTACTGCTTGGGTACCCACTATAGTCTGGTAATCTTTTATACTGAATTCATTTATCTCCAAACCTGTGAAACAATTATTCCTTAGCTACTCAGTACATCTACATTTATTAATCTAGGGAGAGAGAAACCTACTGAAGTCACTCCCTGGTGTGTGGTTCAGATTCAGGACAATCTCCTTTCCTTTTCCTTTGTTTTCTAGTAGGGCATCCCTTAACCTCTGGAAGTCTCAGTGAACTTTACTACTTGAACTCCTATTCTTTAAACTGACCAGGTACTCTCTAGTATTTAACATGCCAAATGACAAGACTAAAGCAATTTAGAGATGAATTTTATGTCCTTTATTCAAGAGAAAGCAATCCATGGGCTGGAGAAGTGCAGTGCCTCACAAGCAATGGAGCCCTCTTCCCGACAGATTTGAGGCAAGAGCGAGTTTTAGAGAGCATTAAAAGAGGCAACTGTGAAAATATGGCGTGACTGACCAGGAGGGTGGGGATTTCTTTATCAGGCTAGCAGGTCCTGTTTTCTAGGGTAAGGTAAGCAGCTAAAGCTGAGTTGTAGGATTGTGATTGACAGGTGTTTCCCAAAAGTGCAGAGTGACTTGGGTTTAGATTTGTATGTGGACCATGCCATTAGGGTGGCTTCCATTTTGTGGGTTCCATAATACAAATTAACTTTATCAAATTGCTTTGTTACTCCCCTTTTAGTGCTCTTACTTTCACCTTATCTTTGAAGCTCTCATCAGGCCTTCTCCAATACTCCCAAAATTCCTTGATTGCCTGGTGTGCTGACCTTTAAGGCTCTTACTAAGGCCAGTAATAAACCCATCCTATCTTATGAATTGATGACTCACTCTAGAACCCTGCTGGGTCAGTAGATAAGATGTCAAGTCCTTCTATTAAGACTTAAAGTTCTGGGACTGGAAATACCAATATGAATAGAAGACCTTCAAAACTTCTAAGCCAAGTAAGTAGCAATGTATACAGTCTATTCATTAAAGCAAAGAGGATAGTACTACTCCTGGATTCTGTATAAAAAGCCAATGAAGATGAAATTGTTGAATGAATTTTCATGAAATTAAATCTAAAGCTGACATTTTCCTTCTCTCATCTACCAGATTAGAACTTTCTCATAAGAGCACACACCTCTGGTTTCCTCTTAATTTAATTAAGCATGGACACCATTAGACTGAGGTGGCTCTAATGCCATGGCACCCTAAGTAAGTCAACCAAAATTTAACCTTGTAAATGCCTCAAGATTATGAAATCAAAATCTAAGGACAACTAATCACAAATGGCCAACTAGTCTTTCAACTGTGGCCAATCAATAATTTCCTTGCTTTGATGCATGGAAAAATGGCTACAGAATAGACAGACGTGTTCCGAGCCTTGTCCTGGAGCAGATAGAAAGAACAGCTGAGGGTCACACGGGGAGTGTCTGTTGGAGATTTAAGGGACAGCTATATTCCAGGAGAAGGTGGGTGACTGCTGGGCGGGGGTCCCCTGACCGGGCGGTCTTAATGCTGCTGGGTTCTCTCCTGGAGCCACCGGCTCGGACATGGAGACCATGCCATCTTGAAGGGGAAAGTGTATGCTATCTGAAGCCTGAGAATCTACAACTGCGGCACCCACCAAATGGCTGTGAACCCCAGAGCACCAGTCCCCAATTGGCGCAAACATGCGGATTCAGAGGAGCTCTACACTCCACCACAAAAAGGTCAGATTTCACCTGGGATAAGGTGAGGTCTCTGGTCCTGGCAGAACAGAGAAACGCACGCATTGTGGGAGCTGGAGGACCGAGGGAAGTCTGCACCTAGAAAAATCCATGGCTGTTGGGGCTGGCGTGATCCATGAATGTGGAAGGGGGTCCTCAGAGCTGCTAACAGAGGGGATCTCCAAAAAGCAACCCATTTTGATCTGATGCAGAAGGACAGCCTAAAACTTTTGGGAGTGTGCCGGCTGCTTGGACACCAGGGGGAAAAGGGGATTGCGCAGGCTTCTGTGCAGACCTGGAGTTCACACACTTGTGTTTTCTCCTCTTTGAATCCTTGCTTCTGATTACTGAGCCCAATACGTAAGATCACCTAATTGGGGACACCCTAGGAGACTGCAGCGGAAAGTTGTTTTTCTGGAACCTGGGGATCAGAGTGGGGAGTGACTGTCAGAGAACCAGCTCTGGGGCAGCCCACTCCCACAAACTAGTATTGAGTGCCACTGGGAAAGCAGCATCTAAGCATGGGCTAGAGAGGATCTATAGACCCAGAGGTCAACCCAGAAACACTGCCACCCAGGGGCTGAATCACAAATTGACTATTGTGTAATCACAAATAAAGGAATACAAGAAAGTAAGACACACCACCTGCTTAAAAATCAGGACTAGCTTACAACACTGAGGAGCAGTGGAACGCAGGGAACTACAATACTGTCCTGACTGGGAAACAGTGTCCTGGCATGCCAAACAGAACAATAGAGGAAGTGACTGACCTTCACTACTGCACATTTTATTTTTATGTATTTATTTATTTATTTTATTTTTTTATTATATTTTTCTTTTTCATCTTATACTTAAGAAACTATTTTTTTCTTTTTTCCTCACTTGATTATACCTTTTTAATTACTACATTTTTATTCTCATTCAGTATTATTACTACTACTATTTTACCTTTTTTTTAAAGTGTTTTATTTTCTATTTGACTTTGAGATTAGTGTTCTACATTCTATTTTCATCTTTCCTTTAGCATCGTTTTACTCTATCTCAACTCTACCTTTATGCCATCACCCTCTTCCTAACTGTTGCCCTTTTGTTGTCCTGTTTATCTGACCCTTTTCCTGCTTTAGATTTTCCCTATTCTTTCTTTTTACCCCCTGTTAAAATTTCACCCTACTTATATATCTAATTTCCAATCCCCTGCTCCAAGTTCATACATATCTCTCTTCTCTGTCTTCACTATCCAAAAAATAGATTTTCTCTCTGTCCTTTTGTTGTTGTTTACTTGAATGTTGATTATATCAATTTTTTATGTTTATTTGTGAGATTGTTTTGCTTATTCTTTTGTTTTGTTTTTTTGTTTGCTTTGTTTTTGTTTGTTTTGGTTTTTTTTGCATCTGTTTTTCCTCATCTCACTTGATATTAATTGTTGTTTATAGTTTGTATTCATCTCCAGGGACTTGTTGCTGGCATTTGCTGGAATTAGTGGCTGTTCTATTGGAGTTTTCTCCCCACATATATAGCTTGTTCCCCTTTTCTTTCTTATTCTCTTTCTTTTCTCTCTTACTTTTTTTCTTCCTTTTCCCAATTTCATTTTGGCACTCCTTTCTTTCTTTCTTTCTTTCTTTCTTTCTTTCTTTCTTTCTTTCTTTCTTTCTTTCATTTTTTCTCTTCTTCTTTCTCTCCTATGTCCTAATTTGCCTTTCTCTGGTGGTCACCTTTATTTGGGGTTATTAATATCATGAATACATTTCTGTTCAGTGCCTTGTGTGTTGTACCTGGTTGTGTTGTATTTTGTGCCTTTAAATCAATGCAGAAGAGAGAGAACTATATAACCAGACACCTGGAGAAGAGAGACCATGGGGAGAAAAAGAAACAGCCTGCATATGAAAGAAAAGCAGGCATCACTAGAAAAGGAAGTAAACAAAATGGAGGCAAGCAACCTGCCAGAGAAAGAATTTAGAGAAATGGTCATAAGATGGCTGAAAAGAATGGAAGACAAATTCGACAATATGAGTCAGAACCAAGAGGAAATGAAGACGAACCAAGAAAAATGAAAAATGACATCGCTGCTATAAAGAACTCAATAGAAAGCATCAAGAGTGCAATAGAAGAAACAGAGGACCGCATCAGTGAGCTAGAAGACAAGGTAGAAAAAAATACCCAAGTAGAGCAGCTTCTAGGAAAAAAAATTAAAAAGCAGGAGGAGAGCCTAAGGGAACTTTGGGACAACACGAAACAAAACAACATCTGCATAATAGGGGTTCCAGAAGGAGAGAAACTGAGCAAGGAATAGAAAACCTGTTTGAAGAAATAATGACAGAAAACTTCCCTGATAGAGGGAAGAAAAAACCCACACAAATCCAAGAAGCTTACAGAGTCCCAAGCAAAATGAACCCCAAAAGACCAATGCCAAGGCACATTATAATTAAATTGGCAAACACCAACGAAAAAGTAAGAATCTTAAAAGTGGCCAGAGAGAGGCAGAAAGTTACCTACAAGGGAACCCCCATCACACTAGCAACTGATTTCTCAACAGAAACTCATCAGGCCAGAAGGGAATGGAATGAAATATACAAAGTCATGCAAAGGAAGGGTCTGAATCCAAGAATACTGTACCCAGCAAGGATATCAATCAAAATTGAAGGTGAAATCAGGAGCTTCACAGACAAAAAAGGACTAAGGGAATTTATTACCACCAAACCAGCAATGCAAGAAATGTTAAAGGGTCTGCTGTAAAAAAAAAAAGAAATAGGAAGCAAAGAAGGAACACAGGGGTAAAGAATAAAAATGGTGACAAATAAGTACTTATCAATAATAACTTTAAATGTAAATAGATTAAATGCCCCAATCAAAAGACATAGGGTAACAGATTGGATAAGAAAACACAGCCCATATATCTGCTGTCTACAAGAAACCCACCTCAGAAAAAAAGACACATACAGACTGAGGGTGAAGGGATGGAGAAAGGTTTTTCAGGCGAATGGAAATGAAAAAAAAGCTGGGGTAGAAATACTTATATCTGACAAATTAGATCTCAAAGTGAAGGACATAACAAGAGATAAGGAAGGCCACCTCATAATACTAAAGGGAGCAATCCAACAAGAAGAAATAACTCTGGTAAACATATATGCACCCAATATAGGAGCATCCAAATACATAAAAAAAAAAAAACTCCTGGAGGATATCAAAGGAGAGATTGACAGCAATACAATCATTGTAGGAGACTTTAATACCCCACTATCACCATTGGACAAATCCTCTAAACAAAAAATCAACAAAGAAACATCAATCCTAAATAACTCACTAGACCAGATGGAATTAATTGACATCTTCAGAACATTTCACCCCAAAGCCACAGAATATACATTCTACTCAAGTGCACATGGGTCATTTTCAAAGATAGACCATATGTTGGGTCATAGGCAAAGTCTTTTCAAATTCAAGAAGATAGAAATCATATTAAGCATCTTCTCAGATCACAGTGGCATAAAACTGGAAATCAACTACAATAAAAACAATCCAAAAAAATCAAACATATAGAGACTAAACAGCATGCTATTAAACAATGACTGGGTTACCAGAGAGATCAAGGAAGAAATAAAAAACATCATGGCAACAAATGACAATGAAAACACAACAATCCAAAATCTATGGGACACAGTGAAAGCAGTCTTGAGAGGGAAGTTCATAGCTCTACAAGCATACTGCAAAAAACAAAAAACAATGGTAATAAATTACCTAACCCTACAACTCAAAGAGTTAGAAAGAGAGCCACAAGAAAAGCGCAGTGTAAGCGGAAGGAAGGAAATAATAAAGATCAAAGTGGAGATAAACGACATTGAGACCAAAAAAAACAATACAAACAATCAACAAAACCAAGAGCTGGTTCTTTGAAAGGATAAACAAGATTGATGAACCTCTAGCCAGGCTCACCAAGAAGCAAAGAGAGAGGACCCAAATAAACAAAATCAGAAATGAAAGAGGTAAAATAACAACAGACCCCATCAAAATACAAAGGATTGTTAAAAAATACTATGAACAATTCTATTCCAACAAACTGGACAACCTGGAGGAAATGGACATATTCCTAGAAAAATATAACCTTCCAAAACTCAATCAGGAAGAATAATTTCTTTGCTTTGCTTCCACCTTCTCCCCCCCTCCCCCCCCCCCCCGTAAAAGTCTCCCCAGCTCCTGTCAGTGGAGTGTTCCTAATTACTTCTGCTTTAGCACTACCCAATTGGAATCCATTTTTACTCATATAAACTCTTAAAATCCTATCTAATAAAAGAGTGATATGCAAATTGACTGTAACTCCAACACACAAGATGTCTGCCCCATGTGGTCAAAGATGGCCGCCCCATGTGGATACAAGATGGCTGCCACAAGATGGCCAGCAGGGGAGGGCAGTTGGGAGGGACCAGGCCTGCAAGGGAGGGCAGTTGGGGGCTATCAAGCCTGCAGGGGAGGGCAGTTAGGGGTGACCAGGCTGGCAGAGGAGGGAAATTGGGGGTGACCGGGCCTGCAGGAAAGAGCAGTTGGGGGGGACCCAGGCCTGCAGGAGAGGGCAGTTAGGGGTGACCAGGCTTGCAGAGGAGGGCAGTTGGGGGGACCCAAGCTTGCAGGGGAGAGCAGTTTGGGGGGAGGGGGGGAACCAGACCAGCAGGGGAGAGCAGTTAGGGGCAATGAGGCTGGCAGGGGAGGGCAGTTAGGGGTGACCGGGTCAGCAGGGAAGGGCAGATAGGGTCCATTGGGCTGTCAGGCGAGCAGTTAGGGATCAATCAGGCTGGCAGAGGAGTGGTTAGGGGGTGATCAGGCTGGCAGGCAGAAGCGGTTAGAGGCAATCAGGAAGGCAGGCAGGAGAGCAATTGGGAGCTAGGAGTCCTGGATTGTGAGAGGGATGTCTGACTGCCTGTGGGATTGGGTCTAAATGGGCAGTCAGACATCCCTCGAGGGGTCCCAGGTTGGAGAGGGTGCAGGCTGGGCTGAGAGACACCCTCCCCCTGTGCACGAATTTCGTGCACCAGGCCTCTAGTGTTTTAATATGCCTCAGCATATCTTTTTTAACTTCACTCTATGTAAACTATGAATTGAATGAATTTGAAGGATAAACTTGGTAAATTCCACTTTGGGTGGATACTGGAAGGCTCATCTGTTGGTGATAGGTCTTCCTGTCCTATGAGATATCTTATTGCAAAATACGTTCTCAATTGCCTCCTCAACTAGATTGTTCTTTCTCAAAACAATGGCTTCTTCTTCAATATCTTTGTGTATTTAATGCCTACTGTAGGAATTACTCAATATATCTCAGGTTGTTGATACATTCTAATCTGTAAAGTCACCTTCCTTCAAGATCTAGAGAAAGGTTTTGGCACATTAACTAGCATCCATCTCGAGGTAAATAAACAGATTCTCAAAGGTGTGTGTGTGTGTATATATGTACTTCTGGTACATTTTAAGCTGACATTAGATTATGTCCCCAAATAACCTCTTCATCTAAATGTGAACAAAAAGGGGGTGCTGTAATAAGTCATAAATACTTAGCTGGGTAGGTCATGGTGGGTAGCCACACCTATCCCAGATATACAACTTCTTTAGTAAAAGGTTTTTAAGCAAGCCCTGTCCATTGTTCTTGTGCACTGAGGTTAACACACCTTTGAGATGCCAGAAGTAATACCCTTCGAAGGCATAACCACCCTTAAAAAGCACACAATCTGCCCAGCCATGTGACTCAACTGGTTGCAGCATGGTTCCATAAATTGAAAGGTTCGATTCTGGTTTGATTCCTGGTATCTCTCTCTAAAGTTACTAAACATCTATTTTTTAAAAATGCATTTCACTGGAATTTGATTCTATATGAATATTCAAAAATAGCCATGAAAATTTAAGAAAAAGTTATTTTAGTATAGTAAAACTGATTTCACTGTCATTTCCAGAAACTAGGAAAATAAAACTTCACACTTGCCAAACCTGCCTATAAGAATGCACTGAGTTAGCTGCTTCTTCTCATCTCCTGCAACTTCTGATCAAAAGTCAATGTGTTTGTGACCTAAATATTGTTTTGTTTGCCTCAGTGACAGATTGAGCTGTTCATAAAATTTTAAGTGCTCACAATGATCCACTGGCTAATAATAATAATAATAATAAAGCATGGATTTAAGGACTTTGCTGTTCTGTTTATTCACAAAATTTATCCTAAACTGAAAGATGTTTTGTGTTCTTCTACTCCCCTCTGCTGGCAACTTCTAAGATAATTCTCTCTCTCTTTTTTTAGAAGTCAAATTGATAGAAACATCAATTGTGTTTTTAAAACCATATGAGAAAAACATGTTGAAAATCATAAAAAATGTATTCAATCTTTTTCTCAAATGTAATTTTTTCAGTTTGAAATACTAAACATTATTTTCTACAATAATTCCTTGGTCTATATAATTTATTCCTAGTGTCCAGCTATTTTTTGCCTGACTTATACCTTGTGCATGGTCAGAAGAATGGAGCCACAGGAATAGAAAGAGTGTATTTGGCCATAAAAACTGAACTCATTTACAAAATGAAATAGCACTGCCCCACACCTTGTTTGTATTAATCTATTTACATCACAAAGCATTCTCATGTACGTATGTCTCATTTATTTCTCATAGCAATATCATGGTATAGCTGTGCACATTCCAAAACATAAAACTTGCTTTTCCTTAAAATGAGCAAAAGGGATCACTGTGTTCAGCCTCATTTAAATTCTGAAATAAACTCACTAACTTGGCACCTCCCACTGTTCCTTTTTTTTTTTTTTTTTTGCCATTTTCTCTATAAACCACTCTGCTCCCCAAGTGACCTGTGTCTAATGCTATCAAGGACTCCCTTAAGAAAATAAAGTAGCTGAAACAGTTATTCACAGTGTCTCATTACTCAGGATAATTTACATTTTAACAGAAAATCAGACCTGGGGGTGGGTGGGTAGGGGCTGGGAGGAGGAGGGAAAAGGGTGGGAGGAACTGGGAGATATCTATAAAACTATCAATAATAAAAAATGTTTAAAGAAATAAATAAAAGAAAATCAGAACTAAAGCCAAAGCTACCAGTCCCTAATAGAAAATTAGAGATTAGTGAGAAAGACATTGTTAGATAGAAAGGTTTCCAGTCTAACCAAATAAAAAAGTGGTGGCTTTTGAATGAAGGCTGTTTTCAAGGTCACTGGTGTCCCCCACAAGAATGGTGTTGGAATTAGCGTTGTGTGATTTACAGTGAGCATGAATTTTGCAGCCAGGCCGATCCAAATTGGAATCTTAGCCCTGCTATTTAACAGCTTACGACCATGTACAGTTTTCTTAATCTTTTTAAGCCTCAGTTTTCTCACCTGTAAAATGGGGATAGTAGCATTTCCTAGGGATGTTGTAGGGATTAATGCCGGGCATGTTGTATACAATAAATACTAGTTCCCTCTGCCTCTTCCCTTGATGGAGCTGCTCAGATGGCAGAATAATTTAAGTTCTGCAGAAGGTTAGACAGTAACACCACTAGCAATTTTAGTTGTCAGATTGTACAGTTGGATAAGTTCTTTCCTAGGTAAATTTTCATAGGGAATATTTCCTAGAAAGAGTGCTAAAATCAGGCCCCATAGCTGCTTCACTCAGATTTCCTATAGGTATCAAGGACCCTCGTCTGGATTTGAGATATCCACATAGCTTCATGATTCTCTCTGATAACTCTTTTCATGGGCTGCGAAGCCACTATCTTTAGAGAAAAACCACTTCTGCTTGGTGTGGTGCAGAGGAATAGAATCAGTGTAGAGCTGTCCCTGCTGCATGGCCCATGGAAGGACAAAGACAGGTCATGCATTTGAGCCAGTCAACATCATAGACCCAGGAGGTCAGGTGCCCAATATCTTTGAGAAACCATTAACTCTCAGTTATCTATTAACCTGGTCTCATATGTGTGAAGATGTCTCACCAGCTGGGTCTATTATCACCCACCTACTTCTCCTTTTGTCTCCAGGGAAGTTTCCAACATAATAACAGCTCCCCATTACGTTGAGTTCCATAGACACAGAATTCCATGAACAGAGAAGGTAATTCGATGAATTTAAGATTGCTGGCAGGGGTTAAGTGGATCTACCCCTTTTAATTTTGGCCATAAAAATGCACTGATGTACTTTATTTTTCTCATCCCCTGTAAATTCTCATCAGAAGTCAAGGCACTGGTGTTTTAATGCTTCATATATTCTGTGGATTAAAGTGATATACTTTACTGCCATGACCTTTTCAATATTCTGTAATTTTCTCTACTGAGCCTGGGACTCTCCTTTTGTTTACAGCATCATTGATGTCTGTAGAATAAATAAACACACTAAACTCTTCAAGGGAAACTTGCAAAGGTGGAGAGGGGGAGGGGTCCCCATACCAGCCATGTCTCTCTAGCAAGGAAATGGGGATGCTGTCCTTTTCCCTTATATTAAGTGTTTGGAAGTGAAATTCAGGAGAGAATAACTTAGGTCTGAGGAGCAGAGAGAAAGGATCACATTAGAAAGATCCTAGAACATGTCTGGCTGGCATGGTTCAGTGGATAGAGCATCAGCCTGCAGACTGAAGGGTCCCAGGTTCGATTCTGGTCAAGGGCACATGCCTGGGTTGCAGGCTCCGTCCCCAGTGTGGGGCATGCAGGAGGCAGCCAATCAATGATTCTCATCATTGATGTTTCTCTCTCTCTCTCCCTCTCTTCCCCTTCCTCTCTGAAATCAATAAAAATATATTTTAAAAAAGGAGAAAGATCCTAGAACAGAACAGAGTTCTACACACACAGTATAGCACACCAATAAAGATTTTCTTCCACTTTTCAGCGTTTTATCCAGTTGTCAGAATTCCGAGGGCTGAGACTTTTGACTTTGAACCAGTTACAAGTAGCCGTGATAATAAGAATAGTTAACATTTTGAAATCTTCAGTGATCTTGGCAAAATGCTCAGAATTTCACACGAGTCGTGTTATTCTCTTAACAACTCTTTTAATAATTTCCATTTTACCGATGAGGCATTATGTTAGATAACTTGCCCGTAATTAAGTAGTAGAGCTGGAATTCAAACGATGGTCATCTGACTTCATTCCCCCTAGTGTCCGTAAAAATTTACCACTCAGATTTCCTGCTGCAAGGAGAATAACTGACTGAGAGTCCCCGATGCTGGCCCTCTGGATCCACCAAGGCATTTACACCATGGGCTGCTCCCAGCCAATGACTGAGGGGTACTAGTGTTGGCCCATTCCTGTGGGATACAAGACTCTTCCAACATGTGACATTAAGTGAGGATCTTCCCATCAGCCTGGCCAAAATTTCTTGGAACTGTGCTGTAGTTGAGGTTATTTCTATCCAATCTCCCTCCCTTCCCCCTCCCTCCCTCCCTTTCTTTCTTCCTAATCTCTTGCACATCTAATCTTGCATGGGTGTCTACTTCTTGGAGAAGTACACACTACCCGACACACTACCCCTGCCTTATTCTGGAGAGTGGCATAAACATCCTTATCCTTGTCTGCTTACTTCAAGCAAGAATTGCCAGTGGCGTTTTAGACGGATGGACTGTCCACCCTTGAAAGGTCCTTGATGATTTCAAACTATTACTTTCCTCATACCCACTGTATTTTCTCCTTCTTTTAATGGAAACACACACACACACACACACACACACACACACACACACATACAAATATATAATCTACACCTGTGTCCAAATTTCTTAGCTCAGAGGGACCACAGAAATGTTTGGCTAAACCTTGGAAGACAGTGTGAGTGCAGAGATGGGAAAGCCCAATACATATGAGAAGAGCAGTCCTGAAGGGTATTCTTAGGTGAAAATGGTGCATCGAGCACCAAAGCTTATTCCTCAAACACCAACCAAGTGCTCTGAAATAATGAGACAGAAAATAATTCAGCAAACACTGGGACGTGTAGCCTAATTCCCTCCTTTTATTGGTAAGTCCTAATGCATAATGGTGTATGAAAGGCCCCTGGAGAACGTGAGACAAAGGAACTGGTTTAAATCCTCACGTTTATTTCATGAGGTATCTGCTTTTTAACACTGCACAGACCTAGGGTTCTGGAGTCTGCACATAGCCATGTTGGTATACAGGTTTCCCTGCTTGCCTCTTCCCATATCTAGTCTTTTAATTTTCATTCTCAAGGTGTTTTGTTTGTTTATCCTACTGTATAAGAGTGGTAGCTCAAAGTCCTTATTAACTGAAATCCTTCCTTCATTAATTCAAAAGGCATTCAATGAGAACTTAATCCAAAGTTCTGGGCTACATTTTGTGGGAAGTAAACATGAACCTGGCTCCAGCCTTCTCAAGGGACTCAGACCTAGAGGAGGAAAGGCAAGGCGTTCAAATAGATCACTTCAAAGGAGGCTGAAATAATTACATCTCAGAACACCCTGATGGGATCGCTGCCGAAGTCTCAGAATGGAAAGCGGTGAGGGGCGGAGGGGGAGGGGAAGGAGAGGGGAACAAGGATATGTGCAGTCCTGTTGGACAACAGCACAACCAAAGTTTCAGCGGTGTGTGGTGCTGGCGCCGGGGTCCTCCCCAGTCCCCACGTTCCTATCCCACCCAACGCAGCTTCTGCGGCTGCCGCCTCCCGCGGATCTCGCATCCCTCCTGCACTCTATTCTGTCATGACAGGCTTTCTTCACTATATTCAACTACCTGTGCGCTAAGATTTGAGCGTCACCATCAGTCCTCCCAATTGGGCCAGTTTCCTTAGCCGAAATTTCCACCAAACGCCCCTGTTTAAGGTTACTAAACTCAGCGTTTGTGAATCCTGACTGCACTTGTCCCAACTCGGGTTCCGTAGAAGCGGTTTCTCCGTAGGGGGGCCTTCGGCCTAGCTAAGTTAAAAAAAAAAAAGATAAGGTGTCTATTACATTTCCCCCAATATATTGGGAAAATGTGTTTTCCCAAATGTATTTAAGTAGTCTTTATAAAGTATTTTCCTCTAAAATATGGCTATGAAGGAGCTAGTGGAACTCATATTTCTTTTCATACTTTGACAAATTTTTTTCCCTTCGTAGTCTCCCCTTTGCCCGAACCTCACTAGATAGGCAGCACCTGGCCACCCTCCGAGGTCCTGATTTTGAAAAACGGAGCGGGCCAATCAGAATGCGGAGCGCTGTTTGGCGCTGCCATTTGAGCTGGGTCGGACCTGGAGTGGGACAACAGTGGCTCGGGGCGTCTGCAGAGGCTTTGGAGCGGCGGCATGAGGAGGGCTTTCTGGTTGCAGCGAGCGCACCAGGATATGCAGGCGGAGGGCCGCGGGCGGGCTAATGGGGGAGGGAAGGGCAGCCTGTGAGACGAGGTGACGGTGGAGACCAGCCCGGGCGGGGACCGGGACTGGAAGAGACGCCTGAGTAGCCGGCTGGTCCGGCGGCCTGGGGCGGGGACAGAGACCGACACTCCACTGACCCTGCCGGGGCAGAAGGGGCCAGAAGTCGTCTTTATAGTTTGGAGAGCCGTGGGCAAAGCCTGGGTTGGAGGAAAAGGGATCTTCGGAAGTGGCCGGAAGTGGTGAGAAGGTGCTAACGGGCGTTGGTACTGGGAACCAAAAGGATCAGGGAGGAAGAAAGGAGGTCTTTGTAAGTAGCTTGAAAGGGTCGTGTGACTAGAAAGAAGGCTGGCGTAAGTGAAGGAAAGGTGAGGCGTGGCTAGATCAAATCCTTAAAGGAAGACGGTTGGTGGAAGTGGAGCAAGGACCGGGGAAAGCCGTGGAGGTGGCTGGCGGCCGGGGCCGGAGCGGTGCCGGACGGGGCCGCGAAGCCGCGAGGCGGAGCGTACACCCGAGCGTGTGCCGAACTTGGAAGGCTTGTTGGCGAACGAGGTTCAGGACTCGGGTCCGGCCTCGCAGAGCGGGCGACGCCTCCGGGATGTGGGATCAGAGGCTCGTGAGGTTGGCCTTGTTGCAGCAGCTTCGGGCTGTCTACGGCATTAAGGTCAAAGGTGGCCGTGGGCAGTGCGAGCGCAGGAGACGGGACACAGCAGCCACAGCAATAGTGGTGAGTTCTGGGGAAGTTTCAGGTAAGGGGAGACGGGGGGAAGCACACCTTGACTATCACTACCAGGTCATGCCAAAATGTTCATTCTGTATGGATCCAAAAGAGAAGGTGGTTAACTGTGTCCAATTCCATCCAAGTAGCCAACGGCTGAAATTTAAGAGAATGACATTTCTTATTCTTTACAGGGATTTTTGGTCACTGAGAGAAAGTTGCAGGATTTTTCAGTCTCAGCGGCTTGACATTTTGAGGTAGATAATCGGGGGGCATATAGCCGTCCTGTGCATGGTAGGATGTTTAGCAGCATCTCTGACTTCTACCCACAAGATGCCAGTAGCATCTCCCAGTTGTGATAATTAAAAATATTTCCAGGTGCCTTTCCCTTTCCCCGCTTTCTCCATCGTTGTCATCGTCGTCCCGTACCCCCCTACCCCCCTCCACCCCTCCTCAGACCTGTTACCTTTGCCTTTCTCTCTCCTAAGCTCCAAGGGCCCTTCTTTTGCTTCTGTAACTTGTTTCCGGAGCCTAAGCAATCCAGCTGGCTCACTTCTACTACCTCTGTAACTTTCTACATAAAGTTTATAATTGGAACCCCCTCCCCGCCCCATATTGCCAGTTAATTGTATTTTGAACAAGTAGCACATGGGGAAGGAGATACATACTACACCCCTGTTGTAGGTAGAGTAAGATTTGAAGAGAAGGGGACCAGTACATTTTCTAAATGAATCAGCAGATGAGGAGGTGTGACAGAACATTAAAATAGGCTTCAGATAATACCTCTATATTCACCAATTTGGGGGGAAAATCATATTTTGACACATAAAGCCATTTTTTTAAATGAGTACGATGAGAATCCAGAGTGGAATGATTTAAAAAGCTGTTGATGGCCCTAGCCAGTTGGGCTCATTGGATAGAGCCTATGCCCGCAGACTGAAGGGTTCTGGGTTTGATTCTAGTCAAGGGCATGTACTTTGGTTGCAGGCTTGATCCCTCACCAGTACAGGAGGCAGCCAATCAATGTGCCTCTCTCACATCCATGTTTCTCTCTCTCTTCCCTTCCTTTCCCTTCCCCCTTCCCTTCCCTTCCTTTCCCTTCCCTTCCACTCTAAAAATCAATGGAAAAAATATCCTTGAGTGAGGATTAATAACAACAACAAAAATAAAATAAGATTACTTCTAAAAAATATAATAAGCTGTTGATGATTTTTGGGTGGTCAAGGTAAGGGAATTTTGAATGAGACTTTTATATCTACTGCATCAAGAATTTCATTGTGGGCCTGACTAGTGTTCTCAGTGGTTAGAGTGACATCCCAAGCGCACAAGGATCTTAGGTTTGATTCCTGGTCAAGGGCATAGTACCTGGGTTGCAGGTTCCATCCCTGGCCCCAGTTGGGGGTATGCAGGAGGCAACCAATCCATGTGTCTCTCACATGGATGTTTATCTTTCTCTCCCTCCCCTAACCTAACCCCCCTCTCTTTCACTCTTCCTAAAGATCAATGGAAAAATATTCTCTGGTGAAGATTAACAAAAAAGAAAGAAAAAGAACTTTGTGAAAAATGAAGTAAATGGAATATAAAGCATTTTATTTTTAATTTATTTACCTAATTATGTGGTACTTTCTAAGTACTTAGAAGTGAAGACTGATAAAAGAAAATTTGGTAACCTAATAATATCTGAAAGATAATAAATACTTGGAGAAGAAAACTATTAACAAAATAATTTGTGCTCTGGCCAGGTTGCTCAGTGGGTTGGAATGTTGTCCCACACACCAAAATGTTGCAGATTCCATTCCCAGTCAGGGCACATACATAGGTTGCAGGTTCCATCCCAGTTCAGGAGTGTATGGAGGTAATGGATCAATGTTTCTCTCCCTCTCTCTCTCTCATCAATAAAAACATCTTGCAGTGAGGATTTAAAAAAAAAATGATGTGTATACCTCTTAT
Organism: Corynorhinus townsendii; assembly: GCA_026230045.1. Lineage (NCBI taxonomy): Eukaryota > Metazoa > Chordata > Mammalia > Chiroptera > Vespertilionidae > Corynorhinus > Corynorhinus townsendii. Next base: position 162,008,024 of record JAPDVU010000001.1, on the reverse strand, counting down.
AAATTTTAGAGACGTTTTTATATTCTTACAAAACCAACTATATTTGAGATTTTGGAAAGCCACTCTAGTTTTTAAATGTTAACAAAATTTGTGCACTCCTCTCACAGTGCAGGAGCCCCGCAATCTATCTCCCCAAAGAGGTAGGCCCCACCCACCCATCTGGGGCTCCTCGATGGATTGTCCCAAAGAGGTAGGCCGGAGCAAGGGGTCCTGGACGCCTCTGCACGGAGCACATAGCGTCAAGTCCCCGCCCACCCGCGCATGTCCGCTATGAACACAGCCTCCTGGTGATGGATTGTGATGGTGTGAGGGCATCACAGCGTGAGGGCGTGACGACGACAGGCTTTTATTAGTATAGATATGTTGCCATATGAAAGAATTTGTACATGGATTTTTTTTTCTACTGCTTAAGAAAAACTGACACCTGTCTTTAGATTCAGATCTGAGTTTGAATCCTGCTCTACCTCTACTAGATGTGTGATCTTGAACTGCTTATTTAATTTTCCTAAGCTTCAGTTTCTACTCTATAAAGTGGGAATAATGGTATCTTTTCTTGGGTTGTCTTAAAAAAAACAAAAACTCTAAGATATGGCAATAGGACTAGCACAATGCCTGTCACATGCCACTTCAACTAATTTTAATTGTTAACTATAATAAATGGTCTATATCCTGATTGTCACACTAGAAACACTAATAAAATACAGAAGATTGTAGTGTTAATATGAGTGGGATCTCACAAGATAGGTAACTGAAAACTATATTTCTTTAGTTATTTGTTGTTGGTTGGCTAATAGTTTTGAGTTTTTTAAGAAAAGAACTAGAAAAATTTTAAGGTGGTATTATAAATGATATTCCAATACATACAATTTAAAACAGCATGCTCTTTATTTTATGAGGTTAAATTTTAAGTTACTTGTGAAGCCAAATATTGAGAATAATGAGACTTAAGGGAGGGCAAGCTCCCAGAATTCTACTTATATATGAGACTTGTAGGCATATAATCAGCTTCAGCATCTGATTTATTTTTGTATTTTGTTTGGTTGCACAGTATCAAGAAAATTTTGACTTATCCAGCCAAGGGATTACCTATGTTAACTTCCTTTTTTTAAGTAGCTCTCTTTGAAATGGTGATTGTAACAGCAGCAAATATTCTTTGAATGCTTACTCTGCATCAGATTTAGGACCTATGTGAGGGTACTGAGGCATAGGGAATGTTAATTTGATCAAGGTCACTGGAAGAGCCAGTATTTAAAATCTGGCAGTCCTGCCCTAACCGGTTTGGCTCAGTGGATAGAGCGTTAGCCTGTGGACTGAAAGGTCCTAGGTTCGATTCTGGTCAAGGGCATGTACCTTGGTTGCGGGCACATCCCCAGTAGGAGGTGTGCAGAAGGCAGCTGATCAATGTTTCTCTCTCACCGATGTTTCTAACTCTCCCTCTCCCTTCCTCTCTCTAAAAAATCAATAAAATATATTTAAAAAATAAAATCTGGCAGTCCTACCTCTAACAAACAGCTTGCTCTCTTAAAGCATTATACTAAACTAGTTGTCCGGTGCACGAAATTCATGCACATTAAAAGAGAATTAATTAGAGGAAATGTTTTAATATTGCTATTTGCCCTTTCTCTATAATAGAAGTGTCAGAGATGAAAGAAAATTAGTAAAATGTGTATGACAATCTCCCTCCTGTCAAGAGTCTGGGGCATGCGGAGGGACCCAAGGTCAAGTCGCCGCCCACCCATGCAAGACCCAGACCTGGCTGGCCCCACCCCTGTCAAGCCCTGCAGGGCAGGGGGACACAGCCTCAGGTCCCCTAGCCCCAGCGCTGGAGCAGGGAACACAGCCTCAGATCCCCCAGCCTGGCCTCAGGTCTCCCAGCATGAAGGCATGGTGGCCATTTGCATATTAGCTCTTTATTATATAGGATTGTCTCTTCTGTATTCCTCAATTAAATGGAGCCATGTGTTTGAAAAAGTGAAATTTTGTTAGTCTGTTGAATCATGAACAATACTGAATGGTTTCTCATTATAAGTACAAGGTTAAATAAGATGCTCTTAAAATATAAGTGCTTCACGAGCATTCTTGGAGAGCAGATTCATTTAAGCTAAATTAACATTTGTGAGATTAGGTATACCTTACTTATTTAATTTTGTATAAGTAGGCCCATATGTAGGCTTTTTAAAAAATATATATTTTATTGATATTTTACAGAGACGAAGGGAGAAGGATAGAGAGTTAGAAACATTGATGAGAGAGAAACATAAATCAGCTGCCTCCTGCACACCTTCTACTGGGGATGTGCCCACAACCAAGGTACATGCCCTTGACTGAAATCGAACCTGAGACCCTTCAATCCGCAAGCCGATGCTCTATCCACTGAGCCAAACCGGCCAGGGCTATAGGCTTTAATTTATTTTCTTAAGTCCAATGAAAAGCTACAACTTTCTTATTCAGTGACACATTTTTAAGAGGTTTGAATGTGTGCACAAAGATAGTGGCAAGGTGTGTACAAACATGCAAGTTAACCAACATTTACAATTTTACTTTTGGGATTTTCAGTGTATTAAATTTTGAATGTGAGTAATACATTTGAATGTGACTCTTTAAAATCGTTTTTAAAGTAGTTAAATGAAATTTGAATTAAATGTTGGCAGAATCCCTATTTTTGGGTAGCTCAGAAAACAGTTTGAATAGCACTTTTCCACAGTGTGTAAAAGGTAATCAGGTCTGAAAATAACCACTTCTGGTGTAATTTTAGCACTTTTCCACAGTGTGTAAAAGGTAATCAGGTCTGAAAATAACCACTTCTGGTGTAATTTTAGCACTTTTCCACAGTGTGTAAAAGGTAATCAGGTCTGAAAATAACCACTTCTGGTGTAAAATGAATGACAGGAATTACCATTATCAATGGACTTAGCCTCTTATTCAAATTAGTGTTTATAAGGTTGCCAGAAGGAAGGTATAAAGTCAGTATTTTTAAGGTCACTGAAGGAACAGGTATTTTTTTTAAATACATTTTTATTGATTTCAGAGAGGAAGGGAGAGAGAGAGAGATAGAAATATCAATGATGAAAGAGAATCATTGATCCGCTGCCTCCTACTGAGGATCTAGTCCACATGCCTAAGTTCTATCCACTGAGCCAAACCAGCTAGGGTGGAACAGGTAGTATTTTGAGGGAAACCTTAGTGTTTTGGAACAAATCTGTTTAAGAATTTCACAACTAAGCACTAACTGGATTGATTTTTCCATTATGGCTTTGGAAACCAATGGAATTTACATTTGCTTGAGGGCACTGACTTTATCTTTCCATCATTGTACTCTTAACACCTAGCATAAGGTAGTTACTTTTTACAAAATGTACTTGAAAGAATTGCTTTCTTTGTCTTGACTGATTGATAGTTTACGTCTGCTTTTTAAAAAAATATATTTTTTATCGACTTCATAGAGGAGGGTGGAGAGAGAGAGGAAACATCAACTATGAGAATCATTGATGGGCTGCCTCTTGCACTCCCCCTACTGAGGACTGAGCTGGCAATTAGGGCTTGTGCCCCACTGGGAATCAAACTGACCTTCTGGTTCATAGGTCGATACTCAACCACTGAGCCACCAGCTGGCTCTGCTATCATTTTTTATTTGCTGAGGTTTTTAATTTGCCCTAATGTTTAAGAAAATTTATATTGTGCTTAATATTTGTGTTTGAGTAACTAAATTTGTCATTTTAGGGTAAAATATTTGGAGTACCTTTTAATGCATTGCCACATTCTGTTGTACCAGAATATGGACACATTCCGAGGTAAGCAAAGTTTGAAATGAATAAATATTTCAAAGTGGTGTTTGAATGTTTAAAAATAAATAGTTGATTAACTTACACATTTGTTTTAAATTAACAGATGATTTCATTTCTCAATAGTAAAGTAAAAAAATTTTACTTAAACTTTTACATATTTTAACATTAATTTTTACTTACTCCCAGGATTGAATTTTAAGGTTTAGTAATGAGTAAATGTTAGAAAGCAAATTATTTTTGTTCTATTAGAGATTTCCGATCTACCAATTCTTTTGCCACAATTCTGATTATCTTCAGTAATATACTAAATTACCAAGTCAGCTAAAGTATTGATATTTTTGTTTTAGAAAAGTTGGGTAAAGAAATATTATGCTAAGCTATTAGCGTATTTGTGAATATAAATTACATACCTTGAACTTTTTTTTATGTTGCTTACTATTTATAAATAATCTTTTGAACTAACTGCATCAGAAATTACTAGGTAAGTTTACATCTTAAGAAAATAGTTTAAATGTATTTAAAGAAACTGTTTTAGCTCTTTCTAATTATTTTTCTCTGTCCAAAGTAGGGTTCATTCTGCCTACTCTAGTCCAGTAACCTAGATTTTTAATTGATGCATTGTCCAAAAGCACTTATTGAACACCTTACTACCTTAGAATCATTTCCCCTCAGATTATAGATGTAGATTCATAATCTTCATTAAGGTAACCCCTTAGTATTTTTCTTTTTAAATAACCTGCAAAGGTTTGTTTATACAGATTTTCAACATTTAGAATTGCAAAGTCATATTCCCAGTAATAATGACTACATCTTAGTCATAATTTCTTTTGTGTGCTAAAAAAAACAACAAACTACTCTGTCAGTTACCTTCTGCAATGTTTAGCCACTGCACCAGTGCAACGCTAATCAGTTGCTTACAGCTGATATCCATTCTAATTTATTGGTACCAGCTGTTAACTAAGCATCTAAAACTAACATTGGTTGTTAGGAATTGTTCAATAGAAAAATTGAGCACACACCTTTAAGTACGAAAAAGATTGTAAGGACTGGGGTGTATTTGATTTTCTGAGAGATAATGTTGGAGTGAGGAAAAAAACCTTGTCTTATCTTGGGGGAAAAAGTAGATGGTAGATATTTTAAGCTGTGTATGCTGTGCAAGATCTCACATGGGGAGAGAATGAAGAAAAGAAGGCCTTAGAGCCCTGGGTCATCCTAGCATGTAGAGGTCTGGCAGAAAAGGAGGATCCAGAAAAGAAGTTTGAGAAGAAGCAGTCAGGGAGTCAGTAGGAAAACCAAAAGAGTGAAAAAGTATTTTTAAAATGAGCTGGGAGTAGTCAAGTGTGTTATGCTGGTAGGACAAATAAGATGAAGTCAATGAATTTACCATGGATTTGGCAAGGCAAGGCGATTGGTGACTCAGAGTGTTTTTTGGTTGTTTTTTTTTTGGAGTAATGGCGATAAGAGTCTGATTGGAGAAGGTGGAGGAGAGACTGGGATATGAAAGAAGGTAAAGTAGAAGCAGTGCAAAAGACAAGTCCTGTGCTATGAATGAAAGCATAGAAACAGCATTGAGAAGGATGTAGTGGTTTATTAAGTGGTTTATTGAAGCATGGGTAAAATGGTGGTTCCTAGAGAGGAATTTAGGAAGCAAGTAACCTTTTACCACAGATTAAAGGGATTTATAGCATCAGAGCGTCTGTAAGGGGTGTAGTGCTTGGTCTGCTCCTATACTTTGGCAGAATAATGGGACTTAGATGTGTTCTGGCCACCTGAAAAGATTTCTCTGTTTCAGTTTTCTTGTTGATGCTTGCATATCTCTAGAAGAGCATATTCATACAGAAGGGCTTTTTAGGAAATCAGGATCTGTTATTCGTCTAAAAGCGTTAAAGGTAAGCATATTCTTGAACTGTAATTTTTTCTTTTGTACCATATTTTTGGTGTGGTTTTGCAATTGAACTATTTAGAAGTATTACATGAATTATTGACAGAAATTGAATTTGAAAATAGCTTTTTTCATGGCAGAAGAACTTTTTTCCAAAAGAAAGCAAATCATTTCTATAATGCTCCCTCCCCCCTGTTTTATTGAGGTATAATTCACCAGTACATTTAGGATGTACAACTTGATGTTTTGATTTATGTATACATTGTGAAATCATCACAATGAAGCTGTTTATAAAATGCTTTGAAAGTTTAGAGTAGTTTCAAATTCATGGTCCTAGTTTCTATAATTGAAAAAAAATTAAATATTATTATTTTTAGCCTTCTAAAAATGAGATATATTAAAACAAGCGTTAAAAGAAATTGATTAAAGAAAGCTCTTTAGAGTATAAGAAAGGATAGTTTATTTGCAATATACTCCTAAGCCCCCAAACACTCAAGATTATTTTATCTATTTCAGAATAAACTGGATCATGGTGAAAGTGGCCTGTCTTCTGCACTTCCTTGTGACATTGCAGGACTTCTTAAGCAGTTTTTTAGGGAATTGCCAGAGCCCATTCTCCCAGCTGATTTACATGAAGCACTTTTCAAAGCTCAACAGTTAGGAACAGAAGAGAAGAATAAAGCTACATTGTTACTCTCCTGTCTTATGCCTGACCATACTATTGATATATTAAGATACTTCTTTAATTTCCTCAGGAATGTTTCTCTTAGGTAAGTAGTAATTAAAAGTCTTGGGAAATGAGAGTTTAATTACTCAACTAGCTGGATTTACTCTTATAGATAATAAAATATCATTTGGAGTGAAAACTTTTCTTAGAAATCCTGTATAATAAAACCCTAATATGCAAATTGACCAAACAGCAGAAGACTGGTTGCTATGATGCACACTGACCACCAGGGGGCAGACGCTCAATGCATGATGCTCCTGCATTGAACATCTGCCCCCTGAGAGGGAGGTGACTGGTGAGGGCAGGGCCGGCGAGCAGGTAGTGCCAAGCAAGGTGGGTGCCAGCAGGGGCCCCCCTATTGTCCCACCCACCAATTGCCCCACAGGGTGCCCCTGATTGCCGGCCAGGACTAGGGACCCTACCCTATATATTTGGAACAGTCTCTTAGATTTAAAAGTTAAAACCTGGCAAGGCTGCTCTAACACTGAAAAAACAGGATGATGCAGCAATGACATGCATGGACTCTGGCTTGCACATTTTATGGTCAGTTCTGATTCTGACACACTAACTGTGTGACAAAGCCAATTAACTTCTCTGCTTCAGTTTTTCCACCCATAAGATGGGGAAAATGCTACTACTGCTTCAGAAGGATCATGTTATGTATTACTTTTTCTAATCAGCAAAAAAATGTAGCTGCCCATACAACAGCAAGATACCTTTCACTTGTATGAGAAGTATGGTCACTGATGCATGCAGTGTCCTGGATTGTGAGGGGGATGTCCGACTGCCGGTTTAGGCCTGATGCCCAGGGCCTAAACCGGCAGTCAGACAACATGCCCCGGGGGCACAGGCCATGCTGAGGTGACGGCACCCCTCCAACGAATTTCGTGCACCAGGCCTCTAGTATTATATATTTCCTTACTATAAGAACTCTATCCTGTATAATTTAAGAAACAATATACCAAATGATTTACTATGTCTTCTCTGCCTTGTAGTGATCATTATGAATGCCTGAATAGCTTATTGGTGATTGTAGGATTCTTTGTCCACTAAATGGTTTCAGATTACTGTGTTTTTACATTATTTGTGTTTTGCTCTTCAAATTTCTCTTCTCTTTGCTGTCAATAAGTCTGCTTGTTCTAGACATACTTCCTGCCTTCTAATACTTCAGATTTTCTGTGTTTGGGTTTGAAAATCAGACATGTTCAATTTATGTGGAAAAACAAAGTGTGGGTTCTGTGTTTGCATGAGTTTGATGATGTGTGTCTAAGCACATGAAAGCTGTGTATTTCTGGTTCTGTCTTTATTCAAGCTGATCATGTAGATGGGTAGATGAAGGGTAACTAACTATATTGTGACTTGTGTTTGACTGGAAAAGTAAGAGGTCTTCAAAAGACACTTAATACTTTATTTTAATTTTTACTTTTATCTTTGGTGCCATCTCATAAAACCTTTTTTTCATTTAAGGTCCAGTGAGAATAAGATGGATAGCAGCAATCTTGCAGTGATATTTGCACCAAACCTTCTTCAGACAAGTGAAGGACATGAAAAGATGTCTGCAAATACAGAAAAAAAGCTACGATTGCAGGCTGCAGTAGTACAGACTTTTATTGATTATGCATCAGATATTGGTAAGATGTTGCATTATTAAGTAATGGGATTTGTTTAAGTGAGGGAGATCCTAGCTTCTTCAAGTGAACTATGAAGACGGCTGTTAGAAAGTTGGTGTATACTATTGAAACATTTTGGGGTGAGGCGGGTAGAGGAAAGATCTTAATTGTGAACATTTTCCTTTAGGACATGTTCCAGATTTTATCATGGAAAAGATACCACCTATGTTGGGTATTGATGGTCTCTGTGCTACTCCATCACTGGAAGGCTTTGAAGAAGGTCATTATGAAACTCCGGGTGACTGTAAGAGAAAGCGAAGACAAAGTGTAGGAGGTAAGGAGCAGTGACAGTTTGTTTTAGGGAGGTACAGCAATTTGCTTTATCTGAAATTTGCTTGAACATAAAGAAGCAGAAGCTATGGTGTATGCCATTTTGGTGCTTACAGCATAGTTGGTAAGGCATGACATATACATGTGAAAAGTAAAAGTGACAGTATAATCTAATATTAAGTGCTAGATCTTCAGCACAAGCAAAATGTGTTCAAATGAAAAAAGTTCTCAGGATTGTAATGATCAGGGCTCTTCAAAGTGAGCCTTCTTGAAGAAAAGGTAGAATGTAAAGGGGATTGTGTGGAGGACCAGAATACTTGTATCTTACTCTAGATGAGAAGAATGCTATGAAAAAATATTTCTGTAAGAAAGAAGTAATCAATGTCTGTAAAAAGACCCATGTGACTTGAAGTGTTCATCCTAAGGATTAGGATGATATTATGGTGAGCTCAATATCAGGCTAAAGAATTAGAACATTGAGCTGAGTATTAGAGAACCATTGAAGTCATAACATGATTAAAAATATTTTAGAAAGTTATCTGGTTTGAACAATTGAGACTTGGGGTGGGGGTAGGGAGAATAGTCAGAAATGTGGGGCAATAATCCAGGTGTGAGATAATGATTTAAAAGTGGTATGAATTAATTAGGAATATGAACTAAATGATGTGGGAATATTACCAAGGAAGAAACAAAAAAATCCAGGGTTCCACTGTAGGGAAATCAATTATAATACTTTTTAGGTCATTTTTTTAATTTAATTTTTTAAATCTTCACCTGAGGATATTTTTTCCATTGCTAGAGAGTAGAAGGGAGGGATGGAGGGGTAAGGAGAGAGGGAGAGATATGAGAGAGAGAACATCGATAGGTTGCCTCCCGCATGCATCCTGATGGGCCAGGGATTGAACCCGAAACCTAGGTACACATTTGATCCTTGATGGGAAATCAAACCTGCCACCGTTCCATACGCAGGCTAATGCTCTAAGAACTGAGCAACACTGGCCAGGGCCTTATTTCCTTCTTGATGAAAAAGTCTGTGGCTGTATCTCCTCCACTTATCTTGGAAAATTTCTTATCTTTTGAGTATCAGAATCAATTGTTATTAACTATCCCATTTCTTTTTTAACTATTGATTTATATAGTGTTACCTTCTATTTCTTCTTTGCTTCCTGTATAGATTTCTTAGGCCTTCTGCATCAGCTTCCTAGGGCCACTATAACAAAGTACAGCAAACTGGGTGGATTGAAACAAAACTTGAGTACAACTGCAGAGACCATAATTGCAAATAAGGTCACATTCACAAGTACTGGGAATCAGGACTTAAACATATGTTGGAGGACACAATTCAACCCATTAAACTTCTTCCTACCCCTAATGTAGCTATTTTAAGACACAGATTATCTTTACTACCCTACTTTCCTATAGTTTACCTCATCTAAATAGTTGAACACTGGATCTCTATCATTCACAGTTATCTCTCATATGTCAGTTTCAGATTCATGCAAATTATTTAATAACAGTGTTTCTATTTAACCATGCCAGTTCCACTTTAGTAAGGGAGGGTCTACTAGGCATTATTTTTTAAAATATATTTTTTATTAATTTCAGAGAGGAAGGGAAGAGGGAGAGAGAGAGAGAAACATCAATGATGAAAGAGAATCATTGATCAGCTGCCTCCTGCACAACCCCCTACTGGGGACCAAGCCCACAACCTAAGCATGTTCCCTTGACTGGAATCGAACCCAGGACCCTTCAGTCCACAGGCTGATGCTCTATCCACTGAGCCAAACCAACTAGGGCTAGGCATTCTTCTTTAAAAAAATAAAAGTGCAAACATGACCCCCAACCACTAAGTCACAGCAGCCAGACTAGTTAGCCTTTCTTTTTAATATCAGACTTTGAAATGCCACAAACATCACTGTGATCTGATTTGCAGTAGCTTTGAAGAATCTTTTAACTTCTTTTTTAATTTTTTGTTACTTTTTAAATTGTGTAAAAATATAACAAAATTTACAACCTTAACCATTTTTATGTGTACACTTCACATAAAAGTGTTCAGTACATTCACATTGTGCAACGAAACTCTAGAACTTTTATTTTGTTACAAGAATTATTATTCCTTAACTTTATGCTATATATGACAATTCTGAATAATTGTATTGCTCCAGAATCTACACAGAATTCATGAGAACACTCTTAAAATAAGTAAGAGGAATTAGGTCTATCATAATTTTCCCATTCTTGCCTGTATATGTGCATGTGTGGGCTCCTTGGCATTGTCTTTGTGTTAACGAATGTCTTTCATGGACAGTGATGCAGCACTGAACTGATTGAATTAATATGATACCCTGAAATCCTCTATATAATAGCGTAATATGCTAATAAGACCAGACGTTCTTCCGGATGACCTTCCGGACGAAGCTGGAGCTATGAAGGAAGCCCAGGTCCTGGGTGCCTACCGGTGGCCTGAGAGAAGCCCGGGTCCTGGGTGCCTGCTGGCAGCCAGAGGGAAGCCAAGGTCCTTGGGTGCCAGAGGGAAACTGGTGCTGGCAGCCGGGGGAAGGAAGGCCTACTCTTGCATGAATTTCATGCATGGGGCCTCTCGTATATAATTAAAGGCTAATAATGCAAATTGACCTAACAGCGGAGCAACCGATCACTATGACTCACACTGACCACCAGGAGGCAGACACTTAGTGCAGGAGCTGTCCCCTGGTGGTCAGTGCACTCCCACAGGGGGAGCTCCGCTCAGCCAGAAGTTGGGCTCCCAACTGGAAAGTGCAGCGCCGGTGGTGGGAGCCCCTCCTGCCTCTGTGGCAGCTCTAAGGATGTCTGCTGGGAGCGGGCCTAACCCGTCAGTTGGACATTTCTCAAGGGCTCCCAGACTGTGAGAAGGTGTAGGCAGGGCTGAGGGACCCCCTGAGTGCACGATTTTCATGCACTGGGCCTCTAGTGTGTATATAGACTATCAAAGAGATTGGGACACAATTTTTCCCTTTCTCTAGAGAGGTGGTCTATACTTTCAGTGTGGCCCATTATGCACTCTGGAAGGTCTCAGATTATGGAGGGAACAGTTTGTCTTTCCACATTCCTGGTTTTGCTGTGCTAGTCTAATTGTGTTTTTCTTCTGTGGCTGAATCTATGGCACTGTGTCTTCTGCTCTGCATCTTGTTTCTCTTCTTTTTCTCTTTTCTTTTTCTCTCGCATATTAACCTTGTTTATTTGCCCAGGTTTCATGAAGATTAGCTTGGTTACCCATTGCCTGCGAGTTAGAGCATTGCCTATTTTTGGCTCTGAGGTTTTCAGTATTCTCTGGTTTGTATATATTTCACTTGAGAGTGTAAGATTTCTCAATGCATAAGTGCGCTATAGCTGAGCTTGAATTTAACTGTTTTGAGAGATATTTGGAGATTAACATATTTAAAAGATTTTTTGTTTGTGACTGAAAATTAGGGGTGCATTTTTGCATGAAAGTATTCTTGTTGAAGTCACAATTTCTTACATAGCTAAATCCAGTGTATGTTTTTTGACTTGTATTATTGAGAATCTCTGACTAGATGATTATGTCCTGTCTTTCCTGATTTTTTTCTCTCCTTTTTTGTTTGTTTATTTTTGGTTTTGCTTTGTAATACTATGCTTTCATGGTTTTCCTGCCTCTTTAAGTCATTTGTTCTGTCTATTTTTCTGACCACCTCTTGAATGTTCTGTTCTTTCATACTTGATCTTCTTACTCTTTGTCCTCTTTTTATTTGTTTATTTTTAAAATAGATTTTTATTGCTTTCAGAGAAGAAGGGAGAGGCGGGAGAGAGAGATAGAAACATTAGTGATGAGAGAGAATCATTGATCAGCTGCCTCCTGCACACCCACATTGGGGAGCAAACCCAGAAGCCAGGGCCTCGACTGGTAATCAAACCGTGACCTCCTGGTTCATAGGTCAACATTCAATCACTGAACCATGCTGGCCAGACTTTGTCCTCTTTTTAAATGATCTCATTCATTGTCATTTTTAAAAACTACCATTTCTGGGCTGATGATTCCCAAATCTACTTCTCCAGCCCAGATCTTTGCACAAATAGACTTATAACCATCTCAGTGTTTCATAGACATGTCTAACTCTTCCTTTCATAATGTCATGCTTTCATTCACTCATTCATTCATTCATTGGTGGCACCTTTGTCTACTGACTCATCAAATCAGAATTTTCCCCACATCTCAATGTTCACCAAATCTTGTAACTTTGATCTCCTAAATTATTCCTGCCTCCATTTTCCACTGTTCCTGTGCCTGGTCAGACCTTTATCTACTGTCTGACTAATTTCCACTCTTCCTTCAGCAACTATCACTTCCTCAGGAACACCTTTGATTCCCCAGTATAAATCAGTTGTTATATTTGTACTTCAGACTATTTCACTCACTTGTCATTATGTATTTAGTATGTCCTTAGTGTACTTATTTGTTTCCTCTCTGAGAATAAGTTCCATAAAGGCAAAGACTGTTTTGGTCACTGTTGTATCTGTAATGCTAGTGCAGTGCTTGACACATTACAGGAACAAATTAAGTACTTGTTGAATGACTTAGTCACATACTTAGAAGAACCTTCAGCTAGTTTGCCTGCCTCCAAGGAAGCTTGCTGCCTCAGGTCTGTCTTTTACACTGCTGTCAGAGCAATTTTTCTAAGATGTGGATCAGACAGTGTTGCCTTTGGAGAAAGAAGTTCAAGCTTTTCAAAATGACACACAAGCCCTCTTATTACTGATTTAAAGGGGTTATCTTATGTTCACTTCAGCAGCACATACACTAAAATTGGAATGATACAAAGAAGATTAGCATGACCCTTGCACAAATATGATACAAATTCCTGAAGTTTTCCTTATTTTTGTTACTGGGGGGGAAGAGTGGTGAGTGGAGGTGGAAGAGAGTATATGGGAGATAAATAGTAGTGGGAAAAAAATATATATATATATATATTATGCAAATTAAGCCAGGACTCTGTAACAGGTCACGACCGAACAGGAGGAAGTTGCGTGCGCAGGTGAGGCCAGGAGCAGACACGGACAGGGGGGCTGGCCCGGAGAGGAGATGGCGGGCCTGTCTCCCGCGGAATCAGCGTGGGTCCCTCCCGGCTCCTACAGAAGCAGTGTGGCTCCCTCCCAGCTCCCGTGGGCGCCGGCAGCTCACTTCCACCTCCTGCGGAAGCTGCACGGTTCCTGTGGAAGCAGCATGGCTCCCGTGGAATTGGTGGGCAGCCTACTGCGCGTGATATCACGTGATGGGCTACTAGTAATAAAATAAAGGGAAGAATTAAAAACAAACAAGCCACAAAATACTACTAGAAAAAAAGGCTTATCTCTTACCTTATCTACTGTTGACTGTTTGCTCTAGCAATACCAAACTACTTGTTTCACCAGCCATTGTAGCTCTGGTTGAGTGTTGACCCATGAACCAAGAGGTCACCAGTTCCATTCCCAGTCAGGGCACATGCCTGGGTTGTAGGCTCTGTCCCCAGTTGGAGGCGTGCAGGAGACAGCCAGTCTTTGATGTTGCTCTCTCATCAATGTATCTCTCTTTCCTTATGCCTTCCTTTCTCCCTAAAAAAAATCAATAAAAACATTTTAAAAAGGATCTGCTAGTTTCTAGTATACATAAATCTTGTGTTTATTTACATGCCTTTGCATATGCTGATCACCTTGCCTCAAATCAACACCTACTAATCCTTCAGAACATAGGCCAGGTTTTACTTACCCCGCAAAGCTTTTTCTGTAATTGCCGCTTCCTCCTCCCTTCCTCAACAAGTAATGCTTTCCTCTTCCATACTCTTTTTGTACATCGTTAAGTATTTGTTTCACATTTCATTTAGTATTGTGTATCTCTTATTTTTTGAAAGAGACATCAGAGTATAAGTGAAATGGAATAAAAATATATCATTTAGGTTTTTTCCTATATTAAAATGATAACCTTAAGTGACCTTAAAAACATATGTTGATACAAATATAGATTCTAGAAAACCACAAATATCAATATGAATTATTGGTGAAAGTTAGGTAAATGTTATAATTGATTATATGATTATATACGTTGCATTTCAGATTTTGTCAGTGGAGCACTAAATAAACTTAAATATAACAGAACACCCTCTGTTACACCTCAACAAGAAAGAATTGGTAAGTGTTATATGTATTTAATGAAAATTTCCTGAGTTATTTTGGTTTAATCAAATCCAATATTATTTTCAGTGGAGATACTGTACTATAATAATACTATGCTGTGACTTGCTAATTACATTGGATATAATGAACCCAAATTATAGATAAGAATTTCTTTTAGTCTATTTTATCTTTAATCTTCTAAATCATGCTTTTCTGTTGCTTGTAAGTTATATGTTATTGAACATGTAAAAATAACTCAATTTTATTTTTGTTTTAGAACCAGAAGTTTACTAGTATATGTAGCCCTCTCCCTTTTTTAAATCTTGGTTTGCTTGTGCCTGAAATTATTTAGCCCAATAACAGACAATATAATCATTTATTTTCCAGATTGAACAAATTAACTGGTTAATACTCAGTTATAATGAAAAGCAAAAATAATATTTAGGTCAATTTTTAGTTTAACTCCTTGTTTATAATTTTCTTCCCTATGTTAATATTCTTTAATGTGAATTATGCATCTTTTAGTATATTTTGTTCAAGTTACTATAGCTTGCCTTTTTTTAGTTTATGGAATTAATGGTATTAATTTAGTTTTATAGCATGTATTTGATGTGAACATATCACTCCATTCTCTGTTTAGTCCTAAGTAATAGTTTTATAAGAATAAATTTATAAAGCTTTTTTATTTTATCAACATTGTGGGAGAAACAATAAATTGTGGGGGTTTTTCAGCCCAGCTGTCTGAATCTCCAGTGATTCTTACACCCAATGCTAAGCGCAAACTGCCAGTAGATTCTTCTCATGGTTGCTCAAGTAAGAAAAGGAAGTCCATCAAGCACAATTTTAATTTTGAGTTGTTGCCAAGTAATCTCTTCAGTACCAGTTCTACACCAGTATCAGGTAACTAATGTGATTTATATAATTGGGTTGTAAACATTAACATGAGTGCTTGTTCTGGGTAAAGTGCTATTTCATGTTAATACTGCCCTTGAGGAGCCAGAGCTTTATATTTTATTAAATCTGAATTTTTATAAAGTCCCCTAAATTTTAAAATAGACTGATCTATATAATTGACATGTATGTGTTTTATGGCCATGCCCATTGAAAGTTATGAGAAATAGCTGGGAGGGAGAGTCTGGCTTCTGCAGATAGCATCGATGCTCAGATTTTATGTGGTTGGACATACTGAATTCTACTTCTGGATCTATAGCTACAGCTGTATTGCTGTCTTCTGTTGAGCTGAGGATGTTCAAAGTTTGATCATCTCTGAATCCAGAGTGGGGTGGGGTATTACCTTTGGAGTAACTATCATGAGTTGCATTTGGGGGGTGTGTGTGTAATATTTTTAATGTTTTATTCTCTAAAAGCTTTAAAAAGTTTTTATATACTGTTTCTTGTAGCATGACTTCCAGATCCCTTACCATCCCAGCCATTTTCTTCCAAATGAACTATAAGTTCCTAATGTGGAATAATATAATTTAATCATGCTGATTTGAATGCCAGACTTTTGTGGTCTTTGGTTGGGTTGGCTTCTTTAGCATGCATAACAATACAGTTGGCTCAAAATAACCTTATGGTCAACCCAAATGAAATGAAACCGTAACTAAATCTGGGGTCTTCCATGTCATATTTGTTTCACATTTAGTCAACATGTGAGTAATCTCTACCTCTTTTAGATTTTTATTGGTTTCTGACAATGTTAAGAGTTCCATTTTGAATTAATTAGCTGGGTTATTAGATCTTCTCAAAGGTCTCTCTTTTGTTTGTTATTTTAAAAGTTTATATTTTCCTTGTTTGTTTTATTAAAAATTGAAAACAATAACAATTTGTTCTCTATGGTCCTTAACAGGTTCATTAATGTGTAATAATAAAGAATCCTGAGGTTATGTCTGTAGCTTTTTCAGTATTCAGAAGTTGAAGACTTCAGTTTATTTCAAAGTAACTTTGTGTTTATTTTTGTTTTTGAAATTTAAAGGCTTTTCCATTTTGGAGGACTTTTTCCAAATGGCATACGTGAAGTGTGGTTCTACCTGCCTTTGCTTATTAGCATTACATTGTCCCCCAAGGATGATCTGCTGACTCCTTTTCTCTAAACTTCCCCCAAATAAAGTTAAACATTCTTGTGTTATTGTAACATTAGTTTGAACCCGCTTAATTGGTGATTTTTAAAAATTAAACATTAAGTTAAACAACAGTAATCCTGTTATTTTAACTCACCTCTTTGTTGTTGTTATTGTTAGTCCTCACCTGAGGATATTTTTCCATTGATTTTTAGAGAGAGTGGAAGGGAAGGAGAGAGACAGAGAAAGAGAAACATCAACGTGAGAGACAAACATTGATTGGTTGCCTCCTGCACACACCCCAACCAGGGCTAGAGCTAGAGCCTGCAACTGAGGTATGTGCCCTTGACCAGAATCAAACCCAGGATCCTTCAGTTCATGAGCCAAACTTCAACCACTGACCCAAACTGGCTAGGGCAGTGGTCGGCGAACTCATTAGTCAACGGAGCAGCAAACCACGGCTCACGAGCCACATGTGGCTTGCGAGCTGCAGTTTGCCGACCACTGGACTGGGGCTCACGATTTTTTTTTTTTTTTTTTTTTTTGCTCCTATCCTACTTTCTCAGGCACAATTCAATAAATTTCATTTGCAAAATGCTTTTTTTTAAAAAATGTGTAAAGGCAACAATATTAATCTAACGTCCTTAAGTACCTATATACAGTTTCTTTCTTACGTATGTGATAACTTTGCATTATGCCATGTATTCTGGCTGTGCCTTATAACCACTGCAGCCCTAGGATAAACCTACCTGTGTCTTATTGGATACATTATACTGGCCTCCAAAATTTTATTTGGCCAAGTACACGCACCCCAAGGTCACTGTAATGGTTGTATTTCCTATTTTTATAATTGAAATACACTTGGATGTCTCTGGGGGCCCATGTGAATTCTTTATCAAAACAAATGACAAGAGGGTTCATGCTTGTGGAGTATGTCTTAGGCATAATTCAAATGTTAGCCAAATGTATATGGAGCTTTTGTTTATAACTATTTTACTTTTTTCCGCATTTCTTTTATAGTCAGTTTCATGATACGGTGTTAAAATAACTTGATCAAAATGAGCTATTGTAACCACCAGTTTTTAGCATGGAACATGACAGTAGACAAGTGGTTAGGCATGTGTTATAGATTATTTTTTTAGACAAGTTATATTCAAATCAGGCAGACAACAGTTGGCTAGCAGGTACTTACTGGATACTCAGACTCTAAATTGCTTTTCAATAGTTTGTTTTTAGTAATAGTATTTAATATCTATCATGTATCAGGTATTTTGCTGGACATTTTATATATATTACAATAATACTTATATTTGCTATAGAAATCCATTTTCAAAGCCTCAAGTCATTAGTAAGTGGTGAGACAGACTGTTGTCTTGAAAGCTTGTCTTTCTCCAATCTGCAACAGTGCCACTCCTTTGTATTCTTAAATAAGTTTAAAACGCCAATGTGAAAGCAGTGGTTAATCTGACTTTTCATTGACATCTAAAAAGTAGAAAATTGATTCTTTTTTTAGTTGAGTTGGGTTATTTGGACCCTAAAATTTTTAAGCAGAAATGATAATGATTTTTCTTGTGGCTTTAGTCTAATCGCTATTAATAATTTATATTTTGAAAAAGAAAATAAGTGTGTATGATATATTACATGTGATTATTTTTATAGTTCACTTTGATACAAGCCCAGAAGTGTCATCTCAGAGTTCACTCTCTCCTGTAGCCATCAGTGGAAATCATTTGATCAGTACAGATGTACCACGGCGAAGTAAAAGGATTGCAAGCAAAAAAGTTTGCAGGTAATTTATCTAGGATATTTTGCTTTCATTGGATAAATATTTGATGTATATAGCTAATAAAATACTTTGTCTTTATACCAAGAATCATAATTTTAAAAAAATTTTCTGCCTTACTAATCAGGTGCCTTTTATATATTCTCCAGAGAAAGGTTCCTAATTTAAATCATTTACTTGCTTAAAATCCTCCTTCAAGTTGATATGTATAATTTTTAAATTTCTGGTTAATTTAAAAAGCTAGTTTATTCTGATAATTCTGGTTTATAAGTAACTAAATAACTTGTGATAGATGAAAACATCATTTTTGTATGCAAATACAGTGTGTTCATATATGGTATCTTAAAATGTAACTGATTTTAGAAATATAATTTGCTCTGGACATTCTCAAATTACATTTTGCAAAAGTTTCTCTAGTTTTTTATGCTATAAACTGATATTTTAAATTCTATTCTTTTTAGGGTAGAATCAGGAAAAGCAGGCTGCTTCTCTCCTAAAATCAGTCGTAAAGAAAAAGTTCGAAGATCTCTTCGTTTGAAATTTAGTCTGGGAAAAAGTAGCAAAGATGCAGTAAGTGTCTATCACCACTTTTTTGATATTTACCTTAGCATAAAGCTGTAGATTTGATGCTGAAAGACCATCTCAATCATGCCTCTCCTCTAGCTACTTTCCCATTCTCTACTGTACTTTATACCAAACTCTTACAATTGCCTATCTCTAGTCCCTCCTTTTCCGATTCCAGTGAGGCTTTCATCCTTAACACTCAACAGCCAATGTCCTCATGGTCACCCATGAATTCATCCTCACTCAAGCCACTAGACAAAGATCAGTCCTTGTTTGACTTGACCCACCAGCAACATTTGATCTGGCTGATCACTTGCTCCTCTTCAACATATTTTCTTTTCTTGCTTCAAGGACACTACTCTCATGAGTTTCTTCCTTCTTTACTGGTTACTCTTCTAATTCCTTTGCATTGGAGTTCCCAAAGCTTCATCCTTGGACTTCTCTTTTCTTTCTCTTCTCACTCAAAGGTGATAATCAACTTTAAACATCATATATTTACTTGAGACTCCCAAGTTTATATCTCCAGTCCAGAATGCTCTCCTGAGCAACTTGTCTGTTTCTTAACATCTGCCTACTTGACCTCCCTAGTTGGATGTCTATCCAGTAGACATCTCAAGTGTAACCTTTCCCAAATAGAGGTCTGAGATGCATTTCTTCACTGCCTCTATTTCTCCATTCCTACCCTTTTCCCAACCACACTTCTACCTGCAGTCTTCACCATCCAGTTATGGCAACTCAGTCACTTAGGCCAAGCCATGCAGGCATTCTTGACTCCTCACTTTCCCTCACACACCCTGCCTACACCATTAGGAATCCTGTCTAACTATTGCATTCCGAGTATATTGAGACCAGTTTCACCAGTAATACGTTTTTAACTTTAAGTCCTGTCATCTTGAACTTGTATTATTGCAGTAAGTCTTTACTAGTAGTACTAGTAGGTCAACCTGCTTCTACCTTGCTGCTGTACTCTAGCCAAATATCCTTTTAAAACCCAAGTTAAGTCATGTCATTTCTTGGTTCAGAACCCTCCAGTGACTCCTCATTTCACTCTGGAAAAAAATAAAAAAGAAAGCTAAGTTCTTCCATTGACTGCAACCCTGCACACAACCTGTTCCCAGCCTCCTCTGAGTCCTCCTCCTGCTTAGTCAGCTTCATCCACTCTTGCCTCCTTGCTGTAAGCCAAATATGCCAGACCTGGTTTCAGCCTTAGAGACTGCACTGGTTTTTTCCTCTCCCTG
This sequence comes from Corynorhinus townsendii, assembly GCA_026230045.1. Classification (NCBI taxonomy): domain Eukaryota; kingdom Metazoa; phylum Chordata; class Mammalia; order Chiroptera; family Vespertilionidae; genus Corynorhinus; species Corynorhinus townsendii. The sequence goes on along the minus strand of JAPDVU010000001.1, from coordinate 161,987,901 downwards.
GAATGTTTTTACCACATATACATTCATGACTCTCGCCCTCATTTTTTTTTACTCACAGATCATCTTATGATCACTGTGTTGGAAGTTATACCCCCATCTTTTACCATTTCATATACTTCGTACCCTACTTTACTCTTCTCCATAACACTTTTCATCTTTTGTATTATATATTATCCTATCTAATAAAGAGGGAATATGCTAATTGACCATCACACCCTCAAAGATGGTGGCACCCACAGCTACAAGATGACAGCGCCCAGTCTCCTTCAGCCCTGCCAAGGTGGCAGGCACATAGAATGGCCGGGCCTGCCCCCAGGTGGGTCCAGCTGCTCCTTGCGCCTGCCTCCAGAATCCCCCAGTCCCCTCAGGCCCCCAGCTGCCCAGGGCCAGCCCGAGGCGCAGGCAAGCCTCAGATAGTGGCTGCCCAGCCGCCCAGGGCCACCCGAGGCTTAGGTAACCAGGGCCGGCCAAGGCTTGTGCTGCCGGCAATGGCAGAGGTGTGATGGGGGCGTTGCCTTCCCCTGATCGCCAGGTCGCCTCCCGCCCTTGAGGGCTCCTGGACTGTGAGAGGGGCAGGCTGGGCTGAGGGCCATTCCCCCCCCCCCCCTCCAGTGCATGAATTTTCATGCACCGGGCCTCTAGTACAATATAATTAACTGATTATTTTTTTCTGGTCTAAATTTCTCCACCTAGAATATAAATTCGATGAAGGTAAGATTTTGGCCTTAGGGTTTTTTGTTTGTTTTTCTTTTTTCTTTCACTTTTGTGAATAGGCCCTGACACAGACTCATCGTAATTTTTTGTGTGTGTTTGTGTGAGCAGTCATCCGATTTATAAAAAGATGTAACAAAATTTTAAATGACACAAAATATCATTTTCAGAATAACATCAGTATCATTTTCAAAACACCACCAAAAAGTGAGTGTATTTAACTGTTCTCAGCTCATAACACCAAATGTGTGAGTGGAGCAATAATGCATGTTGTAGCATGTTTAATAAACCTGCAACAGAGGAAGTTGTTTGAAGGAAAGTAGAGAAACTTTGTCTTTTAAGTATTAGAACCGAGGGGCTCCATAATCATCTGGCATTCGCTCAATGTTGTACCTATGCTTAGAAATGTACATGATGGGAACTCCAGGGATCTTCCCGATTCTTCGTTTAAGGTCCTGGTCAACTGTGGTCACAATATAACACTTGTGCTGAGTTACTCTCTGTACTAAGCAGTCATCTGCATAGGTTGCTTTGTGTGTGCATGGTAATCGTTCAAATCTTGGATCCTTGGCGATCCTTAGAGCCACTCGGTACTTCTGCCCCAATTTCTCAATTTCAGCCATTACACAGTCAGTTAATACAAGGGATACACTTGGTATAGAGACAATCCATTATTGACTGCACTAAGTCCAGTTTGGCCTTAATGGAAAAGTTGATAAAGTTGGTATCAACCAGGATGTGGTAAGGTGGGCCTAGCTGTGTGTTATATTGAAAGAATAAGCAGGATGGGTGTTGGGGGACTTCTCTTTCTTTGAGTGCACTGGGATCTTTCTTTTTAGGTTTTAATCTATCCTTTTCTTTAAGCCTCTGATCTCTGAGACTAAGCATTCGCTTCATGGTCACATACTTCCTTGTTTTCTTTTGCTTCCCCATGCTCACGCCGCTCTCTTGTTTCTTCTTTTTTTTAAGTTATTGAAGATACGAGGCAAGTTTTTACTTGCATCATAAAATATCAACTAAGAGCCGAGTCACATGCTTAGTTTTTATCATCATATATGCATATATATTTGTATTTGGTTCTCAAAATTGTTTCTCAATTATGTTACTTTTAATTAACTATAGAGAATTTTGATAATTATTAAAAATTTATCTTAATATTTTGAAAATTAACTGGTTTACTTTTTAACCAAAATTTTTCTTTTCTGTACAGAATGGGTGTTCTGGTGTCAATAGACATGAAAATGTTGGTCGACGACTTGCAAATCAACAAAGTTTAGAAAATAGGATTGAATCTGTAAAAACAGGTCTGCTTTTTAGCCCAGATAATGATGAAAGATTAACCAAGAAAGGTAAAGGTACATTTACATGATATTGTTAGAGTTTTACTCAAAAATCCTACTTTAGTTGTTGTTTTTTTAAAATATATTTTTATTGATTTCAGAGAGGAGGTGAGAGAGAGAAACATCAATGATGAGAGAGAATCATTGATTGGCTGCCTCCTGCATGCCCCCTACTGGGGATTGAGCCCACAACATGGGCATGTGCCCTCACCGGAAATTGAACCGTGACCTCCTGGTTCATAGGTCAATGCTCATCCACTGAGCCACCGGCTGGACTACTTTAGTTGTTTTTTAAAATAAAAGTTTTCCAGTTTAATTGAGATATAATTTACACATGACCTTTAATTGCTTTTGTAATGATAAAATATATTCTGAAAATTTAAAATTCATGCTTAAATAAAAAATTTGAATTGTCAATGTATTTTTCTGTGAACAATTGGAGGATGCTTATAAATATGAAAGTTTGACATTTAGAAATCCTTTCACACAAATCTTTATTATAATTAAATGCTTAATACCTTTATTCACCATGTATTTAGATAAAAATGTAAAAACTAGGTCAAATATAAATGATTAAAAACCCTGAACTGTTTTATTTTAGGTTCAAAAAAGATCAGTAAGTCTGAGGAACACTTATTAACTCCAGAGCAACTAGATGGAACAAGTTTCCGAATGTCTTGGACGGGGCCTAGTAGTTCAAGTTTTCGAGAAATAGAAGCAAAAGAAGCTTTTCCAATAGAGGGGAATCTTGAGGTGGAAAACTCTTGTTTGGAGCTTGATATGCTAGAAAAGTCATCTATTAATTCATATGAACTCACCCCTTCTAAAGTACATAATAAGCATAATGACAACCTAACTGGAAGCTCTCTTAGTGGGGATGAAAATAACTTGAGTACAGAAACTTTGGTGAAAATTCAGAAAGCATTTTCTGAATCTGGAAGTAAGCTTCATGCATTGATAAATCACAAGCAGTCATCAATTACTAATGTGGGGAAAGTAAAAGTAAATGAAACATCTTCTATAGCATATAACCCAGAGGAAAATGTATTTGAAAGTAATGATTTGACTGTGATAGAATCAAATGAACACCACACTGGTAAAAGTGAAAATAGTTTTTTAGAAAGAGACTTCTCAGTACATCAAACTCAAAAATTAGATAGAAAAGCAACTATAAAAAGTTATTCAACTCATATGAAGATGGAACATGATGAAATCATTCATTCAGATATGCCAAATGATGACTTAAACAAGCAAGAATTGCCCAGTGATGAACAAATAACACAACAGTCCCCAAGGGATAAACTAAATACTAAATTAAAGGAGGAGAATGTGATTGAAGAGAACTTGTCGAAATGCACAGCTCCTAGGGAGGATGCAGCTAACACCTCTTCCTCAGAGCAGATTACATGTGATAAAATCAGCTTATCAAAACCTAGGCCTGTGAGAATGGTCTCACAGCAGTCACTGGTGGAAAAGTGTGATACAAGGTTATCTGAACATTTACGAGTATCAGAGCATGGAAAGGTTTCAGACCACATACAATGGTTTAATAAACTTTCTTTAAATGAATCAAATAGGACAAAAGTTAAATCACCTCTTAAGTTTCAGCGCACACCTGTCCGTCAGTCTGTCAGAAGAATTAATTCTTTGTTGGAGTATGACAGACAACCTGAAAGGCACAAATTGGCACATCTTGGTGATACTGCTTCTCCTCTGGTTAAATCAGTGAGCTGTGACAGTGCTCTTTCCTCTTGTATAGAAAGTACGTCAAAAGATTGCTCAATTTCACATACCCAATCAGGTTCTAAGGAACAGAAGTCTGTTTCATGCAAACAGTCAAATGTTGATGCAGTTACAAAATCAAGCATGGGATTAACTTCTAAATCTTTCTCACAGATGAAGAGGCACCCAGACTCCATGAACGCTTCAGTTGGGTCAACCAGAGTTTGTAAACAAAAAGTGATATCTGATGGCCAGATAAAGGGTCCTTTGGAGGATCTGACAAATCATGATATATTAAGATCTGCTATAAATAATAATACAGGCTTATCATCTGGGATAAATAGCAGGATCCTTAGGAAGCCATCAGAAAGAGAAAGGGTCTGGTATAAAGGTTCTCCCAAAAATCCTATTGGAAAAGCTCAACTACTACCAACAAGTAAACCTGTAGACTTGTAATTGGTAAATGTTATACTTGTCATTAATGTAAATGAAATCAGTTGGTGATATGCTTGTTAATTTGTAGCTCAGTGATTGTTACATGATAGATTTTTAATTTCATTGCACAAGCAACTTTGATTCTTGTGCTTGTATAAATGACTACTTTGTTTTCCTTAATTATGGCAATATTTAAGACTTTAATTTTATTGTGATGTTTTAAAACAGGTTACAATTTACTTTTTAAAAGATTGTTGACTGGCTTTATAAGAAACTAATTTTTGAAAATTGCATGAATTTTTTGTCTTAACTGATGGGAAGAATAGAATAAGTTGTGTCTATTTCCTGCTATTCCTCCTAAGTCTGATAAGGTTTCTACAAGAAATGTTTAGGATATAAAGGAATAGATAAGACTTGCAAATCTTATTTCTTGAATTACATTAATGTTTATTGTCTTTACCCTAATCCCTAGAAATTAACTTGTTTCAATAGCATGTTAATTCTTTATTCCTATTCGGGGCAAAGTAATTAGGTTTCTATTGCCTGTAGATGTATACAGGGTGTTCACTTAAGAATGATGGCTAAAGTAGAGCAATGCTAAGGTGTGCTTATATAGTGTGTTGCTGCAGGAATAATTGATGACTTTTAAGCCATACTATATTTTTAAAGGTAACTTGCCCAAATACATTTATATCTGTTTTGTCCAATGCAGAATTTAAAATTGAGGAATAAATAAGCTTGAAAATTTTAATCAAGGTGATTTCTTATATGCAGATGATTGATTCTAGACTTTGAAATACTTGATGAACCTCCACATTTACCTTGGATTCTTTTGTATGTTTTTTTAATTTATTGAGGTAACATTGGTCAACATGAACATACGGGGTTTCGGGTGTGGATTTCTATGTTATAAAACCTGTATATTGCACTGTGTGCTCACTATCTTGGAGTCTTATACTTTGAATTCATACAAAAGCCCATGATGGTTTGTCTTGTGTGTAAATGTTATTTATTTAGCATAGATATTAAAGATAACTTCCTGAAAAATGACTTGCCTGAGATTCTAGTGAAATTCGAAGTACCTTTTAGAATTTGACCCAAATTGTTAAGCAAATCTACAGAGTGGCCAGATTATTATCATCTCTGAACGCATAATAATCTGGCCACTGAGGGTATATCCTATATAATTAAAGGCTTATATGCAAATTGTCCCCTCCACCAAGAGTTCGACCAGCAGGCAGGCCGGCCAACCGCCCATGTCCCCTCCCCCTGCCCAGGCTGGCCTGACGCCACCCATGCCTGACGACACACACACACACACACACACACACACACACACACACACACACACACACACACACACACACACACACACTGAGTGGCCAGATTTTTATGCATTCAGAGATCATCATAATCTGGCTACTCAGTGTATATTTATATTTTAAACTATTAGAAGTTACAAATATTTAAGGAAGGAATATTATTAACAATAGAGGATATTCTGTGAATTTTAGAGGAAGGAATATGCAGACAGAATCGACCACTAGAGATAGTTTTGTAAGTCATTTGTTAGAATGCCACATTCAGATGTTGAGGCAGAATAGGACAGCATTGCACATCTACTCAGCAACCAGATTCACAGTGTGTGTATGTATGAGGCCTTTAAAGTCATCAGATATTCACTTCACTGAGTTCTACTTGATAGCAGTACATCTCTTTTTTTTCAAAGCTATTTCCTGTCTGTATTCATTACCTAGGAATCAACCCTTTCTCAGAACTAGTAAGTATTTGACTTATTTGAAGACTAAAAATCTGTACATATAAACATTATGTTTATCTGACATCAAAACAGGTTTGTAGTGTTTATTGGGTGTGCATTTCAGTGTTTATGGTGCTTACCTAGTAGTAGAGATAGAAAATATTCATAAACCCTGAGATATATGTTGTCTGGTTGTAAGAAATTGTTAAACTTAAAAATGCATTAATGTCCTTTTACTAGTATATTCATGGGGGTGAAATTGTTGCATTGGATGACTAGGTAAAAAGGCATAGGAACTTAACTGTGGAAACAATCTGAATTAGTGGTTTTTCTGAGAGATGAATCAATAATGAGATTTTTAAGACAATAAAAACTACCCACATGTCACTCCCATGTTTGTTAGCTGAAAGTGAATAGTTTGGAGGTATGGTAATTGGAGATAAAGAGTCAGGAAATTTGAGTTTTAAACTTGATTTAATCTCTTTTTTTTTTTTTTGTCCCCCACCTCCACCTCCCCTCACACACACAAAATAATGTTCCCAATGTTATGGGATATTTGATCAAATGATAAAGTTAAAAGTCAAATACTAGTTCTGAGAACCAATGTGCACTAACTTCAAAGGTCATTTTCATTGTTCTTACAATTAAAGATCTAATATTAATTTGATTATTATGAGCAGCAAACTATACAGTTACATAGAACTAAATTAGGTTGCTTGGCAATATCCTATAATCATTAAGAATTTAAGACTTTTTGTTTTAGTTTATCCTCACCCAAGGATATTTTTTCCATTGATTTTTAGAGAGAGATAGGGAAAGATAGGGTGAGAGATAAACATTAATGTGAGAGGCATCAATTGGTTGCCTCCTGCATACACCCCAACCAATGCTCTAACCACTTAGCAACACCAGCCAGAGCTTAATATAGGAAGGAGTTTGATAATCATCAGGCCCAGGAGATTTTTTTTTTTAAGGACATTTTTTTTGTGTGTGTTTTTTTAATATATTTATTTTTTTACAAAGAGGAAGAGAGAGGGATAGAAAGCCAGAAACAGGTGAGAGAGAGACATCGATCAGCTGCCTCCTGCATGCCCCCCCACTGGGGATGTGCCCGCAACCCAGGTACATGCCCTTGACCGGAATCGAACCTGGGACCCTTCAGTCCGCAGGCCGACACTCTATCCACCGAGCCAAACCGGTCAGGGCAGGCCCAGGAGATTTTATTTATATATATATATATAATTTCAGATTTTATGCAGCATACACATTTTGGTGTATTGCAATCAAATTTCCATTAATCACAAAAGCAGTAAATTGTAATAACTCCATTTTTCCAAGCACAACATGAAGATAACTGAAGAACGTCAAAGTAAAATTCAGAATTGAAAAAACTCAGTATGGGTGAATAATAAATACTAAACCCCCAGCTTGGCTTTTGAACCTAGAACTAATAAACTATATTTGTACTATTGATTGAGTATACCCTGAAACCAAAAGGCTGGAAACGAGCGTCCACGGAAGAAAAGCCTAGGAAGGAGACTTGGCTTCAAACCAAAAGGCCATGTGTCTCTGATTTTTGTGTCCCCCCTTAGCATTGCATGAAATTGCTGTAGGTGGTCATGGATTTGAGCTAGGGTAAAGAGATCTGGATTCTACACTCACCAGGTTACTCAGTTATTCTCAACCCAGGTACGTTAGTCATCCCCAGTCTGGAAAAAAATTTACAATAATATGTATTGTGTAGTTTTACATCTCAATTTTTGTATTTGGACAAAATTCAAATGTTCAAGGTTGCTCTAAAAGTCTGCGTTTACCTGGATAAATTTCAGCTGTGTGCTGGGAATTTGGTTTCTCTTCAAAGGAATTTTATGTGTAGGTTGAAAAATAACACTCAAAGCTCATTTCTAGAGGTTTTTCCATGTTTGCAGTGTAGTACTTTAACAGAAGTTGCTAGCATTTTCTGTTTAATAGCCTTTTTCCCAAAGAAAGGACTGCTGAAAGCACCCTGAAGATAATGTCCTACCCCATCATTGCCATCATTAAAAGTTAGCACTCTTCACATGTGTTTCTCCTACCACGTCCCCCTTTACTCTTAAAGCTGAAAGGCTTAAAACACACACACAAAATGCCAGAAGGTGGCAGAATTAAAGATGTGCTATTGGGGCAAATTACACAGTGGCGATCTGTCACATTGTTGAGATAATTGCGTGAGAAAAGGTGAGTTACTTCCATAAGGGTCTATGGAGAGGATCTAGGAGACCAGCGTGTGGAATGCGCGCATTGAACGCTGTGTGGCTCCAGGTGGGAGGTGCCAGCATCTGGCTGCATTCTGGGGAGTCTGCTGGGCGGCCTCCACCTGCTGGGGGAAGGGCCAGGGCGGAGCCAAGATGCGGAGGGAGGTGTGACGCACCAGAGACTCAGTCCGCCGCTCGCTGCCCGACCCCCAGCAAGGCTCAGACCCGCGGCAGGCTGCTCTGGTCCCTGGGTGAGTCCTGCGCTGATGCTGGACCTCCTGAGGCCTCGCACCGACTGGAGGGTTCGCGATGGGGAGTCGGGAAGGGCGTCCTGAAATCTTTGAAGCTGGAGGCTGGGTGCAGACAAAGGATGGGTGCGGGGTTAGGAAGTTCCGCTACAAATACGAGGTAAAGCGTACCAAGGGAGGGGATTGTGTAGTTCGTCAAATCAGAACTGTGCTGTTTGGCGTGTAAATGAAACAAAGCATCCCACATTCGGTGCACAGGAGGGAAAGATGAAGATGGCTGGGCAGCTGGCATCTGCCTCAGGCCTTTCTGTCAGAATGGCAGGTTTTGCTCTTTGGGGAACAGGTTTTGTATCCAGGGGTGGCTAGAAAATGCCCTTTTCTATACAGAAAAAGATAGGGGTTATGAATGTTCCAGTTTCAGGGGGAAAATGCGTAGAGAATGTAAAAAGAAAGGGGTTGCGTGGCCCCTGCCGGAGCGTAGGTCAGCAGATGCAGAGGGAAGCTGCGTGAATGTTTGTCCCCTTGTTCTGCAGGCCTCAGGCTCTCCTGACGCCAACATTTAGGACAGCGACTCCCCAGATTAGTTTTCTCCTTCTCACCTGTCTGTCTTCCCTCGCATTACTCACTTGCCTAGATTCTAAGCCCAGAACCATGAGGTAATATTGCCAACATAATAAAGCAATGTAGGGTTTCTGTGCCCGGCATGGTTCCAGTCCTCCTTTCAGGTATTCCCACACTTCTGCTCACAACAATCCTACAAGCCAGATGCTTTTCTCATCCCCATTTTGCAGAGAAGAAAACTGAGGATTTTGCCCCAAATCACCCTATTTTGCATGTGACAGAGCAAGCTTGCCTCATCTCTCCTTCCAGATTGCAGGGCAGACCTGAGCGGTGTGTGTTTTTATTCCCTCTCAGGACCTCAAATGTATTAGATGTCTGCTAAGCTAAAGTGCTCCTTCCACCACTCTATCCTTCCTGTGATTCTTTACCATTTGTGTCTTCCTAACTCCTTTCTGAGACTCCCCCCGCCCAGACTCAAGATGTCCCTCTCCCTTTCTCAAAATTGGAACAAGTTAATTTTTGTAGTTTGTTTTAGTAAGAGGAGGAGGGTGGTAGGGTTAGGGGTGCAGCACAGCTTGCAGGAAGCTGCAAGGAGGATAATAGATGACTGAGAACTGCCATTCCTAGCTGACCTTCCCAAGAAGGCACGTCAGAAGGAACTGGCTCCTTGAACTGTTTTGTTTGTTTAACACCTTCCCACAGCAGATGTCCCAGCTGGAGTGGACATTTAAGGCAAAAGCAGACTCCTAGAATTTCCCCTCTCTAGGTGGTCCTCAAATTAGTGCTTCGCATGATTGCATCATCACAGTTGCCAATTGGCTGATGGATACAGTTTGATGTGATTTCTGCAGGTTAAAAATGGTCTCCGGGATGGTCTCCACCATGCTATCTGGCCTGATGTTTTGGTTGACATTTGGGTGGACTTCAACATCTGCCTATAGCCCAAGGACCCCCGACCGGGTCTCAGAAACAGACATGCAGAGGCTGCTCCATGGCGTTATGGAGCAGCTGGGCATCGCCAGGCCACGGGTAGAGTATCCAGCTCACCAGGCCATGAATCTCGTGGGCCCACAGAGCATCGAAGGTATGTACTTTGAAGTTGCCACTAGTATATTTGAAGAAACTCTGCTTCCTCTCTCCGTTTTCCCTTCTTACCCTACACAGTATATACATATACACATCCACATGAGAATATAGGTCCTGTGTCAGCTCTACCGAAAGACTGGCACTCAGCTCAGGTCTTCGCCCATACTGATTGATCTTCGGGAAGTTGCGTTCCCAGCTGGCTGCTTATAAAAGATCCTCAAAGTGTAGGACCTGTAGGCTCTGATTTGGTTCTTAGGGATGACGTCATATAAGCCCAAAAGAGCCAAAAGAGGCACTGATGTTAAGAGTTTATGTCAGAAACTGTTAAAAAATGTTTAAAAATATAACAAAATGTTAATTAACTTGTTTTTATGTGGCAAGACCATTTCTTCCCAGAAATTTTCTGTCTGGCAAAGTGGTTGTAATACTTTTATTGAAAAGCAGCACTTTGTTGTTTAGTGACTTATTTGCAGAGAAAATCGGAATCAAGCTCTCAGGAAAGGCCCCTTATTTCCATGCCTTGCTTTGTACCCTCCCCGAATCGGAATGATCTCCTTCTCTGCTGAGCTGGAGCCCTAATGCAATAGCGTGGGTACTGCAATAGGTTAACTGCAGGGAGTGGGTCCTAAGAAAAAATGTAAATGATTTCCCTGAGTTTTCTCAAAACACACACCCATCAAATGCTACTGCCTATGGATTATGATAACATAATTTTACCTGAACTTTTAATCTCCTAAAAATGCTTTCTGCCATGGGGTCCTGTGAATGCTGTGGATATTGTTGATACACAATTCTCGCTTCTGGCTTGTTACCCATAGTTTGAAGGCATTGAGTAAAAGTAACTCTGTGGAGTTCTTGTCTATTGAGGCTGACATTTAAATTGTGGAATGGATGAACATGGATGATGTGAATCAACAAGCATAGCAACCTAGCAAATGGCTTGAATCAGAAAGGGCTTCATGCCATCTGTTGCTTCACGCTTCCCTATCCATTTCTGACCAGCTCTTTGGAGACAGTAAATATCTGCCCTTTTGGTGCAGTAAGTGCTAGGTTAGTCACCCAGCCGTTGTCATAGAGAAGGCTTTCTGGGTTTCTATTAATAGCTGAGGCCTGATCATCTATGTGGAAAAAAACCAGTGGTTCCTTGGCATCAAAAGCCTGTGTGAATCTTGAGCCTCATTTGCTTTCCTGGATAGCCAACTATTTAGCAGCCACTATATGCCAGGCACTGGGTAGGAGACTGGGGCAGTTCTGTCCTAAAGATTCACTGTTGGAGGCTGGGAGGAGGACAGGTTATCACGACACATCATGGCAAGTGTTTTGTAGATGTACAGATAAGCTGCTGCCTTGGAAGCAGAGAATAATAGTGTATTCTGCTTGGAAGTGGATTGGGTTGTCTGTAAGGAAATGCTTCTTTGAAGAAGCAACATTTGACCTGGGTTTAGAAGTTTGAATAGGAGTTCACCCAGGAATGGCAAGTGAAAAGGCATGGAGATTTGAAAAAACATGGATTAGGACAATTCAAAACTAATTGTTCTGTTTCTATTATTAACCTTGGGTTACTGTGAGGTCATAGCCATGTTAGGTTCCCCCTAACATTGTCTGTGCAAGGTTTGAATATTGGCTGGTGTTTTGGTCTTCTATTACAGCTACTAATTACCACCTGATCACAATAGCCATTTATTATCTTGTGGTTTCCACTGGTCAGGAGTCAGACATGGGTTTGCTGAGCTGCCTCTCTTCAGAGTCCTAGAGGCTGAAGTGAAGGCACTGACCAGAGCTGCAATCTTGGCTGGAGCTCATGTCCTCTTCCAAGCTCTTTGAGATTGTTGGCAGAATTCAGTTTCTTGCTGTTGTGGGACTGAGGTCCCCTTTTTCTTGCTGACTGTTGGCTGGGGTCCCTGTCCGTTCTAAGAGGCCACCCTTAAGTTGTAAGCTGCCACCCTCTCGAAATGTGGCAGCTTACTTCTTCAAGTAAAGGGAGGCTATCCCTTTAGTCTAATTATAACATAATCTAATGATGGGAGTGACTACCATCCCCTTTGTCATTAAAAAAAAAATTTTATTGTTGAAACTATTACATAAGTCCTCTTTTCCTCCCATCGTCACCTTTGTTATTTGACAAGGAATCGATATCCCATTTTATTCAGCCTCCCCCTCCCCCCATCAAAGGCAGAGGATTCTGCAAGCAGGTACACCAGTGGGTGGGCATCTTGGGAGTCATTTCAGAATTCTGCCTATTACAGCTTGTTTGAAAGCTTAACAGAGAAAACAGCCCAAAGACTTTAGAGGAAAAAAGGAAATGAAAAAAAAAAAAAAAAAAAAAAAAAAGCCTGGATGTTTCCCAGCCCTGAGCCTTGCCATTAATTCATTGGGTATCTAATACTTATTCAAATGAGTGTAGTACTGTTTCAACTCTTCTATTTATTTGCCTTGTTTCTGTTCAGACATTCACACATACTAATTCCCAGGCTTCTGACAGATACATGCAATATCTTTCATATCCCTTCCAACATCTACTTTAGGATTGTATTGTGAAGGAGCAAGTTAGAAAAATATCTTTTTCTAATTTTAATAGAACCGTACACATAATGCATGTGTTCTAGTGTGAATTTTAACACTCATTTAACATAGACTATTACCAAGGACACCTGGCTTTAAATGTTTATTAGTGATGTGAGCATAAGCAAATTATTTAACTTCTCTGAGCTTTCATTTAGCTTGGGGGTAGGACTTAGGGAGGAAAAGTAGTTTTAGCATACATGACTGCATACTGGGACATCATTTCTAAATGAATCATCATCACTTTAGATGACAATTACTGGATCTTGAGTTCCTTGCAGGCAGGGCTGTTCATTGTTCAATCCATAGCACAGAGAAGACAGTTTCCTCTTATTTTGTTTACTCCGATTAATTAATTGCATGATCCTTAGATTAATCTCATTATCTCTAAAATATAGTATTATAAACAAACCTTTTAGTATAGCATATAGTATCAGTATAAATTGCCATTAGTCACTGAGGTCATGAAAAAAATATTTCCTTCTATAATCCCATGTCCCTTCCGGTTACTGCAACATTGTTCTGCTCCCCTTCACAGCGACCTTTTGACACCTACTATCCCCACACTCCTTTGTCAAGTATCGCTTCTTTTTAAAAACAAGTTATTTATTGATTTTTATTTATCTTTATTGTTGAAAGTATTACAGATGTCCCATTTTCTCCCAATGACCGCCTCCATCCCACACCCCACACCCCAAGGAGTATTTCTTGACTGCCAGGCATGCTTTTCAGTACTGAGGAAATAAACACGAACCTCAGAGATTTGACAGGGCAGAGGAGACATAGCCCTTAAATAAGAAAATAAGTAAAATATATAATAAATCAAATGGTTGTAAGTGCTATAAAAAACAAAGCAGAGGAAAGGGTGGAGGAGACGACTTAAAATAGGGGAGGAGGGCTCCTCACTGGGAAGGTGAGCGAAAATCGGGGAGTTCGGAGTGAGCTGTGTGAGATATGGAAGGAGGCACTCCAGGCAGAGGAAGCTACATGTGCAGGAGCTGTAAGAAGGGAGACTGGGAGACCGGAGGCCGGAGTGGCTGGAGCCCAGGACTCAGGGGAGACAAGGAGGGGAGACTCGGTTGTGGCAGGAGCGCAGCCAGGAGGCTAGTATGTGGGACAGATTGCATAGGGTCTTGCAGTCCTATGTGGGATGGGCTCTCCTTTAGAAAGGATCACTCTGAGGGCTGTACTGAAAATATTCCTGTGGGAGGAGGACTGAGGTCAGGCCATGAGTCAGGCGGCTATTGGAAGATCCAGGTGAGGGATGCACTGGCCTACTAGCTAGCAATGTGGTGAGGCATGTCCCATTCTGGGTATGTTTTGAAGTTAAGCCAATAGGATTTGCTGGTGGGTTGCAGCTAGGAACTGAAAGAAAGGAGTCAGGGTGACACCAGGAACTGGAAAGGGGCAAACAGGAAATTCAGAGGAAGCCCACTGCATGAGCAATTCAAAGACAGAAAGGGAAAATGCCGTGTATAAGACATCCTGAGCTAAAGTGAGGAGAGGTGCCTCAGGGCTTCACAGCATCCTGGCAGGACGGTAAGGACAGAAGTTCAATAACTAGTAGTTTTGTGCCATATAGATAGGCAAAAAAGGTTATCTCTGATAATCCCTTATCATGGGCAGGTCCCCTAATTCAAATGCTTCTCTGTGATTAAAGGGGGTTGGGCAGAAGTCTCTGTTGCCATTAGCTCAAGATAATCTGCAACCCACAAAGAGTATCGTGGGGTGACTCATTTGGAATCCCTGCAGTACTCAGTAAGCCGAATATATGATATCGGGGAAAAATAAATATAGCTAGAGGCAATAAGTATGTAAATACTATTTGACGTCTGGATCTGTTGAGACATTTTTCCTTTTAGTTCAAGGAAAATATTCCATTTCTATTCTGTTTTTTAAAAAGAGTTACCTAGAAATTTTTGCCAAGAGCTCTGTGATATTTGCTTGCTGACTTTAACTGTGACCCATCACCATGGCGCAGGGTTTGTGCCCTTCATACAGCTGCCAAGAAACAGGAAGGACTATTTGCAGTTCTGAAACTAAACCAGCAGGGGGCCAACTAGATCCAAAGTATATCACAGGATTCCTGCCACCTGGTAGCCAGCCTCCTGGTTGTTATTTGCTTGCTGTGTTCTGAGATGGAAGCATTTACCAAAAACAACCAGAGAGGACTAGGGGTAATTTTTTATTTCTCCATAGGCACCTTACACATGGCTTGGTAAGGAGCATTTTTAAATGTAAAACAAAAACGCAAAGACAAACAGGGAGCAATGTGGTGTTTTACAGAGGAAAAAAAGTGCTCTACGAGCAAAGAGATCTGGGGTTGAGTCTTGGCCATACTATTTACTAGCTTTGGGTGATCTTAGCAACTTTTCTGAGCTTTCATTTTTTTCATCTATAAAGTGGAGCTTCCTGCCCACTCTCTCACAGCAGTAAGTGGGTGCTGTTAGTAACTGAATTGTGGGCCTGCCACCTCTCACTTTGGAGGTTATCAACAGTACATGTTTAATCCTTTTTTAAAAATATATTTTTATTGATTTCAGAGAGGAAGGGAGAGGGAAAGGGAGAGAGAGAGATAGAAACATCTATGATGAAAGAGAATCATCGATCAGCTGCTTCCTGCATGCCCTCCACTGGGGATCAAGCCTGCAACCTGGGCATGTGCCCTGACCCGGAATTGAACCTGGACCTCCAGATCAACGCTGAACCACTGAGCCACACTAGCCGGGCAGTACATTCTCAATCTTTAGTGGCTTTCCCCTGACACTGGTTTGGTGACTCCTCCGGTTAGCCATACAGTTCAGATGAGCTTCCATGCACCTGTACTGCAGCAGCGCCTCTTCCGCACAGCTGCTCATTGGTCCCTATGGCACAACTATTGGTGGTTCGGTTATTATCCCCAGAAACTTGGAAAGCCGCCGCTGCCCCAGGGATTGATTCAGAGAGCATTTGCTGTGGGATGAAGACTCTGGGAGGCAGACCTGGCTCTGCCAGCTGACACTACGGTTGGTCTTCGATGAATCTAGTCTGAAATGTGCTTTTCTTCAGAGTGTTAGCAGCCTCAGGTAAAAGAAGTTCTTTCCTTAGTGCCACTGGCTCATTTTGGTCACCAATCTAGGCCACCTGACATCTAGCACTGAGGAAACACCAGAGGTTCAACCACTGAGACAGAAATTTATGAATATTGGCATTTGATGGTTTCAAATAATTTTTTTAAATTTAATAAATCTTTATTGTTCAGATTATTACAATTGTTCCTCTTTTTCCCCCATAGCTCCCCTCTACTCGGTTCCCACCCCACCCTCTGCCCTTACCTCCCCCACACTGTCCTCATCCATAGGTGTACGATTTTTGTCCAATCTCTTTCCACACCCCCCACACCCCTTTTTCCCCAAGAATTGTCAGTCCACTCCCTTTCTATGCCCCTGATTCTATTATATTCACCAGTTTATTCTGTTCATCAGATTTTTTTATTCACTTGATTTTTAGATTCACTTGTTGATAGATATGTGTTTATTGTTCATAGTTTTTAATCTTTACCTTTTTCTTCTTCCTCTTCTTAAAGAATACCTTTCAGCATTTCATATAATACTGGTTTGGTGGTGATGAACTCCTTTAGCTTTTTCTTATCTGTGAAGCTCTTTGTCTGCCCTTCAATTCTGAATGATAGCTTTGCTGGGTAGAGTAATCTTGGTTGTAGGTTCTTACTATTCATCACTTTGAATATTTCTTGCCACTCTCTTCTGGCCTGCATAGTTTCTGTTGAGAAATCAGCTGATAGTCATATGGGTGCTCCCTTGTAGGTAACTAACTGTTTTTCTCTTGCTGCTTTTAATATTCTCTCTTTGTCTTTTGCTCTTGGCATTTTAATTATGATGTGTCTTGGTGTGGTCCTCTTTGGATTCCTTTTGTTTGGGGTTCTGTGTGCTTCCTGGACTTGTAAGTCTATTTCTTTCACCAGGTGGGGGAAGTTTTCAGTCATTATTTCTTCAAATAGGTTTTCAGTATCTTGCTCTCTCTCTTCTTCTGGCACCCTCATAATTCTGATGTTGGTACACCTGAAGTTGTCCCAGAGGCTCCTTACACTATCTTCAAATTTTTGGATTATTTTTTCTTTTTGCTTTTCTGGTTGAGTGTTTTTTGCTTCTTTGTATTTCAAATATTTGACTTGATTCTTGCGGTCCTCTAGTCTGCTATTAGATCTCTGTATAATATTTTTTATTTCAGTCAGTGTATGTTTAATTTCTAGTTGGTCCTTTTTCATATCCTCGAGGGTCTCGCTAAATTTATTGGCCTTTTCTAGGAAATTCTTGGAAAACCTTATAACTGTGGTTTTGAACTCTATATCCAGTCGTTTGCTTTCCTCCATTTCTTTCATTTGTGATCTGTTTCTTTGTCTCTGCATTTTGGCTGCTCCCCTGAGTTGATAGAGTGGCTTTGTGTGCTAGGTGTCCTATAGGGCCCAGTGGCTCAGCCTCCCCAGTTACCTGAGGTGGACACTCTTGGTGCAACCCTTTGTGGGCTGTGTGCGCAGTCTTGTTGTAGTTAAGCCTTGATTGTTGTTGGTATCACTGGGAGGAATTGGCTGTGAGGATCAGCTATGTCTACGCTGGGAGAACTTCTGTGCTGGAGACACCCTTATGAGATAAGACTTGCAAAAGCCTCTGTGCTTAGCTTGAATGGGATGAAGTCTCAGGGTGGAGCAGACAGCATTGGTTTCCCATCAGCCCTGCCCTACTAGGCCCCTGTGTCTCAGTGTCCCATGGTAATTGCTGCAAGCACCTCTGAGAGAAAGCCTCCCTTGAGTTCTGCCCGCTGCCAGACAGTCCAGTTTCTCCCTGAATGAGTCTGGGTCCCCAGAGTCTTGCCCAGAACTGGAGTTCAGCGCAGTCAGGAGCTTTGTTTCCTTCCTGCTTGAGAAAGCCAGCCGCACACTCAGTTGCCAGTCCTCTCCGGGCGCGCGCCTCAGTACCTCTGCCTTGCACAGTTCTTCTGAGTCTCAGTGTGCTTTTCTCTTTCCTGACAGTCCAGTTTCACCCCGTATGAGTCTTGGTCCCCAGAGTCTCACCCGGAACTGGAGTTCAGCGCAGTTGGGAGCTTTTGTCTCCCTCCCGCTTGAGAAAGCCAGCTGTGCACTCAGTTGCTAGTCCTCTCCACACGTGTGTCTCAGTACCTCTGCCTCCTGCAGCTCCTCTGAGTCTGAGTGTGCTTTCTCTTTCCTTCTAGTTGTAGAATTTCCACTCAGCCAGCTTTCCTGTGGTTCTGGGTGATGTCTGTTTTGTCTTTTAGTGGTAGTTTTGAAATTGTTGTGCGAGGCAGCAGTTTAGGCGTTTACCTATGCCGCCATCCTGGTTTCTCTCGGTTTCAAATAATTTTAAATCTGTATCCATGGGTTCCACATCCACAGATTCAACCAACCCATGGATTAAAAATGTTTTCTCAAAAATGTTACATTGTTGCCAATGTGTACTATGTAGTTAGGCCTATGAAGGTTGTGTCTGCACTGAACATGGACAGACCTTTTTCTTGTCATTATTCCCTAAACCAAGCATGTCAAACTCAAAGGCTAACACGGGCCAAATAAATGAAGCATGCGGCCTGCGGACTGTGAGTTTGACATGCTTGCCTTAAACAATACAGAACAATAACTATTTGCATAGTATTTACATTGTATTAGGTATTATAAGTAATCCAGAGGTGATTTGAAGTATATGGGAGGATGTGTGCTGGTCATATGCAAATACTACATTTTATATAAGAGACTTGAGCATCCACCGAGTTGAGCCTCCACGGGAGTCCTGAAACCAATTCCCCATGGAGACTGAGGGAACACTGTATTGCCAAACATAAAAATACCAAAATTCTTTTTTTATAACACTGACTTTTGGGACTTAATTATTTTATTTTAAAACAAGGAGAACTGAGATTATTTCCATAATAAATACAAGTGGAGAAAGAGTCCTTTGTAAGATAAAGCCTATTTGATGGGGTGGATACTAAGCAGTCTCTACTTAGCTGACCTTTGGCCTTGGTAAAGGAGCTGCAGTACCTCCAGTTTGCCACAGGGGGGCAGCAGTGCTTCCCTTTTGAAGGTCAGAGGGTGGAGAGATTTCAACTTGTTTCTGGCTGGCCTCTCCCTGCAGTTGGGAGGAAGGAGTGGGGCTGACTCTTGCTCCAGGTATCCGGACTAAAATCTGTGTCTGGGCTGTCCCCATCCTGAGGAACCAATGAGAGCAGTGGGTGAGAGGGCTGTCTTTGCCTGGGCCAGGGCTTCCAGTTTGCCCATGTCCTTTGGGGTTCTGTTGAGCCCACCCTGAAGTCAAATCCTTAAAGCAAAGTCCCTGGATGATTTCCAGTTTTCTTTCTTGGGAAGTTGCACAGATGGTGATAAGAAATTGAAAAGGGACAGCAGGAGGTCTGCGTTGTTTTTCTGGGAGGAGGCAGAATAGGGAGATGAAATGATGACTTGCTTTGTGTTGTGTTTAAGGTACTGGGCACCCAGGTGTGGGGATCCAGAGAGCACTGAGATGTACAGATACAGGGGCGATGCCTGGGAGGAGGGAGAGGTTCGGAGTCATCCCCACGCTGGTGGTGGCTGAGACTATAGGGATGGACGAGGTGACCCTGCTGAGTACCAGGAAGGGGAGCAGAGCAGCCAAGAAAAAGGCCTGGAAGAGTTGGTGCATGGGGCCAGGTAGAAGAATCTGGAAAGAAAGACTGGGAATAAAGGAGAACCAGAGAGGTGAAGTGCAAAGAAAACAAGGAAAGAGTGTTTCAGGAGGGGGTAGAGGTCACCATCGTCCAAATCAGAAGAGAGGTCACGTGACATAAGAACCACTGGGGGTGACGTGCTCACTGGGTGTAGCCACACGGATGGTACTGGGGTGCTTGGATGGAACAGAACCCCAAAGGACATGGGCAACCTGGAAGCCCTGACCCATACAAAAAGCCCTGTGGGGCGGTGGGGTCAGAGGTCACATGGCAGGAGACAGAGAAAACTAGATGTAAAAGTCTGTTACCTGAGTCTTCCAGGTCAGGAGGAGAAGATAATAGTTTTGGGAGGCTGGGGGAAGAGCGGGGAGGAGGAGCGGATGATATAGAGATGAAGAAGGTTTTGTTTAGGTTTGCTTTGAGAGAGTTAAACTTGTCTAAGTGCTCATTGGCAAGAACCAGTGGGGAGGGAGAGTTGAAGATGTGGGATAAGGAGCACTTGAGAGAGTGGAAGAAGTTCCTGATGAGATGGGAGGGGATTAGCCCTGAGCACAGGCTAAGGCCTGGCGCTTTCCAATGCTGACAACAAAGGAGAGGCAGAAAGATGTGTCTGGATGCAGTCAAATTCAGAGATTTTTGCCTTAGTATTTGCAGACATACTATATATATTTTAAAATATATTTTTATTGATTTCAGAGAGGAAGGGAGAGGGAGAGAGAGAGATAGAAACATCAATGATGAGAGAGAATCATTAATCGGCTGCCTCCTGCACACCCCCCACTGGGGCTTGAGCCTGAAAAACCTGGGCATGTGCCCTGATGGGGAATTGAACCATGACTTCCTGGTTCATAGGTCAGTGCTCAACCATTGAGCCACACTGGCCTGGATACAGGCTATATTCTTTCAAGCCACCTGCTCAGAATTAAAATAAGAATGAAATGCAGTGAGCCTCCCAAATCTCTGTTCTTTTGTATGCATATCATATACCTTACCAATGTTTTTTGATATTTTAAAATTTCAGACAAGACTGTTTTTAACTTTTTATGAATGTAATCTAATTATTAGTTATCTACTAATTATGTTATAAATAACATTACATAACTCCTAGATATCTTGTAAAATGTAATCCAAGATTGAAAAATCTAGAATGTCATCTTTGTCTATTTTTTACTTCTTAGCAATAAATGGTTTAGTGAGGCATAAACCAAGAACAAAAATGGAAAATAATCTTAGTGTTCATTTTAAGTGATTTTACAACAATCCTATATAATAAAGAGGTGATATGCAAATTGACTGTAATGCCTTGCACAAGATGGCTGCCCCCATGTGGTCAAAAGATTGCCGCCACAAGATGGCTGGCAGGGGAGGGCAGTTGGGGCAACCAGGCCAACAGGGGAGGGGAGTTGGGGGGGGGGACCAGGCCTGCAGGGGAGGGCAGTTTGGGGCGAACAGGCCTGCAGGGGAAGGCAGGTGGGGGTGACCAGGCCTGCAGGGGAGGGCAGTTTGGGGTGACCATGCCTGCAGGGGCAGGCAGTTGGGGGCAATCGGGTCGGCAGGGGAGCAGTTAGGCATTAATCAGGCTGGCAGAGGAGTGGTTAGGGGGTGATCAGGCTGTCAGGCAGAAGCAGTTGGGGGGTGATCAGATCGGCAGGCAGGCAAGTGATTAGGAGCCAGTAGTCCCGGATTGTGAGAGGGATGTCTGACTGCTGGTTTAGGGGCTGATCCCACAGTGGTTGAGCCCTAAACCAGCAGTCGGACATCCCCCGAAGGGTCCCAGATTGGAGAGGGTGCAGGCTGGGCTAAGGAACACTCCCCGCTCCATGCACAAATTTTGTGCACCGGGCCTCTAGAATATACATATATACATATCAATATTTAGAAATAAATCTATATATACACACAGATATTTATACTAGATGTCTGATGCATGAAGATTCGTGCAGAATGGGCCTTCCTTAGCTTGGCTGCTGGCACAGCCTTTGCTCTGGCCCATAGCCACCTTTCTGCCTTCCCACACTGCCCAGAGGCCCGGAGTGGCTGGGGCGGTGCAAAATGCCTGCATCGTCATCATGGTGATGATGCAAGCATCCTGCCCCCAGCTGCTGGGTGCCTGTGTATGCAAATTAACTCTCCATCTTTGTTGGGTTAATTTGCATACTCACTCCTGATTGGCTGGTGGGTGTTGCAAAGGTATGGTCAGTTTGCATCTTTCTCTTTTATTAGTATGGATATATACTATATGTGGGCTGACATGTATAAGACTGGACATGTATATATATGTTATGTTATCTACAAATCATGAAGTTCATTGCCTTCAGGAGCACAGATACAGTTGACAGTATGTCTTGGGTCTGGAGGCAGAATCCCTTTTTCCTCAGGGACCTTGGTGTTTTCCCTTAAGGTCTTCAACAGGTCAGATGAGGCTCACCCACATTGTGGAAGATAATCTGCTTTACTCATTGTCTTCTGATTTAAGTGTTAGTCGCATCTAGAAAATACCTTCACAGCAACACCTAGATTGGGGTCTGACTGAGCACCTACTGTAACCTAGCCTGGCTGACACATATAATTAACATCACACCGGAGTGGATGAGTAATGTCACACAGTGGCCTCATGCCACTATTTTCTAAGGCAAATGGTTCTAATCCCTGTGGAGACAGTGCAGTGCTTTTTTTTAAAAAAAAATTTCTTTATTGATTAAGGTATTACATGTGTCCTCATCCTCCCATTACCCTCCTAATCTCCCCTCATGCCCTCATCCCCTGTTGTCTATGTCCATTGGTTAGGCTTACATGCATGCATACAAGTCCTTTGGTTGATCTCTCCCCTTACCCCCACCCTCCCCTGCCTTTCTTCTGAGGTTTGATGGTCTGATCGATGCTTCTCTGTCTCGGGATCTGTTTTTGTTCATCAGTTTATGTTGTTCATTATATTCCACAAATGAGCGAGATAATGTGATATTTATCTTTCTCTGACTGGCTTATTTCACTTAGCATAATGTTCTCCAGTTCCATCCATGCTGTTGCAGATGGTAAGAATGCTTTTTTTTTTTTTTTTTTACCGCAGTGTAGTATTCCACTGTGTAGATGTACCACAGTTTTTTAATCCACTCATCTGCTGATGGGCACTTAGGCTGTTTCCAAATCTTAGCTATGGTGAATTGTGCTGCTATGAACATAGGGGTTCATATATCCTTTCTGATTGGTGTTTCTAGCTTCTTGGGATATATTCCTAGAAGTGGGATCAATGGGTCAAATGGGAGTTCCATTTTTAGTTTTTTGAGAAACTCCATACTGTTCTCCACCGTGGCTGCACCAGTCTGCATTCGACACAGTGCTTTTGAATCCTCGCTATTGATTCTGGATCTCAGAGTGTCTTTGTGCACAGGGTCATGCCTCCCCACAGACACTTCCTTGAGAAGGGCAGCTGGTGTTTCTTGCCACAGATTTGGAAAGAGAAGCTCATAGAGGTGACCTGTAGGGACTCGGCCAGTCTCTGCACGTGGGTTCAGAGCCCTGGGGTTCTCTCCTGTGCTGACCAGCACAGCGTGCTGCCTCTGAGGCCAGTTGATTAAAGGGACAGACGTGGACAGGGTTGGTCTTAGGCCAAATTGTGAAATAAGTTTATTTTTTTGTTGTTAATCCTCACCCAAGAATATTTTTTCATTGATTTTTAGAGAAAGTGGGAGGGCGGGGTAGAGACAGAAACATCGATGTGAGGGAGACATTGATTGGTTGCCTCCCACACATGCCCTGACTGGGGCCAAGGATTGAGCCTGCAGGTATGTGCCCTTGACCAGAATCAAACCTGAGACCCTTCGGTCCAAGGGCGGACGCTCTATCCACTAACCAAACTGGCTAGGGCAAAATAGGTTTATCATTAAGGTAATCCCCACTCCTCCGCTCATTGATGGTCTTTCTTTGAATTGCTGCCCACAGAGTCTCTGTGAGTCAGTGTTTACCTCGGGTGCCGCTTGCCTTCCTCACTAGACCGCAAGGTCTGCCGGAGTGGACCCAGTGCCTGCTGTGCTCTCTGTCAGCAGTACCTAGACAGGGCCAGGCACGTAATAGACACTCACTAGATAGTTGTCCACATAGCATTGACCTCTGAGACACCAGCAAGTGAGACTAGTGTTATTTCAGCCAAGATCACCCAGCCTGTAATACACCTGTAAGTACATTGGGAGCATTTTATTCTTTTCTTAATATGTTCTTACTGATTTCAGAGAGGAAGGGAGAGGGAGAGAAATAGAAACATCGATGATGAGAGAGAATCATTGATCGGCTGCCTCCTGCACACCCCCTACTGGAAGTCAAGCCTGCAACCCGGGCATGTTCCCTGACAGGGAATCAAACCGTGACTTCCTGGTTCACAGGTGGATGCTCAACCACTGAGCCACGCTGGCTGGGCTTATTTTATTCTTTTAGCTTATTTATTTATTTTTAATAAAAATTTTAGTTTTCCATTCCAGTTGACATACAATATTACTTTAACTTCAGGTGTACAATTAACTGCTGAAGTGATCACCCCAATAAGTCTAGTGTCCATTTGAGCCCCTGTATAGTTATTATATGATTATTGACTATATTCCCTCCCCATGCCATACTTTACTGGAGCATTTTAGCCATAATAATCCGAAGTACACTGGCCCTCCTCACAACTGCTCCCTCAGGACCCCAGCATCCTGCAAAGGCCCTCCTGTTTCTGGAGATGGGCGAGCACACTTATGTATGGTCCTGAACATAGCAGTCGGTGGGCCCCCGGGGCGCAGTTCCCCATTTCCTGCCTTTTCTCCTGTCCCCTTCAGCTGGGTTCCACCATGTCCTGACACTGAGCCACTGCAGCCCAGTGAGTCCTGCTGTAGGTGCTACTGGTGAGGGCAGGGGAGGTCCCTCCTTGGACCTGTGCCCTAAACTCTAGGGAGTTTTAGGAAAACAGAGCCTTCCACTTCATTTCTCACTCTTCCCAGCACCCCCTGCATCTCTGCCTGTGCTTTCCATGGGATTCCCATGAAAAGTGGGACAGGGAGACATATCTAAGCGCCGAGCACCGGAATAGCTCAAAGGCCCCCTCCCCAGTGCCCAGGAGGACATGGCTCACCCTGCCTCAGGCTCAGCAGCCCGACTCCTCTCTCCTGAGTGTGAGCTCCTCCTAGTTCCTGATGCAAACAGGCTCTGGCGGGTCCTCGCAGACGTGCTGTCCTGCTGAAGCCCAGAGTAGGTTCGTGGGGACCTTGTTCCACTCACCTGAGACCTGCACTGGAGAAAGGGAGGGGCAACAAGCTGCACTGGAGAAAGGGAGGGGCAACAAGCCGCGTGCGGAGTGAGCAGGGAAGCATGGTGAACAATTTCCCACAGATAACTGACGGGTGATCACTCACACGCAGGAGGTGGGCGAGTGGCAACTACATTTTATATAAGATTTTATGGTTTGCAAAAAATACCTTCCTGGCTCTCATTTGATAGAACCTTTGAACAGTTTTTTTGTTTTATTTTTGTTTTTTTGATTTAAAGTTGCCCACATCACACAGCTTGAGCTTTATGAGTTTTACAGCTGTGTCAGGTCTCTCCCCCAGCTGTCTCCTACCCCCTAGGCTGTATAACCCTGTGATATTTAGCTGAGCAGCTGCAATGGTGCTGGCAGTCATGGTAAGCCACGTGTGGATTTGGGCAGATGGTGTTTCAGGGACATGAGGAAAGCTTCAGGGAGCACATTTTCAGACACACTGCCCCCTTGGAACAAATCGGTGCACGTCCCTTGGGCTCCCTGGTGGGTGAAGAAAGCTCTGGAGGCAGGAGAGCTTGGCAGACCCCAGCTTGGCAGCACAAGGAAAACCAAGTGTGCACTTCTGCCCGTGGTGTGCCATGTGACTGGAGTGGCAGATGGGGGTGGGGGTGGGTGGGGTGGTTCCTGGAGAAGCAGAAGGAGCCTGGGGCAGGCAGCTAGGGGTCTGGTCCTGCCTCACATCAGCTGTGGGGCATTGAGCAAGTCCCTTGGGCTCTGTGAAGTTCATGTTCCCAATGTGAAAACAGAGGTGAGTGGTCCAGTTCATCCCACAGGGACAATATGGTAGCCAAATAATGTATAGGGTGGGCAAAAGTAGGTTTACAGTAGTGAGTACACGAAACAGTTTATTCTTGTATTATTATTTACTAGAGGCCCAGTGCATGAAAATTCATGCACTGGAAGGGGGATGGTCCCTCAGCCCAGCCTGCCCCCTCTCACAGTCTGGGAGCCCTCAGGGGCGGGAGGTGACCGGTGATCAGGGCAAGGCGACACCCCTATCACACCTCTGCTGATGCCACTGCTGGCAGTGCAAGCCTCAGCCGGCCCTGGTTACCTGAGCCTTAGGAGGCCCTGGGTGGCTGGGCAGCCGCCATCTGAGGTTTGCCTGCACCTCAAGCCTGCCCTGGGGGCTCAGCAGCTGCCATCTGAGGCTTGCCTGCACCTCGGGCCAGCCTTGGCCCTGGGTGGCTGGGGGGGCTGAGGGTGGGTCCAGCTGCACCGCACGCCTGCCACCCCCTGCAGCGGGTCTGAAAGGACTGGGGGACTCCAGTGGGGCTGAGGGGACTGGGTGCTGCCATCTTGTGGCTATGGGTGCCGCCATCTTTGTGATGGTGTGACAGTCAATTTGCATATTCTCTCTTTATTAGATTATTAGATAGGATTATGTGTTATTTTCCATACAAACCACTATAAGCCTACTTTTGCCCACCCTATAATTTTAAAGTGTTTGGGACAATCTAAAATGTTACATAAGCTCTGGACAGGTGGTTCAGTTTGTTGGAGCATCGTCCCATATACCAAAAGGTTGTGGGTTCGATTACCAGTCCAGGCAAGTATGGGAGACAGCCAACTGATGTTCTTTCTATCTCTCTCTCTGTCTCTCATCAGTAGGAACGTATCTCTGGTGAGGGTAATGAAGTGTTGTATGAATGCAAAGCAGCATTCTGTGGTCACTGCCTCTTGCATGCTGCCTCACGTATTTCCAGGCGTAAATGGCTTCATGGCTGGATGCTTGTCATATTCTGTGGTCATGTCCCATGTTCCCTGTGCCCGTGCCCTCCTAGGCCGGCCTCGGAAATCTGTCCAATAGGCACGTGAGGCTGGATGCTTCCTGCAAGTTCTGGTAAAAGGCAACTTTCCCACACTCAGCTGTGCTTGTTTTATTTCTTGTCCTTGTGGCTGCCTAAGTACCGTGATTTGCCATGAAATAGGTTATAGAAGCATCTTTAAGGTAAAAAATTCTAGTCTGCTGCCACGCTGAGAGGGAAGTGGGTTTCTGCCAACACCTGCAGATGGACATGGGAGAGAAACTGAGTGGCAGACAGGTGTGAGAGGGAGGGCCGTGCAGGTGTGAGAGGGCTGCAAAAGGCTGCTCCTGGTGCCGAGAGCAGACTGTCCCCGGCTGGCATGTCTCACAGGCTGAGATCGACACACTTCCCAGGAGCCGGGCATCCAGTCAAAACACCACCTAGCTGCCGCGGCCTTCATGGCGGGGTTCAGGACCTGAAGGAGGGGCTGACACACAAATGAAAGTGCTATACGGGAAATTTGAATTTAGAAGGCATTGGGCACCAGGTGGAGCCTCTTTCTGGAAGAGACACACCGACTTCTGGCCCGGTCAGCTATTTATTTACTTGAGTACACATTTGCCCTTTAGCAATGCATACAGGCAGATCAAAGGTTAAGTTTGGTAAACAATGTAAGGATTATCAGGTTAGGAAATTGCCTAGAGCCACTGAGCCCACAGCAGGGCAGTATGATTCTGATTTTCAGCCATGCTGAATATCAAAGTCCATTGGCCTTCCAATGTTTTCTTTTTGAATTAATATGCTAACTGCTGTTTGCTTTAGCCTCCAGCATCTAGCACAGTTCCATTTTTATTTACTCAGTAAGTAATTATCGAGTGCCTACTATGTGCCAGGAACTGTGACCTTGACGAATTTTACAACCAACAAACCTGCATTTCATTTATCTACATAGGGTCTTTTTAAACAGTAAGAGCCTGGCATTATCTTTGTTTGACCTGTTAGTAAAGGTCAAACTGAGCAGAAGAATTAGGTAGTTTCACAGAACATCAGGGATGGAGCAGGGCGAGACTGTGTCTCCCTTGCTTTGCTATCCCCTGGCTGCCTCTTCCATCGGTGAGTGGGTGTGAGGCATCCAGAATGACTGCCCAGAGAGATCAGGAGTGGTGACCTGTATTCACACACGGCCTCCCTCCAGTGAGGCGGGCCTCCTGTGGGGCTGGCAGCTCTTGTTAAGGAGGCTGGGGTTCAGGGGAGGGAAAGGGCCAGAAATATTGAAATGCACACCTAGAGCATGCTGGGACAGAAGCTGAGAGCCCAGGGTGTGGGTCAGACAGCGCCAAGAGCATTGGCCCCAAAAAAGACATCCCAGGTCAGTTGAACTTGAGCTGGATTCCTTGAGGAGGGTTAGGGCATGGATCAGGGGGACGCACAGTCAGGTGGGAAGGGATTTACTTTTTAGCCAGTACGTGTGCATGCAGGGTGGTTATGGGAGGGGAATTGGAAGGATGTCACCAGTTTCTCAACCTAGAAGCATCTGGGGACAGGAGCGCGTGATTTGTATGACTTAGAGCCCCAAAGTCTCCAGGGAAGCAGCTGCCTCCCACTGCCTGTCCCCTTGCTGTAATGCCCCACAATGCCCCTCTCTCCTTGCAGACTCACAGGCTGCCTGGATGTGGATGTGCTTGGGGGCAGCATGGTGGCAGCTGTGGCAGTGGGTGCAGGGTGTGTGGGACAGTCCTCTCTGCGTCGGCCATATACTCGCACATTTGGCACCAGCACTAGCATTAATGATGTCAGATGTGGCGTGGGGTTCATCTGCATACATTTGGTTGTGAGTTCCCAGAGGGTCAGGTCAGACACCTGCTCCCAAGCTCTGTAGACTACATTTGCGCGGACAGAGGGAAGCGAACTTGGCGCTGTATTTGGCCTGAACAGGGCGGTGTGGGGCTTCTCCAGGGTCCGGATGCCCATGGCAATGGCCCTTCCTGCGGGCACTCGCGGCAGGCCCAGGGCGCCACGCCATCTCCCCCCAAGGAGGCAGGTAGTCCACGCGACCTTCTGCCTTGCAGAGGCTGGGCGCCTTCCTAATGCCATCCTGCTGGTACAACAGCCCCTCAGGCCTGTGCCAACAAGCCCCAGCACGTTTCCTTCCCAAGCTGCAGTCTCTGTGTGCCTGCTGGGGACATGTCCTTTGCTAAAAGCTACCAAAGGCGCCTGTCGCCTGAACTGAACCATCGGGTCTTTCTCCTGTCTTTTTCTTTTAAATCCTTAAGCAGATGATGGGAGGGAGCCCTTGTTCAGTTTGTCCAGACTCTGAGTAGTCCTTGGTCAATGGAGTGTGCAAAACTATGGTAGCCATGCAGGTGCTACTGCCTGGAAACGTCTCTGAAGGGAGGAGGGGTGGGGAGGCTTCTGGCCATCAGCCATGCCTTGCACTAACATGGAAAGGACTCCCCCCACCCCCCTCTCCCGCACTGTCAGTGAAGGGAGGTTTTGGCGGTCGGTTCTCATTTAACTAGGTCTGTCTCCAGTGCCCTGGAGGCTGGTCAGCGCCTCTGGTTCTTTTTTTTTTTCTTTTAAAATCTTTATTGTTCAGATTATTACATATGTTCCTCTTTTTTCCCCCATAGCTCCCCTACACCTGATTCCCCACCCCACCCCATGTCCTCACCCCCCACCCCCCGCCACTGTCCTCATCCATAGGTGTAAGGTTTTTGCCCAATCTCTTCCCGCACCCCACACACCCCTTTCCCCCTGATAATTGTCAGTCCACTCCCTTTCTGTGCCCCTGATTCTATTATATTCACCAGTTTATTCTGTTCATCAGGTTTTTTATTCACTTGATTTTTAGATTCACTTGTTGATAGGTATGTATTTGTTGTCATTTTGTTGTGTATAATTTTAATCTTTACCTTTTTCTTCTTCTTCCTCTTCTTAAAGAATACCCTTCAGCATTTCATATAATACTGGTTTGGTGGTGCTGAACTCCTTTAGCTTTTTCTTGTCTGTGAAGCTCTTTATCTGACCTTCAATTCTAAATGATAGCTTTGCTGGGTAGAGTAATCTTGGTTGTAGGTTCTTGCTGTTCATCACTTTGAATATTTCTTGCCACTCCCTTCTGGCCTGCATAGTTTCTGTTGAGAAATCAGCTGACAGTCGTATGGGTACTCCCTTGTAGGTAACCAACTGTTTTTGTCTTGCTGCTTTCAAGATTCTCTCTTTGTCTTTTGCCCTTGGCATTTTAATTATGATGTGTCTTGGTGTGGTCCTCTTTGGATTCCTCTTGTATGGGGTTCTGTGTGCTTCCTGGACTTGTAAGTCTATTTCTTTCACCAGGTGGGGGAAGTTTTCAGTCATTATTTCTTCAAATAGGTTTTCAGTATCTTGCTCTCTCTCTTCTTCTGGCACCCCCATAATTCGGATGTTGGTATGCTTAAAGTTGTCCCAGAGGCTCCTTACACTATCTTCATATTTTTGGATTCTTTTTCTTTTTCTTTTTCTTTTTCTGGTTGGGTGTTCTTTGTTTCCTCATATTTCAGATCTTTGATTTGATTCTTGGGGTCCTTTGATCTACTGTTGAATTTCTGTATATTCTTTATTTCAGACAGTGTATGCTTAATTTCTGACTGGTCCTTTTCCATTTTTTTTTGCATTCTCATTAAGATATTTAAAGGTCTCACTAAGTTCCTCAGAGGTTTTTAGCAGATTCTTGAGTAACCTTATAAATGTGGTTTTAAACTCTATGTCCAGTAGTTTGCTTTCCTCCATTTCTTTCATTCATGACATGTTTTTTTGTCTCCACATTCTGGCTGCTTTCTTATATTGATGGAGTGGCTTTGTGTGGTAGGTGACCTATAGGGCCCAGTGGTTCAGTCTCCCTAATCACCTGAGGTGGATAATCTTGGTGCACCCCTTTGTAGGCTGAGTGCACAGTCTTGTTGTAGTTAAGCCTTGATTGCTGTTGGTCTACTGGGAGGAATTTACCTCCAGGCCAATTGGTTGTGAGGACCTGCTGTGTCTATAATGGAAGAACTGCTGTGCTGGAGACACCCTTATGGGGCAGGACTTGTTTCAGTGGGGCTTTGGTGCTCACTGAGTCTGCCTCTTGAATGTGTCACTTAAGAATGTGAATAGTTGAAATCTGGTGTCTCACACTGACCACTAGGTACACTGGCTTCTGGATCTCCAATGGCGTGTAGGTCAGCTACTGTCTGAGGCCACCCAGCAGGAGCTACAGCGAGGTGTGAAGATTTCTCCTGGTCTGACCAGAGCTGCAGTTTGTTAGATTAAGCTGTGATAGGGCAGGCCTTTATATGCAAAAGCCGCTGCGCTCAGTTTGGGTGGGTTTGTAAATTGGATGGGGCGGGGTCTCAGGGAGTCACTAGGGCGTGGCAAACAGCGATGGCTGCCAGTCAGCCGTCTCTGCGTCTCTGCGTTTCCAAGTCCCCGCGTCCCACATCCTAGTGCAGTAAACAATGATTCCTGCGCGCGGCTCTGCAAGAAAGCCACCCTCACTTTCCGACCTGATGGCAGACAGTCCAGCTTCACCCTGTAGGGGTCTGGGTCCCCAGAGTCTCGCCAGAAACTGGAGTTCAGAGTAATGGGGAGCTGTGTCTCCCTTCATGTTAGGAGAAACAGCACACCCAGTCGCCAACCGCCAGTCCGATTCGCGCGCCTGCGTACCTCAGCTTTTCTGCGCTTGGCACATCTCAATGCTCTTTTCTCTTTCCTTCTAGTTGTAGAACTTCCATTCAGCCAGCTTTCCCGTGGTTCTGGGTGATAGACGTTTTGTCTTTTAGTTATAGTTTTGGTGTGGTTGTGAGAGGCAGCATGTATAGGTGTATACCTTATGCCGCCATCTTGATTTCTGCCTCTGGCTCTTTGTAGGCAGTTTTGGTGCCTTGTGGGTCTGGGCTATGGACAGGCAAGATGCCGCTGCTACAGGGAGTCGTCAGCTCGGGAGATCCAGGCCTGTGACTGGAGTGTAATGACCAGGCCGCGTGCAGCCTTCTCCGCGTGCAGCCTGCCTCCTGCCCCTGCCTCACTGTGTTCCCCTGTCCCGCACTGGCCTCGCTCCAATTCAGGCACAGGAGCTGCGAGGGCACTGGTGGGATGCCCACCGCTCCTGGTGGGGCCCACTGTTCTGATGTGGGAATGAGGGCAGGCTGGGTTTAGAGTTTTGCTCTCTCTAGATCATTATTATTTTCTGTGAGCAGATTTATAAATAGTGGAGGGAAAAGTGCGGAAAACACAATTGGGTAGATGAATGCCAAGTCATTCTTGTGTGGCTTTGGCTGCTGGTGAGAGAGGTATGCAGGACACCTATGCTCACATCCTCTGGTTCCCTGCCTCCCCCATGCCCTCCCCAGTGCCCACCCCCCCACCCCCTAACCCCCACCCTTATGCAGCTTTTCATCCGCAGGGTGGACCCAGGTGTGCAGTGTCAGTGTCGGGACAGATGAGCTCGTCACCTCTGTTAGCCCAGTACTCAGAACATTTGCCTCCCAGAGTGCTGGGCTGTCACTATTGTAGACCCCGATTGATTTTTCATTCTATCAACCTGAAGATTAAAGTTCTAGAACCTGGGGAGAGCACATCAAAGCTTATTTGACTCCAAGATGATGTTTGAAGTGAGTAATTAAGATGTAATGAAAAGATTAGAAAGCACTGTTTTATAATTCCTAGCGCCCCCCCCCCCCCCAAGAATGAATAGTAGTGTTCTTCCTTTAAATATGTGACTATACAGTAGAGTGAGGTTTCTCTCAACACCCTGGACACAGAGCTGAAGAACTCTCTGTCTGGAGGCTCATCCCTGGCCTCTGCCCACTCGGTGCCAGGAGAATAACCAGAAATGTCTCTGGATGCTGTCAGATGTCCTCTGTGTGGCCACATCACCCCCCTGTGGAAAATGACTGTTCTGCATGCTTTATTTTTCCTGTCACTGCATATTTGGAAGGAAATGTGAAGTTACATATAAAAAGACTATAGGTGGTATGAATTACTTTAGTGTGTAGTATTTTTTCTCATTATCTCTATATACAAAGGGCTAATATGCAAAGTGTCGCCTTGGGAGTTCGACCAGGAGACCAGGAGTTCGATCGCTCACTATGACGTGTGCTGACCACCAGGGGGTGGCGTGGAACATGGCGGGTAACCAGCTGAGGTGGGGTGCTGAGGGAGCGAGGGAAGGAGGAGTCAGGGAGGAGGAGAGGCAGGGAACCTGATAGCCCCTGATTGCCAGCCAGGCCTACGGACCCTACCCATGCATGAATTTCATGCACTGGGCCTCTAGTAAAATTATAAACACCATGTGGATTATTTGGAAAAGAAAATGTTTATAATTGCACCCCCTAGAAATATCCACTTTCGACATTTGGTGTGTTTTCTTCCAGTGTCTTTTTCTATGATAGGTGTACCTTTAAAAAATCATACTATGAATATTTTTATCTGGATTTTTATGCTTACCAATATATCAAGAGCTTTCCCATATATTATAGAAAATCACTGTTGTTTTCAGTAACTGCATTATATCCAATTATCTGTTTATGCCACGGTTTAGTTAAACATTCCCCAAATATTGGACATTTAGAGTTTTCTA
Organism: Corynorhinus townsendii; assembly: GCA_026230045.1. Lineage (NCBI taxonomy): Eukaryota > Metazoa > Chordata > Mammalia > Chiroptera > Vespertilionidae > Corynorhinus > Corynorhinus townsendii. The sequence goes on along the minus strand of JAPDVU010000001.1, from coordinate 161,954,899 downwards.
ATTTGTCCCCATCATAAACATTGCTTTGATGCGCATATTTGCACAGAAATCTTTTCTTTTAAATTTCTTTATTGATTAAGGTATTGCATATGTGTCCTTATACCCCCATTAGCCCCCAACCCCCCTACTCATCCCCTCACCCCCCTGTTGTCTGTGTCTATTGGTTAGGCTTACATGCATGCACACAAGTCCTTTGGTTGATCTCTCCCCCTTACCCCCACCCTCCCCTACCTTCCCTCTGAGGTTTGACAGTCTGATCTATGCTTCCCTGTCTGTGGATCTGTTTTTGTTCATCAGTTTATGTTGTTCATTATATTCCATAAATGACTAAGATCATGTGATATTTATCTTTCTCTGACTGGCTTATTTCATGCACAGAAATCTTTATGTAGCCTCCTGACAAGTTTCCTAGGCTATATATGGCTGGGTGTGTGTGTGGGGGGAGTGGGTCAAGTTCCATGCGGATTTCTAGGCTCCGTTTCCTACACACTGTCACAGCACTTCCTGTAAATGTTGGGCTAATGGGGCTGCTCTCTCTCCATCTGTTCATAAGAATCTTGTCTCTTCTGCTAACTATGAGTTTCACCTTTTAAGAAATGTCTTCATTTAACAGGCAAAAAATGGCATTTCATTGTTTTAATTTGATTATCAAAAAACTGGCCATCTTCCCATCTGTTATCTACCTGTTGCTGTTCTGCTTCTCTGAAATAATGAGATGGATTGCCCTTTTAGTAGCTCTAATTGTGTCCACCCACTTTATGATTTGCTATTTCTCTTTTTCACAGCACAGACTTATAAGCAGTAGAGGGAGACCTTGGGCAAGAGTTAGGGGAAAGAGATGGAAGGGAATGCTTGTATATAAATTGGAGATTTACTAAACTAGAATTAATTGACCCCTGAAGTTAGAAGAGGATAAGAGGGGAGAATAGCTCGTGTTTGAGGTGCACCAATGGTGAGAGGAGGTATTGCAGAAATATCTCGTAATGAATTTCCCAGGATGGCCACCAGGTGGTGCCACCAGCCCAAGTTGAATTGGTTTCTCTGGTCTTGGAGGGCTGGGGAAGGAAGGGTGTTAGGAGTGGTCACAAGGTGAGTAAGGTGATAAGGGGCTGAGTGCCACCACACGTATAGGACATTTACTAGTTGGGCTCTTGTAACTGACCTGTCAATGTTCACAAGTTGGCGTGGTGTGTGTGGAGCGAGGAGGGGGGAAGGAAGGTTAGGGCTGGTTTAAAAAAGTATATAATAGTTTTATTAAAATATAATTCACATATTAAACACTTAAAGTTTACAATGTTTTTTATTATATTTGCATCACGACAGTAAATTTGAGAACATATTTTATCACTCCCAAAGGAAACTCCATTCCCCTTAGCCATCACAACCCCCCAATCTTTATCCCCTTACGCTACCGCCAATTCCCTTTCCCAGACCCTGACAACACTAATCTCCTTTCTGTCTCAATGAATTTGCCTACTCTGGACATTTCAAATAAACGGAATCCTTCAGTAGATGGTTTTGTGATAGGGCTGGATTCAGGTTGTTACTTGCCCCAGGCAAGACGCGTCAGGGCAGTTGGAAAGACTATTTCAAGTGCTGCAGCGTTTTCAGGCTTCTTAGGACAGAGAAAACTACTTAGAACAGCTATTACCTGACCTGGTGGATAATCAGAATGACCTGGGAAGCTTTCAGAATTAGAGATTCCTAGCCCCCAGTCTCTCCAGGAACTTGAATTTTGTAGTTTTGGAGAGTCACTGTGTAGGAGCTTTGTCCCAGTCCCCCGGATTTCTGATCATTGTCTAGCTGTCAGCAATGGGCTGCCAAGTTATGGAGAAAAGGAAACCTGGTTTTGGATGGAGGCAGGCGAAGCGCCTGGCCTTCCCCTGGAGAGGGCTCTGTCAGCTGCGGCTTCAAACCCAGAGCGGCTCTTGGGGAAGGAGCTCTGCCACGTGGACCTGCTGCAACGCTGGCTCATGTCACAGTGTCCTCTTTGACTCAGATGACAACAGTGCGTATTTGAAGGCCATCAAACTGGTGACAGCAGGCTTATTTACTGTTCACCTGGCAAACCTCTGCATGGGGTATCGCGGGAAGAAATCGGAGTTAGAAGTCTGATGCCTGCCAGAATATTCTACTGAATACTCCTCAGGGCTGTTGGGAGCACCCGGCGAGAGCAGGTGTGAGAGGTGGCCCGCTGCACAAATTAGGGTGTTGGAATCACAGACAAGAGGGCACCGTGGAGAGCTTCTTGCCTATCTGCCTCATTTCCCAGGAGAGAAGACTGTGGGCCCAGAGGGGAAGTTCCTCACTGAAGTCATAGACCAGCTGTTGGTGGTGCAGTCAGGCCATTTGCCTCCTCTTTCCCGTGTTTCTCACTTTTCAACATCTCTTCCAGTTGGGACCCGAGGAATCCTATCCGATCACCTTTCATTTTTAGAAGTTAGGAAGTGGAGGCCTAATTGGTTTGAATGAGTAGGAGTTAAAATAATGACAGAAGAGAAATCCAATATTGCATTTATAGGTGGCTTTTCGGAACAGCCCAGAGCAGATCCAGCTTTTGTGAGGCCCGAAGCTTAGGCCATTTGGAAACCCTCTTTAAGAAGAATAATTCAAAATCACAAATACAAAATTAGGTCCAGGGCCTTGGAAGCATTCTGTGCAAATGAGGGGCCTTGAATCTTAAGCATCATTCACTTTGCTGTAAGTCCACCTCTGGGAACAGTAATCCCAAAAGTCCTAGTCATGCATGTTCCTCTAAATCCTTTTATTTGTATAAATACCATGTGTCCTGCCGAGAACCATTTAGTCATCTCCAGTTGCACGGAATGGAGGCCATTCTATTGACAAATATGTATTGAGTATCTGCTCCACGTACAGAACATGGGATGGGACCCTGAGAGGTAAGGAAGCAATGATCTAATCAAGTGCGTGATAATGGACACTGATACCGGTCACCATCCCAACTCTGGTCTGGTCCAGCGATGCCTAAGGGAGCCCAGCCTCTCTCTGTGTCTCCAATTTTGGTCTCAGAGAATCTTCTTCCTCTCATAGTCCTCCTCCCTCTTTCAAACGGGGAATGGACATCAAATGAGTAAGACACTTTGGGCTTTCTGGATGAAAAAAAGTCAAGGTTTAAGTAATATTTTTGCGATTATGCCCCTCCTACCTTCCCCAAATCATTTCAAATCACTGCTTTGAAATGAATTAAAAGTACATTTATTTATCAGGAACACTTTTCCCCCAAAATGTGCCTAATACTACTGAAATCATTAGAATAACATGAATAGTTTCTATGCATATTCTCAAGAAATTAATTGTATTTCCATTTTGGTAAGACAACATCTTTACCAAACTCTCTTCATGTAAACAGTCACATTAGCATTAACTCCTGTATTTAACAACAACAACAAGCCAGGTTCCTGTCACTTTTTAGAAGATAACATGAGATAGTGATATATGTAGTTTAACGGAGGGTCTTTGCTGTTTGGTTTGTCTTGTTTGTATTGTTACATTTCATTTTATTGAGTTCCTGTGAAGTGAGGAGACAGAGCTATGAAGGTGTAAGTCCCTGGAGGTAAAGCCAAGCAGTGTTTTGTGTCTTATCAAAATTTCCCCTCCCATTGGTGGGAGACATGGCTGAACCCTCCATGTAAGCCTAAATGCATGTTGTTTTTGTTTTGTTTGTTTGTTGTTTTGAATTTTGAGAGTTTTCATTTGAAGGTAAATCTTAATGTCATTAAAGTCACAAATACACTAATTTAAATACCCAATTCTATTTATCTAAAGCACACATTGCAAACATACAAATATCTATTCGCTCCACATGTCAGAGCCCACTAAATGCATGTTGCTTTCCATGGCAGTTTTACTGGCATTCGGAGCCCAGCCTTCTGGAGCACTGTAGTGCAAAGGGGCAGGAAAACCCTCTGGAGAGGCTTGCAGCATCTCCTGGAAGCGCAGTGGGAAGGGTCCCGAGCTGGCGGTTGGGGCAGCTGGGATGTCATGAGCAATCCCATCACTCGTGTGTCCCTCCCTGCTTGAATCATGGATTTTAAACATCCTCACAAGCTCTTCCTCGGTAATTCCAAAACTCTTAACAAATCAACTGTAAGAAAAAATAAACAAATATGCAGAGGAGCTGAAAGATATTTAGGATGTGGTTTTAATTAACATTTTTAAGTTTTCCTTCTCAAAATCTTGTATAAGCCATTAAATATGAAAAAACAAAACCTCTAAGTAGGAAAGCAGTCAAGGCCATTACATTACCATTAGAGATGTTGAATTGTATAATAAACAAATAGTTTATTTGTTTTTCTTCTACATAATACAAAGGGAGTGGAGCCATGCTGTAGCTTTAAAATACTGACCACTGTTGTTGAATCAGGCGTATGTTGGGATATCCTATCTAATAAAAGAGTAATATGCAAATTGACTGTACCTCCGCTATACCAACAAGCCACACCCACCAGCCAATCAGGAGTGAGTATGCAAATTAACCCAACCAAGATGGTTGCGGCCACGGAGTGAGCAGGAGGCTTGGGTTTCCCCGGCAATGGAGGAAGCCAAGCTTTCTGCATACCCTGGTCGGCCTAGGCCTCCACTCAAGGCTACAAAGTTTCAATTATAGAAGATAAATAAATCCCAGATACCAGGCCTCTGCTTGGGTCGTTGGGGGGCGTGGCCAGCCTGCAAACCACCACAGGCCCCTTGCCCAGGCCACCCCACGCCCCAAGGGAACCCCCACCCTGATCCGGGACACCCTTCAGGGCAAACCACCTAGCCCCCACCCATGCACCAGGCCTCTATTCTATCTAATAAAAGAGTAATATGCAAATTGACCATCACTCCAACACACAAGATCGCTGCCCCCATGTGGTCAAAAATGGCTGCCCCATGTGGACACAAGATGGCCACCACAAGGTGGCCAGCAGGGGAGGGTAGTTGGGAGGGACCAGGCCTGCAAGGGAGGGCAGTTGGGGGCGATCAAGCCTGCAGGTGAGGGCAGTTAGGGGTGACCAGGCCGGCAGAGGAGGGAAGTTGGGGGCAACCGGGCCTTCAGGGAAGGGCAGTTGCGGGGGACCAGGCCTGCAGGGGAGTACAGTTAGGGGTGACCAGGCCTGCAGGGGAGGGCAGTTAGGGGCAAACAGGCTATTAGGGGAGCAGTTAGGCACCAATCAGGCTGGCAGGGGAGTGGTTAGGGGGTGATCAAGCTGGCAGGCAGAAGCGGTTAGGGCCAATCAGGAAGGCAGGCAGGTGAGCAGTTGGGAGCCAGCAGTCCTGGATTATGAGAGGGATGTCCGACTGCCTGTTTAGGCCCAATCCTACCGGGCAGTCAGACATCCCTCGAGGGGTCCCAGATTGGAGAGGGTACAGGCTGGGCTGAGTGACACCCCCCCCCGCCACCCCCCTCCCCCATGCACAAATTTCATGCACTGGGCCTCTAGTATCATTTAAGATGCAGATACATCCTCCATCAGCCTGTGAAACAGTGAACCTATTTGCTGTTGTACAGCTTCTAGTAAAGGAACTACCAGAGAAACACCCCATGGGCACTCCCCACACTGCCCGCTGTGGGTTGGAACCATCTGGAGGCTGGCCTGCAGTATCGTTGCCTTATGACCACCCTGTTTGCCAACTATCCAGGGCCATTTACCTCTGTTCCTGCTCTGCGGGCTCTTTGGCTATTTCTCTGTTTGTTGACACCTGAATCCAGGGGGGAAAAATGAACATGTATTAAGTGCCACGTTTGTACCAGTTAATCTTCTCAAGGAGGTATTATTATCACCCTGTCTTACGGAGAAGGAAACTAATCATCAAAGAGGCTGGACAGCTTGTCCAGGACCGCATAAGTAGGAAGCTTGTGCATTGTAAACTGACTGCCACTTAATGTTTGCCAGAATCCATGCAGAAAGCCTTCCAAGGACTATGTTATTTTATCTGTCCTCATACCAACCCCTTAAGATTGGCATTACTCATACCCTCGTTTTATAGATGATGTCATACAGCTAGTGTGCTGGAGCCAAGATTCAAACTCGAGCGCCCCGATGGCAGAGCCTGCACTCCCGCCCACCGTGCCAAGCCTCCTCCATGGACTTGAGCTGTCCCATAGGGAGGCCAGCCACGCGTGGCCACTGAACACTTGAAATGTGGCCGATGGGCTCTAAGTGTAAACTACACATCAGGTGTTGAAGACAATACAAAAAAAAAGAATGTAAAGTATCTCATCATTCAATTTAAATATATGTGAGTAAATCATATAAATTCTTCCATTTAATTTCACCCACTTCTTTTTATTTTTTAAACTACTAGACAATTTAAAATTACCGGTGTGGCTCAAGGAGTAGACTCAGCGGGCACCAGAGCCCTGCTTGCTGAAGGAAGTCCTGCTCTGTGGAGTGGGCCCCTGCACAGCTGATCCTCTGCCGTGGTTGCAGCCAGTCCTCAGGGTTGCCAGTGGGCCTGGGGGTAAATCCCACCCATTGTTGTAGCTGAGCAGCCATGAAGGTTCAGCTACAGCAGGAGGGTGCACCAAGCCCACCCAGAGTGCCCAGCGTGGGTGACTGGGGAGGCTGTGCCACTGGACCTCTCAGGACACATACTGCATTAGGCCACTCTGTCAAGCTGGGAGATGGGGCAGTTCTACCTCATCCATAGAAACAAATGCAGGGAGGCGGCCAAAAGGAAGAGTCAGAGAAACGTCCCAAATGAAAGAACAGTACAAGACTCCAGAAAAAGAACCAAACAAAATGAAGACAATCTACTAGATGCAGAGTTCAAAACACTGGTTATAAGAAAGCTCAATGAACTTAGGGAAAGAGTAGATGAACTTAGAACTTCAACAGCATCAAAAAGAACATGAAAACCATAAAAAGAACAGTCAGATATGAAGGATACACCAACTGAAATAAAGAAGAATTTACATTGCCCTGGCCAGTGCTGCCCAGTGGTTAGAGAGCCAGCTCATGCACCGAAGGGTCACAGGTTTGATTCCTAGTCAAGGGCAGGTACCTTTCTGTTGCATGTTCGATCTCTGGCCCCAGTCGGCACATATGAGGGGCAACCAATTGATGTGTCTCTCTCACATTAATATTTCTCTTTCTCCTCCTTCTTCCCTCCCATTCTATCTAAAAGCAATGAAAAAATATCCTTGGATGAGGATTAACAACAACAAAAAGAATAATTTATAGGGAATCAACAACCTAGAATCAAAACAGTGATTTGGAATATAAGGAAACAAAATATACCCAATCAAAACAGCAAAAAGAAAAAAGAATTTTAAAAATAAAGATAGTTTAAGAAGCCTTTGGGATAACTTTAAGCATACCAACGTTATGGGGGTGCCTGAAGGAGAAGAGAGAGAGAGCAATAAATTGAAAACCTATTTGAAAAATAATGATGGAAAACTTCCCTAGCTTAGTGAAGGAAATAGAGATACAAGTCCAGGAAGCACAGAAAGTCTCAAACAAGATGAATTAAAAAAGGCCCACACCAAGATACATCATAATTAAAATGCAAAAGATTGAAGACAAAGAGAGAATCTTAAAAGCAGTTAGTTACCTACCGGGAGCTCCTATAAAACTGTCAGCTGATTTCTCAATAGAAACTTTGCAGGCCAGAAGGGAGTGGCAAGAAATATTGAAAGTGATGAAAAGCACAGATCTACAACCAAGATTACTCTATTCAATAAAGCGATCATTTAGAATTGAAGCTAAGGAGTTCATTACCACCAAGCCAGTATTATATAAAATGTTAAAGGGTCAAGAAGGAGAAGAAGAAGGAGAAGAAGAGGAAGAAGAGGAAGAAGGAGAAAGAAGAAGAAGACAGATTAAATATATGAGCAATAAAATGGCACTAAATACATATCTATCAACAATTGAATTTAAAAAACACAAAATAAATGAACAAGCAGAAACAAAACAGGTTCTTAGATACAGAGAACATTTTGAAGATTGCCAGATGGGAAGGGAGTTGGGGGTTGGGTGAAAAAGGTAAAGGGATTAAGAAGTACAAATTGGTTGTTACAGAATAGTCATGGGATGTAAAGTACAGCATAGGGAATATAGTCAATAATATTCTAATAACTATATATTAGATGTCAGGTGGGTACAAGGTTTATTGGAGAGATCACTGAGTACATTATATAATGTCTAATTACTGGGGTGTACACTTGAAAATGATATAGTATTCTATGTTAACTGTAATTAAAAACAAAAAACAAAACACAAATTTACCTGTGTGGCTCACATTATATTTCTTTCTCTCTTTCTCTCTCTCTCATTTGGTTATTTATTGATTTAAAAAAAATTTTTAATGATTTTCAATTACAGTTGACATTCAACTGTATTAGTTTCAGGTGTACAACATAGTGGTTAGACATTCATATAACTTATAATGAAGTGATTCCATCCCCCCAAGAAGTCTAGTACCTATCTGCCACCATACATAGTTATTACAACACTAGAGGCCTGATGCATGAAATTTGTGCATGGGTAGGGTCCCTAGGCCAGGCTGGTGATCAGGGCAATCTGTGGGGGTGACAGGTGGTGCGATTGGGGGTGGCCCCCCAACTGGCACCTGACTTAGCTGGCCTGGTGCCTGTGGGTGGGGGCAGCTCCTGCATTGAGCATCTGTCCCCTGGTGGTCAGTGCATGTCATAGCGACTGGTCGTTCCACTGGTTGGTCAAACACTGTTTGGTCAATTTGCATATTAAGCTTTTATTATATAGTACTAGAAGCCCATTGCAGGAAGATTCCTGCAATAGGGCTTCCTGTGGTGGTCTGCTTCCCTCCCTTCTCTGCAGCCCCACTTGCTTGCTTCTCTGCAACTTTGCTCCCTTCTGCAACACTTGGCTTCCTTCTTCTACGCTGTCTTCAGTCTTCACTCTGCCCCTGGATATGCAAATTAACTGCCATCTTGGTTGGGTTATTTTGCATACTTACTCCTGATTGGCTGGTAGGCATGGCTGGTGGGTGTAGCAGAGTGATGGTTAATTTGCATATTACTCTTTTATTAGATAAGATTATTGACTATATTCTCTATGCTGTACTCACATTATATTTGTATATTTCTCAGAGAAGCTGTGAAATTTACTCAGGCCACCATTATTTCTCATCAGTAGTTCTAGTTGAAATTTTGGTTGTAGATGGGTGGGGAGGTTGAAGCCATTAAAAAGAAATCCCAGGCAGAGATTACATGGGTACGGCAGGAAGAAGTTGGGAATATTTGTGTGGGATGGGAAAGCTACAGGCCAGAAACCAAACCAGAAATCTGCAGAGGAATTAGTCTGAGCAAATCCCTTGCCCCAAACACCACTTGCCCTCCGCTCCTGAGTTTGAAATTCAAAAAAGAAGAAAAGAAAGGTAATAACCGCTAGCAACTCAGAAACAGAAAAGAATGTCCTACAAGATCACTGTCCAAAACAAATGTTTATGTTAGCTATTTATAAAAGATGTCCTTATTTATAGCAGCTTTGGATGGAGAAAGGGGAAGTAGGGGAATGATAATTGATGCAGGTAGGAATTTGAAGGCCACGTGAGAATGGCTCAGAAGGCCATCCCTGACCCACATTCAGTCACCTTGTCTTAATCTACAGAAGGTTGGAGGGGACTGCCAGGTGAAATCATTGCATTCCCGAGCCATGTACCCCAGTACGGACCGGCTGCTGCTCCCCTGCCAGGGAAGAACCTGAGATCAGAGAGGACACCAAGCCAGCTGATAGACGGGGACTCTGGGCTGGCACCACTCTGCAAGGCCCTGCCACCTCCCTCCTCCACTGTCTAGAATGGGCCCACCAGGGGCTCCGCTGCCCCTTAGGCACACCTCCTCCTCGGCAGCCTGTGTCACCTGTGACCTCCTTCCCCTGGAAAGCCCAGGTTGGCTGGCAGAGTTCAGCCTTCACAGAAACCACCAAAGGGCCTTGAGTCTGGGCAGAGACCTCTGCCATTATCATGCTTGGTGTCGAAGTCCTCTCTCCGCTCACCCCTTCATTTTGTCCCAGTTTCCTAGGCGCCTGTGGGTCTCCTGTATTATTTTCTTTTGTGTTGGAAGCTGTCTCCTTGGACACTTGTTCACTAATCCACTTACTTGGTTTGGGCTCTGATGTCCCACTGCTGTTGGTCTCTGCCTGCCTACAGCAGCCTCAATGCCATGGCCCCTCCTGATCGGCGAACTTGGCATAACCGGCTCCTCTCCTTAGCGGCGCACCAGGGGCCTTGGACTTCCTGGTAGTGAAGTCACTACTTTAAGTTAAAAGAAGTATTCCACACTCTGTGCAGTGTAGGATCGTCTAACTATTATGCTGCACAGCAGAAACTCATACAAAATAATACTGAATGCAATCTGTAATTTAAAAATAAAATAAAATAATTATACCAGAGATTCTCTAAAAGGCCAATGTAGATAGTATACGAGAGCAGAGTACACATGTTAGTCCTCCCTATCCTGTCAGGAGAGAACCTCACCCAAAGGAAAGACCCGCCGGACTGGCCGTGTCTGTGAGAACAGAGACGTGGGTGCAGGCTCCGGACAGAGGACACCGTCCCTGAGTGAAGTTTCAGAAAGGAAGATATAGCTGGGGCCTTTACATAACTGAACGAGGTGACAGAGGGCTCAAGTTTATAATTGGACTTTTTCACGGTTTTGTCCATGTCCTCACCTAATCCCAACCCCCACCAAAATTTTGTTCTATGTCCCATTATTTTTTAACAGCAATTGATAACTCCCTCTGACTCCCATTTTAATCATAATTTCATCAAGAATCATAGAATAGAGTTTTTAAAGGAACCCAAGTGGTCCTTAACCTCAATACAAAAGTGGACGTGGCCTTCATAATAAATTGCCAAATAGAAGCTTCATTTCAGGCATCCAATAAAGTTACACAAAAGGGCTGAAAGTGCCATTGCAAAGTTAGCTATCAAAATAACTTTTTCAAAACCTATGAAATTCACAGCCATCCCCAAAATGCCTCGTTTTCAAATCAATGTATTTTATTTTAATTTGGGGGTTTGTGTGTATGTGTTGGGAGGGGCTGGACTTGCGGTGGCTGCAGGAAGATCAGTTAAATTCACAGAATAAAATTTGAACTTTTGCAAATGAGTAAACAGCCAAAACAAACACCATTTTGTGGAAAAAATACACATTTTCTTCTTTTGGAAAAGCAAGCAATGCCTAAGCAAAATACCTTAAAAGTGAACTAAAAAGTGAACTAAAAAGCTTTTCTAAAATAAACAACTCTTCTTGTGATCCTAAATTGGGACCATATGTAGATGGGCAAGCTACAACCGCAGTGCACTCCGCGCTGTCTCTGCCTTCGCTGTTTGCGTGCCTCGGAGTCGATGATGATAATGTTGCCTTTGGTCCCCAAGGACCCTGAGTTTTTCAGATCCTAGTGTGAGGGGGAAGCAGAAGAAAGAGAAGTAATGAAAACAAATGCCTTTCAAGACAAAATATCTGAACAATGAGTTTTATTTTGCTTCCCTGCCAGCAGGCTCAACTCAGTTCAGACCTCTCCTGCACGTATAGGATGGGGCCGGCAGTGCCGTTTGCCTCGCTGGTGATGCGGGCATGGGGAAGTCCCTGTGCGGGACCAGGCTGCACCCAGCATTAGGAGTCTGGACCAGCCCCCTTCCCTGTGAACAAGCCAATTCAGCACAGATAGAATCATTCTTTTGTTTTTCTCAGTTACCAAATGCTGTGTGCTTTGGGGTTACTTGTCATGGGTTTAGAGAATGTGGAGATTGCAACACAAGTCACCATTCTAAACAGCATCAACAGAATTTAGATTCTGTTGCTAGGGAGCAGGAGAGTCGAGGCCACAACATCATCTCTACTCACCTTGTAAGCCACCTTATGCTCATTTTTTCATCCGAGAACACGTACTTCTGTCCCCTCAGTGCTCCCAGGATCTCTTCCACTGAAGTGGCCCCTCCATCAGATATGTGTTGATGTGGGTGTGTTTAGACCCTGTAAGTGGACGGCAGATCCTTGAGAGAGGGGTTATGCCGCCTGGTGAGGATGGGAGATGCCTGCCCTGAAAAACATGGGTAGGATGAGTGCAGTGACTAATTCAGCTATTTTGTGTTGAGGAGATACTACTGCTCATACAAAGCTCAGCTGTCTTGAGCCCATGTGGCTCACTGCCCCAAACACAGGACTGTGAGCACAGAATGAAGAATATGTAGGATCACTCATTTGGGTTCTGTCCATTGTGTTGTGAGGCGATGTGGATTGGATAGTAAAAGCAGCTAATATTTGTGGAGTTCTTACGATGCACATACCAGGAGCTGAGCTGAGCATTGTACATATAATCTTACTTGATCCTTTCACAAGGAGACTATCTCCAAGTTATAAAGAAGGAAATTGAGCTCAAAGAGATTGGGATGCTATCAGGTGTGTGGCAGAGTGTGGACTTGAACCGAGGTCCCGAACACCAGGCAGCTATAAGAGGGTCTGGGTATAAAAGGTTATCTCTTGTCTGTGGGTCGTCAGTAAATGAAAACTTAGTTGCTTTTCATAACTCTGGATTTTGGGACTCTCATATTTCTCACCAGAAGTTTTTAAAGCAAAAAAAAGGTCTTAATCCACAGAGTTGATTTTGAAGATGCACACGTACAGAAACTACTCATTTTTTTTTGTTTTGTTTCTTCTTTTTAGCTCATTTAAAGTAGTTGGGTTGAAGGAAGGATATTAGACATCTACAATGTTAAAATCCCACACTTCAGTTGGTCATGTCTTTCAGTAAGGGCTCACTAGCAAGGGCTCACTTTTTTGTCTTGCTCCAGCCCCTGCTGCTTCTTTGCTCCAGGCCAGAGAGCTGTACTGGGAAGGAGAAACCCAAGTCATTAGGCGACAGATTGGTCATCTGACCTTTGAGGAGAGAGCCACTTTCTGTGGAAGTGTATGTGTTTACCTCAAGTCGTGGAAAAAACCAAAACATTCGGGGCCAGCCAGACCTGTTCCAGTGAGGCCCTCTGGACTTCCTGGAACTTGGGGTTTCTCATCGTCCCCTTGTGCCCACACACGTGCCACACACTGACCACGTCCTGCCCATCCCCTTCCATCCCCACTCTGCAGCCTCAGCACCAGACGTCAGACTCCTCATCTGCCCACTGCCGTCTCCCCTCCGCCCCCCCCCCTCCCCTTTCTTTCCTTGCTTCCTCAGGTGCTCTCTCCTTTGTGCCTTTGGCTCTCACTGTCAGGAGTCCTAGGGGACAAACTAAAGGGGGCAGCATTAGTTAGCATAACCCGACTGCTTCAGTCTCCCAGACGTTAACAAAAGGAAAACAGGTCATTGCTTTATAAATGATGTATCGAGGCGTGCCGGAGGAATGAAGGCAGAGACCACAGTGTATTTTTAGCGTCTGCTGTTTGTGGTAACTGCTGGATCCTTTCCCTTCAGCTGAATGGCTGGTATTCAGGAGAGCGTGCCCACTCCCTGCCAGACTCTCCGCACGGAGCTCCTTTTTATGAGGTGGGTGCCTGGCTCCTTGGCACCAGGCAGCCCCATCACAATTTTCCTTTATTGCCCAGCCCTGATGCCCAGTTGCGTGGTTCCACGGGCAGCCCCAGCGAGGCCACGGGCAGGGGTGGGATATGGATGAGACTGCTGGCTGCGAGCTGCTCAGGATGTTACCAGACTGTGAGGCAGAGTGTGTAGGGGAGGGGCTGTGTCTGGATGCTCGAAACTGGCCATTTTCAACTGGCGAGCTGCAAGAATTTTTAAAACATGCAATACCTGACTCTTTAGTCGGGGGCGCTGACCTCTTTTTCCCTTAGATTGTCAAATAAATGATGACAGCCAACACAACAATAGCTGTTCGATGTGAATGAGTCTAAATTATACCTATTTATCTTGTCAGATTGGCAAAAAGTAGAATCTGTTTTTTGGAGTGCTGAAGAATTTTAGTAATTAGTTTATGTGTGCCACGAGGTGAAAAAGGTTGAAAATCGCTCCTCAGAACCTTCTGGCACGAGGCTGGCACTCAGTCACAAAGGAACCACAGCAGTGAGAACCACGGCTAGCTCCCCATCTCCGCATCATGTCCATCCCAATGGTGCCTGGCTAGAGTGGGTGTTGGCCCCTCCCCAGGTCACGGACATTCTAGATCCTGAGTGAGCTAGAAAATATGAGGAGCCTGTTACTCTGACAGGTCATTCTACCAACGATCACTCCAGAGCTAGAGCTAATCTAATCACTGGAAGGTGGAAACTCAGTGGAGAGGCTAAGGATGGCCAGCGGGACTCTCTAGGTACCACCGTGGAGCGAAACAGTGCTGGGATCCCCAGTCTCACCAGGTTGCTGAGTGTCTTTAGACAAGTAACTCAATCCCAGCACTCACTTTCCACTTATAACTGTGAGTGGTAATTCTTGTCCTACTGACCTCATTAAAACATTTTTAATAAGGCTATAAAAGTACTTTGAAACTTTGGAAACCATATTACAAAAAGGAGGGACGTGGTGTGGCACCATTTATTTTCTTTCTTTCTGACCAACCTTCTATCAAAACTGTCTCCATCAACCCCAGCCAAGAGGGGCTCTTGCATTATTGTAAATAACATCATTTGTGCTGTGAGAGATTGCCTTCCTGAGGGAGGTATTTACCTCCAGGTCCCACGGAATTGGTTTGAATGAGACAGGGTGCTTGTAGTGGGATCCTTTTTTTGTGAAATGATGAGTGCCTCTTTAATTAGGGTAAACCTTAAACAAAAGAACTTTGACTTGGCTACAGTTTCCTTATCTGATACCTCAGTGGTATTCTTTTTTCTTTTTGCATCAGCTCTTTATTTATTTACTTAATTGGGATGATAGCCTAGCTAATAAAAGAGTAATATGCAAATTGACCATACCGCCACTCCACCCACAAGCCACACCCACCAGCCAATCAGGAGTGAGCATGCAAATTAACCCAACCAAGATGGCTGCAGTCACAGAGAGAGCAGGAGGCTTGGGTTTCCCTAGCAATGGAGGAAACCAAGCTTTCCACACACCCTGGCCTGCCTTGGCCTCTGCTTAAGGCTACGAAGTTTCAATTATAGAAGATAAATAAATCCCAACAAAAATGGCGGCAGCCACGGAGCTGGAGAGAGCAGGAGGTTTGAGTTGCCCCTGGTTATGGAGGAAGACAAGTTTCCAAAGCCCTGGCCTGCCTTGGCCTCTGCTCAAGGCTACAAAGTTTCAATTATAGAAGACAAATAAATCCCAACAAAAATGGCTATGGCCATGGAGTGAGGCTTGGCTCTGCTCAAGGCTACAAAGTTTCAATTATAGAAGATAAATAAATCCCAGATACCAGGGCCTCCGCTTGGGTTGCTGGGGGGCATGGCCAGCCTGCAAACCACCACAGGCCCCTCACCCAGGTCATCCCACTCCCCAAGGGAACCCCCACCCTGATCTGGAACACCCTTCAGGGCAAATGAGCTGGCCCCCACCTGTGCACCAGGCCTCTATCCTATCTAATAAGAGAGTAATATGCAAATTTACCATCACTCCAACACACAAGTTGGCTGCCCCCATGTGGTCAAAGATGACTGACCCCATGTAGACACAAGATGGCCACCACAAGATGGCCAGTAGGGGAGGACAGTTGGGAGGGACCAGGTATGCAAGGTAGGGCAGTTGTGAGCCATCAGGCCAGCAGGGGAGGGCAGTTGCGGGGGGACCCAGGCCTGCAGGAGAGAGCAGTTGGGGGTGACCAGACCTGCAGGGGAGGGCAGTTAGGGGCAAACAGGCTGGCAGGGGAGCAGGTAGGCATTAATCAGGCTGTCAGGAGAGTGGTTAGGGGGTGATTAGGCTGGCAGGCAGAAGCGGTTAGGAGCAATCAGGAAGGCAGGCAGGTGAGCAGTTGGGAGCCAGCAGTCCTGGATTGTGAGAGGGATGTCTGCCCATTTAGGCCCAGTCCTACCGGGATCAGGCCTAAACGCACAGTCGGACATCCCTTGAGGGGTCCCAGGTTGGAGAGGGTGGAGGCTGGGCTGAGGGACACATTTCGTGCACCAGGCCTCTAGTTAGTTAATAAAATTATATAGATTTCAAGTGTACAATTATATGACACATTATCTATATATTGCTTTGTGTTTATCAGCAAAAGTCAAATCTCTCTGTCACCGTATATTTGACCCCCTTTATCCATTCCTGCTTCCTCTCCACCTCTCTTCCCCCTGGTAATCAATACAATGTTGTCTGGGTTTATGAGTTTTTGTTCATCTTGTTTGTTCATTTGTTGCTTCCAGTTTTATATCCCACCTGTGAGTGAAATCATATGGTTCTTGACTTTTTCTGTCTGGCTTATTTCGCTTAGCATGATATTCTCAAGATCCATCCATGTTGTTGCAAATGGTGCTATTTCTTCCTTTCTTGGGACTGAGTAGTATTCCATTGTGTATATGTAACCATATCTTCTTTATACAATCCTCTGTTGAAGGACACTTTGGTTGTTTCCATATCTTGGCCACCATGAATAAAGCTGTAATGAACACCATGAATAAAGCTGTAATGAACACAGCCCCTCCCCAGCCCTTTCCCATATATAATATCAACTAAATGTTTTCATATTTTTGGGGTAGATACTCAGAAGAGGGGTTGCTGGGTCATATGGTAATTCTATTCTTAATTTTTTGAGAAATTTCCATTCTGTTTTCCACAGTGGCTATACCAGTTTTCATTCCCAACAACAGTGAATGAAGGTTCCTTTTTCTCCACAACCTCTCCAACATATATTATTATTTCTCTTGTTGATAATGGGCATTCTAACAGGTGTGAGGTGGTTTTAAAAAGCCTCTCAGCAGCCACACTGGATGTCACAGACTCTATGAACTAAGATGGTCACTGCAAGGTCTCTCTCAGAGCTAACTTAATCTTATGTACTGTATAAGATAAGGAAGTCTGGCTCTCTAGTTTTCCAGCCCTTTGCTACTGAAAGTAGTTTGTGAACCAACAGCGTTAGCACCACCTAGGAGCTTGTTAGCAATGCAGATCCTTAAGCCCCACCCCTCAGCTGTTCACTCAGAATCTGCATTGTGATTCATGTGTGTGGTAAAGTAAATTAGAAGACTTGACTCGCAGGGCCTAAGCCCACTCTCAGTTTATTCATTGATGAACTGTACTTCACTATGGAAAGGACTTGGGATGGTTAGCATTAATAACTTACAAGGGAGGAAGAGACAACAAACTTCAAAAGCCATAGATGCCTGGACTATTTATTGTAGTTGTGCCACTGAGTACAGTTTAATGCTCAGTGAGAACACACTGCTACAGCATTATTAAGAAAAGGAAATGTCATATTCCAAAGCCACTGCTTATTTACCTAAAATTCATAGTGAGAAATGTCCTTTAATGTGGTTAAATAAATGAATATTGATGTTTCAGAGGATGTGTCAGTGATCTGGATACTTTATGAAAAATCATCTTCTCCAGTGAAGAAATAAGTGAGATATTACTTTAATTGGAAACCTCAGTTCACTCAGATTTTTTTTTATGCAGTACATTTTGAGGGGTCAAATGACATCAAGATAAGGTGTTTTATCAGAGATTTACTCTACAACCAAACAGCTAAAAAACCCAACCGATACAACAAAACGGTAAAATTTGGGGCATCAGTATGTATTCAATTTCCTATTTGCATTTACTATATACTGGCAACTGATCTTCAGGTCACTAAGGTAGGAAAATGGATTTGAAACTGAAAGGAATTTTTAATTAAAAAGGTAGTGTCCCTTTCTGAACAAGGTAGTATTGGAAGTACTGAACCCCAGATGGTAGACCATAGGAGTCTTGCCAGGAGCTGCCAGGTGGAGATCTAACAAGTCCATGACTGGGAAAACATGGAGGAGAGGTTGACCAGATAGTCAACTGAAACCAAGCTCAACCATCCACCTGGATCACCATGTAGAGGAGCAAGAATGTAGGCACAAAGCAGGGCATGGCAACATAGAAAAGGGCTGAAAGCTGTTTTCCAAGATATGGAAAAGAGCCTCAGTAGATTTCTAGGAAGTGTCCCAACACAGGCCAAGAAGGAGATTTAAGAGCCCTGACCCAGATCAGACCAACTCAGGCCTCCTTCCCTTTCTTCCTCACTCCCTGCCCTGCATTGCCTCTGAATATGAGAGCTGATTTGCACTTTATCGCCAAAACAATGCAAAGAAAACCCATCAATAATTTGATATCTAGAGCTTAGAAATAAACAGCTGCCTGGTACCAATTTTATTAAATGAAGCAAATTTATATAAACAAAACTGGGCTTAAAACTTATTTGGCAAGAATTAAATATTTCCTGTTTATTCTGGAGACATTTGTGGGGTGCCATGGCTATGATGGAAACAGATAATGCATATAACAGGGTAGAATTAATTAATTCTGACATAATTTTAAAGATGTAGTGAAAGATCCTATATTTCCCAATGGCATTATTTTCCCATATCAGAGCGTCTCTAAACCTTGAGACCTCAGAGACTCTTAACTCATTTCTCCCTTGGGCACTGTTTGAAATCTCTAATATTTCTACTCATGTTGTGACCACCCTAAAACCAATCCTTGTCTCTTTGTCCCTGAGTTTCAGCAATAGCCTTATGGCAGCTTTTCCTAACTTTCCTCCAACATCCCTTTGCATAAGTGGTCTTCAGAAGAACACTTGGATACATTGGTTTTGAGCAGATTTATAGGGGTTTAAAAACAAAACAAAACTCTGCAAGTGATTCTGATGTGCACCCCTAGATGGGACTTTAAACTAATTTATTGCTAAATTAATGTTCTACACATCGCTCTCTTGCCCAGAGAGCTTTGGTTGATGTTTATCACTATATAAATTCATACTTTTCGGCTTGGCCTTGGCCTTCTCCCCTCCTGTGGAGCTTCTCCCATCCCCAGCAGTGCTCGGCACTGATGTTCAGACGTTTCATGCCCACGCCCACCTCTGGGCCCTCAGTGTGGTTTTTCCTTTACCACCTATAAGCATGGATCCTGTCTGTCCCGATTCAATTCGTGTCACCTCTTCATGGGTTCCCTGGCAGGATCTTTGTTTCCTGAATTTCTACATCATTTATAGTCTATGCCATAGTGAATTATATTGGAGAATATGTCTTATTACATACCATTGGCTTATTTTGTTAGCCTTAAGTAACCAATGAGAAGGAAGAATCAACTAGAGAGCAGGAACCATGTCTCTCACATTTTTGTCTTCTATGGCACCTAGTAGAATCATCGTTGTGTTGCTTTTTGGAGGAAGTCCTTCATGTCTTAGATCTGGGTTAGATGTTTCTCCTCCACACTCCTGTGACATCTTGCTGTATTCCAGTTATTTTTATATTATGTATTATAAATGCATCACAACTCTGCATTTTAAGTGCTTGTCTCTTTGCGTATCCCCCTTAGACTAAACACTATGAGAGCAGGGCTCACATTAATCTGGTTCATCATTGATCCCCTAACACATAGTCCAGGGCTTGATATATGCTCAATACATATTGTTTAGACTAACAGAAAAAAGTAATTATTTAAAGATATGTGTTTGGTTGGACAAAAAGAATGAATGCCATCCATAGCATCATAACATTTTGGTTGACTTGGCTGCAGATGTAATAGATCAGCAAATCTAAACAATATAATGAATCAGCTAACTAGCATTTGGTTGCATACTCACCTATATAATTTTCTGATATATAATTGATAATGAACTTACCAACTCATTGTAATTACCAAATTATTTTCTGTACATGGTTGCTTTTCTTGTCTATAAAATTCAAGGTCTTAAAGAGTGAAGGATAGATAGCATCTGTTGCTTCTACATGTCTCCCATAGTTCCTATCTCAGTGAGTGTTTCTTTTTTTTTTTTTTGTCTTTTCTCATATGTTTCTTTTTTTTTTTTAATAAATCTTTATTGTTCAGATTATTACAGGTGTTCCTCTTTTATTTTTCCCCATAGCTCCCCTCCACCTGATTCCCCACCCCACCCCATGCCCTTACCCCCCGCCACTGTCTTCATCTTTAGGAGTAAGATTTTTGTCCAATCTCTTCCCGCACCCCTCACACCTGCTTCCCCTGAGAATCGTCAGTCCACTCCCTTTCTATGTCCCTGATTCTATTATATTCACCAGTCCATTCTGTTCTTCAGATTTTTCATTCACTTGATTTTTAGATTCACTTGTTGGTAGGTATGTGTTTGATGTCATTTTGTTGTTCATAATTTTTGTCTTTATCTTTTTCTTCTTCTTCCTCTTCTTAAAGGATACCCTTCAGCATTTCGTGTAATCCTGGTTTGGTGGTGATGAACTCCTTTAGCTTTCTCTTGTCTGTGAAGCTCTTTATCTGACCTTCAACTCTGAATGATAGCTTTGCTGGGTAGAGTAATCTTGGTTGTAGGTTCTTGCTGTTCATCACTTTGAATATTTCTTGCCACTCTCTTCTGGCCTGCATAGTTTCTGTTGAGAAATCAGCTGACAGTCGTATGGGTACTCCCTTGTAGGTAATTAACTGTTTTTCTCTTGCTGCTTTTAATATTCTCTCTTTGTCTTTTGCCCTTGGCATTTTAATTATGATGTGTCTTGGTGTGGTCCTCTTTGGATTCCTCTTGTATGGGGTTCTGTGCGCTTCCTGAACTTGTAAGTCTATTTCTTTCACCAGGTAGGGAAAGTTTTCTGTCATTATTTCTTCTAATAGGTTTTCAATATTTTGCTCTCTCCCTTCTTCTGGCACCCCAAAAATTCAGATGTTGGTTCGCTTGAAGTTGTCCCAGAGGCTCCTTACACTATCTTCATATTTTTGGATTCTTTTTTCTTTTTCTTTTTCTGGTTGGATGTTTTTTGTTTCCACATATTTCAGATCTTTGGTTTGATTCTTGGGGTACATTGATCTACAGTTGAGTTTCTGTATATTTATTTTAGACAGTGTATGCTTCATTTCTGACTGGTCCTTTTCCATTTTTTTGGCATTCTCATTAAGGTCCTTGAAGGTCTCACTAAGCTCCTCAGAAGTGTTATCAAGTTTCTCAGCGGTTTTTAGAAGATTCTTGAGTAACCTTATACATGTGGTTCTGAACTCTATGTCATCCAGCAGTTTGCTTTCCTCCGTTTCTTTCATTCGTGACATGTTTCTTTGTTTCTGCATTTTGGCTGCTTCCCTTTATTGATGGAGTGGCTTTGTGTGGTAGGTGACCTATAGGGGGCAGTAGCTCAGCCTCCGCAATCTCCTGATGTGGACGCTCTTGGTACACCCCTTTGTGGGCTGAGTGCAAAGTCTTGGTGCAGTTAAGCCTTAATTCCTATTGTTACGCTGGGAGGAATTGACCTCCAGGCCAATTAGCTGTGAGCACTCCCTGTGTCTATAATGGAAGAACTGCTGCGCTGAAGACACGCTTATGGGGCAGGACTTGTTTCAGTGAGGCTTTGGTGCTCACTGAGTCTGCCTCTTGAATGTGTCACCTATGGATGTGAGGAGTTGAAATCTGGTGTCTCACACTGACCACTAGGTACACTGGCTTCTGGATCTCCAATGGGGTGCAGGTCAGCTACTGTCTGAGGCCACTCAGCAGGAGCTACAGTGAGAGCTGCAGTTTTCTCCTCTTTGCTTGGGGTTTGGAGGTTTTGGAGCTTTCTGACCCAGGCTGCAAGTCTGCTAGGTTAAGCTGTGATAGGGCAGGCCTTTCTTATGCTAATTGAGCTGCTTGGAGCTTGGGTGGGTTTGTAGGGCGGGGCCTCAGGGTGTCACTAGGTTAGGGCGTGGCAAACAGCAATGGCTGCTAGTTAGCCGGCTCTGAGTCTCCAAAGGCATCCGCGAGTCCCGTGCCCCAGTGCCGTAAACAATTATTCCTGCGTGCAGCTCTGCAAGCAAGCCACCCCCTCTGGCAGACAGTCCAACTTCTCCCCGTAGGAGTTTGGGTCCCCCGCGTCTCCCCAGAGACTGTATTTCAGAGTAATCGGGGGCTTGTCTCCGTTGGGGTTGAAAAAAGCAACGCACCCAGTCGCCCGCAGCCAGCCCAGATCACGCGCCTCCGTACCTCAGCTTTTCAGCGCTCGTGCACGTCTCAATGCTCTTTTCTCTTTCCTTCTAGTTGTAGAACTTCCACTCAGCCAGCTTTCCCATGGTTCTGGGTGATAGACGTTTTGTCTTTTAGTTGCAGTTTAAATTGTTGTAGGAGGCAGCAGTTTAGGTGTTTACCTATGCCGCCATCTTGGATTCTCTCCCAGTGAGTGTTTCTTGATTCGATGTCATAAACTGTAGTTTTTAAAGAGCCTGTGTTATAGTGTATTTACCTGGTGCTAAACATCTGTTGCCTCCTAACAAGTGCTGCATTCATTTTAATGGCACTGGTGCACAGAGGTAAACAGAACCTTGGCAGGCCTTCCATAAAGGAAACTGTGTTTGCTTCCTTCATTAATTACTAATGGAGCATTAAGACATGCATTCTCCTTTGAGCCAAGTTGGATAATTCCTGGCACTTAAGGCTAGGGTGCTTTCAAAAGTTGAGACATGTATTGACACACCGGGGAGCCTGCCCGATGGCAAGCACAGTGGTGGCTGTATTGCCAAGATTGTACAAGGCTTCAAATAAATCAATACCAGGTGTACTGATCTGTCTGTCCAACCTTTTGCAGGTCTTGGGTTAATGTGGGGAAATAACTACGAATCAACAGACTATCTCTGAAGGCAGCCATCGCAGTATGAATCTGACAAACCATCAGAAAGGTGGAAAATAAAAGGACCATCAAAGATTTACCATACACTGAGAGTGCAATGCTCATAGAAGAAATATGAAACACAATATGAGTTGTCAATTTTTACTTAACTGTCAATTAGTGACAACTTAAATGAAAATTTATACTCTGGATCATGTTGACTAGCATAACATCAAAATGCTAAAGTGAAAAAAGTTTGAAATAAAAGATATTGACAGACGCTTATTGGTAGATAAGTATAGATTGGTAGATACTTATGGTAGCTATTGGTAGATTTTGACATACAACCATAAGATTATGATAATTTAAACAGATAAAATGTAAGTAAGGATGTAAAAGAATATAATTGAATAATTGACTATATTTAGACATTTATGGATTCTGTAAAAATCCATCATATTTTAAATATTCACATGAAAAATTTACAAAAGTAATACTTTTCTTTCTTTCTTCTTATTTTTATTGTTTAAAGTATTACATATATTAGTAAATATATCTTCTTTTTTCCCCCTCATTTACCTTCCCCCAGCCTCTCCTACCCCCTGTCACATGCCCTCATCCCACCCCCGCAGTGTCTTGTGCATGCATACAAGTCCTTTGGTTGATCTATCCCTCCCTCCCCAACACTCCCCAGCCTTCCCGCTGTTATTTGACAGTCTGTTCGGTGCTTTACTGCCTCTGTATCTATCTTTTTATTCATCAGGTTATAATGTTCTTTATTTTCCATAAATGAGTGAGTTCATGTGGTATTTTTCTTTCATTGCCTGGCTTATTTCATTTAATATAATGCTCTCCAGGTCCATTCATGCTGCTGCAAATGGTAAGAATTCCTTCTTTTTTTATAGCAGTGTAGTATTCCATTGTGTAGATGTACCATAGTTTTCTGATCCACTCATTTGCTGATGGGCACTTAGGCTGTTTCTAAATCTTAGTTATGGTGAATTGTGCTGCTATGAACATAGGGGTGCATATATCCTTTCCAATTGGTGTTTCTAGTTTCTTGGGCTCTATTCCTAGAAGTGGGATTACTGGGTCAAATGGGAACTCCATTTTCAGTTTTTTGAGGAAACTCCATACTGTTCTCCACAGTGGCTGCACCAGTCTGTATTCCCACCAGGAGTGCACGAGGATTCCTTTTTCTCTGCATCCTCGCCAGCACTTATTGTTTGTTGATTTGTTGATGATTGCCATTCTGACAGGTGTGAAATTGTACCTCATTGTCGTTTTGATTTGCATCTCTCGGATAATTAGTGACTTTGAGCATGTTTTCATATGTCTTTTGGTCTTCTTTCTGTCTTTCAAAAAGATTCTATTTAGGTCCGTTGCCCATTTTTTTATTGGATCATTTATCTTACTTTTATTAAGTTGTATAAGTTCCCTGTAGATGTTGGAGATTAAACCTTTATCAGTGATAACATTTCCAAATATGTTCTCCCATACAGTGGGCTTTCTTGTTGTTTTGTTGATGGTTTCTTTTGCTGTGAAAAAGCTTTTTATTTTGATGTAGTCCCATTTGTTTATTTTCTCTTTAGCTTCCATTGACCTAGGAGCGGTATCGGTGAAGAAATTGCTTCTGCATATGTCTGAGATTTCTCTGCCTGTGGATTCCTCTAGTATTTTTATGGTTTCCGTCTTATGTTTAAGTCCTGTATCCATTTTGAGTTTATTTTTGTGTATGGTGTAAGTTGGTGGTCTAGTTTCATTTTTTTGCATGTATCTGTCCAATTTTCCCATCACCATTTATTGAACAGACTGTCTTGACTTGATTGTGTGTTCATGCCTCCATTGTCAAATATTAATTGAGCATAGTGGTTTGGGTCGATATCTGGATTCTCTATTCTATTCCATTGGTCTCTATGTCTGTTCTTGTGCCAGTACCAGGCTGTTTTGACAACAGTGGCTTTGTAATACAGCTTGAAATCTGGTATTGAGATTCCACCTACTTTGTTCTTCTTTCTCAGGATTGGTGTGGCTATTCAGGTTCTTTTTTTATTCCAAATGAATTGGAGAGTTCTTTCTAGGTCTGTGAAATATGCCATTGGTATTTTAATGGGGAGTGCATTGAATCTATAGATTGCTTTGGGTAGTATGGACATTTTAATTATGTTGATTCTCCCAATCCATGAACATGGTATGTTCTTCCATCTGTTTACATCTTCCTCTGTCTCTTTTTTCAGTGTCCTGTAGTTTTCCACGTATAAGTCTTTTACCTCCTTAGTTAAGTTTATTCCTAGGTATCTTAATTTTTTTGGTGCAATGGTAAATGGGATTGCTTTTTTAGTCTCTCTTTCTGTAAGTTCACTATTGGTGTATAGAAATGCCATAGATTTCTTGGCATTAATTTTGTATCCTGCTACATTGCCGAATTCATTTATTAAGTCTATTAGTTTTTGGATGGAGTCTTTCGGGTTTTTATGTACAATATCATGTCATCTGCAAATAAGGACAACTTTACTTCTTCTTTTCCAATTTGGATACCTTTTATTTCTTCTTCTTGTCTAATTGCAATGGCTAATACTTCCAGTACTATGTCAAACAGGAGTGGTGAGAGTGGGCAACCCTGTCTTGTTCCTGTTCTTAGGGGAAATAGAGGTGCCCCTGACGTTGAGCTGCACGATCTCACTGCCACGTGCCACCACGAGGATGCCGCCGCAGGGCCTGCCTACCATCTCGGTCCGCTCCCTCTGCACGCAGGGCCACCAGGCTGGCCTGGGCCTCGTTGGGCGCTGGGCTGCCACTCCGCTGCCACCAATAATTACTTTTTTTTGAATGCACAACATCTGCAGGCTACTCTCTTTCATCACAAAGCAATGAGATATAAGACAATGTAAATGTAAATAAAAACACCACATGGTGCTGTCTGTATTTGGAGCTAGAGAAATTTGTAATTAAAGGAGGTAAGATTATCCTTTTAAGGATGAACTTTAATAAAACATAATAAATTAAGACAGAGTGACACAGTCTGTCTTTTACAGGACAAAAAGTATTTACAGGACACTAAGATCTAGCCATGATCCTATTAAATCATTAACCTTTTTGAAGAAAAAAACATATGTCAATCTAAAGTGGAGCTGGCCCTAGCTTGTTTGGCTCAGTGGACAGAGCACCGGCCTGCAGACTGAAGGGTCCCAGGTTCGATTCCTGTCAAGGGCACAGGCCAGGGTTGCGGACTTGATCCCCAGTAGGAGGCATGCAGGAAACAGCCGATTCTTTCTCATCATTGATTCTCTCATCATTGATGTTTCTCTCTCTCTCTCCTTCTCCCTTTCTCTCTGAAATCAATAAAAATATTAAAAAGTAAATAAATAAATAAAGTGGAGCTGGTTCAGCCAAAAAAGGAAAAAGAAAGAGGAAAGGAAGAAAGAAAAGAAGAAAGAAAGAAATAAGAAAGAAAAGCAAGTGTCAGAAAGCACAGCTGGCCAGTGCTCGGGCTCATCTGTCATATTATTTAATTCCAGCTGCTGGAATTAAATAATATGACAGATTGACAAGACCATCCTTCTCATGGAGGCCAAGTGGAGCTATTGTAGCCTGATTTGGGTTCTACTTTCAGGCACCCCTTTTGATTTTTATTTGGTCCTTTGTGTACAGGTCTATGTACAGGGTGATTGTGCAGTAACGGGGTTGGGAGTGTGGGGCTTCTGTGCCCCACTGCAGTTAATAAATAGAAATTCATTCCAAGAAATGACCTGCTCTGTGCTGGAAGAGTAAGGTTCCTGTGCCTTATAGTACACTAGAGGCCCGGTGCATGAAAATTCATGCACTGGAGGAGGAGGTCCCTCAGCCCGGCCTGCCCCCCTCACAGTCTGGGAGCCCTCAGGGGTGGGAGGCGACCTGGTGATCAGGGGAAGGCAACGCCCTCATCACACCTCTGCTGCTGCCATTGCCACAGTGCAAGCTTTGGCTGGCCCTGGTTACCTGCGGTTGGGGAGCTGAGGGGGACTCCAGAGGCAGGTGTGTGGAGCAGCCAGACCCACCTGGAGGTGGGCCCAGCTGTGCCAAGCGCCTGCCGCCCGGGCTGGGCTGAGGAGACTGGGTGCTACCATCTTGTGGCTGTGGGCGCCGCCATCTTTGAGGGTGTGACAGTCAATTAGCATATTCCCTCCTTATTGGCTGTGGGCACTTCCATCTTTGTGAGGGTGTGATGGTCAATTAGCATATCCCCTCTTTATTAGATAGGATTAAAGGTACAAGAAAAGAATTTGTACTTACAAGTAAAGCAGGTTACACAATGTACATTGTCCTTATTTACTGCTGTGATTGGTGCTCACAGCAGATTTTGCTATGTATGAGCATGTAAGTATTGGTTGAACTAAGTGGGGAAGGACAGAATTACTTAAATTCTGGTGGGATAATTGGTTAGGTATTTAACACGCACTAAAACAAGAGCATGTGGACAAAAGAATAACTTTAAAAATAGAAAAGCTAAAAGAAATATCCAAATGTTGGTAGTAGTTCTGAAAGGATAGTGATTTTGTAAGTTTAGAAGGATGGCAAGAAATCACAAAGGGGAATAACAGCAACAAATCTGACTCCATAAATATTAAAAACTTTATGTTAAGGAAATATAACCATAATATCCAGAATTCAAAGTCAGACAATATGGGAAAGTCTTTGCAGAAAATGTGACATCCAATGGCCTGATATCTTTATTATGTAAAATGGTCATTCACATTTATATTAGAAATACTGAAGTTCCAAGGGCATGAACAGACAACTCACAAAAAAGAAATGAAAACTAGTAATAAGCACACGGAAAGATATTTGACTGACCCAATAATCAAAGACATTGCAAATAAAAAGTACTTTTCTTCTCAGAGCCTTTTAAATTAGCAAAGAAAACATAAAAATTATTTGTATAAAACCCAGTGCTGATAAGGATGCTGTAGAAGTGATAGTCTCATATTTTGTTGAAGATACTTTATAAATTGTACCTCCTTTTTTTTTTTTTTTTACACAAGACTTATTTCCCAATTATTTGATATTGCTGGGGTTGAAACCAGTGCATGCAAATCAATGTTCTTCTCAAATAAAAAGAATTTGTTAACCCACTATTACCTTCAGAATCATTATAATAAAAACCCTACCTGAAAAGGGTAATACTAAAGAGATCTTCAAGGTCTCCAAACATTTGTACCTCCTTTTTGGGAGAGCAGTTTGGCAATCCTATATAATAAAAGGCTAATATGCAAATAGACCAAATGGTGGAAAGACTGGTCGCTATGATGCACACTGACCAGCAGGGGGCAGACGCTCAACGCGGGAGCTGTCCCCTGGTGGTCAGTGTGCTCCCACAGTGGGAGCACAGCTCAGCCAGAAGCCAAGCTCACAGCTGGGGACCACATTGGTGGTGGCGGGATCCTCTCCGAGGCAGGGCTAAGGACCCCTTGGGAGGATGTCCATCTACCAGCTTAAGCCCGCTCCCTAGGGTCCTGGACTGTGAGAGGGTGCAGGCCAAGCTGAGGGACCCCTTCCCCCCAGTGCATGAATGTGATGCACTGGGCCTCTAGTATAACATAAGAAACCATAAAAGTCTTTATAGCCTTTGACCTAATATTTTGACTTGTGGAAATCAATACTGAGGAAGATTAATCCAAATCATGGAAAAAATGAACTGCCTAAGAGTAAATTGGGAAACACTAAATGTCCCACATAGGGGAATGATTGATATGCTGTGGTAGAGCCACTGGATAGAAAGTTACATAGCCATTCATAATGATGGGAGTAGAGACTGCAGCCACACAGGAAGATGCTTGTGTTTTAATATTAAGTAAAAAATGAATAAACTTTTATGTATAAAAAGATATGCAGGGGAGAAATGATTAAAGTAAATATACTGAATGTGACGTGGCTGATCTGGAATGGCAGTGACTTTTTTTTTACCTACCCTTTTTGGTTATGGGTTGTCATTCAGCCTGTTCTCACCTTTCTCTTCCCCCACCTTCCCTCACACAGGCCACAAGCTCCACGCCAAGCTTCCAAAGCCCTACCCACCTGAGTCAGTGCTGCTCAAGTCCCGACTGGTCCAAGAAGCCCTCCCCATCACATCAGTGAAATGAAACTCCCCCTTTTCTATGCTTCCATGATGCTGTGTTGACATTTCTGTTCTAGAACATATATAATGCACTTTGTGTAGAAAAGATAGATGTATAGTATGTGTCTGTTTCTACAACTAAATTTTAAAAATTTTACCAGAGGCAGGAATTGCTTGGTTCTTTTTCTCTCCCCAGCACAGGGCTCAGAGCATTGAATGTGTGGCATGCCTGATTAAATATTCGTTGAATTAATGTAATGCACTGAGATGAACTACTTCTGATTCCCCGGCAGGTGGAGCTCATGAAGGTCTGCAGCACTTGGGTCCTTTTGGCAACATCCCAAACATTGTGGCAGAGTTGACTGGTGACAACATTCCCAAGGACTTCAGTGAGGATCAGGGCTACCCTGACCCTCCAAATCCTTGTCCTGTTGGGAAAACAGGTAACGGACATGTCCTTTGCTTCCCACGTATGGCAGTGGCTTTGGGAGGAAATAAAAAATTCTAAGGTCAGCTACAAATATTGTGAAAAATGGCGTTTCTAGTCCAATGAGCCCTCATGCACTTGTAAGTGGATTGGAAAGGAAATTTTATTCCATAATACGTTTCTTGGTGAGTTCTGGCATTCAGATACACCCACATAGGACTTCCTTGCTAGGGCTTTACATTCTGTCTCCCCCTCTTCGGAAATGGAAACTGAGGCTCTTTTCTGCATGGAGAATGCCCCCCTCCTTTCTATGACATAACGGCTGCCCATGTTTAGTGTCTTTGGAACTGGCTACTTGGTTCATGGATTGCCCATGCCATTTGTTTTCCTTACTTCTCTTGACAATTGACATCCCAACTACATCTCAATTAGTTAGAATCCATCCTGAAATGTTTCCTTAGTGGCCAGGAGGTGGAATGAGAGGGAGGGGGTCCAGTAAGATAAGAAGTTGGCTAAGGAAGAAAATTGAAAATTTGCTTGCTACTTGTATGTTCTTCCCACGTTCCTATTTCCTGATGCCAAAGAGAATGACTGGTGAAATAGCTACACTTATGCTGGGCTTTGAGCAGCTTACTTTGATGGTTAAAACAAGTAGGTCTAGACTTGCACTACCCAAATTCAAACCCAAGGTCAAAATATGTGACCTTGAACAAGTTAATTAACCACATTGCACTTTAGTTTCCTCATTTGCAAAATGGGGATTGTTGTAAGAATTAAATGAAATTATTCAAGTGAAACACTTGGCATAGCGCCTAGCACAGGTTAAGGATCATTAAGTGGCATCCTGATTGTAATTAGCTTGGCTACTAGTAAGTAATGCATCTCTCTCCTTGGGCTTGTGCTTTTAGCCCCAAAGTAGTCTTTTTCTCCAAGCCTAATAAGAGTAGTTGGTACCTATTATCCTTACTTTATATGCACGGAAACTGAAGCTTAGAGAGTAACATGCCCAACACTATCTATGTAGCAAGTAGCTGAGCCAAGACTCAAACCCAGGTCTACCTGATTCAGTACCCTGCACTCAACCACCATGACAAATTGCCTTGGTTTGAAAATTGTGTCAGCATTGGCCCCTCAGCTTTTCCTAAACACAATGCAAGTTTTGTCTGGAAGACTCTGTCTCTGAAAGATACACCTCTTTTGATTTAGGGTGAGGTCCCTGTTTTTCATGGGCATGGAGCCTCCATCCTGGGATGAAGCAACCAAAGCAGTTGAATGTGGCCCAGAAGTGGGGACGCTGGCTCTAGTTGCATTTTACTTGCCTGTTGGGCTTTGGAGGGTAGAAAGAGAGAGCAGTTTAGAGTGAAGACCAATGGTCCCCACAGGGATTTGGGGAAGTGGACAGTGCAGTGGTTCTTCAGGTGTGGTTCCAGGACCTGCAGCATCAGCATTATCTGGAAACTTACTAGGAATGCAAACTTTTTAAAAAAATAATTCTTTATTGTTGAAAGTACTACATATGTCCCCCTTTTTCCCTCATTGACACCCTTCAACCCTCCCCTGTCCCCTGACTTAGGCCTTCACCACCCTATTGTCTATGTCCATGGGCCATGCATATATGCATACAAGGTCTTTGATTGATTACCTCCCACCCACCCACCCTCCTCTGCCTTCACTCTGAGATTCTGCATTCTGTTCCATGCTTCCATGTCTCTGGATCCACTCTGTTCATCTGTTTATTTTGTTACTTAGATTCCACATATAAGTGAGATCATGTGATACTTGTCTTTCTCTGACTGACTTATTTCACTTAACATGATCCTCTCCAGGTCTCTCCATGCTGTTTCAAAGGGTCAGAAATTCTTCTTTTTTACTGCTGCATAGTATTCCATGGTATAAATTTACCACAGCATTTCTATCCACTCATCTACTGATGGGCACTTAGGCTGTTTCCAGATCATAGCTATTGTAAATTGTGCTGCTATGAACATAGAGGTACATAATTCTTTCTGATTGGTGCTTTGGGTTTCTTAGGATATATTCCTAGAAGTGGGCTCACTGGGTCAAATGGCAGTTCCATATTTAATTTTTTGAGGAAACTCCATACTGCTTTCCATAGTGGCTGCACCAGTCTGCAAGGAATGAAAACTTTAAGCCTTACCCCAGACCTATAGTATCAGAAACTCCGGGGTAGGACCCAGAGGGATCTGTGTTTTAACCTGCCTTCCATGTGATTCTGGTGCATATGAAGTTTGAGAACTACTGTTATAGGAGGATGGAAAGAGAGGCAGACTTAGATCCTGAGTTCTAGTGTTCACTACAGTGGTCTCATTTCTTCCCAGGGCCTCAGGCTCTTCACTGTGAAAATGAAGACATAGTCAGTGCCTTTAAAAAGCATGCAATGTAGGTTATCCTGACAAAAGAAAAATACAGACCTATGCAATGAAGCGCGTAGGAGCTCTGAGAATAGCAATTAGGTGGGCTGATAGAGTTGGATAAAAACCCAACTCCCAGACCCTTTCTTGCCACAATTTACCTGCCATTTCCTTTGTTATCTTTCTGTTTCTTGGTCTTTGTTCTACCATAATTTGCATTCTAAAAAGGAAATCACTTGTAGATGTGGTCATTATTTGTAAGAAGTTGCTTGAGATATGCCTCACTGAGAATCGTGACACCACACCATTGAACAACCCAAGAATAAAACTGTCTTCCCCTCCCGTGCCATGCTCTCCTCTGAAGTAAGCGCCCCCCCTCACCTTGGACAGAGCAGCAGAACCCAGAGAGTCCATCCTCAGGGATAGGTTGTGAATTCCAGGGCACATTATCAGGCACAAGACACATTTGATTCTCAGGATAGGGCTTCATCTTTTCTCTCAGTCTGAGCCCTCGAAGGTACTGGTGAAACAATTCTGAACAGGTTGCAAAGCTGCCTTATGCAGACTGCCAGAATTCTCTTCATTTGCTCTCCCTTCCCTATGTGTTAATTGTTCTAGATGAAGAAATTAGATAAATAGGTCTGTGAAAAGTGGTCAGCCACAATAGAGCCACATTAGGGATTTGTTCAGGTGCTTGACTTCCACCAGAGCTGATGCTGCTAAGAGCTGAAAGACTGGAGCCTAAAGCTGCCGGAAGGTGTCAGAGCAGTCTCAGGAGACTAGACTACCATTGCCTTCACTGGTTCATTATCCCTGTGCAAAGGGACTCTTCCTTCCCCTAGCTTTACACAAAATTCACCATCCATCCCTTGCCCCCTGTTTAAACCGTTGTCTATAGCACATTAGAGACAGAAAAGAAAAAAGACTTATTTTCAAAGCATGGTTTCTAGTAATGACAGGGTATAGGCAATAGCAGCGGCAAAGAGGGATAACCTTTCTTGGGTTGGAATGGAAAACATGCTTTATTTCAAAGAGCAGTCATAGTATAAACTGTCATTTAAAGCGAGGTGGTAGGGAAGGAATGAAAACAAAGAGCAAACCTAGTATGTGCCAAATGCTCTGTATACCATCATCTCTATTGCTCATAGCATCCTGTAAGGTATGTACGTGATTATTCCCATCTCACAGATGAGTAAATGGACTTAGAGAGACTATGTTAACTTTTCTAAGGCACTAAACCTATCTGTCACTTATGAGCCAGGATTTGAACCCCAAGCTCTGCTCTGACTTCAAAGTTTACCCCATTACCCCCATAACACACAACCGCAGGTACTGTGTAGTGATTGTTGTTCTTGTATCATGTATGTTCTCCAAGAGCTGAAAGTGTTGCTAAAGAGCTCACCCAAGGGAAAACAGAGTGAGTCATGTGGAAGGGAAGTGTATTAGTTAAGGAAATACTTGCTGTTATAACAGATAAAGCAGATAGTGTCTTAACACAATAGGAGTTTATTTTTCACTCCTGTGAAGTCCTGCCAGAGGTGGTGAGGATGTGGTGGGGAGGGTGTGGTGGGGTGGTGTGTTCAGCAACAACTGTCATCTTTCATTTTTGTTTTTCCATCACCATTTATTCTACCTATACCCCTTCCACCTCCACCCATCCCACTCCCCACCGCAATCACCACACTGTAGTCCGTGTCCGTGAGTTCTTTCTCTCTTTTTTGCTCAATCCCTCCACCACCCCCGACACCTGCCCCCCACCCAAGCTGTCTGCCTGCTCTCTATCTATGAGTCTGGGTCTATTTTGCTTGTTAGTTCAGTTTGTTCATTAAATTCCACATAGTTGCCCTGATTGGCTACATGTATAAAGCAGAACAACGAGGCGGGCATGGGACAGGAAGTGGGGCTATATAGGAGGTTTGGATGGGCTAGGCCTGGAAATGGGATATATCATTTCTGCCCACGTCCCATTGGCCCAAACTCAGGCCTACAGCACCGCCCTATTGCAAAGCATGGCTGGAAAATTGGCTGTGTGCAGAGGGGAAAGGGAAAGTGGGTTTGGTGGGCAGCCAACAGTCTCAGCCACAGGTACAAGCATTTGGGATGAACAAATCCTAGAGGAAAAGTGACTTTGAGTGACTGATGTGAATACAGTCTGACCTTTGGGTGTCTGGTTGTTTTTAATAAATGAACCCTTTTGGAATAATGATAAATGCCTTGGCCGTTCCTCAAGCCCTTTGCTGTTTGCAGTAGATGACGGATGTCTAGAACACACCCCCGACACAGCGGAGTTCAGTCGAGAATTCCAGTTGCACCAGCACCTGTATGATCCTGAACATGACTACCCAGGCTTGGGCAAGTGGGTAAGTCCAATCTTAGTTACTAGTGGGTTTTGTACTCTGCTGCTCTGAAGGCACTGATGGTAGAGATGAGCAATATGGGTGGGGAGAGAGAAGAAAAATTGTTTAGTGGCTGATTTTTCAGAAATCTCTGGTTGAGAGGGACTTTAAGTAGTTCTAGTCCAAACCACACTCTAGGCCACAATATTCCAGCCAATCTGAAGATTTGATGACCTGAACCCATCTTATTAGCTATAAGCTGCAGAGGCTTCCACTGCGGTCCACCCCACAGTCTGCCTCCTAATACATCCTGAAGTGTCACCAGAGTTTCATGCAGCTCTGATAGGAAATATATGATTATTTTTTTAAAAGGATACTGGGAAAATATGCAAATTTTATCTCTAGAGTAATGACCTCTGCAGAACTAAGGAAAAATGATGCCAGAAGCTTAGAAACAGATGTATGTAATTCTGAGTTAAGGAAAGAAAAAAAAATCTACAGCCGTGAGCTTGCTGTCAATACCAGGCAAGGATCTATAATTGCCAGTTAAGGAAATTGTTTCTAAGCACTTGGAAAGAGAAAGCATGACCATTTGGCACAGGTTTGCTAAAAACAAGTTTTGTCAAACTAATTGTATTCTACTTGCCAGCATTATTCACTTACTTGCCAGCTCGATGAGGAAAATGAAGTGAGTGTGGTGCATTTGGACTTCAGCAAAGTATTTGATGAGATCTTTCATGAAGTCCTATTGGAAGCAGTGGGGAGACATAGCCCAGGCAAGAGAACGTCCCCAAAAGGGAGCTTGTTAAAGGGTCCACGTTAACAGGAAGAGAGATTTCACGTGATATCCTGCATGTTCACATTTTAATAAATGTTTCTAATTTAAAAAATATAGAAGGTGTGATTATCAGATTCTCAAAGGATGACACAAAGTTGGAAGGGCTTGCACTAAGTGACAGTTAGGATTCAAGATGGTGAAGGCAGGCTGGAATAAGGGGCCAAATGAGATCCCAGTTGAATGGGGATATATCTGTGTCCCTGTGGTTGGGCCCATGTTGTTGGATGCTGAAGCCATGTGAGAAAAGTGGAAAAATACTAGGGAGTATTAATTCACATATCAGTAGGTAGTCAATTCATCTGTGGAATGAGTGAATGAGCAGATATTCCTAACTTCCTAAGCCCTCCTAAAGCTATCAATCCCTTCTCAGCTCATTACTGGCAGCTGACCTTGCTTCGACTTTACTAGGAATTTTGTATCTGAGGACTGAACGCGCTCCCTTCCTTTTACACCGTTTTAGAGAAAAATGTCCCTGCTTGTTAACCGTTTTCATCATCTTGCTTTAACACTGCACTGAGTTGATTTAACATGCAACCTTCAAATGCACACATTTCCTGTCTTAAAACAACAAGTCAGTAATACCTCCTAAGTTGATCTTGCTTCTTGCAAATGCATCATTTTATTTCTCTTCTTTTTCATAAGCAGTTCTGTTAGGGAGGCTTGGCATGGGGAGCCATGCTGAAGCCTACTAGGAGAGTTTGAATTTGTTGAATTAAATTGGCAAACACCTATAGGTTCTTTTTTTTTTTTTTTTTTTGGCCAGGCAAATTTTTTATTTCTTTATTCAATTCTGTCAGTGTTTCATATAATTTGGGGTATTTGTGTTAGGTACCAGTATATATACATTTGTACTTTTTGTCTTCCTGATGAATTGACTATTTTATCATTATAAAACATTATTTTTAGTAACAATTTTGTCTTAATGTCTATTTTGTTTATATTAGTATAGCTACTCCAGCTCTTGGTTACTGTTTGCATGATATAATTTTTTCCATCCATTTATTCCCAACCCATTTGGACCTTTAAACCTGATATACTAGTATGTCTCCTGTAGAAAATGTATAATATAGTTTATCACAGTATTTATTTATTTATATATTTTTTATTTTTTTATTTAATAAATCTTTATTCAGATTATTACAATTGTTTCTCCTTTTTCCCCCCATAGCTCCCCTCCACCCGGTTCCCACCCCACCTTCTGCCCTTACCTCCCCCCCACTGTCCTCATCCATAGGTGTACGATTTTTGTCCAGTCTCTTCCTGCACCCCCTCATACCCCTTTCCCTCTGAGAATTATCAGTCCACTCCCTTTCTATGCCCCTGATTCTATTACATTCACCAGTTTATTCTGTTCCTCAGGTTTTTAGTTCACTTGATTTTTAGATTCACTTGTTGATAGATATGTATTTGTTGTTCATAATTTTTATCTTTACTTTTTTCTTCTTCCTCTTCTTAAAGAATACCTTTCAGCATTTCATATAATACTGGTTTGGTGGTGGTGAACTCCTTTAGCTTTTTCTTATCTGTGAAGCTCTTTATCTGACCTTCAATTCTGAATGATAACTTTGCTGGGTAGAGAAATCTTGGTTGTAGGTTCTTGCTATTCATCACTTCGAAAATTTCTTGCCACTCCCGTCTGGCCTGCATAGTTTCTGTTGAGAAATCAGCTGACAATCGTATGGGTGCTCCCTTGTAGGTAATTAACTGTTTTTGTCTTGCTGCTTTTAATATTCTCTCTTTGTCTTTTGCTCTTGGCATTTTAATTATGATGTGTCTTGATGTGGTCCTCTTTGGATTCCTTTTGTTTGGGGTTCTGTGCGCTTCCTGGACTTGTAAGTTTATTTCTTTTCACCAGGTGGGCAAAGTTTTCAGTTATTATTTCTTCAAATAAGTTTTCAGTATCTTGCTCTCTCTCTTCTTCTGGCACCCCCATAATTCTGATGTTGGTATGCTTGAAGTTGTCCCATAGGCTTCTTACACTATCTTCAACTTTTTGGATTCTTTTTGCTTTTTGCTTTTTCGGTTGAGTGTTTTTTGCTTCTTTGTATTTCAATTCTTTGACTTGATTCTTGCATTCCTCTAGTCTGTTGTTGGGTCTCTGTATATTTTTTATTTCAGTCAGTGTATGTTTAATTTCTAGTTGGTCCTTTTTCATATCTTCGAGGGTCTCGTTATATTTATCGGCCTTTTCTAGGATACTCTTGAAAAGCCTTATAACAGTGGTTTTGAATTCTATATCCAGTCGTTTGTTTTCCTCCATTTCTTTCATTTGTGATCTGTTTCTATGTCGTCGCATTTTCACTGTTTCTGAGTTGGTAGGGTAGCTTTGTGTGCTAAGTGCCCTATATGGCCCAGTGGGTCGGCCTCCCAGTTACCTGAGGTGGACACTCTTGGTGCACCCCTTTGTGGACTGTGTGTACAGCCTTGTTGTAGTTAAGTCTTGATTGTTGTTGGTGTCACTGGGAGGAATTGACCTCCAGGCCAATTGGCTGTGAGGATCAGCTGTGTCTACGCTGGGAGAATTTCGGTGCTGGAGACAGCCTTATAGGATTAGACTTGCCAAATTGCAAAAGCTTCTGTGTTCAGCTTGGATGGGGTGGAGTCTCAGGGCGGAGCAGACAGTCTTTGCTTCCAGTCAGCCCTGCCTTTGCGCACGTGCGCCTCCAGACCTCTGGCTTCCCCACCTCCCGAGCCTCCGCCTGAGAGTCCAGATTCCCCCACAAGAGGGTGGGTCCCCAGGGGCTCGCCTGGAACTGGGGTTCAGTGCATTCAGGAGCTTCCGACTCTTTTCTGCTATGGAAAGCCTATGGCAACCTCCACAGTCTTTGTGCACACTGGCAGGCGCGCACCTCCAGATCCCTGCCCACCGCGGCTCCCCTCGGATCTCTGAGTCTCCGAGTGTCTTTCTCTCTACCTGGCAGTCCAGACTCCCCCTGTATGACCCTGGGTCCACGGGGTTTCACCCGGAACTGGGGTTCAGTGGAGTCGGGGGCTTCCTTCCCCCTCCCGCCAGAGAAAGTCAGCCAGGCTCTCGGCCGCCCTTCCTCTCTGTGCACACAAAGACCCTTTGCCGTTCCTCCAGTTCTCCGTGAGCTTTTCTCTTTCCTTTTAGTTGTAGAATTTCCACTCAGCCAGCTTTCCTGTGGTTCTGGATGGTGTCCGTTCTGTCTTTTAGTTGTAGTTTTGAAATTGTTGTGCGAGGCAGCAGTTTAGGTGCTTACCTATGCCGCCATCTTGGTTTCTCCCACCTATAGGTTCTTAAATAGGAGACTGGACTCATGAAAAGCTTCTCTAAAGGAACTTATCCTGGTGGCAGAAGGATTAAAGCTAGGAAATAAAGGAAGTAATTCCAGCTCTGAAAGCTGTGGCTGTGATCATAGTGAATTCAAGTGAAAGTCACCAACATGATAAGGCTCTAAGACATTTCTAAGGAGGCCAGGGACCTGGCTAACATTGGTATGTGGCATAAATATAGCATGAGGAGGAAAGATGAGATAGGTCAGGCTTATATGAAGTGGATGGCATGAACTTTCCCTCTAATGGGAATCTTAAAAAGAAAGGAGGAAAGAAGAGAGGGAGGTGGGAAGGAAAGAAGGGAGCAGAGAGAGGGAGGGAGAGAGTAGAAGATCACAGAGGATCACAAGAGATGGGCAAAAGTGTTGCCAAACAGAAGCCAGGGCAGGTTCAACAAAGATTAAGTGGAAGATATTATGCCTGCTTCATTCCAGGCATCGAGCTGGGTGCTCGATATGCAATAGTCATCAAGACATGGTATTGGTCTTCATAGAGCTAATAGTCTTCTGGTTGAGAAGTACTGCATGAAAATAAAATGAACACAACCTAGCATTGTTCAGACACTATGTTAAATATTTTACTGAATTATCTCATTCAGTAAAATGCTCTAGTTCTGCAGTGAGCACCAGGTACAGTTACTAGGAAAGGTGGAAGATAAGGGTAGAGGAAGATCCAGGACTGAGGACTCATGGTCGATTGTACAATACCCATTGAGGAAGTCAAAGTTGCTAAAAAGGGCAGCATTGAGGTGTAAGGTGAGAAGGTAGCCTGCATAACTGGCAGGCTGGAAAAGAGAAAAAGGAAGCAAGAGGGAGACTGAGAGAAGTCTAACTGAGGGCAGCGACCCCAACTGGGGAAGCAGGAGAAATGGAAACTTCTCTCTTGCCAACTTTCCTTGCCTCTTCTTAAAAACCTTTAGAGTTCTCTCACCAAGTTCCACTCATTCTCAGTGCTCCGGTAAGAGGTCAACCACCATCCTTCATCCTCTTTGCATCCTTCTCTAAATACCAATTTGTTTTCTCAGTCATTCCTAGTCTGTCTATATCAGAGCTCAAGCAAACAAGTTAGTACTAAATGAAAAGGGAAGTACTATTACATATTACAGATCAGTGACCATGAAGCAATGTTTACAAACCTTTTATCAGCTATGATTATGTGTTTGTTTAAACTTAAGTTTTCTTCATTTAATTTCTCATTACTACCTAGTAGTAAAATATGGTTTAATCTTCACATGGAAGTGTGAATTGAGTATGTCTTGCTCTTCTAAACTGGGGTCTACAAGCTTCCTAGTATACATACAGAATGATGGCCTCAAGCGTGTCTTAAGCTCAACAATCCTTCAAGTTAACAAAATAATTATCTTTTACATGAAACTGCATGCAAAACCCTGATTCCTTATTTCTAATAATGTTTCTCTGTTTTTGACATTAGCTGGAGCTGAGCTGGGTCTTTAGGAGTGATTCACATATAAATATCAGTGTCTGTCCTGTTTCCTGCATTTTTATCTTTGTTAATGCATCAAGACACATTTATGAAATGTACATCATATGCCTTCCAGGCCTGTGTTAGGTGATTGGAATACAAAGATGAATGGTAATTGTCTTTTGTAATACACAAATAGATAGTAATATTTATTGAGTACATATTATATACCAGACACTATATTAAATTTTACTGAATTATCTCATTCAAGCTGCCCATTCCTATTACTCTCATTTTACGGATGAGAAAATACAGGCTTAGGGAGTTTGAATAGGCTGCCTAATACCACAGAGCTGATGATTGGCAGAGCTGGGATTTGAACCAAACTGACTCCAGGAGTTCTTTAAAAGTTGGATAAGTCCCTTACCTTTTCCATGGCTCACTGCTCAGAATGTGTCCTGTACATGATCCTGTCAAGTCCTATCTAGGACTGGTTGCCTTTCAGACAGTGAGTGTACCCACAACATTGAGTGGCTATGACCAAAGGCAGGCTGCTATAGATGCCAGTCACTCCCCTTCTTCACACATTAATAACAAAGTGTTAGGAAAAAATTGTCTTGACAGCAAATATTTTTCCTTTCTAAGTGCTTATCACATCTTTTCATTGGCAGCATGGACAACTAGGAGCTCTTCCTTACACGGAAGCAGCTGATCATGGCCAGAGCCTGAGCAGAGGGAGAAATGAGAGGCAAGGACCCTCGCTGCCTTTCATAACCTCAGAAATGTCTGAAGAATCGAATGTTCTTCAGTTGATGTTCGTCACATTTGCCATGTGATCAAACTGGAGTTATGACTTTGTATTTTAGTGTTTTATGCCAAGAAGCACATGACACCCATTGTCTCAGAATTAGTGCTAACCAGGTTAAAGTAGTGTCTGCCAGCTTTCTCCAGTGTAAAATCACCAGTTTCCCTTTTGAAATTAATAATTGACCTGTGGAAGGATACTTTGGGACTGTGTAAAAATTCTGTCTCCATTAAACTTTTAACTAACAATTTTAGTATCCATTAATGACCCTCACCAAAATCAGTGATAACTATGGTAATTTTATTTTATTTATTTTTTTTGAAAAAAAATTTTAAATAAATCTTTATTGTTCAGATTATTACAATTGTTTCTCCTTTTTCCCCCCACAGCTCTCCTCCACCCAGTTCCCACCTCACCCTCTGCCCTTACCTCCCCACCACTGTCCTCATCCATAGGTGTATGATTTTTGTCCAGCCTCTTCCCATACCCCCCCGTATCCCTTGCTCCCTGAGAATTATCAGTCCACTCCCATTCTATGCCCCTGATTCTATTATATTCACCAGTTTATATAATAAACTGTTCCTCAGATTTTTAATTCACTTGATTTTTAGATTCACTTATTGATAGATATGTATTTGTTGTTCATAATTTTTATCTTAATTTTTTTCTTCTTCTTCCTCTTCTTAAAGAATACCCTTTAGCATTTCATATAATCCTGGTTTGGCGGTGATGAACTCCTTTAACTTTTTCTTATCTGTGAAGCTCTTTATCTGACCTTCAATTCTGAATGATAACTTTGCTGGGTAGAGAAATCTTGGTTGTAGGTTCTTGCTGTTAATCACTTTGAATATTTCTTGCCATTCCCTTCTGGCCTGCATAGTTTCTGTTGAGAAATCAGCTGAAAATCATATGGATGCTCCCTTGCAGGTAATTAACTGTTTTTGTCTTGCTGCTTTTAATATTCTTTCTTTGTCTTTTGCTCTTGGCATTTTAATTATGATGTGTCTTGGTGTGATCCTCTTTGGATTCCTCTTGTTTGGGGTTCTGTGCACTTCCTGGACTTGTAAGTTTATTTCTTTCACCAGGTGGGGGAAGTTTTCAGTCATTATTTCTTCAAATAGGTTTTCAGTATCTTGCTAAAGCTCTCCCTTCTTCTGGCACCCCCATAATTCTGAAGTTGTCCCAGAGACTTCTTACACTATCTTCAACTTTTTGGATTCTTTTTTCTTTTTCGGTCGAGTGTTTTTTGCTTCTTTGTATTTCAGTTCTTTGACTTAATTCTTGCATTCCTCTAGTCTGCTGTTGGGTCTCTGTATAATATTTTTTATTTCAGTCCGTGTATGTTTAATTTCTAGTTGGTCCTTTTTCATATCCTTGAGGGTCTTGTTGAATTTATCGGCCTTTTCTAGGAAATTCTTGAAAAACCTTGTAACCGTGGTTTTGAACTCTATATCCAGTCGTTTGTTTTCCTCCATTTCTTTTGTTTGTGATCTGTTTCTATGTTGTCGCATTTTCACTGCTTCCCTGAGTTGGTAGGGTAGCTTTGTGTGCTAGGTGCCCTATATGGCCCAGTGGGTCGGCCTCCCAGTTACCTGAGGTGGACACTCTTGGTGCACCCCTTTGTGGACTGTGTGTACAGCATTGTTGTAGTTAAGTCTTAATTGTTGTTGGTGTCGCTGGGAGGAATTGACCTCCAGGCCAATTGGCTGTGAGGACCTGCTGTGTCTATAATGGAAGAACTGCTATGCTGGAGACACGCTTATGGGGCAGGACTTGTTTCAGTGGGGCTTTGGTGCTCACTGAGTCTGCCTCTTGAATGTGTCACTTATGGATGTGAGTAGTTGAAATCTGGTGTCATCTCACAGTGATCACTAGATACACTAGCTTCTGGATCTCCAATGAGGTGCAGGTCAACTAATGTCTGAGGCCACCTACCTCTTTGCTTGGGTTTTGGAGGTTTTGGAACTGTCTGAACAGAGCTGCAGTTTGTTAGGTTAGGCTGCGATAGGGCAGGCCATTTATATGCAAAAGCTGCTGTGTGGAGCTTGGGTGGATTTTTAGATTATGCAGGGCAGGGTCTCAGGGAGTCACTAGGCTAGGGCGTGGCAAACAGCTATGGCTGCCAGTTTCCAAGTCCCTGCGTCCCGCGCCCCAGCGCAGTAAACAATGATTGCTGGGCGCAACTCTGTAAGAAAGTCACCTTCCCTTTTGGACCCGATGGCAGACAGTCCAGCTTCTCCCCATAAGAGTTTGGGTCGCCAGCATCTCCCCAGAAACTGGAGTTCGGAGTAATCGGGAGCTTATCTCCCTTGGGGTTGAAAAAAGCCTGCCGCCAGCCCGATTCACACACCTCCTGTACTTCAGCTTTTCAGCGCTTGTGCACGTCTCAGTGCTCTTTTCTCTTTCCTTCTAGTTGTAGAACTTCCACTCAGCCAGCTTTCCCGTAGTTCTGGGTGATAGACGTTTTGTCTTTTAGTTGTAGTTTTGAAATTGTTGTGCGAGGCAGCAGTTTAGGTGTTTACCTATGCCACCATTTTGGTTTCTCCAACTATGGTAATTTTAATGGTGATTTTCTTACTCTCTTATTTTTATGCATTTATTGGTTGGCATTCTACTCTAAGCAAGAGTTTTCCTTGATTTGTTTATTTACTTAAAATTGTGTATATTTAATATCAATATTAAATATTTTATGCCCATTATTTACTTTGGTGTACAGACTGTCCTAGATTTAGCCAGTGGGAGTCTCTGTATGCTGGTTTTTCTTCCTTTTGACATGTCCCATCTTGTTTTCTTTTGAGCATTTCCTAACTTTCTGTCCCAATTAGATATTCCAAATTCATTCATCCTTGTGCTTTCCCTGCCCTAGCCCTGGAAACAGACATTCCTTCAAGAAGCCTCCCTGGTTCTATTCAGGAATGGAATTTGAAACCAACATCTGGGCAGTTGTCCAAAATCTTGATGGCACAATGGAAAGCCCTCTTTATGAACTCGAACCTGCTACTCACATGGGAAGCAGGCTCACCACTTTCCCCTTCCCACCCACTAACAAGGAATGGGTGTCAGGAAAGGGAGCTGGTTTCTTCTTAGACTTCTGCTACCCACACGATACCTGCCAGTCCCTGCCCTAGAATCCATACAAAGCAGGGCTGATCGCTGCGCCCCAGCACTTTCATGCAGAGATGGGACAGCACCATCCTGCTAACCCTAACCCAAGTCCTTAGGGAAACACAGGAACCATATTTGAGAGGAAGACTTGCCAGTCTTTTGCACTTTCTTTTGAATGAAGGCTCTCATGGCCCTGTGGAGCTCCTCCACAATGATTGGCCATCTTATATGATGCTACCAGCTCGCAGGTCCCTGCACAGTCCCTCCCCTGCTCAGGCAGCTGAACACGGAAGTGCACATGAAGAAGCTCCTATCCTCACCCTTTTTCCCCAGCCCCCTTCCCCAGCTTGGACATAAACTCCCAGGATATTCTCTGTGCATCAGGAATTGTTACATCCCAGAAAGGCAACACTGGCTAACAGCCTTACAGCGATATTACTCATTCCTCCAGTAAATGACCATGTTCTACCTTCCTCCATATATACATATGTTATATGTATATGTGTACGTATATGTATATGTATATTTTAGGTTGAGGTAACATTGGTTTATAACATGATATAAGTTTCAGGTATATAACATTATAATTCAATATTGTATACACTATAGTGTGCTCACCACCAAGAGTCTAATTTCCATACATCACCATACATTTGACCCCCTGACTTCCTTTACCCATTTGCTCTCCCTCCACCCCCCCGCCTTTCCTTCTGGTCACCACCAATCAGCTGTTTGCCTCTATGAATTTGCTTATGATTTGTTGTTGGTTTTTTTTTCATATTCCACATATGTGTGAAATCATATGGTATTAGTCTTTCTTTGCCTGATTTATTTCCTTTAGCACAATCCCCTCTAGGTCCATCCATGCTGTCGCAAACGGCAAGACTGCATCTGATATTAAACTCATCAATCCCCAAGGGAGCATGAGATGGAGGCCATGGCCAGGATGGCCTGTTGCAGCGAGGAGTCCCTCCCTCCCTGGTGTGGCCTCCCTGCATAGTTGAGGTTGGGCAAGAAATACCCATTGTAAACTGCGGATGAGGTAGATTTTAATGAACATGAAAATTACGAAGCTCATTCTTGGCATGTGTCATTTTCATTTCCAAATCCACCATAAAAAAATTCTTTCTATGCAGACAGTTCCGAGGATACAAGTGCTGTATAAACTTGTTCCTTACCAAAACTCTGTCAT
This sequence comes from Corynorhinus townsendii, assembly GCA_026230045.1. Classification (NCBI taxonomy): domain Eukaryota; kingdom Metazoa; phylum Chordata; class Mammalia; order Chiroptera; family Vespertilionidae; genus Corynorhinus; species Corynorhinus townsendii. The sequence continues at coordinate 161,910,411 of JAPDVU010000001.1, read as the reverse complement.
CTCCTTTAAAAAAAAAAAAAATCAATGTCAGGGTGTTTTATTTAGAGTACGATGAATCACCTTTTTTTTATACCTTATTTCCCTTCTGATTTAAAAACAAACTTCACAAGTAAAGCCCCCCAGCTTCCCTCCTCCCCTTGTGCCTCCAGGTTACGTGTCAGTCTTTTGTGATCCCGACAGAAGGGAAATCTGTTGAGCACGTGTCTGATATTCTAGAGCTCATTTCAGCCCCTGTGTGTTTGAAATACAGCAATATGTGGAAACACTTATACAAACTGTGGTAACAGATCCCGTTCCCCTCCCCCGCGCCCCCCCGCAACATGACTTTCCTTCTGCCAAGAAGTTTTTTTGGCAGTTTTTAAAAGGCTCACTCTATTAAAATTGTTATAGACCAAATGGTTTTCCGATTGTCTTGACTGGGTGCACAGACTTAAAGCCACAGGAGGAAAGGCTGCAGAAGTTGGAGTTCCATTTATTTACCTAGAGGATTGTTATTCATGGGCGGGCACCGCTCTAGAGAACAGTTTATGTGTACAGCTCATAAAAAGGGAGTTAGACCCAAAAGTAAAGTGACATAACATTGTTTGTTTTGAACAAAGGCTGTTCACAGTGAGGAGATGGGTTTCCAACGCGCTTGGGTGTTAGAGTGCCGTATTTTCCGTTTATGGGATGTTGACAACAGGGAGGTGCCTCGGGGCATTGCAGAGACCTTTATCCAGAGCCGCGCAACCACCAGCGTCCCCCTCATGGTCTAGCTTTCTGATGCAACATTCCTTTCATCTAGTTTTTTTTTTTCTCCCCATCTAGTTTTGTTTCCAAAAGATGGTATGCCAATATCCAGGGGACACACCAAGTGTTGCTTTTAAAATAGAGGCTCACCAAATCTGATCCATGTATTTGTTGTCTCTTCTTCCCACTCTAGAACAAGAAGCTCCTATATGAGAAGATGAAGGCAGGACAGAGACGAAAGCGGAGGGTAATGCACAGCGAGCTGGTGGTGGCTGGGATGCCCGGAGCTTTCTGAGTGGGGCATTGACAAGCAGTAACCTTCAATTGTTGGAATGGAGCAGTCCTGGGAGGGCAGAGCAGTGGTCCCCGTGACCAGGCCATGCCCACAAAGTCCACCTTGGTTTCTGGGATGGCTTTCTCAAGCATTCGTACATGGTTTTTAGTGCAAAGCCAGGTTTTGTAGTGATTCCATCACCTCCATTCTTCACAGGAAACATGTATTGCATCTCTCGCTTGGGTGTACGTGAGGATGTGTCTTTCCTCAGAGGGTCTGTAGGCCACTGGGAGATGGTTCACAGACCTGCATCAATTACATAAATGCACCAGACAGGGACAAGGAAGTGATGAAAGGCATGCTCCAGCAACAATGCTGAAAGAATGTGGGGACAAAAGATGGGAAGAACAAACCTCATTCTTCCCACATACCTTTTTTCTTGGCCTACCCAGAATGATGTAAACACCAACTAGATTGATTATATTGGTTTGCTGACCTCTGAATCTACCAACCATCCCAGGGCTGCCCAGGGTGGGACTTTGTTCTGGATGCGTCATACTGAGCCACTATGGTGTTGCCTCGTGTAAAGTGGTTGAATTTGCTTTGGGTTTCTCATGAATTTGATGGCACCGTGATTTAATCAGTGATCATTGTCCACTCAGCTAATCCACTGGAACCTTCCTACACAGAACCTTCCTCCCAGCCACCTGCCACCATTCTCTGATCAGCACGAGGAAAAGTTAAAATCCTAGTATTACATAGCAAAATGCTACCAGAGAGTAACCAACTTTGTTAAAATATACAAAGCAAACCATGTACCCAAGGCCACTGACTGATTATTTAGAATAGTAAGTGCTGAGATCCTAGTGAAATTTGGGACTCTGGACAGTGGTCATGACAGCTATGCTGAGAGTTTTGCCAAGTCCAGTCAGAATGCTTAGGGGGTAGGGAAATGGGGTTTTTAACTCAGCATTAATTCTCAGGACCCTGCAACAGAGATTTCCAAACCCCTATGCCACCTGACAAAACACAGAAATCCCATGGCCAATTTTCTATGCTAGATGCAGTTTTGATGTCTGGAAATAGATCTTTGGGAGAGTTAAGAGTTATTAAGGGTTTTTCTCAGATGATTACAGTGTCCAGTGGCAGATGGTGGCAGGAAGGGTCTGAAGGGTGTTATGTGGGCTTGAGAGAACATCAAGAAATTCTATTCCAGCTCAGAATACACATAATTTACCAGCAAAATAGCTTGAATATCTCTCCATGGCACAATAAGGACATTTCCAAATAAGACCAATCATGGGCCCAAAATGAATAACTTAGCCTTTAGCTTTAATTGTCTCTACTTCCTGGCTCACCATTCCTTCTGCCCTGACTTGAGTAATGACTGTGGGTCACGATTTAGTTTCAGTGATGAGACCAGGATTATCAAAATCAGAATTCTGGCTAGGACACATATTATAAAGGTTTTACTTTGGCCTCAACTTCCTCCTCGTAGGAAAGGCTTAGAATTTGTGAAAATATGGGTCGCTGTGACCCAGAGATATCAAGTTCTTTCTATTCTCAGGCATCTACAAAGACCCAAGCTCATGCCATAAACTGTGAGCCTCTCAGGACTGTTGGAAAATAGAAGTTGCCTCCCCTGTCATCATGCCTCAGATGGTGTTCCCATCTCATCTGAAGACTTTACCACCTCCAGTGCATGAATCAATAGAAATTAGGGGCTTCCTTTTGGGAAAAATTAAGGCTTTCTCCAATGAAGCTCAGTATTTGCTGTGGGTTTCCAGAGGACATGGAAAGTAGGGATTCAATTCCAATGGTTCTTCAGTTGTGTAACTGAATAATGCTCACTTTGTAACCTGACTAGTCTCTCACCCAAAGCTGAAGATAAATCTATAAGTGTATTAAGTTCTCCAGAGGATAATTAAAACTAAGTATTATTATTACTCTTAAGTTAGGATTCAATGCTAATAGTTAGGCATTCATCAACAAAGTTCAACTGATTGCTCCTTTTACTTCTTCATTAATTTACTTCCCCTTCCCTCCAATCTTTGCCATGTTCTGGGTCTGGTCTGAAGGACTATCTCCCATAAAACTCCCTCACCAAGAGGATTCTCTCCAAAGTTACAATGGAGCCCCAGGTGGTTTTATGAAATGTTCCATACTTGCTAATTTTCAATTGAATTCCTACTTGCTTCATGAATAAAAGGTTAATTCACCTTTAAATGACTTAGCAAATGTTTTAACTCTGAAGATGTATCCTATCTAGTAAAAAGGGAATATGCTAATTGACTGCCCCACCCTCAAAGATGGAGGCACCCACAGCCAATAAGGAGGGAATATGCTAATTGACTATCCTGCCTTCAAAGATGGCAGTGCCCACAGCCAATAAGGAGGGAATATGCTAATTGATTGCCCCACCCTCAAAGATGGAGGCACCCACAGCCACAAGATGGTGGTGCCCAGTCTCCTTAGCCCCGCTGGGGTGGCAGGCATGCAGCAAGGCCAGGCCCACCCTCAAGCGGGCCCGGCTGCTCTGCACCCCTGCCTCCAGAGTCCCTCAGCCCCCCCAGCTGCCCAGGGCCAGCCCGAGGTGCAGGCAAACCTCGGATGGCAGCTGCCCAGCTGCTCAGGGCCGCTCAAGGCTCAGGTAACCAGGGCTGGCTGAGGCTTGTGCTGCCGGCAGTAGCAGCAGCAGAGATGTGATGGGGCATCACCTTCCCCTGATCGCCAGGTCACATACTGCCCCTGAGGGCATCTGGACTGTGAGAGGGGGCAGGCCAGGCTGAGGGACCCCCCTCCAGTGCATGAATTTTCATGCACCGGCCTCTAGTCTTGTTAATATTTGAGATTTACTATTTGTTTCATTTACTAGTAAAGAGCTATCAACCTTGTATTCCACTGTTGATTAAACACAAAAATCTGCTATCCTTTTTTAATGTAGTAGAATTTTCAGAATAAATATTATTACTAAAAATCACTCAAGAGATTTATGATGTAAATATGCCTTTTCAGTTCACATTTGCTCCACCTACCAAAGATCCTGATATAATTCCTTGGGATAGGCTAGGCCATTCTAGTTGATAACCTTCTTGTTATAAAAAAGATGTTATTTTAAATATTTTAAAGATTCCTTCCTAGCATCTTTTGTGACATGTCACTTTTCAGATCTCTGAGGACATTACATATTTTTAAATCATCAGCTGGTTTGTGATGCAGTTTTTCAGGGTGAGTGGGACTTGCATGCTTCATTACCAATTGGAATGTGGAAGGATGTTTACAAATACTAAGCTCAGTCCCAATCCTTCCCTTTGGAGAATGTCTGCTCACCCTTCAAAAGTCACAGCAGACCTGTGAACTCTGCCCATTCATCCCTGGGGACTTCATATGCAGCGGGATTGCTGATCATTTGCAACTACAGCTTCTTTCCTATATTTTTGTTTGGTTATTGGAAGGTGTCTTCAATAACCAATATTTCAAAACTTTTGAAATTTTTTCTACTTACTAAAGGCTATGTTGTAAAGCTGCAATTACTAATTCAAATCCAAACCTCAAAAAATATGTATTAGAGAAGGAATGGAAAAACCTTGACTCATTCAGAATACCAACGGATAAAAGAGATTTCAGACCATGGAGTCTTGTCAAAAATAATGGAGCCTTCCACATGACTTCCTCCTTTTTTTCTTCAGCTTTTCCATTTGACTGAGGGAAGGTGGAAATGATTACAGAGTCCCTGCTGAATCCTCTTTAGGAGAATGCTGGCATGGAAGAGTCAACATTATAGGATGATCTGTTACTAGTCTGCAAATCGAATTTCACCTTGGCCCTATTGGTGATCTTTAGAACCTTTGTCTTGTAAAATAAAGCATTTCAGATTCTCTCTTCCCCTTATTAGGGCCATAGAATAATAATTCTCTTTCATAATGGGCTTGTGTATCTAAGTTAATAGTGAGAGCCTATTCACTGGTTAATTCCAAATCTTTGTGCCAAGAAAAGGAGGGGGGCATAATGCACCCAATAAGGGCTTTATAGCTGTGTGAAAGACACAATTAGACACATCTGTCAGACAACATTTCTCCTCTCACTGAGATATTGGTTAGTTCATTGGAGTAATTATTTGTTACCTTATAGTTAACCCAACAGACCAGAGATGATCTCATTCACCTATTTTGTGAGGTGTCTGTATCGATGTTCAGGTATAATATATATATAAGCCATATATATAATATATATATATATATATTTTTTTTTTTTTTTTTCAGAGTGTCAACCCATATCTACAAGGACAGAGACTGGACAACGTTGTTGCAAAGAAGTCAGTCCCCCATTTTTCAGATGAGGATAAGGACCCAGAGTAAAGTGAAGATGCTGGGTGGACACCCACACCAGCCATCCGGCCCCGGTATTGCTTATGTACACATGTTATTAGAGCCCCCGTGAATAGCGAAATGCTTATAATTTAGTCCAGTGTGGATGAAAAGCAGCTTTACCTTGCTATTGCATTGTCCTTCACTGATAGCTCCACTTTCTGCTAAATTCAAATACAAGCTTTTTTTTTTTTTTAATGAGGATCTGAAATGAGCATTAAAATGCAAGTGTGTCAGTAACAATGAAAAGCAGGGCTGTGAATGGAATGTCAGATTTCTTGCCGTTTGGAATGGTGCTTTGGCTACACTGTTTGGGCCAAGTCTGTAAAAAACTGGCATTTGGTTTTGATGATGTCGCTCACCCAGCCCATGGGCATTGTTACACACCAATAAAGAAGGTTGTACTCAGAGGAGGGCCTGACACATCTCACTTGGCTGCATCTTAATAAATGTGTGTTGTGTGCAAGCATTGGCATAAGAATTTTTTTTTAATTTAGAGCATTATAAAAACAATGTCTTTGCTTACTAGGACAAACTCATGAATATGAATTTATCCGATCTTAACAATAATACTGTGAAGCAAATGGGGCTGCATTATTATTCTCATTTTACAGATGGTGGGATTGAGACTCAGAGCTGCCATGGAAAGCTAAAAGTGGCACAGACAGTACCTAATGACTAAGGTCTTCTGATGTTGACTTATTTGGTTTATTAAGTAAATAATGGTTTTTTTGTCATGTGCCAGGTACAAGTTTGGGCTCTGGGGGTGCATCAGCGACCCAGTCTGACCCTGCTGAGACCCTAGGGCAGCAGATCATACCATCTTTGTCTTGACACGTCTCCAGGGGCACTGAGTACATTGGCCAGCTCCACTCTGGTGCTGGAGCCTGTGCTGCCTGTTTGTGAAGAGGTGTGCACTTTCCTTCCAGCCGAGCTCTCCCAGGTCAGAAAAGCAATTCAGTGGACGGCTGGCAGGGATCAGTTCACTGGGGAGATGGTTTCTGTGCCTTTTACAGCTCCTCACTCTAATGCAGACAACAATTTCAGGCTTTGGTAGCATTGGCCTCAATCTCCTTGTCTATAAAAGGGAGGAAGCACTCAGCAAGAAAGATCATCCTTGATTTAATTTTAATAAGTGCACATTTATGTCAGGGCCTCGTCTAATAGAAATAACTTGACCGTATTTAGTTAACATGTGAGTCTGTTATTGGGGCTTATAAAAATCAAGAAAGGTATTGGCAGCTTTTTCATAGCAGGAGGCATTTTCCCAAGAGTTTCTGCAAGCAGTGTCTCCACCGCCCACAGCTTGATGTCAGAAGCACCCTCGCCACCTGCTTCCAAAGACAGTTTCTGTTCCCTTACTGGAGATGTGGGGGGCTGCAAGGGTCTACCCTATGTGTTCTGGGTTTTGTAGGTATTTCAGTTACATCTCATGCCAGTTCCAGCTCGCCGGAAAACCAGAGACATCTCTTTCTCTAAGATTAGACAGAAGGAAGGAAAAATGGCTAAAGAAAGATGTTTTGTGACCATGAGGAAAAGCGTGGAGGTGAAGCAGGAGGAGGTGAGGTCACTGTGTTTGTGTTTGTCCTCTTTGCCTTCAGACGCGCTCCTGCCCTTCCCTGGTCTCTGAACAGCAGAGTGGGCTTCCCAGGCTCCCATGTCAGCTGACTCCTGGCTGGGTTCAGTGTGAGGCCACCGAGGGCAGAGTGGAAGGTGAGCGAATGGGAGAAAGCAAGGTAATTCCCAGGAGCTGCATTTCTGAGGCTCCTTCCTCTGTCAGGTGAGCCTGGCTCCAGGCTCCAGGCTCCAGGCTCCAGTCACGCTGCCTCCTCCCTGGTCCCTACAACTCAAGGAAGCCGTGGCTCTTGCCATATTGTCCCACTCTGTGTTATTTCACTAGCCCCTGTAGCCTCCTTTGTCACACGTATAACCAATATTTTATATTAAATTCCTTCTGTTTGAAATTCTCTGTACCTGCCACAGACTCACAGGTGATCTTAAGGTGTCCCTGCTTTGGCACAGGTGCGTGAGGGCTCAGAAAGCCCACACCCACGTTTCAGAGGAGGCAGACGGAATGGGAAATGAAGATGATGGGGGCCTAGGATGTTGGGTGGGGTTGGATTGGATGCTGTAGCAGCTCTAGTTCAGAGCCTGGTTAATTCCACATCTGTGAAAGCCCCCATTTCTAGACTCTATTACCTCATCACTGCAAAAATAAAGCAAAGCAAAACAAAATAGGTACTGCCCTTCCTCTGACATCTGCTAGTAAGAACTGCATCCTGCTTAGCTAAACCTCACCTGGAGCCCTTTTCTAGTGACAGTGCTGGGAGTCAGTGAACATCTGCTTAAGAGGAAAAGACTACCCATTGGACCATCAAACTGCAAGGGGCTCCTGGTGGGCTACTGGGCTCCTCATTGCTGTGCAATCAACATGAACTCTCCATAAATGTTTATGTTTTCAATCATCATTCAAGCACATACCTGGCAGATGGTCCAGAATCTTCTTTCTCATGGGCCCTATAAACAATTATCAAAGGCTCCCAGGGGACTTCATCAGTCTGAATTGGGGGTAGGGTGGGCTAGGATCACTGGGGCCTGGGCAGCCACCTTCGGCACTCCTTGCTACCACACAGTCTTGTCAATGAAGCTTTTTCTTATCTAATGCCTAGACACTTACCTAGCGGGGAACAGACTCAGGCTTCAAAACAGCTGACATAGGCTCCAGAATTGGGCTATGAAAATAAAACTTGCTTACTTCCCAGTTAGAGCTGCTTTCTAGAGTATAATCCAGCTCCAGGGTCCTGTGGAGCTGCTCCAACACGTGCCTCCTCTCCTCACCCCTGCCCTCTCCCCAAGGACCACTCAGAAACAGACCAGCTCTACTTAGACCTTTTGCGAGGACACTCAGACCTTCCCATGCTGTACTTGGGTCATCAAGAATAACCAGTGGCCCTTCTCCCAGGAACAGACTTTATTTTTGTCTCCACTCCATATGGTCTTCCACTCTCCCCTACACACAGAAGAGGCTGGCAGTTGAAGTAGCCCTTTCACTTGGCACCCAGTTAAACCTCTACAGAGGGCATTTGTGCGCCTACAAGTAGGAGGATAGCGAATGTTCTCTCTAAGATTCTGTGATTTGCTCTCAAACACTGCATGAGTCAGGACTGAGCCAGGTTAAGAGACAAATGATTTATGAGTCCAAGGAGCCCACAGTGTAGACAGGCTGACAGGGAGACAGGAGTCACGGCAGAATCTGGGCAGGTGTAGTGAGGACTCAGGGTGGGTGGGTCAGGAAAGGAAGCCAGAAGGTCACACCCAAGCTGAGGCTTAAAAAGTTTTTCATACTCAGGAGGGAGCATGGAAGGCAGAATGTTTCAAGCAAAGGAATCCATGTACAAAACTATGGAGAGAGAGAAAGAGAGAGAGAGAGAGAGCGAGCAGGACATGGAAGTGCCCAGTCTGGTGATGGTTTTAACAATAGGGTAACACGTATTGGAAAACTAAGAGGTAAGTCCGGCAAAGAAGGCAGAAACGGTGTTAAGAAGAGCCAGGGCCGAGTGGGCCACACGAAAGTGTGTGGATTTTATCCTGAAGGCTGGGAAATCCCAAGAGGATTTCATGTAGGAAGGGCCATTATCAAGTTCATATTTTAGGTCACTGGTGACAGTGTGCAGACCAGGTCAAAGGCTGTTCAAGTTCATAATCTGTAGGAGAAAGAATAGGAGGAACCGGAGCCAGTTTGACTCAGTGGATAGAGTGTCAGCCTGGGGACTGAAGGGTCTCGGGTTTGATTCCAGTCAAGGGTACGTGCCTGGGTTATGGGCTCGATCCTCAATAGGGTATCTTATTGTGCAGGAGGCAGCCGATCAATGATTCTATCTCATCATTGATGTTTCTATCTCTCTCCTTCTCACTTCCTCTCTAAAGTCAATAAAAGTAAAATAAAATAACAGGAATAAGAATTCTATGCAATTAAAAAAAAGAATAGGAGGAGGAGGCAAGGAAATGAGAAATGCAGACATTTTAGGGCACATAGAAATTCCAGGTCCTGTGAGTCCAGAGAGCTACTTGTAAAGCCAGGTGGTCTCAGTGCTGGGTGCATGTACAATCTCCATTTTCTTATTTGAGTATTTAAGGTTAATTCCAGGAGAAAAGGAACTCCAACATATTGGGTAGATATTCTTCCCAGCAACTTTCACCTAGCAATGCAGTCCAGTCAGAGGTCACACTTTCCCCCAATTTAGGTATCCCTGATTCTCTTATCACCCTCTATGTTCCTGTGGGACCTCACATACACTTCCGTACAGTCCCTGGAACAGGGCATAATAATAAGAGTTACTATGTGTGTAAAACAGGTTCTATAGACCTGGTCCATTTAATACTCCCTCCCTACTAGATAGAGCCACTGAGGCTGAGAGGTTACGTGACTTAACCAAGACTCCACAACTAGTAAGTGGCAGAGTTGGGACTTGAACTTAACTCTCTTGATAACCCTGTACCCAAAGCTTATTCACTTATGTGTCTCCCTGGCTCTACTAGGTTATATGTTGCTCTAGGCCATGGACTGTGTCTCATTTCTCTTTCTATCCTGGTACCTTGCCTAGGGTCTGACAAAAGCAATTAACTGCTTGCTGAATGAATGAACATTATGGAACGTTTTAAGAGGCCAGGAAAGACTCATCATCTTAGACCATGCGTAAAGAAGAAAGGGTGGTATTATTTCTTATGTTGGTAGGGTTCACAGATTGACTTGAAGTTGTTATATGATACCCAGGTCCTTTTAAAACTAGCCAATAAAACTCTCTTCCTCCTGTTTTCCCTGAGGCACTGCCTAAATGTTGGCAGTTCAGGAAGTGTCAAGGCACAGAGTTCCAGCCAAATTCTTCAATTTGCTGCACTCCAAGGATGGCTCCACATGACCTATTCATTAGGGAAATAGACTAGACCACGGGGTGGTTCTACTTACCCTGAGGGCAGATCTGTGGGAAGACTCCTCATTGGGTTAGGCCATGAGCTTTCATCTGCCAGTGCTCCTCTGACCATAGGACTATCCAGTCGGTATGTGGGTGGCAGACGGCATATGCCAGGCTTTAGCTATATCCAGTGCTATGGCAACAGCCTAGGAATTAGAACAGAGAGACCTTGGCAAACATTGGCCAATCAATGCAAAGCTTCCTCAGGCTCATTTTTCACGAGATCCATTGAAAGGCAGACCTATGTAAAGAGGCTACCATCTTGAAAAGGTAACATTCCCTGAAGCCTCCTGGGGACTGGCTTTTACCAGCAGTCTGAGCACGGCAGTATTCTGGTACTTGCTCTCCACAACCTGCTTCTAAAGGAAAAAGAGACGCTGTTCTCCCCAGTTTGGTGACTTCATTATAGATGAATCAGAAACATATGGATCAAATTTCCTCCGAAATACACATGGGTTTGGCAATTAAAAGAAAATGTGTGTAATATAGCACATTTGGTGGCCACCAGCACTCTGAGAAGGCAGGGGCTACTAAAAATTATAACTACTTAGCGAAAAAAAAATTTTTTTTTTTTGTTAAAAGTACCCAAGGATATTTTTCCATTGATTTTTAGAGAGAGTGGAGGGGGAGAGACACAGAGAGAGGAACATGGATGTGAGAGAAACACATCAATTGATTGCCTTCAGCACGAGCCCAGACCAAGACCTGGAACCAGCCTGCAACTGAGGTACGTGCCCTTCATCGGAATCAAACCCAGAACATTTCAGCCTGAGGGCTGATGCTTTATCCACTAGCCAAACAGGCTAGGGCTAGTGAAAAAAATTTGATTGCTAATGGGCACAGAAGAAACCATGGAGAAAACTAGCAAGAGAATCATGGATGTTCCACCTTGGCTCCTGGAGTCTGTAAGCAAAGGCAAGGCGTTTGCAAAGATTCGAAAAGAAATGAGTCCTTGAATTTGGGTTTATGATTTGTGAAGAAAGACTCTTTTAGAAAAGAGCTGCTAGAGGATGGGATGAGACAGACTCAAAAGGCCATCCTCGTAGACTGAATGTTCTATTGTTTGATGAAATTAATTTCATCAAACAATAAGCTATTTCTCTTAACATACTAGTAAACCAAAAATGTATTCACAGGAAACAGAAAAATATTTGTAATTGCTTTGTAAAATATATTAGTTATTGCAGACACAAAGTCATGCAGAGTGAGAACCATCTTAATAAAACCAATTTGGCAGCTCTAGTGTCTCATCCCCAAGTAGGCCATCATATGAATTTTCATCTGCTAGAGTCACTTTCCTTGCTAGGACTCATCACAATATTATTCATTTTTTATTTCAGAAATAATTTATCACAGAACTATTTTAAGTGCCAAATTCTGAAGCATGCCATGGGAGTCTTATACAAAGATGCACAAGACACAGATTTCCTTCATGTAGTTTATAGCAAAATAAACGAATTTTCAGCAATTTGTGCACAATTATTATGTATTTGATCCTATACCATCACAGTTCAGTAGAGACCATTTAGGCACAGAAACTTTCTAATTAGATTTTCATTTGACCTTGAGTGCTGCTACTTACAAGCTATGGGACCAAGTTATTTCATTTCACTGAATTTTAGTTCTTTCACTTACCAAATGAGGAAAGTAGTATCTACTTCATCAAATTGGTGTGAGAATAAATTTCCTGCAATACAGCACTTATATTAAACCTTTGATGCCAAAGTCAGAATTAGCCAGGTTGCAATGCAAGAAACAAGTTCTTTACTCTGGATATTTTTAAATGAAAATGATATAATACAAGGAATTGGGTGCTCATTAAATTATTTGAAGATGTGGAGGAGCAGGAGGTGGGGACCCATGGCTAGACTTAACCAGTTCATAGCTGGGATCCAGAGGTCAGGAGGTGGGTGCCACTGCCACCACCACATGGCTAGGACTGATGCATGGCACTCCCAAAGCCATCATTTTGACACAGAAATGCTGAGTGCCTGCAGCTTCTGCCTTTCATAGGCGAAACTGCAGCAGAAAAAATTCTTCTCTTTTCTCTCCCACCTTCAGAATCTTGTGGGAGTGCACTGTTTGGTGTTCTATTTTGTTTCCAGAATCCTAGTTTCCAGTTTCCAGAGAGTCAGCTAATTTAATTTTTAGCTTTCCAGCCTCTTCAATACAAGAAGGCACACAGAAAGTGTTGGGAATAGATAATGTATGCCAGTTGACCTTATCCAATATTTAAAGTATTTACCACAGTGTTAACATATGATAAGATCTTCAATGTTAACTTTTTTTTCCTGCAGTTCAATTTATTTACTTTTACAACTTATAATTCATGCCAAAGTCTTCTTTGTTGGTATAACAGCTTTATTACTTCAAATCAAGACATCACATGTTCTAGCCCATCATGATGGTGCAACATTTAGCTCTTTGTAGCTGGAGCTCAGTAATTTGTTTCATTCCATTCCAATGATTCCTCAGACAATGTCATGGACTCCAGTCCCTCCTGGGTGGTCATAAATGATTTCAAAGTCCTACTTTCTCATCAACAGGCTAATCAGAGGGATGTTCTTATATTCAGCATACTTACTGTTGTTGATCTTACTGCTGCTGGGCCAGACAAGTCTGGGATACAAAGAGCTCACTGACAACCAGGTTGCCCTGCATGCCTCACGAAAAAACCTTTCTTTAGAACTCTAGCTTCTTCACAGAGCCATTCTACCTCACATGCTCATCTTCCAACTCACAGTTGTCTGAATCATCGGGAAGCACAATATTTAAGGTAACATTTTTGTTCAAATACACCGTCTTTCAATTTAAGAATATGCCCCTGGCTTGGTTTAACTTCCAGTTCCTGCACTTTTTCCTTGATCCCTTTGTTGTGTGGTCTGGTGATGACTCTTCGTTTACTAAGGGCATTTGCTCAGGGGACTTCTCTAGCTCTGGATCCTACCACCAGTTCACATCATACTGGATGGTTTCATTGACTTCATTAGACTGAACCAACCAGGTAGCAGAAGAAACATTCCCCTGGGGGGAGCTGTCCCTCTCTTCCACTTCTTCTTCATACACTTTCTCTGGGGAGCATCTTCAACCTCATGAGGGCTACCGAGCACACCCCTACTTTCACATGAATCCTGTGAAATCCATTGTGTTGCACCTGCTGAAGTTCAGTTTGAGTCCTCTTGATTCTCGTTTTTCCCCCATAGCCACGGTAGTGCTGGAATTTTGCTGGATTATCACACACAGGGAATTTAGGACTTCAGTTAGGTGTAGTGGGCAAAGGGGGTGGCGTATGAGGAAGCGTGAATACTCATTGGGCACAACTAAACATAGAAATATAGATTTCCATTTCTGAATGCTGCCCCAAGAACAGAGAATGGATTATAGGCAGAATTCTGATACCAGAAACTTGGGTAAGGCTGCTGGGCCACACCATCCATGTAATAAAAGGGCCTGGTTGGTTTTTTTTAGAATGTGTGTTTTCTTCTGAAGAGTTCATCTTCTAGACTGCTCTCATTCGAAGTCTGCAACTGGGAGGACTTATGGCGGCATGCTGACCCGACCTCCTTGTGGCCAGCCTCCTGCAACCCGGAGCGTCTATGGTCAGCTGTCATTATTAACAGACATGCTCTTCAAGCCAGCATTCATAAACAATTATTCTTAGAAGTGAAAGGAGTTCATATCATATTTTCCTCCTCCATTTTGTCAAAGGAATATCATCAGGGAATTGATATTTTCAATATAGAAGTAGCCAAAGCATGGGTAAGGTGAATGCTCTGGCGAGGGTAAATGTAGAGCCCATTGTTCTGATCTCAGTTTAGCCATCCACTCACTATTTTATAATAGCTCCACAGAAGAGAGTGTGCCAAATGATAGACTGTGGGATTTTAAAGGTGACTTTTTTTAAAAACAAACTTCTTGTTTGATAATATAAGAAAGTGTGTTCTAAAGATAATGAGTGATTACAGCAAAGATGTACATCAAACTCAAGCTTTCTCATCAGTACTGACATGGGAACTGTTTTTCCTCTAAAGTAAGCATGTCAAACTCAAAGGCTAACACGGGCCAAATAAACGAGGCATGCGGCTAGCGGGCCGTGAGTTTGACATGCTTGCTATAGAGGGAAAATGGTCTGGATGAAAACAGTAAAGATGAAGGTATTTTCTTTTTCACTAAACTTTGGCTCTTTTTTGTTGTCGTCGTTGAGTTTGGGATTGGATTCTAAGCTTATTTATCCTCCACAGCTTTTGGGAGCTTTCTGGTTGGATGCTGCTATGTAGAGTGTCTGGTGGGGAATAATGCATCGTGTTTAGATGGCACCAGTTATTTTTTAAGAATCAGATTGCTTGAAATTAGTTTATCATGCCTCAGAAAACTCTGAGAGAGGCTAACATATGAGACAGGAATTTATTTTTATTGTAAAAGCAAATGAACTTAGAAAGTGAAAGGGGTCAATGGAAGAGCCAGAAAGAGGATGAAGAGATGCCCAGCATTCTATTCTGCACCCGGCCAACAACCCATAAGAACCATTCCAAGTCACTTTTTACATATGCCTTGACTGTTGATGCATCAAAGATGTCCTCAATAGATTCACAACTCGAACCACATTGCAGTATTTTTTTAATAAAGAGGATTGAAAATGTGAGTGCAGTATTTCTTCTGTTTTTGCAAATGAATGCGTTCAATGCAAAACATTGCCAGCAACTAACCCTATATTGGTTAATATGCTCAGATCCACTGGGCACACAAGCAAAACCATCGCATTCCTCAGTGAAGTATGATCCGACGCTCTCACACGGAGTGTGCCTCCCTCCTCATATCATAAGAGAAGGGGCTTTTTTTTGTATACATTTTGTCAACACCAAAAAGTGTAAACAGCTTTTTCAAGAAGTGGGAGTGTTTTCCTTCTGATTCACTCTGGATGCCTACAAGTGTTTCCTTTTAAGCTAAAGCATTTTACAAATTGTCCCTACTGAACCAATTTATATATTTTATCATTACTATTTTTAATAAGTTAAACATTTTTTGTATTGATTTTTTGAGAGAGAGAGGAAGGGAGAGGGAGAGAAACATTGGTGCAAGAGCGAAGCATCCGTTGGCTGCCTCCTTCACACCCCCCACCAGGGATCCAGCCTGCCCCTACCAAGAAACGGCCACCTTTAGGTGTACAGGACAATGCCCAATCAACTGGGCCACACCAGCCAGGGCAATAAGTAACTTATTTTTAAAATAAAAATTTATTTCACATTGTTTCAACCTTTGTGAGATGCCTGGGAGAAAAGAGACAGAGTTCATTTAAAACACTCTTGTTTATGATAGATAAAACCACAAACTTTTGTGATGTTAACCAACTCACAAAAAGAGAATCTGAACTTCAGAGTATTTTGTGTTTGGAGAGAAGACACACCAAGGAGAATGGGCTCATTTCAATTCAATATATTATAGGAAGGAAAAGATCAAGGAAGAGCTGGTCTTAAAACTGTCAAAATATGAGAATTTGATGGGAAGAAAGAAGGAAAACAGAGCAGTTGGAAATGTAAAGATAAAAGAGTTGGATCCAGACATGTCTATGTAATTTCCCAGAAATGGAAACTGCGCTGGCAGCTTGGAAAGAGATATCGAGAAACAATATGCATTAAACGATGAGCGTTTCTTGCAGCAATGAACTTGGAAGGCTCTTAGAACACATGGCATAATGGTCTTGTGATTCATCTACATATGGCCTTATCCTTGGTGACTGACAAAAGGGAGAGAAATAAAGTTTCATAAGGAATTAAACACAGAAGAGGAAGCTAAACACTATTTCAGAGAAAAGACTCTGGGAAACTTCTCGGTCACCAGCAGAATATTAACTCACTCAGTCTATTCAATACACAGAGGGATGGATCACATGCAAAATTCCCTTGAATGCTGCAGCAGCTCTGAGATGTAGGTGCCATTTCTTCTGCTTTCCCAATAGTCGATTTGTCTGAGTTGCTTAGGCCAGTGGTCGGCAAACTCATTAGTCAACAGAGCCAAATATCAACAGTACAATGATTGAAATTTCTTTTGAGAGCCAAATTTTTTAAACTTAAACTTCTAATGCCACTTCTTCAAAATAGACTCGCCCAGGCCGTGGTATTTTGTGGAAGAGCCACACTCAAGGGGCCAAAGAGCCACATGTGGCTCGCGAACCGCAGTTTGCTGACCACTGGCTTAGGTGGTTGAGCTTTCCACTACACCAGTGATTCCCAATCCTGGCTGCTAGTTAGAAGCATCTGGTGAGCTTTGTAAAAATACAGATTCTTAGGCCCAGGCTTGGGAAATTCTGATTCAGTCCTCTGGAGCAAGCTCTGAAAATCACATTTAAAAAAATTTCCCTGAATCACAGTCAATTGGAGGGAACAATGCCCACTGTTGCAATCAGAGATGGCATGAGAATGGGTGAAAATAGACCAGGAGAGAAGTGGTAGAATAAAAGAACACCACTGCTGTGTGAGCAGCCTCAAAAACTACACAAATAATCTCACAAAATTCTACCAGAACTGGCGCCACCAGAATTTATTTCTAAGACCCCAGACCTTCCTGACCAGCCCACTTCCTCCAAGAAGTATCAGATACTCCTGTGGTTTGGAATCGTGCTTTCAGAAGCCACAATAATCATGGTAAAATTCTGTTGCTACACCCTGTTTCCTCAGGATGAATTAGGATGAGCTATTGGGCCTCCACCAATAAGTAGTGAAGGAAGAGGGTTTGATACCCTGAACGTATACTTGGCTAGTTACTTGACTTCGTTTCAAAAAAAAGAAAAAGAATAAATAAGAAAATCAGTGGCAAAACATGCACCATTCCTGGCCACATATGCAAATGTTCCTTCTCTTATTCAGTATGGCTTTCCTCTTTTGTGCCCTATTTCGCCAGGCTAAGAAAACAAAAATATCTGCCAACAACAAAATCTTTAAGGTCTCCCAGAAACACAAGGGGAAGAGTGAATAGTAATTTCTCATGACATTTTACCATGATATTTTTTTAGCGGAGTGGCTGCTATCCTATCTGGCAGGCCATAAAGCTGACTTCTCTGGGGTCTTTGTATTGTTGTCTCATGAATGGTTTCACAAGGCAAGTTCCTAAGGCTGCACCACCAGCACTGGCTGTCCCTCAGCGGGTCGGGTCATGCTCTCTGATTCCACAACCATGCTGCAGATTGAGGCTCCCCTGGAGGGCTTCAATCTGGAGCCACGCATGCTCATTTCTCCAGAGAGATCCAGCTAAAGAGCAGAAGGCAGAACCTGGGACAAGGAAAATGGGAGGCGGAGCAAGGCTTATCATGTGAAGGAGAAGGGTAACAACTCTGCACTTTTTATCTATTCATTCAACCAATGCTTGGGAGCACCCACAGATTCTAAGCACCTTGCTAGAAATCAGGCCCACAGATTTTACAGGCATGTGGAGGAGACGACAAAACGAAGCAGATGAACGAAGTGAATAATTTAAAAGTCTGGTAAGAGCTAGGAGGGAAGGATTTTAGGCAAGGGAAGGACCCGCTCTGGTAAAAGATTTCAAAAGTTTGCTCCAGCAGCTGTGTCAGCATCGGTAGAAGTGAGGAGAGCATGAAAGGGGCGACTGCAGCCCTTCACATGAGAAATGACCTTGAACTGGGCTGGGGTGCTGGCAGTGAAGAGATGGGATGGACTCAAGCTCAATACCTGATCTGCCATCACCAGCAGCCAGGTTTTGGATGAACTCTAGCACTTGGAACTGTGGACACAAAAGGGGCTGCACACTAAACGGAACAAGCTCACGGGAGGCCTGCATGGCAGGCCTTGCAAACTCAGAGACCGAAAGTAACCACATGGGATGGTCTGAACATGAAAATCCCTGACTGAAAGTGAGTCATGGTGGGTAGTCACACCCTAGGCCTGCAGCTTTCTTGAAAAAGGCAACTCTTTACCTTAAACTTAAAGGAGCCTGTCTTTTGTCTTTGTGCATCCAAGACAACACACATTTGAAATGTCAGAATAATCTCCTTTTCCAGAATCCTCAGGGCACACTCGCTACACCAGAGCAGAGGCCACAGAACCCCTCACTGTTATCTTGTTCCTTGGGTACCATCTCTATGTGCTGTGTCTGTTCATTGTTAACATCCTATAGGCACTAATGTAAAAGAAATGTATCTCTGCATTTTACTTTTCATCCAATCCTAGAGATTTCCTGCTTTGCTGTCTCCCACCCCCTCAATCTACTACCAGTGGATCTCATGTAACCCTTCTTAGACCTCCTCCTTTGATTCTCATGAATAAACTGCAAAACTGCCGTTCTCCAGAACATTTTCTCAGTCCTTTGAGATTTTGCTTCCTGAAAATTGTCATCA
The DNA here is from genome assembly GCA_026230045.1 of Corynorhinus townsendii. NCBI lineage: Eukaryota > Metazoa > Chordata > Mammalia > Chiroptera > Vespertilionidae > Corynorhinus > Corynorhinus townsendii. The sequence goes on along the minus strand of JAPDVU010000001.1, from coordinate 161,891,721 downwards.
GTTTGGCTCAAATAAACTCATAAAAATTCTCTCCAGTTTTGGATGTTTCTTACAACAATAGTAGTTCTGACACAGCTCCCACAGGTGATGGGATAAAACAAAGGCTGAAGTGGAAATAATGAGGAGGTTTGGAGCACTTTTACAATTCAACTCAGCCTCCTTTATTTTAAGCGAAATCCTTGCTCACTCAGGCATGTGCTGAGTGAGCATCTTCTTTGTCCAGGGCACTGAGCTGGACCCAGAGGGAACTCAAGAATGAGGAAGACCTGGTGCTGGACTCAGCTTACCTTCCATGGAAGAAGATTGGTCAAGTATACATGTGACCGCAATAAAGGAAAAATACAACAAAAAGCGGAGAAAATGCTGATGGTCTGAGAGGGAGCCTTGAAGTAAGAGGATGACTCGAACAAGCTCAATACCTGATCTGACATCACCAGCAGCCAGGTTTTGGATGAACTCTAGCACTTGGGACTGTGGACACAAAAGGGGCCGCACACGAAATCGAACAAGCTCACGGGAGGCCTGCATGGCGGGCCTTGCAAACTCAAGAGACCGAAAGTAACCACATGGGATGGTCTGAACATAAAAAGAAGAGAGGAGGACAGAAAATTCTAAGTGGAGGGTGGAAGGCACTGCCGGAGCAAAGGCATGGAAAGGGGGATCTGGGAAGTGCTCAGGGACCAGTTTGTGGTCCACTTTGGCTCAAGGGTCGGATATGCACTAAGTTCCATTGAGACCGCCAGTCACACACTGAACACGGGGGTAGGAGCAGACACTTGCAGCCCAGCCTCCTGTCCTTGCATATTGTGTGCTGTGTTTGTGCAACTTAATATCATTATCAAATGCTCATATCAAAAGCAAACTCTCACTTTGAAGTTCCTCTTCCTGGTGACAAGATTCTCTCCCCAGATTGACAGCACAGAGCTCACAAAAGTAATAACTGCTATTAGAATAGACACTTAGACCTACAGAGCTAAAGCTTAAGTACCAAGGAAGGGAAGCTGTAGTTTTCTGAAATAACTTTTCTTATTTAAAAGGAATGATCTCACTTGACCTGTGTGGCTCAGTGGTTGAGCGTCGACCTATGAACCAGAAAGTCACAGTTCAATTCCTGATCAGGGCACATGCCCAGGTTACTGGCTCGATCCCTAATAGGGGACATACAGGAGGCAGCTAATCAATGATTCTCTCTCATCATTGATATTTCTAACTTTTGCTCCCTCTCCCTTCCTCTCTGAAACCAATAAAAAAGTATTAAAACATAATAAAAGGAACGACCTCTTCCCTTCCCTGGGTCCCTCCCTCCCTCTTTTCCTTCCTTCCTTCCTTTCATGGAAGATGGGAAACGTAACCAGGAGGTTGCTCAGGCCAGTGTCCTGAGGTTTGGGCTAAGCAGGCTTTTGGGGTTGCTGGTGTGTGAGGTAGCCACAGAGCTTTGTCCAGGGACAGTACACCCTAATGTGTTCAGGGATGTCCATGGATTGCTCTGACCAGCGGAGTAGCTGATTTAGGAATCATGATGATTTCTTCTCAGAAAGGTTTCCTTCTTTGGCTCAATGTCCCTGTGGCCACACTTTCCAGCCTTTAGGAGCCCATCCCTTGCTCAGCCCTGCATTTCCGTACAACATGGTGGCAGGTAGACACATGCCCCTGGGAGGTCCTGAGAGACCCTCACCCTCAGGCTGACTAGTCCCAGGGAGCCCTGCTGCCTCTGGGAGACACACGGGACACCATCTAGAAGCCAGTGTGTGGGGACACACTGCCATGTTGTCCCGTCCAAAGTATGTCCTCTTTATTTTCTCTTTCTTGTTACACAGACAAGTGAAAGCATATAGAAACAAACAGTACAGGCCAGGCTGCCAAGTCTCCTTGGCAATGTTTCTCTCCTCCTGCCACAGCCTTCATCACAGGGGAACATGCAGCTCGTGCTCGTCTTGGGGATTTCTCTCCACATTCTCTTACCATTGAGTACAAAGGCATTTCTCCCACCATTGATTTCTTCCTTCTCTGATCCTCTTTCCAAAGGCACCACATTTCTCTAGAGAGTGTGACCCAAATGCCTCGTGTCTACAAAACTCTTTACAAACATTAATAGATAAATGGTTAGTTTATATAAAGCACACATGTATTGCTCTGACATAAGCAGTGAGGAGCCCACAGTTTACATTTTTGTCTTTCTTTTGAAAAGGAATGAGAAATCATATTCCAGATGATCCACTCTTCAAGCTAGGGAGGGGAAGAGGGAAGAAGGAGGGAGATTTAAAAGAGATTGAAATTAGACCCTTCATGAGCCAAATACATTGGCTTCAGCTCACATTGGTTCTCAGAAGGGAAAGCAGGTCTTGACCTGGCTTTCTCACCTTCGGCTCCATGCTTCTGTGCCCTGAGCAGACCCCAACACACTGGGTATTGTCACTAGTAACAATTACAATGGCAGCAAGGCAGTGTTTATACAAAACAGGGCTTATGCCTGCCTGACATAGCTCTGTGGTTGAGCATGGACCTATGAACCAGAAGGTCATGGTTTGATTCCAAGACAGGGTATATACCCAGGTTGCAGGCTCGGTACTCAGTGTGGGGCATGAAGGAGGCAGCCAATTGATGATTCTCTCTTATCATTGATGTTTCTATCTCTCTCTCCCTCTCCCTTCCTCTCTGAAATCAATAAAAATTTATTTAAAATACAAACAAAAACAGAACAGAACAGAACAGGGTTTATCTGAGTTTTCAATGGCCATGTGTTCATAATTCTTTGTAAGTAAAATCATATAGAAACCAAAATCATATTTCTTATATCCTCCTATCTAATAAAAGAGCAATATGCAAATTGACCATACCTCCGCTACACCCACAAGCCACCTCCACCAGCCAATCAGGAGCGAGTATGCAAATTAACCCTAACCAAGATGTCTGCAGCCGTGGAGTGAGCAGGAGGCTTGGGTTTCCCTGGCAATGGAGGAAGCCAAGCTTTCCATGCACCCTGGCGGGCCCAGGCCTCCACTCAAGGCTACAAAGTTTCAATTATAGAAGATAAATAAATCCCAGATCCCAGGGCCTCCACTTGGGTTGCTGGGGGGGGCGTGGCCGGTCTGCAAACCACCACAGACCCCTCGCCCAGGCCGTCCCACGTCTCAAGGGAACCCCCACCCTGATCTGGGACACCCTTCAGGACAAACAAGCTGGCTCCCACCCATGCACCAGGCCTCTATCTTATCTAATAAAAGAGTAATATGCAAATTGACTGTCACTCCAACACATAAGATGGCTGCCCCTATGTGGTCAAAGATCCTGGCTCCATGTGGACACAAGATGGCCACCACAAGATGGCCAGCAGGGGAGGGTAGTTGGGAGGGACCAGGCTTGCAAGGGAGGGCAGTTGGGGGCGGTCAAACCTGCAGGGGAGGGCAGTTAGGGGTGACCGGGCTGACAGAGGAGGGAAGTTGGGGGCGACCAGGCCTGCAGGGAAGAGCAGTTGGGGGGGACCCAGGCTTGCAGGGGAGGGCAGTTAGGGGTGACCAGTCCTGCAGGGCAGGGCAGTTAGGGGCAAAAAGGCTAGCAGGGGAGCAGTTAGGCATCAATCAGGCTGGCAGGGGAGTGGTTAGGGGGTGATCAGCTTGGCAGGCAGAAGTAGTTAGGGGTAATAAGGCAGAGGCAGGTGAACAGTTGGGAGCCAGCAGTCCTGGATTGTGAGAGGGATCCCAGATTGGAGAGGGTGCAGGCTGGGCTGAGGGACACCTCCCTTTCCCCCTCCCCCAGGGCATGAATTTCATGCACTGAGCCTCTAGTATATTTATAATGTAAAATCTTCTAAAAGATGTACTAAACCAGTACAGAGACTTTTTGGACAGAAATTACATGGATGTTTCTATGCTTTAAAAAAGAACAAAAAAATGAAAAGATAAATCTTAAAACACGGCCCCTAGTAAATAGAGATCTCAAGGGAACAAAGGCTGGAAATGAATTCAGTAAAGCCAACGGGAAGAAGAAGAGGCAGGGCAGCCAAAGCCAATGGCCTAACACCCAAGATCTTCAGTTTAATGAGCTCTCTCAGCAGATCTGCAAGCCCTGGTATTTTACAATTGCAGTAGAATGAGCTTTTCTTGGAAAATATACCTAAAAAAGATTGAGAAAATGAAGAACCACAGCAGTTCAAGCCCTAAGGGAAAGCAGAAAATCAATAACTGATTAAAGTCCCATCTAACTTTTTTCCAAGCGTGAGGTCATGCCAAGAGCTCAAGACAAAAAAACAAAAAACAAAAAACAAAACAAAACAAAAAAACACACACAAAAAACACACCAAACAAACAAAAAAACTTTTCAGACTTCCCAAGTCACCCAGTCTGTAGACAATGATGGGAGCTGAATTTGCAGCAGGTACCTTTAAGTTCTGGCACTGAGCGTGTGGATGCTGAGAAAGGTATTTTTGCCTAGGCCTTTCTGTCTTGTCTCCATGTCTCTGCCAGCAGTCCTGGGCATGGAAGCTTCAGCTTCTCTTGCTACTTGGTTGGGCATTTTCTGGTCTCTTTTTCTCAGGTTTTGTCACTGCAGTGAAAACAACCCGAGAACTATAACTTTTAGTTAAAGTGATTCTTATGATGCAGGCAAAGGAGAGCCAGAAGAGTTTTTGTTCTGCTTGTACCACTCTGTGAGGTATTCATACCATTGACTGATTTTACCAAAAACAGAAGTTGCTGTGCCATTTACTAGAATGGCATCACGCCTTTCCCCTCCTCCCCTCCCTTCTCCTCCCTTCCCTTCCCTTCCTCCCCTTCTTTCCCCTCCCCTCCCATTTTCTCCTGCTCCCCTCTTCTCCTGTCCTCTCCTCTCCCCAGTCTTCTTTCCTATCTCCCTCTCCCTCTCTCTCTCTTTTTCCCTTTCTCCTAGGCAAATACTCATTTAATAGCCTAACAATTTAATGCCTACTATGTGGCATCCAGCAATATGCACTGTAAATATAAAGATACATAAGACATGACCCATGCTGACATTATACTTTCCTTGTCTTTGCTTGAGTTCCTACCTAACTCTACCATCTATGCAGACAGTGCTGTTTACTAGGTGTCTGTCATGTGTCTGACACTTTCACAAAGCTTATTTTACTTACTTCCCTTACCCATCCAGAGGTAGGTATTACCATCCATATAACATAGGTAATTGAATTTAAACTCCAGGGGTTTAAATATCTAACCCAGGGTTTCTACAAGGAGGAGTCAGGAATTTATTCTGATTTTTCTGACTCCAAGTTCAGTGTGTTTTCCCCTGTGTCTACATAATTGACTGTGAAGGATGATGTCATACTTTTATGTTGTCGCCGTTTGCATACTGTAGTGCACATGTAGTGTACACAGTAAATACTAGCATGGAATTAGGTTGGAATTGTATTAAAATGGTCTGTATGATTAGTCTTTTCATAAACTGTACTTGGCAGCATTGCTCAGAATTGTCAAGTTCATGTATTCTTCATCTCTGGCAAACTGGCAAATGTTTTCTTGCTTATGTGCAGAGAGTAAGGTGGGTAGCCAGGAGCTGACCCTCCTCAGAAGGTGACAGAGCAGCAGATATATAAACAGTAATATGGGCTTGTATGTGTTTTGAAAACTTGCCTAGTAATTGGAACTTGTTATAGGTGACTCACAGGAAGGAGAAATCCTCAGTGCCCCAATGATGATCAAAGTCACTTGAAATTCTGATTAAAAGATCAGATTCCTTTTTTTTAATTTTGAGAACTTTTAAAAAATTATATGTAAAGAGAATATCTAACAAATAACCATGTACCATCACCTAGAAATTAAAATGGTCATTATTCTGTCATATTTATTTCAAGATTTTTCAAAATAAAAATTTTTAAAGCATTATAAAGTTAAAATCTCTTTGTCTTCCATCCCTGATCCACCCCTCCTCCATTCTGTTCTGGTGGGCACCACCTAAGGTCTGGTTTCCAATTCACTATTTACACATTTACATGAACACATATGTTTTCATAAACAATTTATACTGTTGTTTTATATGTTTATTATAAAATATACATAATGGTGTCATACTGTTTGTATCATTTTGCAACTTCCTGCTTTTCTTAAAACATTATTATGTTTTTGAGGTCTAGGTCAAAATATAAAAATCTAGTCCATTCCTGTTAGTAGCTATACAGCATTTATTATAGGAATAAAACAATTTATTTTGCCTCCTTGTGTTGATGGACACCAAGATTGTTATAAACAATACTATAATAGAAGTGCTCACGCAGTTTCTAGTTCTCGTACATGCACTCAAGTTCTTCTACAGTATTTACCTAGAAGTGGGATAGCTGGGTGATATACTAGGAACATATTTAATTGTCACTTATTGACAAATTACTCCCTTGGAGTGGTTATGCCAACTGATACTCTCAATGGAGATGCATTTAAGTACCTGCTTCTCTGTACCCTTTCCAATGCAGGATATTGGCAGACTTAAATCTTTGCTAACCTGCTATATAAGCAAGGGGATATTCTTATTTTAGTTTGCATTCCCTCAATTACTAGTGTAATCTAACATCGTTTCATGTTTATTGGGTATTCAGTTTTCTTCTTTTGTGAAGTGTCCAGTCATGTGCTTTGCCAACCTTATTGTTCCTATTATGTTATTTGTGGAGTTTTTTCCTTATTAATTTTAAGAAAACTCCATTCTGGGCATGAATCATTTGACTGTTATTTGATCATTGCAAATATCTTCTTTAAACATTGTCAAATTCGTTATCACATTTTTTTTTAGGAAGGGCATACAAGATCATTTCCAAATGAATAAAGGCTTTATTCTTCTTTCATCCAATACAAGATGGCATACATAGCAGATGACATGATGCTGCATATAGAGAACCCTAAAGATTCCACCAAAAAAACTACTAAAACTGATAAATGAATTCAGAAAATTAGCAGAATACAAAATAAATATCCAGAAATCAGACATTTTTATGCACCAATAATGAATTATCAGAAAGGGAAACTAAGAAAACAATCCCATTTATAATTGCATCAGAAAATAAAATAAAATACCTAGAAATAAATTTAACCAAGGATGTAAAAGACCTATAGTTGGAAAACTATAGGACACTGGAAAAAGAAATTGAGGAAGATACAAATAGGTGGAAGCATATACCATGTTCATAGATAGGAAGAATTAACGTCATTAAAATGTCCATACTACCCAAAGCAATCTAGATTTCACTGCAACTCCTATCAAGATACTAATTGTGTATTACACAGAACTAGACCAGCTATTTAAAAAAATTATATGGAACCACCAAAGCTCCTGAAAGCAACAGCAATTTTGATAAAGAAGAACAATGTTGGAGTAATCACTCTACCTGATATCAAACTATAGTACAAGACTGTAGTAGTTAAAACAGCATGGTGCTGACATAAAAACAGACGTACTAGTATAGATCAGTGGGCCAGAATAGAGAGCCCAGAAATAAATCCATGCTTTTATGGCCAATTAATATTTGGCAAAGGAGACAAGAATATATAATGGGCTAAAGACAATTTACTCAATGTTGAAAAAATTGGACATGTATGTGCAAAAAAAAAAAAAGAAAGAAAAAAGAAACTAGACCACCTTCTTATACTATGCGCAAGAAGAAACTCAAAATGGATAAAATATTTCAATGTAAGAGTTGAAACCAGGAAAACTCTAAAAGAAAACACAGGACATTTCTCATAGCAATATATATATATTTTTTATATATCTCATCGGGCAAGGGAAACAAAAGAAAAAATGAACAAATGGGACTACATCAAAGTAAAAAGTTTTTGCACAGCAAAGGAAACCATCAACAAAATGAAAAGAAAAACCACTGAATGGGAGAACATATTTGCCAATGATACATCTGATAAGATGTTAATATACAAAATTTTAAAGAACGTTATACAACTCAACATACAAAAAAAAACAACAATCCAATTAAAAAGTGGCTAAGGATCTGAATAGATACTTCTCCAAATAAGACATACAGATGACTAACTGACATGAAAAGAATCTCAACATCACTAATCATCAGAGAAGTGCAAATTAAAGCCACAATAATACATTACCTCACACCCCTCAGAATGGCTACCATCAACAAATCAACAAACAAGTATTGGCAAGGATGTGGAGAAAAGGAAACCCTTATGAACTGTTGGTGGGAATGCATATTGATGCACCCACTCTGGAAAACAGAATAGAGTTACCTCAAAAAATTAAAAATGGAACTGTCTTATGACTCAGCCATTCCACTTCTGGGAATATATCTGAAGAAATCCAAAACACTTGTTTGAAAGAATATATGTCCCACTATGTTCATTGCAGCATTATTTACAATAGCCAATATTTGGAAGCAGCCCAAGTGCTCATTAGTAGATGAGTGAATAAAAAAGCTTGGTACATTTACACAATGGAATACTATTCGGCCATAAAAAAGAAGGAAACCTTATCTTTTGCAACAGCATGGATGGACCTATGTTAAGTGAAATAAGCCAGTCAGAGAAAGACAAATACCATATGATTTCACTTATATGTGGAATCTAATGAACAATATAAACCAACAAAATAGAAACAGACTCATAGATACAGAGAACAGACTGACAGCTGTCAGAAGGGAGGGGTGTTGCGTGGAAAATGTGATGGGATTAAGCAAAAAAGAATGAAACAAAACTCGTAGACAAAGACAACAGTATAGTGATTAGCCGAGGGAAAGGGTGATAGGAGGAGGGAGAAGAGGATAAGGGGGGAGGCTGGTAAATGGTGATGGATGTAAACTTTACTTTGGATGGTGCACACACAATACAATATACAGATGATGTGTTACAGATATGTACACCTGAAACCTATATAATTTTATTAACCAATGTCACCTCAATAAGTTCAATGAAATTCTAAGAAAACACATATACACACATATACATATATACACTCACATACATAAATACATAGTATACACACACAATGGAATATTTTTCAGTTTTAGAAAAGAAAGAAATCCTGCCATTTCACACAACATGGGTGAACTGGAGGACTTTGTTAAAAGTGAAACAAGTCAGATAGATAAAGACAAATATTGTATGACTTCACTCAATATGTGGAATCTAAAACAGTCACACTCACAGAAGCACAGAGTAGAATGTTGGTTGCCAGGGGCTGGGAGGTGGAGGTAATGGGGAGATGCTGGTCAAAGGTACAAACTTTCAGTTAGAAGATTAGTAAGTCCTGAGGATCTAATGTACAGCCTGGTTATAGTTCATAGTAGAGTGTGGTATTAAAATTTGCTAAGAGTACATCTCAAGTGTTCTCACCATACACAAAAAGAGAGGATCTGTGTGAGGTAATGGTTGTGTTAATTACCTTGATAATTACCTTGTTAATTACCTTGTGGAAATCCTTTCATAATGTATATGTATATCAAATTATCATGTTGTACATCTTAAATATATATAGTTTTTGTCAATTATAGGAGGAAATAAAAATATAGTGCTTAAAGGGGAAAAAAACCACACCAAGATGGCATACATAGCCTCTGCAATTAGGTCGAACGGCCACATACAGCTTTTGCAGCTCTCAGCAAAAACTTCCCTACAAAGGCCTTTGAGGTTCTTCTCTAAGTCTGGAGAGTAGCTCCCTCTTAGCATCTTGGGAAATGGATGAAGACACATTCTACAGAGAGGTGAGCAAGCTCAGCTATTGGTTTCCTTTTACAAACCAATAGCTGAGCAGGATCTACATATCTCACAACAGCCCAAAAGTAATTTAAAAGTAGTTTCTGTAAGTGCAATTTATCATTTATTGATCATTGTTTAGGTCTCATATTTAAAATGTTAACTTTGACTACATGGAGTCATTCTGTTTCTTTCCCCTCTTACTGAGAACTGGTTTCAATTATGTAATTAAAGAGGGCTGAAGCCCTGGCCAGTTTGGCTCAGTGGATAGATTATGGGTCTGTGGGCTGAAGGGTTCCAGGTTCGATTCTGGTTAGGGGCACATGCCCAGATTGTGGGCTCGATCCCCAGTAGGGGATATGCAGGATGGTTCTCTCTCATCATTGATATTTCTTTCTCTCTCTCCCTCTCTCTTCCTCTCTGAAATCAATAAATATATTTATATGTATGTATATATAGATATATATAAAAGAAGGCTGAAGAATTTTTACTCTTATGCCTTCATCCTCATTGGATAATGGTTTGCATTGACTGGTTGAGAGCTGTGGAAACACAAATATAAGGCAAAAAACTTGGATACTGAAATATTTACAAACACTAGACTATAAACTGTGAGGTGAGGGCCTGTGTTGGTCACATTCCTGATGGTTACGTCCTCAGTATTCAGGCGCAGTTGATTACGCCAATTAGTGGGTATGTGCTGAACGTTCCCAATCCACAACTACTTACGGAATCTTAATTTTGTGTTAGACACACTGCATTCTGTGTGCATCATGTAATCAGAATGACCAAGATAGACAAATCTCCACCCTCATGAAGCTTATATTCTAGTGGCAGAGAGAGATCAGTGGCAATGAAGAAAAATGATGCAGTGAAATAGGATAGAGGGGTGGGGGTGGGGGATCAGAATGTTTCCATTGTAAACAGTGTGCTCTGAGAAGTCTCCTGAAGAGGGGTCAGAGTGATGATCAACATTTACTAGATACAGAGTAATAAACGATTGAGATACACAGAGCCACCGTATCAGGGCTCCAAAGCAATTACTTCCAATTCAGCAGGTAAGCTCTGTCTCTGTATTTTTACTTGGGGTAGCTTATATGAGTCTTGGAGGGGAAAGTGACTAAAGCATTAATTTTTAGATCAGAAAGAGTTGGTGAATTTGCAAAATAAGAGGTCTTTGAACGAATGGTTTTACACAGTGAGAGAACAGCTTGGTGGTGGGCTTGGCTGAACTGTTAATTACCTAAGTATTTTGTGTATTTCTGACTCCCTACCTCTTCTGCAGCCAACCCCACCAGGGAAAGTCCTTAAGTCCTGTTGAATGTTCATATCCTGCAGGCAGCTACAACTATGGCTCGCGAGATGATTTAACAACAAAAATTACCGAAAACATTTAAAAGTGCAGCACTGAGTTCATAGAGGAGAAACTGCCCTTTGCACAAACAAAACATTCAAAGGATGAAGATTCTCTAGATACGGAATTAATGCAGATTTCCTTCTTGTTTCATTTATTTTGAAAAATTGACTTCCAGTATCTAACAACTAGTAGGTGTTCACTGTGTGTTGTACCTCATTCCAAACCGCCTGCCTGAAGGGGGAAAAAAAATCATGTTGTTTGGAGGTTTTGTTTTGTTTTCTTAGCCAAGTACTTAAATCACCACGGTTTCATAAGTACCTTTTGATGGGTTTCATTGTTTTGTTTATTTTGCTTTAGTCAGTGCAGAATCCCTCAAATTTCCTTCTATAACAAACTTTTTTTTTTTTTTTTTTTCATCTGACCTGTCTGAGGGAGGCGGTCTGCAGACAGACCTCGCAGCCGGGTTGGTTTTTACACGGGTTATGACTTACACACACAAACTCACGGCCTCTTTTAAGAACCAGTTTTCAAGCTAAGAGAATAAATGAAAGTGCTCGCTCATCTTTCGAAAAACATGCTCTTGGTATGTTCGCCTATATCCATCGGGTTCTCAGTAATGAGTACAGACTGTGGCATCGGGTTTTCACATACAGAAGTTTTGCCTTACATTTCTGGGAAGTTATTTCCTTGTCTGACGTTTTATTTCCCTGGTTTATTCAATCTTTAACATGCCACACAAAACCTCCTCTCCTAGCGACTATCTCCCTTTTTAAAATGGCTGAGGAGTGGAAAACTTGGCTTGTGAGGGTCCTTTTAGGCTTCCTCTCCCCTCTCCCTCGTTATTCCTTTCTGTACGCTCACAGCCCAGGCCTCCAGCTTCTGAGCTGAAAGAGCCCGCGGTGGCGAGGAGTGGACGGTGTCCCGTTGGCAACACGCTCCTGCCGGCGGCGACGAGCCCGCCAGGGTTAACGGGGGCGCCGGGGTCAGAGCCCTCGAAGTTGGGGGCCTTGGGCGGAGCCGCGCGACCGCTCAACCTGAGCACCCTGCACTCCCGTTCCCTCTACGGGGAAAGAATCGCCTACTCTGTCACGATCCCTCGGAGATCTTGCTCTTCGCGGTGCCATCTCCGCGACCGAGCCCGTCGCGGGGCGGACGCAGGAGAGCGGAGTGGGCGAGAGAAAAGCCGGGCCTGGGGCGGAGAAGGAACGAGGGGCCAGGAGCCGGGGGATTTCCTCCTGTGCTTCCCCCTCCAACGGGAGCGGAAAATGTGATTTGCTGTGCATTCCAGGCGCGGTTCCCTGGGGTGACCTCTCCCAGCCGGCCCGGGCGGGGGAGCAGACAAAGAGGCGAGGCGGGCGGAGAGGGGACCCCGCGGGGAAGCAGGAGGGGTGCGGGGGCGGGGGCAGTACCGGGAAAGGGGGCGGATAGCGGGTCCCGCGGCGGCGGCGGCGGCGCCTGGCCAATGGAGAGGCGCGGCCCCGGGCGCCGCGCTTGGCCGCCGGCATTTAAACGGGAGACGGCGCGATGTCCCGCACTCGGTGCGCCCTCCGCGGATCGGGCGACCCAGTGTGCGGCGAGAGCGTTCCTCTCTGTCCCGCTGACCCCGCGCCGAGCCCGGCGGCTCGGGCCGCGGCTGCACCCCGCGCCACGCCTCGAGAGCGCAGGCCGCGTCTGCACGCCGCATTGACAGGTGAGCGTCGAGGCGCTGGGCAGGGTGTGTGCGTGTGGGGGTGTGCGTGTCTGCGCGCGCGCAGGGGTTTCTAAAACGACTCCCGCGTTCCGCTCGGTGTGGACGCGCAGCAGCCCTCTGTGCGGATGGGCCGAGGCACTGCGGTTCCCCGGGGTGAGCCTTGAAAAGCTGTCGCAGGTTTTTTCCTGCCAAGGCCTTGGCTGCTAGACCTCACCTTGCGCCGTCTGCGGGGAAAGGCTGGGAAAGAGGCTATCCAGAGAGAGCGTGTCCTATTTCCTTCTCCTGGAGCCCCGCTAACGCTCTCCTGGTGCGCCTGCATGGCGAGGGCGCGCAATTCCCCCGCGGCCGGAGTGCGGGAGGAGGGCCAGTGAGCAGAAGCCGCGGGGAGCAGCGGGAACCTGCAGCTCGGCAGCAGACCTCGGGGCCAGTTAAACTGAGAGGGTTCAAGTTTTTGAGGAGGGGAGCCGGGCTGCTCTAGGTCTCGGGGCACCCGTCGGAGTGCCGTGGATGAGCCTGCCCTGGGCTGGAGGATCAGGAGAATCAGCGATTGACTCGCGCAAGAGTCGGGATACTTGGTCCTGGATGCAGACTCCGGAGATTCATTAGTGCTCACACGCCCACGTGCTGGCCGCGCACTCGTGGGCGCTCGGTTCCTTGTTTTAGGCTTCTTTCCATCCCATGCGCATCTCGACGGAACCTCTGACTTGCAGGCACCGGGCAGCGACAACCCGCCAGGTCCCACTTCCGCGGGTACCCCTTAGTTTGAGTTCTAGAGGCCCCCACCTCGCCTCGCTGCACCTCGCTATGGACGGACCACGCGGGACTGGCGGTGGAGACTGGTCTCCGGATCGGACGCCCAGGTGGCCTCTCGACCTCTCCCACTCCTCGCTCACCCACTGACCCCTCTGCAGCGCGGGGAGCTAGGCCAGGGGCGGAGAGACTGTGGGGCTGTCACCTAATCAGCCAGCGTCAATTGTCGACATTAGGCTTGGGGAGAACAGGCGCGCCCCCACTCTGGCTTGGCATTGTCTTCAAATTCCAGCTCTGCCTTGGGGGCGCCCCAGCCTGGCGTTCCTCTGCGCCTTCTTTAGTGACTGTCCCTGGGCACGGTGGGGGACAAACGTGAGGTGAGCCAGGCTCTGTGATAAAGTCCTTCATGTGCGTTTAGAGCTGGCCTGAATGGGCTCCCGGTCGAACCCGGTTGCCGCCTTCTGCCCGACTCTTTTAGACAGAAATATAGCCTCAAAGTTAGGGGTTAATATCTCTTAAGAAATGGAACAAGGGCAGAGAGGCGACCATTGGTAGGTAATTAGATCTCCTGCTGGAAAGAGCAGATCCCAGCGGTGTACGGCTCTGTTTATGTTCCCCTTCGAGATGGTGCCAGGACAAGAGTCGATTAAAATAATCTATTGTGTTAAGTGGGTCATCAGGGATTTAAACTGTCCCCGGGACCCCAGCGTAGTGGCCTCCCTTTGGCTGTACACACAAGTTAAATAAATAGCGGAGAAGAGGTTAAGATAACCCCGTCCCAGGGTGAGGAGTCTTCTTTCTCCCCAGGGCTTTCCAGCTCCCCCTCCTCTTTCTTTTTCTTTTTCTTTTTTTTTTTTGGAGGGGAAGGAGGGGGAGCATAGGAACTTGAAGGGGTGGATTTTTCAAAGCAATGAGGGGGAGATCTTAAGAAAACTACAGATTATCATCTCCTCCCCGGCACACCCAAGTCTATAACAGTAAGTAATTTGATTACTATCACTGGATAAATTGCACTTTCCAATGGTTCACTAATTATTTAAGGGTTCTTTAGATCTGTAGTTGCTCTGTGTGCATGTGTGTTTAACCCCCAGGTCATTTAGAAATTAAAGTCCTTCGTAAACTTAGTAATTTCACAGATTTCTTATTTTCTTAAAAGTTCATTTTTAGTGAAATGTTTTGGCAACTAATGATCTATAGGAAATTTAAGTTGGCTGACAGTCTGTAGGTGAGTGCTCACACAGGGAAGAATATAAACTTATTAAGTTCCCACATCTCTGAATGAGAACTGCCTGCCTGCCTTGTCTTCTCCAGTCTTAATGTTTCAGTATTAAAAGTGATATCAACCCAAGAAATGCTTGTCAAGGGCAAAGCTGTGGAGCGTGTCCTAGAACAGAGAGTGAAGAACCGGTAAGCCCAAGCCTGCTGTGGAAGGTGAAGTGGTACCATCCCATGTCATACATCTGCAAGGAATTTTCCTTCATTTTAACATATGCTCTTAGAAATGCCAAGTGCAACAGTAATTGCTGGGACAAGAAATTTCCTCCACAGTGAACATGAAGATACAAAAGAGATAATCATTTGAGCTTAAGGTATTTTTCAAACGTTATTGCACTAGAAACCAATCCATGTATCCTTTGTTAAATACTGTGGTGGGTGCCCACAGAACAGCGCTTAAGGACATGTGTTTGGGCAATAGATAGAATTGGACTCAAACCTTGGCTCTCCTACTTGGGAGCCGTGTAACCTTGGACAGATTCCTAACCTCCCTGATTGGTAAAACAAACACAATATTATCGATCTCATATTTTGTTGTGAAAAGCGAATGATAAAATTTGCTCGAAATTTAGTATAATACATGGCATAGGAAGGGTTTAAAATATAGGTGACTTATTATTAGTGGTGGTATTGGAAGAGGCAGTAACATTCTACAGCACTAGGACATTTTACAAGGTGGTTCTGAAATTAAATCCTAAATCACACTCACACAGGGACCAACATCTTTCACTACAAGACAGACCATATAACTTAGCTGTCTCTCCATAGTGCTGCTCAGTGAATATTTAATGTTTATTCCTTGCAAACTTATTTACCGTTGACTGCAAGAATTGTATACAATCATTAACTTCACACACACACACACACACACACACACACACACACACACAAATTTTCAATGAGCTTAGAGCTCCTGAGATACGAAACTACCAGGTGGTCTTCTCCCTGTCCTATGCAATGTTGGACCCCCTGATTGGGGTTCAAAATCAGGAGGTCATAGTTAGGGTACTTGCAACATGTATAGGCTGAGACTTTATGGTCCACTAGTTTGCCAACCACTAACTCTCCTTCTTGGTACAGCTTGACTGAAAAAAAAAAAATCAACCCAGCATATTCTTAAATTTTCTATTTAATTTCTAAAAGTTGACTTTTTAAAAAAGTAAGGATCAAAATAAAGATCTCAAAGATTTAACCCTAAGATAAAGGAGTAAATTATCCTAAACTCTGGCCTGTACTTAGAGCATTTGCTTTCAGTTCCATTATATATATGTATATATATTTTTTATGCTGGGAGAATAATTGATGCATACCTGTTGAATTTCTTTCTAAAACTTTATTCATCAGGAGGAATTGATCAGACATCGATGCACAGACAGCTGGCTTGCTGACCATTGTCTCTTCACTGTAATTCCCACTCAACACTCCATTTAACTGGTGATAAGCAGGTTGGTTAGCTAAAATGAGAAATATAGCAAGAAGGGGGCAGAAAGGAGCTAGCCTAAACTTTTTCAAAGATACCAAGAACATTAGAAAAAGTCACATACAGCATTTTCAGTTTGGATTCCCCAGAATTAGATTATGTGCTCATAGTCTTATAAAGACTGGAATAAATCACCATGTCACACTCAAGAGGTGGTTAAACTGTTTTGAGAATATCTATATTCTTTGGTACAAGTGGATTGGAGGGGAGGACAGTGATAAAGGAAAAAATAAAAAAGATCGGATGGGTCTTCCTGGTGGGGAACAGTAATAGAGAAAGCTCACCACGACAATATGATCACATTAATAGGAGGAGAAATACATTAAGGGGACATTGAGGCAAGGTTAAAAGAATATTGTCTGTAAAGGAAAATTAAGGGAGGTTTTTGTGGGTGTCATGATGCAGTCTAGATCTGAGTTACAGCTTTAATTTAATGATGTGAATGGGTCATTTCGTAAATGCAAGTTACCAAAAAATGTTTGCAACTCATGGTTGCACATGGGTGATAATTTATAGGAACCTAAATCTGGATTAGCATTTGGGTTGAGTTTTGATAATGGGGCATTCCACTTGTTGATGTGGAAAAGAATGGTCCTCAAGGAATTTACATCTTCTTGATTTCCTCCATGTCTAGGATATTTACAAAGTGCTAATTATTTGGTGGCCATACAAATGGGATTTCAAGAGCAAAATAGTCCTATATCCTTCACTGAGTCATCAGGACCAGTTTGGGGTGTGTGTGTGTGTGTGTGTGTGTGTGTGTGTGTGTGTGTGGTGGGGGAGGGGGAGTACGGCGGGGTTGGATGGTTGGCCACAATCACTAGACAGAGCCCTGGTTCCAGTACTCATGACTCTTCTCATCCCCCTCACTCTCACTCATGTGGAGTATGTGGAGTCCTTCAGAGCACTGCTCTCCTCTAAGAAGCAGAGGTCTTTGTTGATTGAGATTCCAGAAGTTGGTTTTCACTCCTCTCCAAATAACTAGTTAATAAGATTTAAGAACTCTAAAACCTCACAATTAGCACTGAAGACCTTTGAAGAATAGGCTTTTTAAAAATGAAAAAAAATTTCATAATATTTTCCACATCTAATAAATCTTATTTTGAGACAAATTTACTTTTCTTATTAAAAAGAAACCACCAGCCTGCCATTTTAGATTCCTTTGGCTTATGGGGTACACATGCTCCCATAGGAACAGGAAGTCTGTCCAAACCAAAACTGAAAACCACAGTTTACTAATTTGGGGTTTACAGCTTGATTGTTAGTTTCTGCCATAGTGAATACAATGACTTCAATTGGAAAATGAAACCCATAGCCTTCTGCCTGGGATCAGGTAAAAAGGAGTGGCTATTTGGGGTTCTCCTAGAGAGGAAGGCTAGTATCTAGAAGCTCCCTAGAGTGTAAGGAGCTTGCTATACTGAGGGGAGAATGAAAGGATTGCAGTTGGCTGCACTGTTCATTGGTATGTGGGACGGCGTTTTAAAATGCAAAGAAATGGAAACTCTATAAATCAACATGGTCTGTAATAATCACTCATTGAAGAGCACCTACTGTGTGCCAGGTGCTGAGGATACGCTGATGAGTAAACCCTCATGGCTCTCAGTTTAGGTATTTACATAATTACAGATGTGAAAATGCCAAGAAGGAAAAGCAGAGTACAAAGAAGGTCCTAAGTTGGTCTGCAGGAAAAAAAATAAAAGACATTTTTAGACAGATGTTTGTGGGAGGGATAGCCTAATGACGTGAACCTGTCATATGCAGTCAGCAAACATTCCCAGTCAGTCTCAAATTGGCCTCTGTGATGTGGGCTCTGCCGGCCTTGCTCTGGGAGGGCTGCATTATCCTGGAGGGAGGAGGTACAGAGTGGGTGTAGGTCCAGGGCTCTCTTATGTGCCCTTCTTTGAAATGGGCAGAGACTGTTTTAGTTTAGACCCTGTCCCTGAGCTGAATAAATAGCAGAAACTTGTGAAAGTGTTTCAGTTTCACTCTATAGCATTTGCGGAGGAGACTGAATGGTCCTGGCTCCAGCTATCCTGGGCTCTGGAGAAAATCAGCCCTGTTTCATAACTGGACTTTTCTCGTGAGTGATTTTTTAAAAAGACAAAACAAGGAAATTAATTTTTTGGGTGGTGAGGCAAAAAAAAGGCTCTGTTTAAAGAACAGGGATGTTGTAACATAAACTGACAAAAGCCAGGGAGTCTGCAGTCAGAGCAGAGAGCTAAATGTCATATCATCAACTCCAAACTTGAACTCGCCCTAAAGTATTGGGCTAATGTTGGGAAGATGGTGCCATTTAAGGATATTTTATTTATATATTTATTATTGTTATTTTAAGTAATTCTTTATTGTTGAAAGTATTACAGATATTCCCCTTTCACCCCCATTGACCCCTCCAGCCTGCCCCCGACACAAGGCCTTCAGCACCCTATTATCTGTGTCCATGGGTCATTTAAGGATATTTTAGATTTAATATTTAATGATCTTAATTTGACAGTGTCCCTTAGGTTGCATGGTGTTTACGGACAGGGGCTGTCCCGTAGAGAATGTAGAGTCCACATTGCCTTTGTCTTTGAAAAGTAATTGCTCTAGCTCAGTGGTCGGCACACCGCGGCTTGCGAGCCACATGCGGCTCTTTGGCCCCTTGAGTGTGGCTCTTCCACAAAATACCACGTGTGGGAGCACACATACAGTGCGATTGAAGGAGTACCCTAAGTAAGTTAATAACAATGTACCTACCTGTATGGTTTAAGTTTAAAAAATTTGGCTCTCAAAAGAAATGTCAGTCGTTGTACTGTTGATATTTGGCTCTGTTGACTAATGAGTTTGCCGACCACTGCTCTAGCTGATAGTTCCTTGGGGGGGCTGTGATAAGGTTACTGTTAAATTGCACTTCGTGATGATCTTGGGTAAAACCGGTGTTCAGAAGAGAGCAGGGAAATGATGCTTCACATCTTTGTCCTTAAGTTCAGAAAACTGTGATTTGAGTCCAGGGCAGGGCAGGCCAGGGGAAGTTTCAGGATTCAGGTCAGATTTGGTGTGATGGCCTGAGGAGGGAGGCTGTGAATCTGAAAAGGCCTTCGTCCCTCTGTACGCTGTGGCTGCAAGTGCTATAGGCCTTCCTACTCAAAGCTCATTAAAAGGCAGTCCTGTACTCTAACAGCGTCCATCCCCAGGTGACTACATGCATGTTCAGGTTTGAGAAGCTGTCCCAGGAGAATCCTATTAGTCTGATGCTTCTCTCTTGCACTTTCCTTTTAAAAGTATGCTCCTCCTGCTCCTCCTCCTCCTCTTTCTCCTCTGTCTGCCCTCCCTTCCCGAACACCCTTCCTCAGATCAGTGCTCCTTTACCCAATTTACATTCCTTACTCCATTAATTTTTTTCTCTCTCCATCCTAGCTTTACTGTTTTATTCTCTTGTCAGTTTTCCCTCTGTCTCCCTCTCTTATTTAATTTTTTGTCGTTGTTCATATGTCATTTTCCTCTCTGATCTTTATCTAAATCCAGACCCACCAACAATAATTCACTGTCACCAATCTATTTAACACATCTATGGCATTTATTAATGCAAATATTTGCACACACCTGTTCTCTTGTGCCTATTTTCTGCCTTCTAAATTTTACACATGCATGCGCGCACACACACACATATGTGAATGACACATTTCATCATTTAAAGTAGAAAAATATATATCTTTGTGTAAAGAATGATATAATGAATATCTGTATTCATTTTAAAAATGAGAATAAGTGAGGGGTCCAGAAGTCTTTGTGAATTACGAGATCTTTCTGGTAAAGTAATTCATTCTGTCTGCAGTACCGTCATACATTAGGTTAGTTCTCAAATTGCTTTCACTTTTACATCAGATCTGATCTGAATAGCCTATTTGGGGAGATACGGTATATCCCATTGCTTAAATGAAGTCATTTATTGAAAAGTAAAGTGATTTTCCTCAGGTCAGATAGCAAGTTGGTGCCCGAGGAATTCCAGTAGAAACTCAGTCTCAACTTTTCGTCCAGCGCCCTTCCTGTGAAGTATCCTCCCTCGTCCGCGCCTTCCGGTCTCCCCACCGGTCACCTTCCTAAGCCTGAAAACAATGAACATAATAAGCATCCAACCAGCTGAACAAGGCACAACTCGGGGAGCATTGAGGCTAATCAGGGGGAAAGACTGGGAGACTTTCCTGGCATGTGAAGCTAATTTATTTTTGTAAAAAACAAGATAAGTTTCCTAAAGAAGTGCAAGGTAATCTGACATTGAAATAGTAGGAACTTACTAAATATTGTCAAGTTTAGGAATGAATACAGGTAAGTGACCACAATACAAATCAAACGTAGTTGGTGTCAGAGGCCAGGAAGCAATTCCTCTGGGAGCACCTGCGACGAAGAGAAGGACCCCAGCTGAGTTCAGATCTCTACTTATTCACTGTGTGACCTTGGGCAAGCTACCTTGCGGCCTGATGGCCAGGAGGGTAATAGGAATAATTGTACCAATTCCTAGAGATATTGTGAAAAGTAAGTGAAATATTTTACCTAAATGTTTATTAAGTGCCTGGTGACATACTAGCTGCTGTTTCATGTGCTGCCTAACATGGGATACAGTAGGTGATGTCTTCTGTGAGCCAACATCATAGAGTTCATGGACCTAGATAGTCTAGGCTACTGTACATCAGGCTATAGGGTATAGCCTATTGCTTCTAGGGTACAAGCCTGTATAGTATGTTGCTGTATAAAACAACACAAGATTAAATCAAGCACAAGAGAAAATGGTTTAATCAAAACATGTGGTAAACACAAGATGTATGAGGCTGTTTTACAGAAACCTTTTTTCATAAGTAGAAACAGTGCATCCTAAAATAATAATGAAAATTTGGTACAGTAAATACATAAACCAGTAACATAGTCATTTATCATCACTATCAAGTCTTAGGAACTGTACATAATTGTATGTGCTGTACTGATATATGACTGGCAGCACGGTAGGTGTGCTCACACCAGCATCACTACAACACGGGAGTAATGCCTTGTGCTACAATTTACAATGGCTACGATGTCACAGGCAATAGGAATATTTTAGTTCCATTATAATCTTACAGGACCATTTTTTGTTTGTTTCTTTTGTTAATCCTCACCGGAGGACACTTTTCCATTGATTTTTAGAGGGAGTGGAAGAGAGAGGGAAAGACAGAGAGAAACATTGGTGTGAGAGAAACACATGGATTGGTTGCCTCCTGCAGAAGCCCCAGTCGGGGCCCGGGCCAGAGAGGAGTCTGCCACAGAGGTACGTGCCCTTGACTGGAATTGAACCCGGGACCCTTTGGTCCGCAGGCCGGCACTCTATCCACTGAGCCAAACCAGCTAGGGCCAGGATCACTTTTTGTATCTGCGGTCCGTCACTGACCATAATGTTGTTGTGAAGCACATGGCAATATTAACATTTTAATGAATTAACTTATCTCTTTTTCATGTTTTCCCTCTCTGTGTTTCTTTCCTTTAGCATGAGCCGCACCGCCTACACTGTGGGAGCCCTGCTTCTCCTCTTGGGGACCCTGCTGCCAGCTGCTGAAGGGAAAAAGAATGGGTCCCAAGGTGCCATCCCCCCACCAGACAAGGCCCAGCACAATGACTCAGAGCAAACTCAGTCTCCCCAGCAGCCTGGCTCCAGGAACCGGGGGCGGGGCCAAGGGCGAGGCACGGCCATGCCTGGGGAGGAGGTGCTGGAGTCCAGCCAGGAGGCCCTGCATGTGACGGAGCGCAAATACCTGAAGCGAGACTGGTGCAAAACCCAGCCGCTCAAGCAGACCATCCACGAGGAGGGCTGCAACAGCCGCACCATCATCAATCGCTTCTGCTACGGCCAGTGCAACTCCTTCTACATCCCCAGGCACATCCGGAAGGAGGAAGGCTCCTTCCAGTCCTGCTCCTTCTGCAAGCCCAAGAAATTCACCACCATGATGGTCACACTCAACTGCCCGGAACTACAGCCACCCACCAAGAAGAAGAGGGTGACGCGTGTGAAGCAGTGCCGTTGCATCTCCATCGATTTGGATTAAGCCGGGACCCCCCCGCCTGTCCTAGGGATGCAGCCCCAGGTAGTCCCAGAGCCAGACCTAAAACAACGTGATTTGAACTTGGCTTAAACCTAGAGACAAGAAGAACCACCAGCCGCCTCCTGACGGGCACCTGCTAGTGCGTAGTTTGCGTGCATGCGTGTGCATGGGTGGCTGTGGCTGCCTGCAGACACCAGAGGAAACATAGTCTCTGCTGGAGGGCACTTCGTATCACCTAAATGAATCTGCTTCCACAGGGGACGGCCCAGAAAGCCCACACCACCCCAGGCATTTTCAAAGGTGCGGGTCTAAGCTCTGGTTCTGCCTTTGGTATTCCGTGTACCTTCCTAGGGACTCTCCCTTTAGAGTGAATGTTGATGGAAGAGGCCACTCTGAGGGCAGGAGACCTGTGTTAGTGCTGTATTAGACTTGGAAGGGGTATTTCAACCTGTGCTTGCTTCCTGCCTTCCTCCTCCCTTCTATAGTCAACCCCTTTGTAGGATCTCAGTGACTGTTTCAGTCTAATCTCCCATTTGCCAAGGGTTCTAAATTAACTCACTGGACCATGGATGTAAATGTTTCCCATCTTTGGAAGACCCTTCAGACTCTAGGTGAGCGGGTGTGGACAAGGGCAAAAAGGACAGAGGAGTGAGAGAAGGAAGGGGTTGAATTTAAGGATCACTTGGGCCCAGAAAATTCATTAGGGAGATGTGCAGGGTCTTGGAAGGCCAGCCCCAAAACACAGTGAGACCCTTGTGTTAGCAAGTTTTCTCCTGGTATTTAACAGAACCCAAGTGAACAGGGGAAAAATGAAATTGCAAAAAATAAAATCATTAACGTTGGCTGTCACTCTGATTTGCTGAAACGAGTTGGAACCCAATTCCAAACTTAAAACACGAGTATTGACCACTTTGAGTTTCGCCCCTTCCTGCTTTGCCCCTCAGGCGGACAATAGACGTAGCTCAGCACCCCCCACATAAGGATCAGAAGAGAACAGAAACCTCATAAGCAGGAGGTACTAATTCCCTTTGCTTGGTTATAATCACCTCTTTCCCAATTCACTATTTCTGGGTAATGCTTGTGAGAGGCTCAGCCTGGTTGTAAAGGGTCTGCCTCTGCTGGGTGTCCCTGACAGTGAGGAGCCAGGCTCAGAGGAGAGCGTGTAGGGCCTGCTCCATTCTAGCTGGAAGAATCTTTTGCTGCAGCCATTGAGAGAAGTTTGAGCTGGAGAGCAGAAGAGAGTGAGGAAGCAAAGGTGGTTGCTTCTGGCTAAGGAGTAGTTTAATGCCTGGGAGGAGATGTGAGGGATATGACCTCCCTTTCTTCCTTTGCCCTGTGAGGGCCTAGTGGGAAGCCCGGGTAAGAAATCCGAGCATTTGGGTTCATTAGCTGTCATGGTAACATTGGTGGGATTCATGGAACATTGTAACTCTTCAGAGTGTACTGGTAGAGGCTGTCCTCTGATTAAAATTAAACTTGAGTTACTTCTCAATAGCTACTTAAGATTTATGGAGTGGGCAAAGTGTGGTGTGTGTGAACCTTACTGCATTTGGGGTTTGGCTAACCTGTTCCCTTCAAGACTGAGGTAAACTGCACCCTGCCCCCGAACACTTTTTTTTTTTTTTGTTCTTGTATCATCTCAGCCTCACCACCCAAGTCATGTGTAACCTGGGAAACCAATACTGTAGACTCGTGTTTCAGTTGCCCATCAAGGCTCCAGCATTCAAAGGCCCATTGTCACTAAAGAGGCTATTTTTATTTTATTTTTGTTTTGGGTCAGTGTTCTCCCATTTAACAACCAAACAAGAACCATCCTCTGCAGCAGAAGTTATTTTGAACACCCAAAATGTTGGGTCTAATTTTAAAACTTTTAAACTCACTACTGATGATCCTACTACACTAGGTGAATTTGTGCATTTCTTATACACTGTATGCCCCTGCCCTAAATTTTTCTATCATTCACATCCTCCAGCAATAAACCACAGAATGGATTTAATTAAGCACGCAAATGCTAAGTGGGAATTTTTGAGGGTGGGGGAAAGGAAGAGAAAGGGAAAGGAACTGAAAATGTAAAACCAGACTCAAGAGGAAAAATGACATTCAGAACCAACATCACTGAATTTCTCTTGTTTTAACTGTGCCAAAAGCATGCAATTGTGTTAAAAGAGATGACTTAAGTTGGCAGGAGTAATCTTCTTTTAGCAGCTTGTACCACATCTTGCATGTAAATTGAATTTGGCTTAAGTAAAGAGAATTTCCTCAAAATGAACTTCACTGGGATAATCAGCAGCATAACTGCCCTAAAAACACAGCCTGGCCAAAGAGGGAACCGTCTGCTTTTCTTACTGTTCCTATATTAGACTCGCACAAGTATGGTGTGTCTCGCAACATTTATTAAAAGTGCCATATCTGTTACATAGTGTTTTGGAGTCACCGATGATGTACTGATATGTTTTTTCATTACTATAGTAGAATTTTTTTAAGTGGCAAG
The DNA here is from genome assembly GCA_026230045.1 of Corynorhinus townsendii. Taxonomy (NCBI): domain Eukaryota; kingdom Metazoa; phylum Chordata; class Mammalia; order Chiroptera; family Vespertilionidae; genus Corynorhinus; species Corynorhinus townsendii. The sequence goes on along the minus strand of JAPDVU010000001.1, from coordinate 161,866,963 downwards.
CTATTTGCAATCTCGATCTTTCCTATTAAAATAAAGCCAAACACCAAATATGAATTTTATGATGTACACTTTGTGCTTGGCATTGAATGAGAAAAACACACATCCTGCAAGTCTGTAAGTTGTTTTTGTTGTTGTTGTTGTTATTGTAGTTCTTTAAATTTTAAGATGTAAGTGAAAAATCTGGAGGAAAGGATAATTTCCACTGTGTGGAATGTGAATAGTTAAACAAAAAGTTATGGTTATTTAATGTAATTATTAATTCAAATCCTTTGGTCACTGTGATTTCAAGCATTTTTTTTTTCTCCTTTATTTGACTTCCTTTGAGTTGAGCAAAGAAGAGGCGGGCACATTGTATGCTGTCGCAGGCTTTTATCAGGTCAGCGGGAAATAAGATCTTGACACATCTGAACATGCATTACAGAGTCCAGACCTGAGCTTTTATTTTTTTAAATTGAATGTTCCTTAAAGGTTAACATTTATGAGGCAATATTAAGAATCATTTTAAGTGTTATTTTGGAAGACTTATGATGTGTGTGTAAAAATAGTGGATAATAATGAATAGTTCACAAGCCCTTTTAAGGAGAAAATCTAAAAGGAAAAATGTGCAGAACATAAGTGACAAGTTAATGCTTAAGAGTGAAAGTAGTTCTATTGATTTGTCATTCTCAAGATATTTAATATCAACTGCATTGTGTATTATGTCTGCTTTAATCATTTAAAAACAACAGAGGATTATATAGACTATGATTAAGGTACTTTGCTGTGTATGAGGAGGAGAGGGGATTTGATAGTATCATGAAAGTTAATTTGGTTTTAAGCAAAGTTTTATGAATCTGTAACTAGAATGTAATTTTACCCAAATTATGTTCTATATAACCTTTCCCAAAGAGCAATAAATAGAACCTCTTCTCTCTCTCTCTGTCTCTTGTGTGTCTGTGTAACTAGAAGTGTTCATAGGGTAGAGTTGATGCAAGGATTCACTTGTTGTGGGAAGGAAGATAGGAAAACAATTAGATCCTGTGACCTCAAAGGGAATTTATTTCTTCCACCTAGACCTTCCAGATTCTGCTTGATGTCAGATGGCTACCTCGGGCTATGGCAGTTAGAAAGAAAAGTTAGAAAGGGTATGAGAAGCCTTCAAATAGTGGAAGAATTGTCATAAAAATGATAATAGCTCTATTTTGAGGTGTTCAAGGGAAAAATGGGAGAAAGATTTTGGGCTCAGTACAGGAAGAGCTCTCTAAAGATGAGAGTGATTCAGCAAAGCAGTGAGTTGCCATGAGATGGTGATGGTGAACTCCCTGTCTTGGAAGTACTAAACCATATTTCTTTGCTTAGTGACTGTCCAGAAAAGTCACTAAGCAAAGAAACAAACAACAAGCAGCAGCAGCAGCAACAAATCCTGGTGAGGGGAAGAGACACTGATTTCAAGAGTTACCATATTATATCACTTAAAATACCCAGTTTTCAACAAAAAGTATGAGTCATGCAAAGAAACAAGAAAGCACGGCCCACATACAGGAAAAAAAGAACTGCCCTTAGGAAGTCCAGACATCAGACTTATTAGACAAAGACTAACTCAACTCTTCGGATATTCAAGAACTAAAGGAAACTATTCTAAGGAACTTAAGGAAAGTAGGAGAATGAAATTTCATCAAATCCTAAGTACAAATAAGAGAAATTACTTTTTAAAAAAGAAACAAATAGAAATTGTGAAGCTTGAAAGTATAACTGAAATGAAAATTTTACTAGGGGGCTGAACAGCAGATTAGAGCAGGCAGAAGAAAAGAGAGACACCTTTACCTAGACTAATGAGAAGGAGGTAGGAGAGAAAGAGGACTCTATTAAAATCAGAAATGAAAGAGGGAACATTCCTATGAACCTTACACAAATACCAGGGATTATAAGGGAATACTATGAACAACTGTATGCCAACAAATTAGATGAAATGGACATATTATTAATGTAACAAAAAGTCTATTTCCATTTTTTTCATGTTTGACTCCTAACATCTTTTATGCCTCACTCCTCTCTCATTCCCTCCTGCCCCACATCTGGGCAAGCTGATAAGAAAGCCCAGCCTCTCCCTTATTTGGCACTGATGGGACAATCAAACCATTCAAGGACCTGTCTGCATGTGAAAACCCTCAGCCTAGCCTCACTCTTTAACCACCATAAAAATTCAGTCTTCTTTCCCTGTTCTCAGACCAGGTTGGTCTGCCCTGCTCTCCACAGAAAACCTTGTTATGTGAGTCATAAAACTTTTCATTTACTCTTGGTGTGTGTAGTGGTGTCATCAGTCTTGACATCTGAGCCAAATTTTGAATAAGGTCCATTCTGTTTATGCTGGTGTCTATAATACCTAGAAACACACAAAGTATGTAAATTACTTGAGAAGAAATAAATATTTGAATAGAACTATCACAAATAAAGAGGTTGAATTAGCAATAAAAAACTTGCCACAAGAAAAGTCTGAAACCAGATGGCTTCACTGGTGAATTTTACCAAATATCTAAAGGATTAATACCAAATGTTTACAACCTCTTCCAAAAAACAGAAGAGAAGGGAACACTTTCTATCTCATCCTATGAGATCAATATTACTTTGCTACCCAAACCAGACAAATACATTACAAAATAAAACTACAGACAAATATTCCTTAGGAATATAGATGCAAAAATTCTCAACAAAATACTAGGTAATTGAATTTAGCAGCACACAAAAAAGATTATACATCATGACTAAGTGGGATTTCCCCCTTGGAAAGTAAGGTTGGGTTAATCATCAATAAATGTAATACATCATATTAGTAGAATAAAGGACAAACATCACACAAACATGCAGAACAATCACTTGACAAAATCCAACACCCTTTCATGATAAAAATCATGTAACACATTAGGAATATAAGGGAATTCTGATAAAAGACCCAATAAATGACATCTATGAAAAACCCACACAGCTAACATTACTTAAGGGTGCAAGACTGAAAGCTTTCCCCCTAAGTGTATCTGCTTTCACCACTTCTTTTCAACATTGCTCTGGAGGTTCTAGCCAGGGCAATTGGCAAGAAAGGAAAAAAGAAGTCATCCAGATTGGAAAGGAAGAAGTAAAACTATTTCTATTTTCAGATGACATAATCTTGTATGTAGGAATACTAAGGAATTCACAAAAGAAGTATTAGAGCTGTCTTGGTCCATTTAGACTGCTATAACAAAATACCACAGACTGGTTAGCTTATTAAAAACAAACATTTACTTCTCACAGTTTTAGAGGCTGGAAATATCAGATCAGGGTGTCAGCATAGCCAGGTGACAGCTTGCTCCCAGGTCTGGAGCCTCTTTTACAAGGAACTAATCTCATTCATGAGGGTTCCACCTTCTTGATTTAAGCACCTCCCAAAGGTCCCACCTACTGATACCATTAGCAATGGGATTAGGATTTCAACATATGAACTGGGGAAGGGAGAGGACACAAACTATTTGGACCAGAGAGAGAGCTAATAAATAGGTGTATCAAGGTCACAACAAGATCAAGATAAAAAGTTAATTGTATTCTATTAAGGAAAAACCTAAAACTGAAATTAAGAAAATAATTCCATTTGCAACAGCATCATAAAGAATAAAATGCACAGGGATAAATTTAATAAGGGAAGTACTAGGCATGTACCAGTACATTGAAAATACAAAACATTCTTAAAAATATTAAACACCTAAAGAAATAGAAAGATATCCTGCGTTCATGGATTAGAAGACTTAATGTTACTCAAATTCATCACATTCTTTATCAAAATCCTAACTGGTTTCTTTGAAGAAATGGACAAGCTAATCCTAATTTTATATGAAAATGAAAGAGACCCAGAATAGCCAAAACAATCTTGAAAAAGAGGTATAAAGTTGGAGGGCTCACCCTTCCTGATTTCAAAACTTACAGAAAATAATTGTTACAAGGCAAACACCCTTTTAACAACCAGTAGGACTTTTTCCAGCCTCTCCAGCAGTTCTTCCTATGATCCACTTCTGTTTTAACTGTTTTCCACACTTCAATAGTAACCTCTCTCAACTTTTATAATAATTTCTTCTTTGCATATCTTTATTGTTTTATCATCAAAGTGTGCATCCCTAAACCCCACACTTTAATCTGGTTATAAGCCAACTAGTGGCTCAGTGCATGAAATTAGTGCACTGGTTGGAGGGGGGTTGGGGGAGGGGATTCCTTCAGCCCAGCCTGCATCCTGTCCAATCGGGGACCCCTTGGGGGATGTCTGACCATAAGAATCGGGCCTAAACCAGTGGTCGGACATCCCTCTCACAATCTGAGACCACTGGCTCCTAACCGCTCATCTGCCTGCCTGCCTGATCTCCCCTAACTGCTCTCCCCTGCCAGCCTGATCTCACTCCCAACTGGCCTCCCCTGACAGTGTGATTGCCCCTAACTGCCTCTGCCTCAGCCCCCACCACCATGGCTTTGTCCAGAAGGAAGTTGGACGTCTGGAAGATGGCCAGTTGACCTGGTCTAATTAGCATATTACCCTTTTATTAGTATAGATAGATTATATAGGATAGGATTGCTTAAATGGGCGGGATCAGGGGGGAAGCCTTTTTCATCAGGAGGAGATGCTCTTGGCAGACAAAAATACATAATCCCTATATCTGGACTGATAGTCAGCCATATGCAATATACTGCCAAACTGGTCATTAAAAAATTGAACCACTTTCTTACACCTTACACCAAACAGCTGTTGCCCTTAAAACCCCTCCTCAGCCCCCATCTTATGTTTTGCCTTCGCAGTTCACCCAGATTAGGTTCTGATTGGTTGGTTTCTATGCCAGTCAGCATCAAAAGCTCTGCCCCCTAGGCAGCCATTGGCTCCTCACACTTCACCCAGATTTGGTTCTGATTGGTCTGTTTCTATGCCAGTCAGCATCTCTGGGCCTATCAATGGGCCTGATCAGAGAGGTGGGGCTGATCAGCAGCCCCAGCGGAGGCCCAGAGAGAAAGAGAGGCAGGGCTGCTGGCCAGGCCCCTAATAGAAAGAGAGAGGCAAGTGCTGATCAACAGCTGCCACGGAGGCTACAGATCAGACCCTGCTTCTCTGTCCAGGCCTCTCTCCGGGCCTGATCCGGAGCCCCCTCTGCAGTCAATGCTGGGTCACAGAGCCTGCAGCGGTGGGCAGTCAGTGCTGGTTGCCACGGCAATCCAGCACTGACTTCCGGTCGGTCAAGCCTTTGGTCATTTTGGATATTAAGTACCCTGGGTTTTTATATATTAGAATTAAGTTAGAAAAGATGAAGGTCTAAATTAAGGCAGCCCTAAGCCCCTTCCTGTGATCTGGGTGGTGATTACTAAAGCAACCAGTGTTCACTTCCTCCTGTTTCACCAACAAGTTTACTGGGAAGAAGGTTAAATTAATTGGATATTTTAAAGTATTTTAAACAATTATTTTGTTCCTCATCATAAAAAACAAAGCTTAGATTCTGATGCTCACAAAAGGATTTTACCATCTTCTATGTTTATAATTGAAGCTACTTTTTCTCCTCTGTTCATTTATCATTAGCACATGTAGCATTAGTCCATTGCAAATGAACTTCACTACCTTTCAGACATCCCACAAATGCCAATACTGACCCCTTGAATGTAGACATTTATTACTATGCACCGTGATAGCAGAAGTTAAATATGGGAAGTAAATAACTATTGTTTTTTACTTCTGCACCTCTTTTTCTTAAAAAATTTTTTTTTTAGAGAAACTCTTGCCTTATGTGGTGCCATCCAGACTTATTACTGTGCCTTTCATCTTTGCTCTCCCTTTAGGCATAGGGCTGACATAAGACCACATCGGAAAATTGGAAGACCCATTCCATTTCGCCATTTTGATTGATTTTAGAAAAGGGCTTGAAACAACCTGGATGCAAAATAATCTTCCTTAAGATTTGAATTTGGAGACTGGGAGAAACAAGATGTTTTTGCTTTTCTAGGATCACAAGTTATAATAATCCTGTAGACCAAAGTCTGATGGCAGTGATTTTTCCCAAGTATATGGATGAAATTGTCTGAAGAATGAAGCCTCTATACACAAAAAAGCAGAGCCAAAATAAGGAGTAAGTATCTCAATGAAAGAATTTTTTTCCCTGGAGCAAGCTATACGGGGAATTAGGCCAACCTCTGGGTCATTCTGTATTAGTTATACATCACTTTATAACAAATTATGCCAAAACTTAGCAGCTTAAAAGAACAAACATTTAGTATTTCACACATTTTTTAATAGGGATCTGGGAGTGACTAAATTGGATGCTCAAAATCTGGCTCAAAATCTCTCATGAGTTTGCAGTTAAGGTATCAGCAGGGGCTGCAGTCATCTAAAGGCTTGACTAAGGCTGGAGAATCCCCTACTCATAGGGCTCACTCACATGGCTGTTGGCTGGAGGCCTCATTCCTCACACTGTGGACCTTTCTTCACAACGTGGTAACTGGCTTCCTCCAGCATGAGTAAGCCAAGAGAAAGCAAGGAGGAAGCCACAGTACCTTTTATGACTTAGTCTTCCAAATCGCACTTCACTTTCACTTTATTCTATTTGTCAGAGGAAGTCACTAAGTTTGCCTACATTTGCGAGGAGGATTTTTAGGCTTCACCTCTAGAGGGAGAAGTATCAATGAACTTGTGGTCCTATTTAAAAATCAACACACTCTTGCCTGGCCAGCGTGGCTCAGTGTTTGAGCGTTGATCTATGAACCAGGAGGTCACAGTTCGATTCCCGGTCAGGACACATGCCCAGATTGCAGGCTCTATCCCCGGCATGGGGCGTGCAGGAGGCAGCCGATCTATGATTCTCTCTCATTGATGTTTCTATCTCTCTCTCTCCCCCTCCCTTCCTCTCTGAAATCAATAAAAATATATCTTAAAAAATAAAATAAAATCAACACACTCTTAGTTACACCAATCAGTAAATTCAATCTTTGCTTTAGTTTGCATTGTGTTTATGTCACTTAAGACCCAGAGAATCCTATACCTGTGTCACTAAGAAAGTTTTAGATATTATTTATTGCTCTTACTCTGTGAATTAATCTCTAATGATCAAATGCAGGCAAAGCAGAGCTTCTTTTAGTGTCCTGCAACTGTTTCACCTGTAGCACCAAAACTGGTTCTACAGAAGCAGGACCTTAACCCATAGCAGAGAGAACTTATCTTCCAGCAGGGCCAGAGCCCCACTTAGTAGACAGAAGTTAATATTCAGGGCCACTGAGGGACCGGCTTTTCTGCCTTCCAGTTCCTTCCCATTCCCTCTACAAACCTCAAACCCAGGCATTCTTTTCATAGATAAAAATTTTTTGGTTCAATTTTTAATTAAAAGGATGGGCCTAGTCAGCACTTTCCACCTTGCAGTTTTCCATTTAAGGGCCCAGGAAGAGATTCTTAAAGTTGAAGATTTTAAATCTTACATTTTTGAAAACTTATGCCTGAGGAGCAAAGTAAACGATGCTTTGAATAGAAGGGGCCATTCGCCATGGAGAAGAAATTGTCATTTGAAGTACATTTATAAACTAGTTTACTAAAAAACTTATCACAGATTTTAAAAATTCTTCTTTTTATTAAATGTCAGTGAGTGTTCTTGCTTACAATAAACAGAATCTATATTTTAGGTTGTTGGATCAGAAAGAGGTGTATTAAAAGTGATTAGGGGAGACAAAATGGCGGCGGAATAGAAGGACATGTCCTGAGTCTCCTCCCAGAGCAAATAGAGGAGGCAGCTGAGACGAGCGGAATCCAGCCCGAATTGGCGAAGGAGGCACAGCTGGTGAGACAGTTTGCAGCTGGGAAGAGCAGGGATCCCCCGGATAAAGGTAAAATCAAAGATCTAGGCAGTAGAATCTCCCGGACCTCTGTGCCCAGAAGGTCAGGGAGAAACTACACAGTGCCAAGCCGCGTCCCTGAGGACAGGCAAGGTCTGAAGGATTTTAGACCATAGAGTCTGAATTTGGGATCTGAGCTCAAAGGCAGCCTTTAAGAGCTGCCGGACCGCGGAGTGCCGGCAAGAGAGGAACTGGCAGAGACGCAGTCCTTCCTCGCGCTGGGGCCTGCACCTTTCCCCACTGAACCTAGTTCGTGGGACCTTTTGGAGACAGGCGCTTACCTGTGACAGAAGTGCGGGAGAAGGGGTAGAGTTGTGGAACCTGGGCAGAGTGGGCAACGGACGGTCCAGGAGAAGTGGTAGCAAGTCTGGTGCTGAGTCATATCTAAGCCCACAGAATCCATTTTCTCCTGAGAGATAGCCCCTCCCCCCAGTCTCCAGGCAACCAATATAGCCACACCCAGATTCCACCCTGATTAACACCAAGGGATCTGAATACTCCCTGAAGCCATAGGATCTACTCTAAAGAGAAATCTTTAGAAGCTAAGCACCTCAATTACACTAGATAACCAAGCCCAGGAGAACAGAAAGATTCCACCAGTAGCACCATCACCAAAAGAACCTGGGTAGCAAAGCAATTGGATCTACAATTAAAACATTTCAGGAAAACATGGGGAGACAAAAAAGCAATACCCAAAGGAAAGAAAAAGAGGAATCACCAGAAAGGGAGTTAAATGAAACTGAGGCTAGCAGCTTAACTGAGAGAGAATTCAGAGTAATGATGATAAGGATGTTTAAACGGATGGATGACAAATACACACAACTCAATGACAAATACACACAACTCAATGAGAACTATAAGGAGCTGAATGAAAATGTCACCAACATGAAAAGAAACCAAGAGGAGATGAAGAACGACATAGCTGCAATAAAGAACACATTGGAAGGCTTAAACAGTAGACTAAAAGAGGCTGAGGACCGCATCAGTGAATTAGAAGACAAGGTAGGAAAACACACACAAACACAGCAGCAAATGGAAAGAAGACTTAAAAAGCAAGAGGAGAGCCTAAGGGAGCTTTGGGACAACACAAAACGAAACAATATTAGAATAATAGGGATACCAGAAGGTGAGGAAGAGAAGCAAGGAATAGAAAACCTGTTTGAAGAAATAATGACGGAGAACTTCCCTGATATTGGCAAGAAAAAAAACTATGCAAGTCCAAGAAGTACATAGAGTCCCAAACAAGTTGAACCCCAAAAGACCAACACCAAGACACATCATAATTAAATTGGCAAATACCAATGACAAAGTAAGAATCTTAAAGGCTGCCAGAGAGAAACAGAAAGTTACCTACAAGGGATCTCCTATTAGAATATCAACTGATTTCTCAACAGAAACACACCAGGCCAGAAGGGAATGGAATGAAATATTCAAAGTGATGCAAAGCAAGGGTCTGAATCCAAGAATACTATACCCAGCAAGGTTATCATTCAAAATTGAAGGGGGAATCAGGAGCTTCACAGACAAAAAAGGGCTAAGAGAGTTTATCACTACCAAGCCAGTAATGCAAGAAATGCTAAAGGGACTGCTGTAAAAAGAAGAAAGAGAAAGGCAAAAAGAAACACAAACACTAAGGGGGAAAATATAACAACAAACATGTACTTGTCAATAATAACATTAAATGTAAATGGATTAAATGCACCAATCAAAAGACATAGTGTAGCTGAATGGATAAGAAAACATGACCCATATATTTGCTGTCTACAAGAGACCCACCTCAGAGCAAAGGATTCACACAGACTGAGAGTGAAGGGATGGAAAAATATTTTTCAAGCAAATGGAAATGAGAAAAAAGCTGGGGTAGCAATACTTATATCTGATAAAATAGCCCTCAAAGTAAAGGGCATAACAAGAGATAAGGAAGGCCACTACATAATACTAAAGGGAGCAATTCAACAAGAAGATATAACTCTGGTAAACATAGATGCACCCAACGCAGGAGCACCCAAATACATAAAAAAACTCCTGGAAGAGATCAAGGGAGAGATCAACAACAATACAATCATAGTAGGAGACTTTAATACACCACTGACATCACTGGATAAATCCTCCAGACAAAAAATCAGCAAAGAAATAGCAATTCTAAATGACATACTAGATCAGATGGACCTAATTGACATCTTCAGAGCATTTCACCCCAAAGCCTCGGAATATATGTTCTTCTCAAGTGCCCATGGGACATTTACAAAAATAGACCACATATTGGATCACAAACAAAGCCTCCCTAAATTCAAAAAGATTGAAATCCTATCAAGCATTTTCTCAGACCACAATGGCATAATATTAGAAATAAACTATAATAAAAACATTCCAAAAAATTCAAACACGTGGGAACTGAATAGCATGCTATTAAACAATGATTGGGTGATCAACGAGATCAAAGAAGAAATTAAAAACATCCTGGAGAATAATGACAATAAAAACACAACAATGCAAATGCTATGGGACACAATGAAAGCAGTCTTGAGAGGGAAGTTTATAGCTCTACAGGCCTACCTCAAAAAACAAGAAAAAATGGTAATAAATCTTCTAACTCAACAACTCAAAGAATTAGAAAGAGAGCAACAAGAAAAGCCCACAGTGAGCAGAAGGAAGGACATAATAAAGATCAGAGCAGAAATGAATGACATAGAGACCAAAAAAACAATACACAGGATCAACAAAACCAAGAGCTGGTTCTTTGAAAGGATAAACAAGATTGATGAACCTCTAGCCAGGCTCACCAAGAAGCAAAGAGAGAGGACCCAAATAAACAAAATCAGAAATGAAAGAGGTGAAATAACAACAGACCCCACAGAAATACAAAGGATTGTTAAAAAATACTATGAACAACTCTATTCTAACAAACTACACAATCTGGAGGAAATGGACACATTCCTAGAAAAATACAACCTTCCAAAACTCACTCAGGAAGATTCTAAGAATCTCAATAGGCTGATAACTATGGAAGAAATTGAAGCAGTCATCAAAAAGCTTCCAGCAAACAAAAGCCCAGGGCCTGATGGCTTCACAGGGAGTTTTACCAAACATTCAAGGAAGAACTAAAACCTATCCTCCTCAGACTATTCCAGAAAATTCAAGAAGAAGGAACACTTCCAAGCTCCTTCTATGAGGCCAGCATCACCCTAATACCAAAACCAGACAAAGACAACACAATGAAATAGAATTACAGGCCAATATCCCTCATGAACATAGATGCCAAAATCCTCAACAAAATTCTAGCAAATCGAATCCAGCAGTACATCAGAAAGATTATACACCATGACCAAGTAGGATTTATCCCAGGGATGCAAGGATGGTACAATATTCGCAAATCAATAAACGTGATACATCACATAAACAAATTGAGAGATAAAAATCACATAGTCATATCAATTGATGCAGAAAAAGCATTTGATAAAATCCAACACCCTTTCTTGATAAAAACTCTCAGCAAGGTGGGAATAGAAGGATCATACCTGAACATAATAAAAGCCATATACGACAAACCCACAGCCAACATCATACTCAATGGGCAAAAACTAAAACCATTTCCCCTAAGAACAGGAGCAAGACAGGGATGCCCACTCTCACCACTCCTGTTTAGTATAGTGCTGGAAGTACTAGCCATTGCGATCAGACAAGAAGAAGAAATAAAAGGCATCCAAATTGGAAAAGAAGAAGTAAAACTGTCCTTATTTGCAGATGACATGATACTGTACATAGAAAACCCTAAAGACTCCATAAAAAAATTATTAGACTTAATAACTGAATTCGGTAATGTAGCAGGATACAAAATTAATGCCAAGAAATCTATATGGCATTTCTATACACCAATAATGAACTTACAGAAAGAGAGACTAAAAAAACAATCCCATTTATCATCGCACCAAAAAAATTAAGATACTTAGGAATAAACTTAACTAAAGAGGTAAAAGACCTATACGTAGAAAACTACACGACACTGAAAAAAGAGATAGAGGAAGACATAAACAGATGGAAGAACATACCATGTTCATGGATTGGTAGAATCAACATCATCAAAATGTCCATACTACCCAAAGCAATCTATAAATTCAATGCACTTCCCATTAAAATACCGACAACATATTTCACAGACCTAGAACGAAATTTCCAAAAATTTATCTGGAATAAAAAAAGAACCTGAATAGCTACAGCAATCCTGAGAAAGAAGAACAAAGTAGGTGGGATCTCAATACCAGATATCAAATTGTATTACAAAGCTACTGTTCTCAAAACAGCCTGGTACTGGCACAAGAACAGACATATAGATCAATGGAATAGAATAGAGAACCCAGAAATTGACCCAAATCAATATGCTCAATTAATATTTGACAAAGGAGGCATGAACATTCAATGGAGTCAAGACAGTCTCTTCAACAAATGATGTTGGGAAAATTGGACAGATACATGCAAAAGAATGAAGCTAGATCACCAACTTACACCATACACAAAAATAAATTCAAAATGGATAAAGGACTTAAACATAAGACGGGAATGCATGAAAATACTAGAGGAATCCACAGGCAGCAAAATCTCGGACATATGCCGAAAGAACTTCTTCACTGATACTACTCCTAGGGCAATGGAAGCTAAAGAGAAAATAAACAAATGGGACTACATCAAAATAAAAAGCTTTTGCACAGCAAAGAAAACCATCAATAAAACAACAAGAAAGCCCACTGCATGGGAGAACATATTTGCCAATGATATCAATGATAAGGGTTTAATCTCCAACATATACAGAGAACTCATACAACTTAACAAAAAGAAGATAAACAACCCAATCAAAAAATGGGCAACTGATCTAAGTAGACACTTTTCGAAAGAAGACAGAAGGCAGGCCAAGAGACATATGAAAACCTGCTCACAGTCACTAATCATCAGAGAGATGCAAATCAAAACAACAATGAGGTACCATCTCACACCTGTCAGAATGGCTTTTATCAACAAATCAACAAACAACAAGTGTTGGCGAGGATGCGGAGAAAAAGGAACTCTTTTGCACTGCTGGTGGGAATGCAGACTGGTGCAGCCACTGTGGAGAACAGTATGGAGTTTCCTCAAAAAACTAAAAATGGAACTCCCATTTGACCCAGTGATCCCACTTCTAGGAATATATCCCAAGAATCTAGAAACAGGCATCAGAAAGGAAATATGCACCCCTATGTTCATAGAAGCACAATTCACCATAGCCAAGATTTGGAAACAACCTAAATGCCCATCAGCAGATGAATGGATTAAAAAACTGTGGTATATCTATACAATGGAATACTACGCTGCGGTAAAAAAGAAGGAGTTCCTACCATTTGCAACAATATGGATGGAGATGGAGAATATTATGTTGAGTGAAATAAGCCAGGCAGAGAAAGATAAATATCACATGATCTCGTTCATTTGTGGAATATAATGAACAACATAGACTGATGAACAAGAACAGATCCAGAGGCTGAGAAACGTAGATCAGCACATCATACCTCAGGTAAGGTAGGGGAGGGTGGGGGTAAGGTGGAGAGATCAACCAAGGGACTTGTATGCATGCATATGAACCTAATCAATGGACACAGACAACAAGGGGGCGGGGCATTAAGAGAAATTGTTTCATGTGACAAACATTTTTAAATGAAACTCTCGGTAGACTGAAAATTATTTTGGAAGGAAACAAAGAGAAGTTTCCTTCAAAAGTCATAAGGATTGTAATTGAAAGTCAATATATTTGGCCTCTTGAACTAAAGTAAGTAATTTGTGTTTTTGCCTCCCTGACAAAGTTTATATAAAGCTACAAAAAGAAATTGACAGCCAGTTTGAAATGGAATTGCCAGGGCCTAGGGCAAAGAATATCCTTACATGATATTATTCTACAATCTCATTATAATTTTAGATATTTTACAACAGCATATTTTACAATTATCCCAAACAAACTTACAAACTAATTCTTTGAATGGTGGGCAGCAATTAAAAAAAAAAAAAAAAAGGGACATGAAAGGATTTAATCCCTTGCAGAAGGAATTAAGGCACTGGGAAGGCACTTGAGCATCCTATATTGGCCCCTCTTGCCCTTTGTGCCAAGAGGGACCCTCTTCTCACAATCCAATTGCCCTCAGCTGTTACCTGAGCTTTCTGTTCATGCTGAGCTTGAAGCCTCGTGGGGGCTGGTACCAGGGATCTGTCTCACATCCAATTGTGTGAGCTGGGCCCTCACTGGAGAAGAAACCCGAGTTCCCCGAGATATGTGATCAGCACCGGGACCCTGCCAGCAGGCCAGGGGTTCCCAAGGCAGGTGCTGGGTGTGGAGGCCACGGGGGCATAGGCTACCAAGGAGACAGAACTGAACCTCACAGCACCCTGCTTGGCCCCGGAGGATGGCTGGTTAGCCAGAGACGGGTAAGATTCCTCAAGGAAGGAACAACCTAAGACAGGCACAGTCGCAGAGGGGCCATCAGGAGAGAACTTGGGGGGGCAACAGAAGTGGGGCACAGACCCTCACCCCCCCAACATTGCAGGGGCTTGAACCCTCACCCCCTTCTAAAGGAGGTCTCCTACCCCCATGGCTGCTTCGCGCTTCCCACACCCAGCTCAGATCGGGACCCAGGCAACAGAAAGAGACCCGGCCCAGCTCACATCGAGATAGAGGTGACAGACAGAGACTTGGCCCAGCTCAGATCGGGACCCAGGTAACAGACAAGAGACTTGGCCGACAGCAGTTGCCCTATATCTAAATTCAGCCGAGCATTTGGAATATTCAGGGCCCACTCAAGAATGCAAATAATCCTTCCCGCTAATATTTACAGGGTAAACTAAGATTGTTGGTAGAGTATTAAATTTGACAGTAAAATAGTAATCGAGTTTTCAGATTAATTTAAATAGGCTAATTGAAATAAGTGAATATTCAAGTACTGGACAAAAAGCTATTCTTAAAGTAATAACTAAAATTTCTATTGGTAGTTCATCTCATGGTAAAATTCCTGAATATGCAATGAACCTAAAGCAGTCATATGTGTGGGGGAGAAAAAAAAATTTTTTTTTAATTTAAAGTTATCAAGACTGCATTATAAAATTTACAAAAACCTCCATTAAAAAAAAAAGGGGGGGGGATAGTAGGGCAATATCATGTAAGGAAAAATATCCTATAAGTAAATTACATCTAGAAAATTTTTACTTTACCAAATTAAGGTTCATATGCAATGCTAACAGCAAGACGGCCATTAAAAACACACATGGTGTCTAAATAAGACAAAGGAAAATTGTTTGAACAAAAATAAAAAGGATCCCAAATCAATTATATAGAAAAGATTCCTTTATTAACTTGTGGTCGAGAATATATTTGTATATTTTCAGAAAACAACCCCAAGACCAGATGGATTCCTGCAACAGAGAGGAATTGACAGGAGTGCTCCAACCAGGAAGACAAGAGGAAAAAACAGTCCAGAGATGGAAGACGCTGACAACGCCTTGCCATGGGAGCAGTCAGCAGCTGTGCACCGCTGCAGGTTACGTAGGACCAAACCAGAGAGGGTCGGACCTGCATTGCCACCATGTGCCCACCATCCAGATATCACTGCTGACATGTACACATAAGGAACTGTTGAACATTGAAATTGGGACTCAAACATTTTTTTGTTTTGTTATTATATGTTTATTTCCAGTCTGCAAAGGCAAAACTTTTTAAAGGAAAGAAATGGTGGGAAAAAGATACAGAGGCAAAGAAGCATTGAACAGACTGTCAAACTACATTGGGAAGACAGGGGAGGTTGGGCGAGGGGGGCTGTAAGAGACCAACCGAAGGACTTGTACGCATGCATATAAGCACAACCAATGGATATAAGACACTGGGGCTGGGGGGGGAGGGGGGGCAGGTGAAGGCATGTCCTGGGGGGTAGGGGAGGTCAGGGGGAGATCAAAGGGGAAAAAAAAAAGGAGACATATGTACTACTATTTTTAATACTTAAAACAATAAAAATAAAATTAAATTAAAAAAATAAAAAATAAAAAAAATAAAAGTGATTAGGTAGCTCACAGACCCTCTGAGGGTGGGGCAAGAATCTTGTTTGAATGCTACATAGGAATATAGAGTCCAGAAATAAACTAGCCATGGAAAAAATGACCTACGCACCGTAGTGCTATTGTAGGAAAGCATCCCTGGTTTGCCCACCACCCCTTAGTTATGCCACTAGAGACAGATGTAGAAATTGCAACCCACATGTCCAAGAGCCCAGTGACTCCCTCTTCGTGACTGACAGAAGTTATGTGTTCCTATGAATGGTTGCTGACTCAGGTTGGTTGCTTCTGCTGCAAGTCTAGTGCAGTGTAAGTGCCCATTGGAATCTAGGGCAATTTACAAACATAACTTCACAGGAGTCTGGGAAGTGAGAGTGTTCTGCTTTCTACGCTCTACATTACAGGAGTCACCCTGATAGGTTCCTGGAGTAGGCACCCAGAGAGCAAGAGGCCACATCAAAGTAATTTGTAAACACGGGTGAAAAAAAATGTGCAAGGTTTATATGAAAACATCAGTCTTTTGTCCCATTTCTTCTACCTGACTCTCCTCCACCTCATTTATCAGGGTCAACCATTTTCAATTCTTTTTGCCTGTTTCTTCTGCCATTGCTGAAAGTTCAACAGGGGTCAATGCCCAAAATGACTCACTCACATGGCTAGCAGTGGATGCTGACTACTGCGGGAAGCTTAGTTTTAAGTGGTCTCTTCACCTGTCTTCGGCTTCTGAAAGCACAGTGGTTGGCTTCCAAGCGTAAGTGTTCCAAGAAAAAGAAGAAGATGAAAGCTGCCAGTTTCTTAAGACGGCCTGCAAAGAAAAAGAAGACAACTCTGCCATTTGTGACACCATGGATGGAACTTGAGGGCATTATGCTAAGTGAAATAAGTCAGAGAAAGACAAATACTGTATGCTTCTGCTTACATGTAGAATCTAAAAAAAATCGAACTCATAGAAACAGAGAACAGAATGGGGGTTGCCAGAAGAGGGGCTGTGGGGTGAAGAAGCTGCTAAGAGAGTATATCTAAAAAGTTCTCATGACAAGAAAACTGATTACTATATGAGGTGCTGGATATTAACTAAACTCATTAATGGTACATATATCACATCACTATGTTGTACACCTTAAACTAATACAATGTTATATGTCAACAATATTTCAATAAGACTGGGGGAAAGGGGGTTACAAAAAGACTGGGCCTGAAAACCTATAGTGTCACTTCTACCATAGTTAATTGGTAAAAGCCATGTAGACCTGCCACAGTCAAGCGAGGGGATGAGAGAAATGTCAAATAATGTGGGGCCACCATTAATCTACCACATCTGACTTATGGGAGGAAGAAGGGACATGGGTTCTGCTGGCCTGTTTACAAACTCGGATGCAGTCTCCTGTGCTCAGCCCTGCAGCTCACTGGGACCTGTATCTTCGGCAGCACTTGACTCTGAGCCTCAATTCTCAAGACTTTTTTACTCAATTTGAAGCTTCTTTCCTGTGTTGTCAATGTTCACTCTTCTGTCTCCCTTACATCTCTGAAACTATTTACTGAAATCACTCAATTGCTATTGTCTTTTTTTTTCTTACTCTTCGTCCTTGTATGTTTATACTTTTAAAATTCCTTACTTTCACTTTAGTGGAGTTTCACAAGAAAAAGATTAATTTATATAGTGTATTTGTCTGAGTCCAACAAAAATGTACACCCATTGTTACTTGGTAACAACTTGATTTTGTAGAGTGCTTTAAAAGGGAAAAAATGTGCTTTTGTATACATTCTATTTGATCCTCATTAATTTTTAAAGAAAGGCAGGACAGGTCTTTAAATGATCTTCATTTTAAAGGTGAACAAGCTGAAATCAGAGACATAAAATGATTTGCACAATGTTGCTTTAGTGATTTGCTTTCTACCAAATCCTCCAGGGAAAGATTCTGGAATTAAGTGTAAGGGTAACAAGGAGAAGTCAAAGGAAATAAAACTAGTTTTTCTTTTTATTTGAGGGGGAAGATGAAGTACATGGAGTTCAATAAAACTAGAATTTGTATAGCATTGGAGCGCCCAATTCACAAATTGGAACTTGTTTTTTAATGTAAGTGTGCAATTGTGGGGGGTGGGTCAGGAACCTACTAGAAAGAAACTAAGAAGACTTTGATGACCTAGCTCAGCTTCCTATTTCAGGCCACGCTGCTCATTCTGTTCACTTGATCCACATGCTGGGATGTGAGAATTTTTTTCCCACATCCCTTTGCAGGAGCCCATTTTGGCCGTTCTTATGGTAGTGGCTGAGTTTCAAAGAGGAAGACCCTGTAATGTCTCCCAGGCATACTACAAAGGAAATATAAGTCATCAGATAGTTGGATCTGGACTGGGGCCAGGATAACTCAACTCTTCTTGTAGAAGGTGCCATGGGATCTATAGTGATGGCAGGTGATGGGAGAAGTGGTCCCCTCAGCTTTATGTCTTGTCTGAAAGATGATAACCATGCTAATAAATTTAGAGCCACATTCTTTACAGTGTGCTCATCCGACCCCTAAAATAAGGCCATAAACCATAATGGGGTCCATGATGCTTTCAATTATTAGACATTCATTTCTGCTCTTCATTTCCCCCCCCCTCTTCTGCCCAAATTTGGCTTTATTGATATGCTTTCAGGAGGCATGGGAGAGGGCAATGTTAGAAAAAAAAGGTCCACTTTTTAGAAGTCTGAGAAAAATTATATGTCTATCAAAATAAAACCTAGGCTCCCTAAAGGGAAAGACATAGTATTTTTGTCATTGTACCCACAATAAACACGTAGCCAGACCATAATGAACAGAGCCTGTTTGGGGTTATTCCTGAGCATTTTCAGAGTCATAGGCTATTTTATGTTATTAACACTCTAATTAAGAGAAGCATTAAGCTTTTCTTTAGTAGCTACTAGTTAGGATAGGTACAACCCCACCACTAGAGCTTTTTTGAGAGCAGGAAGGCATCCAGAAAAGTTTGTGGGATGTGGCACTGAGCCCCAGAGAGAGGCTGAGTTAGTGAAGAAAACAGTGTTACAGAAGATATGTTATTTGGGTTTCTTGCCCTGCTACACAGCACTGGAAATTGGCCTTTCTGGTTGTTTGAAGCAAGGCTGGAAGGGTTAATTTCTTCACTGCTGATCTCTCCCTCTTACTCTATTTTTTAATTAAGATTTTTTTCAATTATACCTGACATTTAATATTATATTAGTTTCAGGTATATGACTAGTGATTAGACATTTATATAGTTATGAAGTGATCACCCAGTATGTCTTGTACTCATTGGACATCGTACATAGTTGTCACAATATTATTGATTATTCTTCATATATATTTTATTAAGCATTTCAACTCTTCATTCTTTTCCAGACAGTCAAAACTTGAATTCTACACCCATACCAAATCTAACTTCTGATGTTCATCCATGATTCAAAGGAAACTGGGTATTACTCAAATAGAGTTAAAGAACCATTAATCTTGATAAAGATACTAGATGGAAAAAATCTTAATTTCAACTCCCTCCAGAAACTGAAGACCTTTTAAATATCCTTCTACTCTGAGACCCTGTCATGACAAAATAAAAAAAAAAATTCCCATTTATTCTTACCTCTTGCCTAAGATTCTTTGTATTTGTGAACAACAATCTTTCATCAGCAACAACACAGCATACTTGGTGAAAAACGAAGTAAGATTATAGAAGAGAATCGTGTGTTTTGAAGAAGACCATCAGGCCAGGATCATGTCAAATCTTGGTGATTTTCTTTTTCTAACTTTTGGCCTACAGAGAACCTTTCACTTGAAAGTTTGGGTTAGGTGAGAATAGGTTAGGAGAAGAGAATGCTAGGTAGTAGGTGAAGATAGAAAATTTTGATTTGCTTTTTAGTTTTCAGAGGGCCTTTAATACAGGGGGAGAACCAAAATCAGTAGAAGGAAATAGTGGTGGAAGAGAGGTGTACCAGCGGGACTGAACAATAGCAAGGAATTTATGTGGATCCTTCAGTAGAAATGTCCATTACATTGAAAAATGAGTGGACATTGTTAATCAAACAATGCTGCTGGCAGCTTTGGGTGATTTCCCAAATGCAGGTTCATATTGCCATTGTCTGCAGACTTTTGGAGGTAAGGAATTGGTGAGGGGAGAGAGGGTTGTGCTGAGGCATTACTAACTGGAGAATGTTCTTAATTGTGGTGCTTACTTCTTTGATCATTCCCCTTTGAAACAACTTGAAGAAAAAAAAAACACTCACATAAACATCTTGCATTTGTGCTACTTGTTCAAGAGAACAAATGAAATCACAGCCGTGTACTGACTAAATAATTCCTAGTTTGGGATATTAATAAGGGCCTTTAAATTGCTGTAATTCCCTCATCTATGCCATAATGGAGATTTTGCTTGGCAATTTAGAACTGAATCATATATAGAATTTGTACATACATTAAATTTCTAGACAATGAGCATAATTAAATTTTCTTTCAAAAAAATATGGTAAGGCAAATCTATGCTTTTATAACCAAAATGGAGGAAAAGAAGCATGTAAGTTTTCAACTAAACATTCTGTGACTCAGTTTGAACTGATTTTGGGGAAAGATTAAAATAATCTGACATGTACATGCATCCTCAATTATGAAGTTATCGTTGCAAACTAGAAAGTTCTAGCTTTGGGGGAGTGGGTCATAGGAGTGGTCAGTGGACTGGGGTACATGATGACAGCCTGACCATGGCTTTGAGCTCATGAAGGCCTCCAACATGACCAGAGAGGCACAGGGTTGAACTCATCAGTACCGTTTTATATGATCCCGAGGAGTTTGTTTCATTTCAAAAGTATCAGGAAGTTTGAATCACCCAACATGCTTTGCTGAGAGCTAAAAATCCATGTTCTCTAGACCTCAAGATTGAGAGGGCGGATGAATCTAGCGATTGGTAGGTAATGTGATCTGCCTTTTGTAGCAAGCCAGAAGCCAGATGTCCCCTCCCCTTTGATCTGAATAACACTTTAGGCTGCAGACAATAAGATTGGTTTTAAATTTATTGTCTCTTTGATTTCTGCATTCTAATGCTTTTTAAATTCTTTACACAAGACAGGGCTATATATAGGCAACTGGGGTGGTTCAATGGAGGCCAAAAAATAAAAATAAAATAAAAATGCCAGTAGCTTTTGAGGAGTGCAGATAGGAGCCTTTGTGCATATTTCTCTGCAAGGAAACAGGGATGATGCTTGGGGGCACGGACTTTTTCATTTCCAGTTGTATTACTCCAAAATGAAGTTTCCCATTCCTGCTCCAGCGAGATTTGTGAAAAATTTTTTGCAGAACATCCCCACCCCCCTTAGAAAGTGCTACAGCAGAATCCAATGTAAGCGAAAGAACCTAAATCAGAATGCCTTCCTTTTCTAAGCCCTCCGTGACCTTCACCCCAGTTAGCGTTTCATTTCTGCCCGTGGTACGCAGACTGGGGGAGGCAGTCAGCGGAGGCCCAGAGCTTGAGTTCATCAGTCCTGTTGACTGTGGAGATGCAAACATCTGAATCCAACATCACCCGCCAGAAGTTACATGGCATTTGGGAATTTTTTACTTTCAATTACTATTAAGTGAACAATAGTGACTGGGCACTCAATCAAATGGGGAAAACATTTAGCCCAGTTCCTTCCCTCAAGGAGATCAAATGCAGGACTAATTGCCCCAAGAAGGCAGTGAGTTCTGGGAGGAACACCAGAGGATGGCAGGAATGGGGGTTCAAGGCTCAATGCGTTTCCATTAAAGCTCTGTGACCTTGAGGAGGCATGGCTTCCACTCATCTTTGTTTTCTCTTCTGGAATATTAGGTGAACTCATACTGACCTAGCATTTTATTAGATTAAAAAGCCTTTCCCAGCAGATCTTATTTGAGCCCAATAATCACCCTGTGAAGCAGCCAGGCAACACTGTGCATATTTAGGATGAGGAAGTTGAGCTAAAGGATGAAGACTTTTTGAAAGACTCATTACTAGTCTGAAAAAAAAGCAAGACTGGGACCCAGATTTCCTGACACCTTCTCCCCAGCTCTGTGCAATTAACAAAACCCACCTAGCCTCCCAGCCGGTGAGTCGGAAGGACCAGAGGGTTTTTATCTGTAAGAAAGGTTTGCAAAGTGATTACAGCAAAATTCTGATTCCTTCTCCCCAAGAATCCCTCTGAACTCCTCTCAGAAGGAAGGACAGCCACAAAAGTACTCAGGAAGGTGAGGAATTACAAAACAGCCAAGGCTGATTTTTCCCGTGGGCTCACCTTGGCAGTGTGGGAGTGTAGTCCCAGGGACTCTCCTCTGAGTCAATACATCTATCAGATTTCCCAGTTTGTTTTCAGTCATTTCCTTCGATATGCACTTCTTTCTGCTTTATGGTTATGAAATATGAACAGTGGCCATAGCTGAAGCTTTAACTCAGATGGGGATGGCCCGAAGACAGGCTCTTAGAAACCTTAGTCAGGAAAGGCTGTGCAATTGGGAGCCAAAGCAGAACCTCAGCATGGCTAATAATCAGGTCTCCCTAATACTTTGTTCTCTGTGGTCCATGGTCACAAAGCATGGTTCTAGATATTTTTTAAAAATATGAAGAAAATATAAGATCCAGTCTGTATACCCAAGAGCATTACAGACAAAATGGTAGAAAAAGCACTTAAAAACAATCTGTGACGTCAGCAATTACAGCATGATATTGGAATAGGTGTACATGTAGATAGACTCTCAGCAGTCATGGGACTGTGGATGTGGCTGACTTCGTTCACCTTTCATGTAGCGGTCTCTTAAAGTGACTGCTTACTGAGACCTGGGGCCCACTTGCCTCTTCTCTGCACATTCATCCTATTCCAAAATCCTTAGAATTTAAACCAGCTGAATAAAGACCTCCATTGTATTGAATAAATGCCACAGCGGTTTTAACTGTATGATCCAATTATTTTAGATGGCCTGATAAAGAACTGTACAGGGACTATGGGATTTTATTCCAAAACACCAGAACCTCAATTTGTACTCAGTTGCAGAGAATGAGCCCCCATTTTCAGTTCAGACATGCAGTTCTGTCTCCCAGTCTGGCAGATGCAATTGGGTATCCTCAGTGCTGAGGGCTGGTCTGCAGGTGGCACGATGCTGTGGGCAGTGAAATGGGGTGCTTCCTTGGATTCTGAATGAGGGAAAGATCACGGTGAGGGACTGAGATTGGTAGTTCAGTGTGGCCTTTCCAATCTTGCGATCCAAATGTTCACAGGAATGCAAAGGAGCCTGGAAATTCCATTGCTGTCCCTTGGCTTCGCCCAAAGCAAACCGTGAGCAAGGACGCCAGGGAACCCCACTTAAATGGAAATCATCTGCTCTATATAGTAGCGGATATTTAAAAATGAAAAAGTGTTAAGAATATTCCTGTCCTACTGTTTTATAATGCACAGCAACTTGTTCTTTCTAAGGTGCTACTCTGATATCTTTTTTTTTTAAATTTCTTTATTGATTAAGGTGTTACATATGTGTCCTTATTCCCCCATCTGATATCTTTTGATTCTTCTATCTTGTGAGATAGGGAGGAGTGAGAGCACATATGGCAAACTGATAAAGATCCTAAAGTGTCCAGTGACTGGCCGAAAGTCACAGAGCAGAGTTGTGACAAGAACTCAGCCACCCAATGCAGAATTTAGTGCTTTTCAAATTATTTGTGTATCTTTGGTCACATAGTCTGATCTGCATGAGTCTCCCTGGGTTGGAATGACACTGTGGCTTCTGTGTTTTGTTTTGTATTGGTCCTTTTAAACATTTCCTTTCTTCATCATGCTTTATCATACACAGACAGAAAAATACACAAAGTTTATTGAGTTATTAATAAACAAAGACCCTTGTAGTATTGCTGGCACTGTGGAGGCCTTTTGTGGTGCTACCTGGGTGGCTTTGTGGTTGTGAGATAGGAGCCTGTGTTTAGGAGGGCTCCATGCTCAGCTTTATGCTCCGCTGCCATTTGAAATTTGTTTTGAAATTGTTCATCATCTGTGAATAATTTTTCATTTTGCACTGGGCCTGTCAAATTATGTATCCAGTTATGCTCCTACTCAATCATGTTTTCTCCCCCAAATGACTATTATCCTAATTTTTATGATAGTCCTTTTTCTCTATAGTTTTATCATCTCAGTATGCATGTGCAAAGATTATAATTTTTGTTTTTGAATTTTATATAAATGAAATATATGGAATATTATGTTTCAGTAAATTTTTTAAAAAAAATTTTATTGGTTTTATCTCTGATGGAAATTGCTAGATCATGAAGTGTTTTCTCAGCTTTAGTAGATAATGCCAAACTATTTTTCTAAAGTAGCTGTCTCAGTTTACATTCTCTGCAACAGTATGAGAATTTCCTTGTTCTGCATCCTTACCAATGCTGGGTATGGACAATCTTTTTTTAAAAATATATTTTATTAATTTTTTTACAGAAAGGAAGGGATAGGGCTAGAGAGTTGGAAACATCGATGAGAAACATCAATCAGCTGTCTCCTGCACACCCCCTACTGGGGATGTGTCCGCAACCAAGGTACATGCCCTTGACCAGAATCGAACCTGGGACCCTTCAGTCCGCAGGCCAACGCTCTATCCTCTGAGCCAAACCAGTTAGGCTATGCACAGTTTTTTTTAATTGCAACCATTCTGTTGCATACAGGGTGGGGCAAAAGTAGGTTTACAGTTGTGAGTACACTAAACAGAGTTTATTCTTTTTTAATTTTTTATTTTTTAAAAATAAATCTTTATTGTTCAGATGACAGGTGTTCCTCTTTTTATTTTCCCCCTATAGCTCCCCTCCACCTGATTCCCCACCCCACCCTACTCCATGCCCTTACTCCCTGCCACTGTCTTCATCCATAGGAGTAAGATTTTTGTCCAATCTCTTCCCGCACCACTCACACCCGCTTCCCCCTGAGAATTGTCAGTCCACTCCCTTTCTATGTCCCTGATTCTATTATATTCACCAGTCCATTCTGTTCTTCAGATTTTTTATTTACTTGATTTTTAGATTCACTTGTTGGTAGGTATGTATTTGATGTCATTTTGTTGTTCATAATTTTTATCTTTACCTTTTTCTTCTTCTTCCTCTTCTTAAAGAATACCCTTCAGCATTTCATGTAATCCTGGTTTGGTGGCGATGAACTCCTTTAGCTTTTTCTTGTCTGTGAAGCTCTTTATCTGACCTTCAACTCTGAATGATAGCTTTGCTGGGTAGAGTAATCTTGGTTGTAGGTTCTTGCTGTCCATCACTTTGAATATTTCTTGCCACTCCCTTCTGGCCTGCACAGTTTCTGCTGAGAAATCAGCTGACAGTTGTATGGGTACTCCCTTGTAGGTAACTAACTGTTTTTCTCTTGCTGCTTTCAAGATTCTCTCTTTCTCTTTTGCCCTTGGCATTTTAATTATGATGTGTCTTGGTGTGGTCCTCTTTGGATTCCTTTTGTTTGGGGTTCTGTGCGCTTCCTGGACTTGTAAGTCTATTTCTTTCACCAGGTAGGGAAAGTTTTCTGTCATTATTTCTTCTAATAGGCTTTCAGTATTTTGCTCTCTCTCTTCTTCTGGCACCCCAAAAATTTGGATGTTGGTACGCTTGAAGTTGTCCCAGAGGCTCCTTACACTATCTTCATATTTTTGGATTCTTTTTTCTTTTTGTTTTTCTGGTTGGGTGTTTTTTGTTTCCTCATATTTCAGATCTTCGGTTTGATTCTTGGGGTACGTTGATCTACAGTTGAGTTTCTGTATATTCTTTATTTTAGACAGTGTATGCTTCATTTCTGACTGGTCCTTTCCCATTTTTTTGGCATTCTCATTAAGGTCCTTGAAGGTCTCACTAAGCTCCTCAGAAGTGTCATCAAGTTTCTCGGCGGTTTTTAGAAGATTCTTGAGTAATGTTATAAATGTGGTTCTGAACTCTATGTCGTCCAGTAGTTTGCTTTCCTCCGTTTCTTTCATTCGTGACATGTTTCTTTGTTTCTGCATTTTGGCTGCTTCCCTGTGTTGATGGAGTGGCTTTGTGTGGTAGGTAACCTATAGGGGGCAGTAGCTCAGCCTCCCCAATCACCTGATGTGGACGCTCTTGGTACACCCCTTTGTGGGTTGAGTGCAAAGTCTTGGTGTAGTTAAGCCTTAATTGCTGTTGGTACGCTGGGAGGAATTGACCTCCAGGCCAATCAGCTGTGAGGACTCGCTGTGTCTATAAGAACTGCTGTGCTGGAGACACGCTTATGGTGCAGGACTTGTTTCAGTGGGGCTTTGGTGCTCGCTGAGTCTGCCTCTTGAATGTGTCACTTATGGATGTGAGGAGTTGAAATCTGGTTTCTCACACTGACCACTAGGTACACTAGCTTCTGGATCTCCAGTGGGGTGCAGGTCAGCTACTGTCTGAGGCCATCCAGCAGGAGCTACAGTTTTCTCCTCTTTGCTTGGGGTTTGGAGGTTTTGGAGCTGTCCGATCCGGGCTGCAAGTTTGTTAGGTTAAGCTGCCATAGGGCAGGCCTTTCTTATGCTAACGCTGCTGCTTGGAGCTTGGGTGGGTTTGTAGGTTGTGTGGGGTGGGGTCTTAGGGCGTCACTAGGCTAGGGCGTGGCAAACAGCAATGGCTGCTAGTTAGCCAGCTCTGTGTCTCCGACTGTGTCCCGTCCCCAGCACAGTAAATAATTATTCTTGAGCGCAGCTCTGCAAGCAGGCCCTCCTCACTTTCCGACCCGGTGTCAGATAATCCAGCTTCTCCCCGTGGGAGTTTGGGTCCCCCGCGTCTCCCCAGAAACTGTATTTCAGAGTAATCAGGGGCTTGTCTCCCCTTTGGGTTGAAAAAAGCAATGCCTGCCACCAGCCTGGATCCCGCGCCTCCGTACCTCAGCTTTTCAGTGCTTGTGCACGTCTCAATGCTCTTTTCTCTTTCCTTCTAGTTGTAGAACTTCCACTCAGCCAGCTTTCCCGTGGTTCTGGGTGATAGACGTTTTGTCTTTTAGTTGTGGTTTTGAAATTGTGCGGGGTAGCAGTTTAGGTGTTTACCTACGCCACCATCTTGGATTCCTCTCCAGAGTTTATTCTTGTATTATTTTTTTTAATGATTGTGTTATTTTCCATACAAACAACTGTAAACCTACTTTTGCTCCACCCTGTAATCAGTGATATCTCATTGTGATTTTAATTTGGACTTTTCTGATCAGTAATGAGGTTGAATATATTTTAAAAAATGTATTGCCCACTTGGATATCTTTTGTATAGTTTCTTGTTGATTCTTTTATTACATTATTTGGGGATCTTTTAGTATGAATTTATACTAAAAGTTCTCTTTGTATTCTGATGGGAGTCCTTTATCAGGCATATGCATTGCAAATATCTTTAAATGGTCAGTGCCTTAGAGATATTTTTGGATGAGAGGGCTTACGTTTAAAATAGTAAAATTTATCTATCTTTATGGTTGATATATTTTTGTATACTTGAAGAATGTTTCAGTCCTTAATAGAATATGATGAAAGTGACTGTGTATGAGTTCTGGGCCTTAGTAAAAAACTCATAAATGTTTCACCTTGGATCACTCAAGCAGCCCAGTAGAGAGGCACTGAGGCCCCCAGCCTAGAGCCAGCACCAACTTGGCAGCCAAGTGAGTCAGCCACATCCCAGCCCTATTCAAGCATTCCAGCTCTCAGATGATTACAGACCCAATGGACATATTACTACAACATTGTAGATTCCAAGTGAGAACTGCCTCATTGAGCTCTTCTCATACTAATGAAAACCATGGAAAAGAAGTGATTGTTGTTGACTAAATCCACTTAGTTTTGGGGGTATTTTGTTATGCAGCAAATGATAAGTAACATAGGTACCTTCTCTTACCATTCATCATCACACAATGATTGGCATGAAGCAAATGCTACTTTGGGGAGACTGACTCAGAGACATCCAAAGCAATACAGGCATCCATGCAGGCCGGGCCAGCGCAGGCAGGCCAACTTTCAAGATTTTATTTCAATGAGTACAGCACAGCCAGGGGAAAAGTGGCAAAGTCCAAAGTAGAATATTTAGCCTCAGAAATTTTAGGCCTATTAGTTGGACCACCAGCAAACACAGGTCATTTAAATAGGCAAAAAATGTATACGTATAAATTCAACAGGTATCACTATGCTCAGCAAAGGAGAGTAAGCCTTGGTGGAACCAGAGGGGACTTTTCCTACGGTTGGGTTGATATATTTCCTAGGTCCTTGTGATACACAGTCTTCCACTCTCTCATAGGAGCTCTAATTTAGAACACAACTTTAATAATGGTTTCTACAAACGCTTAGGATCATTGGGTCCCTTATTTTCCACCAACAGTTCTAGAACATGTCTCCATAAGGGAATAGGGAACAAGACAACAATTCAATGTGGTAAATGAGTTGAGCCTCTGGGAGGGGCTTTTGGCTTTGAGGGGTCAAAGGGTTGGGATTCTAGTTTTGATATGCTCACTGAGTGTGAAGTCTCTTGAACCTCTGTAGTTTTTACTCTGTGAAATATATTTTATCCAATGTCTAAAGAAACTCTATGACTATAATTTAGAAGACTTTCTAGTGATAAAATGTCTCCCTAGATAATAATTCTGTCTGTTCATTAAATGTCAATAGCCTCTGGGGCATATCTCAGCAAACTTGGAGTGCATGGCATTCAGGAACACTGAATAGATTAATCAGTTAAAGAACAATCACACTTCTATTTAAACAGATGCGTATTCTGATGGAATTATTTTAGTTTTTTTGTTCATAAATACCTACAAGTGTCATATCATTTCTTGAAAAGAATTTTTACCGTGTGCTGAGCGCTGGACTACAATACCACTATATTTCTGTTCTTTCCCTAGTATATTGTTTACCAATCCACAACCTGAAGTCACCGATCCCTGTGGTTCTCCTCCCACTCATCCCATCTTGGGTAATACACATTTAGGTAGTGCTGCTTTTGGATCAGCTTAGCTGAGACAATGCCTGGCTGGGTTTGTGTGTTTGGTAGTAGCCTTTAATGCCTAGGCAGGTTGCCATGGCTGGCAGGATAGACGGGGCAGAAAGAAGGAAATATGAATGACAGGTTTACTGAGACCCAGCTCTTGCAGCTCAGTAGTAATGTGGAGCTTGGGCAGCAATGAAAGTTAGAAGTGACTGGTTTCTCTAAGGTAGAGTACTGTTGGAATACTTTTCCAAAAATGCATCCTGGAAATAAATCTGCACTGCACACCAGACAGACATGAAACCAAGATTTATTAAAATACCCTTAGCATATTTACCATTAGAAGCCATGAATGCAGTTCTCTGCAAATTCCAAAAAAATAGAGTTCTATCTCTTAAAACAAATTAACAGAGGTATCAATAGATTAGAATAAATATAACCTATCATAGAGATAGAATCCTTTGAGTAGACAATCTACATTTTTCTAACCAATATATACTATGTACAAAAATACACTTGATGTGGTAACCAAGTAGTGTCAAGGAGGAAAATATACATATATACGCACACACGTATTTTCATTATGTACAATCAATATTGGTTCCTTCACCTTTTCTTTTTAAAAATAAATACTTCATTTGGTTGCAAGTGACATTTACAAATTCAACTAATGAGCATTTCCAGCACTGACAAAATTAAATAGGCAAACAAATGAGAAATATATATTTTTTAAAAATTTAAAGGAAAAAAATACCTGAATCCAATTAGCTTATTACAGTAAAAATATCCAAGACCATGTCATGTAAGGTTTCATGTCATGTAAGGTTTCATGTCTTTAAAGTGCCACCTCACTTCTCAAACTGCCTTCATTATTGCTTAAAATCCTTTAAGATGACTTCTACAGATTGGTCTAATATACTTGCAAGTCAAACATTTGACTATCTGAGTCGTGCTTATAGTTTCTCCTTATGCCCTTTCAAGAGTGTTACAGTTACTGTTGATTTGAAATCCACCACAAATTGTCAATGTCTGATCCAGATGCATGGAGATGTTTGAATTGTGAGTAGTAAGAATGGAGTGGCAATAAAAAGCCCATGATTCAAAATGTTTGTACAAAACTGAAGTCAATTTGTCCAATAGCACTGAAAAGTTATTTGAGCTTCAAAAATTCAGTCACAGGCAGCATAGCTGGACTGATTTGTAATTTACCAAAAGAATGGTCCCAGTTAGACAGTTTTAAAGTAAAATCTATGAGAAGTTGAGGAGAACAACCCTCCCCCTAACCTTCTTAAAATAAAATAGAATAAAATAAAAAAGAAATGTATTTTCCATCCTTTTTATGGATTTTTCCCTCTTTGCCTAAGTGATGAGGTGATGCTGACATTAACAAGAGGCAGTCATAGTAGTGTGTCTCACTTGGTGACAGAGGAGCGCCCTGTCCAAAGGCCTGGGAAGCAGAGCACTGGGTGTGAGAGGAGGGGGTGAGGGCTCAGGGAGACACTGGGCTGTCTGTGAGGCAAAGGGATAAAAGAGCTGGGTCCTGGAGAAATTGTAAAGTGAGAAAAAAATAGCTGTGGGGTGTGAAGGAA
Source organism: Corynorhinus townsendii (assembly GCA_026230045.1). Classification (NCBI taxonomy): domain Eukaryota; kingdom Metazoa; phylum Chordata; class Mammalia; order Chiroptera; family Vespertilionidae; genus Corynorhinus; species Corynorhinus townsendii. The sequence continues at coordinate 161,836,539 of JAPDVU010000001.1, read as the reverse complement.
GGGGAGGCCACAGCAGATGTACTGAAAGGAGAAAACAGAAATGAAGCTAGATGCCAAAATGACTTTTGGACAGGCACAGAGAAAAGAGAAAGATCCCTGGACCACCAACCCCTTGGCAATGACTCTGAAATGGAATGACATTATTTCAGCAGGCACAGGCCAGTTTCCTTAGGGTACTGACCAATATGAGACACTGGGAACTCCCATTTGCCTAATACAGATTCCTTAAGTTGCCATTGGTACAACCATCGTGAAAATGACCAGCTCCCTAACAATGCAATAATCAGCCAAACAGTGCACCCTGGCCTTGTTCAAATTTTCCTTCTTCCCTGTCACCTGTTCTCCCTCAGCCCATGGCTTGCAATCTCACAAGGTAGAATGAACACACATAACTGCATGGATCCAATGAATTTTAAGAAAGCAGTGTCCATTTTAAGAAAGGGTGTTGCTAAGAAAATTAAACGTTTAAGGACTTGAGATAATTTACATTTCTGTTAGGCCTGATTCCTATTAGGATGCTGACTGATTTCACTTAGGCCTGGGCATGCAGGCCAGCGCTGATTTTCCAGGCCAAAGCACGATTCCCTAAATCAAACTCCAGGGGCATGCTGCTCCCCACAGTAGTCTAAATTAAAACTCAATGAGAGAAAAGACTATAATGAATCAAATACATGTTTTGTCTAAAGAGTCTTAAAAATTATTCCATTTCTCATTTTAAAAGTTTCTGCCTTTTTAGAATTATCTCAGATTGTTTCTTTAAAGAGAAATCCTTTTTAAAATGCTCATATTCTTTGAAGATTACATATTCGACTAACAGTAGAGTCATATTATTTGTGTTTTGAGAAATTGAAGAACTGCAGAATTATAAAAGTAATTACTTGGAATAGTCCTATTCCTCTGGTAGACTAAAAAATCCTGGGTGAATTGTTGCTAGACTTCCCCCTCACTCATGGATTTGTTTCCAAAGGAAATGGATGTTTTCGGAGGATTACACAGAGTGGAATCTCAGTGGGACCGAGACCACCTTCTTTATGTCTTGGTGGTCAGATATAAGGAAATAAGACTATAGGTAGGGACCAATTGCCAACAAGCAAGGAAAAAAAAATTAGCTATTTACAGTTTACTTAAATCTACCTAAAATATAAAGGTTTTGAATATCTTTTTAGTCTATTATTGGAAAGAGTAGTACACTTTTTGTATGCTATACACCCATTTTTATATATCTCATAGAAAGAGACCTGGAATTCAAAGTTCATCCCAAGAGTTCTCAGAGAGTTCATTTCTGAACACATTGATCATCCATGTCGCAGGGAGGGAGAGACTAATTTCCCTGTACACTCGGTGCTTATGGGAATAGCTTTCATTTGGGAAGCTGACTGGTAAATAAAATTACCGTTGTTCCATGAGACAAGAATGGAAGTAAGCCCTGAAAAAGAACAAGAAAGCAAAGTAGATACAACTTTGCCAAAGATGTTGACAAGCCACCATGAATGCACACCTGAAAACACTCGACTTCTTCATTGCTAAGCATAATGCATTGGCAGCTCACACTATATATGGGGAAGAGTTATTCACTATCTTCTTAGACATTTTTATAGTTTCAAAGACAAAGAGCCCCTTGGTGCCTCGGTGTCTGTACAGACAGGATTTAGGGAAATGCTCAGCCTACAAAACAGCCTAGGTCTGGTAGCAAGCTGTTTACTCCATGGGGAAGAATGCCAAATTCTTTGGAGGCGAATTTCTACAATTTTGCTAGTCCAATGCTATAGAATTTCACATAAAACATTTTTTAAAAAGCCCATAGAAGTAAGTATCTGGATCAGCTTTTAGAAAAAGAGGCAGACGAGGTTCTTAGTATTGAGGGAAAATTAAAAAACAAACAAAATTATATAAACATAGATGGAACGTAAAAGAGTAAATTAATGGCTTTAGCTACCACTTCCATATAAAAACTGAGATTAAGTCAGTCGCCCCCAGAGCATAGAGTGGAGAAGAAATTCATGAACAAGCACTTCATAGATATAATATGCAATAAAGTCTGGAGTTAATTTGAACTGCTGATTGAAGTGAATCATCATACCAGAGAAAGGAAGGATGACAGGAAAAAGGTCCTCTATGTTACAACCACCAGGCTGGTTGGGAGAGGGGCTGGGGATAGAGGGGAAATGAATCCAATACGCTCCATCTGAGGACAGCTAACTTACTGAATGAGGCTTGATTTGCTTCCCTAATCTCTGCATTGGTAGAAATTTCCCAGGGACTTAAGAGACAGCGTGAGCTAGCTGCCATTTTAATATCTTTATGCTTTCAAGTAAGTTGTCAACCACACAATGGGCTTCAAGTTAGACATATTAAAACTCTCTTGAATTCACTACTGCCCAGCAAAGCATTGATCTGGAGGAGGGTTTGTTAGAATGCCCATTCCGTGGGAAGGAAATGAAGAATTGTGAAACTAACATTTAATGCTTCTAACAAGGTGTCAACAACTGGTGGGTATGCACAAATGACACAAAATGGGCTGCTCAGTCCCATACAGCTGTTATGGAGCCTAGTCATGCCTGGGTTCAATTGCTAATGTAGTTGTACATACTGATATGTGACCTAAAGGAGCCAGATATGCCTAGGCCTGTTTCTGAAGTACTTTTCTTTAAGTGACTTCCGCTCCAATTTCAGAGAAGGTTCCAAGCAGCTGGACTGTTACTCTGTACAGCTGGAAAATGGACAAATATCCAATAAGTTATTTGCATTTTTTTGGAGGGGCTAAAAATGACTCCTACTTTTCACTTTCTACTAAATATTATTAGGTTGGCCACATGAACTTGTTTCTCCTGTGCTGCAGATTTCTTTATGAGGACAAAGTAGCTGACATGAATGAAAGGTCATTACTTTATTGAATCCACTCTCTTCAGTGGTATTGTTCCTGAAGGTACAATATGTAATATGTGAAATGTGATAGTCATGGTCTTCTGGATGTTCCATGCATTTATAAACTGTTCTTAAGAAAATCCAGAGTAAGGAAACTTAAATGGTCTAGCATTTCTACTACACCATGCCACTTCTCCTTCTACATGGCTTTTTAAAAAATTAACTCATTGAATTTCACAGTATGTTCATTTTTTTTATAATTCAGAAACCAATAAATTAATTTGTAGATTGCCAAATCTGCTGATGCTTTTTATTTTCCCTTCCAGTTCTTGGCGTTTTGTTTATTTCATTTGTGATTTTTTTTCTCTCGGATTAGAACAGGCAGGATCAAAGAAAAATAAAACTCAAACCCAACAGTTCTTCCTAATGATTCCTAAAGACAACTTAAACTACTTTATAACATTGTATATTTGATATTTTGGGGAAAAAGCTGTATTTTTTTGACTTCTCTCTTCTTGACACAGAAAGCCCTAAATTGGTTTTATCTTTGTTTGGGGGAAGGGAGAGTGTCAAAATAGCCCAACTTATTAGATCAAGGATTGAAGAGATTCCCTTGCCAAAGTTAAAGCCTGGTTCCTGGGAAAGAGACTGCAGTTTTGCTAATTCCCCCTCACACACTGACTAGCCGCTGACTGCTGGGATGCTGCAGGCAGTGATCTGCATGAATGACAGCAGGCAAGGAAGGGGAAATAGAAATGAGAAAACATAACACTCAAGAAAGCAAGAATAATTGAAATGAAAACTCGCCCATTGCAAGGAGTGCAATCTATGGAGAGATGTGCACAAATACACTTACATCCCTTCTGCTACATCCAAGCCCATGGAAGAACCATACTGATGACTATCTTTGGGGAGATTTCCAATACCACCAAAAATTCTTTTCCTTCCTTCAGTTTCTCCAGTTGCTCCACCAGCAGCGTATGAGCTTTTCACTTAGAAAACACCTTTCCTCATGGTACTTATGGACAAAGGGGTGCCGAAGGGAGGTTCAGCAGGTGTGCAGCTTCTACCATCCCTACTTGGAGAACAGGAGGTTGGAGACCAGCATCCAAACTGACATTCAATTCCTCAACCACGTTGCCAATTTGTTTAGGCTACAACATTTCCAGATGTAATAGCACCACCAGGTTTCCTTATCCTACTTCTCAGGTTTTGGAAATTCTTCCTCCATAATTCCTAGGTAGTTGCAGCAAGCATTGGAAGAGACATCATGGACATCAATTCAAGTATTCAAAAGGCAACTGATGGGCAGCAGGTCCATCACCTGTGACGGTGGGGGAGTCACCATCATCAATTTCTGCTTGACCAGACTCTTCCCTTTTTTCTCCTCTGGTAAGCTGCTTCTTCTTGGGTTAAAAGCCATAGAGCACACCTCCTTCTAACCTGATTTTTGACATCTCACAGGCCTGAGTTTTTTTTATTTTTACCTAAGATAGTTACATCATGCTCTGGTTTAATATATGATATACTTGTGTGCTTGAGGGATGATGCCAGTTACTCATGCAAGAATCTGAACTGCTATCAACTGTGCGCTGATGTGATGAATCTTGGCTAGAAGAGATGACGATGTTCACAAGCTAAGATTTCCCAGAGTCTGACTGGGAAGCCCGATGTGAGTGTCTGGTTAAGCAGAAAAACAGTACTGGCCACTCTTCCTCTTGTTTGGGGAGGGCTGTGCTCAGAACAGCCACTTAAGTCCTGCTTGCCTGAAATGCTCAAGCTCTAGTGGTACCCCAACTATTTCCTCTCCATGAGAAGTTTAGAGACACCTGCTGTGTGTAAACACAATCTCAACTCCATTTTAGAGGGAACATTTTAAGGCCTCCAGGCTATTTTAGATGGCCTACCTTGAACAACTCTTGTGAACCTTGACTGATGATCAACTTAAGTTAGAAATGAAGGTGATGTCAAGGTGAAAGTGTAGCATGTGTGTGGATTGGGGAGGGGATATCTGGATACATACTGCAGGATTCAAACTGGGTGAAAATGATGGCGATCCTGCCCTGGTGTCTTAATATACTAACATATTGCCTTTGACTAATCTTACAAAATCACTGTTTCCCCAACATCAGCAGGCAAACTTTGCTTTTTAGAAAGAGGTATTTTACTCTCAATTTCTAGTCTATCCATGAGGATAAAACACACCTCGGGCTGCATTTATCTAACTCTCAAATTAAATGTTCCCACTCCTTGTTCTTTCCCATGGGTTCCCTGAGAGCGTGTTCCTGCTGGGTTATGTGGCCAAAGTGACAGTCCTGTTTATTTTCCTATGAGCACCACGCTTCAAGACTTAAAGTGGAGGATGGCGACTCCACTGAAAGCCACTGGCAGCTGTCTCCCATAGGGTCTCTAAGGAGATACATGGATCCAAACATATGTTGGGCTTACTGAACTCAAAGTTGATTCCCAAGGTATAGGCAAAACAGGCACTTTTTTTTGCACGATAATACCAAAAGGCATGTCACAGAGCCCAGGATGGCTGTAAGCGAAATTTGTTTTCAACTGATGAATTCCTTAGGTTTTCTTCACAGTTAAGTGAAAAGGAAGAAACAATAAAAGAAAACAGATTATTCTAAAAAGCTTCTTGCTCACAAGTAACTTCTTTTAGTCATTTAAGTTTCTTACCAGCTTTCCTATTTTGCTTGTCTCTTCCTTTTATTTTGAACTGGAAAAAACAACAACAAACCAACTATGCTACCATATTCCTTTCTTTTGAAAAGGTGGTTAGCACCTGCATGAATATGGCTTCAGAGACTTGATTGGATCCTCACTGTGCATTCTTGATTCCCAAGACGGGCATTATATTAGGATATGGTGCCACTTTAATAAGCTGGATCTATTATGGGTCCCTGAGGGGGTTGATACCTGGCAGGCATGTCCTGGGTAAACATTCAGCCACCTGGAAGTTGAGTGGTTCTGGGAAGATCATGGGACAAGGGTCAGGCCACACACCGCAGCTGGATTGGTAAGGGTTTTAAGGTTGTTGCTCCACCATTCGGAGGAGAAAGCTTTGACCTCTCTCCCTTCAAGGCCCAAACCTGATAGTCTTTGATCCTATTATCAATTCACCCTGTCCCCTCTTTTCTCTACTCACAAGGTAGATTCCTTTCTCTTGTGACTCAAGGGGCAGTGGTCATGTCAGCTCCTAGGGTCCGAAAAAGCTGCACGTACATGATATTCCATTAATGTGAACACCTTCTTTGCATTTGCGTGTAAAGAACTTTGCTGAACTTAATTTTTCAGACACCAAAGACCTCTGTCACATGCCTGTCTATCAAGGGTCAAGGTCAGAACAAAAGGCTGCAAGTAACATTTGCAGTCCTGTCTGGAAACTGCCTCCTGGGGTTGGTGGGAAAGGTCTGGCTGCACACAGTCCCAGAACAAGACGTAGAGCTCAGGTGCAAATCAACAAGATATTGCCCATTTACGAATGTTCTGAAACGTGAAATGTGTTCTGTTGCTGGGTCACTTGTCCAAGCAACTGCTTTGACCCCAAGTGTCTCCCTGCTCAGGTATCTTCCAGAATTTGGGATGGAGACTCCCTGATGGTCCAGGAAACCACAATTAATTGCTTAATGGCCGATGTCAATTCCCTGTATCATAATTTGTTCTCCAGGTTTATGAAGTTTATGGTTGTTCCACCATGTATAATCCCATTTCCTCTCCTTTCCATAACATGAACAACAATAAGATAACCATTTCTCTCCTCTTGGAAATACATAGTCTTGGGCTTCTTTAAAAATAGTTTGGGTAAATGTCAACATTTTTGGCGATAAAGACACTTCAGGATCTTGATGCAATGGGATCAAAATTAAGGTCAATAGTCAAACCAGCAGTGTGTCAAGGCTTGAACTCTCTCAAGGCAACTGTCGTAAGAGCCCTCTCTTCTTTGGTCACAAATTTATATATATCAAGAGTGGGTCAGAAAGCCTGGAATCTTTGCTTTTAAAAATTTTTGGAAAATCTTGGGGATTTCTTCTGATCTTATAACAAAGTTGACTTTGGACCTCTACAGAAACAATCATCAAATACTCCTGCAATGTTCCCTTACACAGCTTGTCATTGGTTCTGTGGCTTAACCAGGGACTTCTTTGGGAAGGCACGAGTTCTCACTGCAGATGACCTCACAAAGCCATGAGCAAAAGCAATATTTAGTAACATGTCTTTCAAGAACTTTCCTGCAGTGCTGGTGTTGCAAAGGATAAGCAAGGTACTCAGTCTTGCTGTCATCTTCAGTGTCTCTTTTTTAGTTGGTGGTCACACTAGCTTCCTTTTGACGTAGTCTTTCTTTCTGTTGTTAAAAAAAACAACAACAAGTTTATTATCATTCCTTTTCTAATTTTTCAACTTCCTCAAATTTTGATAAGTTTCTAAAATTTTGGTCTAGAATTCTAGAGTTGTACTACATGCCCTAGAAATAAGAGTGTTTCTAGCCTTCTTTCCTGAAACTTTCAGTTACCAGCCCCTTCCAACCTATTACCCTTACTCTCCAACAAACCAACAAAATAATAACCAGCTAGTAAACCAAGTATATCCATCTGAAACACTGGCCGTTACTATTCCAGGTTGTTGTTCTGTAACAAAAGTCCTAGTTTTGTAGTGTTACTCAAAGGCTCCTTCCATCTCTAACCGTGGCCCACTAATGGAATTATGGAATGCTCAAGAAATAGTTTCTAGGGAGTCTAAATACGAAAAGTCAAACTGGAAGATGATCAGATGTGGTCTACGTAGAATGGCAGGAGCTCCTGTTTGCCATAGATGTTCTGCTCTGTTTTCCCTGAGCTTCCCTCCCAGGGACAAATTTCTCATGGGGAAGAACATGGAAGTCTGCTGGCAGGATGTAAACACAAACAAGAACACAAAACAGAAACACAGGCCCTCACTGTGTCTAGGGCTTTAGAGAAGTAAATATATTAAGCATAGTGATGGGTGTGTCTGCTCTTAGGGGTGGGAGAATAGAAGGCTAAAGGAGAAACGGGAGAGGTACACTCCTTCAGGAAGAGCAGAGGCAGAGAGAAGCCCTTTGAGAGTGGATCCTCAGCTGCTTGTGATCCAGGGGATACGATGTTACAATAAATTATTATATTGGTCTAGATGTAAATGCATGTTGATGACTTTAAACACCCATCCCTAGTTTTGACCCCATCCCTGTCTTATGAAATTAAATCAGGAATCAGTTTTCAAGCTCTTCCCTAATTTCTTCCAAAATAAACAACAAAACAAACAACCCTAACAAGTTGAGGATCACAATTGGGAGCTTGCTCATAGTGGAGGTCACCTACAAAAGAATAGCACTGAGTCTCTTGTCTAAAGCAGCGATTTTCAGCCTTTTTCATCTCATGGCACACATACATTAATTACTAAAACTCTTCAGCGCACCAAAAAAATATATCATCTTTTTTGCCAACCTGACAACAAAAAAAAGGTATAATTTTGATTCATTCACACTGGATGGCTATTGTTGTGTTGGCTGTTGTCATTTTTTTAAAATCTGGCAATCTAAAGGAAACAAGGTTAGCACGATACAGTCAGTTATTGTATGTTTTAAAAATTCTTGTGGCACACTGGTTGGAAATTACTGGTCTGTTGAGCTATGTCCATTCTCTTTGCCCCTGGATTTGGGTTTGGCTATAAAAGTTAGAACAGAAATCCAAATAAGAGTCCTGGGGGAAGGGGAAGAGGCTGATGAAGACAGAAGGTAAAAATCAGGGTTGAGCCCACTGTCACTGAAATCCTACAAGTGAGTGTAATGAAGAGAGTGTCAATGGGCATGGAGGATGTGTCTGCTCAGGTAGGGGCTCGTGTGCACTAATCACTGCCTTTGCTGGCCAAGTTGTGTGGCCCTGGCTTCTGTATTTCTCACTCATCAACCTCACTCAACATTTCATTTAGCTGCTGATGGGGTTATGAGAGATACCACAGACAATCAACAGAAATAATCTCACTTTATAACTTATCTTCCACTTGGATTGTCACAGCAATTGAAGCAGCTGGCAAAAAGTACTTGTGACACAAAAGGATAACACCAAGTACATGTAGGAGGTCAGGGCACAGGGAAGGGAGGGTCTGAAAATCAAAGTGAGGAGAGTGATACTCCCACCTTCCACTCACTGCTGTTCCCCATTGCAGCGCCAACCAAAGTTGCCAAAATTCATGATAACAAGGAAAAGAACACTTACTGAGCTCTTATTATGTGCTAGGCACTTTACATGTCTCTTCCTACCTTCCTCAAAATAACCCTAAAACAAAGATAATATTATTTCCCTCTTTTCACAAAAGAGGGAGAAGCAAAAGAACTTCACTAAGGTTTTACAACTAGTAAGTGGCTAAAATGGGATTTGAATCCTGACACCTTGGTTTCATAACCATTTAGCTATTCCAACTATTGTCTGTGATGAACAGGTGGAGATTCATTGTGATCCACCCTGAAAACATCACCTTGGAGGACAACTTGGCCCCAAAGGTAGGAAGCTGGACCAGACTGCTGGTTTCTAGGACAGGGAGGGACTTCTGGGGCTCAGAGTGTGGTCCTGGTTTTTGTTATCCATCTGTGAAATGGTACAGGTAGACTGTATCTTTTCTGCATTTCAGTTTTTCTAATGATCAAAAGAGGATAAGCCTGCCCCTTTCCTTAACTGGGGAAAGAAATTGATGAGAGTGAAATGCTTAAACATTTCAGGAGAAAGGTGCTTTGAGAGGAGGGGGATCATGGTATGTGGGGGGAGGGCAGTGGAAGGGTATGAAATGACCAGTGACTCAGTTCGGTTTATTAGAAAACTAGAGGCCCAGTGCACAAGATTCATGCACTTGAGGTCCCTCAGCCTGGCCTGCGCCCTCTCACAGTCTGGGAGCCTTTGGGGGATGTTCGACTGCTGTGGAGGCAGGAGAGGCTCCCGCCACTGCCACTGTGCTCACCAGCTGTGAGCCCAGCTTCTGGCTGAGCAGCACTCCCCCTGTGGGAGTCTTTCCCCTGGTGGTCAGTGCACCTCATAGAGAACTGTTGCTCTGCCATTCAGTCAATTTGCATATTAAGGTTTTATTATATAGGATGACCTTTGTTGAGTTTGATGGTAAACACATGAAGCTGTTTTGTTCCTCACTCCCTCCTCTCACTACTATACACTACTAAGGTGTGGGAACTGAGAAGCTGGATACTGCCTGACGTTCCCCTGAGTTTTTTCCTTTAAATTCAGACACACTCCTGGATGCACATCAGTTATAATGAAAAATCTTGAGGTTATGTTGAAAAATGTATCTTACCAGACTGGCTGTGGGATTGATTTTCTTTGTCTCCACTTTCTTCTCTGATGTCAACTTGCTGACTGATTCCTGAGCCATTTTCAACCTGAAATTAAAATGGAGTGGGGAGGGGAGGGGAGAAAAAGGAAGGAGGGGAATAAAGAAAAGAAGAAATAGAAAGAGATCAGGTAAACAGGAATCTAAATGATGTTGAGTTAATCAACAGTTTTGAAATATAAGGAATGGTTTCAATGCTTTTCATTATTAAACTAGATGCCCGGTGCACGAAATTCGTACACAGGGGGTGTGTCCCTCAGCCCAGCCTGCCCCCTCTCCAATCTGGGACCCCTTAAGGGATGTCCGACTGCCCGTTTAGGCCTAAATGGGCAGTCGGACATCCCTCTCACAATCCAGGACTGCTGGCTCCCAACTGCTCCCCTGCCAGCCTATTTGCCCCTAACTGCCCTGCCCTACAGGCCTGGTCATCCCCAACTGCCCTCCCCTGGAGGCCTGGGTGTCCCCCAACTGCCCTTCCCTGCAGGCCTGGTTACCCCCAACTTCCCTCCTCTGCTGGCATGGTCACCCCTAAATGCCCTCCCCTGCAGGCTTGATCGCCCCCAACTGCCCTTCCTCACAGGCCTGGTCCCTCCCAAGTGCCCTCCCATGCTGGCCATCTTGTGGCAGCGATCTTGTGTCCACATGGGGGCAGCCATCTTGTGTGTTGGAGTGATGGTCAATTTGCATATTACTCTTTTAGATAGGATTAGATAGGATAGAGGCCTGATGCACAGGTAGGGACTGGCTGGTTTGCCCTGAAGGGTGTCCCGGATCCAGGTGAGGGTTCCCTTGGGGTGTGGGGCAGCCTGGGCGAGTGGCCTGTGGTTATTTGTAGGCCAGCCACGCCCCCCGGTGACCCAAGCAGAGCCCCTGGTATCTGGGATTTATTTATCTTCTATAATTGAAACTTTGTAGCCTTGAGCGCAGGCCAGGGCAGGCCAGGAAGTTTGGCTTCCTCCATTGTTGGGGAAACCCAAGCCTCCCACTTGCTCTGTGGCCGCAGCCATTTTTGTTGGTATTTATTTATCTTCTATAATTGAAACTTTGTAGCCTTGAGCATGGCCAGAATGGGCGGAAAGCTTGGCTTCCTCCATTGCCAGGGAAACCGAAGTCTCCTGCTTGCTTCGTGGCCACAGCTATCTTGATTGGGTTAATTTGCATACTTGCTTCTGATTGGCTGTTGGGCATGGCTTATGGGTGTAGCAGAGGTACAGTCAATTTGCATATTACTCTTTTATTAGGTAGGATTCTAATTAGGTATCAAGATATATCTTCTGTGTTATCAAAGACAAATTACCTTCCCTGGCTGAGGGGCTCACCTAGATGACTTTGGAAAGTCTGTGCTTTTGTGTCCAATGCAGGAGTTTTTAATCTACAGAAAACTAGATGCAGTTACTTTATTCTTCATGTGCATGTCAAGGCTATCTGACTTGTGATCCATCCACTCAGCAGACAATATGAACACAATTTTGAAAACTGAAGTTTTCAGGAAACATAAAAACGAAAAATATGAAAATTCACCAATTGACATCAAGAAAGTGAAGAACAACCCAAAGAATGGGAAAAAATATCTATAAATCATATATCTGACAAAGGACTTGTATTGAGAATACATGAAGAACACTTACAACTCAGAAGAACAAATTGCCCAATTAAAAAATAGGCAAAGACGAGAGGAATCCAAGATGGCGGCGTAGGTAAACACCTAAACTGCTGCCTCCCACAACAATTTAAACTGCAACTAAAAGACAAAACGTCTATCACCCAGAACCATGGGAAAGCTGGCTGAGTGGAAGTTCTACAACTAGAAGGAAAGAGAAAAGAGCATTGAGACGTGCACGAGCACTGAAAAGCTGAGGTACAGAGGCGTGTGATCCAGGCTGGCGGCGGGCGACTGGGTGCGTTGCTTTTTTCAACCTGAACGGAGACAAGCCCCCGATTACTCTGAAATCCAGTCTCTGGGGAGACGCGGGGGACCCAAACTCCTATGGGGAGAAGCTGGACTGTCTGCCAGTGAGAGTGGCTTGCTTGCAGAGCTGCGCGCAGGAATAATTGTTTACGGCACTGGGGCACAGGACTCCAGGACGCGGTCGGGGACACAGAGCCGGCTTACTAGCAGCCATTGCTGTTTGCCACACCCTAACCTAGTGATGCCCTGAGACCCCGCCCCACACAACCTACAAACCCACCCAAGCTCCAAGCAGCTCAATTAGCATAAGAAAGCCTGCCCTATCGCAGCTTAACCTAGAAAACTTGCAGCCCGGGTCAGACAGCTCCAAAACCTCCAAACCCCAAGCAAAGAGGAGAAAACTGCAGCTCTCATTGTAGCTCCTGCTGAGTTTCCTCAGACAGTAGCTGGCCTGCACCCCATTGGAGATCCAGAAGCCAGTGTACCTAGTGGTCAGTGTGAGACACCAGATTTCAACTCCTCACATCCATAAGTGACACATTCAAGAGGCAGACTCAGCGAGCACCAAAGCCCCACTGAAACAAGTCCTGCACCATAAGCGTGTCTCCAGTGCAGCACTTCTTCCATTATAGACACAGGGAGTGCTCACAGCTAATTGGCCTGGAGGTCAATTCCTCCCAGCGTACCAACAGCAATTCAGGCTTAACTACACCAGTACTTTGCACTCAGCCCACAAAGGGGTGTACCAAGAGCATCCACATCAGGTGATTGGGGAGGCTGAGCTACTGCCCCCTATAGGTCACCTACCACACAAAGCCACTCCATCAACACAGGGAAGCAGCCAAAATGCAGAAACAAAGAAACATGTCACGAATGAAAGAAACGGAGGAAAGCAAACTACTGGATGACATAGAGTTCAGAATCACATTTATAAGGTTACTCAAGAATCTTCTAAAAACCGCCGAGAAACTTGATGACACTTCTGAGGAGCTTAGTGAGACCTTCAAGGACCTTAATGAGAATGCCAAAAAATGGAAAAGGATCAGTCAGAAATGAAGCATACACTGTCTGAAATAAAGAATATACAGAAACTCAACTGTAGATCAACATACCCCAAGAATCAAACCAAAGATCTGAAATATGTGGAAACAAAAAACATCCAACCAGAAAAACAAAAAGAAAAAAGAATCCAAAAATATGAAGATAGTGTAAGGAGCCTCTGGGACAACTTTAAGCGAAACAACATCCGAATTTTTGGGGTGCCAGAAGAAGGGAGAGAGCAAAATATTGAAAACCTATTAGAAGAAATAATGACAGAAAACTTTCCCTACCTGGTGAAAGAAATAGACTTACAAGTTCAGGAAGCGCACAGAACCCCATACAAGAGGAACCCAAAGAGGACCACACCAAGACACATCATAATTAAAATGCCAAGGGCAAAAGACAAAGAGAGAATATTAAAAGCAGCAAGAGAAAAACAGTTAATTACCTACAAGGGAGTACCCATACGACTGTCAGCTGATTTCTCAGCAGAAACTATGCAGGCCAGAAGGGAGTGGCAAGAAATATTCAAAGTGATGAACAGCAAGAAACTACAACCAAGATTACTCTACCCAGCAAAGCTATCATTCAGAGTTGAAGGTCAGATAAAGAGCTTCACAGAAAAGAAAAAGCTAAAGGAGTTCATCGCCACCAAACCAGGATTACATGAAATGCTGGAGGGTATTCTTTAAGAAGAAGAAGAAGAAGAAAAAGGTAAAGATAAAAATTATGAACAACAAAATGACATCAAATACATACCTACCAACAAGTGAATCTAAAAAATCAAGTGAATAAAAAATCTGAAGAACAGAATGGACTGGTGAATATAATAGAATCAGGGACATAGAAAGGGAGTGGACTGACGATTCTCAGGGGAAGCAGGTGTGAGGGGTGCGGGAAGAGATTGGACAAAAATCTTACTCCTAAAGATGAAGACAGTGGCGGGGGGTAAGGGCATGGGGTGGGGTGGGGAATCAGGTGGAGGGGAGCTATGGGGGAAAAAAAAGTGGAACACCTGTAATAATCTGAACAATAAAGATTTAATTAAAAAAAAATAGGCAAAGGATTTGAATAGACATTGCTCTAAAGAAGACATACAAATGGCCAATAAGCACATGAAAAAAAGGCAACATTTTTAGTCATCAGGGAAATGCTTTTTTACATTCGTTAGGATGGCTAGAATGAAAAAGGAAGACAATAACAAGTGTTGGAGGCAAGGACTTAGAGGAAATGGAACACTGATGCATTGCTTATGGGATTGTAGAATGGCACAGTCACTTAGGCAGTTTTTCAAAATGTTAAGCATAGTTACCATATGACTGTAATTCCACAGCTAAGTATATAAATATATGTATAGCAATAAAATAAAAACATATATCCATATAAACACTTGCATATGAATGTTTATAGCATCATTATTCATAATACCCAAGAGTAGAAACAACCCAAATTTCCATCGGCTGAAAAATGGATAGACAAAATGTGATATAGCCATGTAATGAACTATTAATAGACCATAAGAAGGAATTAAATTCTGATACATGCTACAAAGGAGATGAACCTCAAAAACATTAAGGTAAGTGAAAAAAAGCAATTACAAAAATCCATGTATTATATAATACCATTAATGTGAAATGTCCAGGATAGGCAAATCCAGAGAGAGAAAGTGGGTTAGCAAAGCCAGAGGCTGGGGATCCAGACAATATCAACTGTTACTGAAGATGTGGGGGAATGAGAACTGACAAACTGCCTGGGAAGTGTAAATTGGTATAGCTGATTTTGGAAAATCAAGTAAAACTGCAAACATGCATACCCTATGAGCCATCAATTTCTCTTCTATGGAGATACCCCAAAGAAACTTTTATACAGACACAGAGCTTTCACTGTGGTAATATGTGCAATAATGAGAAATTAGAAACCTAATGATTAGGTTCAGTGGGGTAATAGATGGATGGTAATCTATATATGTAAAACCCTAATATGCAAATAGACCAAATGGCAGAACAACCGAACAACCGTTCGCTATGATGTGTGCTGACCACCAGGGGGCACATGCTGAACATGGCAGGTGTCAGCAGCAGGCGGTAAAGTGTGGAACCTGGTGGGTATCAGCTGTGGTGGGACAGTGGAGCAGGACAAGGCGGGACTCCAGACCAAGGCAGGGCACCAGAAAAAGGTGGGGCACCAGACTAAGGCAGGGCACCTGTTGCTGTCATTGGGGTGAGCCCCTGATGGTTACTGAAAATTCTTTGCTCCCACCCGCTGCAGTCCCACCCGGTGCTCGCACCTGCTGCTGGCACCAGCCCTGCTCGCCCCTGAGGGCTTCTCCACCTCCCCCTGTTCCTGAGGGGTGATCGGGTCAGCAGCCACCACTCACACCTGCTGAAAGCACCGGCCCCAATCATTTTGTGCCTTCAGTGGGTACAAGCGGGGCCGACACCATCAGTGCATGGGAGTGGTGGCAATGGGAGTGGGGCTGCTGGCAGACAAAGGACTGGGCTCATGGCAGGAGGGGCCAGGCGGGAGCACAGAGGATGGGCCAAGACCTGCCCCTGTGCCCACCGCAGCCTCACAGCCTACAGTTTCTATCAAGGTGCACGAATTCGTGCACTGGGCCCCTGGTAGTAAATAACACTGAACATTCATTGGGTACTTACTCCATGCCAGGTACAGTTCTACCTGGTTTATTTGAATTACACCATTTATTTCTCATGATAACCTTGTGATATAGGAACTTTCACTATTCTTATTTTATAGGTCTTGATCACCATGCAATACTGATTTTTTAAAAATTAGATTCATTTAATGGAATATGGGATAACTGTGAACTAGATCTATTTTTATTGACAGAATGTATTATCAACAATTACATGGGAGAAATATGTTCAGGTCCTCAGCTACTATGGAAAACAGTATGGAGGCTCCACAAAAAATTAAGGATAGAGTTACCATGTGATCTAGTGACCTCTCTTCTGTGGATCTGCCTAAAAAAATTGAGAACATTTATTTGCAAAGATATATGCATCCCTAAGTTCATTGCAGCAATATTTACAGTGGCTAAGACATGGAAATAACCAGTTTCCTTTGACAGATGATTGATAAAGAAGATGTGGTACATAGAGGAGGAGAGGTGAACATAGGTTTATAGCTGTGAGTATGCAAATAAATATTCTTGTATTATTTATTTATTGTTGTATTATTTATTTGTTTTCTTCTTCTTCTTATTGTTATTTTGTGTCTTTACTTGTGATTTGCCTTTTAACGATGGCTGGCAATTTAACCTACATTTGCCCACCCCTGCATATACAATGGAATATTACTTAGCCATAAGAAAAGATAAAAAACTTCTATTTGTGACAACATGCATAGATCTTGAGAGTATCATGCTAAGCAAAATAAGTCAGACAGAAAAAGTTAAGAAACATATTTCACTCATATGTGGGATATAAAACTGAAAGCAACAGATAAACAAATAAGAAAAACAAAAACTCACATACACAGACAATAGTATGGTGGTTACTAGAAGGAAGGGAGTTGGGAGTAGTAAAGGATAAAGGGGGTCAAATATATGGTGATAGATGATTTGAGATTGGGTAGTAGGCACATCATGCAATATATAAAAGATGTATCATAGAATTGTAGACTTGAAGCCTATATATTCTTTTTAACAAATGTCAACCCAATAAATTTAATAAAAACCCCAATTACAGATATCAGAAACATGATATTGAGAGTGAAATTTCTGATATTGAGAGAGTGAAGCATTCTGCAGAGGACACAGTGAGGAGGCCATGTAGCATGATGGCCAAGTGCTCAGGCTCCAGAACCTGGCTATGGGATTAATTCTGAGCATCACCACTTACTAGCTGTTTCACCCTGGACAAGTGACCTCTCTGTGCACCTTGATTTCCTAAAAAGGGTGATAACAACAGCCTACTACATATAGTCATCGAAAGGATGGAAATAGTACAGCTCCAGGCACAGTGCAATCACTCAATAAATGTTCCCTATCATTGTCTGTGCATGCAATATGCTACATTGTGTATGTTTATAAATGGAACCCACAAAACAGTATTGTTCACAGATGCCTGTATGTGTGTGTAAACATACATATAAACATCTATCTATATTTATATACAGACTGGAAAAATACTCATTAGTTTCATGATGGAGATTATTACTAGAAAAATGGAAGAAGATAATGGCTTTGGGAGGTAGTGTATAGAATAGTACAATTAAATTTTTATAATGCCTCATTATTTTTAAATTAAAGACTCTTAAATAATACTTGGTAAATGTGAAGAGATAATTCCAGGTGATGGGAATATGGGTGCTGTGTTATTCTTTCTCTGTTTCTTTTTAAAAAAATTTTCTCAAAGATATTTAAAAAATACTAAATATTCAAAAATCCACCAACTCACAGACTCTTTGAAAAAATGAACATGCTGATGAAAAGCAAGGACCTACAACCAACATTACTCTATCCAGCAAGGGAGAGATAAAGAGTTTCCCAAACAAAAAAAAGCTGAAGGAGTTTATCACCACCAAACAGTATTATAAGAAATGTTACAGAGACTGCTCCAAGAAGAAGAAGAAAAAATATGAATAAGAAAATATTGTAAAGAAAAATATTTTTACTGACAAAGACAAATATCAGAAAAGAAGTGGATCAACCAACACTAAAGCTAGTACACAGGTTAAAAGGCAAAAGTAGAAAGATCATGTATAATTCCAACAGTAAATTAAGAGATACACAAAAACACACAAAAGAAGCAAAATATAATGATAAAAAATATAAATGGGGAGGAGGTGAGTGAAAATGGTAGTGATTTTAGAATGTATTTGAATTTAAGTGACCATCAAGTTAAAATAGACTACTATACACATAGCTTCCTATATATGCAGCACATGGTAACCATAAGCCAAAAATCTACAAGAAAGCCTATATAATAAAAGGCTAATATGCAAATAGACTGACCAATGGAACAACCAGATAACCAGTCTCTATGAAGTGAGCTGACCACTAGGGGGCGTGCGTGGAACATGGTGGGCGTCAGCCACGGGGAGATGGTAGAGCAGGTAAGCAGGGATGTCAGACCAAGGTGGGGCACCAGTCGCTGTCATCAGGGCGAGCCTCTGGCGGGTACTAAAAATTCTTTGCTCCTGCGTGCTGTGGTTCTGCCCTGAGCTTGCACCTGCTGCCGGCTCTGGCTCTGCTGTTGGCGCCTGGCACCAGCCCCAATATCTTGGCACCATCAGTGAGTGCAAGCAGTGGCTGCCAGCTCCGATTGCCCCTGAGGGCTTTTTCACCTCCCCTTGTTCCTGAGGGGTGATCAGGGCAGCAGCCACTGCTTGCACCCGCTGACGGCACCGGTCCCTCTTGCACCTGCTGCTGATGCTGGCCCCAATAGCTCTGTGTTGTCAGCAGGTGTGAGTGGGGCTGGTGCCATCAGTGCATGGGAGTGGTGGCAGCTGGAGTGGGGCTCCGGGCAGACAGGGGACCAGGGGCCATGGCAGGAAGGGCTGGGTGGGGGCACGGAGGATGGGCTGATACCCGCCCCTATGCTCACCACAGCCTCATGGGCCACAGTTCATTTCAAGGTGCATAATTCATGCACTGGGACCCTACTAAATAAAATAAATCCAAATACAACAAAGAAAGTAATCAACATATAAGAAAGAAGAGCAAGAGAATAGAAACAGAGAACTACAAAAACAATAAAAAACAATTAATAAAATGTCAATAACTATATACCTATTAATAATTACTTTAAATGTAAATGGATTAAATGCTCCAATCAAACGATGAATGGATAAAGAAAAGGTGGTATATATATGTACAATGGAACATTACTTGGCCATAAAAATGAATGAAATCTCACCATTTGTGATGACATGAGTGGACCTAGAGGGTATTATGCTAAATGAAATGTCAGACAGAGAAAGACAAATACCATATGATTTCATCTATATGTGGACTCTAAAAAACAAAATAAATGAACAAACAAAACAAAAACAAACTCACAGATATAGAGAACAAACTACTGGTTGCCAGATGGGACAGAGTTGTGGGGATGGGTGAAAAGGGTGAAGGGATTAAGAAGTACAAATTGGCAATTATAAAACCAGTCATGGGGGTGTAAAGTACAGTTTAGGGAACATAGTCAATAATATTGCAATAACTATACATAGTGTCAGGTATGTGCAAAACTTATGGGGGGATCACTTTGTAAGTTATATAAATGTGTAACCGCTATACTGTGCACTTGAAACTAATACAATATTGAATGTCAATTGTAATTGAAATTTTTTTAAAAGAAAAAACAAACCCTGCTTTTTCAACAAGGAATTAAATAAAAATATCTTGCTCAACATTAATCACATACTTGCTTAATATTGAAGAAGTGGCTGAGTGTCTTAGCCCTTTATTAGCTAATTTTACACATTTTACTTAAAACATTTGCTTAATCTAATCTAACCTCTCAGTCCACATGCTCAAGTTAGTTACAATGAATTCAACATGCTGACTTGTGCACCAGGAAAACAATTTAAATGAGACAAAGATGAGCAATGATTTACAAAACCCATGAAGAACTACATCTGCAAAGCTGCCCTGAGAATGGGCACTTCCCATCACTGACCTAGGTCTGAGTATATACACCACAATGCCTACTAAACTTTTCCATTTGCAGCAATAACCATGACTAACCCCCCCCAAAAGAAAAGAATGCATTAAAAGGAGCAAACCCAGGTCAGACTGCATTGGAGACTCTGGCTAATAAGGGATTTGCAAACCACGATGATGGTGTTGTGAGGCCACAGCTTGGAGCATCTACTCTTCTTGGCTTCTCTCCAGCAAGGATGGCTTTCAAAGAGAACACCTATTAGTGATCCTCAAATCCCAATTCCAACGGAGTGGTTTGGAATTACCATTTCTCTCCTGGCCCCCTAACTTTTAGGGAACTTTTCCTGGCCACCTTTTGCTTTAGTAGTTCCTTTACACCTTTGAATTCTGGTCTCTTCTTTCAGAGTTGGTCTTCTACCACCCTCCTGCTCAGCATTGCCTTTTCCAGCTTCCACATCCTTCGGCAGCACTGTAACCTCCCTCCACATTGGCCAGGTAGAGGCACGGGGATGGGAGCCAACCTAAAGTCCTGTCTCCACTGCAAACCTTTTCCTACTGGTCCTGGCTGTTGTGCAAGCCCCAGGCAGTCACCCATACCCCCTCCCAAGGCAATGCTGACCTCAGTGACCCCATCCTGCTCTTCTCCTAATACTTTCATTCAGTGACTATGTCTCCCTTTCACAGGGCACTCTTGTGAAAATCACACGGATTGGGAGAAGGCAAAATTTGGGGCAAGTAGCTTCAGCATCCGCTAGCTTTGATTCTAATTCTAACTTTGCTAGTTATTAGAAGACTTGGAGCAAATAATCAACTTTTGTAAATTTCAGTTTCCTTATCTATGAAATTGAGGTTAATATCAACCACAAGGTAACATCATTAAAATGTCCATACTACCCAAAACAATCTAAAGATTCAATACAATCTCCATTAAGTACCAACGGCATATTTCACAGACCTAGAACAAACTCTCCAAAAATTTATCTATACTAATAAAAGCCTAGGTGGCCCTCGTGCCCTCAAGTCATCACAAAATGGCTTCCCCTTGTCATCATAAGATGGCCACCCCCACATCGTCACAAGATGGACACCACAAGATGGCTGCCCCCACATCATCACAAGATGGCCACCCCATGCCGTCACAAGATGGCCACCCCCATGTCATCACAAGATGGCTGCCACATGATGGCCACCCCCATGTTGTCACAAGGTGGCTGCCCCCACATTGCCACAAGATGGCCACCATAAGATGGCCACTACAAGATGGCTGGCAGGGTGGGTAGTTGGGGGTGACTGGGCCTTCAGGGGAAGGCAGTTGGGGGTGACTAGGCCTGCAGGGGAGGGCAGTTGGGGGCGACTGGGCCGGCAGGGGAGGGCAGTTGGGGGCGATCGGGCTGGCAAGGGAGCAGTTAGGGGGTGATCAGGCAGGCGAGCGGTTGGGACCCAGTAGTCCCAGATTGTGAGAGGGATGTCTGACTGCCAGTTTAGGCCTGATCCCAGAGATATCCCCCGAGGGGTCCCAGATTGGAGAGGGGGCAGGCTGGGCTTAGGGACATTCCCCCAGTGCATGAGTTTCATGCACTGGGCCTCTAGTATGGAATAAAAATAAACCCCGAATAGCCACAGAATTCCTGAGAAAAAAGAACAAAATTGGAGGGATCACAATACTGGATATCAAGCAATATTACGAAGCCACTTTTCTCAAAACTGCCTGGTACTGGCACAAGAACAAATATATAGACCAATGGAACAGAGAACCCAGAAATCGACCTAAGCCATTATGCTCAATTAATATTTGACAAAGGAAGCAAGAGCATACAGTGGGGTCAAGACAGTCTCTTCAATAAATGGTGTTGGGAAAATTGGACAGATGCATGCAAAAAGATGAAACTAGACCACCAACTTACATCATACACAAAAATAAACTCAAAATGGATAAAGGACTTAAATGTAAGATGGGAAACCATAAAAATCTTAGAAGAATCCACAGGCAGCAAAATATCAGACATATCTCATAGCAATAGCTTTAGCAACACATCTCCTAGGACAATTGAAACTAAGGAGAAAACAAACACATGGGACTACATCAAAATAAAAAGCTTCTGCACAGCAAAAGAAACCATCAACAAAACAACAAGAAAGCCCAATGCATGGGAGAACATATTTGCTAATGTTACATCTGATAAGGGTTTAATCTCCAAAATTTATAGGGAACTTATACAACTTAACAAAAAGAAAATAAACAATCCAATTTAAAAGTGAACAAAGGACATAAATAGACACTTTTGAAAGTGGACATACAGAAGGCCAAGAGATATATGAAAACATGCTCAAAGTCACTAATCATCCGAGAGATACAAATCAAAACAACAATGAGATACCATCTCACACCTGTCAGAATGGCTATCATCAACAAATCAACAAATGACAAGTGCTGGTGAGGATGTAGAGAAAAAGGAACCCTCATGCACTGCTGGTGGGAATGCAGACTGGTGCAGCCACTGTGGAGAACAGTATGGAGTTTCCTCAAAAAACTAAAAATGGAACTTCCATTTGACCCAGTAATCTCACTTCTAGGAATATATCCCATGAAATCAGAAACACCAATCAGAAAGGATATATGCACCCCTAGGTTCATAGCAGCATAATTTACCATAGCTAAGATATGGAAACAGCCTAAGTGCCCATCAGCAGATGAGTGGACTAAAAAACTGTGGTATATCTACAATAGGGTACTATGCTGTTGTAAAAAAGAAAGAATTCTTACCATTTGCAACAGCATGGATGGACCTGGAGAGCATTATGCTAAGAGAAATAAGCTAGTCGAAGAAAGATAAATATCACATGAATTCACTCATTTGTGGAATAGAATGAACAACATAAACTGATGAACAAAAATAGATCCAGAGACAGAGAAGCATCAAACCAACTGTCAAACCTCAGAGGGATGGCAGGGGATGGTGGTGGGGGGATGTCAATGGGAGAAAAAGGAGACATCAACCAAAGGACTTGTATGCATGAATATAAGCATAACCAATGGGCATAGACAGTAGGAGGGTGAGAGCATGTGCTGGGGGGCGGAAGCAGGTGGGGAGGGGTCAATGTGGGAAAAAGGAGACACATGTAATACTTTCAACAATAGAATTTAAATTAAAAAATATCGACCACAAGGTATAATTATGAGAATTACATGAATTGATATATGTAAAACATCTAGTATGTCTGGTATATATATGGTGAGTGGTCAGTAAAGGATAACCATTATGGAATCTTCCATCATAGAAATGGAGAAACTATGGCAGAATGCGTGGCAACAGTTTCTGACAACAAATTAAACAGGTGCAGCTATTAGCTAAGTATTTGTATCCTGAAAGCAAACCAGCTATTGCTATTATCCTGAGACTTAGCAAACCAAAGAACTCACCTCAATTTCTCTGATTCTAAAAGTCCTTTCTAGAAGCTAAACTTTGGTACAGGTATGAGAAAAATCTCTCAACCAAATGAATAAGAGAAACGCTTTACATTTCAAAACAAAGGTTGCATCTATTGCCTTATACTTTTTCTAAGTTTCAGAGAGGTAATTACTTTAAGTAAAAGTTACATTTCACATATTATTGAACCTGGGATTAAATAAATATTTTTCATATTAACTTTGTTTTTCTGATAACTAAAATTACATTTGTTTCTTATAGAAAATTTATGTTTATGCACTTAAAAATTATATTTCCTATTGACACTGTATGTCTAAAAACACAAAGAAAAAGTGACTCGCTGGCCAATTAAATATTTTTACCATGATGTAATTAAGACATAGTTGGACCAGGTAATGAAAATGATCACATACAAAACTCTCGGCCAGACCTTAGGGACACAAAGGCAGTGATGGTGGCTGTCATTTTTACTGCTGTGTCCCTGGGCCTTGAGACAGTAGCTGGCATGCATATACATACCATAAACGAATGAAGACCTAGAGAACAGAATTGCAAAAAAAAATCCTTTACTTTCCTAAAATACTGTTCACTGGAATTTCTTGACAATGCTGAGCTCATGAGGCTGCATAGGCATTGCAACCCGTGCAGTTGCACGGGGCCTGCAGGCTTCACCCCCCGTCATTGTCATGAACATTTTTTCATAAGTTACCTCACACCTTGTGCAACTGAACCCACCTAAGACTTAGTGGTTGGCAAACTGCGGCTCACGAGCCACATGCAGCTTGTGAGCCGCGGTTGCCGCTCTGTTGACTAATGAGTTTGCCGACCACTGGGATAGGGGCTTAATCACAAGGAACAACAATAGCCTGTAATTATTGGAATTGAGAGTCTAGGTCAGTGGTCGGCAAACTCGTTAGTCAACAGAGCGGCAACCGTGGCTCACAAGCTGCATGTGGCTCGTGAGCCGCAGTTTGCTGACCATCTAGGACATTCAGTCATTTTTATTAACAAAGGGGGACACTTTTCAACTCTTTTTTCCAGGGGACATTTATTACATGAAGAAAGGTAAATTTGGTTGGCTCGAGTTGACACCTCCCTCTGAGGTTCATTTATCTGACTGTGCTGTGATCATTCCTAGGCACCTGCCTTGTACACTAGACTGTAGGTCCTCAAAGGCAGGGGGTACAACTTCATTATCTTTCCTTCCTCAGCATCTTGTACAGCACCTGGCATATAGCAGATGATCAATGAATACTGAATAAATAGGTGAATAAAGGATTATAAAGGACTAACCTCTAAACTGTAAGAATTCAGGCATCAAGAATGGTTATGGGGAAAACATGCAAGTCCATTAAGATCCATTAAAACAGCTCTAGCCAGTGTGGCTCAATGGATAGAGAGTTGGCCTGCGGACTGAAGGGTCCCAGGTTCAATTCCGGTCAAGGGCACATGCCCGGGTGGAGGGCTCGATCCCCAGCAGGGGGTGTGCAGGAGGCAGCCCATGATTCTCTCTCATCATTGATGTTTCAATCTCTCCCCCTCTCTCTTCCACTCTGAAATCAATAAAAAAAATATTTTAAAAAGATCCATTAAAATATAAAGTTCCTTAATGTCACCTTAATACAACATCACCAACGCTCAAAACTGATGCTTCGAAATGCAAACCAGCAAATTCTCACTAGATTCTCTGTACGTTAACAATAGAGTCCGTGTCACTTTTTTCGAGGGCAAGGCTGTTTCCCAGCTGCTTCTGTATCATATCTATGATAAGAAACAAATGCTTAATATCATGACAATCTAGCTAGATTATGAACACTGGAAGGGCAGAACACAGAGGTAGGTCTTAAAAACTGCTTTGGCCTCACTAGAGATTGATGGTCTATCTATCTATCTATCTATCTATCTATCTATCTATCTATCTCTATTGCTTGAGAATGTTCTACAAAAATGGTGGGCAAAGTGTTCTGCACCTGCTGCAGAAACTCCAGCAGCTGATGTTGTTGACAGCATTACATGTACTTGGAGTCAGTGTTCTGGTAATCATGTGGGAGAAGACTGCTAGCTGGAGGTCTGCTCTGTGCTCCACCTCAGAGGGCTTATATACATTTAAGTTCACTTGCTAACATTTGTAAATGTAGAGCTTTCACGTAAGAATTCCCAGCTCTGACCTCCCTTATAAAACTGGAAGGTTCGGCAACATCCAGTGGCATTTCTGTGCTGCAACCTCTCAGTTCCTGGCACTTTCTGCCACTCCTTGCCACCCCTGCAGCCCTGTGGCTGTCAGCCATGCCATCCATCAGCCTTTTGCACAGTTGATTTTCCTATACTCGGCACACTTTGCCCATTTTTGCTGCCTTCCTGGACTCTCTAAGCTTTGAGGTTTGGGCTGAGAGACTTACTGGGAGGCTACTGTGATACTCCAGGAGTGCAGACCACTAAAAGGGTCTTCCAATCCATCCTTCTGCCGATGGACATGGTCTCAATTAATAATGCATAGCTCACTCAGCCAGCATGGCTCAGTGGTTGAGCATTGACCTATGGACCAGGAGGTCACGGTTTGATTCCTAGTCTGGGCACATGCCCAAGTTGCAGGCTTGGTCCCCATTAGGGGGTGTGCAGGAATCAGCAGGTCAATGATTCTCTCTCATCATTGATGTTTCTATTTCTCTCTCCCTTTCCCTTCCTCTCTGAAATCAATATAAATATATTGATAAAATAATGCATAACTCTAAAAATGTCACTTCTCTGTTTGAAAACTTCCAATGACTCCCATACTGTAGCCAGAATAACAAAGGTTTTCTGAAAAGGGTCAGATAGTTAATATTACAGGCTTTGTGGTTCATATGGTCTCTGCAGCTACTCAACTCTGCTGCTATGGTGTGAAAGAGCCATAAGAAATACATGTATGAACAGCAATGCCGTGTGTTCTAATAAACCATTTAGAGAAACTGGTGGTGAGATGGATTTGGCCTATGGGCCGTGGTTTGCTGCTCTTTGAACTAGATAATATACGATTCAATTCCTTATGCTCACAATTAAAGCTCAACTACTTTCTAAACTTAGTTTATTTGTCTGTTTTACCTTTAAAGACCCAGGTCTGGTTTTATATTATCCTTAGAGACAAATCACTTAAACCCTTTGAGACTTAAATTTCCTTGCCTGCTAAAAGTGGGTATAATACTGCACCTCAGTAATACAATCACTGTAAAAATTAAAAAATATACCGGTATATGATTACAGTAGCTCCTCAGATTACGTTGGAGATCTGTTCCTAGGGTACAATGTAACGTGGTTTTTGCCATAAGTCGGAACCCACCTACATAAGCACCTACGTCACTCACATGGAGCACATACACAGCAGAAATGAAGTGAAACAGTGAAAAAAAAATTTAAAAGAAAGATAACAATTCCTGACCTTTGCTTGTGGTAAATAATCTGTATATATAAAAGCCTAAGTGATCAACCGAGTGGTCGACTGGTTGCTATGATGTGCACTAACCACCAGGGGACCGACGCTCAATGCACAGGATCGAGCTCCCTCCTGTATGGATTGGGCCTGTGGGGATCAGGCCAAAACCAGCAGTCTGACATCCCCCGAGGGGTCCCAGATTGTGAGAGGGCGCAGGCCAGGCTGAGGGACCCCACCAGTGCATGAATCTGTGCACTGGGCCTCTAGTAAAAAACATAAAGCATGTATGTACATATGTCAAAATGATGGAACTTTTTTTTTTTTTAATAAATAAATGGGAGATGGCGATGTAACCATGAAACAATGTACGTCGAGTCTGATGTAACCCGAGGGCTGCCTGTACTTACCAAATATGATTACTTTCCTTCACCTCCCTGTGGCTTCCTGTCCCAAGCAAACCACTCACCATTCCTTGTACAAAGCTTTTCTCACCTCTGCATCTTGCTCTTACTGTTCCTTCAATGACTTTCTTACTCATTTCCATGTGCTCAAATTCCTCCCATTCTTCTATTCCCAGCTTAAGTGCCCAAGTCATGAAAGCTTCCTTCATCTCTCTTAGCCAGAAGTAATTGCTCTTTTCTCAAGTGAAAGGGCACTTTGTGCCTCTCTTAAGGCACTTAGGACTTTTTATCTAAGGACTGTCTAGGTGTCTTATTTCCTTTACACCACTGGGAACACTTGAGGACAATGATCACACCCTATGCATATCTGGTCTCCTCCCTGTTCCTACCCTTAGCACTGTGCTGCACACAAATCAGTTATTAGCAGATATCTAAGTAACAAATTAATGACTTGCATTCACAGTTTTTCTTCCCTACCTTAAAAAAGTATAAATGTTTAGTAAATACCTAGAGTAGTAGAACGACTATCTAATGCATTTGCATGCCATCTGTCCTTGGGGAACAAAAGTAAAAACATTTAAAAGTCTAGTTCCAGTTACTGATTAGCTGATTGAGTCCTAATGAGGAAACAGAAAGGGTGCTCAAGGCCACCCAAATGTGCTGTGTTTATATATGTCAAGTTATATATTCCAGAATGTCTAAAAGTATCCACATTACTTTGCCCACAAAGAGACTAAGGCTTAGATAGGTTACAGGCAAATACTAATTTTGGTTTCAAACCTTATATGGCATCCTCCTTCAAAAAATAGATACATAAAGAAAATAAGTGAGAAAGAAAATAACTATTTTTAATTCATAAATGCCTCAGTAAAACAGACTTCTGAAAACCCGATCTTTCTTCTTTTTCTTTATACTGCATATGATCCCTACAGAGTTATTGAGGGTCTCAGTAAATTTCATTTGCTGCAAAAGTCTACTGAGGAAAGACACAGAGTGAGATGAGACAGTGATGCATGCCTTCTGATGTTCCCGCTTAACCCTCACTCTGTGGACGTGATTTGTAGCCTTGGTTTCATAGGAGAAGCACCTGGGGAGGGAATTTTGCTTCCACTTAGAAAGTAGAAAGCTACAAGAGACATTGTTCCCACCCTAACGATGAAAACAGCTAGAAAATGTATAAAATCATACTTTTTCTTTTCTAATATATTTTTTAATTGATTTCAGGAAGAGGGGCAAAGAGAGAGAAACATCGATGAGAAAGAGAAACATCAATCAGCTGCCTCCTGAAGGCCTTCTACCGGGATCTCAGGCATGTACCCTGATGGGGAATTGAACTGGGACCTCTCAGGGCATGGGACAACACTCAACTAACCAAGCCACATGAACCAAGGGCAAAAAGTCATACTTTTTCTTTATCAAAAGAGCTGGGATCATGTGGCACCTAAGTGAACTGCATCCTGAAGAGTAGCAGGCCTTCCCACTTAGAGGCTAGGCACCCCAGGACTACAACTTCATCTGGGACGTCATAACACTGGGCGTACTGTGGGCTTTCTACAGGCTAGATTTATATGCCCACAGCTAAATCAAACCAATTCAGAATGCAGCCATATAAGACTGAAGAAGTACAATGTCTTTGTTCTTTTGACATTCAGTATTTCATAGATTCATGGTGTACAAGACAGAATATACTGAAATCAGCATGAAGTTTATATAAGAGAAGTGCTGTCATTTTTGACCACAGGAATGAACCATACCAACCAATCAAGAGATACATGAAATTATTGAGCAGGTAAGGTACATAGAGTGTTTAGACCCTTTTATACTCCTTGTCACTATTGGAAAAACAAACATTTTAGAGCAATGTTTTCAAACTGTCTTTGAAAGAGCCTTAATGTTCAACAAAGATGTTTCAGGGAGAGAAGGAAGAGTTAGGGGACCTTCTAGACCCCTAACATCTGCAAGCCCTGCTTCATCAGAAAAGCTTTATTTTATCTGTTTTATATATTGGGGCTTCAAGCATGTTTTCATTTGGACAAAAAGAGCTCTGCTGGTTTTTGTTTGTGTGCTTTTTAAAATAAAAAGTTGGAAAACCCTTGTACATGGAATTCAATAGAACCCATAGAAACCCCTAGGGGGGAAGAAAAAAATAAACACCTTTTTCTTCAGGAGAATGATAGCCAATAGAAGTCCTTTCCCTAAAGAACTATTCAGAGATATAGTGGAGGTGGACAACCAATTTAAGAAGACAATGTGTTTTGCCCTAGCTGGTTTGGCTCAGTAGATAGAGCATGGGCCTGTGGATTGAAGGGTCCTGGGTTGATTCCTATCAAGGGCACATGCCCAGGTTGTGGGCTTAATCCCCAGGAGGGGGCATGCAGGAGGCAGCCGATCAATGATTCACTCTCATCATTGATGTTTCTATCTCTCTCTCCCTCTCCCTCTCCCTCTCCCTCTCCCTCTCCCTCTCCCTCTCCCTCTCCCTCTCCCTCCCCTTCTCCCTCTCTCTGCCTCTCTGAAATAAAAAATATATATACTAGAGGCCCGGTGCACAAAATTCTTGCATGGGGGGAGGGGGGATCCCTCAGCCGGGCCTACACTCTCTCGCAATCCGGGACCCCTCGGGATATGTCCGACTGCCAGTTTAGGCCCAATTCAGCCTAAACCGGCAGTTGGACATCCCTCTTGCTATCCGGGACCACTGGCTCCTAACTGTTCACCTGCCTGACTGCCTGATTGCCCCTAACCCCTCTGCCTACCTGCCTGATTGCCCCTAACCACTCGCCTGCCTGCCTGATTGTCCCTAACTGCCTCTGCCTTGGCCCCTGCCACTGCAGCTTCATCTGGAATAACGTCTGGAAGGTCATTTGGCTGTCCGGTCTAATTAGCACATTATGCTTTTAATATATATATATATATATATATATATATATATATATATATATATGACAATGTGTTTTGAAAGGATGATTCTTCTGACAGCCAGAACCACTAGATTTGAGATTTTGGGCTCTAGTAAAGTATCACATGTTTAAAAATCATGGCCAGTTCTACCATTCTTCCCTGCTTCTTACTTCCAGATATGTTCTAATGCTGAGAGATCAAAAGTCTCTGGTAAATACTTACAGACAGGCCCTCTGGGGATGGATTCATATAAGCTGAAATGTGGGGAAAAGTAAGTGCCCACAGGGACATCCTCTTACTTTCCATTTATAAAGACAGGAATAACCTCACATTTCATTATGGTTCATTTTCTTTATGGTTTTGCTTGGAATTTTGCATGATCTTCCTGATTGTGATCCTAATGTACTTTTCAATTTCTATTTGCTTCTCTCTCTTTTTTTTTTTTATAACAACCCTGGAATAAAAATGAAATGGATCCATCTGATTGCATTCTGCCCAAGTTTTCTCCAAATTTAATTCTGTGACTACAATTCTCTCTCTCTCTATTTTTTTTTTTTTTGGTGTGTGTGTGTGTGTGGGGGGGCTTGTGGGGGGTCATCTCCTCTTTTCCTTTTCCTTTTGTTCCCATTCTGAATAGCTTTCTGAATTGTAACAAAACTGTTAGCCTATTAACTTCTGAATAACTTTTATGAGGCCACATCATATTTTTAATGAAAATATCACATAGGCAACTAGTTGGTGTCTGGACATAACTTATCTACCTCAAATCATGGCTCAGGGAGGGGGCATATTCTCTAAACAGTGGAGTTAATTTTAGTGTTTAAAAACGAGTCAATATTGTGGAAAAGGCAAAATGATGAAGACAATAATAAGACTAGTGGTTGTGCGGCACCAGGGAGACATGACAAGGCAGAGCACAGAGGATTTTTAGGGCAGAGAAAATACCAAATATGATACAGTAATGGTAGATACGAGTCATCATACATTTGTCCAAACACCAAGAGTGAACCATAAACTAAACTATGGACACTGGGTTCAACTTTGTTTTTATTTTTTTATAGGTACCATTCTGATGAGTAATGTTGATAATGGGGAAGGTTATGCATATGTGGAGACAGGACATACATGGAAAATCTTTGTACTTCATTCTTTCATTCTCAATTTGGTTATAAACCTAAAACTTCTCTTAAAAAAATTAAATATTTTAAAAGTGGGGGGGGGGGGGGGGAAGCACCTGGCCAGGTGGCTCAGTTGGTTGGAGCGTCATCCCATACACCAAAAATAAAAAAGTGTGGGTTTGATCTCCAGGCAAGGTGTGTATGGGAAGCAACTGATCCATATTTCTCTCTCTCTTCCTCTCTCTCTCCCCCCCTCCTTTCTCTAAAATCAATAAAAAATATATCCTCAGGTGAGAATTTTTAAAAAATGAAAAAAAATACTATTCTGTTTTAAACAGCTGTTGGTGATATTTATTAGAAATTCTCTTAAATGATATTGGCTAATTAATTCACTTTAGCAAGTAGAGAAATATACAATCTGGTAATATTGTCAAGGCATACTTGTTAATACATCATTCATTTTTGTAATGCAGACAGACAACAGGACCAAGGAAGTGATGTCAGGAGTACAGAAGTTTTTGCCTAAGTGCTACCAGCCTTAAAGAGGAAACTATCAGACAACAGGTACTGTGCAATTTAAAAACATGAATCACTGCATGACCCAGACCAGGTATATCTTTACTGAAGACACTGAAAGTCACATTGGTGGATAAAGGCAAAGAAAAGAGGCATTGCAGGGAATACAGTTCATGACATGCATGGTGGTAAAAACATGAAATTGGACCAGCCGTAATGTGAATCTCTTTAGAGAAGACTTAATATCCCTCATCACTGAAGAGAGGAGATTAAAATAGTCTCAAAGAGGGAAAGGCAGGCTCTGTGCTCCAGCATTTGTAGTAGTGGGCCTCCAAGCCAGCATGCCACAGGGAATGCCTAAAAAGTTTTCTAAAAAGCAGGATCATAAAAGTGAAGGTCCCAACCACTATACCACTAGACTAATCCTAAAATTCAGACATGTTAATCTGAATCTCTCTAACAAGGACAAGAACTTTCATTCTGGTGACTGTTTTAAAATACATGGAGAAGCATGATCATCAAGGAAACATGAGAAAAACATGCTTCTGTTGCTGGCCCAGTAAATTCTGGCTTTGGGCCCTTTGAATGGCGGATAAGGTTTTGGTGGTATAGAAAAGGCATTGGTACCTACTGGAGATTGCACTTGTAAAATAACTTGCCAGTCTGACTACCCTATGTGGTTTGGCTTTGCCAATCATGATGTTTGGTAAATGATGGAATCTTTATGGTCTCCCTTTAGGAAAAATAATCACAGAAGAGGTATAAGAAGCTGCAAAGATGAAATACCAACTGGCTATTTACTCTTTGCCATGATCTTCTTGCAGCCTTGAAGTAAGTAGCGTCAGGCTGAGGAACAAAGAATACCATACAAAGAGACTTCGGAAAGGTGTGGAAGTGCCTTACTTAATTAAGAAAGTTCAATACATATGATTTATGCCACGTTAGATGGCGAAGTTTGAGGTTAATATCTTCCTCCTCCCTTACAAATAGTATTTTTTATTTGTCTCCATTAAATATCTGAATTTTAAACAGACTATTGGACTAGGGCCTCATATTCATCAGCTCACTCAACTTTAGCACCTGTCTCATCCTCAGTAGCTTTTCCAGAACTGCTGCCTTTACCAGGAAGCTCCATGAGTTTTCCAAGTCAAATTTGGGCTTCTCCAGCATTTTGACTTTTCTAACAAGACATCATACAGCAGAGAAATAGAATGGTAGGGCTTTTCTATGTCTCTTTCAGTGCTCTCTGGAATCAATTTCACTTCTTTCAAATCATTTGCCTACACCTCTCGGGTCATGATTTCCATCATCTTGTTCAGGACTTGGCGGACCTGCTGATGCTGAGCACAAGAGGTCTTCCGAGTCTGATTGTTGCAGCTTTTTAGTAAAACCAACACAAAATAGACAAAGCAAATAACCATTGGTTGTCTTGACATCAACATGAGTTTCAATCATGCGCTGCCATTTTTTGACCATGGAGCACGTTTTGTCATGGGTAAGATCCTTGCCATGGAAATTAGGTAGTTTTTGCCCTGAACATCCTCAATAATTAGCCTGAAATGCAACTTCATCATTCTGCAGATCAGCGAGGCTCACTCCAAAAACACGACCCTTGAGACCATCAGATGCGATTTTGGTTCCCTGAGTTCTCATGACTAGTGTTTTTCTGTCTTCCATATAGAACAGAGCTGGTGCTTTCACATCACACCAATCTTTCTTAGAAAATGGATCAACCACTTTCTTCTTGGCTGCCCTTCGGCTGCCTTTCTTAAGATGCCTGTTCTTGCTGACAGCCAGGGTACTGCCAAGAGAGCCAAAAAGGAGGGTCACATCTCGGTCTTTTCCTCATGAGGTTTACATGAGGCATTAACATTATAGAGTGGTTTTGAATGTTGTGCTTTTAGAAAGACTTAGCTATGTCAGGTCATGCTCTAGCCACTGCCTGGTAACCTGAACACCAGAAATAAGGCTCTGTGTGCTCTCTGGGGTTTGTTTGGGGCCTTTTGATAATCTTCAACTCTCAACCAAGAACTATCCTCAGTTCACTGAGTCAGCTTGTTTCTCCATAGCCAGGGGAAAAGGGGCTCCTGCCCAGCTTTAGTTCTAAATTACTAAGTGCAATCATGGACACCTGCCAGGGGCTGTGGGAACCTCCCTGATTTCTATCCTCCTGGACAAAAACTCCTTCACTAGGTATTGCTGAATTCTTTTTTTTTAATATTTTTTTTATTGATTTCAGATAGGAAGGGGGGGGAGAGAGAGAGAGAGAGAGAGAGAGAGAGAGAGAGAGAGAGAGAGAGAGAGAGAGAGAGAGAAACATCAATGATGAGAATCATTGATTGGCTGCCTCTTGCATGCCCCCTACTGGGGATTTAGCCTGCAACCTGGGTATGTGCCCCTGACCAGAATCCAACCCAGGACCCTTCAGTCCAAAGGCTGATGCTCTATCCACTAAGCCAAACCGGCTAGGGCTATTGCTGAATTCTTGATATAACTATTACACAGGGATAATAGTTATGAAAGTGAATGAAATCAGTCAGTCTTCACTGTCAGTAAAACACAAATACCACAAAGACCAAACTTCTTAATTCCTCAATGTAAAGAGAAATTTCTTCCTCATTACAGCAGCTGATGAAAACATTATTGACTAGTTTATGTTTCCAAAGGGTAAGGAAATAAAATGAAAAAAAGAGAGCCATAACAATATGAAATAATGAGTAAACTGACAATCATGTATCTCAGGACTACAGACTTGAACAGACACACACTCTCCTGTGCTCATTCTCTCTTCAGAATCTGACCCCTGACCCCGACTACCCCACCACCCCCGTGTTTCTCCCCAGGTTGGCCTCACTAGCAGATCTTATGGTAGATGAAAAGACTTAGCTCCTTACACATCAGAGTCTGGTCTCTAAAAGTTAGTCCATCATAAATCAGCCCACCACTTCTACTTCCTAAATTTGACCATTTCCCTACCTAATTCTTAAGAGAATTTTCTATTTACAATGAAAAAAGTCTTCTTACAGACCAAATTTCACCAGCTACACAATCAGCCACTTCATGGTTTTAGCGGGCTATCACTTGTAGCACCCAAACACATTTTGACTGCAAATGATTAATGGCAGAACAAAAGCCGCTTCCGTTTGCAGAGCCTCTCCCCCAGGCCACAGGGGAGTGGAAGTGGGGAGGTGGGGGGTCCCTAGACTTGCCCTGGAATGCATGATCATTTAAAGCCAATCACTCTGCACTTGGTAGACGAAACACCCTGAGCCGCCCTGCGATTTAGGTGCAGAGTGAAAGGTAACAGCATTGCATTTCCTTGTTCAGGGAGAGGTAGGTGTCTGGGAGACAGATTGGAAACTGAAGGCGGCCCTGTGTCATAAATCTGCACACTTAATTGCAATGCACGGCTAGTCTTTGGAGGGCCTTTCCAATCCTGATAATGAAGACATGCATGTGCTCGTAGACGCCAACTCCCCCCTCTTTGATTTTGAAATCTGCACCACCTACCAAGTCTCACCAAACGAGAGCTGATCAGAGGCTCTGCGCGCAGTGACTGAAACAAAAGGGTGAGGGAACAGGGAAGATTATGTGGAGCAGGCAGCCTTTCTGGCGCCCCTTAAATCATACTTCCCGGGCAGACCCCTATTCCATCTAGTCTATGCCCAAGGCAGGAGCTGTCAGGAGGCCCACAGATAAGCAATTTAGAAATATTCTAGCTGAATGAAGGAGACTTACTTTGGGTTTCCACTGCTGTCTGCCAAGCTAGGGAAATAGAGTGCAGACAGATGCTCTCTAAAGTTCTTATTTGAGCTCCAAAGAGGTTTGAGGCTTGGCACAGCCATGAACCCCAAGGATCTTCACTTTCTTTTTTTAAGACAAATTGAAAGGAATACAGTCAAGAACAGAGAAGGTGATTGTTTTACTCCATTGACTAATCTTTCTTGTCCGGAACATGTCTATTCTTTTTAACAAAGCTCTTAAGATTTTAAATCCTTGGAAAAAAGCAACCCATATGGGATGTATTTGGGGTATTCTACCACCAAAATCCAAATAAATAAGATCTCTCATCTATCAGCAGCAGAAAGAAAATTCTGTAATCAATTTCAACATGGCAAAAGAAATCACAGTGATTGTTTATTTGTTCAACAAATGTTAATTGAGCACCTACTATGAGTAAGGACATAAAAGGTGCTACAGAGAAAATGAAGTAGAAGACTTTGCCGTGGTCTTCTAGGACTTATGATTTATTTAAGGGAGGAATTACCTGTAACTAAAAGAATGAAAAAGAAATCACTAGTGCTAAAATTGAAGAGACAGAATTTTGGAGGAAAGTCAGCTCACTGAGTTTCAAAAAAACTTCATGAAGGAGACAGTATGTGATCACTAGATTAAATTCTTCCAGAATAGGGTTTCATAGCTTGTACAGCAGTTAAAACATACTAGTAATAGGTATTTTAAAAGAGTCTATTTATATCAAGCTGATTAAGCTGCAAATTTATATTATGGGAATGCAAAATGCAAATGCAGGTGAGGCTGATGTGGACTGAGCATGCAGAGAGGGAAACAGAAAACCCAGCAGTTAGGCTGGCCCCACAAATCTCACTATGTCATTCTTCCAAAATGTGTATTGAGCCTCCCAAGTCCAGGCCTTTGCCTTGTGATCTCTAAGAATGTTCTTACTCCTTTCTTCTCTAAGTAGCTGAATTCATCAGTTCTGTCAAAGCCCAGCTCATTTCCTATCTAAAATCACAGTAAATCAGGGTTGGAAGAGACCTTCAAGATCACCTAAGTGTAGCAGTTCCTAAACTTGACTGAGAATGTCACAACATCTGCTGGGAAGGTATCCTTCTCTCTCCCACCTACAAAGCTTACCCTGGGATTATAATTAAGTTTGTGTACATTTACACAAGGTTCTCCAAGAGATTTGGCAGATCTGCCACATTTGCAAGCCACTGATCTCCAACATTCCCCCATTGGCTCCTGAATCTCCTCTACAATTTCTGCCTCGGCTGGTCCTAGGTATGACTAAATATTTTTCTAAGACCCTCCCTGGCTTTCACATTGCTTTGGGTTCACTTCCTCCTTCAAACTCTTGCACTGCTGAGGATCTTCCATGCACACTTTAAATCACTTTATTCTATATTGTGATGTCCTTTCTACATCTATAAAAAGTTACTAGGCTCTGTGCTGAAGAATGCACCATAGAAGACAGAACAAGGAATGGGTTTATATTGAACAGGTGGGAAAATACACACAATTGTTAAAAAAACACACACAAAAAATCAAGTTGCAATGAACTGCTAAAGGATGGAAGAAAAGTATGTTGTCAGAGACCAGAAGAAAGGGTAGTTCTACTTAGAGGCAACTCAGAAAATTTCTAGAAGAGCTGGTTTTGGAGGTAGTCCTTAAAGGATGACAATATTTTGACCAACAGGAAATAACCAGGACAGTGCAATGTAAGGAAATGATCCAATGAGAATTCACAGAGAGAATGTGCAGGTGTGAGAAACAGTGAGTTGTACATGTGGGTTGAGGATATAGAAAATGAGATTGAAAAGTGAAGTAAGGGAAAATTTTTGGAGGCTCATGCTCTAATTTTTGGAGCAAGTGGAAAACTTGAAAGAGCTCAGGCTTTAGTGTCAAATAAGACCTAAGTCCTTTCCCCTAATACTGCTGCTTACTGGTAAAACTGTAACATTGGCAAATCGTTTACTCTCTCCTGTGCTTACCTATGAAATAGCAATACACCTTTTTTAAAAATAATTTTTTAAAAAACATATTTTTATTGATTTCAGAGAGGAAGAGAGAGGGAGAGAGAGATAGAAACATCAATGATGAGAGAGAATCATCAATCGGCTGCCTCCTGCAGGTTCCCTACTAGGGATCGAGCCCACAACCCCTGGCATGTGCCCTTGACTGGAATAAAACTCAGGACCCTTCAGTCCGCAGGCTGACGCTCTAACCACTGAGCCAAACCAGCTAGGGTGCAATACACCTTTTCAGGGCTGTTCTTTCAAGGACTCAACAAGTTAATGAATATAAGTACCAACCTTATACTTATATGGCTAATTCTCTCCCCTTTATTTCATTAGTAATAGGAAACAACAGAACATGTTTGAAGAAATAGATGTGATCTAACTTAGGTTGTAGAAAGACAACTGGATACAAAAGAATATTGAAGAGGAAATAGAAAAACTATAGGCATAGAGAACAGGTAGGAGGATGTTTTAATAATCCAGGTGAAAGATGGATTAGGGCAAAGCCACTGTAACAGCAGGGTAAAGCAGACTATCACCTAAGAAGGCAAAACTGAAAAATCAGAGTCTTATAGCATTAAAAATGATTCAGGTTTCTAGCCTGTCTCTTACTACTAGGAAGATAGTGGTACAATTGAAATCTAGGGGGCCTAAGAAGAGTAGGCCTCAGAGGGGACAGAATAAATTCTTACTGGGATGTACTGAACTGCAGGTGAAGGTTGGGCATCCTATGGGAAGGTCTGGTGTGCTTTAGGAGACTTGAGTCTGAGAATTAGAACTAAGAGGTTGGCTCTGGGTAGGAAAACTCAGGAGGCCTTCGCAAAGAAGTCATAGATGGAGCTGTGAAAATCATTGGGACTAGCTGGGGAGAGGGTATTGAGCAGAGAAGAGGAACACTGAGATCTGAACCTTGGGGGAAGGTTATTTAAGGTATAGAAGGAAAAGAGGAGCTAATGGAGATAAAAGAGAGTGACCACCTTCCCAGAAACATACTCAGAATACCATGAGAACCATGGGGCATTTCCAGATGGAAGAAACTATCATCAGAGCCAAAAGCTAGTAGTGGTAAGGAGTTAGAAAAAGCTACTTGACTTCACAATTAAGAAAGGTGGCAAAGTCTCCTAATGGTCTCAGCATCCTTTTTATCCTGCTGCCTCTAGTAATAGAAACCATGAGTCTTTAGCTGGGCACATGGCTCCCAGATAAACCTACATTTCCTGGTTTCCCTTGTGTATGGCCATGAGACTACATTTTGCCCAATGAAATGTGTGTATCTTCCAAGCCACATGTTTAAAAGGAAAGGGTGTGCCCTCTCCTTCCTACTGGCAGGAACTTAGCAGTAATGGTGCTGGTGGACACGATGTGAGCCATCTTCAACTTTGTCAGTAAGGACCTCATCTTAATGATGGCTGCCATAGGACAGAAGGAATCTGAGACCCTGACATTCAAGCAACTTACACTCAAATTATTATGCAAAAGTAAATTAAATATTTCTTGTTTAAGCCCCATTGGATTTGCTCAGTGGTTAGAGTGTTGGACTGAAGAGTCTCTGCTTCCATTCCAGTTAAGGCCATGTACGTTGGTTGCAGGCTTAATACCCAATGGTCAGGACACGTGCGGGAGGCAACCAATCAATGTGTCTCTCTAACATCGATGTTTCTCTCTCTCTCTCTCTCTCTCTCTCTCTCTCAAAATCAATGGAAAAATATCCTCAGGTGAGGATTAACAATAACAAAATTTTCTCATTTAAGTAACATTTATTTTGGTCTTTGTTATGGCAACTGAGGCTTTGTCCTTAATGATACAGGAAAGAATGAGCATATGCTAAGAAAAAAGAAGTGAAGACATTAACATAAACTCTTCTTTTAAGAAGCCAAAAGGAAAAGGAGAGCGAGAGCGAACAACAGTTTCCATAGGAAAGGGACTCAAAAGAGGTGTTGGAGTTTTAAAAAAATCAATGATTTTATCATTCGTACCATTTTAAAGTCTACCATCTCCTCTCCTTATTCATAGCATAGTTTTAATTTTGCAGACGTAATTTTAAATTTATTGCTTGGGAAATAAGCAGTTTTATTTTTGGTGATTATGATAATTTTGTTTATAAGTTAGCTCATTGGGATATTTACTGTTTGTGGATTTGTACAGAGCTGCCTTCAAATGTGACTTGGGGAAATTCAAAGTTTTGCCAGTCAAACAGAGGGTGATTTGTATTATTAAAAGGGGTCCCTTGAAATATGAAGCTTCTGAGCAGTTAAGTGTACACAAACCATTTAACCACAAAAGAGAGGGCCAGGGAAGAGAAAGTTAAGTTGTGAGAAGTTACTGTAATGATCATGTTTGCATGTCAGCAGGAAAGCAGATTTCAATAAATAAAAATGTTAGTTCATGGAATTATTTCCAGGAAAACTTCCTCATCTGAAGAGAAGAATTCCTACATCGTCTACACTGCAATCAATTGCCCCTTTGTGGGCTGAGTGATGGTCTCTCTAAGTCCCCAACTCCTGCTCCTAAAGTGACCTGAGCAACAGGGAGCTCTGAGAACAGCTTTTGGGGTAACCCCACAGCAGCTCTGCTGTCAAGGGAATGGCAGTTACATAATTAACCATAATAGCTGCAAATGATATAGTTACAACAAAAACCCTGTTGGTATTTAGCTGAACTAAAACAAACAAACAAACAAACAAAAAAAAAAACCAATGGTGTAAATTATAGCTATGTGTATAATAAAATTTCTTATTTGCATTTCACATAAAATTCACCAAGCTCCTAATTCACTCATTACTCACCCATTATGGGTTTTTAAAATGGCACTTTGAAAGTTTGCTTTGGCTCAGGGTGAATTATTTGCCAAGACTTTATTCCTGGAGTCATGACTCCTCAGGGACTTCTTTACCTTTTGGCAAATTCATAGCTCATTTTGTGGGTGGTAGTGGTTTGTGGCTGCTATGTATGCATGTGTGGTCATATGAGGGGAGTAGTCTTAGGATATCCTAAATAGTGGAACATTTCATAAGGAAGGGTCCTATACCCCAGAGTAATTAAACAGAAAAAAGAAAAAGTAGAAAATGAGTAAAGCATAGTAATAAAAATAGCAGCAAAAATTAGGTTGGTTCCTTCCAATTATGCATGTGCTTGAATAATCTGCTGACTTAACAGGTGGAAGAGATGTGCATTACAAACATCCATGGAATGTTTACATGTCAAGAGGTACAAAAGTGCATGAGAAGGTACAATTGAGGCAAAGCTGTTTCTGAGAATAAAAATCTCAATGAACTTTAATAAGCCATAAGCGCAATGTTGGATACAGATGAGCAGATGAAAGTATTTTTTTTGCATATGTACACTTTCATAAAAAATGTTGTCTTTAGGGCCAACATCAGTATTTTAGGGGAAGAACTGGGGCATAAGACAAGGTAGCTGTAGACATTCACCAATTCCAAGAGGGCAACGAAAATTTTTCCTCCCCAAACCTTCCCGACTCACTGCAAGACATTGGCTTGACATATCTTCCAATGGAGTGCCTAATGAGCTCAAAACTAAAGGTAAAGAGTACTTCCGAAATGAAACACAGTTTTTGGAATAGTAGGAAAGTAGTTTCTAGATTTATAGAGATTTCAAGCTAGAAGAGATCATCGTGTACATTTAGCTGCTGCTTCCTCCCAATCTATACACTTTACAGATGTCGTTGGGTCCCCCAAGAAATAATAAGTGACTGGCCAAATATTGTGTAGCAAAATAATGGCGTTAGAAATGCTGGTTTCTAACTCTCTATCTAGAGGTCCTTTTTACACTACTGAGCACACACTGCCTGTACTCACAAGGGGTAAGGGAAGGGCTTGGTACATTTCACTGGAGGATGAGTTCCAAGACCAGGGGCTGCATGAGAACGGGGCGGGTGGCATTTCTAAGGGTGGTGCATTATGCATTTGTGCCTGGACACAGATGTTTCCGATTTTGCCTAATATTTGCTTAAATGACAAGGAAAGCTAAATGCCATCAATATACCATCATAAAGTATCTTGCTCTTTTCCTGGGTATAGTTTATCTGCAGGTAAACCATATCGCTCACAAGGCACAAGAACAATGGGTGCTTTTATAGTCTTTTGTGTGTTTAGAGGTTTCCTGGGTCTCACAACGGGCAGTTGTTACCCTGACATGGAGCCGCATCAATGCAATTGTGCATCAGGCTAATGAATGTGTTTTCATGGAAACCATACTAAGCAGAGCAAGAAGTAAAGAATCTCCACCACCTGAAATTGACCTCAAGTGGTTCAAGGTAGTTTCAATACTTCCATTCTATTTTGAAGTGATTCTGTCCCTTTAAAAACACTATTATTGAGCCTTCATTTCCCCCAATATCTGGGGTTTTAGTTGGGCTTCAAATATATCTAAAAATCAAGTGATCTGAACCAGTTTTCTTTTTCCTTATACATACAAGCCATCAGGTTTTCATTTGAATTTTGTTTCTGAGGATGACTTTGTACTATGTTATGTTACCTCGTGACATTTAGTGTTGTTGGGATTTATTGGACTTCTGGGAATTGTATAATAAAAAATGATAATATCAAACATCATTAATTAGGTGTCAGAGTAATATTGTTTCTTATTTTTAATTACAATAGAATTCCAGTTAATTTGCTTATTTTACCAGAGTAATATGGGATTCCAACTGTTTAAAATCTAAAATCTTTAGCAGACAGAGGACAATTATAAAAAAATCGTCACTTCACAAGAAAATCCGGGATATTAATCAATTTGTTTAAATGGCTGAGCAGTAATAAACATAATGTGCTAACATCTCTTAGCCAATAGATTTTTGTAAACAAGCTGCTTCTAAAAATATTTTATGAGAAATCGTTAACATTCAGAGATGCTGCTGTTTAGGTTGGAAACCTCCGTGATCCATCTCGCACAGCGCGGCTGGAATGAAGAGACCCTTGGAATTGCTCAGTGAGAAGAACTGGAGAGGGGCCTGTGAAGTCATGACCCTTGGAAGGTGTTGGTTTACAGAGTGTGAAGTGGGCAATTCACCAGCTGCACCCAGGAAGCGGTGCTGCAAATGCAAATGCCTATGGCTAGGAGTCAGAGGACACAGTCATTTTAAAGGACATCAGCCACCATCCCTGCAGACCCACAATTTATCTGGTCTAACTTCAGTGACAGGGGAAAAAAACTTAAGTTAGAATACACTTGCATATTTTAACTGAAGATTATTACAATGAAAAGCAATCAATTACCCTCTCAGCTATTTTTGGTTTTTGGACCATTTTAGGGCTCCAACCTCAAGGACAAATTTAGCAAGGACTATGCTCAACATGTGAGGTGCAAAATCTTAAGCAAAGGCCATACATTCAGAGCTTGCTTCTGGTTTCCTGGCTGTAAGGTGTGGACGTGGGGAGGGAGAGGAGCTTGGCGCTACCACTTTCCTATGAAGCTCACAAAACAGAATTTATTCCTTGGAAGCTAAAAGGGTTAAATAAGCGGCTGAAGGGCAAGAGCAAATGAGGTGGGTGTCAAGGTTTTTAGAATTTTTTTTTCATGTTATTATCAATGATCTTTTTCTTTAAAATGTCACTTAACTATTTCTCTGCTTCCGCTTCTCCATATAATGGATGTACTAACGTTAATTCCCATGTTCCCAAAGAGGTAATGGTGGAAAGATATGTTGATAAACATTTTTAAAGCTCTTTGACTTCCTTAGAAAGAAAGCAGGCTTTTAGAAAAAAAAATTTAGATACTCAGCAATACTGGGTCAAAAATCTCTAACTTTTGATCACTTTTAAAAATAGCTTTTTAAGCTGAAATATATTAGTGTATTATGTGTGTGTAAATATATTATGCATATGCCTTTTCTCTGATTACAAAGCAAAGAACAAAAGTACTAAACTTAGGAATTTTAGGTCTCAATTTTAGTGAGATTTGGATGCTTTGATTAAATAAATAACTTCCCTTAATTTGTAGAAGTTTTTTGTCTCCTTCCACTCTACTTTGAGTGACACTCTTATGCATCTGTTCTGCAGGGGTAGTAGCAAGACCTGTTTGAAGTTTAAATCTTTGACACCCTCTGGAGAACAGTGGCAACATGATCAAAACAGTGATCAAGCAGAAATGCTCTCTTTCTAAGAATGAACACACACACACACACACACACACACACACACACACACACGCACGCACGCACACACACCTCCCTGCATTCAGAGCCGAGGTTTTCCTTCTACCCCCAACTAATAAAATCAGGAGGCTGCAATGAGGCTGAGCGGCAGGCAGTTTGATGTCCTCAGCAGGATACGGGGAGTCAGAAGTGGCGCTGTAAATCCAGAGCGGGGCTTCAACACTGTGTTAAGTGTGGCCTGAGTCTCAGAGATTTCCCTTTGATGCAAGTTCAGTATATTAATGGGAAAAGCATTCACTTTTATTTGTCTGTACTGTCTGCGACAGCAAGGCTGCCTCATTTAGCCTGGGCCAACATGAAAATACACAGAGAAGCAATCTGTTGCAAATTAGCACAGCTCCCCTTTCATTTACTAGCTAGTAATTGGAAGGGGTTAAGAAAGTGTAACTTATCGGACCACGTGAGGGTATCTGCTTGTGCGGACAGCAAGCCTCCCCCGAATAGCCCTAGGAGCCCTGAGGCAATAATCCTTCCTCATGGCCACTTGGCCTGAAAGACAACACTGACGCGTGTGAAATGTGTGCGCTTTGCTAGGTCTGAGAAGGCAGTTTCCTGGACTCCCAAAGGGGATATGTGTGACTCTGTCGGAACTTACCTTTCTTTAGATATGTTTTTACTCTCCCGCT
This sequence comes from Corynorhinus townsendii, assembly GCA_026230045.1. Taxonomy (NCBI): domain Eukaryota; kingdom Metazoa; phylum Chordata; class Mammalia; order Chiroptera; family Vespertilionidae; genus Corynorhinus; species Corynorhinus townsendii. The sequence continues at coordinate 161,792,410 of JAPDVU010000001.1, read as the reverse complement.
TCCAAATTGTCTTGAAGTCACTGCAGAACTCGTACCACACCATAAACACGTAGTTTGGAGTGATCTCCTTCTCACCAGACTTTGGCTTCATCCCAAAATATCCCACTGTCGTTTCAAAACTGCAACAGGCAGGAGGGGAAAACAGAGTGAAGGCGAGGGTGAGAAACTGTCAACACCATTAGGGCGGTGGGGGAACACGGGGGGCAGTTTCCCACTTTTCCATTCTCTGTCTCCATTACCCATTTGCTCAAATCCATTTTCTAAGAAATTCAATTTGACTGGGGATACTCCTAGACATATCTTATCCATGTAAAATCCAGCATGTGTAAGTCCAGGGGGTATATAGGTAAAACTTTTTGAGTTTGTTCTTCATCTCCAATCTATGTCATGTACCCGCTCTTCACTTGAAGTTTAATGATGACGGGGAATACTGCTGGCATACTGACTCTGTGGCATTAAGCAGTGGTCAGTTAGAGAGCCCAGTGGGAATAATTAATCTGTTGAGTGTTTCATGGAAAATCAAGACTGTTCTCTCCTATTTTGGTACCCTCTGGCGTTGTAACCTGGGGCCAGTCACTCAGCATCAGACTCAATTTTCTCAAGGGTAAAATAAGAGACTGAGCCTCTATGATCTTTAAGAAGGCTACATTTTTAAAGCTTTATATGATACAAGAATACAGACCACCAAATGCACAAAAGTATATGTACAGTTGAGGGCATAGCAAGGTTGGGATGGAAAATCATCTTTGATCTTAATAAATGATCTCCAATCTGGTCCAGGTTTTGCAAAGTAGATTCCCAGTTATCACTAAGAGCCTCCTGACCTACCCCATGGACTCTCACACCAGACTAGCCGGGCCTCCCAAGCAGCCCTTCTTGGAGGCACTAGCTTTGCAGCAATTTATAGCTCTGCACTCAATTTTTCTACCCAGCCACCCCCACCCACCCCAAGTCTCACAAGCTCATTTGCCATGAGCAAGAACACTTAAATAAATGGCTCCCTTTTCTAGGGTGTTGGAAACTAATCAAAGCAGGAATGGCTGGCCAGGTTTATTACTACTCAATGCTCTATCATCTGTTCAGACACAGCAATTTTTTGTGGCCATCCTGAATACCGAGTTCCTAATGGAACTCTACTCAATGGCGATTGTAAAACCCCGAAGCCCCGTTACTATTACGGAGCATACTTTCATCTCGTTCTCAGTTATTGGCCAATATGTATCTCATAATATTTTACCACAGTTCACAGATGAACTGTTAATTGATTCCATGGCTATGATTAGGCGAGATCCAAGCTGGGGCTGCAGCTCTGAGTCCCATAAATTCTTTGTGCTTCTGTAAATAATAAATCTGTTTTTAATGCAAATTAAACTACTGGTCAGGGAATTTTGGCTCCCAGTTATTAAAAGACTGGAAGTGTATAAGTGGAGAAAGGCAACAACTGCAGTAATTTCTTAAGGGACTCTCTTATAATACCAAACATGCATATTTTGGCGCAAAACCAGCAATGGAAGAAAGTAGCAATGTCCACTTTCACCCAGGCGGGACCCATTCTTTGGCAAGCAGAATACTGATAACACCAAAGCACACTCTATGGCATATAGTTCTATTTCATTCAAACTGAAAATTATATTAATGTAGCATGGAAATGCATTGTAGAGAGTTTTGTGAGCTATAGGAACTGGCCATGGTTTTCTTACGGAGTGCTGGGGCTTTTGAATCAGAAGAGAATTACATGTCAACTTGTCCAGTGTTCTCATTTTACAGAACAGGAAACAAAGAGCTGGAAAGACTGAATGTCCATTTTTATTGGCAGCGTTGGGCTAATCTTGGGCTTCTTGATTCTTAGGGAAATGCTTTTTCCTCCCTTCCTCCCTGTGGCTCATGCTTGCTGACCTGGGCATTCAAGAAATACAACAGTTTTTTTCTCCATTTCCACTTTAGACACAGTTGTCCCTGTATCTTTCATAACGTGCGCTACCCCCAGCAAAGCACATCATTATTTTCTTCTCTTCCAAGATGCTCACCTTCTATACAGAAACACATTTCTTTGTACATTCATAGAGAGGAGAAAGTCTTCCACGGTGAGTCTTTAGGGAACAAGTCTTTAGGGGAACAGTCTCCCTACAGCCCAGCAGGACACGGTGAAGAGCACAGAGCCCCAGTCCGGGCTTCTCGGATCACACTTCGAGCCTTATTGGGAGTGTTGAGTGCAAGACCAAGGCATTGCACACACTGGTGCAGTTGCAGAGAATGGCAGCTCTGTTAGGGGGCTATCACAGAGCTTGAGGAAAGCATGCCATCTCCTGAGGCCTCATGCTTTCCCTGGCTCTGACCTGAAGCTAACCATGTACCTCCCCCTCTCCCCTGGGAGCTGTGAGGTCCTGCTTACTCACCCTCAGAGAGGGCAAAAAATAAAGGAAAGGCAGAACTTCAGCATTTCCCCGCGATGTGCTTTGGGAACTAAGAAGGCAAGCGAGCCTCTTCAGAAGAACCAGAGTAAACAGAGTCGCAGAGAATGGCCTGGCCTTGGCACCGCAGCTGTGACGGAGAACAGCTGCTCCAAGGTGCATCTTGTTTGAATTCTGTGCTCTTCCTTTGCCCAAGGAACAGCAAAAAGCTGGTCTATGAACCTACAACTACTTGATAGAGCCTAGGCTACTGTCCTCCCAGACAAAACTCTTCCTTTCAAATTCAATTTTGATTCACAGAAGACTGATGATTGAAAACCTTCTGAAATTTGGGCATGAAAATTATCGATCCTAAGTAGCCAGGAGAATTTTCTCCAAAAGACAAAGGGGCAATCATGCTTTCTGAAACTATTATTTGCCAGCAGATGACTCTAAATTAGCTTTCAACTTTTAAAAAGTGGGTGGATTTCTGATCATGTTTCACATAACTTCTTGATTTCACTCTAAACTCTTCCCTGACTCCTTTTCTCCCTGCTACCATTCCTCGTCTGATCTGAATCTTTACAATTCAGCTAAACGTTTTTAAAGTGCAGACAGTGATTCTATCAAAGAGCCCGGGGCCAAGTGAACGGTTTTCCTTTTGCAGCGTTGAGAGGCCAGAGCGGAACACATCCACTTACATGCGTGCCTTCAGAAACTGCTTAGGAAAAGCAAATATTCCTTCGCCTCAGAGTAAATTGTTTCTCTTGAGAATAAAACATAAGAATTTCCTAAATCTCACAAGAATATTGCAACACTGACCACCAACCTCCTTAAAGAGGGTAACCAAACAACTGTGGTTTCCACATTAAAGATGGGATCGGACATATTTCATGTATGACATGAAAGCTAGACTACCTTCACCACAAAGTCACGGAAAATGCTGACAACCAGAATTTATGGTCCCCCTCAGCATGGCTAATGCACAGCAGCAGCTTCGGCTCCTCGAAGGTGGGCCCCCTATTCCTTATGCAAGAATCCTGAAGAAGTATTAGAAATGACATCCACCCCAGAAACTGAATTTCTGTTTGGCCTGATACTCATGTGCCCTAGTTGAGGGTCCCTTAATGCATGCTGATTATTTCTGTCTCACAGACATAGTGCTTTGACACACGGAGGACGGGAAGCTTCCTGTAGGGATAAGGCTAATAAAGGGGCACAGAAATCCACACACACAACCAGGTGACTGTCTTCATTGTCAAAGATTATCATGTGAAGATAAAGTCATGATTCAAGAACATGTCTGCATTTAGGAAAATGCAGGGTTTGCCTTAACCTCGCTCTTATTTGCATTTTAATTTTATTAGCGAATACCGGGGAGAGCAGGGCAGGATGTGGGACTTGTCAAAGCAGAGCAGACGGCACGGTTCAGTCTTTCAGAGCCGCCGGGAGGAAAAGGGCTCATTTGTAAAGCCCGTTTTTCTATATGTGCCTCTTCCTGCTCTTACCTCTTATTTAATTTTCTAGTACTTTTAGAATTGTACCAGTAAAATTTATCTCAATTTTCTGCGCTGAATATGAGAATGCCTCAGTATATTCCCATTCCTCCTCTAAGAGGGAGGGACAGCCACACTGACTAACCTGGTCAACTGATAAAAAGAAAACCCCTCTGGGGGCCACAGCCTGTGATTATTGGCCTCTCCCACTCTGATGGCCATTGAGAGAGGAGCAAACCAGAGGCATGAAGTAGGGGAGAGCTTGAATAGGAGACCTCTGAGGTCTCTGACCAATTCTGTGGGAGTTTTTCATATAGAGGTCATTCCCTTTTCCCCACAATGTCCTCTAGGCTCTGAGGAAAGACACAGTAAGTCTCTTAGGTGTTTGTAATAACTGGTTGAATCTAGTTGTAATACTAAGAAGGATCACATTGTTCCTGACTCCCAGGAAGTGATTCAGGAGCAGAGTGATGGAGGGGAGGCAAAGAGATGAAAATAGCGTCATGACGTGAGGCAGGCGAGTCACTTCCGAATGATCTCCTGCTTTTTAAAAAATCTCTTGCTTCTTGAGGAAGAATATTCCCAAGTCCTGTCACAGTGCTTTCACTCCCGCTCTCCACAGACTGTTATTGTTCATGGAAGCATAATTTTAACATATGGGGCCAAAAGAATGGTCAGACATTATGTGAATGAAACAAGCCAGTCACAAAAGGAAAAGTACTGTATGAGTCCACTTACATGAGGTGACTAGAGGAGTTAAAGTCACAGAGACAGATATGAGAATGGTGGTTGCCAAGGGCTGGGGGAAAGAAATGGGGGAGGTAGAGTTTAATGGGTCCAGAGTTGACTTTGAAGAAAATGAAAATTTCAGGATATACATGGTGCTTATGGTTGCACAGCAATATGGAATGTACTTAATAATAATAATTAATAACAATAATAAAATGGCTAGTCAAAGAAAGAGCTGGGGCCAAGTTAGAGCTATTACCTTTTCTGTGCATTCTCCAAGTGACTTTCTTCCATTTTATGCTCTTTTTTGGCTGTGAAAGAGAAATAACTATGATTAAAACAGTATTTTCTACCATCATACTTTTTGCATAATATTCTAATTTTGATTATACCCATTCATCATAGAAATAAGCCCAAATTCAGGGGTTGGCAGCTCCTACCACATGTAGTAGAAAAAGCACTCAATTCACTACATTTATCACCACTGCATTCTTTTTCTTAAAATCCTCAACTGAGGATATGCTTAGAGAGAGGAAGAAAGAGAGAGAGAGAGAGAGAGAGAGAGAGAGAGAGAGAGAGAGAGAGATATCTATGTGAGAGAGAAACCCTGATTGGTTGCCAGCCCAGGTATGTGGCCTGAGGACTGGGAACCTTTTGATGCATAGAACAGGGACAACACTCATCATGCTCAACCAACTGAGCCATTCTGGCTAGACAGCATTGCTTTCTTGATAACAGCTATAGCTAGCAGCAAGGGGTGGAGAGTATTTAATTTATGTTCTTACTGGGACACTTGTGAGAGTGAAAGGAGGTGATAGTAATAATTGCACCTGGACAAAGTCATGCATTGGGACAATCCTGGCTAGGTTGGAACATGTGGTCACCTGGCTATGGTTGGCCTCTTTGTAAGCCTTGGCCTGTGCTTAGCACTTCCCCTTCTCTCCCAAACATTATAAACCCAGCACCATTTGCAGTTCTGCTCAGATTCAAACAAATTAATTGAATTCTTGCACACTCTCTACACTCACAGGCCCCTTTGACCATCTGGGGAGGCCTATGATTTCCTTTCTCAGAATAACGTTTTTAAATGCATTGAAAAAATACTTAAGATTACTAAAGCAATTGGTGATACTGAGATACAATTCTGAATTTAAAGATTAGGAACCCATGCTCTGACATTGATGTGTGAGAGAAACATCGATCGATTGCCTCCCATACTTGCCCTAACTGGGGATCGAACCCACAACCTAGGAATGTGTCCTGACTGGGCATTGAAACTGCAGCCTTTTGGTGTATGGGACAATGTTTCAAGCAACTGAGTCACCCAGATAAGACTCACCATTGACTTTAAAATGTAAATGTTATTAAGTTACTCTCATGCTTAAAATCTTCCAACAACTTGCCATCATCCTTGACATCACCATTTAAATCTTCACAATATCCCAGAAGGCCCTGCAAGTCTGCTTCCTGGCTCCTCTGTGACATTACTTCTTTTTTTTTTTTTTTTAAGTTTTTTGTTTTTAATCTTCACCTGAGGATATTTTTTCTATTGATTTTTTTTTTAGAGATAGTGGCAGAGAGAAGGAAAAACAGAGAGAAACATCAATATGAGAGAAACACATAGATTGGTTGCCTCTTGCATGTGCCCTTACGAAGGCCCAGGCCAAGGAGGAGCCTGCAACCAAGGTATGTGCCCTTGACAGTAATCAAACCCGGGACCCTTGGGTTCACAGGCCAATGCTCTATCCACGGAGCCAAACCGGCTAGGACTGTGACATTACCTCTTCTTTTCCATGCTCATTCCTTTCCAGGCTGGCTGGCCACCTTGCTGATGCTTGAGCACACTGAACACATGCACTAGGATCTTTGCATTTGCCTTTCCACCTCCCTGGGACACCCTGTCCACATCTCTGCATTATTGGCTCCCTTACCCCAATAGGTCTCAGTCCAAATATCACTTTCCCTGACCTCATTCAATAAGAGATCATCCCTTGCCACGCATCCTCCCCTCCCCTACCTCCTTTTCCCCCATAGTCATTATCTACCTGATGCACTAATTCATTTGCTCATTTGTTTAATATACGGCAACTGAATGTAAGCTGCAGGAAAGAAGCAACTTCACCTGGCTTGTTTTTTGTTGTGCCTTAAACATGGAAAGTGCCTACATATTAAATCACTTATTTTAGCTTAAAAATGTGTATATTGACCCTGACTGGTGTGGCTCAGTTGGTTGGGCATCATCCTGTGCACCGAGAGGTTGCTTGTTTGATTCTTGGTCAGCACACATGCCCGGGATGTGGGCTCAATCCCCTGTAGGGGATGTCAGGAGGCAGCTGATGGATGTTCCTCTCTCACATGGATGTTTCTCTCTTTCCCTTCCTCTCTCTCTCAAAATCATAAACTATTCTTTAAACAAATGTATATGTTGAATATAGGTTGCTTAAAAAGAGATATACTAGGATCCCTAAACATAAAGCATTATATTTAGAATATTAACATAGGCTAAAGAAGGTTGTGAGGATATAGTTGTATAATTTCTTTTTATATTGACACTAGAGGCTTGGTGCATAAAATTTGTGCATTCGGGGAGTGGGGTGTCCCTCAGCCTGGCCTGTGCCCTATCACAGTCCAGGAGCCCTTGGGGGATGTCTGACTGATGGCTTAGGTCCGCTCCCACAGCTGCGCTCACCAGCTGTGAGCCCGGCTTCTGGCTGAGTGGTGCTCCCCCTGTGGGAGCACACTGACCACCAGGGGGCAGCTCCTGCATTGAGTGTCTGCCCCCTGGTGGTCAGTTCACATCATAGTGACTGGTAATTCTGCCATCCGGTCAATTTGTATATTAGCCTTTTATTATATAGGATGATTTGGCTTTGATACCTACACCATTTTAGGTAAAACCATAATTATGGGCAACTACTGTGATATAATTTCCCCCTACTCTCCCAGCAGCAATCTTAGCCAATCAGATACAGAGAAGTGACCTATGTCTCTCATAGGTGACACCAAGTTCCCCCAAATGTGAAACAACCTAGTGGTTTGTTCTTATCCAGTGATTCTTAATTATGTGCCTGGTCAAAGAAGAGGAAAATTCTTCCGAGGCCTAAGTGGTCTTCCTGGACACCTTTGCTGTTCTCCATCACCAATGGTCTCTAACTGGATGCTCCCATGCTGTGTTATGTAGACTATGGTCAAGCCGTCATTGCATATACATTTAGTGACAAGAAATACGCTCCCCAAACTGAATTAAGTATTAGATAAGCACTTGCAATGGCTCTATGAATATGGCTATCTGGAGGGAAAATGGCATCGAAATACAAAAAGAGGTATTACTAAGAGGCAATGCATGTAGTACAATCTCTGAGGGTTTTGGGGAAAAGATCCCTCAGGAAAATGGGAAGAATCTAGAAATCTCAATTTTTCCCCAAGCAAAGGGTTTTATGCACGGAAAGAAATGGTAGCCCCAGTCCATGGTGTGACCTGGAAGTTCTCCCAGCTTAAAATACTTCTCCTGCCACAATGTGTGACATTCCTAACCATGTTATTATATATTTTAAAGTCTTCAGACAGAACAAAAAGACATTACCTGTAAGGAAAATATTTAAAGACTGGAGTCACAAACACAAATTCTAATATCTCCAACAAAAAGGGCAACTACAGGCCAGGTGCAATATGCTGATATTCTAAAATTTGACCTTTACCTTCTCAATATTGGAACTGATACAGTTTCAGTCTAGGGAATCCAGAGGGAGTGGTAGGGACATGGGAAGGCTATACCCCATTCAAGGGAGGAAAGACACTTGCCAGTGTTACCAGATTTCTATCTTTTTCACAGAAGCTAAGATTTTTAAATGGATGTTCTCAACTTAGGAAAAATAGTTTCAAACACTCGGTAGGACAAAGAGTACATTCCTGTTGGCCATATCTCACCCTGCATGCAAGCTCTCACTTAAGCCTTCAGTAGCTTCTGATATATGGCATAGGTGGATGTGTTCTTTCTTCTGTGTGCCAGATGCGTGCTTGGGATCCCCCACTGAAAAAAGGTAGACAAAGGTCCCTAGAGAATTTTCTTTCTGACTGGGGAAGATAGACAATTAAACCCAAGAGAATAAGATCAGGTGTGAGCAATTTTTGATAAAGGGTAGCAAAAAAAAACAACAACAAAAAAATGGGAGCATGAATTGTTGCCTATAAAAGGAGACTCTATGTGGGTTACTGCATTAAGGGGTACCTGGGCAGCCAGAGTATTCTACAAAGGTATTGGGCACAAAAAAGGGACAATGTTTAATTGAAGGTAAGTCTTAGATAAAAACTGTCCTAACCTACAACCTTGGCTAGCAGTGGCCTTGATCTCTGTGTGGGATTTACCTAGACTTCTGTTCTACATAGTCACATAGATAGTAGTATTTAGGTGCCTCTTTTTCAGTTTAAACTTGGTACTACTTATGTGGTCGGGGGGAGGGCAGACTTATTAGAAGTTTGGAGAAGTTGTCAGATACTGACACTGCACCAGAGATACAGAAATAACATGCATCCCCAACCTTGCTCTTCTTTCTCCTTTTTCTTTCACAAAAAGGTGTCTCATTGTCTGCAATGAGTTAAATATAATTGTTTTCCAAGTTAGGGTACTAAAGAAGCTGCTTAGAATGCAGACAGTCTCACAGTTAAAGACAATAAAGAAATAAAGGAAAAATCAGAGTACAGAGTACTAAAAATGAGAATTTTTGCTTAACATCAATTCTGTCTTCCGAACTCCTTTATGAAGGCTGCACATATACTGTGGTGATGTGAATGTCTGGAAGTGCTCAGAGAATGCTGAGTGGTAAGTTTGCATGATGACCTACCTACAGCATACGATACATGTTCTGTCATTGGTAGAACTATGTTGCTTTTCTTCCACTTGCATTTCCTCCAATAGAGAACATTGATTATTTTTCAAAATTCCATGTCACAGAGAGAAAGCAACATGGCTTCTTTAGAGGGTTTTTTTTTTTTATTGTTTAAGAAACATTAATGTGGGTTTTATTTAATGCAGCCTTTACTGAACAAAGAACATTTGCTTTTGTGTAAACCTTCAGTGCCTTGGAACTTTGTTTCCTGATTAATTTCATAGCCATTGTCTCATTAGTTATCATAAAATTGCCCCACAAAAACAATTCTGAAATTCATAAGTACTGTGGCCTACCAAGTGAAGCAAAAAGGCCCTTTTTATTCAATGATTGTAGGCCCAAGGAATGGAATCCAGAACTCAAGATAGCTAAATGCCAAGTTTTAAGCCCAGCTCCACCATTCAAGTGTCATGGACAAGTTGCATGTATATCCCCTGTTCCAGTTTTCTCTGCTGTAAAATGAAGATGTTAATTCCTACCTCCCACATAGTTATGAGAGCCACATGCAAAGGGAACAGTGATCAGCTGCATCGGAATCTCTGCAGTCAGATCTCTGATGGTTCTACCTCACGCTGAGGCTAGAGGGGATTCAGACTTCCAGTTGGACAGCTGCTTTGACGGAGTTAAGTGCAGGTGTATGCTAGTGGGAACAGCGTGGGCTTTGCGTCAGGTGGACACGGGCTGAATTTCTGCTCTGCCATTTATTAACTGAAAGACCTTGGGGAAGTCACTTAATTCCATTGTGCCTTAACCATAAAACTGGAGTAATAAGATCTACCTTGCAAGGTGATTGTGACTATTGGATGTGCTGAACATGGGAGGTTAATGTACTGAATAACATGCTAGGCCCTCAAAAACAGCAGCCATTGATTACTAATTGACTGGAAGCAAATGCTAGGAATCACTACTCTGGCTCTCTGTCTTTGGTATAAGTAATACAATATTTCAACCATAATGCTCCATTCTTTCTTAAGAATGTCCACAGACACAATCAGTGGACGGTAATTTTGCTAGTGATAAGTTTCAAGTTAGACTAGGTGTCTTCTGCTTAAAACCTCAGTTTTCCCTTTCACTCACAAAGCCAGTCTCCCTACCATGGCTGCTAAGGCTTTTCCACAGAAGCATGTTCCCTGTCCCATCCCATCTTGTTTTATTTAATCCCCAGGAGTAAAAGAGAGTAACTGATTTATAATTTTTTTTGGGGGGGGCGGGGGGTGTAGGCGTGAGGGGAACAGGCACTTATGATTATTCTCACCTAATTCTTTTTCCCACTTAATGACCATTGAGTTATACAATCTCAGATCTGATTTAATCAATCACTTTCCAATATTAAATGAAAGATAATGATGCAGGAGTCTGTTTCTAAAAGGTAAGGGGCAAAGATTCCTCCTTTAAGCTCTAGATTCTATAGAGTGACCTATTATAGGTTCCCTGCATGGCACAATAAATCCAGTTTTCTCTATTGACACTAAATTGTCAACTTAAAAAGGCAAACTGGCTGCAATCCCTATCAGAATACCAACAGCATTTTTCACATAACTATAATAATTAATCCTAAAATTTATATAGGACCATGAAAAATCTCAAATAGCCAAAGAAATTTTTTTTTGCTTAATCCTCACCTGAGGATATTTTTTCCATTGAGTTTTAGAGAGTAGAGGGAGGGAGGAAGGGGAGAAGAAGAGAGAGGGGGAGAGAAAGGGGAAAAAAATTGATGTTAGAGAGATCAAAACTGCAACCCATGTATGTGCCCTTGACCCAGGAATCGAACTCGAGGCCCTTTGGAGCAGGGGCCAATGCTCTAACCACTGAGCAACAACAATCATGGCAGCAATCTATTTTTTAAAATAAGTTAAAAAATAATTTTTAGGGAGAGCGGGAGAGGAAGAGAAACATTGATATGAGAGTGAAATATTGACTGGATGCCTTCTGCATGCCTCCCACTAGGGATGGGAGCCCACAACCCGAGCATGTGTCCCAAACTGGCAACACTTTGGTGCATGGGATGATGCCCAACCAACTGAGCCATACTGGCCAGGGCTAGCCAAAGCAATCTTGAGAAAAAAGAACAAAGTTGGAGGTATCACACTATCTAACAGCAAACTATATTACTAGGCTAAAGTAATCAAAAGAGCATGGTACTGGCAAGAAAACAGACATATAGATCAATAGAACAGAATAGAGAGCACAGAAATAAACCTATACTTTTATGGTCAATTAATTTATTAGGAGGCAAGAATCTATATATATAAAACCCTAATATGCAAATAGACCAAATGGTAGAACAACCAAACAACAGAACAACCAGTCTCTATGACATGTGCTGACCTCCAGGGGGCGTGTGCGGAACATGGTGGGTGTTGGCAGCAGGTGGCAGAGCATGGAACATGGCAGGCATTGGCTGCAGTGGGATGGTGGAGCAGGTGAGTGGGGGTGCCAGACAAAGGCGGGGCGCTGGTCGCTATCATTGGGGTGAGCCTTTAGTGGTTACTTAAAATTCTTTGCTCCTGTGCGCCATGGTCCCGCCGGGCACTCTCACCTACTGTCAGCACCGGAGCTGCTGCTGGCCCCAATCGCCCTTGAGGGCTTCTCCACCTCCCACTGCTCCTCAGGGGCATTTGGGAACAGGAGCTGTCTCTCGCACCCACTGCCAGCAACAGCCCTGCTCGCACCTGCAGCTGGCATCAGAGCCGCCATTTGCACCCACTGCCGGTGCCCGGTGATGGTCCTGATTGCTCAGCGCTGTCAGTGGTGCAAGGGGTGGCTGCTGGCCCGATCACCCCTGAGGGCTTCTCCACCTCCCCCTGCTCCTGAGGAGCAATCAGGGCAGTAGCTGCTGCTCGCACCTGCTGCTGGCACTGGCCTACTACTGGCACCACTGACCCCAATCGTTTCGTGCTGTCAGTGGGTGCAAGCGGGGCTGGCACCATCAGTGCATGGGCGTGGTGGTGGTGGGAGTGGGGCTGCTGGAAGACAGGGGACCAGGAGCTGCAGCAGGTGGGGCCAAGTGGGGGTGCGGAGGATGGATCGAGACCTGTCTCTGTGCCCACCCCAGCCTCATGGCCCACAGTTCCTTTCAAGGTGCACGAATTCGTGCACTGGGCCCCTAGTCTGTGTGTGTGTGTGTGTGTGTGTGTATGTAATATGCAATTTAGCTGGGATGCTGTAATAGTCTTGACCGACTCAGGAGGAGGCTGCATGCACAGCAGGGCAGAGCAGGGCCCGCAGAGAGCAGGGAGCAGGAAAGGCCTACCTGCTGGGGCGCAGCCGTGGCAAGCAGGCAGGCCTGCTCTCAGAGAGTGGGGAGCAGGGTGGGCCTGCCTGCTCACTGGGGCATGCTGGCAGTCCCACCTCTGCATGTGAACTGCAGAGGAAACACCTTTTCTGACCACTTATTGGCTAAGCCCCCAGTACGCCATTTACAGTGTTCTTGGTAATTTTGTAATGAGAATCCAAGAAGGTGATCTAGGGTTTTTCCACCTCACTCCTGGAGGAAAAAACAAAGGTCCACTGCTAGAGGGCTAAGAAATGTCATATCCTGCTCTAGCCGGTTTGGCTCAGTGGATAGAGCCTTGGCCTGCCAACTGCAGGGTCTGGGTTCATTTCTGGTCAAGGGCATGTATCTAGGTTGTAGGCTCTTCCCTGGCTGGGGCCCAGGTCAAGGCTCATGCAGGAGGCAACCAATGTCCCTCTCACATTGATGTTTCTCTCTGTCTTTCCCTCTCTCTTCCATGCTCTCTAAAAATCAATGGAAAAATATCCTCAGGTAAGGATAAAAAAAGAAAGAAAGAAAGAAAAACTGTCATATCCTATGAAAGAGACATCTTGAAAATGCCTAAAGAGCCTTGTCATTTTTTCATGGTGAAGGGACTGGAGTCCGTGTTGATAAAAACACCTTGGCAGCTGTGGCGGCCAGCAGTGGCTGCAGCAGCGGGGTGATGGGGGCAGCGCCTTCCCTTGATCAGCCCGGTCACCTCCTGCAGATGGAGGCCAGACTGCAACGTCAGTAGGACATCCCCTAAGGGCTCCCAGATTGCAGAGGGAGCAGGTTGGGCTGAGGAAGCCCCCCTCCTGTACACAAATTTCGTGCACCGGGCCTCTAGTCTCTATATATAAAAGCCTAAGCCTTTATAAGCCTAAGTGATGTGCACTGACCACCAGGGGGCAGATACTCAATGCAGGAGCTTTCCCCTGGTATTCAGTGTGCTCCCACAGCCAACCTCCTGTGTTCCCTCTCCCCGGTTATCTGGCCCCAATCAGCCCCAATCAGGACTGGGTGAGATGGTTCCGATTGGCCCTGATTGCTGGCCAGGCCATGGGACCCCACCTGTGCACGAATTCGTACACCAAGCCTCTAGTATACAATGAAATAACAACAGTTTCTTCAATTAATGGGGCTGAGGAAACTGAACAGATACATGCAAAAAAAAAAAAAAAAAAGAAACTAGACCAATCTTTTTTTATCATATATAAAAACAAACAAAAAATGGATTAAAGACAAATGTAAGACCTGAAACCATAAAACTTCTATAAGAAAACACAGGCAATAAACTCTTTGGCATTGGTCTTAGCAGTTTTTTTCTGGATATGTCTCCTGGGGTAAAGATAATAAAAGCAAAAAGGCAACCTACTGAATGGGAGAAGACATTCACCAATGATATATCGATAAGGGGTTAATACCCAAAATATATAATGTACTCATACAAGTTAACTTAAAAAACAAAACAAAAACAGACCCAATTAAAGAATTGAACACTGTTGGTGGGACTGTAAATTGGTGCAGCCACTATGGAAAACATATGAAGGTTTCTCAAAGACTTTAAAAAAGACCTACCATATGACCCAGTTATCTTTATTTCTGGGTATTTAGCTGAAGAAATTCAAAACACTGATTTGAAAATACTAAGTACCCCTATGTTCACTGCAGCATTATTTATAATGGCCAAGAGAGGGAAGCACCCTAGGTATCCATTGATAGATAAAGAAGAGGTGGTGCATATATACTATGGAATATTATTTAGTAAAAAGAATGAAATCTTGCCATTTGCAACAACATGTATGGACCTAGAGGTCCATGCTAAGAAAATAAGTCAGATAGAGGAAGACAAATACCATATGATTGCACTTCTATGTGGAATCTAAAAAACAAATTAACAAACAAAACAGAAACAAACTCAGAGATACAGAAAACAGACTGATGGTTGCCAGATGAGACGGGGGGGGGGGGTGAGGAAATGGGTGAAAAAGGTAAGAAGTACAAATTCCAGTTTATAAAAGTCATGAGGATGCAAAGTACAGCCTAGGGAATATAGTCAATATTATTGTAGTAACTGTATGGTGTCAGATGGGTACTAGACTTACTGGGTGATCACTTCATGAAGCATATAAGTGTCCAATCACTAGCTGTATACGTGAAATATAGTATTGTGTGCCAACTGTAATTGAACAACAGCAAAAAGAAGGCAGACTGGATCATGCCACTACTTGGATAATGTGTTGACTAGCGTATCCTCTGTCCAGATGAAGAACGCACAATGCACAGTAAGCCCTTCACAACCTGGCTCCTGCTACCCTCCATGCTCCTGGCACTCCCCCTGCTTTTTTACGCCTTTATTTTGGGCCCATTGCTTCCCGTACTTTGAATATCTCCTGCCCCTTACCTTTCTCCTTCCCAAACGCCCCTATTGTAAAAGTCTTTTCTCTCTTCAAACCCAAGGTTTAGAGTCACGTCCTCTGTGAAGACCTCTGCATGGGCCTCTGCTTGCAAAGAGCTGTTCTTTCTGTGGAGCTCCGGTGGCCCTGTGCTCACATCCGTGGGGCGTGGACCAAGACCATCTGCTGGCAGGTGGCTCATCCTACTAGACTCCGTGCTTCTTGAAGGCAGCAACCAAAATCTATTTCAGTGTTTCTCTCAACTAACACTGAGTAGGTCCTCCACTTACATGACAAATGGATAAACTGACAGCGAGGGACCCACACGGACAGAACCCCGTCCCTGCTCATTATCTCCCACTGGGCACCAGAGCCCATTCGCTGGCACAGCAATGTCTAATCTCCCGTTTTCTTTTTGCAACAAAATAGAAAAGAGTCCAGCAGAGAGTATTCGTTTTCATCCTATAATATCCTGTTTTAGATTGATATACTGTTTAGATTGATATGTTCTAGACGCAAATAACATTAATCTTTGCATTTCATCTGGTTCAGACTGAATTTTTAAAATACAGGGTAGGGCAAAAGTAGGTTTACAGTTGCTCATATGGAAAAGAATACAATAATTAATTAAGAATAATATAAGAATAAGCCCTGTGTTTTGCGTACTCACACCTGAAAACCTCATATAGTAATTATAAGAAAAGTAAAGTTTTTATAAATAAAATTAAACTTCCAGAAAATATTCAAACTATGACTATTCATCATCTAAATATACTAAAATATCCAAATTTTATCCTAAAAAAGGTGGCATTCATGTACTTGAAAGTGGCTGAAGGAGGAGGTCACTCTTCAAAGAAAGTGGGGGTTGATGCCAAACATGATTAAGTCATATTTACGGATACCTATCTGGGAGGTAGTAAATTGTGAAATGAGGGGAAGGGATCGAGGTTGGAATATCTTCCAAGTATTCTTTACACAGTCTATTACACTTTAATATACCAGGGTTTATAGACCTGACATGGCTGGTATAAACCAACAGGACACACAGTAAAGAAGCTGTTTTTATTGCAGCTCTCCAAATAGAGGAGCCAGGTGATGCTAACAGGGAAACAAAGGGACCTCACTCCCCTTCATGTGGTATCCATCTGATGAGAACACCGCAGTCATTTTTCATTCCTTACAAATCGCTCCGTCATGCTCTTTCCAGGATAAAAGATTGCTTTCACCAACACAGGCAACAGCACACTGACTATGGAAACAGGGATGCCTTTTTAGCATTGATGTGAGAGGGGAAATAGGAATATGGAGATCCACTGGGTTTTGGAGAGGTCATACCCTTGCATCTTTTTCTCTTGGTATGCTCACCCACGGAGGATGATATCCTCCCAGCTTGTCTTCCTATTGTATTGGTTTTCCTTGTGATTAAGTCAGAAGAAAGACCATTGCTGATCTTGTCATAGAGTTTACATTTGCAAATGTCTCGTTGGATAGTAAATCTGAAGAGCATAAGAGGCCATTTGTGAGATTTGCTGTATAAATTGGTATGAGGTTGTGTAAAGGCATGATATCAAAATTTCCAAAATATGGGTATAAGTTGATTTCCAGGTCATCTGTCTAAAGCTAAAGTGGACCAGAAAACTTAGCCTTTTGATGAAAGTACCAAGTAGAAAACATTGTATTAGAAGACTTTAAAGAGGTCTTTAGAGTTATAAAATCAAAGGAACCCAGATAAAAGGAATCTTGAGAGTCCATCTAATCTAACTCTCAGGCTGATGTTTGAGACAAGATCCTCTTGTGTTCAATCAGACTTTCCAGATCTCATCTTTTTCATCATTTTTATCTGCCATTTTCAGTTGCCCTTTACAAATAAAGCTGAATATTTTTATGGGCATCAAAGAAAGGCAAAATGCTGGTATCACCTAACTTGGGCACCTGGGGCCTTTCTCAACTAAAGTTCTTCTGCAATGCACAACTTGAAAAAAAACTGATTTGAAAGCTATTCTCTGTCTCTTCCCCGAGTGCACATAAGCAGTACCATGCTAGATGCACAGGGAGATATCAATTCTTCACACACAATGGTGGTTGTAAGGCAATAATAGGGGCTTAATTCTTTCATAAAAGATTGAAATAATTCCTGATGCAATCAAGCTTGCAAATGACTTATGATTTTGTTCATTACATTTTTAAAAATTTCTAAACCAAGGCATGATAATATTCAATACCTCATAAAATATCTTATTGCTATAATAATTTGAATTAGAAAAATCTCTATGATTACATAATAGGAAGAAATATACTATTCTTTAATATTCCGTGATGACTATAATCATTATTGGTGTTGGTGATGAATACAGTTTAAGAGACTACAATGTAACTCTAAGTTGTCATCAGATTATGCATCTGGTTTTGCTCTATAGTAACCATTGCAAAAGTAAACATTTTATCTGTTCACAATTCTAGGAAGTAACCAGATTATAAGTATGACTGGAATGTAAGTGAAGTAAATTTATCTGCTATTTATGAATTACTCATGAGTCAGCTCTCTGTAAAAGCTATGTGGATCCTTTTTCTCAATATACCTTCACCTTAGATGAGACTTTTGCCTCCATAGATAAATTTTTCAGCCAATCACAATAACGACACAGCACTCAATCTTTAGATTTGATGAGGAATTCTGTTCATTTTTCTTGAAGGAAACCATTTAATTAGCTGCTACTATTCTACTACCTTTTCACTTTTGCTTCTGGTAGTCTGGTGAAGTCCCTCAATGCTGTATAACAATTTTTTGGCTTCAAGGTGACACAGATACATTACTTCAGAAAGTTGGTAAAACAGTATAATCTATGGCCTACTATAGCCTAGTCCAACAATTTGATTTTATAAAACTGAGAAAATGGATATCCAAGAAAGGGATTTTCCTGGGTCACTCTAATAGTGTCAGAATCCAGGTCTTTTGACTAACAATCCAATATACTTTCCAATGCCCCCTGCTGCTTCCTGGGAGGGGGGTGGGGGAGGAGAGAAGGCAGTGTTTTTCTCCAGAATTTGCAAATACTAAGGTAGTACCTTGGAGCAGCACTGTAGTGCACATTTTCTATAAAAGTATATACATCAGAGAGAAAGTGCCAAGATGGAATTTCAGCTTTCACTCTAAATTTCCTGACTCTTGATGCTTTAAAACAGACCATGGGGGTAAAATTTTAGAATGATCCGGTGAGAGGCTCATTAACATTAATGGGAGTCAGGTGGTTGCAGTCTCAAACAGGGCCTGAAATTCTCCATGTATCTCCTCCTCTAGGCCCATCTAGACCTTTAACTTATCAGCATTAATAGAAGTGACATGTCTTTGTAAAAATGGTTTTTCTTAGTCATTTTTTAAATAGGTACTTCTAGAGAAACATATTTATAAATATGATTTTGTCTAAAGAAGAATGACAAATAAATCCTGTTTCCTGTGGTATCTACCGTGTCTCACGGCCATCTCATTCCCAGTGGGAAGGCTCAGCCCTCCTACCAGGCTTTAGAATTTTTGCAGGGGTCATGGAGGAATAGTGAGCTCTGTCCGCAGCTTCATCATTCAGGGAGCAGGCACCCAATGAATCATCAATTAGGAAATATTAGGAATTGCAAAGAAGCTAGATTTGTAAAAGTGGGCTGTCCACATTTTGTTCCATAAAGAACCTTGCTGATATTTTAAAGACCACGGAGTTCAGAGTCATGAGACTATAAATGACCATTTGGTGATAAATTGCAGGTATACCAATACTGGAAGAAGGGCTCCTTTTCCACACACCTTTGTCCTATTTTGGAATTAACACTAGCCTAAAGGTGTATAATTTCTGGAAGGCATGGACTGTATTTTTTTTTTAAACTTTGTATTTCAAATGCTTAGCACTTGAGGCCATACACTTAGTGTTAATAAATCAATAACTTGTTGCTCCATTAATTGGTGAGAACGACTACAAAATGCTAGTTTGAATTTGAGGGCAGGTTCATGAGCAAAGTGGTAACAGGATCCATGCTCAATTTTTTCTTTCTTATTTAAAGTCGGTGCTCTTTACAAGCAAGGAATCTATCTATCTATCTATCTATCTATCTATCTATCTATCTATCTATTTATTTATTTCAGAGCTTTTTAGTACTTGATTTTCAACAAATCTTTAAGCATCACATTAAAAAATTAGAAAATAATGTTCACCAATTGGCTTCGTTGGGTTTCCCATAATTGCCTCTGATGACCATCTATGGTATTTAGAGCCAACACCTGATTCTTTTGTACCTTAACTTGTTAATCTATACCTTATAGATCAAACCTTACACTTGAGGACTTTGGAGATAGAAGAAATGAAAGAAATTCCCTTGTATAAGCTTCTTCATCTATAAATGAGCTAAGTTAAACAATAGGGGACTGAATTAAAAAATATTAGATTTATGATCATAGAATAGTGTACTGAACCATGTGTAACCCCTTCAGTCCACCAGCCACAGCTAATGGGATCCAAGGAGAGTTGTTAATCTACTGGCTGATCAGTTGCTTATGAAGCAGTTTAATACAACCGATTAAAGTAATAAGTTGATGGTGGTAGTGATGATGATGATTATGATGGACATTCACTGAACATTGAGTGTGTGACAGATAATATGCTAAGGGAGTTACATAGATCATTTAATCATTTCAATGCACACATGGGTTCTATATTGTGGATGATGACAGGGCCAAAGCTTCAAATTGCTCCATTAATTTCTAGCTGTTGGCCTTGGACACGTTGTTTAACTTGTCTAAAACTGAGTTTGATAATCTACAAATGGAGGTAATAATAAGATCTAAATCAGACAAGTGTCATAATTAAATGAGATGTTTGTAAGGTGCTCATTCATTGCACCTGGCACATTAGCTCAGTAAATGCAAATTACTGCAGTCATTACTACCGCCACCCCAGAGCAAATCTTAGTCATCCAATGACGTTTGATTGTTCCACTTTTCTTGGGTTCCCATAAGATTTGTCTGAATAATTGAGTCTCCTGTTTTTCCTTTAGTAATGTGTACTCCTACAATAAACTCCCCAAGACCTGAAGCAAATATACTAGACCCAAATGCTAAAATTATGCTTTCAAATGATATTATGGGGAAATGCTATGACATAGCTAAAAGTACAAAAATTTAGAATATGAAGCAGTAGATGTGGTATGACTAAAATTACATTAAAATTTATATTACAGAAATAAATGATACACCTATATATAAAAACATCAGAAGTTATAACAAAATATTACAGTTGCTCTTGCTGTCTCTCTTTAATAGCATTTTTGTTTTTCATATGTTTTTAATTTTATTTTTGAAGAATTAGCATAATTTAATATATTAAGTAAAGAAAACAATCGCTGCTGTTGGAAGCAGCAGCAGAGCACACTGAAAATAAGTGACTTGCCTAAAGGCATACAACTGGTTTTAGCGGAAAAAGACAGAACTTGTACCCTTACTTCAGTCTAGTTTTCCCTACATCACATTCTTCTTCTTTATAGATTCCTGCTTAAAGATGATAAAATTATCATTGCACAGTAGAAAATTAGAGAAGTCATAACTGAAAAACAAGCATTTGAATGACTAAGTTAAATTTAAACATATAGTCACCTATACAGTATTCAAGTCCTAAAGTCCTTTATTTATACTTTCCATATATACACACAAATGTGAAATTCTACGATCTCTATAAAGTAACTATCCACATATTTTTATAAATTGTCCAGAAATATATTCAATATGAAGAATGGTTTTAATCATATTTTAAAGACTAAAACTCAGATAAAAAGCGGTTATGCATGGTCAGAGATTTTAATAACTTAAGATTGATCTTAACTAATCAAAAACAAAGAGGGGGAGGAGCCATACTCATATATCAGATAAAATATAATATGGCACCCATACCTTTACAAAGGAGATTTCTACTTCATCTAGGTTTATTTATATTAAACCTCTGACATCTTTGTTCATAAGACATTTGTTAAATAACTGAAGCTCTCCCTATAAGTGTTCAGCTGTTAGTGATGGACATGAATGAATGGGCCACCAGAATGTCCAGTTGCTAATCACAAAACACCCATTGCTACCCTGAAACCAGTCTTTTAGAACCCTGGCAGAGGCTTTATTTACTAGGAAACTGATTTACAGAGCCACGGTAACTGAAAAAAAAAAAAAGTCTAGCTTTCCTGACATCTGCTATTGCTTTGAACATTAAAATACTTTGTCTACTTTTCTTTCATATTGTCAAGAATTTGTCATAGCTGGGGACTTAAATTGGCCCCCTAGAAATGGTAACCAAGAATTCCCCTAACTTCAGTAGTTGTGATGTTACCAAGAATCTAGGTGCAGGGAAGGTCGGTAATACTCTGTTTCTTGGTCGGTATTTCCAAGAAAAGAAAATTTCTGGGAGAACTGGGATTCCCAAAGAAGATGCTACAGAAAATATTTTCCACATTAAAGACAATTTAATTTGTTCCACCGGTAGAAGTTATCCAGAAGGACTGTTAGCACAGTGATCCTAATCAGAGTCAGTAAAAGATAACAACAAATGAGAATTGGTTTTAAAACTGACTACGCTGCTTCTAAGACTGCAAAGGTGAAAGTGCTGATGATGAGTTTAATAGAATTCAAGTGGCTCCTCTAGAGTTACCTTTCAAAAATTATCCTCCTTTTTTAAAAAAGTAAATCCTTATATTTTCAAAATATATGTAATTCCAAAAGTAATAAATCCTTATTGTGTAACATTGGAATATTTGAGAAAAAATAAATAAAAAAAAACTAGTGTATGCCCTTTCTTAAGTAATGGCATATATTAATATTTTGATTCATTTTCATAAGTGGAGGTATATATTTATAATCACATAATCATTTGTTGTTGTTTTTACATAGTTGAGGTCATTATGAATATATGATCAGTTTCTTGCTTTCTCATTTAACATGTCGGCATAGGTCAATCTTTAAGAATACTTTTAGAGATAATTTGTAATTTAATTTATAATTCTTGACAATAATTGTTGAAAAAGAAGCTTTTATTCCAAAGTGGGTATGGAATCTATTCAAATAAAACAAAATAATTTTATAGAAACCTAAGATAGCATTTCAAACTTTTGACAGTATTTCTCAGATAAGACTTCGCAGGAGAGAAATGTTTGGTTAGAAAGTACTGTTAAAATATTATCAAGTATAATTAGCAGACTTTAATCTTTTCATTCAACTTGAAAATAACTCATTGCTAATCTTCCTTTTTTGTGGCTTAGTAGAGAAATGTTTTAGATGACCATAAGTATTTGTTTCTAATGCTGCAAAATAAGTTAAAATATCTGCCGACTATGTTTAAACCTAATATACTTGTTCTGTATTTGAAAAATACAGGATAAAAAATACCTTGAATAGAAATATATTGAGGGTCAGTATATGTTTGAAAGCAAGTGTGAGGCCTCTGAGCACATGACAAACCACACACACCTGATAGGAAACAGGTCTCCCTTAAAATCTGAGAGAAGTGGAAATGTTTGAATACTAAGTAAGTGGGAGCAGGACCTGAAGTTAATTGTGCAAATGGCATGAAGGTGATTTTGGGAAGAAAAAAGAAAAAAACCCAACGCATGAAACCAGAGGCCTGAAATGTTTTACTGGAGAAAAACCATAGCATTACCTCCTCCTGTGGGATGATAACAATGATTTATGAAGCTGAAGTCATTTCTTGTGATTGTGCTTTGGGGAGATTGGTTTCACATGATCTGTGAAGCCAGGCAATGGGAGCTGAAGAAGAACCCCACATGTTCAATGGAAGCTAGGATCTGCCCTCTTCAAGGGGATTCCAGAGCTGGGAGGAGGGTGAGGAAAAGCTATTGCTTTCTGATCCATGAGTCCCCTCCTCCCCTCCCACAAGCTCATTATTAGGTGGACACACAGCTCTCTCATTCTCTCGTTCCTTTTAAAAGTATTACCACTTTTGCTGTGTGGGAGTAGAAGCTCATTGTAAATGCACAGCAGGATAGTAGCAAAGCCCAGATTAATTCCCCATGGATTTATATGGCTCGTTCTCACCCACGATGACTTGTACCATTTCAAAGGTGCTTATGCTGCTGTTTTTATGGCTGGTCACTAACTTTATTCTGGCATATGGTGGTTGGCGCCATGACACGGAGTGAACATTTTATACCTGAATTAAAGTGGCTATTTGACAGTTTCTGTCAGAAAGTTCAGAGCAAAGAATTTGTGGGACAAGATTTATTGCATATTTTATATGGGACACATCTGTTTCTTTGCTAGCTTTGTTCCTTCCTCAAAAAAAAAAAAAAAATTAAAGACGTTTCCTAAAGAAATATAGCAACTGATAGAAAAAATAAATTTCTAAAGCAGAAGGAAAATATGGCCAAAAGTTGGGTACTTAGGACCTAATTAAAGAAACAAAACAAAGCAAAAACAAACAAAAAACAAAAAGAACCAACCCCACTTCTCATTTTGAGAAGGAAAAATGACTCATGGTCATGAATACAAGCTCAGTTGAAACAATGCAGTTACCATTGACAATTATTTTATGGTTGGTTTAATGCCATTTATATAATGAAATTAAACATTTAAGTTCATAACCTACCATTTTCCACACACTTTAAACAGGATTGGAAATAATAACCTGCCTTTGATGTACTTTTAAGGATTTTGCCATCCTAAATGGTGAACTAAATAATAAGTCCAACCAAATCAGCATTAAACAAACAAACAAAAAATTACACGTTTGAATATTTAAAATGGGTATATCTAACAATAAATGCAAACAATTCCCAACCAGAATTCATCAACACAATCTGAAGGGCATATATAAATTCCACCCTCAGGTAAACACGCCACCTGTTGAAGATAGTGAGCACCGGGGCAGAGATTCGTGATCGCAGAAATACTGGGCTCACCTGGAACTTGGTATTGTTAACACACAGGCTACTTTTATCTTATAACTGTCATGGGGGAGCCTTTAATTCTGAACACTGAAAATAAACTTCCACTCAAAGATTTTGAAGAATTACTTTAGGTAATACTCATTCTCTTCATAAAAATATTAAACATTACAGATGTTCTGATAGCTGTCTGCAGCGCACCCTTTATTACCCCCAACACACATGGCTCATCCTCTCCTGAGTCCCGGCTACTGTTACTGGTTTGAAGAATATCCTCCCAGGACTGTTGAGTGTCCTTGTGCAAATGTGTAAAGTTTTTGTAAGTCAGATATAGAGAAGAAAATGTGTTTGCTCACCAGGTATGCATGGTTTTCATTTTAGTTGAGACTGTCCAATAATCCTCCTCAGTTAGAGTACCACATTATATTCCCAACCAGTAAGTGATATTGTCAAACTTTAATTTGTGAAGATCACATAGATTTTGGAACAAATCCTTACTATATGTATTGTAAACATCTTTTGTCACGCTTTTGCTCGCCTTTTGACTTTGCAATGTCTTTTACTTATACAATTAATTTTGAAGTAGTCAAAGTAATAAGTACTTTCTTCATATCTTTTGCTTTTTTAATTCACTTGAAAAAAAAGGCCTTGGTATACAGGAGGGGGGGGGTGGTGGGTGGGAGGGGTGGGGGGGCGGTCAATGATGATGGAAAAAAATTAAAAAAAAGAAAAAGAAAAAAGAAAGGCCTTTGCTACTCCCAAGTGCACAAACATATCCCATATTTTCTTCTATATATCTTGTTTTTATTCATCTTTTTATATTAGTTGATTTATCCTTTGGAATTGTGTGGAGCAAGACTCCTTTTTTTTGGAAATGGATAAGCACTATTGGAAGAGTACTGGTTTTCTAAAAGATAATCAGAGTATGCAAATAACCACAAGTTTGTTTCCTCTCTCATATGTAAACATGCCATTTCTTTTCCCTTCTCATTACTATGGCTAGTGCTTTCAGCTTTTGAGTTGAGTTTATCCTTTGTGTTCACTGGGATTACAGATGTATTTGAACTTATCTCCCTCATATTTATTTTTGTACTTTCACTTACCAGTCTTTCTATTTTCCTTTCCCCCTTTCCTGAACTTTGTTGGCTTCACCAAGTTGTATTTGTTTTCCTTTTCCTTTACTGGCTTGAAAATGATTAATTTTAACTTTTTGATTGATGAATACATTTAAATTTCAACACCCATAACCCAATGTCTGTGATCCTGAGTATCTAGAGTTAATTGTAGCTCTCTGCCCTAACTCTCAACAGTATAGGTGGCCTGATATTTCTTTCTCCCTCTGCCAAATCTCCTGGCCACATTCTGTGCACATCTCATGTTGATATCAACCACAAGTTTACTTTCAGATTACCCAAAATAAATTTTGTCTAATTAGTATTTAATCACCATTTTATGATATTTTTTGCTCATTGTACCTTTTGTTACTCCACTTCTTCCTGGATTCTCTTTCTCATTGAAGGACTGCAACTTCGAGAGTGGATGTATGGACAGTAAAGTACTAGGCTCTGTATGTCTCAAATACTCACTTTTCTTCAATCTGATGATGTTTTTAACTAAATATAGAATTCCAGCTCCAACATTATTTTGTTAGAATTTTAAATTTATTGCTTTATTGTTATATAATTTTTCTAAATCCTTGTTTCTCAAAGTTGATTATAAAAATTTAAAAGTGTGCATTTCTCTAGTTGCCCTAAAGAACTCTTTCAAAAAAAGATGCCATGTCTTTCTTCTTTTATAGGAAACAATCTCATATTGTTTCTTTTAGTATTTCATCCTCTCTTCTTTTAACTTGTATTAAATAGATTCAATTTCTAAAAACATTTTCTAGATCTCAATCTTTCTCCACACTGTCCATATAGTTTTCACTTTATGCTCTATTCTAGAATAAGTCCCTTGACTTGAACTATCTTTCAGTTCTCTAATTGGATTTTCTGTGTTGTCTATGTTACCATGCTGTGAATTCATGCATTTAAAAAAAAATGTTATCTAACCCAAATCTCATTTCTATGTTCTACACTGGCTTCTTTTTTTATGGGGTGGTGCCCTTTTGTAATTCTCTGAGATTATAAAACACATATGATCTGAAGACCCGTTCTGTCTACAAGTGTATTTTCTCAGGTGTAAGTTCTTCTGCCTGTTGAGTTCGCTGGCTTTCCTCAACTGTTGATTCTGGAGCGGGAACCAATCTTTTTAGCTGAGCCTCACCATTGGATGCAGGAGTGAGAGTTATATGGCAGCTTGTATCCTAGTTGTTTTGGAGAGAGTAGATGAGGGTCGGAATGTTTAACTAGGCAGCACGTTCCCTCATATCCTGAGACATCAGCAGTTACCCAAGGCACTGCTCTGACTCTACCCCCAAAAGCCCCGTTCTTGACCGTGTCTCAGAGATAGATGCTTCCTATTGTGGTTGTCTACTCCAGGGGTGGCCAAAGGGGCTGCCTTTGCAGATAAGAAAAGTCCCCCAAGAACTGTCACTGCAAGCAATTGCTTAAATCCAAATCTCAACATTTTATATGCCTTCTCCATAATTTATGATAAGACACCTTGTGCATACTTTTCTTAGATTTTAAAACCAAATAAACTGGCAAAGTAGCAATTTTACTATTATCATAAGTACTGATGTGGGGTGTAAGTAATTGTAATTAACCACTTAAAAATCCATTTTAAAGGAGCCACATGGAAACAAAACCTCTGAAACACACACTGTTCCAATTCATACTGGAGTCTAGTCACACATGCTGCACAGGTAACACTCACATTTGCAAAGCATGCTTCACAGAACGGGCTTCCCTGACCTCACAAGGGAGAATGCACAGAGCCCGGAGCTGTAACATCCTCCTGCAAAAACAGTGGAAGGCCATACTGGGGCTGTGTGCCCCTGCCAAAGCCATGTGCTTCCCTTTTTACAGTTCTATAAAATGGCATCTGTGAAGAAATAAGATTTCACTTAAATGCTGGAAGCCACACACATTTGGAGAACAAGGGGTTGGGGATGCAGCACATGGAATCACCAACAAATACCATACTGCAGTCATGGGGAGGATTGGGGGTAGAAGTGAGAGCAGGGTTGGGTAAGGAAGGAATTTTTAAAAATCCTTGGCTATTTTATTATTAGTTATTAGAGGCCTGGTGCATGAAAATTCATGAACTGGAGTGGGGGGCCCTCAGCCCGGCCTGCCCCCTCTCACAGTCCAGGAGCCCCCAGGGGCAGGAGGCAACCCAGCCATCAGGGGAAGGCAACACCCCATCACACCTCTGTTGCTGCCACTGCTGGCAGCGCAAGCCTCAGTCGGCCCTGGTTACCTGAGCCTCGAGTGGCCCTGGGTGGCTGGGCAGCAGCCATCTGAAGCTTGCTTGTGCCTCGGGCTGGCCCTGGGCAGCTGGACAGCCACCATCCGAGGCTTGCCCGAGCTTCAGGCTGGCCCTGGGCAGCTAGGGGCTGAGGGGACTGGGGAACTCTGGAGGCAGGTGTGCCTCAAGGCTGGGCCTGCCTGGGGGTGGGCCTGGACTTGCTGTATGCCTGCCACTTTGGTGGGGCTGAGGGGACTGGGTGCTTCCATCTTGTGGCTGTGGGTGCCGCCACCTTTGAGGGTGGGGCAGTCAATTAGCATATTCCCTCCTTATTAGCTATGGGCGCACCCATCTTTGAGGGTGGGACAGTCAATTAGCATATTCCCTCTTTATTAGATAGGATATTATTAAGAAAATGTGAGCACCATTTGAAAAGGGACATGACCTATTTCCTGCATGCCATGAAGTGCAAGTCCACTTGATCAGGGTCAGGAGTCTAACAGCGATTGGCAGAGGTTCAGATTCTTACATGGTTCCCTTAGTTCTAAATAAACCACATGTTATTGATGCATTAGTTGCATATAGATAATGATCTATAGTTTATCACACATTTTCAGAAACAGTGTTTTGTTAAAATTATCATGAAAGGCAAAGTATTTACCCAAGCAAGCCAGATAGGTGCATGTTTAATACTGGTCAATATCTCAACCACTCTAATCACTTCTCGATTCCCTCCACTGGCTCTTCTTCTTCCTCCTCTTGCACCTGAAATATATTTAGCCTCCAAGGCTATCTCTTGGCTCTTTCCTCCTCCTTTATCTTTATGTAATTACCTAGACATACAACTACCATTCTTCTGCTGATGAATCTGAAGTGTATATTGTGGACTCCAATATCTCAACAACAGAGTTGCATTTCTCATGTCCTGCAGGACACCATGACCTGAATAGCCAGCCTGGAATTCAAATTATTCCTGACTTCCCCACCACAACACAAACCTGTCCCTTCCAGGCACTTCCATAGTTCAGTGAATGGCATCACCATTCACTAAGATGATCAAAATCTGGGAATTATTTTTGGTTGCTCTCTTTGCTTCAAATACAAGGTCAAATTGTTATCAAATGCATGTCTTTTCTAATTCCAAAATATATCTTGAATTCATCCATATTTTCCTTTCCTTTTTGGTTAATCCTCACCCAAGGATATTTTTCCATTGATTTTTAAAAAGAGTAGAAGAAAAGGGCAGAGACAGAGATAGAGATACATCAAGGTGAGAGACACATTGATTGGTTGGCTCCAGCACATGCCCCGACTAGGCTGAGAATCAAGCCAGCAACCTATTTATGTGCCCTTGACCAAAATTGAACCTGGGACTGTTCAGTTCAAGGGCCACTCTATCCACTGAACCAAACCAGTTAGGGCCATCCATATTTTCCAACTGATTTTCCACAGCTCTGGACAAAGAGCTTTTGTTTTTCACCCGAGTAATTTCAGTAATCTCCTTCTATCTTCTCTTGCCCCCTCTTTCATTTATTTTCTACATAGCAATCAGAATAATCTTTAAAAACATAAATATAGTCATGTTACTTTTATTTTAGCAACTCTTCTGAGGCTCCCCATTGAATACTAAATAAAATACAAATTCCTGCAGGCCTCAGGGTTCTGCATTGGCAGCTTGCCCTACTTCCAGCTGCGTTAGCTCATGTTAGTTTATTAGTATGCCAACCTCTTACCCAGCTCAGGGCTGCCACCTGTGATATTCCTTCTGCTTGTGGTGTTTTTCTTCCTACATTTCCCGAGAGTAAATCCTTCC
The DNA here is from genome assembly GCA_026230045.1 of Corynorhinus townsendii. Classification (NCBI taxonomy): domain Eukaryota; kingdom Metazoa; phylum Chordata; class Mammalia; order Chiroptera; family Vespertilionidae; genus Corynorhinus; species Corynorhinus townsendii. Next base: position 161,763,174 of record JAPDVU010000001.1, on the reverse strand, counting down.
CTGGCCTAGAAGTCATTACTGTAGATTTCTTTTAAAAATATATTTTTATTGATTTCAGAGAGGAAGGGAGATGGAGAGAGAGATAGAAACATCAATGATGAGAGAGAATCATTGACTGGCTGCCTCCTGCACACCCCCTACTGGGGATCAAGCCTGCAACCTTGGCATGTGCCCTTGACTGGAATCAAACCCAGGACCCTTCAGTCTGCAGGCCAATGCTCTATCCACTGAGCCAAACCAGCTAGAGCACTGTAGATTTCTTAAAAGTGTGCCTCCCCCAAACCTAAACATTCCACAAATTGTAGTATACATTGGGCTAGTTATTTGCTTTTTTTTTTTGGTCTCCTTCTCTTGTTAATTATGAGTTTGTCTACCTTATTCACAACTATATAAATTGTGCCTACACAGAACCTGACACACTGTAGGCTCTCCACATTGGCTGAGTAAATTTTCTGTTGTCTGTGCTGCAGTTGCTCTACTGTGCAATCATCTGTTTGGACTGGCTCTCCAGGGTAGGCCGAAAGGTCTGTAAGCCAGGGAACTGCCTCCTGCCTTGACTTGGCACAGTATCCAACACATTATGGGCCTATACATGAGAAATGAATGGTTGCAATTAGGTTCTCAGTAATTTTTTTTCACATTGTATTAGAGCTGACATGCGAAATCAACTTAGGTGATATTGTTTAGAGTAAGTAGTCTTGAGAGGTTTAAAAAATACACACAAAAAAAATGGTAATAATGAGAGGCCAAGGAAATCATGGATAAGGTCTGTTTGGATAACAAAACTGGAATGATGGAAACAAATTCAAAATAGTAGTCAGAAAGAACTCAAAGAGAGACCCCAGGGACTGACTCTCCTTCTGGATGTCTAAATCCATCACTGACTTAGCAGACAGTTCCTGGAAAGAACTGTCTTTTAGAGCATCCCTTCCCTCATATGTCAAGAGGCCTGACAACTGTTTTCTTCACAAGGATAGTGGGAGTACAAATGAGGTGGTAGAACAGTAAGTGCCCTGCAGTGCACTGGAGAAAAGGCACTCTGAGGAGAATGGAGGGCTCTGAGGGCCAGCTCACTGCAGCCTGAGAGGCTGTATCTCAATGGTGAAGCTACTGAACAAGATCAAAGTTGAGTTCCTTAGAAAAAAATTGTTTCTCTGACATTAAATTTTTTTAAAAAAGTAAACAGATCAAGAGGGTATGCTCAGAAACAAATGGAAAGAGTTGATGCCAACCAACCAAGCAGAAAGATTTAGTAAAAAGTGACCAAAAACAGGACGAAGGGACCCTAGGGCAGCACAGACCATTTTCCTGAGAAAGAGGGAATCAGTGGGAGAAACAAGGGTGGCCTCTGGACAGTCTCTCTAACCCACTGCTGAGCCTAGACTTTTTGACACAGAACTCCAACACTTTGCTCCATTTCTAAGTCATGCCCATCCATGAGTTTACTTTGAAATTTTGTGTAGAAACCGAAAGAGACCTACCTTACATTAGAACACTAGGGGATATAATATTGAGTTTCATTAAAATGTTCTAGGCAGTTTCCAGATAGCAATAAATTATGGAAATACTATTCTGTATGCCCTTCACTGGCTCTTTCTAAAGGTACTCATTCTTATCTCTTTCAACTACTTTCTAGATAAACAAGTTCAGAAAATGCAAATGTCTGCCTACAACTGATGCATTCACCTTGACCTGAAACTAAATAAAACTGAAAGGGAATTAAAAGAGAGGATGAAGGGCTCGCATTTTCCTCAGGCTGGTTGCCATGTCTCCATTAGGTTTTAGGTGTGTGTTTATTTTTATAGCTCTCTTTCATGGATAGATGGTATGAGACAGAAGTCTTATTTCCAAGGTTCATTTTATTGAGTGGCCTATAGTCAGTCTTTCCAAGAAGAAAAATGGAAAATTATGGTTCAAGAGCGTTACTGTTCATTGAGGGACCAAGGAGAATTCTGGACCTCATCCACGCAACAGCTTAAATGATCATGTATGAGCAGCAAAATGATTGTCTTGTCGTAGCAGCATTATTTTGGGCTGAGTTTATGGTTTACGACCCAGCTAATCACAATGATATAACTGCATTCCCATCACTTCCCAGTGATATGGACTATAACTATTGCATTATTTAAGTAGAAAAAAAAAAAACCTTGAGGAATCATGTTCTTCTCTATGGAAAGCAAAGTACAAGAAAGTAGAATTAGTTTTAATGCTTATACCATTCATAATAAAGAGTTCTAGTCATGTCATGTAATTGTCTTATCTTTCCCAATGAAGAAGAAAGGATATACAGATTACTGGCTCTCCTTTATAGTGGAGTTCCAGACTGATGTGACTAACTTAATGATAGCAAGGAAAAGGTGTAGAGATAAAGAAAAACATGGCTTATTCACACAATGGAATAATTGATAGCAGCTAAAGAATTAGATCCACATGTATCAATAGGGGTAGATTTCAGAACAATCTGAAGTGAAAATTAGGGTGCAGAATAATAAACCCAGAATGCTTCAGCCTTTCTATTGTGCATTCACTGCCTCCCTGAAGAAAGTCAGAAATTCTTAATCTAAATTTGGTAAATTTTGATCACTGAAAGTTATCCAAAGACAATTTCAATTATCTACAGTGATGAAGGCAATAAAAAAATGGTCTTATCTTAAAAAAAATGTTTCTATTGATCTTAGAGAAAGAAAGGAAGAGGGAGGGAGAGATACAACATCAATGATGAGAAAGAATCATTGACTGGCTGCCTCCTGCATGCTTCTTACTGAAGAGCCAACAACCCGGGCATGTGTCCTAATCGGGAATAGAACCGTGACCTCCTGGTTCATGGGTCAACATTCAACTACTAAGCCACACTGGCCGAGCTGACTTATATTTTTATCATGTAGAATTTTCTTTCCACACTTGGCTTTTGAAACAGAGAATGGAGTTTAGTCTGCTGGTAAGACCTAACAATTTGGATAACAGTTCTGCACAGCATCTATTGCATTCTGCAGAGGATGATCCAAAGAGGCTACCCATCTCCTCTGAGAATGAAAAATAAATATTTGTGGTTACAATGGTGTCACGATTCTCAGATTAAAGGAGGGATTTAGGCCTACCACTTGGCTCATGCTTCCTTCTAAGAAAACCACAATTTTTTTAGCAACCTAATAAAATTATTGGGGAAAGAAAGCACGCTCTCTGATGACTAGGAATGTTAACAAATAAAGGAACCTTTCAGTAATTTCAATGTGTTTTAAGGATTTCAGAATTCCTCCCGTATGTTACTTTATGGCATTTCCAGTAAACAGAGAGATAGATAAAACATAGTATTTCTTGGAAGATGACCTAAGGCAAACCTCTTTATCTGCTGGAACCTTTATGCATGTGCCACACAATGAATGCTTTGTCTTCCTTTAAAGGAAAGGTCCTGGTGGATGCAAGTATGTTAATAATTGCTTTCTTGTAGCAACAGCTAGCCATTTGGTCACAAACTCAAAACCCAGTTTGTAAGAACATGGGATTGGGACAGCAAAACTCCAGCCAAATTGGAGAAAATATCCTTTCTGCTTCCTCAAGGTCTACTCTAACTTAATATGAATGCAACTAGCCAAATACCCAAGAATAAAATGTGTTATGCAATATCTAGTCCAAGGCTATACAACAACTCATGAAACTAATCAAACCCTCTTTGTATGTTAAAAATAGACACTTAGGCAGAAGTTCTGTAAAGCTTAGGGCTCTACATAGTGAGAAACCAGGAGGACTGGACAAGCCATCTTCTCATTTCCAGCTGCTAGCTGGTGAATGATCCAGGCCCCAGGATAGTTGGGGATGTTTTTCTCAGAATGAAAGATTTCTTCCAGTTTACACTTTCATTAATATTAAGGGTTCCATCTGTGACTGCTGAGGCAGAGTGGTGCAAGTCAGGTCAGCTGTCTCGGAGGCCAGTTTCCTGGGATTAGCTCTCTGCGCCTCTATTGCGTGAGCTGGAAGTAGATGGATGCAATCACATTCCAAGACACCTTACTTGGTTATTATGAACTGGGCCTACTGTCTCAGCTTTTGAAAAGGATCCTCAGACCTCTGCCAATCCATGTAAATCACCCTTTCCTCTGTTTAAAGTCTAGGATCCATGGGTGATGAAAACAGTTATGACTCTCCTGTTGCTGGCATATAAAACAATGTTCCACATGTAGATACAACTCTGACCATGAATATAACCCTTCAGCGAACTCAGTGGGGGGAAGGAAGAAAAGATTTAGACAAATACTCCTGCAGAAATGAAGAACAGGGACACGTTTCTCCCATGGGACAAAGTTAGGAGGTACTGAATCCAAATTCTGTACTTACTTAGAGACCTTATGCTAAATGAAAAGGAGAAACAACTGAATAAGATTATTTTTATCTGCAACTCATTTTAATGTCTCCTTTGTTTTTAAAATCATTTGGACAAGTGAAGGGAATTTCTACATTTCTCTGGGTAATACATGATCCTACATGTAGATTATACACAATTTCAAGGAACCTGGAAGGCCCCAAAATTATCAGAAAATATGGGCTGTCTAAAAAATGTCAAGAGATAAAGAAAATCTCACAATCCTTGCATTGGACTAGACATTGACTATTATGTAACAATAGATTTTTCCCCCCTTTTAAACCATCAGGAGGGTAGACCTGACTTACTGTCTGTCTTCCATTCTTCATTGGTTTGTTACACTGATCTCATTCCTGACCTTCTTCTTTTGGTTACACAGTGGTAGGGAGACTTTGATATTCCTTTTTAAATCTCCAGATACATTTCATTCCATTTATGATTTAAATGAGGAAGAAGCACTTTAAATGTTCCTTTCCACCCTAGCTGGTTTGGCTCAGTGGATAGAGCGTCAGCCTGGGGACTGAAGGGTCCCAATTCGATTCTGGTCAAGGGCATGTACCTTGGTTGTGGGCACATCCCAGTAGGGGACGTGCAGGAGGCAGCTGATCGATGCTTCTCTCATCGATGTTTCTATCTCTCTATCCCTCTCCCTTCCTCTGCAAAAAATCAATAAAATATATTTTAATAAAAGTTCCTTTCCTTTTCTGGACAAATTCAACATGTGTTTACTGAGCTCCCAATGCATATTAAGCAGCATTTGAAGGTGAGCAAAATAGATACTTTCCCTCTTTTATTAGGTAACACTTCAAATGTTTGAAAACTGGAGGAAGAGCCATAGAGAAGACAGGAGTGACAATTATATTAATAACATGAGGAATAATATTCATAGGGGTATGTCTAAGGAAAACCCTGCCTCTCTGAGAGGTTATGCCACCCAAATACCCCTCACTTCTATTCTCTCTCTCAACTTGCTCAACAACTCTAGTCCAAACCATGAAAATCCTACACCGAATTCTTAAGTTACTCTCACTGGGGCCTTCCTTTGACATCAAACAAATATAGCCTGTCTGAGTTCAGTTTCTTCATTTGTAAAATCCTATCTAATAAAGAGGGAATATGCTAATTGACCATCACTCTGTCACAAAGATGGCTGCACCCACAGCTGAGGCCAAGTTCCCATAAGGAGCCTTAACGAGCAATCAGCAGGGACCTGAGGCTATGCCCTCCCCCACCCCCATGGGGCTTGACAGGGGACTTCAGGCTGTGCCCCCCCACCTGGCGGGGCTTGACGGGGGACCTGAGGCTGCGCCCCCCTCCCAGTGCTGGACCAGGGGACCTGAGGCTGCATCCCCCTGCCAGGTGGGGCTTGACGGGGGACCTCAGGCCATGCCCCCCACCCAGGGAGCTTGACAGGGGATCTCAGGCTGTGTCCCCCACCTGGTGAGGCTTGACAGAGGACCTCAAGGCATGCTCCCTGTCCTGGTCTGGGCTGGGGGACCTCAGGCCATGCCCCCTGTCCTAGCACTGGGCTAGGGGACCTGAGGCTACACCCCCTGCCTGGCAGGGCTTGACAAGGGTGGGACTGGCTGGGTCTGAATCTACCCCAATGGGGGGGGGTGGGTCTGGGTCTCACATGATTTTGAGGTGCATGTGGGTGGGTGGGGACTTGACTCTGGGTCCTGTGGTGTGCCCCAGACTCTAACAGGAGGAAGGTTTTCATATACATTTTACTAATTTTCTTTCATCTCTGACACTTCTATTATAGAGAAAGGGCAAATAGCAATATTAAATTATTTCCTCTAATTAATCCCCTTTTAATGTGCATGAATTTTGTGCACTGGGTCACTAGTAGAAATGGTAGTAGCCCTGCCTCAAGATCTTTTTGAAATGAGACTGAGACTAAATATCAAACCTGGCTGAGAACATTAAATAAATGTTAGTTCATACTATTTTTATTATTCTGGATAATAAAGAATAAATACTATAGGAGCTTGGGAGTTTCTATAGAAAAGGAGAGATTTGAGGACAGGCTGGAGGGATGAGTGATGTGTGTGTGTGTGTGTGTGTGTGTGTATTGTAGGGGTCAAGGAGTCAACAAGGAGACTCCCTAGACTGGAGGAAAAATCTTTTGTGGGAGCAGTAAGCTTAGACAAGTAGAACAGAGACCATGAATATAACCTTTCAGAGAGTGATGCAAATAATCCACTCATGCAAATAATCCCCAAGAATGCAACATTCTTTTTACTAACTTCTGATTCCCTGGAGTGGGGAAGGTGGGTAGAGAAGGGATGCTTGTTTCTGGTGTCTGGAATAAAAGCCTCTGATGGGGACATATTGCGAATATATTTGTAGGAGAAGCTCAATGCTTTTCAAAGTGGGAAAAATGGCATCATCAGGGATTTCTGTGTACCTGCCTGGAAATTCTGGGCTTCAATCTAGGGCAGATTTGAACTTTTGCAACTCTCAAAAATATCCTCATCCCTGAGGGCTGCAGGCTTTGCTGAGAAAAGCTATTCTGTTCCATAGGTTAGCAACAGCCTAACAGAGTTCCTGTGACCACTTACGACTTAAAACAAACTCAGCCTTTGCATGTTTTTGCAACATCCCTATAACTATGGGTTGTTTAAAAATAGCTATGTCCCAAAGAGTTTATTTCCAACATCTGACATGATTGTAGTCTGCAGCAATTTGTTATGTAAATAATGGTAGCAGAGGAGAAATATGAAAAAACATTGCCCCTTCTCAAAGCCCAATGGAGTTAGTGCTTTTGTCAACTCTGGGTTCCCAATCTGGGGGTATTTGTCTGTTTGTGGTGTGTAAAATAGAATACTCTATGCCTGCCTCAGCTTTTCTTCTGAGGTAGCAGCAATTTGCAAAGGAACTCTTGTTCTTCCATGGTGTCCCTAACTTTCCTTTGCAGACCACTGTGTTTCGGTGTGGAGAGGGGTTTTAATATGGTGACTGTTGAGATGATGCTGTGAATATGTGTAAAGCCAAGGGAAGAGCGTTCTGAGATGATGACTCAAGTAGTGTTAGAAAATGCCAATAATTCAAGGCTTGATGATGTGTAAAGTCATGTGCCAAAGCCTCTATAATTCAACTCTCAGCTCTGTTCCAGGGCTACCTGAGCATGGGATGCTTTCTGTTTTGGGATGGAGGATGTGTGGGAGACAGCAGGAAAGGCAACTTATTCATAGACTAGGGGCCCAGTGCACAAAATTCACGCACTGGGGCGGGGGTCCCTTAGCCCAGCCTGCCCCCTCTCACAGACTGGGAGCCCTCAGGGGATGTCCTACTGATGGGAGGCGACCGGGCTGCTCAGGGGAAGGCGCCAGCCCTATCACCCCGCTGCTGCAGCCACTGACAGCCACTGCAGCCGACAAGGTGTATTCATCAACACGGACTCCAGTCCCTTCACCATGAAAAAATGACAACTTCAGTCCCTTCACCATGAAAAAATGACAATTTTCAAGATGTGTCTTTCATAGATACATGCCCTTGATCAGAATCAAACCCGGACCCTGCGGTCAGCAGGCCGAGGCTCTATTCATTGAGCCAAACTGGGTAGGGCAGGATATGACATTTCTTAGCTCCTCCAGGAGCGGATCTTCATTTTTTCCTCCAGGAGTGAGGTGGAAAACCCTAGATCACCTTCTTGGATTCTTATAATGCAAGTTACCAAGAACACTGCAAGTGGTGGCATACGGGAGCTTAGCCAATGAGCGGTCAGAAAAGGTGTTTATGCTCAAACTGGTTTGGCTCAGTGGATAGAGCGTTGGCCTGCAGAGTGAAGGGTCCCAAGTTTGATTCCGGTTAAAGGCATGTATTTTGGTTGGGGGCACATCCCCAGTGGGAGTGTGCAGGAGGCAGCTGATTGATGTTTCTCTCTCATCAATGTTTCTGACTATCTATCCCTCTCCCCTTTTCTCTGTAAAAAAATCAATAAAATATATTTTTAAAAGAAAGAAAAGGTATTTCCTCTGCAGCTCATGTGCAGAGGACCCCCTGTGTTGTGTCCACTGGGCTAGGGGCATATCCCCATTGCCCAGGGGGTCACAACCCTGAGGCTGGCAGCCAGCCCCACATTGTGGGCGCTGGGCTGGGGGCGTAGACCCAGGCCACTCTTGGCGCCGGTGCATGTGCAAGCGGTCGTGGGGCGGGAACATCTGCTGCATTGCCATGGCAATGCAGGGATGTTCCTGCCTTGCCCCCAGCCACTTGGCGCCGGTGCCCATAGGCCCTGAGTGGCCGGGGGCGTTCTGGGACCACAGTGCTCAGGGCCTACGCATGGGCCTACAGGCTAGGAGCAGCCTGGGTCCTGAGGATGTTCCTGGGACCCAGGCCACTCGGCACCTGCATATGCAAATTAACCTTCCATTTTTTTGTTGGATTTATTTGCATACTCACTCCTGATTGGCTGGTGAGTGTAGCAGAGGTACAGTTAATTTACATGTTTCTCTTTTATTATATAGGATTTGTAGATGGGAGAAAAGGGACAGATTGTTTTGCCCCAATTCTGTTCTCATTCCAGAACAGTGTCTTACTATCTCTTCTCTCTCCTCTCCCTCCATCATTTATCGAATGTCCACTGTATGCTAGCTTTCTAATCTCCTCATCTCTTATGGTCATATTTTAAGATGCAGTCCCTCTAAATGGCTGCTACCTCTTCTAGAGCAATCCTACTCTAATTCTTCTCTTAGAGGATGAGTAGGAAAGACAGTGAGAGAAAAATGATTTTGGTCTTCAGTTAGTTTCACTGATGGGGGAAGAGACTAGATGATGAGAATGTCATTTGAAGCTATGGTTGTTTTGGAAGGCACTTGCCTGGGTAAGTGAGATGCATCCCACACGGATAAGGAAGAAGACCCACAGAAAGCCAATGAGCAACAAATACAGTCTTGGAAGCCAAGGGCAGAGAAGGTGAGCCTTCTGGCCCAGTTCATCCAATATTCCTCCAAATTAGACCATTGATGAGATGGAGCAATAGCCCAAAGAATAGTTTGCCACCCATATCATCGATCTAAAAGTGTAAGGGGCATTGCTTTGTAATTACAGCTATGCAATAGGGGTTAATAAGTCTGAATATTTCTCTCAAATCTGATGATGTATCTGAGAATATCTTTTCTGAAGGTCTTCAGACATCCTTCATGGAAGTTACTGGAAAGTGGCATTTTCATACTTCTTAGTGTAACATGAGAAACTACTGCCTTTTTTTTTTTTTTACTTTTAGTAAGTAATCTTAGGTTTTAAACATATTAATATTAAAGTCTAAATAAAGTTAAAGTTCAATCTATAGGGAAAGAAACGTGGATATCTTCATTTAATTATGATTTCTTAAACTTCTTTTTCATTTTCTTGGGCTCCTTCATAAGCCCAGGCAGATACTTCTCACATTATAGCAGATTTTTGAGACACTCTATAATCTCTACTCTGACCCTCCCCATTTTTTCCTGATTCTCAGAACCTCCTGGGGTTTATTCCTAACCCTATTCTATTTGTTCCTCACTGTCTCTGGTTAGATAAGCCCAGATCCCAGCATGCCTACTTTGCCATATTATGATGAAAACAAATTAAGCCCTTGAATGGTGAACTCTCTCTTCTTAAACATTTTTTTCTCCCAGAAAATTAGGAAAATTGTGTTTGTCATATCAACCATGATCTTGAGTCCAGCTCAGTATTCTTTCTGTGCCTTAACCAACAAGCTGATGAAACTGCCTAACTCATTGGACTCAATCTCCTACTCCCACATGGCTTTGGAACAGAATGTGGTCTCCCTTGGGATTTTATAGTAGCAAATTGAGGAAGTAAGACCTTACTCATATCTACACTAATAAAAGAGAAACATGCAAATTGACTGTACCTCTGCTATGCCCACAAGCCACACCCACCAGCCAATCAGGAGCGAGTACGCAAATTAACCCAACCAAGATGGCAACGGCCATGAAGCTAGAGCGAGCAGGAGGCTTGAGTTGCCCTGGAGATGGAGGAAGCCAAGCTTCCCTCCTGCTCTGGCTGGCCCTGGCCTCTGCTCAAGGCTACAAAGTTTCAATTATAGAAGATAAATAAATCCCAGATACTTGCTTCCTGGCATCCACTCAGGAAGGCACTGAAAAAAGAAAGAAAGGAAGGAAGGAAGGAAGGAAGGAAGGAAGGAAGGAAGGAAGGAAGGAAGGAAGAAAGAAAGAAAGAAAGAAAGAAAGAAAGAAAGAAAGAAAGAAAGAAAGAAAGAAAGAAAGAAAGAAAGAAAGAAAGAAAGAAAGAAAGAAAGAAAGAAAGAAAGAAAGAAAGGAAGGAGGGGCTGGGAGCTTGGTTCACCAGGGGGTGATCAGGCCAGGATGGGACGGCAGTTGTGGGTGATAAGGTTGGTGAGGGGCAGGGCTGTTGGGGGTAAACAGACCAGCAGGGGGGCCAGTTGGGGGTGAGCAGGCCATCAGTGGGGATCAGTTGGAGGTGATCAGGACAGCAGGGTGGGGCAGTTTGGAGTGAGCAGGCCAGCAGGGGGCAGTTGGGGGTAAGCAGGCCAGTGGGGAGGGAAGGTGGGGGCGAGCAGGCCAGCACGGGGGCAGTTGGTGGGGGTGATTAAGCTGGCAGGGGGGGCAGTTGGGGGCGAGCAGGCCAGAAGACAGAGTGATTAGGGGCAATCAGGCAGGCAGGCAGGCGAGCGGCTGGAGCCAGCAGTCTGATTGTGAGAGGGATGTCCAACTGCCGGTTTAGGCCCGATCCCTGTAAACTGGCAGTAGGACATCCTTCGAGGGGTCCCAGATTGGAGAGGGTGCAGGCCGGTCTGAGGAACCTCCCCCCACCCCCCCCCACACACACGAATTTTGTGCACCGGGCCACTAGTATAGATATGTTTCTCCTCCTATGTGAACTCTGCTCCTTTGCCTTTTCTTTTCAAGTTTGCCTCAAGGAAGAACAAAAAAGATATATAAAACAAAAAACACAAATAAACAAAGAAGCTAAAGCCCTAAACTAAGATTGATACTAATTACCCCAAGCAAAGAAACCCTATTGCTGCTGCTCAAGCTCTACTCAGCTAATTCCTCTTCTCCCCCAAATGTGGCTGAAACCCTCGCCCTCTTTCACTCCCACCATTATTATTTTCAGCCATTTCTTAGCTCAAGAAAAGGAGAATCATTGAGAAGCGAGCAGATAAAGGTAATCTAGATAGCATCTTCTCAGAATGAACACTTTTCTGTCTTTTTTTTTTTTTTTTTTTTAATTTCTACTAATCCTGAAAATGGGAATCAAAGTTAAACAGTGGTGGTGGTGGTGGGACTAATCAGCACTGATCACCTGGTTAACTTCAGAACTGGGTGTTTCATAGTCACTGATAGAAAAGTTTGAGGCTTTCACTCATTTAAACCCTTCAAATGCTAACAGTATGATACCCTCAAAATTCAAAGCTTTGCCATAAAAATAATTGCCGTGCAGCTGGCCTTGTGCTTTTAGGCATTGTTGGCAAAGGCATCACCTTTGTTATAGCGTGTGAATTTGAATTCTATAGGGTTGGTTTGGAAGCAGTTGCATCAGGGAATCCAGTCCCTTACTTCCTAAAAGCACACAGCTGCTGGGAGAGACTCAAGGTGACAGAAGGACTAGAGGAGACAGTGGCACCCAGCCGGCCAGGGACGCACATAGTCCTGACTACACAATCACAGATGCTCATGCATGAGGGTTAGCAGATCATTCAGACAGAATAAAAATGGGCTGACTTTAAATAACAGGCATCCCTTACTTGAGTTTATTTTCTTCTAAATCATGACTCTAAAAAGTAAACATAGAATAATTTTCCTCTTCCAAATTGATATATCACTTTCCTTCCTGGCGTGGACCACCAACCAGGTTTCTGCCACTGGAAGTAGGGAAAGGACTGGATATTCTGTGAGGAAGCCTGATCGAATGCCCTATTCTTCCAACTTCCAAACCAGACACTTGGAGATGCAGACACATTTTTTTTTTGTGTGTGTGGTCTCAGTTGCAACCTCAAAAGAACTTGGCAGTTTTCTCACCATGGCCTGTGATTTCCGTGATGTGATGGTTTGCAAGGGTTTTGTTTTAAAATAGATGTTATGGGTAATTCCATGGGAATCATTTTTCAATCCCCCTGAATTGATAACCTTTTCTTCTTCAGTGTGACCTTGGTGTTCGGATAACCTTGGGACACAGACAAGAAGGATTCCCAGTGGTAAATGCCTGTCTGGTGCAAAGGGGGAAGGAAGAAAGTAAAACTAGTGAACTCATAGAAATAAAAAAATAAAAAAACAGCTTTGTATGTGCTGTCCTGCCCACTGCCCTTTTCCTTTCTTTTAGGAATATAGTAATGTTTGCATCTTCTCCTATTTTCACTGGTTCTATTCATTGTAATTCATAGCAACAGTAACTCACATTCTAACTTAGCTTTACTTCAGCAACTCCTTTTCCTTTTCTCTTTGATTTCAAGACTAAAATGCCCAGATGCTCTCTCCCCAGATCCAAATTCTTCATATTTTTCTGCCTAAACTGTATACATCTCACAAACTTTGCACTTGGTGAATGGGAGATGGGCCACATTCAGTGAAGATGATATCCCATGGTTTGAGCACATCTCCCTTGGCCTCTTTATTATACGCTTAATCAACAAGAAAGTTTCAAGCTTCTATCCACCACAGAAATCCTGATGACAAGGCAAAGGGCTTCAATTAAGCAACAGAAGAAGAGTAGAAACCATGCAGGTACTGCTGTGATAGTGTGTTCTGGGGACAGGGAGAGAGTGCAGCCGATGTCCACAATGCAGGGCTATGCTCCAGAACCTTTGTGGCTTTCCAGTTCCTCTCCTAAGCCCTCATAAGAGTGCACTAACATACTGAATCAGAATGGCAACTTTCATGTTTTCCCCCCAAGGCTTGAAAATAACGTCACAGTAGACAAATGCTTTACTGTTGTAAAAATATGTGTTAAGATTTATTTCTCTGTACAAGTAGAAGACAGTCTCCTGGCAAGCTTGGATCTGCGATGCAAACATATGGTTGACCAGGATTCATGGGAATGAATGGCTATGGAACCATTGCGATTTGAATGCTGACTCCTGAGCCCAGAGGTCAGAAGCCTCCTCACTCTACTCTCACTATTGCACTGGCAAGTTTGTGACCCCAGGGTCACTTCTTATCACCTGTATCCACTGTCAAAGTGCATAATTTGGCTTATGGTGACATTCTATACTCATTTTCTTCAACCTCTGCAATATTTAACACTGCTGATATCAGCTCCTTGGAATTCTCTTCCCTTAGCTTTAGTGCTTGTAGTTTAAGTCTTCTCCTATTTCAGATCTTTTTCTGTCTCTTTGGTATACTACCCAACATAGCCCACCTCCACTCTTCAGTGCTTTCTTCTTCCTCTGTTCTCTCTCTTTTCAATCTCATAACAGTGCACCAATCACTGACTGCTAGACTCAAGTATTCCTCACCTCTGGATACATGGTTCAGGTATATTCCCAGAATGTTCCAGAGTAAAGTCAAGCTTTTCAATACATGTTCACCTTCAAGTGTTCACCATTTCTTCTAGTGGTAATCTATTCCTTCTGTCACTGAAGCTCAGAGTCTTGCTATCACCTTCAATTCCTACTCTCCTACACCTAATTACTCTTATTCATCCATCAGCAAACACTTAGTGTGCACCCATTATGTGACAGGCACTGGGCATACATCAGTGAACACAACTGAGGTGTTTTCTGTATTCATGAAGCTTGCATTCAATCAGATGCCTAAATCCAGGAGACCTGGCCTCTGTAATGTCACCTATATTCAACTTCTCATATCTTTCCCCATAAAAATGTCCTCTACTGCAGATCTTCATCACCTTTTCCTAATATTACTGTATGTCTTCTTAAATGATCACTTAAAGTCATTGTCCTTCCTGCCTCCAGTATCACCTTTTAAAAATATATATGTATTTTATTGATTTCAGAGAGGAAGGGAGAGGGAGAAAGAGAAACATCTATGATGAGAATCACTGATCGGCTGCCTTCTGTACGCCCCCACAGGAGATTAAGCCTGCAACCTGGGCATGTGCCCCTGACCAGAAGCGAATCCGGGACCTTTCAGTCCATAGGCCAACACTCTATCCACTGAGCCAAACCGGCTAGATCTCCAGTATCATCTTTTTATTCCACAGGCTTTATCACATGATTTTCCTGCTCAAATCTTCAATGGTTCCCTATTACATATAGAATAAAATACAAACCTTTTGGCCTAGAATTCTAGACTCTTCACAATTTATACATATTTTTCCAGCTCTTACTACTTTTTAAAAATTTCCAACTTTATTTCCTATTACTTGTAGATATATAGAATGGAGAAGCCAGATGGACCTTTGGGGTCCCAATACCTTCAATTTTATCAATAAAGACAAAGGCCCGGAGAAGTAAAGTGCTAACGGGGTTCGATGGGAGGAAAGCCCAGTGTGAAAAGAAGCATTCAATGTAGCATTTAAAGATGGGTAGGACTTAGTCCTGATTGAGCCAGCTGTAGAGTATCATCGAAAAATTTTTAGTTTTTGGAAGTATATCCATATGACTTATAAACTGCCTCTACCAGTTGATTCAATCTTCACTGCGTTTCTACATCTACTTTCTCTCTGTCTTCCTCACACTCCCCACAAAGCAATTCTGTGGTTGTGCCAAGAACACCTCCCAGTTCTATCAGTAGCCTGCCATCTAGTTATCTTCTTATGGGCCTAACACTGGCTGATCAGAAATCCAATTTATGCAAGACAGATGCACTTAGATCAGAGTGGTCAGGAGCATGGCTAGAATTGCCTCACTTTCTGCTTTATCCTCCTGGACAGCTGGGACACTGGGTACATAATGCTCCAGCTACAATAAATATATTTACTGTACTTTGTATGTGCTCCATGAAGTCAATTCAATTCCCTTGGAATATTCTTTACATTCCATACATCAATAATCAGCTCACAATCCACCTTAATTCCTGATTTCTCTTACCTCTGAGTTACATGGTATACCTTTTATGCATGTCCTCAAAGGTGCTGTTTTTGCTCCTGAATTTGAAAATATTCATAGAGTGCCTACAGACACTGTAAGCAGGGAGTAGAACAGAATTCCTGACCTTGAGAAACATATATTTTACGGGAGCAGATGGAAAACAATGAAACGAATACATGGTGTGTCTGATGGAGATCAGTAAGAAGCTATATAAAGCAGGAAAATGGTAAGAGAAGACTAGAGTCTGTAGAGGTGTTATTTTATCAGGGTGTTCTCTTTTCTATTTCAGCAAGGACCAGAATGAAGCTTGGGAACAAGCCATGTAGGATCTGGGGAAAGCAGATTCTGACCAGAAGAAGAGACAGTATACTTCCTGCAATGGGAATATGCTGGAGAGACTCAGATATCAGCAGGAAGGCTAAGGACGATGGAGAGAACAAAGCAAGGAGAGGTAAAAACTGAAGACAGTGAGGTTGTTGGAGTTAGAGACTTGGAGGGTATAAGGACTTTAGGTTTTATGATGATTGAAATGGAGAGTGTTTGGAATGTCTTAAGAAAATTAATAAACTAATCTTATATTAATTTTTAAAGGATTTGAGGGGCAAGGCTAGACAGAAAGACCAATTAGAAGATATTCCAGCAGTACAAGTGAGAAATTATAGCTTGAAATCAGTGAGTAGCAAGGGATATGAAGAGGAATTGTTGGATTCTGGATATATTTTGAAGGAACAGTGATAAGATTTGCTGATGGATTGGTTATGTAGTGAAGATTTTTTTTAAAAAGGTGCAAGTTTCCACAATTTTTGGCTTGAGCATCTTAAAGAATGGCAGTTCCATTACCCGGGGAAGCAGATGTGTGAAGGTGAGAGGGTGAAGTGGGGAACCCCCTCAGTTTGGTTTGGGTACCTCCTCAGGGCCTCCCACACAGTAGAGAGCCTAAAAATGCTGCATGAACAACTGATAAAAAAATAGTTGTGATGGGTCACAGAGAACTAAATGTGCTCTCTGCTGCTTCCCTGCCCATCAATAGATGCCTGCCCTAGGGCAAAATGGGGAAAGGGTGACCATTCCCACAGCTGTCATGTTGAAAGGGTCACCGAGTGCTCTTGCCTCGTCTACGTGCTATGACACAGGTTCTAGGAGGTCGAAGAGGATGGCTGGGAAAGGAATGAATGCAAGAGGGAAAGTGGTGAGGAAAAAAAACAGGACCAAAATGACTGGAATGCCATGGGCAACTATAATGATTCCTGAATAAGAATGAATCTGGAAAGCATGTCACAAGAAACCAAAAACATAAGTGGGGGAGGGGGCAGCAGAGAGAAAACAGAAAGCTATGAAAGAAGGCAGAGAAAACAGAGGTAAGAGGGAAAAGAAAATTAAAAGCAGAAGGAGAAAAAGAAGAAAAAAAAAACTTGAGGAGGTGAAGCCAACATCTGAAGAAAGAACAAAGGAAATGCCATGCCATCAGTTTACACTGAGAGCAGGGACTGGGGTCTGATTTCAGTGCACCTCGAGGAGACACAAACAGAGGGAAGCCCTCCACAGAGCCTCTAGGTATTTTGAATCCAAGAAGAAACACACAGGCCAGGATGAATGTTCACGCAAACAAACGACAGCAGTGCTGGGGTCGTGAGTGAGCGGACTGCATATTTGACAGGGCCACAACGGAGCAGCCCCGGAGACTCCAGCCCAGCCCGGCCCCCATCTGTGTGTACAACATACAGCTGCTTCAACTGAGTGACCTCTCTTGTCAACATTTGGCTAATTAAGGAAAGATATTACCTACAGATCTCTATGTCTCAGTCCTATTTCCTGTTCATTTAAAAAAAAAATGGTTTAATGAGAAAAAGAATCAAGGCAAAGAATCTAAATTATTTTCCCCCCGAAGTGAGCTGAGTGGCAGTGCTTGCTGTTGCCAAAAATGCTTGAACAACAGGATTTTGACACGAAGACTGGAATCTAAACAGCATGCAGAAATCTTGAAAGCCAAGCAGCCCCCATTATCTCATGCTTGCAAGACTATAGTCCAAAAGATGAGTGATGAGTCTCCATTTGTGCAAGCAGAGCGGTGGGCCAAGGCCCTGACAGAGCCACTAATTGCCCATCTGCTTGTTTACACACCCAGAGATGGTGACTGGACAAACAGTTCATTTCCCTTGAAATTGGACCAAACTTGGGGAGTGTAATGGGGCGGGGGGGCGGTGGGGAGACTTTTACATGTGATAGAAGAGGAGCAGGCAGAATTCTCCTGGGAATAAGACTCCAGATCAAAGCAGAGACCAGTGAGCTGAGCAAAGACTGGTTTGAACAGCTAGCTATCCCTAAGTAGCATTAGGTCCACGACTTTCTGCATCCTATCCACCTATAGCCCCATGCCCTTAGGTCAGAAATTTTGTGATATTCAGATACAAGGTTCAACAGGGGAGTGTCAACACCAAGCTCACCTCCAAGGATTCTGCAGCTAAGACAACTGAAGTGAACTTCTTGGCCCTTTTGGACTTCACTTGACACTTAGCATTTGCTACACTGCACAACTGCTCACCACTTCAGTGTCCTCATTGTCGTCTAAACTACAATGTGAGCTACTTGAGGACAAGGACTGGAAGCCTCCAGATTCCATGGCAGGACACGACATATGGAGAGACACCAGCCAAAAAATGGCCATGGTTGTTAATGACTATTAGCAACACCTCAGCTTATATATTTTTTGTCTACATCAGAAGGTTGGTTTCTTGAGATAAGAGATCCAGACTTCTCAGTTACGCCCTTGGCTGACCGTGGAAGTCAGTAATGCCTGGCGCTGAGTCCTGGAAACAGAACTGAGAGGACTCTCTTGAAGACCTATTTTTCCTCAAAATGAGAATGGGCTTAAAAAATAAAGCTATCTCTGTATTGTCCAGCCCACAGTTATTGTGTAACGTGCCGAAATATAGCAACGAAGTACGAAGCAACGAAAATTGATTATTTCTAGTTATCTAGAACTTAGTGTGGGTATACTGAAGACTCTACTTAAAAGGAGGGAGACTGATGTTGGTAAGTAAACCAAATACATTTCAGGTTTTGCCTTCTGAACATTTAGGGCACTGCATATTAGAAATGTAGTAAACTAGGGATGATCAAACCTGAGAAGGGAGCAATCTGTCTAGGGAGGAATCAATACATGGGGTGAATGGCAGCCTGAGGTTGTGAGCAAAACTCAGCAGTCCCAGCCTCGCGCATCCTTCACCCATAACTTCAGCTTTCCGCTTGTCACTGTGTCCCAGCCCCAGGTGAGTGTCCCTGCAGCTCAGGCTCTCCTATTGAAGCAGCTGTGGAAGTGGGGCAGAGGTGGGAGGGGTAGAGAAAAGCTGGAAAAAGAAGAGATACCTTTTTTCAGGAGAGAGCTGAGCACTAGGTCACCTTGAAGATTATCGTATTCTCAGGAGGAGCTGTGATACCATTTGAGAATCTAACTGATGGCAGCTCCATTTTCCCCAGATCAGTAATAGAAGACTGGGAGCATTTGGTATCAGCACCTTAAAAGACTACTAAGGAGTCAACAGAATGGCTGCAGCCTTTAATCTGTGCAGATAGTTGTGTGCAAATGATGAAAACCACTTTGCTTCAAAAGGATAGTAGCTGTTTGAAAGGCATTTCAGATCACATGGGATTCCATGTGCTGTCAAATCCCATGTCCGGGATCCCGGAGGCTTGGTTAGTTCACTCAGCACAATGGCAAAGGTGGCTGCTTGGGAGGAGAGCAGTCATCAGGGCAGTAGAGCAAGGCTTGGGATGGGAGGAATAGGGCCTAGGAGGGAGGAGGAATGTACGAGAAAGGTACTGACACAAGTGGAAGTTTGCAGGGCTCACATGGCCCATCATACAGAGCAGTAAGTGGACTGTAATTCTGGAAAACTGGAGTGCTGGGTAGGGAATGCGCACAAGTGGAACAGCATGAGCAATAGTTGTTTAAAAAGAAAGATGACTCCTCACTCCACCCCCACTGCCTCAATCTTTGGAAGACACACACAGACAGGAGTATCACACAGTACAAAGGGTTTGTATTACAGAGAAACTGTTGCTCAGAGAGGAACTTACACAGAGGAACAAAATTCAAAAACAAACAAACCACCCCCATTTATCACAGTTGAGCCATCCAGTGGTTTCTCTATCCCTTTGGCCATTACTTCAGATATATTTGCTGGAATTTTTTTTTCTTCCTTTTCCCTGACAGCTCATTGATCTTAGTGGAGTTTGGATAATCACAGTTTGTGGGAAACAATCTAGGCCACTTTGCTAGCTTGCTGCTCCTTAGATGCTTCTTGGATGTTGTCCATTTAATATTTTTGAGAAAAAAATTACATATAGACACACACACACACACACACACACATACACACACACACACACACACACGATATTCTATAATCTCAGAGTAAATGTAGTGTGTCCCTGAAAAGAAGTTACATAAATCCAAGGGAACAACATCATTATTTTAAATTAAGACATGTGGTATTTCAAATCAATCCACCTGGAACATGTAATCAAAACTTTTATATAGATTCCAGATTCTGATTTCTTATCTATATTTCCAGGAACAGAAAACTGGTAGATAAATTAGCATCTGAAAAACAATTATTTTCAATGCCATATAGAAGTAGCTCTTAAATCTATACATTCTATCGACTCTCCCTTGGCCCCATCCCAACCAGAAAGCATTTTAAAGTGTATCTGTGCATAGTGCAGTTGGTGATATCTATTTTTTCTGTTACTCAGCAGCTCATAGTTAAGACTTTCAGCTACAACAATGCTGATAAACACAGAAAGAGCTCGTATAAGTACAAAGGATATATCCTGATTCCACACGACCAGGCTGCTGTAGCTAAGAAGAGTCTTTAGAAATCTGCTTTTAAATCATTCCTCTGGTGGAAATGCAGACTGGTGCAGCCATTATTGAAAACAGTGTAGAGTTTCCTAAAACAATTAAACATGGAACTGCCATTTGACCCATTGATCCCACTTCTAGGAATATATCCTAAGAAACCTGAAGCACCAATCAGAAAGAATGTATGTACCCCTATGTTCACAGTGGCACAATTGACAATAGTGACGATCTGGAAACAACCGACGTGCCCATCAGTAGATGAGTGTATAAAAAAAGCTGTGGTACATTTACTAGTATATCATGGAATACTATACAGCAGTAAAAATAAAAAAAAGAGAAAGGATGTTGTACCCTTTGAGATATCATGGAGGGATTGGAAGAGTATTATGCTAAGCAAAATAAGCCAGTCAGAGAAAGACAAGTATCACATAATCTCACTCATATGTGGAATCTAGTGAACAAAACCAATCCAGAGACAAAGAAGCATGGAAAAGAAGGCAGAATCTCAGAGGAAAGGTGTGGGAAGATAGTTGGGTGTGGAGAGATCAACCAAAGAACTTGTATGCACATATGCATACTCCATGGACATGGACAATAGGGTGGTGAAGGCCTAGGGCAGGGAAGTCTAGAAGAGGTCAACAGGAGGGACTTATTTATGTAATGCTTTCAACAATAAAGATTTAAAAAAACAACAAAAAAACTAAAAAAACACACCCACACATTTCTTGCCTTCTTGGGGGTGGGGTCCCTCAATTTTATGATTCTTATTAAAGTAAAATGCTTTTCTGACAGTGGAGCACAGCTTGGTCTTCAGCTCATCA
This sequence comes from Corynorhinus townsendii, assembly GCA_026230045.1. NCBI lineage: Eukaryota > Metazoa > Chordata > Mammalia > Chiroptera > Vespertilionidae > Corynorhinus > Corynorhinus townsendii. Next base: position 161,742,151 of record JAPDVU010000001.1, on the reverse strand, counting down.
AGGCAAGCATTACTAACCTGGCCATTGGAGGACCAGACAACAGGTCAGAATCCACTGAAAAGGCACTCAGAACTTAGGGGTTTTTGAGTGGACAGTTTTATTAAAGGCCAGACTACAGAAAGGAAACATTCCTAATTTTGTCAAATTTCTGATAATTTCATCATTTGAAAGTTGTAAAAATAGTAAAATCCAGACCTTAAATCAGTTATTTATACTGACAAGAAGAATGTTTGTTGCAGCTTAAACTTACATTTTTCTCTCATGCTGGTGTTCGGAAAGTTGACTTGTGTGTGTTTTTTTTTTTTTTTTTTTTAAACACAGGAACCATATTTAAAATAAGATTATAAGGTTATTTAAGGCCATTTGTCCCTGGAAAGAGGAGGGAAGTATGTCTTCATCATGTCTCCTGCAAAAAAGTATTGAGTTGTTAGTGGTTCAACTCCAAGGAGAATCTCTTGAAAGGAATGGAGTAGAAACTGCAGCAAATGGGACTTTATTTTAAGTTCCAGAAAAAATAACCCTGGCTGATGCTTGGTTCTCCTGTGCTAAAGTAGGGTGGATTTTTGAGGCTACTCTTTTTGAGGTGTTTCTTTCCATGTAGAAACAAACAAATAAGGACTTTTCTTTAGAGAGAGATTGAGCAGAATGATGAAAACTCATTCCCCTGGAAAGTCTCTGTCCTAAAGAAGTTTTAAGGACCAGAGCAAACACATTTGCTATTTATCTGATCCCTAAAGACAACATGGACCTCACTGCCTAGGGCAAGCACTCATGATTAGCTTCACAAATCTTGATGGACTAAGTCAGGTAAAGCCAGAACCTACAAGTTAAGAGTCTAGATATTAACCGAGGAACAACCAGTTATGCACTGTGGTAGGTTGCCTCCAGATGGCCACCATCAATCTTTCTTTCCTGGTACATATGCACTGCTCTCCACTGAGAGGTGGAGTCTGTTCCTCCACTGGACTGAAACTTAGCTGGTTTGTGACTTCTTTGACCAAAAGTGACACCATGTTTTATCTCTTTCCCTTAAAAGGATTAGAAGTTTCTGCTTCCTTTTGTGGAGGGGGGTGGCATTTGCTTTGGAAAGAGGCAGCCATTGGTAAGAAATCTAATACCCCACATCCACCATGCTGTGGGGAAGCCCAAGCCGTGTAGAGAGACTACACAGATTAGGAGATACCCAGCCAGGATCTGTATATGTGTACCAAGAAGTTTTCAGAAAATTCCAAATCCAGCCACCTTCTGACTCCAACCTCTTAGAAAACCTAGTTGAGTCTAGTCGACCCATAGAACCATAAGAGATAGTAATAAATTGTTGTTTCAAGCTACTATGTTGGTTATGTAGCAACATATACCAGAATATACTCTAGGGATTCCTGATACCAACAAGCTATAATCTTTACTGGCAAATAAAAATCCTAGGGGCAAAGACTGTGTTCATCTTGCTCATTATTGTATCATTAGCAAGTAGCACAATCTCTAGAACATAGTAAGACCTGAATTAACATGTACGAATAGTTTGAGCATCTAGATCTGTGCTAGTATGGCAAAAGAAGGACCCATGGTCAACAAATATCTTAGATGGAACTAAATTTGACTTTGTTTAAGTAATGTAAGTCACACCAAAGTACAAGGGAACATAAGAAGAGGGCAAAGGAAGGCAGAGAGCAAATATTTATGCCTATGATCATGTTAGGTAGTATACTGGGTGGCTGATTTGATTATCAAAACAACCTTATGGTATTGGTGTGATTATCTCTTATCTTTGAGATGAGGGAACTTAGCCTTGAGATGAGAGAATTTAGCCTTGTTTAGATGAATTTCCCAAGGTCAGACTGTTAGGAAAGGGATTTGAACTCAGGTTTGTGTAATTCTGAAGCCAGCCCTCTTTTCACAAGAGTCTCCCAGGAGACCTCAACAGAAACACTAAGGAAACAATTTGAAAGAGACACAAAACCCATCCCTTGAATCTTACCCAGGACTATGGAGCTCCATCAATTGCGGTCAACATGTTGGAACCTATTTCATCACATGAAGCTCAGATCAACTACAATTAATGCCACAGCCATGACTACAAACTGGGAACCAATGCCAGAGGAAGCTTAAGTTTAAGAATACAGATGATATGCACATAGTATTATGTTAGCAATTAAGCTTAATCCTAGAATCATGAAACTGAAGGAAAGATATTAAGGAAAGAATATAGTGCCCTCCTGGGAAGAATAACAATTTCAAACACATTTTCTTTTTGGTGGATTTCTGCATTACCAAATTGAATATATTACACTCCTCTAGAATTATTATAATTTCTCACTCCACATTTAATTTATTTCAGCAAGAAACTGGGATGATGTGATGAGCTCAGTAGGCAGATGGTTTGTTTATTTCAATGAATAATTTGAATGTCAACAAGTCAGTAGATGCTAGGAGGAGAGGGAAGGTGGTAAATAACAAAGGTCCTCGTGCCAAGCTTTGAGGTGGAGTGAGGATGTGCTACCAAGGACTGGCACTTTAAGAAGCCAAGCACTCAGATTTTGCTAAGTTTATGAAAGGTTGTCTGTGAACTGACATTGCTTATTTCCTAAAGTGAAAAACCATTCATTGCTTATCCCTGTTGAAAAAGGTTATGATCTGCTCAAATACGCCTTTTTTTAAAAAAAAAATTTTTCAGGAGAAAAACAGTAGAGATCAAGTAAAACTTAAATATAAACACTGGTAGAGAAAGGCAGCTATATTTCTTTTCAATCCAAAAAATTAATACAAGGACTAAGGAATTGACCACATTCTCTGTTTTCAGCCTGCAACCTTTCAAAAGTCTCATCATTCTCCCACCTGCAGGAAAGCAGAGCTTGAATGTTCTAGTTAACAGTTATCAAGGATAGTTAAAGTCATTTACTCTAGTGGTGTTTACTGTCATTTCTAATCACATTTAGTCAGAAAAGGCGCTCTCTGTGGGTCCCAAGGATCATGTATTTGCAGTTCAACTCAGCAGCCACTAGGTGGTAATATTGTTGATTTGGGTAGCCATGACATGAGATCCATAAGGCATGCCTCCTTTAAAGAAATTATGTAAACACTTTCTCTCATTAAGATGTAACTATAGAAATAAAAATTACACTTCAAAATAAAACATTTTAATGGTGGAAGAATACTATGCTTTAGAAAAGCTCCATACATATCTGCCTATCTGATATTTACTCTAATTACATACATGATGATCTACAAATTATAACAAAAAGGCAGCTTCAGGTCCTAGGGAAATCCAGCTTATATGAATTGCATTTGGCTTATTTTTAAGGGAGATGAGCAAGATAAGCATGATTTTCTAAGATCTTGCACTGTAATTATTTATTATTTGCCATTTGAATTTGGAACTAGAGCTATTCAGAGGAAAGGAACACTTTTGTGATTGACTCTCTGAGCTCCACCCTCTACACCCATGGTCAGCAAACTATGGCTCGTAAGCCACATGTGGCTCTTTAGCCCCTTGAGTGTGGCTCTTCCACAAAATACCATGGCCTAGGCGAGTCTATTTTGAAGAAGTGGCGTTAGAAGAAGTTTAAGTTTAAAAAATTTGGCTCTCAAAAGAAATTTCAATTGTTGTATGTTGAATTTGGCTCTGTTGACTAATGAGTTTGCCGACCACAGCTCTACACCATTTGATAAGACTGTGACAAAATGACTGAGACTATAGCAGCAGCTACTGACATCTAGTGCCAGGCTCTGTGCTCAGTGCTCCCCAAACACTTGTCTCCCTCAGCCCTGGCCTCCTACTGGTGCTGCCACAATTCTCCTAAAGCAAAATGAACTCAGCAGAAGCAACAGACTTTTATTATTTGAAAGAATAAAGAGGTCTTTCCAGAGTTGGACATTATCTGCAACACCAGGTATTATATAATACATATCCTGCGAAATGACTCCCAGAAGGCAGTATAGGTGTTAAGTTCTTCCAGCATGAAGAAGACAATAACTGAGTAATTCAAAGAGAAGTCATGTGATAGCAATTGCAATCAATCACTGATTAAAACCTCGATGATAGTTGTAAAGAATCCAAAGAGGAAATGATGGCTGAGCCAATGATTATATGAAGCAATTTATCATGAAAACAACTATTATGCAAGAATTCGGAGCTCAATACTGACTCCATAAAACACTTAACTACTTGTCACCACAGTTATTTCCAAAGTATAAATGAAACTTCTCTGTTGTTACTGTAGGGAAAGATGGTACAGAGTCTCCATCAGGACTCTAGGAATGGGAGTCCCTGGGGTTAAGCTGTGGTGGCTAGGTCTGCTAGTCTCATATTTTTTTTGTTTGGATAGTGGGAGTAAAACTTTCTAGTTACCCACAAGGCATTGGGACACAGAGAAAAAAAAAAGTGGTTTTCCAAGTTACCAGGATGGCATAGTACCAACACTGAGATTGAGATCACACTGACCTTGCAGAAGTTACTGAAATCCTCAGACTCAGTTTCCTCATCTAGAAAATTGGAATTACAAAATAAGCTTTAAAGGATTGCTGCAAAGATTAAATGACACACTGCGCATAACTGTTGAAGTCGGGAGGTATCCTTCCAACTCCCTGTCTGAACTAAAAACTCAAGGGAAATTTTCAACCTATTGGTGTTTCTCATGGAGGGTGATGATGAGGTAATAATTGTGCACTAATTATTAATGGTTTATATAGTTCATACAATGTTTTTACATATATTTTGTCTCATTTAATATTCATAATAACACTATGCAGTAGATATTCCTATTTCCGTTTTATAGACAAGAAAATAAAAACCTGCCCAAAGTCACATGAGAAGTTACAGACGGGAAGCTAGGGTTCAAACCCAGGTCTCCTAACTTCAAGTACAATGCTTTTTCTGCTACATTCAGAATGCTTAAAGAGTGAAAACAAACAAACAAACAAACAAAAAAACCCCTATTTAACCTAAAAGTATACATGCAGTTATAACAAGAAGGTTAAATAATGCAATTATGGCTCAGTATCAGGAATAAAACTTTAGAAGTTCCTAAAACCCTGCTTCTGGGGAACATAACTCAGTATACTTCCAAAACAAGCCAGTGCAATATGGAAAGAGAAATTCACAAATGGATGACTTTCTATACACAGAAAGAAAAAGCCTGCCTCACTTGGCTTTATCCCATACTTCTACCTGGGGATGTTTCTACTCCTCAGAAAGGAGTTATAATAACTGAGTAATTCAAAGAGGAGTCATGTGATACCAACTGCAATCAATCACTGATTAAAACCTCGATGATAGTTGTAAAGAATCCAAAGAGGAGATGATGATGTACGTGTGTGCGTGCATGTCTGTGTATGCACACACATGCTGGCAGGGCTCCACTGCCAGAGCAATTGTGGAGGGGTGTTGAGAAAGAGGACCATAATGAAAGAAAGCAAGGTCCTAGCTCATTGATCTGGTTCTCCATTCACAAGAGAAGGAAAATACAAGAGGCCCTTCAATTTCCTTCTGTGATCCAGTCCCACCCTCAAAGAAGGGAAAGAGTTTGTGAATGAGCACATTTAATTTCCAGTCTCTTGGAAATAGAACATAAAGGGCTAGATTCAGTAGTTGAAGGGACTCCAATTGGTATCACAATCGGGAAGCCTGAAAAGGAGGCAGTCTTGAAAGAAAAAAATTAAATGCAAAAATTTAAATTTTGGGGTTGGGGAAAAGCAAGTTGTTTTAAAAAATATTTTAAGTTTTTTTGAAGAGGTTCAAATTAATTAAAAGTTTTATGGAAAGTCTGCGTACCACCAGTAGAATACCAGCCCTAGATTAGTTTCTTATGTGTTCTCAGAGATTTTCATTAATATCCATTTTTTCCCTTCTTCTTTACTTAAATGGTAATATAATATACCCACTCTTCTGACACTTGCTTTTTTCCACGTACCATACATCTTAGAGATTCTTCCCTGTCAATACATAGTAAAGACTTCACTCATTCTTTTCTCTTTTTAAAAACAGATGCTTAGTGTTCCATCATATGGAAGCACCATAATTTGACAATTCCATTATTGACGATCACTTAGGTTGTCTCCAATCTCTTGCAGTTACAAACAATGTGACAATAAGTAACATATATAAATCACTTTGCATGTGGGAGCATAAATAAGGGTATGCATTTAGAAGTAGAATTGCCAAGTCAAAGGCATATGCATTTGTAACTTTAATAGATATTGCTAAATTGACCCCCATACAGATTATAATAATTCACATTTTCACATGCAATATGAACAGTGAAGTTTACCCTACTTCATTGCCAATATAGTTTATCGAACTTTTTAATTTTGCCAATATTATAGATGAAAAATGAAATTTCAATGTAATTTATTTTGCACTTCTATTTTGAGATATCTTTTTAAACATATTAAAAGATGCTTTTAAAACAAATTATTTGTTCCTATTGGGTGTTGGTCTTTTTAAAAATGATGTCCATGAGGTCTTACGTATTAGGTAGATTTTGTTTATGATATGAGTTATAAATTTGGGACTGTGACATATTTTTTTTACATAAAGTGATGTTACTTAATGTTTTATTGAGCTTTTAAATGAAGAATGGATATCGAATTTTGTCAAGTGCCTTTTTAAAAAATCTAAAGAGGTGTTTACATCTAAAGATCTCAATTTTCTTGTTAGGGCTATTAATAATGATGAATTATATTAATAGACTTCCTAATATCACATTGTATTATCCTTAAATTCTGGGAATAAGCCCCATTTGGTTGTGAAATGTACTTTTTATTTTAAAAATTTAAAATTACAATGAGTTCAATCCTGGGTCGGGTTACATACAAGAGGCAGCTGATTGATGTTTCTCAAATCGATGTTTTTTTCTCTCTCCCTCTCTCTCTTAAATCAACCAAAAAGCATATCCTCAGTTGAGAATTAAAAGAAAAATAAACTACAGTGAGATTGACCTGCAGGGTTTTTTTGTTTTTTTTGGAGGGGGGGGGGGCGCTACCTTTTCCAGGTATTTATGTCAGTATTATACATACTTAAAAATAATTTAGGCATTTTTGTTCTTTTTGCCAAAGAAGAAAACTTTTTTCTCATTGGAGAGAAAAAAGAGAACTAGAGTTATTCAAAAGACAATTTATTGGATATTTGTCCAAAAAGAAAAATTGAGTATATCAAAGATAAGGGGAGGGGGGAGAGGGATTGGGAGAGAAACAAGAAAGCAGAGATGGGGATAGAGAGGGGAGAGAGAAAACTGGTTACTGAGGGGCAGGGGGATATGCTTTTTACAGAAATTTTTTGGGGAAAAAACAAATAAAACAACTAATTCAAACTAACTCTTTCCGATGAGTCTACATAATAAACCTCTGATAGACAGCTTACTTCATCTTCCAAGATTACTCCTCTGTTACTTCAGTGACCAAGAGATCACAACAGATTATCTTAATTCTTGGCCATCTGAGGTGATTTGAGGCCATCCCTGCTGGTACTTTTCTGAGTAGTAGTGAGGAATACAAGAATCCTGTTTGGCCCATACAGAGTGTTCATTCCTGCAGCCACAGTCCTTCCTTCCACAAGCTCTTTAAAGAATGTAAGAATTACTTCCTCTCCTAGGTCACACTGTCCAGATAATTTGAACATGACGACTCAGATGGTTTTCTTCCTACATTTTGGGGATTGAAGAGATTACTTAATAACATGCTTTTATTCTATAGTTTAGAGGTTTAGTTATGGTCCTTGTCAATCTAATCTGAGCTAAGTATTTATTAAGAATGAATTGTAGCCTGGCCAATGTGGCTCATCCACCTATGAACCAGGGGGTCACAATTCCATTCCTGGTCAGGGCACATATCTGGGTTGCAGTCTAAATCCCCAATAGGGGATGTACAAGAGGCAGCTAATCAATGATTCTCTCTCATCATTGATATTTCTATCTCTCTCACTCCCTTCCTCTCTGAAATCAATTATTTACATATATATATGTATATATGTGTGTATGTGTATATATATATATATATATATATACACACACACACACACACACACACACACACACACACACACACACACATATATGAATGGATTGTAAGCACATCAATAACATAGAGGTTTTGATATCCAGACATGCATTATAGACCAAAAAATGGATCTCACCATATTCTGGCATGATTTCCCAATTCTAAAAGAATCTAAGTAGGAAAATCATAAAGGAAAACAAATACCCTCCAGGAACTTTGCAAGACTCAGGCTGTTTGTTCACTAATTTAACAAATAATTATTAACACCTTTCGTGGGCCAAGGCTGATCCTTCGTTATTTGGGATGAGAAATGTAGGACACATAGGCCTAGTATCAGTTTTCATGGAGTATTTGGCTATTGAGATCATTCCTTTTGCATTCAATGTGGGAAATCAGAGTTCTTGTTTTATTTGTTTTTAGTTTTGTAAATTTATTTTCTTTTTACTAGAAAATAGTTTCTTGACATTTAGAATATCTTTAATCTCAGCTGGTCAAAGAACCTTACAGGATAGTTTGATTAACTGGGACAAGCATGGCTCATTCAAATTCGTTTTGATTTGGTTCCATTCATGGGTGCCACATAAAATTAATGGAGACTGAGATAAGGCCAAGTGTAGGAGAGTGCTGGTATTAGCACCAGTTTAGGTTTCAGGCCTCCCTGCCAAAGCCATAAATACAAATGACCAATTTAACAGCATGTAAAGACCACCTACAAGATCTATACCTAGGACCTAATCAGTTGCTCTGCGCCTTCTTTCAATTACAGGATCCGTGCCACGTTTATGGGGACATTTAATGTGAGCATCACATTTTGGAAGGCCATATCATTATGAGCATGTTTGATCTGAGGGTGGGAAAACATGCGCTCACATAATGCCTGCACAGAGCTCCTCTGTGCTGAGCTGTAAACTGGGGTCAACAAGAGCCTACTGTGGGAAAGGAAAACCTTATAAGGAAAAGGGCTCAGATGCTGTTGAGATTGCAACTCTTGAAAAGTGGTGCCATTAAAACTGCTTTCAGTTTTGCACAGGAAATGAAATTATTAAGAACAAGTACCCCAGTTTTGTCAAATAATACTATTTAAGGGTATTTTGAGTAGGGGATGATGATAAAAGACATAGAATAAACACATCACTCCCACTCGTGTGTGGAAACAGGATATGATTTACAGGAGAAAAATTAAATCATCATGATTGTTAGAATTGAATTGCAGCTCATGCAAAAGTTAGTCTGACCATGAATCAACTGAGTCACAACGTCTGTATGCAACTTCTCAGGCATAAAGAACGCAATTGCTTAAGACTTCATGAGTGATAAGACCCTTAAATAGAAAAGTAGCCACTTCCTGCCAAATTTCCAAATATTATGAAAGTATAGAAGTATCTTTTCTCAATTATAGTTATTATATTCCATCCTATGCTCAGATACTCTTGAGGAACTTCTTATTCTACATGCATTCTTCGTGTTATCTCATTCATGCCTGCTACCCTCTGAAGTTTCACTCAGTGTGCTCCCATGAGTCCAACATCTCTACCTCTGTGTCTCATCTGTATATGAAATCAAGATGTCCACATTTATGGCACTGTTTCCCATCCCAAAGCTGGTCCTCCTCATCAGTATCTAGCCAGTTATTCAAGCAAGAAAAAGGAATTATCCTTTTCTCCCACCAGTTTTTTCTGGAAGTTTTTGTACTGCCAATGAGTTATCTAGTCCTATAACTACTAAAACCTTTATAAATGTCCCTTTCTCATTTTTACTGTGATTGCTTTTGCTCAAATTCTTACCATCATTTGCCTAGCTCTTCCTATTCAGAAGAGCTTGATGGACTGGCTTCCAGTCTTTCACCATCCCAAGTATTCCTTATATTACACTTATTATTATTATTTTTACTATTCATTTTTTAAAATAAATCTTTATTGTTCAGATTATTACAATTGTTCCTCTTTTTTCTCCCCATAGCTCCCCTCTACCCAGTTCCCATTCCACCCTCCGCCCTTACCCCTCCCCCCCCCCCCGCACTGTCCTCATCCATAGGTGTACGATTTTTGTCCAGTCTCTTCCCGCACCCTCCACACCCCTTTCCTCCCGATAATTGTCAGTCCACTCCCTTTCTATGCCCCTGATTCTATTATATTCACCAGTTTATTCTGTTCATCAGATTTTTCATTCACTTGATTTTTAGATTCACTTGTTGATAAATATATATTGTTCATAATTTTTATCTTTACCTTTTTCTTCTTCTTCCTCTTCTTAAAGAATACCTTTCAGCATTTCATATAATACTGGTATGGCGGTGATGAACTCCTTTAGCTTTTTCTTATCTGTGAAGCTCTTTATCTGACCTTCAATTCTGAATGATAACTTTGCTAGGTAGAGTAATCTTGGTTGTAGGTTCTTGCTATTCATCACTTTGAATATTTCTTGCCACTCCTGTCTGGCCTGCATAGTTTCTGAGAAATCAGCTGACAGTCATATGGGTGCTCCCTTGTATGTAACTGTTTTTCTCTTGCTGCTTTTAATCTCTCTTTGTCTTTTGCTCTTGGTATTTTAATTATGATGTGTCTTGGTGTGGTCCTCTTTGGATTCCTTTTGTTCAGTGTTCTCTGTGCTTCCTGGACTTGTAAGTCTTTCACCAGGTGGGGGAAGTTTTCTGTCATAATTTCTTTAAATAGGTTTTCAGTATCTTGTTCTCTCTTCTTCTGGCACCCCCATAATTTGGATGTTGATACACTTGAAATTGTCCCAGAGGCTCCTTACATTATCTTCATATTTTTGGATTCTTTTTTCTTTCCCAGTTGGGTGTTTTTTGCTTCTGTGTATTTCACTTCTTTGACTTGATTCTTGCAATCCTCTAGTCTGCTGTTGGATCCCTGTATATTATTTTTTATTTCAGTCAGTGTATACTTAATTTCTAGTTGGTCCTTTTTCATATCCTCGAGGGTCTTGCTAAATTTATCGGCCTTTTCTAGAAAATTCTTGAAAAACCTTATAACCATGGTTTTGACTCTATATCCAGTCATTTGCTTTCCTCCATTTCTTTCATTTGTGATCTGTTTCTTTGTCTCCTCATTTTGGCTGCTTCCCTGAGTTGACAGAGTGGCTTTGTGTGCTAGGTGTCCTATAGGGCCCAGTGGCTCAGCCTTTCCAGTTACCTGAGGTGGACACTCTTGGTGCACCTTGTGTGCACAGTCTTGTTGTAGTTAAGCCTTGATTGTTGTTGGTATCACTGGGAGGAATTGACCTCCAGGCCAGTTGGCTGTGAGGATCAGCTGTGTCTACTAGGGAGAACTTCTGTGCTGGAGACACCTTTTGAGACAAGACTTGCTTTAGTGGGGCTTTGGTGCTCACTGAGTCTGCCCCCTGAGTGTGTCTCTTATGAGGAGTTGTAATCTGGATGGTCCCACTCTGACCCCTGGGTACACTGGTTCTTGGATCTCCAAGGAGGTGCTAATTTAGCCTCTGCTTGAGGCCACCTAATAGGAGCTATGGAGAGATATGCAGATTCTTCTTCTTTGTTTGGGTTTTGGAGGTGCCCAGATGAGGCCCAGCTGTGAAGCAATGCAAGCTGCTTCAGGGCCTTGGGCCTTCTTTTGGATGTTCTGGGTCTCTCTGACTCAGCTGCAGTTTGTTAGGTAAGTTTAGAATTCAAAGGATCAGGCCATTCATATGCAAAAGCCTCTGAGCTCAGCTTGGATGGGGCGGGATCTCAGGGTGGAGCAAACAGCAATGGCTTCCCATCATCCCTGCCCTGAGAGGCCTCTGGGTATTATTGTCCCATGGTAATTGGTAATCGCTGCAAGCACCTCTGAGAGAAATCCACCCTTGAGTTTCGCCTGCTGCCAGACAGTCCATTTTCTCCCCATATGAGTCTGGGTACCCAGAGTCTTGCCCAGAACTGGAGTTCAGAGCAGTCAGGCACTTTTGTCTTCTTCCCTATTGAGAAAGCCAGCCACTTACTCAGTTGCCAGCCCTCTCTGGGCGCGCGCCTCTGCCCCTCTGCCCTCTGCAGCTCCTCTGAGTCTCAGTGTGCTTTTCTCTATTTTCTAGTTGTAGAATTTCCACTCAGCCAGCCTTCCTGTGGTTCTGGATGATGTCCATTCTGTCTTTTAGTTGTAGTTTTGAAATTGTTGTGTGAGGCAGCAGTTCAGGTGTTTACCTATGCCGCCCTCTTGGTTTCTCCCTGTATTGCACTTATGTATTTTTAACAACAAAAAAGCAACATGAACTCACATACCAAAACAAAACAAAGGTGACCATGTCACCCCCACAGATACTATTTTTCAAAGCCTCTCTGTTGCTTGTAAGACAAAGTTCGCATTCATATTGTGACTCTCCTCTCCCTTTTGGTCTTGTGTTCTTCCCATGTGCCCTGTGATCTAGCTACACCAAGTCAGTTGCCATTCACTAAACATGTCATGTCTTTCATTCTGAGATTCGCAATGTTTTCCTCTGCCTGGAATACCCTTCAGGATTTGTTGGCTGAGAATTCCTCATCCTCAATTTATTTATCTGTACAACAGGAAGATAATAGTGTTTACTTCAGAGGATTGCCATGAGGACTAATAGGAAAGAAGATCTCCCATTGTGTCTGGCATACAGAAACACTCTCTAAATGTTAGCTTAGCTATCATTGGCATTGCTGAAAGTCTTCCCTGACTTACCTGGAAGTGTTAGGCATCCATCCTCTCTAATTCTATATATCTAATTAACCATGTTACATCAACTTCAAAATTGACAAAAGTTTCATATTTTAGCACTTATGATATTACAATACATTATACAATCTATGACACATCGAGGTTTAATTGCCAGCAATTTTTCTTTCTTTGTAATACTTGTCATAATGTTTCTTACAATGAATGGCATGTTAGATGAGATACTATACTTAAACTATATGATAACTGCCATTAAAATTTTATTATTCAGGGTGAATAATGCATAATTATTATGCATGGAAAACCCTATATTTTCTATGCATTAGTGAAATATCAACATAAGAAAAGGGACTACTAGTTAGAACTCCATAGAAGCAAAAAAATATTCCATTTGTATATCCTGCAACTTGGCCAAGTCCCACTCACTCTTGAATCACAGGAGTAGTCAGGTGAAGTGCATGCTGGCATATTTTTCAGTTAAGCACCTCATCTGAGAGCCACACAATGGCTCGACCCAGAGCAAAAGTAAGGAGGGGCTAGCTTATAAAATTGCATTCCCACAACCTAGGATTCACATTGAAGAAGGTAGAATAAAAAAGTGAAGAGGAGAGTGAAGGAATAAGATGAGAAAGGTCAAGGGACCATGTCTTCTAGACTAGCACTTTCCAATAGAAATATAATGTGAGCCACATCTAGAATTTTAAGTTTTTGATGGCTATGCTTAAAAACTAAAAGAAACAGGTAAATTAATACTAGCATTTTATGTTTTTAACCCAATATATTTAAAATATTATAATTTTATCATATCACCAACACAATAATCAGAAACGAAATGTGTTTTTTACCAAGTCTTCAAAATCTGCTATGTGTTTTAGCCTTACACACATCTTAAATTGGATTAGCCTCATTTCCATTGCTCAACAGCTGCATGTGGCTAGAGCCTGCCATTTGTATTGGACAGTACAATTCTACTTTGATTTTGACCAACTCAATTAAGTAATGAGAAAATAGTAACAGGCTGTTTCATGAGTGGCTCTTTTTATCACAAAATACTAGACATGTTTAAGATTCGTGAAGTATTTACTTATATATTTAAAAATTCTTTATAGGATGGTAGTTTTCCTTTAGAATCTTTTTGTGCTTTGTATTGGCTGATTTTGTTTTAATTATGATTTGAGGTTATTCTTAATGGCCTTCCCATATCCCCTTCACTATGTTGGTTAAGGAAGAGCTGACTCCTTTATTCAATTAGATCTTTCCCCAACAAGACAGTCCTTGGGAGACAGCAAGAAGTGTATGATTCATCTCAATATTCCCAGAATTTATCGCAGTCCCTAACGGATAGCAAACTCTGAATAATCAAGCTAGACAGTAGTGGTTTTCACCCTGGGTTGCACAATGGGATCATTAGGGGGGTAAAATCCTAAGGCCTGGCCCCACCCCTAGAGATGCTGCTGGTAGAGTTTGGCCTGCATGCCAAAATTTAAAAAATTTCCTCCAGGTAATTCTATTGTGCAGCCAGGTTTGAGAACCACTTTTCTAGGGTTTTCTTAGAACACCATTCTGTGGCCATATCCTTACCTCTCTGACATAAGGCCCACTTTGCCTCAAGTTAGTTTCCTCTCAGAACAGGCCAGATGTTTCTTGAGAAACCTAGTAGGAAAGACACTAACACAGAACCCCAAAAGGAATTTGCAAATTTCTTTCCCAAGGCACCAAAGAAGATATTCAAGAGTTAAAATCTTTTCATATTTATCTTTTTCTAACAAAAAATAAAAATAAAACTCACAATTTAAGTTTTAAGAGTCAAGCTGGCTTAAGGAGAAAAAAGTAAGGCCACTACAGCACATAGGCAGATAATACCGAGATACAAATATCACAGAATATTCCAGTTGTTGGATAATAGCAATTAAAAATAAAAATGGAATCTAAGTACACATGAGCCTCCTTTCAAGTGAAGTCCATACATGTCAAAAGCAGAAATTCTTAATTGGGGGCAGCAAAGGGAAGTATTTGATGCTTTTCTTCAGCCCCTTGAAGTTATATTTACATAGTCATAAAGCAATACATCTACTTTGATAGGTCACAGGACACATAAGTGTTAGTATCACTGTTTGCTCTCATGGCACTTTGCCTGACAACATCACTTCCATCAATCCGAGGTTCAGCAGTGTCCCAGGAAGAGCTCCAACGTCCACTTCAGCACAAACACACTCTCACTCAGGAGGAGGGGAAATGATATCTGCACCAAGGGAGCAGCGGAAATGGAGTTCCTCTGAATCATGGACTGAGTTTCCCTGCCAAACCCCAAGGTGGTCTGTCCATACTGTATGGATTTGCCCTGTAATGGTCCTTCTTGATGGTGTGGTATCATGTGACCTTATTAACAAATAGAACAGCACATTGACATATCCCCAAATGTCCCTACATGGATTTCCCCTGGCTTTCTAGCAAACACAAAAGCTCCCTCAACTGCACCACACTTACTTTTTTTTTCCTTTTTGAAATGTAATTGGCATATAACATTATATTAGTTTCAGGTATACAACATAATGATTCAATATATGTATATATTGTGAAATGATTATCATAACAAGACTAGTCAACATCCATTACCCCACAGTTATAAAAGGTTGGCTATGAGAACTTTTAAGATCTACTCAGCAACTTTCAAATATATAATAAAGTAGTATTAACTAGAGTAACCATGCTGTATATTACATTCCCGGGGCTTACTGGAAGTTATGCCCCACACTTATTTTTGTTTCACATCTTAAGCTGAATTTGAGAAATTAGAATAGGAAATATCCAAAATGCATTAAACTTCCACATTCACTAACAATGATCAACAAAAATTCCCTATTCCTGCCAAAATCATGGAGGAAGAAGCACAACTTGATAAGCTTCCTAAATAAGTACTGAGTTTTGTGCATATCACTCCCATCTACCAACCCTGAAGGGCTGATGGGTGTCAAGTGATTGGATGTGACATTCACCTGGCCCCAATGTTCTTTCCTGAAAAGTAATGGAAAATTTACAATACAAGCTCCCAAATTGCTACACTCATAAAACCAGGAAGATAATCATTATCCACCTGTCTAGGCTGACTGTGAATCTGAAATGCCTGACTGCATATACTTGGCATGGACATCATTTGTCAGCTAATATGTTCTAGGGATCCTCTTGGGTTCCATGAAGAGACAAAGACAAAGTCTCCTTCCCAAAGTTTACGAAAACAAAAGTAATGTTAAAATTTACAACATGAAAACAGATTTGAAAGATGATATGAAAATTATAGGACAACTCCATATACATTTAGTGTGTAACCATCATGGGAAGATGGACTCATGGAATCATTGAAGCTGTCGGTGGTCAGCCAGGATGCATGGGGCAGGAGGCCCCAAAGAAAAATTGTGGAATGAAGGATGTTTCAGGGCTTCCTACCTTTCTGGAAGAACTCCTCTAGTTTGTCCTTGAAAGGTTGGAGGTACTGCTTTGGAGACTCTTTGCACACCACTGCCATCTGTTTCTCACTTGCTGTGAAGAGAAGTTTGGAATTAGACTTCCCAAGCACATGTATTTGCTGAATTCGTGCTGAGCTATGCATTTGGGGACTGTGTGAAATCCTTCTTGATCACTGTTTATCCAAATTCAAGGGGTAGGGGGAGGGAGCAAAAACAAAAACAACAGGAACAAAAGTAATTAGCTCACTCTATATCTTTCTTCAGGAACTGGCAAATGTATCTTCAATTTTCCTTTTAGAGATGCTGCAAAACCTCTGGCTTGGGACAGGTGAAGTACTCTCCTGTGTTTGGTCTCTCAAAAATAGATGCAAAAAACTACTAAAGAACTGAGGGCCCCAGTCCTCTTCAGATCATACTCCAAAAGTAGAGTTTGAAATTGATTTTACAGAAATTCTCAGGCATTCCAGTTGCCTTGAACCACCAAACTGGCTATTCCTCAGGGTGACATCCATATCCTAGCATGAGAACTAAGCCCAGGTAGGGAGAACCGCATCTCTTTTCATGCTTCCCATTCACCTACCCTTCTCATTTACATTCTGCTAACATATGTGAAATCATTTTATTTGTGACTTATGTCCCTAGATTCCAAATTCTTAGAAAGGGAATAGTCGTTTTTGGAAATAAAAATCTGATAAATTCTTGGAGTCAAGCATTCATTCTACCATCCCCAAATGAGGACTTGGGTGTTATCCAATATTGTGACTTCAGGGAAATGGATGTTGTCTTTCATAACAGATGAAGAAGAATTTTGATCTCTTTCAGGAGAAGAGGTGGACACAGAGAGAAAAGGGTAGCAAGAGAGAAGAAGAATTTACTTGGAGAAGGATGGACTCTGGGGCATCTCAACTGCTTTAGCAAAGCCTCCTGAACTCACAGTGTTTGCAGTGAGTGAATGTGGGCTGTGAACACCAAATGAGGGGCTTAACTTTTCACTGAGTTTGGAACTAGTGCAGAACAAACATACCTCACAAGGAAGAAGAGGTGCCTTCTCCTATACACCCCTCTAATCCTTTTTCCTTCAAATCTTGTAGATAGTTTTATTTTTCTACAGAGATTGAATTTTGGCATAAATTATTCTTAGCTAATAGGAGATAGGTTGGTTTCTAGCCCTACAATGCATATATATGGGTTACACAAACACTCATACATTCTAAGTATTTATTGAATATCTGAACTATGCCACTGTGCTAAATGTTGGGGAAAATATTTTAACCAGATCTATTGGTCATCTCTCCTCTAAAAATATTCTTAAGTGTCTAGTCACAGAGAGACAAGGAAATCAACAAATGGTAATATAGTGTGATGTCATGGGATATTGGGTAGGGGCTTCCAGTTCAGATTGGGATTGGGTGGTGGCCAGGGAAGGTTCTCCAAAAAAGATAACATAAGTTGAATTGCAAAGGTCAAAGAGGAGTTAGCCAGCCAGACAAGGGAATAAAAAAAAATGGGGAGTAATTTCAAAAAAGAGGAAATATACAAAGTAAAGAATTACAGAAATGCATAGGTCTTTTGGGATAAGTTAAATGTTAATAGTATGACTAGAACTCAAGACATGGACCTTCTTTCTTTCCCAGGTTTACAGTTTCCTGTGTCTAGATTTTGATTCAAAGGAACAAGATTCAAGGAACTGGACTCAAAGGAATTGGATTCAAAGCGATTGGAACTACTCTGATTAAGGAAGAGAGGTCAGGTAAGGCCACAGAAGTATGAGGCTTATATAATTTTAAATAACATGATCAAGAAAAGTTCCCCTCTGAAGGTATTTGACTAGATACTTGACCAGAATAAAGAAGGAAGCCCTGAGTAAGTTTGAGGGGGAAAATCAAGAGATATTTAGGACATGCTAAATTTGAGATGCCAATTAGACACTCATTATATACGAAAGTCTACAGTTTAGGCTGCATGGCTGGGATAGAAAAACATATCAGGAAGTCACATGCATAAAATTGGTATTTAAAGCCACAAAAATAGATGAATTGGTAGGGAAAGAATGTAGCCAAAGAAGAGAAGGGTTTTCAGGACAAACCCTGAGGCGTGCAAGCAGCGGAGGAGAGGCCAGAAAAGGGTAGGGAATGAGAAAGTGGAAGTATGGAATCACATGATCTGAGAGGAAGCCCACATTTCAAGAAAGAGCAGTCAGTTCTGTGCAATACTGTTGAAAGATCAAGTGGAAGACAGAAAAGTGACCACGATTCTAGCGGCATGGGAGTCACTGGTCATCTCAGGAGTAATTTTGGGAAGTGAGGGATGGAGGGAGGAAACCAAATTGGAGATCGAAAGGTAAGTGGAGACAGACTCTACAGCCATTTGTTTAAAAAGTTAAGCCAGAGAAAGAAGAGCAAAATGAGGAACATCCTTCTACCCAAGAAGATGTTCTATGGGGTTACTCCAATCAAGAGTGGGTGCCCCTTTCCCCAGAGGAATGTTGTGTAAAAAAAAACCCACCAGGGAGTTTGAGCTCAGGGGAATCCCATGACGCTGATTCACTTCACAGAGGGAAACTGTCTACAATGAAATTCACCTTAACGTCCCATGATCATGAGCATTCTCTATGAAAAAATTTAAGCAGAAGTGACAGGGCCAAGTGAGGACATGCCAGCATGCTTTAGGACTTTTGGAAAGACTTGCAAAGCTGGGCCACGGACTACAGCCTTTGCACGGAATCATCTAAAGCACTATTCAAAGATCCCTCCTATCGAACATCACAGCTGAATCAGAATTTCCACTGTGATGATTATGTGGTTATAGACGCAGCCTTGGTCTGCGAAACATTAGCATGAAAAATATTCATTAATCACCTACTCATGACTAGGCCTAAATACAGATGGATTGGGCATGATTTGATTTATAGGGTGCTAAGCAATCCATCTATTTATTTAAAAACATCCTTCCTTGGTTGCATGAAAATTGCCATCATTAGAAGCATCCCCTTGATCAAAAGACGCTAATTCCAGAAGATCTCCTTAGAAATACATATATATATGTTAAAAATAAAAATATTAGCAAAGAAGAATTTATTAACACTTTAGTATAAATTTATTTCTGAGACTTGTTTGGAAAGGCTGGGTCTCAAACAATAGACAGGAAAGTTGTGTTACAAGGGAACATTCCTGTGGATTCTGATCTCTAGGTAGACTGTATAATAGGAAGCCTTGGGCAGGTAGCTCTAAACATGAAGTTCCGGTGCATCTTCAGGAGGAGAACAGCATTAATTTCTGAAAAGTATTATGAAGGTAACACAAAGAAATGCAAAAAGCATTTATAAAAAGTAGCAGGAAACAAATAATTCATGATTCCATGACCAGGACAGTTGCCATTTCATACTCTGGTACCTGTTTTTAGTGTCTCAGACTCTGCATCACACACACCCTCCATAACTTGATAGGAGTTGCCATTATATGTTATTTTTTATACACTTCAATTTGATAGAGAAATTTGTGTACCTTATTCTTTCTATTAATCATATCATGCACACTTTCTCATATTATTTCACAAAATTCACAAGCATTGTATTTAACAGCCATATAAAATTTCACCCAGTGTAAGTGTCCTAGTTCACTTAAATATTCCCCTGGACTTGAATAGTAGAGTCCTTTCTACTTTATTCTTACAGTGAATCATTCAGGCTTTAAGTAATATCAGTGCCCAAAAAACTCTTATTCTGAGGTTAAGATTACTTCTTTAGGATAGATTTCAGAAGTGGAATTATGGGTAAAATAGAAAAACACTTTTAGAGTTCTTGATACAAACTGCTTTTGATACAACATGGATTGTACCAAAATGAGGAAAATGAAGGAGAGCGATTTTGAATATAAAACTGTGGCTTCCCTACTGCTTTGCAGAGGTGGCTAGCTACATACAAGCTGGAACTGCGCCTGTCACTGAACATGAGGCCTGTGGTCATTGCACTGAAGTGAGCACACTCTAGAACGGCAAACACAGAGATGACCATCCATGCAATGAGGTAATTTACTCAAAGGCGAAGACATACAAAAGGGGATGCAAGATAATCTAGGGTTAACTACAGGGTAAGACTAGGTTTGAAGCCTGACCCTGAAAGTGGCCTTATTGAAAGATCTTAGGAGTGACATTTAATTTGAATGTACACTGTCAATACCAGTGGAGCTATCTGAATTTTGGGAGGGTCTACAGGTAGATTTAAAATTTATATCAAATGCTCAGATTGAAAAAAAAACACACATTACATATATGCATGTAAGTTCTTTGGTTAATCTCTTCTTGGAATCCCTTTTCTCTGAGATCTGTCAGTCTGTGGCATGCTTCCATGCCTCTGGACCTATTTGTTCATTAGTTAATTTTGTTCATTAGATTGCACATATAAGTGAGATCATGTGATATTTGTTTTTTTTCTGACTGGCTTATTCCATGGGGAATAGTGCAGTGAAGGCCTGGGGTTGTGTGGGAACTGGATGGAGTGGGGAAAAGAGGGACATCTGTAATACCCTCAACGATAAAAATAAAAATACATATACATTTATATACTTAGAAATGCATAATTTTAAGATGCTCAGACCTGTGGATCAACAATATCAAATAAAGATCTGGACACGTGATTACAATTCAATCCATTTTGTGAAGAACAGATAAGAACCTACATTTTGAGGCAACCAAGTGAGCATTGCTTTAAGAAGTATTTTTAGTAAAAATCAATTTTAGTGAAAATTAAGTGGTTGCTGATGGAATCAGCAAAGGCAGAGAGAGCAAGTCCCTATTGGCTAAGATGCCTCATTCTCATAGAAATGATATTAGAGGTCAAGCAATACATCCTATCCATTGCTCAAACCAGGAGAGTGGTTTTCTTTTGGGAATGCTTAAATGAAAAAAACTTCATCTGGAGCCAAAGTGCTTATTGCACGGCAGTTTTTACTAAAATTAAGTGATGAATTTCCTCATACATGTAAATCTTGAAGGTGACAGGCCTGCCTCTAGTATATGATCCAAGGAAATCAGTAAGTGGAAAGAGTAGCAATGCTGATTTGGGGATTATTTCCTTCCAGCAGTACAACAGCTGGCTAAAAAGAGACCAGTGATTGAGATACATAAGCCCATTACCAAAAAGCAACCTGTTTGCATGTCGCTCAAGCAGCACAGCTGCAAGCTTTCCGCAGTGTCTTTGACCTCTGTCGAGGCCCATGTTCTCGTTTCAGCCTTTGCCGGCCAGTCACATTAACTGTAATTGTCTACTCTGGAAAGTGTTTACATCTAAATAAAACATGAAGAAGTAAAAGAGAAAAGATGGAGTGGCCTAAGGAGGAGAGAGAAAGGAAAAGGATGGAAAGTTATTTCACAACACACCACTGAAACCGGTGGATGAATTCTGGTGTCTAATCTTGGCGACAGGAATCACTGGCGAAGCACGAAGCTGGCAACTACTGCTAATCACTTTGCCACTGTCTTCAGATTTAATGCAATATTTGGCTCAGACATTTTAAAAAATCCCCCATTCCAGCTAAAATATTTACACAGTCCTATGTGTCTCACTTAATGCCTGTTAAGCAATCGTCTTTTAAAACTCCACAGACACTTGTAAATCTGTCGGGAGAACTGTGGCCTATAAACAAAGCTTCATATAAAGCGGGCTGCACTGTCAATTCGCTGGGAGTTGGGATTTCTTAGATGCATTTGAAAATAATGTTGAAAATCAGAACTAGTTTGGCATGGGTAACAAAGTGGCCAAGAATCTTGCTGGCGGGATGCTGTTAGTGCTATTAACGGGAAATCTCCAGACACTGACCTTGGCTATTTAAAGCCCCACTCTCCTGTAACCCTGTCATCGATCTGCCTCTCTGTTGAGTTACGGCACAGGGAAAGTTACTGGTCCAGCAGCCCCAGTCGTCTGCATCCCAGAACCTGCCAGGTTAGAGAAGGTGTGGTGGTGAGGTTTGTAACAGGAGGCTACTATATGATTCCATGTCACTTGACCATGTGTAAAAGTTTTAGGAAGGATGGGGATTCTTAGAGGAAAGGGGAAGTTCTCCCCCAGGGGGAAGGCTAGGTATAACAGATTCTGAAATGCTTATTAAACACCCTAACGTAGTTAGCCCTAATGTTCATGAGCCCTAGTGATAAAAGTTAAAGGCAAGGGAGGCCCAGCAAAGCTGTCTGCTGCTGGTTGGGGGAGCCCCAGGAACTTGTCCCTGTCTTCAAGATGGGTCAGGTACTTGTGATAGGACCTCAAGCAACTTGTCCAGTTGTTTAATTATTCCTATTAGATTAGCTGCCTTTTTAATTCTACTCCGTGTCACTGACTTGAACATGTCATTGAGTATGATTCACAATTAATTTTATAACACTTTAAGGAAGAAAAATAATACACTTCATTTTAAAAAACCCAATCCCTGCTTAAAACACTCAATTTTGGGTAGTGGGATAAAGAGAGGCGTGCCCAGGATTAAAAAAATAAACAAACAACAACAACAAAAACCACTAGGTATTTTTAATTCCAAGATACAGTTCCTTGAACAGGAGGTAGCAAATATTTGTTCGTGGAGAAACCAAGATGGTGGCATAGGTAAGCACCTAAACTGCTGCCTCACACAACAATTTCAAAACTACAACTAAAAGACAGAACAGACACCATCCAGAACCACAGGAAAGCTGGCTGAGTGGAAATTCTACAACTAGAAGAAAAGAGAAAAGCTCATGGAGAATATGAGGACCAGCAAAGGTTTGAGGTACGGAGACACGTGCGCAGAGAGGAAGGGCGGCTGAGAGCCTGGCTGACTTTCTCTGGCAGGAGGGGGAAGGAAGCCCCCGGCTGCACTGAACCCCAGTTCCGACTGCACTGAACCCCAGTTCCGGGTGAAACCCCATGGACCCAGGCTCATACGGGGGGAGTCTGGACTGTCAGGTAGAGAGAAAGGCACTTGGAGGGGGAGCCACGGCAGGCAGGAGTCTGGAGGCGCGCGCGCACGCGAGTGTGCACAAAAACTGAGGAGGTTGCCACAGGCTTTCCCTAGCAGAAGGGAGTCAGAAGCTCCTGACTGCACTGAACCCCAGTTCTGACTGCACTGATCACCAGTTCCAGGTGAGCCCCTGGGGACCCACGCTCTTACAGGGAGAATCTGGACTGTCAGGAGGAAACTCAGGAGCCGTGGAAGACAGAGGTCTGGAGGCGCGTGCGCAAGGGCAGGGCTGATGGGAAGCCAAGACTGTCTGCTCCACTCTGAGACTCCACCCCATCCAAGCTGAGCACAGAGGCTTTTGCAATTTGGCAAGTCTAGTCCTATAAGGCTGTCTCCAGCACCGAACTTATCCCTGGAGGTCAATTCCTCCCAGTGATACCAACAACAATCAAGACTTAACTACAACAAGGCTGTACACACAGTCCACAAAGGGGTGCACCAAGAGTGTGTCCACCTCAGGATAACTTGGACGGCCGACCCACTGGGCCATATAGGAAACCTAGCACACAAAGCTACCCTACCAACTCAGGGAAGTAGCGAAAATGTGGAGACAAAGAAACAGATCACAAATGAAAGAAATGGAGGAAAACAAACGACTGGATATAGAATTCAAAACCACAGTTATAAGGCTTTTCAAGAATATCCTAGAAAAGGCCGATAAATATAATGAGACCCTCGAAGATATGAAAAAGGACCAAGTAGAAATTAAACATACACTGACTGAAATAAAAAATATTATACAGACACCCAACAACAGACTAGAGGAACGCAAGAATCAAGTCAAAGAACTGAAATACAAAGAAGCAAAAAACACTCAACCAAAAAAGCAAAAAGCAAAAGAAATCCAAAAAGTTGGAGATAGTGTAAGAAGCCTCTGGGACAACTTCAAGCGTACCAACATCAGAATTATGGAGGTGCCAGAAGAAGAGAGAGAGCAAGATACTGAAAACCTATTTGAAGAAATAATGACTGAAAACTTCCCCCCCCTTGTGAAAGAAATAGACTTATATGTCCAGGAATCGCACAGAACCCCAAACAAAAGGAATCCAAAGAGGACCACACCAAGACACATCATAATTAAAATGCCAAGAGCAAAAGGCAAAGAGAGAATCTTAAAAGCAGCAAGAGAAAAACAGTTAGTTACCTACTAGGGAGTACCCATACAATTGTCAGCTGATTTCTCAACAGAAACTATGCAGGCCAGACGGGAGTGGCAAGAAATTTTCTAAGTGATGAATAGCAAGAACCTACAACCAAGATTACTCTACCCAGCAAAGCTATTATTCAGAATGCAAGGTCAGATAAAGAGCTTCACAGATAAGAAAAAGCTAAAGGAGTTCATCACTGCCAAACCAGTATTATATGAAATGCTGAAAGGTATTCTTTAAGAAGAGGAAGAAGAAAAAAGTAAAGATAAAAATTATGAACAACAAATACATACCTATCCACAAGTGAACCTAAAAATCAAGTGAATTAAAAATCTGATGAATAGAATAAACTGGTGAATATAATAGAATCAGGGGCATAGAAAGGGAGTGGACTGATAATTCTCAAGGTGAAAGGGGTATGGGGGTGCAGGAAGAGACTGGACAAAAATCGTACACCTACGGATGAGGACAGTTGGGGGGAGGTAAGGGCAGAGGGTGGGGTGGGAACCGGGTGGAGGGGAGCTATCGGGGGAAAAAGGAGAAACAATTGTAATAATCTGAATAAAGATTTATAAAAAAAATAAAGAATAAATGTAAAAAAAAGTATTTGTTTGTTCTCTTTACACTATCACCATCAGAAAGGGTTTTGCAAATTATTTTGTGAATCTGCCGAGTTCACAAAACTCTGTTCACCTTCCCACCTATCACACAGGCAGCAAGTTTAATCGCTGTCCTTAGACACAGATTACTGCTCCTGTCAGAAGAGAGATCAGAAGAGAAAATAGGAATACATTTCTCCCCTAGAAAACAAGGGCAACACTTGCGCTTAAAATGGGTTTACAAATGACTTAATATGTCAGTGAGTTTATTTAAAATTAGCAGCTAACTCAGCACTCTGAATAAATATTTGCTGAACAAATAAACTGATTTAAAAGGTCAAACAAGGCCCTCCTGGTATTTTGGAGATTTTTTTCGGATACATGGAGATTTGACGGTCTTCTTAAAGACCATCAAAAATAGTCAAGAAAAGCAGTTTTAAAACATAGTAAATGAGCAGTTTGAGTACATCAGCCATTCTAGATTTTCCTTGGACTTTCCCCTTTCTGTGCATTATGGCACCGGGAAAGTTATTGGTCATCTACACTGAATTGTCCATAAATTCAGCTGCCTTTTATCTCTGTACTCAATGATTTCCTGAAAACTATACCAAGTTCTCAACCTGTATGATTAAAACCGAATGGCTCTTAATGGTCAAGGGTGTCTCGAACCTCAGCCTTCTTTATGTGTCTCATTTTATTCCTCAGAAGAACCCTTTGAGCTTGGTCCTGCTATCATCCCTATTTCTAGGTGTGAAGAGTAAAGTCTGAACTCAGGGATGTCCCACCCACTGGCCTTGTGCTGTCCTGCTTCCTACTCTTGAACCATCTACAGGGAAGTGCCAGGAACCACTGGAGTATCTATGAAAGTGCTTTGCAAAAGTTAAGGAACAAGGCAATGAAAGCTAAAAATCACCAAGCATCATCACTGGGACCCCTTCATTTTAAATGGAAAAACAGAAGGCTGGAGAGGCTAGGTGAAGGGTAGGAGAAGGTCAGGTTATTCAATGGCCCAGAGGAGACCAGAATTAGGGCTGCTGATCCCAGGTAGGTCAATGACCTTTCAGCAGGTACTTAAAAAGTAGAGTTACGGCCCATGACATCTATTCATCTAAAAGCGATGCTGCGGCCAAGAAATCTGAGA
Organism: Corynorhinus townsendii; assembly: GCA_026230045.1. NCBI lineage: Eukaryota > Metazoa > Chordata > Mammalia > Chiroptera > Vespertilionidae > Corynorhinus > Corynorhinus townsendii. The sequence continues at coordinate 161,716,166 of JAPDVU010000001.1, read as the reverse complement.
GAAATAAAGATATTGGCCCAACCCCAATCCTCTTGCTGGGCTTAACAGGTCTCCCTCTAACTTCCTTCATTTGGTAGTCTGACACATAAAGACTCCATTTGTGATGTGTGAATCCTCCCTAGGGTCCAAGATACACATTTTTTTGGGGCAAGAAAATATTTTAATATTCACAAAACCACCCACAAATCTATTTCTGTGAAGAAAATATCTTTTTTGTTGTTGTCAGGAAGGATATTTTTTTCCATTGATTTTTAGACAGAGTGGAAGGGAGGGAAGAGACACAGAGAGAGAAACATCGATGTGAAAGAGACACATCAATTGGTTGCCTCCTGCACACAGGCTGACTGGGGCCGGGGATCGAGCCTGCAACTAAGGTATGTACCCTTGACTGGAATCAAACCTGGGAACTTTTAGTCTGAGGGAAAATGTTCTAACCAATGAGCAAAACCAGCTATGCCTTGAAGAAAATGTCTTGACCCCACACAAATTTATAGTAACATAGGCTTGGCAATCAAAAGACCTAAATTGGGTAATCCCAGCCATATTGCTTCCTATGTTGGAGACCTGTTCTCTCCCTACATATGCCTGCCTTACCCACTTCAAAGAATGAAGTTCTACATACAGGTATGCTATCACCATTACAATTGCATTAGCACTTTTTTCTTTTTGTGAATGGGACATTTAGAAGATACTCTTGCCAACAACTTGCCAAATTAATGCTATTTTCCATTGCTTCTACTCGTATTTTTTAAAAATATATTTTTTTGAGTTTATTGATTTTTAGAGAGAGGAAGGGAGAGGGAGAGAGAGAAACATTGATGTGAGATCATAACATTGATTGGCTGCCTCCTCCACACCGTCCACAGGGGATCAAGCCCAAAACTCAGGCATGTGCCCTTGATCAAGAATCAAACTGAGACCTCCTAGTGCACAGGTTGATGCCCAACCAACTGCGCTATACCAGCCAGGGCCTACTTGTATTTTCTACTCCTTCTACAGTATGCTGAAAGTCTACAGCTAGAAGGCTTCTCTCTGGTTTTCCTGGGCAATTCTTCCCACAGTTGAGTAGAACCCTTATCAAGAGCAGTGTGCTGTTTCTAAACAAGTGGAAAAAGTTAAAATACTGCTGTTAAGTACAGGTGTGATAGATCAGTGAAGACTGAGGAGGCATGGCAACGCAACACAATGTGGTACTCAGGGTTGGATCCTGGAACAAAGACAGGGCACTAATGGAAACACTGGTGAAACCCAAATAAACTCTGGAAAGTTTAATTAACAGAAATGAACCAGTGCCAGTTCCTTAGTTTTGAAGAATATATCACAACAACATATGATGTTGATTGGGGAACTGGATAGGGGCTATATAGAAACTTTCTATACTATCTTTGCAACTTCTGTAAAGCTAAAATTATTCCAAACTAAAAAATATTTTTAAAAGCCCATTTTTATAAAGATGTGAGCACCCTGGCTGGGCAAGCTCAGTTATTTGGAGCATTATCATGACATGCCAACATTGGGGGTTCAGTCCCTCATCAGAGACATACAAGAAGCAACCAATGAATGAATAAATAAGTGGAACAACAAATCAATGTTTCTCTCCCCCTCTCTCTCCCCCCCTTCCTTCCTTCCCTCCTTCCCTTCTTTTCTCTCTCTCAAATCAATAAATAAAAATGGGAAAAAAAGGTAGGGGCAAGACATATGTAAAAGATTGAGAATAATTATAACTATTTAGAAAGATTCTGTGTTGATATTTGTAAAAACCATGACTCCACTTTAAAAATTCAAAAGGAAACCACAGCTGGTCTATTATGGATGTGGAGTGTGTAGGGAAGACCCACAAAACTCCATTCAACATATCTATAATTCAAGAAAGGCCTCAGCCCTGCACCAAAAGACAGATGAATGCTACTATATTTAACTTGTTTTAGATTAAAGGTTAAGGAATGTTATATCATTTACTATGATTCCTGATTTGGGCCAACTTCGTTCCATTAATCAACCATATTGGATAAGAATTCTACTTATAAAGCTTACTTCTAGATGGTATCAACATTAGTTTTGGAGGCATGGATTAATTTAAGAGAAGATCCTTGAGAGCCATTTAGAAAGAGAATACCTGAGATAAAACCTGTAAGATTTTACAGTTGACTTTAGACCCTGTATATGACCAGAATTCCAGGAATTTTTAGCTGTTCTATTTAACTAAGTGCAGGGAAGAACCCAATAAGCCTTACTGCATAAGGAGAACTGTAGAATGCACTGAAATAGCACAGTAATAATAATCACCTTAGAAACTCAGAGTTGGAATGCACTTTTAAAATCATCCAGCACAACTACCCTCTTTAATGTTACCTGTCCTGCCCATCCACCATAACACAGTCTTCTAAGCAGAAGTGGGTGAGGCACCCACTACCTCTCAAGACCATAAGTCGTCCCTTTGGGCAGCTTTAAAAATCTGTCTTCCTAAACCTTCTACCTGTTTATGCTCATTTGACATCTCTGCCCATAGGAAACAATCTAATTTCTCTCTGATAGCAAGGTCAGCAATCACCTGCAGTAAGCTTAGCCTTTTCTACCATTTATTCATTTGCTCATTCATTCATCCACTCAACAAATATTGGTTGAACAGCAACTATGTGGCAGGTACTGACCAACACATAGTAAATATAAACACTAAAAAGGTCATTGGATCCATTGGAGAAGGTGAGGGAGAGAAAATTTACAAATAAATAAATAAACAGAAAATAATACAGTATCAAAACTGTGGGCTATAAAAGAGAGAGACTATTAAAAGTGGCTGCTGAAGTTTGGGGGGTCAGGGAAGGTCCAGGGCGTGGAGATATCTACATGAAGAACATTCCAGGCAGAGGGAATAGCTGCCCCAAAGGTCCTAAAGCAGAAATAAGCTCACTGGGTGGGAACCCAAAGAAGGCCTGTGAGGCTGGAGTTTAGTGGGCAGGAGGGGATGAGGTTCCATGAGATGAGACAGGGAAGGTGGACAAGTCGTGTAGAAAATTGTAAGGCACTGCTACAACTTTTGAAGCTGGATTTTATTCCAAGAACAATGAATATGAACCAACAAAGTGGCCTGACCTGTCTGGTGTATGGAGCCTCTATTGAAGGGAGGGCAAGCGTGGAAGCAGGGCTACTGGTGAGGAACCTGGTGTGATGGCCCACGCGTGGAGGTGGAGAGCAAGAAACTGATACAAGGCGTGTTTTGAAGGAAGAGTCAATAGGATTTACTTATGGACTGGATGTCAGATATAAAGGCACAAAGGGAGTCAGGAGTGTTTTCCTTTTGCTCCTACTCTGGAAAGGGGCTTCCATCATACAATCCTCCTCTCAAATAATCCGGAGTGGGCAGGATACCCTCCGTTTTACACAAGGACACTGAGAGGTGGGGGATGACACTGCCGGCTAAGGGTGACAAAGCCTCCAAGGCACGCATTTCAATTCAGGGATTGTGACTCAGGCTTTTACGTGACAGTAGCTTTACTTCAATATTTTATGTTTCTTGTTAAAGAAAAGACAAAATAAATTCTATTTACTGTGTTGATTTATAAATGCAGGGAAGAAATAAAGTGAAAACTGACAGGAGGGAACCAGGGCAGCATAACTCATCCTTCCCACCTACAGATGTCACAATTGTGGCTTCAAAGAAAAACACAAACTTCTTCCATTAATTAAAGGGGTGAATCGGGTTTCAGTTTCCGTGTCCCCTCTCCTTTCCATACAGCTTGGCTTTGAAGGCGTTCCATTTGGGAAATGTGTGACCTTTACCCATCATGCTGCACTTAATTGAATGCTTTGCATCAAAAGTCACCACGCTAATCAACATTTTACATGCACTGCCTTTCTGAAACTCTTACCCCAGTTCCTTATGTCTGTTTTGCTGAAATCGTTTTATAAAAATAAATCATATCAAAGTTTTTCTTTTATTATTTCTAAAACTTTGCTAGTAAAACTAAATATTTTTAACACCATGGCAACATGGTCAAGACTCTGGCTAATGTATCCAGTCCGTAGCAGAGTTCAGACTCAGCACACCACGGCAGTGGATAAATGGGCTAGGAGGAGGAAAGAGCCATGGATTAGGCACGGTCAATAATCATTCAAGGCATGTCTTCTGGAGCTTCCTAAAAGGTGATAAACTAGCCAGGCTTATCCTGACGGATCAATTTCCCCTCTCCATTCTAGGACTCACCAATATGCACACATTGAGCAAACTGCATGGCTCTGAATGAGATTAAGTAATACCTCTCTCACCTTTGCAAATACTTCCTTAGCCATCTGTTCATCTGACCCTTCCTCTATCCCTCGGGGTTGGGCAGGCTCACCGAGGTTAAGTGATTTGTCAGAGTTGCATGGCTTATCATGTGGTTAGCAACAGGCGGAACTAAATTTTTAAACTGTATCTCTTATGTCTCAGGCTGGTACTCCTTTTCACACACTAGCTTCCACTGTTAAAATTTAACTAAACTGTCACAAATGCTGTGGGTTTTTGTTTTTTTGTATATTTATTTATTACATACATGCACATAGTTTAAAAAAAAATGAATTCTGTGCACTAGACAAAGAACAGATCCAGATCTTCCGTCACACCCACCACACGGGATCCCTCCCAATATAGCAGTACTGTGACGTTCAGACTAGTATTCAGTGTTGGCATTTTTATGACTATGCAAAAACACCTCCCAGTCCCGGCTGATATATGTAAATTCTGGTTAACTTGCCTTTTCTAAAACACTGCTGCCCAAACTACCTAATCCATAATTTTCTCTGCTTTCTATGCATTTACCACTAAATGGACTCCAAAGTTACTAGTTGTGTAGATCCTGTCAAAGCATTCAGATACATGAGACTGCATATTTCTCAAGAATCTTCTTCATGGTTCTTCTGACCTAATCTAATCCGGAATGTTTGCTCTTCGTGCCTGGTGTCATCCTGAGCTCGCTGTCTGTGGGGCAGCCCTTCACTTCCCTTTTCCACTGGATTTTTTATTTCCTGTCACCTTTGTCGTCCCATTTGGTGGTAAAGCACATTCTCTAGCAACATCTTGAGGATGGCTGCTTTTGGGAGATACGTTTTTTGAGAATTTACATGTCTGAAAAAAACTTTTATTCTACCCTCATATTTGATCAATAATTTGGTGGAGTAAGATTCTGAAATATGAATGATTTTCCCTCTGATCCATTTCTAGCTTCCAGTGTTGCTGTTGCAAAGCCTGAAGCCATTCTGCTTGCTGATTCTCCCTGTGTAATTTGTTTCCGCATTTCACCCCTCCCTCTCCCCAAAAAGCTTTTCTTTTTGGTCCAAGTATTCTGAAATGCTCTAACAATGGTATGGATGTTTTATTCTCTGAGCCTTTTAAAATTAGGAACTTGTGTCCATATTTTTTGGAAAATTTCTTGAATGATTTTATTGATTTATTTACATATGAATGTTTATGAATGCATATGTACGAGTTTACATGTGAGTTTGTGGTGTGTACGAATCTGATGGTAAAAATTGGATTGCTTCTCACCTTTCTCCACTCCTGGAATAGAATTCAGCTTTCTTGTTTGGCTAATTCATTTATCACTTGTCTATCTACAGAAATATTGTGGCTATCATTTTCTCTCTTGTTCTGTGTTCTTCAGTTCATGCTTTTAAAGAACTCTCTCTACTTTTGTTTTTACTAATTTTCAAGAGGAACTGAAATCCCACAAAAGTGTTCAATTCAAATGAGTGTTCAGTTGGCCATCTCTTCTCAGAAGTCCTCCCAGAGTGTTCCTCTTTTCTTCCTAAAGCCATACTGCCTTTGGATAATTCACATATGAATGGTTAAAGAGAATATTCACTTTCATGATGAGATCTAGTTTTTCTCTTTCCTTTCTCTCTTGAAGAAGGCATACTCTCATGGAGAGAAAACCATCTGATCATACTAGGTGGTAGAAGTCATTCATCCTGCAAATCAGGGCTGGCTCCAAGCACAGAAGCAATGGTCTGCTCAGCTGTGTGACTTCACAAGTCCTGGAAGATTCTTGTACTTTCACATCTATGTCAGAAGCCATGTAATTCCACAAATGGAAGTCAAAACCATGTGGGTTGCCTTGGAGTGCCCCTGTAGTACTCTGTTATTTGTCTGACTAACCACATCGGGACATGTGGGAAAAAACATAGGCTAGATAATTGTCAGAGAGAGAGCTTAAGAGTGAGCATATTGGAGAAACCAAAAGAGATTGATAGGCTGGTCACTGGATGATGGAGATTACAACAGGTAGATTAGTTGAGTCGTTATGGGTAGAGAGAAGAAAAAGCCGAATTCTAATCCAAAGATTATTTGTATTCCCTGTAGAAGATGAACTAGAGAACTAAGTGGACCTTCTTCTCCAAGCTTTATCATCCTAGATCAGTTTGCTGCTCTGTTGATTAATGAGTTTGCCGACCACTGACCTAGACTCTGGATTCCAATAATTACAGACTGTTGTTGATTAAGCCCCTATCCCAGTGGTCGGCAAACTCATTAGTCAACAGAGCCGCAGTTTGCCAACCACTGTCCTAGATCATTTGTTAGTGTCTGAGGGTTGGGTCTGCAAATAGTAAAAGATTAAAGCATGATATAGTGGAAAGAGTATAAGCTTTGTAATCAGATAAATGTGTTCAAATCTCAACTTTGTCATTTGTAGCAAAGTTGCTTCAACTTCTTTACTGTAAAAAATGCAGACAGTGTTTGTTTTGAAGTAGTTTTAACAAATAGAAATGATGAAAGCAAATTTGGTAATTGATCATTAAATGGTAACTTGTCATTAGTGATTGTGGAAATGGACACGCGCTGTACCCTTATATTTATTGCACCTGAGTCCATTGTCTACCCTTGCAGGGATTTTATGAGAGATTATTTAGAACTGTCAGCACATAATGGTAATAAAATGTGAACCAATTTTTAGTAGATTTTATTGTTGCTGCGAAATTCTGGGTAGAGGTGCCAGATAAAAGACAGGACACCAAGTTAAATTTGAATTTGAGATAAACAAGAAGTAATTTGTTTAGTGTGTGTCCCCTGCAATACTGAGACACACTGATGCTCAAAAAATCTTGTTCACCTGAAATTCAGATTTAATAAATCTGGCAACCCCGAGGGTACCCCATACTGCATGCTCCATAGTAGGTTCCCGGACTATATTTATTGCAAATACAAAGGAAAAGCCATTACAGACTTTCTTTAAATTGTTTCCTTTGCTTCCTGAGATAATATCAATAGGCAATCATTATTATTTTTTTTAAAATTCTGGCCCAGGGAGCTAGAGCCAGGCAGTGCCCTCCGAGTAGAGTGAGCGACTTCTACCTCCGCGCCTCTCGCCACCCGTTGGGATACCTGCACCATTGCTCCCCGGAGGGAGCACACATGCACGGCTTGAAGCTGATGGACATTGTATGGGCAAGAGGCAGGGATGGTCGGCTATGACCCCAAAGCAATTGACAGGAGTATCTCCAAGTTCGAGGTGGCAGTGGCTGGATCTGTGTCTGGACTTGTCACTCTGGCACTGATCAGCCCCTTGGACGTCATCAAGATCCGTTTCCAGCTTCAGATTGAGCGCCTGTCTTACAGTGACCCCAATGCCAAGTACCATGGGATCCTGCAGGCCGGGAGACAGATCCTGTGGGAGGAGGGCCGGACAGCCTTCTAGAAGGGACACATTCCCGCCCAGCTTCTCTCCATCTGCTACGGAACTGTCCAATTTTTGTCATTTGAAATGCTGACCGAGCTGGTGCACAGAGCCAGCGTGCACGATGCCCGAGACTTCTCTGTGCACTTTGTGTGTCGCGGCCTGTCTGCCTGCATGGCCACCCTCGCTGTGCACCCCGTGGACATCCTGTGCACCCGCTTTGCAGCTCAGGGTGAGCCCAAAGAGAAGTAATGCTCCTGGGTGTGTAGGAGCGGGGACGTGCACATGGTGAGCTGCGCTCACTCAAGTTGCGTGTGTGCATCCAGGTGTACAAAACCCTGAGGGCCGAAGGCCCCTTGGTCTTCTACAAAGGCTTGAACCCCACCTTGATTGTCTTCTTCCCCTACGCCGGCTTCCAGTTCTCCTTCTACAACTCCCTGAAGCATGTGTACCAGTGAGTCACGCCAGCCGAAGGAAAGAAAAACGGGAACCTCAAAAACCTGCTCTGTGGCAGTGGAGCTGAAGTCATCAGTAAGACCCTCACGTATCCCCTGGACCTCTTCAAGAAGCGGCTGCAGGTCGGAGGGTTGGAGCAGGCCCGAGCCATCATCGGCCAGGTCCGAAGCTATCAGGGCCTCCTGGATTGGGCCAGGCAGGTGCTGTGGAAGGAAGGTGTGACGGGCTTCTTCAAGGGCCTGTACCCCAGCCTGCTGAAGGCTGCCCTCTTCACCGGCCTCATGTTCTTCTGGTAAGAGCTCTTCTGTAACCTCTTCCACCTCATGAAGAAGGCAGACAGCTAGCTAGCCTGGGGCCGGAAGGTGGCCTGCGGTCTCTCCCCGGAGCCACCTCCTGAAGTAAGACTCGATCGACGATCTCTGCTGCACTCCTGGCCCACCCTCCAGCCAGCTGTCCAGAGCATGGAGCACTGGGAGGCCGCAGCCTCCATCCCACCAGCTTGGATGCCACCAGGAAGGCAAGGGTGTTCTCCCTGCGGACACGGGGGAGGGGAGACTGAGGGCGTGGTGGGATCCCAGCCACTCCAGTCGAGCTTGAAGTCTCCCCTCCGTCTAGCCCACAGCCTAAGGCAGGGGTGGGACCCTTTTTCCTGCCGAGGGCCATTTGGATATTTATAACATCATTCGCTGACGATTCAAAATTATCATCTTAAACATTAGCCTGCTGCATTTGGTCAAACATTTAACTCACCCCTGATGCCTTGGCAGGGCCAGACCAAATGATTTCTTGGGCCTTATATGTTTCTCACCCCTGGTCTAAGGGAAGCAGCTGCCTGCACTTCTTAGCCCATCTGCCTCAAGAGCTCTCTGGACCCTGGGTGGGGCCACAACTTAGGTTGAGGGCTGGGACTCCTCTTACCTAGGCTCTGGTTCCCACCAACTTGTTTAATAGACACTAAGGCTAAAAGAGAATTCCTTACCTTACCCCTCCACCATCTCTCCCGAGTCACACCTCCCCTGGACACCAGCTGTGCCTGGCCTTCCCCAGATTCCATTTTCTCAGGAGCTGTGGGGCTCAGGCAGCTTGGCTTCTAGTTCTGGGAGAGGAATCCAAGCTGAATTGGTCATTCTGGCCACTTCCACCCCCACCCCCACCCCCCGCAGGACCAGCCACAGCAGGGGCTCTGGGGAAGGCAGATACTGCAGCCCTGCAGGAAGTGGGAGGCTGTGCTGAGGGGAGGAGGTGGGTAAAGGCAGCCGCCCATTACCCCAGTCGACCTGGGATGGCTCCTGGGTGGGTAGGGGCACACAGCTGGGCCAGTTGCTGAGCATCAGCTGCCCTCTCAGGGTCTTCTTTAGCTCAGCATGTGGCCGCGTGTCTCCTCTGCAACCCCAGAAGGGCCCCTGCTTTGATGCAGCCCAGTGAATGGGGTGGCAGAGGGAAGAGGTTGGGCAGCAGCCTGGTGAGGGGGCAGCAGATGCCCAGGGGAGAGGAGCATAGGAACCCAGCCCATCCATCTAGGCATGGGGAGAAACTTCAGTTTCTAGGGGCAGGGAAGGGGGGGTGGGGAGAAAATCTATGGAACACAGCCATCTTCTCATCCAGATCTCCCAGCCCCGAGGGGCACTCGACCTGTGGGGTGGACTCTGCAGTGGGAGCCAGGATACCACCTGCTTCCTCCCCTCTGGGCTCCAGCTCCAGGCCACTCTGACTCATGCAGGCACCAGCTGGGAGCAGGCCTGGTGTGGGCCCCCCTGGAGCCTGGGCCCCTTCTCTCCTTGTTGCTATTTCATGTCTTGGCTGGGGCTTTGTGATGTCTGGGACCCCGAATCCTGAAGCTTGCCTGCTTTTGGCTGTGGATTATGAAGGTCCAGGCTGTGACTAGAGGGCACTTTGACACCCACCGGGGTTTTGGCACTTAAGTCCTGGGCTTGGAGCTGCAGAAGATAGCTGCCTGAATGTATTTTCTACAAAATCCCATCGAAGTAAACTATTCCTTAGAATAAATAAATAAATAAATAAAATAAAATCCTGGCCCAGTCAGCATGGCTCAGTGGATGAGCATTGATCTATGAACTGGGAGGTCATGGTTTGGTTCCCCATCAGAGCACATGCTCGGGTTGTCCCGGTCAGGGCACATGTCTGGGTTGCAGGCTCCATCCCTGGTGTGGAGCCTGCAGGAGGCAACTGACCAACGATTCTTTCTCATCATTGATGTTTCTCTCTCTTCCTCTCTGAAATCAATAAAAATATGTTTAAAAAATTCTGTTTTGGGATCAGCAGTACTGACTTAGTCGACCAAGGCCACACTTCCATCCAAGTGTTGGACAGATACATAGATTCCAGGCTGGGGAGAAGCCGACATGGCTGCAGGAAAGACAGAGTCAAAGAGGCCGATGGAGAGGCAAACTGGAACCCAAACCGGATAGTGGCCCTGGCTGGGTGGTTCAGTTGGTTGGAGCATCATCCTGTACACCAAAAAGCTGACGGTTAGATCCTGGTCAAAACACATACCTTGGTTGCGAATCTGATCCCAGTTAGGGAATGTGTTTGGGAGGCAATGTTTCTCTCTCACAGCAATGTTTTTCTGATTTTCTCTCTCTCTAAAAGTCAATTAAAAACAAAACAAACATATCCTCAGGAGAAAATTTAAAAATTAAAAAAACACACAAAAGCAGTCAAGAGGAAGATGAAGTGCACGTTCTGCTAACCTCCCTTTCTACCTTCCTCCACCGTGGGGACACCAATGCTCTGCAGGCAGAATCCTTTGCAGATGCCATCAGTGCTCAAAGTGTCAAACCCCATAGATGGAGTTACACATATGTTGATACATATGCGATTTGATATGTATGCTATTTTGTTGTATTGACAGCAAGCTTCAAAACTTCTTATGTCAAATTTGCTGAAGGTGCTAACGTCATAGATATTTTTACACTTAAAAATGTCAAATTTCATACCAAAAAACAAAACAAAAAAAGGGCATTTGTGGGAAGTTTTAATTTATTACTTTATTTTGAAGAAAAAGTGCTGGTGAATATTTTGGGAAGCTTATGGTGAACATGCTCCATCTCAAGATACTTGTGAACGCTGGTTTAAATGCTTTAAAAGTGATGATTTTGATGTGAAAGACAAAGAATGTCCAGGTTAACCGAAAAAGTTTGAAGACCAACTATTATAAGCATTATTGGATGAAGATGGGTGTCAAACTCAAAAACAACTTGCAGAAAGATTAAACGTTGCTCAGCAAACAATTTCCAATTGTTTACAAGCAATGGAAAGATTTTAAAGGGTGCCACATCAACTGAACGAAAAACAAATGGAAAACCAAAAAGTCATCAGTAAAACATTGCTTCCACAGCACAAAAGAAAGTCTTTTTTGTATCGAACTGTGACTGGCGATGACAAGTGGATTTATTTTGAGAATCCCAAACGCACAAAATCATGGGTTGATCCAGGTCAACCATCAACATCAACTGCAAGGCCAAACTGCTTCGGAAAGAAGACAATGCTCTGCGTTTGGTGAGATCAGGAAGGTGTGGTGTATTATGAGCTTCTAAAGGCAGGTGAGACTGTTAATACTGATCCCTACTGACAACAAATAATCAATTTGAACCATGCTTTGATGGTGAAATGACCAGAATGTGCCAGAAGACATGACAAAATAATTTTGCTTCATGATGACGCACCATCACACACTTCAAAACCAGTTAAAGACACGTTAAAAGATCTTGCCTGGGAAGTATTAGTCCACCAGCTGTATTCACCACACCTTGCTCCTTCAGATTACCACTTGTTCCTATTGATGGCACATGCACTTTCTGAGCAGCACTTCAAAACATACGAAGAAGTGGAAAATTGGGTCTCTGAATGCTTTGCCTCAAAACAAGAAAAGTTCTATTGGGACAGTATCCACAAATTACCTGAAAGATGGGGGAAATGTGTAGCAAGCGATGGACATTACTTTGAATAAAGCACTTTTGATGTTTCTCATGGGATTATCGTGTTTTCTTTGATTACAAAATCCGCCATTATTAACTGGTACACCTAGTATTTGCCCAGACACTTAAGTGAGCTAAATGGCAAAGGAGAGGACTGTTTCCACCTTTCAGGAGAAACAACAGGTAGTCTATTGCTTACCAAGTAGTTTTAAACAGGAAATATTTTCCAACATGTAAATAATATAGCTCATAGTGATTAACATTACAAATAATAGATTAATATGTAAAAAACTATGACTAATCCTTAATCATAGTACTCTACCTATCTATAACTGAGAGTTGACTACAACTTATGTGTGTGTTTTAAAGATTAAAAAATATATATTTTTTATTGATTTCAGAGAAGAATGGAGAGGGAGATGATAGAAACATCAATGATAAGAATTAGTGATCAACCACCTCCTGCACACCCTCTACTGGGAATGAGGCCTGCAACCCAGGCATGTGCCGTGAGAATCAAACCATTACCTCCTGGTTCATAGGTCAACACTCAACCACTGAGCTATGCTGGATTAGCTAACATTTTTAAAATTGATTTTTTAGAGGAAGAGGAAGGGAGGAGAGAAACATTGATGTGAGAGTGGCACATCAATAGGCTGTTTCCTGCATGCCCCCTACTGGTGATCGAGCCCCAACCTGGGCATGTGCCCTGACTGGGATTCAAACCAACAACCTTTCCAGTACACAGGATGTCACCCAATCATCTGAGCCATACTAACCAGGGCTATAAGTTATGTTTTTTAACTTGATTTTAATTGTAAAAATTTCATATGCATATCCTAATAGTCAAACTGTTGCCACTACACCAGTCTTAGCCAAGGGCCATGAGAAATGTATAAATGTTCTCACTTCATGATTTTACATGTGTAGGTGTGTGGTTTCCTCTCTAATTTCCCCTCTTTTACTGATTAAAATGGTTTTGACTGTATAATTCTAAATAACATGTTCGTATTTTTGGTGAGCCTTTAGAAGGGAGTGGAGCTAAATGAATGAATTCAATCTGCCATCTTCATCTGGACAACACATTGACTATAATTTAGAAAATCTACCACCACCCCTCCCCCCAACAAAAACCCGCCACTCTTTCTTGAACTGTTACTTTCATGTATGTATGAATTTATATCCTTCTATAATTTAAATTTTGAGTAGAATGTTTAGGTACTAGCGTTATACAAACAGAGGCTCATCTGGATGATATAGGGTTTATCTGGTCACTCCATTAAAATAAGGACATCAAAATGGAAAATGCCTACAGATGTATTGGATGTACTTCAATATAAAGTTAGTTTAGAACTATTACTATTCAAACTTAAAGTGAAAATTTTAGCATTTTTTCAATGCCTGGACTATGCATTTCACACAGCATCTCACTTTAAAAAGGCTTAAAAGAGTTAACATTTTAGGATAAACATTTATCAGGTAAACATTTATAGAGTGGTAACAGATATCAAAAAAGTCAACAGAGACTCTTGCCTTTCCAAAAATGTATAAGTATATTTCCAAATATTTCTAAATGGTTCATCAGAAAGGACATGTTCAAATATATAGTCTTAAATATTTAGGGAAAAAGACATCATTGGAATGATCTTAAAACACACACAAACTTGCACCTCAGCCAACATTCTCAGATAAGTTTGTATATCTTACACTGAGGGTTAACTGCTAATTCCATTTTCCCAATTTATATATGCAATGACAGGGCTCAGAATGCATCATTTTCAATGCAGATTTAGATCATAGTTAGCTGGTTAAGTAGCCCACTCTTAATGACAGGGGTTACTAAGTAACTTTTGTTAGCTAATGACAATTTATTTCTATAAAAATATTTTTTTAATTGATTTGAGAGAGAGAGAAACATCAATTTGTTGTTCCACTTACTTATGCATTCACTGGTTGATTCTTCTATGTGCCCTGCCAAGGGATCAAATCCGCAACCTTGGCGTATAGGGACAATGCTTTAATCAACTGAGCTACCCTGCCAGGGCTATTTTTCTTCTTAAAGTTTTCAGAATAGGATGACTTTTCAACACCTATCTGAAGAGTTCCTGTCTTATCTTCCAACAAAAAAATTAATTAACCTTCTTACTTTCATAGCCAGAGTGAATTTTTCATAATTAAATACTATTGCAGGATGATGTGAAACAAATGTGGATTTGGGAGTGATGACACTAGGGTAATTTTGAGTAACACTAGTGCTATTCATTTTGGCTTTCAGGCATCAACACTTCCAAGAGGATGTGACCCACTGTGTTTACATGGATAACAACTAAAGACAGTGTGGTCAGGGAGTATTAAGAGCAACATTAATGGGCAAAGAGCATAATTGTTTATCATAGCTCCTCCTGTTAAGGTCATCCAGGAGTGATGATATAATAAATAGTTGTGTCTTTATATTAAAAACTTGATAGCAATGTCAACATCACTTCTTAAGCTATATTTCACAGAATGCATGTTCTGCAACATATTACTAAGTATTTAGTAAAAGAAAAAAAAAACCACACATACACACATAATGTTTCATGTTTTAAGTTGAGAAATGCTGCTTTAAAGAGGAAAAAATCGTGGGTTCTTTTGTGTGTGTATTTTTTTTTTTTAATTGCAGAACTTCCCAAAATCTTTAATAAACTCATGTGCACTGCGAATTCCTATGATGTGATTTCAGGATAGAGCATTTCCAGGTTTATCAGACTAGCGACTCTTTCTTTAGAAAGTACTAATTCACATTTTCTGCAGTATTGCTGAGCACTAGTACTTGGGAAATCCCACATCTGTGGCCTCAGCAATGGTGTGTGTGTGTATGTGGTGTGTGACTGGTATCAACTGACACAATCAGAAACACACCTTTGGTGTGTTTGTTTTCTATTGCTACTATAACAAATTGCCACAAACTTAAGTGTCTTAAAACAACACGAATATATTATCTATAGTTCCCATATTTTAGAAGTCTAACCTGGGTCTCACTATGTTGAAATCAAGGTGTTGACAGGCTGCAATCCCTCTGGAGGCTCTAGGGAGAATCTATTTCTTGCCTTTCCCAATTTTGGAGGCTTCCTGCATTCCTTGGTTCATTGCCTACTTTCTCCATCTTCAAAGCCAGCAACATCACATCTCTCTGATCATTCTACTGTACTACCTCCTGCTGACCACAGACAAGGAAAGTTCCCAACTTTTAAAGATCCATGTGATTAGATTAGGTGCACTTGGCTAGTCCAGGGTAATCTCCCCATCTCAATGTCAGCAAAGTCCCTTTTTGCCATGTAAGGTAGCATGTTCACAGATTCCAGGGTTAGGGTTTGGACACTTTTGGGGGCCATTATTCTGTCTACCACCACATGGGTTGATAATCATACCTTCAGAATTTTGGCCAGCAAGGTCGACGAATAGGAAAGAGAGCAACTATTCCTACTGCTTGCTGGATTTCCCTCAACCATTACTTATAACATCACAGTATCAGGAAAATCAAAATTATCATCTCGTTAAGGGATGTAGAACAGTGAACAAAATATGGAACATGTTCCCAAGCACCATGAACTTGGTTCCATCTCCACAATGCAGAGAAGAGTGTACAAGTGCTCTGGGAATTCAATTCTCCACAAACAGCCAGCTGGCTGACCAACATTATGGGCCCGATTCTACAAGTTGTGCATATTCCAGTAAGAGGTACTCACATACCCCCAGTCGGCTTTATTGAAGCTTTCCTTACTAAGGCAGTGTGCATTCATGACCTTCTATGATGTATGTGTCATAATTGTCCCATTTTGTGAGTGAGAAATTAATGCACTCTACGGTTGTTACTTGACAAGCTCTTACTTTCACCAAACCAGTAAAAAACACATCTGATTCCAAAGCCTGAGGTTTTAATCTTATGCAATACTGTGTCTAGTCACTTTTATAACCCATCTCTCCTACAGGTCCACTCCCTTCTATCCCTAACCCAAGGGTTTCCTTATATGGCTCCAGGAGTATGAGTAGATACAGTTGTACTCATGCACATGTTCAGTGACATTCTTTCTGTATTTTTATGAGTCTTTATGCCTTGATTATATATATGCCTTTCTGTTCTGATCTATGATAAGGTATGGAGACTGCTAGGCCACTGGCAGGATATGTCATGAGTACATGGCTTAGAGTCACATCTAGTTTTAAAATGTGGCCAGGTCGTCACCTGTGAAGTAATTTAGCACATTATGTGAGCAACATAAACTTCAGTTTCCTCCTCTTATGAGAGATCGGTAATAATATCTGCTTCAGAGGGTCATTGTAACGATTCAAGAAATGATATATGCAAAGCACCTGATAGATAATAATAATATATTATTATTGTATAATGCAATAAACTGAAGTTGATGCTATTATCACCAATTCCTTGCTGTGCTTACTAACATAAGAATGCTATTCAAAGTTCTTGTCTCTATGAAAGGTGCTTATTGAAAACCTCTACTTAAATCAGTGACATTTATACAGCCAACTATCCTAGTTTCATTCTCATCCTATTGTTAAGGTGTGGTTCAGGCTACTCAAAACAAATTTCTTCTAAAGGGCCATGACTGCCGGGAGAACCGGGGCTTGAGACTTCTTGAAATTTGCTAATCACATCTGGTTTAGCTTTAGACATTTTCTGGGGTTTTGCCAGCAGCCACGACATTTTAATGGCTACAATAAACCTCAAAGCCTCATCAAATCTTTGCTGTATGTGTGAAAATTATGTCCTCTTCAATTAAACATTCAATCTAGGCTCACACCAAGGCCTTATGGAAAAGGCGGTGAAACCTGAATGGGGACGGGAGATGAAACGGACCGCCACGACTCTGGCCATCTTGCCAGATGGTATTTAGAAGAAAAAGAAATTCATTAGAGAACCAACGGTCTGTATTTTCTTTAAATATTTACTAGGTACCTTTCATGTGTTAAAAACACTGGCATCCCTAAAGATTAGCAGGGATTTTTTTGTTTAAATATTCAATGTGTGTGGGGGAGTCCTAGTTTCCTCAGTTGCCTTTGTACTTCCTTGGTTAAGCCCAATACAAAGAAGAAAAATAACTGCGATGATCCGTTTTCCTTCCTAGGGCAGCCCCTCCAGCTGCAGAAGTTTGATATCTCCTTAAAATTGACTGAGAAAAGTGTCAGTTGAGTACTGAGATCTGCAATGACAGTTAGGATTTCCTTAGAGAACATAAGATACACCAAAGTGGGGAGCTTTGGAGAACCCCTGCCTGTCCACTGTCTTCCTAATTCATTCTTCTCATCCCTTTGTTACTTATCATCAAACACACGGGAGTCCAAGGGAGGTGCTTAAAGAGGAAGTCCCTGGAAGGAAGGCCGGGGAGGAGGAAAGATCACATACAGATCAGGCTTCTGTTCAAAAGAAAAGAGGAGCGAGCAGGCCCAGGCTGTTAAAGGGGCCATGAGCTGGGGGGATGGGCCTTCAGGAGCAGCCATGGAGTGAACAAACATGGGTCTTCGCTGCCACTGCTCACCTGTAGCCATCCTGGGGACTGGCCTGGGTCCTAATTCCACCCCTGGAGAGGGACAGAGGAAACTGCTCCATGGTGGCTTACTCTGCTTTACTCAAGTAAGAATCAAGCTCCTCATGTTAGACAAGAACAAAACTGTCATTTTTATTTTATTTTTTTAGGAAAGGGAATAGAATAACCACAAGTTCACATATTGCATTCCTGAACAAAGCATTCATTTGGTTGAATTCACGCTTTCAACCACATCAACAAGAGGGCGAAAAAGTCCACATGTTCCTTTAAAAATAATTTACAAGGTAAAAATATTCACTTGTAACCACTGTCCTTATTTAAGCAAGTTTATGCCCAAAGTAAAAACAAATGGTTTTCCCTGCCATTCTGAGCAGACCTTGCCCCTTCACTTCCAGTCCAAGCTGTTCTCTGTCTAAGACTTGGGTTTCTGAGCACTCTTTCACAATAAACATTTTTTGAATGTTTATTTTATGTCTTAGTGTAAAAATATTCCTGGTTCAAACTCTTCATTTCCTCAAGCTCGCCTTTTGGCACTCTGGGCTCCATTTCCACATTAACACGCTCCCTAAATCCTCCACAGAGCTCTTCAGTTGGAGCTACAAAAGCTCCAACGCAAGTATTTATATTCTTGGACAAGGAGATGTCTCCACAGTGAAAACACAAGACTCTCAAAATGCCAAAGGAAAATTCCTGCCCAAGAGAAGCATATTTTCACCTTTTAAAAAAGCCCAAAGGGCTTTGAGAATCTTGTTTTGAATAATTAAAAAATGAAAAATAAATGAAAATAGAATGTCTTGCCATCCTTATTAGACTCATATATATAAATCAAATATATAGGAACACATGTGTGCACACGCACGAGTATATGACAAGAAGAGGGAGAGGGCATGGGAGCGGGGATGGGAGAGGGAGCAGGAGAGAGAGAAGGCAGCATAGTAAACTTGTTTAGAAAATGCATGAGTTTTAATCAGATAGAATTTAGTAAATCTGTTTTGCACTGCCTGTGTGAACATAACTTCTCCAAGCCTCATTTTTCTTACCTGTAAAAAGAAAGTTAGTATAGTTCCTGCTTATTAGGTTTGTTACAAGAATTATATGAGACCACAGTAAACATCCAGCAAAGGGTTTGGGTTGTTAATATTATTATTATTAAAATTATATCTATTATAGGCTGGGAAATGTAGATAAAACAAGATGTAGATATAACAAGTACTAACATTAGTAAAAGAGAGAGATATATGTAAGTCCAGTGCCTCCAAAAAGTGCCTAGAGATGGAATGCTTCATGAGGGTTGTAGCATACCTTAGCTGAACTCTGCACCTGTTCCATTCCATGAGCCACACACAAATAATCCTCTTAAATCATTTTTAAAAACTCTTAGCTATTATCATAACAGAACAGTTCCTGTTACCTTCCAGTTGCCTCTTCAGTTTTCTCAAGTCTTTGATGAGGTCTTCAAACTTGACTTGGGAAGCCAGAAAGAAATCTTGTGGTTCAGGCAGGGGGAAAACGCTCTTTTCTGTTCCTGCTTCCTAAAAGATATGGTGGAGAAAAGCACATTATACTTCCCAATTGTCACTTTCAGTTGGAATTCCAAAGCATTTCTTATTGAATGTTTGAATAAACATCACAGCGACGTTCCTCTGGGGTTCCTCAGTTTGGACTGGTTACTTTGAAGTGCTTTGGTGTCTTTCACAACATCTTTTTGTTCATACTGGCATTTAGATTGGCTATGGCATGGGTGAGGTTCCATGTTGCCTCATGAATAAAAGAGAAAATTGTCAGGTATGTCCTGATCTTGGGCACTCTATGTCCATGGAAAAGGGCATATGAGGAACACATGAAAGTATTTAAATTAAAAGTCCCTGTTTGGGTTGCATATGATAGCAATTAAAGAACTCATCGTTGAGGTATGTCAATGGGTGTGAATTGGAAGGTACTGAGTAAGGCAGCACTGCAATGGAAGAAACAATCACCCTGCTTTACACCTTTACCTACCTTCCTCTGCACCTTAAAGCATGCATGCACACGTGTGTGTGTATGTGGAGGGATGGGGGATTGAATTCTTTACATATTTGTAAAAATTTCCCAATGTTGTTTGGCTACTCTTACCACATATTTAATGTGGACATGACTGGGTATAGTTTTTGACAAGCCCCACAACTATCCCTCAAAGACCGCCTGAGGTGAGAAACATCTTGGGACAAAATGTTCATCAGGCACATTGAGAGATAAGCTGAGCCTCAAATTTCTTTTCCAGTCTATCTGGCTTCTTCCTGGGTTGTTTAATGTAGCTTCGTATCTTGCTCATCTCAGACAATCCTCAGGTCTCTCCACATAGGCTACTTTGCCAGCTTTCCTTCACATTCCATTTTTCCTACTGCTATTAGGACTGGTTCCAGACTCTAAAACTGCGTTACAAGGCACTTTATGATCTGGCCTCTGTCTACATCTCCAGCCTTATTTCTACCTTCCCTCTATTTCTAACTCCCTTCCCAAAACTTTCATAAAATAATAGGACAAGTCATGGTCTCTTGCCTCTAGGCTTTTGTAAAACTTTTCTATGAAACTGTCCCTTTCCAACCCTTCCCTAGGACATCCTCATACCTCCTCATTTATACTCATCCTTCAAATCTCAAAACAGATATCACTTCCTCAAAGATTCCCCCTAAGTCCCAGCAACCAACTCTTGGAGTTTCTAAGAGCACCTCATATTTACCATTCTCACAGCACTTACCAACATTAATTAACAAAATTTCTGTTAGTTTGTACGTCTTCCCTACTAGACAGGAAGGCAGGAACTGTGCCTTGGTCTCCATATAGAATGTAACCTCTTGCCTCTCAATAAATTCTGTTTGGAAACATCACAGAGCAGCTACAAAACAGTACTCTGGGAAATCTGTACCTTCAGCAGGAAACATCTAACTTACCATCATATTTTCTTGTGGTTTCAAGAATTCCCTTGACTCTTCTCCTTTCTTTAAGACCTTTAGCTTTACTTGGGATGCTAAAAGAAGGTAGTTCTCCTCATTTGCATAGGACAATATTTTACATGATCAGTGCACTTTTTTTTTTCATCTTCCTATACTTATTTGACTACTTTAACAACCATGGAAGCAGTATCTAGTCTGAGTGCCAAGATGGAAAGACATCTAAGACGCTTGCCACAAAACTCCATGGTGATCTACACTGGAAGGACTCATGAATAATATCTCTTTCTATTTTCCAAAACTTTTTATCGAACTCAGTCCGGCTTCATTTTTCTTTTTTTAATTGAGAAAATGCTGCTGAGCCAATCAGCCTGGTAGTAGTTCTTGTGAAATTTGCTCAATTAGAGTTCAAAAGACATGGCTCTAGATGGGTTTCTTTAAACTTCACAGACCTAGACTTGGACCCAAAAGCTGGCATGAGTGGAAGAAAGCCTGGAACAAAAGTCACCTTTCTTCAGCTAATTGCTCATCACTACTAACCACAGAAATCATCACATATGCTCCTAAAGGGAGAGGATCGTTTAATAAATCACAAAATTCTACGCTCTTGTTGAGTGAAATGCATTTTGCACAGTGAAAACTAGGGGAGGACCACACGAATGTTGACTTCTTGTTTTTCCTAAGCTGGACCGTTCTAAATTTGAAACTATTCTTACGGTAAGATTTTCCTCTGGAAAGCTGATTTCACTGGGTTTGTCTTTCTTCAACGAGCCATATATCATAGGCAAATCTCAGTCTTCCTACACAATGATTGGTTGAATCAGACACCAGGAGGTATATCTGTTCACGTCAACCTGGGATTAGAAAGGTCACCTCTCAGAATGCTTCTGCCACACCGGTACCTGCTGCCTGAACTTGGGGTACGTTACATATTGCCTGAAGCAATATACCTCCCCACTCTACCATAAAATAGCTTTCACCTCCTCATACCTAATTCTTTACAGATGCCTCCTATTACATTCTTGTCAATATTTGCAGAATATACAACTCAGCAAGTATTTATCAGGCACCTACATTACAGACACTAGAAAGAGATAATGAGTTCTGGATCTCAGGAAGCAATACTAGGGCAATGGTATTGCTCATTGATATGTGTAGATGAGGCAGAAAACATATTTTAAGTGAGTCAGGCAAACTAAGTGTTCCTGGGCTTAAAACAAATAAAAGACAAGGAACTGAGCAAATCCCTCTTGGAAGAAGGGTCATGTAAAATTGCAATATTTTTTATTATATATTTTTCTCCTTTTACAAAAGTGACACATGTTCATTAGGTTTAGTAATTAAAAGGAAGAAGAAAGTAAAAATCTCTTACAATTCTACTATCCAGAAATAATCAAACATTTTAATATACATCCTTCCAGTTATTTCTGTGTGTTTGTGTGTGTTTATATTTACATATTGGAGATTACAGTATATATAATTCTAAACACATTTGTAATTTAAAAGCAGATCAAGAGCATTTTCCAATGCCAGTAAACATACTCTTAGACACTTTCCATGGTAGTGTATCCCATTTTATGACTCTAGCATAATTTATTTGACCTTAGTTTCTACCTTTGGACACCTACTAAAAAATTCTGTGATATTTTGCTCCTACAAATTATTTCAAATAAAATAGTGATAAATGTCCTTATTTTTTCCTTAGGATAAAAACCCCTAGAAATATGTATAATATTACACAAATTCATAGGGTTTCAGATACAGAAAGGCCAAAGTCTCACTAGCCCATACAGCACATCTGAATTAGGAAAAGGGGTCCCCTGTAAGCAGGCACAGCTCTCTGGGCAAACCGCTTGACAAGCACATGATGTGAAATTTTTTCAAGGTACCCATTTTGGACATATAGCTTGGTGAATCCAGAGCAAACCAGATAAGGAACTCATTTGACCTATAGATCTTAAACAGATAGGAACTCAGTCAACCATACAAGACAGACCCGAGAAAGGCTGGATTAGTATAGATTGCTAAATATAGTTGGCAATTTATATCTTCTATTTGTTTTCTGTGGTTACCTACAGTCTGTTTGGCCACTTTTTTAAAAAATGAGAAGGAATGAGTTGATTCTTGCTTATTGATTTTGAAGAGCTCGATATATATATATTTATATTAGTGGAAGCTTTTTTTCCTAAAAGGTATTTTAAGAGATATTCATAAGAAAAAAGAGAAGTTTTATAAAAAGGCTAGTGACAAGAATAGCTCCAATTAGGGAGAACATCAGATGTAAAAGCACATCAGGAAGAAAGCACAGAGTGTGTTTGGAAAACATCAAGTCTTGAGTTGAAGCATAGAATGTGCACAGAGGAAAAGTAATAAATCTGGTTGTAAAACACTGGCATTAACTTGGATAGAGTCTTAATTCACTGAAAAAGGGGAGCCATTTTGTTTTAGAGTAAAAAAGTGATGTAAAATGATCAGAACTATAAAATGTAATCAGGCCACAGGCCATGGGATAGACTAGAATGGTGGGGAGGCCAGCCGGGAAGCAAATGAAATTCCCTAGGTGAGTTATCTTAAAGCCTGAATGGGCTGGGGTCACTTAGGATAGAAACCAGGGAAGAACACGACAAACAATTTGAATTGAAGGACAGAGATCAACCAAAATGAAGCACAATTTCATGTCTAAATGACCAAAATTATAATATCATTAATAGATATTATAATGAGGGGTGGGGTGGGATGAGAATTCTGGTTGTAGATATATTGAGAACAGTTAGATAAACCCACCAGGAGGGCAAGAAAGGGAACTATAAACCTCATCAGTGCTTAGCTGGTCATCTGGATGAAATTGTAGGCCTCTTAAAACTAAGGCTCTGGCATCTTTACTTTCCTTCCCTCAGTACCTAGGAAAACTCTGCTTCCATGGATAGTTAAGCAGGAGTCCTGACAACATTTTCCGGAGACTTTTTCCATTCATCTTGATTGCTAGATTTCTCAACATCTTACAACAGTACCTCTTTCTTCTCAAAGCTAGGACTCCTTGTTCTCAATTTAATGAGGAGGAATAAAATACAGAAAATTATGCTCAGGTAGATTCTCACAGAAAATGTTATTTCTAATTGCAAATGTAATTTAAGCAAAGAGGAGGGATTTCAAATTCCACATCTGCAACTTGTTCCCAGATGAACATTACTGAGAATGTATTGGGCATTACTGAATATTAATTTCCTAAATTTTGGTCTGCATCCCAGAATCTAGTTTCAAACATAACCACTTACTGAATGGCTATAGACTTCACAAAGGCCCTGGCAACCTGGTCAGAAGGCACCAGGATACTGGAAGTCTCTCCGAAGCTGTGTCACACAGCGGAGTGAGAGTCAGTAGACCTGCACCACCAAATAGAGCTTCTCTTCACAAGAGTCCGTGAAACACTCTTGGCTTCAGTGTTTCCATCTATAAACCAAGGAGGCTGGCTAGCTCTCAGATTCTGTGTTGGACTTGAAATCCATCCATCCATCCATCCATCATCCGATTGCTGAATGCCAACAATGTGTAAGAGTTGAAGCCCCATTTGTGTAGTTTTCCACATAATGCCATTTCTTACCTGATCATAGTAACGCAGGTAGTATTTCACGACATAGTCCACCAGATTAATCCCATTATCCTAGGTTTAGAAGAGAAGCTTAAATGAAAATCATTCACACGAGACTCTGCTGTATTATACAGCTGAGAGCCAAAAATCTAAGTTTATGACCTTATCACTTTTAGTTTGTGATACCTGGTCCTAATTCTGAGACTGGCAAGATTTCTCTTTCTCCTTCTTGTTGCATCCATTTTTTATGGCATCCATGCAAAGAAATGACACTATACTGCTCTATGTGGAGTAAAAAAACCCCACAAATAATCCATAAGACCTCTGAGGTCATGGCTAAAACAAACAAACAAACAAACAAAATAAATAAAACACAGTCTCTATATTTTCTAGCATAAAGCCAAGACAGGAGTGGGCAGGGGAGTGCTAAAGGGAATCAGGCACTAGAACAGAAAACCATCCCTCCCTTCCCACCTTTCAAAAGATGTGTGTTCTTAATGGTGTGAAAAACAATCAGGACAGCTTAAAAGGAATGCCATGCCACTTTATGACCCTGGGAGGCCAGGCCCTCCCACAAGGCAGCCTTTGAGTCTTGTTCACATGGATCTAATTCTAATTTGCCTCTGTGTTTCCCCTCCCTCCACTCCACTGCCCCCCCCCCCCCCCCCCCCAATAGGATGCCTAGGTATGGCTAGTTGTTTCTAAAGAGGTGGCTCTGCAGGGGTGTGGAGCCAAATGATAATCAGGTTCAGAGAGTTTGACAGTAACCTCCAGCCTGATTGTTGTGGGCAAAAGAATAAGTCAAACGCTCAGCTCAACTGGTGATTCAACATTGGTCCATTCACAGGAATGAACAAATTACAAGTGGCCAACAATAAATTCAAGCCTTGTGTTATGGCTAATATCATATGCTATCTGTTTTACTTTCTCACTGCAATTCAACATTTAACTGCATTTTGGAGCAAACAAATATGTAGTGGGAATTTTGACATGAAAATAAGATCAAACATTAAAAACAAAAAGCTATGTTATTCCAAAGTCAAAAGAAAGCAAAGGAAAAGTATATTGTTATGAGGAGGATGGAGATAAATGGAACAATCAGAAATACTTTTTTTTTTTTAATTAAAGGGATAGAGGGAAAATAATGGCAGATCATAGACATTTATTACAAAACAAATAAATACCCGACTTTTGACATCCTTGAGTTTGGGCAGAATTTCTAAGCTGTATCCATCTGCTTGTCCCCGAGTCCTATTTCCTCCATTCATATAATTTCCAAAAGCCAGAATGAGAGCTAAAATATCCTTCACACTCTTCATGTGCAGCAAGCCCTGTAATGACAAACACCAATTATTATGCAGCTGAACTCCAAATATAACTATGTCCATTCAACAACAAACATTTACTAAGTACCCATAGGCTGTTTGGTGGCACGTTTCCAACAGAATTGTTTCCAACAGTTAGTGAGATGGAAAATACACCTTAAGCCATAAGTGTCCTTTAAAAAATACATTGAGTCATCATTTCCTATCCTTTCAATGAATGAAAATCTGTGTAGGTTAAATATTAGTATTTATATTTCCATTTGAACCAGTTTAATTTTTAAATACTTGAAAGTATTTATAAATTGAGGAAAGAGAGTTGTTATAGCTAGGCTTCACATTCGATGACTTGCAAGTAGAAAGCGGGTTAATATCATTTAAGGATCTGTTTTTGGACTATTATCTATGTAAACAGTACAGTTAAGTGTAGGGTAGTTATAATAACAAGTCAATTCTTCCTTATTTGTAGTTCTAACCCTCAGAGGTGAACTACAATCATGTAGTTCAAGGCCAGAGGCTACCTGTATTAAGTGTTTGCTGATATGTCTATTCCCTGTTATCATTTCAAGCTGCTTAGTTTTCTTTGCTCCCTATTTCATTTGTCCCCCCCCCCTCCCCGCCCCTCTGCTTCAAGTGCAAACTTCCAAATAGATATTTTTCCCCTTTCTCTATAGTCTTAGTTGGCTTTATTTTCTTTTATTTTAGGGAAAAGAAAGCCAAATGCAGCTCTAGGCTGACTTCTGCTCCTGACTCTTTGGGCACTATTAAAGGGTATATATTATACTTTGGTATATATGCTTTCCTTATTGAAATCTTTTATATTTTAGAAAGAAAAAATAATGCCTTCAGATAAGTAACTTAGTATTAAACTAAAAGCTACAGTATGTATGGAGAGTGTTCTTAAGGACATGGGTCATTGGGAGAAAAAGCCAAGTGCTAGAATTTAACTTTATAATGAATACCAATGTGGTAAAGCCAACAAAAATTTATTTGCTCATCATTCATTATCATAATCATTTGTTTCCTTTAACAAATTTCTAGAATCTTTTTATTTCACTATGTAGCACATTTCAGATGATCAAATTCATGGGTCTGAAGCAAAACCTCTTTTGTAATCCAGACAGTTGAGAAAAAAATAAACTATACTATTTGGGTTGGTGTTAAATGGCCAATATGTACATTGGAAGGTATTTGGAATATTTGAGAAGAAATCTGTAAGAATGCCCCTTTTCCCCCTTCTCTCCTTTTCTCTTTCCCTCTCCCTCGCACTTCATCTTAGGCAGGATAATAGTCACAGCTATACTTAGAAAAACACACAATCTTAAACCCAAAAAGTTTTGGCAAAGGGACTCTAGCTGATCCCTCTCACTCCCAGCTTCCTCCTTTACCCCTAATAAGGACAAAGTTGTCTTTTTAAATTAGACAGCAACATACCTTAGAAGCTCGTGTGATGATCTCTACCTTTCGATGCAAGGAGGTGATGCCTTCAGAAAAGACAGATCTGAAGATGATGCACTGGGCACGCTCAGCAAAATTAGGGATCTGGGCTAACTCATGTAAAAATCTGTAAAAATTAAGAAGGAATCATCTAGCTTTGTATAAAAATCACAAGGAAAGTAAAAAGATAGCTGGAAAAGATCCATCATGAGAGCATTCCTTATTTGACAATTAGTTTAACAAATTTAAAAGGTACCAGGCTAACTTAAGTACTCTAAGGTGATGTGTTCTACTGTGGATAACAAAGCCACTTTTTTAAAAAATGGGTTTTTATGGTAGTAAATAAATGCATAGTGGCCAGCCAGTATAGCTCAGTGGTTGAACGTCAACCTATGAACCAGGAGGTCATGGTTCGATTTCCAGTCAGGGCACATGCCTGGGTTGTGGGCTTGATCCCCAGTGTGGGGTGTGTAGGAGGCAGCCGATCAATGATACTTTCTCATCATTGATGTTTCTATCACTCTTTCCCTTCCTCTCTGAAATCAATAAAATACATAGCTAAAAAATAAATGCCTGGTATATAAACTGCCAAATGAGAAGTGTTAGTCTTTAGTGCATGAGAAAATATATACAATATACTTGCTGTATAATGCAGCATTCTCTAAGGATATATTTATACAGGCTGAGTAAAGTGAGGACTGGAGACAAGTGATACAGAATCTCTTACTGAAGTGAGATTTTTGCTTACTAAATTAGATAATAGTCAATAATGTCCCTATTGTACAGATATTTGTTTACTCTTCCACATCAACTTACTTATATAAACAGAACTCAGAGATCAGTGCTTAGAACAAAGCAGCACTCATTAAGTGGACACAACCTAAAGCAGCTTAAAAACTGTGGCAAGGCAGATCTTAAAGCTAAAGGGGAGTACTAACCTACACACAAAAGCTCACTGTCTGAGCAGTTGGGCACCGGTGCCCTTTGCAAAATTAAGTTGGAAGAACTACATACTCTCCCGGCCAACCACCAGAGGGAGGGGCATAAAACTAAATGGGTGGAAAGAGTTGGACGTGAACTCAGAAAAGGAGAGAATCCACTAACAGCAATTAAATTCATTATGGGGTCGAAATGATTATTACCTGATATTTCTGAAAGCCTTGGTCAACTCATAACATCACTACTTTGACATTTTGCAATCTCTGCCCAAGAATGCTTGCAAAGCTGGGGCCTCCTTCTTTCCATTCCCAAAGAAATTCCCTTAGCTAATACTCGGTGCCTCTTTTAATTTATTTTAGGGAGCTCTGGGTATTAATAAGATTCTAATTATCAGCTGTTTTTCTTATTTATTCCACAACCAGGTAATATCTTCTTTTTAAAAATTTTTTTCTTGAATGGATTTCCTATATTCAATCTTCTAAGACAACTCTTCTCATTGTTTTTTAAGATTTTTTATTGACCTTTAGAGAGAGAGGAAGGAAGGGGGGCAGAGAGAGAAAAACTTCAAGGCCAGAATGAGACATCTATTGGCTGTCCCCTACACGCCTCCCACCAGGGTTCTAAGCCACAACCTGGGCCTGTGCCCCAAATGGAATTGAACCAGGGACCCCTTGGTGCACAGAACAATACTCAACTGAGCCGCACCAGCCAGGGCTCCTCTTCTTTTTTGTTTTTAAATGACACTGAGATGAGGTAAAGAATACACATAAAGAAACCACACCTGTGTTTTAAATTTCTGTAATGTATTATTTTGAAAATCATGTAATGGATATAAAAGCCATACGATTTCTGATTAGGACAAGATGAAGAAATTACATGTTTATGTAAATTGTTTCTTTATAAAACTAGTATTAAACCACTGATTTATTTATAACTGGAATTAGGGGTATCACCAGTTTTCACAAATATGAGTAGTAAAAAGCTTGTGGGACAAGGGCATTTGGTGCTGTGGTGACTTAGGGAATTTATTTACTCAGATGCTGCTGAGAGCTACCTCAAGGGAGTGCCCTGCATTCCTTCATCTTCCAAATGTGACCGTGAGACTCTATTCCCAAGCAGGATCTGATCCCCAGTGTGTGCACACTTCCTAAAGTAAATGAACACAAGAGTGAAGCATTTACAGAGACTGTGTAAGAGAATATACGGCTCAACACCTCACCTCAGCAAGAAGGACACACAGATGAAAAGAAGAGCATGGTGCATGAAAAATTACTTATAGCTAGTTTCATAACAGGAGGATCAGGACCAATATGAGGAGACAAGCCCATAGGCTCACCAACTTATGTTGCACAGGAGAGAGCAAAGTAGAGCTGCAAGGCAGTCTGGGATTAAGGCTCCCTGGGATCCAGGCTAGCACCAGGAAGGCCGACAGATGCTCAGAGCCAATGTGCTGTGCATGGAGAAGGGTCTGACACATATCCAGAGTTGGAGGGGTAAGGGAAGTTCAGGAGTTTTACATTTTTGGAGAGAACTGTAGGAAATGTATCACAGAAAATACCAGAGCATCAGTCACCAAGACTGATTTTGGTCTGTCCTCAGATGTGTGTGAAGCATTTACAGCGTGTCAGGCACCATGCAAGGACAGAATTTTACTTAATACACAGTACCTTCTTGATAGCCTGAGAAATAAACCAACATTACCATGGAGTGTGACAAGTGCTCTCAGTGATGGGGCTATAACAGGAACTACAGAAGCCACACACAGGGCACAAAGTCAGAGCACTGAGGGACTGGGTCAGCCAAGGTTCCCTGGAGCTCTCTCTGGTGCTGTGCAGAGCCTAGACTGCTTGCATGATATTTGCGGGTGAGGTGAGGAGGAGTCAGATGCTAAAATGGGGCATGGTATTCTAAAGAGTTTAAACTTTTTCTAAATGAATGTAGGGTTTTAAATAGAGTGACCCTTTCAGCCTTTTTAGAAAATCACGATGGCCAACTGATTGGTGGTGACAGCAGATCTGAGGCTGGAAGACCTATACAACCACAGTTGCAATATTCTAAGAGAGAAGGCAGGAGGGCCTGCAATGTGAACGGAGAGGGCAAATGCATGAGAAAGCTACTAAGGCAGCAAGAACCAGAGTAACTGACCAATCCCAAAGGATTCTGAGTAGTGTCCACAATGACTTGTAAGTTTTTGACTTGGATACCTGGTGGAATGTGAAGATGTGATATAATGGGGAAGCAAATTTGGGGGGGGGGATGATTTTATGTCACATTCTGTCCAAAAATAGCCATGCAACACCTTCAGAAATCACACCATACTCCTTTCCCATTTATCTGGGAAAATATCAGAAGTATAAGTAACCTCAATGATTATGAAGCAAGTGTCTGATAAATATCCCCCAATTGTGTTTTATTCACTACCTATAAGAACTCTGAGTTTTGGACTTTGGGTCTTGGTACTTAAGAATATTTATAGATTGATTTCCTTTGGACTTGTCTAACTTTATATCCTAGTGCTAGTAATAGATAGAACTACATACCACCCCCCCACCCCTAAAAAAAAAAGAAGCCTTTCTTTCCCCAGGTTAGGCTTATTTTCCCAGAAAGAGCTACACTTTCAGCCTGTATATAGGAGGGAAGTTCTACACCTCACATCATAAGGGTTACTTATCCACAGTAGCAACTCAGCTGACAGGTGGAATGACGAAATGTGGCCCATTGATTTTAAGGACCTAACATTTGGTTTATCATCTCCTAATCCCCCGAATGGTATTATCTCAGATGTGTGTGCGCACACAGGGCTGTGTACACAGCATCATTTCATGTTGCAACCTGTGTTCTTCCATAGAGGATTCCATTCTCAGAGCCTTGTTTCAGAATCCATGTATCTTTCCAAGGCACCTGTGGGCCCTACTGGAGCATCCTGATAGGCTGTATATGTTGTCCTCACTTGGCCACAGAAAGCTTGCATCAGGCCTAATCAAACCCAAATCTCACGTCACCTCACCTCACCATCCCAAGGTAGAGTGTAAAGAGTCAAAGGCCATCTCTGAAGGGAGCAGCTCTCAACCTGGTCCCAGGCAGATGACACCTTTATGGGAAATGGCTTTCTAAACCTGGCACTGGGGTGCAAGAAAGCTGATGAGGTGAGTAATGAGGCCATCCTCTCCATGTTATGATTTATAGGACTGGGCACCACATGGTTCTTAGGAAATTGTAAAGCCGAGACTTCATATTTTCCAGTATGCACAACATGCGTATAGTCAACTAACTTGAAGTTAATGGGAAAGGAGTTGCCAGAAAATCAAACTCTGGCATAGATCAAACAAATGCTGTACTGTGCAGGAGACAGAAAGCAAAGGTGGCATTCACTCAGGCCTGAACTCCCCATCTCTGCGCCTTTCCCTCCAGCAACTGAGCCCAGGCACATCACCTTACCAGGAAAACACACAGGCCTCTTTGCTGTCAGTCACACCTTAGCATGTCCAGGAAGCTGTTATAGTGACCAGTTACAAACTTTAAAAAATGGGCTTCTATCCAGATCACCAGGAGAGAAAGCAGGAATAATAAGCTGTATGTAGCCCTGGCTGGTGTGGCTCAGTTGGTTAGGCCTTGTTCCAGGAACTGAGGGGTCACTGGTTCAATTCCAGGTCAGGGCACATGCCTGGGATCCCCACTGGGGTGTGTGCAGGAAGGACCTGATTGATGTGTCTCTCTCCTCCTCTCCCTTCTTCTCTCTCTAAAAATCAATTTAAAAATCTCAATAAAAAGTTATATGTTAATTACCTGCCACCATTATTGTGTCCTGGCAATTAACCTTAAAAAATAATGCTAGAAAGGCATTAACACAAAAGGAAAAGGGGAATACTCCCAGTAACAAAAACCAACTGTTCATTTCACTGGGTCGGCCATGCCCATAGCTTAGAGCAGGTGTTGAAAATTGCAGCCCATAGCCAAATTCCGCCCACTACTTGTTTTGTATGGCCCATCAACTAAGAATGGCTTTAACAATTTTGAATGTTTGAAAAACATTAGTAGAAGGGTAACATTGCATGACATGTAAAATACGTAAAGTTCACATTTCAGTGTCCGTAAATACAATTTCATTGGGACATATTCACACACGTTTGTTTATGCATTGCCTGTGGTTGCTTTTGCACTACAACAGCAGGCTTGAATAGTTCCAACAGATCGTATGGCCCACAAAGTCTAAAATAATTACTATCTGGCTCCCTACAGGAAAAGTCTGACAACTCTAGGCTTAGAGTATCATTGCTCAAGGTGGTATAGAGGCCCTAACCAAATGCTTGTCCTTGTTAGGGACTAAATATTTGTGCCCCCAGCGATGAGAGGTCACAAGGGTAGAACCCCCATGAGTGCAATTAATGCCCAGAAACACAAGAGCTCGCTTCCTCTCTTTGCTTTCGACCATGTGAGGATACAAAGAGAAGTCAGCAGTCCTATCCTGGCATCCTGATCTTAGACTTCCAGCCTCTACAACTGTGAGAAATAAATTCCTGTTGTTTATCAGACAACCAGTTTAGGGTATTTTGTAATAGCACCCCAAGCTGACTAAGTCTTCAAATACCCCCCATGGCCTTGTCAGTGTCCAAATATTCCATTATTAGTCACTTACTTTTCAGTGATTAGCTCATTAGTGGGGATTAGTTTATTGTATTAGGAAATATGATTTGAGAGTGGACCACAGAATTCCCCAGCAGTGGGAGTTGATAAAGAGGATGGTTCAAGCTGGTGGAACACAAGGGCAGTGGAACTCTATTTGCATTGATTCACAATATTACTAGGCTTCATGAACTAACTGGGGCCGGGCATCCTGACCTATGCTGCATGTGAGAACAATTCACCTAAGGTTCCCAAAATTATTGTGAAGGTTTGTTAATAGCTGAATAACCCTGGGATCCCCTACTCAGCCCAGGCATCCGAGGGGAGAGGTGCATTCTAGAGCAGCGGTTGCCAACCAGTGGTCCGTGAGGTCCGAAAGGTTGGTGACCACTGTTCTAAAGGACCCAAGGGCAAGGCAGGAAGGTTTCGGTACAAGCCACTGAACCTCAGATGCCTCCAGGGCTGACTTGTTAGCCTAAAATTGATCACTCTTTTCTTTGTTTCCCACCCTTGCCTCACCTCCAGGCTGAGAGGGGTGGACTGAATTGGATATGAAGCACTCAAAACAGCAACAGGCAAAGGAGCCCTGTGTCTGCTCTGGACCCACATGTGCACAGAGTTTGGACTCTGAGTCCTGGGTGGGACCTGGGGGCTGCAGAGCCGCAGAAGCTTCTCTCTGGTTTGCAGACCTAAGAGCCCAGCTAAGGACAAGAGTCACTCAGTTACACATTAGAATTCTGGGTTTTCAAAGGGTGTGGACAGACACCCCAAACTATAGAGCAAAAAACTCTAGATAGTGAATGGAGAGAAAAGCACACTCCAAGAGAAGATGAAAAAGTCACATCTAAACTGGGCAGAGCAGGTGGAGAAATCTGGGGGAAAGCTGACACACTCAGGCTACATTTACTGGATATGCCACTTAGGAAAATCAAATTCAGTGCTGTGCTCTGACATATCTTCTCAACTATATCAGCAAAACCTTAAACAGAGCAATGACTTCTTCCTTCCTCAGTTACCCTTTTGGCCAGAATGTTTAGTCTAGGAGGAATTAATAAGTTGCTAGAACAAGAATGGGGAGTCATGAGGGTGGGGAGAGGGGTTGAGAAATATTCTATCCAGCAGCAGAAATCTCTCGGGTGCTTTTCCCAGCAGGCATGTCATTCTGCTACATGCAATAGGTCAGAGGCATGGTAGAGCTGAGACTTAGCTCACTGCACAATTTAGAGGTGATTGTTCAGAGCTGGGAGGCAGGGAGAGAGGGGCTTCACTGGGGCCCAAGAGAAAAGTGTTCAAGCCTTCTTACTGCTCAGGTTTATCCAGCAGCTTCAATTCTTCTTCTTTGGATGTCTCATAATACTTTCTTATTTTAACCAATTCATCCTCTTGGGCTCTCTGTGTTAAAAAAGAAACAGAACAAAACACACACAAAATAATGAGCACTGAGAATCAAGCAATAATTCATCTTGTGGCACTTATAAACTAATTACTAAAATTCTACTGCACACCAAAAAATATATTTTTTGCTAATCTGACAAAAAGCAATAGGTATAATTTTGATTCACTCAAACCAGATTGCTATTGTTGTGTTGTCTATTGTCATTTTTCTTTCCTTGACAATCTAAGGAAAAAGAGGTTAGTGCCCCTGACTAAATAATCAGGTATTGCATGTTTAAAAAATTCTTGCAGTTCACCAGTGTGCCATGGTACACTGGTTGAAAATCGCTGGTCTAAAGCAATGTGTCTCAAAGTGTGGTCTTTGGACCAGCAGCATCAGTACCACCTGTCACTAGTTAGAAATGCAAAATTTTGGCCCTACCGTAGACTTAAGAAACTCCAGGGGTGGTACCCAGCAAGCCTCCCAAGTTATTCTGGTGCATTCAAATGTTTGAGAATCCTTGGCTAATGCAAATGGTCATAACAAGTGATATCAGCTGGTTATAGAAGCCAGGACATTGGGCTGCTGCCTTTGAATCCTCTCTGTTTGCCCATAAGCAGATAAGGGTCAAGTTGTCCTTAGCATTTGCTTCCTGACTCTCAATAACCCTCCTAACTTATGTAGGCTCCTGACTTTTTTTTCTAGTCATCACCTTCTCTTTTACTAAGAATTTTAAGGACTCCTTGTCTATACTGCTTATTTTGACATTTAGTTGCACACTTTCTCAATGTACCCAACTATTTCAGTTGGATGCAGCTTACCTCTACTGTGAGCTAACAAGTACTGACCATGTATACAGCTCCGAACCCAGGGTAACAACAATAAGCATTAGGAAGGCACTTAGCTTATCCTCATTATATAGGTGATTCCACTGAAGCCACGAAGTACCTGGTACCGGGCCTGACTCGCAATCTCTCTCAACAAATGCAATGTCAGCTCTTCATGGCCTTGTATTTGTGCACCTTCTTGTCTTTTAATGAGGGCTTTACTGATGGAAACATGAGAAGTTCCCACCTAGTAGTACTAGACAACTCTTGATACACGTAAAGGATGTAAAAGTGTGTAGGGAACTATCCAGAGAACCTGTAATTGTGCTTGTTATTTCCATATACAACCCAAATTTAAAGACCATATATGTGTATAGTGCTGTTTGTTTTCAAAATACATTGCTACTGCTACATATATTGAATTATCTTTTAATGCTCATAAAAATCAGGTAGAGCACATTAGAATTCTTGTTGCACTGATAAGCAGACAGGCTTAAGGAATTTAAATGGCCCGAAGTCACTCAGCAGTCAATGATAGAGCTAAACCTGTCTGATTCTAAATCCAGAACAAACACTCACCATCCTATGCTACTCCCCACATTCAACACCGTCAGCTCATTTGGATGAAAAGTAATCCTCCTAGCTGGTATTAGCATTTCCATTCCTCATAGGAAGACACTGGTGTACACCAACATTGAGTCAGAAGCTTACCTTCATTAACTCTGATAGCAGACTACAGGGCTGAGTTCCATGGCACAGAAGTGGATTCCACCTTGAGCCACCCTCCCTTGCGGGTGGGCAAAGCGATCTACTAACTCAGATACCACAGTGGGGGTGAGGAACCTTGTGCTTTTCTCATGTCTGCTCTTATTTGAGCTTGCATTTCTGTGCCTTCACCTCATCCACATTATCTCAAAATGCTTACCACCAAAGAACATGAATGAATGGCTCAGCAATTTTTCAGGAGGAAGTCGCTTATAATCATTATTTTTAGACCTTAACATTTTATTTATTTATTTGTTTGTTTATTTATTTGTTAGTAAAGACATGGAAATATGAAAACTCCTGCTCGGAATGGCTTTGATACTCACATTTTCATATAAGGCCGCCAGGGTCTCCAGATCAACCACAGAGTCATCCACGTTGAAAATGGCTGCCGAGCACCCAAAAAGGGAGAAAAAAGAGTAACAGCTTTGATTAGACTCCCCCATGCTAACGTTTATTCCGTGCCTAGCTCCCAAGCAATACAATATTGCCCTTTCTCCTACAAGGTGTGTGTTTTAGCATGTCCTGTATCTTTCCCTTTGCACTAGGGCCCCGGGGAAAGAAACCAAAATGGTTGGCTGCTACTGCTGGCTGGAGCCTTGGCCCCACCTGGTTCAATTTCTTGAGCTCGGTGTCCTTTCTTCAGTTTAATTTAGGCTCCACGGGAGAAGTGTATGTGATTTAAAACTAAATCACAGTTTGTAGGTTTAAAGCACAATTTTAAATCTTTCTTCCCGGCTGGTAATTGAAGAGATTTAGTACCTAATGCACCAGAACTGACTCTTGCCCATTACCAGGAAGAAAGAGAGAAAAAGGACAATGTTGGCAAATTAAATGAATTCAGCCATGTGATTTCAGGCACCTTTCCATGGCCACTGCAAACATCTTGTTTGGATTAAAAAGACAAGAAAGAGCAATAATTGCATCAATGGCAAATTAAGATTATGGAAACCTCCCAAGAGTTGGTCTTAAGGCAAATTTTCATTCCCATGGTTTTATTAGGATTCTGCTTGTTGTTCTGTATCTTAAATAAGTCACCTAGCTGTTAACTGATATGCTTATGATTTCATCTAGAGAGATTCCTTCCCATATATACCAGGATACAAACATTGAATTTAAAGCCTTAATGCATTTGGCAATCAAAGTGTTTGAAATAGGCTGCTCCACATCTTTAAATAATTATTCAAAACTAATAAGGTTTGTTCCCTCAACCCCACCTCCCTTCTCTGACTTTACATTGTGAAATTAACCAGCACGCTAGTAAATTTTCTCTGTGGCAGGCTAATTAATTTTATTAAACCAACCAGTGATATTTAGAATGCCTTAAAATTCTGCTCGTCAACCATTATTCTATTCATTGGCATTACACCATGGTTTTCAGAGAAGGTAGGGATCAAGGTAAAGGGCAGGTTGCTTTCAAATTGCTTTGCTTCTTCTGTAATTTAGAATCATATGAATCCCTTTATACAATTTTAACTAAGTTAATTAACTCAGCTAAGATCATGTAACTTCACAGGACACCGAGAAATGTACTTAAAATTCCTTCACAGGCAACCTTTCTCTAACTTAGGAGTTAATCAGCAAGCTATTCCTAGATACATGGGCTAGTGAGAAAAGAAGAGGTTAACATGCTAGAGACAGTCAGTCATCTCAGATTCTACCAAGACAAAGAAAAATTACCCTTCTGTAAAGGCCAATCTGAAACCACAAAGGAAAATGTAGTTTGAGAAAGAATTTACCCTCCCAGCACTGCTCTTTGTACATGGAAATAATATGAATTCACTAATTTGTTAGACAGGCTAGGTCAGTGGTCAGCAAACTCATTAGTCAACAGAGCGGCAAACCGCGGCTCACGAGCCTCACGTGGCTCGTGAGCCACAGTTTGCTGACCACTGGACTAGGTACTTTTAATATGTTGCTTTAAAAAACAGAAACTAGCCTGGAACAATGTTTTGTTTTTTAAATGTCAATTCCAACATTCTCCTACAAAAATCAGCCAATAGGAATGCAATGAGAAAAGGTGAAATTCTAAATAATTTATCAGAAATGTTCACTTCTAATCATACATCTTAGTTACTATATATGAATTATGTAAGTATAGTTACAATTGAGAAACCTTAACTTATGAGAAAGAGAATATCTGCGGATTTCTTTTCTTAGAGAGTAAATATTTGGTTTTAAAAGTTAATCAGGCCCTAGTTGGTTTGGCTCAGTGATTAGAGTGTCGCCCACTGACTGAGAGGTCACAGGTTCAATTCTGGTCAAGGGCATGTACCTTGGTTGCAGGCTCAATCCCCAGTAGGGGGTGTGCAGGAGGCAGCTGATCAATGATTCTCATCATTGATGTTTCTATTTCTCTCTTCTCCCTTCCTTTCTGAAATCAATAAAATGTTTTTTAAAGTGAATAGTATGGGTCCCAGATACACAACTGGAGGGTTTTATGGTCAGCCAGTGCCTCTCCAATGTGCCTGGTGGCAGAAAGAACACATCTAGCAAGCACGGGGCAGAACACAATCATGGACAGTGGAGACATTTGGTTGCTCATTCACCCATCCCTTGAGTAAACATTTGTTGAATGTGTACTAAGTTCTAGAAACTGTTCTAAAATGCTGTGATTATATATATCAAAACTGTATAAGATATTCAAAACACTTGACCTCTTGACATTTATACTCTAGCTTAGTGGAAGGAAAAGAAAAGTAAATCGTTTCAGATAGTGATACACTATGAAGAAAGTAGAGAAATGAGTGACATTAGATAGAATGATCCGTGAAGGCTTCTTTGATGAGGTCAAATTTTAGCTATACACTGAAGGGGTCAATTCTTCAAATGTCTGGGAGAAGAGCATTCCAGGGAGAGAGAGGTAACTGCAAAAGGAAAATTTCTTTTTCTGGTGAAGAAACAAGCATAGGGTACAGAAAAAGACCAAGATGATTATCATGGAGGGATCAAGACATCCTCACTACATGATCCTGGCAGGTTAAACTGTCAACCTCAAACATATAAAACATATGCCCATAAAACATAATACCTATAAACAAGTAATACCACTTACTGAAAATATTAAGGGAGGTAATGTGCATGCTTGGCATTGCACATAAAGCATATAAACTCAAAGTGTTATCTATGAACTATGACTATTATGATTTTAAATATACACATTGTTCATGTGTTTTAATGTTTGTTAATGCCTTATTTGCTCTAACATCTGGAAAGAATTAGAGAAAGAAGACTACAACTACTGAGTAGTTTGCTATACACAAACTTTCCAGAATTCTTGAGTCTTTAAGGTAGGAGGTTCAACTTTAAAAAGCACTATTAATAGAAAAGATATATGCACAGATAACTCTGCAAAAAATAATGTATCAAATGTCTGAAGGTTAATACAAGATGTCTTTGGGTCCATTCAGAATGTTAACCTAATTTTATCCCTAGTTTCCATCTTTCTCACTAATATACCCTTCATCATACCACCAAAGCTATTTTTTGAAAACATGGGTCTCAAAATTTTACTTTGATGTTTAAAATACCTTGGATGTCTTTCCTTTAAATATTGAGTGAAATCCAAGCTTTTCAGCCTGATTTTTAAGCTCACCCACTTCCTGGCCCCAAGCTACACTTCCAGTCTCATCTCCTACCACTTCCATTTCTCCCATGTACACTGTGCTCCAGCCAGACTGGACAGCTCCCCATTTCTGAACATGCCACAGTTTCTGCCTTTGCCACCCTCATCATCCAAGGCCCTGGTGAAAGGTTTTCTGCCCTGGAAGAATCCCCTTGACCTTGGGATCCTTAAGTCCTCACTCTTTGCCTCTTCCATGGTATTGTATT
Source organism: Corynorhinus townsendii (assembly GCA_026230045.1). NCBI lineage: Eukaryota > Metazoa > Chordata > Mammalia > Chiroptera > Vespertilionidae > Corynorhinus > Corynorhinus townsendii. The sequence goes on along the minus strand of JAPDVU010000001.1, from coordinate 161,676,939 downwards.
CTATTTTTACTTTAAGAACCTGTATTATGGTATGTTGCATCACAGTTTCCTCTCCCATTGAATGGTATGCCCCTACAGTCAGGGATCGTTCTATGTATCTTGATAAACACAGCTCCCAGCAGAATACCTGGGGTGTAATAGGAATAAAGTAAACATTTGTGGATGGGAAAGATGCTACAGGAATCCCAAAGAGTGAGTCCTTCTGCTAGATGTCAAAGTTTCTTTTCTTTTCTTTGTTATTAGATATTTTAAAAAATTGATTTGAGAGAGTATGGGAGAGGGAGAGAGAGAATCACCAATGAGCAAAGAAAACATCAAGTGGCTGCCTCCTGTATACTCCCTCATGGGGATTGAGCCTGCAACCCCAGGCAAGTGCCCTACCCGGAATTGAACCGGTGACCTCAGTGCATGGGACCATGCTCAACCAACTGAAATAGGCATCACAGTTTCTTGATAAAGAGAGCATGGGGTCTTGAAAAAGAAAACATAGAAAGGGATAAGATGTTGACAAATAAAATAGTATGTGAATGTATCTGAATTAAGGTGGTTTGCCCACCCCCATTTATCCCTGTTAAAAAATCAAGGTTTGAACCTGTCCAGGGTTGCTCAGTGGTTAGAGTGTCAGCCCATGCACACACCTGGGTTGCAGGTTCTACACCCAGCCCCAGCTGGGGTGTGTGAGGGAGGCAACCAATTGATTGTCTCTCTCACATTGATCTCTCTCTCTCTCTCTGCCCCTCCCTCCCATTCTCTCTAAAAATCAATGGAAAAAAATATCCTCCATTGAGAATTAACAAAACAAAACAAAAATCAAGGTTTAGTTAGTACAGTTGCATAATTATGCCTCTAATATAGGTGCATTGCTTGACCAAATATTCCATACCAAAACATAACTGAGTATAACAAGTAAATTTTTCTCATATTTTAAGAAAAATATTTTTCCCTTCATTCTTGACGTTCAAAAACTTTTAAAATAGCAGTATCATCTTAGGGAAAAGGTTACCACTATATATTCAACTATTATATGGCTTCAGGAAGACACCTGAAACACCCATTTATTAATCACCATTAATTAAGCCAAATTCATCCCAAGCAATGGCCAGTGAGCATCTACTGGAAGGATGTGGGACATTCCCAATGGAAAAAGCAGATGCCGACAGGCTAATGGAACTTGTAGGCAATGGCAGGTAGTTCAATTTTGAAGAAAGCATCAATTAACTGGACTAAGGAGAAAGAGCTTCTGGGATTCTGAATGCCATGATGAGGAGCCTCCAGTACACCTGATATATTGCAAGGAGGTACTGAGCAGTTACAAGTGGGGGAATGAATTGGATAGAGTTATAAATACACTAGAGGCCCACTGCACAAAATTAGTGCACAGGTAGGGTCCGTAGGCCTGGCCTGCGATCAGAGCCTATCGGGGCCTTCCTTCCCTTGGTTGCTGGCTGCCGGCCAGGGCCTTTCTTCATTCTGCGCTGCCCCCTGGTGGTCACCGCCCGTCAGAGTGAGTGGTCAAACTCCCAGCTGGTCGAATTTCCGAGGGACAATTTGCATATTAGCCTTTTATTATATAGGCTAGGACACATCAAAATTCGGAACCACTGGTTTCAAACCTCTTCCAGTGGCCAAAGGGAGCAAAAACCTGAGTACTATGGAGAGAAAGAACAGGAACAGAGGAAAAAGACAAAGAGAGCATACAGAGTTGTATCACTAGCTAGCTCTGGACTGAGGAAACTGGAGTATAAACTACTCAGAGGCTTTATGCCTAGACTTGGGGGAAGAGCTTTGGGCCACCCACAGAAATAGGCAAAGGAACTTAAGAGCTGGATATCCCAGGTGATCTCCTCACCTCCACTCCCACCCCCAGGTCCTATGGAAGGAATGGGAGAGAGAAATGGCTGGTGAAGGAAGAAGTAGATGATAGAGCAATTTAGGGCCAGCACCAAGTACTCCACTGAAGCTTCTCATCTGCCATGTAAGGATCTTAAAAGTAAAAGTAAAATAAAATCCACAAGTGGAAGGAGCACTATGCAGAGATCTGTGGGTTGAGCACATGAGCTTAAGGAAATTAAATTATCTCTATTATTTCTATCCTACACAGTGGCCAGGGGAGGAGGTTAGGTTATTGGCCAAATGCCTAAAAAGTGAAAAACAAAACAAAACAAGAAAGCTTAAGTCCCAGTTCTTCTAGGAGAACTGTCTTGCATGTACATAATTGTGCCTCCTGTTCACCAAAATAGTTTAAATTCCTACATAAGAACAGAATCAATACTTGATCATTCTATTCCCCAAAATTCTGGGGCAGTGAATTAGAGAATTAACTCTTGAAGACACTTACCATCACACTTATAAGCATTACACGAACCCATTAAATTAGTTAACTGATTATTACGATGTCAAAAGAAATCATTCATTAAAATATTTTTGGAGTTACCTAGGATCAGGCAGTGCCATCCATTTTCTACTTTAAAAACACACTCTGTCTCTCTTGCTCTGTCTGCCTCTCCCTCACACACAGACTCACACGCTCATGCACCCATATATACCTTTTATCTTGTAAGTTGAATAAGCAAATCCCAGCTTACACAATTCTACAGCATGCCTCAAAGCCCTGATACAGTAATTCCAAGTAATTCTAGCTTTTGTTCCCTTCTGTACAGGGCTCATTATACCAACACTCCTGCAGATGGTGTCAGAAAGGTGAAGTGTCAAATCCACAAAGGGGAGACCCCAACAACTCATTGCTACTGCAATATCAATCATTGCTGGTGGGTTTTACTTTTATCTCCCTCTCTCCTTAGTTATTCTGACTCACACTGTCAGTTCAGCTAGAATATTTCACCTACACCTCACAATATGCCAAAAGGAAGTAGACACACGCTGTGAAAAGCTGGTAATTTTATTGGGTTCCTTTACCTTTAAAAATCTGTTACTTGGTCAAGTCTGGTTTCTGGGCTCCTTTTTTGCAGGGAAATTGAGGCAAACATTTTTATGTGGTCCTCTGGTGCCTGCTCTGTACTCCAAGAATTATATACACAAGGATCATTAGAGTCGTGTTTCGCCCATTAAGATATAATAACCGTCAGCAGGGACAAAAAGCAGATCAGTATCACAAATTCAAACTAACAGGCACACATAAAAACTATGCGCCTGCTCCGGGCACATGCACAGGGTCAGGGTCTCACACAAGAGGTAAATTCCCCCTCCCGTTTGCAGACAGCTTTGCACAAACCAGGGTAAGCAGAAAGAACACGCAGGAATTCTCAGCCCTGCAACCACTTTTAACCCTGAACACTGTTCTATCCCCGAGTGCACCTTGTCCAAATAAACAAAGGATGGCTGCTCGTTGTTTGAAAGGCTTCTAATTAGTGAAAAAACAAGCAGTTACTCACAGGAGCTGATTTTAAAAAATATATATTTTTGTTGATTTCAAAGTAGATGGGAAAGGGAGAAAGAGATAGAAACATCAATGATGAGAGAGACTCATTGATCGGCTGCCTCCTGCATGCCCTACATTGGCAATGGAGCCTGAAACCCAGGCATATGCCCTGACACGGTATCGAACCGTGACCTCCTAGTTCATAGGTTGACACTCAACCACTCCGGCTGGGCAGGAGCTGATCTTTTTGATTGAAGGAGGACTGATGGGCAAGAAACAGGGGAGAGTGAGGGAGGAAGGCACACGTCCTAGTCAGAGATTAGCTAAGGGGAATCTTGTCATCCAAGGTGTAGAAGATGTCGCCAACTGACTGGGTCAGTTTACCAGCTTTGACTAATGCTGGCTTTAAACATAAGCTCTATGTAGCCTGCTTTATTCTTCTTTTTATTTCCTGAAGCAGTTGACAGGCTACCTTACACAAACGAGGATTTTAATAATCATTTGCAAATGGAGTAACTTTGTTCTCAGCCCAGGAAACCAAAGATTAATGGGATTATTTGATTGTATGAATAGAAATTATTTTGTTAATATTGTTAACTTCCACATACCCAATATACCTAATACTTAGCTGTTTTTGCCCAAATTACTAATATTTTTAGGACTTGATAAATACTCAATTTGTAAGGAAAAGGGCCCAGAATGTGGAAAGTAAAATATAAGAGGCCGAGGGTTTTTTAAACTCTCAGGTAACCTGTCCCTGAAAACTATCACAAAATGATCCCTGTGATCTCTATCAAGGAAAAGGCAAGGGTTTGGGAGTGTGGAAGGAGGCAGTGGAGACTCTGAGAGATGAGGAGAGACAAAGCAGAAACATCTCCCAAAGTCTCACTACCAACAACAGCCCATCGCTGAGAGGAAAGACCAAGTTCATGACAAAACTGGGCAAAAGTGAAAAGAAGGGAGGAGCATGGAGATGGGTTAGGACAGGGGCTGCACAAAACCTGCTCCCAGTGAAGGACTCTATAACCACGCCTCTTCACAACGTCATAGCTCTCTCATAACCTTTCCTCACAGTGTCTCACTTTTACCCCACTGGCCATTATGCTGCACCTCCCATCGGCACCAGGCACGCCTGTGCAGACAGATACGCATGAAGCCTCGCTCTGCACAGATAACCAAATAAATGCTGAGGGCACCCACTATTAAGCAGCTTAAAGGGATCTCTGTCCACTCCACCAGAAGGTGGGGACAGTAGGCAAACCTTACTGGGGGGATTAATACTTAATAAATTATTAGCCAGCATTTATCGGGAGCTTCCTATGTGCCAGGTATTGCTCTGTTTTATATTTAATCATATAAAACAGATGACAGTGTGGTCCCTAGTTTTACATATGATGATGCCAAGGCACGAAATCACATAGCTTGGTTTCCAAAGCTCGGTTCAATAAACACAGTTGCTAAACTAGAGTATACTTCTTCATCCCTTCAAAAGTGTTAGCCAATAAATGATCACGCCACCTAAAACCTTCACCACCTGAAAAACCACCACACAGACAACTCAGTTAACCAACTACCCACAACATCTACACAGAGGCCTTGGAAAACGTCATCACAGGGCTTTGCGTTACCCAGGAGTGTCCCAGAGGGGGCCAAATATGGCCCCAACCACAGGAACTTCACTTACATATGCTTCACAACCATAACTTCCTTATTCAGTTATCACTAATACTTAATTCAATTTGAATATGCTGTCTCAATATGTGGGATAATATGATCAAAATTCAATCTGTTTAGCTATTTGCAGTTATTCAAAATAATCAGTATTGCAATTTTGCTATGAATAGCCAAAAAAAAAAAAAAAAAAACAAACAAAAAAAGAAAAAGGAGAAATCTGGAACTTGAAAAGTTGTTATTTTAAAATAAAACATAATATAAATGTAAAAATAAAACATAATAGAAAGACTTATTTTCTTGAAAATATATGAATAATTGCAACTTGACACTGCATGCCAGAACTAAGAAGGGAAGCAGAAGCACCAAGAATGAAGAAACACAAACAAAAGTTGCCTTCAGACACACAAAGAACAAGAATTACCCAGGGAATATACGTCACAATCTTATCTGCACTGCGTAATGCCTGCTGGTGCTACCTTAGTCTATATAGACCTTATTTGGGGCTTTGATGGAGACAGGAGGCAAGTGTAAAGGGCACAGTGAGCAGGAGCTGGCCGGAAGATGGAAGAAACAACCCCAAAAGGGACACTTATTGAATCTCTTCCAAAACCTCAAAATCACTCAATGTTATAAAGTAAAAACCCCAATTCTTGCCCAAGTCCAGGCATGAACTATATGCCTGGAGGTGCCCAAGGTGCCATTTTATAGGTGCAATTAAAATTGTCCATGGTTCAAACCTCAAAGAAGGGCTACGGCATAGAATTCACACCACTTCCCCTCCTTCCTCTCTCTCTTCTCTGTAGGGCAATGGAATGAGAAACAGTTTGGGTTAAGCTGCTTCTGTTCTTCCATTAGTTCTGGTTCTTTCAAGCCAAAATTACATTCCAGGCAGATTGGATGGTCTCAGCCAGTGCCTGAAGGTAAAGTACAAAGAACGGCCACCCTCTGCTCTCTGGATGCAGCTCGGAGTGAAGGAATGTACAGTGGTTCAAAAAGAGGTGGGCAGACCCCGGCTCCTCAGGTGTTTTAGACTCAGTGGGAGGATGCGAAAGGTGGGAGAGGAAAAGGGCAGCATTAGAATGACTGTTTATATTTATCTAAAGCTTTTTTAAAAATTGAGCTCGGCTGATATTTAATAAGCTGATTGACCCTGGCAGCTTCATTCAGTATATCTGCAGGTCATGATTACATGTCACCTTGGGTGGGCAAAGGCCTTCATACGTGCATCCTCACGTGTTCTTTTACTTTCAACATATTGTGATGGGGGAGGGAGGCAATTAAATAAAGGTTTCTGATTCTAAAATCTGGTTTTAACTAAATTTGACAAAACAAACAAGTTGGCTTCAAAAGGTTCCTGGAGAGAAACCCCAGATTGAAGATAATCCATCAACAATAAGAAAATGACAGAGCAGACACTTTGATTGTTAGTACAAGTTCTTCATCAGCCATGGAATGAATTAAAAGCAAGGACACTCGAATCAGATTTGCCAAGACTCTGACCTCTGTAAGTCATAACAGAATTTATCAAGGGACTGTTTGAAATCTGGGTTTCAGTCCACTATTGTTAAGAATGATCCTCCCCCTATTTATATATTGAGCCTTGAGATATTAGCTAATGAGAACCCAAAGCCATTAAATTAGCAAGATATTTAAATTATTATTAATCTTGTTTTAATTAATATTTTTACATATGTTTCAAAGTGTCAATATTAGTTCTGACACACATTTACATGATGTACATGTTTTAGAATATATACCCTGAGGAGCAGGCTCTAAAAGTTTTTATTGATATGAGTACACAGTACAAATTTAGGAGACCAACTGCCTTTGAGAATAGGGTCTTCTAGGCTAGAATTTCAATGTTCCTCAGGAAAGTCCTAGACAATCATGGTGAATTTCAGATGCCTGGTTAAATTAATTCTGTTTAGCCCTGCCCGGGCGGCTCAGGTGGTTGGAGTGTCATCCTATCCACAAAATGGTTGCATGTTCGTTCCATCCTTGGTTGGGGCACATATGAGAGGCAACAGATGTGTTTCTCACATTGATGTTTTTTTTCTCCCTCTAAAAATTAATTTTCTCTCTCTCTAAAAACATATCATGGGGTGAGGATTAAAAAAGGAATTATGTTTTATAAAACTAGCATAAACCTTGACCGATATTTCTAGAAATTATTAGGTGAAAGTGAGCAAAGTCCAGTGGGCATTCTCAGATCTGAGATTCAGACTCTGAGCATATAACTAACTGGCATCCTCTTACATTTTAATTTAAAATGTACATTTGAAATAGAAAAATAATCTTTGATGCTGCTGCACTCCCAAACTGAGATTCTGGGCTAGTAGAAACTAAACTGAAAAATGTTTTATTTTGATGTTAGATTAAATGTTATAACTATAAATTCTGAGTGTACGGGAAATTTCCAAATGAGTGCCAGGAGGTTTCTGGCACCCAGTCTGTTGCAATGCATACAGAGGTTTATATCAAGAATAGTCAACAGCAATTTTCCATCCCCCTGGGAGAAGAATAAGAGGAAATCACTAACGTGGAATGAAAACACTAATTTGCAATCATGCAGGCAGTAACTGTGCCCAAGGATGCCAAAATGCTTTTAAATGCAAGTCATCCAGTTCAGTGGATGGATGAAGTAAATCACTTATTTAGAGCCTCTCCTGGATCACATACAAGTGCTGTGGGCATTACGGTCAGTCTCCTGAAACCACTCCTCTTCCGTGACTAAGATCCTGCCTTAGCCATGCAGGCCTTTAAACTGCAGGCATTACTGGATTTGGCTTTCTCCTACAAGATGCCCATTCCATCTTGGGTAGAGAGAAACAGATAGAGGCTGTTACCTTTGTGGGGATGTTATATTTCTAACATAGCTCTATCTACTTAGCATTAGGCCAGAATGTTCAGATGCTCTTTGAATACTTCAGCTTAAATATATCCAGTAATTTCAGATTCAAATAATCCAAAACAGAATTGACCTTTCTGCTTCTACCCAAGCTTTCCTTCCTCTAGTTCCAGTTTATGTTTTCAACATCATTATACACATGCTTGTTAAGGCCAGAAACCCAAGGTACATATAAGACTTCTTCAACAGTGCTTGCATCTGATATGACTAATTAGCAATTCTCTCTCCAAATATCCCTTATATAGTGTCTTCTCCTCTAAATTTCTACAGACACAATCTTAGTTCTGGCTTTTATCATTTATCTCAAAAATCACAATCCCAACCCTGGCCGATGTGCTCAATGGCCCTGGGGTCCTCAAACTTTTTAAACAGGGGGCCAGTTCACTGTCCCTCAGACCATTGGAGGGCTGGACTATAGTTAAAAAAAAAAAAACTATGAACAAATTCCTATGCACACTGTGGGCCCGGGATGAGTCGGCTGCTAAGCAGGACAGGCAGCGGCACCCGGCGGGCCGGATAAATGTTCTCGGCAGGCTGCGGGCTGTGGTTTGAGGACCCCTGGTAGAGTGTCAGCTCCTATGCTGAAGGGCTTCAGGTTCCATTCCTAGTCAAGGGCACATGCCTGGGTTGCAGGCTCGATCCCTGGCCCTTGTTGGGGTGCATGCAGGAAGCAATCAATCGATATGTCTCTCTCACACTGATGATTCTCTCTCTCTCCCCCTCCCTTCCACTCTCTCTAAAAATCAATGGCAAAAATATCCTCAGGTGAGGATTAACAAAAAATAAAAAATAAATCCCAAACCCTTTCTAACAGATTTATCCACTTTCAGTACTTTTTTTTTTTTGTACTCATTCAACAGACACTTGTTGAATACCCAGGTGCCAAGCACAGTACAAGGTGCCAGGGACACCAGTGAGCAATCTCCCTCTTGGAGAGTATATTCTGGAGAGGAACATAAATGAGAACATAAGTAGATGAACAAAAACTATTAAGTGCTGTGTAGACTAGGAGAGAATTAACTCAGGGTGACTTAAATTAGGGAGGGGAGATCTGGGAAAGTATTTGAACCAGAGCGAATGGGCAATGCTGTTCATTTGAAATGTGCTGTGCCTTCAAAGTCTCAGAGGAAGGAATGGATATGCCCTTTTAAGGAATGAGAGGACCACTATGGTGAGAGGGCAGTGAGAGGGAAGCAAGCACAGTCAGCTGCAGCAGGTGATGCGCTCTGTGGCCAGAGCATGGCAGGCCCTTGAGGCCAGTCTTCCCCAGCCTGAAAGGTATTTCTGCACTCAAAGTCAGATCACAGCACTGCCCATCTTCAATGCTGTCTCCCTGTTACTGATAGGATAATGTCCAAGTTCTGTGTGATGAGACTCAGAGCTCTTCCTGTGCTGGATGCTATGCCTTTCTAGCCTTGTGCCCTGAAATGGTCACACGTAATCTATACACTCAAGCTGGGCCTCCTTTACACATGCCTCCTTTCCATTGGAAAGGCTCCTTCTGTGTGTGATGACCATCATTTCACCCTCTAAGACTCATCTGAAGTTTTATAGGAGGAGACAAGACATTGCTTTGTTATTTCATGGGCAAGTCTTGTAATCTTGGGCTGCTTTTTACATCTCTCTCACCATCCTGTGAACTCTTGAGAATCTTAGAGTCTGGATCTTGTATTGGTCATCATGGTACCTGATACAGAGCTGGCTTCAAAACATGTTTACTGGGAGAAGGAGGGAGGGAGTAAGGGAGGGAGGGAGGAATGGAAGTAGGGAAGAAAGGAAGTTTTCTCCAAATGCACTAATCGAATACATGACATTCAGATTCCATCTAAGGTTCAATTTCTTTACTAAATCAAATTAAATTAAAAAAATTATTGAATTACTTTTACATATGATACATTAGCCTAATAGTTGTACCAGTAAACAATGCTTAATTAGCAGAGAAATTCTTAGCAAAAAAATGGAACATGACATAATGGAAGAGACACTGGCTCTCTACCTGCAGCTTTAAGACCTTGAGGTATAGAGCCCCAAATTGCACTTTTTGAGTACACACTACGGCCAGAATCTAGTGGACATTGGAGAAATGTCCACCCTACAAACAAGGAGAACAAGGTTTCTTTTTAAGACTTGAATCAGTAAAAACTGGATCACCCATCTGTGGGAGGTAACTGTGGACTGAAATACCCCAAACTATTATCTAGATGACCAATCTGTAATCTCAGCAAAGGGGAAGAAGGCATAAACAATATATAGTGCCCAGAGGAGACAACTGACAAGAAGGTGATGATGAACAGATATGATAAATATTTTCATCATGACAAAGAAAAATTCTCTAAGTGAACACACTGGCTGTATGGCTTATACCTTAGCACCTTATGAGTTTGAAAAGTGAAAGTTAGTGCATTTGTGCAATGGAAAGATGAATACATGACCAGGAGGCTGAAGAACAATCTCTGAACTATGGTCATTTTACCACAGTTGTCGTGCTGTGTGACCTTGCCTGGCTGCCAGCGGGCCTGCCCCAATCAGATCTCACTGCAGCCACACACCCCACATTGAAACAAATGTTTTAGGCCAACGTCAGTACAGGGAGTCCTTTCATCAGGATGACAACACAAGGCCAAGTGCATTCCATTCACGACCAGACATGGACTCAGAATGAAATGTAACTGACATAGCCCAGCTCCTAAGTGACCTTCAGATGCCAGTGTCAGTCAAATGACTCTAAAGAAAAATTAAGCTCAGGTTATAGTGCCATATTCATCTGGAGTGCATTACTAAATGAAGACATGAAATGGAGCTTAGAAGCCAACTCTGTCGTGGATTTCAGAGGTGCCTGGAGCAAGAGGAAAGTAAAATGGCGCCCACACATCCCAGAAGCCTGCAATGCTACAATGATGTTTCTAATGCTCGAATGTTAGTTCACTGATGCTTCTCATAAGCAAGTTCTTGTCCAGAGTAGAGTATTGGAAAGGTCTCTTACATGACTCACAATGGGCATTCAAAAACACAAGGCTTATGGGTTTGAGTTGGTGACTGGGCTACCACATGGCTGGAGTGAATCTTACCCACATGGCAACCTGCTGTCCTACAGCAGGACATGCTGAGAAAGAACTGAATATAGTCTAAGGTGCTGTTGCCAGTGGGAAAGCTCATATCCATAGTGCTCTGCACCCTGGTGGTGAGACCACGCATGCTTGGCTTCCCCAGGCTTCTGAAGAGTGATGTTGTTTAGGACAAGACTCTGCCACTGAACCTGGAAGGACTGTTTTCTAATTTCAATGACCACATCAAAAATGTTAGGATCCTGGACAAAAGACTATACACTTCCCTGCTGATAGTTTTCTGTTTTGTTTTATTTTTGCATTTTCCCTTTGTCCTAGCATCGTAATTTCCTGGTTTGAATTTACTCAAAACTCAGTTCTTCTAGAAGACTTAATGCCTAAAGTTACTAAAGAATTCCTTTCTAATTCTGATGGTGGACTTTTTTTCTAGCCACCCTCTGCTTCTAATTCAAATCAATTACTCCAACATCTTTGGATGTTTAATATTCATAGTTATTATGTATTTAGTTCTACTCTTAAGCTTAAATACTAAAAATAGACGGCTTATTTGATTTTTTTTATTGATTTCAGAGAGGAAGGAAGAGGGAGAGATAGAAACATCAGTGATGAGAGAATCATTGATTAGCTGCCTTCTGCATGCCCCCAACTGGGATTGAACCCTGACCTCCTGGTTCATAGGTCGATGCTCAACTACTGAGCCACACCAGCTGGACCTAGACAGCTTATTTGAATACTCTGAATACTTTATAGTTTTATGTGGAATTTTTAATGTTTGCAATAAAGCAAAATGTTAAGACCTTAACAAAGCTCCTTTGAGAGGAAGAGTAGTGTGCGAAAGTATCATAAGCATTTTTTAGTTCAAGACCTATGGGAGTCTTCTGCTGGCTACCAAAGCAAAATAACTTTGAGGCAACTCAGACTGAAACCTGGGTAGTGTGGTTTGAGAGTGTCTCCACTGTTACACTCATGCTAAATTCTACTGAAAGTGTCTACAAGGGACTATATTACTACTCAGAAAATATTCTCAGTGACATGTTAAAATAATGATTTATAGCCCTGGTTGGTGTAGTTAAAAGTGGTTAGTGCCAGCCTGTACACCAAAGGGTCTCAGGTTTGATTCCCTGTCAAGGGCATGTACTTGGGTTGCAGGTTCGATGCCTGGCCCTGGTCAGGCACCTGCGGGAAGCAACCAAGTCTCTTTTTCTCACTGATATTTCTCTCTCTCTCTCTCTTCTTTCCCTCTCCTTCTCCCTCTCCCTCCCTCCTTTCCACTCTCTACAAAGCAATGGAAAAATATCCTTGTGTGAGGATTAATAACAACAACAACAAAATATTTACATTTAATTGATTACTAAGAAAGGGGAATATTATTTTAATGCAAGATGAAGATTTCAAAAGGCAAAATCACTTTGGGTCAACTTTTTTGCTAAGAAAAATATATACAGGTAAAATTTCCTCTTTAAATGTCCCATTTCAAACTGAGCCAAAGATAACCTAATTGAAATAGTGTCACTTGAAAAAAAGAAGGAATTAACAAACAATAACAGAACAAGTAGAGAAATCAATGAGTTTCAAGGTCCTTGAGAAAATTATCTTAAGCAAAATAAGTCAGAAAAAGCTAAGAACCATATGATTACACTCAAATGTGGGATATAAAACTGAAACTCAGACACAGACAACAACAGGGTGGTTAACATAGGGAAGGGGGAGGGGCATGGTAAAGGGTAAAGGGGAACCAAATATATGGTGACAGAAGATTATTTGACTTTGGGTGGTGGAAACACAATGCAATATATAGACTGTGTATCATAGAAATGTACACTTGAAAACTATATGGCCCTCTTAACTAATGTCACCCCAATACCTTTTATTTAAAAAAGAAAGACAAAAAAATAAAATAGAAAAAGTGTTTCTCCAGAATAGTGTTCCAAGTAATGAAGAAATGATGGAATTTGTATATTATTATTTTTAAAACTTCTAATAAAATAATGAATCTAGGTAAAGATCATTAGTATTCACTAACATCATAAAGAATGACCAGATATGATGTACTTCTTGATAGAATATTCAATAGTATCTATAAAGTATTTCCCCCCCATTCAGGTTAAGTCTCTAGAGCAAACTAACAGTTTACAGGAACCATAGGGGACAGAAGAACGTAATAAAAATATGGCAATACAATCAGCAAATCTTGTGGGAAACTCCACAGGACAAAATGACATGGTTTCATCAAAATATTAATTACAAAGGGAAAAAAAAAAAAAAGATGGATGGTAGAAACTTTTAGATCAAAAGAAACCTGAGAGACACATCAAAGGCAATGCATAAAATTTGTTTGGATCCTCAATCAAACTAACTATAAACAAAAGGATGAATTAGTGAGTATACAGACAATCAGGGAAATTAGAACTACTAAATATTTGATGATCTTGAGAAATCACTGTAAATGTTTTTAAGTGCATGATAATGGCACTGGAGTTATGCTTGAAAAATGTCCTTATCTTTTAGCCATGTACTAACATTTTTAACAAATGAATTATGTCTGAGTTTTGCTTCATAATAATCTAGTTGGTGGAGAAAGGGTGTTTCAGATGAAATAAGAGTAAGCTGATTGTTTTGTAGCTGGACAGTGGGCACATGGGATTCACTATGGCATCCTAATTTTGTATATGTTTGAAATCTTTCACAATAAAATGCTGAAAAAAATTAAAATGTTGGGGGAAATGATAGAGAAGACTTACCCTGCTGGATATCCTTCATTTCTAAATGCAAACTAGATATCAAGATTCCCACAGTTTGAGATCGCTTTCCATCCAATAACTTGATGATCTGGAATTTAAACATAAAATTAACACAAGCTCAAATGACCATGCAATCTTTAGGAAGTATATAAAAAAATTAAGATTTTTAGATACTCTGATTGTTGAATGGACTCTGAATGGACTCTGAATGGACACTATAGTTACTCTATTTTAATAACCCTTTAATTTAAAAGTAACTTATCCACAACTAAAGATATTTTAGAAAATAAAGAAGAAAAAAAACACCATCCAAAATTCCACCAATCTAATACAAGCACACAAAATCTTTATAATATTGGTATATCTAAACAATGAGATATTATTCAAACATAAAGTGATGATTCATGCCATAACAAGGATGAATGTGAAAATATCATGCTAAAGGAAAGAAACCAGTCACAAAGGTGATATTATATGATTTCCACTTATATATGAAATGTCCAGAAGAGGCAAATGTAAAATAGAGACCCAAAATAGATTAGTGATTGCCTAAGGCTGGGCGTGTTGAGGAAAGTGGAGTCAACAGCTAAATGGTTCAAGGTTCTTTTGAGGGTGATGAAAATGTTTTAAAATTTATTACGGTGATGGTTGCACATACCTGTGAATATACTAAAAAACACTGCATTGTATACTTTAAATAGATAAATTGTATGGTGTATGAATTATACCTCAATAAAGATGTTTTTAAAAAGAGAAAAAAATCTTTATAATATTGTTCTCTAATCTTTTATTCAAACACATCTTAGCTAAGTTATAATTGCAATATATGGCAATTTTATATATAACTTTTTTACTTATCATTGACATATTTTCGTGTTGCTGCTTTCTAAAAAAAATGTGTGTTTTTTTTTTGTTTTGTTTTGTTTTTTTTCCGAGAGAGGAAGATATAGGGGAAAAAAAGAGAGTGAAACATTGATGTGAGAGTGCAGCACTGATTGGTTGCTTCCTGCATAATCCCTACTGGGAATTGAGCCCACAACTTTGGGCATGTGCCCTTGACTGGGAATCAAATCAGCAACTTCCTGGGTTTACAGGAGGATGCCCAACCAACTGATCCACACTGGGCTTCATGTTGATACTTTTTAAGTCTCTTCATAACCTTCATTCTTGGCTGTGTTATCTGCTGAGTGGTTTAGGAGAAAGATCACTGTGATCTTGACTGAGCAGTTTACCAGTGATATGACCTCAGAAAAGTGACTTAACCACTAGGTATTCAACTTCTTCATCATGAAGCAGGGCTGACCAACTTAGCTTGTACATTTATTCTAGAAATTAAATGGAAATGTGTGTAAAGCACCTAATAAAGTCCTTGACATAAAAGAAATAGACTTACAAGTCCAAGAAGCACACAGAACCCCAAACAAAAGGAATCCAAAGAGGACCACACCAAGACACATCATAATTAAAATGCCAAGAGCAAAAGACAAAGAGAGAATATTAAAAGCAGCAAGACAAAAACAATTAATTACCTACAAGGGAGCACCCATACAATTGTCAGCTGATTTCTCAACAGAAACTATGCAGGCCAGACAGGAGTGGCAAGAAATATTCAAAGTGATGAATAGCAAGAACCTACAACCAAGATTACTCTACCCAGCAAAGCTATTATTCAGAATGCAAGGTCAGATAAAGAGCTTCACAGATAAGAAAAAGCTAAAGGAGTTCATCACCACCAAAACAGTATTATATGAAATGCTGAAAGGTATTCTTTAAGAAGAGGAAGAAGAAAAAAATAAAGATAAAAATTATGAACAACAAATACATATCAACCAGTGAACCTAAAAATCAAGTGAATTAAAAACCTGAGGAACAGAATAAACTGGTGAATATAATAGAATCAGGGGCATAGAAAGGGAGTGGACTGATAATTCTCAGGGGGAAAGGGGTATGGGGGGCGGTGCAGGAAGAGACTGGACAAAAATTGTACACCTATGGATGAGGACAGTGCGGGGGAGGTAAGGGCAGAAGGTGGGGTGGGAACTGGGTGTAGGAGAGCTATGGGGGAAAAAGGAGAAACAATTGTAATAATCTGAATAAATATTTATTTAAAAAAAATAAAAAAAAATGTAAATGCCCAAACTAAAAAAATAAAAAATAAAAAAAATCCTTGACATAGATTATTTAAATAAATTTTCCCTGTTTTGAGAGTTAGATTGCTTCATATTTGTATTATCAATAATATAAGCAAGATAATACTTTGCATATAAAGCTTTAATTTTAAATTATTTAAATTTGTTCCTTTATAATAATACTAGAGGCCCAGTGCACTAAGGGGAAAAGTTATCTTTTTTCTCAGGGGACATGGCTACAAAACTCAATATGACATGCACTCAAAACATCACCAATTCTTGTGTGTGTTTTTTAAGGCACTTTCTTGGGTAAAATACAAATTAAACAGCTATGCTTCCTTCCCACCAAGGTACATATAAACTTACCAAAATATAATGAAGACAAGATTAAACAGTAACTAGCACCTGATTGTATATTAGTACTAGACTAGCTGAATTGTTTGCTGGTTGAACAGTAAGATTCACCATGAATTTGTTCCAAACAAGATTGTCTAATTGTGTAAATTGTCTAATTACTTATCGATTGATCGATCCTGAACCAATTATTGCCAGACCTTTGTCTTTTCTTTCCTTATTGCCAGCCCTTTTTTTTCTTTCTTTTTAAAAAATCTTTATTGTTGAAAGTATTAGCCCTGTGTTTTTCATTTCTCTGCTCAGAATGGCTACTTTTATATAGCTATCAGAACTAAAATATAGTAAATATCAAGTTTTCATCAAGATAAAAATAAAATCTGATTTTTCAGTCTAATGTGTTTAATAATTTCAACCTTAGCCTTAGAGAAAAATTCTGGGGCATACAGAATTTCAAGAAGTGTAAAATAAATGAAGAATAAACTTGGCATTATTTATTTATTTATTTGTATATAAAAGCAAAGCAGAGGAGGAAGAGATTATGTATAATCAAATATCTTCTTTAAAAGTGCAAAGTCTGGCTTTTTCTTCGGGAACACAAATTTAAAGTGAAATGCTATTTAAAAGTCCAGTACCAAATATAAAAAACCCACGTAAGTTTTAAATAAATATTTAACCACTCTAGACTCTGGGGGTGGAAGATGATGGTCTGTTCAAGTCTGTAGATCTTAGTGATTTTTAAAAAATTGCTGAAAAGAATCAAAAAGGCAAATAAAATCATCACCTGAGCTAATTACAAATTCAAATTCAAAAGAAGAAAGGCTTTGGGAATTGACTAGATTTATTCTTAAATGTCCAGTATAGTGACTGATACAACCTTGGCCATGGCATGTACATCAATGTCAAGGTATGAGAAAGGTATGAGAATCAAATGTATGACAAGATCACAACTGGGTAGCAAAGATTCCTTCAAATAAACATTCCCCTAGCTATCCAGTTAGAGTTCTGAAAACCAGGGTAATGCAGTCTACCTACAGAGAAGACAAAGTTCAAATGCTAGTTTTTCTATTAGCTAATTAAAAGAAGGCAAGAGAACAACCCCAAGAGAACTGAGAGAGAGACTGAAAGATTGAGATCATCTGTCATTAGGAAACCAGCAAATCCATCCCCACCTCATTGCTCAATCAGGCTGAACTTTGGAAAGGGTGTCACAACAGTCAGTCATCCTTGCAATTTTGTTTGATGACTTAGCATGGCAGACGTTTAGAGAGAGAATGCTACTTTTAGCTGAACCAAAAACCTTAAGAGTTTTCTGAAATAGTTGGCATCAATTTACACTCCTACCAAGTATATGAAGTGACCATTTTCCTGTTCCCTCACCGAATGTGGGTATTATAAGTTTTTAAAATGTTGGCCAATATGATAAAAATGTTTTTATCAATAATCTGCATTTTTAATTATTTAATGGTAAGGTTAGGCATTTGGTTCTTGGTCACATGTTCTTGTGAATTGTTTTTGTATAATTTTTGCTGTTTTCCTTTACTAAGTCTCTTAAACTGGTACAGTGCAAAAAAATTAAATAAGAACATAACTCATATGATTTCACTCATACATGGAATATAAAACTGAGAACAACAAATGAATAAACAAGAAAAATAAACAAAAACTCATAGACACAGGAAATAGTATGGTGGTTACTAGAGGGAAGGGGGTGAAGGTAGCAATAGGTAAAGTGGATACAATTTTGGGTGGTGAGCACACAATGCAATATACAGATCATGTATCATAGAAAAATACACCTTAAGCCTATAATCTTATTAACAATGTCATCCCATTATATTGGAAAAGAAGAAGAACATAGCTGAATTCATAAGAATAAAGAGATATACACAGAGATTGCTGTGGATAAGGGGCATCTTCTAAGGGAAGGAGATGGAAGAGAACTACCTTGTACTGCACCCCTACTAAATGCTAGGTATTGTGCTCACAACTAATCCAAATGAATAGTTGTGAATTGAGGGCAGTGAGCACCACAATATTGTAAACTGTATCCCTTTAGTGTATCCCCCTCCCCTGCCCTGTGGATTTCTAAAGCGATAACAATACTTCAGCTCAAGAGTCCTGTGAAGTGAGTGTAGTCACCTCACCCCTAGGGCCATAAAACAAGGCTCACAGAAACAGAACACTGTTCTGCTAACCCAATACTGCTTTTTGATATGTGATCAAATCTCACAGTCCTTAGCCAGATATATACCTACTAGTGGCCTGGTGCATGGATTCGTGCACAATGAAAGGAAATTAATTAGAAGAAATATTTTAATATTGCTATTCACCTTTTCTCTATAATAGAAGTGTCAACCAAATTCACAATCGACAGTGACAGATGGAAACACACATGTGCGACTGGTGCCAGTGAGAGCTTTATATGTATCACACATTCGCGAGTCAACTTAGCCTTTTATAGATATAGAACACACTTGCTTAATTAACCTGCCTTCTGACTTAGCTAAACTTTTTTCAGCCCAGTGAAGCACCCCAACTTCTCTTTCAGGTAATTGTCAGCAACACAGTATTAAATATCAACACGAAGCAGATTATTATTGTAGATCATGCAGGGAGAACAAAGGGTAAAATATTTAACTGCAGCAGTGTTTGACTATATTCTGTGCAGTGAGAAAACCTGAAGTCATTTTCAAGGTTCACCATTTCTTACTTCTTTTCAGTAGGGTCAAGTTTCTAAACTTTGTAAATCTTCATTTTCCGGCTAAAGAAAAGAAAATAGGATTCTACTGAGATTCTATCTACCTACTCCAGGACTTCTGTGAGGATCAAATTAGATGAGGCATGGGAAAACACTTTACAGACATTTGGTTACAGTGTAAAGTGTTTCCACCTGGCTATAAAGTAAGTCGTGTTCCTGGGCTGAAGAAACTGCAAGGAGACTAGTCATTGCTAGGGAGAGGAAGCTGGGTGTAGCTACATGAATTACCCGGATGGAGGGAAGGACACTTAGCATATTAGCCTTTTATATACATAGATTATCTGAAGTGTTTACTTTCACACCAGAGTAGTTAGGAAGAAAACATTAAGAAGGGAAAGAAACACAAAGAAAACTGATGGAGGGAATAAAAAAGGGGAAAAAAAGAACAGATTTGGAACATGACAAAAGTTTTTTAAAAAGATGTTTAATTAGTTGTCAATCAAGTATTACATCATTTAAAAAATAATTTTTTAGGATCATGGTGAAGTTTCAAATAACCAGGTGCAATTTATGTAGAATCTTCTGTTAAATGAAAATCTCCCCCCCCTTTTTTTATTGTACTATATGAATTCTCGGTAAGCCAACTTCAAGACAGATAAAGTAAACTTCAAAAATTTCTCTCTGAAGAGAAAGAGCATATGACAAGAAGATAAACTAATATTGTGTATTTATTCTCCCCAATCTACCAGCTTCTCTAATATATTCTGGGCTTGAAAAAAATCAAATGCAACCACCTACACCTTCCATATTCACATTACAGAACAGTATGGACTGGTGATCATAATGATCACCTGAAAAATTTTTAGAAATCTAAGTTGCCTGAGATTGTCTGATATTTAACAGTCTGCCCTTTTTATAGCAAGAAATTTAACTAATACATTAAAAAATAACCACAGCATTTTATTTAAAATATTTTTTATTATATTTCAGAGAGGAAGGGAGAGGGAGAAGTAGAAATGCCAATGATGAGAGAGAATCATTGATCAACTGCCTCCCTACTGGAGATGGAGCCCACAACCCAGGCATGTGTCCTGACCGGGAATTGAACTGTGACCTCCTGGTTCATAGGTTGAGGCTCAACCACTGAGCCATTCCGGCCGGGCACAACATTTTAAATACAAAAGATATATCCAACCATTTAGGAATTAAAAAATTTAATTAATCAGCACCAAACTATTCTTTCAGCATTCTGGTCATTATTATCCGGTGCTACTTCAACAGTTTTTAAAAGTCATCTGGCCCAAGTCAAAGGTTCCCAGCAATATAATAATCTTAAGTAGAAATACAAAATAAAACTAAGAACTGTAGCCATAAAACAATGCAGGTCTCCCTTCTGGCTTTTCTCTTTAGTGTGCTGAGCTTCATGGCCTCTTGGCTGGCTATAGTGACTGGTGTCATAGTCTGGTGACTGGTTATTAAGAGAAAAGTCAAGAGATCAGTGATCAGCCTCCTGCTCTCCTAGGCTGCCCTGACTCATCATCCCACCAATGCTGAAATGCAGTCAGTCCAATTCAACAGCATTCACCAAACATAGACTCCTGTCAGTGTGCCATGAGGTATGCAAAGATTAAAAATAATATATGTGTATGCATGTGTCTGAGTGTATGAATATGTATACAAACTCATTCAACGGGAGCTCAAAGACTAGTTTAAAGGAAACATATAAATAAGTTTGATACAAGGAAGTTATTTACAGGACTCTGATAACAAAAAAAGTTTCTAATTATTCTTAGGTATATGATCCCTAAAAATTCAAGGACTCATTGAAAGGTGGGGTTATGAATGAGATGGCTGTTTCAGGCACAGACTTCCATGGATACTTTGGAAGCAGATCCCAAAGTGTTATATTCAGTGCCTTTTTCCTGAAACAAAAGGCCAGGTCTCACCTTCAGAAAACCTCCTTCCAAAGGAGAGTTGAGAAATAAGCTCTGTAACTCATATTCTGGATATCCACGTATAAAGGCTGTATCCATTCTGCAAGGCCTCTAGGGTGAAGGCTTCTCTAGGCACTAAGATTAGCCAGCAGGAGAGGCTTACACCCCATGGAAGACCTTGAGGTCAGTCCACCATGTTTGATTGTTGGATATTGGTAGGAATCCTGACTATTACTCCACAACTTTATAATATGCATTTCAAATGAATGTTTTTCCAAGTATATGTGGATCCAGTAGACAAAATTATGCCTTGAGGCTCCCAACATGACTTCTCTCCACGTGTGTTCTTGGAAAAAAGGGCACACTCCAGGCTACTCAGGAAGATACTTCAGCAAACCTTTATAGGAGAGCATGAGTACATGCAAAAGTTTTCTATCCAATGTATACTCTGGTTGAAGTGGATTTTGGAATCATTTAACCCTTAGCATTAAAGAAACCCTCAAATGTTGCCTATCTTATCCTTCTGCCTCTGGATTGGTCCAGAAGCCCAGATATTTAAGAATGGGCTTTACTTAGGAAGAATGTCCACACTTTTAAATTTAAAGATTACTACAGGTAGCCTGGTTGGCATGGCTCAGTGGTTGATTGTCCACCCAGGAACCAGGAGGTCACTGGTTCAATTCCCGGTCATGGAACATGCCGGGGTTGTGGGCTCGATCCCCAGTGCGGGGCGTGCAGGAGGCAGCCGATCAATGATTCTCCCTCATCATTGATGTTTCTATCTCTTTCTCCCTCTCCCTTACTCTATGAAATCAGTAAAAATATAATTTAAAAAAGAAATTATTACAGTATATTTCATACAAGGCACACACATTTATAGCCATTTTCTAACACCAAACAAACAAAACACAGTCTTACCTCAGCTAACTATAAACATAACCTAAACTTCTCATGCTATTCCTATACCAAGATTACTCCCATATCCATTTTTCATTCTTCTTTGTCCTCATATGCATATTCTTGATTTGTTTAATCTTCAACATAATTTTCTAGAATTAATTAACTTTTGGCACCAAAGCATTTTATTTTTTCTGACTCAAATTCCTCCTGCTTCCATGTCAACCTTTTTCTGCTCCCAGGGAAGCCAGACAATAGCCAGTCTCACCATCTCCAACACAAAGCTCCTTCATAAACCTCAAGACCACCTTTTTTTTTTTTTTTTTTAAACAAGAGATGCTTTATATCAAATCCTTAAAAATTCATGTTTGAGAAACGTTAGTAAGCCCTCAGTTTATCTTGGTCCTATCTGGAGTCAGCTGAACTTGGCAGCACAAGGCCTTCTCCCAGGTATAATTACAGTCTGCAGGAGAATGCAATTTGTGCAGCATTCCACTGGCCTACAAGATGACCTTGTGCAGGGGCAAATTCACAGGTTGTGTTAAACCCTATTAGACATGCCTAGTTTAAGGCCAAGCCTTTCCAGACCTCCGCTGCATGCTAGGATTAGGGCATGTCACACATGCGTACTATTATAACGCAGAAGGAACTCTCAAAATGCCTGCCAGAGGGGGGAAAGCAGGCCCACACCCCACACTGTCTAAACCTGCACCTTGAGCCAGTGTATCCAAATTATTATTATTTCTTACATGTGTGGATTGTTTGAAAAACCTGCCTCTTTGAATAAGAATTAAGACAGAAATGAGAAGAAAGATTTGCTGCACTGGAAAACCACACCCTGACTACTCAGCTAGAAAAGTCTTGCCAGACAGACTGAGAAATAATTCCTGCCAGGTCCAGTGGGACTTTCTCATCTACATAAAACCCATATATATCTCCAGCTTGTGCCTGAGTTTGGAAGACATGGCCAGAAGTAAAAATAAAAATACACAGTCTGAACATGCCATGAAAGCTGGAAGCTTGCTCAGTGAGTGCGTTTGGCATAGCTACAAAATAAAGATAATTATACAAGCCTTCTTCTTCCAGAGAGCCTTCCTAGCTTTAAATAAAGAGGACTCTATACCTCCACCCTCACTGGACACCACACACTCTCGAACCTACACCAGATCAAGGAGGTATTCTCTTCTTTGGCTTAGCCCACACTGTGACTTTTCCCATTTTCAGTTCCAGGATTTCCATCTCCAACAAAGTCAGTTTTATCATAGAACCTGGAGAATAGGTTCCAGGCCTAAGTAAATACAGCCACACGAGTTATCATCAATAAATTTCTTCTAGGCACTGAAGGCAAATAAGGGCATGTTACTCCTTTCCTGTCCAAATCACCCTCCCTCAACGAAAAGCAAACAAATAAAGGATCCACATATGAGCAGATATTTGCTTTTATGACAATGGTATATATATACATCCATCCAAATGTAGAACATTTTCAATATTAAAGAACAAATTCTCAGGGAGATTGACTGCCATGGTGGAAAATATACAGAGAGTAGCCAACCTGACTCTCCAAAGGAAAATTATAAAAAACACTATTTCTATATTTGCCTTCAGACTGGCAATATCTTTTGCATATGCTTCATATCAACACTCACTGAATGTCACTACTTGGCAAAATTACAGACTTTAAGAGGCTGGATTAAAGCACATGCACTACTGATGACAAGTCAGCCCGTCTCATTAGCAGTAAGCCTTTGCATTTCTAAGTCACTGGATTCCAAAGGGATCAAGGTGCTCTCATAATGACTGTGGCATTTATCTTGAAGACATTCTTGTGTACTTGAAGGCAGGTAGAATCCTGTAGAGACATAGACAATGATGTGGACACTAGTCCATCCTAAGGATTACCAGCTCAGATGATCAAGCTGATAACTTACTCTGGATACCTGTAACTCATACATTTAAATCAGTATGGGGTCTGACTTTGGCTGGATCGGAGAGCAGTATTTTCTGGGAATGAGGTAGGGTAGATCAAGGGGTCACCTAGGTTTAATTTTACTCTCATTTAATTGTCACCCATTCACATACCATCGAATTAGAAATTCTTATTTTATGTAATAAACATCTAATTTGGAAAAAAGAGTGAGAATTTCCCAGTGGAAGGAAGTTTTAAGAAGTGACATAAGATGGTGCAAGGCCATAAGGCATGGTAGCGAATAGGTGCAGACCTTATATAAAAACAAACAAACAAAAAACATCATGGCAGCCAATAGACACAGGCCTTATGTTAAAAAAAACAACACCACCAAAACACAAGACATCATGAGAGGATGCAGCTGACACAGCCCCACTTCATAGCTGCAGCTATTCTTGTGCCCTCCCTCCATTTCTAGAGCAGCAGTGACAATAGATGAGACAGATAAGCGACTACTGCTCCCAGCCAGTCCCAGGAGCTGAGGGCCAGCTGGAGAGTTACAGCAGGACCAGAGCTGGCAGTCATCTCGCTGTCTCTCCTCAGGGAGAGTGAAGCGCTTCCTTGGAAACATTCAACTGTTTCTTGGCAGGTGCCCAGGAAAATAAGTGCTGACTCAGCTTCCTTGCTCCCCTGTCCCGTATTCTCCCTTCTGCCACTCTCTGGCACCACACCCAGAGGAGCTGGAATGCCTGGCTCCATGGGGCCATGTTATGAAATGTCATCTGATTTGGTACAAACAAGCCCTCACTGCTGAGGGCCATCGTGGCCGGGTATGCTTCTGGGTAGCAGCCTCTGTCGATGGGCCTGAATAATGTCACTAAAATAAGCTTTCCACATACAGCCTGATTAGCTGTCCCATTAAATATTTCGAGGCACACTGAACTGCACTGTTCTGTCAGGCTACTAAGTCTGAATCTCTTCCAGGGCCTTATTTGTGGGGACACATAAAACGGCTCATGTGAAGTTTACTTTAAGGATTTAGGCTCTTCACCAAGAAATGTGAAAAGGCAAATTGTCACCCTGTCCTGAGTCTGAGAACATATTTGGCATCCCATTCCCTTACTGATGAGACACAAAAACCCTTTTATTGGTTTTCAGGCTAGTGGATTCTGTGCAGAAAGCAAACGGAGAGAAGGCCATAGCAGGTGAAGGCTGTGGCTGGGCAGGGGGTAGAGGGTATTGTGGGATAGAGGAGAGTGGGAATATGGGCAGGAGGTAATTCTGGTGGTTTTGGAGTTTTTGTGCCATGCATGAAACAAACTCCAAACCAAAATCATATGCGTTTTCTCACTGATTAGAGACTTAGGAGAGAATATGACCAAGAGACATCAGTTCATTCATTGCTCTGTCTTCAGACAATGCCAAAGTTACCGTCACACAAAGGTACAGATGAAAAACATCATCCTGTTATTCCTTAGAGCTCAAGGCCCCTTAAAGAGTGCTTGCCTGTAATAATCATGAAACAATTCTAAACCACTGACCATTAACCTGGTGGGAAGCAACTGGATAGAGGGCTACAGAGTAGAAAGAAAGTGAAGAAGGAAACAGGACTATGAGAGATCCAACTTATGGTAAAACATAAAACTAAAACAAAACAAAACACAGGCCAACTGTCCAAGACTCTACTTTTCAAACTGATGGTGTGAATATTAAGAAAATGAGAGAAACTAGGACCTCTGTTTGGGACAGAAAAATTTAATTCTGTACCTTCAGGTGGCCTCCAATTATCATGGTTCAACTCTAAGGCCAGGAATGTATTCCATATATGTAATTCAACTTTAACAGCAGGGAACATAACTTACTTATTCTCTGCTTCAGGAGGGATGAGAATTCAGAGGCTTACCATTCAAGATATACCAGAGGCCATAGGTATATAAGTTTGTTTTACTACTCTTCTTACCTTTCCTCCTGCCCCAACAATCAATCTGCATGGCTGTCAATGACTAGTAGATGAAATGTCCCTTCACTTCCCTTCTTGACCAGCATTGAGGAGAAAGTTTTTTCTTGGTCAT
Source organism: Corynorhinus townsendii (assembly GCA_026230045.1). Lineage (NCBI taxonomy): Eukaryota > Metazoa > Chordata > Mammalia > Chiroptera > Vespertilionidae > Corynorhinus > Corynorhinus townsendii. The sequence continues at coordinate 161,651,179 of JAPDVU010000001.1, read as the reverse complement.
TCCTAAATTGCATGAAAAATGTCCTCATCCTACATACATCTACATGTTGTAGGCAAAGCCCTTAGAAAAATTTGGTAGAGGCACTAGAAAGTTGTCTATAGTATAAAGCAATCAATAATTTGTGGGATGTCCTCTAGAAGTTTTGTGTGCATGTGAATTACCAGGATCTCATTGAAAACACAGATTCTTGCCCAGCCAGTGTGGCTCAGTGTGGTTGAGCATCAACTTATGAACCAGGAGGTCACAGTTTGGTTTTGGGTCAGAGCACATGCCCAGGTTGTGGGCTCAATCCTTGGTAGGGGGTGTACAGGAAACAGCTAATCAATGATTTTCTCTCACCATTGATGCTTCTATCCCTTTCTCCCTCTCCCTTCCTCTCTCTGAAATCAATTTTAAAAAGTCACATTAAAAAAATATATAGGTTCTCATTCACTAGAAACGGGATGGGGCCTGTTTTAGATTGAATTGTAGTCCTAAAAAACATATGTTCAACTCCTAACCTCTAGTACCACAGCATGTGACATTATTTGGAAATAGGGTCATTGCAAATGTAATTAAGATGAACATTAAATGAGAAATTATATAGATGAGACAAGTCATACTGGAGTCACGTGGGGCCCTAATCCAATATGACTGATGTTCTTACAACAGGATGGCCATGTAAAGACACAGAGACATGGAGGAAGAATGCCAAGTGATGATGAAGGCAAAGACTGGAGTTTTGCAGCTACATGTCAAGGAATGACAAAGATTGCCAGCAAACTACCAGATGATAGGAAGAGAGTAGGATTCCCCTACTGGTTTCAGAGGGAGCATGGCTCTGCCAATACCTTGATTTCAGACTTTCAGTCTACAGAACTGTGAGAGAATACATTTCTGTTATTTTTACTCACCCAGTTTGTTGAGACAGCCCTTGAAAACTAATACAGGGCCTGATATTCTTATATTTCCACTAGAGGCCTGGTGCACAAATTTGTGCATGGGTGGGGTCCCTCTGGATGGCCTGCAGGGATCAGGCTGAAACCCACAGTCTAACTCTGCGTGCAGCTCCTACCTGCCGCTCCCACTCATCCTGGCCCCACTGTGCCTGCTGTGGGCTTGCACCCAATCAGTCCCAATCGGGAGAGGCTTGCGCCGCTGTAGCAGCGCTTGCCAGCCATGAGCCCTGCATTTGGCACCCTCCCAAGGGGAGTGGCCTGCGGGATTGGGCTGAAACTGGCTCTCCAACATCCCTTGAGGGGTCCAGGATTGCGAGAGGGCACAGGCCAGGATGAGGGACCCCACCAGTGCACAACTGGACCAGGGAGGGACCATGGGAGGTCTCTAGGGCATGTCTGGCCCATCTCGCTCAGTCCCAATCAATCGGCTGGACCCCAGCAGCAAGCTAACCTACCGATTGGAGCATCTGCCCCCTGGTGGTCAGTGCACATCATAGTGAGTGGTTGAGCAGCCTTAGCATATCATTAGCATATTACGCTTTGATTGGTTGTTCAATTGTTCTGCCAGTCGGTCTATTTGCATATTACCCTTTTATTATATAGGATTAAAGTGCTGCTTTTGCTTCTGGTCTGTAGACCACACTTTGAACATCCAGGTGACCACAATTGAATGTATTATTTTGTTTACTATCACTGGCACTTAGTGCAATGCCTGATATGTTAGTATGTATGTTTATATAATCCCCGATTCCCAGAGCTTTTTTGGTTAACTAGCTGAAAATGTTTCCCCTTCTCTATCAATCTCCATAAAGTCTTTTCTTAAAGCTATGTGCTCAGTCCAGGAGGAAGGCTTTCTTAGATAAGTACAATCCCAGGTACACAGATAACCACATTGCCCTCCTAAAGATTCTAAATAACAAAGTTTATAAGACCTTTGGACTTCTTGTCTCATCTATATAATTTCTCATTTAATGTTCAGACATTGAACCCAGTCTCATATATATTCCTGATAGCGAAAATAGGGATTTTTCTCTCCAAAATGTAAAGTGTTAGGCTTTTGGAAAGAACACATGCTAATAATTACTCCAAGCTGTTTAGGGATAATGGACAACAGAAAAGTTATTATCTTCAATGTCATCGTATGTCTTTGATATGATAATCATTGCATTCAAGATATCAGAAATGATGGATGGCCTTTGATTTAGAGTGTATCATGATGCAAATTACCTGGCTCTTTCCCACTCCTGCTTAGAAGGTGAAGAGCTCCTGACAGTGGGCACTCCTAGCTCCAGGGCTTTGGGTCACTGGACAGCAAAATCTATGACAAAACTCAAAGGGAAACACTTCCTTCTCTAAAGATCCAAGGCTACTTTCCTTATTCCTTTTACGGACATACTTCACCTAGAACCACCTCACCTCACGCATAGTCTTAATTTGCAGCCATTGCTGTAACATACACTATTTATAACTGAAGTCATTCTACTCTGTTAACTTTCTGGCTAACAACAGTTGACATAAGTAACACATTGCTCTGGTAGACTCACTGAGTTCCTTCCATAAACATAAAATGACTATTCCAGGAAATGTTAGGAAGAGAGGGAAGATGAAAGAGCACTCTCTATACATACATACTTTTAAATTGCTACAAGATTCTGTTAGGGCTTATGGTGTATAACCCAGCACATTTCCCCTATAATTAGTCTCTACCATCTTCCTTACTCTCACAGCACATCCATCATGGAAACTCAGCACACATTATATTCTATCCCTCAGTCATCCATGGGAATGAATAACAATGATCCAAAATATTTACTCACCATCACCCATGAAAAGTGAGCCAGCCCTTTTACCCATCCTGACTGGAATCATGAAGATGTGTATCTGGAGGTTCTCTCATACGGATGAGTCGCCTTCCGATACGAATGCCACAAACACACTGTAGGTAATTTGCCCAGAACCACTCAGGTGTCTGACTACTAGTCCTATATCCTTCCCCTTGAAATGCATCTCATTCCAGCAAGGATGCACATGTTGCAACAAGGCAATGGCCTCTAAGATGTGAAAAGCAAAACTACTTTGAGTTTTAAGCTAGCAGAGTAAAGGCCTTTTCACTTCCTTTTCTCCTCTAAAATAATCTACACAAATGATAAGGCTGAGGATCAGAAACACAAAATCTATCTTTTAGTGAACTCCTAGACTTCTGTAGTTTCAAAACAGAAAATGGGAAGGCAGAAGTAGTTGTAGTACATTTCATGAAGAGTGATGAAAGGACAAACCTAATTTTGTGCAGAGGAAGGCAGAATCTTGGACATGTGCAAATTAGAGTCATGTGCTCGGAAAAAGGTAAGGGTGATGTGGTGGCTAAATATAAGGGGGTTATTTAAAAGTTACACTATGGCGCACCCTGGCCAGTGCAACTCAGTTAGTAGAGCATCATCCCATGCACTGAGGGTCCCAGGTTCGATTCCCAGTCAAGGCACATACCCAGGTTGCAGGTTCGATCTCTAGTTAGGGTGCTTACAGAGGCAAGCAATCTCGATCAACATTTCTGTCTCTCATTGACCCCTCCCCCCCTTCTCTCTCTCTCTCCTATCCCTTCTTCTCTCTCTAAAATCAATAAAAACATATCCTTACGGTGAGGATTAAACACACACACACACACAAAGTTAGTCTATGGTGCAATTAGGAGCCAGATGTAAAATCCCAGCTATCATGATTGGAAAGTATAGTTTCTAGAGAAAATCAACCAGACTCATGGACATCAGGCACACTTGGATAGGGCTGAGGTCTTGTGCTAGAATGGAATAATTATCAAAATTCCACATCCTTTCTAGGCTTCCCTCAGAATGCTAGCAGTAAGGCTGCATCCACTCCCAGCCCCAGTCAGGAGCCTGGAGAAGTTCTGTCTGGAAAAATGGATTGGCTAAGAGCTAAGAGCTTATCATTTTGGCGGGGAGGGACAGAAGGAGTGGTAAATGAAACAGCTGGTCTGCAACAGTTTGCCCCACCCTGAGATCCATCACTGGGCAAAACTTGTCCAATTACATTGAGCTTCCATCCAGGATCATTACATCCCAATCTTATACATAAAACAGTAGCCAAGCATCACCAACTATTTGAAGAAATCCTCTAACTAAAATTCGGAGGCCAATATATATAAATGAAACTTAGAAGAAGAAACAGAAAGTTGTAAACAAAAGAAAATATAAAGAAACGATATTATTTAGACTCAGAAAATTGTATTCTTTAAAAAAAAAGTTAAATGAGCTTTTATAAATTAAAATATAATTCTGAAATACAAAAATCCTTGTCTATCCAAATAGGAATTCCATAGTAACTATGTAAAACTGTAGAAGCAATAGATAGTATATACCAGAGAAACAGGTAAGAAAGTTGAAAACTGGTACCTCTGGTGAGTCAAGGTGGGAATGGGATGGGGGCAATAGAGAATTTTTATTTTTACTTTTCAAAACTGTGAAATGTCATGCAAAATAATAGCATATGTATATTTATGCATAATTTAACTGGTGTCAAAAATAAAGCATATACTCACCTCCTCCCTTAAGAAGGTGAGAACTACTAATATATCCTTGAAGACTATCTTCCTCCATAGTTTTCCTCCAAAGGAACCATTCTTCTGAATTTTATGTTCATTATTCCTTTGTTGTTGTTTTTTAATATTTGGCTACAAATATATGATTCCATAAACTTACTTGGCTTTTAATGTTTTTTGAACTTCAGACCAATGATCTCATTCTTTTGTGACTTTTTTTTTTTTTTAACCGAACATCAGGTTTATGACTCAGCAATGTGGATGGCTGTACTTCAATTCTTTTTCAAAGCTATATAGTATTCTATTATGTGGCTTTACTTCAGTCCATTTATCCACTCAAATGACAATGGAGATTTTTGCTATTATAAACAAGGCTTTTTACAAGCATTCTCATATGGGTCTTTTGTACAAATGTGCAAAAGTGTGAACAGATGGTATATACATGTTCACATGAGGTTGGTACAACCAAACGATTTTCCAATATATGGAATCTGATCTTCCCATTAATATTAATAAGAGTTCCTCCTGCTTGACCACCCTCTCAATATTTCAGTCACACTTTTAAATTTTTGCCGTACTGGTGGGTCTAAAGTGGTATTTCTGCATTTCCTAGTTGCTAACTTACCTTTTCATGTTTATTGATCATTCATTCCATGACAAGTCTGTTCATATCATTTGCCCATCTTTTTCTTATTGATTGGTATGAGTGCTACCTGCATTTTGGATAGAAATTATTCTTTAGTTATTTATGTTACAAATGTCTTCTCTAAGCTTGTGGCTTATCTTTCCATACTCTTTGTATTGTTATCTTTTGATGAGCAAGAATTTGTTTTTATTTCAATGTAATTTTATTTTATTGTTTAAAGTATTAAAAATAGTAGTACATATGTCTCCTTTTTCCCCCCATTGACCTTCCTCCAGCCTCCTCTACTCCCCAGCACATGCCCTCACCCTCACCCTGTCCCCAGTGTCTTGCGTCCATTGGTGATGCTTATATGCATGCATACATGTCCTTCGGTTGATCTCTTACCTCTTCCCCTCCACCCCCACAACCGTCCCCAGCCTTCCCACTGTAGTTTGACAGTCTGTTTGATGCTTCTCTGCCTCTGTATCTATTTTTGTTCATCAGTTTATAATGTTCTTTATTATCCATAAATGAGTGAGATCATATGGTATTTTTCTTTCACTGACTGGCTTATTTCACTTAGTATAATGCTCTCCAGTTCTATTGTGATTTGAGAAGATGCTTGGTATGATTTCAATCCTCTTGAATTTGGAAAGCCTTTGCCGGTGTCCCAATATGTGGTCTATCTTGGAAAATGTCCCATGTGCACTTGAGAAGAATGTAAATTCTGTAGTTTTGGGGTGGAATGGTCTGAAGATGTTGATTAAGTCCATCTGATCATAGTGAGTCATTTAGGATTGAAGTTTCTTTGCTAATTTTTTGCCTAGAGGATTTATCCAGTGATGTTAATGGGGTATTAAAGTCTCCTACTATGATTGTGTTGCTGTCAGTCTCTTCCCTGATATCTTCCAGAAGTTTATTTTTATGTATTTGGGTGCTCCTGCATTGGGCACATAAATGTTTACCAGAGTTATATCCTCTTATTGTATTGATCCCTTTAGAATTATGAAGTGCCCTTCCTTATCTCTTGTTACGGTCTTCACTTTGAGTTCTATTTTGTCAGATACAAGTATTGCTACCCCTGCTTTTTTTTTTCATTTCCATTTGCCTGATAGATATTTTTCCATCCCTTCACTTTCAGTCTGCGTGAGTCCCTTGTTCTGAGGTGGGTCTCCTGTAGACAGCATATATATGGGTCATGTTTTCTTAGCCATTCAGTCACTGAATGTCTTTTGATTGGAGCATTTAATCCATTTACCTTTAATGTTATTATTGATAGGTACTTGTTTATAGCCATTTCTGTACTTTATGCCCGTGTTCCTTCCTCCCTTTCTATTTCTTCTTTTTACAGCATTCCTTTTAGCATTTCTTGCATAACTGGCTTGGTAGTGATAAACTCCCTTAGCCTTTTTTTTTTTTTGGGGGGGGTGGTCTGTGAAGCTCCTGATTTCCTCTTCAATTTTGATTGATAGTCTTGCTGGATAGAGTATACTTGGGGTCAGACCTTTGCTTTGCATCACTTTGTATACTTCATTCCATTCCCTTTTAGCTTGATATGTTTCTGTTGAGAAATCATTTTATAATATGATGGGGGATCCTTTGTAGGTAACTCTCTGTCTGTCTCTTGCAGCCTTTAAGATTCTCTTCTTGTTGTTAACATTTGCCACTGTAATTATGACGTGTCTTGGTATGGGTCTTTTGGGATTCATCTTGCTTGGGACTCCCTGTACTTGTGTAACTTTTTTCTTCCCCATATCAGGGAAGTTTTCTGTCATTATTTCTTCAAACAGATTCTCTAAACCTTGCTGCTCTTCTTGTCCTTCTGGCACCCCTATTATACGTATGTTACTTTGTTTCATGTTGTCCCAAAACTCCCTTAGGCTCTCCTCCTGCTTTTTAATTTTTTCCTCCAGTTGCTGTTCAGATTGGCATGTTTCTCTACCTTGTCTTCTAACTCACTAATTCGGTCCTCTGCTTTTTCTGGTCTACTGTTGAAACCTTCCATGGCATTTTTGATTGTAGCTATATTACTTTTGATTTCTTCCTGATTTTTGCATAGGTTGTTGATTTTCTCATTTATCTGGTTTATGAACCGTATGACCATTACTCTGAATTGGTTTTCTGTCATGTTGCATGCCTCAGTTTCATTTACTTATTTTCTTGGCAATTCCTCTTTTTCTGCCATCTAGGGATTGTTTCATTGTCTCCCCATTCTAACTAGAAAGTCCAATCACCGAGTTGTGGGGGCCTGGGCCATGTGCAGTGGGAGCTTTGTGCCACCTAAGTGTCACTGAAGAGCTCTGACACAAAGACGTGTGGCTGCCGTGGGTCTGTGGGTCCCACTTGCCCAGGATCAGTCACTGGCACTCAGTGCAGCCTTATGCGTACACCTAGAATCAGGGACCTCACCTGCGGCTTGCTGAAAAAAAAAAGACCCCTCTGTTGTGTGCTGAAAATCAGATTCCCCTAGCATGCACCAGGAGTCAGTGTCCCCCTGTGCCTGAGGTGAGAATTGAGTATTGGAGTCTCTGTCGCTTGGTGTGGCCTTGTACTGAGAATCAGGTCCCTGTGTGTGCATGCGCCGAGTATTGGAGTCACTGGCTCTTACTGTGCATGTACTCGGAATCAAGTATCCTGTGCACAGATTATGAGAAACAGAGTCAAGTCACTTATGCTCAGTGCTGCCTCTTGTGTGGAGAATGAGGGTCCCTGGTTTGCTTGGGAGACCAGGTTGCACCGCCACCCTGAGTCAGCGGGAGGTCCACTCCTGCACTGTGGGAGACAGACTTCTGTGTGCCCTCACAGAAATCCACAGCTGGGGTGCCTGGAGTCTTGGTGTCCCTGGATCTGCAGCTATGAGTGCAGGTCTTTTACCCTAGTGGCTGTAGGGTCCCGGTTTGCGTCTGAGACCAGATTGGGTGGTGGCGAGGCTAGAATCCTAGTCTTAAGCAGTTGTTCTTTAAGATGGTGTGGTTTCTGTGCCAACTTTGTCCTCCCCAGAGTGTTTGCGTGGCAGCAGGGTTTTGCCATCTAAGACTGCCCGGTTTGGCAGCCCCCTAGAAGACCTGCAGGATCTGACTGTCCCTATCTCTCACACACATACCACACACAACCATACACTCCTCTATTGCTCCTTCACTCTCTCACACACTCTCCCTCCCTACCTTATTGCCAGTCACCATCTTTCCTCTCCTCTGTAATTTTATTTTAATGTACATATTTGTTATTTCATTTATGGTTTATTTTTTATTTATATTATTTAAAAAATATTATTTTTTCCCTTCCTCATACATGTGTTGATACTACTGGAATTAATTTTTGTTCATGGCCACATATATAGTGACTTTTAAAATATATTTTAATAGTCAATTTTACCCACTGATCTGAGATACCACATTTGTCATATATTAGTTTCCATGTATGCATGGATCTGCTTTGAACACTCAATTCCTTTTTTTGTTGTTGTTGTTGTTAATCCTCACCCAAGGATATTTTTCCATTAATTTTTAGAGAGAATAGAAGGGTGAGGGAGACACAGAAAGAAAGAAACATTAATGTGAGAGAGAAACATGATCGCTTGCCTCCCGCACACACTCTGGCAGGGGATGAGGATCGAACCTGGAATGGAAGTATGCACCCTTGACTGGAATTGAACCCAATACCTCTCAGTCAGAGGGCTGATGCTCTAACCACTGAGCAAAACTGAGTAGGGCCCCTCAATGCTTTCCATTGACTTTTGTTTTCTGTGCCAATCATTACCATACTATAGCTTCCTTACTACCTATTACTTAATTTTTATTGATATGTGGTAGATTAAGTATCCTATCTGATTTTTTTCTTTTAGAGCTTTTCTTTTTCTTTTTAAAAATATATTTTATTGAGTTTTTACAGAGAGGAAGGGAGAGGGATAGAGAGTTAGAAACATTGATAAGAGAGAAACATCAATCAGCTGCCTCCTGCACACCTCCTACTGGAGATATGCCCACAACCAAGGTACATGCCCTTGACTGGAATTGAACCTGAGACCCTTGAGTCCGCAGACTGACACTCTATCCACTGAGCCAAATTGGTTAGGGCAAGAGTTTTTATTTTTCTAAATTTTATTATTACCTTGCTTTTAAAAAATATAGTTTTGCCACAAATATATGCTTCCCTTAAATTCTCTGACTTGCAAGTTTTTAACTTCAGACCAATGGGATCATTCTTTTATGAAGATATTGTTTACTAAACATTATGTTTATGATTGTTTTTGTAAGGTTATTTAAAATATATGTATATGTTATTATTGATTTCAGAGAGGAAGAGAGAAGGAGAGAGATATAAACATTAATGATGAGAGAGAATCTTTGATCAGCTGCTTCCTGCATGTCCCATACTGGGGATGAAGCCTGCAACCTGGCACATGCCCTGACTGGAAACTAAACTGTGACCTTCTGGTTCATAGGCTTGATTCTCAACCACTAAGCCACACCAGCAGTGCTGTAAGGTTATTTTTGAAACTTTGCTCTTCCATACATATTTTTAGAATAAGTTTGTCAAATTCCAAATAATCCTATGTAGATTTTGATGGAATTACTTTAAAACTAGAAATCAATTTGGGTTAACTGACATCTTTAGAATACTGGTCTTCCTATTTATGAAGAGAATATTATCTCTTCTTCTATTTAGGTCTGCTCTAATGCTTTCAATACAATATTTTTTTTACACATTTTTGGGTTCAGTCTGTTAATATTCTGTTTATGATCTTTACATCTATATGAGAGAAATTACCCTCTAATTTCTCTTTTACTTCCTGTCCTTGACTGGTAGTGATATCAAAACTATATACTAGCTTTGAATGTCACATCATTTTCTACTCTGTATTTTGTATAAGAAGTATTTGGTGTAATAAAACCATCTAGGCCTGGTACTTTGTGGGAAGATTTTAAACTACTGATCCAATTTCCTTAATATTTATATGACACATAGGTGTTCTATTTCTTCTTGAATCTGTTTTATTTGTCTTTTCCTAGGAAGTGATTTCATGTGATTTTCATTTATTTGCAAAATTTTTCTCATATAGGTCTTATACATTTCTATTGCATCCATGGTCACATTCACATTACATTTTCATTATCATTATACTAGAGGCCCAGTGCATGAATGTGCATATTAGCCTCTTATTATATAGGATTTTTGCTTTGTTCAACGTCACTGAAAGTTTGTAAATATTATAATAGTTTTCAAAGAACATTTTTTTGCTTTATTAATCATCTCTACTGTATTTAACTTTTTAAAATATTTCATTCCCATATTTTAAGATATATTACGTTGAACCATATGAACATATAAATATTTGCTCACATTTGACCTACAAAAGTGACTTTTTAGTTGTGCAACCTAATATTTCCTCAGTTTGTTTTTCTTTTTCTAGTTATTAATTTTGTAACTTAATTTATTTTTGACCTTCTTCTTTTCTAATATAATCACTTGTGACCATACATTTTAGTTCTATTAAAAGTTCTATTAAATTAAATTAAATTAAAACCAGTAGTTTTTGAGTATTTATAAATGTTTTTGGGATCTCATCACAATTTCTTTCTTGATCCATGAGTTATTTATAGGTGAAAGTGTAGATTTTAAGAGGCAAGGAGGTTTTTGTTATGGACATATTTAGACTGTATTTTTGTCATTGGTATATGATTCCTAAATTAATTTCATTTTGATCAGAGGATGTTATCTGTATAAAAAAAGCTGCTTAAAATTTGCTGAGATTTGTAGAACCTTTGCTTTTTAAAAGTATTTTAATACTACTCGACTTTTAAATTATATCCATGTATTATGTTGGCAAAAATTAATAAAGCATAATAGTTAATTGGGCCTATTTTGTTGTTAATATAGAAACCATCCTAAAATATCACAAGTTAAGAGTTTCATCATCATCTAAATCCTCCATTCTAAACATGTTGTATTTATTTACTTATAGCCTATCACATTTTAAGAGGACCTAGGAGGCCACCTTACATATGTTGGCTGCTTACAGATACACACGTAAAATTGTACCATACAGATTACCATGAAAGCAAAAAAAAAAAAGTGCTAGAAAATGGAAACAAATATATATATATACACATATATATATACATACATATATACATATATATACATACATATATATATATATATAAAAGGCTAATATGCTAAGTGTCCTACCGTCCAACCGGTTGCTATGACACTCACTGATGACCAGGGGCCAGACACTCAATGCAGGAGCTGCCGAGCTGCAGTGACTTAGCACTGCGGTTCTTGGGTGAGGCACCCTGGAACCAGAGAAGAGGGAGTCCGATTCCTTGTGGGGCCATGTGATTCCAAATTGGGCCGCGGGTTATGTTGTTGTTGGGGCACTGTCGGCCCAAATCTGGTTTACTGCACACTTGCGTTTGCATTCCACACCCTGTACGAGAGCAACTTTGCAGAGTGCCCTCTCATACCAGGTGTACCGGTTAATAATGCAGATTTTGTAATCAAAGAAAACACGATAATTTCAAGAGAAACATCAAAAGTGTCTTATTCAAAGTAATGTCCATCGCTAGCTACACATTTCCTCCATCTTTCAGGTAATTTATGGATATCGTCTCAATAGAACTTGACTTGTTTTGAGGCAAACCATTCAGAGACCCAATTTTCCACTTCTTTGTATGTTTTTAAGTGCTGCTCAGAAAGTGCATGTGCCATCAATCAGAACAAGTGGTAATCTGAAGGAGCAAGGTCTGGTGAACAAGGCAGGTGGGTTAATACTTCCCAGGCAAGATCTTTTAACCGTGTCGTTAACTGGTTTTGAAGTGTGTGATGGTGCATTATCATGAAGCAAAATTACTTTGCCATGTTTTCCGGCACATTCTGGTCATTTTAGGATTGAAGTATGATTCAAATTGATTATTTGTTGTTGGTAGCGATAGTATTAATGGTTTCACCAGGTTTTAGAAGCTCATAGCATACCACACCTTCCTGATCTCACCAAAAGCAGAGCATTGTCTTTTTTCTAAGCGATTTGGCCTTGCAGTCGATGTTGATGGTTGACCTGGATCAACCCATGATTTTGTGCATTTGGGATTTTAAAAATAAATCTACTTTTCATCACCAGTCACAATTTGATGCAAAAAAGACTTTCTTTTGTGTCGTTGAAGCAACATTTTACTGATGACTTTTCGGTTTTCCATTTATTTTTCATTCAGTTGATGTGGCACCCATTTTCCTTCCTTTAAAATCTTTCCCATTGCTTGTAAATGATTGGAAATTGTTTGCTGAGCAACGTTTAATCTTTCTGCAAGTTGTTTTTGAGTTTGACACGCATCTTCATCCAATAATGCTTGTAATAGTTGGTCTTCAAATTTTTTTGGTTGACCTGGACGTTCTTTGTCTTTCACATTGAAATCATCACTTATAAAGCATTTAAACCAGCATTCACAAATGTCTTGAGATGGAGCATGTTCAGTAAAAGCTTTCTGAAGTATACGATAACTTTTAGCAGCACATTTTCTTCAAAATAAAGCAATGAATTAAAATTTCCCGCAAATGCTCTTTTTTTTTTTTTGGCATGAAATTCAATATTTTTAAGTGTAAAAATATCTATGATGTTAACACCTTCAGAAAATTTGACATATGAAGTTTTGAAGCTTGTTGTCAAAACAAAATAGCACACATATCAAATAACATATATATCAACATATGTGTAACTCCATTTATTGAAAAAAATCCGCATTATTAACCAGGATACCTGGTATTCCAGGACCCCTTAGGGGATGTCGGAGAGCTGGTTTCAGCCCGATCCTCACAGGCCAGGCCAAGGGACTCCACCTGCTGGAGGGACTCTGCTCACTCCACAGACAGTGTGTGTGTGTTTGTGTGTGGGGGGTGGGGGAGGTGGGGTAGATGGAACCACAGGAGGTTGGCTCTGGAGAGTGTTAGGTCCATCTTGCCCAGTCCTGCACTGCTGGCCACCTTCTAATTAATTTCCTTTCAATGTGCCCGAACCCGTGCACCGGGTCACTAGTTTTACTGTAATTTTGCTCTATTGCATCGTTTTCTTTGACACACCTTGAGGACCGTCATCTCTGAGCATGGAGCTTATATTAATTTGCTTTAATTACACGGTGTGTCTGAGTAACACATAAGAAATGATAGGATAAAACAAAGATCATGTAGTCTCTGGGGCCAAGGAACCATTTCTGAATGATAAATGAGGCTTCTGATTGGAACTTAACCTTCTGTTCTCCTTTCAGGGTGACATGAGGATTTTTCTTCAGTCTTATTCCTTCCTACTCCTGACTATAATGATGATGATGATGGTGATGATATGGTGGCAGCAGCAAACATTTCTGTATCAGGCACAAAGCTAAACACTTTACACAGATCATTTTAATCCTCATAATCACCCTTGGAAGTTGGCACTATTATTATTCTCACGTTGTAGATGATGGAGCTGTACCAAGGAGTCCGAGAGAGATGAAGGGACTTGCCCCATGGATAAAGTGATGACTTAGCAAGAAAAAGGCCTGTGTGGTTTCCAGAAATTGCTGTTGAACCACACTACCATCTTCTATACTTAGAATAGTGTGGCTCTCAGTGCATGGGAGTGTTGTAGGAAGCAATCTATATATATAAATGCCTAAGTGACCGAACGAACAACTGAATGACCAGTCAACCAATTGCTATGATCGCACTAACCACCAGGGGGCAGATGCTCAATGCAGGAGCTGCCCCCTGGTGGTCAGTGCACTTCCACAGCCAACCTCCGGCAGCCCAATCCCTCCCCCCAGCCAACCTCCAGTGGCCCTGATTGGCCCCGATCGCCAGCCAGGCCAAAGGACCCCACCTGTGCACAAATTCATGCACCAGGCCTTTAGAAGCATTATAATTTGCTAGTTATTAATAATAGGAAAGGAGCAAAAGAGAGGCCAGACATTAAAAACATGGCAATCAGGGCAGCTTCACCAGACAACTGTGATTTTGCACTCCCTAAGAAACCATTCCCTGCAAATCACTGTGGGAATCACTGGGGAGAGAGTTGCCCAACAAAAGGGGAGATGGACACATGCTCAGTGAAGTAGGGGGGACATAGGGAAGGTGCTTGTCAGTCTAAGCTGGAAACGGATAATTGGCTAGAGGGGATGGGGCCACTGCAAGTATCAAAATCTTAGAAGGTTAAATTAAAATCCCCAGACAAAGGAGTTCGTTCTCTTACTCTCTTGTTCTTCTGGCTGTGTTCCTGCTCATGTTTCCTCCACAGCCATGTGGCCAGAAGCTGTATAGCCCACAGCCATGTGGACCCCACATGCAATGGACTGATGGACTGCAGCTGGGAATATAAGCTAAGCTAGCCTGATGCTGGATTGGACTGTGCAAATACAGAACAGAAACTTTGGACAATGGCTTTAATCTAGCTCTGCTAAGGACACAACTATACTTCTTTCATGGCAGGACAGAGGTAGAAGGGACCTTAGAACATCAGAGGTTTAATTCCATGCAAATAAATGGCACTCATTCTCCAATGCAAATATCAGAAAATTTCTTTTCTTGTGACATTGCACGAGGCCCACCTCCCCCGGCAACAGGTAGGGACACGGAGAGCTCCCCACCGATAACAGAAGCAGCTGGTCAGAGACCTGGAGCTTAGGCCTCTACTACAGCCCCATCACTGGCTTCCTGGTGGCTCTGAGGGAAACATCACAATGGTAGGTGATAGGCATGAACTCCCTGTGCTAGTCTGAGTCTATTTTCTCTGTCAGCCTCTGTGGCTCATCCCTTTCTTTGGTGGCAACTGAAGGGCTGTGTCCTATAGGGTTGAATTGTTCAGATGTCTCCACACCTGGGAGAGTATATGTAATGCGCAACAAAAACATCACATGGCCCAGTTTCTCCAATGTCTTACTAAATAATTCCCAACATCATATGCTTTAGGACTTTTGCTGCTACATTGTGAATCACATTCTTCTCTAATCAACACTCGCAATGTCTCAGTTTTTCCATTAGTAAGATGATTGTAGTACAAAGTGAACTATTTATAATGAGCCTCAGCTCAAGGAATGAGGCTTTCAGTTGGCTTCATCTTAAATAAATCTTTCTTTGTTAATTAATGTACCTTATCCTAGTGTTATAAGTAACATTTATGTTCCTGAATTGAACAGGGAGGAAGAGAACCACACCCAGAGTGGAGGATCCAAAAATCCTCAGCATCAATATGAATGCAATAACCATTTGAAAAACAAAGTTTAAAAGTTTTTGTGCTTGCTGTAAACTAAGGAAGTTGTACAAGAGAGTCTACAGGAGAGTAAAAAGTGATGTGATAATTAGGTCATGAATTAACCCCCTGGTACTTGCAGCTCTATACTATTTTTAAAGACCCCTTCTCACCTCCTAGGGTATTTTGCACATGCAAAATGCCTAATGTGACTAATAAGGTACCTAGCATAAAAGTTAATTAATGAAAATGAAAACACTAAAACTCAGGTTCTTTAGTAACCAGGGCCTGGAGCCAGATCCCAATTAAACCACTCTTCTGGTGAAGGAAGGGATCAAATGCCCAATAGGTTCCACCTGGCTGCTCTCTGTGGGTCAGTCTAGAGCCTTGTGGCCTTTTCAAACTAGTCTTTCCAAGCTCTCCTTTCCATTGCAACGAGGAGCTCAGGGCAGCCCCCTCGCCCCTTACTGGGGAACTCTCAGCCTCTCCCACTCACTTGTAAGGGGCTTGGCAGCTAAGGAATCCAGCTGGAAGCAAGCAGGATTCACTAACTCTTCCCTGCCCAATCCCTTTTGTCACTCATTCCAGTGGAGGGGCCCCTAACCCTCCAATCCCATTTGTACCCCACTGAGGAGATCTGATAATGGTGCTGGCAGAGCTGTGGCTTTTCATAACTTCTGGCAGGGACCTCACTGACCCATAACATGGCTGCACACATGATTTCTTCTCATACTGTCTTTGTAAATTGACCATGGCTAACCTTGCTGCCCTAATCAGATCAATCAGAATAACATTTCTTTAGCTGCTGCGTGCCCGTGCTGGCAGCCTCCTGGGCTGAGGCGTGACTCAGAGTCAGGCTCAGATACTGAAGGCAGATTTTGGAGTTTCCAGTGGTCTCAGGTTTCCTTTGCTTTTATCACAGTTGGTGAGCTTTGTAAGGCCCGTGTTTACAGCCATGCAAATTAGCCTCAGCTGGAGAGAAATCAGGCCAGGCCCACATGATTCAAGCTCTGGCCAAAAGGTATGTTATCAAAAATTGAAAGTGTGGCCATAGTATTGGAGCCAAGCCAGACTATCCTAAAGAGCCTGTGACGGCTTTGTCTGGTGTAGCCTGAACTCCTGGCTTGGTCTGGGGACCCTGAAAACTGAGAGACAGAGGGGAAAATGGAAAAGCACCACACAAGCCAGGTGGGGGGCTGCCCAGCTCAACCAAGGGCTGCCGCTGCCCAGTGCATTCTTTGTTAAGTAGAGACAAGTGTAAGGAGGGAAATGTTGCATCTTTGAGAAGAAACACTATGGTTGAAAGGCTGGTTTGTAGTAAATCCCGTTATTCACTGACAAAGCAAGGTCCAAATTCACGGTTTTATTCTACTCATACACTCAGCTTTAAAATGTATGTGTGAAGGCCTCCACATACAGAGAAGATCTTGTATGTTGCATCCGGAAAGAATCTTTCCAAACATCCATCTCAGACACCAGGACAGTTACAGAAACTAAGGCCGGACAGTACATAACTGGATACACAACACGGCTAACTACTGGGTACCTTCCCGACAAGATCTCTGAAGCCTTTCCCCTGCAGCTTCCCCAGCATGTTTCCAGTACCCCAGCACACACACAAGCCTGGTTGACTTTGAAATAATTCTCCAATACATGTATGTCTCAAGACTGGGGGGTTAAAATACTGACACTTATTCCTGAGCTCCCTCCCACATACTCAGGGCCCACACCACATGGTGCCCGAGGTGTCAGGCAGCCTAGTCTATGGGATGCGCCTGGAACTGAGTGCTGAGATGTGGGATCACACGTGAATGCCTTGTCCGTCTGCCCTTCAATAAGCTAAACAAAAGCTGGTGGGTCTTAAGTGTCCCCATTTGCAAGTGGAAGTAATGACTGGATTGTTGGGATTCATCTAATTAAAGTTTTCCTCTTTCGACAGATAAGAGATCTGAGACCAGAAAATTGAGGGGACTTGCCCAAAATTCAATGATTGGTTAAGGGCAGAGCCAGAAGTGGAAAGCGGGTCTGCTGACACCAAAGCCAGTGTGCTTCTGTCCCTGAACAAAGACCAGAGAACAAAATTCAGACTCTCCAAGAGAATGCAAAGTCAGGACTTGTAGCTACATTCACACCAAAAGCCCATGTGTCAGGTAACTAAGAGCACAGGCTCCGGAGTTGTTGCTGGATTCACTGCCTTACCACTTAAGAGCTGTGTGATGTTGGGCAAGTTACATAAACCCCTTGGCTCCAGCTTCCTCCCTCACCTACAAAATGGGAATAATAATAGTACCCACCTTACTGGGTTCTTGTGATGATTAAATAAATTAATACATGCCAAGCACTTACCCAAAACCCACTTACTTAGCATTAACTATTATTATTATTACTATTGAAATCTTCACTTGAAAGACACTACATAAATGCAAGGTGATTAAGACGCCTCTCTGCCCATGTTAAGTGTGTACCTGTGAGAACATGTGTATGGGCAGAGGCTGTGTATATTGGAGATGTATGCACTTCCAAAGCATGCGTTCAGTTGAGAAAGCATTGCTGTGGCCCGGGTTTGTGACTTAGACACACATATAAGATCTTTGTCTATTCTGGTATCTTCTCACATACTGCTGAGCTTAGACTGGAGGCCAGAGCAGTCACTACTGGGACCAAGGTGCCAGCATCAGCACTCGCCCTCAAACCACTGCTCAGCACTAGCCTTGGAAAGGGGCCTGTGTTAACCAGAAATGAACACAGTCCAGGAAAATACAGGCAAGACTTCAAAATGTTCCTCAACTAGGTGGGAAGGATAAATACTTTTTCAAAATACAAATATTTATAATAGTTCTCTCACAGACTATCTTGTAATATCCAATCATTCATCTTTGTTTTCCAAGTAGATAACCCCAAATCCATATTGAAATACATCTTCACTCCCTTTAGATATTGAAGATTTAAAAAGCGTGTGTGTGTGTCTGTGTGCGCGCGCACACGTGTGTGTAGGTAGGTGATTCCAGAATTAGACCAAAAGGGGCTAAGTCTAAAGCTTCATAAATTTTTATACTGCAGTCATTCATTCTAAACACTGGAACTATGTCTACTAATGATTTCTGTTCTACTAATACCTACAAGCCTTTCTAATATGCATTTGGCTCCCAATACTGTCTGTGGATAATTTGCTGTGAAATTTGGCCCCATGGTCCACAATAAAGCGATTTAACGAGACGAAAGAGGGTGCAGAAGGGCAGTCACTCTCTGGTAGGTTCCCCTTCTCAGTGCTCTGGGAAAGAAGCTGTTAGCTTATATCTCAGCATTCTAAGGTGCCCTCTGGTGGTTTGGGGTAGGTAATGAGCATCCTAATGACACTGCAGCTGGTTCGAGGTGCAAGTCCAGATTAAGTTACTGTTTAACAGCCAAAAGGAGAAACATAGCTGAACTCCAAGAATAATATTCAGAGTCTACATTCTGAAAGAATCATTGATATCCACACTTGACAAGTTCTAACCACCTTTCCCCCACCCCACCCCCAATAAGTAAATAAAATAAAAGTACAACTTAACTTCTTGGGCCATTTTATTTCCAAATAAAATTTACAAGGCAGAATTTTTGTAAACTAGTGCCTGTCAGCTCCTGTTTGCTTTTAATAGATTTAGCCAGTGAGGGGCCTTTAAGCTGAAAAACAGGACAGCCCCAGTCATCCCAGGTGTCACTCAAGGAATCTGGACATAGCACTAATGACCTCCAGGTCATATATTGGTGCAATAATCAACACACACGCAAGTTATTTCACTCATCTCTATAGATGATAACCCCTAACTCCACTGCTCATTTTTTCAACACATGAGAAATATAAAGGGGGTTGCAAACTGGCCCCCATTCCCGGAGGGGAAAATAATGCACATACCTTACCCAGGCAGCTGGAGAAATTATTTTTGTACACAAAAGCTGAAATTATATAAACTTGGAAGGCAACAGGTTATGAAACCCTATAAATTTATGTTCAGGCTTCCAAACAACGTTCTCCGTCTACCCTTCTCTCCCCACTCAACTGAGACACCAAGTCTGGGATTCGAGAATTACAGCTAAGATCCTCGCCAAAGTGACCAAATTACAACTGATGGCTTTTGGCTCCAGGACTTTTCAACAGACTAGTGTCTGCTGAGCCATCCCCACCCCTCCCCACCCGACTCACACCCCCACCCCCAAGAGCTCGGGGGAAAAGCCATTAGTTCATTATTCTTAAGAAATAGCTATCAAAAATGAGGGAGAGGAATGATCTCACGTATCTTATAGAGGAGGGAACGAGCACAGAGATTATAATTCAAAGTGAGATGGTGACATTTTAAGAGAAGAATAATATTGGCAGGTCATGCTGATTCTCTGAAAGTTGTTGGGCAAGTTTAAAAAGCAACTGGAGAGTTTATCAGAGTAGCTACTTCCTTGACAGGCAGCAGGAGAAAGAATCTCAGACAATGAAGGCAGATTTCTGGCTCCTTGTCAAGGTGCTGACCTGTCTTTCCCAAGAACAAATGTAGCTGAGGCGCAGTATAAATAGGGGCATATTGACAGTGGAAACTTATTTTACAGTGTAGAGAGACTATATAAACCAATGTAAGACGAACCATTAGATGTCTGTATGTGTCATTAGAGGAAGTTGTGGAATTCTATAAATATTGAAAAACAGAAATGGTGTAGAGATTACCCTTTGCAAACAGTTTTAAGAATGGACATACTAATGTTTTAATTTTCAACAACCTTGTGGGAATCAACGATGTTCAAAAATGCATCTGCAAAGCTTTCATATTAGTTCGTAAACTAAGAGATTAATACATAGTTCTAGAGAATACATAAAGCACTTTCATAACCATGATTTCACTTTACCCTCATAACAACCCTGTAAAGTTGCCTTATTTTATAGAGAAGGAAGTAAATTAAATACTTGCTCTGAAGGTTATCATAGAGCAATAAATAGGAGACAGTACTATGTTCTGGTGGTACAAACAAAGGCTGATGTTTTGAACCCTGGCTCTCAGTTTGGTTGTTGCTCTGTCTGTCCTGGCAGAATGGACTGGTACCACACATGACGTTGGCACATGCCTTAGTATCCAAAACAAATCTGTCATGGTTAGTACTTATTTACAGTTAATATTTAAAATATTGGTAGAGTCAAAGGGAAACAGCTCCCTATCTACATATTTCACTGTTAGAGTTAAATGCAAAACATCTTTTTATTCAGAGATTTGGCTTCCTATTGAAAGACTCTGAAGAAAACTGGATGATTTTTACAATGTAGGAAATATTTTCAATCTACACAAGTGTAAGTTATATTTTCTGATGATTTTAATAATAGCTAATCTCATTTATAAACATCGAATCATTCATCTCAATAACTGTTGTTACCATCACCAATGTGGCCAATTACTGTGTAAATAAAAGGGCAATGAACATGCTGCGGCTCTTGTACATCCTCTCAAGGGCTCATCATTATCAATGTTGCCCTAGTAAAAGTGTGCAAACCCTAGAAGCCACTTCATCTTCCTAGGCCCAGGTTCTCATGTGCCAGATGAGGGTACTCAGTGAGATGACTGGGAAGGTTCCTTCTAATTCTTAGACGCTATGGTATAGAACAGGGTACCTGCCCAATTTAAGCATATGGGTATCTGTTTACTTTAAACCAGTGCCACTGATGAGAACATCAAATGCTAGTACAGAAGATGAAACTAGAAACTAGTACTAGTATCTGTGTTCAGCGGAATCTTGACAGTTATTTCTGAACTAGGAATGTGGTCTGTGGAGAGAGATGAAGACCAGATCCATTTAAGAGATATTCACATGTACGTCTCAGTGCCCGCTAAGCTCACAGTCAAGATTCAGAATGCTGGCTCTTTCTATCTCCGGCATATACTCCATGTTAGTCCTTAGAAAAGATCTATTTGGTAAGTGTCCTCCTGGTCATCTTGGTAACCATTCTGTGCTTAAGCAGATGAAGTCAGCCTCCAATGCTGAAACCCCTCAGTTGCTCACAACCTCCAAAATTCACTTTCATTTTAAGATTAAAGAAAACAAATATCTGACTCTTGGAAGAGACCAAGGAATCCAACTTGATGCTGGAAATGTGACCACAGGCATGGAAGGAAGGCCTACAGGAGGCAGGTTTAGAGTTTTCTGGCTTGGATTCAGTTTGTTATTTTCCTTAAAACTTAAAATCTCAGCTCTAAGGTAGATCATAAAGCTCACTAAAACTTCAAGCAGCCTCAACACCATCTAGCCCAGTAGGCCTATATTCTTGGCTCTACTTAAAGAAAAAAGTGGGGACTACACAGGTACCGATTATACGGGTAAACAGCAACCTCTCTGTTCAGAAAGATTAAAGAGTTCAAATGAAGGGTATTTTCTTCCTCAGACAGTGAAACAAAATAAACACATCAAGTACTAACTGGCTTAGTGAAAATCCTTTGTTGAACAGGCAAACAATTATGAGATAAGAAATAAGAACAACCAACCAAATGTTTTGATGTTTTAAAAATACTCATTTGCCAAAACAGAAATAATAACAACATGTTACCAAGCATCCAAAGAGAGAAACAAAAGAAGTAATAGCAATCTGGGAAAAAACAGAGAACGAAATTAAATTTAATATGATAATGAGCAAGAATGCATTTAGCAGAGTTCCTGGTTAGACAGAGGCAACTTCCTGGAAGTGGCAAATTGAGGTGAGCTTCTGGAGTACAGAGGTTCTTCTTTTGTGTGTTGTACAGAATCTAGTCTTCTGTTTCTGTAGATAGCATTTGAAAAGCCAGCCAGCCCATAAAGCACATTTATTTCCATCCCACACAAATCTAACTGTATGGGAATACATTTTATAGTGTATCAGTTGACTTCGTGCCTGGAATGAATTGTTTTAGTAAAAAAATTCAAACTGTCCCATGCAATATTTCTTTTATTTTTTATTTTATTTAGAGAGGGAGGAAGGAGGGGAGAGAGAGACATTGATGTGAGACACACTGATTAGCTGTCCCTCCCCTGCACTCACCCTGACTGGGGATCGAACCCGCAACCCAGACATGTGCCCTGACCAGGAAACAAACGCGCCACCCTTTTGTGCATGAGACAATGTTCCAACCAACTGAGCTACACTGGCCAGGGCTACAATATGTTTTCTCAAAAGGTTTGTTGTGAAATTTAATTATTGTCAGGATCACACTGTTTTCTCATAAAAACACAATTACAATGGATTTAAGAGGTGAAAAACTTTGATTATGATTTTCATTCATGATTCAAACCAGTGAGAAAATCTTTCATTAACAGAAAACTGCACTCAGACTTTTACCATTTTTTTCCTGTAAGGCACAGCTGATTTCATAATCACAGTGTTACCTGAGATATGAACCAGGGGATGAACCCAACTGTATAATTTAAGAATGAAGAGTTGATGATAATATCACTCAATATTACAAAATTTTCAAAACAGTTCCTCAAACCCTCTTAGATTTAAATTTCACAACATCCTGGTGAGTCATGTGGACTCAGATATTATTAGTCCTCTTTTATAGAAAAGGGAAAAAATGATCTAGAGAAGAAAGAAAACCTACCCATGCTCACATGGCAAATCAATAGCAGAGCCCTGGCCTGTGGTGCTCAATGGTTAGAGTGTCGGCCCATGCATCAAAGAGTCATGGATTTGATTCATGGTCAAGGTCATGTACCTGGGTTGCAGATTTGATTCCTGGTCCTGGTTGGGTAGGATTGGAGTGAGTGCAGGAGACAATCAATCAATGTGTGTCTCTCACATTGATGCTTCTCTCCCTCTCACCCTCCCCCCTCTCTCTTTTTCTCCCTCCTTCTCTCCCTCCCTTCCACTCACACTAAATATCAGTGGAAAAATATCCTCAGGTGAGGATTAAAATAAAATAAAAAATCAATAGCAGAACCAAGTACTTTACTTTTGCTCAACAGCATCTAGGCTATTATCAAAACAGGAGAAAAAAGAATGAACTCCATACAAAAAAAACATTCATGCAGAGAAATAATAGCAGTGGCAGCAACAGAAGCAAAATGAGAGTAGCCATCATTTGCTGAGTGTCAACAGTGTGCCAGGCACAAAGCTAAGCATGATGTATATACATATATTTGTATTTAATAATTAGAATAGCAATAGAAGCAGATGCCATCTCATGTCATGGTTAGGGGACAGAGACACAGGGTGGAAGAATTTTGAATTAGGTCACATAGCCAGTGCATGGCCCAGTTGTTATTCAACTTCACATCTATCTGATACTTGAGGATCTTAAACCTTTTCTCTGATGGGATAACTGGGAGCCTCAGATTTCAAGTCCTCAAATCTTTGCTCAGAAGGCACCTTTCTCAATGAAGACTACCCTAACACTCTATTTAAAGCTGTAGCCTCATCGTCACCATGCCAAAGTCCATCCTCCTTAAATCATGGTTACGTGATCTAATTTTTGTTTTTAATATTGATTGTTAATATAAGTTCCGAAGAGCAAGAATCTTTGGGTGTGCTTTTTTCACCAACATGTCCCAGATGCTTGGATAGTGCTAGCCAGTAGAACTTTCTGTAATGACAGAAATGTTTTATATCTATGCTATATGGTAACCACTAGCCACAGAACAAAACTGAAAAGTGGTGAATGCCACTGAAGGACTGAATTGTTTATCTAATTTTATTAATTAAATTTAAATAGCCATATTTTTTCAATAGAATTAATGGCTAAAAAGGGTTCAGATTAAATTAAGGAAATCTCTTAAAAGTTCAGGAGCTATGGTTGAAATAGCAAGCACACAAGCTCAAACTTTTGGCTCCTTTTTGTCATTTGTGACTTGAAATCTTCCAAAACTTTTTTTGAAAGCAAACCAGCAGCACATAATGAATTCCCATGTATGTTATTTATATATGATTACAATGATTATGATAATCACACAGTACCTTTTTGACCTTGTTTTTTTTCTCATAGGTCTCTGACAGTGGTTTTTTCTTCTGCTGAGTTGTGTCTTTGGAGAATAAATACTCAAATTCACTAGGATCCCGAATATCAGGTTCTTCTAAGGAGTCCCATAAGGTTGGTGTAGCACTTTGGCTTAAAAGAGAAAATGACAAGAGAAAAGAATAAACACAATCTCTAATTTATTTTTTAACTCATTAAAAAAAGTAAAAGTTTACAAACAGTTTTTTTTTATTTTTTAAAAAAAAGTTAATAAACTGCAAGCACCTATTAATAGAGCTCTTGATTTAAAAAGAAATACACACACACACAAACACACACACACACACACACACACACACACACACACACACACAGCCCTAGCTGGTTTGGCTCAGTGGATGTGACTGAAGGGTCTTGGGTTTGATTCTGGTCAAGGGCACATACTTTGGTTGCAGGCTTGATTCCCAGCCCCAGGCCAGGGCGCGTTTGGGAGGCAACCGATCAATGTGTTTCTCTCATATCTATGTTTCTCTCTCTCTGTCTCTTCCCCTCCCTTCCACTCTCTCTAAAAATCAATGAAAAAATATCCTTGTGTGAGGATTAACAAAAATATATACATACATACACATACATATGCACACACATCCCTAATAGAGCTCGGAGAAAAGCTTTTTGCAAAACACATATTTTTTAAAATTTTTATTAATTTCAGAAAGGAAGGGAGAGGGAGAGAGAGATAGAAACATCAGTGATGAAATGATGAGAGAGAATCATTGATTAGCTGCATCTTGCATGCCCCACACTGGGGATTGAATCTGCAACATTGGCATGTGTCCTTGACCAGAATCGAACCCAGGACCTTTCAGGCCACAGGCTGACTATCCACTGAGCCAGGAAAAAACACATTTTTTAAAATCAAAATATAGATCATTAAAGCAAATATACATTTCTAAAACAGAATGGTCATTAGATATAATTATAGAGAGACCTAGAGAGAGAGAAATTTTGTGGGACCAGAAATCCTGCGGTTTATACTATTAGAGCCATATGAGCTGCTTCTCCCTCAGTCTGTAGCATTTCCATGGTGGATAAACATGGCCATCAAATAAAGGCTGAGGGATAACCAATCTTGAGACAGTGATGGGATAATTCATAAACAGAATGAAAATGAAGTACTAAGGTAAAGATTTAGCCTCTCTTTGGATTTCTTCTACTGGTTTTAAATATGGTTTTCTGATGAACTAAGTGCAGGACCTGTAATATGTGAATAGGCTGTGCACATTTAGAAATATTTGATTTATAATACCATGCTCCCACAACAGTATTAATAATAAAAATTATTATGGCTCAGTGGTTGAGCATCGACCTATGAACCAGGAGGTCACAGTTCCATTCCAGGTCAGCACACATGTCTGAATTGCAGGCTCGATCCCCAGCGTGGGGCTTGCAGGAGGCAGCCAGATGATTCAATGATTCTCTTTCATCATTGATGTTTCTATCTCTCTCTCCCTCTCTGAAATCAATAAAAATATATTGAAAAAAATAAAACAAGCCAAATCATAAAAATGGCCCTCACTGGGATTTCTACTAAAGCAGCCATGGGGAGACTGTTTTGCTTTGTCTTCAAAAAACAGGGTAACCTTAGTTTTGAAACAAAGAAAGAGATGAAGATATGGAAAATCAGATACAGAAGACCTGCCTCTGGGAGCTGATGGATGGGTTAAGATCCAGGCTCCCTTTAGTCAGAACACATTTCCTCCAAATGTCTGCTTTCTTAACTTAGTTTTTAATCTTATTTTTAAACACTTTTAAAGCACACAGATAGAAAAAAAAAATCTCATTTACATGTTTGTTTTTCAAACACATGTAGATGTTATTATCCATAATATCTTTGTTTGTACTTACCTTTGTTTCAATATATATTTTCCCAATCAATGGAAACTAAAAGATCTATTATTATATAAAGTGGCCCATATAATTTTTTGATACTAAAAGATGATTTTCATATTCGAAATTGCTTTTCAGAACTGGGTTCACATTTTGCTACATGTCTGCCTTTCCCATGAAATATGACATTTTGGTTCTGGGCACATTCATTTCTCTCTACTTGTTAAATTATAATTTTTATAATATAATATTTGAGCCATTTAAGAGCATTTATGTGACATATGTGAGTTATAACAAATAACAGTATAATAAATACCTGTGAAATCATCACCCATGGGCTAGAACATTTTCAATGAAGTACATCCATTTACATGCTTCTTCCTCAGGCCCCTCCTCTGTCACTCAACTTCAATTGGTGTTTATCTCAGCTGCACTCAGGAAGGGGGATCTTAGGGCTGCTGGTTTGGAGCTCACAAAAGTTCTGGGAAGCTGGGGAGAGGATGCTTGGAGGGAGGTGATGTGATGCATAAGGCAGATTGTTCAGACTCACCCCCATCACTTCTGTACCTGTACTGCTTGGCCCAGCTCCAAGGACTGAGCTTGGGCCAGTACAACTAGTGTTATGCCTCATGTTCTGAAGCAAATTGGGTCTGGCAGTCAGGCTGAGCACTTCATTGCCATTTACAACATTGTTTCTATGGGAAAATACATTTCCAATAATGAATAAAGAAATTCTGAAATACCACCTCTCAGTGAATTGGCGGTAACTGGCATTTCGTGGGGCAGTGACAAGAACTCACTTACCATGGACAATCTGCTCTCATGGTCAACTCTTACCTGACCACTAAACTTATAGTTTTAGCTCAAAAGAAGAGGAAGAGGGAGGCAGAAGGAGAACGGAAGAAAAAATAGTGGGGATGGGAAATAGAGAAGGGGGAAGGAGGACGAGGGGGGAAAGTGAAGGGAGGAAGGAGAAGATACTAGGAAGATAGATATATATCAGGAAGCTGAAAAAGTAGATAGATGAGGATTTCATTTTTGTTAACTAAATGTCCCTTCCATTTTCTAGAAATCAGAAAATAGATTTTTTTAAAAAAGCAAAATGGCAAGATTTAAAAATCAGTTCTCATTAGTAGTGAAAAGCAATCAAGGTGGATGAGAGGCCGTGTATATATAACATGGGAAAAATTCATATTTTACTTCCTGTTCCCTAGTAGACCAAGACCAAAACTTTTCATGTGTACATTATACAAAGTGCTTACAACATCCAGTTATATAAAATATTAAAATACCATTTCATCCCCTTTGAAAGAACACATCCCAAATAATTTTACTTTTTTCCATAAATAATACTACACAAAATCTTTAGACCATTTTAGTTTAAAAGAAGTAGTCGGCACTGGCCATTGTGGCTCAGTTGGTTGGAGCACTGTCCCAGGTGCCGAAAGGTCTCCAGTTTGATTCCTGGTCAGGGCACACATTCAGGTTGCTGATTCAATTCCCATTCAGGGTGAAAATGGGAGGCAACCAATTGACGTTTCTCTTTCACACCTCTCTCTCTCTCTCTCTCTCTCTCTCTCTCTCTCTCTCTCTCTCTCTCTCTCTCTCAAAATAAAAATATATATATTTAAAAGATAAAATAAAATAAGTAGTCATGCTCTGAGGAACAAACTCTTGCCATAATAAGAGAGATGAAATGTGTGATGCAGCAGGAAGTGCCATGTCCCAGTCTTCACACATCACAGCGGGAAGCCTCCTGCTACCCCAAAGTCAGGCTCAAGCTGACAAGTTCACCTAGTAGGGCTCTCCTGATGTCCCGGGTCAGGAAAGTCAGTACATTCATCCACTTTTCATTAGGCTCAAAACTGAAGCCCTAAACTTATGGTAAAACTGATAAGAGCTTGAACATTCAATTCTTTTCTTTCTCAAAATGGCGAAGTACATAAGGAAAGAAAAACACCAACAATGATTACCTGCATCTTGACTTCATCCCACCTTGAACCCTGATAAAGGGCCCATAGCGCCTAGCAGCACTGTAATACCCCTGCTGCAGTCATGATAGTGGTTGCTCAGAAAGTCTTGTGGGGAATGAAGCATGGGCACAGGTGTGAGACACAGGTGTGGATAGCAATGTGTGCTGTCTGAACAGTTGGGATTCATCACCCAGGAAGGGCTGCACATTAATTTCAGGACACTAATAAGGGAACACAACTCCAAATAAATATTCTGGCAAATTATTTCTTAGGAAATGTCATCTGAGTCTTGAATGGGAAAAGGGGAATACTAGTACTTTAGCTAATGGTAGAAGCTATTTCAGGGTCATCTCATGTTTTTTAGACCATTACCTGGAAAATGATAAAGCATCAACCTTTAAAATAGTATCAGGGTTTCCCCCACATAAACTCTTGGCCCTTATTTTTTGGTGAGAAGAAAGGGCCAATATGAAGTACTTAATCAACTTAGTTCACCATATGCTTAGTATTCCCACTCCTATATTGATTTCCAATTATTTTATAATTGTGAATTATATGTTATCTTCTTCAATGTCCTGCCTTTTCTAAGTAAAATGTTATATAAATTAAAAAATTCACCACTGTATCTGGATTTGTGAATAATTTAAAAAACAGCCCAAGTGCCATCAGCAGATGAGTGGATAAAAAGTAGTGGTACATTTACATAGTGGAACTATGAGGCTGTAAAAAATAAAGAAATCTTACCATTTGCAACAGCATGGATGGACCTGGAGAGTATTATGCTAAGTGAAATAAGCCAGTCAGAGAAAGACAAGTATCACATAATCTCATTTATATGTGGAAACTAATAAAGAAAATAAACTGATGAACAAAATATGTCCAGAGACTTAGAAGCATGGAATAGGATTGACGAATTTCAGAGGGAAGGCAGGGGTGAGGGGATGAATGGAACAGGAGTGATTAACAGGGGAATTCACATGGACATATACATAGCCCATGGACATGGACAATAGAGTGGTAAAGGCCTGGGAGGGGCAGGTTCTGGGTAGAGGGGGTCAATGGGGGCAAAAACAAACAAACAAACAAACAAACAAACAAACAAACAAACAAACGGAACACCTTTAATGCTTTTAACAATAAAGATAAATTAAAAAACACAACAAAACTTAAAAAATGTGTTCTGTTAAAAAATGTGTTCTGTATTTTCTGTTCTCTGTAAACAAATGAACTTCAAATGTAGAGAGTAGTCAAGAAGCAACTCAGCATCTCTCATTATCCTCTCAACAGGTTCCAAAATAAGACAGAAGAAATCCCATTCAAATTTGTTTGATTGGAAGTTTCCAAACAACCATATATTGCTGCTTTATAGACCCAGCTTAACAAGCTATACAAATGATAGGTGTTCTTTATCTATTCACACACTGGCACTTTCTCTGACGGGCAGCAAGGTATAAGAGATGAGGGCGCTGAGCAGTTAGGGGAATCAGAGTTTAAGTAGAGAGTTTCTATTTTAAGACTCCCCTCTGACCTGAAGAACTAATGACTCAGCTGTCTTGTTCTTGTAATAAAAAAATGAAACATTACACATACCTATTAGAAACCAGATCATATGGTTGATGCTACTATCTAAAGACAAGACAGATATTTAAAAAATCTTCAGTGAATCTACAGTATAGATTCCAGCTCAATGTCTTTGCGATTACTCACTAATTGTAGGAATGTTGGAGAAGGTTCTAGCTAAGACCTGAGTTCTCCTCTAGTCTGTAAAGTGCAATGTTTATCTTAGAGTGGGATCTGACCCTGAACACATTGTTTCTCTCAGCAGCAAACCATAGAGAATACAGACAAGATGTGGTGGGGACACATCATCTCCCCAAAACACTCCAAGGCATTCACTGTACCACACTTGAGAATGAGTGCTGCACTGCACATATAGAAATTAAACTGGTAAGGATAAAACATCACTTGTGCAAAAATCTGGGAATTCACAAGCTGAAAATGGGCTGGGGGGGGGGGGGCGGTGTGTGGTTGAGCTTACCTCTTATCACTTATTTGTATTCTAGTCCAATACAGAGGCTTCATGGGACAACTGGGCTCAATGGCTGGCTTCCGAGGACATTGGCTAGAAGAAGGGCCGACTCCAAAGAAGAGGCCAGGAGGAGGTGGGGGCACAAGTCCTGGGGGTGTTGGAGCAGGAGGAAGCCCCCCACTGCTGGGCAGAATGGGTGAGCTAGGAAGTGGTGGTGGGGGAGGAGGCGGGGGAGGTCCAGCGCTTGGAGGCAGAGGAGGTGGTGGAGGTGGTGGTGGCCCTGCACTCACAGGTGGTGGCAGAGGTGCTGGTGGCAAAGGCCCAAGCCCAGGTGGTAGGGGAGGAGGGGGAGGGATGACTGCTGGTGGGGGGGGAGCTGGAGGGAGAGGCAATGCCTTCTCCTGGCTCGGTGAGATGCATTCCACAGACTGAAGTGGTGTAAGGATGTCTTTGTTGTCATTTGCGGGGGAGAGTTGGCTTAAAGAGGAGATGTTCAGCTTTTTGGGTATTATTTGGTTACTTCTGGTTGTCTTGCCTTCCCCTTCACAGGGTTTGAGGAAAGTCTCTCTGTCTGTCTGGATACACACATTTCTGTAGGTCTTAGGAGGGCAGTCATCGTTGGTGGAGATACACACATCTCTCATCTCTTCACATCCTCCTCGCCATCTGTGCTCTATCTCGTGTTTGAGATTTTCGATGGTTTCTTCTAGTCTCGCTGTTATCACTGCATGCTCACCCCGGATGTGAAAGGCCTGAAGTTCAAACTGAACCTGGAAAGGTAGCAGTGGGAAAGAAAGGAAAGTGTTTATAAAAACAAATATCAGAAATTAAAATTTTAATACCTTCCCCGTGCCACCGAGCAGAGCTCACAGAAACACGGGTCAATACACAGATGTCCTTTTGAGAATCCAATGGGGTGTAAATTTCACTTTATGAATTTTCCAAGGACTTAAACAGTTGGAGTAGAAGCAGAATTTCATCCAGTATGAACTCATGGGGAATAATTATCATGGATTAAGGCTTAAAGTAAAACTGTCATCTAAGAACTTTCACCCGGTTTTAATATCAAATGCAAGACAAAATTTTTAATAAAGTTCTGAACATGCATGACTACATCTCTTATTACTTTTGGATTTGGTTTGGAAAAAGAACATTTTAAGAAAAAATTAGATTTGGAGATCCTTGGAGCTGCTATTCTCACAGTCTTCCTCAGAATGTCTGATCTATGGGCTTTCCCAGTCAACACAGCAGAAACAAAAGGTGCAAGAAGAAGCTATGATCTATGTGTGTTTTCTTTAAAAGTTTCTATAACAAAGCTGCTCATGATAAGTATTTGTACCTTTCATAATCATTCACAACATAGTAATAAATAAGCAATATAAATGCACAGAAAATGAGAATATAACGATTTGCTATTTTTCTCTTCTATATACCCAGCATTTTAAACCATACTTATGACAGTCTTTTTAATACTTTTATATTTTCAGTTATTTCAATGCCTTGAGTCCATGGTTTTATACTTATTAGCACAGACCTGGCATACTCCCAGTATTAACTAGTCTATTTCCAGTTAGCCTATTACAGTTAACTGGGAAGCAGTCAAATTTACAATTTTATTTAGTTTCAGAAATCTAATTAAGAGTAATTAAATATTCCCAGTGAATTTATTTAATTTCCGCCTACCCATCTGATTGTAAACTCCACGAGATGAAATCAGGGACAGTGCCTTAATTTCTGTATCCCAGCAGCCCGCACAGCATGTACATAGTACTGAAGAGATGGATAGAACCACGGCCACAGTTATACTCAGTCACTGTCCCAAGAGCCTTCCTGTGTCGAACAAAACTGTCTTAACTCTAATTTAAGCACCCAAACATCTATAACACCGAAGTGTATACAAGGATAGATCCATTTTGCATTGAAAAGGTAAAGAAATATTTTTAACTGCCTAGTCAGAAAAGATTAAAAGACAGGAAGATTTCCTACTTTCATTAAGACACTTCTTACTATATTTTTGCTAGGTTCACCTTCCCCCCATGAGTCAACCCCCTAATAACTATGGTCAATAGAATTAGAGACAAGGCTTTTCTGAAGCTGACTTTCTCATATGTGGACATGGCAGCCCCAATCCAACTCAGAAAGGATTGTCCAGTTCGGGGCACCATGTATTTCCTAACACAGGGAAGTCAGTACCTGAGTTCTGGATTCATGTTACCTGGTTCATGTCTGCTTAGCCACTGGTTAGCTCTATGTTCTTGGGCAGGTAACTGTGTTTTCAAGCCTGAACTTCCTCAAATGTAAAGTGAGATAATAGTGAACCACCTCTAGGATTTTTATAAAGATAAAAGGAGATACCTTCTATAAAGCAACAGGCATTATACCTGAAACATAGTAAGTTCTGAATAAATGGTACTGTTAGCTACTGTTGCTCGTGACAATATTACAGTAAGAGACAAACATACCTCTAATTCTTTGAAATTTCCAAATCATACCACCTTTGTGGAGTGATGGGCACCAAACGAGGAAATGCTTAGTCAGTATAAACAATGTCCTACAAATAAAATCGTTTAGCCTATCTTTCATGAGTTGCACTACCAAATGTCTGGAAGTAATTTCAAGCTTCACTCAACTATGTGATCAAGATAATCTTATGCCATCTCCCTCTCTGTCTCCCTCCCCTGCCCACCTCCACCCAGAGCCCAAGACTGATTCCCATCCTGAATTACTTGCCACCATTTCATTTTAGTGAATAGTTCAGTTCGGCCACAACAAACTAAATCTTGGTTGTTATTCCCAAATAACAGGAGGTTGTTGTTCCTCCAAGGAGGTTAAGTGCCAAATAATATTGATGGGCCAATTATTTTACTCAATCTTCAAATTGTTAATAATATGAAAAACTTGTAAGGTCTTGCTTGCAGAGAAACTTTCCCTTTATCTTATAGCTGGCCTGTAACTATACCAAAGGCCCTGGTCCCCACCTCTTTAGCTTTCCATCCAACCAACCATCTTTTGAATCCGCTGAAGCTGAGGTACACAGCTAAATACAGTCTTTGTGGTCCTGGAATGCATTTGCTTAGTGTAAAGAGCAGAGTGCAAATGGCACAGATTATTTTAGCTCTCTATACCTCAGTTTTCTCATAAGTAAAATGGGGATAACAGAATTCACCTCATAAGGCAGTTATGAAAAGCAGATGAGTTAATATGTGTAAAACAACTTATAGAGGAGTTGGAACATAGTAGGTGTTATGTTATCATTATTGCTATCTCCTTGCTACGACACAGATTAAAGAACAGCGGTCATATCAACTTGCTTTTGACTCTTGGCTTGCTCCCCTGCTCCATGTTCTATCCATATAAAGCAAAAGTAAAGAGATCTAAATCCTTCTTTACCCTTCTAGATGTCACCAATTCTTTTTCACTCTACCTCTTTCTAGTCACAGCAGAGTTTTTTTGTAAAATAAAGCACAGAACTCTTGCTTTATCTATTTTCTCACCCATCTTCCTTTCAACCAATTACAATTGGCTTCTGTGCCCACTGTCTTATTGAAACCACATAATTTGAGTGTTACATTTGGTCAGCATTTTTTAAGTCCTCTAGTCCTTTGGGCTGCATTGTTAAAGTTGACCATTGCCCATGTCTTGAAATTCTCTCTCCTTCCCTAAACTTCCAATATATCCTCTGGACGCACCCCCATTTTCCTCCCACTGCTGTGCTCTCTCTAGTCAATCTGTGGACTCCTCTTCCTCCATTCATTCCTTTCATGCTGTTCATTAGGCATCCACCTTGCCGTTTTATCTTTTCTCAAATGATACAATCCTCAGGGTCATCTTGCGTACTCATATAAAATGACACTCACTATAAACTATAATTTCCAAATTGTTACCTTCAAACTGTAATTCCAGCTATCCTCTAGTCTGGTCTACCTGCATCTTTAATCAGCCATCGCAGACTCAATACATCTGAAAATGAAGTCATCATTGCTAAACCTCAAGTTATCCCCCCTCTGAAATCCCTCCTTGCAGTTAACAGCACCCTTGTCCTCCCAATCATTACATCCAGAAGTCTGGATAACATGCTGAGTTCCTTGTTCTCTCCCATTCCCAACATGTTATCTATTAGTTACATTAATTTATCTGATTCATCCCTTTCCTCCCATCCCACTGCCTCAACTTTTCTTTACCTGGACAATGGCAAGAGCCACCTAATTCATTTTTGCCATACCCATCCAAGTTTGGCTACATTGGTTCTAGAAGGATATATATATATAAAAAAAGCAGATCTTTATTTCTTAAAACCCTTTCAATAATTGGCCATTACTCTCAGACTGACACTGAAAACCCTTTAGCATGAACACACAAAGCTCTTCCCAGATGTGTCCTGGACTCCAGTGTTACATAACATCTTGCCTCTCCAGGGACCACACCCTTTCATGCATCTGAGCCTTTGCAAATGGTGCCCTCTCTCAGTTCCCCTCTGCTGCAAACACCCAAGGTAAGGGGACAGATTACCAAGCACAGATCCCACAAATGGCTTCCTTACAAACTGTATTCACTGATAGGAAGAATTACCAAATAAGGAGGAAATATTGAATTTCCATGTACTCCATATCGATATGCTGAGCTTATAGTAAGAAACCCTTCTGACCATTAAATTTTAAATAGCCCACATAGAGAAACAACTTATCTTTGCCCTTCCCAGTTTCACAACCCCTTTGATCATTCTGATTTTGTCTTGGTTGTGTTCAGAAGCTCAGCATGACACAGTAATTCAAAGTGATTAGGAATTGCCAGGGCCTAGGGCAAAGAATATCCTTACATGATATTATTCTACAATGTCATTATAATTTTAGATATTTTACAACAGCATATTTTACAATTATCCCAAACAAACTTACAAACTAATTCTTTGAATGGTTGGCAGCAATTAAAAAAAAAAAAAAGGGACATGAAAGGATTTAATCCCTTGCAGAAGGAATTAAGGCACTGGGAAGGCACTTGAGCATCCTATATTGGCCCCTCTTGCCCTTTGTGCCAAGAGGGACCCTCTTCTCACAATCCAATTGCCCTCAGCTATTACCTGAGCTTTCTGTTCATGCTGAGCTTGAAGCCTCGTGGGGGCTGGTACCATGGATCTGTCTCACATCCAATTGTGTGAGCTGGGCCC
Organism: Corynorhinus townsendii; assembly: GCA_026230045.1. NCBI lineage: Eukaryota > Metazoa > Chordata > Mammalia > Chiroptera > Vespertilionidae > Corynorhinus > Corynorhinus townsendii. Next base: position 161,615,858 of record JAPDVU010000001.1, on the reverse strand, counting down.
TCACTGGAGAAGAAACCCGAGTTCCCCGAGATATGTGATCAGCACCGGGACCCTGCCAGCAGGCCAGGGGTTCCCAAGGCAGGTGCTGGGTGTGGAGGCCACGGGGTCATAGGCTACCAAGGAGACAGAACTGAACCTCACAGCACCCTGTTTGGCCCCGGAGGATGGCTGGTTAGCCAGAGACGGGTAAGATTCCTCAAGGAAGGAACAACCTAAGACAGGCACAGTCACAGAGGGGCCATCAGGAGAGAACTTGGGGGGGCAACAGAAGTGGGGCACATACCCTCACCCCCCCAACATTGCAGGGGCTTGAACCCTCACCCCCTTCTAAAGGAGGTCTCCTACCCCCATGGCTGCTTCGCGCTTCCCACACCCAGCTCAGATCGGGACCCAGGCAACAGAAAGAGACCTGGCCCAGCTCACATCAAGATACAGGTGACAGACAGAGACTTGGCCCAGCTCAGATTGGGACCCAGGTAACAGACAAGAGATTTGGCCGACAGCAGTTGCCCTATATCTAAATTCAGCCGAGCATTTGGAATGCTCAGGGCCCACTCAAGAATGCAAATAATCCTTCCCACTAATATTTACAGGGTAAACTAAGATTGTTGGTAGAGTATTAAATTTGACAGTAAAATAGTAATCGAGTTTTCAGATTAATTTAAATAGGCTAATTGAAATAAGTGAATATTCAAGTACTGGACAAAAAGCTATTCTTAAAGTAATAACTAAAATTTCTATTGGTAGTTCATCTCATGGTAAAATTCCTGAATATGCAATGAACCTAAAGCAGTCATATGTGTGGGGGAGAAAAAAAAATTTTTTTTTAATTTAAAGTTATCAAGACTGCATTATAAAATTTACGAAAACCTCCATTTAAAAAAAAAGGGGGGGTTGTAGGGCAATATCATGTAAGGAAAAATATCCTGTAAGTAAATTACATCTAGAAAATTTTTACTTTACCAAATTAAGGTTCATATGCAATGCTAACAGCAAGACGGCCATTAAAAACACACATGGTGTCTAAATAAGACAAAGGAAAATCGTTTGAACAAAAATAAAAAGGATCCCAAATCAATTATATAGAAAAGATTCCTTTATTAACTTGTGGTCGAGAATATATTTGTATATTTTCAGAAAACAACCCCAAGACCAGATGGATTCCTGCAACAGAGAGGAATTGACAGGAGTGCTCCAACCACGAAGACAAGAGGAAAAAACAGTCCAGAGATGGAAGACGCTGACAACGCCTTGCCATGGGAGCAGTCAGCAGCTGTACACCGCTGCAGGTTACGTAGGACCAAACCAGAGAGGGTCGGACCTGCATTGCCACCATGTGCCCACCATCCAGATATCACTGCTGACATGTACACATAAGGAACTGTTGGACATTGAAATTGGGACTCAAACATTTTTTTGTTTTGTCTTGTTTTGTTATTATATGTTTATTTCCAGTCTGCAAAGGCAAAACTTTTTAAAGGAAAGAAATGGTGGGAAAAAGATACAGAGGCAAAGAAGCATTGAACAGACTGTCAAACTACATTGGGAAGACAGGGGAGGTTGGGCGAGGGGGGCTGTAAGAGACCAACCGAAGGACTTGTACGCATGCATATAAGCACAACCAATGGATATAAGACACTGGGGCTGGGGGGGGGGGGAGGGGGGGCAGGTGAAGGCATGTCCTGGGGGGTAGGGGAGGTCAGGGGGAGATCAAAGGGGAAAAAAAAGGAGACATATGTACTACTATTTTTAATACTTAAAACAATAAAAATAAAATTAAATTTAAAAAAATAAAAAAAATAAAAGTGATTAGGTAGCTCACAGACCCTCTGAGGGTGGGGCAAGAATCTTGTTTGAATGCTACATAGGAATATAGAGTCCAGAAATAAACTAGCCATGGAAAAAATGACCTACGCACCATAGTGCTATTGTAGGAAAGCATCCCTGGTTTGCCCACCACCCCTTAGTTATGCCACTAGAGACAGATGTAGAAATTGCAACCCACATGTCCAAGAGCCCAGTGACTCCCTCTTCGTGACTGACAGAAGTTATGTGTTCCTATGAATGGTTGCTGACTCAGGTTGGTTGCTTCTGCTGCAAGTCTAGTGCAGTGTAAGTGCCCATTGGAATCTAGGGCAATTTACAAACATAACTTCACAGGAGTCTGGGAAGTGAGAGTGTTCTCCACAACCAATGGATATAAGACACTGGGGCAGGGGGGGAGGGTGGGCAGGTGAAGGCATGTCCTGGGGGGTAGGGGAGGTCAGGGGAAGATCAAAGGGGAAAAAAAAAAGGAGACATATGTACTACTATTTGTAATACTTAAAACAATAAAAATAAAATAAAATTAAAAAAAGAAAAAAAAAAGTGATTAAAGTAATAAGCACCTCATTCATTCTGTATCTGTCCATATCCTATCAATTATTGCAAATTGTGCCTGGCTCTGCTACACATGAAGAATCTCAAGTCCATGCACACCATGAGTCGAGCCTTTGGGAAAGCTAGTTTTTAACCTCATTTTTCACTCTATATCCTGAGAAGTGCCACTTCTACTTTGCACATGGAAACCATGTGCTATTTCCCATCCTGTCACTAGAACCATAGATAGAAGGACTGTTAATGATTTTTGAATCAAACACAGAGTAGAACTTTCTGTTGAATAAGCATGTACTGCTGGATAATGTTTGCCTGGGATCCCGGGAATCTTTATGAAATGTCAAACCCAGGTTCTTACAGCCAAAATTATAGCTAAGGCTGGGTCAAGGGAACATAATGCTTTTAAACCCTGCCAACTCTTTTTTCAGTGTCCTCTACTTTCATATCAAGCACAGTGTTTGTACACAGAAGACAAAAAGAAACCTTCCATTCACTAAATGCTCTTTAGGACATATAAAACATTATGGGTTTCCCTCTCCCTGATCCTCTCTGCTAACATCTGTTTTTCTGCATTCATCTCAATATATAAGTTGAAAGGACATAGGTGCTGAGGTTTCACATTTTCCCCAAGTTTTATCTACCAGACTTCATTCAGTCTATCTACCTTCCTTTACTCTTAACTTGATTGCTTCTCTTTTTTTCATGTTTAATGACATCCTCTTTCCACCTGTAATAATCAATTAACCTACACCCATCGCCTTCTAAATAAGATTCAAATTCACAGTCTTTCAGAGAGTAAACCCAATTAAGCCATTCTGTTTCAATCATCCTTTTCCTTCACTGGCACTGTTTTTATGATTAATGTACTGGCTCCCATTAGACAGCTTTGTTAAAAAAACGCTGATGGACAGGACGATCCTCACATATCATCATTCAATTGGTCTGAGATGGTGTCCTTAGAGCTCCCCAAGAAGTTCCAATGGGCGGCCAGAGTTAAAACCAACAGTAAATGTTCTTAATCTTTATTGTGCTCCAAACTCAGCTGAGAGAGTATACCACCAGGATATCAATGGATTCTTTTTGGTAATGACTTTTACTTGGGTCATTTCAGAATCTCCAAAGTAACTTGTGTTACTTGAAAAAGTCCCTTCTTGATTCTGACATGTCCCCATAAGGGCAGAATCCCTCCATTACCAATACTAAGGACAGTTATTCTCCAATGCACATGAGCCTAAATGCTTTACATGGCTCTTCAAAACCTGCCCTCTGCTTACTTCTCCAGATACTTCTCTATCCTTCCCCTATGTTGCACGATTACAGATATAAACATATGATCAACTTCCACATCTGTAAGCTTTTGTGCATGCTCTTCCCCCGACTTAAAACACCCTTCCTCTCCATTTTCCCCCAGTGAAAGCTCCAAGGACAATTCAGTCCATCTCAACTGAACCTTCTGGCTTAAGCTTTTCTTAATTCTTCCTGACAAAAGTTTTCCTTTGATTTTGTTGCCAAAGAACTTGCTAGGTTCACATTACATTAGAGTCATTTATGTTTATCTTCTTTGCAAATCTTAAAGCTCTAGGCAGTTGGGGACCATATCTTATTTGTGTTTGAACTTCTAGAACAGTGCACACTGCTTTGCTGGTTAGTGATCCATAAATGTTTATTGGATGGAATTATTTCTTTAGCTTTCAATAGTAAGACTTTCTTGTACCTTTGTACTACCCATCAAACTAGACTTGAAGCTCCAAAAATTATTTTATTATTTTAAAAAAATATATTTTATTGATTTTTTTACAGAGAGGAAAGTAGAGGGATAGAGAGTTAGAAACATTGATCAGCTGCCTCCTGCACACCTCCTACTGGGGATGTGCCCGCAATCAAGGTAAATGCCCTTGACCAGAATCGAACCTGGGACCTTTCAGTCCGCAGAACAACGCTCTATCCACTGAGCCGAACCAGTTAGGGCTCCAAAAAATTTTAAATAGAGAGACAGGTTGTTGCCTTCCTCTTTGTCACCCCATGCACAGCATAAACGATGAGATTTCATAGTTGTTATTGCCTAAAAAATTCAGATAAAACATCTATGCTTTTTAAAAAGTGGAGGTATCTCTAAAAGTTGATGTTGACCATATTTAATTTTAACAGTTCGAAATACTTCATGTAGATAAGTGTTCTCTCTACAGTTAAGCTTAAAGACTGTTCTCATAAATATAATAAACTATCCAGTAGAATTGAACCACATTTGTGATTCTAATCTGATTAGAAATTGGGCTCTATGCAATTTCCCCAGCCCTCCTTGGGGGCTGGTCCTCCCTTGCCCTACCAAATCCTCATTATTTTTTAATATCCTCCACATTACCACTGCTCAGAGATATCATCAAAGGAACACATTGTACTGAAACCCAAGCAACAGAGGGAGACTTTAGCTTGTCTGGTCCTCACAAACGTGTCTGTCAAAAAGAAAAGTGCCTACTGATGAAAGATATCATCAAAGTGCCAAGCACTGTGGAAAAATCATCCATTAGCATTCTGTTGTTACGAACATTCTCTCCTAAGGGTGCTGCCAGGGCCCATAAAATTCAGGTTATCTGCTATACAACTTGAGTAAGTCAACCTTTTCCAGGTACTCTTCCAAATATGACATTCTTAGAGTGGGAAAAGAAAGACAATTCCTGAGACTGCTCAGAAGTACAACGAAACTTCACTGCTTCAGAAAAACAGTGTAAGCAGAGGGAAGGGAAAGAAAATGGGGCTGGAGAAGATGAAATGCCTTGAAGGGAAGGGATTCCATTCTTACATACTTCGTAGGTAAGGCAAGAAGATGAAAGCTCTATGGCTTTGCATGTGGGCATCCTGGCTTTTCTGTTCTGCTTATGAAGGTTGCATAGACTTCAAAAACCCCACTACTTAACTGACTCTTCCTACTGTAAAAACAAAAGTCTCAATTAATTGGGTTTGATGAAAATCTCACAAGTTAACAATACCTGGTTTTAATTAACTGTGATCAATACATTTTTTTCTTATCAAAAATAGATCACATTGTGTTATAACTAGGAGGCCATCCCAGGGACACTCGGAAACATGACACACATCTGACACATTTCCGTAATTGGAACTTGCTAGGAGGGATAAAGACATAGAGGAAAAGAGCAAGAAAAGAAGGGATAAAGAGCAAACAAGAGATGAAACAGCACTTGAATTGACTCAGGAGTAAAACCCAATCCACATAGTGCTCAAGAGTCCAAGTTAAACCACACAGGTGGAAAAGCAATGCTATCTCCAGTAATTATCTGCCACACTGATGGCCAGTCCTGATAGTGAGGGAAGTGAAACCAACATGCAGTGAGTGTGCACACACAGCACTGGGCGCCTTCATTTAGTCCTTGCAACTCTGTAAAGCAGACAGATGTTCTGGACGATGTGTTAACTTGTATAAGAACGTAACTTATACAGCGAGAAAGGAAATTGAATCCTGATCAAGTATGAAAATTCATGCTCTTTCTACTTTACCATTTTGAATTGATATCAAATGACAGAAAATAATAATTCATAATTATTGACTGGCAACATTACATACTACCTATGCCTTGCAATGCATTTATATTATATTAACGTAAATAATTATGGCAATATCCTGTAAGAATGCTGGTGTTGTAGCTGCTTCCTAGATGAAGGAAGATAGAAAGAAATTAAGTAAATTGCCAATGAGATAGACTCAAAGTCTAACCTTTTACCCTAGTCTAGTGCTCTTTTCACCTCATCGAGATCCTGAGTTATCAGTAACCCTCCCTGTTCAATAGTACTGTTTAGGAAGTCAGACTGCTAACACAAAAATGGAGATACTTTCTCATTAAAGATGTTTTCTTTAAAATATATATATGCCCTCCATCCTTCTGGAAAAGAATTGGAGTCATTGAGTAAATAGATCTGAAGGTTTCTGGTTCCCAGTCAAGTGGGAGGGCAACACTGCCTGAGGTCAACAGATGTAGATTCTGCTCCATTGCTCCAGTCATTAGCTCCTTGCACTTAGCCAATTCTTTCCCACTTCCTGTACTCTTCATTTTATTAGTATCTAAAATGAAAGGTTTCATTACTTAACACTAATCTGGTTATAAAATGCTATTCCTACACCCAAGACTTCATTGTATCTTTCTATCAAAACTTGCCAGGCCCAGCCACTGTTGCTCAGTGGTTGAGCGTCAACCTATAAACCAGGAGGTCATAGTTCGGTTCCTGGCAAGGGCACCTGCCCGGATTGTGGGCTCAGTAGCGGGCATGCAGAAGGCAGCTGATCAATGATTCTCTCTCATCATTGATGTTTCTATCTCTCCCTCCCTCTTCCTCTCTGAAATCAATAAAAATATATTATAAAAAGAAACTTCCTAGAATTTAGCTCGGCTCATGAAAGTTGCATCAGGACTTAAGCACAGTATTATCTAACTAATATAAATAAAAAATCCCAATACTCATTATGAATGCAAAAGTACACATAAGGCCAAACAGACTGATTGAGGTGTTCTGAAAATACACCAGTAGTTCAATATGTAGTACAGATGGAAACTGTAAATTATTTTTGAAATATGATAGTTATTACAAGTATTCAGGAATATATTTCAAAAATAAACAAATATAATTATGTACAGTCATCCAAGGAAGTAGTGGGGAAGAAAAATACACAAACAAAAAATCTTTGAAACGTGGAGTGAGGTTCCTACCTGGGACACAAAATAAAGAACCACTGTAGCCAAGAGCGCTTTTTGTGAAATAAAAGAAAAAAAATCATTATTCATGGGAGATTCTGGTAACAATTTATTTTTTTAAGTTATTAGACTCACTAAATATTGTGTGGGTCACAGAATGGGTATACTTGAGGATATCCATAGAAATGATTTTCAGACTTCATTTTTCCAAAGAGTAATTCTATAACTAATGAGCAAACCCAAGACTGTACATTTCTAGGCAATGAGCCAACATATTAAGTCCTTCTCTATTAAGAGAGAGGACTTGGAATTTTATGTTGCATTATTATTATTATCACTACTGAAACTACAGTTAGAAGAATGAGGTATATACGACCCATTCCAGAGTACATATGACCTTAGATGCAACAGGTGGTAAATCCTGATCCTTAAAACTGACAAACTGAGGCACTTTAAGTAATTAGAACAATTACTTTAATATTTATTTCTTGCCTCATGCATTTCTTCTTTTATTATTATTGATTTTTAGAGAGAGGGGTAGGAAGAGGGAAAGAGAGAAAGAATCATCAATGTCAGAGCTGAACATCGATTGGCTGCCTCCCACACCTACTGGGGATCGAGCCCCCACCCTGGGTATGTGTCCTGACCTGGAATTTAACTAGGAACCTTGCAGTTCACAGGACAATGCCCATCCAACTAAGCCACACTGGCCAGGGTTCAGCTCATACATTTCTATGAAAGGACTTCTTACTATATGGCCAATGCCCATCTGTCCAATAGTATCACTTTGGAAACTATGAAATGAATCCCTCAACTATGTTTGCCTCACATACTCCCAACTTTGTATTTTTTAATTGAAAAGGGGTAAGAAATTAAAAATGGTATTAGGTCACTTAAATAGCATTGTCCAATTGGAGCAAATAAGGAGGGATTACTTGTTGAATCCTTTCTAATATTAAAGTAAAGATGAAACTTCTGCATAAGACTCTAAGATTGCTGATTAGAAAAACATTTTCCATATCTTTACCAATTACAGCACTCTGGCAGTGAGAAGAGGCTCAGGAGAGAGAGTGATTGTGATAAATTTTCTACTTAAGAGCTTACTCTTCATAGTGGTGTTGTTAAACTCAATAGATTCTAAAGAAGTCTTCATTATAGCAAAGTGAGATAAGACTGTGGTCTCTCTACCATCCAATATTCAAACAAGCTTTAATGAGTATCTACAATACAGCAGGTCTTGTGAAAGAAAAATTAAGGACAAGAACTGTATGATTTTATTCATATGCGAAAAGTAAAATAAGAACAACAAATGAACAAATAAAACAAACATACACACACAAAAAAATCCAAAACCAATAGACACAGACAACAGAATGGTGGTTACTGGTGGGGAAGGAGTGAAGGGAGGACAGAGGGTAAAGGGGATCAAATATTTGGTGATGGAAGGAGACTAGGTTTTGGGTGGTAAGCACACAATGGAGTATACAGATGTCATATTATAAAGTTGAAAACCTGAAATTTGTATAATGTTACAAACCAATGTTATCCCAATAAATTTAATAAAAATTAAAAAAGAAATCCGCCCTGGCTGTGTAGCTTGGTTGTTTGGATCATTATCCTGATTGTTGGTTATTTGTTCAATCCCCATTCAGGGTGCGTGTAGGAGTCAACCAGTGAATGCATGGGTGGGTGGAATGACAACTTAATCTTCCTTCCTTCCTTCCTTCCTTCCTTCCTTCCTTCCTTCCTTCCTTCCTTCCTTCCTTCCTTCCCTCTCTCAATAAATCAATAAATTAAAAAATTAAGAAAAAAAGAAACCATCCATATTTTGAGAATTTCTAGCTGAAAAGAGATAATTGTGAATTATTTTTCATTTTCAACACAGCTGAACTATGTGGGTCTTACATTATTATTATTATTAGAGGCTCGATGCACGAAATTCGTGCAAGAGTAAGCCCTTGCAGCCCCGGCTTCATCCAGAAGGTCATCTGGACAGTTGTTCTGCTGTTCAGCCGTTGGGTCGATTTGCATATTATACTTTTATTATTATAGAGTGTTATTATTCAGATATAACTTTTTCATTGACAACTGAAGAAAACCAAAGACGGTCAATTTGTGCAGCAAAGACATCCTAGGTTGTCTGTGTTGCCTTGCTTATCCAGTAATGAGACACTCCGGGCCCAAACACTCATAACTAACCTCCCTGAATATAAACTCATGAGTAAGCAAGGAATATTTGGCTTCCTACATTAATATTTGAACAAATGACCAATGACGTGTGCCTAGGCCACAACCACCTTCTCTTTGCCACTTCGAGCTTTCCCAGGGATTAGTCACTTGATAAATCTGCCATTGAATGGGTTTTAAATTATAGGGTAATCGACAGGGAAAACAAACAAAAGGGTTTATGTGTTTTTCATTAAGATCTGGGCTCTGGCCTAAGATGCCTCCTTAGAGGAACCTAGGAGGAGAAATGTCTTAAATATCCCAAAATTGCTCACCCCAGCCAAAAGGAGCCCTCATTATACAAGACATAAGGTGAAATGCCAAAAAAAGGGCTCCCAAAATTGGGTATAGTCTTCCTTCTCTAAGTAACAGACCCAAGGAGAAATATTTTCTACTATAATTGGAGAGGCTGGGTCCAATAATGGGAAAAACACTAAAATCATGGTCAGAGTGCCTCAATTTAGTTCGGCATTAGACTGCAGTATGATCTTAAATTTGCTTCTTATCTCTGGCTATTTTCTTCATCTGTAAAGCAAACAGGTCAGAGAAAGATTAGGAAGCTTACAAACCAGTTTTCTAGACATCCATGGAGGTGTTTCAGCAGTTCTGCAAACACTTAGCTTTAATGTTATTTTAAAAGTATATTTAACCTGTAGTCCCAAAGTGTCTAAAGAAGTACCTATGTCATAAAGAGACACAAATGTCCAAATTCCCTAAGATAAAAAGTTAAACCTTTCTCATCAAGGCTATAGTATTTTCACTTCTGTGGCCCAATTTCCAGAGCTCTCTCTCTCTCTCTCTAGGTCAGGGAAAAGGGGGTTAGTGTTAATTACCTAAGATGGTACTGCCACATTCAGTGTCATTCTCACATTGCCAAGGAGTGAGCGACTACTGAAAGGTCATAGTGTTAGGCAGGATGTTACATTGCCTTTAACACCGTGATGTCTCATTTCTTCCTCTTTCTCATGGTCTATTTTCTATCACATTGTTTATAATTGACCTGATTTTCTCAAAGTAGTTGATCAATAAGCTCTTTCAAGAATACAAGGTCCCAATTTTCTGTTCTGTAAAGAAAAGGGATCTCACATCTTCTATTCCCAGGCAAACTTGAAGAGTTACTAATATTTTTCCTAAGCCAGTTAAAAAAAATATTCAGTTAAAAGTACACCTTGGATTGATAATTTTTTCCCCTTAGTTAGAGATACCACCTATAAAAACAGTCTGTTCCACAGTGCAATTAGAACAGGTTCTTTCTCTACTTACAGGGTCTCCAAAATGCCAAGGTCTCTCATCCCACCAGTATGATAAGCTTCAAGTTCTCTCTAGTCTGTAAAATGAGGATAACATTACCAGTCCTGTTTCCTAATCTATATTCCATGGGAAGTGAAAGGAATTCAGAATAATGTAGTCAGAACAAATTAAGAAACTCTGACTGAAAAACACTCAGAGTTTATATAATATTGGGTACAACTAACAGCAACTAGTTGAGTTTATAGTGTATTGTCAGTTGGAAGCTACTAGCACAATCCATATATCTCCTATGTATAGGTTTATGTATTTTTAAAATGAGTGAAAACAATGTGGTTTAAACAAAAATGAACATTCCTTCTAAATAAATTGCATTAAATAGGATCCATATGCCTGAGAATGCACATTAAAATAGGCTAGCATTGTATCTTAAAACAAGAGCTACGGTACCTCTTATGTACAGGGTATATTGATGTTTATGTCAAGATTCTTCTCAAACAATTTTTATACAATAATTAATAGGTACCTCCCTTGCCTTCTTACAGCTACCTAAAAAGTGCTCAAGTTCTTTCTTTTCCCATCTACCCACTCCTCACAAAAAAGCAGAACACTTGCCTAATACTGCCACCCCAACCCCAAGATAAAATCTCCCATTATGTTCACTTACAAATGTTACGCTCAAAGATTTTCAATTACCTAATGTCTTTGCAGCTTTTTGTAAAATAAAAAAAAAATTTCAGTTTACATTCAATATTATTTTGTATTCGTTTCAGTTGTACAGTGGCTAGCCAATCATATATGTCTTTGCTTCTTTACCATACCCTTTGTGTAATTTTTCAAACACCTGATTTAGATCGCCACCATTATACTGAAAAATGCTGATGAAAATCACTAATAACTTCCCGAGTTACCCAATTTGATGGGACTCTGCAGCTGAACTTGAAAGTGGCCTCTCTTGTTTTCTCTGGTCCTCCTCCTACCTTGGTGGTTATTCTGCCTACTACTGTGCTAGCTTCTCTTCCTCCTTCCACCTTCTAAACAGATCAGTTTTATAAGGACTCACGATTTTGTCTCCCTTGCTCACTGAGGATTCCTGGAACCATGAGTAGTGTCTGGTGTGTAGCAGGCACTCAGATAGTAATGCCCCTAGCCAACCTGTAGAAGTCACTAAAGCTATTGTGCCTATGACTATTGTATTCATAGCAAAAGCAAGAGAATGGGGCAGAAATTCTGAATAGCACCCATGTAAGCCCTGTTACATTTATGATTAAAAAGCCTCTAATCTATATGATGACTGCTATTAGCCCTCAGTGAGATTCTAGCTCATAAGTGCATAGCTGTTGGAGATCACGTTCTTTCCAACAAGTCTCATGCAATTCCAGCATTCATAAGCCCAAAGATGCAGGCCCAGCTCCATTCAGACCTGGTAAGTTTGTTTCACTCGGTGGACCTCCAGGCCTGATTACTTTACAATATGCTCAGGGCCTAAATGAGAGATGACAAATGGACGGACCCCAAATTAGTCAAAATAAACCTTCTACTCCAAAGACATTCATAATGTCATCATTGTGAATACACAATCTTTTATTGGTAAGAATTTTTATAGTTCCCAATACATTTCCATTTCGAAATAATTGAGGAACCCACAGACATGTTTTATTCCATGTGCTTCCAAGTGTTATGAGTTAGTTTCCAATTTTCTTTTGCTGGGAGAGACACCAAAATGATTAGAACAGGGGTCATATAAATGCCTGGATCAACAAAAAGAACTTTCAAACTGCACCCACGATAATGTGGGTGACAGGTTTACTCTTCACCATGGCTAGGCTCTTTTCGAGTTTCTGTATGTAACAATAAAGCTTATCAAACATCTCCGGTTATACACCCATCTGAGAAGAGGCACAGATATTTCTGGAGCTGTGCTTGCTTCATTTGGAATATCTGCAATTGAGGATGCATGTGGTCTGACAGCATACAGTGATAAAGTCCATCCATAGCACCTAAGCTCATACTCTTGAAAACACTGGGAAATAGAATAATGTTCTTTTTGAGCATCAAGAGAATTCTGAAACTTCCTGACTCCAGGGCATCAATACCCATGTTTTTTAGAAACAATTTTGACAAAGTATCATGCTGATTTATTTGAGCTCACAAAGATCTGAAGTAATATTTAAAAACAGATCTTTTTCTTTGTGTAAATATAGATTAAGAAAAATGTAAATCCCCCATCTAGGTTTATTTTTTTTTAATGAGGATTTTAATTATATATTTATAAATCTGGGGTGCCCAATGCCTTAAACAGTTAAGAAAATAAATGGAATTTGGCAGAACATTTGTTCTGATTACTAGATGTTTAATGATACTTGGAACATAGAGATGCATGTGAAATTACACTCAAGTATGATGCATACAGAAGAACTTGGAAAGGGCCAGATCTCATTTTGACTTAATTCTTTTCTCCTGGAATACAGACAAACCACATTCTTGTTTTCCTCCCCCACTCCACCTCCCCTTGGGTTAATCTAGTGTATTACTTTTGATTGATATTCATCACCATAATTTGTGTTTTTTGAAAGGATAATTATTATAAGAATTACATTATTTTACTTCTTCCAGAAATTGAAAGATATGAATTTAAATCAGTATTCTTCTTCCATAACTGACCAAACAGAGAGCATAATTCATGAAATAGTTTCAAAATTAATGTTTAACTATTCTATGCAAAGTTTAAATTTAGTTTGACAGAGAGTATGGCTGGCTGTAATTATTTTTCTCCCCAGCAATATTTCCATTTTAAATATTACGGCTACACATATTAATAATGTGAAAAGACAGGGGCACTATTACCTGAAAACTCATATATAATTTCTTCAGAAGGCATTCAAAAGTTATTAACTAAATATACAGGTTAATGAAATGCAGGGCCAGCTATAAAACGTCTATATCACTATATAACCGCTGTAGCATTTCATACCATCAATGCGCTGCTTTCTCATGTTCTGGGCCTGTCAGCTACAAGAGCTCATAGGTACCAGGTTGTGCCATGCACCCTTCATGAAAAAATGAACTGACTCAAGTACCCACGCCAGTCGTCTATTCTAAATAATTACAACCTACTTACATTCTAAATATTTAGATGACTAGGAATCTCGGTGTTGGACCATCACCTTTCCCACACCACCCAGAGCAGAAGGTGCTCCAATCGCATGCCCTTGAATACAGTATTAATGCACATATGAAACAGATTAGAGTGGCTGAGGTGTCTGAAAGAAAGGAATTTTGATTTTTATAAAGATTGGCATGAAGATCATTTTTCTTGGTCCAGATTTACTTTGTTAAACATACCCCAACCTCAACTGTTGTTGCCAAATATAAAAGCAAATGCCAATTTTCTTCCAAGTCACTTTCTTTTTTATATTTTTCTTTGATGTGTTTTCAGAGTTTCATATCAACATAGCACAGGTAAGAATAAAAGTGTACAGTGCAATCCAAACATGATGTACCAGCAGAGAAAATGCTGATCAGCCCAGTACTAAATATTGGGGCTCACGAAGAAGAAAACATTAGTCTTTTTGTTTCTGGGTATGCCTGGTTTTAAGGCTGATTTGGTGGGGGGATTACGGGTGCTATGCAAAATCCCCTGGCAACATTCATAACTTCTCAGTAACAGTCCTTTGTTAAGGGTGGTGCTTGGTTGCAGGTTTGGGGTGGGGGATGTAAAATTGCCGCAAGAGGTATTTCTGACAGCTGGCAGCCTCTCTGTCTCTCCACTTAGAAATATATATATCTATATTTACACACACACTCACACACACCAGGTAATCAGTTTGCTAATGAGCAAGGAGTGAGTGAAGCTGTGGGAATCCAATGGTGGAGTCTAAGTCACAATAGAACAGAGTCAGTCTGGACACTGATCCGTATCTCACAAATCTAGAAAATCTTGTCTGAGAATTATGACATAACCTCTCAAACGCCTATTTATAAACCATGGAAGCCATTTTTAATCTTGCAGAGATAAAAAGTGAGGAAAGAAGAAAAAAAAGTATTAGACAATCGTCTGACCTTAAAAATCAACAAAGCTGGAAACGAATTAAACATTTGGAAGAGGTAGCCCTATTTTCCTCCAATTGATCTGTGCATTCCTAAAAGAACCGTGTTTAATTTTGTTCGTGTGGCTGAAGATGTGGTTTTAAACATGTCATTTGAAACCTCAGATAGCATGTACTCAGGACTGCCCGCCATTAAAAGCTGCATGGCAGCTTCTCTGCCCATCACTTAATTGCTGGTAACACTTTCTCTGCTTTTGGCAGAACCATCTCCATATTTGGGACAAATCCTGACTTCCAGTCATGGTACTGCTATCAGCTGCCCACAGATTCTTGGGCTCTATTACTGCTAATGAGTATAATAACCAGAGGTGAACCTCAATGGGTGATCGCCTTCCTCGACTATAAAGACCCCTGTCCTGTTGGAGGCCTGCTGCTTCCCTCAAGGGCACTGAGGAAGAGAGGTTTGAGAAGCATTAAACTCCATTCTAAGATCAGCTCTTTCAGCCTTCAATTCCCCACCTATAAAATGCAAGGGTTAATAAGTTACCACAAATTCAAATGAGTCCATGTTGCTCTAATCTAAATGAATACAAATGATCCCTCATCAGAAGCTGTCTAAACAGGCAACATGTGATAAATGTGCATCTAAGACAATGAGAAACAATAAACACCATTCTCCCCGAAGAAAAACATAAACTGTAAAAAAGATGTCGTTTAAAAACCTTCTGGGCACATAGTTTTCTTTGTATAGTTCTCTGTCTGTACTGAAGAATACTGCCTGTAAAATCACTTTGGTTTAAACCCAGTTTCCATTACAGAGGAATAAAAAGGGAAACCAACCAGTGGTTGATTTATGCATTAATGCGTGCATTACTGTGATGGTAGACTCAACTGTGTGCTATTTACTAAAGGTTTATGTCCCTCTTGTGCTCAGCACTGGGGGTGGAAGGAAGGGGCAACACCGCTGCTTTCATGATTATGTGAGTCTGATATGTGCCTGGGCCAGGTATGAAGAGCTTGAGGATTCAGAAGAGGAAGCTCTAGGCAATCAGAGATGGTTTCACGTATGAGGATGAACCCTTGCCAGGCCACAAAGGATTGGCAAAAGGTGAGCAGACTGTGAGCAATCCAAGTGGGAGAAAAAGGCAGAGTGATGGGAAAGCACAGGCAACTAGTGGAAGAGAAAACTAAAGTCATACATTTGAATTGGATTTTAGGTTTTAAATGCCATGCGAAAGACTTTGAACTTCACCTGATAGGCAATAGTGAGCCACCAAAGGTGTTTAAGAGAGGAACAACAATCTCTAAGTAATTTATAACATGGCTGGAATACAGGCAAGCTATGAGAAGGGCTACATTTAGGATGAAAGCACAGTGTGCCAAGGAACAAGTGTATATAAGGGACCAGGGTGCTAAAATTAGCATAATTTAGCAATCAACTGGATGTAGAAGGTAAGGGGCTAGGAGTTGCCAAAGAAGCACCTGAGATTTTTGTCCAGGACTTTTACTTTTAAGAGAAAAGCGGAACATTAAATGTATAGGGCAGCTAAGAAAAGAGATGGTTTGTATTGTGTTTATGGGGTTGGGGGGGGGGAGGCAAGTCATAGGCAGACAAGTCCTTTCAACCCTGGGTATTATAAGAATTTTTGATAATCTGATTTGGAAATTTTAAATCTGTGATACTGAAAACATTTTCCAGTGTAGATTTTCTAGAAAAAAAGTAGAATTTCCCTGGAGCTGGAACTCAGGGAAACTTGAATCCAAATAACTAGGTCTGAAAAGCCTTTACACAGCAATAAATGAAATCTCCAAGAGACAATGCATAGGAAGTCAGGTAATTATAGGCCACCTTTTGGAGAGTCACGGTTGGGGGTGCTGCAGAGTTAGAACTGAGTGATAGCAAGTAAGATGTAGAGACACTCAGAGAAGGAAGCACAGGAGAATTCAGTGTCTCAGATGTCCAGGGAGGAGATTTTAACACTGACACTCTAGAATCAGTGAAGTGTGGTAGGGACCAAAAGAGTTCATAATTACTGCATCTATGGTCTCAGCTGTTTCAGAACAGTGATAACAGACAGCAAGTGGTGTGAGAATCGTCTGTATGGAACTAAGGTTTGAGAACTTTACCAGTGAGAGGAAAGATGGAAGCTCTAAGAAGCAGAGTTGGTCAAGCGAAGGGATTTCAAAGTAAAGGATGGCTGAATTTATCATTAGAAATGGGGGAAGGCACCTGCCAAAAAGAGAGCAAGGGATGAGGAAATGTGCAGAAGGGGTAGTAGGGGATGGCATCAAGGAGCTCTGGTGGACAAATACTCGCTGTTTGAGTTTCTTTTTCTATACAGGGGGGCCAAAGTTAAAAACGAGGCAAAGAGCCCTGGCCGGTTTGGCTTGTGGAGTGGATAGAACATCAGCCTGAGGATTGAAGGGTCCTGGGTTCAATTCCAGTGAAGGGTATGTACCTTGATTGCAGGCTCCTGGTCCTAGTCAGGGGCATGCAGGAGGCAGCCAATCGATGTGTTTCTCTCACATCGCTGTTTCTCTCTGTCTCGCCCTCTCCCTTCCACTCTCTCTAAATATCAATGGGAAAAAATATCCTCAGGAGAGGATTAAATACAAACCAAAAAAACAAAATCGAGGCAAAGAAATGAAGGTGTCAATAGCCTATAATCAAAGGCACTCATTTTAAAACTTTTGCCTTCTTTTCTTAAAATACATGCTCCCTTTTTCACTCAGTTAATTTAGCCTCCAGAGTCCCTGATGTCACCCTCCTTCACCTTCTCAAGGACATTTTCTTATCAATTTGTTCCTGACTGGGCAGCTCTCCCCTTCACCTACACAGCTCCGCTGGTTCCAGGCCTAATCTATACCTAGTGCACATCTGTTCTTACTGCTGGATGGTAACTTTACAAATATTTCACTACATAGTCCGGACTATATACTCTGTTGGTGAAGGTAGGATCCCCAAGTTGTGGACTGTCTGAAACCACAATCACACCAAGTGTCAGGGCAATGACTCAGGCTGGGTCTGATGCTGAAGCCTTCTGCTGCTTTCTCATGCGCAGTGCTCTCTCTAGACACTTGTCAAGAGGCCACGGTAGACTCTGTTTCTGTAAACATTACAAAGTACTGGCTTGCTGTCAGAGACCAAACGCTAAATGGCTGCAATCACTTGATAGATTGTGTGAAAATTTTATGGTCCTTCCGTCAGACACCATAATTTATTATCACATAATACACAGTCAGAAGAACCAAAAGAAACCATCCCACAAGGGCAAACAATGTGGAGGCAGTGGCCCTTTGACACTCTGAGGCCACAGGCATTATATGGATCCAATAAGAAAGCCGCCTCCAAGAGCGAGAGAACCACCTCTTGATCTTGCAAAATGTTTTTGGACACCTAAAGGCTCTTTTATTGCTGGGGCTGATTAAAATGAAAAGCTTAAACGACTGAAATGTTCTTTTTGATGAGTTTTTGCCATGAACTATGGACCCTGTAGTCCAGTGGGATTCGAGCCCTTTGATCCTGGGCACTCACATAAATTCAGAGTCATAAAACAACATTGGATTTGATTTTACTAGTGTGGCTGATGTGCCAGATTTGTAATGCAATCTTGTTTTCTCCCCTCCTTGTTTCTGGGCCCGTCCACCATTGTTTTATAGCAAAAGGAAAGGAGTTTCCATTTGCTTTTGGCAATCAAGCTTCAAGACTGAGCCACTACTCTGCAAAGTGGGAATTTCATACAAAAATAATGATATTCTACGAGTCATCACCATTAGAACCCATGTTATTTTATGTGCTGAAAATAAAATACCAAAAAAACCCCAACCCTTTTGTGCATAAAAAGAATTACAGTTTCATTATTAAAGAGGGTTAGAAAATCATATGGTTGGAAACTATAATACAAGTTTTAAATAGGAAAGATATGATCAGGGATAACATTCATAAATTTGTAGCAAGACTAACTGAAAATAAAATTTAAATAATAAAAGACCCCCAGGTTATTTAATATGTTAGTTTTCAAATTTCGTTTATCTAAAAAAACTGGTATCTGCGAGGGAAGTAAAGGAAGTAGTCAGAGACATTTGTTTAGTGAAAATATATGAAAGGAATGTAACTGAGATATCTAATTCACTTTCCTAATCTTCTAATCGTTTTCCTGTGTCTGTATCCATACAATATAATAGTCCTATAACTTCTAACTTTGGAAGTGAATGTGTTCCTCTAAAAGGTCTATGAGGGAACAAAAATGCAGACAATTTTACAAAAACCTGTATTACAGAGTCCAAATTGATTAGTAATAGGTCACAATTATGTATTTTTTCATGGAATAAAACATCAGTTTGGGCTCATTTAAAAAGAGCAATGATATATATTCAGCCTGTTCATTAGACCAGGGAATGCTAATTTAAGTTGTATAAATAATTTTTAGCAATTTTATTTTTCATAGATTACCTGAATACTGGAAAATGGCTCACCAAAATTATTTTGTGAGTGACATGGGGCACAAGAGTCATGAGAGGGCTCAACAATTCTAATTTGAAAAGGAATACAGTTAAATGTACCAGTGTCATTATCCCATGGGCAATGCCTGATGAATTTTCAGCTGCAGTCTCTCAATCCATGCGTGAGGCCCCAAGAACATCTCAGAGAATGGTCCATCCAAAGAAAAAATTCCAGCACACATTCACCTCCTTGCCTTTATGTGTGACTATATTAGAGTAAGCCATACAAAATTTCTTTTTATCAGTTAAAATAGGTCAAATATCAGCAATTTCAGATGCATAAACTCCATAAAAAATGGAAAAAACCATTAATTTGTTTTTCCAATTAATACTTCAAATTGTTATTATATCTATGTATTTGTGGCAGATATAGGTCAGTCAGGGGGATCTTTTGAAAACCCAAATCTATTTATGTCACACAGTCCTCTGCTCAGAATTAGCAGATTTTCATTGTTCTGAGGATAAAATCGGGAAACCTTAAAAAGACCAACAAACCCCTCCAGAATCTAGCCTCTGGCCCTTCTCCACTTCATTGTTTTTCAAGCTGCAGTCCATGAACCATTAATCTGATAGCAAACCACCTTATGCTTTATCACAGCTTTTTTTTTTAAAGAGAGTTGAAAATACCGGGAGATCAGATTAAACAAATTCTGTTTAATAAAATTATTTCTCATATAGACACACATACACATGTAATCTGGGTTTCAATATGAAATGCATTTTTTTATTCTGAGATGCAGCCTAAGAAGTCTGAAGTATGCTACTCCAGAGCTTCACCCCAGCATTTCTCCTACTTGTCACTTACTGCTCCAGTCACACTGTCTCTCTGCAGTCCTTCAAACCAGCCACGCTCCTATTCACCCTTTGGACCTCAGCTTAAATGCCACTTCCGAAAAATTATCCTCCTCTGACCTTCCAAATCTACATTATAGCCTATCATAGCATCTCGTTCTATATATTTCACTCATCTAATTATAATTATTGAGTAGCTGTTTTATTAATATCTGTCTCTCTGACTAGACTACAAGGACCAGAAAGTAAGGACCATGTCTGTTCTGCTCCCTCCAGCATCTACAGTGCTACAGGGCCTGACATCCAGTACTTAATATATAGTGAATGAATGAATGAATGAATGATAGAGAGACCTCTAATTTCCTTTTTATTACTTCATTCTTAGATGAAAGACAGATAACCAATTTCATTAGGCACTGTTTTTAGGTGGCTCTTTGTCTTTTGTCATATAGAGTGTGTGTGTGTGTGTGTGTGTGTGTGTGTGTATGCATAACCACATCACATATTGCTTCTGTAAGTACATTAAGCATTATGCCTATGAGAACAGACCTATATGCACATATATGTGAATGCTGTTCTGTGAAATAAGCTAAGGGAAATTTTATTTTTCATGTGTTTTGAGCAAAGCTCTGAATTGGAATGCTGTTTCAATCATCAAAAGAAAATCTACTTGAGTTTTAAGAGAAAAGGGGTCAAGCTGACCTCCAGTGGTGAGACTGGGAAATGGCTTCTAAAATAATTGTAAAATACCCAGATTACCTGTCACACAAAGGCACACATGATGCAATATTCCTGTCACAATTGATACTTTCAATTATATGTGTTATATCTATTTGAAACAGGTAGAGATCATACCATACAGAGTATTAAAACAAAACAAGCATAAACCATTTTTACAGAGATACCTATAGCAGTTTCCAGAGACAGTAAAAGAAACTGCCACTCATTTTTGGTAATCACTAAAATCTGAGACTTCACAAAACACATTAAAAGCAGATAAATTCTAGATACTAATAGTCACATTAGCATAGGTCCTAATATTAGCTAATATTAAAAACTTAGTTTAAGCTGCCTTAGTTTAAGTTGTCATTTAGTTATTGCCTCTCAGCCTAGTACAAAGTCTATTCTCCTAATTAAATGGTAATCTCTGAGTCCAGAATCCAGGGTATGTGCTGAATATGGTGTCTGGTATATAGTAATAGGTAATAAGTGTTAGCTGCTATTGCTATCATCATTATTAAGTGATATTTTATTCTCTAGCACATCTCTTATATTTGACAGATGCTCAATTAGTATTTGATTATGTAAAAGATAAACAATAAAAAGCACAGTTAGCATATAAAACTAGAGGCCCAGTGCACAAATTCATGCACCAGTGGGGTTCCCCTGCCTGGCCTGAGGGATCAGGCTGAAACCAGCTCTCTGACATCCCCTGAGGGGTCCTGGATTGTGAGAGGGTGCAGGCCAGGCCGAGGGACCCCACTAGTGCATGATCAGGGCTGGGGAGGGATGCGGGAGGTTGGCCAGCCAGGGAGGGACCACAGGAGGCCTCCAGGGGGTGTCTGGCCCATCTCGCTCAGTCCCGATCGCCCGCCCCGCCCCCCCCCCCCCAGCAGCAAGCTAACCTACCAGATGGAGCATCTGCCCCCTGGTGGTCAGTGCACATCATAGCAAGTGGTTGATTGGCCTTAGCATGTCATTAGTATATTACACTTTGATTGGTTGAATGGCTGACTGGTCAACCAGACACTTAGCATATTAGGCTTTTATTATATAGTATTATACTTTAGAAAGTTAATCTTCATAGCAAAAACAATTTTGAAATGCAAATGCAACATCTTCCTCAGGGCCCCCCAAATCTATGCTATAACTATTGGGGTGTTTTTACATATTCAGGTATTTTCTTCATAAAATCATGGCAGCAGTAATAAAAATGAGATAGCACTGTTATAACAAAAATATCAAAAGCAATGCTCTTTGAAACATTAAGTGTACATTAATCACAGAATGTTTTCTTTTATACAGGTACATGGCTTATATTGGGAAAACTTTGCCACCATAAAATACTCAACAGCCACTGACTTAAAATAAATGAAACCTGCTGCTCCTCAGAACAAATGCAATAGTTACCACTTATTGGACATCTACCACTTGCCATTGTACTTCTGGTCCCATACTTGACGATCACAACACCTGCAATCAGTGTCCTATCCACCAAGTTATGATATCATCACAACCACTTTCCAGGGGAGAAGCTGAAACTCAGAAAGGTTTAAATAATTAGTTCAAGACTACACATCCAGCAGATAGTGGAGAGAGAATTCAAACTCAAGGAAGATTTCACACCTGTGTTTCTACTCAGCTGATCTGCCTAGAGTTATGCTGCATTTCTTTCAATGAATGACTAGATGACTTCAATATATAGATTTATTCTTTAACATATTCTTCTCCTAAAGTCAACTTTTAAGGACCAATATTCTACCCAAGGACAGATCAAAGAAATAAGGTCATGTCATGAATACTCTCTAGGCAAGGACCTTCAAGGTGTAGAAACTCCCATATGCAGTTGAGTGCAGAAGTCAAGAGTGCCACCTCATAGTGTTGGCAGAGTAATTGATTTGATCCTCATTTAATTCTAGCACATAGTAGGTGATCATTAAATACCACTAGGACTCAGAGCAAGCTAGGACACAGAGTTGCTGTGAAACGGTCAAAGCATACACATGCATACCTGTGTGTACACACAAAGACACAATAAATTCACACTACGGATTCCAAAACTCATGAGGTTAGACTTATTAGAAGAGGCAACAGGTGCTGTTTATCATGCATTGGCACACCCTACAAATAAGTGACAGCAGAGGGGACAACCACATATCCCTGTGCTTAAGGAATCAGTAATACTAGGAGCTCTGTTGGAGAAAATAAGATTTAAAAACAGCTGAGAAACCCCATGCTTAAACTGAAGAAATCAATGACAGAAGTTTTGCCCCAGTATTTTCTTACTTAATTTATGGTCTCAGAAATTGATTTCTCTGAGACTCAGGTTTCAAATCTCTAAGATGAACACAGACAAATATCAAAATTATGGTAACAAATATTAGAGGCTCTTCCTCAAACTGGGCTCAGGACCAGCTGTAAGAAATGAAGGTGAAAAGCAATCTTATATCTTTTCTTTTCTCCTGTGCTTATGTAGGAGGAAGGGAAGAAGAGCTTGTCATTTCTGAAACCCATGAAATAAGAAGACTCTGTTGCTATTTTCCCTTTCCCAGCACCACACTAATGTCCACATTGTAGGATTTTGTTGTTGTTGTTTTATCAAACAAGGAGCTTGTATAGGGTAACAATAAGGGATGATCTATAAACATCCTTGCCACAGAATAAGAGGAAGCTGGTAAGTAAAAAATTAGAAAAATCATTATACTGGAGAAAATGAATCAAACCAGTTGACAAGGTGACAGTAGAAACGGAGCAGGTTTAGACACCAGACAGACCTGGTGAGTAAATCTTGCCATCACACTGACAAGCTGTAAAAACTCAGGATAGCACTTCACATCTCTGAGTCTCTCCAGGGATTAGAAATTGTGCCCATGAAGCACCGAGCACTGTGCCTGGCTGTGTAGTTCCTTAGTTCTCCACATACAACTATGTTTATAATCATCTCCAATCAAGTCAGAAAGCAAAGGGCACTCAGCATTTAAACTCTAAAAATCAAATCCTTTCTTCCCACCCCTTCCTAAAAATGTCCTGCAACATAAAACACACCCAATTTTTTAAACTAAGAACTCATTTTTCACGCACCCTTTCAACACTGCTGCCCTCACTCTCCCATCAACAGCCCTTCCAAGAAAAGACAGTAGAATGGAAGGAAAAAAGGAAAGGAAAAGAAATGCAGAAGTACACAAAAGTCTAAAAGCCCAGGAGACTTTTGCTTGGTACTCATGACACTATGGAAAAAGTAGATGTGGACATTTTTACCCAGCTTTTCTATGCTCCAAACCAGTCACCAACTCAAGATGGTTACAGGGTCAGGCAATCAACACAAACAGGGAAAGGGGCCTGGATATTAGACAACAGGAAATGTGGGAATGTTAGAACATACATGCTCATTAAAATCCATCAAAGATGACATTTTAAATAACACTGAGCTGATAAAATAAACTTTTTTTGGGGGGGGTTGTGCTTGATGGTGTCACAAATTTAAGAGCTCTGTGGTTTTCCTAACACTACCTCAAAAATAGCTTCTACCAAAATACTGTGAATCATGAAGGCATTTCTAACAATATCCACTCAAAACACTCAGCAACCATCCTATATAATAAAGAGGTGATATGCAAATTGACTGTCACTCCAACACACAAGATGGCCGCCCCCATGTGATCAAAGATGGCCGCCCCAATTTGGACACAAGATGGCCACCACAAGATGGCCAGCAGGGGAGGGCAGTTGGGGGGGACCAGGCCTGCAGGGGAGGGCAGTTGGGGGCAAGCAGGCTGGCAGGGGAGGGCAGTTAGGGGTGACTGGACCAGCAGGGGAGGGCAGTTAGGGGCAATTGGGCTGGCAGGGGAGCAGTTAGGTGTCGATCAGACTGGCAGGGGGGTGGTTAGGGTGTGATCAGGCTGGCAGGCAGAAGCGGTTAGGGGAAATCAGGCAGGCAGGCTGGCAAGCAGTTAGGAGCCAGCAGTCCTGGATTATGAGAGGGATGTCTGAGTGCCCGTTTAGGCCCGATGCTGGGATTGGGCCTAAATGGGCAGTCAGACATCCCTCAAGGGGTCCCAAATTGGAGAGGGTGTGGGCTGAGCTGAGGGACAACCCCCCCCCCCCATGCACGAATTTCATGCACTGGGCCTCTAGTCTATATATGTAATATGCAAATTAGCCAGGATACTGTAACAGTCATGACGACTCAGGAGGTAATTTGTGCAGGTGGGCGGAAGGGGACTGCTGCACGGCAAGGCAAGCCACGGATGGCACAGGCCTGCAGAGAGCAGAGCCTGCCAGCCACCACCGTGGTGAGCAGACCTGCAGAGAGCAGGGCGGAGCAGGGCCTGCCAGCTGCCATGGCTGTGAGCAGGCCCACAGATAGCAAGGTGGAGCAGGGCCCACAGAGAGCAGAGAGTGGGGCCTGCTTGCTAGCCATGGCGGTGGAGAGCAGGCAGACCTACAGAAAGCAGAGAGCAGGGCCTGCCCATAGAGAATAGGCCTGCAAGTGGGGCATGCTGGCAGTACTGCCTCTGCATGTGAGCTTCAGAGGAAACACCTTTTCTGACCGCTCATTGGCTAAGCCCCTAGTACGCCACTCGCAGTGTTCTTGGTAATTTGCATAATAAGAATCCAAGAAGGTGATCTAGGGTTTTTCCACCACACTCCCAGAGGAAAAAAAAGGGCTAAGAAATGTCATATCCTGCCCTAGCTGGTTTGGCTCAGTGGATAGAGCCTTGGCCTGCCAACCACAGGGTCCGGGTTTGCTTCTGGTCAAGGGCATGTACCTAGGTTGCAGGCTCCTCCCTGGCTGGGGCCCTGGTCAGGGTTCATGCAGAAGGCAACCAATCAAAGTGTCCCTCTCACATTGATGTTTCTCTCTGTCTTTCCCTCTCTCTTTCGCACTCTCTAAAAATCAATGGACAAATATCCTCAGGTGAGGTTAAAAAAAAAATAATAAAGGTCATATCCTACGAAAGGGACATCTTGAAAATGCCTTAAGAAAGTTGTCATGTTTTTCATGGTGAAGGGACTGAAATCCATGTTGATGAAAACACCTTGGCAGCTGTGGTGGCCGGCAGTGGCAGCAGCAGTGGGGTGATGAGGGTGGCACCTTCCCCTGATCAGGCCGGTCGCCTCCTGCAGAGGGAGGCCAGACCGTGGCTTAAGCCTGCTCCCCCTGGAGAGCAGGCCTAATATGTCAGTAGGACATCCCCTGAGGACTCCCAGATTGGAGAGGGTGCAGGTCGGGCTGAGGGACCCTCCCGACCCCTGTGCACAAATTTCATGCACCAGGCCTCTAGTTCATTATATTTTGACCAGTTGCCTAGCACTGTTGCAGGTAATGTGGGACACGGGGACCTCCAAGTCTTTTAGATTGAGTTGAGGCAGATACATGGAACCACTCTGCCCAGTCCACAGTAATAGAACTTTAGAAGTGGAAGGAAACTTAGACCACCTAGTCCTACACTCTTAATTTATAGCTGAATAACCTATTATTTACCCAATGGTACAGGATTATAGAAAACTCACAGAATTATCGGGTGAGGCAAAACAACTCTGGAGAGAAGGAAGCACCCCCACAGTGCTAACATACCTCCCTTCCTCCTTTATGAAGAGTCAAGAAAGCAAAGGATACCACTCAGAAGGTCACCTGCTGCAATATAAGCCTATCACCTAAAGTTAAAAAAAAAAAAAAAAACTATTGCAAGAAGGAAAATTATCTTGGCCCACATGAGTGGCTCATGTTTAGAGTTTAATACTCAGCAAAGATGATTGGGGCAGGTGGTGCATGAAGGGAGCACACACAACCTGCATCAGCTTCCATGACACAAATGAGTAATACACATATTCTTTGTTCTACAACCAGCTTCCCTCCATTAGCAAGCACGGCTTGACATACTGTCTGACTCACATGGGGCAAGACAGCACCCTAAAGGCTGAAACAAAGGGCTCCTGGGCTAAGTCTGCCAGGGAATTAATTGCTTTGTGTTTTTCATGAAAATTCTACTCCAAAGATATCTACAGGCTTCAAGGTAGCCAGTGGCCTAAAAGGCATCTCAACACCAGTGAACCAGCAAGTCTACTAAACTCATAATATTGTATTATACACCCACAATGAAACAATGAATTAAAACATTTCTCAACATTTAATTTTCTTTCCTTCTTTTTGGCATCTCAGTAATGAATTATACTAATATCGGCACTTAGGGGAATACCATAAGGGATTGATGAAATCATTATATTTCATCTTTGTGAAAGTGTTGTTTATTGTTCTATAAATTACTCCTTTTCCATTGCAGTAATCTCCAGGAATTAACAGATTTAAATGTACTGTGTTGATAACAAAGAACATAATAAATGGAAAAGGCTCAGGATTTATGTCTCTATAAATTTAAGCTGTATCAGCCTAAGTGTAGTCTGCACTCAATTTTGTTTCAACAACAGCAATGTGTAACCAGTGGAGTGGTTTGAGAAAGAGAAAAGTAAGGAAACCTGTAAGTTTCTCTTCTTGGAGGCCAACATACCATTTGGTTCTCTTGGGGACAGCAAGGTACAGGCAGGGTAAGTTAATTTCCAGTTTGGCATTCATCCCTGGATCGTTTCACAGAGAGAGCTACCATATTAGAAGTGTGACTGCATTGCACAATGAGCAGGGCCTGCCAGAGGCCATCGCTCAGCAAACTTTCCCTCAGTTTAGGGCTATAGTTATGATGAATGGGGTACAAGAAAAAGGTTCCTCTAAAGGAAATGTCACTGTTGGCTAGTCCTTTGTCTTCTATCCCACAAACCAAAGAACATTAGTTAAAAACAGATAAAAACAATCTGTCATTTCCATGGCACCTATTTCCAAACTGCTTAAAGTACTGGTCAAAAACCAATATTCTTAAATTATCCAAAGCTGCTCAAAGCCAGACAAGGGGTATGTAGGTTATTTTTCAGCTTTCAAAGTTGAGGAAGCAGAGAGCCAAAGCAGCCCTACCCATCTTACACTCCCTCTCTCTCGCCCTTCCTTTCTGAAATCAATAAAAATAATAACAAAGTAAAATTGTTTTTTAAAAAAAGTTCAGTTCTATTATTTTTCAATCACAAGTTGTTATGTAAGAAATATTTGCATGTCATCTATATGTCAAGCACTTTGGTAGGTACTTTAAGAGATGTAGAGACAAACATCACTGCTCCCCCAGGGTGTGGGGGCTTTGTTGTCATGAAAATGATGCTGAAACCACTTTAAGAACTTAAATCTTACATTGAGATGGTAAGATTATATAAGTCAACTTAGAACAGTATTCCAAAACATAGGTTATTTGGGGGGAAAAGAATTATGTAGGAAACAAGTTATACAATTTTCTCTCTTGTAGTTCCTCTCTATACATGGTAAAGTCCCAATAGGAGAACCAGATATTTCTCAAACTTATACTACCATGAAATCTTTTTGTCAAGAGGCATTTCAGAGGCTCCCAGTTCAGTGGAGTGAGCTTCGGGAAACCTGGCGTAGACTACCCTGATACAGAGCACGGAGGCAGAAGAACAGCTGAAAGATCATGGAAAAATCACCCTAAAAGAATAAGTCAAATGTCCCAAGGAAGTCCTCAACCAAAAGAGCCTGAGGATCACTCTACACTCAAGTTGCTTAATCATAAGGAAATCTGCCCAGAGAAAATGAGAAATAATATATAACCAGTACCATTGGGTGTACCCTGTGCCGAACAATCCTAGAAGGACATTATCATCAGCAGCATGAGTATTATTGTACAGATGTGAAAACTAAGTCCCAGAGAAGTTGATTCATTTCTTAATGTCACAGTGCAAAGAGCTGAACTGAGCCCTGACTCAAAGACCTGAGTTCTTTCACATTCTCATCATGCATAAAATAAAATCACAGCTTTACAGTCACACAGCCTGTACCACAGCCGTGATGGTGGTTTTCAAACCTGGCTCCTAAGCAAGCTCTCAGAAATAACTCTTTATTTGTAGCATGAAAGATTTAGTTTTATCATATGCTTTGGAAGGGCATATCTGAAGTATGTTTCTACCCAGTAGTCATGAACTATGTTTCTACCCAGTCATCATGAACTCGTGCAATGGCTACCACAGGCAAAACTTCTCAAATAAGTGAAAACCTGTAAA
Organism: Corynorhinus townsendii; assembly: GCA_026230045.1. Lineage (NCBI taxonomy): Eukaryota > Metazoa > Chordata > Mammalia > Chiroptera > Vespertilionidae > Corynorhinus > Corynorhinus townsendii. The sequence continues at coordinate 161,587,129 of JAPDVU010000001.1, read as the reverse complement.
GGTAGGTGGTAACTTTAAAATTAAAGTCAGTAACATAGAATTATCTAAAAGTGAAAAATGAACCAGTTGATGCCAGGATCATGAAGTAAGTGATCATAAATTCTCAAGGTACAGTTTGCTAAAGAAAGGGCATACTTGGACAAAATTAAATAATATTGCTCTGGCTATTTATCAATGACATGAAATAGTGAAGCCACAGGCAATGTTCAATGCGGGAAGCCACCACTTGCCAATACTGTCATGAGAGTGCACCAAGGAACGCGGAAGGCCAATGGACCATGAGCGTTAGCAGGGCGGACACTAAGCACCGATGGTTGGTATTGAGATAGTGGTGGCTCGAAGCAATCTCCTGACCTGATAGGCTCCAGGTAAATGTTTACTGGACCTTACTGATCTTTACTGATCTTCATTGACCTTAGAGACGGTCGGTCTGCTATCTGTTTGCTGTGCTTTACGGAGGGCAAGATATGTATCTAAAACTGAATAAAAGCAGATAGGACCTAATTTTGGTATGTCTCTTCAAGAAAGAGGCTCCACCTGGCCCCAATGCCTTCTGAATTCATATTTCTTGTATAGTATTTTCATTTGTGCGTCAGCCCCTCCTTCAGAACCTGAACCCAGCCACGAAGGTCGTGGCAATTCAACCTGCCACCACTCTCCTACCAGAGATTTTAATAGAAAAGTCAGCCAAGTGCATTGACTTTGTGTAGAAAAAACATAAGACTCCTGAAATGGATTCATTTACATAATCAACAAACCTATGTTTTTGATAAAGGGAATCTGTACATTAGTTGCTACACATCTTGAAAAACTGTTATCAAGACCAAGCCCTGTGTCCTCTCTATGGTACAGAACTCCACAATGGCAGGCATGCAATTAGGAACTCCATACTCTCCCACTTACAAGACTTGGGACTCTGGGGTGAAAATGTCAACCTCCAAACAAATTACTGTAGTTGGTAAGAACCCCTTTTGCAGATCGGAGAAGTGAACGATTAAGGTTCTCTGAATTTAGGGTCTCTGTTTATTGAATCATGTTGTTTCTTTAAACTCTCTGAAAACATTCAAAAAAATGAAATGTGATACATATCAATTCTTGTATTTGGTCACATAATTAATCACTTTTCCCTTGTTCTTTACCCATGAAATCTTTCTTATTCTAGAACGGCATGCTAAAGAAGTCCTGAAACACGCTGGGTTGGCCATGAGCTGTACGTGGAGAAAGAAACTCTAATAGGCAATTGAAGGCTGCCAATGGAAATCACGTACTAAGAAATGAACATCGCCACAGCAGTCCTCCCACCCATTCATTGCTTTCCACAAGTCCTGTGACTTCGTTGCTTTGTAGACGAAAGCAGGTAGAGGTGATATTCCAGGAATGCCCATGAGGACAGCCAGGCCAGGATACTGTCAGTTTTATGCGCAGCTTCTGTGCGGACTGGTTGTGTTGCTGCCAATCTAGTTACTGTATTTTCAACATCTCCCAGAGAACAGGGGTTAATGAAAGCATAAAGGAGCCAGGCCAGTGAAATGGCCCAGAGCGGGACAGTAGCAAACTAGAGAACAAGTGTACCAGTGGAAGTGGATACCTGCTATTCAACCTCTGCAGGTTGAAGACGTACAGGAAAATAAACCCACTGTTGACATATTTTCCTTTAAAACAAACAAACAAAAAAACAGCTAGAAATCCCTACATATTTAAAAATATTTATTCCTAATTCAATCTTTAAAATTTTGTTTGTCAATAAAAACTAGAATATGAGTTGCCAGTTTCCTGTTGAGAGTTATCTGTGACTGCTAAAACAGTTCTGGACTACAGTTAACTGTACAGACTGGGCACCAGGCCCTGCCCTGGTGACAGTGGTATGCCATGGCAATTAGGTATAAATCACAGGTATATGATTTCAGCAATTAGTTATAAATCACAAATATGGGGCAAAAATATTCTTTATAGTTTACTGGAAATAGCATTTAAAGAGCAGATTAATTCTTTCAGAGATACTTAACACTTAAGATATAATTAGAAACATTTTTTAACCTTTACTCTTGCCAATCATACCTTGTTCTGATTCTATTTTAAATAGAGATCACAATTCCAATATACTTTTTTCTTCTCCATTTACTGTTCTCTTTCCCTTCTCCAACCTTCCCTTCATTTGAGATGGAAGATTATAGGACTTTTATGGAGATGACACACACTAATTAATGTATGTAATGTCTAAAACAATGACCAGCACAAAGTAAGAACTCAAAAACTGTAAGCGCCTGCTATTCCTATGAATATTCTTTAGTGGACAAAGTCCTCAACAGGGCTGGTCTACAGCCTGTGGAAAGCTAGTGTTAACTTTTAAAACCAAGCTGTTACAGAAAATTTCTGCTCACAGAACCGCTCTGTACCTACTCGAGTTAGAAACCTGTTTCTTAAATTAATCCCAGTTCAGCTCCTCTGAGACAGCTGAGAATCTTTTGCACATCAGAAAACAGATAAAGAAAGACAGGTCTCTGTAGAGCATTTTGCAACAAAGGAGATAAGGGCCTCCGCCTCTCTTTTTCCCTTAGGAGACCAAGGTACTTTTCCACCTTTTTATTTCTTTGTGAAATAGACTCATTCCCTCTTTCAAACTACTTAGACCCAGCTGGATGGGGGTGGCATGAATTTATACACCATACGACTTAAGGATCTTTTTGCAACTTGCAATGGCTTCATGTATATTCTAAAACGTTGTCTCCGTTATTGTAAAAGTGCATTATCACTTAATGAAAAGGAGAATATCTGATCCACTATGTTATTGAATTAGCAAGTAATCAGTAACACTAAGCACCAAGTTTTATTTAAAGTTTGCTACTGTCCTCTCCTGAGGGACAGAGTCCACCCAGTCATCAGTGAGCTAGAATCGGTGCCTGATTTCACTTATTTGAAATTAAGACTCTGAAACTTCCTGGTACAGGCACAGCAAGCAAACACCAAAAATAAGGGGTTGACAATTACATGGTGGGAGGAAATGATGCTTCAGCCTTTCTGAGCTTCGCCAAAGAAGATCAAGTCAGCCATTTCCAAGCACTCTCTGGGGACACACAACTCAACACAACTCTTCCTCCTACTAGGCTCACTTCCTTAATGCCTTAATCTGCATGACATCATAGCTCAGGCATGTGCTAACAGGCAGACAAATACAAACACATGAATGGAAGTAAGCCAAACAAAATAATTTACACTGTGCCTATAAAAAATAACTATTTAAATACTTCTTATAAACAGCAAAAGGCTATATACACCATCATCTTTCCTGCTTTACAAATAAGCCCATCATTTTTCCCAATCAAATTCTTTCCCCATGCTAATGCATTTGTGGTATTTTTTAAAAATAAGAACTGAATTATATTAAAAACAGAGTCCAAGGCTTTCATCCCCAGGGCAGACTCAGTGCTCACTGTCAGGTGCAAGCTGCAGGTGCTGTCCAGGTAAATATGCCTTCAAAGGGGACATGTTTACTTCAGCACATGAGGAAACTAAGAATCAGCCTCAGTAACCAGTTCAACAGAATCAAAGAAACATACCTGTAGGTTTTCAATTTCTTCTTTGTGCTCCCTCTTCAAGTGTAAAATAGCAGCTTGATATTCTGCAAGATCACAAAAGAAGCCAATTACAAAGAAGCACAAAATGATATACAAAATTCCAAGTGAGCATCTCCAAGATTCCAGAGGTGCTTCTGCAATAAACTGACTGAAAAAAACCCCCACAAAAACAAAAACAAAAAAACACAAAAAATCTGAGGGAATAAATGCCACAATTTGATATTCACTTGACAAGAGATGTTGCCAACTGAGACAAGACAGGACAAGGAGCTCAAGATAAAAGGAAGATTTCCTTCCATTTAGCAAACTTTGAATTATCATAAGCTCCAAATTAGGCAGATGGGATAGGGTTAAAAAAAAAAAAGCTTGATCCAGATAAAGACTGGGTCAGGGTTTGTCTTTAAGGAGGAGTTGGAAGCTAAGGCCCCACAGAGAATAAATACAGATGTGTTAAGAACAGATACACAGGAAATAAAACTTTCTATGTGAGGTCAGAGAATTCAATTTTTAACTCCCCTATTCACTCCCCCCACCCTCAAAATCTCCATTTGAATGCAAGGCTAAGCAAGCACCCAGGGCTGATTTTAATCTTTAGATCAACTTCAGAAAGTCAAGACCATTTGTCATTTGGGTGAGAGAATAGTATGTAGGGTAAGTTGAAGTTGAAAGGAGGACAAAAATAAAATCCTGGTCCAATTTTAGTCTGAGTCCAATAATGTTTATTCCAACAATAAGTCCCAAGTGTACACAGGAACTGCAGCCAACCACTAAAACGACCATTCCCTGGCTAAGCATGAAGCAGCTATGACAACTTGATTCCCAGCAATACGGCTAAGTATGTGAGGTCACAGAACTATGCAGGCTTCAGAGAACCACAGAGCAAAATGCTGTGAGAAAACGTTTTTGTGGCATAAGCCAGTTTTTTATAAATGGGTCTGGGTTGTGAGAATGAATAAGAAAAATGTCAGTTAGATGTCATTTCAAGATGTATGAAAAGACAGGTTATTTCTTCAAGTGAATTTCAGAATGAAAGACTACGTTTCAGTTCCAAAGTGGATGCGGGAAATCTTTGGTAAAGTCATAACGGAGAGGAGTGTTTCTGTTGATAATTATGACTAGTAATTTTACTGCTCTTATGGGGAACGTGGTCCACTGAGCTGGGAATCCACCAGCAAATATTGAGGTTTCTACATCCATACTATGCCCTGAATCAAACCACTTCTACCATCCCACAACCACCACTATGGTCCAAGCCACCAGCATCTTTTTCCTGGACCACTGAAGTAACCTGAAAAGGTTACCTGCTCTCTCATTACCACCTCCAAAACCCAATCTCCTCAACGCAGCCTGAATGATTTGTTAAAGGCATATACCAGATTATCACTCATTTCTGGGTTTCTGCTGTACACAGACTGAAATCACAAATCCCTCCTACAGCCCATAAGGCCCTTTGGAACCTGATTCCTACATACCTCTTCCTGTGTTTTACTTGCTCATCACACTCCAGGCACACTGGCTTTCTTACTACTCCTTGAACTTACCAACTTTTTTTCTACCTCAAAATCTTTACTAATATTGGGGACAATAATAATGAATTATATTTACTGAGGACTTACAATGTACCAGGTGTTACCTAAGCACTTCACATGTATTAACTCATTTCATCCCCACAATAATCCTATGATGTGGGTACATTTTCCTCATTAAAAAGGAAGAAACTGAGTAAGTTACAGAGCCAGAAGACACACATAATTCAATGAGTGGATGTATGAACAAGTTGTGGTATATCGACAGAATGGAATACCACTCAGCAATAATAAGGAATGAACTATTAATACATACATCAACATAGATGAATCTCAAAGGCATTATGTAGAGTGAAGGAAGTCAGTCTCAGAAGGCTAACTATTGTTTAATTCAATTTATATGACATTCTGGATGAGACAAAACCATAGGGATGAAAACAGATCAGAGAAGAAGCAGTGGCTAGAGGTTAGAGATGAGGGAAGGTTTGACTACAAAGAGTCAGCACAGCACAGCCGGTGTGATTCAGTGGTTGAGCATCAACCCATAAACCAGGAGGTCACGGTTTGATTCCCGGTCAGGGCACAAGCCTGGGTTGCAGACTCGATCCCCAGCAGGGGTTGTGCATAAGGCAGCCGATTGATAATTCTCTTTTATCAGTGATGTTTCTAGCTCTCTCTTTCTCCTTTCCTCTCTCAGAAATAAATAAAAATATATATAATATTTTTTTAAATAAAGAGTCAGCCTGGTTGGCATGGTTCAGTGGTTGAGCAACAACCAATGAACCAGGAGGTCACTGTTCAATTCCCGGTTGGGGCACATGCCCAGGTTGCGGGCTCGATCCCCAGTGTGGGTGTGCAAATTGGTACAATCCCTATTTATTATCGATGATTCTCTCTCATCGTTGATGCGTCTATCTCTCTCTCCCTCTCCTTTTCTCTCTGAAATCAATAAAAATATGTCTATATATATAAAAGCCTAATATGCAAATTGTCCCCTCGGGAGTTTGACCAGGAGACTGGGAGTTCCATCGCTCACTATGATGTGCGCTGACAACCAGGGGGGTGGCGTGGAATGAAGGAAGACCCTGGTCGGCAGCCAGCAGCTAGGGAAGGGAGGCCCCAGCCAGCAGCCAGAAGGAAGGTCGCAGCCAGCAGCTGGAAGGCCCCAATTGGCCCTGATCGCTGGCCAGGCCTAGGGACCCTACCTGTGCACAATTTTTTGTGCCCTGGGCCTCTAGTATATATATATATAAAAGTCAGCACAAAAAGGGCCATTTGGGTGATATGACTATTTTCTATCCTGACTATGATGGTGGTTACATGAATCTACACATGGGTTAAAAATTAGAGAACTATACACCAAAAAGAAAAAAAGTGAATCCTATAGTATATTAATTTTTTAAATCTATATCAAATATTACACTTTTAAATATTTTTCCTAGGAGATTCAGCATAACACAAAAATACATGTTACTACACTTTTATTCTTTGTTTTCTAAGGGAACTATCAGGTGCAGTAGGCCAAGAAAAAAGAAAACAAATATGCTCATGAACACATGGCATATACATGTATATGTATGTACATATACAGAAAGAGGAAAATAAAGCTATTATTCACTATGATTGCATATTTAGAAAATTCCAGGATTCTCTAGAATATTAGATTTTTAATATGTGAGTTTAGTAGGGTTGCTTGATTTAAAATCCGTACATAAAAATTCTGATACCAGCAAGAGTATAAAAAATAAAACTTAAGATAACATTTACAGTGCCCCTGCTTAGGACAACATACTTAGAAAGAACCTTAACAAAAATATGTAAGTCCTCATGAGAAACCAGAAATGCTATATTGAAATATATTACAAAGGAAAATATAGACAGGTAGTGGGCAAGCCATGTTTTGGATATTGTAAAGATGTTGATTTTTCTCAAATTGATCTATGGATTCAGTGCAATCCCATCCAACATTTTTAATAGTTTTTGTTTTGTTTGAAATTGAGGTACTCAATCTAAATACCAGTTGAAACACAGAAGTGCAAAAAAAAAAGAGCAAAAATAATCTTAAAAAAATAAATAAAAGGTAAAACTGCCTAATACAAATTATTTTTAATTATCACCACATAATTAAAGTGGTGTGGTACTGACACAGGGATAACAAATAGACTAAAAGAATAGACTAGAGAGCCCAGACATAAACCACGAATCTATGGTCACTTGGTATATGATAGAGTAGCATGGGAGATATTTGTTTACAATAATAATTATCTTTTCATTAACTATGAGTTGGGAAAAATAAATATTTACATGGAAAAACATGAAACTGGACTCCAAATTTATACCATATAATAATCTATTCTAAGTTGTTTAAGAGCTAAATTATAAAAAACAAAACCATCATTGTTTTAGAAGATAATATAGCATAATTTTTTAAAACCTCAGGCCAGAGAAGAATTTGATTCAAACTGCATTACATATTAAGAAAAATAATAAATTTCACTACATTAAAATTAAGAACTTCTTTTCATAAAAATACACCATAAGAGAAAGAAAAGGCAAGCCACAGAGAAGGAGAATGTATCAGTACTTGAAACAAGTAATACTATAAATATATAAATGTGTGTGAATGTATATACACATATATATATCAATAATTCCTACAGAATTATAGAAAATATCAATAGGACATACAAATAATCTATATATATAAAAAGCCAGCGAACCTTAATGCCAGAATGACCGGTCGCTATGACACCCACTGTGGCCAGCAAACCAGCCTGATCAGGGGGTGGGGCCGATGGCCAACCTCCCACAGCCCCTCTCCTGGGCTGGCCCACCCTCCCGCCCAATAGGACTTTCCCATGCTGGTCAAGGGCGAGGCTGGCCGGCCAAACCCTGCCTCTCCTGCGTCCCCCCTAGCCCCACCCCTAATCGGACCACCCCACCACTGTAGGCCTGCAGCTCTTCCCCCTGGCTGGCCCCGCCCAATTGCACCCCCCACCACAATAGGGGGCAGGGCCAGCCTGCCAACCTTGTGCAGCCCCTACCCCCAGTCGGCCCTGCCCCCTGATCGTCACCCCCCCACCCCAACAGGGGGTAGGGCTGGCCGGATAACCTCCTGCAGCCCCTCCCCCTAGCTGGCCCCTCCCCTGATTGCCACACCCCAATAGGGGGCAGGGCTGGCTGGCTAACCTCCTATAGCCCCTCCTCCCTGACCACCCATATTGGCCCCCATATCCCGGTTAGGGGTAGGGCCAGCCGGCCAACCACCCATGGCCCTTCCCCCAGGCTGCAGGCCCCTGATCAGCACCCCCAACCCCAATTGGGGGTGGGGCACGCCGGCCAAACACCCACGGCCCCTCCCTCCAGCCAGCCCAGCCCTGATCAACCCCTACTGGGGCTTGGCCATCCGGACCTCACCCACGCATGAATTCATGCACTGGGCCTCTAGTGTATAAATAAATTAAAAGGTGCCCATTCTCATTAGAAATATTTAAGGCCAAAACTGAATGTCCATGAAGATGTGGAGCAATGGGAACTCTCATACACAAGTGCAAATTGGTACAATCCCTATGGAAAATGTTGGGCTTTTTCTAATAAAGTGAAAAATACGCCTAGTCCCTACCCAACAATCCTAATCCTAGGTACACATAAATGAAAAGCAACTATAAAGGAAAAGAAAATAATATTAACAAAAGTCAGGATAAGTTGTACCCAGGAGAAGAGAAACTGAGTTAGGTCATGATAGATTGAGCAAGGTGGTGTCACATAGGCATTTGACGAAAAGTTAATTTTTTAACTTCTGCGTTTTATGGTATTTTCATGTATACTTATACTTTAACATTACAATATAAGAAATAAGATTGCTCTGGTTATTATCATATATCAAATAAAGAGTATTACATAGGCACAAGAGAGTTTCTAGATTCATAAAAGAAGAGGACAATTTAGTAAATGTGAGTCGTATAAATGTTGAGTCCTAAACCATATGATGATCAATAGCTAAACCTTAATCAATTCTCGGCCTCTACAAAGTATGCAAAGGAAGGTTAGCTAAACCAACCTTTTTGCCAAACTGATGCCCCTTGGGAACAATATCTACATTCTAAATAGAAATTACAGAGAATATATTTTGAAGTGATTAATTTTGTGTACATTGTGCCTATAAGGGTGTGACAGATATGGTTATGACTAATTAACAGCTTGATAAAGGAGATCATCACAACGCTAACACCCAGGAAATATTGATTCATCTCCTCCTTAAACAAATAAATACTTTTACCAACAGCCCCAGTGTGACAGCTGGCAAGAAAACACATCCCCATTCCTGACAAGGATGATGCAATCTGATGCTTGGGCAGCACGTAGAAGCAGGAAGCTAATGCCCTCACTTGTAGAATACTAATTTTGGGAGTCCACAAGAAAAATTATGAAAGAATAAAGATTACAGAATAATGAGTTAGGGGGTAGTTATTGAAAGCTACTGGGTTTTAGTACAGTTTGCCACACAGCATTATTGCAGCAATAGCTGATGAATACATGTGTTAAGTGTCTAGCTGGGTTTACTGTGGGAGATCAGACCATTTTGGAGGCTTAAAATAACTGGAATGGAGTCTCACCAACCAAACAGACAGACAGGGCTCAGGAGAAGAAGATAAATGAAGCAGGGAAAGAGCAACATATTTATATCATTTATAACAAAAAATTATCTCAGAACAATAATTGAGTCTTTATGTACTAGGATGCTGGTATGAAATATATACAAAAGTCAGCAAGTTCGTGGCTATGTCTCTTTGATTTTTACCTGGATTCCCCAGGTAAGTATTAAAGGCCAAACACCATTTGATAGACAGCTTACCATGGAGAAAACAGTCATTAAATCAACTTCTAGCTGCCAACTTTGATAACCTATCTTTTCATTTTGCTTCTCCTCTTACATTTATTTTCTAGTCTGTTAAAATAGGGATGCGAAGAAGTTTAGAACTCTAGGGACACAGCTCAGATAAACGTATATTCCCTTTTCCATCTATGTAGTTTTATGTATGCAGTAAAGTATATGATTGTCTAACCTCTATGCTGAACACCTGAAAGATAATACAAAATAATATTTAATGTAGACTGTAATTGGAAAAGAAACAAAAGGTCAAACTAAATAAAATAAATAAAAGCCACAAAACATCTACAGAAGCACAAAACCTGTCAGAAAAACATTTACTCTACCCAATACCTGCCACTAGGTGGCAGACACAATACTTCATATTTAAACAAAACTTGCTACCAAGTGGCACAGTAACACTTGGAGTTGGCAGGGGCGGGCAGGTAGGGAGAGATGAGGGTACACCACAGCTATGAAATGAACGTTTTTATTTGATATGAAGGATAAACTAGTATGGATATGGTAGTTATATGAGGAAAATTAGAACCAGTAAGGGATATTTACAACTACATTTCCAAAGTTAAAAGTGACCCAACAGATTTCCAGTTGTTATAGGTTCACCCTTTTTTGTTCCCTCCTAAGTCTGCATGGAGATGAAATCTAAAATATGAAGCGAGAAAATTTAAAGTCATAAGCGAGTACCAAACAGAATAACATCTCTGAGAAACAGCAATGGAACAAAGCAGCAAAGGGGTGCTCTGGGTTGGAAGCTCTGGGCCTGCTGCGCCCCAGTTCCAGAGGCAGGCAAGTGGCCTGCAGTTAGGTTACTGCAGAGAACAGGGGCTGAAAGGGACCCTGTGGGGCAGGAAACCAGGGCCAGGCCTGTGGCTTAGGAAAAGGGACAGAGTGGGGTTCCCAGATGGCAGAGGGAAGCTAGACATTGCTGTCAACTACTACCTGGGGGCTTAAACAGGAAGCTATAGACAGGGATTAAGAGCCATCTCCAGGCCCTGTCCATTCTTGTTCCCAGCGACTAAATCTGCAACATCCACATCAACACCTAGGGCTGGGAACCCCAAATACCACTGTAAGACCACCTTCTGGGCTGGGGGTCTTGCAAGGACCAGGGACAGCTAATGCAAAACAGACCAGTGTAAAGGGGAAGAGGAGACTTTTTTTTTTTTAAAGCATCCTACATGTCATGAGTCTTCAATCCAAACTTCCAATAGACATGAAGTAACTTAGATGTCAAGGCAGACAACAAAAACAAATGAGAAAGGAAATCACACAAAACAAATTTTAAATGTTAAAAACTGAAATATTTTAGTAATATTTAGAATCCTTACAAAGAATAACAACCATTATAAATAATAATGACAGGAACAGCATACTGTGAAAGCAAAATAAAACAATAGTAGGTGACTATAAAATTTAGAAATATTAGAAATGTAAAATACAGTCATTGAAATGCAAAGTTCAAGAACTGAATAACCTCTAGCACAGTCAAGGAAAGGATGTGTGAATAAAAGAAAACACTGAAGAAGAATAAAAATGTAGCACGGAATAAGAAAAGGAGAATATGGACGAATCATAATTAGGAAACTGGGGAGAAACCAAGATGGCGGCATAGGTAAGCACCTAAACTGCTGCCTCGCACAACAATTTCAAAACTACAACTAAAAGACAGAACGGACACCATCCAGAACCACAGGAAAGCTGGCTGAGTGGAAATTCTACAACTAGAAGGAAAGAGAAAAGCTCACGGAGAATTGGAGGAACAGCAAAGGGTTGAGGTACGGCAAAGGGTCTTTGTGCACACAGAGAGGAAGGGCGGCTTGAAAGCCTGGCTGACTTTCTCTGGCAGGAGGGGGAAGGAGGCTCCTGACTGCACTGAACCCCAGTTCCGACTGCACTGAACCCCAGTTCCGGGCAAAACCCCATGGACCCAGGCTCATACAGGGGGAGTCTGAACTGTCAGGTAGAGAGAAAGGCACTTGGAGACTCGGAGACCCGGGGGAGACCTGGGGGATCCCTGGTGGGCAGGGGTCTGGAGGTGCACGTGCGAGTGTGCACAAAGACTGCAGAGGTTGCCACAGGCTTTCCCTAGCAGAAGGGAGTTGAAAGCTCCTGACTGCACTGAGCCCCAGTTCTGACTGCACTGAACCCCAGTTCCAGGCGAGCCCCTGGGGACCCAGGCTCTTGCGGGGTGGGAATCTGGACTCTCGGGCGGAGGCTCAGGAGGCGGGGAAGGCAGAGGTCTGGAGGCATGCATGTGTGCAAGGGCAGGCCTGACGGGAAGCCAAGCCTGTCTGCTCCACCCCATCCAAGCTGAGCACAGAGGCTCATGCAATTTGGCAAGTCTAATCCTATAAGGCTGTCTCCAGCACTGAACTTCTCCCAGTGTAGACACAGCTGATCCTCACAGCCAACTGGCCTGGAGGTCAATTCCTCCCAGTGATACCAACAACAATCAAGACTTAACTACAACAAGGCTGTACACACAGTCCACAAAGGGGTGCACCAAGAGTGTCCACCTCAGATTAACTGGGGAGGCCGACCCATTGGGCCATATAGGAAACCTAGCACACAAAGTTACCCTACCAACTCAGGGAAGCAGTGAAAATGCGGCGACAAAGAAACAGATCACAAATGAAAGAAAGGAGGAAAACAAACGACTGGATATAGAATTCAAAACCACGGTTAAAAGGCTTTTCAAGAATATCCTAGAAAAGGCCGATAAATAGAATGAGACCATTGAAGATATGAAAAGGACCAACTAGAAATTAAACATACACTGACTGAAATAAAAATATTATACAGAGACCCAACAACAGACTAGAGGAACACAAGAATCAAGTCAAAGAATTGAAATACAAAGAAGCAAAAAACACTCAACCGAAAAAGCAAAAAGCAAAAGAAATCCAAAAAGTTGAAGATAGTGTAAGAAGCCTCTGGGATAACTTCAAGGGTACCAACATCAGAATTATGGGGGTGCCAGAAGAAGAGAGCAAGATGCTGAAAACCTATTTGAAGAAATAATGACTGAAAACTTCCCCCACCTGGTGAAAGAAATAGACTTACAAGTCCAGGAAGCACACAAACCCCAAACAAAAGGAATCCAAAGAGGACCACACCAAGACACATCATAATTAAAATGCCAAGAGCAAAAGACAAAGAGAGAGTATTAAAAGCAGCAAGACAAAAACAGTTAATTACCTACAAGGGAGCATCCATACAATTGTCAGCTGATTTCTCAACAGAAACTATGCAGTCCAGATGGGAGTGGCAAGAAATTTTCAAAGTGATGAATAGCAAGAACCTACAACCAAGATTACTCTACCCAGCAAAGCTATCATTCAGAATTGAAGGTCAGATAAAGAGCTTCACAGATAAGAAAATACCAAACCAGTATTACATGGAATGCTGAAAGATATTCTTTAAGAAGAGGAAGAAGAAAAAAGTTAAGTAAAGATAAAAATTATGAACAACTAATACATATCCATCAACAAGTGAACCTAAAAATCAAGTGAATTAAAAACCTGAGGAACAGAATAAACTGGTGAATATAATAGAATCAGGGCATAGGAAGGGAGTGGACTGATAATTCTCAGTGGGAAAGGGGTTCTGGGGGGGTGCAGGAAGAGACTGGACAAAAATCGTACACCTATGGATGAGGACAGTGCGGGGGAGGTAAGGGCAGAAGGTGGGGTGGAAACAGGGTGGAGGGGAGCTATGGGGGGAAAAAGGAGAAACAATTGTAGTAACCTGAATAAAGATAAAAAAATAAAATAAGACCCTATAAAAATAAATAAATAATTAGGAAACTGGCACTGGTATAGGGATAACAGAGTAGACCATGAATAGAAGAAAAGAAAGTCTGTAAAAAAGAGACATGTACATATGGAAACTGACCGTGTGATCTGCGATTGCACTGAAGTTTTTTTTGGCGGGGGGGATAGACTATTTTTTTAATCCAGATTTAAGAAAAATATTCATAATTTAAAAAGAATCAATCCCAGGAGATTAAAAATCTAACTGTGAAAGTCTAACAGAAAAAAACCTTGGGAGAACATTAGATTTCTTTTCTTTTTAAATGATTTTAGAGAAAGAGAGAGAGGGAGAAAAAGAGGGGGAGAGAGAGAGAGAGAGAGAGAGAGAGAGAGAGAGAGAGAGAGAGACCGACCTCAATTGGTTGTTCCACGTATCTATGCATTCATTGGTTGATTCTTGTATGTGCCCTGACCAGGGAGTGAATCTGCAACCTTGGCATACTGGGACGATGTTCTAACCAGCTGAGCTACTTGGCCAGGGCCAGAACGTTAGATTTCTTAAGTAAGGTGTTTTTTAAAAAAACAAAGGAAGACTTTGTTATTGTTGTTGTTAATCCTCACTGAGGATATGTTTTTCGTTGCTTCTTAGCTAGAGTAGAAGGAAGGGAGGGAGGTGGGGAGAGAAACATTGACTTGAGAGACACATCCATCGTTTGCCAGCCAACCAAGGCAGGGATGAACCACAACCCAGGTATGTGTCCTTGACCAGGAATTGAACCTAGGACCCTTCAATTTGCAGGCCTATGCTCTAACCCAGTGGTCAGCAAACCATGTCTCACGAGCCACATGCGGCTCTTTGGCCCCTTGAGTGTGGCTATTCCACAAAATACCACGGCCCGGGCGAGTCTATTTTGAAGAAGTGGCGTTAAGAAGAAGTTTAAGTTTAAAAAATTTGGCTCTCAAAAGAAATTTCAATCGTTGTACTGTTGATATTTGGCTCTGTTGACTAATGAGTTTGCCGACCACTGCTCTAACCATTTAGCTGCACCAGCCAGGGCAAGGAAAACATTTTTTAAACCCAACTATATTAAAATTACCAAAATTCAGTATATTAAAGATACCATTAGAAAGTGATAAGCCACAGCCTGGCCAGTGTGGCTCCATGGTTGAGTGTCAACCTATGAACCAGGAGGTCATGGTTCAATTCCTAGTCAGGGCACATGCCTAGATTATGGGCTTGATCCCCAGTGTGGGGTGTGCAGGAGGCAGCCGATCAGTAATTCTCTCTCATCACTGATGTTTCTAACTCTCTCTCACTCTTTCTCTGAAATCAATAATTTTTTAAAAAAGCTTTTTTTTAAATAAAAAGTAATAAGCCACATACATAAATGGAGAACACATTTGCAAAGCATGTGACCAACAAAAGATTAGTTTTCAGAACAAGCAAGTACTATAAAAAAACTTTTGAAAAGCAATCAATATAAAAATGAGCAAAAGGACAATACATTCATGGAAAATAAATTATAAATGGGGGCTAATAAACATATAAAAAGATATGCAACTTCACTGGTCCTCAGGATAATGCAATTAAAACTACAGTGGATGCCACTTCAGACCTATCAAATTTGCAAATATTAAAAAGTCTGGGTAGTTCATTTGAATTTGACTTTTAATATCTTTTGTTAATAAAAAGAAATGCTTGCCAAAAAAAAAAAAAGTTTGCTAACACTATTTGCTGGTGAGAAAGAGTGGGATTGAGAATTCCACACACTGTTGATAGGAGCGTTGTTCAGAATCACTTCAAAGATCATTTTGACAATATCTAATAAGTTTAAAGGTGCACACAAATAAAACCAGAAATTCTACTCTAAAGTTTAGCCCTATGAGGGATTTATTTACACATGAACACAAAGGTTTAAAAGGACACTTATGGACGCATTGTTTCAAACTGTAAAAAATAGGAATATACTTAAATTTTCATCAACAGCAATACAGGTAAGCAAATATTGAGTGACATATTCACTCAAAGTATTGAAATGAATGAATTAGAGCTATACTTCCCAACACAGGTAATCAAACAAATAATCTTGAAAGAAAAAGTTGCTGTAAGACACACACAGCAGGATGCCATTTCAAACACATAACCACATTATATATTGTTTGGGGATTTTACACCTAAGTATTAAGAAGTACATAGGACTAATAAACAAGTTCACCTAAGGTGAAGGTAGAGGGCGTACAGGAAATTTTAAATGTATTTCTAATGTTTTCTTTCTTAACTTAGCTGGTGGGTATAATCATGAACTTAAATGCAACTAACATCTTAGCCTTAAAATATATGAAGTAAAAACTGACAAAAATATAACAAAATTAACAAGTAAATCATAGGAGATAAGTAGTACCATTCTATTAGAAATTGATAGATCAAGCAAATGAAAACAGTGATTAACACGAATAACAGTCTTGATTATATATCTCTCAGAACCCAACCAGTGACAACATGCATCCTTTTCAGGAACATATATTTGTAAAATATTGATGATTCATTGGAACAATTCATCAAAAGATTTCAAATTGCTTTGCAGATGCCGCCACCCCAGAGCTGCCATGACCAGCCATGGTGAACCCCACCATGTTCTAGGACTTCCTCTGTCAACAGCGAGCCCTTGGGCCACGTGTCTTTTGAGCTGTTTGCAGACAAAGTTCCAAAGACAGCAGAGAACTCCTGTGCTCTGAGCACTGGGGAGAAAGGATTTGGTTGTAAAGGCTCCTGCTTTCACAGAATTATTCTGGGATTTATGTGCCAGGATGGTGACTTCACACACCATAATGGCACAGGTGGCAAGTCCATCCATGGGGAGAAATTTGAGGATGAGAACTTCATCCTAAAACATAGAGGTCCAGGCATCTTGTCCACAGCAAATGCTGGCCCTAACACAAACAGTTCCCAGTTTTTCATCTGCACTGCCAAGACTGAGTGGTTGGAAGGCAAGCATGTGGTCTCTGGGCAGGTGAAAGAAGGCATAAATATTGTGACAGCCATGGAATGCTTTGGGTCCAGGAATTGCAAGACCAGCAAGAAGATCACCATTGCTGACTATGGACAACTCTAATAAATTTAGCTTGTGTTTTATCTTAACCACCAGACCATTCCTTCTGTAGCTCAGATGAGCATCCCTTCACCATGATTTGCTTGGAATGTTCTATAATCTTTGTGCTCTTGCCACGATTCACTGGGTCCCATAATTTCCTTACCCTTTCCCAGTCCAGCTGGATTGCAGAGTTAAGTTTATGATTATGAAGTTAAAAACTAAACAGTTGTCTGTAAAAAAAAATATTTCAAAGTATCATTATCATACAGATGATGTTCTTTTTCTATAATGTGATTTGACTTCAAAAACAATAAAAGGATAGACTGAAAGTGAGAAAAAATGAAACTAGCAAATCTAAATCAGAAGTTTGTGAAAGTAAACAAACCATACAACTATGCAGAGTTTACTCTAAGAATGCAAGATTTGACATATATTATCTGAAGATTGTATCCGTGATATATACCATATTAATATACTAAGAGAGGAAAACCATTGTATCTCAAAATGATACAAAATGACAAAGAAAAAAGTCTTGATAAAGCTCAACACTCATTCTTGATATGTAAAAAACAACTCTTAGCTAACTTAGAAGGGAATCAGATCCACAACTATCGATCAAAAATTTTCAGCAAACTTCAAATGTAATAGTGAAACTTCAGGAAACAAGATTAAGAATGCCCACCATCACTCTTATTTTCCTATATACTGGAAGTCTGGAATAATGCAATATGAAGGGAAATGAGATGTAAAAACTAGAGAGGAAGACACAAAACTGGTATTATTTACAATGATATGATTGTCAAAATTTAAATGCTGAGACTGATACCATTATAATAACATGGTTACTATTTAACAGGAAAGGAGCAAAGGGGAAAGTAGATAATATAGGCATGCATTTATACAGCTTTGCCAGGAAGCTGTAGTAACATTCTCCAATTCTGTTCTCCAAGATCACCGGGGGGAAGGGACTGGGCAATAGACACATGCCCAGTAAGTCTGGGTGACATGGGGGAGATGCTTACCTGTCAGTCACACCTGGGAGGGAGTCAGTGGACAGAAAAGGCATAGCCATGGCAAGGGCCTGGAGTCTGAGATCCCTAACTCCTGAACAAAGACAGTTTTCTCTTTTGTGCTCTTGGCCCTCTTGCTCTCTTGGGACTCCAGTTGCAGGGGGCGCGCTCCCCTGCACTCACCCACACAATGGACAAATGGACTAAATCTAGCCTGATGCTACATCAAACTCAACTCCACTCTGGAATGGAAGCTCTGGACACTGGCCCTGCTTTTAGCTTTACTAAATGCCCAGCTGCACCTTCTTCAGGACTGGTTTAAGGGACATGGGACGTTTGAACCCAAGGGATATAATTCCACACAAAAAAATTTGTCTACAACATCTCATCCTCCCATGGGGCCTTCACAAATTCTTATTTCAGCGGAACACCAAGAACCCCACTCCCACTCCAATGAAGGAATTCCACCCACCCAGTCCTCCTGCAACAATACCATTTGTACAGGGTTTAGGAAACCCATGCTATGCATTGCCTAGGGGCACATAGGTTGATTGTGAATGGCACCACCCCAAGTTCTGCATGGTGGTGACCCCCACACAAACCTTGGGAAAGTGGCTATCTCTGGGGAGACAAGCAGAGAAATTGGATTGAGAGGGATTCAAAAGGGGGCCTCAGCCACTGGCTTTAAAAGTCTGAAGACAATATGGCAAACTGTTTAAATATAGATGACTAGTATACAAGTGTACATTCACTTTGTTATTTTTCTATTAGTTTGAAAGTACTCAGGATTCTCTTCTATAAATGGTAATGATATGTCCAAAATTTCACATATAGCCTTTTTTACATAAGACTATGTTTAGCTTTATAGTTAGTGAGGCAAATTATCTACCTCCAACAGAATGAATATACAAAATCCTAATTTAAAAAAAAACACAGAAAAAAAGAAAAGAAAACATATAAGCATTTGTTGACTTGACTGAAAACTTTGGGAGAAGTTCCCTGCTCTGTAGAAGGTGCTGACAGAGCCCTTTATTTGAAGCCGAGAAAATGAACTTCAGGAAGGGGGTGAAGGGCAGTCTCTGGAGAGGCAGGTGAAAGTCTGCCAGCTTTAACTCGAATGAGAGTGGAATTTTCTAGTAAACCAGGCCAGACGAGTATACCCAGGAGGCCAAGCCACCTGCACAGGTTTCTAAGGGAGACAGGACACTTATGTCTCCCACATGGTGGAAAAGTACTCCAAATGAAAACATATTGCACCTGCCACCGGGCTTGGTGCCTATTAAGTATAAGGTCTTAACTTGCATTACTTCTACCATGCAGAATTTAAGAACTGACTTTTGTGGCTATTTTCAAGTCTCTTCTTATATCAAAGATAAGAAAAGCTATTAGACATACAGGGGAAAATAACAAAAAAGTGAGAGTTTGGGATGGAAAGCCATGTAAATGTAAGGTCTTAACTCACATTACTTACACCATTCAGAATTTAAGAATTGGTGTGTGTGTGTGTGGCTATTTTTAAATCTGCCATTTCTCAATCCTAATACCAAGATGAGAAGACCTATTAGACATATAGGAAAGCCAGCACAGCGAGCATTTGAAATGGAAAGCTTAGTAGCTTCTCAGTAGGAATATGGTGAGAGGTAAGGTCACACCAAGGAGATCCAGCTCAGAAAAAATGGATATTTCTCTGGCCCTCTGGTCCAACCTCCACAAGGTTGCCAGACTCAGAAAATAAAATTACAGGATACTCAGTTAAATGTGAACTTCAGATAAACAACAGATACTTCTTTAATATAAGTAGGCCGCATGCAATATAGGGGATGTACTTATACTAAGTAATTATTCGTTGTTTATCTGAAGTGCACATTTAACTGGACATCCTGTGTTTTATCTGGAAACCCTAATCTAAGATCTCTTAGCACAGTGGTTCTCAACCTTTCTAATGCCACGGCCCTTTAATACAGTTCCTCATGTTGTGGTGACCCCCAACCATAAAATTATTTTCGTTGCTACTTCATAACTGTAATTTTGCTACTGTTATGAATCGTAATGTAAATATCTGTGTTTTCCGATGGTCTTAGGCGACCCTGCTACTGCTGCTGTAGAGCCTAAGACCATCGGAAAACACAGATATTTACATTACGATTCATTAACAGTAGCAAAATTACAGTTATGAAGTAGCAGTGAAAATAATTTTATAGTTGGGGGTCACCACAACATGAGGAACTGTATTAAAGGGTCACGGCATTAGAAAGGTTGAGAACCACTCTTTAGCACTCTTAGTGGAAACTGTACAACGGGCCATTTCAATTTATAGAAACTGAAGACTGTGTGCACACAGACAGAAACAGTCATCCCCCAAATACTGCTTCTACACATTTCAGTGTAACGTTGTCACTAAAATCTGATGTTTTAGTTTTACCATGGTAGTTTTAGCTTTATTTCCCCCCATGTAATCTGATTTTTTTCTTTTTTTGAAGATAATTTCTCACGGCAACAGCTACGGGGAAGTCGATTATCTAGTTTTCCAAATGAACAGAAAGAAGAAGGCACCAAATGAAATGGAAACAACACACATCTCCCAAATGTACACATCTCCCACTTTTCATTCCGGTACAGAGTGAGGAACACCACTGATAGAGCATGTGAAAGAAATGTACACTCACTCACAGGCAAAACACAGTTGCTACTCAAAGGTTGTAAAAACACTTCTGAAAAATCAGTCCTGTGCAGCTAGCCACCTCAGATTTTGCTACTGTGTTACGAAAGTCAAAATCAGCGCAGTTAAACTGGAGACACAATAGCTCACTTCTGAAAGCCAAGACTTCTCCACCAGCCAACCAATTTAATCCTCACCTATAAAGGCTTTATTCAGTGCTTCTCAGCCTTGGTTACATATTAGAATCACCTGGCGAGGCTTAAAAACTGTGCATGGAGCCCAGCCCAGAGACAGATTTAATGGGTGTGAGAGGCATGCCAGGCACTGGGGTTTTTAACTGTCCAGGTGATTCTGACATACAGCCAAGCATCAGTGTTATCCTCAAACAAAGATGTCTGCGAGGTGGAAAGTGATGCCTTTGCCTAGGTTGTAAAAAGCCTGCTCCTCCATCCGTTAACTCCAAGCTCTCCTCTACCAGCGCTGACGAGGCCACAAAGGCTAACTGCATTGAGCCAAGAGCTTATACACAGGAATTGGGTTCTTCTTGCCTCACCGCAGTTTCTCTAAAATTTCAGAATCCAGAAATAATGTTCAAATACTGGGAATATATAGAGGGGACTTCAGATGGGGAAAAACAAGAAAAATGGCAAGCTCTTTGAGGAAATCCCAGTTTACCAGAAAACCCCCAACATAACCAGGCAGATGATCGTTTTAGAAATGGCAGCATCTGGCAGCATGTGAAGGATATCAGCTTGTTTCATAGAGACGTTCAGTTTGGTCTGGCAGCAAAGCTCCAGGCCCTGCTGGCCCACACGCCCTACCCACCCTTTGGAGTAGAACCCGTCTGGAAGCACATCCTTCTTCCTCTGAAGCCCCAGGCTGGGGTTCAAGGAAAAGCTTAACTATTACAGAAACAAGACACTCTTAAGTCTCTCCTCCTTCCTACTGATAAAATAAATGATGGGCCAAACCATAAGAAGTCATTTCACTGGTTCAAAAATAATAAAATAGAAAAAGAATCGGTTTGTCAAACTGAAAGGTAACGTGCCTTACAGGTTCCTACGATAAGTGAGACCGTTCCTGTTTTACTTAAGAAATAGCGTTATCAGAACTAGTCTCTATCTGAAGATCAAAGCTGCATTGAAAAACAAATAAACACATATATAACACTGAAATCATAAAATCACAGAACCTTGAAGACCTCTCAGAAGTCGCTTAGTCCAGCACCCCTCCCTCAAAGAACACAGGCAGAAACTAATACCCAAATAAAATGACTTACTAGTAACTGCTTTACAGCGTAGAGAATCTCCGATCAGCACCCAGGGGAAACACATGCTCTGACTACAAAAGGAGAACAAGGTCACGTGACTGTTTGGCGGCGTGCAGGTGTCCTGACCACTTCCAATCCACTCCCCACCATACTTCACAGCCTCTTTACAGCTGTTAAGTGAGGTCAAATGTTCAGACAAGAAAAGAACTAGAAGTCCTGAAGCAGGAGAACGTTATTTGAAAAAGCAGCTGCTGCAAACCGAACAACAGTACAGGCTAGGAACACATATTAGGGTCGGGGTTCGGGGGTTTTGGGGAGGGCAGTGTGCAGGGCCCACTTGGAATTAGAGACCAAAAGTCACAGCGGCAGATCCTGGACAGTTGTGTCATTTTCTCCAATAGCTTCTTCAGTTCAGATACAGAGGTTCAGGACAGAGGTTTGGATATCTGCAGGGCTGGGGCTTTGTCAGGTGGCTGCTATGGGTGGTGATGGGGTATAGAAAGGAAGAGCATCATGAAGAATGTCCCTGAAGGGATACGTAGATCACAGAATCAACGTCATAAGAAGGAAGTGCAGACAGAACGGTTGGTAGCCATGGAGAAAGATGAAAAGATGCTTGGGGTCAAGCTCCTGAGGGAGAAAAGGGATCTGTGTTTTCGGAGAACTCGGGGAGAAAGCTGGAATGATAGAATGGAGGACAGAAACTGGGTGCTATAACATCACTTCAAAGTATAAAGCTTTCTTGAGTAAGTATAAGGTGTAGGATGTGGACAGAGCATTAGCTGACTGGAAGGGAAAAGAATAGCACAGGAAGGGAGGAGAGACCAGGATTTGAAATAGGTTATCCATGGGTCTGATAGGAAAGCAGAGGGTATGGCCTGGGAGGTCCGTGGTAAGTGCAATAAGGAAAGTCACACAATACAGTCCTGATGCCCCAAAGGACCAAAAGTTCATGTGACTCTTTGTGGATATATCTTCTGCCTTCTTATTTGGGGTTTTGTTTTGCTTTAAAGAACTCCCAAAGTACAAGGATATGGGGCTTAGAAAATAATTATAATTCTAAAATGTAAAACATGCCATAATTTCAAATGTGGAAAATGTGCATCATATATTAGATAAAATAAGTTATTAACTCATTGAATTCTCATAAAAATTGTATGTGGGAAGTATTGTTATTGCTACTCCAGATTAGAGATAAGAAACCAAGACACAGAGAAGTGAAGTACTTTCCCATGCTCACACAGATAAGGAACACAGACCAGATTTGAACCCTGAAAGCTTGTCTATAGAATATACTCTTAATATCTGCACCATACTATGCCAGCTCGATAAGTGTTCATTCTAGAGGACAACAAACATCCTGATATACCAACCTACGCTTTCCTCATGCCCTGCGGGAAGGAGCTGGCATGTGGAGTACCTGCTGCTAGCGCAGCCTAAGGACATGGACTTCCTGAGAGACTCACATTTCCTAGACCAGGTCTGACTCAGGCCCTGTCCTCTCCAGAGGACCTGCCCCAATTAGTGGTTTCCTGAAATTCACTGCTCCAGGCACCAACTCATCCCCAAACATCCAAAGGTGTTTTCCACGTGGCCGTTCCTATACTCATGCATCTGTAGCCACATTTACTTTTCCCCTTCTTCCAGTTGTCATCATGAGCTGCACTTCACGAAGGGAACTCCTGGAGCCACATTCACAGCTGCCACAATAAAGAAGCCACAGCTGAATGAGCACCAGATACATCCAGCCATCAGATCATACCGCCTCAGGCTGCTGCAATCTCTGGCTCTCATAAGGCGTAAACTGGGGCCGGGCTCATGAAAACCACACACTCCCTTTACAGCTCACTGCCTTAGTTACTGTGGTAACATATCACACAAACACAAAGTCAGTGTCACTGTTTCCATGTCCTATAAACATACGAACAAATGTTCAACCCTGCCAGTCATTAAGGAAATATTAATAAAGCATAACATACTATTTTGTCTCTCTATGTGAAAAACAATTTTAAATCAAGAAATCTAGTGTTGTCTAAAAGGCAGTAAATCATGAACTGTCAACATAATCAACAACAAAAAATTACTGCAGTTAGAATTACGGTTAGCATTAACATTTATGGAATATCTCCTATGAACCAGGCATTGTGCTAAGCAGTTTACTTTCTCTAGTCCTCAGAGGTAGGCACTAGAGTATTCCATTCTGTAGGACACTGAGGGTCACTGGTTAAGAGAAATGGGTACTACCTTTTAGAACAGGGGTGGGGAAACGTTTTTCTGCCAAGGGCCATTTGGATATTTATAACATCATTTGCTCAATATAATTCACTTAATATAAATTTATGTTGCTATGATAAAAGCTCCTAGATTTATTGAATTTTGAGTCATTCCCTACACCTGTTTTAGAAGATGAATTTGGCAATTGGTATCATCGTGATTGAGAGCAGACTCTGGACCCAAGAGGCCTGGTTCGAATCCTAGCTCTGCCACTTACTCACAGTGGGGTCTGGGTTGTGTTTGTTCACCTCCTGTGTCTCTGTTTCCTCACCTGTAAATGGCAATAATGATGATTTATACCTAACAAGGTTGTTGTAAAATTGAGATCTAATATTTGTACAGTGCTTAGAGCAGTACCTTGCATATCTATATCATAAAAGGCCTGTGGTAGTGACGCCATTACAGCGGAATAACCAAACAACCAGTCACCAGAAGGTGCTGGAGCACCTCTTGGGCCCTCCCGCCACCCCACCCCCACCCCCATCCCCGGAGCCCCAGCAGACTCGGGAGCATCGCGGGGCACCTGCAATGTTTGCGGAGTATGCGAGGCTTCACGGGGCGGCGGACATGGCCCTGATGGCAGGCTAGGCCTAGGGAACCCTACACATGCATGGTTTAATCATGTGCTGGGCCTCCAGTAGGTATATAATATACCCAAAAATGTATACACATACTTTGAATAATTATAAAGGCAGTGTTTCTTAAAATACATTTCATTTTCAAAATTGAGCTATCAGCTATGAAAGTATATATCCATTTTGTGGGACACCCTGTGTATTTTCAGCTGTTATTACTATTATTATTGTTTCATCTTCATTCTTTTTTTAATACATTTTTATTGATTTCAGGGAGGAAGGGAGAGGGAGAGAGAGATGGAAACACCCATGATGAGAGAGAATCATTGACTGTCTACCTCTTGCATGCCTCCTACTGGGGATTGAACCCACAACCCAGGCACGTGCCCTTGACTGGAATCGAACCCGGGACCTTTCAGTCTAGGCTGACGCTCTAGCCACTGAGCCAAACCAGTTAGGGCTCATCTTCATTCTTAACTGATAGCTTTGCTAACTACTCCATTGAAACAGCCAGAAGAACTTCCACATCTGCCCACCTCCCAGCACTGATACCCACATTCTCCACCTTTGAATCTATTACCAGAGATGACTTTCCATGCTCCAATCAAAGCCAACCCCTCTGCCAGTCCACAACATCTCCATGCTACTCAAAATCTTAAAGAGATCAGTCCAGGTAGTCTCCCTTCTTCCTACATCAAATTTCCTCTTTCTACTGGAACCTTGTCTCTGGCATAAAAAATAGTAACACTTTTCCCATCTTAATTAGAACAAAATGAACCTATTTTTTCCCATTGATTTTTAGAGAGTGGAAGGAAGTGAGGGCAAATGAACCTTTCTTTTGATCCCACTTGCCCCTCTAGCTACTATCCCAATTTTGTTCCTTTGCAATGAAATTTCTCAAAAACAGTTGTCCACATACTGTCTCCAACTGTCATTCTCTCTTTAAGTCATTCCAAATTAGACTTTTGCTCCAACCCCCTCCATCAGTATCCTCCAATGTACTCCCCGCTTCTAAATTCAATTGTCAGCCCTGGCCAGTGTGGCTCAATGATTATAAAGTTGTTCCTGGCACCGAAGGGTCATGGGTTCAATCCTTGGTCAAGGGCATGCGCCTGGGTTGCAAGTTCAATCCCCAGTCTCAGTCGGGGCAAGATCAGGAGGCAACCAATTGCTGTATCTCTCTCACATCAATGTTTCTGTCTCTCTCTCCCTTCCACTCTCTCTAAAAATCAATGGAAAAATATATTTGGGTGAGGATTAACAAAGATAAATAAGTAATAAATGCAATGGTTGATTCTCAGTCCTTACTTTACCTGCTCTACCATTTGACACAGTCCCTCCTTCCTAGATGCACCTTTTTAATGTAGAATCCAGGACTCCACAATCTCTTGATTTTCCTGCTACCTCACTGGATGCTCTTTCTCCTTTTACTTTGCTGCTGCCTCCTCTTCACCTCGATCTCTTCCTCTTGTAGTTCCCTAGGTTCAGTCCTGGTTCCTCTTCTCCAACTATACTCAGCATTTCATCCAGACTCAGAGATTTAAAAACCATCTTTTATATGTGCAAGTAAATGACTCCCCAGTGAATATCTACAGCTGAGAGGTTCTCTTCCCTAAGTCCACACTCATATACCCAAGTGTCTGCTAACATTTCTTGTGCAAGTCAAATCACACCTCAAGTTTCACAGACCAGAAACAATGCCTGATTGCCTGATTGTGGTCCTACACATGTGCTAGACATTATCCCTGACTGTTCTCCCCCACATCCAATCTATCAGGAAATCCTGATAGACTCTTATCATTATAATTAGCAAGTTACTATTAATAAAGGAAAGAAAGCAAAGTCAGACATTGTAAGCATGGTCATCTGGACAGCTTCACTAGGAAGTTATAGCTTCATGCTCCCCAGGGAACCACCAGTCCATTCCCTGCAGATCACTGGGGAAAAGGATCAAACAAAAGGGGATATGGGCACATGAGCAGTGAAGTCGGGTGATGTAGGTAATGTGCTTGCTTATCAGTCTAGCCTGGAGAACAATGGATTGGTTAGGGGATGGACCCCTTCAGAAATACACCAAATCTTGGAAAGTTAATCCTAGACAAACAGTTCCCGCTCTCTTGCTCTTTCTCTCTCTTGCTTTGTGATCCACACTCTTCCAAGCACTTGCCTGTTCTCTCTCCATAGTCATGAGGCCTTAAGCAGCCCCATGGCCCATGGCCCATGGCCCATGGCTAGCTGGACCTCATATGCAAGGAATGCAGCTGGGAACACAAGCTAAGCTAGCTAGTTGCTGGACTAGTCTGGACTTCAATATGGCAGAAATTCTGGGAAGTGGCCTTAATTCTGGCCCTGCTGAAGACAAGATTGGACTTCTGCCATGGTGAGAAAATAGAGTTGGGACCTTAGAGAAGAAGCCCCTTAATTTTACATCATTAATAAAGTTTTCCACAAAACCCCATCCTATTATGGGGTCTCAGGAAATTATTTTCCTCACAGCACTCCAAGAACTCCACTTCCTCCAATGTCAGTTCTAATTCCAAAATAAATCCAGAATCTGATTATTTTTAACTGCCTCTATTGTTACAACCATAGTCCAAGCCACCATCTCTTGAGCAAGTACAATCTCTTCCTGGATCACCATAATAATCTCCTAATAACTATGACCCTGGGTCCACCTATCCCCACACCTTCCCACCCCTATCTCATTCCCAACCTCTAGTTAAACAGCAGCCAGAGTGAGCTTTTCCAGACACAAGAATAAACATGTCAAAATTCCCTAATAGCTCCCCATTTCACTTTCAGCACAAAGGCCAACATCAAACAACATCCTACATTGGCCTACAATGTTGCCCATCAGGAATTTTTTCATCTTTTTGTGCCATAGCAGTTGGCAATGTCTACTGACCCCTTCTCAAAATAACATTTTTAAATGTATAAAAGTAAAATACAATAGATTATAGAGGAGACCAACTCAGCTGTCAAAATATTTTTTATGTGATACAGTACCACATGTACCCCCTTCTTAATACATTAAATAGTAACATCTAGTGGCTGGTCTAACTACTAACATAATTTCAATGTGACATGGTGATGTACACTACCACTACCTATGATGTGATAATATCTGTGACTTCTGACAAGGTCATATACTTTATTAAGTTACTGAGGTTTTATGGCCTACATTCATAACTGAAAAAAAATTTAAATTTTAGTTAAATGTAATTTATATATTATTATTAAAAATAATAGCAGGCTGGCTCAGTGATTGAGTGTTGATCTATGAACCAGGAGGTTGCGGTTCGATTCCAGGTAAGGGCACATGCCTGGGTTACTGGTTCGATCCCCAGTGGGGGATGTGCAGGAGGCAGCTGATCAATGATTCTCTCTCATCATTGATGTTTCTCTCTCTCTCTCTCTCTCCTCTCCTGTCCTCTCTGAAATCAACAGAAATATATTTTAAATAATAATAATAATGATAAATTTTTCCCATCTAAATTAATAGACCCCTATATTGTATTCCGGGACCCATTAGAGGTCCTCAGAGCCCAGGTTAAGAACTTCTGGGTCTACATTAGTTCTGGAACCTCCTCTTCTAGCTAACTGCTTTCCTGGTCCAGTTACATGGACCACGCCACACCCACTCTGTACTTAGAGCCTTCACACTAGCTGTTCCCTTCTCCTACATTCCCTTATCTATTTATCTTTTCTTATTCTGTTCAACTATCACCTTCTCAATGAGTCCTACCCTGACCAACCTATTTAAAATTGCAACCAGCCCTAGCCAGTTTGGCTCAATGAATAGAGTGTTGGCCTGCAGACCAAAAGGTCCCAAGTTTGATTTTCAGTCAAGGGCACATACGTTGGTGGCAGGCTCCTCCCAGGCCCGGGCCCTGGTTGGGGCTCATGCAAGAAGCAACCAATTATTGTGTTTCTCAAAATATCCTTGGGTGAAGATAAATGAATGAATCATATCTGATAAAAGAGTAATATGCAAATTGACCATACCTCTGCTACACCCACAAGCCACACCCACCAGCCAATCAGGAGTGCGTATGCAATTAACCCAACCAAGATGGCTGCAGCCACAGAGCGAGCAGGAGGCTTGGGTTCCCCTGGCAATGGAGGAAGCCAAGCTCCTGCAGCCCTGGCCTCCACTCAAGGCTACAAAGTTTTAATTATAGAAGATAAATAAATCCCAATAAAAATGGCAGCAGCCACAGAGCTGGAGAGAGCAGGAGGCTTGAGTTGCCCCTGGCGATAGAGGAAGCCAAGCTCCCGTAGCCCTGGCCTCTGCTCAAGGCTACGAAGTTTCAATTATAGAAGATGAATAAATCCCAGATACCAGGGCCTCCGCTTGGGTCACCGGGGGGTGTGGTCAGCCTCCAAACCACCACAGGCCCTTTGCCCAGGCCACCCCATGCCCCAAAGGAACTCCCACCCTGATCCGGGACATCCTTCAGGGCAAACCAGCCAGTCCCCACCCATGCACCAGGCCTCTATCCTATCTAATAAAAGAGTAATATGCAAATTGACCATCACTCCAACACACAAGATGGCTGCCCCCATGTGGACACAAGCTGGCTGCCACAAGATGGCCAACAGGGGAAGGCAGTTGGGAGGGACCAGGCCCGCAAGGGAGGGCAGTTGGGGGTGATCAAACCTGCAGGGGAGGGCAGTTAGGGGTGACCAAGCTGGCAGAGGAGGGAAGTTGGGGGTGACCGGGCCTGCAGGGAAGGGCAGTTAGTGGTGACCAGGCCTACAGGGGAGAGCAATTAGGGGCAATCAGGCTGGCAGGGTAGTGGTTAGGCGGTGATTAGGCTGGCAGGCAGAAGCAGTTAGGGGCAATCAGGAAGGCAGGCAGGTGAGCAGTTGGGAGCCAGCAGTCCTGGATTGTGAGAGGGATGTCTGACTGCCCTACTGGTAGGATCGGGCCTAAATGGGCAGTTGGACATCCCTTGAGGGGTCCCAGATTAGAGAGGGTGCAGGCTGGGCTGAGTAACATCCCCCTGACCCCTGTGCACGACTTTCATGCACCGGGCCTCTAGTAAGTAAGTAAGTAAGTAAATAAATAAATAAATAATCTGCAACCAACCCTTCCACCACATCCCCAATGCCTCTCACCCAGCTTTTCTTTTCCATAGCATTTATCACCATCTAATAAAGTCATGATACAATTTATTTACTATATTTCTTTATCATCTATATTTACCACTCTCACCCTTCTCCTTGCCCCCATAGAATGCAAACTCCTAGAAGGGCAAGAATTTTTTTCTGTCTTGATTCACTGATGTAATTCAAATGCCTAGAACATAGCCTGGCAAGTAGAAGATGCTCAGGCAACTGTGAAATAAATGTATGCATTTCAAATAAAATGATTGCTGCGTGCTTATTACATGAAATACTTCCTCGACACACAACTCCACGTAAGAACACACTGTAAGATTTTTATCCATTCAACATTACTTTATAGTCAATATTTATTTATTTCTATTCATTCCAAAGTGAATCCCCATTTTAGTTCTTAAAACTGTCCCTTTATTTATTGTGAAAGGATGCAGCATGGTGTCAGCACGTGTGACCTGACATCTCTTTTAAATTTAATGGTACAAAATAGTGATTTGGGAGCAAACTACCAAGATTCAAATATTGGCTTCTCTCTTTACTAGCTTTGTAAAGTGCAAGAAAAGTATACAACTTTTCTATGTTGCAGTATCCTCTTCAGTAAAGTATAGATAATTATTGACCTCGTAGCACTATAAAAAAGATTACAATTTAATTATTTAAGCCATGTATAGCCTTTAATTCATTTCCATAGGGCTTGGCAGATGTAAAACACAGAATCCATCATTGTGGTTATTAACAGTGAGATATGGAAATACCCTCTTATAGTATAAGTGGCAGAGTATCCACTTGTATCATTTATGAGTGCCTACTATCCTCCCTCTCAGAAAGGATAATTAATCTTTGAAAAGATTTCTAAATTATAAAAGCAGTTTAGGAACTATAATTTATGAAACAGAGGACAATCCAATTCTCTAAGACAACTGCTGTTAGTATTTTGCTGTATTTCCTTCTGTCCTTTTATCCTATATTAGAGGCCCGGTACACAAAATTCATGCACTGGGTGGGCAGGGGGTCCCTCTCGCAGTCCAGAAGCCCTTGGGGGATGTCCAACTGATGACTTAGCACAGTCGGACATCCTTAGCACTGCCGAAGAGGTGGGAGAGGCTCCCGCCGCTACTGCTGCACTTACCAGCTGTGAGTCCGGTTTTTGGCTGAGCAGTGCTCCCCCTGTGGGATTGCACTGACCACCAGGGGGCAGCTCCGGCATTGAGCATCTGCTCCCTGGTGGTAAGTGCGTGTCATAGTGACCAACCGGTGGTTCCACTGTTTGGTCGATTTGCATATTAGCCTTTTATTATATAGGAGAATATCCTACCAGGCTTGTTACCATTCACATCTATTTTTTAAAAACAACATTGAACTCTACAGCAAGATACTTATTTCTGACCCTTAATAAACTTCAGATATCAAGTAAGGCAGAAACCACACTCCTGTCTTGCTGACCCAGAGACCAGGCTCATGTTTGGAAGACCAGCTCATGCCCCAGACCGAAGCCAGTCGGTTCCTCAAACACAGCACAATAGGACAGACTCCCTTTGTTCCTGGTACAGACATGGATGTTCTGACACTCTCTCTCCAACACCCTACAGCTGATCTGAGCTTAAGTGAGGAGGGGAAAGAGGTGTGGAGGATTGAAGGAGAGAGTCCAGAAGTGTCTTCCCTAAGACCCTACAAAGGCAGGCTGCCTCCACAGGAAGGGGAAGGGAGGGACGCAAGTTCTGAGCAGGCTCAGGCTTAGGGAATTGGCTGTGTCCTTTGTAACCTTAGGCTGCAGTTATAGCCACTGAAAACCAGGCAGCAAGCCACGGGGAAGGAGCTTTGCCATGCCCTCGGGGAAAGACAAACATTATTGACACATTTTGTAGAAATAAATGTGGCACTTTCACTAGCTCTGGCACACAGAGCTATATAAATGTCAGTTGTTATCATGCACATTATCATTCCCTGTAGGACACAGTAATTTACATTTTTAACATGATCCCAGGAGACTCTGATGCAGTGTGTTCAAAGAGTAAACTAGAACAGTGATTTTCAAATTCTTTCACTCATGCAAAACATTCTTCTAAAAAATCATGTACTTCTCACACATTTTTAAGTTGACATCTAAAAATTTTCATTACAAGTTTAAGTAGTTGCAAAGCACAAAATCTTGGGAATTTATGAATACTGATACCTTAAAAACAAAACCATTATACTTATTGTATTTATTTATTCTTTTTACATTTCACCTTAAATTTAAATATAATTTATTTTTAAAAATAAATAATAGCCCAGTGGTTCAAAATTCAAAAGCTAACAAAGGGTAAACATTAAAACGTCCCTTTCACCACTGGTGCCACTACCCAGCTCTTCCCTACCACAGGCAATGCTACCAGTTTCTTGTGTATCATCCAGAGAGATTTTTAAATATATATATATGCATTCACTCACACATAATGACCTTGTCAATCTTTTGATATCACTGCACATAAGAAATTATTTTTGAGTTTACAGCTGAATAGTATTTTATTGCATGAATATGCCATAATTAGTCCCTTTGTGTGACTATTTAGGGATTTCCCCCTCATTTTTCCATGATATTACAAATAATGATTCAATGTCTATACACATTTCTTTTTCTTCCTTTCTCCCTTTCTTCTTTTCATCCACACAATGTTAGTTGACTAGGACATTCTTTTAAATGTAGCTAATGGAATCTAATAACACCATGACTTGCCATTTTGCTTAACTGCTTAAAAAGGATATGAACAGCCCTAGCCAGCTTGGCTCAGTGGATAGAGAATCAGCCTGCGGACTGAAGGGACCCAGATTCGATTCTGGGCAAGGGCACATGCCTGGGTGGCAGCTCGATCCCCAGTGGGGGGTGTGCAGGAGGCAGCCAGTCAAAGATTCTTTCTCATCATTGATGTTTCTATCTCTCTCTCCTTCTTTCTTCCTCTGAAATCAATAAAGAAATACATTTAAAAAAATAAAAAAAGCTATGAACAAACTGTGATTTAACATTCGGGGAATATCACATGCTTCCATTTCATCTTTTAACACATTTCAATTTCACTTTTCACAGAATTTATCCAAAAGTAGTACAGCATTATGCTAGGATGCCTATAATTACTTACCCTCTACAAATATAAAAATAATTTGATTTTTAAAAATTTCTTGTGGTCACAAGAATTTTTGTTTTAGGTTTAATTCTAACTGAGTAGTTATGATTTTTATTAGTACCTAACCTGTGAAAACACCACATAAAATTTTATAATTATCAAGCATTAAAATTTGATTGGAGCCCTGCCAGTGTGGCTCAGTAGTTGAGCATCAACCCATGAACAAAGAGGTCCCTGGTTCGTTTCCTGGTCAGGGCATACGCCCAGTTTACAGGCCTAATCCCCAGTAAGGGATGTGCAGGAGGCAGCCGATCGAAGTTTCTCTCTCACTGGTGTTTCTATTTCTCTATCCCTCTCTAAAAATATATAAAAAATAATAAATAAATAAATAATAAATAAATAAAAATGTAAAAACATTGATTTGGAATTGTATCTCTTATTGGAATGGATGGGCAGATTTTTTGGTGCTTTCTTTATCAAAGAAAACTTCCCAGACCCCACTCTAGATATGTGAATTATAACAGACTCCTGAGATGATTATTTCCCCCAGTGAAGACTGAGACTAAATTTGGGTAATAAAAGCAAACACATAAGATGTAAAACAATACAATATTTAAATAAAATTCAACAATAAAACACCTATCATAGGCAGTGTCTAGTGGCCAAGATATTCAGAAGAGCTCAGGAGAGGATCAGATAGCCAAAAGCTTTATAAAAGAAACAACACTGGAGGGGAATAGGGGGGAAGGTGGGTAGGATTTGAAAGATAACTAGACAGAGGTAAAAAACTTACCAAGTTTGAAAAGTGTGATATTGATTTTGTAGGCTAGAAAGTAGCAGCTGATATCCTTAGAAAATACATTCAAACCTCGGTTTTCACATGTCTCCCAACTCTAACTATTCAGTTCAAGGAAAAAAATGTCTCAGTTGTATGTGTTGCGGGGGGAGTTTGGTTCTCCACCTGACAACCCTTTCAACCCTCAAAGAAGAGAATGCTTTTGCTGCTGGTGAAATCCAAAATCCATGATTAGCACAATTTTAAAACATAAAGAGGCCATATCAAGAGTGCTAATGTTGGTGATGAACAAAATAGATCCAGAGGTGTAGATCAGAGGGAAAGTGGGGGTGAGAGGGTGGGTAAAGTAGGGGGGGCGGGATTAACAGGGGAATTTATATGGATATATGCATAGCCCATGGACACAGACAATAGTGTGGTGAAGGCCTGGGAGAGGCAAGGGGTGGAGTGGAGGAGGTCAATGGGAAAAACAGGGGGGTCATCTGTAATACTTTCAACAAAACATATAAATATAACAAAAGAGAAAACAAAAAAGTCCTAATGTTGCTAAGGATGTGAAAGCACCCACAAAACAATCACAGGCAATTGAAGAGGTAGAAAAATTGTTGCTAATTTGGATAAATGAAAAGCAGTTAGCCATTAGCCAGTGATAGCACTTCAGAGGCAATGGGTATGTGCAAAAGTCAAGATGCTGACCTCCTTAAAAACACCTCTGAAATGAGTGCTGAAAGTGATTTTGTTTAAGGCTAGTAGGAGATAGTTGGACAAATTTAAGAAAATAAACGTTTATTTATAGAAAAAACAGTACAATAGTTATGTACTATATGTAACGAAGGTTAAAACAAGGAATTATTTGTGGGTCTGAAACAGATTAAGTAAATTTACATTATTTCTAATGGGGAAAAATGATTCAGTTTTTGAACAAATCACCTCTTGAACAGATTAAGTTCAAGAACTGAGGTTCCACTGGAACGAATTAAGTTCTAGAACTGAGGTTCCACTGTATATGGCTCATCAGAGAGAGAGATCCTGGTGCAATGGCAGGATGTAAAATGGCCTGTCCTAATTACTCTAGACAGGATTGACCAGGCTCTCCTTTGTGTTTTACTATAAGCCACACATTCGTCATTAAGAGCATCAGGATGTTTTATTGCACTTACTAGTGTACATTTTACCTCTCCCACACCCTACTCTCTACCACCTACCTATACTACCAAGACCACTACCACAATAAACCCAAAACAGTACCATAAGCTGCTTGAGTGCAAGGATCTTGTCTTATTTACCTTTGTATTCCAGTACCTATCTCACATAATAGATGCTCAGTAAATATATGCTAAATGAATAGACAAATATATTATTATTGGTAATAATAGCATTAACAACATCAATAAATGAGACACTAATCATGTGCTAGATGTTACTAAATAGAGTTAAATGTGATCTAGGAGCATCAGTAACTGATGTCACAGCCATTTACCTGAAACTTCTGAGATTACAAAACAAGATAGAACATGTGTTCGAAGTCAAGGGAAATCCCCTAGGGAGTCAATCCTAGTCTTGCCATGCAGCTCAACACACAATAGCAGCTTTTTTTTTTTTTTTTCAAAGTTCACTTCTACTTATCCTAGTTGATGGTATACTGAAGTAGTCTTAACATTAAGGGTGACAAAAAAAAAAAAAAAAAAAAAAGGCAGAATAACAAAGGGCAGATCTGAAAACCATTCCAGTGCTCTGCTATGGAGTCACTGCATATTTTACTACTGAAAATATAGAAAATGTCCCCATAATTTCCTTTAGTTTCCCTTAACTTGAAGTCACAAAAATCATTATTTTTGGCTAAGACCTTTCCTTATTTAAAATGACCAGAAAGTCAGTAAATCAAATTCAGCATTTTATCATGACAAAATAGGACTATTTCAAAAATGTAGAGACGGTTCTTCACTAGTAACTCTAAAATGTAATCACAAGATAGTCAGGTTAAAGAAAATCACATGAATCACACAGTAATTTCAATAAATATAACCCTAATACATTACATTCAAACTACTTTTTGTGATGCCAACACTTAAAAGCCGAGGTATATAAAGAATGTTCCTTAACTTGATAAAGGTTATTGATCAAAAATCTCTGACCAACATGCTTAACTGGAAAACATTAGAAGAAAGCCTATAAAAGCAAGAATAACACAAGGATGTCTACAATTCACTACTTTTCTAGCTTTGTTTTGGAGGTCCTAGGCAGTAGAAAAGGATTCGTAAGAAAATAGGAAGCAATTTGTGTTTTATTTTCTAATGTTAAAAATCTGCTTAAAAATGGGCAAAAGACTGGAGTACACATTTCTCCAAAGAAGATACACAAGTGGCCAATAAGCACATGAAAAGACACTCAACATCACTTATCATTAGGGAAATAAAAATCAAAACTACAATGAGGTACTACTTCATACCATTAGAGTGTTTACTATTAAACAAACAAGATAAAAAGAAAAAAACACCAGAAAACAAGTGGTGGCAAGGATGTGGAGAAATTGGAACCAGTGTGCACTGTTGGTGAGAATGTAAGTGGTGCAACCATTATGAAAAACAGCATGGAGGTTCCTCAAAAAATAAAAAGCGGAGTTACCATATGATCTAGCCATCCCACTTCTGTACATACACACAAAAGAATTGAAAGTAGGGTCTCATGGTGTACATATTTGTAAATCCATGTTCATAGCTGCATTACTCACAATAGCCAAAAAGTGGAAGCAACCAAAGTGTCCATTGATATTTGAACAGATAAACAAATATACATACAACAGAATATTTTTAGCCTTAAAAAGGAGACTCTGCCATGTTACAACATGAATGAATCTTGAGGATATTATGCTAAGTGAAATAAACCAGTCACAAATAGACAAATACTGTATAATTCCAGTGGTTGCCCCTTATGTATGGTTTCAATTTCCACAGTTTCAGTTATCCGTGGTCAATCAAGGACTGAAAACACAAAATGAAAAATTCCAGAAATAAAGAATTCATAAGTTTTAAACTGTATTTCACTCTGAGTACAGTGATGAAATCTCATGCCATCCAGTCCCATCCCCCGCAGGACATGAAGCATTCCTTCATCATATTCCTTCAGCATATTCACCCTTTACAGTATTGCAGTGCTTGTGTTCACTTAAACCTCATTTTACTTAATAATGACCCCAAAGCCATTCACAAAACTTCATTACAGCATATTGTTACAATCGTTTTACTTTATTATTAGTTTTTATAGTTGATCTCTTACTGTGCTAATTTATAAATTAAACTGTATCACAGATATGTACATATAAGAAAAAACATAGTCTATATAAAGTTCAGTACTATCTGCAATTTCAAGGCATCCACTGGAGGCCTTGAAAAATCTCTCCCACAGATGAGGGAACAACTAAAGTATATGAGGTAACTAAACCCGTCAAATGCATAGAAACAGAAAGTAGAATGGTGGTTGCCAGAGTCCGGAGGAAGGGAAGAAATGGGAAGTCGTTTAATGGGTATTGTTCATAAAACTTCCCAGGCCAAAAGACCAAAGAAAGAGGCTGACAATTCCATCATTACATCAAAAGTTTATTACGGGAACTTACCGACTAGACGCATCTTGAGTGACATGACTATATGGATATCTTCCATGCTGTATGGCAGGTACTAAACAATTATATGGAACTGGGAAGGATGGATAAGGAGAAAATGCCTTGCATTCTTGCCCTGGGAAGGCCAAGGGCCTGTTCCAGAAACCAGCAAGCCTGGGGCTTAAGGGAGGGGTCTCTCAGACAGTCTCTGAGGGGATTTACAGGACTCAATCTCTGTTCTGGCCTGGATCTAGTTGGTGGATCCTGCAGAAGTGGCCTTATGGAACAGTTTCCTCTCCATGAGTATAGTTTCAGTCTTACAAGAACAAAAAGTTCTGGAGAGCCATTGCACAACATGAATATACTTAACACTACTGAACTATACTTTAAAATGGCTAACACTTGCCCTGGCCACTGTGGCTCAGTTGGTTAGAGCATTGTTCCACACATGGAAAGGTGGGGGGTTCGATTCCCAGTCAGGGTGCATATGGATATGGATCTTTCTCTCTCTCACCAATAAAACATATATCCTGAAGTGAGGATTAAAAAAAAAAAAGGCTAACATCTATTCATCTATTATGTAAACCACTAGTAGCCCTGTGCATGAAATTTGTGCACCAGTAGGTCACTCTTGTAGCTCTCCACCCACTGCCCCACCCTCCTGTAGCTCCCCCTGTTCCCCTTCCCCCCTTCCCCCCATCATAGCTTGCTGCCCTGCCCCCTCCTATAGCTCTTGGCTGCCTGTACCTCCTGCAGATCTGTGATCTGGTCTTTATGTGGTTGGTCATTATGCCTCAGAGCATAACAGATAATTAGCATATTCCTCTCTTATTATATAGGATATGTGCTACATATGCAAAGTGAATAAATGCTTGTGAATGAAGTGATAAGAAATTTTAATGGTTAAGATAGCAAATTTTATGTTATGTAAATTTTACTACAATTAAAAAAATAAAACAAATTGTTATGATTTGTCTATCTCTTCTCCCCAAAAATCCAAGGCTCTCAACTAAAAAACTAGTGGAACTAATGAGTATAAAGTCAGAATTAGAAGACATAAAAATCAATTGCTTTGTAATACCAACAAGACAGACTTGAGCAGAGCAAGGACGATGGGCTAGGTACAGAAGGTCAACAGGGTGGACAATCAAGTGCTAGGTACAGAAGGTCAACAGGGTGGACAATCAAGTGTTGGGTGGGATCTCACCCCAAGGGTGACTTTTCCTCCCCTAGCATATCGCTGATTTGGACCACTGACCTTTCCTCCCTAAAGATAACATCTAGGCCTCTGTTGTATTTAAGCTCCAGGCCCAGATAAGCAACAAAACAGCCACAGCCCTCAAGACCAACTGCAATAAATAATGACCCCCTAGTGCTGGCCAATCAATGGAGATCACATCCCTGAAAGAACATACCTAGAAAGCTACTGAATACTCTATTGAGATCTTCTCCTGGGACTTCCCCTAAAATCTCCACCCTTGAAACTCTTAGGAAGGAGGACCCAGTTAGCTCTCCCTCCTGGGAGCACATCCATGCCTTTCCCTTTCTCTTCCCTCACCCCCCGGCCCCAGGAATGTTACCATTAGCTTCCTAACTCCCAAGCTCCAGGGGGCCTTCCTTTACCTCTAGAACTTGTTTCCTAAGCCCATTTCTTCTAGGAATTACTTCTACCTCTGTGATTTGCCCAATACATGTTTTCTTATAGTTTTGGGTCTTGGCTCTGAATTCTTTCCTAGCCAGAACCCAAGTACTGAGGTTGCTGAACTGAGGTTTCATCTGACCCCACCGGTTATACACCTGGTGCCCTTCCTGTTGCCTCCAACAAAACCAATTAAAAGCAATTAAACCAATTTAAAATGGGAAATGAATCCCATTTATAACAAAATATGCAGAAATTAATTTAAGTATGTACAAGCTATAAGAAGAAAATCATAAAACTTTACAGAAGAACATAAAAGAAATTCTGAACAGTTAGATAAATGATGTTGCTGGATGGGAAGACCTTATTATCAGGCCCCTTGATATTGATCTTCAATTTAATATAATTCCAATGGCATCAGATCTTGAGAAACTAACTTTCAAATTCATATATAATAGTTTATGTTCACAACTATCAAAACAACATTTAGAGAGGAAATAAGAATACAGGTGAATTGAATCACCGCATATTTGAATAACTGGAAAACTACATTAATTACAAAGACATACAATTGCTGCTGGGTCTAGCTAATCATCTCAACAACAACAACAAAAAATATTAAGAGATCTAGAAATAGATTAGCATGTAGAAAGGAATTTATATATGAAAGTTGGCACTCCATATCTGCTGAGCAAGAATGATCTATATTAAAAAGTGTTGGAGCAAGTAGTTACCAGGGGAAAACAAATTAACAGCAGTTTACAATGTTTGGGTTTTACAATGCTCCAGGCCAGTGGTCGGCAAACCGTGGCTCGAGAGCCACATGCAGCTCGCGAGCCGCCGTTTGCCGCTCTGTTGACTAATGAGTTTACCGACCACTGGACTAGACCAAATGTTACTGTGTAGTTGGAAGCTGTGAGGATTAGGCAATTGTGGCATATTGTGTGCAAAGAGGTAAAGGGTAGTATATGACAGTGGTCAGCAAACTCATTAGTCAACAGAGCGGCAAACCGTGGCTTGCGAGCCACAGTTTGCCGACCACTGCTCCAGGCTAAGGTGTTTAAATGCATTATTTCATTGAATATTAAAAACAACATTTTAAAAAACATATAAGGAACCCAAGGCATAAATAGATGATTAGCTTGCCCAGTAACGTTCCAATGAAGGTGTGACTGCTTCAGTAACTGCTGAAGCCTTGAATTTGACTCCACTTTAGATTCCATAGCCCAAGCTCCCCCATCATTATCGCACACTGCCATCCTCAATACACCTTTATTTACATCAAAACACAAAAACAAATTCTAGATTAAAAAAAATCTAATCATATATGTGTGTATTTTAGCTAAAATATACTTATTGTTAAAGTTTAGGTTAGGAAAAACTCCTTAAACCAACAATAAATCCAGAAATGATG
Organism: Corynorhinus townsendii; assembly: GCA_026230045.1. Classification (NCBI taxonomy): domain Eukaryota; kingdom Metazoa; phylum Chordata; class Mammalia; order Chiroptera; family Vespertilionidae; genus Corynorhinus; species Corynorhinus townsendii. The sequence goes on along the minus strand of JAPDVU010000001.1, from coordinate 161,546,833 downwards.
TAACTACATAAAATATAAAATTTCCATATAATGAAAGAACGGGAGATAAAAAACATGGCAAGCTGGAGATTAAGAATGCAATATATATAGCAGTCAAAGGATTACTTTCCTTAATATATAAAAAACTCCTTCAAATCAAAAGAGTAAAGACTAATGATGCAATTTACAAAAAAAGCAAAGCAAGTCACGAAAGAAGATAAAATGAACAAGCTATCCAACCATGCCAGTATCAGAAAAATACATACTTAAAACAAGTGTATGCAACTTTTAACCATTATATTGGCATAAAATAAATGAAAATTGGTGAAATGTGAGTAGCGGTCATTCTTATTTTAGTTTAGAATTGGTTTAATATTTTGAGAGGGCAATTGTGCAGTGTCTACCAGTGGTTAAAATAGGCAAGGACTGTAACACAGCAATTCTGCTTCTATCCTATCAAAGTATTTATAGGTATGCACAAAATAGATGTATGAGAATTTCATTAAAGCACTGTTTGCAACAGTGAAAGAATATAAGTGATTAAAAGATCTGTCAGTAAAGGAATAAATCAATATTTTACAGTTACTATTTTATTGAGTACTATGCAGGCATTTAAAAAAATAAGGTAGAATGAGAATGCTCTTTGTGTATACTGCAAAGATCCTTATTGGGAAGAGCTTCTTATTCTTCCAAAAGAAAAAAAGCTGTGTGGTAGCTAGTTTGCAATATATAAAGTTGAATATAAGGTCAATACGAGAGAGAGAGAGAGAGAGAGAGAGAGAGAGAGAGAGAGAGAGAGAGAGAGAAGAGAGAGATTTTCTAACAAAAAAAGTCAGAAAATAGAATTTTAAAAAACATGCACAATTGTACCATAAATTTTAGAATACTTAGAAAAAAATTTAAGTTTAAAGGAAATTGTGTAAAATCTCTACAAAGAAAACTATAAAACACTATGAAAAATAGAGACCATTTCAAATAAATATTTTATTTATGGAAAGATACACTGTGTTTATGTAATTAAAAGCTCATCATTGTAAAGATGTCAATGCAATAAAAATCCTAATATCAAAACCAATAAAAAGCACCCTGGCCAGTGTGGCTCAGTTGGTTGAATGTCGTCCCATGCACCAAAAGGTGGTCACTTTGATTCCCAGTCAGGGCAAGTGGCCGGATACTGAGCTGGATCCCTGGTAGGGGGAGTTCAGGAGACAGCCAATAGATGTTTCACGATCACATCTCTTCCTATCTCTCTAAAAAACAACAACAAATCTTTAAAAATTTGATTAAAAGTAATTTTGAAATGCTTGTAGAAATACAAAGAGCTGAGAATACCCAAGGTAAGAGGACACACTCTAGAAGATCAAGACCTACTACAGAGTTATTTAAGTCAGTGTTAAACTTTTCCAAGGTTAGATAAGCCTTGAGAATGGTGGAACAGAATAGACAGTTTCAGGGGAGGGAGGTTGGGTTTATCAGTAAATAATTCTATGTTATTTGGATATGGAAAAAACAAACTTGACCCACCTCAACTTATACACAAAAATCAATGCCCAGTATATGTAGGTCTATATGACAAATGAAGAGCACCAATGCCCTTTTTAAGATAATCTGAGAAAATATTTTCATGACTGAGTTGGGGAAAGAATAGTTGAAGAAGGCTCAAAATGCCCTAACCATAAGGTCAAGATTGATTATAGTAAAACTGAGAATTTCTATTCATTGAAAGGCACCATTAAGAAAGAGGAAAGACAACCTTCAGAGTGGGAGAAAATATTTTCAACACAATTAACCGAAGGGATTATACCCAGCAGAGGAAAAGAACTTCTCTTCAAAATAAAAAATAGACAACTTATTAAAATTGGACAAGTGGCCCTGGCCAGTGTGGTCCATGGTTAGAGTATCAGCCTGTGGACCAAAGGGTGGTGGGTTGAATTCCTGGTCAAGGGCATATACCCTGGGTTGCAAATTCAATCCCGGGCCCTGGTTAGGGGAAAACCAATGTTTCTCTCACATTGGTGTTCTTTCTTTCTTTCTTTCTTTCTTTCTTTCTTTCTTTCTTTCTTTCTTTCTTTCTTTCTTTCTTTCTTTCTCTCTCTCTCTCTCTCTCTCTCTCTCTCTCTCTCTCTCTCTCTCTCTCTCTCTCTCTCTCTCTCCCCCCCCCCTTCCGCCACCCATCCCTCCCTTCCACATTCTCTAAATATCAATGGAAAAACAACAAAGAGCACACCTGGAAAGCTGATGAATATTCTCTTGAGACCCTCCCCTGAGACCTCCCCTAAGAGTCCCAACCCGTGAGAGATAAACACCCTCAATGCAAAGGACCCAGATCACCCCCCCCCCACACCATCACACCCACACTATTCCCTCCCTCCACCCCCTTCTTCCCTCTCAGGGACCCCAGGACACTTGCAGCCAGAGGAGCAATGGTCAGTGGCAGCTCATCCAGGCTAACCCCTGAAGCTATCTGCAAGGCCCTCTCTTCTCTGACTTCCCAGTGAGCCAAAGCAGCCCAGCCTAGGCTCACCTGCTTCTTCTGTGCCCTTCCTGTCTCATGCCCTAAGTGTATTTTTACTGTGGCCAAGAAATCATTGGATTGCTTTATTGCACTTTGTCTCTTGACTGAAATCTTTCCTTCAAGAAAACAAGAACAGAGGTTTTATCATCTGGCCTGTAACAGTAACATATCACACAGGCCTATAAAATATACAATGCACAAACTCATTGCCTAAACTGAGAAAGAAGACACTTAGCATAATCCTGTCTAGACACAGGACATAAAAGAAAAATCCATTCATGGCTAATGCAGCCTGTTAGCTATGAATGGAGAAATTTTTCATAGTACAGTAGGCCACTAACATATTCCAAAATATTTATAGCTTTCCCTGGCTAGTGAGGCAATGATGTCTGGCTCACTAAGAAGGGGAGCCAATAGCTCTATAACTAAGGGAACCCAAATTAGAAACAAACCAGAAAGTAGGCAGTCATTGAGAGGTGAGTTATTTCTCTATCTGATCCAAAAATACTCTGAATAAGGATGTTCCTGAGCTACTCCCAGGTTCTGGGTGCTGTGAGTAAGCCCCAAGAGATGCCACATGCATTGACAGCTTGCTCACTCCAATCTCCAGTGGCCATGATGCCCCCTGCTAGGGCCTCTTTCCCATGTGCTTACTCTCAGGAGGGCAGTCTATATGCCATGCCCTGGCTGCAGGCCAGCTCTGAGGTACAGCCAGTGGAGAAGAGGTTTTCCAGATGCACATTGGAAGAGAAACCAAATATGCACAGTTCATTTTGTTTCAGAAAACATGAGTACTTTTCTTTGTTCTCCCTCATTTCATGGGTAATTAAGTTACTGCCAGTTCCCCAAATGGTACCATTTTAATCTCACAAACATTAACTTCATTAGGAGGACTCGGGTCTGAAATATATGCAAAATTAACTGCAGTGTCTTCTTCCATTACTCGCTATCATCACTGGTTTTTAAAGGCGTCACAGAATATTAAGTATCACTAATCAGAGCTGGTTTTCATGAGTCACAAGATTCTTAGGAATATGCTTGACTTTTAAGAAAAATAAATCGCAAGACACAAATTCATTAATTGTATTTATTTTTAAAAAATAATATGCCCTGGAATATATTTAAAGAAAAGTAATAAAAGAAAATTTGAATAGTTTTATAAGCTATGTTCCTAGGCAGAAATACTAAGTATTTTAAATATCTCAATTTTCATACTCACCCTCACATCAATTTAAAAATTAATGCAATTCCAATAAAGATCCCAAAGGAATCCTTTTGAAACTTAACCAAGTAAACTAAGATTTTCTGTAAGAATAAATAAGAGAAAGCCACAAACATATTTTCAAAAAGTATGCATGAAAACTTGAATAGATTCTGAGATGCAGTATCATGCTGCAATAATTAAAATGCTGATACAAAATTTCAAACACATCAAAGAGAACAGAAAGCCCCAAATAGTCCCAAATGTAGCACACAGAGGGATAATTATTCCAGAAGGCTGCTGTAAAATTAACAACTTAGGAAAAAAGAGGTTGGCTTGGATCTCTACCTCAGGCTATGCAGCAAAATTAATTTTTTATATGAAATTGAAGGAAAGCAAGAAGAAAGGAAGAAGTAGAAAGAAATTATTTAAGAAATTTGAAGATATAGATGATCTTTGAACACAGAAAAGTCTTCATAAGCCAATAGAAAAGATACACAAAATAAAATGAAAATATATGGCTACATAAATATTTAAAACTTATGTACCCCAGAAATTACAATTAAAATTAAAGGCAAATGATAAAGGAAAAAATTATTTTCAGTGTTTTAAAAATATTAATTTTTATCTAAAGATATTCAGTATGAAAACATAACTTTGGCTATTTATTAATATGCATCAAAACCTTAAAAAGGCATATAGCTTTATATTTAGCAATTCTACTATAAGGAATTTTGTTAAAATGTAACAGAAGTCATTAAAAAATAGTCAAGTTTTCAAGTGAAAAAAGCAGCCTGCAGAGTGTGATCAAATAAAATTTTAAATCTTAAATTTGCATTGGCTTATCATGATGCAAAATGTTGGCAACAGTTTCTCTATGGAACAGAATAACAGACAGTTTCTTTTGCTTTCTGATATTTCAGGATATTTCCAAAATATTATTTTGCAATATACAAAAACATTTTTAAAAGTTTGAAAGAGAATGATCCTAGATGGCGGCGGAAGATTTTCTGAGACCAGAAAACAAAGCCTCTATATTAAGGAGAAGTAGATATCCACAGAGCAAGGCTCTGAATGATGGCCATTGTATTTCCTATGAACTGACTGGAACAGAAAACATAATGCTTCCACAGGATGATAAAAAAAACAAGAGTTTTTCTTCATGCCATTGTAAAAAAGCCTGTGTGGTCAGGGGTACTGATGTACGTGCCAATCCTGTCCATGCAGGCCAATGAAGCGACTGGTGGGAAACCACAGAGCAGAAGAGGGTCAGGGTATAGGTACCCTCCCTCCCCCCAAACACACACACATTCTACTCCCTCCCGGGGAGATCACTGCAGCCCTCCACCCAAGTCCCAAGGTCCCTGCTGGGTTCCTGTTAGGCAGTGTTTTCCATACTACTACGTTTCCCTCTGAAGTTATGGGTTTCCCAATAGCTTCTCCGACCGCTGCCCCTTCAGGTCTAGGACTGCAAAAACTTCTCACTGTTACCAACCCAAACTATTGCTTTATCTCTTGTTGAGTTTCCTAAACCCTGCCGAGACCTTGTAAATAGCCTACCTAATAAAAGAGTAATATGCAAATCAACCATCACTCCACTACACCCACAAGCCATGCCCACCAGCCAATCAGGAGTGAGTATGCAAGTTAACCCAACCAAGATGGCTGCAGCCACAGAGAAAGCCAGAGGCTTGGGTTTCTCCGGCAATGGAGGAAGCCAAGCTTTCTGCACACCCTGGCCGCCCCAGGCCTCCACTCAAGGCTACAAAGTTTCAATTATAGAAGATAAATAAATCCCAACAAAAATGGCTGTGGCCACAGAGCTGGAGAGAACAGGAGGCTAGGGTTGCCCCCGGCGATGGAGGAAGCCAAGCTCCCGCAGCCCTGGCCTGCCTTGGCCTCCGCTCAAGGCTACAAAGTTTCAATTATAAAAGATAAATCAATCCCAACAAAAATGGCTGGGGCCACTGAGCAAGCAGAAGGCTTGGCTCTGCTCAAGGCTACAAAGTTTAAATTATAGAAGATGAATAAATCCCAGATATCAGGGCCTCCGCTTGGGTCGCCGGGGGGCGTGGCCGGCCTGCAAACCACCACAGGCCCCTCGCCCAGGCCACTCCATGCCCCAAGGGAACCCCCATCCTGATCCAGGACACCCTTCAGGGCAAACCAGCCACGCCCCACCTGTGCACCAAGCCTCTATCCTATCTAATAAAAGAGTAATATACAAATTGACCATCACTCCAACACACAAGGTGGTTGCCCCTATGTGGTCAAAAATCCTGCCCCCATGTGGACATAAGATGGCCACCACAAGATGGCCAGCAGGGGAGGGCAGTTGGGAGGGACCAGGCCTGCAAAGGAGGGCAGTTGTGGGCAATCAGGCCAGCAGGGGAGGGCAGTTGGGAGAGACCAGGCCTGCAAGGGAGGGCAGTTGGGGGTGATTAAGCCTGCAGGGGAGGGCAGTTAGGGTGACCAGGCTGGCAGAGGAGGGAAGTTGGGTGCGACCGGGCCTTCAGGGAAGGGCAGTTGGGGGGGGACCCAGGCCTGCAGGGGAGAGCAGTTGCGGGGGACCAGGCCTGCAGAAGAGGGCAGTTAGGGGCAAACAGGCTGGCAGGGGAGAGTTAGGCATCAATCAGGCTGGCAGGGGAGTGGTTAGGGGGTGATCAGGCTGGCACGCAGAAGCAGTTAGGGGCAATCAGGAAGGCAGGCAGGTGAGCAGCTGGAAGCCAGCAGTCCTGGATTGTGAGAGGGATGTCCTACCTCGAGGGGTCCCAGATTGGAGAGGGTGCAGGCTGGGCTGAGGGACACATCCCCCATGCATGAATTTCGTGCACCGGGCCTCTAGTCCTATATAATAAAAGCTTAATATGCAAATCAACCAAACTGCAGAAGGACCTGCAGAACGATTGGTCACTAAGATGCACACTGACCATCAAGGGGCAGACACTCAACACAGGAGCTGTCCCCTGGTGGTCAATGCACTCCCACAGGGGGAACACCACTCAGCCAGGAGCTGGGCTCACAGCTGGCTAGCGCAGCAGTGGTGGCAGGAGCCTCTCCTGCCCTGTGGCAGTGCTAAGGAGCAGTGAGCCAAGAGGTAAGGAGCAGCGAGCAGGTGGGTGGTTAAGAAGCGAGGGGTCCTGGACTGCGAGAGGGATCCTGGACTGTTTGAGGGCACAGGCCGGGCTGAGAGATCCTCCCACACCCCCCACACCCCAGTACACGAATTTTTTGCATGGGGCCTCTAGTTCTCTAATAAACTCTCAATCAAGTCACCCAATTGGAGTGTTGCCTGATTCCCAACAGGACTGTGCTTGATGTAGTAATACATGCAATGAAAAGAAAATAAGGTCAAGTGCCTTTATACTGCACAAAAGATCTGACCTAAGGTGGTTAATAAATTTTTTTCATTCAAGTTTGAGATAAAATGTTTAGCCCTATGTTAACTCTTATCATTCAATGATTATATGATACCAAGAGCATCTTATGCTTTCTAGGTTTTTGTTTTTAAAGACTAAGGAAGTTACTAACCCTTACATAACCTCAGCACATACAGGACAGTGCATTAGAAAAGGGACAGAATACTGGTTATCTATTTCTCATGAGACAAATTGCTTTTGCCACAAATTTAAAAGGTAGGCATTTTTCTCTCAGGTTCCCCTTGTATGTGTCACAGAACACCTTTTTACTTTGTCGTGATTGGGTTTTGCTTAGCCCAGAGCTCCACAAGTTCACTGCTATTTCTGGTTGGCTCCACAGGAAAGTGGCAAGGACTCACATTGGGTTGATTAACTGTTAAGATGTGAGAAATCCACTAAAGAATTCCTTCTGAAAATGTAAGACCATCCCCCAAGCTTGTTTCAACAGCAAGCTCCTGTGCTCAGAGGGGAAAAGACGGTTCTGAGAAGAACATGGGGTCTGTCACTCAGGTGGTCTCCAGCTCAAGTCCAAGGAAAAGGGGGTTGGGGGGATTCTCTTTTCACTCAAAACTGCAGTGAGGCTTTCCAAACACAAGGAAGAATGTAAGAAAGCACAGCCCAAGAGATGGGAGAAAGTGATTCTCTCTCCTTGAGCAGAGCAATTCAGGCACAACAGTGAGCTAACACTGGGGCCCTCCCAGAGTAGTGGAGGTCAACTCTAACACCTGAGAGTCCTCTCAGTCACAGCTCTGGAGGTTCTGGTGTTTCTCTCAACTGGCACATCACCAAGGCTCCAAGATTGGCAGCAGAATTGCCCTTGATGGTGGGCACAATGTCATCAAAATGGCATCAGAGGCTCTTATGGGAGCCAAAGGCTTTACCTGCCAAGGTAGTCACAGTGTCAGCAGCTACAGATGATGCTGAAGGCCTTGGGAATGACAAGAGAGAGAATCCTTGGCAGTGGGCACCAGCAACAGTGGCTAACTACCATCCTGTGGCAAAGAGGATTCAAGAAGCAGTAGTTTAAGGGAACAGCTTCTCTGATATAAGCTCTCTTTTACTTTTTATCCTCGAACAAAGTGAGTTTACAGTATTAGGTGTTATCTTAGGCCTCAGAAAAAAGAAGATCATTGAACGATAAACTCTGAATAGAGGGAAATCTAAGCAGTGGCAAGTCCGAAGTGGCCGAGGGCAGCGTAAGGACAGAGTGAGACTCATGATGAAAAACATCATCTCTTTTCCATCTCTGCCAAGAACTACTAGTAGGCTCAGATGTCAACAGCTCACAATTGCTATCGCACAACTGAAATATGAATGCTGGGGTCTTGACCTCCGGTTTCACTCATTTAATGAATAATAAAACCTAGAAAAAAATAAAAGCACCGAAGGTATAAAAGCGTAAGACTTCGAATACCTTGAAATATTTTGTATCTAGTTTTTCTGTCTCTGTGATTCCTACAGAGTGGCAAATTTTGTATGTTTCCCTAAGGGCAGGGGAATCAATGAAAATACCACAGAATGCATTGTTATAAGCCAAATGCTTATTTCTCAACAACAGAGACAATAACATTAACTTCCTCAAGATTAGCAATAAGTGACAAGGCACCATGCTAATATTGAGTACTGGGTTAAAAACAAATTTCCTTCAGGCATGGGGTATCTTATTCTTTTTTTGTATCCACCCCTCTATCCCCAAGTGTATCCACAGGGTATTGTGTACCTCCAAAACTCTCAAGAACCTGAGCACTAGCCCCAGGAACACAGTAATTAAGCCACAGTACTGTCACTCGTAAGAACTGGCTGGGGACCTAGATGCCTTTCCTTAATAGTCACTCACTCTCTGCAGCATGATGTCTTGTGCCATCGGAGCCCATCTAGGAGAACTATCATTGTTCAGCCCTTCATCCTCATTTTCCCCATCTCACCCAAAACCTCAGAGACCTCTCAGAACACAGATCATTATATTAAAACAAGAAAGAAAGACCGGAAAAGCCACATATGAGGTAAACTAGGGTGCTCCGCTGAGCTTCAGAAATAAAAGACAGAAGTGAAACCTAAGGAATCTCTATAGAAATATAAACACCCCCCAAATACCACTGAGGTTTATTTCCTTCTCTATTACCAATGAAATTTGGCTAATTATTCCCTGAAAATAAACACATTAACTCCAACATTAATAAAATTAACATTAATGGCCAGTTATAAGGAGGATGCCATGATACATTGGTAGGGATGAGACCATTACTAAATCACCTAAACTTTGATCCATATCTACCTATGAGCAGAACTTTGATCCATATCTACCTATGAGTAGAACTGAAGGAAGTACTTTTTTATAACCAGATAGACTGACCTTAATATACACACATATCTAAGGCAACCAGCAAAATATAAGCATGCATAGGTAAGCTACAAATACTAGGATGACAGAGGGAGGATTCATTAAAGAAACATACATTCACACATATGCAATTAAGATATACTATCCTCTCATCTTTCATTTATTTTTACAATTTCATGTGAACCTTTCACTTACAGAGTAAAAATGTCTAGATCCCCACTCCACTTAAATATATTCAAGCAAAGCTCTTAGAAGGCTTCCAGAGAGTTAGGTTCCTTTAAAAATGGCCATCCATGAAATAAAGCTTTTGTCTAACAAAAGTGAAAGAGTAACTGATATGGGATCTGTACATTCACTCTGCACAAGGTAGCTGAAAAGCATTAGTCACAGACAAACAGCAAATCAGATTACAGCTCTGGAGAACCATACTCTGCCTCTTCCAGCAACCCTGCCAGCTCACACATTATAGAGGGCCAACCACCTGCTTCCTGAGGAATTTGTAATCTACCTTCTCCATTAGTTCCCCAAAGGGTCTCTTACTTTACGCCGGTGCCCCCCTTCATTCATTCCACTGCATTCACCTTTCATTTCGAAAAGATTTGTTAACGATAAGAGTGTAAGGGTTCCCTTTAAAGGCGCAACCAAAAAGAAAAGCCTTCAGCATTACATTTTATAACAAAATAAAAACTCAAATTCTGAGAGTCTCCTGAATTAGAACTAAAAGCCATTGCAGCAGGAGACCCATTCCTGGGTGCCTGGCCTGTTTTCACATTACCTGCTTCAGTGTACTTCAATCCCACTTTTTCTTCTGTGTCCTTTGTCTTTGGGGGTGGCCAGACAGCTTGGAGTCTGCCAGGAGTCCTATCGTCCTGCTCAGTGGGGCTGTGCTCAGGCTGTTTAAAAAGTGGGCAAATAAAATAATAAGTTAAATGAAATATGGCTAAAGCTAATTATTCCCCAACATCAACATGTTAACTCTAACATTAATAAAATAATGGCCAGTTACACAGTGCATTCAATGATCCTTTCCCAGACATCTAAAGTGATCAGAGGGAGTGAAAATTACAGAAAACAAAACAAACAAACAAACAAAAAACTCAAGGCTATGGGGATGTAATTAATGTACAGGATGGTAACTATAGTCAATAGAGTTGTGGTTTAAATTTGGAAGTTATTAAGAAGGTAAATTTTAAATATTCTCATCGCATGAAAAGAAATTTGTAAGTCCACATGGGGATAGAGGGTAAAGAGCCTTACTTACTGTGCTAATTGTTTCAAAATACATACAAATGTCAAATCATGTTGTATACCGGAAACTAATATAATGTTGTATGTTTATTATACTTCAATAAAAAAAACACACACCTCAAGGCCAAGTATTACACAACCCTTGATAGATGATTTTTATCATGTAACTATCTTTTTTAAAAAAATCACAAATATACTTTCAGCTGAAGATATAGATACAAATGTACTCCAATCAAGTACACGTATAGGAATGTTTACAAGTGTATCCCAAACAACTCCATGGTTATTTAGGATACAGCGACTACTTTTCCACTTTCCATCAACATTTGCTGTAGGCCAACATACACTTCTCAAGCAGCCCACATTGATATTTCAATCCTCTTTTTCTTTCCTATTAAAAAAAATAATAGAGAAATGGCCTTCACGCTATTTTTATCCATTGATTTTTGTAACTATGCAAGTGTTACATTGGGTTTAGTTTTTAATTAAACCCCAAAATAATTCTACCAAAAACTTTTTAATTTTTAATGTTTTAACTGATGAACTATATAAGAGGAAATAATTGTATTCTGAGTTGATATAACCCAAGACATTCTATTTGTTGTCCTTATGAACCTCTAAGATCTATTGGACAGGTAGTCTATAAATTACCAAATTAATTTTCTTTGAGTAACAGCTTTTATTAATTAGATAGTCACCATACACTAACTTCACTTAATCTTCAACCACCATACAGGTTGAGGGTTAGCACTTTCTTTTTTTTCTTTTCTCCTCATGAGGAGATTGAGGCTCAATGGTGATCAGGGTCACCCAGACAGTAAATGGCATTGTCAGAATTAAAATCCAGGTCTCATTTTAAATCAAGTCCTCAATCAGGATGCCTTGTAACCAACACAGAACATTTCAATTACATCACAAACAAGTATTCCGCCGAGTGGCAGACATATAAAGGAAAAATACTTTTCACCGAGGTATATAATTAAGTGGTGAGGAAACCTGGGCTATTTCCATATTGCATCGCATCCCCATGCTGCTCAGTTTTATAAGAACATTTATTATTAATGTTTAAACTCTGAGTGACAGCTTCTCTTTCCCACCAGCACATAATTACATACACCTCTCTTATACCAATCCATAAAAATATAAGAAAACGCTGCTGTCCTACTCCTTACAAGGACAATTTCAATAATCATCATCATTCACCTAAAAGACAATCACTAATAATAGGTGACCAGAATTCACTTTGACAGGAAACCTCAAAAGAAATACAGCAGCATCACATTGTATGACAAAATGGAAAACCCAATTCTACATACGCTTTTGGAATCAGAGGGGCCGTCCGCTGGCCTTGCCTTGGACCGTTCAAACACAGCTCTTAGGGACTCCTTCTCATGCCTCATCTTGCGCTTGAGAGCTTCCAGCTCAGAGGTGTCAGCTGTGGTCCCCTTTTTGGGGGGACGGATGAACAAGGCTTTAAAGGCCTCCAGGGCGGTTTCTGGTGGCTTTGGTTTGACTTCTCCACCCTGGGTTTGTGCTTCTCCTGGGCCACCCTGGCTCTCCTGGGCAGGGCTGCAGCCCATCTCTCCTCCCCTGGGCAGCGCAGGGTCTTCTGCCTTCACTTCGGCCCTGGGCATGTCGATGCTGAGGAGCTGGGAGAGCTGCTCCAGGAGAGTGGGAGTGGCCTTCAGGTCACTGGCTTTCTCCCCAGTCTTCACTGTCTGGGGCCCTGTCTGTGCTAGGGACTTCTGAACCGGCTGGGTCAATTTGAGCAGAGCCAGGTCCCCATCCTTTGGTTTAATTTCGGTGATGGTCTCCCCACCCTCAGTGGGAGCCCCCTTCTTCAGCACACGGAGCCCACTAAAGAAAGCTGGCAGCTGGAATGACTTCTCTCCAGGGGCTTCTTTTTTAGAAGTGTTCTCGGTGACACCAGCACTCAAGGTCTGGTCTGTCCCCACAGGTAGAACTTGGGAACCTTCTTCCCCAGCCTGTCCTTGATTTGGGCTGTGCTCCGTCTGAAGACCACCATCAGCAGGTTCCTGTTTGCTACATGTCTCAGGGGGAGCTCCCTGAGGACCTTCCTCTCCGGACTCTGCGGCATCCCTCTCCCCAGCGGCAGTGTTCTCCCTACAATCTCCTGGCTTTTCTTTGGGCTCTTCAGATGGCTCAGATAAAACAACATTTGGGGACTTTGGGCCATTGGTGTTGCTTCCCTCCTCTGACTCCTGGCCCCCATCCTCAGAGTCCGAATCACTGGTGGTGGTCACGAGGGTCCCGCGAACCAAGATGGCATCGTCACTGTTCACACTCAAAGCAGTGAGTGGAGGAAGCTCTTGACCAGAGAGAGAAGACCCTGCCTCTGCTTTTCTCTGACTTCCCTCTGACTCCCTCTCTGTCTCCTCCCTCGCAGTCTTCCCATCATCTCCTCCGAGGCCGGGTGCAACCTGAGCCCCTGCCTCCTGCTCATCAGAGCCCTTGCTGGGACCATCCAGGTGACCCGTGGGATCCACCACTAAAGCGTGGAATGCTTGCAGCACCACATCTTCCTCTTCGGGCTTCACAGATTCCAGTTTACTCGCAAACCCAAAGAGGGATTTCATAGAGAACTTGCTCAGGATCGACTGAGCCATTTCGGGTCCAGCTTCAGACTTGTCTGGTTGCGGGACATCACTGCCATTCACAGGGTCACCAACGTCCTCCATGGCTCACAGCAGTGCCCTCGATGGAAGTCCTGACTTCTGTTACCTCCCCCTGCTCTCAGTTTATCCACTCCATCAGCTCTTAACTTACAGGACAGGAGCAACAGGACCCGGCAGCCAGCGCCTCAGCCGCCCAGCAGCACACTTGGTTTCTTTCAGGTCAGTCACTGCGCTCCCCTTCCGGTCTGTGCGGCCACGGTGCGCCCAGGGCAACTGTAAAAAGTCCGCGGAGCTCTATGCCCAGAAGCTGCCTGGGCTGCGCACCTTACTACTCACGGGCTGGGAGGCTGCTCCTCTGGGACTTCCGTATTTATTTCCGTAGACAAAAGGCTTTTTGTCGTAAGGAAAGTCAGCCGGCCCCAGTCATCCCAGCCCAGGACTTCACCACAGCTCCGCCCCAGTGCCTGTCTTTCTCCTGGTTGCTTTCAACTTCCTCATTGGTGAGCAAGTGAGGCTCCAGAAAGTGCTGAGCCGGCAAGCTGCTCCTGACAGCCCTCCACCACCCCAGCAGCCCAAGACATTCAAAAGTGAATCAGCAGAAAATGACTGAAATACTTTTTACGGGCCCTACTTTGCCATCTAAATTATGGTCAGAAGCCTGTGTCATCCAGGCCAAAAAACACACAAAAAACTAGCAGTGCACACAGATCAACAGCCACTCACAAAGAAATAAAAATAAAGAAAGAACTAGAACATCTCAAAATCCCTGGAACTCAAAAGCAGTTAATTTACTGCCCTTGAAGCTTTTTTTTTTTTAAGTGCTTTCTTCCGCTTCCCTGCAGGTTTCATCTGGAATGCAGATTTTAGCTGGGGAGGCAGAGCTAAACCAACGCGACTGGTTTCAGATTACTGCTGTTTTAGCTCTGCCCTGGTGTCTCAGTGTTCCACAAACAGGTACTTAGACAAGCACGCCCACCACACCCAATGTCCACCAGCCTCAGGGTGGCAGAGTAAACAGCCCCAGCCCGGCAGTAATGGTTACTCTCCACACTCCCTGCCAACCTCAGGCTTCTTCAGCAGCTCTGACTTCCTGGCTCTCTTAGGAATCCTGGTGGCTAGAGGGCACCTCTCTCTGCTTCAGTGATCCAACCAACTAAAGGAAGACTGGCATGGTACATGGTAACAACCTGCCTTGTTAGGCAAAGCAATTCACAAAGTCCCCGAGGAGCCACATTCCTCTAAGGGACAAAACATCTGAAAGGTCTCTACCAGTCAGGTCTCTATCAAAGACTCAATTTGCCTAAAACAGAAACAGGACAGACAAAACAACCGCCCAACATCAGCTCAGTGTAGTTCCCAATACTCTGATTATATACTGGGAACCTGGCAACTGAGGTCGTGGAAAAACTGCAGTCCTGTTTCCCAGCTGCATAGTTGCCTCTTGGGACAGCTTCCTGTCATACCTGAAGCTCTCAGTGTTTCTCTTTCAAATCCTGTCCAGTCAGCAGGCACTGAATAAGCACCTGGGATAGGCAAGGCACCGTGCTGGATCAGGAGAGTCAAGCTAGCTTAATAGTTACCATCCCTCAAAAGTAATCACCAGCACTCTTTGAGCCCAAGTGTTAAACACAAACAGCAATTTATCCTGCAAAACAGTTGTTGCCACCAGCCACAGGACAGTTGTGCCTCTTCTGTAGCAGGGAATGGCTGTGGGTGCCACACTGATAACTTGTATCATGTTCCCCAATAAATATGAACACTAAGAAATTCTGATTGCAACAGCACGTCTAGCAATGTGTTCAAAAGGAACCCTCGCACAAAGAGGGTACATATTGTATTCCATCAATCCTTAGAGGAAAGTTAAGATAGCACTTCCTAATCCCTGATTTGACTGTGTCTAAATGGATACTTTCCTGTTTGCTAGTGATCCTAGTATATTTTGGGATTATTAACTAGGGCACATGCAATAAAAAATTTAAAAAAAAGTCCATCACACATGCAGAAATATTCATTGGTGCCATTTACATCTCAGAACCAGCTTCCTGTCCAGAGAAAATACACATTGATCAAATCAGACTTGTGCTTCAAGGCTGAGGGAAAAAAGGAATCATCACACCTGCCCGTAAGATCAGTCTTCCAATATACAGGTGAGGGGAGGGGACATGGCACATATTTGGTGTTTTCCCTCTTTAACTGAGAAGGCTCCATTTTCTCAGACATAACTAATAACTGATTTTCAGAATACATTTCAAGAACCCTCAGCAGATTTGGCAAAATCGGACATAAGCTGGAGAGGCTTGTTGACCTTTCTACGCTACAGCATGGAGTAAAATTAAAGTTTCAGAATCCTCTCAATACCCACAATACCAATATATCATTGGGGGGCAGGGGGAAAGCCATGGGTCTCAGGAGATGATGTGATTCCAGCCCCTCAAGGTGGGTAAGGTATTATTAGGTTCATTTTAAAAGTGAAGCAACCATGGCCAAGAGAACATAACTGCCCCAGGTTGCACAGCTAATGAGTGGAGAATAGTAATCATATCTAACAGTTATTAGGTGTTTACTATGTGCCAAGCACTGTTCTACATTAACTGACTGATACTTATAACTATGAGGTCGGTTTTATTCTCTTTTTCCTATTTGGAAGCACAGCAGGATAAAGTGGTTTTCCCAAGTTCATAGCATCAGTGAGCAGTGAAATGAGAACCTGAGTCCAGGCCATCAGGCTCCAGAATCCACATCTTAATCACTCTTCCAAAACCTTGACTTCCACCTCCTGCCAGAATAGGATGCCACACACACCTGAATTGTGAGATATGAAGGCATATTGGCTTACATGGTTGGTGGTCTCAGTAGGATGCGTAACATACTTTACATGCTGTGATGACACAGAACACTGACTTTGCAAAAAACTTAATGAGAATGGCCATTCTTTTCCCTTGCTGTAATTTAGGGGGTAAAAATCTAGAGGTGCTGCTTAGAAAAATCAAGCAAAAATTCCTAGCTGGCCCTGGCCGATGTTGCTTAGTTAGTTGAGCATTGTACCATGCACCAAAAGGTCGCTGGTTCAATTCCCAGTCAGGGCACAAGCCTGGGTTGCAGGCTCAGTCCCTAGTGGGAGGCTTGCAGGAGGCAGTCAATCAATGTTTTTCTTTCCCTCTCCTTTCTCTCTAAAATTAATAAAAACATTTTAAAAAATTCATGTTTTAAAAAATATATTTTTATTTATTTCAGACAGGAAGGGAGAGGGAGAAAGAGATAGAAACATCAATAATAAGAGAGAATCATTGATTGGTTGCCTCCTGCACGCCCCTTACTGGGGTTGGAGCCCACAACCTGGGCATGTGTCCTTGACCAGAATCAAACCTGGGACCCTTCAGTCTGCAGGCTGATGCTTTATCCACTGAGCCAAATCAGCTAGGGCCCTAGTTGGCCTTTCTGCTGGTCACAATCAAGACATTGAATCCTCTGGACTAAAACACATCAAGAGGCTTTTCAGCTTTCCCCTATAATTCCCCTTCTTTCAAGAAGCATGACTCCTGCCCTCGCTGGTTTGGCTCAGTGGATAGAGGGGTCCCGGGTTTGATTCCATTTAAGGGCACATACTTCGGTTGCAGGTTCCCCGGCCCTGGTCAGGGTGTGTGCAGGAGGCAACCAATCAATATGTCTCTCTCACATCAGTGTTTCTCTGTCTCTCATTCTCTCTAAAAGTCAATGGAAAAATATCCTCAGGTGAGGATTATCAAAGGAAGAGGAGGAGGAAGAGGAGGACGAGGAGGAGAAGCATGATTCCTATCACAAAGATATATTCACCCAAAAATAATTATTAAGCACTGACTATGTACAAAGCTCTGGGGATATAAAGGTGAAGAAACTCCAGCCCTCCACAATCATGAAATGTGTAGTTTAATGAAGGAAATCAGCCAAGAAAGAGGTGGTGATCCTATCCATAGACTATAACTAAGTGCTTTATACCCCAGATCCAGTCTGAACAGCAATAGGTGGACCTAAAACTATTTTGAATGAAAGCAAGCCATGACTGCCTAAATATGAAGCTGAGTAAGAAAGAGCAGCATGGTAGTTCACATAGATCTCTGAATATTGACTGTCTTGCAGGCTACTGGTCCTCATGACCATGAAAAATATTACTACTCCTGGTCATTTAGGGAATTGAAATTCATTTCAGACTGAAATGTTCAAATAAGCAACCTACAAATTTGATCTTAGTTGGTTTGAAAAATGATTCCATTTACTGCTATAACATTTGCAGGAGAGAAATAATCACTTCTCTTGGACATTATTTATTTCAGTGTCTTATTCCGCTATAAATACTTATTAAGCACCTAAAAACTACCCAAAACCAGGGACAGTCAATACTGTCACATTTACAACCTCACCTGATTGTCTTTTATTCTAATCTCAAGACACTTAAGCTCTTTAGTAGCTACACTTGAGCAGAAAACCAAATAAAAATGATCTACCTTAGACAACTAAGATAAAATAGGCATGATAAATAATTAGGTAGCATTTAGCCCACATGATGTTCTTTCAACTATTTGTTAAAAAACAATCAGTACCCAGCTACTTGAAAATGGAACATAGTACATATTTGTGTGGAGAATTTACTACCAGTAAATTTTCCATGTTTCTCTCATCTCACTATCCTTTCAAACTGAGGCTTCAGCTAATTGTACCTCATGGCAATAAGAACTTCAGTTCAACTTGGTGAGGTAAACCTTAAAAAAGTGATTACAACAACAACAATAAGGGCACATCACCTCTTGGGAACAGTAGAACCAAGCTCCTTGATTCTCACAAGATTAATCAGCATTAAAAACTAAAAGAAACAACAACAAAAACACAAAATAAAACAATAAAAAAAAATACCTATATGCCAAAGTTGGATGTTGCCTTAGAAGAAAATTTCCTAGAACCACTTCCCCTTACTCTGTGTGACCTTCGCCCATATCATTCAGTTTAGATAATTCCTTCCCACATTCTCATAAAACCCCGAAAGGCAAGGGAAAAGTAAAGCAAACGAGATTACATTTCACAGCATTAGGCTACTTAATTCTCATGTTTCTCTTTATCCAATTTATTTCAAATTTTGGGCCTGAATTGAATGACTAATTGCTTCCAGCTTCCTAAAGTGGTTCAACTAGGTTCATGTGAGGCTTGCTAGAGACAGCAAGTAGAAAGTGGAATTTACATTAGTAAGAGTAAGTAAAAGAGAAGAAACTATATCTGTGGAAGAAAAAAAAGTTTGAGCAATAGATTGGGAAAAGTAAGTAAACTATAAATAAGGTATGAGTGGGGTAATGGATGGAGATGGGTTTCTGGGGTTCAGGAAGTATGTTTTAACTTACCAAATGAAGTTGAGATCTGAGGAAATTATGACATCACAACTACTGATACTCCAAAGACATTTGTTACATGAGTCAGAGGCCACATGGAAGGAGTAGGTTATGAAAGAATGTTGGTAGAATCAAATTGTTGGGAGGCTGAATAGGACTTTAGAAATATTAGAAACCAATTAGCTTAACCTTATTTTAAAGAGGAAGTCAGGAGAAGCTAAATACTGCTCAAGCACAGCAGCAAGATGGAAAAGGATGTCCTAACCCCTGTCCACCCCACATCACACCCTCTGCTCCTGCCTTGGCACGTGTGACCTTACCTTCTTCCAGATCAGCATCCTCCTTATGCTCATTCTCCACATCTTCAAAATGAAATTATGAGGACAAATGAAAGACAAAGCCAGAGACCTCCATAAGCTTCCCTTCTATTTTAGTTCTACTAGTATAGCACTTCCCCTGCCAACTAACACACTTAATACAGCCCCTGTGCATCAGCCTATCAGAAGCTGGCAACTGTTTTTACTAATTAGTTAAAAAAGAAAACAGGCCTGGCTGGCGTGGCTCACTGGTTGAGTGTCGACCTATGAACCAGGAGGTCATGGTTCAATTCCTGGTCAGGTCACATGTCTGGGTTGTGGGCTCGATCCCCAGTGTGGGGCATGCAGGAGGCAGCAGATCAATGATTCTCTCTCATCATTGTTGTTTCCATCTCTCCCTCCCTCTCTCTTCCTCTCTGAAATAAAAAAAATATATTAAAAAAAAGAAAGAAAGCAGGCTGCACTTGCACTTGCCTACTGTAAGAACAAGTTGCAGTGATTAAGGCCTTTTTCTATTGAGCAGTATCAAGGATTGTGTGGAAATGTGTTGAATGTAGGTAAGAAACTAGAAGACTCTTAAAGGGAAGAGGAGAAGCTGTGGTGAAGCTAAAAGAAAGAAGAGAGCAGTGGGTTTGTGATCTTTCAAGGATCAATTTAAGAACCTTTCCCTGAGTCCTGGGCTTACATCCTACTCTGCTCCTTCAAGAAGCTTGACCTCCAATAACTTATATAAGCTCCCTCCTCAGCTTCCTTGCCTGGAAACTGGGAATAAGAAAAATACTTTATGGGTTGTTAAGAGCATTAAATAAACTAATATCTGTTTGACACCCTCATCAATGCCTGACACATAGTAAGTACTGTATAATACATTTTCATAGGAAAGAAACCACTTTCTTAGGGATGTCAACCAGCATCCAAAAAAATTTTTTTAACTCTGTCAATATGAAACGGGTATTTACTGACAGCCAGAACATGAAGGTGCCCCTCCCCTACATGTGCACTTGGGCAGAAGGGCCATTTGGTCTGAACAGGATTGTTCGCTATAGAAAGGCCTACTAAATATGCTTCCCCACGCCACATGTGTGCCACGAGTGAACCGAGTTCCAAAGAAAATTCTTTTAAGGGACCCCTTGGGGTGTTTCAGGGCAAATGCTCTCTGGATTGTTTTTTTCCATCATCTGAAAAGAGTAATTAGCTTAAAGTTTTCCCAGGTCGCCACTGTAGAAGGTGACAGAGTTCACCCTGTTCTTTATTGCTTTTCCTGTGCTCCACGATGATTTTTAAATCAACTCAATCACTTCAGGGAGGAAAAAAAATCCATCAATTTGGATTCTCTAAAGAAAATCCTTGCCCTAGCCAGTTTGGCTCAGTGGAAAGAGCATCAGTCTGTGGACCGAAGGGTCTCAGGTTTGATCCCAGTCAAGGGCACATGCCCAGGTTTCGGGCTCAATCCCCAGTGTGGGGCGAGCAGGAGGTAACTATCAATGATTCTTTCTCATCATTGATGTTTCTATCTCTCTCCCTTCCTCTCTGAAATCAATAAAAATATATTTTAAAAAATCCTTTTCTCAAGAGTCTATTGATAGACATTGATGATGAGACTGCATATGCAGTCCCTTAGCACTGTTATGCTGATGAACAAAAAATGTAAGAGGGAAAAGGAAAAGCTGGGACTTACTTGTGAAGCTGGAGAGAAGGGGAAAAGGGGGCATTCTTTAAGGTACAGAATATCCTGGGACAAGTTTTTGAAGGATTTTGAGCTTTTCCAAACTGAATAATATGATGTCCCTCGTGGATAATCACTGCAGAAGCCATGAAGTCCATGCAGAAAGCATTTCATTGTGGCTGAAGTTGATCATGATAAAAGTTTTAGATGAAGGTCTGGATTCTAATAAACCATACATACCAATTGCTGCCCATATGCTCCTGCTTCCCAAGTCATAAAACTAGACAGCCATTAGCTGTCCTGTTACTGGGTATCTTTTTCTTTTCCTTCCTTGAGTTTTTAAAGTAAAAGTTATTTTGAGACTAATACTTCAAACAAACAACAAAGTTCCAGGTATCATTTTTTTCCCTTTTCTTTTCTTTCAGGTATCATTTTAAATTACTTTTTAAATGTAAAGGAGGCAATGTAAAAATTAGGAAATGTGAGGATTTACCTAAAATAAAATGAAGGTAGATAAGAAGAGCATGCATAATGGGAAAGGAGGGAGAGAATTAGCATTTTTTTAGAGTGTCATTCTTGTCCTAAGTAGGTACCATTCTAGATTCTTTAGGTAAGTTTTCTTGTACCTTAACCCTCGCATAACTCTAGAAGAAAGGTACCAGTGCTCTCATTTTATAGATTAGCGATGTCCAGTGCAAGTCTCTGCAGTAATGGAAATGTTCTATATCTGTGTCATCAATACAATAAATATTAACCACAGGTGGCTTCTGGGTACTTAAAATGTGGCTAGTGTGACTGACGTACTGAATTTTTAATTTTATTTAATTTGAATTAATAGCCATTTGTAGCTAGTGTTTGGAAATTGCTGGAGTTGTTAATACTGAGGTTCAAATAAATTAGGTAAATTCAAAGATTAAACAACCAATGAGTGGCAAAGCCAAAATTTGTACTGGGTCAATCTGATTCTAAAGCTTCGTTCTTTTCATTACAATAAGTCAAAGAACTATGGTATTTTAAAACAGTTCTCTTTCATATTAAAACATCTGTATGGGGGCCAAATAAATCACCTGGTTATCAGAACCAAACAGATACTGAAGTTAGAAGGAATTTGCAGAGAATAGAAAGGACACAAAGATTATGAGTCCTGATTTGATCAGTAATGATTCCCTGAGGTTAATACTCACATGAGTTAGTCATTTTAAGAGAGAAAAAATGGAAACAAATGTAAATTCATTAAAATCACAAAGGAGAAAGTAAGCTAGGCATTGCCACAATTATGAGTCTATTCTTGAATACAGCTGAGGAGAGAATAGAAAAAAAGTAGAGGAGGAGGCAAGAGCTATGGCTTTGAAGTAGAATATGTGTTCAACAAGAGATATTATTTACTAGTCACATACTCACTGTGTTACTTAGACAAGTTACTTAATGTATATGAGGGAGTGTCTACATGTATAAAATAGAAAAATGATTAACTCAGAAGGATTGCACTAGGAATTAAAAGTGCTAATAGTCCTAACGCAGTGCCTTCTTGATTCACCAAGATTCAGCATGTAGTTGCAGGAATCATCGGGTGGGAGGGAGGTGTCACATTCCCACAGTTCTGAAATATATTCACTATTGCCTCCACTTTGTACATCATTTTAATTTGATATTTAAACAAAACAAGTGCACATAGCACTGCTGTCATTTTCAACACTTTAAAAAGTATCATGAAATATTTTGAAGAAATGTTCTAACAGTTCCTAGAATCAAGGTCACTTACTTTCTACAGCTGGAGAGGAAAGGTTATAATGTGCATGCACAGAACATTTATGCAGCAGCTGCAGTTCGGGCCCTAAAAACTGAAACCTTCTGTTAACATAGACTTGCTCTAACATTCTCTAGGCAAAGGCTCCTACACTTCAAATTCTAAATAGGTCTTGTGGGATTGTGATTTCAACCACAAATTACCACCTTTATCCTGGAGAGAGAAGAAAGAAAGTGCTTTTCAGAAATACATACATGGAACATAAATGATATATGTAGAAAGAGACCAGGGCTTAAAAAGACCATATGAAGTTTATAGCACCCCAAGTCCAATAAATGCACACAGCACTGCAGTTTTTTTTAAAACAAAACAGAAAGGCTGAAAATATTGAACTCTTTGAGAAGGGGGCAAAAAAGCAATTATTTTGATTTTAGAGAAAACAAATAAGATATTTCAGCTGCAACTCATTTAAATAAAATTCCTAGATAAATTTCTCAACAGTTTTATAAAATTCAACTCTCTTCTGTGTGCTCTCAGGCTCTGAAAACATAATACAAAGTTTTCTCTTTGAAACCCCCAAGAGTCCAAGCTTTACATGAGCAGCTAATACATTTCACATCAGAATAGACAAAGAGAGCATCAGCACACTAAATGTTATCAAGGTCAAAGAAAAGAGAATGTCAGAGTTCCATTATCCACTAAGGTTATTCAATGATTAAGCCAAACTTACTGTTCCTTTTGTTTTACAGAGAAATCTGAGATGCTGCTAGATTTGAGAGGACAGGTGGGTGTTAAGGGAAATGGCATAAGAACTGAACTTTATGATTGATTGCCTACATTTTCCATTTAATTTAATGTGATAACAACCTTCCACACCAATTTCAAAATTGGTACTAATTTGAGATAATTGAGTAAAATTTCATGGGGTTTAGAAGTGAAACCAGATTACTTTTTATCAATTGTTTTATCATGACTTAAGTGATGATGAGTTTGTAAGGTAAAAAAGGGAATTCTCCAAATTGATCATTAATTCATCACTTCCCACTGTTATTTTTCCCTGTATCATTTCTTGATCATTTATCATACAGCCAACAGACACTTGATCTCTGTCTTTTGTTGTTAACCCTCACCCAAGGATATTTGTCCACTGATTTTTAGAGAGTGGAAGGAAGGGGGAGAGAAAGTGAGAGAAAGAAACATCAGTACATCGATTGGTAGCCTTCCGCAGGGCCTGGGATCAAACCTGCAATCTAGGTACATGTACCCTTGACCAAAATCAAACTTTGGACCCTCCAGTGCACAAGCTGGTGCTCTATCCACTGAGTCAAACTGGCTAGGGTGACCTCTTTCTTCCTTTCTCTTTCTCATTCTGTCTTTCACGCACACAGACACTCACACGTATGTACTCATATACAAAATAGCACACTCTTATACAAAATAGCACCCTTCAGAACACAAGCTACTTTGCTATTTCTGAATTCACTTGCACATACAAGCTTCATTGTCATGAATATCCTAATGTTCTGGGTAAGTCTATCTGTGGCCTTTAGCCTTAGGTGGAGGCTCTCATTGGCTTCCATGAAAACAAGACAAGGAGGTAGCCCTTTTCATGTGCTGGAAAGGCACCATTCAGAAAGCACTGTGCACTTTTTGCTGTTGAATTAAATTACGCTGTGGAGTTTGACATTTAGGAGTGAATGTTTCCTCATTCATTTTAAAGGGACAGGATCGTTAAAGGGCACGTTGAGACATCTAGTGTTCCATGGTAGCCACTGCAGAATCTTCACTGGATTGAGGTCTATGGGGTGATTTGGTTGTGGTCTAGTTGTTTAATTCTGAGCTTGAGTCTCAATCCTTCTTACTGATTATGGGAGCTAACTCATACCCATTAAATGCATGGCTTTGTTTTTACATTATAAACAAAAGAAAACAAACAGACAAAAAGTATCCATAATAATGGGGAGGTAGAGGGGTTTAACATTTAAGCACTTGGGTCTAGACCCAGACTTGGATTCAAGTCCTTGCCCCTCACTTTACTGAGTCTCTCTTTATTTGTACAGTAGGTATACTGATATCTCAAAGGATGGTGCCTGGCATTTAGGAAGTGATCAATACCTGGAAGTTTTTGTTACTGGGTGAGACACTAAAGGTTGGGTGTGGTCTTGGTATTTATGACATTCCATTCATAAGATATGGAACCTGATGCTATGTCCTCCCCATCCACTTAGGCCAATTTAGTCAGAAGAGTTCAGGGTTCCACAGGTGAGAAGGAGATTGAGATGATCTTTGGAAATCAGAATCACTAAGAAGAGATCAAAGTTTGTGTTTTAAAAACTGGCAAGCAAAATTTTACTTCCAGGATTTGTGCAACCAATAATAATCAAAATGACTGCTTATCTTTTCCTATCTTTTTTTCAATCTCAGTCCACACCTTTTTTAGTGGTGTTTCTATCTCACCCATGTCCCATGTTTATAGACACTTTATAAACCATCCTCCATGGTGAGAATCCTCTCAAATGTGATCTTCGGGAAATTTCACTTGTAAGAAATTAGGCTGCATTTGCTCTCTAGTATGTCCATCTTCAGTGCCTTTGGCATATCTGGTTCAAATGCACTGGGAACTGAGGAGCATGGCTCACGGTAGCTTCTTGTTTGGTGGATACAAGAAACTTTCCTTTAAGTGTAACTTTATAATGTTCAGCTCTAAATGGGGATTCTGGGGTGACTGAGTGTTTACCATACACAGATGCCACCGAGGACAATTCACACAGTTGGTGCATTTGAATGCTGCCTGAAAAGTGATGCCTAGGGTTGCCAGATTTAGTAAATAACATACAGGACAACCAGTTAGATTTGAATACCAGAAAAACAACAAGTGATTTTTCACTCTATGTTCATCCGATGGACTATTTAGCAACCTCGGGACCTGAAGGGGTACTGACGGAGCACTGGGTTCAGTATTTCAGGAGTTTTGTAGATCACCCAGAATGGTGCACAGAACTTGCTTACGCAGGTCTACAGGATAATCACCTAAACAGAACCCCTCTACATGATAGTCTGACTGACATTCACCCAAGAGGCATCAAGACTAGCACTGGTTGTTTGAACATTAAAATACATACTGGTTGGTAAACAGATGCTGCCCTCAATATCTCTAGTGTCTATCCTACACCAGCCCCACATCCTGCCATTCCCCAAGGACGTCCAGGACCTTTTCACAATTCAGTGACTGAAAGACAAATGTCACAACATGGATGGCTCTTGAGGCATATGCTATGCTAAGTGAAATAAGTCAGAGAGAAAGACAAATACTGTATGTTCTCACTTGTATGTGGAATCTTAAAACACACACACACACACACACACACACACACACACACACACACAAAAACCAAATCAAACAAACAAAAACTAAGCTCACAGAAACAGAGAACAAATGGGTGGTTGCCAGAGGTGGGGGATGGGGGGGTAGGGGAAATGGGTGAAGGCAGTCAAAAGATACAGACTTCCAGTTATGTGATTAATAAATCTTGAGAATCTAATGCATAGTATGGTTACTACAGTTAATAATACTGTGTTACATAGTTAAAAGTTACTAGGAGAGTAGATCTTAAAAGTTCTCATCATAAGAAAAGAATTTGGTAATTGAGGTGATGGATGTTAACTAAATTTACAGCGGTGATCATTTTGTAATATACACATATATAAAATCATTTTGGTGTACACCTTAAACTTATACAATGTTATATGTCAATTATACCTCAATAAACTGGGCGGGGGGGGGGGGGGGAGGGGGGAAGCCTGCACTGGAGAAGCAGAAGGAAGTGGTGGGTGCCTTCAAATAGAGCTAGGAGACTGCAAATTTTGGTCTTACTATCAGAGATGTGATATTATTTCTCACATTAGAACAAAGATTCACATTGGAAATATTGAAATGTTATTTGTTTCCTTTAAATAAACTAATTTCCATTCCAAATATCATTGCTCCAGTTGATTTATGTTCCTATACTTTGTTTCATTTGTTCCTGGTCCTCCCCATTCAGTCAAAACACATTTGATAAAAACAAAACAACAAAAAGAACACACAATAAAACAAACAAATAAACAAACAAAATCCTGAAGCCCACGGAAGTTCAGCAATGCCCAGGGTGCCACAGCTAGTTAGTGGTTGAGCCAAGAGGAGAAGTGAGAGAGATCTTCAACTCCTGGTCTAGAGCAGAGGTGAGCCCACTGCCTGTTTCTGAATGTCCTGGAAGCTAAGAATGACCTTTATATTTTTTTAATTTAAAAAAGTTGACTGTTATTGTCTTAAATATTGATATTCTAAGTAAGATTTTTCCATTTGGAAGGGTTCTAGTGACTTGGTAAAAGTTTATATCCTGTTAATAATCAGCACACCAGCTTACAAGGACATGTTTCTCCAGGGGGACTTTGAACACTCGGTCAGGGAGGTGTTTATGACTGATATTTTGATTGGCCTTCCAGCTTTGACAGGACTGCTCTGTTTTGCATTGCCACCATCAGAAAGTTCCTTTCCCAGCCTTTTTCTGTGGATGTGCTGTCACTCATTAGTATACAGGGTGATAGCTAAACACTTAATCAGTGGGAGTCTGGCATCCACCAATCAAAATGGTAACTGGAAGGGGGGGGTGCTACTATGAAGGCCCTTTCTTTAGTGTTTTTTTTTGTTGTTGTTGTTTTTCTATAAAGAGCCAGAGATTCTTTCCTATAAGAGTCAAATGGTACTGAGGGGAAAGGGCTTGGAGGTGAGGAGCCTTAGGGCCCAAAGTGTAAAAAAAAAAGATAATGTAGAAAATAATCTTAAAAAATTATCCTAATTTTTAAAAATTATAATTAATAATAGACTAAGAAACATATAAGTATATTTTATTGTAATGTATATAACATGTAAATTATGTTTTATATATGCATATATTTGCCATTAATGGCTAGTTCAGGAAATAGACCTGATTAATGCAATGATATGTATCAAAAGCCTAAAAATACTCAGAAGAGAAAGGGCATAGGATAAATTATATGTGTGATAGTGCTATTTACTTCCAAATTGTAGTATATTATTCCAAAATTGGAAACAACTTCAACATCCAATAATAGAGAATAATTAAATAAATTTTGGGATATGATATAGTGGGACAATATACAGTCATTTAAGATACATCTAGAAAGAACCTGCAGCAACTTGGGTAAGCAATGTAAAAGTGATTGACAGAGAAAAAAGAAAGAAGAAAATAAAATCTATGTTTACATGTCAAAAAATCCCTCCTGAACATAAATAATACATAGTAAAAAGCACAAAAATTATCAAATTTTAACACTATCCTTGGCTACTGAGATTAAAGATTATTTCTTTTCTTTCCATTTAAATACATATTTCAAGTTTTCTAAAAGGGTTGGGTATGATTCATATAACTAAAAATAAACTAAGTAAAATTAAGAAATAATTTAGTTCACAGGGGAGAAGGCAAATCTGTTTAGCCAGTGCCTAAAAAAATAAAACAACAAAAACGTAAACACAGAATTTTTTAAAAACACACACAAGTCTTTCAAAATCCGTTTCTGAACTTCCATGTTCTAAGGCCTTCTGCAGCAGCAAGCTGAACTGAGAGCAATCTGACCAGGAGATGTCGCTGTTCCACTTCTTACTTGGAGCACATCTCAAGATGCACAATTTTACCCTTTCAGAGGGACAAAACAAAACTAGATTCCCATGTCACCTCATGAAGGGTTGCAGACTTTCCATCTTTCAGTTCCATTCCAAACCTCCTTTTACAATAACTGGGATGTCAAATGCTTTTCTTAAAAAACATACTGTGACTATGGTTTTATAGTTATGAAAAATACAAGGTTCTGTTGTTGGTTGCTTAAAAAAATCGTTACCCATAGGAATATCACAGACCTAACCCACACTCGTCAAACACATACTTCCAGGCCTGAAAGTAATGAATTAAGAAGTATTCAAGATTGTCAATAGGCATGAGAGTTAACAGGAGAAATAAGTGCTTTCTGGATTTCTAATGCTCACCCCCATCTCTGACAGGAAACTGGGAGGTGAAGGGGGTGAAGAAGGGTGGTGAGAATGAGGCAGTTGGTCAATCCTATCAGGCCACCTACAATGTGGAAGTAGCTAAAACTCAGCCCCCTGCTTTGTATAGGGTCGTCAATGCTTCTGTGTCAATGAATACAAGAATGACTGAGAAAGAAGAAGGCTGTGTTTTTAAAATGGGTCATCTTGTATTCTGCAGATTTCTTGCCAACCAGATCACCTGTTATTTGGGCAGCTGAAGAGCAAAAAACAAACAAACAAACAAACAAAAAACCAGGTTTAGGAATATGCAAGCAAGACAGGCTATTTGGGTTTCACTGGAAAATCCAGAGCCTATCAGTCAGCTAACATGTGTCCTCACCTTTTAAGGAAAGATGATATTAAGAGATGAACAGCATCAAATGATCATTCCCACAGTGGGGTTTAGGCGGCTAAGCTGATGTGAACAGAGGATTCTGAAGAGCTCAGAGAAAGTGTAAACACAGTCACTTCCTAGCACATAAATTTCAGATGACCAAGATCTGTTTTCTGCCACCAGTTGCTTTTTAGACAATGACGCCCCCACATACACACACATACAATGATGCTTCAGCAGCTTTCTGGACATGATTTACATTAAATGCATATTAAATGAACCTATGCTGACTACAAAGAATCACAGCACTAATACAATATTTCTACTTACATGGAGATCCAAGTGCAACTCACTTCTGGTTGTCTTCTCTCTCTCCTCGAGGAGCAGAAAGGGATGGGCTGGTCCAGCTCTATGGCCCAGGACCCACGCACCTCCATCCCTGATGGGAAGATCCTTAGTGGCTGACTGCTCATTGAAGCAGTCCCGGGGAAAGCTCTCGGAGGAGATGCCTAGACAAACACATAGAATGCTTTCAGTGACACAGTGGCCAGAAAAACATCACGGCACCATATTTGGGGACTCGTCTGGGCCATTTCATACTACCTTCCTTTCTGCAAGTTTTAGAGTTTGCTTTCCTCCAAAAGTGCTTTTCTTAATTACTCTTCTGAATCACACTAACAAAGAATTAAAATATGTGCCCTCATACCTGCTTTACAAAAAATAAGCCTATTAGCTCAACTCTGTGCTCCCTATTCTTGCTTATCAATCTTGCTATGTATACCATCCTCATTCAGGATAGAATCAGGGAATGAGCTGGAGGACAGAAGCCAGAAGGCTGGGTTGTTGGCTTTATTACTAAAAGCTGTCACCTGAGCCAAGTCACTAGTGTGTGTGTCTTCTGGGTTAGGAACTACACGGTGCTCATCTTCATTGTAGGGGATGGAATCATCATGAGTGCTGCACATTGGCCGTTGGTCAGCTTGTTGAATGCGTGAGGCTGGCTGAGTGAACTATGTGGAATTCTTTTCTCATCCCCAGAATGAGGGTGTTCTGCTCGTTCTTATCTACATGTGAGGATGAGAATAGGCAAGTATGTGCCAGGCACTGTTCTCAGCCCTGTGCTTTGATTTTTTAAAAGGACTCTATTGGCAGGTATCATTAGTGTTCCAGTTTTAAAAGAAGAAACTGAATCACAAAGATCATACAGTCAGTAAATGGTAAAGCTAGGAATTGAACCCAGGCAGTTAAATGCTAGAGGCCATGCTCTCAAAGACCAGACTATATGGCCTCTGCCTGGCATTCTTGTGATGACAATGTGTGTTCTATCACAAAAGGACTTCACGGTTGAATAAGTGTGAGAAAAGTGGCATGTCTTATCCCTTGGAGCTATGACTCATGTTAGCACATTACAGACCTTGAGTGTCCTTTAATAAAGAAATTTAGCTCTGTATAATAGTATTTGCCACACTTATTTAACCACAGAATCCATTTAAAGGGGCGCCCGATAACCTTGTTGAAAGCCATTAGTGTTCCAATGGAACATAGTTTGAAAAACACTAGATTAGATCACCTCTAAAGTCCCATCTGACTCTCAAGTTCCTGGTCCTCTTTTAATTCCTGGTAAGCAACCCTGGCAAAATATTATGCAACCAGGCAGAAGTTAAGGGTTTAGGCTCAGTGTACTTTCGCAAAGAGATCACCGTTGGATATATGATAGGGTGTTTATTACACATAATCCTTGTAAGAGCGTCTCTGTGGCAGTGACCCAAAGCCAGCCAATGACTTCCACCATGCTGAAAACCTGACTTACCAGTGACTTGAGCTGAGAGTAAGCTAGCTAACAGAGGGATCGTGGGATAAAATGCTTCTCCTTTCTATGAGAGTAGCATTTTAGAAGAAACACTATTTAAAAATGACCAAGGTTTTGCTTGTTGCTTGCTTGTCCAATCAGCTGATTTCCAAACACCTCAGAGTGAAAGGTGAGCCAGGTCCCAGCGTCTCTACAGTTGCCCTCTGGCAGGCTGCCCATAGAACATTCTCTGTGGAGACTGAGAACGTGAGAGTCCAGGGCCTCAGGTGTCTACTCTGCTGACATAGTGTGTCCAGATTATTATAACTAAGCTCTTCCTTTCCTTGAGCCAGATGTCTTAGAGTGAGAGTTGTTTCAGTCACCTGGCCTCACCCTCTCCATATGCCTCTTACTGCCTACACTCTCCAGAGTGTTTGCTTTGGCCCTCCTGTTAGTGCCCCCACTCTGGCTCTAAGAGGAGGCACTCTGCTAAGTCCCTTCACTTTATCTTCATGGTGACCCTGAGAGGAAGGTTGCTGGCCATGCTTTCATAGATGAAGAGATTCAAGCCCAGAGCCTTTTTAGCTGCCATTATATGGCTCATCTCTCTCCCAGAATATTTCTGCTCATATTTGGCAAGAAATGAGAAAATAGACCTTTTTAAATTTATGCTATACTCTCACCATGCTACATTATCTTCAGAAATGTATTAATTACTAGCCCTATTTTTCACTTTATGGCCCTCCACTTTTCATTTTTATTTTGGAATAGCTGCCGGCTTTGAGTAAAGTTTATGCTGGTTAATAAAACGACAGAAAGCATAATATATACATCACAGAGAACATAATGTACAACACCTAAGTTAGACATCCAGATCATCAAAGGCACATTGTTTGGTGAGCAGAAGTTCATCATTTGGGTTTAAGAGAGTGGTGAATTCCCACAATAACTAGGATCTGTGTCCTTAGAGAAAATGCAGATGCACCCACAAACTAACTCGTACACCCTGCAGTGCTATCCGACACAGCATTCATGAGGTGTGGAGTACAACCCAATTCACTCCTGTGCAGAGGAAAGACAGTGCACAGTTTAGGTAGAAACAATACAAAGGAACTTTTTTTAGAAATAGTTTTAATTTTAAAGAGCCAATTTCTCATAGCTGGTGTTTAACCAGACAAAATCCCTATGAAGGAAACATGCAAGGTAAAAACCATGGCACATAGTAATTTTGGTGAGGATCAATTTGACAGCACAGGACCAAGGGCAGATGTAAGTAACATTAAAACAGTATTCTTAAACGTCTGACAATGTAGGTTAGGACATGGGACAAATTCACTATTAGAAAGCACATAAGCTTGTAAGTCTTTTAATGGAAATTTTAATAACACCAATACAAGTTTTTTTGAATAGTTAGAAATAAAGCACATGCCTATATTTATTAAAATGGGTAGTAGCCACACTACTCTCTTCAACTGAATAAATTTAATAAAGAGAAGGAAAACTTACCTAAAATTAGGTAAGTATATTCTGTCAAAAGTCAAATGTCATTTAATTTTCTGATACGGATTTTGAGGTATCTGATTTTCATTTTGTAAAAAGCTTACAAGTTTAATCAAACTTGTCATTTATCTTTCCCTTTCATGTGCATATTGTAAATTTGTTTTTTACTCAGTATTTATTGCTTATTTTGCTTCTCAAAGACATTCCAACAGCTGGATGGACCACACATACACACACAGGTTAATTCTACAACTGACCACTATTAATAACAACACATAGCACAGTCACAGTATGGTAAGGGCGACTTACCTTGGGACCACCTGGAAAGTGTGTGCTTGTCTCAACCATTCAAATGATGAGCTGCACTTCCTGATGCTAACCTACAACATCAGACTGGGGTTTTGCTGTCAATTATCAATGTAATGGAAGCAGAAAGAAAGGAAAGGTAATATGCCATTTATAACTGAAAGTAGTATCCATACCTTATCTTTCCAAAATTGAATGTCTCTCTACCTATGGTACATTGGAGTATTGTTACCACTTCTTTACTCCCGCCCTGTATGATTATTATGCACCCAAGGCCTTACCAGTTGTCTTGGTAGTTCCTCCCATTGGCCCAGGTATATTGAATCTGGCCTTGTGACCTGGTTTGGCCAATTAAATGTGGGCAATATGACACTGTGCCAATTCTGAGGCAAAGCCTTACTAGTAAGAAGCACTGTGTGTTTTTACATCCTGCTTTTTGTTTATACCATCATTATTTGACAAGCCAATCCTAGGGAGCCTGGAATTAGACACACAGCAGACCCAAACATAGTCTTACTGCCTGGAGCCAACCTTAGCTAAATATGGGTCAAATCAAATGAACCTTAGCCAACCCATAAGCCAATGAATCGAACAATAAATATTTGCTGTGAGCCATTGAGATTTGGGGTTCATTGTTGAAATAGCTGCCTAATACACTTTCTATCATTTGCCTCCACCAAAAGCACTACACTTTAAACCATTTCAGCTGAGCAGGCTTAAAGACTACTATAATCAAATTTGTACTAAAAACAATTACTCAATGTATCAGGTTTTTAAAAAAATCAAGTGAATACTCATAGCATGCCCATTACCTCATTCATACCAAGATTCATACACAAACTACATTTCATTTTAAAAAGTTAAACTTATTTACCAGGTAATGCTTTTAATTATCTAAAGAATATATGCCCACATATATAAAGACACTTTCAAATAGAAGCTTGCAAACATACTATGTAATTTTACAAAATTACAGTGCCTTTTAGCCTTTCTTTTTTAATTTTTCTGTAATAACAAGCCCTCACTTGACATCAATGAAGTAGTTATGCCTCCAAAAAGAGAAGAGGAAAAAAAACCGCCTGAAACTCTCATGATTTTTTGTTCTTATGCTGTAGTTCCCAAGGCCATTCATCACACTCGACTTAAAATAAATCCAAGAGGTGAAGTTTCCCCAACGGTGAAAATCATAACTGATATGTAAATGTAGACAGGTTGTCTTATGTTATTCAAACATGTACTTACAGGCAAGAGAGACAGCAATCTAGATGTGTAGCTAATGGAAAGTGACTTTAAGTACTTGTAGGGAGGTGTGTGCCTGTGTGTGCAATTATCCATGTCTATATCAAGAAAGGCAGCGCTTTGGCAAAAATACAGTCTCATGGCTGGTTTCTGTCAATTAAGGATCAACTATTTCTTGTTCTATTGCCCTCATTTTCATTTCTAGTGATGTTAAATCATACAATCCCAGCTAAGTAGATATAATTCTGAAAAAGCCTCTTATCTAGCCATCCCAGCTTCTAACTCTTCTTGCTAGAAGTATGTGGAAAGAGAAATTATGAGCATGGGCAGGTAGGTAGAAGGTTGACATCCACTGCCTGGGATTGTATCATTTAACATCACTAGAAATAAAAATGAGGGCAATAGAACGAGAGAGTTGATCCCTAAATGACAGAACCGGGGAGTAAGCTATGTCAATTTCAGAACCTATGGGAAAAACATCCATATCCACTAACAAATGCAATGTTGTTAATATGAACATTCAAGTAAAATGAAATAAAAATTAGAGCTGGAAGGAATTTTGCATATCTTTCCACCCACCTGCTCATTTTATAGTTGAGGGAACTGAAATCCAGGAAGATTGTGATATTTCCAACACAACTATCTAGTGGCAAAGGCAGAACTAAAATCCAGCTTCCAAGGAAAACGTGCATGCTATTTAGAGAACATTATTGCCAATCCACAAATGGCAATACTGAGGTCTGAGAAAGAAGTAGATGTCTATGGTTGAACAGGTGGGCTCAGCTCCTGACTGTGACCTTGGCTAATTTCTAGACCTTGGTGGAATTACTAAACCACCCTGAATCTTTATGTCCTCGTTAATAAAATGAAGACAGTAAGAATATACCTGTGCTTAAAATTGTTTTCTTTCAAGAACTTTTCCTGGGGTGGGGGGT
The DNA here is from genome assembly GCA_026230045.1 of Corynorhinus townsendii. Lineage (NCBI taxonomy): Eukaryota > Metazoa > Chordata > Mammalia > Chiroptera > Vespertilionidae > Corynorhinus > Corynorhinus townsendii. The sequence continues at coordinate 161,512,222 of JAPDVU010000001.1, read as the reverse complement.
GATGTATTGATGAGGGATACAAACAAATCCCTGTTTTAAGTAAAGAAACCTGTATGTAATGAGAGCCTATTAAACATCACAGGCTGATGTTAAGGACTATTTTTTTTTGTCAAAGAAGACAAAGAGAAAAATAATTAAATTAATAAGAATTCTCGGTAGCACTGCACTGCAGCAGATTCCAAATCTGTCCAGATCCTAAAAATAGAACTAACGTCATCAAATGCAATAGCTCCAAGTACATGGCTGATCATCTTCAAAAAGAGCAGCTCTTCAGAAGCCTTCACAGACACCCTATGACAATCAAACATGAGCCTAGAGCCATAAATAAAATTATTTATAGACATAGGTTTAAATGAAATCACATTTTAAAGAGGTACATGAATACATATTGTTATGATTATTACATTAACCTCTCTCCGTGATCATTTCCTGTGAAGAATAGAGATGATAGACGAGAAGCAAATATTACTCGTCAGGATTCATTTATAGCAGGAGTTATACTGAGTATTTTAAATACCTGAAAAACAGGGGCATGTATTTAAAGTAGCACAAATGATGCTGAGTCACCCTGCTTTAAACTGAGTAAAAGGTAGGAGCAGATGCATCAAAGTATGATTTGGTGCAGAAAAGACCAAGAAAGAATCAAATTGGGAAGATTGCAGAATTCACTGAGATATTAAGAGCCTCTGTCTATTTCAAGTAATAAGTGCTTAAGAAATTAATTCCTTCTAATTCCTAAGTGATCAAAAATTTTTGGTATTTTGATCATAAGGAATATAGTTATTAACAAAAATAATACTGAGGTGAAGAACTAGAATACAAAAATTATTTATAGTATTTATTATAGATATACTGAATAACAATTTTCCTTCTTATGTAATATTATTTTAGTTATTATGGGGATAGTTGCACCAATGGGGAAACTGACTTTTGAAGAGATATCACATAATTACTAATTATCTTAATAGCTAAGAAGGTATAACAAAAACTACAAAATACTAAGCCTTGGATTAATATATATACATATATACATATATATATAAAATGACTTTTTAAAAAATTCCTTTTCAAAAATAAATGATTTTAAAAGGTTCACAAAGACCAAATATATATAACAAGATTAATAAAAATAAATAAAGGCACATATGTCAATATTAAGGGTAAATATTTAAGAGATTAAGAACAAAATATGCCTTTGAGTGTCCTTGCAAACAAAGCAAGAACATTTGGTTATTTCACTTCTATTATCAAAAGAAAGAAACAATCCAGCTGGGGTGGCTCAGTTGGGTGAGCATCACCCCATGCACCAGGAGGTCACTGGTTAAATTCCCGGTCAGACCACAGGTCTGGGGCTGTGGGCTCAATCCCCAATAGGGGGTATGCAGTAGGTAGCAGATAAAATTTCTCTCTCATTGGTGTTTCTCTCTCTCCCTCTCCCTTCTTCTCTCTGAAATCAATAAAAACATATTTTTAAAAAAGGAAGAAACATATTGATCCTTCAGGGCTGACACAGATTTTTCTGATATTAAATTCTGAGAGACATCGTTATTTAATAGAATTAGTTCCACCTTAGCCTTAGCTCCATCCTAGCTGTTTGACCAACAATTGATTTCACAAAACAAATGGGGCTAGTCTAGTTATTGATCAATAGCCTTTGTCCTCCTAACCAGAGAGGTTTGGAAATGTCTTAATTGCCCAATAATTTGGAACTGAAGTGATGAGTTCTTCAGCAGAGCAGCTAAGTACTGGCCTTTCTGAAATAGCCAGATTCTTAAATGGCCCCCTTTTGGTGTCTTAGGCTCCAAAGTTTTTCTATCTTCCTTCTCCCACCAGGCATTAGTAGTAAAGAAGAACCCTGCATTTTACCCCCAGCTACCTTAGCTGAGGCCTGATTTATCAGTTTCTCTTCCCACAAATCCATTTTCTTTTTTTCCTTCTAATCCATGATAAGATAATCCAAGTCACAGCACCATGATGTTGATGAAACAGCACCAGAACATCACTGACAATTGGACATCAGTTCAGCAACCTCAGTTCTTGAGTTCTGGCTAAGAAAGAATTTGGAACCAAGACTCTATAAGAGAAAGTTTATTTAGAAAGTCACAGAGAAAGAAAAAATAAGTGGCAGAAGAAATGGGCTCAAGTTACAGAGGGAAAAGAAGGACCTTTGGAACGTAGGAGAGAGAAAGGTAAAGGGGGGGGGCGCAGAGGAAAAGGAGAGAGGTGTGGGTGTATTCCTAGGAGGGCGAGTGCCCACAAATTCATGTTCTTCAGGGCCAGTGATGTCCTACTTATGGGACATTTACTATATGTCACACACTTTACATACATTTCACATTATTGAGAATCTTTACAATAATCCTGAAAGGTAGTTATAAGCAAACCCTACTTTAAAGATGAGGAAACTAATGAAATAGAGAAGTTAACTTTGTCCAGGGTCAATCAGTAAGTAGTAGAACTAGGTTCTGAAACCAGAGCCTGGAATTAACCTCCTGCCATAAACAACTAAGAACTAAACAAAACATAGGAAACAACTATTTTTAAGTATTTGACTGTAAGCAGCACAGTATTATAATACTTGAGATATGTAAAACAAATTAAGTAAGTCTAATAATTGCCTAGGCTAAAAGGTGATTTCTAAAAATAATTGATAGGGTCCCAGTGACCTCTGGAGCATTATCAATTAGTCTAACATATGTAAAATTAGAAGCAGGGGTGTAAGAGAAACAGAAAAATATTTAAGCAAATACTGGCTAGAATTTTCCAAATTTGATAAAAATTATAAACCCACAGATCAAAGAAGCTCAACAAACCGTAAAGGGGATAAACACACACACACACACAAAAATCTCTATATATAAAAGGCTAATATGCTAAGTGTCTCACTGTCTGACTGGTCGCTATGATGTACAATGACCATCAGGGGGCAGACGCTCAATGCAGGAGCTGCCGTAATGCACACTGACCATTTACAAAGAAACAGAACCTCAGACCTGACGCCCACAAAGCAATACCCAGGTTCCTCCAAGTGGGATACAGGCCCTGCCACCACCACTGAGTGACAGCCCACCAAATCACAGCCAATGCTGTTGAGACCCCATGGTGCAAAATGTGGCCCACAGCCCAGCCCAGCCCTGAAATGGTGGCTGTGGATGCTGGGTAATGACATCACGTAGCAACGCTCACCTTTCTCTCCCTAGCGACAGGCCATTTAACAATAAACAGCACTATGGACCTGGTGCCCACAAACCAACACTCAGCTTCCCCAAAGTGGGACACAGGCCCAACCACCACCCCAGATTGATACCCTACCAATCGCAGCCGATGCTGCCGAGACCCCATGGCACAAAATGTGGCCTACAGCCCAGCCCAGCCAGGAAACGGTGGCTGTGGATGCCAGGTAATGACATCACATAGCAACTCCTGGCTTCCTCTCCTTAGCAACGACTAGCATCTTTGGAGTTTCTTCAGCCCAGGAACACAACTTCTTTATAGCCAGGTGGAAACATTTTACATTTTAACCAAATGTCTGTGAAGCATTTTCCTGTGCCTCATCTCATTTGATCTTCACAGATGTCCTGGAGTAGGTAGATAGGACACTCAGTGAAATCCTATTTTCTTTTCATTAGTCAGAAAATGGAAATTTAGAAAGCTTAGAAACTTGACCAGACTGAAAAGAAGTTAAGAAATGGTGGATCTTAAAAATGACTTTAGGTTTTCTTATTGCGCAGAATATAGTCAAACACTGCTACAGTTAAATATTTTACCCTTTGTTCACCCTGCGTGCTCTACAATAATAATCTGCTTCATGTTGATATTTACTGCTGTGTTGCTGACAATTACCTGAAAGAGAAGACGGGGTGCTTCACTAGGCTGTAAAAAGTTTAGCTAAATCAGAAAGCAGGTCTAGTTAAGTTTATTCTATCCTATATAAGAAAAGGCTAATATGCAAATCGACCGAACTGTGGAATGACTGGTTGCTATGATGCACACTGACCACCAGGGGGCAGACGCTCAACGCAAGAGCTGCCCCTTGGTGGTCAGTGCACTCCCACAGGAGGAGCACTGCTCAGCCAGAAGCCAGGCTCATGGCTGGCAAGTGCAGCGATGGTGGCAGGAACCTCTTCCACCTTTGCTGCAGTGCTAAGGATGTCTGACTGACATCCCCTGAGGGCTCCCAGACTGCAAGAGGGCACAGGCCAGACTGAGGGATGCCCCGCCCTCCCCCCCCCCCCAGTGCATGAATTTCGTGCACCGGGCCTTTAATAATAAATAAAATTGCTGAAAACCAGTGATAAAAAGAATATTGTAAAAGCAGTCAGAGAAAAAAGTAATATTATATATAGAAAACCAAAGAAAAGAATTATAACAAACTTTTTGTCACAATACGCAAGCCAGAAGACAATGGAATGACAATACTGAAGTACAGAAAGATAAAAAAAAGAAAAAAATGCTAAAAAATAAAAGATTTTAAAATTCAACCTAAAACTTTATTTTATTTTATTTGTTATTTTTTGTTCAACCTATGATTTTATATTTAGCAAAAATACCTTCCAACATGAAAGAAAATCTTACAATCAAAAGCTAGACAATTTATCTCCACTTGACTTAGACTACAGAGAAAAAAGTGTTAATTTTTTTCAGGCAAAGAGGGAAAAAAATGACCAGAAGAAAATTTGGTAAACACAAAAACTAAATAAACATATGAATAAGTACACAAGACATTTTCCTCATTATTGAAGTTATTTTAAAATATAATTAACTATAGCAAAACAAACAAACAAAAACAATGTATTGTGGAATTTATAACATATGTAGATATAAAATATTGACAACAATAGCACTACATCCAAGAGGATGAAATGGAAATACTCTGTTGTAAGATTCATATATTTATGAGAAGTGGAAAATATTATTTGAAAATAGACTGAGATAAATTAAATTTGTATATTATAAACTCTAGAGTAACCAGTTCTTAAAAACAGTATCTTCAACTGCAGATATAATATGAAATCCTAGAAAGCACTCAATCCAAAAGAAGACAGAAAATTATGTAAAAGAAACAAAGAACAAATGAAAGGTAGATTAAAAGCCATAATGATAGTTACTTTAAATATATATCATTTGAAAGTCTCCAATTTAAAGTCAGAGTTTATCAGACTTGAATAAAAAAATAAGACAACTATATGCTATCAAAAAGAAACTCTTTTTAAGTATAAAAATCATAAATAGGTTAATCCTAAAAGGATGGAAAACATTACATGGTGGAAACACTGGTCACAGAAAGCTTGAGTTACTATTTTTTAAAAATTAATCTTTATTGTTGAAATTAATACAGATGTACCTTTTTTCCCCCAGTGATCCCTTCTAGACTGCCCCTGCCCCTCCCCCCCGCCCCCGACCCCAGTGACTATTTTAATATTAGAAAAAGTAAACTTCAAAATGAGATATGTTACCAGGAAAAAAATAACTCTTAATAAATTTAAAAGGCTCAAAGTCATTAAAAATATGTTCATCCCCAGCGGGCATGGCTCAGTGGTTGAGCATCGACCTATGAACCAGGAGGTCATGGTTCAATTCCTGGTCAGAGCACATGTCTGAGTTGCAGGTTCAATCCCCAGTGGGGGGCATGCAGGAAGCAGCCAATCAATGATTCTCTCTCACTATTTTTTTAAAATATATTTTTATTGATTTTAGAGAGAAAGGGAGAGGGAGAGAGATAGAAACATCAATGATGAGAGAGAATCATGTACAAACAATAAATGACTATGAGGCATCTGAGGAGAATGTCTTTAAAAAAAAAAGAGCAATAAAGTGGAGAACAAAAAGTGAAAGAGGTTGCATCATTCTAAACCTGCTGGATCAAGATTGTGGAGGTGGCAACTTTCTTTGGCAGCTCTTGCCACATGGCTCTCTTCCCTTCCTCTAGTCCTTGCCAGCTTCCTGTGATGCTGTCCCCACCCTTTTCCCCTAGGGGTGAAAATGGCTTTTTGCCATTACTAATTTCCGGTAATCCCACAAACCCATGCTGGTTTTCTTAATCAGTCTGGACATGATCTCTTCATTAAGTTATTTGCAGTTTAAACCCTTTTGAATGTGCATCTCTTTTCTGCCAGGACTCTGACTGATAGGGCAATTGTTATCAGTAACAACTGTTATCAGGCATTTATTTCCTACCCTTTAGCGTGCTTGTGCATTACTAAGGCATCTCCTGTGCTTGCTACCTGATGTTTACCATAGCCAGTGAGAATAATAGCAGCAATGTAATGGGCCAGTGTAGACTTTCATGGCATATGAAAATGATCAAAGTCCTTTCAGATTATATTATGAGAAAAGGAAAGTTGCCATAGCCTTAAAGTAAGGCAGTGACAAGTATACTGCTGTCTTTTCCAATTGAAGATAAATTGGCTGGTATGAAAACAAAGCATTTTCTGAATCAATAAGTGCACATAGCTCCCAGGGGCTGTGCTGATATATTCAGTAAGTGAATCATATCTGAAACAGTGCTTGCAACTTGCACCCTTGTGTAATTAAGTTTACAATAACCCAATCATTCTCTAAAAGCCATCTGTCTTCTCATAGCCCTAAGAAAATTTAAACAGAAGTATGATATGAATCACCATCCCTGCATCTTTCAAATCTTGGATGGTGGCACAAATCTCTGCACTTATCCCAAGGATGTAGTATATACTTTCAACTACTGGGGGGAATATGGTACCATTTCTCTCTGAACAGCCAGATCTGGAAACCCAAAGCACAGTGGCCCTTCTCACTGCTATACCTAAAAAACCACTTGCACAATTTTTGCAACCTTGGGCTTGGTGGGTTTGGAAAATTCAGTTCCCAAAGGAGGAAACACTTCCACTAGGGAACAAAGTCATGGTTGAATTAGCCAGCAAGCTGAGAGTGCTCCCAGGCCTTTTAGGTTCTTACACATTAGAGATACATTTATTTGACTTTATTGCCTCATGAAATAAATGTCTTTAGTAGAGTATCTTGAGCTGGACCTAGAATATTGAACTTCTGTAATCAAAGAAATAATAGTAAATGTTGAAGCTGCATATTTAAAAAAATAGTATAAAATGAATGTCCTCATATGAATATTAATATGATTAAAACAAAAACTACTGTGAAGCAAATACTTTCAAAGCTTCCCAGTAAAGAGTACATTGGTCTACATCCCTGAAAAGTTATTGACAATATATATCTGAAATAGGGGCTGACCAAATACAATACTCAACTTGTTTTTGTGCAGCCTGTAAGCTAAGAATGATTCTTTCATTTTTCCATGTTTAAAGGTGAGGAAGGAGGTGGAAGAGAGGCAGGGAGAAGGGTGGAGGAAGAGAAAGAGAATCAGCAGCAGCAACAGAGACCTATGACCTTAAAAAAAAATTTTTACTATTTGGCTCTTTCCAGAAAAGCTTGCTAATTCCTATTGTAAAATGTTAACATGTCCTTTAACCAGCAAGATTGACTTGTGTGAATCTATCCTAGAAAAATAGTTGTTTTGCTGTTCAAGATCTTTGTAAAAAATACATTTATGGAACAAAAGGGGGGCTCTACAGAAAGTAATCTCATAGGATGATCCAATTATAAATTCCTAAACGGGCAGGTCATGGTGGGCAGTCAAGGACCAGGCATGTAACTTGTTTAGTAAAAAGTTTTTGTGCATCTAGGTTAACACAATTTTGAAATAACCACCCTCGAGAAAGCATATAATCTTAACCTCTATTGTAATCCAATCCCTGCTTCACTTTCTCTCGCCTTCATGTAATCATCCTTACCTTACCTCTTTAATTTCAAATGCATAAAAGAAATGCAAAACTCATCTTTTGAAGCATTTGAGATTTTTCTTCCTAGTAACTGTTGTCAGTTTGGTTCAAATAAAATATTATGAAATTTCTTGCCCTGGCTAGTATGGCACTAAGAGGTTACTGGTTTGATTCCCCAGTCAGGGCACATGGCTGGGTTGCAGACTCGATCCCTATAGAGGGCCTCCAGGAGGCAGCCAATTGATGTTTCTCTCTCTCTTTCCCCCTTTTCCTTCCTCTGACTCTAAAATCAATAAAAACATATTTAAATTTTTAAAAAATAAATCTTATGAAAATTCTTTTAAGCTTTCTACATTTCTTACATCAACATGTTAAATTATAGGTTGTCCATCAAAGTGTAATTTAAGAAAGAAAAAAGTAGGAAACTAAATGCCATAAACACATAAACCCTCATTGTAAGAACTGTTTTTCTTTTTTTTAAATATATTTTTATTGATTTCAGAGAGGAAGGGAGAGAGAGAGAGAAACATCAATGATGAGAGAGAGTCACTGATTGGCTGCCTCCTGCACACCCCCAACTGGGGATCTAGTCCGCAACCTGGGCATGTGCCCTGACCAGGAATTGAACCTGGGACCCTTCAGTCCATAGTCTGACGCTCTATCCACTGAGCCAAACCAGCTAGAGCAGAATTGTTAGTCTTTGTTCAGTGCTCACTAGAACCAAAAAGGAAGAATGAGACAGAACTCAATTTCTCCAATGGGTTTCCTTTCAAGTTCAAATTAGTAGTTTAATAAGTATGTTTTCATGTTCTATTTTACTCATTTTGAAATATCGCTCTCTTTTTCTTTTCATTTTGAAACATTTGTTATCATCTTCCCTTCTGCTAAAAAAACAAACAATAGACCCCAAATGAAATCACTTTGCTAAGCCCCACCAAGACTTAATTCCTAACCCAACTGCAGTGTTAGTCTGTGCTAGGAATGGAATTGTAGACAAACCAGTCTAGAATTTCTGGGTGGGCACCAAGGGGGTAATCTGCCTGATAGACCCCCTAAACTAAGGGAAGTTGACTTGCCTGAAATAATCCACTCTTTTAAATTTCTTGTCCCACCATATTTCTGTCTCTAAAAACCTTCCACGTTGTATAAGTCCTTAGAGCATTCTTCTAGTTACTTTTTGGGATACTGCCTGATTCATGAAGCCAGCTAGATCTTCAAGTTTAACTTGGCTGAATTTTGTTCTTTAACACTTCAAACTATAATATGCCCCAAAACATTACAAAATAAAACACCTCAGCCACCAAAATGAGTTTCATGCAGAATATTAGAGGATTCAGTGTGATTTTTTTTCAAATTTTTATTTATTGACTTGAGAGAGAGAGAAAGAGAGAGAGAGGGAGGGGAGAGAGAGAGAGAGATTTTTATTTGTTGTTCTACTTAAATATGCATTAATTGTTTGATTCATGTACCTGCCCTAACCAGGGATCAAACCTGCGACCTTTGTATATGGAGACAACACTCTAACCAACTGAGCTACCTGGCCAGGAAGTGTTTTTTCAGAATGTTTTGTTCAGCTAACTTATCATAGTTTCTTTTTCTTTATACTTTTAATCTATTTGGTCAAACATAAAATCAATTTACTAAAAGAAAATTCACTTCATAGGCAAATTTTTCAGCAAAGCAACTGATCCATAAAGTAAGCTAAATCTATACTAAAAATAAAATGGAGTTCATCATATATTTTTCAGCCAAGAAGAATTTATCAATATACTCAAGTACATGATAAACATTTCTCTGGAATGATTCCATCAAACAAATAATAGAATAGAAACTTTTGAATCTATCATTGCTGAGAAATTATAAACAAGCACAAGATGGTCAATAAAGGCTTCAGAAGAGCAGAGAAAATCAGACGGCAACAGCATGGATGGACCTGGCAAGCATTATGCTAAGCAAAATAAGCCAGTCAGAGAAAGGTAAGTATCACATGATATCACTCATTTGTGGAATATAATGAACAACATAAACTGATGAACAAAAAAATAGATCCAGAGACACAGAATCATCTTACAGAATGTCAAACCTCAGAGAGAAAAAAGGGGTGGGTGGGTGAAGGGGTGGGGGGGGGGGGGCGGTAGGAGAGTTAAGAGATCAACCAAAGCTCTTGCATGAATAACCAATGGACACAGACAATAGGGGGGTGAAGGCCTGTGCTGGGTGGAGGCAGGCTGGGAGAAGTCAATGGGGGAAAAAGAAGACATATGTAATTCTTTCAACAATAAAGAATTAAAAAACAAAAAGCAAAGCAAAGCAGAATGAATTGTATTGTGCTGACAGATATTTTAGTAGTAAAGTTTTTACTGTGGGCTCAAGTTTTATTTACATACATAGAAGTAGACTTTCTTATCAAATTTTCACAATTTATAATTTAAAATATAGTATGGGGCATGTAATGACTTATTGCTAATGAATGGAAGTGCCAAATAATGGTGGAAATGTAGAAAATTCCTAGGAAAGGCTACAGCCACTGAGGTATGAGGTTAGGGCAAAGTACTTATTAGAGGATTGAGCACAATCAGAACATGAGCTGCATCCAACCTGACTCCAGCCACTAAGAACTAAAGAAAATGGAAACATAATTACTAGGGAAATTTGTAATACGTATCTATTACTATAGCAATGTCTTCCAACTAATTTAATTCTAAAAATAGTTCCGTAATTTGCCATGAAAGCAAGCATAGAGTGCATTAACTGAAAAGAGAAAATAGTAAAGAAAAAAAATGGATAACTTGATGTAAATCAGTAAAGGTGTTAAACTTTGCTGAAGGGATTTGATGCTATTTTCTTTGTAGAAAAAAATTAAAAACATTTCTATTTTTAAAATAATGCCATTTTGAACACTAATATTTGCACCATTAAAACAAAGAGCAAAAGAAAGATTTCGTTGTGATGGCTTCTGTGGTAAGCAGAAGGTAGAATGAACCTCTCCAAGGGTTGGTTCTCAGAGAGATGGTAGAGCTGCTCTGGGAGGCAGCATTTTATAAGCTGGGAACCGTCTTGAAACATGAAGTACATGCTCTGACCTAATGACCAATGAACATGATGCTATCTCACTGTTTGGATACAAAGAACCAATATCCAAGGGGTTAATAGCAAATGTTTTTATTCTAGTTCTAATGATTCTAGGCCCAATGCTGTGGGTGGTCTGGGTGTTTCATTACCAAATGGAGGTATGTTCCCACTGGACAGGGGTGGGAGGCAAGAGTCTCCTCCAGAATGAGAGACATTCTCTGGGCCATTTTTATCTTTTCCTGACAGGAAATGAATAGGTAAAAGAGGGTCATGGGTTATGATTAATAGCTAGCATGATTTATCCTATTAAAGGGAAGTAGGATTATTGGGGAATAATGAGAGGAATCCGAAGAACAGGTTAACAGAACACTCTCATAACATGATGCAGTCTGTACTGTTGAAAGTTCAGGTCCCTAAGAAATAAAGGATCTCCCATGCTCCAAAGAAATTAAGATCAGCTGAAATGCTGGCTAAAGCCAAGGACAACTTGACATGGGTAATTAATGGGGAAAGACCCAATGCAGTTCATGTGATTAGGTGGATAGGAAGGGAGATGGAGAGAAAGAAATACCAATGATGAGAATCATTGATCTGATACCTCCTGCATGCCCCCTACTGGGGATTGAGCCCACAACCAGGGTTTGTGCCCTGACCAGCAGTCAAGCTGTGACCTCTTGGTTCATAGGTTGACACTCAAACACTGAGCCACACCAGCTGGGCTAAACCTAGTATTATTTACATTTTCTTTTTGTTTTCATATACCTTTTTGTCTCACTACTATGCTATATTAATTACAGTAAAAATATAAATTTGATTCATAAATTGCAAAATATTGAAATGGATTGTGATGGGAGAGAGAAGGAATGAACACTGCCCAGTGACTGTGAACTCAAAGAAGAATGTCCCCATAACATCACTTCTGGACCCAGTAATTGTATGAGTTTGTGTCATCTCCTACTAAGGAAAAAATATTTGTGTTTCTGCATGGCAGAACTAGAGTAGAACAATTGAGGACCTATTGGGATGTATAGATACTTAGAATAAAGAAGTGAGGTCTAGAAGGTATCTCTTGGAATGGCTTCCTGTCCCTTAACTGTTCTCCCTTTTCTGGGAAATCCTCCCAGAATCAAAGGAGTGGCTCTGAGCAGCCATGCCTCTAAAGCAATCTGGAGTTTTCAGAGCTGAGTGGTCAAATAAACAGCTATCTGACCCAAGTTGATGCTAAATTTATGCTATATTTTTTTAAAATATATTTTTATTGATTTCAGAGAGGAAGAGAGAGGGAGCAAGAGATAGAAACATCAATGATGAGAGAGAATCATTGCTTGGCTGCCTCCTGTACACCCCCCACTCGGGATCAAGCCCACAACCCAGACATATGCCCTGACCGGGAATTGAACTTTGACCTCCTGGTTCATAAGTCGATGCTCAACCACTGAGCCATACCAGCCAGGCTACATTTTTTTGTTGTGGTTAAAAAAAAAAAATAGAGGGAACAAAATATTGAAAGAGACTGAAAGGTCATTGGATCTGGGTCATGTAAATGACAGAAAGGATCTATGGAAACTTGAAGAAAATAAAAGGGTGGATGGTAGCTTTCTTTAATATGTACTTGGTTTTAGAAAAAAGTATAAATATCATCATTTGAATTTATTAGTCTTCAAAGGAATCTTGGATCCTTTGGATGCATCCCAAAGTCTTCTATCTTATCAAAACCAGTGGTCAATTCTCAGACCTCATGTCATGAAATTTAGTAGTATCAAGCAGAGTTTAACACATTTTTCCCCTTGAAATTCCTTTCTAGAAACTATATCCTTAACACTCTCCAAGTTTTCCTCTTGCTTCACTACTCACTCCTCTGTCACCTCTTCATCCTCTCTACTTTTAAATCAGGGTTCTTAGCCTCAGTACTGTTGACATTTGGGGCCAGATAATTTTTTGTTGTGGGAGGATGTTCTGTGCATTGTAGGATGTTTAGCAGCATCTTTGGCCTTGACCCACTAGCTACCAGTAGTATCCCCCATGTCCCAGACAATTGGGACAACTAAAAATGCCCCCTCCCCCCACCTCGACCTTACCAACTATAACCTGGTTGAGAACCACTGCACTTATTGATCCAACACCCAGAGATCTGTCCTGATCCCTCTTCTCTTCTTCATCTTCACTCATTCCCTTGGTTACCTCATTTAGTATCAGAGTTTTAATACTATCGAAACTAGGGACTCCCACATTGGTATATCCAGCCAGACCTCTCTCTTCCTCCTATCTCATATGGGCACTGACTCCTCACTGCAGGGTTCAGATGTATCACTCTTAACCTAGATTTTCCTCCTAACCTTGCTCTTTCTCAGTCTTTCCTACTTAAGAAAATGGCATCAATATACACAGTTTCTAAGATTAAAAATATGTTCCATCTGTAATACTTTCAACAATAAAGATAAATTAAAAAAATAAAAATCATATAATGTATGTGGAATGTGAGTCCTTTCTGTCTCTCACATTCCACATACATTATATGAACAAGACCTGTTTATTTTACCACTAAATGGTAATCTAAATCTGACCACTTGGCATATGGCTACCACTCAGTCTAAGCCACTATCTACTCTCATCTGGGCAACTGAAATAATCTCCCATCCCATCTCCTTTCTTCCACTCCTGTCCCCCATAATTGTCTCCAAAAGCACCCAAGGGATCCTTTAAACCTCACACTATTCCTCAGATGAAAACCCTGCAATGGCTTCCCCACCTCACTCCTGCCTGTGGCATTGACCTGTGTGTTTCCTCTGCTGGAATTCTGTCCCCCAGATCATCACATGGCTGACTTCTTTGCATAATTGATATTTCTGCTCAAATACCCTTCCAAAAGAGGTCTACTTGTCACTGCCCCTCTGCCAACATTTTCTCTCTGAAATATTGTATCCATAACTCTTATCTTGATCTGAAACTATATAACTAATGAGTTCCAGACAAAGTTGACTACAGCAATGAACATTATCAGATCAGTTTTCCTCTATACAGATGGCGTTATGGTAGTCCCTCTTTTAAGAAAAAGAAGAAAACTGCCAGTATATTTCAGATGTTTTATGTGGGCCACTTCTCAATTACAGTAAACTTGAAATCCCAGAGGCATTTCTGTAGATCTTATATTAAGACAATAAAATGGGTTTTAGCTTGGAAGCCACATTATTGGGAGTGATGGCTAGAATGCAACATTGGCAAGAATTCGAGGCTGTGTTCAGGCTCAATGGGAAAGAATCTCAGTGATTGATTAGCAATGCCTTTCTTAACACAGGAGTAAAAGAGTGGTTGTGCATGTGCCATGTTTTGCCATCCTTTGACAAAATTCTTGGATTCTTCTTTTGTCTGCTCACTATCTAGCAGTTCTTACTCATTGGCATCCTCACCAACTAAACAAGAAAACAGAAGAGATATGAAAGTCAAATACTTGTGACTCCAGTAATAATTTTGATGGAGGAGGGGAAAAATAACCACATAAGGCTAAAGGATATGTTGAAATAACCAGAAGGTGTGAATCATCTATATAGTGCTTAGCTCCCACAAGTAGAGAAAGAAGATATGGCATAGGAGAGAAAAAAAAAATGAATTCAAACATTAGTTTATAAGAGAATGGGATTATTTTATTTTCCTTGTCCTTCAAGAAAAGGCAGATTGGATAATGAAATTATGAGATTACAATGTGAAGACATTTGAAAAATCTTTGTCATTAATAAAACATGACTTTTATTTTCTAATTCCCTAACTCTGCTGTTAAATAATTAAGCAAGGACAGACAGAGAAACTGAAGATGGAGGAGAAAGAAAAAAAGTGAAAGAAAAGGTCACTATATGACAAAAACTTCCCAGTCATCCATACTCCCCTCCCCACACTTAAGAAAGGTCAACTGATAGCCTTTGGCTCCTGACCTGTAACTATATCCCATTCCTCTTTTGATGTTCTCACCAAGAGGGATTTAACTGCCCTTTCCTTGATTCATTAGATGATTACTTCAAAGAAACTCCAAAGAGGCATCATTTGCCCAAACAACTCCCCTGTCTTGGTAAATCCAGACAAAACCTTAAAAGCAATTAATCCTAAACTTCACACATTATTGTCTTTAGCCCCTGTCAGTGACCTCAGCCTACAATATTGATTACCACTCTGCCTACTAATATGAATCTTTCAGACGATCAATCAGTTTCCAGAACAGGGAAGAGTTATGGGCATTCTAATACTGAAAATATGCCAAGGTCCACAATTAGCCCAAGAACAAACCAAACTTAGCAAACTTGTCATAAGTTTATTACCATTTATAATCCATTTCTTACCCTAAACTCAAGGAGGGAATGATCCATATTCAATCTAAGGAATGCTTCAAGAGAAAGTGCATTTAAAATGAAGATGGGAAATAAGCCAGTCAGAAAAAGATAAATATCATATGATCTCACTCATTTGTGGAATATAATGAACAACATAAACTGATGAACAAAAATAGATCCAGAGACAGAGAAGCATCAAACAGACCATCAAACCTCAAAGGGAAGGCAGGGGACAGTGGGAAGGGGGAGGGGAGAGATCAACCAAAGGACTTGTATGCATGCAAATAAGCATAACCAATGGACACAGAGAGTAGGGAGGTGAGGACATGTGCTGGGGGTGGGAGTGGATGGGGAGAGATCAATGGGGGGAAAGGAGACATATGTAATACTTTAAACAATAAAGAATTTAAATAAAAATAACATAAAATGAAGATGGGGGACTACGTGAAAAATGTGAAGAGATTGGGAAGTACGGATTGGTAGTTATAAAATAGTCATGGGGGTGTAAACTACAGCATAGGAAATATAGTCAGTAATATTGTAATAACTACGTATGGTGCCACATGGGTACTGGAAATATTGAGGGAATATTTTGTAAAGTTTATGATTGTTTATGCTGTACATCTGAAACTAATACAAAATAATATTGAGTGTAACTTGTATTGAAAAAAATTAATTTATAAAAAATATGAAGATGTGTACTTGATTTAGTAGCAAATGTACTAAACCATTTTAGTAATTAACAAATATTTCCAACTATTCTAACATATAGATAAGATTTGTGAGGCCTCTGTGAAAGGACAACATACAAATCCATGTTAGTTTCCATGGTATATTAAGACTTTAAATGGTCAAAGGGCAAATAAGATAAATGACCAATGAATATGGAGAAATGTTCAACATCACTAGTAGTAAGAAAACAAGTACAAGTTACAGGAGCAATAAAGTATATTTCCCCATCAGATCAGAAAGATAAAATCTTGAATACATGAACATGCAATGTGGGAAACAGAACTGTAAAGTAGGCTCCCTGCTCTAAAAAGACAGCACAGTGCCAGCATGCTCTTTAGCGCCAGCCCTTCATAGAGTGCCTGAACATGGCAAGTTCCCATTAAATATCTGTTGAGTAAATAAATGAAATAAGTACATGGTATGTTTCATGGTGGCAGTGTACTGAATAAAATTTGGAGGGACAATTGGATAATAAATATTAACATGCAGATGATAGTCATACTTTTGACATTGCAATTCTTCTCCTAGGAACCACTATAAAGAAATTCTTTAAAAATGTAAACATCCTATCCAAAAATGCTTATCACATTATTAAAACACTGAAAAATTATAAACCAGCCAAAATCCAAAATTAGGTAAATGATAGTAAGCAGATGGCCCATTCTCTGTACAGAATATCTCACAATAATTAAAATAATACTTGTAAAATGTCTGGAAATATGGGAAAAGGTTTATAATATGTTAAGGCAAAAATTATGTATTAAGTATAGGAATTTTATGTAAGCAGAGTAAAAAATAACTTTAAAAATGCAAATTTTAACAGTATTTTTTTCTAAGTGTGGTGATAACGGAAAGGTGTTTTCTAGTCTCATAAATCTCTCTATATTATATAATTCTATATTAACAAAATAGAAAGATCATCTTCTCAGGATTATTCTAACCCCCCTACCCCCCTGCAAATAACAAGTATAGGATATATCCCTACAACCTCTCACATCAGGGCTTCTCTTCTATTTTTCATTTTACTTATTTGTTTATTTACTAGGGGCCCAGTGCACGAATTCATGCATGGGTGCGGTCCCTCAGCCTGACTGGCGATCGGGGCCATTTGGGGGGTCCAGCCGGCTGCGGGGGAGAAATGGTGGGAGGTTGGCCAGCTGAAGGGAGGGACCATGGGAGGTTGACCAGCGGGGCGGGCGGGGGGGGGGGGGAAGGGACTATGGGAGGTTGGCCAGCAGGGGTGGGGGAGGGGCCATGGGAGGTTGGCTGCTGGCCGGGGGGAGGGACTGCAGAGGTTGGCTGGCTGGGGAGAGGGACCTCAGAAGGTTGGTTAGCTGTGGGGAGGGCCCGCGGGAGGTTGGTGGGCTGCAGAAGGTTGGCCAGCCACAGGAGGGTGGCTGTGGGAGCACAATGACCACCAGGGGGCAGCTCCTGCATTGAGCACGTGACCCCTGGTGGTCAGTGCACGTCATAGCAACCGGTTGACCAGTGGTCTGGTCATTCAGTCACTAAGGCTTTTATGTAGACTAGAGACCCAATGCACAAAATTCATCAATGGTAGACCTTCACAGCCCCGGCTGCCCCACAGCTTTGGCTGCCGGGGCCCTCGCAGCCTCAGCTGCCTCCCAGTTGCCTCACAGCTCCGTCCCCCTGCCTGCACCCAACTTGGCCCGGCACTGCCCATATCTGCCACCACATACCCCTGGTTCCCTGGTTCCATGGAGCTCCCCAATTGATTGCCCCACAGAGGGTGGCCTGGGCTTCCCTCTTTGGGGTGATAGCCCCTATCCTATTGATTGCCCCCTGGTTGGTGGTCTGGGCCTCCCTCTTTGGGGTGATTGCAGAGCCTCTGTTTGATTGCCCTGCTGGCTGTGGCCTGGGCCTCCCTCTGCGGGGCGATCTTAGGGTGATGGCAGGCCCCCCGACCAATTGCATCACACCTACCTTGGCTGGCCTGGCACCTGTGTGTATCCGTTTGGTCAATTTGCATATTATACTTTTATTATTATAGAATAGTGGCCCGGTGCATGAAATTTGTGCACGGGGGGAGGGTCTCTCAGCCCGGCCTGCATCCTCTCCAATCTGAGACCCCTGTGGAATCGGACCTAAACTGGCAGTTGGACAACCCCCTCACAATCCAGGACTGCTGGCTCCTAACCACTGACCTGTCTGCCTGCTTGATCACCCCTAACCACTTTGCCTGCTGCCCTGATTGCCCCCAACTGGTCCCCTCTGCTGGCCTGCTTGCCCCCAACTGTCCCCCCCCCCGGCAGCCTGATCACCCCCAACTGCCCTCCCCTCCTGGCCTGATCACCCCTAACCACCTCTGCCTCAGCCCCGCCACCAAGGCTTTGTCTGGAAGGACTTCTGGAAGGTCTCATGGTCTAATTAGCATATTACCCTTCTATTAATATAGATAGGATATGACACACTGCCATAACTATAACATATGTACCAGTATTACTCTATGAGAATACATACTTCATGTGATAGGAAGGCATCTAATACATTACATTGTATATGTTGTAAATAGTAGGGAATACTGTGTTCATAGCAATAAATATACACCCTATGACTTCCCTTCCTGATTTGGGAATGGTTCCCCAGTTCTTTGAATGTTTCCTGGCCCCTAATGTATTATTGTTATTTTTTTTTTTTGTCATTCAGTGTAACTTTATTTACTATTTATTGCACATGAGTTGAGGTCTTTAATTTCTAACCACCAAAGATTCAAAGAACTATTTCTTCCATGAAGTTTAACATTAACATCAGTGAATTCATGTATTCATGTATTTTTATTGTAAACATCTGAATTATTCATTGTCATAGATCCTGAACTCATAAGTATGGACCATGCACAGGCTGGCAGCAAGCCAGGAAGCCACTCTGCAAGCAAACAGATACTCTGCATAAGGAGAAAAGTCATAATACAACATTTAATGTCCAACCTGAGTCACCTCAGAATGTTATATATATTGACTTCTTAATTCATATAGTATCGGGAACTCAACTGCTTGGTTGGTGATGGGGTTGACCTGGTTTCAGGAGGATTATTCCTGAAATAATTAAGGAAAGGGGGGCTCAATCTTTTCTTGGTGCTTGCTTCTCCCCAGCACCTTCATCTTTCATCTCATCCTCAGCTTCTTGGGCATCTTCTCCTTCACCTTTACCTTCTTCTTCTTCCTCCTTTGCATCCTCAAATTCTTCCTTGGCACCTTCTTCCTCTTCCTCTCCTTCCTCTTCCTCAGCCACGTCCTTCTCCTTCTCCTCCTCTTCAGCTTCTCCTTCAGAGGGGGGTTCATCCTTAGCTTCCTCGGCTTTTGCAGCCTCAATGATCTCCTCCACCTCGATCTGCTCCTCCTGGATGTGGTTGGTGTATTAAGAAGGGAAGGAGTGAGCGGACATCAAGTAGGAGTTGGTCTATAAACCACTGTAGGCAGATCGACCAAAGACCTGGGAACTCGGAGTAGCTGTTGGCTTTGCTTCCCATACTGGTAAAACTGAGTTGGGTCTCCTCACCTTTCAAGAGTTTCCTGTAAGCTGCAATGTCAATGTCCAAAGCCACATTGAGGAGGTCCTGGTATTCTTTTAAATATCATGCCATTTCACTCTTTGTAGTTCTCAACTCATTTTCTAATTTGTTGATTGTGTCCTGCATAGCACTAACATCGGAGTTCTGCTTATCCTCCAGCTCTCACAGCTGCTTTCCCAGAGCTTAGTTCATGCCTCGGCTTGCTTTGATCTCCAGGGTCTTGGCCTTGAGCAGGCAGCAGCTTTTAGACACCTCCTCCTTGGCAGTGCACAACCTGAAGGTGTTCTTGGCATTGCTCTCGATCAGCACGGTGTGAAGCAGCTCTTGTACCATTCTTCTGCATTCTGCATGTTCTTGGCAGCCAGCTTCTCATACTGGGCGCGGATGTCCTTGAGCTCCGCAGAGAAGTCGGACTTGGAGAACATGTCCATCTCCACGGAGATCTGAGCGTACTGGATCTGCACCTGCAGCTCAGCGATCTCCTTTTCATGCACCTTCTTCAGAAAGGAGATTTAGCCCATCAGGCTGTCAATGTGCTTTTCAAGCACAGTGCCAGTGAGAGCCAACTCATCTGCACCTTTGCACGCCTCCATCAGCCAGACTTCTGCGTCATCATGGTTCAGCACCTCTTCCTGGTAGCATGCCTGCAGGTTGCTCCCAGTCCCTTCCAAGCCCTGGTGCCTGCTAACTGCCCACTGCCCTCTCCTCACCAGGGACGGGGCGCAGTTGGCTGGGGAACAGGCATTCCATTTTCATTAAAATGTTCATCCCCAGCCTGCTCCACCAGTGTCCACAGGTGGCCCAGGGGCAGACAGTGATCCCAGAGACCCTGGCCACGCCAGCCTACCCAGGTTCCTGATGGTGGCCTGGACCCTGCAGGTGGCATCAGGCACAGCCTGTCAGGCCTGCCCAACCCTGATGGCTGCCTGGATCCCACAGGCGGTGTCAGGCGCTGCCCGCCAGGCCTGCCCATTTACCAGTGGTGATCTGGACCCTGCAGGTGGCGTCAGGCACTGCCAGCCTGGCCTGCCTAGTCCCCGATGGTGGCCTGGACCCCGCAGGCAGGGTCAGGCACAGCCTGCCCCTCCTGAATATGCAAATTTACCCTCCATCTTTGTTGGCTTAATTTGCATATCACTCCTGATTGGCTGTGGGCGCAGCAGAGGTACAGTCAATTAGCATTTTTCTCTTTTATTAGTGTAGATTTTTAAAATAAAAATAACATTTTTACTGATTTCAGAGAGGAATGGAGAGAGAGAGATAGAAACATCAACGATGAGAGAGAATCATTGATTGGCTGCCTCCTGCACAACCACTACTGAGGATCGAGCCCTGAGCAGAATTGAACCTGGAATGCTTCAGTCCACAGGCTGATGCTCTATCCACTAAACCAAACTGGCTAAGGCCCATTTTTCATTTTAATGTTTGAATATTATTCAAGAAAGGTTTTATAAGTGCAAATCAAAAAGGCATATTTTTTTCATTTTCTTTTTATTGAATTTACTAGTGGCCCGGTGCATGAAATTCGTGCATGGAGGGGGGATATCCCTCAGCCTGGCCTGCACCCTCTCCAATCTGGGACCCCTCAGGGGATGTCCAACTGCTGGTTTAGGCCTGATCCCATAGGAACCCCCCCCACTGAACACACCAGCCAGGGCCAACAGAGGCAACTTGTCAATATTTTAAACAATTAAAATTTTCTTCATTAAAATATTTATAATGTCTTGACATCAGCATAGTTTTATTAACCTTTAGTGAAGTTCTTCAAACAAGTCCTCTACATTTTCTTAAAATTGTCTGTGTGTGGCACCTATGATAATAAATATTCAGAATAAATGAGATGATATATGTGAATAAATGGTATGTATCTATAAACTGCTATTTTTTCAAATGTTAGTTTTAAATTTTTTGTGGTATGACATTTCTTACCCTATTTTTATTTCTAATAGCATTTTCTCCTCCCGTTCTATTAACTGTTTCATTTCTGTGTTTTCCATGGTACTTTGCATATGCTCTCTACAAATTACACATATTTTAATGTATGTTGTAAAATACTTTCAATTCTATACAGGTAATTTAAAATATAAAATTTTATTATAATTTTATATAAAATATTTAAAATTTTGTAAGACCCTCTGAGCCTGGCCAGAGTGGCTCAGTTGGTTGGATCATTGTCCCAAGCACCAAAACGCTGCTGGTTTGATTCCCAGTCAGGGCACATGCCTAGGTTTCTGGTTCGATCCCCAGTACAGGCACGTGTGGCAGATAACAATCAATGTGTCTCTCTCACCTAGATCTCAATCTCTCTCTCTCCTCTCTGCCCCTTCCTCTCTCTAAGCATGTTCTTGGGTGAGGATTGTTAAAAAAGGCCCTCTGAAATGCAAATCAAAACCACAATAAAATACTACTTGACATCTACTAGGATGGCTATAATAATAATTAGAGGCCCGGTGCACAAAATTTGTGCACAGGTAGGGTCCCTAGGCCTGGCCAGCGATCAGGGCCAATCTGTGGGGTGACCAGCGGGGTGATCAGGGCCCTTCTCACACCCACCTTGGCCTGGCACCACCTGCTTACCTGCTCCACAATCCCGCCACGGTCCTGCTCTAGTCGGGGCCCATCGAGGCCAGCAGTGCCTCCACTGCCGCCTGCTGCCAGCATCATGTCACTGATGCCTGCCATGTTCCGCGCTGCCCCCTGGTGGTCAGCGCATGTCTAACTCCCAGCTGGTGGATCTCCCGCCATAGGGACAATTTGAATATTAGCCTTTTATTATATAGGATTTTTTAAAAGCAGATAACACATGTTGGAATATAAAATGGTATAGTGGCTTTGGAAAACAACATGATATTTCTTCAAAAGGCTAAATACAGAATTATGCTATCACCTGGCAATTACACTCCAAGGGAACAAAATTACCCAAGAGAAATGAAAATATATATCCACACAAAAACTTAAACATGAGCCTGGGAGGTGTGGCTCAGTGATTGAGCATCAACCTATGAACCAAGAGGTCATGGTTTGATTTCCCATCAGGGCACATGCTGGGGTTGTGGGCTCTATCCCCAGTAAGGGGCATGCAGGAGGCAACCAATCAATGATTTTCTCTTATCATTGATGTTTCTATCTCTTCCTCTTCCTTCCTCTCTCTGAAATAAATCCAAATATTAAAAAAATGTAAACACTTAAACATGAATGTTCATAGCAGCATTATTAATAATAATCAATGGGTAGAAACAACCCAAATGTCCCTCTACATATGAATACATAAACAAACTGTGCTATATGTCTATACAATAGAATATTATTTGTCAATAGAAAGAATATTGAAAACATTATGCTAGGCCAAAGTGGCCAGTTACAGAAGACCATATATTGAGTTATATCATTTATATAAAATGTCTAGAACATTTTATATAAATAGAGGCCAAAAGTAAATTAGTAATTACCTATGGCTGGAGGGGACTGGAGAAATCGTGAGTGATTGGTAATGGGTATAAGGTTTTCAGGAAAGGTAATAAAATGTTCTAGAGTTGATTGTGGTGATAGTTATATATCTCTGTGAAATAACTAAAAGCCACTGAATTGTATATTTTAAATGGGTGCATTGTATGGTATGTGTATTACATCTCAATCAAAAAAGACCCTGTGAGTAACCATTTTATATGAATTGGTAGTATTATATGTTAGTGTAATTTTTTGGAAAGAACTATGACACTAACAAAATATTCATGTCTTTTTACTAGTTATATTTCTACAAATTTACTTTAAAAAATAGATTAATGGAAACAAAAAGCTACGTGAATAATGATGTTAGCCACAGTATTTTCTATTAGTTTCAACTTGGAAACAATTTAAATATCTAAGAATGGATTTAGTATTATGGTTCATCTACATACTAAAATATTATAATTTCTTAAAATTATGAAGCTATAATGAACAAGATTGTAATGAAATATAAAAAGCTTGAAATAATCATAGATAAATATGGAAGTATATAATATCCTATATAATAAAAGGCTAATATGCAAATAGACCAAACAGCAGAACAACCAAACAACTGAACAACCGGTCACTATGATGTGTGCTGATCACCAGGGGGCGTGCGCAGAACATGGTGGGCCTTGGCTGTGGTGGGATGGTGGAGCAGGTGAGCAGGGGTGCCAGACCAAGGCAGGGCATGGGTCCCTGTCATCGGGGTTAACCTCTGGTGATTATTGAAACTTCTTTGCTCCCGCGTGCTGCAGTTCTGCCTGGCACTTGCACCTGCTGCCAGCACCAGCCCTGCTTGTACCCACTGCTGGTGCCGGAGCCGCTGCTCTCACCCACTGCCAGCACCCAGTACCTGCTAGCCCCGATTACCCTTCAGGGCTTCTCCACCTCCCTGGTCAGCTCTCCTGCTCCTGAAGGGCAATCAGGGCAGCAGCAGCAGCTCGCACCCGCTGTTGGCACCAGCCCCAATTGCTCCGCACTGTCAGCAGGTGTGAATGGGACCAGCGCCATCAGCACATGGGAATAGCAGCAGCAGGAGCACTGCTGCTGGCAGACAGGGGACCTGAGGCCATGGCGGGAGGGGCCAGGTGGGAGCCTGGAGGATGGGCAGAGACCTGCCCCTGTGACCACTGTAGCCTTGAAGCCCACAGTTCCTTTCAAGGTGCATGAATTTGTGCACTGGGCCCCTAGTATAAAATAAATGACAGTAGTCATGTAAAAACAACTATCTATAAAAATAGTTGAGATGATTGGATTGTGGAACATTTTTATTATTATCTTTTTCTAATAGTTTTCTTATATAAACTTTTAAATTAAAATATAGAAATTGTTATTGTTTAAACCAGTAGTAAGCACAGAGATGCAATAACATTAAAAGGTTCTCTGGAGATACCTAATGAAAGACCATTTGGTACATGTGGGGAAAAATTTCAGGCACCAGTTTTTTTTTTCAAATCTATGACAAACAAAAACCAGCACACTTTGATGACATTAGAGGCACAAGGTGGTTACAAAGAGCCCAGTTCATCAAGTGACTGGCACATATACCTCTGGTATATACTTATTATCTAGTGTTTTTCAAATGCTGCTCAATCAATAGAAGTGCAAGATATTGTCCTTGTTCTCCCAGGGCTCACAACTGGAAGTGTTGGAATAGCATAATAACTAGTACTTAAGTAATAGGAGTGTGCACACAGATGCTGTGAACGTGCTTTGCTAGGAAGTGATGTGGGGAGATGGCAAGAAATGAAGGACATTCAGGCAGAGAGAGGTATGCCAACCTCTAGTCTTTAGTGTTATAGCTACTGTGCTTACACTTCTGAAAGGTTTAGCCTTCACATTATAGTTGTCCTCACCAGTGCGGATGTACAAGGAATCAGTTGAAAGTAGAAAGATACTTACTAGAATATTTGCATTAGGTGTATTGACAATAGGATAGTATGTATGTATGTATATGTGTATATATGTGTATGTATGTATTTTGTAGGGAATGAGGAAACGAAGTTCTTATAGGCAAAGTACAATAAAATATTTAACACCCCCCAGGCACATGTACTTAAATGCTAAATAATTTTTTCCCAATGTCTACATTTATTGGTGTAACCTGGATACCATACTCCCAAAGCCTGACCTGTGTACAGTGTGATCATTTGTTAATGAATTACTCACTTTCTGACATATTATTCCCCAAAGGTTAACTGTCTCTTTGACATGAAGTCAATCAACTTCCACACAGGAATTAAACAAAATGAGTATCCCCATGAATTTTGACTTAGGTCCACCACAATCTTTGAATCATCTGTTGTTTTTAACTATCTAAGCATCTTATCCCTTCAATGAGTAGTTAATAAAAATGAAGCAACACTGTGAAGCCAGAAAAATTTGGTTACAATCCTTCCTATGTACCCTTTTTCAATTAACTGTTTTATTCTTCGTTATTAAGGTAGAATTTGCTTATGGTGAAGATTTAGAAAATACCTATGAGTAGAAAGAAAAACAGCCAGCCATAGACTCCATATTCAGGAATGACTATCACAAACATTTCAGTGAATTTCATTCTAGTCTCACTATACACAATTTTTGTTGAGACCCTGTATTATTTCTTTAAGGAACATAGCTTAAACATAGGTATACACAATTATAAAGCGTACTTTCCCCAGTGACAGTTTGCTCCTCCATGAAGCCCAACTCTGTTCCCCAACCTCCACCTCCAGTCAATACCTGGGTGTCTGCCGAAAACAGAAAAATTGCCCTTGGTCACATACTCAGGTACCTTCCTCCATAGCCCACACCATCCCCCAATGTCAAGGGTCCTACTGCTCACCTCTGCTACTTCTCTCTTCCTTCTAGACATGAGCCCCTGGGATAATACTACCAGTCACCATCAGGCAGACATATAATACCAGTTAGAACACTGCTCGCTGCTTGTTGGATTTCTGGCTTTCCATCTTAGAGCCAGTTCTAGGCTACATCAGTTTCTTCAGCCCTGTTTCCTTCTAGACCTTATAGTTCAGGTCCTTAAAAGTACCACCATAATTCAAAGCAGAGCCTTCTTTAATAATAAAGCCCTGACTGAAAACTGCTCCTACTGTTCCTTTAATTATTCACATTTATGTTTTTATCTACAAGTGTGGGAAACAAGATAAAGGGATCCTTAGCTCAGGAATTGCTCCAGGCCAAGATCTTCCCTCCCCCACCACACACACCCAAGTCCTACTCAAGCTCCTCCCTGGTGAGCTCTCCTAAGCTGGTTTCCTACCTCTTTCCTACCTTCCTGCTCTTCGAATAGTTTTGTTCAGAAACTCAATCTGGAGGTCCTAAACTGGTGCTTGCTCTTTATCTCAATGCTCTGCAAGTGTGGACAGAAGGCTCCTCAGCCTCTGCCCAGTCCAGGCCTGTGGGGTATTACTCCAGGGTCCCTGCCTGTCCAAAGAGGAAGAATCAAGCAGCCAGGACTAGAAGAAAGTACTGTAACAGGCTAATTTCAGGACAGTGACATAAAAATAAAATTGGCCTCTCATTTCCTGAACATTTAGACCTAAATATAAATAGAGAGAGATCATGAATATCTGAATATTTTCCAAGAAGTTTTCAGAAAAGAGTTTAATATGTAATGTGTTGTCACTGGATTCCCAGAAACCCGCCTCTGCCACATCTGTTCCTTCTCAGGAACAAGTCATTGTTGCTTCAACATCTGAATCATCCAGCTGCTTATTTGTGTACACCACAGAACACCACACAAACGTGAGTCTCCTCACCTCATGACCGAAGCACTTAGGATTTCCTCCCCCTGCCACATGACCACAAGGCTCCTTTCTTAAACACAGTGAGTAAGAAGCAGACATGGCTGCTGCGATGTCTCACCCAAACTATAAAGTCTGTATTTCTCATTGCCTGAATGAAGGCACAGCCCCAATGCGCATAAATACTGTAATTAAAAGAATGAAAGTGATCCTACTTTTACTGATCAGTGGAAGGTGTTTGACTTCTGGAAACCACCTCTTTTTTTTTTCTCCTTCATTTTGCCTATTGTGTTAAAAAGATATAAACATTTATATAGTTACTGTTCAACCAACCACTGAAAAATTCAGGGGTCTAGGTTACTGAATGTACCTTGAAAGGTAACTGACCTGTGCTCATCTTTAATCCAATGCATGAGCAGAGCATTGATTTAACACATAATATTTAACACATAACACATAATATATCATTAAGACTTCACTTACCCATTCAGTTAAAACACTGATTAAGCACCTACTAGGTCAGGCACTGAATCATGCAATACAAAGATAACTAAGACAAGCCCTTGCCTTTATGGAGGCCAGTAACCTCTAGGGAAAATGAAGAAACAAACAAATCCTTGGATGTAAATGCTACAAGGAGAGTACTAAGGAAATAAAGAGCAGAACTAAGGCAGTCCCAAGAAAAGTGGTGTGTGTGTGTGTGTGTGTGTGTGTGTGTGTGTGTGTGTGTAAGGAGATACTTCTCAGAAGAAATAATACTTGTTATATGAAGAATAAGATTGTGTGTGTATACAATGAGTTTATACACATGTATTTCTAATCCTCATCTGATGATATTTTTCCATTGATTTTTAGAGAGAGTGGAAGAGAGAGGAAAAGACAGAGAGAATTATCAATGTGAGAGCAACACATTGATTAGTTACCTCTTGCATGTGCCCCGACCGGGTCCCAGGCCTGGGAGGAGCCTGCAACCAAGGTATGTGCCCTTGACCTGAATCAAACCTGGGACTCTTATGTCCACAGGCTGACGCTCTATCCACTGAGCCAAACCAGCTAGGGTGAGTTCCTATATTTTGAAGAATAAGATGTAACTTGGCAAACCAGAAAGGACATGCACATGTAAAAGAATGTGTAACCTCAGCAGATGGCACATGTCTCACTATGACTGGAATGTGGGCTGCTGTGGAAGAGGCAGGTGAGGGCCAGGTGGCTAAGGCCCTTGTGTACAGCTTTGCTGAGGAAACTAAATTTCATCCTCAAGTCACAAAAATATTTTGATCAGAGGAGACCTGATGTCTTGTCAGCCCTCTTAACTGCTTTGCCCCTGCCTTTTAAATTCAAATGGTTTATTCTCCCACAAGCCACAATGCACTAAGCCTGAAATCCAGCTGTGGACTGTACCTGCATCAGGTAATTGTCTGGAACAGCTTACCTGTTTCATTAGACTTGTTCTTCCTTACTCTTCTTTGCCTCTCAAATCCCTAAATCTATTCTTAGTTCCCGTATTGCTGCTTTCTGTCATGTTTTTAGTTACCACTTAGGAGTTCTCTTTCTGCGTCACTGCTTAACTCTTGACTCTTTCTGGTCAGGTGACCTTACAGGCCTTAGCTGCAGGTTAGAGGCATTCCCCATCACAGTAACCTGTGACCCTCTGCCACCAGACCCATGGTTGTATCACTGTTCCACTAGAGTCCCCAACACTCCTGCAATAATAATGTTTCTCAGGTGGTCCTTAGCTGTATAAGAGTTTTCTCAGTGTGGATGGGGATTGTAGCCCTTTACCTTAAACACACAAACACACACACACGAAGACTAAGACTGAAGGGCCTATTAAGAAGGAGATCCCAAATTTTAGCTTTGTCCCTGGTGTTTGGTTCATCCTATGACCTTCTTTAGCCCTAGTTACTTGAACCCCCATTTTATAGAGGAGATAGAGACCTAGATAAATTTTCTTACTGAGTTCATTGAGACTAGAAGTCTAATTTCCTACCTTTCTTGGCATCTGGTTGGGAAAACCCTCTAGCTGTTTTAAAGTATCCTTGGCTCACATTATTTCTTGCTTCATCCAATGACAAAACTTGGAAAAATTTAGATTTGCATTCAACCTCCCACAATTAAATTATTCCTGTTCACTATTTGGCCCTCCATTCCAACCTCTCCCAGCAAAATTAAAAGATCTAATTTTGAGACTGTTCCCGTAGTCATAGAGAAGTTTCTAGATGATTAATATAGAAAAAATGTTTTTAACTATTGAATGTTGGCAAAGAACTTACTCCCCTCTTACTAGCTCCCACCAGCACTCCACAAGTGATAAAAGCAGGACTGGAGGGGAATTCATATTAAAGCCCAAACATGATTACCATCCATATATTTGGGCAAGTTCTTCATCTATAAAATGGAGATAATAGAACCCTCCCCCCGCCCCAAGAATTTTGTGAGGATTAAACAAGATGAAATAAAGTACTTCATATAGCACTCAAAAAATTGTTGCTAAGCCCTAGCCAGTTTGGATCCATGGATAGTGTTAGGTCTGATCAAATAATTGAATCGATACCCCACCTTTGGGAACTGGCCTTTAGGCCATTTCACTATGGACATTTCCTTTTGCTGAGACCACATTCCATTATCTCTCCCCTCTGCTCCTGCACAGAGAATTCTCCGCCCAGGAAAAGTCTGCCAAAAGTCCTTTAAAAACCGCTTACTCCCGTCACTGGGTGCTGGAGCCATCTGAGGCTCAGCCACCTGGTGTGCGGATGATTGAATAAATTGGTAATTCCTCACCATTCTGGCCTCCTGTGTTCCTCCTTCGGCAACCTAACAGATAGAGCGTTGGCCTGAGGACTGAAGGGCCCTGTCTAGTCAAGGGCACATGCCCAGGTTGTGGGCTCGATTCCCAGTGGGGAAGTGCAGGAGGCAGCCAATCAATGATTCTCATCATTGATGTTTTTATCTCTCTCTCCCTCTCCCTTCCTCTCTGAAATTAATAATTTTTTAAAAAAATATATTTAAAACATTGTTGTTAATACTTTTATTACTATTAATACTACTAATATTACTTTTACTACCACAACCAATGAAGTATGACACTAAAGTCAATGCCCACCTTTAAGATGAGCTAATGGATGATTCTGCAAGGGTTTAGAAAGATTCTATTTAAAACTAAAGTTAGGCTCATATCCAGGCATATCACTTGTATATCAAGGGGGATGAGAAAGTATAGTGTAAGGAAAAATTAAAAGATCTAATTTTGAGACTGTTCCCATAGTTATAGGGGAGTTTCTGGATGATTAACATAGAAAAAATGTTTTTAACTATTGAATGTTGGCAAAGAACTTCCTTCCCTCTACCAGCTCCCACCAGCAGTCAGTCAGCACCCACTCCACAAGTAAGATAAAGAAAACAAATGCAGTTGCCACTGCTGGAAGCTATACGCCCTCAGTTCTGGCAATAACAACAAAAGCATTTGTAATTTCCTGCCATAAAGAAGACAATGCAGAAATCCTGCATCTAAGTAAGAGTAATTTAAAGTCTGGAGGTTATAAAAACTGCAGCTGCATTTCGATTACTGGCATTCTGGGAAATACAGGGGTTGTCTGTGAGAATGACAAGATGCATTCATTTCTTGGAGTATTCTTATTGAACTAGGATATGCTATTAAACATATTGTCCCCCAAATACATTATTTAACCTTAACAATTGCTGTTGGAAAATCTCAATATGAATTGAGTTTATTATTTGTTCCTTGCACCTCAATAAATTTGAGTTCACTTCTGAGATCAAAATTTATAGATATATAAAATAACAAATTAAAGTTAATAAATAAATAAATGATTGTAATAAGTAAACATTAACTTCTGAAATGGGTTTCACCTACATCTAGTAGAGATAATCATACTGCAAACAGCATTTTTGTACCATTTTGATGAGCTAGAAAGTGCACACTTAATCTCCTTATAGGAAGAACTACTAAAGCAAATAATGGTTATAAAACATATTCAGGCCCTAGCTGGTTTGGCTCAGTGGATAGAGTGTCGGCCTGCAGTCTGAATGGTCCCAGGTTCAATTTTGCCAAGGGCACATGCCCGGGTTGTGGGCTCAATCCTCAGTAGGGGGTGTGCAGGAGGCAGCCGATCAATGAGTCTCTCTTATCATTGATGTTTCTATCTCTCTATCCCTCTTCCTTTCTCTCTGAAATCAATAAAATATATATATATTTAAAAAAGAAAACAAAAACATATTCAGGGTCATATAGCAAATTAGTGTTTGAACTAGGAATAAAATTTTGATTTTCATTCAAATGCCTATTATTTATCTAGTCTAGGTTATTGGTGATGGGATGGTAGTAGGGAAGGGAAAAAATACTCCCCACTTCATGATCCTAGAAAGAAAATCTTTGTTTTCCCAAATCAAAATAAATGTGTTACAAATTTGAACAGACTTTTTCTAAAACTTTCTGATTGTCACAAGATAAAATCACATGAATTCTGAACAAATATGTATCTCTTTAAGAAATGCTTTTATGTCACAGAATACAGCTCGCAAACTTAAAATTATTTGACTCACTGCCTAATATTCTCCATACAAAACTTTAGCCTTTTCTATTTAATTACTAGTTCCTACTAAGCAATTATAACTCAAGGAATTTTCTCATTAGCTTTATTAATAACTTTTCTCATAGTTTACTTTCTACTCTATTTGGAACCCTTGATGATTCCCTTTCCAAATACAGAGATTCTCAAGGGCATACTAAGAAGTCTGCCTAAAAGATTAGAGAAACCAGAGAAACAGAGATTATGGCTTCTAATAAGTGCCAGCAAATAGGGAGCAATAAAAGAATAAAAAACTGACAATCTCTCTCTTAAGGCTAAAATTAATTTATTTTACATAACTTATTTTTTCCTAGGTAACTTCTCTAATTTGAATATAAAGTTAGATAGTATCTACCTCACAACCACAAAACTGTGTTTAATAGGAATGAGGGACTGGTCTTATAGGAAAGAAGAAAATCTCTCCCCCTTACATTTTTATAATGTCCATATTAGATATTAAAAGCAAAGAGCATATTTAAACAATGTCCATGTTAAAGATTAGATGCAAAGTAGTTTTCATATACTTTGGCTAAATAATACTGATTAAACATTTCTTGATATTGAGACAGCTTTTTATGACATCAACCTATCTTTAAAGAACTGTATAAAATCTTCATATAAATACAACTAATCGCATTCACACTCCAAAGTCTTTATGATGAAAATTTCTCTAAATGAAGATTATTCCTAGGCCTTCTTTTACAAATTAATCAACACACAAATACTTAGCTTTGTTTAATATAATTGAATGAGTATATTAATGCTCAGCTAGTATGATTTCTAAAACTTGAGATCAGCAGCCCTGCAGGTTACAACTGGAGAACACCTGAACCTACTTGTTGTGTGCCAAACAATGACCTTCACCAAGAACTCTTCTTTCATAGTTCAGCCCATAAACTCTAGCAAATTAAAAGCATTTATTAAGTAAAGAGGAATTTCAACTCTGATAATCTGAAGAGATTTATCTCAACTTTAATAAGAAACCTTTCTTTCTCCACCTGCCAAGAGCTGTCAAGAGCACAGGCTTCTGCTTACCTTCCTCTGGGGCCACTGGCCTCCTGTGTCGGCACTTCCAAATCTTGGGAACTGAAATTGACTGACCATGTCTTGGGTTATAGTAGCAGCACGCACCCATGGTGCCAAAGGGTGGGGAGCCTGAGGCAAACATGATGGGTTCTCAGGACAGCTTGAGAGGAAGGAACGTGTGGAGGATGCCCTTCCCTGGCTCGATCGAAGGAGCAACTGGTACAGTGCCACCTGGGAAGAGACTCTGCCAAGCATTAATGAGTCAACCTTCCGTATGCACAGTGGGCCAGACAGGTTTCACCACTTTACAGTCCTATTAATGACAAAACCAACACTATTCTTCAAGATTTTCTTTTTATTTTCTTCCTCTTTCATGGGAAAGGAG
This sequence comes from Corynorhinus townsendii, assembly GCA_026230045.1. Lineage (NCBI taxonomy): Eukaryota > Metazoa > Chordata > Mammalia > Chiroptera > Vespertilionidae > Corynorhinus > Corynorhinus townsendii. Next base: position 161,479,560 of record JAPDVU010000001.1, on the reverse strand, counting down.
GTGATCACTTTTCAAAAGATGTTTTCAATTAAACACAGAAACCTAACTTTTTTTACCTTTTTACCTATGATTTTTTAAAAATCATCCCTGAAAACTAAGTCATATATGAACTGTCCCTTATTCTACTCTAAAAACAAATGATTCTACTATATCTGTCTTCAAAATGTGTTAGGGACTTCATCTTCAGATTTCGAAAGCCAATCAACCTCCTTCCCTACCTCCATGAAGTGACCTGCAACACTACATTTAGCCCTGGATGTAGATCTGAACTATGAAAGACACTGTATAATTACCTTAATGAGACTTTGTGTTTGTATATCGAGACTTTTATCTAAAGAGCTCAAAGCCTTTGGCTAACATGATCTCATGAAACTTCATAACACCCCACTCAGGAATGCAATAATAAGGAATATTACTATCAATCTGAATAGGCGGGGGAAACGGAGAAATTAGTGATTACATGCTCCAATCTGAGATCCCAATGCTGGCTGAACACAGTGTGACTCAGGACTCTGACCGTTCTTTTCAACGACATACCCAATTGACCAGAGGAGGGCTTCATGTTGAAATGAGAATTAGCTTTCACTTCTTTTGCTCTATGGTTTTAAAAAACATAAAAATAAGGAAAACAGAAATTATTTTGTTTGCAAATTCTGGCACACGTGCTGAAGATAGCAGATGTGCTAACTCCAGTCACTTTATTGCCCTCTTTCCCTTTCCTTTCCCAAGGACACCACCATCTTCCAATAGGATGGTTAGCCAGTGCACTTTTTTCATGCACCAGGAAGAAAGAAGTTGTCAACATTGGCCATCCCGTGCATGTTCACTGTGAGATATTCAAACACTCTGGAATTATACAGTGTTTTAGGTGGACTTCTTAGTATGCCCTCGAGAATCTCTGTATTTGAACAGGGGATCATCAACAGTCCCAAATAGAGTTGATAATAAACTATGAGGAAAGTTATTAATGAAACTAATAAGAGAATTCCTTAAATTATAATTGCTTAGTAGGAACTAGTAATTAAAATCTCATGTTGTCACTCCCAGAGATTACCACTGTCATATTTGGGGATGTATGAATACACACATGCAGTGAAGCCAGACATTCCATTCTGCATAATGTTTTGGTTGTCTTCATTTTCCTATATTCCTTGGTCATCAGTTTTTGTCAGCTCATATATCTATACACCATTCTTTTAAGTGACTACATATCCCTTTCTTTTGTAATCCTCATCTGAGGATATTTTTTCCATTGATTTTTGAGAGAGTGAAAGAGAGGGAGGGGGAGAAAAAAGGAGAAGAGAAAAAGAAATATCGATGTGAGAGACACATCAATTGATTGCCTCCCACACATGCCCCAACCAGGGCTGGGGATTGAACCTGCAACCCAGGTACGTGCCCTTGACTGGGAATCAAACCCAGGACCCTATGGTTGGCACGGGCCAATACTCTAACCACTTAGACACACCAGTCAAGGCTATATACCCATTTTTATGTATATATGTACAAGAATATATTAAAATTTATTTTCCCTAACCCCCTTTTACTGGACATTTGGGATTTGGGTATTCCTTTTCTTTTTCTATTTTATACAATGCAGTAAATATCCTTGTATGCTAACATTATGTGTTTTTAAAATATTTCTTTGGATCTACTGTCCATTTTTTACATGATCCTGACCTCTTGTTTGTGAAAATATACCTGTTGCTCTATACACTGAGATGCTGATAGTATTGTGACCCTTAAGCCTCCGATGAAAACTAGTTTCCTCTTTCTTCCCATCTCTGCTTGGTTTTGTTTGTTTATTTGATTGATTGATTGATGTGTGTGTGTGTGTGTGTGTGTGTGTGTGTGTGTGTGTGTTTATTTTATTGTTGATAGTATTACACATGTCTCTTATTTTCCCCCTTCCTCCCCCTTTGTCCAGTCCCTACCCAGCCCCCAGCCTTTGTCCAGTCCCTACCCAGCCCCCAGGTTTTTTTTTGTTTTTTTTTGTGTGTGTGTGTGTGTGTTTAAATATATTTTATTGTTTTTAGAGAGAGAGAGGAAGGAAGAGGGATAGATGGAAACATCAACCGGCTGCCTCTGGTACACCGCCCACTGGGGATTGAGCCCATAACCCGGCCATGTGTTCTAACAGGGAATCAAACTGGTGACCTCTTGGTTCATGGGTTGATGCTCAACCACTGAGCCACACTAGTCAGGCGGCAGAGGTTTTGGCTTTATCTGCAGAATACTACTTTGTTTTATCCATATGACCCAAAAAATGTGAACTGGAGAACATTCCACATGAGATAGATGGAAGGACAGCTAGTGATGTTGTAAGAAAACAATACATACAATCACCCATGTAGGACTCACAGCCCATTTTCTCCAAGACAGTCCAACAAAAAAATTAATTCCTGGACTTCTACCAAGACAGAGTGGTGGGTCCTATGTTTTTGTTTTTGTTTTCCCGAGGGAGGGGGAGTATTGTACAAATAAGACTTAGATCATATGCCTAAATTTGAATTTGAGCACCATAATAACTGATTACATTGTGCCTCCGCCCCCTCAGACCAAATGGAAGATTCAGTGTCACATTCAATTCATTGCCGATGCCCTTTACAATGTTGTGGATTGTCTATACATTGAAAGCCTAAAGGAGTGTTCTACTCCCTTGTTTCCAGTGGTATTAGCCCCAGTATCACAACTATTTCCACATGGATATCCTGTGTCTATTATCTTACTTCCCAATAATGCACACAGTTCACATTTTACTTTGTATTTTAAAAACTGAAGGAAAAGAAAGTAATAGACTTAGAGCCACAACATGAAAAATCTAGAACTTAAGGCGGTCACCATTATTGTTTTTCCTATTAATTAATTCATTTGTTCACTTACTAAATATGTACTGCAAGTAAACAATGTGAATAAGACACAGTCCATGCTTTCAAGAAGCTGACAGAACATTCAGAGCCACTAACAAGGAAAACAGACAATAAAAACAATACTCCTGAAGTGCAGGGAAGGGTTCCTGGAAACTGTTACAGTTAACAAATAGAGACACAACAACAAAAAACACATATCTTGCTAACACAATGAAGTGCAGTGTTCTTGGGCATGTGAAGCCTAAAAGATTTTTAATATCCTTAGCTCCCCTCAGCAAGAAAGTGAGTAAGCTGAGAAGCCTTATTTATTCTTGTTATATTCCAATTCTATTTGTTTCTACCCCTTCTTAAAATATTGCCGTGTTCTCTAAGCTCAAGTAGCCAAGTAATTGCACACTTCAAAAAGAAAGAATTTTTTTAAACCTGTCATTTAGTAACACTTTTCTCCAAAAAAGCACACCCTATAGTGGGAAGGAAAGATAATTCAAAATAGGTTTTATAAAATTATATTGATTTTAGACTATGCACATTAGGCCCACCCACTCTTTAAATGCTCCCCCATAGTAAGTTTCATGCCTGCCTGCTAGGTTTCCTGAGAGTATAAAACACAGCAGGATAAATAACCAGGCCAATATCCTAACATAACCTTCTAACTAGTTCCACTCAATAACCCAGCAATGTTTTAATATAATTGCCACTGACAACCTGTACAATATGTGAGAGAGAAACCTTGTGTCTATGTCAATGTAGAATTGACCCATCATGGCCTGTCCTACTTCAAGTATGCTCCTCCAAAGAGCTGAGAATAAGGGTCTTTGTTCCAATTACTGCCATGATCTTGCTATATAATTTAAAAGAAGAGGGAACTGATTATATTTCCTATAGGTAGGGATGGTAGAAGATTGGCATAGTACAGACTATCTAATCTTAATAAAGGACACTAATATTTATTTCGTATGTACCATGTACCAGACATTGAAACTAAGCATCGTCATAGTCTTACAAGTAAAGCTCAAATTTTGGAACTATCTCGAACCGCTCTCTCTCAATGCCAGAACATTAAGCTTTGTGGATTTATCTGTACAATCCTATATAATAAAAGCCTAATGTGCAAATTGTCTCCTCAACTGGGAGTTTGACCAGGGGTGGTGCCAGCCAACCAACTGCGGGAAGGGAGCCCCTGGCTGGCGGTGGTGGCAGGCAGCAGGGCTAAGGGAGGTCCAAGCTGACAGCCGGCAGCCCCTAGGGACCCTACCTGTGCATGAATTTTGAGCACTGGGCTTCTAGTGCTTTTTTATATTTACCTTTTTTTTTCCAGCCCCTGTTTGAGTTCTCATCAATTGCAACCATGACCAACTAATCTTCCTTATTCTAATCTCTTGTCCTTTAGTCTACTGTCTGGTTAATCTTCCTGAATCACAACTGGGGATCTATCACTCCTCTGCTCAAAGGTCTTCCATGGCTTTTCATGATCCATTAAATTAGGTAAGCACTCCCTCACACGGTGTTCAAGGCCCCCTACACTATCTAGGATATAGATTTGATACAATCAATGTTTGGTGAATGAATACAGGACACAAAGTGAATGCTCACTGTATGTGCAAATGGTTCTCCAAAGTAGCATCATAGCATATCAAATATTGAATATGTCTTCAAGAGATAAAGAATAAGGTCTGGATCTGTTTAGCCCTAAAACCAAGAATGTTCATAGAGGGGAAAATGAAATCTCATGTATCTGGGCTGGAGAGATGGTGTGGGTTGTTGCTCAGAGGTGGCTATTTGAAGAGATGTGTGCTTTAACACAGACTCAAATATCAGAGAAATATATGTCCCTTCCATGACTCCAATAACATATTACTTTCTCATTTGGCCTATTGGACCCAATGAAGAGAGTCACTTAGCTAGAATTCTTTATGTTTTAATAGAAATATAACTAAACTGACATAAGAAAAAGGGAATTTATTAGCTCATATAATAAAAAAGTCCAGGTTATAGGCATGGCTGGCTCTAGGTACTCAAATGATATACAGAATTTCAAATGATATAAGGCATATTTTGATCCTGTTTTCTCATGTAGAGTTAAGATAGTTATTACAGCTTCAGAATTATACCCTTCTACCTTAGTAACCACAAGTTACAAAGTGTCCCAGCTGTTCTAAAGAAAACCCAAAGATCACTCCTCATAGAATAACTTGAAAAATGTGCCCATCCCTGAACTGATCATAGTAGCCAGGTCCTTAGTCACATGACTGGGTCACATGATCTCTAGGAGATTAGTCTTATCTTTTTTCTTCCTTTTTTATTGAATTTGTTGGGGGTGACACTGGTTAACAAAATTATACAGGTGCACAATTCCACAACACAACATCCATACACTGTATTGTGTGTTCAACTCTCAAGTCAAGTCTCCTTCCATCACCATTTATCCCTTCATACCCTCCTCCATCTCCCCCACTTCCCTTCCCCAGGCACTCATCCTGACCATGTAAAGTGAGAGGTGGCTCCTGATAGGAAAAGTGAGGTACTATTACAAGCCAAAGGGGAAATAGATGCCATGTGGGAAAACACATTAATGCCTACTGTAAAAAAGTTCTGAGACACAGAATGAGACAGAGATAGTCAGCTTCTTGTTATGCTCTTATAACTTCTCGTGCTATTATAGCTTATGAGGGAGCCCTTCTGTATGTTTCACCCACCCTTGTCAGTTTGCTTCTTTAACAGTAATGCTTTCAATGACCCTGCTTTCGATGACCCTATCACTCGTCAGGAGAGGGCCTATTGACTCCTCCCCTGGGACTGAGTATTTCTTTCAAGTTCCCAAGTGATCTTAATGTGTGGCCCGAGTTGAGAATCACTGGAGTAAAAAAGCACTTGGTCTTCACCACCAAGACATATAAACACTGCTTCAACCTTACAGCATCTGTTTTGTTTCATCTAATCTGTGTTCTGAAGACAAATCTGGGATGGCTGCTTTCATTTTCAACAATAGATCTACAGGTTTGGAGGGAGAAAGAGTAATATCCATAAATCAGATACTAGACTCAACAACACTCTGTTGCCCCCTTATTATATTCTTTGAATAAGATCAATTTAATACGAGATGGGGGAAAGGGGCAAAAGTGGGCTTAATTTTTATTACTTACAATTTTTCTTTATTTGGGAAGGGAAACAAACCATGGAGCCTTGCTTGGCACAAGACAAATGTTGAAGTTACTGTGTGCCACTTTCATCTACTGAAGTCAGAAGCAGTTCAAGGAGGTTACATCCTGCAATATACCACTGCTACCCTATCAAAGAATTTTGAGATAATTTAAAGGAGTTTATCTATATCACCCCTCTTTCTAAAATAGCATAAATCCATACAACAAGATTATACCCAGGGGGGAGGTCATATGATACAGTAGAATGCAGAGTTTGAATCCCTGATCAAAAATTTACTAGCTGTGGGCACTCAGGTTAGGAAAGTTAACCTTTCTAAGCCTAGTTTTTGTCATCTAGAAAATGGAGACAATATATAACCTTTCTCAAACACTCTTGAAGGGCTTACAGATAATACACAGAAAACATCTGACACACAGTAAGCTGTAAGTAATTATTAGCTATTATAATCTGGGAAAGTAATTTTTTTGAACCCAGTCTTGAGGATTAGTTCTAAATGAAAAGTTACACTATTCCTGGGTCATAAATGGCAAGACAGCAGAACAATACCTGTAAACAGTTATTTAAAGGAAATATCTATGGAAGATTACAAATTAGTAATGTTTGGTGTTTTAACAAATGCTCTTGAATCTGGATATCTAAATTATACTTTAAAAAATAAGAATAGGGCTCATTAAATGACCAACTTTGTATGGTGAAAATTTTCTAGAAGCTCCCACAGTTTTAGTAACTGGGGTGTTTTTCTCTTCATGTGAGTTTATCAAGGAAGTGTTTTATTAATATTAAATATCTAAATTTTTAACTTCCTAAGTAGGATTGATTGCTTACTTACATCCCATTTAAAAATGCCAAATTTCTTTCTAAAAACCATCTCTTTCATAATCCATGATTAAAAGCTCTTCTTTACAATAAGTCACTAGGCTGGGACTAAAGATCTATATATGAGATAATAATAACAATACCAACCTTACAATAAAGTTTTGAGAACCAGATAACACAGATGAAAGGGCTTTGCAAATGATAAAGCACTGTCTAAATGTCCCCCTTTGGCAGTTGCAGATGCCACAGCTGCTGACTAAAAGGAGTTTATCCCTAGTCACATGGGGTGTCCACCCTCATTAGAAACACAGTTGTGATCAAGCACCGTGTGATGAAATACAGAGAGTTCTCCTAGATTGAGAGGAGGAAGAGATGAGTGGAGTGACAGAAGTAACACCGTTAAGGAGGCAGGATAGGGGGAGGGGATTGGCCTCAGATGGGCAAGAGAGGGATGAGAGGAAGGAGAAGGGCACTGTGGGAAGGTGGTCCAACAGAGCAGCATGGAGTGTTCACAAATAATATGGAGCCTTGAGATACAGAATCTGTGCAGGGAAGCAAAGTGTGAGATAAAGCCAGAAAGGAAGGTGAGTACAGGCAGTGAAGAGCCAATGCCTACAACATCCAATATTTTTTCAAGTAGGTCAACTCTACATCTATTCTTACTATCCACTGAGTACTTATATTACTTACTAGAGACCAGGTGCATGAATTCGTGCATGGGTGGGGTCCCTCAGCCTAAAGGGAGGGACTGCGGGAGGTTGGCTGGCTGGCCCTGCCCCCCATTGGGGCGATGGGGGGCAGAGGGAGGAGCCGGCCAGACAGGGAGAGGGGTTGTGGGAGGTTGGCTGTGGGAGCGCACTGACCACCAGGGTTCAGTTCCTGCATTGAGCGTCTGCCCCCTGGTGGTCAGTATGCATCATAGCAGACATTCCGATCATTCTGGTTGTTCAGTCACAAAGGTCGCTTAGGCTTTTATGTATATAGATATTTAAGGTTGTCATTTATCAGCCTCCAAAACTCATTTTAAAAGTCCCACAGATGAAGGATGTAGCTGAGGGGTCTTGTGCTTCTGCTCTTCTTCAGTAGGTCAGGGAGATAAAGGGAAATGGCAGGAAATTGGATGAAAAGGGAGAGCTGCATATCCTGGCAGCGTTCCCAGGATGGAGACAGCTCTGCAGATGTAAAGAGAAAGCAATAAAGCAGCAGTGTAGGCTGCAGGCAGGTTGGAGCAGAAACCAGGGGAAGGAAGGAAGACGAATGACTGTAACTACCAATTTGCAGGGCCATGAAACCTGAACTCTTTTGGATCCGCCTTCCTGGTGAGTCCTCTGGCTCCAAAACCCTGGAAAGGAAAACTGATACCCATAAAAAAACTGGCTGAGTAACTACAAACTGTGATAAATGCTTCATCTTGATTAAAGGCAGTGGTTTTTCTGACAAAGAAAAATTGTGGCTGGTTGACTCCACAGAGAGGTTATAATGCATGGTTACACATGGGAGTTTGAGAAAACTGAATAATGCATGTTGCAAACATAATTAGGAGCTGGGAGGAGAGAGGCAAATAAGACAGAGTCCTGTCCACAATGAGCAAGGAGATGTCACATCTTACATTCCCTCCAACAGAGGGGAGGTCAGGCTAGACTTGTCTTTCTTTGGGACTGTAATCTCCAGTTGAATCAATAGTAGGCTGAATCATCATAACTAACCACAGATATCCATTAATTTTCAGTAATGCCATGGTTAATGCTCCTCTAGTTTCAACCTGGACCCTAAGGCCTTTTAACCAACTCTCTTCTGTCCTTACACGGACCGTCACTTAACCCCAGTCTCAAGGGATAGACAAGAATAACCAACAAGTTGAGTCAATAAGTGAATTAAGATCTAACTGCCAACAAAACAATCCCTATTACTTACTAAACGAAATCCAAGTGTAGTTGTCTTTGTTAAATTGAAGAAATATATTTTAAACACTGGTATACCTTTTAAAATAGAAGTCAAATCTGTACGTGTACTAAAGCTACTCAACCAGGATAAAAGTTGAAATAAATAAGTTTCCAAATCAAACTCAGCTCCATTCCAACCAAAGCTCCCTTGTTTGAGCTCCTCTCTGGGGCTGTGGAGCTCCCTTCTCAGGTACAGGCTGTGCTGTGCCCAGGAGATGATTTCAGGCAGATTTTATTGTAGTGATACTTACGAGGACACCAATGCCACATCAACTCGCAATTCTGTGGAGAAGTAGGTGCAGCAAATCCAAGATCCTATCCCTAAGTCTCCCTGAAGGGTAATAGGATGAGATGGTGGCTATACCTCTGAGGGATGTCATGCCTCTGTTCATGCTAAAGGAGGATTTGGATGGAGAAGTGGAAGAGGCAGCAACAAGATAAGGGAGAGATGTCTGGCCAGTGTGGTGGTTCACTAGTTGAGCGTCGACCTATGAACCAGGAGATCATGGTTCGATTCCCAGTCAGGGCACATGCCTGGGTTTCAGGCTTGATCCCCAAAGGGGGCATGCAGGAGGCATCAATGATTCTCTCTCATCATTGATGTTTCTCTCTGCTTCTCTCCCTTCCTCTCTCAAATCAATAAAAATATATTTTAAAAAATAAAAAAGAGAAGAGAGAGGGAGAGAGGGGAGAGGAGGAAAGAGATTGAGGATGTAAATGAATGAGAGACAGAAAAGCAGATCAAGGCAGATGCCCAGACATGGAGATGTGAGAGGTATGCAGGCTGCAGGCTTGTTGAAACAGAAACCGGGAATGAGGCCAGAGGAAGGAAGAGGAGAGCATGGTGGTGGGAACAGGAGAGATGCTTAACAGAAGTAGGATGGAGAAACAGAGAAAGCAAATAACTTGCCCTGGATAAAGAGAATAGAAAGCAGATTTGTGGATCACCGAAGACTGTAATTTCTAACAACCTCAGAGAAAGGCAAGGAACAGCTGATCACTTGAAAATGTGGTCATGACTGTTCCTTAAACAAGACCAGAAATGAGGGCTCTAATTCTGGGCTTTGGATTCCTGTGAAGATTCGACACCACTCTCTGTGCTCCCATAGCCTGCATTTGTTCACCAGTGAATGCTCTCTCCATGTCCTTATATTCCTATGGTGTTTCCAGGCCCATTTATGAAATGCCTCACAGAAGTTACCACTGTCATTACACTGAGACATCAAGACAGTTTATGTAAAGACATATTTTAAAGCTGAGTTAACACAACTCTCAGTGAGAACAGCAATCAGGCAACCCCACAATGTGATTAGCTATCAGAATTTGGGGGCAAGAATTGAAAAAACTCAGTGAAGTCTCAAAACTTTAGGTTATAAATAAGTGCTTTATATACAAATACTTTAATATATCAAATGAGAAAAGGTTGGTAAACCACCAATCTTAACTGAGCTGAAATAATCCTGAAGCTGGGGTGGCAGTCTGTATAAATAATAATATTAAGATTATTTTTAAAAATGTTTAAAACCCAGTAATTTTTAGAGGTTTGTCAGTACTTGAGCCCTCCCTCATTACTAACTCTTTAAAAAAATATTTTTATTGATTTTAGAGAGGAAGGAAGAGGGAGAGAGAGATAGAAACATCAATGATGAGAGAGAATCATCGATCAGCTGCCTCCTGCATGTCCCACATTGGGGATCGAGCTCGCAACCCAAGCATGTGCCCTGACAGGGAATCAAACCATGTCCTTCTGGTTCATAGGTCTATGCTCAACCACTGAGCCACTCTAGCCAGGCCCTTATCACTAACTTGAAATAGTTATTTCTAACATACCTTTCCATTGGCAGGTTAAACTGGCATTTTCTGATGTCTACTTCATAGCACACATTATGGGAGACACCCACATGATCTCACCTAATCTCACTACCGGTGTTATTATCCCAATTGTACAGAAGAGGAGAATGACGCTGAGGGTGGTTAAGATCACATGACTGGGAACTGGCAGAGCCAGGATACAGACTGAGAGCTCAGAGTCAAATCTGGCACATCTTGTAAGATACCAGACTGCCTCCATCATTCATACTTGTGGCCAGAAAGGAGTTGGCTATCATCCAGAAAGTAGGATGCTGGAATGTAAATATTATCTTCTTATTCATCTACAAGCATGTCAAATATTTCACAATAAAAATATATAAGAAGTAATGTAATAGACTAGACTATGTTCCCCCTCAAATCTGTATGTTTCCTTAACCCCTAGGACTTCAGAATGTGACTTTATTTAGAGATAGGGTCTTTAAATAGGTGATTAGGTGCTCAGCTCAGCAGCACATTTATATATATAAAAGCCTAAGAGATCATCGACCATCCAACCATCTGACCAGTAGCTATGATGTGCACTGACCACCAGGGGGCAGATGCTCAACGCAGGAGCTTGGTGACTTGGCAGCTGAAGTTCTCGGGTGACACACCCAGAACCAGAGAGGAGGGAGCCCGATTCTGGGGTGCATCACCTGAGAACCACCCTCTTGCAATCTGGGACCCCTTGGGGGATGTCAGAGAGCCGGTTTCAGCCTGATCCCCACAGGTCAGGCTGAGGGACCCCACTGGTGCACAAATCCATGCACCAGGCCTCTAGTATACTATAAAATTGGAACCATACAGAGAAGATTAGCATGGCCCTGTGCAAAGGTGACACACAAATTCATGAAGGGTTCCATAGTTTTTGAAAAAAAGTATAAATAAATAAATAAGCTGGTGTGGTTCAGTTGGTTGGAGCAATCATCCCCATATACCACAAGGTTGTGTCAAATTCCAGGTCAACCAATTGATGTTTCTCTCACACACCAATGTTTCTCTCTCCCTCTCTCTCTCTCCCTCTCTCTCTCTCTCCCTCTCTCTCTCTCTCTCTCTCTGCCCCCTCCCTCCCTTATTCTCCCTTACTCTCTCTCAAAAAATTATTAATAGTTAGAAAATGGACTGACAGCTTTCAGAGGAGTGGGGGGTTGGGGAGCTGGGTGGAAAAGGCCATCAGGATATTGATCAGAGCCATGGAAAAGTGGGAAAAAAATGCAGTTAACATTTGCTAGGTAAATGCCCTCTAGGGGTCATCCAGCCTCAAGTGACAGAGACACCTCTCCCAGCCACTAAATATTATTTAAGTAGACATGAGAAAAGCTATTTCAGACCCCGGGAGAAAGCCACTGACCAGATGTAGTATGTTATCAAGATTTTCCCACGCTTGCCTAGACCCTCTCTACAAAAAAGAAAACAGAGATAAGGCCATCTTAGGAAGTGCCCTGAAATAACCTATGCCACTTAAAGCAATTGTTCAGACCAGTTAGGCAAGAGACCTCAAATATTTTCCACAGCTGGGACAGAAGAAGAAGGTCAAGAATTTTCTTTTTCTTTCTTCATCCCCACCACTAACTCTAACACCCAAACCTGTCCCTCTTCCCCTGTCTTTCTTTCTCCTTCTTTCCTGGCTGTACATGCTTTTCTGGATTCTGATAGTCCAGATTATGAGCAGCTGAATGTGTTCAGTAAGACAGCACTTCCCTAAAACTCCTCTCCAGCTTCAGCATCTCCAGTGAGAACTTTATCAGTACTTCTCCTTTCTGCTCTTCCATGCTCTGTACAGGAGAAATGGACTTCACATTTCTTTCTTGGGACTCTGTCTTCATGCACTGTGTTCTATCACTTTAACTAAAGATGGAAGAACCAGCTGGTCTTTTGCCCAGGCCTCAGCACAGAGGTTTCAGGTGTGAAGAAGCTATCTGTGTGCCACTGGTGTCAAGAGGAGACATTATATTTTCCAATGTAACCCACACTATGTCTTTGGAAAAGGAGCCCCAGACCGGGACTAGCATGACATTATGCGTATTACTCATCACTCCTAAGAGCAGAGGGGAAAAAATGCAATAGAAACATTCAAACCTGCAGCTTTTTAGCCTGTCATTCTTCTTGGTCAGGCATTAACCTGAAAAGAATTTCTGGGACCCTGGTAATCTGTTTCCCAGGAATACCTTTCATCTCCTCCGCTGATTCCGAGCAGCACAGCCCCTTGAACTCTCCACCGTGGTCTCCACTTCCTCCTAAGTGCTGTCATGCCTAGACTTGCATCTCTTTCACCACATCCTCCAGGTTCCTCCACAATAATCCAACTTGAAAGAGGAGCCTGGGGGTCTGTTGGTCTGTGAGTACACACCCCCCTCTACTGGACAAACACAAAGAAACATACAGGGCTGGAGGACCACAGAATTCCCCAACAGGAAGAAACATCTAAGTCACTCACCTTACCCTGAACATGAGAAAGCAGAGACTTACAGATGTTCCAGGAATAAACAGAATCACAAAGGGAATTGGAGGTTGAGCCCTGAATCTCTCTGCCTCCCATGTCAAGCTCCATCATGTGGAACCATGTCCTTCTACTCACAAGAAGAGAGCACTGACTGAGTTCATGGGAGTCTCTAGTTCTGAGATGAAAACCTCTCCAAGGCACAGCCATCTATGAAGAAGTAGAGTGTTGGTTAAAAAGCATGGGTTTGGAGTCAGAGGACCTGGTCTCTAGTTCCATGTCTAGTACCTACAACCTCTGTGAGGCTGTATAAGACCATTTAATGTTAGAGAACAGATGATCTCTAAGGGGGCCTCTCAGAATAGGAACACAATTGTGAATGAGTGGGCAAATGAATGCAAACAGGATCACAGCACTCAGAGGAAAGTGCATTAACTGGAAACCTGGAGACCTTATCCTAATCATGGCTCTAGAACCAACCAGCTGCTTGACCTAAGGAAAGTCTGTTCATCTCCAGAACTCTATGTTAGGAATATGGACCAAGCTAGATGATCTTGGTAGAAAGACTGTACCTTCTCAATCCCTAAGTTTTTATAATCATGAGTAATGATAACTCTGAGTTTTACTGCTTTCTTCAAAGGATCCTAAAGCCACAGGGACATGTTAATACATTGACCTTTCTACTTGTTTATAATATAACTAAGAGTACATAATTCAAATTATCTGCATGGAATTCAAAAGAACACAAGTATGTACACTTACTTCCAACCTGTATAATGGACAAGATATTAGTCTAAGGTCCTACCATCAAGAGCTTCTGTAAGCCACATTTCAGAACAGCCAGGAAACCACTGCTTTCTATGAAAGAGTAAGTAGAACTAGTAAATTACCAAATTAGATAAATAATTCCACTAATTTTAAATTAGGCTGTAGGAATTGACATAAAGTTTAAAAGAAGAGACAAAATAAAACAAAGGCAAGGTTATTTTCCAATGGCCTAAGATTGGCTCTGGAATCAAAGGGGAAGGGTCACTGAACTATCAGGTCCAGCCCACCTCACCCCAAACCACTCAATAAACAGAAATCTGTATAAAAGAAGCATGCTTGCCATGGAAATACAGTGTCAAAACAGGTTCTGTAGGTGCACCACCATCCACCTTGCACCTGGCTGCTACTACCCTGGAGTCTGGATCTGCTGCAGACAAAAGGGGACACAGCACGGGATTGGGAGAACTTCATCACCAACTATAGGACTGGCAGCCACAAGGTCAAGTGAAGGACACCGAAAGATAAAAGAAAACTATGACCCTGGAAGACTTGCTTAACCGCTCTACCATTCAGCTATCTCACCTTTTCTTAAAAAAAAAACACTAAAATTAAAAACAAAAGCAAATACATCTGAGTCACAATGTTTTGCAGCTAAATTTAAGGTAGCCTATACATTTAAAATATTTTCTTTATTGAGTTTCTCCCTTCAAATTATCTTCCAATATCCCTACCTCCTTTCTGGCCCCTCAAGAAATTTTTTTGAAAGTGTTAAAATTCAAATGATGTTTTGTTTGACCTGCACCCACAAAGACCAGTAAGCACTTTAGATGTTATATACACAACTATTTGAGTACTTTCTTCCAGAAGTTTCTCTACATATTTTTTGTTCCAAAAGGGCAATGTAAAGTTTTGAGTCTTCAGAATCTCACCCCCTGTCTTAAGTCCTCTTTCGTAAAGATGCATTCCAAAAAATAGAGAATATTGCTGTCAAATGTTGGTACAAACTGAACAAGGGTAGGAAGATCTCACAGTGAGATAAGCCAGAGCACAGACTAACCCAGTTAGCAAGGAGAATGTTGGCTCTGTCAGCCGGCCTTCCCTGCTGCTGCTTCCCACTGGCATCCAGTAGGAAAGATCCCTTTCACACCTGACACAAGAATGCACTGTCCTCTGAAACATGAGCAAAGCCATTCCCTGGGGAACAGGAGGCCTCTTGGCAGGAGTGAAGCTAGAGAAACCAAAGCGTAGCTGGCAAGGCCCATGTAAGAAGTGACTCTCCATGGAATACTGTTGGAATCAGTTAGGTTGTGCAATATTCTTAAAATATATTATTCAAAACTGGGTAGAATCATCACTGTGCATTATGGACCAATACAAAGCTTCCATAAAGCTATGGAACAGTATCCCGTTTTTTGCCTTGTTTCTCTCCATTACACATATCCCCGGCTAACACAGTATAGAAATGACTGATTTCATTTTGGTCCACAATGTGAGCTCCATGAGGACAGGGGTTAGCTTATTAACTTATTTATTTATTTATTTTGGTTTGTTTTGTCCACTACTGTGCCCACTATATCTAGAACAGTGATGAATACATGATAGGTAGTCAATAAATACTGTTGAATGAGTGAATGATTTTTGAGAGCCTCGCAGAGATAAACACACATCACCACAGTGACAGGGCTGTGTTTGCTGTTACAGTTCAGAGAAGATGGTTCCATGGCCACAGGGGACATGGCAATGTGATGAAACCGAGGACAGTGATTCAACAGCATCTCTCCTCTGCTATTTACTTTAGCAAGCTATGCTCTCTGAATCTCACTTCCATCCTCATTCAGGCAGAGATGGCATTCCCTGCCTCTGGGGCAGGCTGGTTAGGAATCACACAGAAAGTACATGGCACTGAAGAGGCTTAAACCTCTTGGGAGATTATGAAAAATAAGCATTTTATGCACATATACTGCATACCCATATAGACAAGGACAGAAGCACAAGCATAAAGAGAGATGGAAGTGTTTGGTAACAATTTCAAATAGGAATAGAAAGTAAGTACCCACTTCTGTCTATGGAATAGCTTTAAAACTGCTGCATCCTAACCTTATATGATAATATTTCTGGATGAAAGTGTCTAAGCAAGTGATTTCATTGATGAATAATGTTATTTTTTTTTCCCTGAAAATGGAGCAAGTGTGGTGTTAAGGGTTCCAGAGTGTTTTGGATACAAAATTTAGGAAGGTCAATATAACCCTATCAAAAGAATGTTTTTACTCTAATTCTTAACATTTTTTTTAAAAAGCATTTTATCTCCTATATTGTTTGCAAGTTTCTTAAATCCTTTCAGGAACAAGGTAGGGCATAAACCAAAGACATGATTTTTAAAAAGCAGACAGAAATATACCCACTCATCCAATGGGGGTTTTTGTGTGGATCCGATGATGAGGTATGTGGAAGTTCTAGGTAAGCAACAGTGTGTCCCCACAGATGTCACTGCAGTGGGGGGTTCTTACCCACAGCTTTCTTTAGCCGACACACCCCTTGCCTCCCCGTCCTCTGTCCAGTGAGACCTAACCTACCGCCACCACTCTGCAGGCAGCTGCTCTTCCACATCTGCCTCTTCTGAGAGGTAGGGGCCACATGGTAGGGGTTTTTAAAGCATTCTGGAATTGTGTCTCTTTTCTCTCTGCCTATCTTAAGTGAGAAGGGTAGCTACAGCTTCTTTAGAAGGAAAAAGAAACCTACCTGATTGTGAACCCATGTAACCCCCAAAGAGTCAGCATGACACAACTGGTCAATAAAGGCTGTTTAATGATGTCAACAAGGAAGTGTCCTTCCCAGGGAGAGATTTTGAGTCTTGTTCATATTCCACTCAAGAAATTAAATTTTCCTACTAAAAGTGAACAATATATTTCCTTTCAACAAAGCTATGTGAAAGTCTCGCACATTTCTTTATGCTGGGCCTAGCTTTTCTATGTGATATTAGGCCTTAGGGAAACTAGGGGAGCCCCAGGTACTGCAACCTCTTCCAGTAGCCTCCACTGTGTGGCCCTCTCAACGCACTGCCCTGCTGCTCTGGTTCCAGGCTTTCTCTCCAGCCCCTGACACCATGGAAGAAGTATAGTGATGAGTCAGAGAGATGAGGGACAACAGTGGTAGTCAGTCAAACCTGGGCTGAACTCTAAGTCTGCCACTTACTAGCTGAGTGACCCAGACAACTTATCTCATTCTCTTTCTATTCTTTACCTATAAAACGGGGTAGTAGCTATTGTATAGATTATGGTTTGAACTAAATGTAATATTTATCAAGTGTTCAATTCAGTGGCTGGTACATAAGTGTTCAATAAACAACAGTTGCTGCTGTTGTTGCTATTATATTTTGGCCAATGTCCATAGGTACACCCTGTCTAGGGCACAGGCAGGGTCAACGTCAGTGCAGGAAAATGAAAGGGATGAAGGAACATGAGAAGAGAAAATAAGCAAATGCCTTCACTGGAAAAGGCCTCCAGGAATTGTCTGTCAGTGGGAACACGATCACTGATTGCCTGCACTTGTGGGAATTACATTTCTATCAGGTAATCTAAAGAGGTGCAGGGAGAGGATATAGCACCATCTCCTGCCAATGGATCCTGCAGCTGTTGTTCCTCATCCCCGAGAGCTTCCTCCTGTTTCATTTTCCCTTCCTCTTGCCAATGAGATCTGTACCCTCTACACTCACCTGTTCCTATATTCCCATCATCTCCTCCTTTGTTGTCCCCTCCCCAAGACCAGCCTGATATGTCCCCCAGAAACTCCCCCAGAGAGATGCTGCCCTCCTCTTGTCTAACCCTTTAACATGGACACACAGAGGCTTGAATTAACCAAGCAATTCTTCATTTTCATGGTTTACTAGATAACCTGACTGCACCTACCAGTGAGGACGCCATTGCTGTCTGTCCAACGAGGCACACAGCTTTGATTATTCTAATCAACAGGGTTGTTGAAGTATAACAGCTATTAACTAGGGCTCCTGAACCTACTCAGAGTTACATCCTGCATGAGGAGGTGAGGACCATTGCAGTGGTAAAGGCAAAAGAAAGGGCTCAAGGCAAATGACAGAAGCAGCAGGTACCAAACTCTGCTCTGGGCCCTCGCCATCTCTGACCTAACCTGAAGGCCCCTCGTATTTCAAATCCCTGGAGATCTTTTTCATGAAATTTCATACCTTGTCTCCTCTGTCACAGGGTGACGTGCTTGGGCTTCAATCATCCCAGAGAATGTTGCTATCCTCTAAGATGGGAAATGGATTAAAAGCGGGGGCGAGAGGGGGAAAGGAAGGGAGGAGAGGGGAGGGGAGGTGAGGGGAAGGGAACATGCTCACCCACAGATCCAATGCCAGACCTGGGGAATGCTGTTGAGGAGCCTGACCACACACCTGACTGCTCAGCGAATCAAGAAGAGCAGCCAGAAAGAACCTTCACAACAGATCACACATTGAACCTCCTTATTTCATGAATAAGAATGATGAGGTTCCTGGGAAACAGACTTACCAAGACCATCCAGACAAGTGGTTAATGGCAAAGCCTAGATTTACCCCAGTCTTCTGTAGGCAAACTTGAAGTTTTATCAAATTTAAAATCAAGGTTTGTTTGTTTTCTCTGAGGATTCTGCTTTTGTATGTATGTGTATGTGTATGTTGTAAGATTTCCAAAATTTTTCTAATGAACATTTCCAAATATATATAAAAATAGAAAGAACATAAAATGTAGCCATAGAATTGTTTTACTCAACAAAACAATTATAAAAATTTAGCCACACTTGCGTCATCAAATTTTTAATCCTCACCTGAGAATATTTTTTCCATTGATTTTCAAACAGAGTGGAAGGGAAGGAGGAGGTGGGAAGAGAGAAACATCGATGTGAGAGAGACACATCAATTGGTTGCCTCCCGACCAGGGCCACAGATCGAACCCACAACTGAGGTATGTGCCCTTGACCAGGAATCAAACCCGAAACCCTTCAGTCCAAGGGCTGCTCTCCATCCACTGAGTCAAACTGGCCAGGGTGCTTCATCAGATTTTTACCTTAATTTTAAATACTGTGAAGTCATTCCTAGACCTTATATCATTTCACTCCTGCATACTCTTTAAAAATATGGGTATTTTCTTGCCCAGCGGATGTGGCTCAGTGGTTGAGCATTGACCTATAAACCAGGTTCGATTCCCCGTTAGGGCACATGCCCGGGTTGTGGACTTGATCCTCAGTGAGGGGGGGAGGGCATATAGGAGGCAGCCGATTAATGATTTTCTCTCCTCATTGATGTTTCTATTTCTCTCTCTCCCTCTCCCTTTCTCTCTGAAATCAACAAAAATATATTTTTAAAAATATGGATATTTTCTTATATCAGTGATTCCATATTTTTGTTGCCCCTTCCTCCCAAGAGTTTCATATTCAGTAGGTTTGGGGTGGGGCTGAGAATTTCCATTTTTCACATGTTCCCAGGTGATGCTGGTGATACAGTCAGAGGCCACACATTGAGAAGTACTGTCTTATGTACTCACAATGCCATTATCATATCTAACAGACTTAACAGTAATTTCTTGGTGTTACCAAATATCTAGTCCATATTCAATTTTCCTGATTGTCCCCAAAATGTTGGTTACAGTTGTTTTCTTTCAATTATAAAGTCCACACATTACATTTGCTTACTATATCCTTACATTTCTTTTATATGTTTACCAGACTAATTAGTCTCCCCTCCCTCCCAACCTGTCTCTTTTGTTTACTGCCTTATAATCTTCAAAGTTGCTAAGAGACTAGATTTTAATTGTTTTCACCACAAATAGGAAACTGTAAGTATGTGATGTGATGTAGGGTTATGTAATGCTATGGTAGTAATCATATTGCAATATATAAATGTATTAAATCTACACTCTAACTTATACAATTTTATGTCAATTATGTATTAATAAAAAAGAACTCCAGTACAGTCCCACATATTGACTTATCTGTTTGCTTGCTGATGTTGCTACTTAATGTATCCCTCTAGCTTCCAAATTTCCTGTGAACTGGAAGTCAATTCTGGGTGTCTGATTACCTATACATTCAGCTCTTTGGCAAGAATACTCCATAGATGGGGCTGGTGTGTGGTAAAAATCAAGGTTTAAATTTTCTTTTTAAATGTTATTGATTGAGAGAGAGAGAGAAGGAGAGAGAGAAAGAGAGAGAGAGAGAGAGAGAGAGAGAGACTGATTTGTTGTTTCACTTTTAATGCATCTGTTGGTTGCTTCTTGTATGTGCCCTGACTGGCATATTGGGATGATGCTCTAACCAACTGAGCTACCTGGCCTGGGCTCAGGGTTTAAATTTTAAACTCAGATCTGAAACATACATTTTTGTATATTTAGAACATACATTTAAAAACACTACCTTAATGGGAAGATATGTACACATGTAATACCTTAATCAATAAAAAATAAAAAAATGAAAAAAATTAGTCTCCAAAATGTTGATCAAGGGAAAATCCAGATTAAAACAGAAAGAGAAGGGAGGAGCTAGTACAAAACCCTGGCAGGGTTTCCATTCAGCATCTGCGGAAATTACTGAAATAAGCACAGGAAGAAGGGTGACAGACACAGGAGACTCAAAAGAGGAATAAAATAAAATAAAAACACTAACTTACCTATTTTTAAAGCATTTAAAAGTGATCTATGACCTTTATACTAAAGCATATCTTTCTCACTTGAAAGGTTATGGATCCCCCTTTTTTTTTCTAAGGAAAAAACAATTTCTCAGATCCCTCAGTAAGCCACACACCTGGGATCCAGTTCTTGGCCACACTGGTCAGTTTACACACTCAACACAAATGTTATAAAACCCTATACAAGTTAGTATGCATTCCATGAAATGCCTGCAATCTAATGAGGATACTGATTTAGTTTCTAAACCACCAAGGCTACTATTTTGTAACTACTACTGCCTCAACACCCACCTCTAAGCTACTCAGATCCCAACAGAAATGTCCTCTGGTTTATGCCAAGCAGGAGCCTGCCTCTCCATCCAGCACAATTCCCTAGGTGGGTGGTGTCCTGATGGTGAGCAGAGGAAAAACAGAGCAAGCTGTTGGGGATGAAATGTGATCTAATGGAGGAAAGTGATCAAAATAAGCCAGCAAACAGAATTCTTCTTGAGAATAAACTGATTCCTAAAAATTAAAAAAGCACGGATGGCATTTTGAGTCATTTTGGCAGATGAGACTTTTATCAAAATCGTTTATATTGGCAAAATGACTTTCTCAGTCATAAAAGAACACTTATCTAACTGAGTAGTTTTTTTAAAAAAAATCAAAGGATAAAAATGCAGAAGGCAAAAACAAAACAAAAATTGTACAGTACCAGGGCTCTCCTTAAGCAAATCTCATTTCTTTTCTTTAAAATTTTTTTTTCATTTATTGATTGACTTTAGAGAGAGAGAGATGAAGGGAGGGAGATAGATGATAGATAGATAGATATAGATAGATAGATAGATAGATAGAACATAGATTTGTTCTTCCACTTATTTATGCATGCATTGGTTGATTCTTGTATACACCCTGACCCCTCCAACCCCCACCTCTGGTGTATCGGGATGATGTTCTAACCAACTGAGCTACCCCACCAGGGCCATTTCTTTTCTTGTACACACACAGGCATGAGATGGTGTGAAAAGCACAGACTCCTAAGGGTTAAGTGAAATTTCCATGTAATTAGAATAGCACAGTAGGGCACACTATAATAAACGTTACTTCCCAAGTCTCATTCAGTCTATTTTATAAATCTCCTTGTTGGTGTTTCTAGAATTTCATGTCTCGGCAAGGGAGGGAAAAAGAGCTGCATTCTGGCAGTCAATTGATTAATGATGAATAGATCCGGCTAATCTCTTCCATTGAAATGGAGGAATAGGAAACATTGGTACATGCAAGCAGAGATAAATAAATTTTGTACACTGTAAAAAAATTTTGCAGTTATTTTTTAAAAATAACTGTGAGTTGTAATAATCAACTCTGAGCACCAGGAGGGCATTGATCATAAACTTTTTATTTTATTTTTAATAAAGGATCTATATTTTATTTTATTTATTATAATATTTTTATTGATTTCAGACAGTAAGGGAGAAGAGAGAGAAAAACATCAATGATGAGAGAGAATCATTGATCGGCTGCCTCCTGCACGCCTCCTACTGCGGATTGAGCCCCAAACCCAGGCATATGCCATGACCAGGATACGGATTTTCATGGGCAGGAATGAAATGCTTCAGCAACACAAAATCTTATGCGTTAAACTAATAAAAAGTACTGCTGGGGAAAATTATTTTGTTAACAACACTTTTTGTATTCTTATTACTCATTTTATAAGAACATTGATTCTGGTATAATGCATAACACACTAGACATATCCTTGTTAAAGCAGCATTCTTTAAAAGAGACACTGTTTATTCTGGTTTCACTTGTCCTAGGCATCAAAATCTTGTTTGAACCCTGCCAGCGTGGCTTAGTAGATAGAGGGTGGGCCACACATTGAAGGGTTGAGGGTTTGACCCCCCCAGTCAAGGGCATGCAGGAGTTGGGGCTCATGCAGGAGTTATCCAATTAATAAGTCTCTCTCATGTCTTTCTTTCTTTCTTTCTTTCTTTCTTTCTTTCTTTCTTTCTTTCTTTCTTTCTTTCTTTCTTTCTTTCTTTCCTTCTCTCTCTCTCTCTCTCTCTCTCTCTCTCTCTCTCTCTCTCTCTCTCTCTCTCTCTCCCCCTCTCCTTCCTTCCCTCCCTCCCTTCCTTCCTTTCTTCTTTCCTTTTTCCTTCCTTCCTTCCTTCCTTCCTTCCTTCCTTCCTTCCTTCCTTCCTTCCTTCCTTCCTTCCTTCCTTCCTTCCTTTCCTTTCTTCCCTTTCCCTTCCTTTCTTCCCCTTCCCTCCTTCCCTCCCTTCTTTCCTTCCCCCTCTCCTCTCCTCTCCTCTCCTCCCCTCCCCTCCCCTCCCCTCCCCTCCTCTCCTTTTCCCTCCCCTCCTCTCCTCTTCCCTCCTCTCCTCTCCTCTCCTCTCCTCTCCTCTCCTCTCCTCTCCTCACCTCTCCTCTCCTCTCCTCTCCTCTCCTCCTCCTCCTCTCTCTCTGTTTCTCTCTCCCTCCCTCCCTCTCCCTAAAGATCAATGGAAAAATATCCTTGGATAAGGATTGACAACAAGAAAAAAATCTCAGTTGAAATAATTAAGGTTTTTTATGTGTTGAAACATTACTCAGGACATGGACTATGATTTAAGTTATGAAAATGCCTAAGTGCCAAATATTTATCATTAGAATTTGGAAGGAGGCTTTCCACCCCCCCGCCGCCCCCCCACATAAGCTCTATAAAATGTTCATTACTGAATCTATTTATGCCAGCTGGGTTCTGGGAATGCAAACATGAACAAAACCTAGCCCTCTATGAAAGAAATTCACTGTCTACTGATTCCAGCTTCTAGAGAATCTACCCATTGGTATTTACTGAACACTTTTGCAGAAATCCAGCAATCTTTTTGCTATGCTATTTCCACAGAGCAGAGTGGTGGGAAAGGGAAGTGAAAAATATGTGGTGGAAATCAGAAACAATTACTCCCATCTTCACCAGCACATAATATTATGACCATTGTGAATCGACAATTAAAAAATAAGTTTTTAAAAATACTTACTGCAGGATAGTAACAGCAAAGCACTTAAAGCTTCAGTTAGATCAATAGGAAAAGTGGATGTCAGCACCAAAAAGAACACTTGTACTGGCAGTTAGAAGATCTGAAGTATTTTATCACTAAACAGTTAAAGCACTTTGGATGGAATCTCATTTTCATTACCTGTACCATGAAGGTACTGGGCCAAAGGATCCCTCTCAACTTTAGTATTTTATAATCACAGTCCATTTGGTGCACCCTAGTAACAGGATTGCTCACAGGGTGCCTGACACTGTGCTTGGCATCTTATTTACTCTTCATAAGAATGGTATGCAGTACATTTTGTTATTCACAAAGTAGAAAAGAGAAAACTTGAGATTAAGGGAGGTTGTGTAACATGCATTAGACCGTAGCAGCAGAATTCAGATCCAAATAGATATAGATATAGATATATCTAACTACCTGTGTTCTTCCATAATGCCCCCTTAAAACCTTAAATCCATCTAACCAAGTGCAGAAAAGCCATGGGGTTTGAAAACTGTAATTTATTTAGTTTCAATAAATCACAGTCATACCACGTAAATGAAGGACAGAAAAACATATATGGAGACTAATGAATGAGATTACTAGGGAACTTTCAGAAAGACAAGACAGCATTTCAGTGATAGCCACATTTCAAAAACAATAATGAAGAAAACCTTCTGTGTTAGGCAACACCAAGCATCAGCTAACTTTGCAAGTCAAACCAAGTCTAGATGACTCCTCTGTTATTACAATCACAGAATCAAAATATTTAGATGTGAAAGATTCTCAAAGATAGATTGTCCTCAGAGATTTATTCTAAGT
Source organism: Corynorhinus townsendii (assembly GCA_026230045.1). Classification (NCBI taxonomy): domain Eukaryota; kingdom Metazoa; phylum Chordata; class Mammalia; order Chiroptera; family Vespertilionidae; genus Corynorhinus; species Corynorhinus townsendii. The sequence goes on along the minus strand of JAPDVU010000001.1, from coordinate 161,455,219 downwards.
TATTCATTTTACCAATGAGCAAATGAAAATACAGATATATTACCTACTTTATTTCAATTACCATGAAATTTAAAATTTTTTCAGATGCCTTGAAGGTCAATGTCTCCAAAGACTTAACTTTCCTGAGGGATATACTTATATATATTTAAACATGTCAACATATTTCATCTCTCTAGGCAAAGTATACTTCTTTCATTTTTTTCAGGATTAAAAATAAATCCCGATAGTACCTCTAAGCAGCAATACACCTGGAAGAAAAGCAATGAATAATAAAGAAAAATAACACTTATTTTGTCCCTATGCCCTGTCTATGCATGGTGAAAAGAACCAGCTTATCTGCTTCACCTCTTTAAACTAAGGGTGGGCACCACATCTAATAATATGCTGCACTATAGGTAATGAGTATTAAACACTCTTTTTAAAATTAGAGTTTAATAATATCATGGTGCCGGGTGGATACTGGGAATATCAGGGGGAACACTTTGTAAAGTATATGAATGACTAACCACTATGCAGCACACCTGCAACTAATATAAAATAATATTGAATGTAAACTTTAATTGAAAAAAATTGTTTTAAAGGATAAATTTTTTTAAAAGAAAAGAATTTGAAGTCCAGGAATTAATTTCTTTAAGGTAAAAAAAAAAAGAATTAGAGTTGATCTTGAACTAATTTTAGTGGTTAGATCAAAAAGAAAACAAAGCAAGCAGGACAAAGCATTTGACTTGCAGCTCCTATTTTTTATTTGTTGTTGTTTGTTAATATGTTTTTATTAATTTCAGAAAGGAAGGGAGATGGAGAGAGAGATAGAAACATCAATGATGAGAGAGACTCATTGATCGGCTACCTCCTGCCCTTGACCAGAATTGAACCCGGGACCCTTCAGTCTGCAGACTGACATTCTATCCACTGAGCCAAACCAGCCAGGGCTGCAACCCCTCTTTTAAAGAGGTCTGATCTTATGGAAGAAGCCACTGGAACTAGTCCATTCACCCATTGAATACACACCAACTAGTCAAGCACTGGACAGTATGATAAATGCCAGAGGCACACAAACATTTTATGATTCTTGCCATTCAGGGGCTCATGATCTAATTAGTGTCAGAGACTTGCCTGTAAACAACATGTAAACGCCAAGTGTTTTAAATGGAAGAAGCACAAACACTAACCTGGAAGATTAATGGAAAAAATAACAAGATAACATTTGTGCTGTCTTCCTGGCTGAGTTAGTTATCACGGAAATAGCATGTAAACGGCACAGAAGCAAAGAAAGGAAGGAATGAAAAGAAGAAAAGGTATTATAAAATAAATATAAAATCATTTTTTTACAATCTGATATGTGTGAAATAGGATCTTATTTTATTTGCCATTTTCCTAATTGCTGTGAGACTAAGCATATTCACATACTCATCATTCAGACGTTCTCTTAAGTGAAGTGACTATTTATCATCTACCCCCATTTTGTCCTCCTGGGTAGTTTGCCTTTTATTTATTAATTTGTACGAATTCTTCATATATTTTGGATGCTAATTCTTTGTTGCTCATTGTAGAGGGCTGCCTGGGAAGGCACATGGGCATTTCTTTAAATTGTCGTCAGCTGAGCCCGAGGCGATTGGCAGAGCCGCATCTCCGTTACACCCTCCCCAAGAAGGTGGGGGGTGTTATCAGTACTGACTTTTTACCTTTGTCCAGGTAGCAGGCTCTGATATGTAAATCCAGGCAAGCACCAGGAATGCTAGGAGGCCCTAGCATTCCTGATGCTAGGGCCTCCTAGCATCAAATATGCAAGAATGCAAATAAGCTCCTTTGATCCTAAGTTTTGGTGATACTTCCTGGTATGTGGGGGTATAAAATAAATGCACTGTGTGGGCTCAGTGTCCCTGCTTCTCCATCTGAGAGGATGGCATCCCACCTGGCTCCCAGCTTTGTTTCTATCTTTCTGTCTGGTCTCTTTCTTTCTTTTATTTCTTAATCCCCAGCTCCTCTACTCAGGAACTGGACGTGGAAAAGAGAAAAACACCCACAGCTCAATAAGTGCTGCAAATATCTTTTCCCTGCTTTTCTTATTACTTTTAAAGATGATATCATTTGTGACAGTTAAATGAGTTTAAATTTACTTAATTTTAATTTTATATTATTTTAATACTAGAGGCCCAGTGCACGAAATTCATGCATGGGAGGTCCCCTCAGCCCAGCCTGCACCCTCTGCAATCTGGGACTGCTCGGGGGATGTCTGACTGCCCGTTTAGGTATCAGGCCTAAACTGGCAGTTGGACATCCCTCTCACAATCCGGGACCATTGGCTCCTAACTGCTCACCTGCCTGCCTGCCTGATCACACTTAACTGCCCCTCCCCCCCCCCCCCCCCCCCGCTGGCCTGGTCACCCCCAACTGCCTCCTCTGTTGGCATAGTCGCCCCCAATTTCGCCCCCCCCCCCAACTGGCCTGGTTGGCCCCAACTGCCCCCCTGCCAGCCTGGTTGCCCCCAACTGCCCCCCACCCCCCGCTATCCTGGTTGCCCCTCACTGCCTCCCCTGCTGGCCTCATTGCCCTTCACTGTCCTCCCCTGCCCCCCGCCCCGTCCCCCGCCCCGCCCCAGTCTGATCAACCCCAACTGCCCCCACTGTGGGCTTGGTAGCCCTATGCAGCCTGCTGCTCAGTCGTTTGGTCACCCCTCACTAACCCCCTGTCGGCCTGGTCACCCCACACAGCCTGCTGCTTGGTAGTTTGGTCGCCCCTCACTAACCCTCCTGCTGGCCTAGTTGCCCACGCAGCCTTTTCGGCCATCCGTTCGGTTGCGATGGTCACTTAGGCTTAGATAGATAGATAGACAGATAGACAAATTCACCAATAATTTTCTTTATGGTTTGTGCTTTTAAGAAACCTTTTCTTGCTCGGCTGGTGTTGCTCAGTGATTGAGTGTTGACCTATGAACCAGGAGGTAATGGTTTAATTCCTGGTCAGGGCACATGCCCAGGTTGTGGGCTTGATCCCCAGTGTGGGGCATGCAGGAGGCAACCAGTCAATGATTCTCTCTCATCATTGATGTTTCTATCTCTCTCTCTCCCTCTCCCTTCCTTGCTGAAATCAATAAAAATATATTTTTTAAAAAAGAAATGCTTTCCTAAGACTTACATATTTTCTACAAAAAGCTGCAAAATTTTGCTCTTCACATTTCAGTTCTAAATCCACCTGAAATAGATTTTGTGCGTGGCACAAGGTAGCTCCAACTTCATTTTCTCTTTCCATATAGATAATCAATTCTTCCAGCATCGTTTATTGACTAATGTATCATTTCCCAGTCTTTGTAATATCAGCTGTTGCAGGTAGGATTCCCTGGGAAATGGACTGAGAAGAGATTCCCATGCAGGCTTGGTGGAGAAAGGGAGGGAGGCAGGACTGGGCAGAGTAGGTGCAGCTGCCACAGAGGCCTCAGTTGATCGCACAGGGAGCCCTGAAGCAGGGTGGCCCTTCAGAGTTGTCCTGCACAAGGCACCAGGACTGAGTTTTTGGACTCACACACAGACCAGTCACTGGATAGGACTGCCCTTGCGGAGCAGGTGGAATCTCAGGAGAGGCAGCTACTTTGGGCAGAGGGCAGTTCTGAGGGGTGAAGTTGGGGTGGGGGGTGGGGAGAGATGGGATGACTCAGCCATAGCCATCAACCAGCAACTCTCCCAGCAGCTGAAGGAACTAGGGCCTTGATCTTAATAGGAGAATTTGGGTGGCACACACAGTATCTTCTACACAGCCTTTGTCATGTATGCCCTCTCCAATTTTATGGGCTCACTATTCTTTTGGAATCTTTTTCCTATTAAATAACTTCCAGATATGTCTCCATTCTGGTCCCCTGCATGTAATCCAATTTGTCAATGGACTCCTTCCAATATATTCCCATAATTACATCCCAAACACCATATTTGTCAGACTATTTACAGTATAGTAGTACATTTTTGCCCTTGATATCAATATCTATTACTAATGTAGTCTAGCTTTTGCTTAAACAGTCACATCACCCAACTGCCTCAAAAATCAATATGTTGTCAACTAAAACTGAAACCAAAGTCCCCAATATCCTTTACTGGTAAGTGGATATTTTCTTCTAAATGCAGGGTGTTTCCAGTATCCTCTCGAATTCAATCTTGTTCCATTTAGTTTAGGAAGTATTTAACAAGCTCTGAATCTGTCATCTAACACTTCTTTCTCCATCTCAGTTTTTCTCCAAAGTTGACTAAGAACACCAATAAGATGTTGAAAAGAAAATAACTGAACAGGATTGGGAACGGTGAGGAACCCTGTGACATGCAAATGATACCTTTCTGCTTTTTGGCACAGGTCCATTCATCCACACTCTAAGCGTGCTGGCTCCTGGCTGCAGACCCTGTGTGTCTTTACACAGCAGTTGTCTTCCCAGTCACTGGAGGCAGGGACCTTAGCGTGATCCTTGACTCTGTTTCCTTCCTCAACTTTAAAGCCCATCATCTAGTTTTGAGTCCACAGAGTTTTGGAATCTATTTCTTATTATTAGCAACACCAAGACGATTACAGACCTGTTTGATTCTTACTCCTATTTGCAATTTAGGACATTCCCACTGTTGCCAAAGCTATTTGCCTTGGAATAAAAGCTGATAGCTATTCCCCTTTAGGGGTTCCCCACCTGGAAGAGATGACGGTAAATAGCCCCCCTGTGGGAAGAGAAGATACATGCAGCTTCCCAGGATGTAGTCTGCTGAGAGCATCCATAGAGCATCCAGACTATTGGGCTCATTGAAGATAATGGAAAGGCGGCAGCTCTTTGTGAGGCTGCGATTTGTAAACATAAAAACAATTCCTCACATTTGTAATGCACATTCATGTATGCTGTCTCCTTTCATTCTCACAGCAACTCTGAAAGAGTGATATTATTAACCCGTTGTTGAGTATGAGAGCTGGAGAAGTATGTTACTCAGAGACACATAGATAGTAATTGACAGAGGCAGGATTTAAACGTGGGCTTCCTAATTACAAGGCAGCTGTGAATTAGGAAACTAATTTCAATTAAACAGTTGTGTGAATTATGGTCTATTTAGCACAAAAAGGAAAAAGCCATCTAAAGGCAGAGGGGTTCTGAAAGGACAGTCCCGAATCTCTGAAAGGAAAATATTGCCCAGAAGACACAGGAAGTGATTTTTCTTGTGACACAGAGGCTAAGATGGATCAGCTGCTGCAGCTGAGAAGCAGACGCTTTCCTGATTTGGGCTCTCTATAAGATTAGCCATACATTATCATATGACTTTTCAAGACATTTGCTCTTAAAGGAATTAGAAAGATGGCAACAAAATAGTAGTGCTATTCTTTAGAATCAAGCTGCAGATGTGTGATCACAGTATCATAATTACTTACTAGATGGAATCCTGCAACTCCATAATATTTGCTGATAACATAAAACTGGTTGTAAAAGCTATATACTCAAAGCCTAATGGATGCTTAAAGACAATTTGGAAAAGTAGCATCTTGGCCCACATGGCAGCAGCTGGCACTTGGGAGGTATAGGTAGTTATTTGAAGACATCTGTATTGAGGCCAAACGTTAATATTATGATTAATGGTAAAAAAAATAGTTGTGATCACAGTAACATATTTTAAACAGGAAACTAGCATTCTACCTTCAAGAATAGCAGTTTACCTTCCTGTATTAATGCAATGTACAATATAAGTAGGATAATACAAAAACAATAGACTTTTCATGTTTACAAGTGTATAGGTCCTGATCTCTGATACCGTCTATAATAATTATTACAAAAATGGTTAAGTGGGAATTAAATTGTTTCTCAAGGACAACTCATCTATATCATTTCCCTTTAATAAAATATTTGCACTTACAAGATTGTGAATTCATTTAACAAAGCTATACTTAGTATAATAATTTATGTTTTTACCTTGGTCTCCACTAATGTGGCTAAAGATGGAGAGCTCAGCCCCACCCCTAGGAGTTCTGAATCAGTAGGTCTGGAGGATGGGGCCCAAGAAACAGCATTTTAACAAGTTTCCAGTTCTGGCTAATAACACTGAGTGCTTAGAAAACCACACTTCTTTATAAACACCATTCTACAGCACATTGACCCTCCCTTTAGTTAAAATTTCAAGTAATCACATCTCATCTTGTCACAGAGAATCTTGTATGCACAATAAATAAAAACCCATTCAACAATCAGCATTTATATAATACTAGAGGCCCGGTGCATGAAATTCATGTACGGGGGGCGGGGAGGGGCAGGGGGTGTGTGTCCCTCAGCCCAGCCTGCACCCTCTCCAATCTGGGATCCTTCTCACAATACAGGACTGCTGGTTCCTAACTGCTTGCCTACCTGCCTGCCTGATTGCCCCTAACCGCTTCTGCCTGCCAGCCTGATCACCCCCTAACCACTCCCCTGTTAGCCCGATTGCCCCTAACAGCCCTCCCCTGCCTGCCTGGTCACCCTTAACTGCCCTCCCCTGCCATCCTGGTTGCCCCCAACTGCCCTCCTCTGCAGGCCTGGGCTCCCCCCAAATGTCCTCCCCTGCAGGCCTGGTCACCCCCACCTGCCCTCCTCTGCCGGCTCAGTCACCTCTAACTGTCCTCCCCTGCCAGCCATCTTGTGGCGGCCATCTTGTGTCCACATGGGGGTGGCCATCTTGTGTGTTGGAGTGATGGTCAATTTGCACATTACCTCTTTATTATATAGGATATGCTATAAGCTATATCAAATGTGATGCTGTGTATTAGAGATACAAAGGTAAATAGAGCTTGGTCTCTCCTTCCATAGAGTTTATATTTAGATGGACATGCAAACAAATAATTATGGTATAATGCAATAATGTGTAAAGTTCTATGAAATTTTTCATTCTACAATGAGGGACGTTTTATAATAGAGGTAACATTTAAAACTTTTAAAAGACTTTTTATCTTGAAATAATTTTAGACTTATAAAAAAGTTGAAAAATAGAGAGTTTCCTATACCCTTCCCAATATTATGCAAACATTTACATTTTGCATAACCAAGGTTAGGATGAATTTTGAAGAATGCCTAGGAATTTATCAAGAATTTCATGTAAAGAAAACATTTATGAATAAAACCACTGACTTATAAAATACTATAGTAATATCTAAATATTTTTGCAGAACTATTGTGCCAAGCCTTTTAAATATATCACATAATCCTTAAAATTCATAAGTATTTAAAATATTATATCTATAACCACTCCCATTTACATACTGAGGCAGTTGCCAATCTTCTGGTAGGTAGCAGAGCTGGAATTTGACACTGAAGTGTTCAGCTTTCGCACACACACTCTCAACCAGTACACTGTGATTAATGATCCAGAAATGGATAACAGTCTATTGTATATACACATTATGTTATATTAGAGAAGGCTGTGGGGACAGTGTCTGACAGTGGAAGGAGAAAATAAGACCAGAAAGAGGATGTAAAGCCCTAAATAATGGAAGGATACTGTGATAGGCAGAATTCTAAGCTAGTTCCTGTGCCCTGGGGGACATGCCCAGAGTAATCCCCTCGCCTTAAATGACAGCAGAACCTGTGAATATGAATGCATATCACTTCCACGATCCAGTTATGTTATACGGCAATGGCAACGACAAAGGAATTCTGCAGATAGAATTGTGGTCCCTGGTGTACTCATACCACTGCAGTGGTTTGGACCTCAACTCTCAAGCCATTTTCTAGACCTAATTACTTTTTTCCTGGCCTTGATTCCTGCTTCCACTCTTGGAACCTGTCCCACACTGTAAGGATCCTGCTCTGCTAGGTAATAACAGGCATTTTAATTAATACAATGAGTTTTGTGCAATCACATGGCCTCAACTTATATTTGCATTGTATATTCTCACAACAGTGCTTTCACATAGAAGGCAAACTTTAATGGTGGACACCAGGCATCCAGTGAGCTGGGGTGGGGGGGGGGGGGGCGTTGCAGGACCTTTGAATCAGCCTAGAAGAGCTCCAAGTAGCTGCCCAGTCTTCCGGTTCACCAGCGTGTGGGTCATGTGGGTCATAAAGTATCTTGGTGCCAATGTGCCGCCCTTTGATCATGCATAATACAACATTGCTGGTTAATCTGTGACCAGCAAAACACAGGACATGGTAAGCTGCCTCTGGTTTCCATTTCAAGTTTGATCACTTGGCTACACCTCAGTGACTGCTGTTGACAATAAAGTTAAGTCTCATTTAAAATTAAAAAAGGTCTGTTGTAGTAAAACTGATTATGTTGTAAAATTATTCCAATTAAAAGAACAGTTTCTTTGTTCACACAAAAATTTGGCTTTGAGAACCCAAGTTCCATTTAATTTCAGCCCCATCCCCTCAGCATATTCAGATTCTTAAACCTATGCAGAGATGAATACTTTTAAGGTTAGCTTAAAAATAAAGCATCAGCTACCAAACTAACATGATAGTAATCACATAATATGATATGAAACCAATTTCATACTGTTTAACATAGGATAGGTGGGGAAATTTACCCCTGTTACCGGTTTGTAGACCACGTTTTCTTATCATCCATTCATTCTTCCACTTGTACATTCATTTAATGAAACATTCATTGAATACGTGCCATTGTCAGTTACTGAACATGACTACAGGTAAATAATGAGGAGCATGACCCTGTTACTGTTTTTTATTTTAAAAAATAACAAAATATCTGTTTCAATTCTGACATACTCTATCACCAGCAGAAACAGGTTCCAAATGAAGAAGGGATGCAAAGAGTATGGCAGGGACAAACCCACTTCACGTTGCTGTATGGCAGGGCAGCTGAAGGGATTCCCAGCCATTCTGTTTAACTGCTCCTGGGGCAATCTGTCACTCATGGTCACTGCCTTGTCACTTATAAATTGGAGGGTGTTTTTTGTTGTTTTTTTAAAATACTCATCTGAGGATATTTTTCCCATTGATTTTTAGAGATAGTGTAAGAAAGAGGGAAATACAGAGAGAAATATCGATGTGAGAGAGACACATCGATTGGTTGCCTCCTGCACATGCCCTGACCAGGGCCTGGGCCAGGGAAAAGCCTACAACCATGGTATGTGCCTGCCCTTGACTGGAATCGACGCTCTGTCCACTGAGCCAATCCACCTCAGGCTGGAGGGTGATTTTTAAAAAATATATTTTTATTGAATTTTTACAGAGAGAAAGGGAGAGGGATAGAGAGCTAGAAACATCGATGAGAGAGAAACATCAATCAGCTGCCTCCTGCACACCCCCTACTGGGGATGTGCCCACAACCAAGGTACATGCCCTTGACCAGAATCAAACCTGGGACCCCTTAGTCCACAAGCCAATGCTCTATCCACCGAGCCAAACCGGTCAGGGCTGGAGGGTGTTTTAAATTAAAGTCAACAACCAAAAATTTAAATTAAATCAATGCAGATTGACCACTAAGGAACTGCAAATCATCCATTTGAAGTATAAGACAGGGTCCTACATTCAAAAGCTTGATGGGAATTCAAGACTGACATAGAAAACAATGAGAGAATATTATAAAAATATACTGTATATACTAATAATCTATATATATATAAAGCCATTGACTATAATGCCATAATGACCCCAAACAACCAGTCGCTATGGCACCCACTGTGTCCAGCAAAGCAGCCTGATCAGGGGGTGGGGCTAGCTGGCCAACCTCACAGCCCCTTCCCACAACCCGGCTGCCCCTGATCGGACTCTCCCACTCCAATCAAGGTCAGGGCCAGCTGGCCAAACACCCTCCCTTCTCTCCCATTCCCCCCAGCCAGCCCCACCCCTGATCACCAGACACACCATGATAGGCCCACAGATCCCCCACCCCCCGGCTGCCCAACCCCTGATCACACACCCCACCCCAATAGGGGGGTGGGGCTAGCCGGCCAACCTCCTGCAGCCTCTCTCACCGCCTGGCCCCACCCCAGATCAGCCACCCTCACCCAGATCAGGGGGAGGGCCAGCCAACCAATCACCCATGGCCTTCCCCCAGGCTGCTGGCACCCCTCACCCCATTCAGGGGTGGGGCCAGCAGGCCCAACACCCACAGCCCCTCCCCATGGCTGCCCCCAATGTCCCCAACCCCATTCTGGCCAATCGCCTGCGGCCCCTCCCCCAGCTGGCCTCGCCCTGATGGGCCCTGATCTGGGTGGGCCAGCCAGCCAGCCTCCTGCCATCTCCTCCTCCCAACAGGCCCAGCTCCGATCCACCCTGATTAGGGCCCGGCCAGCCGGACCCCACCCATGCATGAATTCATGCACTGGGCCTCTAGTATGGAAATAATAGAGGTCCAAAATGTATTGTCTTCATAAGAAACAATATAGATATCAGGAGGGACCAAATTATTATTAGTTGAAAAATTTGAAAAAGCTTTGTAGGGGAACTTGTGACTTCAGGTGGCTCAGAAATAATTGGTAGGAAGAAAGAGGACTTTGGTTTTTCTTATGCTATATCACCCTTTAACTTATGATTTCATAATGGAATGATATTAGTATTAGAAATGCAATTTTAATTTCTTTTTACTTACTTTAATTGCAAAATAAAATTTCACTGATTAAATTCAAATGCTATTGAGTGAGCCAGTTTCAAGCTAGACTATGTAATTAAAAAAAAATTCACTGGAAAATCAAAATTAACCTACAGAAAACAATGAGACCAAAAATGCTATTTAAGTGACTTAAAAAACAGAAGTAAATGTAGACACTTTCATTGAGAACAAATCAAGAAATCCACAATGAATAACCAGTTGTGAGCTATTATTTGTAGCATTGTTTCATCACTGAGAAACACCAAACAGTAAATTATTAAATTTTTTTCTGAGTCAACACTGGTCTGTAATTATAATAAAGCTATTATTTTCTAATATTATATGAAGTATTTTCATCAACATCATGTTACTTGATTCTCAAAAGAACCCTATGAATGTGATATTATTCTTTCCAGCAAATGCAGTCAGGGGAGTAGCAACCAGGTGCAAAAATCGCTATTTCTCTGGCTCTACCAATGCTGGTGCTCCCCTCCCCTCCACAATTTCTCCTAGTCATTCTAGGAATCACATGTGCTCTCGGATGCAATCCTCCCATCCTCACTGCTGCTCTCTCCTGTTCTGTTTAATGTGCCTCTAGACACTGCTAGAATTGACGACCTGGGCTTTTGCAGCTAAGGTGTCAGATGCTTTCCCAACGCACTACTGCCCTCCTCCCTCACTTGTCCCCTTCTCCTTAGTATGAGGTAAAGACTGGTTCACTCCACCAGATTCCCGGTCACACTGCTTCAACAGCACCTTGAGTAGGGATTCTTCATCCCCAAGTTTGTTATACTGTTATGAGACTCTGTCTTCAATATCTGAAGGACATGTTAGTAAAATTACTCTGTGACTTTCTGCACTGCTTTTTTCATTGCAGTCTTCTCTCCCTACCATCCAGGCATGAGTCCCTGAGAGCTGGGTCAGCAGAAAATCTGGAGGACATCCGTCATGCTATTTTTACTGTTGTTCCTCCCCTGATGTTGATACACTCTCCTGTACCTCAGATCCTGCTTTCCTAGGATGAGCTCTGCCCGATGACAATCTTCAGAGCACTGAGGCAACAAGCTCTAACCAGTCTAACCATCTCATTATCTGGACATGGGAAACTCCTGTCTGAACCCCAGGCAGCCTATGTTTAGGCGTAAGCCACATGTGTTATTTGCTCTCTCCACAAGCCTTCTGGGCTGACCAGGAAACTGACAGCTTTAATCAGTCACAGGATTATTTTGGGGGCTCTCTTCCCAAATGCAAAACTCTGAGTCAAAATTTTAACTAAGACTTAAAACAAACAAAAAAAAACCTATACCACAACATTTTAGAACAAAATATGTGAAACCTTTATGATCCAACTTACTGCCTTAAGTTGAGAATAAAACTGTCACAAGAATCACAAAAATCTGAATCTCAGTATCTGAAGCCCTCACTCACTTGCTTGGTAGGAAGTGAGGTCTTAGACTCTTCCTCCCAGTTATGCCCTCCAGGGGGCCCACAGGTTTCCATGCTTGGGAGCCTGCGGCCCTTGCCCCCTGGGGCTCTGTTACTCTGTCACTCTGCCCCCGTTGGGTTGCTAACAACCTCTTCCTGACCCCTGTAGGGGGGGCTGTGGTCTCCCTCTGGTCAGAAAGTTTCTGCTTCTCTCAAATAGCTCTTACACCTGCGAAACCACTGGGCCTCTGATGACAAAGTCATTCCTTCCTAGAGCGTAGTTAGGGCCCTCCCAGGAGTTTGAGAAAATATCTGTACACAGACTTTTGGTCCAGACTTGTTCTCTTACAATACTTCCTTTTTCATTGTTCATTGTTCCTACCTATTATCGGTTATTCTTCAAAGACCCCACAGGTCCCTCTACATTCTAAACATATCTGAATCCCAATCTGACGCCGTTTCAAGTTCTTTCCTATAAGGCATGGGGCCACAGAGAAAGCCTCTGGACCATGTGCGAGAGCAATGCATAACTGTGGGGAACTCCAAGGACCTTCGGGAGAGTGAAGAAACTCTAGAGCATGATCTGGCGGGCACAAAGGAACGCCGAGGGATGGTATGGCCTAATGTCACCCCCAGAGGCCACAAAAGTGTACTCAGTAGCATGGATTGATTCCCATTTAAGAACTAACAGGAGTTATGATCCTTGTAAGTGATCAGAGAGTGAAGTAAAATAGGCAGTGAAGGTAATTTACCTGATTAAAAATGACCAAGAAGAAGAAGAAAGTGGACCCAGAGTTGGTGTGTACTTTTTCCAGAAAGCACCCTCTCCCAGAAGGGTCCATGAAGAATAAAACAAAACATACAGCTTCAATATTTAATACTTTACTTTGTCAACTTGATTAAAAGCTTGTAATTCAATTATAAGCTTTAAAGTTTGTCTTTTTTAATGCCCCCAAGCAATGATGCTATGAGGCATAACAGTTGAGACATGTGAAAATACAGGGTGGGGCAAAAGTAGGCTTATAGTTGTTCCTATGGAAAATAATATAATAGTTAATAAATAATAATACAAGAATAAACTGTGTTTCGTACACTCACAACTGTAAACATACTTTTGCCTCACCCTGTACATATGCAATAAATCTTCAAATTTTAATCTCTTTTTATTTTAAAAATGATTTTATCTCTCTCTTTTTTTAAAATGTCTTTTCTTTTAGATTTTTCAATGGCTATTAGTTTTAATCACAGTGTTAATTCTGCCATTTCTATATTTCTTCAGAATCACTTTAGATGGATGTATTTGGCTTAGGACCATAGACTGCCACCCTTGCTTTAAATCTTATACTCTGAATCCAAGAATAAAAAAGAGACAAATAAAAAACAATTCAATAGAAGGTGTTATCCTTACGGCACAACTGAATACTAACCTGGGAAAAAATTCATTTACGTAAAGCTGGTTTGGGATTTTAAAACATCAGATCTTGGTCATGGTCCTGGCCTTTAAAACATATTCTCTTTTGAAAAACAAAATCTTATTAAGAGAAGCACTTTATTTTATATAGAATCTGACCTCAAAATATAAATTGTTCATTTGTAGAAAATCTATTTAATATTTCATATGCAAATTAATTAATCTTAATTTGACATAATTGGGGAAGATATTTTTAAATTATTTTTGTGCTTTGCATAAAAAGCAACCAAGCACAATGTGTTGTCAATCACTGGTAAACATAAGAGCTATGCTTTTAAAAACCAGATAAACCTTTCTGAATTCACAGATTGAAACCTGCATCAGAAGATCTTTCAATTCTTTCACTTCCTCTATATTTGAACTTTAAACAATAAGACAATTGACCTAATTAAATTGAGAGGTAGAAAGGTCAAACAACAAAGAAATGAAACAGTGCAATAATTATTTATTATTAAGATAACAAGTGTTCTATAACAAAACATATACTACACATACACACATCCTTCTTTACCTCATTGCTCATTTAAAATACCATTCTATCTTTCTACACTTTTTGGTCCTCATGGCGCAGTCTATCTGCATTATCTTGTCTCACTCTTGCCCTCCAGATCCACCCTCCACCTTTCTGCACATGCTCTTGGCTCCAAAGGCTGACCTTTTAGATCGCATCTACCAACTCCCTTACACTTTGCCTTATGGTTGGTTCAGTTAGAGGACTTTTCTAGGCAGAAGATCAAAGAAAAGTGAGGCCAGGATATTTATTCCCACAACTTCCTCTCTGCCAGGTGCCTCTACCGCAGGCCACTGTTCCTGACACATGGTCCTCCTGATTCAGCTCCCTTGTCAGGTTCCAGTGACCCATGCTGCTTCCCTTGTTCCTTCAGATCTGGGGATGTCGGTTACCTGTCAGGACCCTGTCTAACCAGGAGCCTTTCTAAACTTCCTTCTTCTCTTAGTTTCTGGATAATGTTCTGTCCTCATCCAGTCTCACCTCCCTGACTAGTCCTTTTTAGGCATTGCTTTCACAGGGCTCCAGTAACCTAAATTTCCCTTCATAACAATGCTGTGTATCAATGCTTAACTTTTGCCTCATTAAAGGACATGAGTAAAATACAAAAAAGTGTGGTTTAGCTATAATCCTACCATACATGCACATCACTCTAGGAGTATCTTTTTTCTTTAAAAAATAAGTTTTGCTCAGTGGTTAGTGTCAGCTCGTGCACCGAAGGGTCACAGGTTTGATTCCCAGTCAAGGGCATGTATCTGGGTTTGAGGTTCGATCCCTGGTCCCAGTCGGGGCGCATGTGAGAAGCAACTAATCCATGTGTCTCTCACAATGATGTTTCTCTCTCTCTCCAGACTCCACCCCTCCTCTCCACTCTCTCTAAAAATCAATGAAAAACATATCCTCTGGTGAGGATTAACCAAAGCCAAAAAGTAAAAAAGTAGTTACAAATCACTCTTTAAAAAATCATAGCGGACACATTCACCACAACCAGTGCGACAATGTAAATATAAATAAAGAAAAAAGTGAGTGCTTTTCCCCAGTGCTTCTGGAGCCTTCACCTCAGTCCCCACCTTCTCCCTGCCTTGGCCCTAAATACAGCATTGAACAGCCTGGCCAGTCTTCTCTGTACCTGTCTCCATGATATTCAAACCCAGACCAAAATATATACTCATACATGGAGAAGGTGATACACTCTCTACAAAAACTGAGAGCATGTAGATCTAATTTGCTACCTTAAATAGTCTCATAATATTACAGAGTATAAATATACTATAGTTTATCTAACCATTTCTCTACTGATGAAAATTCAAACATTTTTCAGCTGTCTTTGGTACTACAAATAATGTTGCAATAAATGCCCTTATGCATATATTCTTATTAGTGCATCTATTTATGTAAGCTAAATTCCTAAAAGTAGGTTGCTAAGTCAAAGTTATATATATTTCAATTACTTAAGTAATTTCACTTACTTTCTTAAAAGTATATAGCAATGTATTTCCTGTCAATTTAATTACTTATTTGTTTTATATGGATGTAAGATGGTATATGCCATTTTTGAACATTATTTTCTTTCTTAGCATTAATTACAGAGAATTTTCTATATGTTTTCTGCAATAATCTTTCTATATACTTTCTATAGTAATCTTAACATCTGTCCATTAATGTTGTAAAGCTCCTTTAAAATTTTATTGGAATTGCATCAAACCTCAATATTACATCTACTCCCCTATAATATATAGGTAGAGAAGAATTAAAGGTTTGATAGTAGTATTAGACATAATAAAATCTATTACATGTATGCCACTCAACCCTGAATCAGTTGACTTAACTACATCTTTTCATGGGCACAAGAATTGAACAAGTGAGTCACAATATCAAGAAGAATTATGCCTGGGGCATATGCTTCCATCACTACCCGAGTGATTTCAATCAAAGGAAAAGATCACGAGATGGCTGAGGAGCACACTGAAGCACTGGGCATTTTCCTGAGGAGGGGGAGCCAAGTTCCATGTGATTCTGCTGGCTTTAAAAGGGTCTACTGAAGATCAAAGGTAAAAGAAACCAACGAAACAGAAAGGAATTCAGCCCCAAGGCTGCTGCTATGCAGGCTTGCACAGCTAGAGTCTCTCAAGGTTTAAGAAAATACCACAAAGGCTTGGGAACATTCTACAGCAGTTTCCATCCCAAAATAAAAGACCATAAAACCAATTCTAAGGTGGGGGAGCGGAGGAGAGGAGGGGGATGAGAAGAGAAATCTGGCCACTATTCATTGTTAGTATATTCTCTATTTGATCATATCACCACCAGACAAGAAAGTCCTTGTGTACCTCTTGGAATGGAGAGTCAGGAAAATTACAAAGCTAGCAGGATGTGGACCAATAGGCTCTGTGATACCTCTGTGCTATCTCCTCTGTGGATGGTGATGTTGGCTTTAACGGCTTGGTCCTGTGAGAAGGAGAAGCGGATTTCACTCTTTCCTAGGAATTACTACTTGTCCATAACACTTGAGAATCTTCCAACTGAAAATGGGTCTGATTACTTTTGCCAGCTTTAATCTCCTACTAAAGCAGTTAATGGGAGCTTTCAATAATGCTAATCACATCACTTCAGTAAAATACCTTTGTGTTATTTCCACAGGAAATAAATGTCCACAGACCATAAACTCAAACTGGTAATAGTTGACATGGGAGAAAGTGGGGAGGTGGATGCAGATAAAGGCGCACTGTGCAGTGACAGTAAATGAATTACAGAGCCCTCCTCTGGGCTGTGGGGACTGCCTGAGGCCTCTGCTGGGATGAGGTGGGAGGAAAATAAGGTTAAAAAGGCAGCTGGAAGCAGGAAAGTCCCCCTTTCTGGACCCACCAGCTGCAGGAAGTCACTGATGGATCCAGAACAGGAAGAGGACTCATGGCTGCAGAAATGGGGAATTAAAGGGAGGGAAGGGGACAAGAACATGGGATAGAGATCAAAGATACTATCTAGAGAACTCCCTCCCTTAATGGTTTTCAAAGGAGGGCCAAGATAAGAGCTAAAATTTGGATGTCCTAGGGGAAGGTCCTAGCAAAAGGGAAGTTATCCAGGCCAGAAAAAATGGTCCCTCCGCACCCCTATTCTCCTTTCCCTTTCCAACTCCTTTCATAAAGTTGGAAGCACAGGGGGTGTCCCTGCTAAGGAATCACTGCGATTCTAATGACTGGCTCAAGATCCCAATAGAAGAACTGGGACTAAAATAAAGGGAGTGGTTTGAGCGATTGTATGGAAAAGCCAAGGAAGGAAGTGATCATCTGTTGAGCTTGCCCCTCAGTGGGCTCATGGTCAGTCACCTGGAAGCTGAATGTCCTCTGGGTGCCTGTCTTGACCCACGTACGGCAAAGCTTTCGTAATATCTTTTATATAGAAAAGAACAACAAAATAAAAAGATAACTCTAAGTCAGGGGGAAAGGTTTATGGATGCTCAATATATGTACACTTTCTGGATGAGGAACACACAGAATCCTAGAATTTGATTTCTAAAAAGAACCTTCAGAGTGAAGCTAGCCATTCTGCACTCACGTCTCCAAGAGTCTCTCACCTAATAGTTGTAGAGAGCTTACGTTCCAAGTATTTCAAAGTATGCATAGGGAGAAAGAATTTTCATCACTAGGGTTTCAGGATACATGCTTATAAAATCTACAATTCTATGGCTTTCTTGATGACACAGATTGGTTATATTATGAAAGAAGCAAGTGTTATCAAACTAAGATCAATATAATGCAAAAACAAGATGAAACCATTTACCACATTAAGAGCCAGCCCCTGGACCAATGATTTAGAAACATTTATAAAAATGTCAAGAATTCAAACTAGTCAGAAAGCTTTTGAAGTTTTTCTTTACTACATAAATATTTTTATCTCAAAAAATTGCCATGATGTTTGCTTTAACCTGTGAGAGACCATATATTATATTACAAACTATTCCCTAGACAAAGCATCAACCATATGCTGCTAAAGCGCCGCTGAAAAAGAACCTGTTATCCGCACGATGGCACACAAGACCCTGCGCACCTGACCACACTGGGCTGGAAAATGTAATGAATACAGGAGTGATGGTTCTTACACACTGTCGTTTTTGGTCTTATTGGACCCACTTACAGAAGCCCCAAATTATGTTCATGTAACATTTTAAATCACATTAAGCACATGAGCCAGATTGTCTCTGTAGCACATTTTGCATAAGAAATGATGTTGCACCAGGAGTGGTAGGAACCCATAAATAAGTTATAACTTCAGAGCAAACATTGCTTTGTGCTCCTTTAGGAAATTAAAAAAGAGAGAAATTTTTTAAAAAATCTGAGCTAATTCTCTTCAAATTAAACTAAATTCATCTCTCCTCTGGTAAAAACAAAAAGTTTTTGTCATAAAATAATGATGTTACAAAGGTGATTACTAAAAAGAAAAACAAACAACAAACACTTCTAACAACAGACCCAGCTCGCTTTTGCTCTGCTCCTCAGAGAATCCCAACAAACTCAAGCCACTGAGCAGCACCGCCAGCAAAATTCAGGCCAAGGGGCCGATTACCCAGGGTTTGCATCAAAGGCAGCAACAAGTTGCTACTTCTCCCTGCTCCTTCATTACTTTCCTTTGAGTCCTGTGGTAAACAACCACGGAGGCAGCCTTAGCGTATGCCCACCAAAATAAAATAAAACAAAGACATTTACAAAGTATTGCTTCTGGAAGCAACTACAACCCTGACTCCATAAGTAAATACCATCCTCTCAATCTCAGCACTCCCCTATACCACACCCAGTTTTCTTGCTACAAGGAGAATTGACTAACAGGCCCAGGAATGTTGGTTCATTGCTTGCTAACCTGTCCCTGAATAGCACAAGCAGCTTGTGAATCACCCCCCAAAAAAACTATGTAAAGCATCTTAAACAGGGACTAACCTGGAGGTGACTGGTGCTGAGGCTGAGCTGTGATCCTCCCGGGCCCCAAGATCTTTTCCAAAGGTTCCCCAGGCACCAACCGAGGTTGGTCTGCTCTGAGGAAGGCCGAGCTGGCTCCTTTGGTCTCCGTGACCTTTGCAGAGGATGATGGCTCCAAGGTGTCAGCAGAGGTGGACCCAGAGAAAGTACCACTCTTTCTACCAGGAGAGTCATCAAGAGCGGCTTCCCTCTCGCCAGGCAACCGGAGGAGCCTGTGATGCTGCGGAGGGCTGGGGAGCCTTGGAGATAGAGGCGAGGGAACAGGTGACATCTGTGTGTGTGTGCCAGACTGAGAGGATGAATTATTAAATACCATGCCCAGAGCTGGTGGGGGCGGCCTCTCACCACCTCCGCCCTGTGAGGAGTCGGGGCCAGCACTGCAGGGCAGATCCAGAAACAAGGTCTTGTGGCCACTCAGAGACCGCCCAGCTCTCCTCTTGCTTCCAGTGTCTGGGAGGGTGCGGGGGGCCGTCCTGCTGAGGGGGACGCCCAGCCTCTTCCCCTCAGTGGCTTCAACTAACTTCTCACTCTCTATCACCTTCAGGAGGACCTTGTTCACAGCCCCCTCGGTGCTGGCTGGAGGACATTCCCTGGCCGATGACTGCCATGACCCATCCCCACGCTGCTCCCTGCCCTGCCGCTTGGAACCAGAAGGCCCGGCCTTGGCTGCTGGGAGGGTGAGCAAGTCTGCGCTGGGAATGAATTCAGCTTGGGCTGCTAGGCGAACAGCAAGCCTTCCTTCACCCTCATGATGCGTTTGAACTACTCTCTGCACCTGAGCAGACAGGTCCTGGACTTTGGCCACCACTTTGGAAACAGGTTTCTTCCTGTGAGTCCGCTCAGCACACTTCTCCCTTCGGCCCCTCTCTGTGGGTGGATGCTTCTCGGAGTGCTTGTAACTTCCAGAGAAACCTGTCTGCTGATGCGCCAGCCTGTGAGGCGCCCTCGGTAGCCCCCCAGCACCATTCTCCCCTGGCTCCGTAGAGCTGCAGTCAGGGGGCGACCCTCCTCTTCCAAGCTCAGCATCCTCAGAAGTGAGCCCGAAGCTCCCAAAACCAGGGTCAGGGTCCAGTGTCCTGGCGATCTCCAGGGGGCAGCTTTTTCTCTGCAGAGAAGAGGAACGGGCCCTACGTGGGAGCAAGTTGTCTCTCTCCTCTAGAAGCCCACGATTAGGCCTCTCTTGAGAAAGAGGAAGGGAGTTGCTGGAACAGATACGGTCCCTCCCCATCTGAGGAGCTGATTCCTGGCTCCCATGCCCTTTTCTTCTTGTCCTCTTCTGTGGAAGCGCCTCCACACTCTCTCTCCCTCCCCCAAACCTCCGGGGCTTTTTGCTCCTCTGGGTGCTCCTCTTATTGAGACAGCCCACGAAGGGCTCTCCCTGCAAGTCGCCAGCACTCTGGAAACAGTCGTCCTCAGGGGCCAGACTCACGGACAGCTCCGGCAGCTTCCCTTCCTGGTTCCCCATCGTGATCCCCAGGATGTGGTCTGAGCTTAGGAGATTGGTCAGCAGTTTCTCCCTCTCTGTTGTGAGTTTGTACAGCTCAGTTAGAATGTCCTTCGTGGGAGTCTGCTTGAAAAATATGTCCCCTGGATGTTCATCCGGCTGCAGACTGAGGCTGATGACATCTGACCCCTCCCTGACTTGGTAGCAGTTCTGAAATG
This sequence comes from Corynorhinus townsendii, assembly GCA_026230045.1. NCBI lineage: Eukaryota > Metazoa > Chordata > Mammalia > Chiroptera > Vespertilionidae > Corynorhinus > Corynorhinus townsendii. The sequence goes on along the minus strand of JAPDVU010000001.1, from coordinate 161,434,660 downwards.
CCTTATTGGATCTGTCTAGGGTTACAGTGCCCTTGTATGAAAATCCTCGGACTTCCCCCCGTGGAAGATAGAAGCTGATGTAGCAGAGTTCAGTAATGGGCTTACGCAATTGGAGGGAGCAGTGAGTGCCTTCCATTATGCCTGCCTAATTATTCATGCCTCAGAGATGCTGGTCTGTGGTCAGGCTTCCCAGGCTCCAATGCTAGGGCATGTGATGGTGGCTACGCAGAGAGAGCAGCTGACCGTCATCTCCAGCAGTGAGACTGCCTGAGGAACAGGGGAAGAAAGTAGCTTGTCTAACAGAGTGGATAAATCACACACCAACATAAATCAAAGCATCCCCATGACTTAGCCTTCCTCTTTGGCTGACCTCAACCAATCCAGGCATTAGCCAGGAGGCTGGCTGCAACCTCTTTCCCACTCCCACCCTTCCCTGGACCAGCAGAGCTTCTCTACAGCTGAGAGATGCGAGAGTGCTCTAATTTTAGCCTCAAGAAAAAAGTTCCTTCTCCCCACATGGGAACTCACTATGTACCTTAGAGAAGGTCTCTCAACTTCACTAGGCTTCGGTTTATGTTCTTCTATGTTATCTCCCATAAATCCCGGGGTAAGGGGACTTTGAGATCCTTAGAAAACAGAGGCATTTAAATAACCTGTTTTTGGAATATCACTTTGCAAAAATAAGACAAGCCTTTCTACTCTCCAAAAAGCATCTTCTAAGATTTGACATTATCTATTTAACTTAAAGTAGAATGGGGGAAAGGTATTCAGCCACAAATTTGGATTCTCTTCTAAACACAATTCATATTTTGCCAAAAGAACTAAAAGTGAAAAATGTAAAGTTTAAAATTTAAATAAGTGATTCGGTAGTTTTAATCAAGTTTTTTTTTCTTTCTTTCATACTTCTTGCCCACTTAAGGCCAAATGGAATAAAGAAAAAGCAAAAATCTGAAAGCCAATGCTAGCCCTATATGGGTTTTCAAATGTCTTCACCATCGAAGTGACTAAAACATCACATAATCAGTAGAGATGGTTGCTCTCTCCTGTAATTTGAGGTATCCCAGGAATATCTCTGTGGCTAACATCTTTACACACAAGCATGGAGCTTAGAATTCTGTAGTACAGCACTTCATTTCTTCATTTAAGGCTTCCATCCTTAAAGGAAATCTCCTTGGGAAGGGAAACACAATAATCATTTATTAACCATTGATATCTTCAGTGAATGATTTTTCTCAGATCTTTTCTAACTGGTTCTAAAGAGTAAAAAGCTATACAAAGGTACTTTTTAAGTGGAGGAAGAGTAAAAGGAGGAAGATTGTTATAATTGAAACTCCTCAAAGAAGTGTGATAAAATGAAGGTTAAAAAAAAAATGCAGACATCTGAACAACCAGAAGTGCCAGGTGGGCTCAGAGTACTCTTGGAAAAAGAAGTGGAACAACATTTTTAAAGTACTGAAAGAAAAGACCTGTTATCCCAGAATTTTATATCAAATAAAAATATTCTTCAATAATAAAGGTGAAATAAAGGCATTGTCAGATAAAGGAAAGTAAGAAAATTAGTTATAAACAGACTTGCTCTAAACAAATTTCTAAAGAAAGCTCTTCAGACAATGAAAATGTTACAGGAAGAAACTTGTAACATCAAGAATGAAGAAAAAGCAAAGGAAATGATAACTATCTATGTAATATAATATTACTCCTTTTCTTGAGTTTTGAAAAGATGTTTGGGGAGGAGAACCAAGATGGTGGCATAGGTAAATGCAGGTACTCACTGCCTCCCACAATCACATCAAAATTACAACTAAAATACAAAACAACCTTCATCCAGAACCTCCTGAAAGCTGGCTGAATGGAAGTCCTACAACTAGAGAAGTAAAGAATAAAGTACATTGAGACTGGTAGGAGGATGAGAGGCACAGAATGGGCTGGAATGTGGGCTGCTTTTTTAATCCAGAGGGAGATTGTCTCTTCAGAGGCTGCCATGAGGAGCAAGGGGTCCCAGCCTCACACCAGACTCTCTACCCAGGGTCCCAGAACTGGGAAGAGAAATCCCCATAACACTGGGCTGGAAAAACCAGCAGGGATTGTGGCTGAGGGACATAGAGGCTGCCGGAGACCCAGGTGTCCCTCTTAAAGGACCTGGCACAAAGTTACCAGGACTTGCTTCCTCTGAGGGCCAGTGCCAAAAGGCGATGGCGTCCCGGACACATACAGGGAGGAAATGGATTGTCTGGCATCAGGGCTGGAACTCAGGGAAGACTTTCTACCAGACAGAGGTGCTTGTAGGGGTCATTGTTCCTATGCTGAGACCTTCCCTGTTACAGGGCTGACTGACAGCCATATCTGAGTCCCCATCTACCTGGAGCACACTGTTTGCTTCTTCCTGGTGATTCCCTGAGACCTCGCCCAACCCAATTTGCAGCCCCATCCAAGCTGTTTGCAGCATCTTTTCCACATGAATGGTCTGTCCTGGGTCAGGCTTCAGACTTTGCTAAAATATCTCAAACAAGCTGCAGCTGGTGTCAGCATGCCCCAAACATATCAATAAAAGGCCCAAGAGCCAGCACCAGCACCAGCCTGCCTTGCTTCACAGATGGGCACGTCCAAACTAGATACAAATAGGAGGCATCTGCAGATCTCTATGTAGCTCCTGCCAGGTGGCCCAGGCAGTGGCTGACTTTGTATCTACCTATAGATTCTAAAGCCAGTGCATCCGGTGAACAACCACAGACCATACCAGATTATAGCTCTCCACATCCACAAGTGACACACTCAAGGGGCAGACTCAGTAAGCACAAAAGCCCCACTGAAGCAAGTCCTGCTCCATATGAGTGTCTCCTTCACAGCAGCTCTCCCACTGTAGTTGCAACTGGTCCTCACAGCCAATTGGCCTGGAGGTCAATTCCTCCCAGTGACACCAACAGCAATCAAGTCTCAACTACAACAAGACTATGCACAAAACCCACACAGGGGCACACCTAGAGTGCCCAGCTCTCTATAGGACACCTACTACCTATAGGACACCTACTACACAAGGCCATTCTACCAACTGCAGGAGACATATCAGCTCTACCCAATACTTAGAAACAAACACAGGGAAGCAGCCAAAATGTGAAGACAAATAAACATGTCACAAATGAAAGAAATGTAAGAAAGTAAACTACTGGGTACAGAGTTCAAAACTATGGTTATAAGGTTTCTCAAGGGTCTTAATGAGAGCTTCAAGGGATTTAGTAAGACTTTCAAGGATCTTAGTGAGAATGTAAAAAACATGGAAAAGGAACAGTCAGAAGTTAAGCACACACTAACTGAAATAAAGAATTATTTACATGCCTCCTTTGTGAAATATTAATTGAGCATAGTGGTTTGGGTTGATATCTGGGTTCTCTATTCTATTCCATTGGTCTACATGTCTGTTTTTGTGCCAGTACCAGGCTGTTTTGAGAACAATGACTTTCTAATACAGCTTGAAATCTGGTATTGAGATCCCACCTACTTTGTTCTTCTTTCTCAGGATTGCTGTGGCTATTCGAGGTCTTTTTTTTTTTTTATTTCAGATGAATTTTTGGAGAGTTCTTTCTAGGTCTGTGAAATATGCCATTGGTATTTTAATGGGGAGTGCATTGAATCTATAGATTGCTTTGGGTAGTATGGACATTTTAATGATGTTGATTCTACCAATCCATGAACATGGTATGTTCTTCCATCAATGGAGTCAAGACAGTCTCTTCAATAAATGGTGTTGGGAAAATTGGACAGATACATGCAAAAAAATGAAACTAGACCACCAACTTACACCATACACAAAAATAAACTCAAAATGGATAAAGGACTTAAACATAAGATGGGAAACCATAAAAATACTAGAGGAATCCACAGGCAGAGAAATCTCAGACATATGCTGAAGCAATTTCTTCACCGATACCACTCCTAAGGCAATGGAAACTAAAGAGAAAATAAACAAATGGGACTACATCAAAATAAAAAGCCTTTGTACAGCAAAAGAAACAATTAACAAAGCAACAAGAAAGCCCACTGTATGGGAGAACATATTTGCAAATGTTATCACCGACAAAGGTTTAATCTCCAACATCTACAGGGAACTTATACAACTTAATAAAAGGAAAATAAATGATCCAATAAAAAAAATGGGCAATGGACCTAAATAGAATCTTTTTGAAAGAAGATAGAGGAAGGCCAAGAGACATATGAAAACATGCTCAAAGTCACTAATTATCCGAGAGATGCAAATCAAAATGACAATGCAGTACCATCTCACACCTGGCAGAATAGCTATCATCAACAAATCAACAAACAAGTGCTGGCAAGGATGCAGAGAAAAAGGAACCCTGGTGCTCTGCTGGTGGGAATGCAGACTGGTGCAGCCACTGTGGAGAACAGTATGGAGTTTCCTCAAAAAACTAAAAATGGAACTCCCATTTGACCCAGTGATCCCACTTCTAGGAATATATCCCAAGAATCTAGAAACACCAATCAGAAAGGATATATGCACCCCTATGTTCATAGCAGCACAATCCACCATAGCTAAGATTTGGAAACAGCCCAAATGCCCATCAGCAGGTGAGTGGATTAGAAAACTATGATACATCTACACAATGGAATACTACACTGCTATAAAAAAGAAGGAATTCTTACCATTTGCAGCAGCATGGATGGACCTGGAGAGCATTATGTTAAGTGAAATAAGCCAGGCAATGAAAGAAAAATACCACATGATCTCACTCATTTATGGAAAATAAAGAACATTATAACCTGATGAACAAAAAGATAGATACAGAGGCAGAAAAGCACCGAACAGACTGTCAAATTACAGCGGGAAGGCTGGGGAGTGTTGGGGAGGGGGGGAAAGAGATCAACCAAAGGACTTGCATGCATGTATATATAAGCACAACCAATGGACACAAGACACTGGGGGTGAGGGGGGATGAGGGCATGCAACAGGGGGTAGGGGAGGCTGGGGGAAGGTCAATGGGGGGAAAAAAGGAGATATATGCATTACTATATGTAATACTTTAAACAATAAAAAAATCTAAAAAAAAAATAAAAAAGAATAATTTACAGGGATTCAATAGTAGAGTAGAAGAGTCTGAGAATCAAATCAATGATTTGAAATATGAGGAAGCAAAAAACACCCAATCAAAAGAACAAAAAGAAAAAAGAATCCAAAAATTATATTATAAGGAGCCTCCAGGACAACTTCAAGTATACCAACATCACATTATGGGGGTGCCAGAAAGAGAAGAGAAAGAGCAATATATTTAAAACCTATTTGAATAAATAAAGACAGAAAACTTCTCATATCTGGTGAAAAAAATAGACTTACAAGTCCAGGAAGTAAAGAGAGTCTCAAACAAAAGAAACCCAAAGAGGCCCACACCAAGACACATCATAATTAAAATGCCAAGGGTTAAAGACAAAGAGAAAATCTTAAAAGCATCAAGAGAAAAGCAGATAGTTACCTACAAGGGACCACGTATATGACTATCAGCTGATTTCTCAACAGAAACTTTGCAGGCCAAAAGAGAATGGCAAGAAATATTCACTGATGACTAGAAAGGATCTACAAGCAAGATTACTCTACCCAGAAAAGCTATAATTTAGAATTGAAGGTCAGATAAAGAGCTTCACAGACAAGAAAAAGCTAAAGGAGTTCATCACCACTAAACCAGTATTACATAAAATGTTGAATGCTATTCTTTAAGAAGAGGAAGAAGAAAAAGAAAAAGATAAATAATATGAACAATAAGATGGCAATAAATACATATTTATCAACTATTGAATCTAAAAATCAAAATAAATGAAAACGAAATCTAATGAACAGAATAAACTGGTGAATACAATAGAATCAGAGGCATAGTAAATGGAACAAAGTGATGATTCTCAGAGGACAGTGGTGGCGGGGGAGGTAAGGGCAGAAGGTGGGGTGGGAACCAGGTGGAGGGGAGCTATGGGGGGAAAAAGGAGAAACAATTGTAATAATCTGAATAAAGATTTACAAAAAATAAAATAAACCATAGGACTTCCATAATACAAGCAAGTCTTTCTTTCTCCCTTCCCTGACAATAATAGGATCACATCCCCAGTTACATCCTTAAATCCTTAGCTTCAGCTTTATCTATCACCCCTTCTTAAAGACAATGAACTTTTCTTCTACTGCTACATTTTCATTTGTAGAAGAATAGTATAAAAATAGTGACAGTCACAACCATGGTGTTTTACCATTTCAACTAGGGATCAAACCATAGGATATAGAAGATAAAAGGAGTGAGTTTTTGATTGTACAACTTAACATTAGCCATAAATGGTTTGTGGCAGGGTACACAGCAAACATAAGTCCCCATCAATTGTAAAAGAAAAGTGTCCCATTTCTGGAATTTTGAAAAAAAAATTAAATGTTGCAGAGTACCTGGCTGGAGTGGCTCAGTTGGCTGAGCATTGTACTGTGCACCAAAAAGTTGCCAGTTCAATTCCTGGTCACAGCACGTACCTGCATTGTAGGTTCCATCCTCAGTTGGTCAGTTGGTGCACATGTAGAAGGCAACCAATAGATGTTTCTCATCTCTCTCTGTCTTTCTCTCTCTCCACGCCCCCCCCCTTCCTCTTTCTACATATGTCCTTCAGTGAGGATTAAAAATGTTTTACTTTGCTTCTAAGGTAAAATACTCTTCTAAAAGTTTCTGGTGAGTCCAGATCCAGGTGCAAATAGGCTCTTCATGCCATGTGTTCATAATTTCAGAGTTTCCAAAGATCATATAAGCAAGTAGAGAAAATACTCCTAGTACCACTTTCTCTAGGCCTTATCCTTTAACACAAAGTTCAAGCATAAGACATTATAAGCAATGAAAGGTAGGGTTTGACAACTGAAGTGAATTATTTTAATTATAAGGAGTTGTCACTGGAAAAGAAGTTTCTCCTCTGAATGCACAACACAGGTATTGATACATCAGTGGCACAAAGACAATCTGACTTGCCTGAATTTGGCAGCAATAAAGCATCTCAGAGGAAACTTATTTTAAAATTTCATGTTTTCTGATTATAGGAGGAATTTTAGAGTTTGCTTTGCTACAATTGGGGACATCCAAAGTCTAAACAATTTAAGATAGATTACTGCAAAGAAACACAAACATTTTTCAAATGCTTAGTTTCCCATTCTCTTCCATAGTTTGGACTTATTTTTACAAAATTGTTGTGCGCATCCTTACTATCATCAATGAATATTTACAGAGCTGCCTTCCTCTGGAGCATAGAATAACTATTCATAGGCCTTCCCAACTCTCTCTCTCAATCAAAGAAAAGACTGTCAGAATTCAGCCTAGCATCCTTGTCAGTGACTGTATCTGGATACATGTATCTCATGTACTTTCTTCTTTCAAATTTCATGTCCTTTGTGAAATGAGAAATTTAATCTCTAAATTTCCAATCCAATAATTCAAAATATTATTTGGTGACACCTACTAGATGACCAAAGATGACAAAACTCCTCCTTTTTGAAGAAGACAAATGTATGCCCTGAGCAAATGAACTTGAAGCTCACACTTTAGTGCATACCATGTCTAAAGAAGGCTTTGGAGCAAAGCCCACTCTTGCTTGTGACAGTCCATTAGCAAGTCAGTGTACCATGCTGAATCATCACACATATTTTCCATCTGAGAAACCAAAGGTAAAAGGACTGTTAAATCTTAGGAGGAACAAGAAGAAGAATAACAAGGAAAGCAATATGGGGTGGAGTTAAACACATCAGCACTGCAATTTCATGCTGTGTTCACATGACTATTTCAAGTAACATTGCCTCATTCTGCTTGAACTAAAAGGCAGCAACTTCACAGGCTGCACACACTAAATTATACATATTAATTTGGTCTATGAAGTGACCTTCTTTGCTTGTGCTTAATCTAAGAGCACTTTGTATCCTAAGAAATCTTCATGTCTTCCATTTCCTCTGACAGAGTGCAGGCTGACATTCTCTACAAGACAATAGTGCTAATGGTGACTTCTTCCCTGACTCTTTTTGTGATAAGCAAGTACATGACACTCTACCCAAAATGGAAAGGTCTATTGTATCTCATTATAATGGGAAATTATTGCCTTTTAGTAGATGCTATTCAATGCTCATAACATATTTCACCAATGCTTAAAATAAGATCCAAGAAATACCTGGAGTCATTCTGTCTGCTTACTGTAGATTTTCTAATTGATTTTGGCCCTAAAAGACAATCAGTGCAAAGCTTTACTCATTCAGCCATTGGCACAGTCATGCCCTATGATTCCATCTGAGCCCAATATTGCTAAGATAGATTACTATAACTTCCATTATTAAACTGCAAATTGTCCATTGTCCAAACAGATTCAGGCTACACCCTTCTAAACACAACTCTAAGCATCAAAAGACCAACTTTTATGGATTCAATCAATAAGTTCCATTGCACTCTGACTTCTACTGGATTTAGCAATTGGTAAATACTAGCAGCAGATGGAGGGCAGAATGGAAGAGGGTCAGAAGATATATTTCCTGGCTCCATCCTTCCTAGGCCATGGTTTTTCATTAGGCGTGTCCCAGCTCCTCTTGGGTAGCCTTTCTCCAGCTACAGCTATTTCCTCTGGGTACCAGTTACTGCTCCCTTCAATTACTCATTCAGGTCTAGGTAGCTTTGAATCATGCCTCTCATGCTTGATTTTGAAGGAGTGAGTGCCTGCTTGTCTCCTTACCACTCACCCTAGAATAGAGTGCAGTGCTACTGTTCTTCAAATAGAATATATAAAAACAAAGGTAGATCTGCAATAGCATTCTAGCCCTTTTCCCCCTAGAGGAATTTTTCTTTGAACAATCTACACACATTACGAGTACAAGAGTAATTCTAAATTACTACAATACAAAGTAGAAAGAGGCCCATTTATTTTTTTTAAATATATTTTATTGATTTTTTTACAGAGAGGAAGGCAGAGAGATAGTTAGAAACATCGATCAGCTGCCTCCTGCACGCCCCCTACTGGGGATGTGCCCACAGCCCAGGTACATGCCCTTGACCAGAATTGAAACTGGGACCTTTCAGTCCGCAGGTTGACGCTCTATCCACTGAGCCAAACCGGTTTCGGCGAAAGAGGCCCATTTAATAAGATATCAAAGAACAGATCAATAAAGGTCAAAGAAAGGAGAGACCACATTGTTTGTATAGAATCAAGAAAATCCTTCAGGAAGAAGAAAGCATTGGAAGTAGCTCCCCATTAAAGGGTATTATTTGGACAGGTAGCAATTAAAACAGGGAATTCCAGGAGGAGGAGCATAATTTTAGACTACAAGATTTGCTAAAAGGGAAAATTATTCACTTTGCTTTTTAGTTACATGTCAGGAGAGAAAAGTCAAGAGATAGAGTGATAACACATTATGGAAAGATTTGAATTCAAGTAGAAAGTTAACACTAACTTCACAGACAAATGGGAAGCATTTGATGTGTTTTAATCAGGGAAGTAGTATGTTGAGCACTAAACTAAGGAAGATGAAGTTAGCAGTAATATCAGAATAGAATGGAGTAAGAAGAGACTAGCGTCAAGAATGAGGAGCTCAGGAAAACATCTTCAAAGTCTTCAAAGACTTTGAAAAAGAAACCATTAGAAAGGAGATTAAAGGCAAAATCTTAGATAGTAATTTCAATGGAGGAATAAAACACCAAAATACATTGCAAAGGGCAAACAAAAAGCTGATGGTTAGAGAAGGAAGTAAGAGTAATACCCTGTACAGCTATCAAGGCTTTGTCTTTGTTACTACTTTTGTTTTATTTTTTAAGATAAAGGAAACTTCGGCATGTTTTTAAGTTGAGAAGGCAGAGGTAGTAAAGAAGGAGATGTTGGTGATACAAGTGAAAGATGTGATAAAATATGGGACAATAGATGAAGGAAGGCACCAGAGGAAGAAGACGACATGGGCTGAAGGACACATGGGGAGGATCAGCCTTGACAAGAAAGAGGGTTGTTTCATGCTCAAAGACTAAGGTTAAGTAAAGGAGAGACAAAGATTATGTGATAGAAAGCAGTGAAATTGAGTTTACATATTTATCATCTCAATGATTAGTTTTCTTCATAAAGACGATAACTGTATGATTTTCTTTGCATTCTTACAATGTGACAAGAAAGAAAGCACTAAGCCAGTTTATACTGTAGAAGCAACATTTCTATCTCTGAACTCTGACTTGACTATGAAACCACCAACATCTCAGGCTAGGTCTTATAACATACTGGCAAATCTCTACAAAAATAAAACAGAAGCCAAAGCTTATTCTATATAAATATTTTTGGTTGTGTGGCTCGAATTTGTATTTGAGTCTACAACCACTCTGTGAGGTAGACATGACAGTTGTTGTCATTGTCACTGCACACATAGAGGTTAAAGGACATCGGAAAGTTCAGAGTAACTTGTCCGTGGTTACACAACTAGTAAGTGATAAAATGGAATCAAATCCCGGTTTCCAGACTCTTGGTTTGGTACTCTTTCTACTATCCCACTATAGCTAACAACTATTTAAAAAACAAACAAACAAACAAAAAAAAAAATAGCCCAGCCAACATGGCTCAATGGTTGAGCACTGACCTATGAATCAGAGGTCATGATTTGATTCCCAGTCAGGGCACATGCCCAGATTGTAGGCTTGATCCCCTGTGTAGGGCGTGTAGGAGGCAGAAGATCAATGATTCTCTCTGATCAATGATGTTTCTATCTCTCTCTCCCTCTCTGAAATCAATAAAAAAAATTTTTTAAAAAGAAGTAAATAAAATAAAATTGAACCATGTCCAGTGGTGAACCTGAGGGGGGTGGGTGAAGGATTAAAGAAAACAGATAAGAGAATATAGCTGGGGCCAGGTAGGACACTGTTATCAGATGGAGAGACAGTGCCCCAGCCTGTAAGCTGAGTCTTTATTTTATAGTCAGACCCCATGAGGCAAAGCAAGGGCATGGTCAAGATGTTTACAATGTTCTTGAGAGTTTCGAATCTACTTGATTACATGCACCTGAACTCTATAAAGTTTTGTTTTGGCAGCACTTGCTGCACCTCCCGCAGCCTATAGCACTTAGCTAGCTGGGACAAGTTCGGACCATAAGGTCAAGCTTACAACCATAGCCTTTGGCTATAATTGTGCTGGGAGGGCTATGCCCTCCAAGCTGGGACCTGCACATGGCTTTGCCACGAGAAGACTGTGACCTCTCATTAGTCCGAGGCTTGAACCTGTCTAAATGCTGTAGCTGCTCTCCACAAAAATAAAAAAGATTAAAGAAACAAAATGCCATAAAAATATGTTGTTGGATAGAACTTTAATGCAATGTAGTACTACACAGAGTGAAGCAAGTAGGCTCAAAGCCCACTCCTTGGTAAAAGTTTCTCATTTAAATATAACTTTAGAAGAGTTCTATGTCTGAGAAAATATTAAGACCCTTACAAGGGACTATAATTTATAAATACTGGTGTTGTAAGGTGTGTCTGCTTCCTCTTTGCTTTGTTGTGGGAGACATATTGGTATCATTGTTTCACAAACTCTTACATTTACCATGGGAATCAAGGTATGCCCTGATTCATCTTAATCTAATGCCATTCCATAAAATCTGCTTTAAGAGTTAGTTATTTTGAGATGTATTTTGCACGATACCAGTAACGCTATATGGTTAAACAGAAGGCTCTCCCAAAAAAGGGACAAGGCAACCCTGCACTGTATTCTAATTCAGAGTTCATGGCCATTTCCGCAAAGACAGCTACAATCACCAGCACTGTCCAACAGGCTCATTTTCCTTAGTTGACTAATTAAGAGGCAAGAAAATAATCTAGGGATAAGCAGTAAAAATCCATAAACATTAAAGATAGAAGTGTGGTAATAAAATAGGTAGATTCATACATGGTTGAGAAGAAAGGAGAGGAAGGAAAAGAGGAAGAAGAGGGGGAAGAAAAGGAAAAAGGGGGAAGAAGAGGGATGAGGAAGAGGATATTTGCTAAAATTTCATGAGTTCTTAAGCAGGGCTAGGCCCTAGGCTAAGTGCTTCATATGCCTCATTCATTTAATTCTCACAGTCCAATGAAATGAGTACCAGTAATTCCCACATTTTACCCATGAGAACCATGTAAGCTTAGAAAAGTTAAGTAACTTGCCCAAAGTTACAAATTATTAAGCAACAAAACTGAACCTTGAATCCAAGCCTGAATGTCTTAAAAGTCTGCCTGTAGTAGTTACAAAATATTATATTTCTTAAAACTTCAGGGAAAGATAATGAATCTGTGATGTGAGACCCATAGGAGACTTCTAACACCTCTACATAAGGATTATTTCTCTTCTCTTTATAAAATAAGCAGTTAACAGATTAAGGTGATTAAGAAAGTAACACCATGACCTGCTATGCCCCTCAGCCAGAACACAAATTATGGCAGCAAGGAAAAAAGCATGCAATGTTTACAACATTCCCGCTAGAACTGAATGTAAGATAATTAAAGTCTCAACCACAGAGGGTAATTATATTTTCCCTAATTTCAAGTTCTAAGGCTGACACCTTATATGTCACAGCCTATAGCAGCCACAGCCAGACCCAAAGGCCTGGGAAAGCAGTGAAATTGAGTTTACATATTTATCATATAAGTTTACATATAAGCAGCCACAGCCAGACCCAAAGGCTTGACTTAACAAAGAAAACAGGACCCTCTTGGACTCAATACACATCTTCCAATTAATAAATCGAGCTTCTCTGAGAATTCCATTTGATTGCTACTCACAAATTTCACCACTTTATGCAAAAATATCATGTCCACTGTTCCTATATCTGTAAATGTTGCATAGGACATGTCTAACAGGGTTGTTTTTTTTTAATTCCATTTCCATATAAGTTTAACAGCATTTCCAGATGATTCCACAAGTTCATTCTCAACAATCTGTTAACTAACCTCAATTGAAAGACACAAACATAAGAAGTGTATTACTATATTAGAAGTAAAAAATTGCAGCTATCCAAATGGCAGGTTGGAAAGAGTAAAGATAAAGATAGGTATACATTTATGAAACTGATGAAGCAGCTAATACTTTGAGGTATAGATGGTTGTCCTAGACAATCTGTTATAGCAACCTCACAATGCTTCTAGAAATTTCCCATGTTCCTGGGATTCAAAACACATCTGAAGGGGGAAAATCCTTTGGAAAACATAAAACTATTTAATAAGAACATTTGTGAATTTGAGATTACTAAGACCTCCACATAGATTGAAGAAATAACAATATGCAAAAATTTTTAACTGACTTTTGAGACAAATGGCTGTTGTTCTGGTTCCTAACAGAAAGAATGGTGGATCTCTCCCTCTTACCAGCACACAAGGGAACCCCGGGGAACTAAAGGACTTTGAGCACATTTCTGCTAGCAGGAAGATTTTACAAGGTCTGAAGCAAGTTGCAAAGGCAGTTTGAAATGAAAGTAAATATATAATAAGTACAGTAAATATGTCCACAATAGTTGTTAAAATGCAGAATGAGAAGGAAACTAAGGCTTACGGTTCCATAACTTTTTATAACCTTCTATAAAAAGTTGCAATTGGCACAAATTTCTGTCTCATAAGTTGTAAAGCAAATCATGAATCACTAGGGAGTACACTATTATTTCTTTTTATAATCAGGTTAAATGATAATGTTCTCTAAAACGGACATGTACTTGCATGATGAATCAATTTTCCCATGGGGGAGGAGATCATATATGGATTAAGATATAAGGATTTACTAAGAAAATCCCTCTTAAAGGGCCTCCTGCCATCAGGAGAAACATCCGTTTGGCTGCACTGGAGGACTATGTGAGCCAAATAAATTTATAGCATTCAAGTCATTCTTTTAAAAAGCATGTTCTGGGGCATTACCTATTTCATTTTATAATGAAAGAACTGCAGGGCATGGAAACTCAATTCCACTAATGGTTCTTTAAATGTAATTATTAACAGAGGAAAAATTAACTATGGGGTTTTCTTAAATTGGATATTGGGAGACAGGACACATTTACTCATTCCTTTTCTTCAGTCTCAATTGCCTTCCCAGAGCCAAAATGTCACCAAGATACCATAAGTACCCTAAGGTGTTTCAGTAAAATCTACACAATGAACACATTCACAAATGCAATTAGAAATGGTGTTAAGTTAATATCACTAGCTGTCATCATAATGTATGGCCATGTGTAGTGTATAAAACACAATGATTCAAGTAGGGGATGTGTGTTTTACATCTAAGGGGTTCACAGATTTTACAGTATTAATGAAAATTTGACACCATTACTAAGGTATAAAGAGGTGGAACATGTGGATTTATGATTAATTGATCAACCCACATACTAACTCAAGGTTCCATGATGAACTTCATAGAAAGGCCAACGGTACTGAGTGACCTGGAAGACTAAGGGAAAGATGAGGAAAGGCACAATACATGCTGGAGGAGAGTTACGTGGATCTCCATGCAGTGATGAACCACAGCCAGCTGTACAATGCCATGAACCTTGTCACCAAGTGATGAGACACAAAAGGGAAGAAGGAGAAGGAGACTGACAGTGGTTATGGGGCCTGACATTAAGTTAGAAATTCTATACTTGTCTCATTTCACTCTAGCAATTATCTTCTGCCTCTTAAGGTTGTCATTTTCATTTTATATATCATAATAAATAAAATTCACAAGGAGGAAGTGGCAGAGTTAGGCTTCAACACAAGGCTAGTCTAACCCCAACATTAACAGTCCTCTCAGCACAGCACATTCAAGTAAGTGAGGCTTGAAGACTGTCTCTCAATACTCTAGCTTATCAGAAAGGATTTTAAAACAGAAAAAAAAGTTAAAGAGAAAGAAAATTATTTCAATAAGGCCAGAGAAAATTTGAAGGATGGAGAATTAAAGAATGTCACTTTGAGGAAGAAGAGAATAGGGGGGGAGTGGGAAGTGATATCACTTAAATACTACAATAAGTGCAAAGATGTTCTTCCCAGAGGTCTTCTGATAAAAGAACAGCATCATATATATTCACAGGAAAATGATGGAGCAGCTAACCAATCTAAAGCTGGTGTGGAACGGAGTGACCTATCTGAGCCTGGGCTGGGATATACAGTCCACCTCTTTGTGAAACTGATGGGCGAGGAACCCTTCATGAGCTTATTATGTGAGCAAATATACAGGGAGACGTTTTTTTATTGGAGGGACAAAAAAAGGAAGAAGACCCCTCTAGTTATAGGAATTCTGAAAGAGAGAAAGGGCAAATTGTGGGTAATGGACAAGAGCAGAGAGAGAGAGAGAGAGAGAGAGAGAGAGAGAGAGAGAGAGAGAGAGAGAGAGAGAGAATGAACAACAAAGAAAAAGGAACAGTATGTGAACCAAACAGAAGAAAGAAGGCTAGAAATTTCTTGGCGTTCATAAAAGATTTTGTAATACTATGACCAATCAGTGCTGCTTCAAGGCCCAGGTGAGCAAGCATTGGAAATTGGAAAAGGGGCCATTCTTCCCCATGCACCATCTTCTTCAGTTCCCTAAAAACTCAGAAGCCCATTATAGAAGCCTGGTGTGCTCAGCAGTGTTTTCGTGGAGGGCACTGGTGGCAGAGGCCAGGCCAAGGTGTAGTGAGGACAAGGCTGGAGCACAGTGAGATGAGTCTTACTGCTGAGCATATGAGGCTCCAGGAAACAATGGGGGAGGTTTGATGAAGTCCTATGTAAACAGGAAGAAAGAAAGGTTCACCATAATATGATATTATTATTAATGTGGCCTCACTGGAACCCATAAATAAGTGAATGCTGGGTTACTAAGTTTATATATGGTGAAAAAGAAGCAAGTGATACAAAAAATGATGAGAAGAAATTCAATGATAAATATGGCTCCCTTCCCAAAGAAGGGAAAATCAAAGTTATCCAAATGAAATGGGTTTCTTTGGAGGACTTGCTATCACTGCACATTGATAGAGATTCTAAGGAAATTCAATCATTATCCAGTTCTATAAACCTATCAGTCCTCCTTAATGCCTCCCCCTTCTCAGATTCTAGTCCATTCCCAGGTCCTGTTGATTTTACCTCTGTGAATGACTAGGTGCTTGGATGAAGTTGCCTTCAGAACCACTTCCATCCTGAGAGGTATTATTTTCTGCATATGTTATAGCATATATTTCTCATGCAAAGCATCTTTGCTCTTTTAATAATATCCCACGATTACATTTTCATTTCAAATAAAAGCAGGAGACCCCAATAATCATTAACATTTTATTGATTCAGTTGCTTGGATCATTTAATTCTATAACACCCAAAATTTGATCCACTGATATTTAAAGGCATCTAGCCCAATAGTAGCCACCAGATTCTTGGGAGCATAGAATCAAATGAGCAAATATCATAGAGTTTTTCATATTCCAAACTCCTATACTGCATGAATATTATTAATGACAAGATCCCTGTATATGATCGATTCCTCCATATACAGACTTACAGAATAGTTGGGCAATCAGAAATATGTCCATGTTCCACACTACATGTTTCCTAAAGCAAAGGGTAATGGTTCAATTGCATCAGGAATTCTGTTTCAAAATGGATGCTGGCCCACAGGGTAAATAAGGAGCCCAGGACACTAAGGGGCACTTTCAAATAGAGACCTTCTCCTACCACATGTTTGCATTAATGAGTAAAATGAGATTCCTTTCCGAGGAAAGAACTATTCTTTAATGGCCAGGGTCTCAATCATGGAGAAGGTTATTTCCGGGGAGGGAATTGACAGTCTAACAGGGGTCCTCAAACTACGGCCCGCGGGCCACATGCGGCCCGCCAAGGACATTTATTTGGCCCGCTGGGTGCCGCTGCCTGTCCTGCTTAGCAGCCGACTCATCCCAGGCCTGCAGTGCGCATTGGAATTTGTTCATAGTTTTTTTTTTAAACTATAGTCCGGCCCTCCAACGGTCTGAGGGACAGTGAGCTGGCCCCCCGTTTAAAAAGTTTGAGGACCCCTGGGAGAAAATCCCCTTGGTCTTCTAAGTGTTTTACCACCTATTTTCCTCTGTTATTACTCCTTAATAAGAAATTC
This sequence comes from Corynorhinus townsendii, assembly GCA_026230045.1. Lineage (NCBI taxonomy): Eukaryota > Metazoa > Chordata > Mammalia > Chiroptera > Vespertilionidae > Corynorhinus > Corynorhinus townsendii. Next base: position 161,417,602 of record JAPDVU010000001.1, on the reverse strand, counting down.
AAGAAGGCAGGTGGCCCCTATTTCTCCACATCCATTCCCCTTTCCTTTGTTTTTAAATAAAGAAGTAAATCATTAAAAGTCAAGAATACTTGGCTGAGAACAGTTCACACAGTGCTGGCTGTGTGTCTACAGCCTGGGAACTGGGCACAAACAGCCAGGGATGGTTCCAGTGAGGTCAAAGTTAACACACATCAAAGCAGAGACATTCTGAATTTTACCTAATCCTCCTTCTGCCATATAGTAGTGCTCTCCCATGGAAGTCAAAAGCATCAAGAGATTCCCACCTGTGTATGTCAACTCCCTCAAATGAGAGGCTCTGCCCCAGTTGGATTATTTATTATTGTCAGAATTGAACTGAGGCTATGATGCCTCAAAATTCCACAATGCCTATGCTTTCTGAAGGAATCTCACATACACAATCACATTTAAATAAGCAATTTATCTGAAAACTAGAGGGCTGGTGCACAAAATTTGTGCATAAGGTGGAGGTTGTCCCTCCACTTGGCCTGCACCCTCTCCAATCTGGAACATCCCTCTCACAATCCGGGACTGCTGGCTCCTAACCACTTGCCTGCCTGCCTGCCTGCCTGCCTTATTGCCCCCAACTGCCCTCCCCTGCCAGCCTGATCATTCCCAACTGCCCTCCCCTGCCAGCCTGATGGCCCACAACTGCCCTCCCCTGCCAGCCTGATGGCCCACAACTGCCCTCCTCTGCCAGCCTGATCACCCCCAAGTGGCCTCCCTGCCAACCTGATCACCCCCAACTGCCCTCCCCTGCCAGCCCTTTTCACCAACTGCCCTCTGCTGCCAGCCTGATCACCCCCAACTGGCCTCCCTGCCAGCCTGATTGCCCCCAACTGCCCTCTCCTGCCAGCCTGATCGCCCACAATTGCCCTCCCCTGCTGCGACCCACCTCCTCCGCGCTGCGTGGGACCCCCAGGCCTCACTGCGCAGAGTGGCCACTGGGCTCTGCCTCCACTGTCCACGCAGCCATCTTGTGGCGGCCATCTTGTGACGGCGTCGCACGAGGGCTTGACACCACCTAGCCTTTTATTATATAAGATTGTAAAAAACAAGATGAGCATAGGAGACTTGGCTGAGGGAGGTTTGAGAAGAATACCTGGATGCAGTGCAACCAAAGCAAAAGGCGTATTTTCCATGTAAAAACTCATTCCCTTTCTAGGCGGTGTGGCTCAGTGATTGAGCTTTAAGCTATGAACCAGGAGATCATGGTTCAATTCCCGTGCCTGGATTTTGGGTTCGATTCCCAGTGTATGGCATGCAGGAGATAGCAGACCAATGATTCTTTCTAATCACTAATCTTTTTATCTCTCTCTCCCTCTTCCTTCCTCTCTGAAATCAATAAAAATATATTAAACACTCAAGAAGGAAGGGAGCCCCTATTTCTCCACACAAGGGCCAACTGTATGTCAGACATTTTATCCACATTATTCTAGATGATTTGTCTCTGGCTGTTCTAACCACTTTGTGATTCCTTTCTTCTCACTTATAACACATTCGCTTTCCTGTCCATAAGAAAATTCAATTTTAAAATATGACCAGATATGAGTCATTTAGCTTTTGACTAAAATGATTTGGCCATCCCAGAAGTATTTTAATTCTCAGGATTACCTTATCAAAGGGAATGATAGGCTACAGAGCCAATTTAGAGAATTCCAGCTTCACTTAAGAAGAGGTACTGAAATGGTCATGGGTCCTCCAGCATTGACAAAATCCTAATGCATCTGCCTGCAGCTAAGATATGACTTAGGAGTACCAAGAGTGTTTCTGAGCTTTCATTCTCAAGTAAAAGATGAAGAAATAGTGTACATCTTTAAACACTTAAGGTAATTGCTATTATTTAGTGATCACTCACAAGGTACTGGTCACTCTTCTTTGGGTTTACCTGTTTTAATATGTTCATGGTCACACACACACAGATACACACAAAGTCAAGGTAGGTATGATTATTATCCCATTCTACAATGAAGAAACTGAGGCACAGAGTGAGTAAATCACTTGCCTACAGTCTTACAGCTACTAAGTGACTGAGCTGGGATTTGAATCCAGATGGTTTGCCCCAGAACCCTGGCTCTGAAAATCCGTTACATGAATGACTAGGCTCACTGAATCTCAGTCAGAAGACAGACCCACTCATTTAGTAATTCCTCTTCTTTAAGGCATATATCAGGGAGCACTCACCCCATGGCACAACTGGGACTGATGAATTTCACGTAAGACAGTTTCCACCCAGGCAATGCAGACTAAGGAAAAAACAATGACTTCAGAGTGAGAAGGCTTGGGCTCAAGTCCAGCTCTGCCAGTTCCTAACAGCAATCTTTTGTGAGTCACTTACTCTCCTTGAGCCTTAGTGTCCCCATCAGTAAAACAGCTTTGTATTGTCCCTCCCAATTCCATCACCCCCTGCAGAGAAATGGAATCCACTCTCTGAATTACATTTCTAGGTAGATGACAAATTCAGGTCACACATGGGATCAGAACCCAAAGACACCACAGGATGGTAAGGGAAGGAAGCATGAAAGGAAAACAGCATAAGAAATTTGCAAGGAGGGGGACACAGCCAAACTGTCATTAGTAATGCAAGAAACTAGAAAGAAGGCAAGTGAATTGTGGAAAACAGGTAACACTAAATGTAAAAATAACATGGTTAAAAATAAATGAACTAACCAAGGCCTATTATTTCCACCTCTATTGTAAATGGAAGTTCATTGTCAGCTTCAGTGAGACCCAGCACACAGTGATCTTTTCACCCTAGCACGTCGAAAGGATTTTTCCCCAGTGGTCCAAACACTTCTTACCTTTTTTTTCCCTTTTCTTTCTTTCTTCTTCTTCTTTTTTTTTTAAATCTTCACCTGAGGATATTTTTCCATTGGTTTTAGAAAGAGTGAAAGGGAGAGGGAGAGAGACAAAGAGAAAGAGAGAGAAACATTGATTGGTTGCCTCCCAACATGTGCCCCAACCAAAGGCAGGGATTGAGCCTGCAACTGAGGTATGTGCCCTTGACCTGAGTTGAACCCAGAACATTTCAGTCCATGGGTCAACGCTCTATCCACTGAGCCAAACCAGCAAGAGCCAAACTCTCTATTTGGCACTTAGCATGTACCATCTGAAGAGGTGCTTTAATCACTCCATGCACAAAGGCAAAATCTGTAACTCAAGGCCCTTCTCAGGCTCTTATAGTCTAAACCAGCCTGTGATGTCTCCAGGCCCTGCTCTCAGTCTCCAATATTTTAGCCTTCTCTGGCAGAATGTTTGGCTTAATCCTAACTGTGCCCAGGAACTCAGACTTCAGATGTCCTTGGGCTCCATGACTTATAGCCTTGAGGGCCGGAGCCCCATTCCCTCCTATCCTTTAGCACAGATTTTGGACCTATACTGCTATGGTTCAAATCCTAGCTCTTCCACTCAGCATCGGAACCTTAGCTAGCTACATAATTTCTACGTGCCTCAGTTTCTCATACCTAAAGTAGAGATTATAATGATACCTCACAGGCCTGTTGGCATTTAGAACATAGAGTCTGATACATCTAGGGGCTATGTAACTAATTGATATTTTTGTTATGTGGTCCAGATCTGCACTATCCAGAAATGGAACCCCAATACACCCTGGATCCTATTGTCCATTAATCTTTTTGTGATGTATTTTTCCTATTTGATCAATATCTCTCTAAGGGGAGGATGGTCATCATCATCATCTTTATTTTCCCTATAGCACATGTCTTAAAGATGGAAGCTTTTCAGTAAAGAGTGGACTAAAGTGTCATTATCTGAAGGTGTAAATCCAATGTGTCTCTGCCTAAAAATTCAGGCATACCATAATGTAGCCGGTACTAATGATTAATGATGACTCCAGTTTTACTTTCCAACAAACACAATTAAAATAGACAAAAAAATCATAATCATCTCCATCATTACATATGTGCCAGGGAGAGAAAAATATGAAAAATACATGCAGTCATATAAGAGAGTAAAAGATTAGTTTGATACCAAATTTTCCAATAAGGATCAGATTAAAATGGAAGCAGGAAATGTGAAAAGTGAATATAAGAGATTTTAAAAAATACTCCCAGATATTAAATAAGATGTGGAAAAAATAGATTTATGAAACCTTGACCTAAAAGAAAAATGAAAGCTGTGATTTCAGGATTTCAATATAAAATGAAAATACATATTTTCATGATTCCCTTTGCCTGAATTGCCCCAGAATCTTTATGACTCAATCTTTTCTCAGATGATGCCTCATTGAAATACTTTCTTGGTGACTCAACACGAAAGCATGTCTATGGCCGATGTCATTCTCCAGCCCTCACCCAATGCACCTGTGTCCATGGAACTTGTCAGCTGCCACATTATGCATCCCTGGTACTCAGCCCCTCCAGTGCACTGCAGAATGTTACCATGAAAGGGGAAGCTTCATTCCCTGCTGTGTCCTGTGCTTGACAGGTTGCCTGGAAAGTCATAGGCGCTCAATAAAAGTCTGTCCAATGAGTGATCCATTTATTAATATGAATATAATAAATATATATGCAAAGTGTTTAAAATAGTGCCTGGCACACACAGTGGGCCCAATTAGCTATTTGTAGTGAAAGTAGAGTAGCAGTATTCCTTCCTCAATTCTTTTTGTTGGTTTAGTGACAAAAGTCTTCTGCCTTTGGGGACTTGGACAAAAGTGGGAAGAGTTAGAAAAGGGGGCAGGGGAGGCAGCTTTAAAATCTAAGAGTGGAGCTATTTACTTTACTTAGGCGGCAACTGCAAACTGCTAAAGTGCTCTGCAGGGCAATATGGTCAAAGAGCATGCTTTAGTGGTATTTGGGGTGCTACCAATGTGTGTGTGGGGCAAGACTGGAACCAGGAAGCTGGGGAAAAAGAGTGGGCCAGGGGCCAGGGGGCCAGTGAACAGAAGTGCAAGGTGCGGCAATGATTTAATCCACCTTCTTACCTAGGTCTACATTTACTTGGACAGGCTCCAGGCTTTGAGACGTCAAAAATGTGATGCCCCCAGGCCTGCGTAGAAAAAAAAAAAATCAAGGCTTACCTGAAGCAGTTTGTACATTAGGAGTGTGTGTGCACGTGTGTGTGTGTGTGTGTGTGTGTGTGTGTGTGTGTGTGTGTGCATGTATTGCTGCATTGCTTGTGTATTTGGGGACAGCCAATTCCAAGGGGCTTTAAGAAACAGGGCATTATGATGCTGACCCTGTTTCTTCTGATGTGAACCTAGGAAAGAAAAGATCCTGCATCTTCCATGAGACAGCCATAATCTCCAGCTGAATGGTGGCATAGCCCAGGCTGACCAGTAATCGGGGTGGCATGCCATGATGAAGTTTCTAGGATGTGGGCCTTTCAGGGCTAATACCAGCAGTCTTGGGTAAACCAGTACCAGGTGGCCACCTGACCACCAGAGTGCCTCCAGACTGATCTATGCTCCTTTATTTGTTATTCACACTTCAACCAGCACAATCTTTTTAAAACAAAAATCTGACTTTGTCACCTCCTCACTAGTCGCATGCAGTCAAAACCCTTCAGTGGCAATCTTGCTCTTAAGACAGATTTCAGCCCTTAGCAAGGCCTGAGAAGCCAATGGGCCCCTACCTAATATTCCAGCATCATTTCCTACCAGGCCGGGGCCCCAGCAGCCTGTCGGTGGTTCACAGGCAGGCCACTTCCTCCCCACATGGCTCTGCAGATGCCGGTCCCTCTGCACAGAATGTGACCACTGTCTTCCCTCACATGGTTAACTCATAACATCTTTCATACCTAGCTCTGTCACTGTCACTTTTCCAGAGAAACCTTTTCTGATTTCCCCAAACATAAAACCACCCTCCCTGTGCCCTTTGGTGCTGCAGCCACTGCCATCGTTGTCCATCCTTATGCACTTGGAAGTTATCTCTTCATACCAAGAGCCACCCACTATAAACACCTGTGGCTTTCTGCTGATGGCGGTGTCTGTCCATGGGAGCACCCTCACCTGCACAGAGGCTGATACCCGGAGATATTAGAGTGATAGGCAAGAGTTCCATCAGGTAGACCTGGGGGCAGGGGTGCATCATATAAAGTCCAGATTTTATTCTAAGTCCATTATGAAGCTATTTGAGAGTTTTAAGCTGGGGGGGTGGGGGCGGGGAATGTGACCTGATTACATTATAAAAGGTCACTCAGGCTGCTATATGGAAAATCAACCGTGAAAGGGCAGGCGAGGAAGCAGAGAGAGAGAGAGAGAGAGAGCAGTTGGAAGGTTAAGGCAGTAGCCAGATTATTTTTCTGGAAAGAATCACTGTGGAAGTGCACTGAAAGCAGAATAAAAAGTGGCAGTTTGTAGCACAGAGACAGAGCCTGAGGCTTCAGAACAGCTGCAGACCAGTAGCTCACCTGAGAAGGCCCTCTGGAGTCTATTTCATTGAGTTGATTCTTGGGAGGGGATTGAAAATCTTACTCTTTTTATGCATGAAGTAGGGATAACATATAGTACATAACTAGCTAAGAAGTCTATTTATGGTATTATCAATTCATGGGTGGGAGTGGGCAATTAAGGAAAAGTTTAAAGGAGAGGGACAATGGAAAAAAAAAAAAAGGTTGAGAAAGTGATCCAGAGCAGGCAGGCTGCAGGCTCATTAGGACCTGCAGGTGCTCTTACGCTGGCCTGGGATGGCCCCTGGCCTCCTGGACCAATAGCCCTAAATCTGCCCTGTCACGTTTCCTCAGAGCTGTACAGACACTGACTGATTCACCCGCTCAGTGGGAAGATGGTCCAGTAAGATAGGATGGTCATTTGCAAGTCAGCCTCTCTAAATACAGATACTCCTGTGTGCACACTTTCAAGAAGTACAGTGGAGGAAGGATGTGCTAGCAGTTGCAAATGCTGTGGGTCTCAGCAGGATCTCCTGTCCTATGTTTCGTGTTTCTCTTCCTTTCCAAACTCCATCTACCTCTCACCTGATGCATTCCTGTGCTCACAGCAGAGCCCAAGCCCAAATGTCTCCTCTCCAGGAAATCCAGGGTGTAAAACTATCCTTCCTTTGAGTATCCAGAGCACTTTGTAAAATAATATTAATGGCACCTATTTCTTGAGCACTTGGGGCAGGCATTATAATAAATATTTTATCTGAATTTACTCCATATAATCCCTTCTACTATTAATTCCATTTGACAGATAGAAAACTGAGGCTTAGAGAAGTGAAAGAGCTTGCTCAATGTTGTATGGCAAATAAATAGTAGAGATTCAACCCCAAGCAGACTCTTAACCTCCAGACTATATACACATTATTATAGTACTCACTCCACTGTATTATAATCAGCAGTCCATGTGCTTCTTTCCTCTATTACCCGCAACATAAGTGACCCAGGCCAGGTGTAATGAAACAAGAATGAGTTTTACAATAAAATTCTGTTGTATAACTCCAGGATATTACTGAGAGAGACTAAGCTTCCTCTCCTATAAAATGGAGACTTAAATGCCTACCTAATTGGTTTATTGTCAAGATAAAATTAGACATAACTTTTAATGCATTTACCACAGCTCATGGCACATAAAGGCCCATTCAATTAAACAAGTATTAATTGAGGGCTTATGAAACACCAGGCTTCAGGATGGGCACTGAGGCTAAAAAACAGTAGGAATCTTACCTAATAATAGACAAACATGTAAATTGACCAAACCTCCGCTATGCCTACAGCAGAGTGAGCATGCAAATTAACCCAACAAACATGGTAGTTACTTTGCATACATAGGCACCGAGAGGCCTGGGTCCAGGGAACATCCTTGGCACCCAGGTCACTCCAAGGTAGGCCCCTAGTGGGCCCTGAGCAGCCTGGGAAGGGCCTGAGCCAGGGGGCCCCTGGGCAGGGCTGAGCCAGCAATTGGAGCCGAGGGGGCCCCTGCCCAAGCCTAAAGCCTCTGGGCAGGGGTGGAGCCAGCGATTGGAGGGAGCTGGGGGGCCCTGCCCAGGCCTAAAGCCTGGGCCAGATGCCTTAGGCCTGGGCAAGGGCTGAACCGGCAATTGGTGTGAACTACAGAGGAAACACCTTTTCTGACTGCTCATTGGCTAAGCTCCCTGTATGCCACTGGTAGTATTAGTAACTTGGGTAATAAGAATCCAAAAAGGTGATCTATGGTTTTTCCACCACACTCCTGGAGAAAAAAATGAAGGTCAGCTGCTGGAGGGCTAAGAAATGTCATATCCTGCCCTAGCCAGTTTGGCTCAGTGGATAATGCCTCGGCCTGCCAACGACAGGATCTGGGTTCAATTCTGATCAAGGGCATGTACCTAGGTTGCAGGGTCCTCCCTGGCTGGGGCCCAGGTCAGGGCTCATGCAGGAGGCAACCAATCAAAGTGTTCCTCTTACTTTGATGTTTCTCTCTGTCTTTCTCTTCCACATTCTCTAAAAATCAATGGAAATATATCCTCAGGTGAGGATAAAAAAGATAAAGAAAGAAAGAAATGCCATATCCTATGAAAGACACATCTTGAAAATGCCTAAAGAAAGTTGTCATTTTTTCATGGTGAAGGGACTGGAGTCCGTGTTGATGAAAGCACCTTGGTGGCTGTGGTGACTGGCAGTGCCTGCAGCAGCGGGGTGATGGGACTGGTGCCTTCCCCTGATCAGCCTGGTTGCCTCCCACAAAGGGAGGCCAGACTACAGCTTAGGCCCACGGGGAGAGGGCCTAAGCCGTTAGTAGGACATCCCCTGAGGGCTCCCAGTATGTGAGAGGGGGCAGGCTGGGCTGAGGGACCCCCCTCCCCCAGTGCATGAATTTCATGCACCAGGCCCCTAGTTTAATATATTTGGTTGCTCGCTTCTAGAGGGCAGGGACTATGTGTTATTCACCAGTGAAATTCTGAAGGTCAGTAATGCCTAGACCAAATAGGCACTCAAAAACTTTTTAGTGAATGACTGAAAAATGGCTTAAATGGTTTCAGAGATTCTAAGTATTAGGGATTATGAATGACCGTGTCAAATTAGTGGGTTGAAATTTATCTAATTTTAGGTAAAATAACTGAAAATAAAGTGCAAGGATATCCCACCCAGAGTCTGTACACATTAAATTCATTTAAACATAGAGCTACTATTAAATAAGTCAAAATTAAATTCACAGAGACAAATGGAATACTATAACTTGAACAAGAACAAATAATAATATATCTAATAATATCCAGGAGGTAGAAGAGAAAGAGGGGAGAAAGTTTCAAAAGTGTTACCCTTAAAAAAAAGGAGGAGGGGAGATCAATTTATACTATCTAAAGAAAAAAGTAGTCATAAAAACAGCAATGTAATTAATGCAATAACTCCAACCTCTTAATATTTTATGACACTTTAGCCATAGATTTTTTTAAAGGAATAATATACCTTGAAATGAAGTAGCTATTTAAAGTTTGATTATTCTTTATTTTCAATTCAGGTTTTTAAATTGCTTTAAAATTTTAATTATTTTCATTATAAATAGCATCTCTATTCAATTTTAAAAGTTTTTAAAATTATAAAAGTATTTCTATCTAACCATCCATCAATAGATAAATATTTGTCTGAAATGATGTTCACCTAAGGTTAACAATTAGAATTGTATTACTATTTGAGACGATTTTTAAAAACTGTTTTTTGTACCTTTCTGCCTTATTTTAATCCTTGATAATAAACATAATGCGATTTTTAAAAAATCTGTTCCCTAAAAATAGAGAGAAAGAATATGACAAAATGTTGTTTAATTCCTTGAACATAGATCATTGTTATTTTCTTCTTTGTACCTTATTTGTAATTTTTACATTTCCAGAAATGATTTCTAAAGGGCTTTACATTAGACTCTACATTTATGATTATATTTCTTACCTTTCCTCTAAAACAGAAAGTAACTTTTATACTTATGTTGCCAATCGTGTCTTTAAAATGACTTGAGAATCCAATTTGCAAAGCAGAAGAGACTGGATCCTTTTGAATGTTTTTTATAAATGCAACCCACTCAAATAAATTGACTAGAGAGATAATGAATGGCTAAATGCACGTTTACATTTTAAAGGGTTTTACATGAAGAGATTATGAAAGAGATTATGAAAAGCTTCATGTTGTCAGACTTTGTCTGATGGAGTCTTTAAGACCAGATTTCAAACTAAGTGGCTTTCCTTGTCCCTTTGTATTTAAGGCATCCTTATTGAATGTTGACATCTGCTTGCTGTGGTAAATAACAAACTAAATCAATCCAGTTATTACCCTCTAGTTAAGAATAATAATCTAAAATACACAAATGGTTGCATAGTTGTTAAAGGGACTAGCTTATTTACACAAGACATTTGGGGAATGGTGGCTAAAGTCTCTGAGCTTCTTAGGTTTCACGGAAGATGCTGTAGTAATAATTTTCCATTATAAAGGTTTGTGGGGGGAAATTGGGATTCTGATTTATTTCTTAAAATAATTCAATAAACATATTCAGTTTCATGAAGCCTAGAATTCTAGGTATAATTTTGTATTCCCTGGGTTTTGTATGGTTACATTACCATTAGAGAAAGTTGTGTTTTGTTTTTGTTTTTGTTTTGTTTTTAATTCAGTGAGCCATCTGGATGTAAAACCTTTAATCATCATCAATTTCTTTCTTTAATTTATATAAAATATATTTTTTACTTTCTGGAACTGTCTTCTCTCAATAAAAGTTTGTAGCCTATGGTTCCTTTTCATCTTATAAAGAAAAAAATGTTTTCATAAAACTATATTTGTGAAATGCTTTAATTCTATTGCATTCTGTCAAAATGGGGGTTGACATTTTTCTAGCCTAGGACTTAACAATATTCAGAGAAAATATTGGAATTTTAGATAGAAAGAAAACCTAGAATTTATTCATCCTATTCCATCTCCCTCCCAATGTGGGACTCTCTCCTTCATTATAACCCTTATGAAGGACCACCCAGTCTCATCTTGAACTCTGCCATGGCAAAGCATTCTCTACCCCACAAGGAAACCTCATGGCATTCCAGACAGCCCTAAATGTAAAAGAAAAAAAAAATACCCCTTATTCTGAACTAAGTCTATTTCCATTACCCCTGGTGCTTGTTCTTACTTCTAGAGCTTCAATGACAGAATCCAACTCCTCTCCTGGCCAATAGTCCTTTGAACACCTGAAAGCCAGTCCTGTTTCCTGAGACATCTTCTCATCATGACTAAAGCACCCCAATATCCTCAGCAAGCCCTCAAATGGAAGTGTTTCCATCCTCAAAACCCTGCATATCATCTCACTGTTCTCTAGTGGGTCACTGACGAAGCAGTGTCCACAGCTAAAAACAGCTTCTCAAAAAATGCCAAAAGTTGTTCCAGGATCACAAATACAATTCTTGCAACAGTCACTTTAAATAATTAGACCAATGCATGTTAAATAGTTAGATCCTACCTTACTATCTCTTTACCTATCTTGAATTTCAGCTTCCTTTTCACCATGTTTTTCTGCCTTTGCAATGTTGAAGACCATTCTTAAATTACTCTTGGTTGCAAACAACTAAGACTGATTGTGTCTACCTTAACAAAAAAGAAGTATATCCAAATTCATTAACTTCATGGGCAATTTCATGAAATCGGAGTAAGAGCTGAAAAGCCAACAGCAGGAAGAACAGGAAATAGAGCCTACCAGTGGCCTCCGGCTGGGCCTCCTATGTTGTCTCCCTGAGGCCTTCACTTACTCTGACTTAACTCCAGAGATTCTTGGTCACTTCAGTCCTTCAACCTAAACTCTAACTCCTGGAGATGTCCCTGCTTTAGGTAGCTCAAGCCAGGGATATGGTGCTGGTATCTGGGGATCATTGTCAGAAAAAGGAAAATGGATGTGAACAAGACAGACATTCAAAATTATTGTACTTTTATAAGAAAGTAATGTCAGATACCTATCTCTTTCTTTTAATTTCCCTTTTGCTAGATCCCCAATGAGGCAGGTACTTTGAAATTGGTATTCACTGCATCAGGGGAGGTATGTAACAAGAGGAAAAAGAGAAATAGCGGGAGAATATTTCTGGATTTTGTTTTCTAAAACCCTTCATAGATCTCGGGGAATTTCTTAAAGCAGATATAAAGGAATAAAATTTATGAACACGAAGAATCTTTAAGAAACATAGAGCAATATCTCTCCAAGGCTCTTGGGAAGGGAGAGAAGGAGGCCTATGGATCTTGGAGGAGTAGGGAGCCAGGCTCTGCTGCCTGGCAGTACCTCCAGAAAGGCCACAAGACCCCAGAGCTGTGTGTGGTACATCTAGGTAGAAGGAACCATTGGAAATATCACCAAAAGGTTTCTGTGGACCAAGAATGACCTGGACAACTAAGAGAGCCATGTGAGCAGAAACCCTGGGTGCTACAGCCGTAACCTCTGTGGTCAGGGGCCTTCATGACTATAGGGTCCCCTCTCCCAATGCTGCCTGGCCTACAGTGTCAGCCACCTGGCCTTGGCACAACTCTGGGGAGTGGTGTGACCCTAAAAAGGATTGCAGGTAAGTCTTCTGCCTTCCCAGAAGGAAGATGCTTGAGACAGAAACGAGCATGGTTTGTAAAAAATATAGATTTTTTTTTATTTACCTGTCTTTGTAGATGGAGATTCTCAACTGCTACCCTTGAATGGAAGAGACAGAAGCAAAACGAGAATTGAGTGGTTCTTCTTCCTCTCTCTGAATTTGACCTCATCTTTTTCAAACAGCAGAATCTGTACATCATTCATGATTGTAAAGTCAAATCCCCTCTTTTAGAAAAACTGGCTTAGCAACTTTTGTTAAATCCTCTTCTTATTCATGACCTTACTTTTCCTGATGGTATTTTCCTGGGCCCATGCCATACCTCTATATGCATAGTCTTAGACATATTCCCCTTCTTCCCTTTCCTGTGCATTTCTTCCTTCTCAGATGTGGTTCAAGAACAAGTTCCCTAGGCAACCCTTTTGGAGTCTTCACCTACTTCTCCCCTTTGCTTTGTCATTTGCCCAACTAGTGACTATAATATTTTGCTTATATTTTTAAATTTTTTATTTGTTTTGAAAGAATACTCAATATGACCCCTACCCTCTTAACAAATTTTAAGTGTACAATACAGTATTATTAACTATTCATACAGAATTTTGTTTTTCTTAACAAATTTTGCATTAGTTAAGATCCTAAATCTAGTCAACCCTGCAGCAATTTGGCAGCTATTGATAAGTTTTCCCAAAAATGAAAAAAAAAAAAGTAGAAATACCAAGCCCCAAATACTGCATCTGAGTGTTGACTATGCTTTCATTTTTGTGGTTGGCAGGGCTGTTACTTCCTGAAGAGAAGTTGAATGATGTAATGAACAAAGCCTGGGAGTCGGGTGACCTGACCTGGATCTATTCTTGGCTGTGCCACTGACCGTGATTGACCTTGGGCAAGTCACTTTTTATCTCCTCATCTCCATTTTCTCCACTGTACAACTAGATAAATATCTTGTCACCAACCTAGAGAATAATTTGGGCACAAGAATTATGGAATAAGAAGTAAGATAATGTTGCTTGAGAAAACAGTAAGTTTATTTTTCTCAATCTACCACAGTTTCCCTTATGACATGTATCATGGAGTTCTTCAAATAATCATGAAAGTTAGAATTAACCTATATTTTCAGAACTTAAAAGAAATCAGGACCATGAGAAATCAAAAAGTGACCTTGACACAAGGCTGGTATCCCCTATTATGCATGATATGTTCTCTTCATATTATTGGGGAGTTGGTTGGGTAGGAAAGAGTAGATTCAAAAGCCCAGCTGGTCTCCTATAAGTAGAAGATGCTACAGCAGAAACAGACATAAAAGGAGACAGGGACATTGGCAAATGGGGACAGGACAGATGCCAATTCTGTAAACGAATTCTGTTTTCTGCAGACCTGTGGGCTTTTTAAAAATTATGTGCAAAGCTTTTTAAATATGAGCGAGGCTTAAAAAACTTTCTAAAGTGTCTGTCTTTAGTTAAAAAGAGAAAGGATAATCATTTTAATACCTAAAAAAAAACCCACTCTTGCTTTTCACTAGATCCATTACCAGAATACTAAACTATATTTATGGTTTATCCTGCTTTGAAAGTTTAAAAAATTTTAAAGCCAGGAATATTCTCTGTGGCTTACTAGACAGAAGGTGGATTGCAAGCCCAGCAGGTAGAGTAAATGCCACCTGGATCTCATTTATAGCCATACTCTTAAGCAAGCACATTAACCTCTCTGAGCCCTGATTTGTTCATCTATACTAGAGGTATAGTACCATCTACGTACTGCACAGAGGTACCTACTGACATTTTAGGAAACCCAGGGAAGGTGCTTAAATCTCCTGTTTTAAGCACAGGATGAACACAGAGGGAACATACCACTCATACTCACTGCTTGCCCTTGGAATAGACTTAGAGGGCATTGTTCTCAGAATAGAACATCAAGTTATATGGACTGCAGTGTAATGGTGAGAAGTCGGCTTTATTAGTACTGTCAGAGCCAAGACCATAGAGCTTTCAGTAAGTGAACAGATCAAAGCAGCAATGCACCCTTTGGAAATGGGGACAAAGATTTTAGTTATTGCCTTCTGGAGACCAAACACATTTAAAATAATATCCATCCTGTTGAAATTCTCAGAGGATAAAGATCATTAGATGCTAAGATAGCAACTGTCATTCCAAAATACTTTCCCCATCCTTGCTCAGCAATCTTTACAACATCAAAGAACAGACAAGCTGTTCTGTAATACTTAGAGAAGTTGAGACACTGGAAAGAGCTCTTCGGGAGCATGGGAAAGTGCCATTATCATCTATGTGCTAGCTACTCAGATGGTTTTCTCGCATACATAGATAATGCCATTGTTTCAGAGAATTTCATTGGAACTTCACGTGTGCAAATATCAAGGCTTTGGAAACAGTGATTTCCCAAAATTACCATGGAGAGTGGATCACTGGGATTAGCTTTTCCTAATAAGAAGGTTCTCAGCTCTCTCATAGAAGAAATCATTGGAGAAAGCATCTGAGCCTGGATGAGTGTGGACAGATACTCATGTGGGCAAAACAGGGCAAGCATAGCTAAAAGCACCCACACATTGCTCTATTAGATGATTTTTAAGTATTGGTCTACAGGTCATCTCATGCTCTCTGTGCTGCTTTCACATGCACACTAGAGCACTTCTACTGGGATATGAGTGCCAGTACCTTCAGAGTAGCAACAAGATGTTATTTCCTGCCCTACTTTAAAGTCTTATCTATCCTCCCCAATCAACTTTCTGGCTGCATTTGCTACTTGTCCATATCCTAATGACCAATATGAAGATTAAAAAGTCCTGCTACCCTGCATTCCTGTTGTTGTACAGGCCACTCCGAAAGTTCATCTGAACATGAAATGCTTTCACCAGAGACATTCAAACTATTGCCACGGACTCTTCTCACTCAATCACTAAGGATGCTTTGAGGCATCCAGAAATTCTTGCTAACTGTGCTCCGGACTCAAAAACTGGAAATACAGTGTTTTAACCATTTGCCTTTGTTTCTGTAAACCCCTCCCCTCTATTAAATGCCTGATTGCTCACACTATTGTTAGAAAATAAACATGCCCCGAATGGAGTCACTTGTGCTAAGCAATGTCACCAAACCAAGACTTCATGCCTAACCTAACTGCAGTTTAAGACTCTCCCAATAATATAATCTTAACCAGTCAGTATGGAATGACCTGGTCAGCACTAGCGAGGTAATCTCCCTGATAGACTCCTGCCTCCCCTGCAAAAGGAAGGTGACCTTGCCTGAGAAAATTTACTCTACTAGAATAACTTCCTTGACCTGCCTTCATCTGCCTATAAAATTCTTTCATTTTGTACAGCTCCTCAGAGGTCTTTCTGTTTGCTATATGAGATGCTGCCAAATTAATGAATCATTGAATAAAGCTAGTTAGACCTCCGGATTTATTAAGCTGAATTTAGTTATTTTTTTTTTTTTTACACTCTAGAGTCCTAACTTAGGTGTACACCTGACTCCCTCCTATACCACTGTCCCCGGAAATGAGATACACTTGTTTAACTGGACTAACTTAGTCACAGGACTGAGAGACTGGTTCATCAAGATGGGCAATGCATTTAAATTTCTCATTTTTTGCTTTCTCACTCTTATTCCAATCTATGTTTGTTTTCTCTCCTTCTCTGCAGATCTCTTATCTTACAAACCCTAACTCCAATCTCTCTATAGCTACCAGGTTGGCCTTTGATACATGAAACTTCCTAAGGGGAAAAATGAAGTTTCAAAGATCAGAATGCGGGGTATGAAAACACACTACCCCAAAATATGCCTCTTGGTATATGAATTATTCTGTGTGAAAGGCCATTGAGAACCAACAAATGTAGGTAAAGGTCTGAAAACAGTGCACAACTTTCCCTTTTGTAAAGAAACTATTTATAAAGACATTTCCATTCATAAAAAATATCTCCTCCCATACCAGATAAAGGAAAACTCTTACTAACTCTTATGAATGGAGAAGAAACTGACTTAAATCTCCATAACAAACCTTACTAAACAACCTTTGTTTATCATTCTTTTCTGGTTACCTTCCCATAACTTGCCTCTCTACCCAGAAGCCCCAAACTCTTCTTCCTTTGGCCTAAGTTGGTATTTAAGCCCAAGCTTTCTCCCACCCCTTGCAGTTACTCATGTCTGGGTACTCTCATATGTAAGTGTGATACACATGATAATAAACTTCTGTTTGTTTTTCTCTTGTTATAAAAATAAAGTCCTGCTTACCTCCAAAATATTTCCTCCAATAGTCTGTGACTCAGAAGACCAAGGTAAGAAAGTATTTAATTTGAAAGATGTTGGTCTTTAACAATGATCTATGACTTTTTAGAAAGGAGAAACAGTCATAGCCCTAATAAGATGGAACACAATACAGGTTAGTTTTCATTAAGGTCAGGAAACAGACGAATTGGTTTAAAAAAGCAAGAATAAAAACTTGCTAATAGCCCACTTCCTGCAGAGGTGAATGAAGAGGTTTTAATAATTTCAATAAAGAGGTATGGTGAGGTGGCCCAAAGGGAAGATCAACTCTTTCCCCTCCACTAGCTTCATACATATATACTATGGCCTGATATATTCAAAGCCTAAAGAAATACAAAAATACAGATTACTTGGGGACATGCTTTACATCTAGCCAGAGAACTTGAGAAACCCAGGTGGGAGGGAATGGTCCACTTCCCAGAACTTTGCCTTTTACATGTTGATAAGGTGAAGAGGTTCGTAGCCCTTTCCATCTTCCTACTTTTATAATTATCATATTACAGGCACACAGATGACTGCTTTGTCAGATCTTCTACACAGACACTAAACACAGGGATGTTTCAATTCCCTCACAAGGCCAGCCTGTTGGTGCAAGCTCATAATTGCTTCATGGAGGATACAATTCCCATGGTTTAGCATCTCTACAAGATCAAGCAAATTAGATTAATGGCTGTAACTCTGTCAACACACAGGCTGGGACCTGCTGCAAACAAAGCTGATATTTAAGACAGAGACTGTGTGCATCCAAAAATAATGACTCCTGTGAAAACTAAGGCCTAACAAGAGATTCTGAGTAACCCCCAAACATGATCTGCCAACAGTGGGATCTCTGAATATTATTAAATATCTGTGATGGATTTTTATAATTATACAAGTAAAGTTTTAATAAGAAAAACATTAAAGGCAAGATCATCTAGAATACCTGTGCCTGGAGTGACATGCACGAGTCCAAAGCTTGAACAAAACTGGACTCTGAGTCACAGTATGTGAGGCAGGAGAGAAGTGTTTCTGAATCCTGTCAAGAATGCTTACCATCATCACATCCAATTCCAATCTGCTCCCATTCCTCCCATTCCCCTTTCTTCAAATCTACCAATTTTAGTCCTAGAAAAGGAGGAAGGCCAGGATATGAGGTCTGCCCTCAGACAATGATAGTAACCATAGGACCCCATTCCCTGGTCAGAGCAGGGTTAATCCTGTAATCAAGGACTGATCACAGTTCTTTCCTGAGATTTACTTTGGAGCCAGAGAAGGGAGCTATCCTTAGGTGACAGAGCTAGATGGATGTGAATCTAGAGTCCATGAAGGCACTGAGAGGACAAGGTCTGCAGTAGAAAAGAATAAAGCCAAGACAGAGAAAGAAAAGCCGACATAAAAGACAGAACTGAAAGAGATAGAGACAAAGAGATCAAACATCACCAACCAACCACAAAAACATCTGGATATCAGGACCTGCTGAGGGTAGACCAGCTTCCTCACCAAGGCATTATAGGTTGCTAATGACTCAGTTATGTTAGCCCAAAATGCTCATTTTTGCTTAGAATTCTTTCTGCTGGCTTTCCATCCCGTACACAGATTGGACCCTAACTATAGAATAGACAATATACTCTAAATTTAAAAGTATCCAAAAAGAGCAGATAAGACTTTTAACCCCTCTTTCTAAATGAGAAAATTTTAGCACATAGATATTAGGCAATCACTTGCTGTTTTCTGCATGGGCAAAGACAAATATCTTATTCTTCCAGAAGAAAAATATTGTAAGACCCAAGTTCTTCCATGCTGGCAAGTTAGAGTTTCTTCAATTCCCAGGGACATTAGAAGAAAAGCAGTTTTGCTTCTCCTGGGCAGAAGCCAATGCATTCACTAGTGTGTAAAAAAGCACAATTTACCAAGTCAGTGCACTGAAGAGCCAAGGAGAAAGAAGCAGCCTAGGACAGGCCCAGAGGTCCAGAAACCTTCTCTAGAGCTGTATCTTCAATGCATCTTTGGAGAGCATGCTAAGCATTTGTGCAAGCTGATGAGAGAAATGTCCGTCCAACACAGGTGGCTTTAACAGGTGCCACCCCTCTAAGACGGAGGCCTATGAGGAACCTTATGACTGCCATCCCCCATTAGCATCAACTTTAATAACTGAAAAGGGGCAAAGACAATAGGAAAAATACACATTTTAGGGCTAGAATACTGGCCTTCATTATCCTTGTTGGCAAGTATTATTAATATTAATAATAGTTACCATTCACTTCCCACTTACTATGTGCCAAGAACTACTCAGCATTCTAATTATATTATCTTCTTACAATTTACACTATGAGGCAGATAATATCGTGATTTTACAAACCAGAAACTAAAGTTTAAGAAAGTGACTTGACAAAATCACTCAGCTAGTAAGTGGTTAGTCCAGGATTTGAACCCATAAAGACAGGTTTATGAGTTTAGCCTTATGATATACTGCCTCCCAACTGTTA
This sequence comes from Corynorhinus townsendii, assembly GCA_026230045.1. Lineage (NCBI taxonomy): Eukaryota > Metazoa > Chordata > Mammalia > Chiroptera > Vespertilionidae > Corynorhinus > Corynorhinus townsendii. The sequence goes on along the minus strand of JAPDVU010000001.1, from coordinate 161,398,375 downwards.
TCTATTGCTTCCCTCCAGTGGAGCCACTGTTCCTTAGTTCCTAGAGTATATCTAAAGGCATTTTATTCATGGGCTATAAACACAGTTGAGAAAAAAAGAGAATAGTGATTAGATATCTCTGACCAAGAAGACTTGGGACTTTTTTTTTTTAAGAGAGAGAAGTGAGCACGCTTATGTGTGTGTGTGTGTGTGTGTGTGTGTGTGTGTGTAGAGAGAGATAGAGACACAGAGAGACAGAGACAGACATTGGTTTGTTGTTCCACTTACTTTTGAATTATTGGTTGCTTCTTGTATGTTCCCTGAGGATCCAACCTGCAACCTTGCATCTCGGGGCAATGCTTTAGCCAACTAAGCTACCCAGCCAGAGTTAAAGACCTGGGACTTTTATACATTTTTGGTGGATCGGCAATGCTCCAACCAATTGAGCCACACCAGCCAGGGCTTTTATAACATGTTCAAAGCAGTATCTTCCACAACGACAATCTGGTGTGCAACTCTCAGCTTTCCTGTTTTCCCTCCTGAAAAAAGGTAAGTCTAAGATCCAAATGATCTTGTAATAAGTCCTAAGAACAGCTGAGCAAGGGATATTGAATCCAAATGGTCTGCCCATAAGAAAATTCTCTCTCCCAAGAACTTAAGCCCTCCTAGGTGGCATAGCACATGGTGACACATATTCTGTATGCAAACATGGTCATGATTTAGTACAACTGAATGACTATGGAAGAAAGTCAGATGCTAAGCTACTTGACCTGGTCCTCCTAAGGGCCTAGGTCTGGACATTCACCTCTCCAAGACTGAAGCACTCATATTGCACAGGTCTGCACCACAGGTCCTGGCCTCTGCATACAGCCCATCAGGAATGTGTGAGTGCCGTTGTCAAACTCTCCAAAAGTCAGCAAGCAGCAAGGTGGATGATTAAAACCAAGGGTGGCTTTTTTTTTTTTCTTTCTTTTTGTGGCAGTCTCAACTGGGAATGGAGATACAAAACTCCCCCAATTTACACTCTGCTGCCAGCTACTTGTCCTTTAGTTAAATGAGGACTTGGCTCTGGCCTCAGAGGGCAAGGGCATTATTTGTTATTTGAGGGATCAGCACTTACATGCCTGAACAGATTCTGACCCTGCCGAACTTGAGGAGCTCTGATGAGGAAGAGAAAGGATGATGGTGGAGGTGATGATGATGGTGATGATGATGGATGATGATGATGAAAGAAGAAAACGGTAATGATGAATGTCACCTATAAATATAAGCACAAAGCAGCAACAGATATCCTTCTATACATTGTCAGTCATAATCATGAAGCAGCTTCCGTCCCCACTAAGTTGCTCCCCCTCTGAACTAAACACATCCAGTTTCAAAATAGAGCGCTGCATCCCTCCCTCCCCCGCCCGCCCTTCTCCCCATCCACCTTCCCGTGACAAGCTGGGAATGAGACTGCACTGGCGAGTCAAGAGGGCTGGGACCTGAGAGTGAACGACAGTTTTGTAGTGAAGAGCATCAGGGTCATCCTGGGGTCCCCACCAACGCACTTCAAAACCACCCTATTGGGAAGCTGAAGGAACGGACACAGAAGGGGAGAGACATAGTAGCGGGTCAAAACAGATTTGGTGCCCATTTGCGAGAGCCCTGAAACCCCGGGAGGCGGAGCTGGCAGCCTTTGGTCGGGGAGGGGGGGGGAGGAGGGAGTAGGAGGGGAAGACCGCCAGCAAGGCACCCAAGTCTCTCTTACCTGACCAGGTGCAGCAGCCTTAGGCGCGGCAGCGAGGATGCTGCGCTGGAGTCCAGAGCCAGAAGCTAAAGCGGACGCTGCACTGGCCTCCGTGGAGGCCCCGCCCTATCCCCGCCCCCAGCCCCGAGGTCCCGCCTCCTTAGCACGCGCCGGCCCGACGAGCTGTTTGGGGGCGGCGAGCTGTGAACTGATCGGCAGGACTGCCGACCTATGATAACGTGCAGCGGCGCCCGGAGTGGGCGGATAGCAATTGGGGCGGGTGGCGACGGCGCACATTCAGCAGCTGAGGGCGCCTTGAGGTTAGGGGGCAAAGCGAATTCAGGCTGCTGGGTTGGTAGGTTAGGTCAAAGGTGACAGCCCTGGCCATAGCCAATCCCCTGCGTCCAGGCACACTGAGCGCTCTCTTCCGACCGTCTCCAAGCGAAGCGGGAAGGGGAAAGGAGGCAGGTCCTCGACTCCCATGATTCTCCAGGTTCCCACGCCTCCTGGACCCAGCTTGGCTGTGCAGCTCCAGGGGTCAAGTCAGCACCCCTGCCCCTGTACCCACAAGCTAGCCATTCTCTCTTATAAGTGCTCAAACAAGCCAAAGAGGAAAACGCAAGAAATAGAATCCACAGGTAACCCCAAATTCATGTTAGTCTCTCTCACACCCCCAATTCCACCTCCAAATAACTCTTTAACTGCTGGCAGGTAAATTACCTTGACTATTTGGAGTTAAGAGCTAAATTGATTTGGACAAAACGATGAGCCAGGATTTTGGATATCTGGGAAAGAAAGACTGAGTCCCCGTGTCATGAGGTCTGGTCATCAAAGCGGAGGCTACCTGCTTGCTGGAAAACCGTAGAGTTCTAGATCATGTTGCCACTGTTTCTGTGCTGGTGAATCAGTATACACCTTGATCCAAGGTAAGCTATTATCCCCCAAATGTCAAACCATTCCTGAAATGAATGAACTATCTTCAAGTGTTTCATAAGACGATTTGAGGCCTTAATGACATTGTGATTTGGTCTGTGATTTGGATGGCATTCCTTTCTGGTTCAAGTAGGTAGGCAAGAAAGAGCATTGCCTTTAATCTGCTTTCTGATAAATGCAAAGTTTAGTATTCATCTGGTACTAGAGACTATCCTGAACAGATTCTGTTTTCAAATAAGTGAGAAACACTTTGGTAAGTTAATTTAAAGTGATTTTCTCCCTCAAAAAATTATTTTTTGCCTTGTCCAGTGTGGCTCAGTTGGTTGGAGCCTCAGCCAATACATCAAAAGGTGAAGCCAATACATCGATTCCTGGGGGGATGCTTGCCTGAGGCAACCCATTGATGTTTCTCTCTCTCCCTCTCCCCCTCCTTCTTTTAAAAATCTATTAAAATACATACACAAAAGAACTTAATTTTTTTCTTAGAAATAATAGCTTATGGGAATTCTGATTTATTCTTACCCACAATATTAGCCAAATAGGCTAATATCTATAGTTATCTCCTTCAATCCATACGTCTACTATGTGTAAATTTTACCTTATAGATAAGAAAACTGAGGGCTCAGAGAGATCAGTCAAGTAATTGTTCCAGGGTCACATAATTAGGAGTTGAGTCAATACTGGGTTAACAGTTCTGTTTAAAACTCATCATTATGAATTAGAAGAAACACTAACACAACTCATTTATTTGAACTTTGTTTTGGGTTTTATTTTTATTGTTGTTGTTATTATTTGACAAACGATGCTAGAGGGATCCAATTCCCACACTACTGACTTCTTGAAACTGCAGCTTCAAAAGCACTTCCAGGAGGGAAGTAGCACCTCTGACATGTGTTAGGAACAATTGCAAGTCAGTTTGTTCATAGATGGGAGATGTGATTTGATATTGATGGGAAGGAGGCAAATTTTTTCTGGGCTTGAGTCTAACTGGATTTTAATTGATGTAGGAACTTTGAAAGTAAACCAACAAAATATCATGGCCATAAGAGTTTAGTCCTAGGAATAAAAAAGAGACTGTAACCCAAAATCTTATCCTAGCATTGTTTCAAATCTTTCTGAAGAGATTCATAAATCCTATTCTGACCTTTAATTAAACTTGGAAATAATGTACTTGTTCTAAAATTGGGAGGGAGGAGTATGTAGGAGGTGGTTCAAAAAGAAAGAAGAAGAAAAATATTCCCCAAAGAGGCTATTATAAAGACAAAATATAAATAAGTTAAAGGTTATATATAGCTCAATACAAAGGTATACACTAATTAAGAGTTAGTGATATGGACATTTAGGGTTGTATATGCTCCTCATTTAATAAACAGTTACTAAATGCCTAATACTAGATGTTAGATGCTCTGCTAGACTCTGGGGATAATTAATTTCAAAAGATTAAACCATCCTTTTCCTGCAAAAAAATAAAGAGAAACGTAAGCCAGGCTCTAGATTCAAATGGATTCTAACATATACCTAAAGCTTCCCAGTCCTACGGTTGTACACTTCTACAGTCAATGAAAGCCACAGATGTCATAATTTAACCACTAAGTGCTTCCTTTCAAAGAATGAGATAAGTCTTCCCACCATTAAGTTCCAGCTTACAAGCCACTTCCTCCTGAAACCATCCCTCATTCCCTGTCAGAATTGATTTCCAACTCTGTGCTTCTGTAGTGTGTTGTTTGTACTTCTCTTATCCCCTTACCCTCCATAAAGAGATGCAGATGTACATGTTTCTGCCTCTGGATTAAAAACAACTCAAGGGAGAGGATTGGTTGCTCTTTACCCTTTCACCTCCAAAATGCCTTGCATATAATAAGTGATCTGCTTTGTTTAATTGAATCTCTGTCCTTCTTGGGGTGGGCAACATCAATGTGTGGCCTAGAAAATCAAAAAAGGTTAAAAAAAGAAGCAGAGAAACCAGACACACAGAAAACACAAACATTTTGGTGGTTCCATTTGGAAGAACTCCAGTCCAGATGGGGATTAAGAGATGGGATGTGGCAGGTGACATCATCTTTTGCATCAGGGCCCCACATTCCCATGATGTGGCCAGTCAGGAGCTGATTTCAGGGAGCAGGCATCTGTGGAACCCACGTGTGGATGTCAAGGAGGGAACAGCTGCAATGAAAATGGGGACTAGACACTGCAAGTGAATTCTGGGAGGTGTGAAGAGAACACAGACAGAAAGAGTACCCCAGCAATCACTCCCTGGGGAATGGCCTTTGCCCTCCCACAGAGAAGGACTGTGCTCTGACAGGATATAACAGCATAACAAATAATTCTAGAAAGGGCCCACCATTTCATTATACTCACTGGTTTATGGCCTAAATCACCTCAACCAATCTGGACCTCACCACCCTCATCTGTCACAGATAGGGGATGAGAAAGTTATCCCAGAACACCTAACACAGGACCCCCAATGTTGATGTTCTCTGTCCTGACTGAGGTAAATTTATACATGCAGCTTTCTCTAAGATAGATTTTGTTAGATTTATTTCAACCACAAGACAATGGGAAGAGAAAGGCTATCCATGGGAGACATTAAACATGAAACCAATGATCACATCCCTCTGAAATGTAGGACACTGGGAGCAAACCTAATCTCCGAGATGTTTCCACCTCATTTGCCCTCAGCTGTGTAATCAGCTTTTCCTTCCCACACCGGATAAGTGCAACTTGCCTGCTGCCACATTCATCCTAATATAGATGCTATTCTGTTGATCAATAGCTACTCATCACCCACACATTTCCTGAAAATACTCAATGACATCAGAATGTCAATCTCTGCAGCACATCTAGGGATCTAACTCAGATAAACAAGGCTTCGTGCTGTGACAATGTCATTTAACGTGGGTTCACAGTTTGACTGATAAACCGGTCCGTGGAAAGGTCAGGACTTACATAACAGTTGAAAATACTTACTCAAACCACCAGAATGGTACCACTTCAGATTGAGTGGGCTCAGTCTCTTCTGATGCACTATCCATATTATTTATTTCCCAACTAATTTTGAAGAGGATTTGAAATGATGAATTCTCCTTGTAACGTTTCAATATGTAGGTGAACATTGTGGAGGCTGGTAAAAATGTTTGCAGACTGACAAGATTTTTTTTAGCTCGCCTACAGAAATATCAAAAATATCTTAAATGCCACCTGAAGCACCATATGGAGAAATTACTCTCACTTAGCTACAACCATAATTGCATTTATATGGTCAGTTTGTAGGAATATAGCAAGAACTTGGATCTTAAGCTGAAACCATTAATTTACTCAAATCAATTCCCTGAAAAAGTTGAGATTTGACTCAACAGAAGTCATAATGACTATAGTTCTCTTGAATATGGGGGAGTAGAGTGGAGTGATGTGTGAGGGTTTCATGCCCAGAAATATATCCTCAGACACTATAGCAGGGCTTAGTCAGTGAAATCACATTGGCTCTTCATTAGCTGGTACACAGGCTTGGTATGCAGCTTTGTCAAAGAGCCATCAAAGCCACCAGGATGCACCCTTGAGGGCAGGATAGAGGTAACAGCAGGATTCCAAGTCACCTGCTTTGTGGCAAATCAGCTAAGGTGATGGGCAGGAAGAACTTCAGACAGTGCAGCATAGTCCTATGCTAGGGAGTAAACTAGCCCAGAACAGAAGCAGCCAGAGGGACCAGTGCCAAAGACAGAAGGATCTGCAGAGGACAGCTGCAGCCTCACAGGGAAGAAAAGCCTTTTCTTTGGATTTTCTTTTTATTATGAAAATATCACATGATCATTGTAATTTGAAAAATACAAGAAAGCAAAAAGGAAATAAAAACTAATTGTAATCTCACCATTCATTTACCTAATCAGTATTTCTTGAGCACCTTCTAAATACCAGGACCTTGTCCTGGCACTGGAGATGGAAAAGGCGAACACAAACCTGCTCTTCTGAGTGTACAGTGCATGAAGGGAGACAGATGAATAATATAATCTCACAAAGGAGAATGTCAGTACTTGCTAGGCTAAGTACCATAAGGAAAGGAATGCAGTCCCTAAAAACAGAAGATAAGGGAACCTGTTCACCTTAAAAGGTAAGGGGATGTGGAGTAGTGGTCTGAGAAGTCTTCCTGAGAAGATGACTTCAACTGAGATCTGAGAGATGATTAGGAATTGATTAGTCAAAAGAGAGATAAATAACCATCCAGGCAGAATCACTAATCTATGCTCCCTGACAGGAGGGAACATAAGGTGTATTGGTGAATTGAGAGAAGCCAGTGTTTATAGATTCAGAGCTCAAAGGAGAGGCTGAAACATGAGTCTGGAGAGGTAGGCAGGACCAGATTACACAGGGCATTGTTGACCATATGAAGCCTTAAGATATTTTACTTATGTATATATATGTACATGTGTATGTGTGTATATATATGTATGTGGGTATATATGTCTACTTTAACCACTACTATCAAACTGCCAAATTTCTTTAGAAAGTATATGCAAATCAATACTCTTGCACTCTGAGTATCAACACTTCATCCTCGACAACATTCATCATCTGTTTTTAACTTCAACATTTGATAAGCAAAAAAAGTATATTGTTTAAATTTTCATTTAACAGTTCACAGATATGAATTACCTGTTTTTTCTTCACTTGACTCACAGAGAGCAGAACTTTCCTCCCAGTGAATTAAGTTCAGTATTATTAATGTCAGACTAAGGCAGCTGGAATAGCCCCTCTGTTGGAGATCTCCTGCAAAGTTTCAACCTGGGTACCTAATGTTCCCTCATCACTCATCCTTGAACTAAGGCATTATAAAATGTGAGAGCAATCCATCAGATTAGTGTTAACCATTAGTCTTAGTTAAAATTAATACATGAGATTAATTTCCTCCTGGCCAATCACACAGTATAGTCCTGTGTTGAGAAGAGAGAAAAGAGTCAGGTCTGAGCTTCATGGGCAATGGGCCAATCTGAAAGAGATAAAAGAATAGTGGGACCCAAACCAAGGATGCCCTGAGGAGATTCCTGCCAAGGAGAAAAGGATGATCAGTGAGAGAGTAGGGCAGCAGAGAGGAGCAATTTGAACACAAGTTTGATGGCTTCACCATTCTGCCTATAGAGAGCTGTGCTCATTTGCATGTATCACATGGAAAGACTCACTAGCCTCCCTTTTACCCTGAAGTCCCTTCTGCTCAAACAAATTTTTATCTCAGAAGATCAATATTGTGATTGAGGGTGTGTAAGGGCTGTAGGGACTTATGCAAAAGTCACATGACTTATCTCTAGGACTGAAGTCACACAATAAGACTGGCAAAAATCATATCTATAGGCAGATCTGGGGAGGTATAGTAGTGGGGCAGGGAGGTTACCTATTTTCACCCACTGGGACACCAGCATTTTGACAGCATGGTAAGAGGGACTTATCCAGAAAACATGCTATAACACTGGAGTAGTTATTTAACTTGAGAACTTTATGAAACAACTAGAGTCCTGGTGCATGAAATTCGTGCAAGGGGAGGAGGGTATCCCTCAGCCTGGCCTGTACACTCTCCCAATCTGGGACCTAAACCAGCAGTCGGACATCCCTCTCACAATCTGGCAGTGCTGGCTCCTAACTGCTTGCCTGCCTGCTTGATCGCCCCTAACCACTCTGCCTGCCTGCCTGCCTGATTGCCCCTAACTGCTCACCTGCCTGCCTGACTCCCTGATCGCCCTTAACCACTCATCTGCCTGCCTGATAACCCCTTACCACTCTGCCTACCTGCCTGATTGCCCCTAACTGCTTGCCTGCCTGCCTGCCTGATTGCCCCTAACCACCTCTGCCTGCCTGCCTAATCACCCTTAACCACTCTACCTGCCTTCCTGATAGCCCCTAACTGCTTGCCTGCCTGCTGATCACCCCTAACCACCTCTGCCTCCACCCCCGCCAACACAGCTTCATCCAAAAGGACGTCTGGAATGATGTCCAGAAGGTTATTCAGCTGTCTGGTCTAATTAGCATATTATGTTTTCATTACTATAAATAAATCATGAAGATTGAAAGCACACTACCCATTGAGTTCTACATACATTTTACTGTATAATCCATATGCTACAAACTACAAATACAATAAAGTGTGTTTCCTATATAAATTTCCAGTTCTGGCTAACTAAAGGGGCTCCGAGGCTGTATTTGTTCTCTCCTCTCATCTATGTCAAATTCCTTTGTGTGTGTGTGTGTGTGTGTGTGTGTGTGTGTGTGTGGTTCTGTAAATGACCTTCTGTGGCTTTCAGTTCTATATTGTAATCCAAGTCCAACTTCATAGGCATGTAATCTGTGCAGTCACACAGGGACTTTGTTTAATGCTTTGTTCTCTCTTTCTTGAAATTCTTTTTTTTTTTTTTAAATTTTATTTTTATTGTTTTAAGTATTACAAATAGTAGTACATATGTCTCCTTTTTTTTCCCCCTTTGATCTCCCCCCGACCTCCCCTACCCCCCAGGACATGCCTTCACCTGCCCACACTCCCCCCCCCACCCCGTGTCTTATATCCATTGGTTGTGCTTATATGCATGCGTACAAGTCCTTCGGTTGGTCTCTTACAGCCCTCCTCGCCCAACCACCCCTGTCTTCCCAATGTAGTTTGACAGTCTGTTCAATGCTTCTTTGCCTCTGTATCTTTTTCCCACCATTTCTTTCCTTTAAAAAGTTTTGCCTTTGCAGACTGGAAATAAACATATAATAACAAAACAAGACAAAACAAAAAAATGTTTGAGTCCCAATTTCAATGTCCAACAGTTCCTTATGTGTACATGTTCTTTCTTGAAATTCTTAATACTTTATGAACAATGGAACTTGCATCAGGCCCCACAAGTTTTGTAGCTGATCCTAGTCATATTCTGTTCCCAAGACTCTTATTTTCAATACTACAGGCCCAATGCATGAAATTCATGCATAAGGGGGGTGTTCCTCAGCCCAACCTGAACGCTCTCCAATCTGGACCCCTTGGGGGAATGTCCGACTGCTGGTTTAGGCCCCATCCCTGTGGGATCGGCCTAAACCAGCAGTCAGACATCCCTCTCACAATCCAGAACTGCAGGCTCCCAACCCCTTGCCTGCCTGCCAGCCTGATCACCCCCTAACCACTCCCCTGCCAGCCTGATTGATGCCTAACTGCTCCCCTGCTGACCTGGTCACCCCTAAGTGTCCTTCCCTGTCAGCCTGGTTGCCCTAAGTGCCCTCCTCTGCTGGCCTGATTTCCCCTAACAGCCTCTGCCTCAGCCCCCACCACTGTGGCTTTGTCCAGAAGGACATCTGGATGGATATCTGAAAGATGTCTGGTCTAATTAGCATGTTACCCTTTTATTAGTATAGATAACATATATGTCCCTAAAAAGTTATATTATGCCCTAACCGGTTTGGCTCATTGGATAGAGCGTCAGCCTGCAGACTGAAGGGTCCCAGGTTCAATTCCGGTCCAGGGCATGTACCTTGGTTGCAGGCACATCTCCAGTAGGGGGTGTGCAGGAGGCAGCTGATCGATGTTTCTCTCTCATCAATGTTTCTAACTCTCTATCTCTCTCCCGTCCTCTCTGTAAAAAATCAATAAAATATATTTTAAAAAGTTATATTATTTTACATGCTTTAAATTATACAGTACATATTCAACCTCTTTTACCCTTTTTTTTCTAAATATATCTTATTGATTTTTTTTCATGGAGAGGAAGGGAGAGGAATAGAGTTAGAAACATCGATGAGAGAGAAACATTAATCAGCTGCCTCCTGCACACCCCCAACTGGGATGTGCCCGCAACCAAGGTACATGCCATTGACCGGAATTTAACCTGGAACCCTTCAGTCCACAGGCCGATGCTCTATCCACTGAGCCAAACTTGTTAGGGCCCCCACCCCACTTCTTTTTTTTTTCTTTTTAGATTATCCACATTTGTAGATATGGCATTAATTCATTTTTCCATTGATTTTTAGAGAGAGTGGAAGGGAGAGGGATAGAGAAAGAGAAACATCAATGTAAGAAACATCCCTTCAATTGCCTTCCTTAGGATCTCTGACCAGGGATCCAACTTGAAACCCAGGTATGTGCCAGGTATGTTCCCTGACCTGGAGTTGAACCTGCAACCTTTTGGTGCACAGGACCACGCTCATGCTCAACCAACCTATCCACTTCAGCCTGGCTGTTACTCAATTTCTGGAATTTTATTTCAATTAATTCTCGCAAAGTCTGTAGTTTATGTAATTTTCACATTTTGCTGATGAGAAAAAATAAAACAAAACCAACCTCTTCATTTTGAGACATTATTCTCCCCTCATTGCTACGTTTTCCTGCCAGCCCTAGAAAGGCTCTTGACAGTGGTTTCACTGGTATCCAGAGTCAGAAGCATTCTCCTCACCACTGCTCTCTCCAAAGCCTCCTCTGCACTGGTACTGAGGCTGTCCTGGAGGGCCCAGAGGAGACAATGACAGGATTTGGACCACTGGAGCCACCATATCCGCCTCTCCTCTCTCAAACTTTCTGGAGAAGGCGGGGCCAGCAACTTCCAGCAGCACTGAGCTAGCTCTTTGGACACCATAAGTGCTGCAGTATCTCCCTCTCCTGAGCCGCTGTCGCCCCTGAGGTTATAGGGCTGTCTGGAAGTCCTCTGTGCACCTCCCGTCCACAGCAAACATGGCAGTGGACTCGGCAATGGAACTGCTATTTTTAGATACTTTTAAACACCCCAGTGCTGAGGTCAGACTTTGCTTCTTGATTCTGACTCTGCTTCTCCACTGTGGGACATGTACAAAAAATCCTTAGGCATGCTTCAACTTTCCCTCCTGCCGGTGGCCTTAAATTCTGCACGTACACACCCTTCTCCCCAGATGGGTGTGGGCACCATGTCTGCGGGAGAGCATCGGTGGTCAGGACATTTCTCTGCCTTATCTTAGGCTCCTGCATCTTTGGTTGAGTTGACTGTTCTGCTTGCTTTGCTCCCCTGCCCCGTTACCCCCATCAACTTTGGGCCTTGAAAATATCTTGGTTCTCAGGTTTAGCTCAGGTGGTATTTGGGAGGATCTCAGACTGCCTGTGTTTGACAGCAGTTCCAGAGACCAAGTAGGTCACGATGGCTTCGTGATTCCTAAATCCCTCCTCTCAGGTCCTTTTTCTAATGGGAGTTAGGTTGCCCAGATGTGACACTCATTTGGTTTAGGATTCACCCATAAGGACATGACATATTTGCATGGAACAGCTTTTGTGTGGAGGATACCTACAAGGAGGGGAATCAGTGGTGAAAGGAACCAATGGCGGATTTGGAACCCCCAGACAGGGAACTTCACTCACTCCCTGCATGTCTCCCTCAGCTGCCGGCCTGGGCATACAGGAGGCTTGGCTTCCTTCATCACCTGATGACATCTTTGTGGCCCATGCTGCCATCTTTGTGGCTATGGGCACCGTCATATTTGTTGCAGAGTGATGGGATTTATTAGATAGGATTGAAATATTTTAGAGGGTTCACAGTATAATTGTGTGATTAGGAGAATATGTTTGGAACAAGACAGACCAGGGGTCACATCTGAGTTCTGCGACTTCCCAACAGTGTGATTTTTTATATACTAGGTGTATTGGTTAATAATGTGGATTTTGTAGTCAAAGAAAACATGATAATTTCAAGAGAAACATCAAAAGCACTTTATTCAAAGTAATGTCCATTGCTAGCTACACATTTCCCCCATCTTTCAGGTAATTTGTGGATACTGTCCCAATAGAACTTTTCTTGTTTTGAGGCAAACCATTCAGAGACACAATTTTCCACTTCTTTGTATGTTTTGAAGTGCTGCTCAGAAAGTGCATGTGCCGTCGATCAGAACAAGTGGTAATCTGAAGGAACAAGGTCTGGTGAATACTATGGGTGGGTTAATACTTCCCAGGCAAGATCTTTTAACGTGTCTTTAACTGGTTTTGAAGTGTGTGATGGTGCATCATCATGAAGCAAAATTACGTTTCCATGTCTTCTGTACCATTCTGGTCATTTCACGATCAAAGCGAGGTTCAAGTTGATTATTTATTGTCAGTAGTGATCAGTATTAATGGTTTCACCTGGTTTTAGAAGCTCATAATACACCACACCTTCCTGATCCCACCAAACGCAGAGCATTGTCTTCTTTCCGAAGCAGTTTGGCCTTGCAGTTGATGTTGATGGTTGACTGGATCAACCCATGATTTTGTGCATTTGGGATTCTCAAAATAAATCCACTTTTCATCACCAGTCACAATTCGATGCAAAAAAGAATTTCTTTCCTGCCGTTGAAGCAACATTTTACTGATGACTTTTCGGTTTTCCATTTGTCTTTCGTTCAATTGATGTGCCACCCATTTTCCTTCCTTTAAAATCTTTCCCATTGCTTGTAAACCATCAGAAATTGTTTGCTGAGCAACGTTTAATCTTTCTGCAAGTTGTTTTTGAGTTTGAAGTGCATCTACATCCAATAATGCTTGTAATTGTTGGTCTTCAAACTTTTTTCCATTGACCTACACCAGTGATCGGCAAACTCATTAGTCAACAGAGGGGCAAACCGCAGCTCGAGCAAGCCGTGGTTTGCCACTCTGTTGACTAATGAGTTTGCCGACCGCTGACCTAGACGTTCTTTGTCTTTCAGATCAAAATTATCACTTTTAAAACATTTAAACCAACGTTCACAAGTATCTTGAGATGGAGCATACATATCAAATCGCACATGTATAAACATATGTGTAAGTCTATCTATTGAAAAAAATCTGCATTATTAACTGCTACACCTAGTACAAGATCTCTCTAAAAACCTCAGTTTCCTACCTACCTCATAATTTGGTTTTTCTGTTATTAAAATGTTGCAAAGCTCTTAGTACTCTGCTTGGCGCAATGCATGAAGAAAGATACTATCAGTGTGTAATTATACACATTTTACTAATTGTTATTGTGTATATTTTGCTAATTAATGAAGATTTTGCTTCTTTGCAATGTAATCAGCAGGATATTTGCCACTAATTACCATAGTAACAGCTTGTCTGATGGTGTGGGCCTTCAGCTCCCTATCCCTCTCTGTCTCCTTAGCCTGGACACTTTGGCATGAGGTCAGTGGTAGCTGAGTTCTTCTACATTGTCTTCCTCCCATATAGCATCTTCCATTCTCTTTGTGGCCATGAAAGGGTTGCTTTTATTCTGCAACTCTAGGTAGAAAGAATAAGTCTCAGATTTAGATCTGGGCTATAAATGGACTCTAAACTTTCAAATCATTCCCTATGTCACCCATTTCAACCCCAACACATGACAATTCCTGTGAAACACCATCAAGCATTGGTCCTACTCACAGCCATGCAGGGGCATTACTAGTTAATTACTTCATACCCTAGAATGTATAAAAATAACAAGCTTAATTTTAAACACACACACATATACTTGATCACTCACATATAGGTAAATGTATAAAAATAGATAAAACTAGATATTTTTTAAAAATGGACAACCAGAAGTGTTTCAAAGGAAGTGTACTAATGTTTCCAATTTACATTGAAATGCATAAAAATTAAAATGGACCGATGGATGGATAAAGGGATCAATAAAGGATAGATACTATGTGATAAAGCAAATAACCAAATGCTTCCTGTAGAAACTAGGTCATAAGTATTTGAATATTCACTGTATAATTCTTTATACATTTAATTCTTTTTTATAAAATTTTTTAATTTTTATTTATTTATTTATTTATTTTGCTTGCATAGACTGCTAAAAATCAGGAAATGTAATAAAATCCAAATTTTTGCATTTCTGTAAAAATCTAAATTCTGGCAGTACTGAACCTACATGCCAACAAGTGGTTGAGACTGAGTAGCTGCTGCCTTTTCAAGGGGCATAAGACCACCTGGTCTCTACATTCCTAGCATTCCCTGTTCTATTAGGTTCTCTCTGAGTCACTCATTTAGGTTTCCTTCCTGAATCTCATAGACATTTGAGTTGCAACCCCTGTTGTAAATATAAACATCAGTGCATTGATTATGGAATGATTATTCACTTCATTAACGTCTTCCCACAATTCCTTTTCCAGAGCTTTTTAAAATGTGACCTTTAAGGTTCTCATTCAGAAGTATCTATAAATTTCCTGAAATTATGAACCTAAAAAATATTGTGCCTGTACCCTCATGTTCATTTTTCTGGAAAGATGGTCTGTAGCTTTTGTTGTTAATCCTCACCTGAATATATTTTATCCATTGATTTTTAGAGCGAGTGGAAGGGAGGGAGACACACAGAGAGAAACGTTGGTATGAGAGAGATACATTGATTGGTTGCCTCCCGCAGACAGCTGGACCAGGGCTGGGGATCAAGGCTGCAACACAGGTACATGCCCTTCACCAGAACTGAACCTGAAACCCTTCAGTCTATGGGCCAATACTCTTACCACTGAGCCAAAACTGCTAGGACCATTTATTAGGCCCTCAAAGAGAGTCGTAATTAATATCTAATATAAGTTAAGGAGCTGTGCTAGTATATTTTAAATGATTCAAATGAAAAGATGCCATCTCTACATAACCAGTCAGGTACACTGTTACATTAACCTGAATAGTAAGTTACCTGTCTGTGTACCCTTCCTGAACCAGAATGGATCAGGGATCTGTGTGTAACAGTTTGAGTGAATGAGTGACTGAGTGAATGTGTGTTTAGAAGGGAAGGTGAGATTCACTGTAGATGAAGGACTGGTCCCCAAACACTCTGTGAGCCAAGCATTAGGTGTCTGTGTTCATGTGCATACATAAGGCCTATGATCACCAGGAAGCATCTTATGTATAGACAATACCAATAGAACAAAGCATTTTGGGGAATCATATCTTAGATATTAACAATTTCAAAACTGTTTCCCTCTCTACTTCAAGTCCTATCTCTAAGAATGGCCAATAATATCTGTATTCCTCCCAAAAAATAGGCTCCAGGATTTCCTGGATTTGTATAGATAGTGAGAATTTATTATTCTAAGTCATACCTTGCTCATTTATGTCTTCCCCTCTTCAAGAATGTAAGAAGAGCCCGGGCAATGGGGCTCAGTTGGTTGAGTGTTGTCCCATGTATCAAGAAGGTGGTCAGGGCACATGCCCAGGTTGTGGACTCCCATTTGAAGTTTCTATCTCTCCCTCTCCTTTCCTCTCTTTCTCTCAAAATAATCAATAAAAAATATTTTTAAAAAAAGAATATCAGCCTAGCTAGCAGGGCACATCCCGGGTTGTGGGCTCCATCCCCAGTGTGGGGCATGCAGGAGGCGCTAGATCAATGATTCTCTCTCATACTTCTATCTCTCCCTCTTCCTTCCTCTCTGAAATTAAAAAAATATATATATTTTGAAAAGAGAATATCTTCAAAATATAGAAAAAAAAGATATTTTAAAAAAGAATATAAGAAGAGGTAGCTCTTAAACACAGGTAACCTTTTCTTTTTATATGCAATTATTCTTTCATCTGCTTGCCTAATCCTATATAATAAAGAGGTAATATGCAAATTGACCATCACTCCAACACACAAGATGGCCACCCCCTGTGGTCAAAGATAGTCACCTCCATGTGGACACAAGATGGCCACCACAAGATGGCCAGCAGGGGAGGGCAGTTGGGGGCGATCAGGCCTGCAGGGGAGGACAGTTGGGGGCAGTCAGGCCTGCAGGGGAGGGCAGTTGGGGGGAACCCAGGCCTGCTAGAGAGGACAGTTGGGGGGGACCAGCCCTGCAGGGAAGGGCAGTTGGGGGGAACCAGGCCATCAGGAGAGAGCAGTTAGGGGTGACCAGGCCAGCAGAGGAAGGCAGTTAGGGGTGACTGGGCCTGCAGGGGAGGGCAGTTAGGGGTGACCAGGCCAACAGAGGAGGGCAGTTAGGGGCAATCAGGCTGGCAGGGGAGCAGTTAGGTGTTGATCAGGCTGGCAGGGGAGTGGTTAGGGGGTGATCAGGCTGGTAGGCAGAAGTGGTTAGGGGCAATCAGGCAGGCAGGCAAGCGGTTGGGAGCCAGTAGTCCTGGATTGTGAGAAGGATGTCCGACTGCCTGGTGGGATCAAGCCTAAATAGGCAGTCAGACATCCCTGGAGGGGTCCCAGATTGGAGAGGGTGCAGGCTGGGTTGAGGGACACCCCTTCCCCTGCAGAAATTTCATGCACTGGGCCTCCAGTCTTTCCATAATTCTGAGTGGACACAAACACAAGGTAGAAATGGATTTTATTTGATAATGTATATTATGAGCCTACCATGTTTCATGCAATGTGCTAGTCTTTGGGGGTAAGAGAAAATATGACTAAATCCCTACAGTCAAGGAACATTTGTTATAAACACTATTGCATTGTTGCTCCTATATGTTACAAAACACAAACATCTTTAACATTTTATATTGTTAGAAATATAGCATTTTGCTTGAAGTTCTGGTGTGCATTACCAAATTTTTTAATTTTACCAATCCTGAGGTTTTGCCTTTCAGACCTTTCCCTAATCCCTATTCTCCAGGGTTGGTCACTCTGATTTAATCACATGAAAGCCCCCCCCGCCCCGTGCCCCCTGACCCCAGCCTATGGTGTGCTCAGGCAGCTGTGACCATTAGAGTTCATCAGAGTCTGGCCTGAGTGGTTGTGGGTGAATGGGGGAGGCAAGGCACAGAATAAGGCACATATCTAGGGACAAAGCAAGCATCGGAGCCAGTAGAGGTCCAGTGGAGGCATCAGTCAAAGGTCACAGGCAGAGAGGTAGAATGTAGTTAAGAGTCAACAGCAGGAGCTAAAATAGAGGTACCTGGATGGAGGGAATAAGTGGAAATATACAAAGATTCTATAAGGCACTTCAGAAGCTTCTCATAGGCAAAAGGGAACTGTCATGATTTGTGGCACATTTATGCATTGATCTCTTGGGTCAACAATTCTCTAGGCCAGTGGTTGGCAAACTGTGGCTCACAAGCCACATGCGGCTCGCAAGCTGCAGTTTGCTGCTCTGTTGACTAATGAGTTTGCTGACCACTGCTCTAGGCCTTTGGGTGTTCCTCAATTAGTCATTAATATTTACCATCTCTCCATTTCTGCTTCCCTTTCATATTAAGCTAAGCCATTCTATCACTAACAATCTTCTGAATCATTCTGTCTCATCACTTATAGTCTCACTGTATCTAGGAACATCCATAAAAGTCAGAGTCTGGAATCAGACAATGTTTCCTAAGTTCTTCCAGTGACAGACCCAAAACAAGAACTTGTACCTTAAGACTAAGCATAACTTTTAAGTGACTCTTCTTTACTTAAATGAGCTGGAAGAGCCTTTGTAAACCCAACACCCTATATAATAAAAGAGAAACATGTAAATTGACCGTACCTCTGCTACGCTCACCAGCCAATCAGGAGTGAGTATGCAAATTAACCCAACAAAGATGGTGGGTTAATTTGCATACACAGGCCCTGGGTGGAGAGCAGAGCGGGAGAGCAGGCAGAGAGTGGAGCAGCTTGGGCAACTTGGCTCCCCAAGCCACCAGCCGGAGAGCAGAGCTGGTGGCTTGGAGGACTTGGCAGAGCGGGAGGCCAAGGGACGGAGACAGAGCAGGAAGGGAAAACTAAGAGTGCGGGGAGCACCAGGAATTCTGGGAATAGTAGTTCTGGTGGCAGACAGATCTCCTAGACCAGTGGTCAGCAAACTCATTAGTCAACAGAGTGGCAAACCGTGGCTTGTGAGCCACAGTTTGCCGACCACTGTCCTAGACACTAGAGCAAAGTGAGCCTGGAGCAAGTTACTGTTGCGGTGGAGGGTGGAGGGAAAGTAAAATCAGAGTGTCTAGGAAAAGTTAAAAGGAAGATACCATAAAATTTCCAGGAAATCACCACTAATGAAGCAAAGAAAAAAAAAGCCTCTATTATTCTGTGAGCAACAAACCAAACTGAGTTGGGGTCTCAGACAATTCGCTCATATGATTGCAAAGACAGAAACTCCCGGATTGGAGAGGGCTCCCCTGAGGGCTCCCAGATTGGAGAGGGTGCAGGTCGGGCTGAGGGACCCACCCCCTGTGCATGAATCTTCATGTATGGGGCCCCTCGTACTGATATAACACCAGTATATCACCCCATCTAAAGTTTATGGTTATGACCAGACACCCAGGCCCTTTGAAATAGGTACCAACTATTTCTGTAAATCTGTAGCCATGTCCTCCTATTCTATTCATCTACTAACTTGGGAGCTGAGGCCAGTGAACACTGACAATCAGATCCATATATAGCTAAACGTTATATTAAATTAACTCAAATTAACACCTGAACCTGCTCTTCCCAACATCCTGTACCCAACCCTCCCTAAATCTTTTACCCGCTCAGGAAACTACTTCAGTAAAGTTTTCATTTCTCAGATTTCCTGAGTAAAGCAGAACCAAGAAGATGAACCTAGACGGGATTTCTCAGCCTCATACTATTGACAGTTGAGGCCAGGTAAGTCTTTGTTTGATAGGAGAGGAGGAACCTGTCAAGTGAATTGTAGCACATTAAGGAGCATCCCTGGCCTGTACCCACAAGATGATAGGAGTACCACCTACCACCTAATTGTGAAAACCAAAAAAATCTCCAGACATTTTCAAATGTCCTGTGGGGGCAAAGTCATGAGTGCTTCAACATTAATTACATCGTTTAATTTTATATCAACTCTTTATAGCTCAGAGAATTTGAAATAAAGCAGAGAAGAACCGAGACTGGGCTCTATCCATCACATTACAGCTACCCCAAACAATTGCTAAAATGCTAATGAGCCAAGGGTCTTTGGATTTTTTCTCTTCAATGCTAATCCAGATTTGAGAGATCAGAATGCAAATTAAAGTCCTTCCAGATGGCTCTCTTCTTGATTGGGCTTACTGCTTTAGTGACTCGGCTTCACCTCAAGGTAACCCAATTTACTCACCAACAGATACCACTCCTACTTTTGGATTTTTGGATAGATTTCTCATTTAACACAAAGCATCTAATGCCTGGATACTGGAGTCCTGTGAGGAAGAAGACAATGCTAAGTACTGAGCTGGAACTTACGAATCCCTGTGGAAAAGGGAAAGCAGGAGCAAGAGGAAGGCACACCTAATGGGGATCTGATCTTTCCTTCCATCCACACTATTTACAGACACTGCCGCCTCTAAGCCAGCAGGTGGCTTAGCTTACTGTTATAGTGAAAAGCATCTGTTTGTTCCTGAATTCTTGACAGGCCAGCTGTTTTACTAAATGGGATCATTAACAAAAGTGCAATTATTTGTACTATGTCTCAGATGATTTTTTAAAACATTCACACCTGGAGTGAAGGTAGGATTAAGGTGACCAGATGCCTCTGCTGGATTTTTCTTTCCCAGGACATTCATCTGGCTCCAGATGCTGGAACAGAGACTCATTTGCTCCTTGCCAGAGATCACATGACATGAATTCCCAAATCTTACACAGTTCTAGAATATGAGAGAGGGAGAGGAGATTACCTGATAGGAGATAGTCTTCACCTTTAGCAGTCTTCACCTTTATCATTGCTTTTTTTCCTTCAAGTTTTATTTGATTTATTCATTTTATAAGACATCCATGCATTCTATTAAATTAAAAATTATCAAGCACCAAACAATGTCTTAAAAAAGTTATAGAATTTTAACAATTTGAGTCAAGTCCCTGGCTTAAAATAATAGCATCAAACTGATAAAATAATATGTCAATTGAATCCTATAAACAGGACAGATTTTAAAATAACACCCAAAATGTCAGACAGTAAAAACGTATTGGAAGTAAACCTACACAAATATATACCTAAGATCTTGATGATTAAAATAACACTTCATGAAGACTCATTGTAAACAAGTGAAGGAATAATTCACTTAGTTCATAAAGCCCAGTAGTGTAGAAAGATGTCAGTTCCCGCCAGAAACATTTATGGATTTAATGCAATTGAAATTAAATGGCCTGCGAGGCTGGTCTAGGTCCTTTGGAAAGCTTGCGGGCAGCACCACTAAAGTGGACATCCATCATGAGCAGCAACTCTGCTCCTAGACCTGAAAACCCGCAGAAATGTCACGTGCACCCTAAATAATGGGGCGGGGACATTAGAGCTGCAGGACTCCACGTGGCCTCACAGTGAACGCACCAATGCCACCTCCCAAAGTTGGGTAAATGGAGGTCCCTTCACGCTGCAGGAGAGTAACCTGCAGTCACCACCATTCTCACCCGTGTGAGCGCACCAAACAGGCCAGGCACCTCTACAGTAGTTTGCGGGGACACAATCCCTTAAAAAGCCAGGGGCCAATTCCTTCTAATCCACAAAGTCATCCCTTTCTTAGGACAAAGGTGGTAGAGGAGGAGGGTCCCTCCAAGGGGTTTTAGGGTGAGCGAAGCTCTGTGAAATCAGGGGTCACAACAGAGTCTGGCAAAGGGGCCTGAAGCCAGACTGGGGGATTAGCTGGAGCTGGGGCTGGTGCAGCCGGGACTATATATATTCTGGGTGCCCTGCACAGAACCTCACCAGACCTGACTGTGGCTGAAGACAATGGGTCCTGCTGCTGGGAAGACTGGGAAAGGACAGGGAGGAGGGGGGCTGCAGAAACCTGGGCCCTCGGAGAACACAGGGTCCGCGGTGAGCACAGGATCCTCTGGGGAACATGGGGTCCTCAGGGAATACGGGGGTCCTTGGGTAACACAGGGTTTTCGGAGAGACAGGGTCTTCCGAGAACTCGGGGTCCTCAGTGTCCTCCAAGGACTCGGAGTCCTAAGGGTCTTCCCAGAACTCAGGGTCCTCAGCATCCTCCGAGGACTCGGGATCCTCGGGCTCTTCCCAGAACTCAGAGTCCTCACCGTCCTCTGAGGACTCGGGATCCTCGGGGTCCTCAGCGTCTTCCCAGAACTCAGGGTCTTCAGGGTCCTCAGGGTCTTCCAAGAACTCGGAGTCCTCAGAGAATTCGGGGTCCTCAGAGTATCCCGGAGGCACAGGACCTGCAGGCGCAGGCCTAGGTGCAGGTGGAGACCGAGGCTCAAGCGGAGGCGGAGGCACAGGTACAGGCGGGGGCGGGGGCGGGGGCGGGGGCAGAGGCCCAGGCCCAGGCCCAAAAGGAGGTGGGGGGACAGGTGCAGGCGGGGGCTGAGGCAGGCGCTGAGGCACAAGTGCAGACTGGGACACAAACAGAGGCGGAGGCAGGAGCTGAGGCACAGGTGCAGGCGTAGGCTGAGGCTCAAATGGAGGCGGAGGCACAGATACAGGCGGGGGCTGAGGCACAAGTGCAGGCGGAGGTGGAGGCACAAACAGAGGCGGAGGTGGGCTCTGAGGCACAGGTGCAGGCGGAGGCGGAGGCACAAACAGAGGCGGAGGCGGGCTCTGAGGCAGAGGTGCAGGCGGAGACGGAGGCTCAAAAGGAAGCGGAGGCCAAGCCACAGGCGCAGGCTGAGACACAGATTGAGGCCAAGACCAAGGCTCAAATGAAGGCGGAGGCCAAAGACGAGGCTCAGGCAGAGGCGCAGGCCGAGGCCCAGGCAGAGGCCAAGGGGTGCAGGATACCGGTTCCTGGGGCGCAGTGTTGGCTTCCTGTTCTTGCAGCCTGGACTGTTGCAGTAACCTAGCCTCTTTGGCCTGGCGATTCTTGAACCATAACTGCACTTGGTCCAGCTCGCGGTTCAACCTATTCGCCAGGTCCAGGATTTCCGTATAGGACGGGTAATGGTTGCTCTTAAAGAAGTTCTCCAGCTCCTGCAGCTCTTCTTGGCTGAACCTGGAGCGTGGCTGCCTGCTCCCGGAGTAAGGCAAGGAGCCCTGGAGAGGCCTGGATTTCTCCATACTGGATGCTGCTGGGCCCTCTGCACTTCCGCGTTTTATTTTAAAGACTTGCATATTATTGATTTAGGGCAGTATTTTGCAATTAGTTCATTCTGATTACTTAAACTACTGACAGGATAAAGACACTTTATCTTGACCATGTGAATATATTTACATTAAGAAATGGGAAGAGTGGGGAATGAAGCGCCTTATTTTCAGTTATTTACCCCAGTAAGCTAATTAGTTTATCTTGGACAAATGTAAGGGATTAAGCTAATTTTAAGCGTCCTTTCTGAGTTCTTGGAAGAAATGGTTGGGGAGGTTTATACATTTTAAAAAGCCCCACATAAACATATCATTTACATAAAGTTAATAGTAAGTTGAAACTTCTTAAAAATAAACCTCTTTCATTTTGTGTATGTGGGAGATTAAAAAGCCCCAACATCGTCAGATGTGTGCTAGATTTACTAGGGTGATCACTTTGTAAATTATATAATGTCAAGTCACGATGATGGGCACCTGAACTAATATAATATTGTATGTCAACTGTAATTGTACAAAGGTCCCACCATTGAACTTTTACCACTAGACAAAAGTTTTTAGTTTGATATAGTTGGATTACTCCCTCTTCTTTTCCCTTCATCTTTATAATCTTTATAATTATAATAATGCATAAATGAAAATGCTGTATTTGAATTTTGAGCCTGCATGGAACTGGGATCTGCCGAGAGATAAACCTGGCAAAACTACACCCTCAGCCCTACAGCCTCCGGTATTTATTTAACCACACCAACAATCAGTGCTCTAGCTGAGCTAGCAAATCCAGTTGAAATTGAAGTCGGCTGTCCCAAATCCTTCACAAACCAGATTCTGAAGGTGCCCCCAACTGGCTAATCTGAAATAAAATCACTTGGACAAAAAAACACCTATGAACCAAAATGATAAACCTAAGAGGACAGTTAGGCCATAATTTGACTCATTTGGGTGGAGTTAGGCTCAGTTCTATGCCATTTTCATGTTTTAGTTTAGTTTTATTTTTAATGTTTTTCAATTATAACTAGAAAGAAAAACCCTGAATAACTTTAGATCAGTAATTATGGATTATACTAGGGCTTAGACACTGAATATGTGTTTGGGATTAGGGGATGGTTGGGGAAGGGTTGAGCTCATGGTATTAACAATAGCATTTTCCAGTACACTCTAGAACACATGTTCTTATAGAGAGAGCCTGAGAAAACACACTTTTAATTAAGATTAATATGAGAACACATAAAGGATATGGTTTTATTGAATATTCAATTTTAAGAAAACTCTTTCCCTTTGGGAACACCTAATCAATCTTAAAGATTTTGACATCAAATAATAAGAGACAAGAAAAAGTAAAGACTCTACCAAGATCAGAGTGCAGAGGATCCCTATCATCTTATAAAGTTGGAGAGAAACTCCAAGGAAAAGGAGCTGAAGTGTGGGTTAAAAGTTGTGTTTTGCCTGGCCAGAGTGGTTCAGTAGTTGAGGACTGACCTATGAAGGTTGCAGTTTAATTCCTGGTCAGGGCATATGCCCAGATTTTGGGCTTGATTTCCCCGTGTGGGGCATGCAAGAGACAGCTGATCAATTATTCTCTCTTACCATTGATGTTTCTATATCTCTCTCCCTCTCCCTTTCTCTCTGAAATCATATATCTATAGGTAGATATATAGACATATAATCTTTTTTAAAAATGTGTTTTTATAACCTTCAATTTAGAACATAGATCATAAACAATAATTTTTTATTGAATTTATTGGGTTGACATTGGTTAATAAAATTATATAGGTCTCAGGGATACAATTCTATAATCTGTCATCTGCATATTGTATTGTGGGTTCACCACCCAAAAACAAACCTCCTTCTGTCACCATTGGCCCCCCTTTCTCCTTTTCTACCCCAGGAGCCCCCCTTTCCCTCTGGTAATCACCTTTCTGTTGTCTGTATCTAGGAGTTGTTGAGGTATTTTTTTTTTTTTTTTTTTTTTTTGCTTAATCCCTATACCCTTTTCACCCAGCTCCCAGCTCCCCTCTCCTTCAACAGCTGTCAGTCTGTTCTCTGTATCTATGAGTCTGTTTCTATTTTCTGTGTTAATTTTATTTTGTTCATTAGATTCCATATGTAAGGGAAATCATATGGAAACAAACAAAAAGATCTTATTTTAATTGTCTAGCAAAGATTTTTAGTCCATTCCTAAAAATCTTTGCTAGACAACTAAAATAAGAACCACCTTGGAATTTTCCCCCCAATTTTATATGTTCCCATTTGAACTTTTAGGTAAATAGTTTAAGATGAAAATTAACCTTCTCGGCCACATTTTTAGTTTTTCTCTGCACATCACACTTACCCATTATGCTTTCAGAAGTGTGATTACTTTATGGCTTACTTTAGGCACTTCATCATGTGTTCTACTTTTATATTTCATACTACAGTGTTAGAAAGAATAATTTTCTCTAACAAATATATTCAAAGACTTCTAATTTTTATTTTCTTTGCATTTTATCTACAAATATGTCAAACACTCCAGAGTTTTCATTTTGTTGAAGCTTAATATCAAACCTCTTATTGCTGGTGAAATTTTATACATATATATATATATATATATATATATATATATATATATATTGTTCCCGACTGTGGATCTTTGACTCTTTTATTTACAGCTTCTGAATTTTAATGAGAATTCAACAGAATCATGAATAAGGACATGATCATTAATTATGGCTAATATTTGTTGGAAACCTAGTGTCTGCCATACACTATACTTATTGGAAGAGGCAGTATGCCATGAGGTTTGAGCATTCCTGCATGTTCTTGCTGTGTATACCAAGAACACAAGCTCTGACCACTCTAGCCAGACCATTTTTCAGAGTTGTGTTTGCAGCAAGTAACCTTGAAGGATAGGTAATGTCATTCCCTGGGCAAAGAGCAAGCTTGCTTCTGCTTATTAGAAAGTGGTAAACCCCCAAATTTAGTATCTCTTTCTTATAAGTCAACCCAATTTATATTTGAGTATCACAGGCCTTGTGTTGTCCTCATAGGACTTGGGGGACATACAGAACCAAATTAAATGAGCATGAAGCTCTGGCTACTGCTTTTGCTGTGAATAATAAACTTTTTTGTTTCTGTCTCAGGAGTCTCATATCTCCTGTCAGCAGCCTGAGGCAGGCTAAATTGTAAGTAGAGTAAAACTACAGGCCCTGCCTACATACTTCCTTATAAAGATTTGTATGTTGATTATCATATTTAATTTTCACCAAGCTCCCCTGAGACTATTATCCCCACTTTTCTGAAGTTACCACACTTTCCTTTATTACTATGTCTGGACCCCATTGTCAATTCCCTCTTCAGCACCCTCAACTTTGTATGCTTGCCTTGCAACTACCAGGTAATACCCACAAAGCTGGAGCCGTCCCATTGAAACTTCTCTACACCTGTGCTGTTGAGAGCAGTCCTTTCACCTGTAGTCACTGAGATTCAGCTGAGCCTGCAGCTCCATCGATGATTCCTCTTGGCTTGGCCTTGGACAGCTCATTCCATTCTCCTCAGATGCTAAAAGTCTACTCCTGAAGGTTCTTCTAACTCCTTGACTCCAGAGTCTTTTGTCACAGAAAGAATAGAAATTTCCAGAAAATAACTCCATCAACTCTTACACACACACACACACACACACACACACACACACACACACACACATATGCTTGAAGGTGTATCCATGAACATGGTCACCATAATTTCCTTCCTTAAAAGCCCAAGCTGATCAAGTCGAATCTGCCCCCACCCCAGGCTTTTGATATGGTCTATGCTTATATATCACTAGTCACATTATGCTTACATTTCCTCAGCCTTTAAACTTTCTCAGGTCTCTAACCTAAAAACAAAACCCTTTCCTCAAAACTCCTCCCCAAGGAACTCTTCTCCTATTTCTCTTCTTTTCACAGCCAAGATTATTTCTCCTCACCTTCACTCCTCCTCCAGGTTTCCCATCCATTGCACCAGAAGTGCTCTGACAAAATTCAACTAAGATCTCAGTCCAATAGATCTCTCTCTTCTCCACACATTTATGCCACAGAGACCTAAGTTACCAGAACCCTGGAGGAGCAGGGCTGAGTTCCTCTATCCTGGGGACACAGCCAGCTGGAGGTAACCTCAAAGGGAAAAGCTAGAAGAATTAATACCCTGCTCTCATCCTTCTCTCTCCCTCTTATCTGCTGCTGGTGCTCCACACTGACTTAACCCAACTGAAATTGAGGAGCTCTATTTATGAAGCCCATATAAGTCAACCTTGAGGGCCAGAGAGAGCATGTAGAAAAGGGTGAGAATTGACAGGAGAGCAGCTGGAGGGCATAGACTACAACCCAGCACCACTGTGTGAGAAGGTCTTAGCAATATTTTTTTCAAATATTTAATAAACAACCTATCTTTTCTTGTC
Organism: Corynorhinus townsendii; assembly: GCA_026230045.1. Lineage (NCBI taxonomy): Eukaryota > Metazoa > Chordata > Mammalia > Chiroptera > Vespertilionidae > Corynorhinus > Corynorhinus townsendii. Next base: position 161,371,511 of record JAPDVU010000001.1, on the reverse strand, counting down.
TCTGGAGACAAGAAAAGATAGCATATATGGAAATCAAAACATAGCACAGAACCTAAAATTACAGGTGAAATAAATAAAATTTTCTCTACTAAAATAGACAAAAGCAACTCTTAAATTTCCAAGATGATTTCAAACCACATAACTGCAGTGCCATTCTTAAATAATCATAAGATGTCAAGTGTTAACTGTAATCAGATTTGACATTTGAAGAGGCTAGTGAACTAATAGATTACTTATAATAAATGACCTTCAGATAGAATTAGTTGGGTAATGTGTTATGTAGAGAAGAAAAGAGCAAAATATTCTTTTAATTTGACATTACTTGGGTTATTTGTGGATACTGTTTTCATTGTGTACTGTGTATCCTGGGATAGTATGTATCATAGCTCTCACCGTGGTTTAATTTTCTTAGAAATTTACATATTTATCTTAAAGAGGTAGAGTCAAATACTTTTTGGCCCCATGCCTTGGCTATACTCTGTATTTAATCATTTGGCAACATCTTTCCCCATGATTTCTGGCAAGAGAAGACCTCAAGTATGAAAGTGGAAAGGATCTTTGAAGATTACTGTGTTTAACACCAAGATTTTTCAGAAGAAGCTACAATCCTGAAATGTCACAGGAATTACCCAAGGCCAAGCAGCAGTTGTTAAGAGATTAAACAAGAATTCAGGTTCTCATAGCATGTACAAATAAGTTTTATTTCTACTTCCCCTGACTTTGCAGGGTCCCCTCTAAATATGGAGCAAATCTTCTCTTAAGTGCTGGTCTATCACACAGAGACTCCTTCAGCTGGAAGCAGCATGGAGAGGTGCCCTAGGCATGGTGCTGAACATTCGGACAGCTATGCCTGACCCAACAACATGTGGGCAAGCCCTTTCATCTATACTTAAATATTTCCTTCTGAAAGAAAAAGGGGGAGGGATAAGTTAGAAAGGTCCCTGAGGTCTCATTCATAACTAATTTGGTACAAGTATATAAACTAAACTTAGTTACTGCTGTGGAAATGTTTTTTATGAAAATAATGATGTGGTTGTCCTATATCTGGAGGGCATTTTAAATCTCTAAAGATACCCAATGAGGTTTCTAAAAATTAAAATTTGTTATCTAAGTGGATTATATTCTTGTTTCTAAAAAAGGGACACCTTTTGGATTTTAATAAACTTCAGATGAAGATCACCAAAGGTATTATACACCCACTTCTAAAATAAACACATTTTCAACAAACTTTTTAGTGATTCCCAAGGACTAAGAGAGAAGGAACTGGCTGTGAATTAATTATTACTATTTTTGTATTTAAAATATTTTAAGAAAAAACGGTAAAAAGAATTGCACTTTCAGGTCCTCTAAGAAGCAGGCACTAGATGTGATTAAACATGCAAAAATGTTATTAGATGACATGCCTATGAGAGACAATAAGGAGGAAGCCAGAAAAGGCTGGGAGAATAATCTGGCTATGATGCCAAATTGACCACAACTGAGGGAATGAGGCAAGAAAGGTTGGGTGGAAGTGTTCTAGACTGCCAAACAGTCCAAAGAAAATTCAGCAAGGCCATCAGAAGTCATTGAGCCAAAGTAGACTTTCAGAAGAGTCCTATCTCCAGGAACATACTTGTCTAACAATCCTTTCTGCATTTAGGGAAGAAGGATAAGTATGAAAAAATCCATGCATAGCTGGGGGTCGTTGGTTTATGTTCCCTTAATTTAAGTCTTCAAGGCACATTCTTAAGGCCTCCACAACTTTCTCTCCCTTTAACTTTTTAATATCCTAAGAACTCTTTGCTCTAGGTCCAGTTATCATTTTATTGGCCATCTCCTACAGGTGATCTAGCAAAAGAATATGAATTCTAATTCCATAATTTCCATTATGTGTGGAATTAAACTTTCTCCACACACAATGGTGTCTTCCCTCATTGGTAAAAAAATTACTATAAAACATGATTGGAAAGGATCTTGTAGAAAAGTTTATAAGAATGAATTATGCTACACAAATTTTCACAAATATATTCTCACTTATTCAGTAGATTAGAAGGGAGTGGAGTATTAAGATAATATTCATGTTATCTTCATGTCTGGTCCTTTTGATCTTTGCACACAAATTCTAGGAGCCACAGAGGAAAGACAGAGAAGACACCTGGGAATGGGTTGGAAATCTTCACCTGCCTACACTTCTGCCCAGCCCTCCCAGGTGTCAATTCATCTTGTGATGGAAGCCTTGTCTAAAGGGTGTTAGAGCCTCTTATCTAGATCTTTACTGTTCTTGTGCCACACCCCTCCAGTTCTGGGGGGAGTTTCTCTTATGTTTCAGACCTTATTGCTAATATCAGGAAACATTCATGCTCTTATGCAGTTACTCATGGTTGAGATTTGAAATCTAGAGTCCTCCAGTTATTACAATGTTATTGACTATATTCCCTATGCTGTAGTTTACATCCCCACAACTATTTTGTAACTACCAATCTGTACTGTCAATATGGGGAGGCACTTTGTAAAGTATATGGTTGTCTAACCACTATGCAGTTCACCTGAAACTAATACAAAGTACTATTCTATGTAAACTGTAATTGAAAAAAAAATCTAGAATTCTCATCTATATGTAGAGTATTTGCTTTCCTCCAATTACTCTCTGTTAAATGACTGCTGCTAGTTTTTTGTCACTGGGAATGTGTTTCAAATGGATATACATCAATTTGGTGGTGCAAGCTCTCTTAAGTTCTTTTTAACAAAAAAAATCTTAGTCACTAAAATGTTCGAGGTGCCTGAGGGTTAGTATTTCTCTCTGACCTTACTACCAGATTTTAAAGAAAGGAAATTTCAGACCAAATTCCAGCACACATGCACTTATTAAACAAACATTTATTAGCAAGCAAGTTAATACAACCTATACTGTAAATTAGATGAAATTTTTGCCCTCTTTTATTTATTTTTTGGTGGGGGAAGCATTTTTTTATTAAAAGGAAAAAAATGTCACATAATTAACACTGGTATTATTAAATAACAATAGTTTTCAGTTAACTTTAATTTTTTTTGCTTTCTTCAATTTCCTTTATTTTTTTTTCTTTATTGATTAAGGTATTACATATGTGTCCTTATCCCCCCATTGATCCCCCACTCTCCCACTCATGCCCTCACACCCCTGGTGTCTGTGTCCATTGGTTAGGCTTATATGCCTGCATACAAGTCCTGGTTGATCTCTTCTCCTTACTTCCACCCTCCTCTACCTTCCCTCTGAGGTTTGACAGTCTGACTGATGCTTCTCTGTCTCTGAATCTGTTTTTGTTCATCAGTTTATGTTCATTATATTCCACAAATGAGTGAGATCATGTGATATTTATCTTTCTCTGACTGATTTCACTTAGCATAATGCTCTTCAGTTCCATCCATGCTGATGCAAATGGTAAGAATTCCTTCTTTTTTTTTTTTTTATCACAGCGTAGTATTCCATTGTGTAGATGTACCATAGTTTTCTGATCCACTCATCTGCTGATGGGCACCTAGGCTGTTTCCAAATCTTAACTATTGTAAATTGTGCTGCTATGAACATAGAGGTGCATATATCCTTTCTGATTGGTGTTTCTAGTTTCTTGGGATATATTCCTAGAAGTGGGATCACTGGGTCAAATGGGAGTTCCATTTTTAATTTTTTTGAGGAAACTCCATACTGTTCTCCACAGTGGCTGCACCAGTCTGCATTCCCACCAGCAGTGCACGAGGGTTCCTTTTTCTCCGCATCCTCATCTTGCACTTGTCATTTGTTGATTTGTTGATGATAGCCATTCTGCCAGGTGTGAGATGGTACTGCATTGTCGTTTTTATTTGCATCTCTCCGATGATGCCCTCTGTTTTTTTCTTTATTTTTTTTCAGATGCTTTGACCATAGCTTGAGTGACATTATTCCATGGCAGGATTCTGTTACCCTCTAGTCAGGAGCAGGGAAAGAGCAATTCTCAATGGCTGGACTTAGGACTAATTTGGAATCAAGCGTTAGGTTCCATATGGAAGGTAACGTCTATATGCCTCACTGGATTCTTATTCTCTCTGTTCATACATGAGTAGGGAGTGGATTTAAAATATTTTGGCCAGTTCACAAAATTGCATACCTTTATTTTAACCAGTAAAAGCCAAATTCCTAACATTTACACATGTTAACTAGCCATTACTTTCATAGATAAAACTCATTTTTGAAATTCATTTTATTACCCAAACTTCTAGTGTTGATTGGGGACAGATAAGGGAAGTGCCATGTGTAGACTTTCTGATTAGATACCAGCTGCATTCATGATCGGAATACCAGCTGAAGCTGGGCTATAGTTTAACCTAATCTAACACAGCTGTGTAATATTACATGGTCTATGCAGAAGTATCTCAAGGAGATTTACAGCTTCTCTTTCTCTTCCTGGAATCCTAGAGCTACTTATTCTTTCTATCAGCACCTCTGTTTGCTGCAGGGATGTGAGTTGTCCTTAATGTACTCTGGCTTTTGACAAGAAATGCCTCCTCTCCTTTCCAACTTCCCCTCACCCTTTCCTCTTTTATCCTCCCAGCCCCAGTCTGAGGAAAGCCAGTGGTTTCCTGCCTCAAGGCCTTTTCCTTTGCTCTTCTCTCTTCTTGGAATGCCTTTTACTTGACTACCACTTGCCTAGCTAATTCTCATTCTTTAGTCCTCAACTCAAATGTTACCTCAGCAGAGCAACCTTCCTGTGTACCTGGTCTAATTCAGTTGACCCTTGTCTCCAGTTACTTTTTATGTCAACTATAGATCTTTGACTCTGAGCTTCAAATTTATCCTTTTTTGCATGCTCTTTAAAAATGAGTAATGGCCCTTCGAAAATTTTCCTTGGCCAAGTGGCCAAGTGTTAAGCTTTGTAAATAGAGGACGCTGGCGACATTATAGGAAAAGTTTGTTTCCTGGTTCCTGGTCTGTTTTTCACAGATTCACTAAAGCCTTTCACATAACCTTACAGAATGTCTACTTAACTCAAGGCAGTAGGCAGGAGGCACTGGATAATTACTGCAGTGGAATGATGCTGGGTCCCTGGTCTTAAATTCCAGCATGAGAATTCAGCATCTTAGTAGGACTGACTTGTCTGTGTTACTTGGTGCCAAATCATTTGTTAACAAAGTTTCTTCTAACTTGTCAAAACCTGTTGACATCATGGCAGAAAATGTGTGCTCCTAAATTGTAAGTAGCTCTGAGAAGTACATTTTATTCGGAGGAATCACTTGAGCACCCCTATGCCACCTATGCCATAAGTCTTTCAGTAAATACAAAAGATATGAGGTAAATAAAATCTAAAGCCCTTTATCAAAAGTAGAACAGTTAGGCCCTGGCTGGGTGGCTCAGTTGGTTAGAGCAGTGGTCTGCAAACTGCAGCTCGCAAGCCACATGAGGATCCTTGGCCCCATGAGCATGGCTCTTCCACAAAATACCACGTGCGGAGGAGAGAATCCAAGATGGCGGCATAGGTAAACACCTAAACTGCTGCCTCCTACAACAATTTAAACTGCAACTAAAAGACAAAACGTCTATCACCCAGAACCATGGGAAAGCTGGCTGAGTGGAAGTTCTACAACTAGAAGGAAAGAGAAAAGAGCATTGAGACGTGCACGAGCGCTGAAAAGCTGAGGTACGGAGGCGAGTGATCTGGGCTGGCTGCGGGCGACTGGGTGCATTGCTTTTTTCAACCCGAACAGAGACAAGCCCCCGATTACTCTGAAATCCAGTCTCTGGGGAGACGCGGGGGACCCAAACTCCTATGGGGAGAAGCTGGACTGTCTGCCAGTGAGGGTGGCTTGCTTGCAGAGCTGCGCGCAGGAATAATTGTTTACTGCACTGGGGCACGGGACTCGAGGATGCCGTTGGGGACGCAGAGCCAGCTAACTAGCAGCCATTGCTGTTTGCCACGCCCTAACCTAGTGACACCCTGAGGCCCTGCCCTGCACAACCTACAAACCCACCCAAGCTCCAAGCAGCGGAGTTAGCATAAGAAAGGCCTGCCCTATCACAGCTTAACCTAGCAAACTTGCAGCCTGGGTCAGACAGCTCCAAAACCTCCAAACCCCAAGCAAAGAGGAGAAAACTGTAGCTCTCACTGTAGCTCCTGGTGAGTGGCCTCAGAAAGTAGCTGACCTGCACCCCATTGGAGATCCAGAAGCCAGTGTACCTAGTGGTCATTGTGAGACACCAGATTTCAACTCCTCACATCCATAAGTGACACATTCAAGAGGCAGACTCAGTGAGCACCAAAGCCCCACTGAAACAAGTCCTGCCCCATAAGCGTGTCTTCAGCGCAGCAGTTCTTCCATTATAGACACATGGAGTGCTCACAGCTAATTGGCCTGGAGGTCAATTCCTCCCAGCATACCAACAGCAATTAAGGCTTAACTACACCAAGACTTTGCACTCAGCCCACAAAGGGGTGTACCAAGAGCGTCCACATCAGGTGATTGGGGAGGCTGAGCTACTGCCCCCTAGAGGTCACCTACCACACAAAGCCACTCCATCAACACAGGGAAGCAGCCAAAATGCAGAAACAAAGAAACATGTCATGAATGAAAGAAACGGAGGAAAGCAAACTACTGGACGACATAGAGTTCAGAACCACATTTATGAGGTTACTCAAGAATCTTCTAAAAACGGTCGAGAAACTTGATGACACTTCTGAGGAGCTTAGTGAGACTTTCAAGGACCTTAATGAGAATGCCAAAAAAATGGAAAAGGACCAGTCAGAAATGAAGCATACACTGTCTGAAATAAAGAATATACAGAAACTCAACTGTAGATCAACATACCCCAAGAATCAAACCAAAGATCTGAAATATGAGGAAACAAAAAACACCCAACCAGAAAAACAAAAAGAAAAAGGAATCCAAACATATGAAGGTAGTGTAAGGAGCCTCTGGGACAACTTCAAGCGAACCAACATCCGAATTTTTGGGGTGCCAGAAGAAGAGAGAGAGCAAAATATTGAAAACCTATTAGAAGAAATAATGACAGAAAACTTTCCCTACCTGGTGAAAGAAATAGACTTACAAGTCCAGGAACCGCACAGAACCCCATACAAGAGGAACCCAAAGAGGACCACACCAAGACACATCATAATTAAAATGCCAAGGGCAAAAGACAAAGAGAGAATATTAAAAGCAGCAAGAGAAAAACAGTTAATTACCTACAAGGGAGCACCCATACGACTGTCAGCTGATTTTTCAACAGAAACTATGCAGGCCAGAGGGAGTGGCAAGAAATATTCAAAGTGATGAACAGCAAGAACCTACAACCAAGATTACTCTACCCAGCAAAGCTATCATTCAGAGTTGAAGGTCAGATAAAGAGCTTCACAGACAAGAAAAAGCTAAAGGAGTTCATCACCACCAAACCAGGATTACACGAAATGCTGAAGGGTATCCTTTAAGAAGAGGAAGAAGAAGAAAAAGGTAAAGATAAAAATTATGAACAACAAAATGACATCAAATACATACCTACCAACAAGTGAATCTAAAAATCAAGTGAATGAAAAATCTGAAGAACAGAATGGACTGGTGAATATAATAGAATCAGGGACATAGAAAGGGAGTGGACTGACGATTCTCAGGGGAAGCAGGTGTGAGGGGTGCGGGAAGAGATTGGACAAAAATCTTACTCCTATGGATGAAGACAGTGGCGGGAGGTAAGGGCATGAAGTGGGGTGGGGAATCAGGTGGAGGGGAGCTATGGGGAAAAATAAAAGAGGAACACCTGTAATAATCTGAACAATAAAGATTTATTAAAAAAAAAATACCACGTGCGGGCGCCCACATACAGTGTGATTGAAACTTCATGGACCATGCACAGAAGTTGGTTTTTGGCTCTCAAAAGTAATTTCAGTTGTTGTACTGTTGATATTTGGCTCTGTTGACTAATGAGTTTGCTGACCACTGGGTTAGAACATCGTCCCAATTTGCCAAGGTTGTAGGTTTGATCTCTGGTCAGGGGACATACAAGAAGCAACCAATGAATGCAAAAATAAGTGGAACAACAAATCGATGTTTCTTCCTCTTTCATTCTCTCTCTATCTCAATATCTCTCTCTGAAATCAACAAAAATTTTAGGAAAGTAGAACAATTACAAGTAACATTGCAAATGCAAAGTGATATATTCATCTATAAACAGATGAATGGATACACAAAATGTGGCATGTAGATATAATGGAAGATTATTCATTCCTAAAAATGAGTGAAGCCCTAGCCAGTTTGGCTCAGTGGATAGAATATCAGCCTGTGAACTGAAGGGTCCCGGCTTCAATTCCAGTCAAGGATACATATATTGGTTGCAGGCTCCTGGCCCTTCTCAGGGGCATGCAGGAGACAACCAAACAATGTGTGTCTCTCTCACATTGGTGTTTCTCTCTGTCTCTCCCTCTTCCTTCCACTCTTTCTAAAAATCAATGGGGAAAAAAATCCTCAAGTGAGGATTAAAAAAAGGAGTGAATAAAACTTTTTATTATTACAAAATAACTTCACTTTGTATGAAGTATCTGGAGTGGTCAGATTCATAGAAACCAAAAGTGGTTGCCAGAGGCTGGGAGGAGGAGAGAATGGGGTTATTTAGTGGGTAGCATTTCTTTGGAAGACAAAAAGTTCTAGAGATGGGAAGTGTTGATGATTGTACAAAATTGTAAATATATTTAATGCCACTGAATTGGATGCTTAAAATTGTTAAAATAGTAAAATTTGTGTTATGTACATTTCACTACAATAAAAAAGTAAAAAATGACAAATTTCAAAATGAGTACTTAATGCCAAGGCATTTTGTCCCGACTCCTTCCACTTCCAACAGACTCACCTCACCCTGCCTTGATTTTGTTGGTTTTGTGAACATCACCTTTTTCCCTCTGAAAAACGACACCAAATAGCTTCATAACTCCAGAATTATGTTGCTTTACCCAACAGGCAGATTATTTACATACTTTAAGAAAGTGCCGTCCCATAGCAATGAAATGAATGCCACATGTGTATTTTAAAATTCTTTAGAAGTCACATTAAATAGGCAAAAAATGTTTATGTTCTCTCTTAGTTAACACAACAAATCCAAAATATTGTCACGTTAGTGCATAATCTATTTAGAAAATCACTAGTGAGGTATTTGACTACTTTTTATCGTGTCTTTGAGAACCAATGTGCTTTAGATTTACCTCACATCTCATTTTGGACTAGGCATATGTAGCTAGTGGCTACTGTACTGTGTAGCACAGCTTCAAGGGCTCCAAACAAAAATAAAAATTTCAAGTAGAACATGCTTCAAATAATGTAATATTTAATTTTTCTACAAAACAATGTAAGGGCTAGCATATGGAAATTTGCATCTTGTTCATTTTGTGATTTTTAAATTAGAATTAGAAATGGTGTGTGTTGATGATATGTGTCATTTTAATTAGCAGTGTCTGTTCTTCCTCGTGGCACATAATATAATGGTGAACCTTATAATTACTGACATTTTGGATTTTAAGAAATATAAATCTTAACCCTCAGAGTCTTTGGTTCCTCCTCCATAAAATCTTTGATATAAGATTGTCGTGAGGATTAAGCAAAATAACGTGTGTAAAATACTTAGCACCTTCTGGAGGCTGCCTGCAATTTTTGGCTCATGGTCTCCTTCCATCTTCAAAGTCATTGCTGCAACTTCTGCTTCTGTCAATCATATCTCTCCAACTCTGACTCTCATTATTTCCTCCTTCATTTGTAACAACCTTTGTGATTATTACATTGAGTTCACTTGGAAAATACAGGATAATCTCTCCTCCAGATCCTTAATCATATCTACAAAGTCTCATATGCGGTACATTTTGACACCTTTCAGAGATTAGGATACAGCTATCTTGTGGGAGGGCATTATTCTGCCTCCTACATCTGGAGAGGATAAGTTGTAGCTTTCCCCTGATTTCTATAGTCTTTCCATGCACTAGAAAGTACTCAGTATGCTAAGGAGACCATTCTTATCAATAGGCAGGAGCAAATGTAGACCCAGTGGGAAAATGTCAAAGCAGCTGTATTATGAAGAAATAATAATTAGGATGGTGGCTTCATACTGAGGTGAACTCTGTCTTCCCACATAGAGCTGTCTCCCTGCCTCTTCTCACTTATTTTCCCAATTTGGAAATAGCTCTCCTCACCTCTGTGTTATTTTTCCATAGAGTCTGGCAGTTTCTCTAAATCAGTGGTCGGCAAACTCATTAGTCAACAGAGCGGCAACTCAGTTTGCCGACTAAAATCATTTAGAGCAGTGGTTTGCAATCTTGGCTGTATACTGGAATCAGCTGGGGTGGGGAGGGGGAAGGTGCTTTTCAAAATTAACACTGCCCTTAAATAAAATCAAAATACCTCGGTTGGGGCCCAAGCACCAATATTTTTAATATCCCCAGGTGATTCTAATGGGTGACTAAGGTTTAGACTCTCTGGTATAAAGGAAGTAACTGGATTCCTCTTTCACAGGCCCAAAAAATGTCCTTCACTTTTTAATTTTCTTTACTAAAAAAATTTTCACTTTGGTCTGAGTATCTCTGGGAATCAGTGGCCTGGAATGTTTACGAATTCAGAATGATCAAAATGGGAGGGTGTTGGAGGATCGCTGAGAGGATGTGACCACCGATGGACCTGCGAGCTGGATGGGGCAATCATGACCTTGGATTGTGCGTTCTTCCTGCCTCTCCCACACTGAAAGATGCCCCAAGGACACAGCCTTGAGAAAGTAAGGAGCAGTTGAGACCATTTGGTTGGTATATGTGACTGAACCCAGTTAAGGCCTCTATATAAACTTGAAAGATTCTGGTGGGCAGGTGTGGAGACCTACTTGTCTTGGAGCCATTAAAAATAAACCTCGTAGGGATGTTCCCTTTCTTATTAAGCCTGCCACCTACCAATATCCAGTGATGTGTCTTTTTCTCCAGTCTCTCCTTGCTCTTTGTGCAGGGGGCCAGTTAGTAGTGATCTATAAGTGTGGCTATTGATAGTTCTGAGCCCTCATTAAGCCAGCAGTTATACTTCAGAGAGACTTCACAGTTACCACTAACCTTGATGTTGAGTTCTGGGATCTGCTACAAAATTGAGAGTCTCTGAGGACATGATTTATTGGTTATTTCTTGAACCCCCCCCCGCCCCCTTTTCTCTGCATTCCTCTGTATTCATTGTGCAGTGCTTGGCACAATGAGCTTCCTAACTCATTCTTAAGATTTCTTTTCAAAAAGATAAGAATTATTAGAGCATCGCCCAATAAGACTCCTGACAAGGAAAAGTGATGGAAACACTTCCAGGCTTCCAGAGGGATCCCTAGGAAATGAGGAAAGGGCTCAGCTCAGTGGAAAGGCTGAGGCCTAACAAGGCTTGGAAAAGGTTAGGAAGAAGGCTGTTTCTCACTCATGTAAGGACCTGAATGGACTAATTCATAGAAACAAAGAATGTCAGAATGAGTGATCTTAGAAAGCACCCAGAAATCAACCTCAGGCCCAGAAAGAATATGTAGCTGGTATAAAATCAGATAACAAAAAGGCTGGGACCAGGGCCTAAGGTTTGACTCCTTATTCAGTGCCTTTTTCAGGACAACACTGAAGTTTTCAAAAAGGTATTATAAAGTGCATTTTTAAAAGATATTTTCAATGCTGTGTTTGGAATAGAAATGAAAGGGATAGTCCACTTCTTAGGGTATGTGGTATAATGTTAAGAGATAAGGGTCCTATTTCATATCAGCCTTCTCTATCAAGGAAATTGATCTTTATCATGATAAAAAAAGGGTAGTACAAAACAGTAAACAGGTAATTAAGTTTTAAGATAGGTGAGAAGATATAAGGAGAGTGTCTACTCCATTTAATTGAATTCAAGTCCCAAAGAAATTACTCTTCAGAGTAAAGGACTCACAGCTGTTGTAACTCACTCCTGGGGGACAGTGTTATTAACCACTTAAAAGGTAGGGCTAACTAGCTGCCTGAGGTCACCGATTATTACAAGGCCAGCCAAATATTTCACACCCAAGCTTCTCTGCACACAGAGTTCAGCAATTTCTACTGTAGCAGTTACTAGTATGTCTGGTCACCAAATAGGCTAGTTCATTCCTTCATAGAATCAGGGTTTTGAATGATGATGAAACAAGCAACCAAACCAACAAAATGAAATTTATCAGAGCACGTGGGAAGTCCTGCCTTTCACATTGTTTTTCAACCTGTACAAATACAAAACAGAGGAGATATAAACTAAGAATAATTCATGTTCAAAGGGGTTAGGGATCTTGGTTGACTCCAAACTCCTATCTTTGTGTGGTAAAACTTCCAAAATGGCTCATGAAATCTTAGGAATCACTAAGAAAGCCATAGTGTTCAGAATAAAAGGAGAATAGTGTTACTGTCCTTTGCCAGTCAGACCTCATCTGTAGTATTCTGTTCATCTCAGTGGGTGTCAAGGGACGGGTAAATTAGATAATACAAGATCTGGAAGCCATGTCATGTGACAGCTTGGAAATGCTCATTTGGAGGACAGAAGTCTGTTCAATTTTAGAGATTAAAATATGAAGGAGGCAGTCATTTTTCTCTGTGGCTTTATAAGACAGAATGAAGATTAACTATTGGATGGAGGCAAACTTTCATCTAATATAAGAGAAAGGAAACTCAATTTGTTTGAATACCCACCATGTGCCCTTTGTTGTGCTAGGTGTCTTATAATCTCTCAGAAAATGATGGCTATTTGGCGATGATAAACTCCCAGATGTTGGAGTCAGATGTCCAACTCAGCACCGCTCATTTAAAGCAGTGACCTGCTTCTTCTGCTTCCCGCACTTGAGAATGCCACCTAGGCCCTTCTAGAGCCAGGTTCCTACCTGGAAGTAGGTTCTCTGGGTGGCTGAAAAGCCCACTGTGCTTCTGCCATGTGGACTTGCAGCACAGCTTCATGGTTTCAAATCCCCACTGATCACTGACTGCCAGTGAGGGGCCACCTACTCTGTATTTTCCCAAGTCAATATCCTAGTCTTGTCTAGGATGAGTCTGCAGGAAGTGCTGGGAGGTGGAGGAGAGCCTGAGCTCCATTAGCTTATGAGGGATTGTGTGACCACAGATGGGAAGGGCTCAGGAAATAATACTTGGTGTGTACATTTCTTGGCCAGTGAGCCTCTGGTTTAAGGAATGTTTCTGGCCAAGGGACAGTGTATCAGCCATGGTTCTGGCAGGAACCATAATTCAACTCAGAAGATTTCGGTGAAGAGAGTTTAATGAAGGGACCATCACAGAGGAGTGAGCAGGGAATCGGCTAAGGAACCTAAATGTACCAGGCACACTCCAGCCTCAAGGCCATGTACTTGCTGTCTCCCTATCGGCCATGCTACCCGCCTTGGTATCCACATGACTTTCATCTCATTCAGGTCTTGAATTTAATGACAACTTCTCAAAGTGAGCTTTGCAAATGCTGCTCCTATGTACTCCTTTCCTCCTCCCCACCTAACTCTTTTTATATCTCCTAATGTCATCTGGTATTTCTATATTTTAATTATTTGTTTATTATCTGCCTCTACCTTCTAGAATATGTGCAGGCATTTTTGTCTGTTTTGCTATAATCCCAATGCCTAGAACACTGCCTGCCCCAAGAAAGAGGATCAATAAATATTTGTCGAGTGAATGAACAGTAATTGGACTTATTAGAGCTCATAAAGAGACTTGTCCAGGGTGACAAGTGATCCATCTTCCTTTTTTCAACTTGCTGATCACATTCTTGCCTTTTTGAGTAAAGCACACTTTGCTTTGATGTATTTGGCCACAAGAGGGTGGTGTTGATCAGTTTTCACTTTTTAAAAGCCTTGTTCTGGGACAATTCACCCTCTTCCCCCCAGACATGGGAGAGCATCATATCTTAAAGCAAACATTCACTGTGTCTTTTTGACCCCAACATTGGTATCCAAGTGAAATTAAAAATAAAAATAAAACCTGTATCAAGAATGGTTTTGAAAGGAGAAGAGGTCATCAGAAAGCAAGAGCCTGGGGGAAGAAGTAGCTGCCAAGGAAAGGTGCCTTCACCACTGAGCTTCAGTATCCTATAGCTGTACCGGCAAAGAGGGCACTATTTTTGTTAATCCTCACCTGAGGATTAACAAAACTTAACTTTTAGAGAGAGTGGAGTGTGTGTTGTGGTGATGGTGGTGGTGGTGGTGATGGGGCATGTGGGAGGGAGACAGAGAGAAACATCAATGTGAGGGAGACATATCAATTGGTTGCCTCCCACACACGCCCTGACCAGGTCTGGGGATTGAGCCTGCAACCGAGGTACACGCCCTTGACCAAAATAAAACCCGGGACCCTTCAACTTGTGGGCCGATGCTCTGTTCACTGAGCCAAACTGGCTAGGGCAAGAGTAGCTCTTACAACATAGGGTCTAGGTTCATCGTTCTAATAGTTACTTTCCAGATGCTGTAGAAAAGAAATATGAGCTCTCCATGGAATCATTCCTTCTTTTACTAGGTACCTACTTTGTATAGATACTAAGCTAGGGGCCACATGGGATGATGCAGAATAAAGTGATCAGAAGACCTACAGTCAGGACACACAGTAATGACACTACAAGGTAGCAATAGGCAGGCCACTAAGGGAAGCTCAAAGAAGGTGCAGGGAACAGTTAGAAGAGGGCAGGTGAGGCTGTCTCGGGGCAGGAGGGATCAGAAGAGGCATTGTGGGAGAGATGGCATTTTAATTAGCACTTGAATTGCAGGTATGTCCAAAATTGTGTTTGGCTATGTCTAAAGTATTTTCTTATTTTGCACACTGCTTTTTATATGGCACTTAAATTTTAGGGTAATTTTCTTCTCAATTGAGAATAACTATCCGTGTACATGAAAAAGGTCATCTTTTCAGGACATCCCACACCTCTAAGATATAGCATTATATAAAAAGAAAAGTTTTAGGGAGTATAATGTGTTGTTAAAATATTAGCAGTAAGCCTTATATCCACCTAGTAGTTCCTCAGTTGAATGCCCTTTGTGCCCACCCTAGAGTGAGTAGAGTATCTAACAAATTAAATATTTTTTTCTCTACTTTTTTTTTAAAGTATGGGGAAGTTTTTCTTATTTTACTTTTCTCAACAGCACAGGGTGGAAACTGTGAGTGCCTAGAGAGGCCCTAGGATTCACAGACGAACACGAACTCTGGTCAAACGTATTCTTTATATGAAAGGGAGACATTCAAGAGGGAAAGGAAGAGAAGAGGATGAAATGCAGAGGTCATATGTCAGAGTTGCAGCTCTGAGTCAAGTTTTCCACTACCTTCCTGGCCCATCACCCACATGGAGCAAAGCCACACACAGTACCCCCTCCACTGGGGAGTGGTGTAAAGCCCTCGTGCCATTCCTGACTAGTATGGTAGAACCTCTTCCATCTCCAGCGTGAGGAAGGGAAATGAAATGTCCCTCAGCCTCTTCCAGGTATCCCTGCTCATTACCACAGGGAGGGCATCCACCAGAAGGTCTGGTTTGTGCTGCAGTTGGAAAAGCACACAACCCAGCAGGCTAATGAAGATCGTGACCATGAAGGCAGACACCGGAACAGCCTGCAAAGAGACATTAATCATTAGCATGAGGAAAGAGACAGCCCAGGGTCCAGTAGTAGGAGGTGAACCTCATGCTCATAAATGACGGGGGAATTACTTTCTTCAGCAAAACTGATGAGGAATTGGGAATGGCGATAGAAAGGGAAGGGTGGTAACAGAAGTTTGATGTAATGCTTAGGAGTTGAATTCAGCCCTCCTGACAGTTAAGCCCTCCAACCAAATAGATGTCCACAAGGAAAAGTTGGAGGTGCAGAAGAGACTTTCCAGGTAATATATATGGGGCAGGCCTTTTGGGGTTGTCAGACACACTATAGCAGTGGTCGGCAAACTCATTAATCAACAGAGCCAAATATCAACAGTACAATGATTGAAATTTCTTTTGAGAGCCAAATTTTTTAAACTTAAACTTCTTCTAACACCACTTCTTCAAATAGACTCGCCCAGCCCATGGTATTTTGTAGAAGAGCCATACTCAAGGGGCCAAAGAGCCACATGTGGCTCGTGAGCTGCAGTTTGACGACCACTGCACTATAGCAAGCAGTTCTAGAATGTGAAATAAGACTGGCCATTTCTGAACTTGACACCCAGGTAAAATGATTAGGATTTTTTTCCTAAACATCAAGTGCCAAAGAGACCAAGTCAAACAATAAAAGGTGCATGTGTATTTTCTTGTGTGCACTCAAGAAAATTCCACCCTGAAAACTGGTCTTTTCAGTCCTCAACTGTCTTGAAATGTCATAAATTGAAGCTTTTCTTTAAAGTACCACATGAAGCACTTCAGAGCTAGTCCCCTTGTTTCAAAAAACAACAAAAAAGCTCAGACAGTTCAAGTGATAAAAAAAAAAACTTTATTATTGAAAGTATTACATATGTCAAGTGATTTTTCCCCTAAAATTTTAGAGTCTTCAGTGAAAGAACTAAGGAAATTAATGCACCAGGAAATCTCTTCCCAGCAGAGTTTAGCAGAGATGATCAGGTTCAGGACCTGAATAATAAAAAAGGGCCATACCCAGGATCATATGAATGGCAAGTGCAGGTGAAATGCACCCTTCAGCCTTCATCGAGAACTTAGAAACAGCCACTTTCTCCAACCACCAACTTCCATATAACTTTGGGGTTGAAAACAGAAGGAAGGAAGGGTTGGGAGAAATCTGGGGCTGCCTCATATTTTCTGGGTGATGGATATGTTTATCCTGATTCCTTATTCCCCTTTCCAGGGCACTTGCTTCTACAGAGTCAATGTGGCCTGAACTAGAAAAAACCAACCAAGCAAACCCCCCCACCCCCATGAGATTCTTCCACTTTCCTGTACCAAAAGGTTCTCTTCTGTTTCTCTTTTTGTTTTTTCTGGTTTATTTTTTAATTTTTTTAAAATAAATCTTTATTGTTCAGATTACAGGTGTTCCTCTTTTTGTTTTCCCCCTATAGCTCCCCTCCACCTGATTCCCCTCCCTACCCTACCCCATGCCCTTACCCCCTGCCACTGTCTTCATCCATAGGAGTAAGATTTTTGTCCAATCTCTTTCTGCACCACTCACACCCGCTTCCCCCTGAGAATTGTCAGTCCACTCCCTTTCTATGTCCCTGATTCTATTATATTCACCAGTCCATTCTGTTCTTCAGATTTTTTATTTACTTGATTTTTAGTTTCACTTGTTGGTAGGTATGTATTTGATGTCATTTTGTTGTTCATAATTTTTATCTTTACCTTTTTCTTCTTCTTCCTCTTCTTAAAGAATACCCTTCAGCATTTCATGTAATCCTGGTTTGGTGGTGATGAACTCCTTTAGCTTTTTCTTGTCTGTGAAGCTCTTTATCTGACCTTCAACTCTGAATGATAGCTTTGCTGGGTAGAGTAATCTTGGTTGTAGGTTCTTGCTGTTCATCACTTTGATTATTTCTTGCCACTCCCTTCTGTCCTGCATAGTTTCTGCTGAGAAATCAGCTGACAGTCGTATGGGTACTCCCTTGTAGGTAACTAACCATTTTTCTCTTGCTGCTTTCAAGATTCTCTCTTTGTCTTTTGCCCTTGGCATTTTAATTATGATGTGTCTTGGTGTGATCCTCTTTGGATTCCTCTTGTATGGGGTTCTGTGCGCTTCCTGGACTTGTAAGTCTATTTCTTTCACCAGGTAGGGAAAGTTTTCTGTCATTATTTCTTCTAATAGGTTTCCAGTATTTTGCTCTCTCTCTTCTTCTGGCACCCCAAAAATTCGGATGTTGGTTCGCTTGAAGTTGTCCCAGAGGCTCCTTACACTACCTTCATATGTTTGGATTCCTTTTTCTTTTTGTTTTTCTGGTTGGGTGTTTTTTGTTTCCTCATATTTCAGATCTTTGGTTTGATTCTTGGGGTATGTTGATCTACAGTTGAGTTTCTGTATATTCTTTATTTCAGACAGTGTATGCTTCATTTCTGACTGGTCCTTTTCCATTTTTTTGGCATTCTCATTAAGGTCCTTGAAAGTCTCACTAAGCTCCTCAGAAGTGTCATCAAGTTTCTCGACCGTTTTTAGAAGATTCTTGAGTAACCTCATAAATGTGGTTCTGAACTCTATGTCGTCCAGTAGTTTGCTTTCCTCCGTTTCTTTCATTCATGACATGTTTCTTTGTCTCCGCATTTTGGCTGCTTCCCTGTGTTGATGGAGTACCTTTGTGTGGTAGGTAACCTATAGGGGGCAGTAACTCAGCCTCCCCAATCACCTGATGTGGACGCTCTTGGTACACCCCTTTGTGGGCTGAGTGCAAAGTCTTGGTGTAGTTAAGCCTTGATTGCTGTTGGTACATTGGGAGAAATGGACCTCCAGGCCAATCGGCTATGAGGACTCACTGTGTCTATAATGTAAGAACTGCTGTGCTGGAGACACGCTTATGGGGCAGGACTTGTTTCAGTGGGGCTTTGGTGCTCGCTGAGTCTGCCTCTTGAATGTGTCACTTATGGATGTGAGGAGTTGAAAACTGGTGTCTCACACTGACCATTAGGTACACTGGCTTCTGGATCTCCAATGGGGTGCAGGTCAGCTATTGTCTGAGTCCACCCAGCAGGAGCTACAGCGGGAGCTACAGTTTTCTCCTCTTTGCTTGGGGTTTGGAGGTTTTGGAGCTGTCTGATCCGGACTACAAGTTTGTTAGGTTAAGCTGTGATAGGGCAAGCCTTTTTTATGCTAAAACTGCTGCTTGGAGCTTGGGTGGGTTTGTAGGTTGTGTGGGGCGGGGTCTCAGGGCGTCACTAGGCTAGGGCGTGGCAAACAGCAATGGCTGCTAGTTAGCAGGCTCTGTGTCTCCAACTGTGTCCCGTGCCCCAGCGCAGTAAACAATTATTCTTGTGCGCAGCTCTGCAAGCAAGCCCCCCTCACTTTCTGACCCAGTGGCAGACAGTCCAGCTTCTCCCTGTAGGAGTTTGGGTTCCCGCGTCTCCCCAGAAACTGAATTTCAGAGGAATCGGGGGCTTGTCTCCCTTTGGATTGAAAAAAGCAATGCCTGCCACCAGCCCGGATCACTCGCCTCTGTATCTCAGCTTTTCAGCACTTGTGCACGTCTCAATGCTCTTTTCTCTTTCCTTCTAGTTGTAGAACTTCCACTCAGCCAGCTTTCCCGTGGTTCTGCGTGATAGATGTTTTGTCTTTTAGTTGTAGTTTTGAAATTTTTGTGCGAGGCAGCAGTTTAGGTGTTTACCTACGCCACCATCTTGGATTCTCCTCTCTCTTCTGTTTCTCAATTGCTCTCGTGTAAAGCAATAAAAGCCACTTCTGTGCCTGTCTTCTGTTCACAGGCAGTATAGCCAGCTGCCTAAGAGCTTAGACCCCGAGACAGACTGCCTAGGTTCGAAACCAGGCTGTGCCACTTTATAAGCTGCCATGGTGTAGAGTACTGTACTGAAGCTCTTTATTGCCTCACTCTAGAGTTATTGAAAAAGGAGGGTTGGGGACAGGGGAGGAAGTGATAAAGAAAAACTCCAATTTGGGAAAGGAAGACTTACCATGTTTTTCAGAATGGTTTCTACCAGAATTGATACATGTTTCATTACTTGGGAAGAGTTGTTCTGGGCTTTGAATCTGGATCAAAAGGATCAGATTAAGAATTAAGTAACAGAATCTGAGGGGCTGTTGAAAGGTGCTTTTCTAAGTCATGTGGTATCTATGATTTATTTCCTAGGTTCTTGATAACATTCACAATACTGAACATTCAAAATTCATAATGGCTCAGCATGCTAAGAACCAGGAAAATGTGTTCCATTCTTAAGAGAAAAGGCAATCAATGAAGAGTAGCACTGACATTGCCCAAATGTTAAATTCAAACTGCAAGAAGTCTAATCTTGGTGCAGTTCAGGTTTTTTTGTAAAATATATTGTTATTGATTTCAGAGAGGAAGGGAGAGAGAGAGACAGAGAGAGAGAGAGCGCAACATCATGAGAGAGAATCATTGATGGGCTGCCTCCTGCACACCCCACACTGGGCATTGAGCCTGCAACCCAGGCATATGCCACGACTGGGAATTGAACCATGGCCTCCTGGTTCATAGGTCAATGCTCAACCACTGAGCCATACTGGCCAGGCTCAATTCAGTTCTGATATACTCTGCTGGGCTGCTTGCAGACTGCCCTGAGCATGCAGGGTTTAGAGGTTAGCCTACGGCTGGGATAGCATATAGACACACAATGTGAGGCTCTCCAATTCTGGCTCTTTACTTTTTATCTTGGAACTTTGACTATCCCAAACTCTGTCCTCCAGTTTTTTAGCTCAGAAAGACTACAGGTTTTCTCCTGGTGTTTCATTGCCCCCCACAACCTGTCCTCAGGCTGATGGTGATAAAAATGGGGGAATCAATGGCTCCTCTGTATATAACACATCCAACAGTAATTTGGGCTAACTTCTCATGGGCAGCAATATACTCTGATCTTCCTGTGACATTATGCTCTACACATATAAAAAATAAAATAAAATTGGGGAATCACCCGCTGCCATTTTCTTCTTCCCAGTGTCAGCTCCCTTCAATTTATGCCTGCCTTTATTCACTCTCCAGTACCTCCTGAATACTCACGTGTTTTGTTGTCTAGAGTTTAGAGCTATTTCCTGCCAGAGGGTCAGCTCCAGTCAAGCTTACTCAGCCCTTTCATGGGAATATTGCTTATAATCATCAGACAGGAGAAAAGGGAGAAGTAGCACAGACTCCAGGTTCTGGCCATGATGGGATAGCCATCTAGAATTCATCACCAAGCTCTAAGTCCCTAAGATTTTCTCCTATGCTTTCTTCTAAAAGTTTTATAGTATTACAGTTTACATTTAAATCTATGATTCATTTGGAGTTAATTTTTGTATAAGGTGTGAGGTTTCTGTCGAGGTTTGTTTTCTTGCCTATGGTATCTAATTGCTCCAGAACCATTTGTTGAAAAAAGTATCCTTTCTCCATGAATTGTTTTTGTCTCTTTGTGAAAATCAATTGGCGAAGCTATAGTCTTTCAACAGTTTAGCTGGTTAGATCCAATTTTGGTGATATAGCATTTAGTTTCCATATCTCCTGGGCCAGCAGTTGGCAAACTGCGGTCCGCGAGCCACATGCAGCTCGCGAGCCGCGGTTTGCTGCTCTGTTGACTAACGAGTTTGCCGACCACTGGACTAGACTAAATGTTACCGTGTAGTTGGAAGCTGTGAAGATTAGGCGATCGTGGCATATTGTTTGCAAAGAGGTAAAGGGTAGTATATAACAGTGGTCGGCAAATTCATTAGTCAACAGAGCGGCAAACCGCAGCTCGTGAGCCGCATGTGGCTCGTGAGCCGCGGTTTGCTGACCACTGTCCTAGGCAAATGCTATTGTAAATGGATTTTTTTTTTAAGGATTCAGCCTCAGGTTTATTTGTAAAAAGAGCACAGGAGAATACTAGCCCCATGCAGCCCAGGGATCACACCAGTCCTTCCATCCTCAAATGAGCAGGCAGAGACTTCTATTCCGGAGTCTTCATGGGGGCCTGAACACCTTTGGGAGCCTGAGCCAGAGCTGCAGCCACAGCCACAGCCACAGCCACGGCCTTGGTTTGAGCCTTGGCCTTGAACTTTGGCCAGCAGAGCCTGGTGATGTGGGCATGAGCACATTTCCCATGCTTGAGGTGAGCAATGTAGGTAAGTCAATTGAGCTTGCAGCGACTGCCCTTTGGAATCCTGGGCTTGGCTTCCTTGGGCTTTATGTGGGATTTGATAGGCTCAGAAATTCATTCATGGTCTTGGTGTTGTTGGCCTGCATCTTCTTCAGGCTCTTCTTGTTGTGCTTCTTGGCAAAATGCATGTGTTAGTGGAGAAACAGCATCAGGTGTTACTGGAAAAATTAGACTGGGTCTAAGTTAAGTAACCATGGTACTTGAGTGTGGCAAATAAAAAATTCAGATCTAAGGAACTCAAATCAAAGGAGAAAGTTTACTTAGAAAGTAACAGAGGTAGGAATAAGTGAGCCAGTAGGGCTGTGTGGGCTCAAGAAACAAGTTACAGAAGCAAAAGAAGGGCCCTTGGAGCTTAGGAGAAAGAAAGGCAAAGGTAAAGTGCCTGGGGGATGAAGAAAGGGGAAAGGAGCTGGTGTGCTCCTTTCACTTGAGGGTTTTTATCTGGAGGTCTCAGGGGAGGATCTCAATATAATATTTTTCAGTTTTCCAGGTGTGTTCCCTCATGGTCATGGTCTCTACTGATTGATTGTTGCCAGGGTAGGAGGTCATTAGTCATTGTATCTGGTCCTGATGTCAGCCATGGCATTGCTCCATGTAATTTTGCTGTTTTTGTGGGCTTGGAGCTGAAACACAACTGAAGCCTAAATGTCATCTCTAGTTTGACCAAAATTCTGACTCTGTGGTAAGCAGACCCAAAGTGTTGTTCTTAAGATTATTTGATGTGGGCCAGAACCTCATTGTCCTGAAGGCTTAATGCGTAAGGGAGTAGTCATACAAGGGCTTGGATGGGAGTCATATGAGGCTATTCTCCTGCCCCTTTTTCCTCTCCTAAGGGTGTCTATCACATGACTAGCAACATGCTAAGGAAGGGAAGATCAGGGGAGGGTCCAAATTGCATGAACAGTAGTATGAAAGGTCAGGGAGTCTAAATCGTCCTGGTGACATTCCATATTTTGTTCATACCTATCTGTCTGCTATACATGTCCCCAGGAACTTAGGGTTTTCCCCCTAAAACAATTCAAATCTTTGTGATTGGGGTTTCTTAGTGCCGTTTCTGTACCATTTTGAGGACTGGTTGTATGTAATGTGGTTTTGGCCATGTCTACACTGAAGCCCAAGGCTCCTGGAATACCTGGGTCTAGAAGAGAAAGGGGTAAATTTTTTTCTTTTTCAATGGCAAAGTCAGAGTAGATATATATAATTAAATATATTTTTCTTGGCTTTTCAAGTAACTCTATTAGCCCTTAGATATGTATGACTAATTAGTAAAGTATATTTTGGTCTTTCTTTGGTATATGTAATATATTTTGAAGTCATGGGTCCCCATAGATACAAACTTTTAAAGGTATGGATCATGTATTTTATTTTCTTGGTTTATTTCTCCACAGTACTAGTATATAAGCCATGAAAGTGAACCATTTGCTGTGAATACATACCCAAATACTCTCCTTCTTGCTATAGTTTCATTCATGTCATACTAGCAAATAAAAGAATGATATATTTATATATGTATGTATCTCAAGATGACAAAAGCGTTTTAAGCATCTCTATTTTAAAAAAATAAGTGTAAAAAACAATCAGCACTTTGGACTTCCCATGGCCCTCCCTATATCTAGCAATACACTTGCAATGATGCACCAGGGAACTCTAAGCTTCAGCAGCTTAGGAAAAGAGAATTGAAGGCTCCTTTTACTGTTTTTTTCTGACTTTTTATTCTCAAAGGCTGTTTTATGGAGAACTGCTCCTGTTTCCTTCTGGTACCAGAGGCTGTAGAAGATGTCTATGCTAATTTGCGTGGCTGCAAAATACAGTTTTAACCTTTTCGTTAGAAATTCCACAAGTCAGAAGGGTTTGTGTCATCATGCTATTTTAGTTCTCTCCAAATATCATATCGTGGCAAGACACATATTTGCATTGTGAAGAATTAACTCTGTTTTCCGATTAAAGAAAATTAGTTTTCAGTCATTAGACTGTATACTAGGAAGATCAATAATACAGATTTAATGAGTTTTGAAGATCTTGCATTCATTGTTTTACATGCAAATATGCAAAAAATAAATCTTTTGAGATTTAGAAGAGATCTACTTATTTTGCATTTTGTATAACTTTTCATAATATTAAGACTAGGTTGTCAATCAAAACTAGAATAAAATAAAATTTTCCTGTATTAAGAGAGAGTTGTTCACAAGTAACAATGGTATGTATAATTTTTAATCAAAGTTTATACCAGGATAAAAATGTAATAAGTGGCTTTATCACTAAAAAAGAAAACTATATCATCATGATACATTTTTTTCTCATGATATTTTTAATATCTGGGAGATAACTATACTCTAAGAATCCCTGTACTATTTTTAGGACACCAGGATAATTTATGATAAAAATAATGATAACTTTAGATTCTTGAAAACTCTAAAATCTGATTTCTCCTCTATAAGACCACCTATAACAGACTCTGTAGTTGAAAACTTTGCTGCCTTTTATCTTACTGCAGTCATTGAAAAATAAAAATTTCACTTAGACTATGTTAGGAATGGCCTAATAATTTATATGCAGCAACAAGAATTTATACACTGTTAGTGGGATGTAAATTGGCAAAACCATGGGAAACACTTTGGAGAAAACAACCACTTTGGCAATACCACTTTGGAAAACTATAAATGGCAAAATAGAACATGTACCCATCCAAAAAACCAGTAATGTCATTACTACTATACTCTAAAAAAACTCTTGCACAGGTACCCCAAGAGAGAATGACAATAATTTTTACACAGCATTGTTAATAATAGAAAAACACTGAAGGCAGCCCAAATTTTCATCAACAGTAGATGAAGAAATAAGTTGTGATATACAACATAATAAATAATCTTCAATTATACTCATAACATGGATGAATCCCCAAAGATGCAGGTCACAAAGAATGTATGCATTCTAATTTGAGATATACAAAGTTCAAAGTAGATTACACTGAACAATCTATTTTAGAGTACTTATGCAGATAATGAAATTTATTAAGAGAAGCAAGGGAATAATTATCACAAAATCCATAATAGTGGTTAATATTTTGAAGGAGAGACAGGATAGGGTACAGAAGACTTATGGAGTATATATATTTTTTCTGTTGTATATTTTGTTAGTCAATTGAGTGTTGACTAATTATTCCTTAAACACTACACATATGTTTTTATAATATGTTTATTCAATATTTCACAATAAAACATATAGAGGAAAGGCCTGGGTTTTGGGTTCTTGATGTCTGAGTTTACTATACCCTTGGGAGGTATGGGGGATGAAGGAGCGGTGTTCACAATTAACAGCTGAAAGGAAGAGAAAGGCTTTCTAGAACCAAACAGGTTTTTTTTCTCTTAGCCCAAGAGTAGTATCGGACTGTTGAAACCATCACTGAGAATCAGCCAAGATGGGAAAGTCACAGCAGACATGGTTTTTTCTTCATAAAGTCAAATGAGCCAAATTTTCTAGATCAATGAGATGCCCAATATCAATAAATTTCTATGGTTTCCTCTAAAAAAACACTTGACTTTATGAAGGATAAAAGATACATGATCTTTTTTGCACCTTGATATGGTGGCAATATTCATTCATGTCTCTTTTTTTCATGTCTTTTATGAGGTGTTTTACAATTACCTTTTTTTCCATGGGGGTTAAAATAAAAGATTAACATATACATGTTTCATCTCCCATTCAGAAAAGTGAATCTTGTGTTTGCTAGTTTATCTTTTCACTCTTCATCACTCTCTGTTTATGGCTCGAACATTTCATTGCTCCAGATGACAGGAGGAACAGGGGGAAAATGAGGGAAAGAGGTCAAATTTATCTTCATAATAAAGCTCAGGGACAGAGGGAGGGAGGGAAATGTGGATGGGTGGGAAGAGGCTGGGATGGGTGAATCAGGACCAGGTGGGGAGCAGGAAGGTTGTGGAATATAGATTGAAAAATGCAAGGGTCACTTCAGCCATGAAATAAGGACCACTTAATATTTAAGTTTTACTTAATATTTATGAGAGACACGAGTTCAAGATTAGAATTTCTTGCTATTTGGCAGTAGGTGAGGGTGAGAATCTGAATTCTCTTTTTAAATCTGATGCCAATACTTAGAAAAACAGGACAATGAGAGTCTAGGACTCATGAGTTACCATAGTGTGGAATCCAACAAACATAGACTCTCTAGAGAAAAGGAGAGGACTTTTAATTAAGAGGGGGTACCTGTGCAGCTTTAGAAGTGGGCAGACAATAGAGCAGATCCCATTGGGACAGACCAGACACGGGCAGAGTCCTAAATCAAAAGGGAGACAGAAAAGATGGTGTAGGCAGCCGTGTGAGCAGTCAGTGCTAAAACAGAAGCCAGGCACTTTCTTCATTTCTAGGCTGTTTGCAAGGGTGAGAGGCTTGCCTGCTGTGAAGTCAGATGAAAGCAGAGAAGCCCTGTTGTGAAGTCAGATGAGAGCAGGGTAACTCAGTTGGTTAGAGCATCGTCCTGAGACCCCAAGTCTGTAGGTTAGATCTCCCGTCAGGGCACATGCAAGAAGCAACCAGGTGTGTGTAAAAAAGTGGAACAACAAATCCCTCTTCCCTTCCCTTCCCTTCCCTTCCCTTCCCTTCCCTTCCCTTCCCTTCCCTTCCCTTCCCTTCCCTTCCCTTCCCTTCCCTTCCCTTCCCTTCCCTTCCCTTCTCTCCCTCTTCCTTTCTTGCTTTCTCTCAAATTAATAAAAAAATAATATATTAAAATAAAAGATGAAAGCAGAGAAACACTGAGTTTAGTTGCTCCAGGAGTCACTAAAGGGCCTCACTATTTGAAGAAGAATATTTGGTTAAATATGTTCTATTTATTTGCCTAGCCTGACCATGCCTTGCTGCTACTGGTGGGGGGCTATTTATTTGGAATATAAATAATTGTTGATTTTTATTATTATTGTAATATCATTCATGCCACTCTAAGTATTGGAATTCAAACATATTAAAATTAGATGAATTTAAATTCAACACATAGTTGCATAATGCCTATTATTTAGGTAGTACTTGAATTTTATCAATTGTGCCAATAGTGTTCTTTCTTTATAGCATCTCCCTATATCAAGAGTCCCATCCACATTGCATTTAGTTGTTTTTTCTCTTTAGTTCCCTTGTAGATAGAACAGTTCTTTTGCCTTCTTCTGTCTTTCATGACATTAATATAAGCCAGTTGTTTCATAGAACATTCTTCAAAGTACATAGTATATACTCTATGTATAATCTTCTTAATACTAAGAAGAATACAGACAGAGTTTAGTGCTCAAGGGACCTGAGAAATTATTCCACAGTGTTTAATTTTAAAGATAAGAGAACTAATCTACAAACTAATTTAAATCCAGAAGAGTAATTCAGACACTAAGTTTCCATTAGGCAGTTGGTAGATAAAGAAAGGTGTGGTGAGGGCTATAGCATATTCAGAAGGTCCCATGGAGGAGCCATGGAACTGAAGGCCAGCTGGACTTGGACAGAGAGAACACAGAGCATCAGGCACCTCTCAGCAGCAGAGCACATTTCCAGAGAGGACCACAGAGAGAGCTCTTTCTAGGACTGGCCACTCCCTTTTCAAACCCAAGTCCTTTCCTCTTTGAATGTAGTTGTACTTCTGACTGCTTCTGTAAATAGAATTCAGTGGAAGTGACACTGAATGGCTTCTGAAGCTGTTAGAACAGGCCTCGCAGCTTCTGCCTGATTCCCTTGGAATCAGCCATCATGCTTTGAGAAAGCCCGAGATGCCCATGGAAAGCACCAAAATGTCGGGCCCATGGGCCAACTTTCCAGCCATGTGTGTGAGAAATCTTGAAGCTTGGTCCTCCAGCCCCCAGTTGACCAGTCCAGATAACATTATAGAGGAGGCAGTAGCTATTCCTGCTGGGTCCTGCCCACATTATAGATTGAGGAAAAAGATATTGTAACTTTTACCATCTCAGCTTTGTATGTGGTTTGCTGTCACATAGCTGTGGATGACTGTTGTGAGCTAGAATGCTGTCTAATAGGCAGGTGTCACATGAGGAGGCAAGAAACTAAGAGTGAAGTGATTAGGATCTCTCCAGATACAAAAACAACAAGAGCATTTCAATTCAAGAACACTACAACTGAAGGGACCTAATGAGAAGTTAAACAGAGGGCTTTTTATATCCACTGGGCCTCATAAGAAAGAAGCAGCAGGCTTACAAACTGACTGTCATCCCAGGCTCGCTGTGTGGCTCCAAGCTTTGCTGGTTAGCTCTTCAACCTCCTGCACTCCATCCTAGTCCTTCACAGTAAAGACCACGTCTCGCCTTTCTCTGGTTGATAGTGACTGTCTTCCACGCACCTTCTGCCTCACCCTGAGGGCTTAACTTCAGGTAATTGAAACTGGGACACTTGAAAATGTGAACCTTCCACATTATAGTTCCAAAGTCAACAAAGACAAAAAGAGTCATCATGCCTACGAACAACCCAACTCCACAAGAGTCCCTGCACAAAGAACCCAAGTCTGGAGACTGTCTCTGGAAGATAAAGATGGCCCAAATTCAGGGTAGAATTTTCTCCCAGACTTCAATAGTGGCCCCTTGACAACCATAGAAAGAGCTTTCAATCTTTTCTAGAATTTATTAGTAACTCTTTTTCCTTTTCTCAAGTACATATAAGGGAAAGTTGAAATACTTAATTGTAATACAGAATCTGATGAGAACATTTAATTAATGTATTACCGCTACATTTTTACTTACTAGGGATGAGGAGGGGGGCCAGAACAGTGATGAAAGGTTTTTCATAGAAATTTTTTAAAAGTTAGGCAAATTACCTTTTTAAAAAGCTTCATTAGAAAAGAAAAACACTTAATGCAATCTTGTTAAGCTATATGAGTATAAATGCTTCTTGGCACTTTTTTAAATTGCCATTCCTCTTCCTAGTTTTAAAACAAATTAAGGCTCAAAAAGGCATCCCAGCTTCCAATGAAATCAGTTCATCATGGACTGAGAAAAATAGAATCTTCATTATAAAGGGCAAATGAAACAAAGATTACCATGGCTAACAGAAATATTAACGTCTGATTACTCAAAAAAGGATCATATTTCACATAGTTTTTTCCACACAGTTTTGTTTTGTTTTAATTTTTTTTTTGTTAATCCTCATCTGAGGATATTTTTTTCTTTTTTTACCTATATATTTTAAAAAATCTTTATTTAAAAAAGTATTACATGTACCCTTTTTCCCCCATTGACCCTTGCTTTTCAGAGAGAATAGGAGGGAGGAAAGGAAGGGGGTGGAGAGAGACAGAAACATGGATGTGAGAGAGATACATCTATTGGTTGCCTCCTGACCAGGTACATGTCCTTGACTGGGAATCAAACCTGTAACCCTTTGGTGCACAGTGTGGTGCTCTAACCACTTAGAACAATGGCCAGGCTCTTTACACTGTTTTAACAGACATTACTGCACTAAAATATATCCCCAGCAATCTGCCCAAATTCCAGCAATTCCAAAGATAAGGATTCATTAGTTTTCAGTAAACCTTTCTGCATTTAGTGTCAACCTGTTAAAATATTACTATTTCTAGAAAGAGTACTCTATCAGTTATTATCAGTCATTAAGGTTTTATCTTGGACCTTTTATCAAAGTATATGTTTTCATTGATTTGAGAGAGAGAGGAAGGGAGAGGGAGAGAGAGAAACGGTGATCTGCTACTTCTTGCAGGCCCTCTACTTGAGATCAAACCGGAAACCCCAACATGTGCGCTCAGTGGGAATTGAACCAGCAACTTTTTGGTGCCTGGGATGATGCCCAACCAACTGAGCCACAGAAGCCATAACTATCTTGGACCTTTTGAAATGAGAAATTGTTGCCTTGGAAAGCTAAAGCAAATGTCCTAACTGAAGGAGGAAGCTAGACAGATACATTTTGATATAAAAAGGAGTTGAAAAGCTTCTCAGGAGAACTGGTCTTTGTGAGATGAAATAGATGCATAAAGTTGAAGATCAGTCTCATCATTTTCCAGGGTTGGCTCTTGTCTTCTGTAGCAGACCAGAGTAAACTGGATTATCATTCCTTAAAAAGAATCACTGAATTAAACATAATGAAAGTTTACCTCCTCCATGTCTTTCCTCTTTACCTGAAAGTCCCCTCACTTGTTTCTCTGGCAAACACTGAAGTCTTTTCTCAAGGGTTAGCTCCTCTGTGAAGCCTTTGTAAACCCCCAACCCCTAGAGCAATTAATTACCCCGTCTTCTTTAATCTCACAGAATTATGTATATACCTCCATTATAAATGTATAACCCCTATAAAACTTGAGCTCCTAGAATTTGAATGGCATCTAAACAGAAGTGTGTCTAAAGGTTAAGAGATGAAAGAAGAATTGTGGCACTTGTAATGTCTTTTCCAACTCCAATGCAACACACATGTTATTTTTTCTGCAAATGCTTCAGGGACATTCAATTAATGAGTATATATTGACAAGCATTTTGCCATGCTGACTTAACACAGGAAATCTTCTAAGAAATAAAACTGGTGGGGGCCTCGCATAAAATAACAACCTGTACATCTCCTAATCAGAATGTATTCTTTGAAATTGGCAACAAGTGCCTTGATACAAGGAAGCAGCCATTTATGGCCAGACCAGCATGGAGCAAGAATTGCTCCCAGTAGAATATCAGAGAAGAGAAAAAGAATCTGGAGCTGAAGAGAAATAATTCACTAATTTGTAGTAAAGATGGATTGGAAGTTAATTCACAAACACCAGGATATAGCATTTTATTTATTCTATTTCTGTCTCTTTATTGATCTTGCCATTTAGTTATATTTAAGTTACCCACATGTTAAATTACTGTTCTTGTTCATCAATGTGAGTTCAGGCATTCTCAATCCTTTGATTAACTTTAAAATACTTAGAAATAATCTCTTAAGTATTATCATAGACTAGAGGCCGGTGCACAAAATTTGTGCATGGGGGGAGGGGTGTCCCTTAGCCCGGCCTGTACCATCTCACAATATGGGACCCCTTGGGGGATGTCTGACTGCCGGTTTAGGCCCAATTCCTGTGCAATCTGGGACCACTGGCTTCTAACTGCTCACCTGCCTGCCTGCCTGATCACCCCTAACCACTCTGCTGCCTGCCTCATCGAACCTAACCACTCACCTGTCGGCCTGATCACCGCTAACCAATCTGCATGCCTACCTAATTGCCCCTAACTGCCTATGCCTGCCTGCCTGATCACCCCTAACCACTCTGCCTACCTGCCTGATCTCCCCTAACTGCTCATCTGCCTGCCTGATTGCCCCATCCACTCTGCCTGTGTGCCTCATCACTACTAACCACTCACCTGCTTGCCTGATCACCCCTAATCGCTCACCTGCCTGCATGCCTGCCTGATCACCCCTAACCACTTGCCTGCTTGCCTGCCTGATAGCCCTTAACTGCTCACCTGCCTGCCTGATTGCCCCTAATCACTCTACCTGCCTTCCTGATATCCCCTAACTGCTTGCCTGCCTGCCAGATCACCCCTAACCAATCTGCCTGCCTGCCTTATCACCCCAACCACTCTCCTGCCTGCCTGATCATCCCTAACTGCTTGCCTGATTGCCCCTAACTGCCTCCATCTTGGCCCCCGCTGCTGCGGCTTCATCCAGAATGACATCCGGAAGGTCTTTTGGCTGTCCAGTCTAATTAGTATATTATGTTTTTATTATTATAGATAGTCTCTGAATCAATTCAGCCTACCCCAAAATTGCAAAGGTAATCAATATTCTGGTGTCAGAATGAGTCCACCAGATAAGCATTTTTTTTTTGTTATAGAATTTTCCCTTACCAAGGTACACTTAACAAGAATACTATATATCTTTCAAGCACCCATTTGCCCTAGTTTTGTATTCTTAGTTACTGGTATAGTGACTGACATATACCAGGTATTAAATAAATATTTATGGTATAAATAAATTTGAAAATGGTTTACATTTTCACTTTCTTCTTTCAGCTGAATCCCCAAAACAAATTAGTTGAATTTTGGATTGTGGATACACAATCTATCTTGCTGCTTATGGTAAGTGTCATACAATAAAACTATTGGTGCAACAATGACATCCATTAGATAAAACTATTTTGCTAGTGTCTTCACATCATTTACTGAATAACTGAATGCTGTCCTTTTAAAAACAATAATGGGGTTTCTATAATTTTTTAATGTGTTTTTGCAGAACAGAAAAAAATTTTCCAAACCGAAATCAGATTGATTTGGGTAGAAGTCTCAAAATTAGAATCTGAATGGGGCTCTTAGTGTTAGATTTTTGTTAGGCTGCTTTAAGACATCACGTTCTATCTTTCCTCATGTGTTCTTCCAAAAACAGAAAAGCAGACATTTCCTTTTCTGATAAAGACATGCTAAAGTCATAACTGCTACTTGAAATGGAGAAGACATAAGAAAGATGACTTTAATTGACATTTGGCGGATATGCATGGTTACACATATTTTTGATTAAAGTATTTGGAACTGAAATGATTGTCAACACAATCAGCTGTCACTACTTGCATTGGCACATCAAAGTAAAATTGTGACACTGGGATTGAGAAAAAGCAATGAATGGTGACAGTAAAAGAATACTTTTATTAATTGGTAAGTTGAGTTATACACAGAAACCTTTTCTCAAATTAGAATCAGAGAGTTGATTCATGCAAACATAATCAGCTTGAAGGACTGAAATGCTAAATATTTCAATTTTCTACTAATTTGATTAAAATAGCCTCTATTATTCCTTAGGAAGGGTCCCAGACTTTGAGACCCTTCTCACACAATGCTTTTGTGTAGTGATCCTATGTAATAAAAAAGCTATTGAGCTAGAAACAGAAGTATGCTAGCTTGTGAGAAATCTAAGTGGCAGGAGTGCTCAGAAATGACCCGTTAGATGTAAATGGAACTCCTGTCTCCTGTCATATGGTCTGACCATCAGAGAGAGAGAGAGACAGACAGACAGACAGACAGACAGACAGACAGACAGACAGAGAGAGGTTTTAAATATAATACTATGCTAATTGGACTCTTTATTATATGGAATGGAGCCTTAGTCATTGAGTTAAGACAAATGAGGCGGCTCATAAAGATACACAAGAACCAACCATTGGGATCTGAGGTAGATCTATTAACCATGTGCTTCTTGCTTCCACTCCTAGCCAATGAAGACTATTCCCATGAGTCTTGCTTGGCTGGGCATATCTCTTTCTTATTTATGAATGAGTCTAGTTCCTACTTTATAGGGCTGTTACAAGGATTAATGAATTAATGAATAAAAAGCACTTAGAGCAAGTTGGCATTCTTTTAATCCATTCATTCTTCCTTTCCCTTCAGAGCAAACCTTGCAGAAAGAATTATCTATTATAGTTCCAATTCCTCTTCTTAAATGCTGTCTTGAAACAACTCCCATTAAGCTTTCATTCTCCAATGCCTCCATTGAAATGGCTGTTGTTGAAGCCATTAATAATTTCCTCAATGCCAACCCCACTGGTCTCCCTTCACTATCTGCAGTATTTAACACCCTTCTTTTATCCCTCACTTTGGCTTCCTATTCCTCGATTTCCTCCTACTTCACTGGGTCCTCATGCTCAGTTTCATAACCTGATTTTTCTTTATCTCCCTGATCTCCAAGTAGTGGTGTGACTCAGAGATAGGCCTTAGACCTTTTTCTTCTCTACATACTTTCTTCTTAGGTGATTTCCTTCCATCTAACAAGCTGACCTGCATATATATGCCTGCAGGACAGTTAAATTCACTTTTACATCTAATAGGTGCCTCAAGTTTAACATATCTAAAATGAACACCTGCTCTTCCTCCCATTACCTGCTTCTCCCACAGTTTTCCTTGTTGCAAGAAATGGCAATTTTATCCTTCCAGTTGCCCTATCAGCCTTGATTCCCCTCTTTCTCTGGACGCCATTTCCAATCTGTCAACAAGTCCTGATAGTTCTATCTTTGAAACATACCCAAACTTTGCCACCCACTTCCAAGCCACTGTCCTCTCCCCTGGGGTATTACAAGTTCCCATCTATCCTGGGCCCCAGCAGTGCACTCTCAGCACAGCAAGCTGGAGGGGTCTTGTGAAAAGGAAATCAGAATGTGTCACTTTCCTACTTCCCTTTCCCAGGGGCTTCCCATTTCATTTTAGAGTAAAAGCGAAAGTCATTATGGTGGCCTATAAACAAGGCCCAATACAAACTGACCCTTCCCTACACCAGTTAGCCTCTACCCTGGACTCCTCTATCCTCCTTGCTTCTAAACTCCAATCCAGCCATTCTGGCTGCTCAGGGCCTTGTCACTTGCTATTTCCTCTTAAAGGAATGCCACCCTCCCCAGATGCCTGCATGGTTCACTCTTTGACCTCCTTCTGGTGCTTAGTCAAATGCAACCTTCTCCAATACAATGCTTCTCCTGAGCATTGGATTTAAAATTCTACTCTCCTCCAGTCTACCCCCTGTTCCTGCCTTATTATTCTCCATAGCATTCATCATCATTTAATACTACTTATTTTACTTGTTTAAAACATTGTTTACCTCTACATGAGGAATGGAATTTTGATGAGAACAGGGTTTCATTTTGTTTTTCCTTTTTATTTACTTTATTGAGGTGACACTGGTTAACAAAATTATAAAGGTTATAGGCACACAATTCTACTACACATCATCTGTACACTGTAGTGTGTGTTCACCACCCCAAGTCAAGTCTCCGTCCATCACCATTTATCTCCCCATGCCTTCCTCCACCTCTTCCCACACCCATTTTGTTTTATTTTATTTCTGTTTCTGGTGTGTGAAAAAATTCTTGGAACAAAGTAAGCACTCAAGAAATATTCAGACAGTGATTGGCATAAGATAAATGGTCCATAAGTATTAGTAATAATTACCACCTCACTCCCTACTGACCAGTTCTGCTTCCCTGAGCAGGGGCAGCTTATGGGGAATTTGTGGCAGACTCCCAGAGGGTTTGCCTCTGTGTTTGTGTGCAACACTGCTGCCCGCTCACGGTGCTGCCATCATAGTCAGCACATGAATTCCAACCCTGAGAAGGTGCGGAGTTGTGTGCTCTGTTTGCCACCTCTGCCCTGCCAATTCCTCACTCAGACTGGGATATGCCCCTGGTTGGGGATGGGAGTGGGAGCAGGGGCTACTATGCTCAGAAGAGATCAGAACAACAATTGATAGAAACAGAAGAGTTTGGAAGAATCTCCAGGTTGTTAATAGTAGTTTTCTCTGGGAGGGTGTCTTTCATATAGTGTGTTTTGCTGAAATGAGTTTTTTTTTAAAAGAACCTTTTATTTTATTGCTTTATTAAATATGTTTTTATTGATTTTTTTGTTGTCAATACTCACCTGAGGATATATTTTTCCCATTGATTTTTAGAATGAGTGGAAGGAAGGGGGAGAGACACATCAATTGGTTGCCTCACACACACAACCCCCCTGCAACCCAGGTATGTCCCCTTGACAAGAATCAAACCCCAGACCCTTCAATCCAAGAGCCGATACTCTAATCAATGAGCAAAACTGACTACGGCTATTTTCTTTAATGAACACATAGAAAAAACTGAAAACTTTGTTTTGTAAAAATGAGGAAGAAAAATTACTTTTAGAGATTCTTATGCCAGCAATGTGTCTCAGAAGTGTCCAGGATAGGAAGTGCCTCACCCTGGGAGTGGGACCTACTGAGCAAGGGACAACTGTGTCCCTAGGGAAGAGGGAGATTCATTTATCCCGACATCAATGGGCACTTGTTATAATGCCATCATCACCAAGCAATGTTCCCGGGAAAATTGCCTGCAGGGAGAGGGTGCATCCATCTTCCTGATAGTTACATTTTCTTCATTAAAAAATGAACATATTAGCATTCTTTGAATTTGGTTTTTAGGGTGATGGGATATTTTGTGTATCCTGGCTGAGAAAATCCTACCCTCAAAGCTACCCCATTCAGAAATCCTACTTTAAGTCTCACATGTTTGCCCTCCTATGTCCCATGTGAACTAGGGCCCTGAGTCATCTGATAGTGAGAAGTGGATCTGAGTTTCAGTTAACAACTCTAGTCAATTACTGGGGCTCCTGCAGAAGAAGAACTATTTTATTGAAACTATGGCAGGGAATACATGGGAAACTGCACTGAAAGAGGAAAGCACGTCTTCTCATGACAGTGAAGTAACTTAAGCTCACTTTGGTGGACAGCTGCATGTTACACACTTATTGCATGCCTGAAGTTGCAAATGTTAATCTTATTGGAGGGTGAATGGCATAACTATGCCCAGCAATGTCTCTACAACTTTATTTGCATAAAAATCTCCCGGGGAGCTTATTTCAATTGAAATCCCAGGCCTCACTCTCAGGCTCTGCTTTCAGCACCCACAGAGAGTGGCCTGAACTGGAGCTTGTTTGACTGCTCTGTTCTGCATTTGCTAATCCAGCAAGGCTCAGCCCCACCCCTTGCCCTGCTTTTCCTCTCTTTTTCTCACTCACTCATCCTGGCCTATTTGTCCCTCTGCTCCCCCCGCTCCTGCCCCTTGGGGCTGATGCTTGCCAAGCCTCCTTCATCATTGAGCTCAGGCTTCTCTCTTTGGTCCATCCTTACTCTTTAGAGCCCATGGTTTGCAGTCATCCATGCCAGAATGAGAATAGTGATTGGGAACCATTGCCATAGGCACATGTGTTCGCTTTCAGAGTTGAGGAAAGAAATGAAGGCCTCATAACCTGCATTTTAAAACAAGAAGCCCAGGAGGTTATGATATAGTGTGCATGTGGAATTGGGGGGTGTCTTTAGATCACATTTTGAGAAACATTTTTATAGGCATTGTATAAATGTATCACAGCTTTTTTATCCACTCATCTATTGATGGGCATTTGGGCTATTTCCAGATCTTAGCGGGGAAAAGAGGAAACACCTGTAATAATGTCAACAATAGAAAATAAACTTAAAAAAATAAAGGATGCATGTATTTTTTAAGCTATAGATCATAATCTACTAGAGGGTTATGACATTAATTTAGTGGGTCATTACCAGCATTTAAAAACAAACAAACAAAATGGAGTACATCACAGAAAATAAAATGTATTTCTTATTATGGGTTGCAGTTAAAAAAAAAAAAGGAAAGACCCTGGTTAAGGAATTAAGGGATAGACTCATGAATTAGCATAAATATTCATCATTGAATGCTGATTTCATCTTTCATACTGAAAAAGTGGGTGATTTTCCCCTACCTTTCAGTTCAGTGTGTGCTTTGATATTGGATCTATCCCATGACAATTCCCCAACAAACACGGCCTTCCTTATTTTAATTTGAGATTCAATGAGACAAATTTATAGACCCCTCTTCATTTAAATAGTATTTTTTCAAAGATTATCTTATAGCATTTTCAATTTTATTCCTTAGTGTAACAGTGGAGAAATCTCCAAGACTAATTTTAACTGTTCATCACTTCATTCAGAAAGGATGTATCAGTGATCAAAAAGCCCGGAGAGCCTGCATTTCTGAGGTTGGCAATGGGGCTCTGGGAGAGGGGAGAAAATGCTGTTTTATTGGTGCTGTTTTATTGGGTAGCTAGGGGGATGCCCAAGTGTCTCCATTCAATCCCTAATATTGAGTATGGCTAAATACATGTATATAGTATAACATAATATAATAATATTAACTAGTATATAATTACATATTTTTTTCTATACAGGTAGATATAATTAGTTTATTATCATTTTTTTTCTTTAAGTCTAATACTCTGTGACCTCCTACCTCTAAGCAACCTTGGGGCTCATTGTCCCACATGAGTACAAGGTTAATACTACATTTTAAAAAAAAAGAGGTAATTTTAATTTCAAACCTAAAGTTTTGTGGGGGTTTTTGCTTAAGTAATTTAGTAAATTAAAAAGCCTTAAAAGCAAAGCTTTATGGAGCTAGAAGAGGTATTTCTATGTATCAAATCTCCCTTCTTTCACAGATCAATGTGTTAATAAAAAAGTGTCAAAACCTATAGAAAAGTTTGATAAGAGTTTGTTTAACCCAAATTTTGAGGACATTCTGGAAGCAAGATCTCAACAGATCAAGAAAATTCTCCAGAGGATGGCAGTTTTGCAGCTTATTTTATACATTTAGAATCAAAGGAGAAAGTATAAGGAAGGTATATGGAGTCTACTGGTGGCAGATGGAAAGGAGAGAAAGTAAAGTGGAGAAACACACCTTTTACACTGGTGGGTACAGGATAGTCAACATTGAACATTCACAGCATACAGAGATGGTAGCAGGCAACAAGAGAACAATGAGGGTTCTGTGGCCCTATGCTCTGGTACTCTTAGTTAGTGTTCTCCTTCGAACAGTCTTGTAAAGAAAATTACTCTGACATTTCAAAGGTATATTATTGTAGATGCATAGGAATAATGGGCAGAGCTCACTTAGGTAAGGACTGGCCTTTGCTAAGGAAGCTATAGGCCTGCAATGTGATGACCACCATGATCTGTCCAGTTAGGAATTTGTAGTCAGACCAGCCTTTGTGGTTTCTTTCAGTTACTGAGCTTGCCAGGCCTGCCATGTGGCCCCTGAGCTTGTCAGATTTGTCCCATGCCTCTTTTTTTGT
Organism: Corynorhinus townsendii; assembly: GCA_026230045.1. Taxonomy (NCBI): domain Eukaryota; kingdom Metazoa; phylum Chordata; class Mammalia; order Chiroptera; family Vespertilionidae; genus Corynorhinus; species Corynorhinus townsendii. The sequence continues at coordinate 161,333,223 of JAPDVU010000001.1, read as the reverse complement.
TCACAGATGCCTGGTGGTCTTGATCCTAGAACCTTAGGCTGCAGAGGCCTGTAAGATAAGATGGAGAAGTGATAAGCCTGAATTTTTCAACACCTTCAGGTTTATGAAGAGAAGAAAGTAATTGATGGTATGTCCAGAGGGATTTTCTCCTCCTCTGGAGCCCAAGACTTGAATGAGTGAAAGTGTGAGAGCATTAAGGCCGGTATTGAGGCATCCACAGTCCTGGGGTTCAGGGCTGCTTTCTTGGAAGAGGTCTGGAGGAGGCTAAGCTTCTTGGGGAACCCTGATGTGCTGCTTGGCTTCAAGTCCAACATGGGTCAGAGTGATGGAAAGGAACCAATGGACTGGACAGGCGAGCCTGGGGCAGTGCTCCTGGTTCCTGCAGAGATACCCACCTGCCCTGCTAAAGGGATAGGAAGGGCTGGGGGAGCCTGGGCACCAGTAAGATAAAGAGGCTCCTGTAAGAGAGGCCTTTGGAGGGACCGGGTGCCTAGGACTACTGACTCCAGGGACAGATACCATCCCATTACAATGCTTAGCAGTTAAGGGTGCAGATTGGACGTGGCCTACTATAGCAGAGACAGCAAGGCCCCAGAGGACACCCACGCAGGGACCCAGTCAGGTGCCTTGTGTACCTCTTGGGATGCAGAGGAGGGTTAGAGCAGCACCCTGGAAGGCTGAGAATTTACCCCAGAGACCGAGACATCCAAAATGCAGGATTTATACCAGCCCCACTAGGAAAGTGAACTTTGAATGAACTGATTGCTTAACTAAAAGGAGACTGTTTAAACCCTAAGAGACAGAAACTTTAATTAGTAAGTTAATTAGCAAGTTTCCCTGGTAGCTAGTGAGGATGGGGGCTTATAGAAAATTAACTACAGCTTCTCTGTACATATGAGTATTGAGCCTGTATTACTTATAACCCTGGTACGTGGGCTGAAATCCCAAAAAAGTTCTTTCTTTCAGTTTTGCTTTGCTTTGCTTTGTTTTGCTTTGCTTTGCTTTGCTTTTGCTTAGTCAGGGAGGCAACGAGTGGCCCCACTCTACCTAAGTCACCCCCACACCCTGTCTATGAGCTCAGGTATAACTGTCCATCATTAAGCTTATGCCCTGGGGTTTCCCTCTCACCCCACAGCCAGTCACTTCCCTGGCCTTTTATCTCTTCCCAGCTCCAGTGACCTGCCGATAAGGAAATGTATCACCTCTCTAACTGAAGTGCAGAGGCTTCAGGCTTATCTGATTTGGTAGCATGGCAATGCCACTGAGGCTCTGGTCTGTTGTCATAGTGTCATCTTAACTCTGAGATTGGTGGAAGGTGGCTGAGGCAGCTCCAAGGGTGACATGCGGTCATAACAATGCCCTAAGGAAGTGACTGTTTCTTCCTGGGTTTCCCCAAAGCCCTCTGCAGACTTCTCTCATTAGCAGAATTTTGTCGCCAGTCTATTCCTAGCCAAATGCTGGGAAGGGGGATGGAATTACAAAGATGACATGAGCTTGTCCAGACGTGGGTCCCGGGTTTGGTCCACATGGAGCAGACTGAAAGTAGTGATTTGTTAGTGCACAGGGTTCTGGCAGAGGGTGGAGGACAAGAGCGGCAGCAGAAACCAGTGATGCTTCTGCTCAGACCCAGCACCTGTCTTTTCATCCACATGGCCCCGTCCACGTGGTGAAAGTCCACCTGGTGAACTAGGGCAGGAAGGTGTTAGGTTTGATTGAGCAATTAAATTGATACCCCTCATTCGGGAACTGGCTTTTCAGGTTATTTCACTATGGACATTCCCTTTGCTGAGACCACAATTCACTTGAGATGACCACATTCCATTATCTCCGCTCCGGGTATGCATAAAGAAGTCTCCGCCCAGAAGAAAGCCTGCCAAAAGTCCTTTGAAAGCCGCTGACTCCTGTCACTGGATGCTGGAGCCATCCAGACTCAGCCACCTGGTGTGCGGGTGATAGAATACATTCGTAATCCCTCACCACTCTGGCCTCATGAGTTCCTCATTCGGCAACCTAACAGAAGGAAGAACTGTGAATAAAGGATACATTATACCACAGTTGTTGAGAAGCAAAGAATCTTGTTGGGAAAAGCAGAGAGGGTGGAGGCTTGACACTTCAGGATATGAAAGTGCAGTCAAGAGGGTACCAGCAAGCTCTGGTCATGAGGGGCCTCTCTTACTGAGCCTGGTCACCTGAGTGAACAGATAGTCCCAGAACTTGGCCAAGGCAGACTCTCGGAGAGGTGAATCAGAGAGGGATGGGCAGCCCAGCCAGCACCTGCCCTGTTTGGAGAGCTTATCTCACAATTGTGGGAGTTGATTTCTTGTTCGTTTGTTGTTTTTTCTTATTATTTAAAAAAAAATCTTTATTATTAAAAGTATTACATGCATCCCCTTTCTTTCCCCTTTGACCCCTTCTAACCTGCTTCCACCTCCCCCTCTTCCTGACTCTCCCGTCCCAGGCCTTCACCACCCTATTGTCTGTGCCCATGGATTATGCATATATGCATACAAGTTCTTTGGTTGATCTCTTCCCCCACAACACCCTCCCTCACCTTCCCTCTGAGAGGGGCTTGTTTTTCACCTCACAGCACTCAATCTTCATCTTTTCATCTTCACTGGGGATTGATGCAATTTTTTTTCTGGTTCGTTACACGAATAAAAAATTATCAGCTGGACCACAATTAAATTTAATTGGATACTTTTGAGAAGGCTGACCCCTATTTTTGTAAAAACTACCGTTTGAAATTTTATGCTATTAGATGCTTCCTTGACTTTGAGTCAACTCTGTCATTTTCAGACGGCCCCTTACTCTGTAAATTAACTTTGCTTTCTAGCTGCTTGAATAATAGGGAAGATAAACTTGGCTGTCTGACCTTGTAGGCTAGTCATCTGACGTAAGGTCCGGAAAAACCCTTTGAGCCCAGAAGTTACTATAGTAACCAGTCTAAGGGAATAGTGACAGATCAGAGGGGATATCAAGGTACCAAGTTCTGCAGCCTATAGAAGCAGTGGGGAAAAAGAACCCAGTGGGACCCTTCTTCCCCTCCCTACTTGGGAGTCCATTCTGTGGGACCCTTCTCCCCCTCCCTACTTGGGAGTCCATTCTGTGGGACCCTCCTCCTCCTCCCCATGTGGGAGTCTGTACTTGTTCTTCAATAAATCTCCACCTTTGCTATACCACTTTTCTGTCCATGGATTCATTCTTCGATACCGGCGGACAAAGAATCCGGTTCCAGGTCCAAAAATTTGGTATCAATATTATTCCATTCACACCTCTTTTCTGGAATTATAGATTTATTTTGAAATCTCATCAGTAACTCTCTACCAGAACCATTAAGTAGATGTTTCCAACTGTGAGTCACCTTAACTTGAAAATTTTGAGTCCTCTGAGCTCCTGCATCATATCTTCAGAGTTGCCATGTACTGGCAACTTTGCTTGTGGATTGCCTCCAACTTCTTTCTCCTGTCTGCTCCTGCCTCCACCTGGTGCTTAGCACTTCTCACCGGACACTAGCCTTTTGGGAGCCACCTAGTCAGTCACTACACTACACTCCATCACTACATTATGTGCTTTATTTTTTTCTTTTAACTTTTATTTGGCATAATTTTAGATCTACAGAAACGTTTCAAAAAAGTACAAAAGACTTCAGAATGCTTTTTTACCCAGATTTATCCCACTTCAACAGAATCTCATTCCTTTTTGTGAGAAGCTTGGTTGTAAGACGGATGGCTCAGGGAAATAATAGAGGCATTGACAACTGACCAAGGCATGTGACCACGTCTTGCAATAAGTACTAAGTAGCTCATATTTCTATAAAGACTGGGTATACACATATGAGCTACTTATTACTATTGACATACAGATTCCTGGCCTCTAGGGCCCTTCTTTCCCTAAACCTGGGACCACTCATTCCCCACATACTTGCTCAGCCTTACTGTTTCTAGGTAAGAAGCTGTCAAGTGGTCCAGCCCAGGTCACTTGTTGCATTTCTAGGCTATTTTCTTGCTTCTGAAACCAAATTCTCACTTAGTGTTCAAGTACTGATAACTACTTCCAGTACTTACTGGCTTTCTATGCTTTATTACTTTCCTGGTTTGCTTTTACCTCCTGGACCATATTTTCACCTTACTATATTTTCCCTTGGAATTGGAATTCTGCCCATGAACTTGACTAGTAGCTAAGGTTCTTCTTAGGGGCTTAATCACAAGGAACAACAACAGCCTGTAATTATTGGAATTGAGAGTCTAGGTCAGTGGTCGGCAAACACATTAGTCAACAGAGCGGCAAAATGCTGCTTGCGAGCTGCATGTGGCTCGCGAGCCGCAGTTTGCCGACCACTGTTCTAGATCATAGACTAGTCTCTTGATTCTGAATGTCTCTTTGGATTTCTAAATATCTGCTCTATCACTCTGCCCTACTTCCATTTTGGAATAATTCCATTAGGTTATGAAATCCTTGTTCTCTGTCTTTCCCAGTTGACTACTTTTTTGTTGTCTGTTACCACAGTTTTCAGATACTGCTATGCTGCTTGTTGGACAGGATTCCATCCAGAATTGACATGTGGATCTATCTTCATATGCCTGGCCTCCCCTTTGGCAGGTGCATGTATATGTCTGGGTCCTTTCCAAGTTATCCTAACCTGCCATTCCTGGCTGTAGGTCGTCATACTATTTCTCATTAGTGTGGAGTGTTAGCTAACTTAACATTTATATGAGTAGGCTGTTGATTGCTAGATCAATGTCAATTTGGCAGGAGATCTCTAGAAACTACTGAAGGGCTCTGGACTTGACACTGCACTGTTCAACCATTTTTTTTTAAAATTGAGGACTAAAAGGAAGCTAGAAAAAGAACATTCATCAAATTTTCAGATGATCTATAGCCCTGGAAAATAGTGAATCTAGACTCTTAATATTTTGAGAATATTTTAAGACTAATATGAAAGGGCAAAACAAATAATATAACTGTTAAGATTAATAAATGTAGATCCTAAACATAATGTCTCAAGTACAGGAAAGGAAAAGTTTGACTTACAGTGATTAACACTTGACAATCCAACAATGCAGAATTGCAGTGGCTCCTGTCCATGTCGTACTGTGTCTCATTTTCTGGGCCTTCTCCTGATGTTTCTCTTCCATCTAGAAAGTCCTTTCCCATTCCATTCATCTGTCTAATTCCCACTTCCCTCAGAGGTCTTCTGTAGCCCCCATGTGTTTCTGTGTCATTGTGCTGCCCACACAATGAGGTAGGTAGACGGCTTGCATCCACCTCCCAAAGAAAGCTGTGGGAACTCTGAGATCTGGGCATGGTCTTCATCATTTATAATCAGTGCGCAGCCCAGGGCATGGTACATAGTAAACACTGATTAAGTGAAGGTGCTAGAACTGGACCTCTTAAGAGCTTCCTCTTCCTCTGTGAGCTCACCCCTGGAAGACCTAAAATTGCTTCAAGTTCCCTTTCTAGATTCCACCTCTGAAATCTGCTTTCCATCCTAGTTGGTTACTTATTGACACAATTTCACCATGTAGCTTTATGTTTATCTTGACTTGCACTTTAATGTTAAATTTTTAACTTTCCCTTGCTTTCTGGCCTACCCTCATCCAGGAAACCCTCTTTTAAATTTCTTCTTAGCCTAGGTCAGTGGTCGGCAAACTGCGGCTCGCGAGCCACATGCAGCTCTTTGGCCCCTTGAGTGTGGCTCTTACACAAAATACCACGGCCTGGGCGAGTCTATTTTGAAGAAGTGGCATTAGAAGAAGTTTAAGTTTAAAAAATTTGGCTCTCAAAAGAAATTTCAATCCTTGTACTGTTGATATTTGGCTCTGTTGACTGAGTTTGCCGACCACTGGCCTAGGCCCTCCCTCCCAGGGCCAGGCCCAGGGCCAGCTTTGCCCACATGCCCAGATTCTGTACTTCAGATCTAGCTAGTGAAAAAGCCATTTCCTTAATTAGACCTGCCTAGACTCCTCTCCCTCCCATGACACTACTTCTCTCAGCAGGACGATGGCTGCAGCAGCAGGAGCTGGGGCTTCAGTTGAATTCAAGTATAACACAGGTCAGCAATGTGCCACAGGTGCCGCAGAAGCACATACTCGTGTATAATTCATTTGCAGGCTATAACAACTACCGTGAGATGAAGTGGCCTGTTACACTTCAACTAGATCAGACCCATTTTGACATCATGTTAAGGACAACACAAAGTTAGGTTTCTTTTCCAGAGGAGGCGAACCAGCACACAGGGAGTTTCAGGCCCTCCCCTGGAAACCAGACAACCCAGGGGGAGATGGGTCTATTGTGAGGATATCTATCCTGAAGAAAAGTTTTTACAAATTGTAAGCTTTAGAAAGTAAAGATTAAATTAAGTGAAGATTTTGTTTGCTTAATATCAGGAGGAATTTATAATCAGTGCAAATGCAAAATGGGTGGTTTTCATTTATATACATATATTACAGGGTCATTTCTACACACTGCTAATATATTTCAGGAGTATTAAGAAATAACCCTGGATACCAAGTATTCTCTAGAGTGTACATAATTTCTAAGGACCCCTTATGTTCTAAAATTTCAATCCTATGAATTTTTAAAGCATCCATTTCAACTTATTTTCTGTATTTATACATATAGTTGTCTGACTGGTCCCACTATATTGCAAGCTTTTTAAATACAGGAATACTTTATCTTATTCACCTTTGCTACCCTTATAAAGATACATAAAGAATATATAGATTTAGTCAATAGATGTAACAATGGATGGACGAGTGGATCAAACAAGAACATGTGAACTCTTTCAGGAGTTTTTTTGTTATCTTGAGAAAACCTTCAAATTTTTCCCCCTAAAAATTGACATAAACTAAAAATTCTACTCCCTGCACTGTTAGAGGAAATAGCTAATATAAGCCACTGGATGCATAAATCTGTTAGGCAAAAACATAGGAAAAGAGTACTTCATCAATGATCTTTGTTCTGCCTCAAACTCTTCTATTAAAAATGGACTTTTAAAAAATTATGAGTTTTATAGCAAACATTATAAGCTCAGATGTATTTTTATCTGAGATTTTTTATTGTGCCATATTTGTTGTAATAAGTCTTTACAGAACCATAAAACCTTTTTTTGTGGCATAAGTTAGAATATATTAACCAAATAATATAGCTCAAGTTTTACTACCTTATTCAATGAGATAAATTAAAAAAAAAACACTTCCTTATTAACTATCAAAAACAGCAGCAACATAGATACATACTTATCAAGGGTCAAAGCAAGAGATTATTCACTTTTTTAAAAGAATGAGTTTGCCTTGCAATGGACATCTATTGAGCTTTCTGCCCCAGCCCCCAGTCTCATCCCATTAATCCCATTCATAGCTTCAAGCATATAGACCTGGGTTGCCCCGTGACCAAAGCTGGAGTCATCACAGCCTCTGCCTCCATAATCTGAGCTTGAGATGACATGTCAGGCTCTCTCCTTGAAGCTGTGTCCATAACATATCAACTTTGATCTCACTCTGTCATATTTCCCAGTGCCTTCCAAATTACAGAAGCTTTCATCATGCATTCATTGTTTTTTATTGTCTTTATAAAGTGGATGCACATATTATTAGGTCTATGGTGACTACAGTCTCCTGGAGAGTATTAATATTGAGTTAATATTAATTTGGCTAATATTTGGGTTGCTGGTAATATCAGAGGTATTTTAAGAAAACAACAGGAAATTTATTTTAAGACTATTGGAGAAACTAATGAAATCCAAGAACACAGAGGTAGATAGCAACAACATCATGACTAGAATCATGTTTGTTGATTAAATGTGTTGCTTGGACAATTATTGAATGCCAATTATTAAAATTTATTCTTATCTCTTAGATATTATCAATATTTGTTGGCCTTTTATTCCCCAGTTTTATTTCAAGTAGGTTTATGAAGGTTGGCCAGAGAGTTTTGATTGCCATCAACAGCGAACACTTATTTATCAGGCATTGTATCAATCTCAGTACCATAGAATCCCTATTAATAACACCTCTTTTGATAGTATATTACAATGAGTATCACTTAGGTTCTTCAAGATACCAAAGTGCTTTCTGAATTCTTTACAAGTAATTAAACAGAAACTATAATTAGGTATTCCCTGTTTCTTCACTTTGTAAAAATGGTGAGGTTTGTATTTGCTACATATGAAAACACTACTTACCAGAATATTGATCTCAAATCAGAGTGAGAGCAGAGGATAGGCAAGCTTTATCAGAAGCTAGAGTAGCTCCGTGCCACCAGAGGGCGGCCTAACCTAATTATGTGGAGCAAATCTCAGGAAGGGTAACTTGGAATGTGGAGTGAGCCCCAACATGCCGAGGGGGGAGTACCACAAACAAGAACATATACTGAAAATTCCCCCTCCTCGCTGTTCCTACAGTACCAGAGTTCTCCTGGTATAACCCAATTGCTAACGGTCGAGTATATATATAACCTCTTTTCCACCGCCTCCGTCCACTAGTAATGAAAACAGCTTGTTAAACATACAGAGTTTTGTTATATCTTTTCCTATCCTTTTGAAATAATATGCATTCTTTTTAGCTTCTTTTCAGACATTATCTAGTATTGCTACTTTCCAACTTTTCTATTATTTTGGTGCCCTCTTCTGAAACAAGTAGATTGGTTGATACCGTTTTCCGCATCCTCTTGCTTCGACCCCTGCATTAGTTTGCCTCTTGTGGAGCCAAGTACATCACTGGTGCAGGAGTGGGTATTTTCTTGTTTACTTTGGTTTTAATTGAAACACACACCAGAGCCAGCCATTCAGTCTGAATTCATGCTGCTTTATGAAAGCAGTCCCCATTGCCCGTCTCCACACAAACAGCGTATCGTTGCCGGAAATCAGCCCTTTGATTCTCCAATGCAAGTCGCAGTCCCCTCCCTGCTGACATCCTTTGGGGGCAGGCTGAGGATACAGCCCCGTTTGCAGGGGCCTGTGAGGGGAGGAGCCTTTGAAGTTAGGTGGCTGCTGTCACTGGTGCACACCGCTCACAGCATTCATCCCTAATAATATCTCATGAAGACAATCTTTCCTGGGAAACAAATCAGATGGCGGCTGCACTCAGTACAGTGCATCCAAGCCCAATGTCATACTGCAAATATGTGGGCATATGAGGAGTGTGTTTTCCTGGCTCCAGACCTGAAAACCAACTCTGCCCTGAGACTTAACCAGGACCAAACAAACATGCTGCCTGGTCAACACCATGTCCTTTCTGCTCCCTTAGAAGCTCCTGCTAAAAAAAAAAATGGACTCTGTTGGCTTGAAGGGGATTGTGGCAAACTCACACAGCAAATGGTCAAAGTGGAAGCACATTTTCTTTAGTAAATGAGTGGCTGTCCCCTTCCTCCTCCTTTTCCTTCTCTTTTCCTCAATCTTTGGGCTTTTGATCCAAGTAAGATGAGATCTGTTTTTTCCCTTCCCATTCTCAGTAAGCATTGTGGAAATCAATTGGTCTCTCTAGTGCTTAGCATATTATTAAATATTAATTATCAAATAAGAACAGAAAGTCCATCTTCCAGCCCCTTTACTTTGCCTAACACAAGAAATATCTATAGAATAAAAGGGTAATATGCTAATTAGACCAGACATCTTCCAGATATCATTCTGCATGTCCTTCCTGACAAAGCTGGAGCCGGAGGGAAGCCAGCCCGGGTCCTGGGTGCCTGCAGGCAGCTGGAGGAGGGAAGCCTGGGTCCCAGGTGCCAGAGGGAAGCTGGTGCCGGCAGCTTGGGGAAAGAAGGCCTACTCTTGCATGAGTTTTCATGCATCAGGCCTTTAGATATATATAATAGTCATAGTAGTTAATACTTTTTCTTTGCTGTGCCAGGCTCCTGTGCTAAGCACTTGGCATACATTAGAGCATTTAATTTTCTTTTTTAAAAAATATATTTTATTGATTTTTTTACAGAGAGGAAGGGAGAGAGATAGTTAGAAACATCAACGAGAGAGAAACATTGATCAGCTACCTCCTGCACACCCTCTACTGGGGATGTGTCCGCAACCCAGGTACATGCCCTTGACCAGAATCGAACCTGGGACCTTTCAGTCCGCAGGCTGATGCTCTATCCACTGAGCCAAACCGGTTTTGGCTAGAGCATTTAATTTTCATTACAACCTTTTCAGGTAGTATTACTATTATTCCTATTTTACACACAAAGAAACTGAGGCAGGTAGAGTGTAAGATATTTACTCAAGATCTCACAGCCAGTAAGGTGAGCTTAGACTCAGCACCTGTAAGTACATTCAAATCTGGACTTAACCACTGTACTAAAATGGAACATGTGTACAAATAGCACACCTTGGGGTTTATATCATCAGTTACTCATCTACAGTTCATCTAAGACCCCATGCTGTAAAAATAGGCATATATCCAACCAGTTTCTCTAGCCAAAGGAAAACTTTAGAATCTCCTGGACTTCGTGACTCCCCAGACTGGGGAATATCTCTAGGCTGGGGAGACCAGCTCTTGCTTCTTGAGTGGTTCCTGGGCCTTCTTCCTGTCTCCTTCCCTCACCATTGGATTCACAGGGTGGTTGCAATAAGCTGAGAGGGGGGGTCTCTCCAAGTGCTCAGGTTTTAGCTCTTGAGGTTACATTAAGCTTCTTGAGCTATATGGCTGATATCTCCTAATTCTAAATTAATACATTTTACACAATTGAAAATGAGCAAAAAATCAATATATATTGTAGAGTGTATATAGCAAGCTCACAGCCCTGATGGACTCTGCAGAAGGTAAAGAAGGAAAATGAAACAGGGCCTCTGTTGTAGATTTGAACATTAGCAAAAGGGACAAACTCAAGGCGCCATGTCACTCTAATTTGCTCCTAATTCCCGACTCCAGCCAGTCATCCCTAGGGGCCCACTGTGCTTCCTGACCCAGTAGAAATATAATCAGTGATTTATAGCAGCAGTTTTTCAAGCTTAAAAAGTGAGGACATAAAGAGCTTTTGTTTATTGTGTTACATCTAATGATATTTATCATACTCAAAATTAAAGCAGATAAATTTTAAATTATTTATTAATTTATTTTAAAATAACAATAATAAATTCATTGCCTATAACAGTTTTATGAAAAAATAATTGCATTTTTCCCAAGTTAATGAGAAAAATTGCATAGTTTTACATTTAAAAGAATATCTTTAATGAATGACTTCATAAAATACAGCATGATTCTTACAACTGCTCCTTCATTTATAATCTATTGGGATATGTTGTTTTGATTGAAGTATGTGAAAAAAATACAATTTCACCACAGATATGTAGCTAGAAAAGGAGGATCTACCATTCCACCTAAAAATGTTTTAGGGACCTCTAGGGGTCCTCAAACCACATTTTGAGACCAGTGATCTTTGTGTTGAGTTTGGGCACAGACACTTTGCAAGGCTTAAGTAAGCCTATGACCACATTGGCACAGATACAGAAGTGTTGTGTGACGGGATGGCCACTTAGGCAGCTACCTGAGCACAGGATTTGAGAAGCATGAAAAGGTACTCCTATCCCAAAGTATCTCCCTTTCACTGCCCCTTGTGGTGCCATAAACCTGATCATTAGTCTTATTTTTGGGTTAAGACATTGAATGCTTCTATTTAAATGTAAACTTAGCCCTAGCCAGTTTGGCTCAGTGGAAAGAGCATCGGCCTGCGGACTGAAGGGTCCTGGGTTTGATTCTGGTCAAGGGCATATTCCTGGGTTACAGGTTCTATCCCCAGTAGGGGGTGTGCAGGAGGCAGCTGATCAATAATTCTCCTCATTGATGTTTCTGTCTCTCTCTCCCTCTCCTTTCCTCTCTGAAATCAATAAAAATATATTTAAAAATAAATAAATAAAAGTAAACTTATCAGTCATCTTTAAATAAATTAAATAAGCATAAATAAGACTTAGAGCTATAAACATAAATGTGAGTAAAACAGAATAATAGAAAAGTTTATTAGCAAGTTGTTCCCTGGGAGAATGAAAATATGACAAGTATGATTTGATGGGAAAGAGAAGATTTGATGGCTGAATAAGTCTGAAGAGGATGTTATCAAGGACTAATTCAGTCCAAAGTGGAGGGGGCCAGAAGGACATAATTTAAGGGACATCCAGAATTCTACTCTGGGAAAAATAAGTACCTCTGAAAACTCATTTCTTAGAGTTATTCAACACTTTTTTATTTTAATGAAAGCATATCATCTGTAATTCAGGAATCTGCCAGAGAAAGAGTCACTAGGTTCTGTATTTATTTATATATCTAGATCTAAACCACAATGTCACCCCCTGACAATTAAGACTAATTGCTGCCCCTGAGGGAGTTAGACCTAAATTTTCAACATTAACTTCCCAAGCTCCCACTAACTCTAGATCTAGATATGTACCCACATATGTACATTACACACACACACACACACACACACACACAGATACACACACACAAATTTATTGAAAGAACTTGCCTTATAAGACTGCAGGATTGGCAAGTCCTAAATTCACAGGGCAAGCTGTTAGGACAAGAAAGCTGGAACCTCTAGGGCAGGAGCTGATGTCACTGTCCACAGGCAAAATTCCTTCTGCAAGGAAATCTTACTTTCAACTGATTGGATCAGAACTGCTCAGATTATCCAGGATAATCTTTATCTAAAGTCCTCAGACTGTAGATCTTAATCACATCTACAAAACACTGTCATAATGGCACCTGGATTAGTGTTTGATGAAATAACTGAGTATAATCACCTAGCCAAGTTGACACATAAAACTGACCATCATACTACTTTTTCATGAATTTGTTTGATTGACTTCTTCCTCTTAGAAATTAAAATGTAAGACCATCCTGACTGGAATGCTTAGTGATTAGAGCATGGGACCACACACCTCAGGGTCTTGGGATTGATTCCAGATCAAGGGCATGAATCTGGGTTTCCAGTTCATTCCCTAGTCCTAGTCAGCGCATGTTTGAGAAGCAACCAATTGATGTGTCTCTCTCACATCAATGTTTCTCTCTCCTCCTCCCCACCCCCCCACCACACACCTACTTTCCACTCTCCCTAAAAATCAATGGAAAAAATATCTTCGGGTGAGGATTCACTAACTAACTAACTAAATAACTAACTAAATAAATAAATAAAGTACTAGTAAAAACAACCAAGGACTAAGAATAAAGAAAAATCCAGAATAAGAAGATAGGATGTGTGTGGTGATGGTGGGGGGGCAGGGAGGGGATGAAGGAGAGACACAGAATAAAAGCAGAGAAATTGCCACAGAGATGTGCGTACATACATACAGAATTACAGAGGGAAAGACAAAGAACTGGAAGAGGGCTGTAGCCAGTTTTGCTCAGTGGATAGAGCGTCGGCCTGTGGACCAAAGGGTCCCAGGTTCAATTCCGGTCAAGGGCACTTATCTCGGTTGCAGGGTCCTCCCGGGCCGGGCCTTGGTCAGAGTGCTTGCAGGAGACAACCAATTGATGTATTTCTTTCACATCAATGTTTCTGTCTTTACCTCTCTCTTCCACTCTCTCTAAAAGATCAATGGAAAAATATCCTCAGATGAGGATTAACAATAACAACAAAAAGAACTAGAAGAGGGAGGAAGAGGGAAGAGTGACTGTTCCTGAGTTAAACTGCTTCCATCACTAACATGAAAGTAGGAATTAGGGAAATGATCATTATTCACAACTCTTCATTTTCTTTAATCTGAGCTAAATGTCATAGGTGTCAGAGTTTGCCAGATAGGAAATATAATTCCAGAGGCTCAAGTAACCTCAAACTACTAACTTTAGATTCTGGCTGGAGCTAGCCTCCCCATCCCTACACTCTTTATTGATAGGTTTGGTTCTTCTGAATTTAAACAGGGAAATTGTGTGACCTCTGTCCTCTCTTAGTCAAGGCTATCGCTCTACAGTCAGGCTGTATGGGAGGCATCCTTTAAGGTGGCTTCCAGTGAGCATGTCATCTGGTATTCATGACTTTTGTTTTATCTGCTTTCCTTGGATGTGGGTTGGAACTAGTGAATCACTTTTAATGAGTAGAATATGGCCCAATGGGCTATCACTTCTGAGATTAGGTTTCAAAAGACTGTGACTTCCATCTCTCTCTCTCTCTCTCTCTCTCTCTCTCTCTCTCTCTCTCTCTCTCTCTCTCTAATAAAGCTGACTGTCATGCTCTAAGCTTCTGCATGGAGAGGCTGGAGAGATGAGAACTGAAGGCAGCCTTTAGCCAATAGTCAGAGGAGCTGAGATCCTCAGTGCAACAATTCACAAAGAACTGAACCCTGTAAATAAACTCATGAGATGTTGGAAGTGGATCCTTCTCAAATCAGACCTTCATATGACCAGCCCTTGCTGACCCCTTGAATGTAGCCTGTGAGACTCAGAGGACTCAGCTAAGCTGCACTCGGATTCAAGTCACTGAGTTTGGAGTAATTTGTTATACAGCAATAGATAACTAATACATAACTGCCTGAATTTAAATCACACCATTTTTTAACTACGTGACCTCAGGCAAGTAACTTGAATTCTTTGCCACATCTTATGATGTAGACAAAAATAATATCACTGTCTGCAGAGAACCATAGTAGAAATAAATGATTTAATACACATATAAAAATGGATAGTACCTGGCACATAGGAAACGTTACCTGCTACTGCTACTACTGCTGTTATTATCATCACCACCATTAAAAGTTTAGGGAAGTATCATTGTGTATATCCTTCTAGAGCAGTGGTCGGCAAGCTCATTAGTCAACAGAGCAGCAAACTGCCTCATGTGGCTTGAGAACCGCAGTTTGCCGACCACTGTGGAGAAACACAATGTCACCTCCAGGCAATTAAGACTACTCACTGCCCCATAGGGAGCTAGCTTAAATTTTCAACATTAATGTTCTAAGCTCCTGCTAGCTTCATGAAATTCTAAATTTGAAATGGCATGTCCAAACACAGAGGTGATTTTAGCTCCATGCCTTGATGAGCCCAGAATATCCTAAATATTTCTGAAATATTTGGGGAGATGTCCTCCACTGATATCTTTTATTTTTAATATATTTTCATTGATTTTTTATAGAGAAGAAGGGAGAGGGATAGAGAGTTAGAAATATTGTTGAGAGAGAAATATCCATCAGCTGCATCCTGCACACCCTCTACTGGGTGGTGCCTGCAACCAAGGTACATGCCCTTGACCAGAATCGAACCTGGGACCCTTCAGTCTGCAGGCTGACGCTCTATCCACTGAGCAAAACCAGTTAGGGCTAGGGCTGCTATCTTTTAATATTTGATTTCTTTCATTGTGGTGTGATTTTACCCAAGGATTTTCAATGCCCAGTCATAGAGTTATCTGCTGAAAAACTGGAGAAGACCTTTTACCTCAGGGATTAGCAAGCCATCATTTAAACAAAGCTGAGCAGAACCTGCATCTGCCCTGCCTTGTGATCTACTCCAGAATCTTGCAGAGCCTTTTCCTTTGGGGATGCTGACTGGGTCAGGAGGAGGGAGATGTCAAAAGAAAAAGACCAGCCTGGCCAGAGTAGCTCTGTGGTTGAGCGACAAGGTATGAACAAGGAGATCAGGGTTCAATTCCAGGTCAGGGCGTGTGCCTGGTTGCAGGCTTGATCCCCAGTGTAGGGCATGCAGGGGGCAGCCAATTGATGGTTCTCTTTCATCATTGATGTTTCTATCTCTTCCTCTCCCTTCTTCTCTGAAATCTACATCTTCCAAATAGACGGATCATTATTGGTCATCTCCCTTTTCTTACTTGTAATGAAGAATAATATTTTACCCTCTCTACTTTTTTTAACCTGCCTTGTTAGGAATGAATGAATAAATAAATAAATAAATGATGGTATCTTTAACACATCTGTTATGACAAAAGGAAACTTCATGTAAGGAATACTTTTGATTAAAGAAAAAAAATCACAAAAATAACTGCCTATAGGTAACAGATGGAATGTTAAATACTAGCTGAATAAGCCTCGCAATTTTTGTACAGACAGGGTTGAACTCAGATCTCAAGGAATTCTTCCACTTTTAGGGATCCAAAAATGCCTTAAATGCACCATCTGTTGATCAAAGTCAGAAGCACTCACTCAAATGGATTTAAATCTATTCTTCATTTCCTGTCTCAGTTTGTTGTCCATAAGCTTGCAGTAGTTGGATTGATGTAGCCTTAGAAGGAGTCACCCTAGCTGTGTTGAGGGAGACTAAACAACTTATAAATACAGGTGCTATGGATCAATCCAGAAATTGAAAGTAACTAAGAGTTCTTTTTCTTCTCTTTGCTTGAACTGGAAGTATCAAAGCATAGTGATTTGATCTGGCTTTGGAATCAGATACACTAGGATGCAAATCCAAGTTTAGCTGTAAAACTTCAGGGGAATTCATTAAACCTTATTATCAATCTCTTCATCTTTAAAATGGTGATAAAAAATGCCTGCACTATCATATTATTACTAGTGCCCCAGTGCACGGATTCATGCACATTGAAAAGAAATTAATTAGGAGGTGGCCGGTGGGAAGGCACTGGGTGAGATGGGCCAGACACATCCTGCAGCCCACCTCCCATGGTCCCTCCCCAGCTGACCGCACCTGGGGCGGTGCTGGGCTCAAAGGGCATCTGCAGAGTGAGTGGGGTCCCTCTGGCAGGTGGGGTCCCTCAGCCTGGTTTGTGGAGATCAGGCTGAAACTGGCTCTCTGACATCCCCCAAGGGGTCCCGGATTGCAAAAGGGTGGTTCTTGGGTGACGCACCTAGAATCAGGCTCCCTCCTCTATGGTGCCAGTGTGTGTCACCTGATCCGCTGCTGCCAAGTCACTGCAGCTTGGCAGCTCCTGCATTGAGCATCTGCCCCCTGGTGGTCAGTGTGCACCATACCTACCAGCCTGTCAGACAGTCGCTTAGCCTTTTATATATGTAGATTATATGAGAGATCAGCGCAATGGTGGAGAGAGAGACTGAAAGCTGGATCTGCCTCTAGAAGTGATATTTGGGGAAAGTAGCCTCACCACCAGCATAAGGTACTTTATTCCAGCAGAACTGAGGGACTGTGTTAAGCAGCAGTCCCCATATCTGGATCAGGGGAATTCTTGGGCCCATTCAATGTGTTACTACCTTCCTGGAAATTGTGCCCTGACTCTCCTCTTCTAATCAAACTCTAATCATTCTATAGGGCTGAATTGAATCCTATTGACTCAGCGGAACCTGTTATTGATCCACAGTCCATGTGCCCAATACATCCAAAGGCCAAAACTCAAAACCTCAGTTTGGAGTAAGGAAAGGTTTATTGATCGAGAAGGTGCCAACCAAGAAGATGGGAGACATAATGGTGCCTCAAATACATCTTACTTGCTGGACTAGGTTAAGGGTTTTTAAGGGGTTAGGGGGACAGGAATGTGTAAGTGGTAGTGAGGCAAGTTTTAACTGGAGAACCTTGGAACTCAGCCATTTATGGTAAAGGGGAGTCAACGTGAGATCTTCCTGGACAATGCACGCTCTACTTCTGAAAGGATTCCAGTGTTGAAGTTCAGGTTATGTCCTGGTGCTTTGGTTCTGTGGGGGTGGGGTTGGGGTAAAGACTTTGGTCTGAGTGCAGCTGGAGGTCAAAATTCTTTCCTCTACAACATGATGCCACTGCATGATTTTTGGTTTTGGTCTGTTGTCTCTAAAAAACAACTCAGTATCTCGTTAAACAGGATAGGACCATTTTGAGCTGGTTCTGTGGTTATAAGCCCATCTGACTGTCACAGCCAGTAGCAATCTCACCCCTCCAAACAAATGCTGCTCCACTCACTGGACACTTAGCAAGTCCTAGCTTCCACTGCTGTACACCTTAACTGTGTTATATTTATAGTTTGTCTCTGAAACTAAGTTCTAGTTCCTTGAGGATAGGAAGTGGACTTTCACCTTTTTCGAATTACTCTCAGTGGTATGCACCATGAACTGTGATCCATAAACTGCTCTGTGGACCTCTAATCTGTAGAGGTGACTCGGGAATGTCACCTGGGATAAGAGAAATGGGCTCCCAAACCTTGGTTTCATTAACCTCACTTTTGCCTACCAGCTTTAGCTTCCCCTTGAATGTAGGAGTTTGGAGCCTGGCTTTCATCTGTTTTGCTTTGGACTTCTATGGCAATGATAACAGCAACATATTTATTGAGCATGCTGGTAGACAATGTCCTCATGTATTTCCTTGGGCCCTACCACTGTGGGATACGTGCCAGCTCAGTTTTCAACTGCCTGAGGGTTTTCTCTGGTGGCCAGAACAGGTGGTAGTGCCAAAGTATTCACAACCCTGAGACCAGCTTTAACCACTGTCTGAGTGGAGGCAGTAAGATAAAGACTAGCTTTCTTGCCCTTCAGAGGGTGACTATGCAATAGATGTTCCTCACTAACTCCCAGAGTTCCCCTGTGAAATTAGGCTTCTCTTCCTCACAGTGATAACTAGCTTGATAACTTACCTCTTACTGCCTTCCTTCTCTGCCCTGCCTCATTTCCTCACTGATAGGTATTTCCTGGGATCATCTCCCAAATACTTGCTTCAGGGTCTGCTTCTGGAAAATCAGACATTAACTTAGTGTCCATTCTAAAAGCTTTACAGATACTGATTGCTCATGTTCTTCAACCACCTTATTAAAATGATTTAATTTTATTTTTATTTTGCAAATAAAGAAATTGAGGCAAGGAAAGGTTAGCTGTCATACCCAAGTTCACAAAGCTAATATGTGTTGAAGAAGGATTCAAAGCATAAGTTTTCATAATGAAGAAACTGCAAAATTTGCTGATCCAAGTAGATATCCTGCTTATTGGATAACAGTCACAGCTTCCTCCGTGAGTCCTTGGCAAAGCTCATTTTGTCTTATTAACTCCCAAATCTTGTCTTTGCTTTAAAATTTTTAGTGTAGGTGATCTTGGTCTGTGGTTTGAAGGTAACTTTTTATTGGAGGTATTACTTTTGTTTCTTATGCAGCAAACTCTGTTATGGAGGCTAAAGCAGGGGTGGAGAAGCAGCATGTCCTTATGTCTTATTATTATTTTTTTAATCTTCATCTGAGGATATGTTTATTGATTTTAGAGAGGAGAAGAAGAATAAGAATAAGGAGAAGAAGAAGAAGAAGAAGAAGAAGAAGAAGAAGAAGAAGAAGAAGAGGAGGAGGAGGAAGAGGAAGAAGAAGAAGAAAGATCAATCAGTTGCCTCTGGTATGTGCCCCAACTGGCATTGAATCTGAAAACCTAAGTAAGTGCCTTGACAGGGAATCAAATCAACACCCCCCCCCCTTTTTTTTTTTGGTATATGGCCTGGTTACTCCAACCAACCTTGCAACCAGGTCAGGGCTCCTTATATCTCTACTCATTATTTCTACTGGTTCCCTTGCCGGTGTCACTGGAAGAAAAAGGCCTTCATTCTAATAATTGTTCATCCAAAAACAATGGGACCAGTGATGGAGACAGAGATATTGGGAGGAAGAAGCCAGGTGGTACAGAAAAGGAATTAATGGGAGGGCCCCTACTTATGGGATGAATTTTGTTTGAAGAAATAATGACATACACCGTTGTAAATATTTAGCATGAAGTTAAAAAAAGTGAGTTTGGAATTTGGAAGAGCTGATAATAAAGAACTGGACATGGAAATAGTTGTGGCTGAA